>JAGIQG010000007.1:20348649-23255811 GCA_024679065.1 Sphyrna mokarran | reverse complement strand
TGGATGGGGGTAAGGCGGTTGATGTGGTATATATGGACTTTAGTAAGGCGTTTGATAAGGTGGCCCATGGAAGACTTCTACAGAAAATGCAGATGTGTGGAATAGAGGGTAATTTAGCTAATTGGATTAGGAATTGGCTGGCAGATAGAAGACAGAGGGTGGTGGTTGATGGGAGATATTCATCCTGGAGTTCGGTGACAAGTGGTGTGCCTCAGGGGTCTGTTTTGGGGCCCCTGCTGTTTGTAATTTTTATAAATGATCTGGATGAGGGATTGAGGGATGGATCAGTAAATTTGCAGATGACACTAAAGTCGGTGGAGTGGTAGATAGTGAAGAGGGGTGTTATAGTTTACAGCGTGACTTGGACAAGTTGCAGAGCTGGGCCGAGAGGTGGCAAATGGAGTTTAATGTGGAAAGTGTGAGGTAATGCACTTTGCAGGAACAATAAATGTGTAAGTATAGGGCTAATGGTAGGGCTCTTAATAGTGTTGAGGAACAGAGGATTTGGTTGTATGTGTCAATAGATACTGAAAGTAGGCAGTCAAGTGGTATAAAGTTTGTTAAGAAGGCTTATGGAGTCTAGCTTTTATTGGTAGGGGGATTGAATTTCGGAGCCGCAACATCATGTTGCAACTGTACAAAAATCTAGTGCGGCCGCACTTGGAGTATTGTGTGCAGTTCTGGTCCCCGCATTATAAGAAAGATGTGGAGGCATTGGAGAGGGTACAGAGGAGGTTTACCAGGATGTTGCCTGGTATGGAGGGCAGGTCCTATGAAGAGAGATTGAAGGATTTGAGGTTGTTTTCATTAGAAAGGAGGCGGCTAAGAGGGGATCTTATTGAAGCATATAAGATGATTAGAGGTTTAGATAGGGTGGACAGTGATAGCCTTTTTCCTAGGATGGGAAAAGCTAGCACGAGGGGACACAGCTTTAAATTAAGGGGTGATAGTTATAGGACGGATATCAGAGGTAGGTTCTTTACCCAAAGGGTGGTTCGGGAGTGGAATGCCTGCCTGCAGCAGTTGTAGATGCGCCAAGTTTGGTGGCGTTTAAGAGGTTAGTTGATAAGTATATGGAAGAGAAGGGAATGGTTTAGTTTGGAGGGGCATTGCTTTTTATTTTGGTCGGCACAACATCGAAGGCCGAAGGGCCTGTTCTGTGCTGTATTGTTCTATGTTCTAATGCGCAAACTCCCACAGACACAGGCCCAAATCCATGTATCTGCACAGCACAGCGATAGTCACTGAGCTGTCATGTTGCCCATCAAATGGTCCAGGTCAAGTGTACACTAACGACGTGAAGCACTGGGATACTCTTGAAAAAAATCCAAGATCAGTCCTCTCACAACCCATCGCGTGTATGCCCCTTGTTAGACAACAAGGTGGACCAAAGCACCTGTAGGATAAAAACAAGTACATCAATATCATCATCTATTTACACACTTCTCAGGGACTCCCAAGGCTCATGATCCCTATTTTAAATCAGTTTTCTATACCCCTCCATTCCCATTCTGTTCATGTGCCCATCTAAGTATTTCTTAAATAACTCCAGAGTACCTGCCTCCACCACTTTACTTGGCAGCGCATTCCATACCCCCACCACCCTCTGTGTGAAAAAACTCCCTCTAGCATCCAAATTATACCTTACCCCCCTCACCCTAAGCCCGTGATCCCTCGTGCTATTTGAGTCCATCCTAGGAAAAAGCTTAACCCTGTTTACTCTATCTATCCCCTTCAAAATCTTGTACACCTCTATCAGATCTCCTCTAAGTCTACGTCTTTCTAAGGAAAACAGTCCCAATTTGCTTAATCTCTCCTCGTAACTCAGACCTTCCATACCAGGCAGCATCCTGGTAAACCTCCTCTGCACTCTCTCCAGAGTCTCCACGTCCTTCCGGTAGTAAGGCGACCAGAACTGGACGCAGTATTCCAAATGAGGTCTAACCAACGTTTTATACAACTGCAACATTAAAGGCCAGCTCTTGTACTCTATACCCCTTCCTATAAAGGCTAACATACTATATGCTTTCTTCACAACCTTCTCCACTTGCTCTGCCACCTTCAGAGACTTGTTCACCTGCACCCCCAGGTCCCTCTGCATTTCTATACTCTTAGTAGGTCTACCCTTTATCATATACCTCCCCCCTACATTCTTTCTCCCGAAATGCATCACCTCACATTTATCAGGATTGAATTCCATCTGCCATCTGTCTGCCCAAGCTACCAGCCTATCTATGTCCTGCTGTATCGCCTGACAATGCTCCTCACTATCCGCAAGTCCAGCCATCTTTGTATCGTCTGCAAACTTGCTGATCACTCCACTTACTCCCTCTTCCAAGTCATTTATATATATTACAAATAGAAGAGGTACCAGTACCGAGCCCTGCGGCACACCACTCGTGACCGACCTCCAGCTAGAGCAACACCCTTCCACTATTACTCTCTATCTCCTATTACCAAGCCAGTTACTTATCCATCTAGCTACCTGTCCTTGTATCCCATTTGCCTTGACCTTCTCAACTAACCTCCCATGAGGGACTTTGTCAAACGCCTTAATAAAATCCGAATAGACAACATCAATGGCTCGCCCTTCGTCCACTGATTTCGTCACCTCCTCAAAAAATTCTACCAGGTTTTTAAGGCACAACCTCCCCTTAACAAATCCATGCTGCGTATCCCTAATCAGATCGCAACGCTCTAAGTGCCTATACATCCTCAGCCTATCAAGTCCACACTGACTCCCTGACAGAGTATACTACCTCGACTCTCCCCCCCACTCTATCCCCATAATCCTACACATTTACCACGGTTAATTCATCTAACCTACACATCTTTGAACTGCGAGAAGAAACCAGAGCACCAGGAGGAAACCCACGCAGACACGAGTAGAATATGTAAACTCTGCACTGACAGTGACGCAAGGAATTGAACTCAAGTCCCTGGTGCCATGAGACAGCAAAGCACTCAACACATCAGTCACTAACTGTGGCAAGGACAGGCAAATTAACACTTCAGAACTTCAGCAGAACTAGAAGAACATTTTTGATGAGTAGTATTTAAAAAAGAATATGCAGGTTACAACACTGATAAATCACATATTTGGGTTTCAGATTGATCATTGGAATTTGGAA
Source organism: Sphyrna mokarran (assembly GCA_024679065.1). NCBI lineage: Eukaryota > Metazoa > Chordata > Chondrichthyes > Carcharhiniformes > Carcharhinidae > Sphyrna > Sphyrna mokarran. The sequence continues at coordinate 23,252,680 of JAGIQG010000007.1, read as the reverse complement.
GTGGGCACCTAAGTCTTTCCAATGTTTAATTGGAGAAAAAAATCTGGGATAGGCAGACAGAAAATTTAGCAAAAGTGGAGGAATCAAGAGATGTGGGATAGAACTGGGTGTCATCAATGAAAACTAACATTGTGTTTCTGGATGTAGAAAAGAAATAGGAGGGCCCAGGATAGATCCTTGAAGGACACCAGGACTAATAATGAAGGGGTGGGAAAGGAAGTGTTGCAAGTGATTCTATGGCTAAGATTACATTGATTAGAATGGAGCCCAGCTAGAGCAGTACCTTCCAGGTGGGTGACACTGGAACAGCAAAATAGAAGGGTGGCATGGTCAACTCAATCAAAGACTGCAGTCTAGAAGGATGAGGAAGAACACATTGATCTTTGCCATTATTCCTTCCGATGTCAATTGTGACTTTGTTGAAAATTGTATTGTTAATATAGACTATGAAGAAATCTAATTGGAGAAGATCAAATATAGAATTCTGGGAAAAACAGGTGTGGATTTGGGAGGCAATAACATGGTCAAGGATTTTGGAGAGGAAAGGGAGAAAGGGGGGATTCACAGGGATCGTGAGATTAAGGCTAGATTTCTCAAAGAGATGATTAATGATGGCAGATCTAATGAAGAAAGATACAACCTCCAAAGAGAGAAAAATAATAACCATATTAACAAACATGAAGATTGAGGGATAGGGGTGGAGAGATGGGGGGGAGGAACAATCCAGACTCAAGCAGAGATGGAAGTGAAGGTGGGCTAACGCAGTGTTAAAAGGCTCATCTGCATTAAAAGAAACTATAGATTAGTTCTTCAGAACAGTTCATAACTCTCTTTACCTTCGACTACTCTTCACTCCTGGTACCCCTGCATATCTCATCCCTACAACCTCTAACTCTGCTTTATTCCTTATCTCCTAAGTTCTTTCTACCTCATCGCTCCCTTCAATCTTTATTTCAACTAACTCTCACTAATCCACTCATCAAGTATCCACTTCATATTTAGAACTCACAAGTGTTATAATAACATTTGGAAGTAGTTGATGAGCTCATAAATTTGTCAAAATAAATAAACATATATTCCCCTAGACAGCTGTGTAAATAAACTCGATAGTGCAAACTCATTCGTGATATTCATCTGGACAGTTGTGTAAATAAACTCTGCAATTTAAATCTATTAGTATTTTGGAAAGCAAGCTATCAAACTCTGACTCCCCTAGAAAGCTGTACAAAAACACCTTGCAATGCAGAAAAATGTCTTTGAAAGTATTCATGTTCTTCTACACCAGTTACACCTGTTAAATCTTTCAAACAGCAAAACATCTACAACGAACTAAGGAAAACCATGGAGAAAGTTCAAATAATTAGTTATTGATCTTCAAATTGATCTACTATTTCTATAAAGTGCTGAAAAGAATTTTATCCAGAGGATAATGTACTCTTATATATCTGACTATATTTCCACTTTTCCAAGGCTGTTCTTTTACTTGACAGCTTGCCAGTTGTCAAAGATAACAAGCCAAGAAATATATTATTTCCCGAAGAACCATACAATTCATACAGTGCAGAAGGAGGTTACTTGGCCCAAAGAATCTCTACAATGCAGAAGGAGGCCCTTCAGCACATCGAGTTTGCACTGGCCACAACCCCAACCAGGCCCTATTCCTGTAACACCACATATTTACATTGCTAATCCCCATTACACTAGGGCCAATTTAGCATGGCCAATCAACCCAATTTTATGGACTGTGGGAGGAAATTGAAACACCTGGAGGAAACCCATGCAGACACAGGGAGAATGTGCAAACCCCACCGACAATGACCTGAAGTTGGAATTGAACCTGGGTCCCTGGCCCTGTGAGGCAGTGGTGCTAACCACTGTGTCATTGTGCTGCCCATCAATTCTGCATTGACTCTCCAAAAGAACTTCTTATTCAGGTGCACCCTATGCTGTATCCGCATAACCACATGCATTTACCATTGCTAACACACATGATGTACACATGTTAGTGTAATGAGCTAGCCTCCTACTAAATTAATAATTTCTGATAAGAAAAGCCTTGAAATAAGTAATGGTGTTCCTTGAACAGATTCCAAGTGAGATCCCTGTGGATGTATGATGGATGTGTGTGTACACGAATTGAGAGTAATGAGAAAAATGACTTACCTTGACAGAACAGCAAAGATCATTCAGCCTCTTTTGGCACCAAATATTTGTTATCACTTGAAGGGCATTGATGCTGACCACTGTTATCACGGTCACTCACGCTGTACTGCTGTCCTTGCTTGGTGTTCTTCATCTAGTAGCTTCCTAGCTCTTGAAGAGTGCTAGCTGTGTGCTTTAAATATGGAGCCCAGATTAATGAATCTTTGTAGTCATGGCGGAATGGGCAATTGAGAGACATATCCCCCAGCAATACAATGTGATACAGTAGTTCATTTTTTACATGAAATGGTGGGAAAATCCATGGCATTAGCGAGTCCAACAACACTTGCTCCACCCTGCATTGGACATTGCCTATTTCTGAGATGGTTTTGGCCTTAATCCAGCAGAAGATTTGAATCAATCAATTTTGAGTGTGACTAATATTCAGAATGCCATAAACCTTTGGTATTAAGTTGGCAGATTATGCCTAGTTCAGGCAAAAACTAGCAGAAGGAGAGTGGAAACAAAAAAACGTGTTGGCAGCTTTTTATTTTAAGTTAATTTCCTGAAATGAGATCTGTGGGGAAAAGTCATTTGACAAGTGTTACTGAACCTAACAATGCTTGAGATGAACTCGCAGACACACTCACACGACTGAAGCACTGCAGGCTAATACTACATCCTGATTAATGATTAATGGGGAAAGGGGTCCAAAAGCTATTGCTTTCAGTGTAGTGCAATCAAGATGATTACAAATCTCCTGTTCATGTACTTGACTGAAACAGATAGCAGAAGTTAGCATCCGATTAGGAAACGGGACCAAAAATGGGATGTTGATTTCCAACATGTTTTGAATAAGCCCTGAAAACATATTTGGATGATTATTAGCTTCAAATAATTAAGAATCTCAGCGATAAATCTGAATGTTTCCCATTAGGAATTTTTGATTCATTAAGCACACAGTTTTTTGGTCAGTTAGAATCATAGAATGGAATTTTAGCATTCTGCCTGCTGTAGAATCCTATAGTGCAGAAAGAGGCCATTCGGCCCATCAAGTCTGCACTGATCACAATCCCACCCAGGCCCTACTTCCAATCTAGTCCCCCTGACACTAAGGGGCAATTTAGCATGGCCAATCCACCTAACCTGCACATCTTTGGACTGTGGGAGGAAACCGAGAACCTGGAAGAAACCCATGCACATGAGAGGAGAATGCGCAACCTCCACACAGACCCAAGCCGGGAATCGAACCCAGGTCATTAGTATGATTACTGTGCCCCTGTAATGGGCAGGATACGGACCACGCAAATGTGCATTGGCCTCCGGCAGGATCTTCCAGTTCAGTGGTGAATGTAGCTGAAAAATCCCACTCTTGGAATAATACAACACAGACGCAGGCTCTTTATGCTGACCATAAAATACCATTCTATTCTCATTGCATTTACCAGAACTTGGTCCACAGTCTGCTAAGTTTGGTAATTTAAGTGCTTGTCTAGAAGCTTCTTTAATGTTATGAGAGTACCTGCCTCCACCAATCTCTGAAATAGCACATCCATATTTCCACCTCCTTCTAGGCGAAAAGATTTTTCCTCAGATCTCCTGTAAACCACTTGCTCTTGCCTTAAAAGTATGCGCTCTAGAATCATAGAAATCCTATAGTGCAGAAAGAGGCCCTTCGGCCCATTGAGTCTGCACCAAACACAATCCCACCTAGGCTGTAGCCCCATATCCCTACATATTTTACCCACTAATCCCTCTGACCTACGCACTCCAGGGCATTAAGGGGCAAATTTTTAGTATGGCCAATCAACCTAACCTACACATCTTTGGACTGTGGGAGGAAACCGGAGTGTCTGGAGGAAACCCACGCAGACACGAGGAGAATGTGCAAACTCCATGCAGACAGTGATCGAAGCCGGGAATCGAACCGAGGTCCCTGGAGCTGTGAAGCAGTAATGCTAACCACTGTGCTACCATGCCATTCAATTCTAGTCTTACACCTCTGCTACGGAGAAATGATTTTTACAATATACCTTATCTTTGCTTCTCATAATTCTGTATGTCTCGATCAGAACCCTCCCTCAGCCTCTTCTAATTTGATTTGTTTTGATTTATTCTTGTCATATGTATTAACATATAGTAAAAAGTACAGTTTCTTGAACGGTAAAAAGACAAAGCATACCATTCATAGAGAAGGAAACAAGATAATGCAGAATGTAGTGTTACAGTCATAGCTAAGGTGTAGAGAAAGATCAACGTAATGCAAACTAAATCCATTCAAAAGTCTGATAGCCACTGGGAAGAAACTGCTCTTGAGATGGTTGGTACATGATGTCAGACTTTTGTACCTTTTTCCTGACAGAAGAGGGTGGAAGACAGAATATCCAGGTTGGGTGGGGTCCTTAATTCTGCTGACTGCTTTGCCGAGGCAGTGGGAAGTGTAGACAGAGACAGTGGATGGGAGAAGGGAAAACCAGCTCAGCCCATCAAGGCTCTCCTCGTAGATGAACCTTTCCATCCCAGGCAACCTCTTGTTCACCCTCTCCAGTACAATCGCATGCTTTTAACAGTGTGGCAACCAGAACTGCACAAAATATTCCATATGTGGCCTACCAGTTGTTTACAAAGTTTTAACAAGACTTCCCTGCTCCTATTTTCTATTCCTCAGCTAATTATAAAGAAGACATATGGAAGGCAAGCATTCCATATGTCTTTTTCTCCACACTATATATCAGTGCTGCCCTAGAGACCTATAGACTTGTACATCAAGATCCATTTGCTCCTCAATACTCTGTGGAGACTTCCTGTTCATTGAATATATCCTATCCTTATTACGCCTTGCACTTATCAGGATTAAATTCCCTTTGCAGTAGCTCTGCCCAATTTCCAAGCTAATCAATATCAGCCTGTAGCTTAAGACTATTCTCCTCATTATCAATAACACCACCAATTTTTATGTCATCTGCAAACTTAGTAATTACACCTCTTATACTCATTCAAATTGTAAATGTATATATGTATATGACAAACAGCAAGGATTCCTGTGGTATACTGCTGATCACAGGCTTCCAATCACGAAAGCAACCCTCTACCATTACCCTTTATCCCTATTAACAAGCCAATTTTGAACTCAATTTGCCAACTTGCTTTGGATCTAATGGACTCTAAGCTTTTGGGTTAGCCTTCCATGCAGGACCTTGTCAAAGGCCTTATTCAAGTCCATGTAAACCATATCAACTGCGCTACCCTTATGAATATATTTAGTTACCTTTTCAAAAAACTCAATTAAATTAGTTAGACAGGATCTCCCTGAGAAATAACACTCTTGTTATTGAGGAAGTCCAGCCAAGGTCCATCAGACTGATTCTCGGAATGGCAGGACTGACAAATGAAGAGAGACTGGATTGACTGGGCTTGTGCTCACTGGAATTTAGAAGAATGAGCAGGGATCTCATAGAAACATATACTGGGCAGGTTAGATGCGGGAAGTTGTTTCTGATGTTGGTGAAGTCCAGAACTAGAGATCACAGTCTTTGAATAAGGGGTACATCATTCAGTTCTGAAATGAGGAAGAGCTTCTTCAGAAAGCTGTTAGGCGAGTATGTTAGATATGTTCAAGAGGGAGCTGGATGTGGCCTTTGTGACCAAAGGGACCAAGGGGTATAAAGAGAAAGCAGGAGTGGGATACTGGAAGTATATGATCAGACATAATTATATTGAATGGTGATGCATGCTCAAAGGGCCGAAAGGCCTACTCCTTCACTTATTTTCTATGTTTTTAAACCTGCTTTTCTGTGATGGTAAGTTGAATAGAATGTTACCTCCCTGGTGAGGGAGGTGTCCCAGAGCTGCTGAAGAGGGAGGGTGAATAGCCAATGGTTGTGGCACATGTTGGTACCAACAACTTTGACAGAAAAAGGGATGAGATCCTGCAAAAGGAATTTATTTCTAAGGTTGTAATCTCTGGGGTTCTTCCAGTGCCAGGCGCTACTGAGTACAGGAATAGAAACATATCTCAGCTAAATTGTGGCTACGAGGGAGGGCTTTAGATTTTTGGATCATTGGGACAGGTTCTGTGATCACTGGGACTTGTACCAGCTGAACAGGCTGTACCTGAACCAGAACGGGTCCATATCCTTGCTGACAGGTATTGGGGAGTTGGCAGCACAGTGAGACACAGAGCAGCTGCACAGTTGGGAGTGAGATTCAGTCAGATATAGAAAAAAAAACTGGGTCAATACAGCAGGCAGAGAAGGTATGAGCATGGGAGGTTTGGAAGGCTCTATTGCATCTGTTATAATTCAAGGAACCTAGTAAGGTAGATGAACTTGGAACATTAATCAACATGTGGAAACATAAATGTTGTTACCATCACTGAGAAATGGTTGAAAGCAAAGCAGGAATAGAACATAGAACATAGAACATTACAGCACAGAACAGGCCCTTCGGCCTTCGATGTTGCGCCGACCAATATAAAAAGCAATGCCCCTCCAAGTTAAACCATTCCCTTCTCTTCTGTATACTTATCAACTAACCTCTTAAACGCCACCAAACTTGGCGCATCTACAACTGCTGCAGGCAGGGCATTCCACTCCTGAACCACCCTCTGGGTAAAGAACCTACCTCTGATATCCGTCCTATAACTATCACCCCTTAATTTAAAGCTGTGTCCCCTCGTGCTAGCATTGAATGGCAATTCAATGTTCCAGAATATAGAAGTTTAAGATGTGATAGGGGGTATGGAAGGGAGGAGGGAGCATTGCATTATTGATAAGAGACCATCACCATAGTGATGAGGCAGGATATCATAAAAGTCTCTTCAAATGAGGCCATATAAGTGGAGATTAAAAATGTTAAAAAAGGGGCAATCACTTTGATGGGATTGTACTATAGGCCTCACAACAGTCAAACAGAGAAAGAGGAGCAGATTTGTAAGCAAATCACAGAGAAATATGAGAGGAATAGGGTTATAACAGGAGGGGATTTCAACGTGGCCAATATTACCAGGAATTACTTCACTGTGAATGGATTAGACAGGATGGAATTTTTAAAGTGGAATTTTTAAAGAATTTTTAAAGTTTTAAAGCTTGTGCTTTGAAACTTAAGTTTTTAAGTTTCAAAGCACAAGCCCAGTGAATCCAGTCTCTCTTCATTTGTCAGTCCTGCCATTCCGAGAATCAGTCTGATGGACCTTGGCTGGACTTCCTCAATAACAAGAGTGTTATTCCTCAGACTAGGGGACCAAAGCTGCACACAATACACAAGGTGTGGCCTCACCAAAGCCTTGTAAAACTGCAGCAAAATATCATTACGCTGGTACTGAAATCCTCTTGCTATGAAGGCCAGCATGCCATTAGTTTTCCTCACAGCCTGCTGTACCTGCATGCCAACCTGATTCAAAGAACAAAGAACAAAACAGCACGGGAAACAGGCCCTTCAGCCCAACGAGCCTGCGCCGCTACCCCGATGTTCCCACCTCTACCCGTGATCCCTGTCTATGTTTATAGATCAATGGATTAAAAACCAAATTTGAGACAATTTAGGGAGAATTTGTTTTGCCAATTAGCCTAAAAGCACATTTTGGGATGTGAGAGGAAACCGGAGCACCCAGAGAAAACCCACGCAAGCACAGGGAGATGCGCAAACTCCCACAGACACAGGCCCAAATCCATGTATCTGCACAGCACAGAGATAATCACTGAGCTGTCGTGTTGCCCATCAAAGGGTCCAGGTCAAGCGTACACCAACGATGTGAAGCACTAGGATACTCTGGAAAAAATCCAAGAGCAGCCCTCTCATGACCCATCACATGTATGCCCCTTGTTAGACATCAAGGTGGACACCTGTAGGATAAAAACAAGTACATCAATATCATCATCTATTTACACACTTCCCAGGGACTCCCAACAGTGACTGTTCCACCTGACACTCAGGTTATATTGTACTTTCCCTTTTCCTGAACTGCCACGTTTCAGATAATAATCTTCCATCCTGTTTTTGCTATCAAAGTGGATAACCGCACATTTATCCACGTTATATTGCATTTGCCAAGTATTTGTCCATTCAATCAGCTTGTCCAAGTCATCCTGCAGCCTCATGGCACACACTGTCATCTAGCTTACTGCCATCTGCAAGTCTGGAGATATTTCATTCAATTCCTTCATCCAAGTCATTAATGTGCATTGTGAATGTCTGGGGTCCCTGCACTGAACCCTGCACTATTCCACTAATCACTCTGAAAAGGACCTGTTCGTTCTGACTCTCTGCCAACAAGTTCTCTATCCAGATCAATACACTTCCCCCAATACCATGACTTGTAAATTTGCTCACTAATCTTGTGTGAGACCTTGTCAAAAGCCTTTTGAAAGTTCAGATACACAACACCCACTGGTTCACTCTTGTCCACTCCACTGGTCACATCTTCAAAAAAATCCAGAAGGTTTTGTCAAGCATATTTTCCCTTTAGTGAGTCCATATTGACCTGAACCAATCCTGTCAGCGCTTTCCAAATGCTCAGTTACTGCATTCTTAATAATTGATTCCAGCATTTTCCCCACTACTGATGTCATCTCTGGTCCATAATTTCGCCTTTTCTCTCCCCCTCCTTTTTTAAGAAGTCAGGTTACATTAATGACCTCCAATCCATTGAAATTCTTTCAGGGTCGATAAAATAAAGAAAAAAAGAACAACACAGCACAGGAAACAAGCCCGCGCCGCCCATTTTAGCACTCAGTGAGTGCCTCATTCCAATCCTTCTTCTATCTATGACTTCTGTCTACGCATCTTGGATGCCACAACAAAGGGGTGCAAATTTAGAGAATTATATATGCACCAGATTAAGGGAGGTCTAATTTAGGGTCAATTTATTGACACCAATCAGCCTTAAATCACGTTTTTGGGGTGTGGGAGGAAACCAGAACATCCAGAGAAAACCCATGCAATCACAAGGAGAATGCACAAACTCCCACAGACACTGACCCAAGCCAGAGATCCGACCCAGGTCCCTGTAACTGAACAGCAAATAGTGATAGTCACTGAGCTGTCGTGTTGCTCGTCAATTGGTCCAGTTTAAGCATACACTAACGATGTGAAGCACTAGGCAACTCTTAAAGTAACATCCAAGAGCAACCCTACTGGAAAATGATCACCAATGTGTCCACTATTTTGAGGGCCACTTCCATAAGTACACTAGAATGCAGAGCATCAGGCCCTAGGACTTATTAGATTTCCCCAGTATAATTTCCAGATTAATAAGGATTTCCTTCAGTTCCTTGTTCATGCTAGACCTTCTGTCCCGAGCATTTCTGGAAGGTTATTTGTTGCATCCTTACTGAAGACACACCTAAAGATTTTTGTTCAGGTGGTCTGCTATCTCTTTATTGTCCTTGTTGAATTCATCTGATTCAAACTGTGAGAGGTATTGATAAAATAGGTATTCTGCCATCCCCCTGACCCCACCACCTCCAACCCAATCCCCCATCCTCAAATTGTGGTTCATGTTTCAGGTAGTGTCAGTAATTTCTCTGCGAGGCTTTTTTTAGGTTTGAGATTAAAGTGATCAATTAGACAGGGAATTAATTAATTTGTTAATATTAACAGCGCAATTTCAAACACAAAGTGCGTGTTGACCTCAAAAATAATTTCATTTTCCAACCTAGTCACCCTTGTGATCGAACCACCAAGTCCATTTTGTTTGTCTTTGTCATTAGTTATTTTCAACTGCATTAGAGTCATAGAGGGTTACAGCATGGAAACAGGCTCTTCGGCCTAAGTTGTCCATGTCATCCTATTTTTTAACCCCTAAACTAGTCCCAATTGCCCTCGTTGGTTCTTCAACATAACTCTCATATAATAAATACAGCATTTTACATTTCTATTAACATTTATCAATTAAGCCAAGATATGCGGGAAAAGGAAGGATTGGGAACAATAGTAGAACCCACAAATTTAACTCATTCTTAAGCAGCTAAAATTTAAAAAAAACTTTCACACTTAAAGTTTCCAAACTCCTACTAGCTCCACATTTTTAAACCTCCATTTGGTTTTACCAAATTGGAATCAATTAATTGATGTTGGCACATAACACACAGTATGAAAGTAACAGTGAGTTTAATGTGGACACTATTATTAGTGTGTAAATGCAATTTGTGGCAAGGAAGACTAACCCTATGGTGAATTACAAATCACCATAACTGGTTAGCTCATTTGTCCCACTCCCAACATTATAAGGACAGCATATCCTCTGGCACTCCGTGGACAGAATTTTCCCATCCCACTAGCCACGGGGATCATAGTGGGCAGGACACAGACCATGCAAAGGTTGGTTGACCTCCGGCTTTGGCTGAAAAATCCTACTTTATATGTCTCAATAGATTGCTGCATTTGTGGAGACAATACCAATTAAACTTACGTACAGATCCAGGGCTTGTGATAGCATAAGGAGCTTTTTAACTACAAAAGTAATGTCCCTCCAATGCCACGCAACCTTGTCTGCCCAGAAAAGGAACAACTGAAACTATAGCATCTCATTCCTGCAGATGGTAAATTGTCCTTGGGGACCTTTAAAATATAAAACCCAAAACTTCATCTTTTTCTGAATTTATCTTTTTTTTAATCACGCTCTGAATCTGAGCTTTCTTTTACTCTTTTTTCTTCTTGTATCAATTTGACTGACTATTTCCTCTCCAACTTGCCTCTGTTTATTTCTCTATCTTTAAATCTAATTATTTAAGGAGCTAGAATGTTGGCCTCATCGCTCAATAAGAAACCAGATAATCCATTATCAACTCACACCTCCAGAGAACCTTAGGAGAGAAGTGTTTCAAGCTGAAAGATGAAGTAAATGAGCTGCTCCAGCAAATTCTGGGCTATCATCTATTCTCCTATTTTTTCCAATCTTAGTGACATCTTTGCTTTCTCAGCAACAAAATAGAGGAAGAACAAAGAACTGTACTTTTCCTGTTGTGCTCTGGAAGTTGTGCTCCACACATTTCGGAATGTGCTCCTTATGCTGACAGGTGTCAGGCACGATGGTGTGGGGTGCTGGAAGAAGGATAGACAATGGGGCTATGTGACCTTATAGTAAGAAATCTTACAACACCAAGTTAAAGTCCAACAGATTTATTTGTAACATGAGCTTTTGGAGCACTGGCCATTCATCAAGTGAGTGGAGAATTGGGTTCACAAACCTAATTTTGTGAACCCAATTCTTCACTCATCTGATGAAGGGGCAGTGCTCCGAAACTCATGCTACCAAATAAATTTGATTTGATTTGATTTACTATTGTTATATGTATTAACATACAGTGAGAAGTATTGTTTCTTGTACGCTATACAGACAAAGCATACTGTTCATAGAGGAGGAAATGAGAGCGTGCAGAATGTCATGTTACAATCGGAGCTAGGATGTAGAGAAAAATCAACTTAAAGCAAGGTAAGTCCATTCAAAAGTCTGAGAGCAGCAGGGAAGAAGCTGCTCTTGAGTTGGTTGGTGTGTGATTTGGACCTTATGTTGTGAGACTTCTTACTGTGCATACTCCAGTCCAACGCTGGCATCTCCACATTTTGTGATTCAACCAGTGCAGAAAATGGGCCCCACAAGACCATGTTTATGGGAGAGGGGAAAGAAAAAATATAAAGGCTGACAATAGGCCAGTATTTCTGCAATGAAGTAACTGATTGATCCAAACTGGCCATACAGTATGCAGCACTGTTACTGAGCATTCAGATAAAAGTGTATCTGGGCTACCCATATCATCAGGACTGTTGTGAGCAGCGATGATGAAGTTCCGCAGAGGTGTGACATTTTTGTGAATACTGTCCCCATGTACCCATGATTAGTGGGGTTGCTTGCTGCGGATTTAGCTGAGGATTTGAGGGTAAATTCCCAAAGCAAAGAAGGTGGAATTTGACTGGACAAAGTTCAGAGCTTTGAAAGAATTTGTGGTAGAGGTTGGTGCTGTGAATGCTGAGGGGACCACTGTGTAAATCCATGAGGTACTTAATACATCTGTTATGAGACAAAGTGCCCACACCGGCAGGAAAACAAAAGTGTTTCCTGTGTGCATTGGCAGTTGGGAATAATCCATCTGAGAAATGAACTCACTTCAAGGTAAAAACATTTTGTTTATGGTTTAATATTTGTAGGTGAAAGGGCACAATGGTACAGTGGTTAGCACAGCTGTCTCACAGCATCCGAGGGCTGGTTCAATTCCAGTCTTGGGTCACTAACTGTGGGCAGTTTGCACATTCTCCCTGTGTCTGTGTGGGTTTCTTCTGAGTGCTCTGGTTTCCTCCCACAGTCTGAAAGACATGCTGGTTAGGTGCATTCGCCACATCAAATTCTCCTTTGATGTACCCGAACAGGTACCAGATTCTGGCGACTAGGTGATTTCCACAGTGACTCCATTGCAGTGTTAACATAAGCCTAATTGTGACGTCAATAAAAACAAACTTTAATTCTAATTTGATAAAATACAATTCATGAGAATTGGGTCTTAATGTTAACAGAAAAGACAACAATTCCATACCCAGAGTTTGAAGAAAATTCTCCGCACAGCAAAACAGAACAAAGTTGTAAAAGGCAACAGTCTTTTCTTGTCTCAGTTTTTCCCTTCACTTCCCTGAAGCTAATATATAAGGCTGTGTTTCATAAATTCTGGCCTCCTTCAAATATAGTTTGTGCAAGCTCCAAAGCACATTGTTAGCTGGCTTACTTCTCAGGATGTAAAGATGCCGGCGTTGGATTGGGGTGGTAAGAACTCAGTAAGAATTTAGCAACACCAATTTTTAATCCAACCGATCTATTTGATAGTAAAATTGCGAGCTTTCAACACTCTTGTGTCTTCCTCAGGCAAATGCAGTGTTCTGGTCTGCAATAGCACACATCAGCACAGACAGTCAGAGATTGCTGATTAGAATGCGAATCCTTATATCTAACCTGCTATTCAAGTGTTGAAGTGGCTAACAATGTGTATGAAGAGAATCCTGAGCATTGGTTACAGAATTGTGTATTTCCTCCAGACAGCACAGTAAGTGAGGTTTTTTGCTAACCCAGGCAAGTCACGGGGGTTACAGATAGTGTGTCATGAAGCAACTCGGCCAACGTTGTCTACCTAATACGTTGCAAGAAAGGATGTCCCGAAGCATGGTATATTGGGGAGACCATGCAGACACTATGACAGCGGATGAATGAGCATCGCTCAACAATCACCAGGCAAAACAGTTCCCTTCCTGTGGGCGAACACTTCAGCAGTCATGGGCATTCGGCCTCCGACCTGCGGGTAAATGTTCTTCAAGGGGGCTTTCGTGATACACGACAGCGCAGAGTCGCTGAACAGAGACTGATAGCCAAGCTCCGCACACATGAGGACGGTCTTAACAGGGATCTTGGCTTTATGACACACTATCTGTAACCCCCGTAACTTGCCTGGGTTAGCAAAAAACCTCACTTACTGTGCTGTCTGGAGAAAATACACAATTCTGTAACCAATGCTCAGGATTCCCTTCACACACATTGTTAGCCACTTTAACACTTGAATAGCAGGTTAGATGTAAGGATTCGCATTCTAATCAGCAATCTGTGACTGTCTGTGCTGATGTGTGCTATTGCAGACCAGAACACTGCATTTGCCTGAGGAAGACACAAGAGTGTTGAAAGCTTACAACTTTACTATCAAATAAATCAGTTGGATTAAAAATTGGTGTTGCTAAATTCTTACTGAGTTCTTACTTCTCAGGGATATTTAAATCAAGGCAAATCCCCATGCTTGCCCAAAATTCACATAAGTACACAGCTCAGCTGGGATGTTTAGGTTGTGATCAGCGACTGATGATGTCTCCCCTCTCTTCCAAAATCTAACTGCAAATTCCCTTTACCACAGCTGGATCAGATGGTTGCATGCGCATAGGCTACAGGTCAACTTGCTGACCTTCTGAATCTTGCAGCTTTGTACCATACCGCAAACTGCATTTGTACCTTGAGCTGTTGGATCAAGGTAAAATTCCGGTTACATGCATTAGATACTGGCTCGAATCCCTACAGACAGAACAAACTTAGTCGGATATCACCGAGAGTGTCGAAACACCTTATTAGCAATGGTTTGCATTGTTAGAAGTTACCGCCGGATAAGAGAATTGAATCTTGAATGAAGTGTGAGCTTTTATATTTTGCATGTTGCTTTAAAGCAGGTACAGAGGTCATACACGATACAGTCGGAAATTCGGAAGGCAGCCTTTCAGCCATGCGGCATGGATAACAAAAGAATCTAAATTACCATCTACTTTTCTCCCTCTGCAATTTCTTGTGAACTTGCTATGCACTAGAAATTTCAACCAATTAACATGCTAAACTGGGAGAGAAATATGATTATTTATGGACTTCACATAAGAAGGATTAGTTAAAATTATTGAGCATATCCTCTGTGTGAATTAACTTTATCCCAACTCCTGTGGAAAAATGATACAGTGGGCCTAAAAGGTTAATCAGGGGCTGTCGTAGAAAGCCATGAATCTGACCTGCCATTTTTGAAATATCTTTTCCTGCTTTAATCCTGATTCTAATGGTGCCCGGGTTAGCAAGCTCTCTCACAGTGGGACTATTTGCTATTGAGTTGCCTAAGGCTGCAGCTACCAGATAAGTGAAGCATTATTTCTCTCCGCGCTTTGCATGGCTGACTTGTCTCTTTAAGCATTAACTGACCTGAAACTTTGATTACCCTGCCTCTCGGCTTTTCTTCGCTAAACAAACGTTCCCAGTTATGGTAATAAGCAGAGCACAGTGCTCAGTGCGAACAGTTAAGAAAGCAAATGAATTTAGCAATGTGTCCCTTGGCAAGTAGGTTGCACCAGAAATAATTGGTTGAAGGCAGAGAAAACTTGGATCCAGATTACACATGGATCAGCAGAATCATCATTGATGTAAGAAGCGGAAAGTAATCTAATGGGAAGAGCTCATTGCAGCTAATAAAATCAGAACTAAGATTATGTTTTTTTCCTAACACCCCCCATTCCAGTGACCAAGTTGACAACCCAGTGCACCCTGTATCCAAGTCCTAAAGAATTAGAAACAAGAGCAAACCATTTAGCCCCTCGAGCCTGCTCTGCCATTCAAAATCTGATCACTCACCTGATGGAGGGGCAACACTCTGAAAGTTCATGTTACCAAATAAATCTGTTGGACTTTAACCTGGTGTTGCCTGGATACTGGACCTACTCCAGCCCAATGCCGGCAACTCCACATCATTCAAAATCTGACAAGGGAGACAAGAAATTATCTGATTTGATTTGATTTGGTTTACTATTGTCACATATTACCATACAGTGAAAAGTATTGTTTCTTGTGTGCTATACAGACAAAGCATACTGTTCATAAAGAAGGAAACTGTCTGTCTAAGTTTTGCAAGTTTATTGATGTCTTTTCTTTTACTTCACAGGTAATTTGGTCTGCCTTCTTGACCAACAAGGTGGATCGTGCAAGGGCTGCTCTTGGATGTTGCTTTGAGAGTTGTCTAGTGCTTCACATTGTTAGCGTACGTTTAAACTGGACCAGCTGATGGGCAACATGACAGCTCAATGACTCTCACTGTTTGCTGTGCAGATAACATGGATTTGGGCCAGCGTCTGCAGGAGTTTGCACATTCTTCTTGTGATTGCATTGTTTTTCTCTGGGTGGTCCAGTTTACTCCCACACCCCAAAAACGTACTCTTAGGCTGATTGGTGTAGCAAATTGTCCCTAAATTAGGTCTCCTTCAATCTTCCCCAGTAGGTGTAGACAAAGGTCATAAGTAGAGGAGGGCACTCACAATGTTAAAATGGCGGGGTGGGCTCATTGTGCCAAAGGGCCTGTTTCCCATGCTGTATTGTTTTTTGTTGTTTGTTCTTTGTCCTCCTTGAAAAGAGAGAGTGCAAAATGTAGTAGAACATAGAACATAGAACAATACAGCACAAACAGGCCCTTCGGCCCACGAGTTGCACCGGTCACATCTACCAATCCACAGACCTATCTATAACCCCCTATCCTATTCTTTTCCATATACTCATCCAGAAGTCTTTAAAAGACCCCAGTGAGTTTGCCTCAACAACCTCCGACGGCAGTCGGTTCCATTCACTCACCACCCTCTGAGTGAAAAACCTACCCCTGACATCTCCTTTGTATTTGCTTCCCTGCGCCTTAAATCTGTGTCCTCTCGTAGTGACCATTTCAGCTTGGGGAAATAGTCTCTGAGAGTCCACCCTATCTATTCCTCTCAACATTTTATAAACCTCTATCAGGTCGCCTCTCAACCTACGTCTCTCCAGTGAGAAGAGTCCCAGCTCCCTCAACCTATCTTCATAAGGCCTGCCTCCCAATCCAGGCAGCATCCTTGTAAATCTCCTCTGAACTCTCTCAATAGCCTCTACATCCTTCCTATAATGAGGCAACCAGAACTGTGCACAATACTCCAACTGGGGTCTGACAAGTGTCTTATAGAGCTGCATCGTTACCTCCTGACTCCTAAACTCTATTCCTCGATTAATGAAGGCCAGTACACTGTACGCCTTCTTGACCACTTCCTCGACCTGTGAGGCTGATTTAAGAGTCCTATGGACCTGAACCCCCAGATCCTTCTGCTCTACAACACCACTAAGACTCCTACCCCTTATATTGTACTCCTTCATCTCATTATTCCTGCCAAAATGGACCACTACACATTTATCCGCGTTGAAGTCCATCTGCCACTTCTCCGCCCAGTCTTGCATCCTGTCTATGTCCAGCTGCAACTTTTGGCATCCCTCCAGACCATCCACAACACCACCGACCTTTGTATCGTTGGCGAACTTGCTAACCCATCCCTCCACTTCCTCATCCAGGTCATTTATGAAAATGACAAACAGCAGGGGTCCCAGAACAGATCCCTGGGGCACTCCACTGGTTACCGACCTCCATGCAGAACAGGACCCATCCAAAACCACTCTCTGCCTTCTGCCGGCAAGCCAGTTCTGGATCCATAAGGCCAAAGCCCCTTGGATCCCATGCCCTCTCACCTTCTCCAGAAGCCTTGCATGGGGGACCTTATCAAACACCTTACTAAAGTCCATGTACACTACGTCCACCGCCCTTCCTTCATCAATGTGTTCAGTCACATTTCCGAAGAACTCAACTAGGCTCTTAAGGCATGACCTGCCCTTGACAAAACCATGCTGACTATTTCTAATCAGTCCAAACTTCTCCAAATGTTCATATATCTTATCCCTCAGAAGCCTCTCCATCAGCTTACCAACCACTGAAGTCAGACTCACCAGTCGGTAATTTCCTGGACTATCCCTGTTCCCTTTCTTAAAGATAGGAACCACATCCGCAATCCTCCAATCCTCCGGAACCTCTCCCGTTTCCATGGACGACGCAAAGATCATCGCCAGGGGCTCTGCAACCACTTCCCTCACCTCCCACAATAACCTGGGGTAATCCCATCCGGTCCCGGCGACTTGTCTATCTTGATAGAATTTAACAGGTCTAACACATCCTCTTTCCTAACATCCACATACTCAATCTTTTCCGTATGCCGCAAACCTGCAGTGCAATCTCCCAGTTCACTTTCCACCGTGAATACCGAGGCAAAGTACTCGTTAAGCACCTCTGCCATTTCTTTCGGATTCACACAGACTTTTCCCCCTTCACCTTTTATAGGCCCTAACCCTTCTCTTCTCATCCTTTTACTTTTCACATATTTGTAGAAGGCCTTGGGATTCTCCTTAATCTTACCTGCCAAGGCCTTCTCATGACCCCTTCTGGTTCTCCTAATTTCCTTTTTAAGTTCCCTTCTACACACCTTATACTCCTCTAGATCCCTAACATCCCCTAGCTCTCTGAACCTTTTATATACCTTTTTTTTCTTCCTAACTAGGTTCACCACTACCTTCGTGCACCATGGTTCCCGCGTCCTACCAGAACCTCCTTGACTCCTCGGAATGTTGTCTTGCAGTGCCCCAGACAAACATTCCTTGAAAAACCGCCACTTTCCTTCTGTACTCTTCCCCAGGAACACCTCCTTCCAGTTTATACGTCCAATTACCTGCCTAATGTTTTCATATTTCCCCTTACTCCAGACATACACTTTCCTAGCCTGCCTGATCCTATCTCTTTTCATCGCTATCGTGAAAGAGATAGAATTATGATCTCCATTCCCAAGATGCTCACCTACCGTGAGATCCGACACCTGTCCTGGCTCATTAGCAAGCACCAAGTCAAGTACAGCCTCTCCTCTCGTAGGTTTTTCCACATACTGTGTCAGGAAACCTTCCTGAACACACCTAACAAACTCCACACCATCCAAACCCTTTACCCTTGGGATATTCCAGTCGATGTTTGGGAAATTGAAATCTCCCATCACGACAACCCTGTTATTTCTACATCTGTCTAGGATCTGTTTCCCTATCTGCACCTCAAGTTCCCTGTCGCTATTGGGCGGCCTATAGAATACACCCAGCAAAGTTATCGAGCCTTTGCTGTTCCTAACTTCCACCCACAGAGACTTGTAGACATTCCCTCCCCGTCTTCCACCTTCTCTACAGCCATGACACTGTCCCTGATCAACAGTGCCACACCACCTCCTCTTTTGCCCCCAACCCTGTCCCTCCTGAAGCATCTGAATCCCGGCACCTGAAGTACCCAGTCCTGTCCCTGAGACAACCAAGTCTCTGTAATGGCCACCACATCATACTCCCAAGCAGCAATCCATGCCCTAAGCTCATCTACCTTATTTACTACACTCCTGGCATTAAAATAGACACACCTCAGCCCCTCAGTCAGGATATTTCCCTTTTCCACCACCTGCCTAACCCCCTCTCAGGGTGCCTACAGTCCTTCCCTACCCGGGAACTAATCTCTTTATTCACCGTCCCATTGATATTCCCACCCCCCAGTTTTTCTAGTTTAAAGATCCCCCAGTAGCCCTAGCTAGTCTACCTGCCAAGATATTAGTCCCCCTGGGGTTCAAGTGCCACCCGTCCTTACTGTACAGGTCACACCTGCCCCTAAAGAGGTCCCAATGATCTATGAACCTGAATCCCTGCCCCCTGCTCCAGTCCCTCAGCCATGCATTCATCCTCCACCTCATTTGATTCCTGCTCTCATTCTCCCGAGGCGCAGGCAGCAATCCTGAAATTACTACCTTTGCTTTTCTCTTCCTCAGCTTCCTACCCAGTTCTTTATAATCCCTTTTGATGGCTGCCTCCCTCTTCCTGCCTATGTCTGCAGTACCTATATGCACCACAACTTCAGGTTCCTCACCCTCCCCTTTCAGGATGTCTGGGAGGTGTCCAGAAACATCCCGGATCCCAGCTCCAGGAAGACAAACCACCATCTGCGACTCTCTTCTGCGTCCACAAAAATGCCTGTCTGAACCCCTCACAGTGGAGTCGCCTATTAGTATCGCCTTGCCTCTGTCTTCCTGAGATTTTTTGCGTGCTGGCTCAGGTTTAGAGAGTGGGCCACTGCTGCCTCCCTCGGACGAGTTGTCCCCCCCAGTAGTACTCAAGCAGGAGTACTTATTATGAAGAGGGACACCCTCCAGTGTGCTCTCCATCACCTGAGTTTTCCCATTCCTGATAGTCACCCACGCGCCTTCTTCTCGTTGCCCTGGTGTGACCACCTGTTGATAACTCCTGTCAATTATCTCCTTGTTCTCTGTAATGAGATGAAGATCCTCAAGCTGCATCTCCAGTTCCTTTACCTTGTCCCTTAGGAACTGCAGCTCTACACACCGAGCACAGGTATGGATGTCTGGGAGACCAGTAGCCTCCAAGATCTCCCACATCTGGCACTGTGAACAACATGCCGGCCTCACACCCATTATTTGCTCTCTTCTAGAAACCCAGAGGAAAAAAAAGTAATAAAAACTTGTAACTTACGCTGTCTTACCCTTTATGCTTAGGCCCTGTGAGCCAAAGCCCTTACAGCCACACAAAAAAAAACAGATAGATAAACAATCTTACCTCCGTTCTCTCTCTCTCTCTTTTTTTAGGTTAGAGGAGGGGGGAGGGTGGGATACTCTACCTGTGTAGAGTATCGGGATTTCCCACTGCTCCAATTTATAGTAAGCTTAAAAAACTACACTTCCCACGTGTCCTTGCGACACTTTCCGGCCTCCGGAAAATTTAACAAAAAACTAGTGAAAAATAAATAAATTGTACAGAAAAATCACACTACCCACCCACACCAGCTCTCCACTCGGAATTTGCTGCCTCTCTTCAGTGCCCCCAAGGAACAATAGTGTTACAATCATAGCTAGGGTATAGAGAATAGTCAACTTTACGCAAGGTAAGTCCGTTCAAAAGGATGACAGCAGCAGGGAAGAAGCTGTCCTTGAGCCGATTGGTACGTGATCTCAGACTTTTGTATCTATTTCCCAATGGAAGAGGGTGGCAGAGAGAATGTCTGGTGTGCGTGGGGTCTTTAATTATGCTGACTACTTTGCTGAGGCAGTGGGAAGTATAGACTGAATCAATGGATAGGAGGCTGATTTGCATGATAGGTTGGGCTACATTCATGATCTTTTGTAGTTCCTTATGGTCTTGGGCAGAGCAGGAGCCATACCAAGCTGTGATACAATCAGATACACTCTGGGGCTAAAGGGATCAAGGGACGTTGGGGGAAGGGAAGGATCAGGATATTGATATCAGGATTAGATGGCCTCTCCCATCTGCCCTCTATAAGCCTTGACTCTCTTTGAAACATAGAAAATAGAAGTCGGAGTGAGTATTTTGAGCTTGCCCCACCATTCCCTTTGATCATGGCTAATCATCAAAATCAGTATCCTGATCCCGCCTTCCCTCCGTGATACAGTTAGCCCCAAGAGCAATATTGAATTCCTTGACTCTCTTGTCAGTTAAAAATCTATCTGACCTAATCCAATGGTCAGCTGACAGTAGGAGCTGATTAGTTAGACCTTTTTCTTGATCCTTCCCTCAATTTTTGCTAAGCTACCATTCCACATGGGAAATTTTATAGTGACACATTGCAGTGTTAATGTAAACCTACTTGCAACACTAATAATTAAACTTCAAACACATGCCTAGGAAGTGAACATCAAGGATTTCTGTTGAGAAGTCCGTGATTAATATTTTAGCTTTGCCATACAACAACGAATGTGGAAATCTCTAAAAAAAAAATGCTGTTTGGAAATACTGTGACAAAATGGTTAAGATTGTTCTTTGAAGTATTTTGTTTTTTTATCTTTCACAGGATGTGGGCATTGGTGGCTAAGTTAATATTTATTTCCCATCCCTAACTATCCATGAGAAGGTGATGGTGAACTGCCTTCTTGAAACATTAATGATACTAAGTAGCTTGTGGAATTGTCAACACTTTAAGAAATAATTGAGCAAAACAATTGAAAACGTTATTGACAGTCATTTGTTGACATCAGCGCTGCAACCTCTAATCATAGATTCATAAGATAGGACAGCGCAGTAGAGGTTTTTCAGCCTATTGAATTTATGCTGTCTCTTTGTTCGTTCCATATTCATTTGTGGGGCACGGGTGTTGCTGGCTGTCCAGTATTTTTTGCCCATCCTTAGTTGCTTTCGGAGGGTAATTGAGAAACAACGACATTGCTGTGAATCTGGAGTCATATGTCGGCCAGGCTGAGTAAGGATCGCAGATTTCCTTCCCTAAAGAACATTAGTGAATCAGATGTGTTTTTCCATCAATGATTTGATAGTCATCAGTAGATTCTTAATTCCAGTTTTTTTTATTGAATTCAAATTCCACCATCTGCCATGGTGGGATTCGAACCCATGTCCCCAAAACATTAGCTGAGTTATTGGACTAATAATAATATTGGACTAATATCACTAGGCCATTGCCTCTCCTATGAATCCAATGGTGTGACAAATGGAGGACAAATTTCAAGTAATCTGAATTTGACCTAATGGCCGAAATCTTATTGTCCCACCGCTATGGGAATTGGAATAAGTGAGAGTCGGACAATAAGAAGATCCATTGATTTTTGGGAGGGATTTTACAGTTTCAGGATGAGCGAGGCCGTAAAATCCTGTCCAATATCACTTTTGTTTTCTTTCATTTGCGTTCTATCGCTTTTATTATCTTTGCCTGAAAACTTCAAAAAGATAAAAGTCAAGCTTCAGAAATTAAAGGAAGTAATCATTGCATGAGATTCTTGTTTTGCAAATTGGTACAGTGTGAAAGTAATTAGTTTCAAAGATATGAATTAGGAGCCATTCAGCACTCCGTACCACCTCCGCTACTCAACAAGATCAAGGATGATCTGATTGTGGCCTTAACTTCAGATTCCTGCTTACCCCTGATAAACTTTGACTTCTTTACTTACCAAGCATCTATCTACCCTTAACTTAAAAATATTAATCTGTCTCCACCACTGTCTAAATAGTACATTGTTTTTCTAATCGCCTTGCCAAAATGGATTTGTTCACCTTTTCCCACATTATACTCCATCTGCCAATTTCCTACCCACTCACAAAACCTATCTATGTCTCTTTGCAGACTCCTTATGTCCTCTTCACAATTTATTTTCATATCTATCTTTGTATCACCAAGGAATTTAGCAACTTTATATTTGGTTCCTTCATCCAAGTCATTGATATAAATTATAAACAGTTGAGGCCACAGTACGGGTCCTTGTGGCATTTTATTTGTCTCTTTTTGTCAACACAAAGAAGACCCTCTTAATCCGACTCTCTACTTCCTGTTAGTTAAGCAATCTTTCATCTATGTTAATATGTTATGCCATAAATTTTTGTTTTGCATTGTAACCTTTGATGTGGTACCTTATTAAATGTCTTCTGGAAATCAAAGTATAGCACATTCATGGGTTCCCCTTTATCCATGTTGCTTGTCCCTTCCTCTGTTTTTGGGCTGTTGCAGGATTTTTAAATTCTGAAGCAAGAATTGTCAAAATTGCTGATGCCTCAGGAGGAGAGCAGTGTGGAGAAGGGGTGAAGGGGGAGAGTTGATGGAAGGTGGGGAGGTGGAGTGGGAAATGGAAGAATTCCAGTCAATCTGGTCTTTATTATCTTTGCCTGAAAAGTGAATGAAAGTGAGTGAATGGAACCGACTGCCGTCGGAGGTTGTTGAGGCAAACTCACTGGGGTCTTTTAAAAGACTTCTGGATGAGTATATGGAAAAGAATAGGATAGGGGGTTATAGATAGGTCTGTGGAGCGGTGGATGTGATCGGCGCAACTCGTGGGCTGAAGGGCCTGTTTGTGCTGTATTGTTCTATGTTCTACATTTAACCAACTGTCTGCCCTGCCATTTGTGAGGTTGACTAAACTCCAAAAATAAGTACTGCATTGGCTATAAAGCACTTTGAGATATCTGATGGTCATGGAAAGTACCATATAAATGCATGTTTCTCTTTCTATTCCACATGTTTGGTAGGCCACTAACTCCTCCTTGACTTAAAGTACTTTCATACTATAGAGAATCATAGCAGCACAGTGGCACAGTGGTGCCAGGGGCCCAGGTTCGATTCCCAGTTTGAGTCACTGTCTGTGTGGAGTTTGCACATTCTCGCCGTGTCTGCTTGGATTTCCTCCCACATTCCAAAAATGTGCAGGTTAAGTGGATTAGCCATGCTAAATTGTCAATGGGACTAGCTGGAGTAAATGCATGAGGTTATGGGAGTCGGGCCTGTTTGGGATGGTGGTCATTGCAGACCTGATAGGTCTTCTGCACTGTAGGATTCTATGAAATAACAGTATTTTCAATTATTGAGATCTATCTGTTGATGTTAATTCAAATCCCTTGTAGTTGGACGAAAGAATATTACCTGGTAACCATTAACTTGCATACAGTGAATCTCAGAAGTTCATTGCAAGTAATCAAAATTCTCATGAAAGATTTGACATTGGAATCATGGACTGATGGCCACACTTCTTTCTTCATGATGTATAAATAATTGCTTTTCTTTAGGATAAAATCTCCTCACCATATTATGATAAGGTGACATTTGCAGAGATAAAAATCCAAACTCGAATCCTTAGCTTAAGAAGGTGCAATTTTATTTGAGATTATCATCCAAACAACCTGAATATTTCATGGCATTGAGTGCAATTAGAATGAAGAAATTAACCTTAAAACTACCAGTTTTCATAAAACTGCCAGAGATTGTTTGCTATGGATTTGCACAGAATTGGATTGGATTGATAATGACTCGATTGCACTTTAAACAAAGATACCTTATTATTTGACATCCAAACAGAAAGAAACAAATGGAAATGAACTATAAAGTGGCTGAAGTTTATTGATAGAAACCTTGAAAAAAAAACACACAAAGCAGGGAAGAGTGCCTCAGATTGCTAACATTGTAAATACATTTAAGGCTGTAACTCAAATTTGAGAATGAATGTTTCATGTAGACTTTGGACTGTGTGCCCAGCAAACAGAAATCATTGAACAAGTCTGTTGGACTTCCACTAGCCACATTTATGCTGTTAGGCTGACAAGCCAAGCTGCAGACCACGGTGGGGAATGTGATCACTCTTTGGCATGAATCCAACAAAGACAAAGGGTGCAAAGGAAGATACTGTTTCTCTAAGGAATTCTCCAACTTGGGCAGCAGATGTCTGGGTTCAGCGTTCTATGATTTCAACGTGCTGGGAGATCAAATTGAGCGAATGGTTGCGCTGACAACCTGTGAGCTGTCAGCAGACAAGAAGAGGCAGGAGTTGTTTCTCAGGGTGACACCATACCAGGTCCTGCCACTCTGCTTGCTGAGGTGACTCATGCTCTTTGCCAAGATACACACACAGAACCAGAACTGGCACCATAAAACAATGTGGCATCAGATGTTGCAGTACCAATGCATTGTCCAGCACATGAAGGTGCTGGAACATCCCTTGAAATACTTACTAGAGTCATAGAATCATAGAGGTTTACAGCATGGAAACAGGTTCTTCGGCCCAACTTGTCCATGCTGCCCTTTTTTTAAAACCAATAAACTAGACCCAATTGCCTGCATTTGGCCCATATCCTTGATATCCATCCTACCCATGTAACTGTCTGGATGCTTTTTAAAAGACAAAATTGTACCCATCTTTTCTACTACTCAGACAATGGTTGGGGTGTGGAATGGATTGCCTGCTGTGTTAGTGGAGTCAGACACTTTAGGAACTTTCAAGAGGTTATTGGATAGGCACATGGAACACACCAGAATGTTGTGGGATAGCTTGATCTTGGATTCAGACAAAGCTCAACACCACATCGAGGGCCGAAGGGCCTGTACTGTGCTGTGCTGTTCTTTGTTCCTATACCTCTGGCAGCTCGTTCCAGACACTTGCCACTCTCTGTGCAAAACAATTGCCCCTCTGGACCCTTTTGTATCTCTCCCCTTTCACATTAAAGCTATGCCCTGTAGTTTCAGACTCCCTTGTCAGCCAACGCCTTTATCAAACATCTCCCACAAATCCTTGATCTTTTGTTTTTCTTCACTTACACCAGTCCTTGGGCAGTACATTGACACAGTAGTTAGCATGGCTGCCTCACAGAGCCTGGAATCCGGGTTCAATTCCAGCCTCAGGTGACTTTTTCTGTGAAGTCTGCGTATTCTCCCTGTGTCTACGTGGCTTTCCTCCGGGTGCTAAATTGATTAGTGTTAGGGGGATTAGCAAGGTAAATATGTAGGTTATGGGGATACTCTTGCATGAGATTGTTGTCAGTGCAGGCTCGATGGTGCCTTCTTTTGCACTGTAGAGATTCTATGATTCTCTTAAGGAGTATAAAATCCATCACATCTCTCTGCCTCCTTAGCTTTGAAGTAGAGTTGTATGGATTCAGAACATTAACTCTATTTCTGTCTGCACAAATGTTGCCATTTGCTGAGCTTATCCAGCATTTTCTGTTTTCAGAAGTTTTGACAAGTAAGCAGCATTTTTGTAACCTAGTAAGTTGTGACCGACCCAGTATTTCCAGCTTTTTTGCTGTTTTTATAGTTGATTTTCAATGTTTTTTATTTTTGGTGGCTGGATTCTCCAACCTCACCTACAGCTAGGATTCTCCAGCCTTGCTACAGTGAATAGAGATCTGTCTAAGTATTAAATTTTGCCATCTCACTGGTAGCGATGGCAGGGTGTGACGGCCAGAGAATTCTGGCCATAATTTGACAAGTTGACATTGCTGATGGAGTTGCGTTTACCCATGGGAACAGGCCATAGAAACCATAGAAACCATAGAAAATTACAGCTCAGAAACAGATATTTTGGCCTTTCTTGTCTGTGCTGAACCATTTTTCGCCTAGTCCCATTGACCTGTACTTGAATCATATCCCTCCACACTCCTCTCATCAATGAACGCATCCAAGTTTTTCTTAAATGTTAAAAGTGACCCTGCATTTACCACTTTATTCAGCAGCTCATTCCACACTCCCACCCCTCTCTGTGTGAAGAAGCCCCGCACTCTAATATTCCCTTTAAACTTTTCTCCTTTCACTCTTAACCCATGCCCTCTGCTTTTTTTCTCCTCTAGCCTCAATGGAAAAAGCCTGCTTGCATTCACTCTATTTATACCCATCAAAATCTTACATACCTCTATCAAATCTCCCCTCATTCTTCTATGCTCCAGGGAATAAAGTCCTAACCTATTCAATCTCTCTCTGTAACTCAACCTCTCAAGTCCCAGCAACATTGTCGTGAACCTTCTCTGCCTTATTTCAACCTTATTTACCAACAGGCAGTCTGATTTCCTTTCCATTATGGAAAACATGTCTGCCATTTCCCGTCTCAAAGGATGGGTGATAAATATTGACCATAATCAGTGATGCCCATCTGTAACTGAATAAAAACATAAACCCTCATTATAATTTCCAGCAGTGTAGAATTCAGCTGGAGACCGGACTTCATAAACCTGACCTGTAAATGTATAAACTTTTAGACCATTTTTTTCATTTACCTATGATCCATTTCTTGTGTTCATTTAAAGTGGCAAATTATATGTCAGTAAGGTGCTTTGCCTTTTTTTATCTCACGGATGGACCAGCTTTATTTATAATAACAAGGCAATTGGAAGTAAAACAGCCCAATGGGCATGAATCATTGTCAGCTAAATCCAATATAGACTGTTTTATTGTACTTCAGAGGCACATGGGATGAAGCAAAGTAGAAACATGTTATGACATTAAATTAATGCAGGGAGGGACAATTTTAAAGCACCAAATGGGTATTTTGGCGTGTTAGCAATTCCCCTCCTAATACAATTGATTCTTTAACGCTTCTGTACAGATTCTTAAGAAATAGCACTTGTATCTATTTGACCTTCACACCAGAATGTATATTTGTGATGAGATACTCCAGGAAACAGAGAAATCTGGTGAAAAGTAATCCTGTATGTTGACAATGTTGTCTGTCTTCTAATTCCAGAAAGGACTGGCACCTAGACCCCACTGAATCTGACAATCCATTTTTTATAAATCTTATCAATTTTGTAATCCATCCAAAAGGAGATCAGATCACTTACTCCAGTCATTTATTGTCTAACTTCCATTGGCACAGACAGCTTTCTCTGCTGTCCTCATTTAGTTCTTTGACTGAAGCAGTGCCATTGTGAAATGTGTCTTTTGCCAAGAGCTGTTTTTTTTCCACGTGATGTCTGCACATTCATGAAATGTGAACTGGACAAATAGACTCAATTTTTCCTCTATCTAAAAATGTTGCTTAGTCAACAGTGCTGTGGCATCAGCTCTGGCTCAATTGGTAGCAATTTCTCTCCACAAGTTTCTAAAGGTTAAAGTTAATTTATTAGTGTCTCAAGTAGGCTTAAGTGACTGTAAAAATCCCCTAGTAGCCACACCCAGGTGCCTGTTTGGGTACACTGAGGGAGAATATAGTATGCACCAAACGAGCATGTCTTTCATAGAGTTATTGGGCCCTATTTTACCGTTTTGATTCTAAGTGCTGGTCGGACTTGAAAGTGGGAGGGCTTCAATTCCGATTTTTAAACCCATTCTCAGGTACCCCCATATGCGCTCTGCCTGCAAAAATATCAGCAAATCTGAATCATGCTGTACAAGCTTGTGGGCTGAGCTAACCATGTCCTAAATCCTGCAGCTCCGATCGACCCTCCAATTGCACGTGCACAGAAAAAGAATGATAGAACGCTGCTCACCTCCACAACCCTTCTGGGCCAGATAAATGCCTCCCCTCTCCCCCACGGACATTAACCCACCCCCACAACATTACTAATCCCTTTATCCCCACATCCCCCCACCACCCAGACCGATCGAGGACCTCTCTCTCCTTCCTGCTGACTAATTTCAAGCAGAGTGCCCACTCACCCCTTTTACTACCCTCCCCCCTCCCCTCCCGATCTCAGGCAGAGTGGCAAGGGACCTTGTTTCCTTCCCACTGATCTGAGGTAGAGTGGCAGTAAACTCCCCTACTCCTTTCTATCAATCTCAAATGGATTGGCAGCAGACCCACCTTCTCCAACTCGATACCAATCTCAAGCAGAGAGTCATTAGACTCACAACCCACACCCCCACCGATCTCAAGCAGAAATCCATCAGACTCATACCCCCGTCACCGATCTCAAGCAGAGAGCCGTTGGATGCTCGGCACTTACCTTCTTACCAATTGGAGTGCCTGAATTGGATTTACATGGAACATATCTGTTTCATGCCGATTCTGGATGGGCAAACGCAGTGGTAAAGCTGGTAAATTTGGGCCTGCACCTCATTAAGTCCATTTAAATGCATGCAAATGCATTTAAGTGGCTGTTGCTTCCATTTTGGGAGCGGTCCCAATTGCACCCAATTTTGAGTCTGGGTAGAGGGGGAAATGCGAATCGTGCTACTCACTTCATGCCCAGTTATTAAGTTTATTAAATTATTAAATGGGTGCAGCACAATGGTAAAATTGTGCCCATACAATCATAGAGGTTTGCAGTAGGGAAACAGGCTTTTCAGCCCAACCTGTCTATGCTACCCAGTTTTTACCATTAAGCTAGTCCCAATTGCCTGTACTTGGCCCCTATCCCTCTATACCTATCTTTCCCATGTAATTGTCTAAGTGCTTTTTAAAAGACAAAGTTGTATCTATGTCTACTACCAACTCTGGTAGTTTGTTCCAGACACTCATCACCCCCTACATGAAAATCTTGCCCCTCTGGACTCTTTTGTATCTCTCCCTTCCTGGATTGTGGGAGGACGCCGGAGCACCTCTCAAGGGCAGGTCATGCCTTACAAGCCTAGTTGAGTTCTTCGGAAATGTGACTGAACACATTGACAAAGGAAGAGCAGTGGACATGGTGTACATGGACTTTAGCAAGGCGTTTGATAAGATCCCCCATGCAAGGCTTCTGGAGAAGGTGAGAGGACATGGGATCCAAGGGGCTTTGGCCTTGTGGATCCAGAACTGGCTTGCTGGCAGAAGGCAGAGTGGTTGTGGATGGGTCTTTTTCTGCATGGAGGCCAGTCACCAGTGGAGTGTCCCAGGGATCTGTTCTGGGACCCCTGCTGTTTGTCATTTTCATAAATGACCTGGATGAGGAAGTGGAGGGATGGGTTAGTAAGTTCGCCGACGATACAAAGGTCGGTGGTGTTGTGGATGGTCTGGAGGGATGTCAAAAGTTGCAGCAGGGCATAGACAGGATGCAAGACTGGGCGGAGAAGTGGCAGACGGACTTCAACACAGATAAATGTGTAGTGGTCCATTTTGGCAGGAATAATGAGATGAAGGAGTACAATATCAGGGGTAGGAGTCTTAGCTGTGTGGAAAAGCAGAAGGATCTTGGGGTCCGGGTTCATAGGATGTTAAATCGGCTTCGCAGGTGGAGGAAGTGGTCAAGAAGGCGTATGGTATACTGGCCTTCATTAATCGAGGAATAGAGTTTAGGAGTCAGGAGGTAATAATGCAGCTCTTTAAGACCCTTGTCAGACCCCAGTTGGAGAATTGTGCGCAGTTCTGGTCGCCTCACTATAGGAAGGATGTAGAGGCTATTGAAAGAATGCAGAATGCAGAAGAATGCAGAATGCAAGGATGCTGCCTGGATTGGAAGGCAGGCCTTATGAAAATAGGTTGAGGGAGCTGGGACTCTTCTCACTGGAGAGACGTAGGTTGAGAGGTGACCTGATAGAGGTTTATAAAATGTTGAGAGGAATGTATAGGGTGGATTCTCAGAGACTATTTCCCTTAGCTGAAATGGTCACTACGAGAGGACACAGATTTAAGGTGCAGGGAGGCAAATAATGAGGGGATGTTAGGGGTAAGTTTTTCACTCAGAGGGTGGTGAGTGAATGGAATCGGCTGCCATCGGAGGTGGTAGAGGCAAACTCGCTGGGGTCTTTCAAAAGACTTCTGGATGAGTATATGGGAACGAATAGGATAGGGGGTTATAGATAGGTCTGCGGATTGGTAGATATAGATGTGATCGGCGCAACTCATGGGCCGAAGGGCCTGTTTGTGCTGTAGTGTTCTATGTTCTATATAAATGCATGACGACACGGGAAAAAACGTGGAGATTCCGCATTGGCACTGACCCAAACCAGGAATCAAACCTAGGTCCCTGGCACTGTGAGGCTGCAGTGCTAACCACTTTGCCACCATGCCACCTCTGGTTTTGAGTCTGATTTTAAGTCTCACAGGAGAGACTGCAGCAAAGAAATATGGTCTGACACTCGTATTAATGAAATGCTGCATTGTTAGAACTGCTGTCCATTGTGTGAGGCATTACACCAAAATTCCAGCTGCTCTCTCACGTGGTTGTCAGTGATCCCACTGCACTATTTTGCAATGTTGTTCTGACCAATATTTATCCTTCAATTGGCATCACAGTTTATCCACTTATTATCATGCTGATGTCTGTCTGAACTTGCTGTGCACAAATAACCTGTTGCACTACAACAGCGACCACACTTCAAAGGTGTAGTACCACGTATTAAAGCCAAGACATCACTTTGCTTCTTAAAGTTCATATAGTTAAGAGTCACATTGCTGTGGGTCTGGAATCACATGTTGGCCAAACCTAGTAAGGATGAGGTATTTCCTTCCCTAAAGGGCATCAGTGAACCAGATGAGTTTTTGCGACAACCGACAATAGTTTCATGGGCATCATTAGACTTTTCATTCCCGATTTTTATTGAAATCAAATTTCACTATGTGCCATGGTAGGATTTGAACCTGGATCCCCAAGACGTAATCCTGGGTTTCTGAATTACTAGTGCTGTGACAATTCCACTATATGACGCCTCCTCCTCCTCCTCTTCCTTCCCCCCCCGACTCTTCCTAATCTTTTAGCTACTTTGAGCTGATCTTTGGAGCTCACTTTCAACTTCTCTTTAGTATCCCTTCAAAAGTTTCTTAAAAACATCAATTAGGGTTGAATAGCCACTGATGCCCATGTAAAAATTAAAACAAATTGATTGCTTTTAACTACGTTAGCTGGAATTCTTTCCCAAGTCAGTGCACTTCTCTCCACGCTCAATCTATTAAAACACTGGAACTTCCTTCTATGTGAAGGAACGCTCAATCTATTAAAACACTGGAACTTCCTTCTATCTTCTGTTGTAGATGCGCCAAGTTTGGTGGCGTTTAAGAGGTTAGTGGATAAGTATATGGATGAGAAGGGAATGGTTTAGTTAGGAGGGGCATTGCTTTTTATTTTGGTCGGCACAACATCGAAGGCCGAAGGGCCTGTTCTGTGCTGTATTGTTCTATGTTCTATGTTCTATGAAGTTCACAATGAAAAGGCAACATATTTTGCAGTTTTTAACACCTAGGAACATTTGAATAAAAAGTAGCTGTTTTGAAATATGGTAATAACTCTGGTGATAAGAATGTCACTGAAAATATAATTCCTGATGACAGAAATTAGCATAAGAAGTGTGATTACTGTGAGCATTATTTTATTTGATTATGGGATCTGGACATTAATGACTAGGAGCTAGTGGTGAGCTGTCTTCCTGAACTGCTGCAGTCCTTGAGGTGTGTGTACACCCTCTGTGTTGTTACGGAAGAAGTTCCAAGTCTTTTTACCCAGCAACAGTGAAGGAATATGATATATTTCCAGATAAGGATGGTGAGGCTTGGACAGCAATTTCCAAGTGGTGATGTTCCCTTGTCCTTCTAAGTGGCTGAGGTCATGGGTTGGGATATGGAGTCCAAAAAGCCTTGATGAGTTTCTACAGTGCAGCTTGTAGATGGTTGCCACTGTGTATTGGTGGTGGAAGGAACGAATGTTTGTGGAAGGGATAGCAATCAAGTAGGCTGTTTTGTTCTGGATGGTGCTCAGCTTCTTCTTTGTTGTTGGAACTGTATTCATTCAGACATTTGGAAAGTATTCCATCACAGTCCTGACTCACGTCCATAGATGGTGAAAAGACCTTGGAAAGACAGGAGTGAGTTACTCACCACAGAATTCCCAGCCTTTACTGTGTGCTTGTACTATATTTATGTGGCTAATCTACTTCAGATTCTAGTCAATGGTAATCTCCAGAGTGTAGATAGTAGGGATTCTTAGGCAGTCCTTCCAAACCCTATACCACATGGACTGTGGCAGTTAAAGAAAACAACTCAACATCACTTCCTCAAGAGGATCTGGGAATACAGATTCCCTAAAAGTGGCGTCACAGATAGATAGGGTCATAAAGAGTGTTTTTGGTACATTGGCGTTTATAAATCAAAGTATTGAGTATAAGATTGGAATGTTATGGTGAGGTTGTATAAGACATTGGTGAGGCCGAATTTAGAGTATTGTGTGCAGTTTTTGTCACCTAAATACAGGAAGGATATTAATAAGGTTAAAAGAGTGCAGAGAAGGTTTACAAGGATGTTGCCAGGACTTGAAAAACTGAGTTACAGAGAAGAGTTGAATAGGTTAAGGCTTTATTCCTTGGAGCATAGGAGAATGAGGGGAAATTTGAGAGAGGTGTATAAAATTATGATGGGTATAGATAGAGCAAATGCAGCAGGCTTTTTCCACTGAGGCTATTGAACAAAAAAAATAGAGGACATGGGGTAAGGGTGAAGGGGGAAAAGTTTAAAGGGAATATTAGCGGGGCTTCTTCATGCAGAGAATGGTGGGAGTGTGGAATAAGCTGCCAGATGAAGTGGTAAATGTGGGCTCTCTTTTAATATTTAAGAAAAAGGTGGACAGGTTCATGGATAAGAGGGGTGTGGAGGAATATGGTCCAGGTGCAGGTCAGTGAGACTGGGCGGAGAAATGGTTCGGCACAGAAGGGAAGGGCCAAAAACGGGAAGGGCCTGTTTCTGTGCTGTAATTTTCTATGGTTCTTAGAGTAACTGGGGATGAACAATAAATGTTGACCCAGCCAGCGATGCCCACATCCCATAAAATAAACTTTTTAACAAAATTCTGCAATGATAATGCCATTGAAAGTCACAACGCAATTATTACTTGCTCCTTTGTTGGAGATGGCCTTAACTGACTCACGTGTGGCATAAATGTTACTTGTCATTTGTCAGCCCAAACCTGGATATTATCCAGGTCTTTTTGCATTTGCATCAATTTCTGAGGAGTTGCAAATAGTGCTGAACATTGTGGAATCATTAGCAAACATCCCCACTTCTGACTTTGCAATGGAAGGAAAGGCAATGATGAAGCAGCTGAAGATGATCAGGCCTAGGACACTATCCTGAGTATCAGCATTCAGTGTCCATGACTGAGATAGGACAAAGCCCAGCACTGCAGAAAATCATGCTGATGCATATTTTGCCCACCAAGTGTCTAGGACTTCACTGTCACCATTAGATTTTGCATGACGTAATGTTTTAACACAATTTTCTATGGTTTAAAACAGGAGCACTTGACTAAGATCGTCAGACAACAATAGTGTTTAACAGTTCACTGGCAATCACAACACTTTGATTTTGATTTCATTTGATTTATTGGTGTCATATGTATTCAGTGAAAAGTATTGTTTCTTGCATGCTATACAGACAAGGCATACAGTTCACAGAGAAGGAAGGACTGCAAGATGTAGTGTGTTACAGTCATAACTAGGGTTTGGAGAAAGGTCAATGTAGTGTGAGGCAGGTCTATTCAAGTACTTGCTGGCAACAGGGAAGAAGCTATTCTTGAATCAATCCATACGTGACCTCAGACTTGTCTATCTTATTCCCGACGGAAGAAGGTGGATCAGAGTACATCAGGGCTGCGTGGGATCCTTGATTATGCTGGCTGCTTTCCAAAGGCAGCAGGAATTATAGACAGTAAATGGATAGGAGGTTGGTTTGCATGATGGACTGAGTTTCATTCACAACCCTTTGCAGTTTCTTGCAGTCTTGGGCAGAGCAGAAACCATACCAAGCTCCGATACACCAGAAATAAATCTTTTTATGGTGTGATACAACCAGAAATAATGCTGTGTATCTGTGAAAGTTATCATGTTATGTCCATGTAAGAAAGAGAAGAAAACACCATCAAGCCCCCACCAATGCAAGATGATCTATTCAATGCCCCAACCTCATATACCCCTCATCCAAACTCCCACAGTCACCCTATATTCCGGGAGAGGCCAAGGATCCATGTCTGCTTAATAAAAAGATGAATCTATTCCAGGTTTAAGAGGCTCGCAATTGCCCATGGCCCATCATAGTAACAACTAACAGTTTATACTGTCTAACCGGAAATAATCTCTTCACTCCAGGAACTTGTCAAATTGTCTTTTAAACATCTTTCAAGATTCTGCATTCGTCATGTGCCCTGGTAATTTATTCAAGGGCAGTGGTGCTTTTGAAACCGTTTTGCTGAAAGCTAAGCTAATAATCCAGCTGCAGCTTTTAAAAACATAATCCCCAAACGTGTCAGACAACTTAAACAATGGGAATCTATCCAAACACTTCATCATTTTGAAAACGTTAACAATTCCCTTTGAAGCCTGTACTTTTCCAGGTTAAACCCAAGTTTCTTAAACTCTTTATACGGATAGAAATCAAAACTGGGTGTGTCAAATGCAGGTCTACCAGAATCTTATGTAATGACACATATAGAGTCAGTCATTGTTACTTGATGGTCCCGGAAAGACAACACAAACTTTTTTTTCTGCTGGCTACTTGCACTTGTTGTGCCCATTTATTGAGTAATTGTCTTTTATCCGCTTCTTTGCCATTGAATCATAGAATCCCTAACTAAAGTCTGCAAAGGCTGCTTGAACTGGAATAACCTGGAGCTGGTTGGAACTGAATGATTTCACTTAGTTCTGTGAAAAAGACAAAGGAAATGCTGTAAGATATAAAGCTTTACTTAGCCAGAGAGGAATGAGTATTCCTATCCCGGACCTTGGGCTGGGGTCAATGAGGAAAAGGCAAAAAAGTAAGTGAGCAAGCTTAGACCAATAAAGAGGCAGCATGTCTTGAATAAGGCAAGGAAGAGGAGAAGATTCTTGAACAAGGAGCAGTGAAACTCCAGGGATTAACAACGCTGAAGAAGAAGACCCTATGTCAGAGATGTGGAGACGACATTGAGAGGAAGGACGGAATGCCTGGCCAGTATATGCTCTCCTTTCCGGGTGTTATCTCTTACATTCTGTGATTACTCAGGCAAAGTCATGGAAACCTGATGCG
This sequence comes from Sphyrna mokarran, assembly GCA_024679065.1. Classification (NCBI taxonomy): domain Eukaryota; kingdom Metazoa; phylum Chordata; class Chondrichthyes; order Carcharhiniformes; family Carcharhinidae; genus Sphyrna; species Sphyrna mokarran. The sequence goes on along the minus strand of JAGIQG010000007.1, from coordinate 23,217,004 downwards.
TGTGCATTTAGACAGCATAGTTTTAAAACAAACTGCATGCTTATTTTTGTAATGATTTCAATCAGGCAATTGAGATCAGGCTGCTTGAATATGAACTCTCTGATTAAGGGCTAAATTGATAGTCCAATCAAGGAACCCCATGCTCTGAACTTACACAGGAGTATCCATTCCTCTGGCAGTCCAGATGGAGACGGCATTCTGAGAACACTCTGTGCAGTGTTGTTGAATCTTGTAAAGAAAGGAGTCTTGGATGAAGAAATTTCTGCCTCAGAAGACTTATTACAATTTTGTAACCAGACGTATGATTTATATTTACACTGCCTAAAAACAATAATAAAGTGATCACTAATTAAGATAGATTGATTCTTCTCCTCTTTCTACCAAGCTGATAATTATTGCTGGTAAGATATGGTCAACAAGTGCAGAGAGAGGTTATTTGGCCCATCAGGTCTGCACTGACATCAATCCCACCCAGTCCCTGACAGTAATCATGCACAAAGGTCAATTTAGCATGGCCAATCAACCTAACTTGTATATCTTTGGATTGTCAGAGGAATGATGTAGAAATGCTGGCGTTGGACGGGGGTAAACACAGTAAGAAATCTGACAACACCAGGTTTAAATCCAACCGATTTATTTGATAGTAAACTCACTAGCTTTCAACCCTATGGTCCTTGTCAGGTGAATGAGGTGTTCTGGTCTCCAACAGTCTGTGCTGTTATGTGTGCTGTTGGAGACCAGAACACCTCATTCACCTGACAAGGACCATAGGGTTGAAAGCTAATGAGTTTACTATCAAATAAATCGGTTGGATTTAAACCTGACGTTGTCAGACTTCTTACTGTCAGAGGAAACCAGAGCATCCAGAGGAAACCCCACGCAGATTCATTAACTTTCAAAAGCAGCCCATAGTGGTTGGAATTCCCTCCCTCATGGCATTGTGGGCCAACCCACAGCACGTGGACTACAGCAATTCAAGATGGCAGCTCACTTCACCTTCCCAAGGACAACTAGGGGTGGGCAATAAATGCTGTCTCAGCCAACAACACCCATTTCCCACAAATGAATGAAAGAAAATCCCTGCATGAAGGGACTGCAGGCAGCAAGATTTTAGAAGTTTTGGGAGAGGAAAAGACTTCAAACTATTTAAAGGAAAGGAGTTAAAAAGTTTTATAAACAGCCATTGGACCTGGAAAATGTCAGATCTCCAGTGAAATCAACAAAATAGCAGCGCAGCGAAAAGAAAAGACACCTGTGGGAAGAAAGGGCTGCAGAAATCATTGGAGGATCTTCTCAGCTGTGACTAGGTGACATTTTAAAAGTTTAAATGACGTTTCAAAGGAGAAGCAGCAGGTTCCTGCTTTAACCGCAAAATTGTGGGAAAAGCCCAAAGAACTAGCAGTTCATAGAGTCATAGAGGTTTACAGCATGGAAACAGGCCCTTTGGCTCAACCATGCCACTCCTTTTTTTAACCACGAAGCTAGGCCCAATTGCCCGTGTTCGACCCATATTTCTCTTTACCCATCTTACTCATGTAACTGTCTAAATTGTACCATCTTCTACTATTATCTTTGACAGCTCATTCCAGACACTTACCACCCTCTGTGTGAAAAAATTGTCCCTCTGGATCCTTTTGTATCTCTTCCCACTCACCTTAAACCTACGCCCTCTAGTTTTAGACTTCCCTATCTTTGGGAAAAGATATTGACTATCTAACTGATTTCTGTCCCCTTTGTTCCAGAGAAGAAAATCTCAGGCTATCTAGCCTCTCCTTATAATTTAAACCAGCAAGTCCTGGTAGCATCCCAATAGATCTTTCTCTGCACTCTTTCTAGTTTAATAATATCCTTTCTATAATAGAGTGACCAGAACTGTACACAGCTGCTGACAGTTTTAAGAAAAGATGATAGCCTTAAAGCAGTAATGGATTTAAAGTGGTAATACATTCAACGCAGCAACAATATATAATTATGGTGGCACAGTGGCTAGCACTGCTGCCTCACAGCGTTAGGGACTGGTGTTCAATTCCAGCCTTGGATCACTGACTGTGCGGAGTTTGTACATTCTTCCTGCGTTCGTGTGGGTTTCCTCTGGGTGCTCCAGTTTCCTCCCATCCAAAGATGTGCAGGTTAGATTGATTGGCCATGCTGAATTGACCCTACTGTTGGGGGATATTAGCAGAATAGATAAGTGGGGTTATGGGAATAGAGCCTGGTTGGGATTACGGTTGGTGCAGACTCGATGGAATGAATGGCCTTCTGTAATATAGGATTCTATGATTCTATTGATAAGAAGAAGCAGAGACAGGGAATAGGATAATTGGTGATAACTCCAGATAGATAACAACTCTCAAAAAAGGCCCATAAGTAGTGCAAGACAAAGTTTAGAAGGTATTTTGCTGGGATGCTTTGATCTCGTCCACACCCATCCCACTAACAACGAGAATGGAGAATTTGGTGCTCAGCCGAAACTGAAGGTTGGAGGTTTTTAGTAGTTATATGCTAACAGCTGTGCAAATAAATTGTCTTAGGATGCAAACAAGTAATAAATTCTAGGTTTATATATAAAAACAGGGCTGAAATCTCTGATGTCACCCGCAGCTAGAATTATCCAATCCCGCTGCAGTGAATGAAGATTTGGCTGAGCGCCAAATTCCCTATTCTCGCTGGCAGTGGTGGCAGGCGTGAGTGGCTGGAGAATTTCAGCTGTTGTCCAATTTGATCTCTACACTAGGCTGTCTGTGACCTCAAAATAAAGTCCCTCTGCCTTTTAAATTGGATGTAAATTGGATTATTTACTAACCAAATGGATTCCTTTCCGAGTCCTAGTTTAACATGCGGTCTGTTAGAGATTTTTATTAAAAATTACACAGTTTCATTCTTTGTCTTTATTTTGGAGAGGAGGAGAGGTTGCAGCATGCAGAAGGTTTATCTAAATCTGTGTTTGCCGTTTTCAGCATTTTTAGCCATCCTATCATTTATGTTTTGGAAGATGTCCTTGAGGTTGCTGAAGTCAATTACCAGAATCAACGATGCTTATTGTGTTTAAAAAATAGTGTCTGTGCAATGTCAGATTTCATTCTGCATTGGGTACATCTCCATTTGCACCCATACCACACATTCGGGAAGTATCTATTCAGTATTTGGTTTGGATGTGCAGTGCTTCATTGGTTGATATGTGCTCTTATTTCATTTCCTGCTTCTAGAATTCATACATAAATCACTCAATGGCAGGGTCCTGTTGTAATTGCACAATATGTCCGAGGGATTGCGTGGAAGGAGGGAGGAAGACCATTGGGTGTCTGCACATCAAAATATGAAAATAAATGAACAGCCTTCATTTGGTCCAAAGATGTGAGGGTTAGGTGCATTGGCCATGCTAAATTGAGCCTTCGTGTCCTGCTTGCATAGGTTAGAGAGATTAGCAGGGCAAATATGTGGGGTTGCAGGGATGGAGTTTGGGTAGATTGTTGGTGGTGCAGACCTGATGGGCTAAATGGCCTCTTTTTTCACTGTAAGGTTTCTTTGATTCTATGTTTCCAATCTGCAGAACTTGAGAAATGAATTCCACTAAAAAAGTGTCTCTTGTTCAGTCTAAACAAAGACTGGCTTTATTTAGAAAGGTAAACAGCAGCTAAATTAACATTAGCTCTCTGAAAGATTTGCAGAAACTAGAACTCTTTCAAAACAGTATAAAAGCTTAAAAAGGTGGAGAAAATTACTAGAGGTTTTGGTGAGATGAATCAAAATGCCCATGGGCTGGCGAGTTGATAACTAAATGAAAAATCATTTCGTTTTCATGTAGAAATTTTGGAACACTTCATCATTTTCATTTTTTCTTGCCCGGATAATTGGAAGGTTTTAAGTACACAAGTTTATGTTATATAACCACAGATTCCTGGTTTGAATTTTGATTTCAGTGGCAAAGCAATGGCACTCAGAGTTGACTTTGAAGATCATTACTCACAAAGATCTCGCAATATCGTGTGGTGCAGAATTCCCCTTTCCCGAAGTCAGTTTGAATCTGGCGATGAGTCAGGAGGAAACCAAAGCATCCGACCATACTGATGGCATCAAGAAGGGTAAGCAACCAATCACACTGAAGTATTCCCACAGAGAGAAAACCAAGAGGTTGAAAAGTACTGTTCACTAAATTTGTTAAGGTAAAATGAAAGAATTTAACATTCCACAAAAGTAATAGCATTTCAGGTAGAGTGAGATTACTAAGTTGTAATTGTGAATTTAATTTTTAAATGGAATTATAGGATGTGGACCTCGCTGGCTCAGGGACCAATTATCGCCCATCGCTATTTGTCCTTGGAGTGGTTCACTAGACCATTTTAAAGGATGCTTAGCAGTCAACCAATTACTGTGGATCTGGAATTACAAGTTGGGCCAGACCAGGTAAGTACAATAGCTTTCATTTCCTAAAGGACATTAGTGAACCAGGTGTTTTCGTTTACGGTAATCAAAATTGCTAGCACGAGGGGACACAGCTTTAAATTAAGGGGTATGAGTTATAGGACGGATATCAGAGGTAGGTTCTTTACTCAAAGAGTGATTAGGGAGTGGAATGCCCTGCCTGCAGCTGTTGTGGATGCGCCAAGTTTGTTGGCGTTTAAGAGGTTAGTTGATAAGTATATGGATGAGAAGGGAATGGTTTAGTTAGGAGGGGCATTGCTTTTTATTTTGGTCGGCACAACATCGAGGGCCGAAGGGCCTGTTCTGTGCTGTAATGTTCTATGTTCTATAAAAATGGTTTCGTGGTCATCATTAGACTTTTAATTTTAGATTTTTATTAATTTCAAATTCCACCTTCTGCCGTGGTGGGATTCAAACTCAAAACACTATCCAGGGTTTCTGGATTATTAGTCCAGTGACAATACCCCACCCAACCCAACTAAGGGTAGACGATGACCTAATGGTATTATTGCTAGACCATTAATCCAGAAAATGCTGAAAATCTCAGCAGGTCTGACAGCATTTGTGAGGAGAGAATAGAGCCAATGTTTTGAGTGTAGATGATTTTCAGACAAAGGGTCAACTAGACTCAAAATATTGACTTGATTCTCTCCCCACAGATGCCTGTCAGACCTGCTGAGATTTTCCAGCATTTCCTGTTTTTGTCTCAGATTCCAGCATCCACAGTGTGTTTCTTCTATATTAATCCAGGAATTTAACTAATGTTCTGGGGAACTGGATTCAAATCGCGTCATGGTAAATAATTTGAAATCAATAAAAACATTTTTGGAATTAAGAATCTACTGATGACCATGAAACCATTGTCAACAGTCGTTAAAAATCTATTGGGTTCACTAATGTTCTTTAGGGAAGGAAATCTGCAATTCTTACATGTGACTCCAGAGGTTATGTGGTTGACTTTCAACTGCTCTTGGGCAACTTGCACCGAGCAATAAATATGGGCCAGTCAGTGATGCTCAAATCCCAAAATGAATAATAAAACTATGCCATTGCCTTCCCATTAAAAACCAAGTAAAGCCATATTCAATAAGTGAGGATAAAAAGGCAAATTTTAGTCAATTCAGTGATTTCTAATTGATTGCAGAATGCAAACCTTCACCAGTATACTCAGTTGAGAAATGAAAAATCATGCACAATAATTTCTGGGCCTCTGTGTTTAAATATTCATGTGTAGACACTGAAGTGAATGCCACTTTCAGTGGTGTAATGACAGTGGACACTGACAGGTTTATTGTAATTTCTACCACAAAATTCAGGTTGTTGATTTATCTCAGTCTTTCTCTTGTGTTTGATTGTCCCATGCCTTGGCTTGTCACTGTGTTTTCTCAGACGAATTGAAATTTTATGACCAAATAAATGTCACCCTTTAAATACACTCCATTTACTAATTAGTCATTGCTGTCATAAGCAATGATAGAATATTCCTTTGTCTTCAAATCAGCTGAACTTCAGAGAAGCCGAAATGCTCAATGCAATGGGAATGGATTGCAAGATGCAGATGCTGACTGCTTGGAAGATCTACAGAAAATGTTGGAAACATTGAATAAGTTAGGCAGCATTGATGGAGACAGAAACAGACCTAAGGGGTGGAATCTTGTCACATCATCGTGCCCGTTTTGTGGCGAGAAAAGTTGTAAAATCGGACACGGTGCGACTAGTGGGAATGGTGCCTGTTGTCACACCCATTCCCATTTTACCAGAAAAAAATTCAGCATGATCGGGAGCCCGCCCAAAATGGATGAAGCATCAATTTGCATTTTGTTGCATTAATCACAATGCAATTAGTGAACTTCACTCCCAATCGTCCCAGCTCACCGGCCTTAACCACCTCGCTGGCTGCAGCCAGATCGATCAGGAAAAATACCTCCTCTATAAAAGTCAGATTTAGGCGCTTGGTCACTGAGGGTGAATGAGGAGGTAAGTCTCTGCATTCAAGCTGCTCTATGCTTCTGAGGGTGGGGTGGGGTGGGGGGAGGGAGGGAACGAGTGGGGCACTTGTTTCATGACGGCCATGTTGCGTTTCAGGTCGGGGTACCTGCGAGTGTCTGGGGAAAGGTGGGGGGGTTGTTGTTGTTCACAGAGTCCACTATCTCAGACTCAGCATGAACTCCAGCTCAGTGCACTGATCCTGGGTCTTAGGTTGACTCTGGGTCTGAATGCAGACAACACTGCTACAGGTGGAGGCTGGGGCTGGAAACTCTCCAAAGTGACAACCTAGGACTTGTCAAGCAGCACTATCTGTGGTCACATGGGTTCAGGGTGTGTGTTTGTCAGTGGAGCGTGGAATGGACGAACTGTGTTGCCATTCTGGAATCTGTGGGGGGTGTGTGTTTTACTGGGGATCTGTGCGGGTGTAATTGGAATGTGTTGTTTGAGGTTTGTGGGGGTGTATGGAGAGTGCGTGCTGCTGGAAGACTGTGGCGGAGGAGTATGAGGAGGGTGTTTTGCTGAGAATCTGTTGGAGGGGTGTGTATGGGGGACTGTGTATTTCTCGCCTGGGAGCAAGCAAAGTTCTTAAACCTCTCCATCTGTTTTCTCCCCTTCCCCAAATTCCACCCTCCCACCTCCTCCCCAAAGTCCTTCAGAGTGATGAGATGGCTTTTGCAATGCAACCCATTGATCTTGCTGTTGTTTTGGTTGCTGCTGGAGCTGAGGAGGAGGAGCTGGAGGAAGAACTGCGGCAGAGGATGCCCAGGCCTTACCACTCGCAGGAGTAGAGGGAGCTGGCTGCCAGAGGCAGGGTGTAGACACCATTCGACCTGAGGAGAGCAGAAGGACTGGAGAAGGAAGGAGCAGAGACTCCTGCAGTTCTGCACACGAGTGTCCTTCAAGCAGCTATAGAACGCCGATGGCTCCGCTCTGAAAGGAGACAGTGCGAAACCTGTACCATTTGTTGTAGGACCTCGCAGCTTGGGGCATGGGTACACACTGACTCTGTGAAAGTGATAGTTGTCTTAAAGTTTTATGGCACTGGGCCCTTGTAGACCACTAGAGAGACTTTGTGGCAATTCGCAACCATCCATCCAAAAATATGTCAAGAAGGTCACAGAAGCTCTGTACGCCCACTGAGAAAAAACTCATCAAATTGAATGGAATTTTACCAGCCCTAGCGTGACAGGTTCTGAGGAAGTAGGGCCAGGGAAAACAGTAGGAAGCCATACCAGAATGGCTTATCGTTCCCGGTGATGTTTCTTAGAGGAAAGCTAAGATGTGGGCAATAAATGAAAGTAGGCAGCCAATTGAAATAATTCAGATCTCAATTAGGGTGATTCAGAGAGTCATCTGGCACTCCTGCAGTGATGAAGTATCATCCCTGCCACATGGGGAGCCTCAATGAGGTGGCTTTGCTGGGGCAGACACGGGGACCATTGGAATGAGAGCTGCCACACCCTATTGTCGGGAGCACCCAGATCCCCAGAAGATCTTTGGTCTCCATTCCACAGGGCTTGTCATCTCCCCCTAAAATATTTAATTAATTTTGTCCAGATGAGGGTGTGTCCATTTTGATGTGCCCTTGCATTGCCATTCCTACCTCAGCAAACTGAGCTTCCAGAGTCATTGACCAAGTGATTGGGCTGACAGCATTGCATGTCAAATTGTGATTCTTAATAGGATGGCATGGAGGTGCTGGCGTTGGACTGGGGTAGGCAAAGTAACAAGTCTCACAGTATCAGGTTAAAGTTTATTTGGAATCATGAGCTTTCAGAGCACTGCTCCTTCATCAGATGAGCTGAGGAAGCTCCAAATAAACCTGTTGGACTTTAATCTGGTGTTGTGAGACTTTTAAATAGATGGCAAGTGCAGAGGTGACCAAGTTGGTGACTATATTTGGAAGAATAGTTACACACCAGTCTGTTTTGGGATTTTCATTTAATTGTGACATCAGGGTCCCAAAGCCCAAAAGAATATCCTATCAAACTTTCAGGTCAATGATTTTTTTTTCATCAGGATTGAGATATATTGCAATTGGCAGGTATTTGGTGTAACTGAAAGCAAATTACTTCACGTTGTGCTGCTAACAGAGTGACTATTGTAGTGCTGGTGCTTTATTTGTATATAGTTAGAAGGACTGGCACATTGAATGCTGTCTATTGTGTTCGGATCATAAGATGCAGGAGCACAAGTAGGCTATGCCATTCAATGAGATCATGACTGACCCAATTATAATAATTCTCAACTCTGCTTGCTTCCCTTATCCCCATAACTTGTGATTCTGTGACTGATTAAAAATCTGTATATCACAGCATTGAACATACTTAATGAACCAGCAAGTATTCAAGTGTTTGATTGGCAATGCTAACTTCTCTTTTATCAGACTGATTGCTTCCAATTGCACATAGAAAGTTCTGCACTCCAAATTTGGTTGACGTATTCACTTCGTCAACAATATAAAGGTCAAAATACGCCAATTTTTCTTTTTACCATGGAGATCTTGAGCCACATGCACTTTGTGATGTGACTGTAGAAGTCTTATAATGATAATACTTGGCATTGCGTAATTATCAGGAACCTTACGATGTGTTTTTACATTCTCTTTGCCCAAAGTGATGATTTGAGAGGTGATGTTTGTATATTGTCTGAACTATTGAAAAGAACTGATGGAAATGAATATTAATAGGACCCTTCAGGCTCCATTAATATTTATAAGATTATCACCACTGATATTAATGGAATTGAAAAATAAATAGCTCAGGAATACTCATTGGCAATTACATCACTTAGTTTAGTTTGTCTGTTTGGAGTTTGCAATTTCTCCCTGTGTCTGCCTGGGTTTCCCTTGGGTGCTCCGGTTTCCTTCCACAGTCCAAAGATGTGCAGGTTAGGTGGATTGGCCATGCTAAATTGCCTCTTAGTCTCAGAGGGATTAGAAGGGTAAATGTGGGGGGGTTATGGAAATAGGGCCTGAGTGGGATTGTGGACGGTACAATGGGCTGAATGGCCTCGTTCGGCACTGTAGGGATTCTATGATTTGAGAAAAAATTATGTAGAGGAGATTTTCAATTTGCAAAAAGGTTAAATTTGATTAGAAAGACAGAAAATGGGGTAAAAATTATTTGCTTGTTGCTGCTTTTCAGATGTAAACCGAACAAAATTGATTTTTAAGCATAAGGTCCAGTGCCCAAGGTGCACTGAAGACATGGCCGTCATATTACTACATTTGAGGAGCAGGCTACACAGGCTAAATGGTCTCTTATTTTTTATTATCCTGCTTATTCTTTAATATATCTGAAGCAGGTCTGAAATCAGCCCTGTACCAATTGTTTTTTGCAAAGTTTTGCGCCTGTTTCAGGACCCTTCTGTAAGATTGATGAGAAGCATGCACTTGGCAAGTGTAAGTTGGTTTTCTAGCTATACAGCAACCCTCAAAAAGACCACTGGAAAGAATCAAGAAATCATAGGAAACATTTCCCTGGAGCTAGGAAGAGCAGGAGTGTTCCTCCCATCTCCTTATCAACACTAATAGCCTCTGTCATTCGTCATTTTCCTCAGTTAAGGACTTCACTGAGACCAAAAGGCTGAAGTGTGATCTTAGATTGTCTCTGGAGGTGAGACAGGCACTGACAGCCCATCTCTGTTATTAAAGGCTAAATTCTAAACCTAGGGCTGGAATTCTCCCAAACAGTTCTAAGTGTTGAATCTGCGAGAAAACTGGAGTAAGTCACAGTATCTTTTTTCAGTAGAAGTTCAGAGAAGAATCTCATACACTCTGTGCACTGCAAAGGCCACCAGCATAAATATCATTAAGAACCAGGGGATAGGACTTATCCCTGCTGAAGAAGTTGAAATCAAGCCACTGAGCGTGCGTCGATCTGTCCATGCCATGGTCAGTGCATGTGCAGTGGGTTCACATAAATGACCTCTGGATTGCTGGCTAGCTTAATCGCTGGCCAGCCCTAAAACCCCCACATCTCTGGCCCTCTTACCTTACATGGCCCAATCACTGGCCCCTTGACCATTAGTGTGTCAACCCTAAACACTCCAACCCATTACTACACCCCCCCCCCCCCCCGCCCCGGATCTTCAGCACCACCACCCCCCTCCCCACCAAATCTAATTACCCATCCCCATGGCCTTGACCCCTATGCAAAATCCCACAATCCTGACTTCTCCTGCTCCTGCCATCCTGATCCCCACCTTCCCCGATGTCCTGGTCCCTCCAGCAGGCTAACTGCATCCTCCAGCTGAGCCTGCCCCCCACTCCAGCCTGTCCCAGTCGCTGCCCTCCCTCCTTCCCCCATTGATCCCTTGGCAGAGTGGCAGTGGAACCCCCACCCCCACCCATTAGCCTAGGCCCTGCTCCCATCAGGCCATGCCTCTCTAGCTTATGCCCCCATTTGTCCCACCCCATTGGCATTGCCAATTGGAATGGGCATCAACCCTGTACCAATTGTTTTATGCAAAGTGTGAAGACTTGCACTCTGCAGTGCGCAGAGTGTTGGAGATTCTTCTCTAGACTCCCACTGAAAAAATGTTGGGTGGAATTTAATGCACGAGACAAATTAAGAGGTCCAGGGTTATGTGGTATGGCGTGGAAACACAACTTTCAAACTAATTCCATCCCCCATTCTACATCAGGAAGGGATGACTTGCGGGTGTCTTCATGCAAAGAGACATTTGAGGCCCTTAACGGCTACTTAAGAATTTCACCCTGCATCTTTTAGTATTTAATCAGCAGAAACGTCTGCTAATTGCAGTGCCAGGAATGGAGAGCTGCCAGCCTTTGATTGGACGGAAGCTCTGAGAAGCATGATTTCTGCCCAGTTAGAACATAGAACATAGAACATTACAGCGCAGTATTGGAGATTAATCGTGACGGAGGCATAATGTTGTCCTAGTAAGTGTGATTGATATCTGGTAATTGAGTCCGGGATCTTGATCAATTGGGCCAATGGGCTGACGAACGGCAGATGGAGTTTAATTTAGATAAATGTAAGGTGATGCATTTAGGTAGATTGAACCAGGGCAGGACTTACTCAGTTAATGGTAGGGCACTGGGGAGAGTTATAGATCAAAGAAATCTAGGGGTACATGTTCATAGCTCCTTAAAAGTGAAATCATAAGTGGAAAGAGTGGTGAAGAAGGCATGGAAGTTCCCTAGTCACCACATAACAGCCACTGTTCGGGTGCACTGAGAGAGAAATTAGCACAGCCAATGCACCTAATCAGCACTTCTTTCGAACTATGTGAGTAAACCAGAGCACCAGAGGAAACCCATGCAGACATGGGGAGAACATGCAAACTCCACACAGACAGGGACCCAAGCCTAGCACTGTGAGGCAGAGTGCTAACCCCTGTGCCACCATACTGCCTGCAGTTGGTGTTTAAAAGAGCTTCTTAATCATTGGCTGGGATGTTGCTACTCTATAATATAACACACTATCGTTCCCAGATAATCCTTCGGAGAACATGTTGTTTAGAAGGCTTGCCCTCTTTCAGATGCTTGTCTACCTATTCCCAAGAAGTACATACACCCTATATGCCAGAGATTTAAGAGTGTATTTTGGTGTCAAGCAACTGAAAGATATGAGGCCAGGAAAGAAAAAAAGTAGAGCATTGGAAGACTGCCAATGTAAGGCTAACAAATACTTCATTCTCTCATATTTCACCTCATCATCCAGAATGAATTGAATGATATGTGTTAAAAGGAATTTTCTACCACCCAGTTACATCCTGATTGAGGCTGTGTTCATGCTTTTTGAACTTCAATATATTTCAGTAGAAGATATTTTAATTACTACTCTTTCAAATAGGCACTTGTTGCATTACCATGTGATGAGCTAAGTGTACAAGCCAATCCTGCAGCACCATCTACCTGCATACTGAATGTTCATTTCCTCAACCATTAGATGCAGAAGAGACATTTGTATGCCATTCTGAACCCTTTTGCAAACTTTCAATATGTCACCACACTTTATACAGTATATGTAGCCCTTAATGTTAATAGAGCAAATCTGAACAGCAGGAAGCATCCTGAATTTTGGACTATTGAGTCAATTTGAAAAGGCGATACTTTTCTATTTGAAGACTGGAGTTGAATCCCCGTCAATATGAGGCTAAGGCCTAATACCATCCTTTTCCTTTTCCTGTTACTCTTCCTCTTCCTTAATATTATTCACTTTCAGGACAACACGCATCAATCAAATAAGCTGTGATGATATCATATAGGAAGGAAAATTCCTATGGAAGCTACAGGTTTCATGGCAATGAACACTGAAAAGAGGCTTTTGAGACAGAAAGGAGATGGTGCAGAATATAATATTAGTCATAGCTAGAGTGTAGAGAAAGATCAATCTAATTTGAGGTAGCACCATTCAATGTTGGATAGCAGTAGGGAAGATCAGTATGTGATCACAGATTTTTGTACCTTCTTCCTGATGGAAGATGGTCGAAGCAATCACCCAAGGCTGATGAGTAAGCCTAACTTCTGACTTGTAAAGAGTATGGTTGCTAATGCATTTCACAGACACTTCCTGCAAAGATTTCGACACATCTCCCTGACATAACACAAGAGTACATTAACTATCACAAGTTTGCTACATCATATAAAGTGAGGCTCATGAAGGGAGATGATTACTGAGTGGGAGCATGGGTCACAATCAGAGGGCTCATAAATGAACATGCGTGATCACAGTCCAAATATGTGCAGGTTAGGTTTATTGGTCATGCTAAATTACCCCTTAGTATCCAAAGATTTTCAAGTTTGCTGATGTTACCACTGTACTGAGTCAGATCTCAAACAATGATGAGAGTACAAGAATGAGATAGAGAATCTAGTGAACTGGTGCAGCAACAATAATCTCATTTTCAATGTCAACAAAATGAAGAAGATTGTCATCGACTTCAGAAAACATAAAGGAGAACATGTCCTTGTCTATATCAATGGGGATGAAGTAGAAAGGGACAAAAGTTTCATGTTTTTAAAGTATCCAGATCATCAATTGGTCCCCCCATGCCAACTCTATAGTTAAGAATGCCCGCTAACACCTTTACTTGGAAAGTTTGGCATATCAGATATGACTCTCACCAATTTTTACAGATGCACAATTGAAAGCATTTCTTCTCATTGTATCACAGCTTAGTATGGCTCCTGTTCTGCCCAAGAGTGCAAGGAACTACAAAAGTTTCTAAATGTAGTCTAATCCATCACACAAACCAGCATTCTATCCATTAACTCTGCTTACACTTCTTGCTGGTTCGGCAAAGCAAGCCAGCATAATTAAGGACCCCATGCATCCTGGACCTTCTCTGTTCACCTTCTTCCATCAGGAAAAAAATACAGAAGTCTGAGGTCACATATCAATTGACTTAAGAACAGCTCCTTCCCTGTTGCTGTCAGACCTTGTATGGAGTTCAGTTTTCTCTACATCTAGCTATGACTATAACACTACATTCTGCAGTCTATTTTTTCCTTCTTTATGAACAGTATTCTTTGTACAGCGCGCAAGAAACAATACTTTTTACTGTATAGTAATATATGTGACAATATTAAATCAAATCAAATCAAACATTAGGGGGACCAGTGGTGTAAAAACATGGGGTTACAGGGATAGGACCTAGGTAGAGCCATGAAGTCACAGAGATTTACAACATAGAAACAGCCCAACCTGTACATGCAGCACTTTTCTAAAACCCCAAGGCTCGTCCCAATTGCCCAAATTTGGCCTATATCCCTCTACGCCCATCTTACCCATGTAACTGTCTAAATTTTTTTAAGACAAAATTGTACCTGTCTCTATTACTACCACTGGCAACTTGTTCCAGACTCTCACCATCCTTTGTGTGAAAAAATTGCCCCTCTGGACATTTTTGGATCTTTCCCTTCTCATATTAAACCTATGTCCTTTACTTTTAAACTCCCCTACCTTTGGGTAATATCTGTTGAAGATTTGGTGCAGACTTGTTGGGCTAAAAGGGCTCCTTCTGCACTGTAGTCATTCTATGATTCTAACTACATATCAAAAATATTTAATTGTCTGTAAAGTTCTTTGGATCATCCGTAAGTTATGAGAAATCCTATAGAATTCCTATAGCATTCCCTTTTTTTTGGAGGAAGTAAGAGGAATATAAGTTGAAATGTTCTGTCCCCAGTGGCAGTTGCATTTTCTGGTCCTGCTGAAAGGTAATGGAGATTTCGCCGGAATGGAAAATTTTCCATTCTCGCTCATAGTGGGTCCCACTACAGACAAGACAGGAGAAACCCCACCCCCCGCTCCCCCATCAAATGTAAGGATCAAACGTAGTGCAAAAGATACTCTGGTGTCATGCAGAGGATGCCCTAATGGTTACTTACCTCATCGTAATTTGATTTCTTTAAAATAAAACTTACTTTTTCCCATGCATTAAATACATCTTAAAACCACATTCTAACAACGAGTTAAACACTAGGTACATTATACAGTTACAAAGCTCATTGAAGAACTTTTCTAATTATTTTTGCTCTGTTAAAAACATGCTTTTAAAAGACTTGACATCAATCCTTCGTTAATTGGTGTACCAATCACAATTTTTCAGTGTTAATTGTAGATGTAATCAAAATTATTTTCCTTTTATTCATTAACTTTATCTAGAAATTTAAGCATGCTTTCTTAGTGAAATGAGAACATCAAAGGAATCTCTATGGGTTCTGCTCAATTTAACACGTCGCTCGGCCAAATTATATGGTTGCTAGACGGTAATGAAAAGGCTTATCTGATCTGCTTTGAAATTTCGACAAAAATTAAAAAAACAAATTAAAAAGCAAGCAATTCTGCAGATTAGCATCCAACCCTTTGAGCACCCAGAGATGTCATCACCTCCTGAAGCACATTCCTCCATGCTTTCAGATAAAGAACATGGGGATAGGGAGCCTTTGTATTTAATATAAAGCACAAGTGGAGACTTGTACAGAATAGAATTTTAATTCAAATTATTATTTCTATTAGGTTAGAACTAATTTTCCAATAGTTTTTTTCTATTCTTTTCCCCCAGTGTGCTGCAATGAAGTAGTTGTGGAGATTCAGTTTAGATTCTTCAATGTGCTGTTATATGCGAAGCATTGCTTATGTCGCTTACATATCTTTATAATGGAACAAGCTAACGATCCCATGCTGGACATGACAAATATTTGCAATGAAACGTTCACCCGTTAAAATTGGCAGCACTGTGGCACAGTGGTTAGCACTGCTGCCTCACAGTGCCAGGGATTTGGGTTTGATTCCTGACTTGGGTCTGTGTAGAGTTTGCATGTTCTCCCTGTATCTGTGTTGGTTTCCTCTGGGTGCTCCGGTTTCTTCCTACAATTCAAGGATGTGTAGGCTAGATGAATTAGTCATGCTAAATGGCCCCTTACTGTCAGGGGGACTAGCTAGGATAAATGTATGGCATTATCATAGGATAGGGTCTGGATGGGGATTGTGGTCAGTGCAGACTCGGTGAGTCTCCTTCTGCACTGTAGGATTCTATGATTCCATGATACTAAAATTGCATGCTGCCAGTTTAAGTTCAGGTTTATTTTAAAAAAATGCTTTAAAATTAAATTTGAAACAAAAGAACAGAACAATGAGGAACTTGCACCATAAGATGCTTGAGATCTAATTTACTTTTCAACACATCTGGATGGGGTATTGGTGTGGAATAAAACATAGAACATTACAGCACAGTACAGGCCCTTTGGCCCTCAATGTTGCTTCGACCAGTGGAACCAATCTAATGAATAAGATCTATGAAAGCAGAGGTAGATGAGGAAAGCCGCTCCAGAATATGAAGGAAAGTTGGACGTGGCAATGAAGTGAACCATGTTCAAAACATGATTTGATCATTCAAATTAATTATAGATTTTGTGAAACTATTGTTGAGCGTGTGAGGAAAATCAAACAAATATAGGCAAAACCAGTTTTCTTGTGATTAAAAATCACTGTGATTTTCTTATTACATTCAAAAGATGTGAGACTAGAAAGGTGAATATGTCAAACTCTGCTTTTTGAGTGTATGAACCATTAGTGCTACATACTAATTATAAAATATAAAGAGGTAATGAATATCCTATTCCAATATGGGCAGAGTTCCATTTCCATTCATGAATTGATATTCTGCCAGTTTGGATTAGATTATATGTAACCCTTTGTTGACCAAAATATGGCACCAACTGGTTGAGGCTCTCAAAGAAAGGGGGAGATATTTCTGGATAGGTATGAGTTAATGGAGAGATCTAACCAGATAATATGAAGTAAAATGATGTGAACTGTGTTCAAAGAAATGAAACTCATTTTGCTAATGACCTACAAGATGAAGGAGTTTCATCTGGGAATTTCAAGAAAGTGATGACAGAATCTTTCAGCATCTGGAGTTATATTTGAATACTAAAGCTGCATTTTCTTCCTTTAGAAAGAAGTATTAAAGATAATTGACATTTTGCTCTCAAAACTGGCCAAAATTGAGAGAATTCCTGCTATTTCAGAAACTGGTTTTCCACTGTCGACACTTCATATTCCTGTGTCATTGCCATTTAACAGCTTCTTAAATCCAATGTTTTAGCTTTACAAAAATTATAAGCACATTAAGAACATAAGAACTAGGAGCAGGAGAAGGCCTTGTGGCCCCTTGAGCCTGCTCTGCCATTCAATAAGATCATGGCTGATCTTTTCGTGGACTCAGCTCCACTTACCCGCCCACTCACCATAACCCTTAGTTACTTCACTGTTCAAAATGTATCTATCCTTGCCTTAAAAATATTCAATGAGTTAGCCTTATCTTTTACGTTAGCTTCCTACTTTATTCCGGGATTTTGTATGTTCTGTCCATCTTAATATTTTCAATCTCCAGACTAAGCAGAAGATGGCTCAGATGATTGCTACACCACAGGAATGAATTATGGGCCAGACCTGTGCCACTTGCAGCAACATCAAGAGCACCTTCAAAGTCACATTGACCAACTGCTGTTTACTGTCCAAAAGAATTTTTAACTCTAGGGAATAGTCATTCCTAAATTTCTTCTTGTTTAAGTATTAGAATCACAAGTAGGCTTCCATTAACACTGTGATGTACTTACTGTGAAAACCCTCTAATTGCCACACTCTGTCCAGAAACACTGAGGGAGAATTTAGCATGGCTAATTAATCTAACCAGCGCATCTTTCGGACTGTGGGATGAAACTGGAGCACTCAGAGGAAACCCATGCAGACACAGGGAGAATGTGCAGACTTTGAACAAATAGTGATCTAAGCCGGGAATCAAACCCCGGTCCCTGGCGCTGGGAGGCAGATATTAACTGATGTGTCACCGTGCCACCCTCGCAATAAAAAAGCAAAATGCTCTCAATGCTGGAACTCTGAAATAAAGAAGGAGAGTGTTGGAAAAGCAGAGCAGGGCTGCCAGCATCTCTGAAGAAGGAAACATAAGAGTTAATGAGTAAAATGTAATGTTCCTTCAGTGACAAGTTTGATGATGGGATGGGGGATATATAATTGGACATATGGGTGGGAGTGAGCGAAAGGATCCTGCCATCTTCCTGCCTCTATCTGATTAAGTCCAGACAGGAAGATTCATAGACGCATGGCCTTTCCAAACAAACACTAATTGGGGGGAGAAACGGATTTAACATTTCAGGTCAAGGAGCTGAAGAAAGGTCTACTCATTATATGGCACCTTTTCACATTCACAGCATGTCTCAAAATAAGTTACAGCAGCAGTGAAGTATTTTTGACATGTAATTGTTGTTGCAATGTAGCCAAGCACACCAACCAACTGACACACAAGAAAGGTCCACAAACAGATATGGCTAACTGGACAATCGATTTTTAATGATGTTGATTGAGGGTTACATCTTGACTGGGGTACAAAAGGACTTCATTGCTCTCCTTCAAAACGTTTCGGAGATACTCCATGTGCCTATTATTGGAAAGGCACATGAAGCACACCAGAATGATATGGCGTGGGATAGCTTGATCTTGGGTTTGGACGTAGCTCAGTACAACACTGAGGGCTGAAGGGCCTGTCCCATCCTGTACTGTTCTATGTTTCAATGCTTCCATCTGACGAACAGCGGGACCTTGGTTTAATCTTTAACAAAAATGTGTGGAAGGGTGGGAGGACGCTTGCAGAGAACATAAGCGCTGTCACAGATCATCAGATGAGCCCAGAGTCCTATTCTGTCCTGCAATCAGTACCCTCAATAGGGAAGTACTTTTTCAGCCAAATCTAATATCTTTGATTTGGTAACTCATGGGACTACAAGGGGGAAGGAAAACTATTATTCAAACAAATAAGTGAGCATTCACAATTAGACCATAAGATCACAAAATGTAGGAGCAGAATTAGGCACTCAGCCCATCAAGTCTGCTCAGCCATTCAATCATGGTTGATATTTTTCTCATCCTCATTTTCCTGATAGCCCCAGATCCCATTGTTTATCAAGAATCTATCTATCTCTGTCTTAAGGACACTCAGTGATCTGGCCTTCACAGCACTTTTTTAAAGCAGGCCCCTGAGTGGGTCCATTATTCTATCAGCCCAGATGGGACTTGTGTCCATGCATCACAGGCTTGTGGTTTAACATTTGCTTTACAGCTTCCTGAGTTATTACATCCTCATTGACTAAATTGATGGGTGGGTGTTTGGGCAGGTCAGGAATGAGAGGAGGGAGGGGTAGTTGTTAAAATGGAATCCCTCTACAGCTGCAAAGTAAGGGGAAGAGGACATAGTCTCCCTGGAGAACCAGCACTTCATCCACCTCCTGCACCTCCATCCCATGCTATGGAAAGATGAAGAAGTAAAGCAGAATTTTATGGAAGTCACAAGTTCAAGAAATGTGGTATGTGGGACTGCTGTGCAAGATGTAAAATCTCGAAACTGTGTTTTGGAGCAGCAATGCAAAACAGAAAATATTCCATTTATCCAAAGTGGAGCCACATTTAAAAAGAGAAGCTCTGAAATATTGATGTTATGATGCCTTAGCATAATCTCTGATCAGAGCTGCTGTTGTGCAATCTGCCTGTTGGAGGCACAGAATGTTTCTTGATGTTCTGTGACAGGATCTTGGGCAGAATTTTGACCAGTTATGATGTTAGTTCCCTGTAGTCTCATGGAAATCAGACAGGATGGATTTGAGCAAAGAATGATGGGAGATTTGGGTAAAGACAGGGGAGAGAGACTAACACATTCAAGAGGAAAGGGAAATTCTGGGAAAGAAACATACCGGGGAAAAAAAGCGATAAAGATGGATACCCGGCATAAAAAAAGGTGCCTGGCACATGAAGGGTTAAATGGCATTAAGTAGGCACTGACTTTCAATGCAGACAACTACTTGAAATTTAAACCACAGGACAGACAGTAAGGTGAATTAAACAAACAGGGAACAAATACTGCAGGAAGCTAGCACTTTAAAAGATAAAGATCGCCCTGGGACAATGGGATCTGCTAGGGAGATTAGCCACAAGTAAGAACAGGAATGCACAAATGCAAGAAAACCAATTATTGTAAGAATAGACCAAAACTAAGTCATTGATAAAGATATCCATTCACGGAACAATGTGATATTGAAGTGATCATGTCTGTACCTGTCCATAACAATGTGTTAAACGATGTTCACACATCTGATTACAACGATATGTTAATAGTGTCCGGTCCACCTGT
Source organism: Sphyrna mokarran (assembly GCA_024679065.1). Taxonomy (NCBI): domain Eukaryota; kingdom Metazoa; phylum Chordata; class Chondrichthyes; order Carcharhiniformes; family Carcharhinidae; genus Sphyrna; species Sphyrna mokarran. Next base: position 23,196,913 of record JAGIQG010000007.1, on the reverse strand, counting down.
TGTGCGAAGGGTATAAAGAAGGACTGCTCCTATTATATTGTTGAGATAAGGGAGCTGCCCAGTACTGCAGAGTGCCAGTGCCTTTTCTCCATGAAGCTTCGTTAAATAAAACTGTATTGTTGCACCTCCAGTTTGACTCCAAAGTGATAATTTTCCCGCAGCAGAAGGAACCTTGGAGGGCATGTGATGCGGGTATCTAAACTGCTAACGGGATGGATAGTATTGATGTAAGAAGAGTATTTAGTTTTAATGCAAGAGAACTCGGTTATCAAATTAAAATGTCCGAATTATTTGTTGAGACTGGGAGTTTTTAACTCGAGAGTAATAGATGTAAATTGCATCTGAAAGGAAAATTGTAGAAACAATATCTCAAAGCCATAATTTACACCAGTGGACAGAACAGAATATCAACATAAAAATATAATTGATGGTGCATCAGTTAGCACTGAACAAAAGCAGCTGAATATCAGGCTGGCAATAGCGCTGACATGTGTCAGGGCAAGAAGAGCTACAGCAGAAGTGGTTGTGTGCTTCCTCAAGCTGCTGGGACAATGGAAATGTCACAGTAGGGAAGGCAATAGGTCAAAGATGAATAATTAAAGATATGGATTATTATATAGCCCTTTTGCTTGAAATACCTTTGGCGATAGGAAGAAAAGGTGCAGCATGGAGGCTGTGAATTTTGAATCCATAGCTCCTGTTTGTTTGGCAGTATATTTTGCCTACAACTGTGGGAGGCAGGAGGAGGGTGAGGGATGAAGGGGCTGATGATCTCAAGGGGCAGGTGGTTGGTGGGCAGAAAGAAAGGGGCAGATGATCACAGGGAGGTGGGGGGTGGGGACAAATGATCACAGTGGGGTGAGGGGAAGGGGCTGATCATGACAGGGATGTTGGAGGTGGGGAGAAGATGCCAGTGATCATGGGGATGGGGAGGGGCAGGGAGAAGGGGCTGATGATCACAGTGGAATGGTGTGGAAGGGGCCAATGATCATAGTGGGATGGGGGGAAGGGGCTGATAATCACAGTGGGGTGGAGGGAAGGAATCAATGATCACAGGGATGTTGGAGGTCGGGAGAAGGTGCCAATGATCAAGGGGGAATGGGGAGGGTGGGGAGATGGGGGCCGATGATCACAGGGGAAAGGAGGGGCAGGGAAAAGGGGGACAATGATCACGGTGGGCGTGGTTGGATGTGGAGTGAATGCTGTTTCTCATCAGGGGGTGAGGAGGGTGGCCCCTGAGGCCTCTGTTGGAGTGAGAAGAGGTTGCTTGCTGTTCTGATTGAGGTGTCCTTTATAGATCTCTGTGCAGTCAAGTTCTGCCAGTGTGGTTGGGCCCCATTCCCCTCTATGATGGCATCAACTGCACCTCCTTGTTTTATTTGGCTAACCGGTTGCTCTGGTGAGAAACATGGCAGTTTTCTCACCAGGAACAACATTCTGCCATTTTTAGGTAACATTTCTTTCATGATCCCATGGAAGCTTCTTTGGGTGGAATATTCCCGCCCTGCCGACCTTGGAAATTGTAACAGGTGAGACAGAAAATTCGACAGGCCATTTATAGGTCCATTGATCTCGTGTGGAAATTTCTGGTCTTGAGGGCGCACATAGCTGTAAAATCCTTTTCTTCATTTCAAATATATGCTAAGACTATAGCTTCAACCATGGTGGGGCATAAAACACAGATTCCAGAATGGGAAAGAAGAAGAAAGCATGGGATATAAAACGGGCAGCTGACCCGCTGCTGACTGTATCTCACCCACTGTCAAATTTGAAAGGTGACCCACTATTATTCTTTTATGGTCTAAACATTTAAAAATGAGCATTAGCTCCTGGTGAATCAGAATTTTATCAGCACAGGTCCATACAATTCCGTCTGAGGCCTGGGGAGAATGCCATCCTCTGAGCCTCACCCGCCCTGGTATCGGAGCAGGTGTACTGATAAAATTTTGGCCTACATCTGTTGAGAAACTCATTACTGCCTGAAATTTTTAATTGATAAATGCACACAAATGAAAGAGTCTTATCCCACCCCCACCAAACAGTGGCAGGATGTGATGCTAATCTGTACTTCTACTGCTGACAGTTAGGAGTGTCCCAAGTGAGTATCAGTGCCTGCCTAGTGTCTGTGCACAGTTCCCTCCACTTCCCCACAATCTTCAGTTATGATACTTATTTTACATCATTACAAAGCTCAAAACACTGTCTCTGGATTTCCAGTTTGATAACAGGCAAGGCTAGTTCAAATTCTACAGTTAAAGTAAAGCTTATTTATTAATCTCAAGTAGGCTTACATTCACACTGCAATGAAGTTACTGTGAAAATCGCCTAGTTGCCATGCTCCAGCGCCTGTTTGGGTACACTGAGGTTGAAATTCGCATGGCCAATTTAACCGCACGTCTTTGGACTGTGGGAGAAAACCAGAGCACACCCACACAGACTGTAACCCAAGCCAGGAATTGAACCCAGATTCCTAGGTCCCCGGCATTGCGAGGCAGCAGTGTTAGCCACTGTGCCACTGACTGGACCATTGATATTTAAGCTTTAAAATGCAATTGCTGCATTTAGATGGCCAAATATAATTCATTCCTTTTGTGTTAGATTCACTGAAATTCTTGTTCAACTGTGCCTTGCTGTGCTAATAAATCATTGAGTTTCAAATGAGGTAGACTTAATCCTATTCGTAATGGATGAGAACTTTTACCATTGCTTTTAAAATTCCCTTTAATTCCTGATAGAGATAAAACCCCTACTTTAAATCATTTTTTTCTCTTTTTGTTGCTTGACAATTCCTGCAGTATAATTTCAATAATTTCTACTTTTCTGATAAATGACGGATTCTACATTCAAAGAATGATAATGCATGTGAGGGAATCAGGATTAAATATTAAATATAGGGACATTGTTAAAGAAAACAATGGCCTTATAGAGACACAGCAAATATAAACAGGACAGCAGAGATTGCTGTTACTACTTAAGCATGTACCTGTTCATATAATCACAAAGCTCTTAGAGTGCAGAAGGAAGCCATTTGGTCTATCAACACAACACCGACAACGGTTCTACCCAGGCCAAATCCCCTTACCCCTCGTATTTACCCCTGATACCAAGGAGAAATTTAGTATGGCCAATCAACCTAACCTACACATTTCTGGACCATGGGAGGAAATTGGAGCACCCATAGAAAACCCACACAGACATGGGGCAAAATTACAAACCCCACACTGTCACCTGAGGCTGGAGTTAAACCCAGTTCCCTGGTACTGTGAGGCAGTAGTACTAACCACCGTGCCACCCAAGAACTATTTTTACATGTGTATTATTGGGCAAGATAGTTATAAAACCTTAAGCTGTTCATCTATTGGTTGTATATTCTAAATATGGTTTTCAACTTGGCAATCTAGTTCCTTTTGCACTACCCCTGTTTACCAATAACTCAGGGCAATGGATTCAACTCCCCTCTGGCAGCAATTACAAAGGAGTTTGTTCATTACATCTGAAGAATGACAAAAGAATGAATTTTTGGTTCTCCCTTTATTTTGCAGTATATAGTGCAAGTCCAAAACACCAGCTGATCCCAATTCATTTCATTAAGATTCTCCCCAAAAGATTCTCAGTCCCCAATTTGTGTGAAAACGAGAAGCTTTTTTTTGCGGGATTTTCAGGTTGAAACTCTGACACAAATTGGGGACTGAAAATCTTTTGGGGAGAATCTTAATGAAATAAATTGGGATCAGTTGGTGTTTTGGACTTGCATTATATATTATAATCCTGCCTGAAAGGATTGGAGAAACCTTCTTCTCCCACCTCTGCTCTTTAATACTATTAATTCAATCGTCCTTCAACCCTTTCCCGCCACTGAAAGCCAATGTTTTTTCTTCACCATTGGTTACTGCTTGTTGAGTCACTAACTACTCTCTTGCAATCTGACATCCTCTTCACCACCTCCACATCTCACTTCTCTTTCTGCTTTCAGAAACTCCTTTCACTGGTTGTCTCTTCAATTGCCTCACGTGGCCATCCATCCTCTTTATTTTCCATTCTTTTGGTTTTTTTGTTCTGCATGGACAATGTTTGTTTCTTGCCCTGAATACAAAGCATTTAGAGATGTTTACTTGCACCGTGGAATGCTGCAGAAGTGGTATTCTCCCTTCAAAAGACTATGGGGAAACTGCATAATGGAAAAATGTTATATGTATAGAATCTACTTCCCAAATTGTGAGACAGGTACATTCTTAGGGCACTGTGAAGGGAGTGTTACTTTGCACCTAATTCTGCAGTACATGTCCTCAGAGTGTTTGATGTCAATGCTGGGGAAGTGTTCCATTAATCATAAAGAACACACAACTAGCACACACAAAAAAAACAATACCTCTGGAGATATACCTTATGCATTGGCTTCTACAGACAGACAAATATCCATCAACTTTCAGCATCTTGCTGAAAAATAAAAAACTAAAGCTGAAACCTCTCACTAGCAAGCCCACCATTAACATCCATATATTGGAAATATTTGCATTTTCCCTTGGATTAAACTTCCCAATGAAGTTTATTTCATGGTAATTTGTGTTTCTCAGGTTTTGCTAGCAAGCTTGAATTAACTGTTCCTGTCACTTATTGCCATTCATTTCTGAAGGTATAGGAGTTGAACTCTTCCTGATTGTCCCAGTGAAGCCAAGCATAGTCAATTGTGGGCACTTACTCAGAGAGGGGATGGTCATAAATAAATCAACACATTATGGAAGCTTGCCTCAAAAGCTGCCTGGGGGATCTCCTGGATTGATGCTCTGTGTACCTAATGGGGAATGTTCAAATGTTTTGACTTCTTCAAATGCCGGCTTCATGAATCTTCAGCATTCGCTAAAACTGTAAGAACATGGTAACAAGATCCAGTGCAAATGTTTCACCTGATGGGGTATCATTCACTTAATAGGCATTATTTCAAGCTTAGGCCTTAATGATTATGGTGATGCAATTTGATCCATGTATCTGGAATAGAACCATAGGACCTTACAATCTCTACAGTGCATAAGGTGGCCATTCGGCCCATTGTGTTTGTCCGACTCTCAAAATGAGCATCTTTTAACCAGACCCACCATTCCCCCGCCCATCCCTGAAACTCCACACCTTCATCATGACTCATCCAGCCAATCTACACATGGGCCAAATGTGGGCAATTGGGATTAGATGGGATTAGTTTAGGGTTTTTTTAAAAAAATGGTAGCATGGACAAGTTGGGCCAAAAGGCCTGTTTCCATGCTGTAAAGCTCTATGATTGTACGACTCTATCTGTGAACAAGAAGGGCAATTTAGCATGACCAGTCCACCTAACCTGCACAGCTTTGAACTATGGAAGGAAATCACAGCACCTGGAGGAAACCCATACAGACACGGGGAGAACATGCAAATTCCACACAGTCACCCAAAACCAGAACTGAGCCCTGTGAGGCAGCAATACTTAATGCTGTGCCACCATGTATTCCAGTATTGATTACCATATGATTGGGGTTCCACCAGTCCATAACAATTGGCTCCCCTTACAGTGGGCATTTTAGCTTTGACAAAATGTACAAAGGATTCTGAATCTTTTAACTGTCCACTAGTTACAAACCTAAACTTCAGAGTTCATTTCTGCCAATTAATGATCAGATTTCTAAGTTTTGAAATATTAGTTTAAATTGGGTGAAACAGAACTGGAACTTAAATATTAGAATACTACAGGGCTGACTGTGGATTTTGGCATTCTCTATCTAGAATTATGGTTTAGGGGAAATTATGGAGCTTGCATCATTTTGGGAAATTCTGGGCTTGCAACATCAGAATTTTTCCATCCACTCCCAGATGAGGAAAGATAAGTAGTTAGGCATTGTTACAATCCCAGCTGATGATATTACTGAATAGTCAAGTAGAACCCTGCCTTGATAGATTGTAATTTTTGTTTTCTCTTGAAATGTTGTGCATAAGATTTACAGGACTGTCAATTAACTTTTAACAGACAATAAAACATTTATTAGCTAAGAAAAGATTCACAATTATATATCACTCCTTCATCTAGCTATACCTTTATAGATTTATAAGGAGTAAACAAGTTACAAAATATGTCTTATATTTTAATGTACTCAGTAAGTGTAAACCAACAGGCCAACTGTGGGCAGATACACCACATTCTGACATTCTGAATCCACGTGACAGATGCTACCAGAACAACTTCTGGGGGTTTCTCATCAAGTCCCCCTCCCTAACAGCACTGTAGGTATACCTACAACACATAGTCTGCAGCGCCATCCTACATCCTACATCCTATGAACAAATATATATAAAAAATTCACTCATGGGTCCTTTATGCCCTTTTATGCCAATTAGATGCCAACTCATGTTCCCTCCCCCACACCCTTTGCTCTTACATCATCCATACCATCTCATAGATGGGATGGCACGATGGCACAGTGGTTAGCACTGCTGCCTCACAATGCTAGTAACCTGGGTTCAATTCCTAGCTTGGGTCACTGTCTGTGTGGAGTGTGCATGTTCTCCCTGTGTCTGCGTGGGTTTCCTCCAGGTGCTCCGGTTTCCTCCCAGAGTCCAAAAGACTTGCTAGTTTGGTGCATTGGCCATGCTAAATTCTCCCAAACAGGCACAAGAGTGTGGTGACTAGGGGATCTTCACAGCAACTTCATTGCAGTGTGAATATAAACATACTCGTGACTAATAAATACATTTTAACTGTTCCTTTTCAGATGAGAAGACAGAGCAGCACTCTGAAAGCTTGGGCTACCAAATAAACCTGTTGGACTTTAACCCGGTGTTGTGAGACTTCTTACTGTGGTTACCTTAGCCCAAGCCAGCATCTCCACATCAAAAATGAAGTGCCAGAGGATTGGAGGAGTGCTAACATTGTCCCATTATTAAAAAAGGAAGGTCGGGACAGAGCATGAAAATATAGGCCAATCAGTCTAACATTAGTGGTAGGAAAGTTAGTAGAAAAAGTTCTGTGGGACAGAATACATCTGCACTTGGATAGACACAAATTATTTGGGAATACTCAGCATGGATTTGTTAAAGGAAGATTGTGTTTGACAAATTTAATCAATTTGTTTGAGGAGGAACCAGAAATGTTGATGAAGGTAATGCATTTGATGTGGTCAGTATGGACTTTAACAAAGCTTTTGATAAGGTCCCTCATGGCATGAAAGTGAGGGCCATGGAACCCAAGGCAAAGTGGCATATTGGATCCAAAATTGGCTGAGAGGCAGGAGGGGATAATGATAAGAGTGATGTTTCTGTGTGTGGAAATCTGTTTCCTGTGAGGTTCCGTAAATCTTGGTGCTGGGGCTCTTGCTACTTGTGGTGTATATTAATGATTTGGACTTAAATGTAGGGATGTAATCAAGAAATTAGTGAATGGCACAAAAATTGGTAGGGTGGTAAATAGTGAGGAGGATAACCATAGACATAAGGAGGATGTGAATGGACTGGCTGGGTCGACAGTGGCAAATGGAATTCAACACAGAAAAGTGTGAAGTTGTTCACTTGGGGAGGGTTTAACAAGGCAAAGGATTACATTGTGAATGGTAGGACCCGGGATACCGCAGAAGAGGAGGCCCGATAGAAATGTGTAAGATTATGGGAGACATAAATGGGATGAATGGGAAGACACTTTGTCCAATAGTTACAGGAGTCAATAACCAAGGGCTATAGATTTAACTTAAGAGGTAGAAGGCTAAGAGAAGAGTTGAGGAGAAACATTTTCACTTTGTGGATGATTGGAGTCTGGAACTCACTGCATAAAAGGATGGTTAAGTCGATTAAGATATATTTATAAAATAATTTGCACTACTGTAACCTTCAGGGCTATGGGCCAAGTGCTGGAATATGAGATCAATATAGACATGGAAGATACTAATTTTTAGAATCTGTAATATCTATGAATATCCATCTTAAAAGTAAATGGTTCCATTTTGACTTATTGTTGGGCAATCAACAGTCAAGATAGTTGGAGAAAGAGGAAAACCAAATGTTTGTGAAGAAACAAACTCTTTGTTAAATACTAAATGCAGCTCATTTAAGGTGAGCTGTAGTTATCTTAATGGCCAAAATTTGATTCGATTTGAGTTGATTTATTATTGTCACATGAATTAATATACAGTGAAAAGTATTATTTCTTACGTGTTATACAGACAAAACATACATACATAAAGGAGGAAAGGAGAGAGTGCAGAATGTAGTTTTACAGTCATAGCTAGGGTGTAGAGAAAGATCAACTTAATGCAAGGTAAGTCCAATCAGAAGTCTGATAGCAGCAGGGAAGAAACTGTTCTTGAGTCGGTTGGTACATGACCTCAAAGTTTTGTACCTTTTTCCCAATGGAAGAAAGTGGAAGAGAGAATGTCCAGGATGTATGGAGTCCTTAATTATGATTCCGATTTGCCGAGGCAACAAAAAGTGAAGCCAGAGTCAATGGATGGGAGGATGATTTGCGTGATGGATTGGGCTACATTCACAACCTTTTGTAGCTTCTTATGGTCATAGGCAGAGCAGGAGCCATACCAAACTGTGATGCAAACAGATCAAATGCTTTCTATGGTGTATCTGTTAAAGTTGGTGAGAGCTGTCATGGATGTGCCAAATTTCCTTAGTATTCTGAGGAACTAGAGGCATTAGTGGGCTTTCTTAACCATAGTGTTGGCATGGGGGACCAGAACAGGCTGTTGGAGATCTGGACACCAAAAAACTTGAAACTCTCGACACTTTCTACTTCGTCCCCATTTATGTAGACAGAAGCATGGTCTCCTTTTAGCTTTCTGGGAGGTTAGTTGAGAAGGTCAAGGCTAATGGGATACAAGGACAGGTATCTACATGGATAAGTAACTGGCTTGGTAATAGGAGACAGAGAGTAATAGTGGAAGGGTGTTGCTCTAGCTGGAGGTTGGTCACTAGTGGTGTGCCGCAGGGCTCGGTACTGGGACCTCTTCTATTTGTAATATATATAAATGACTTGGAAGAGGGAGTAAGTGGAGTGATCAGCAAGTTGCAGACGATACAAAGATGGCTGGACTTGCGGATAGTGAGGAGCATTGTCAGGCGATGCAGCAGGACATAGATAGGCTGGTAGCTTGGGCAGATAGATGGCAGATAGAATTCAATCCTGATAAATGTGAGGTGATGCATTTTGGGAGAAAGAATGTAGGGGGGAGGTATATGATAAAGGGTAGACCTATTAAGAGTATAGAAACGCAGAGGGACCCTGGGGGTGCAGGTGAACAAGTCTCTGAAGGTGGCAGAGCAAGTGGAGAAGGTTGTGAAGAAAGCATATAGTATGCTAGCCTTTATAGGAAAGGGTATAGAGTACAAGAGCTGGTCTTTAATGTTGCAGTTGTATAAAATGCTGGTTAGACCTCATTTGGAATACTGCGTCCAGTTCTGGTCGCCTTACTACCGGAAGGACGTGGAGACTCTGGAGACAGTGCAGAGGAGGTTTACCAGGATGCTGCCTGGTATGGAAGGGCTGAATTACGAGGAGAGATTAGGCAAATTGGGACTGTTTTCCTTAGAAAGACGTAGACTTAGAGGAGATCTGATACAGGTTTACAAGATTATGAAGGGGATAGATAGAATAAACAGGGTTAAGCTTTTTCCTAGGATGGACTCAAATAGCACAAGGGGTCACGGGCTTAGGGTGAGGGGGGGTAAGGTATAATTTGGATACTAGAGGGAGTTTTTTCACACAGATGGTGGTGGGGGTATGGAATGCACTGCCAAGTAAAATGGTGGAGGCAGGTACTCTGGAGTTATTTAAGAAATAATTAGATGGGCACATGAACAGAATGGGAATGGAGGGGTATAGAAAACTGATTTAAAATAGGGATCATGAGCCTTGGGAGTCCCTGGGAAGTGTGTAAATAGATGATGATATTGATGTACTTGTTTTATCCTACAGGTGCTTTGGTCCACCTTGCTGTCTAACGAGGGGCATACACGCGATGGGTCGTGAGAGGACTGCTCTTGGATCTTTTTCGAGAGTATCCTACTGCTTCACATCGTTAGTGTATGCTTGACCTGGACCATCTGATGGGCAACACGACAGCACAGTGACTATCGCTGTGCTGTGCAGATACATGGATTTGGGCCTGTGTCTGTGAGAGTTTGCGCATTCTCCCCGTGGTTGCGTGGGTTTTCTCCGGGTGCTCCGGTTTCCTCCCACATCCCAAAGATGTGCTCTTAGGCTAATTGGCAAAACAAATTCTCCCTAAATTGTCTCAAATTTGGTTTTTAATCCATAGATCTATAAACAGAGACAGGGATCATGGGTAGAGGTGGGAACATCGGGGTGGCGGCGTGGGTTCATTGGGCCGAAGGGCCTGTTTCCCGTGCTGTTTTGTTCTTTGTTCTTTGTTCCTGAAGTCGACGAAAACCTCCTTCGTTTTGTTGATATTGAGGGAGAGATTCACCAGATACTCCACTTCATTCTTGTACTCTGTCTCGTCATTGTTTGAGATCCAATCCATTACAGTAGTGTTTGTTTACCAATCAGTTTGAAGGAATGGCTAAAACATTGTGAATTTAAGATAACACAGCTTAAACAGATCGTGCATTTCTTCAATGGATCTGTACCAGAGACAAAACTTTCATTCTCTGATATTATGAAAAGAAATGGTCTTAACTGCTGAATTTAATATTTTTAGTGTTTAATACACATTGCCAAGACAATATGGCTGTTCATAGTTTTCTGTATGTGGAAGAAAATAATTTGTGAGATGGAATGTAAACTTGTGAAATTAATGCCATAAAGCTGGGCTGTTGGCTGATAGGATTAAGGAGAATCCTAAAGCTTTCTTTCGATATGTTAAGAATAGAAGATTGGTTAGGGCAAGATTAGGGCCAGTCATAGACAGCAGTGGGAAGTTGTGCGTGGAGCCTGAAGAGATTGGTGAGGCACTGAATAAATATTTCTCTTCGGTATTCACGCAGAGTGCTGGAAATGTAGCTATGGAGAGCACTGAGGTACAGGGTTGCAAATTGGGAAGTATTGTAGTAGATAGGGAGGATGTGTTAGAAATTCTCGAGGGTTTGAAGTTGGATAAGTCCCCTGGGCCGGACGGGATTTACCCTAGAATTCTCTGGGAGGCTAGAGAGGAGATTGCAGAGCCTCTGGCTCTGATCTTCAGGTCCTCGTTGGTTACGGGTGTGGTTCCGGAGGACTGGAGGATAGCGAATGTGGTCCCATTGTTTAAGAAGGGGAAGAGAGACCTTCCAGGGAATTATAGGCCAGTGAGTCTTACTTCTGTTGTGGGCAAGGTATTGGAGAGAATTATTAGGGATAGGATTTATAGTTATTTAGAGAGAAATGAATTGATTGGGGATAGTCAGCATGGTTTCGTGAAGGGTAGGTCATGCCTTACTAACCTCATTGAGTTTTTTGAGAAAGTGACCAGAGAGGTGGATGGGGGTAAGGCGGTTGATGTAGTATATATGGACTTTAGTAAGGCTTTTGATAAGGTGGCCCATGGAAGACTTCTACAGAAAATGCAGATGTGTGGAATAGAGGGTGATTTAGCTAATTGGATTAGGAATTGGCTGGCAGATAGAAGACAGAGGGTGGTGGTTGATGGGAGATATTCATCGTGGAGTTCGGTGACGAGTGGTGTGCCTCAGGGGTCTGTTTTGGGGCCCCTGCTGTTTGTAATTTTTATAAATGATCTGGATGAGGGTATTGAGGGATGGATCAGTAAATTTGCAGATGATACTAAAGTTGGTGGTGTGGTAGATAGTGAAGAGGGGTGTTTTAGTTTACAGAGTGACTTGGACAAGTTGCAGAGCTGGGCCGAGAGGTGGCAAATGGAGTTTAATGTGGAAAAGTGTGAGGTAATGCACTTTGGCAGGAACAATAAATGTGTAGAGTATAGGGCTAATGGTAGGGCTCTTAATAGTGTTGAGGAACAGAAGGATCTTGGTGTATGTGTCAATAGATCCCTGAAAGTAGGCAGTCAAGTGGATAAAGTTGTTAAGAAGGCATATGGAGTCTTAGCTTTTATTGGTAGGGGGATTGAATTTAGGAGCCGCAGCATCATGTTGCAACTGTACAAAACTCTAGTGCGGCCGCACTTGGAGTATTGTGTGCAGTTCTGGTCGCCACATTATAAGAAAGATGTGGAGGCATTGGAGAGGGTACAGAGGAGGTTTACCAGGATGTTGCCTGGTATGGAGGGCAGGTCCTATGAAGAGAGGTTGAAGGATTTGAGGTTGTTTTCGTTAGAAAGGAGGCGGCTAAGAGGGGATCTTATTGAAGCATATAAGATGATTAGAGGTTTAGATAGGGTGGACAGTGATAGCCTTTTTCCTAGGATGGAGAATGCTAGCACGAGGGGACACAGCTTTAAATTAAGGGGTATGAGTTATAGGACGGATATCAGAGGTAGGTTCTTTACTCAAAGAGTGATTAGGGAGTGGAATGCCCTGCCTGCAGCTGTTGTAGATGCGCCAAGTTTGGTGGCGTTTAAGAGGTTAATTGATAAGTATATGGAAGAGAAGGGAATGGTTTAGTTTGGAGGGGCATTGCTTTTTATTTTGGTCGGCACAACATCGAAGGCCGAAGGGCCTGTTCTGTGCTGTATTGTTCTTTGTTCTATGTTCTATGTTATAAAAGTGGGCTGATAAAAGACGAATTGTGTTCCACAGTCAATAGGTGGAGTGTATTTGGACCATCTTCAAACAAAGGAAGGAGAAATGGGAGACTGGGGGATAAAAATTGAGAAATCAGAGGGACAATCTTATCAGCTCATCCCACTAGTTGATTGGCCTGGTGAAGCCGATAAGATTGGGGGAGAGGGGATGAATCATTTCTCACCTCTTGCACTCTTACTGGCCCTGAATTGCTGGTGAACAAAAAAACAGCATGGGAAACAGGCCCTTCGGCGCAACGAATTGGTGTTATCAATCTCATGAGTAGGAAGGACACCAAGTTAATTTTAATATTCAAATCTTTATTTAAATATTATTACTGAGTCCTGGAAGCAATCGTCTGGCTGACTGGTATTAAAGGCCTCTCTGGTGGAATTCCTCACTGGCAAGGGTCACAGAATCCCAGGTGATTGGAGGCTGGGAGATAGTGCCAATCTTGGATCTAGGCAGTACCAGCCTGGCACCCTGCTACTGCCACCCTGACAATGCCCACCAATTACTGGGCAATGCCAAAGGACAGGGGCTTAAATGGGCAAGGCCTAAATAAAAGGGGCTTGTCCATGATGGGAGCAGGGCGTAAGAGGAGGCAGGGGAACTGAACATTATGTAATTGGCAATCGATAGGTTGGCAGGAGGAATTGTACAACTGTGCAGTCGGGAATTGACCAGAGCAGTGATCAACTGGCCCAGGTGGCATTGGGTGGGGTGGGGGAGTGATGGGCAGAGAAGGGGTTGGGGGGCAATGGACCTGGCTAGATATCGAAAATACGATTGTTTAGGGATGTGAGGAGGGGAATTGGAATGATATCCAGGGTGGCAGAGAGGGTAGTGATCGGCCATGGAGACCAGCGATTGAGGGTGTGGGGGTGATATCCAGGGGATGTGAGGGGACTGACAGATCTCTCTGTTCTGTTGCACAGAACGCACAGAGATCTGTGTGTATGTGTGTGATCGTGCCCCATCATGTGAGCAGCCGGTTTTTTGGCGAGAATAGATTCCATCCACTTTTCCCACAGACATGAACCATACTATACCTCATATTTTTCCACTAAATACTATAAGATCGTGTCTGACAGCAATTTTCTCCCATTTTCATGCTCATTTGGCACTTGTAATATTTTGGTAAGATTGCCCTCATGTTCTTGTTGATGCAATGATATAATTGTTTCTGGGTATGGCTTTTCTGGATACAGTTAAAGAGAGAATCTGATGTTATCTCTGCTGATGACACCAAGATTTCCAGGGATTTTGAGAGAAGAGAAACTTCCACATTCTCTTCACTGCTTCTTATTAAGTGTATGTAAAATCTTGCTTAGTAAATTCTACTTGATTCATAAATGCTAGTTATTCACACCTTGTAGGCTGAGCACAATTAAGGATCCCAATGTTAGAAATGAAAGATTCAGACCTTAGAATTTGTTTCAGTTAGAAGGGTTTTATATCTCAAAACCCTGAAACTTACAGCCAGATCTTGGTTGATTGGCTTGATGGGCCGAATGGCCTTGCTATACATTGTAAACACCCATGAATCAATGAATCTAGTCAGCCAGAATTTTACCAACATAGCTGGCCTGATTTTGAGGGCACGTGTGGCTCGGAAAACAGCATTTATCATTGGCCTTGGACCATACAAACTTTGGGCGGACATGTCGGTAAGATTCCACCCAATATGTGCTACTCAACCAGAATCTCAACATCAGTACCAGCAGGATTGGAACACTGCGTGTTTAACACTTTACATTTCCACAATCTTCCTATGGAGAGGCAGGCACAGTGGTATTGCCATGGAACTATCAATCCAAAGCAAGATCTGGGAATCTGGGTTTAAATCCTACTATAGCAGAAAGGGGTGAAATTTCAATTCAGTAATAATTCGGATTAAAAATTGGTGGTTGAAGAGAGTTGTTTTTCAGAAGAGTGGTGCGTCACAGGAATCAGTACTGGGTCCACCATTATTTGTCATTTATATTAATGATTTGGATGAGAATTTAGGAGGCATGGTTAGTAAGTTCACAGATAATACTAAGATTGGTGGCATAGTGGACAAGTTATCTAGGATTGCAATGGGATCTTGATCAATTGGGCCAGCGGGCCGATGAATGGCAGATGGAGTTTAATTCAGGTAAAGGGTGGTACGGTGGCACAGTGGTTAGTCTTGCTGCCTCACAGAGCCAGGGATCCAGGTTCAATTCCAGCCTCAGCTCACTGTTTATATGGAGTTTGCACTTTCTCCTCATGTCTGTGTGGATTTTCTCCCGGTGCTCCGGTTTCCTTCCACAGTCCAAACGTGTGCGGGTTAGGTCGATTGACCATTGAACCTAGTGTCAGAAGAATTAATAGAGGAGAATGTGTGAGACTGCGGGAATAGGGTCTGGCTGGGACTGTTGTTGCTGCAAACTTGATTGACTGAATGGACCCCTTCTAAGGCAGCATTGTGGCACAGTGGATAGTACTACTGCCTCACAACTCCAGGGACCTGGGTCTGCCTCCTAGCTTGGGTCATTGTCTGTGCTGTTTGCATATTCTCCCCATGTCTGTGTGGGTTTCCGCCGGGTGCTCCAGTTTTTCCCACAGTCCAAAGATGTATGGGTTAGGTGATTGGCCATGTTAATATGCCCTTAGCGTTAGGGGAATTAGTTGAGCAAATGTGTAGAATTATGGGATTAGTACCTGAGTGAAATTGTGGTCTGTACAGACTCGATGGGCCAAATGGCCTCCTTGTGTACTATAGGGATTCTATATGTGAGGTTTGGTGATTAAAATAGGGTACAAGTTACTCAGTTAATGTTTGGGCATTGTGGAGAGTTATAGAACAAAGAGACCCAGAGGTATAGATTCATAGCTCCTTGAAAGTGGAGTCATAGGGTGGACAGAATGGTGAAAAAGACATTTGGGATGCTTTTTCATTCGTCAGAGCATTGAATACAGGAGTTGGAACATCTTGTTGAGGTTGTGCAAGACATTGTTAAGGCCAGACTTGAAATATTGTGTACAGTTCTGGTCACCCTGTTATAGAAAGGATATTATTAAACTAGAAAGGGCACACAAAATATTCACTAGGATGCAGCTGGGACTTGATGGTTTGAGTTATATGGAGAGGCTGGATAGATGGGGACTTTTTTCCTTGAGTATAGGAGACTTTGAGATTGTCTTATAGAGTTCTGTAAGATAACGAGAAGCATAGATGAGATAGATAGATAACATCTTTTCCCAAATATAGGGGAGTCTAAATCTAGAGGGCATAGGCTTAAGGTGAGAGGGGAGAGATTCAAAAGGGTCCAGAGGGGAAATTTTTTAACGCAGAAAGTGGTGAGTGTCTAGAACAAGCTGACAGAGGTAGTAGTAGAGATGGGTACAATTTTGTTTTAGAGTTACATGGATATGATGCGTAGAGAGGGATATGGGCTAAACATGTGTAATTGGGAATAATAGCATTTTCCTTTATCCTTGTTACACAATAGAGTGTGTTCTTTTTCTGTTCTGCACTGCAGTTTCTCACACCAAGTAAATAACTAAAGAGAAGAGACAGTTGTCCCAAACTCCACCTCCACCTTGAGCCAAGAATCCTTAGAGAATGCACCACCACAGCATTCCCCTGTATCCTCCACCAGCACAGAGACATTTACTTCAATGGGTTCACACCCTAGATTGGGTTCGGGGTCACAGCCTGGTGAGCACGCTACACACGTGTCTGCAGCCGATTGAACATATGGCAGCTGATGTCTCTGACACCCAAAGGACTGCTGGAGACCAGGTCTCTGCTGAGGCCCATGCAGAAGACGAGCCTCTGGATTTGGCCATGAAAGACCTGATGGTGACATAGACACAGGCAGGAGAACATCAAGCAGAGGTACCATATGCAATCACAATAAAAAAAAAACAAAGATGTGAGCCCTTGAGTGCAGGACAGCGGAATTGATCCACATTCTGTCATGTCTCTGCATACTGCGCTAGAATGCTTACACAGAAAGAACATTGAGTGCCTTAGAGAGCTAAACCTAGCAGAGCATGCAGTGGCTGCCAGATATGCACTCAGATCTGCGCTCCACTGTGTAACAAGGACAAGAGAAAATGTTACTGTAATCTGATGAAGTGATTGATTATGTGATGCATTTAGAAGTGGCTGATGCTACTCAATTCTTCAATCACGGTGACAAAAAAGATAGACATGGGGCTCAATGGTACAAATAAATATTTGGCTAGGATTTAATCCCCTCCCCAAAGGAGGATTTGTTGGGGGGGAGGGGGGATTTAATTGGGCAACATGTGATGAGTAGGGAACATGCCATCTTCTTGCCACTTTTCTGTCTTGCAACTGGCCTACCGACACCACCCACACCAAGGCACATAAGGGCCTCATCCCACTGCTGTTTGAACAAAAATGTATGTGTCACACTTGTGTCCTTTTTATTGGCCTGGACTCCACAGTGTGGTGCCTCACCGTCCACCTTGTGGTGCCAGATGCATCTTTCCTTATCCTTGTTACACAATGGAGTGCAGGTCTGAGTGCATATCTGGCAGCCACTGTGTGTTCTGATATGTACAAGGGACTCAATGCTCTTTCTGTGAAAGCTTTCCCCTGGTGCAGCATGCTGGAGCCATGACATAATGTGTATCAACTCCTCTACCCTGTGCTCAAAGACCCACGTCTATCCTTTCTTTATTGTGATTGCACGTGGTGGATGAAGCACCTTGACCTCCTTTCAGGTACACTTTCTCCTCAAGGGGTCAGGGAGGTGTCATTGACATGAACAATGATGAAAAGCACCAACCAGGGACAATAGGGGCTTCATCACAAGGCACTGCAAGAATGCCTTGCCATTCCATCTTCGCTCTGCTAGTGACTCCGTCACTGCCACCAAGTCAGACAAAGGAGGGTACCCTTGTATTTAAACAAGACACTCTTAAGGCCTCAGACTACCAGAGGACAGTTGCCGTGTTCATATCAAGCAACAGTCAATAGACTGTGTTTGCCTCAGGTTCCGGGCAATGAAAGGGACACAAGTGTGGCGCATGCATTCTCTGTATATATGAAATACATTTCAGCAGCGATGGGATGAGGCCCTTTTGTCCCTTGGTGATGGTGTGCAAGACAGGGAAGTGGCAAGAAGGGGGCAGGTTCCCTACCCATCACACTTTGCCCAATTAAATGTTCCCACCAAAAAAAAAACTTGCTTCGGGGAAGGGATTAAATCGCAGCCAAATATTTATTTGTACCATCGAAACCCATGTCTATCTTCCTTTTCTCATTGTGATTGAAGAATTGACTAACATCAGCTAGGTCTAAATGGACTACATAATCAATCCTTCCATCAGGCTTTGGTAGCAGTCACAGCTAAGCTGCTTTTATACTGGGTTTCAGAGTGTTAGTGTCATGGATTCCTGACATCAAGAATCCTACAGCTGACAACAAAAGCTGTTACTTTTGCTGAGGTTGGCTAAGAGGGAGATTGATTTAATTCACTGCACCTTGCAGCAACTGACTTGATTTAATCTGGTAAGCCTTTTTCCCTTCGTCCAGTGAGAATGCGCTTGAATTTCAGACAGAACAGACACTGACGGGACGATCCATATCATTGCTGTGGCTACAAGAGCAGGAAGTTCAGGGGAAAGTAACTCATCCCAAATGCCTGTGGTTTAAATGACAGTTGACAATGGTTTATAATCTTCATTAAATTTTTAATTTTAGATTTTTATTGAATTCAAGTTTCACATCAATTTCCTGACCATTATCCTGGGTCTCTTGATTACTAGTCCAGTAACAATACTACTAAGATACTGCCTCTCGTGTGACTGCAGAGTTTAGGCCTGATCTATTAGTTGTGGGATTATTTAGCGCTGTCTATCACATGTTACTGGTATGGAAGTTTGGTATGGAACTAGTCCTCTCTTGAAGTTTTACCAGGTTGACATCTCATTTTTATGTAAGTCTGGTGATGCTCCCAGTATGCCCTGCATTTTTCATTGAAGCAAGGTTGGTCCCATGGTTTTGTGGTAATTAGAGTGAGAGAATATGCCAGACCATGAGGTTACAGGTTGCGCTCAAATACAATTCTGTGCTGCTAATGGCCCACAGCACCTCATGGATGCCCAGTTTTGTGTGGCTAGTTTTGTTTAAAGTCTATTCTATTCAGCTTGGTGGGAGTGTCGCACAAGAGAATGGAGGTATCTTCAATGTGAAGGCAGGACTTTGTCTGCATCAGGACAGTGCAGTTATCACCTCTACCAACACGGTCATGAACAAATACATCTGCGATAGATAGGTTGATGAGGAAGAGGTCAATTAGATTTTTCTTTCTTTTTCGTCCCCTCACTATCTGCCTCAGGCTCAATCCAGTAAAGTTTTACAACACCAATTTTACTGAGTTTACCCCAGTCCAACGCCGGCATCTCTACAGCAGGCTCAATCCAGCAGACATGTCTTTTTGGAGTTGGCTACCTTGTTCAGTGACGGTGTTACCAAGTCACTCTTGGTAATGGACATTGAAGTCGCCAAACAAACTAAATTCTGTGGCCTTATCTGTAACCCAGGAGTGGATGGTTGTGGTAGGTGGTAACTAGCAGGAGGTTTCCTTCTCCATATTTGACCTAACACCACAGGACTCTGGAGTTGATGTTGAGAAATTCCCGGGCAACTCCCCACCATTTGTATGACACTATGTCTCTATATCTATTGGGTTTGCCCTACCAAAAGAACAGGACATATCCAGGGATGGTAATGATAATGTCTGGGACATTACCTCTCCTCAGCTATGAGGAGAGATTGGGTAAACTGGGGTTGTTCTTCCTGGAAAGATGGAGAATGAGGGGAGACCTAATAGAAGTGTACAAAATTATGAAGCGTATAGATAGGGTGAGCAATGGGAAGCTTTTTCCCAGGTCGGAGCTGACAATCACGAGGGGTCACAGACTCAAGGTGAGAGGGGTGAGGTATAACTCAGATGTCAGAGGGTGGTGGGGGCCTGGAATGTGCTGTCAAGCAAGGTAGTGGAAGCAGACACACTGGCATCGTTTAAGACTTATCTGGATAATCACATGAGCAGATTGGGAATGGAGCGATACCACCGAATGGTCTAGTTGAGCCAATGAGCGGCACAGGCTTGGAGGGCCAAAGGGCCTGTTTCCTGTGCTGTACAGTTCTTTGTTCTTTATTATCTGTAAGAAATGATTTATTGAGTTTGATCATGTCGAGCTGTTTCTTGACTTGTCTGTGGGATAGCCCTTCCAATTTTGCACAAGCCTCCAGTTATTTGTAAGGAGAACTTTGCAGAGTTGACAGGGCTGGATTTACCATTGCTGTTTCTGGTGTCTAGGCCAATATTAGGTAATCTATCCAGTTTAATTTCTAATAGGCTTTGTGGTTATTTTAATATAATTGAATGGTTTGGGTCTGAAGTCATATGAAGGCCAAATATGGACAGCACAGTAGCACAGTGATTAGCACTGCAGCTTAACAGCTCCAGGGACCTGGATTCGGTTTAGGCTTGGATCACTGTCTGTTGAGTTTGCACATTCTCCTCGTGTCTGCGTGGGTTTCCTCCGGGTGTTCCGGTTTCCTCTCACAATCGAACGATGTGCAAATTAGCTAGATAGGCCATGCTAAAATTGTCCCTTAGTGTCCCTGAGATGCATAGGCTAAAGGGATGTGTAGGGACATGGGGGTAGGACCTGGGTGGGATTGTGGTTGCTGCAAACTTGATGGGCTGAATGGCCTCTTCCTGCACTGTAGGGCTTCTATGATTCTATGATTTCCTTCTCTAAAGGATATTCACAGAATTGTTACAGCACAGAAGGAGGCCATTCGGTCCCTCATGTTTGCACCTACTCTGCAAGCCAGCATCATGGCATAGTGCTATTTCCCTGCTTTTCCTTTATAGTGAACCAGATGGGCTTTTACAATAACTGACAATAACTTCATGGACACTGTACCCGAGACTAATTTTCATTTCAATTTATTAAATTTAAATTCCACCGCTACCATCCTCAAATATTAGTCTGGTTCTCTCGATTACTCATCCACATTAACATGATACTAGCACTTCCAATTAAGTATGGAATATATTTGAATAATTGCCTGGATAAGTGCAAATCTAACATTACTCAAGAAGCGCAATGTAATACGGCCTCCTTGACTAGCATCCCATCCCCACCAGAAACATTCACTCTCCTCCAACACTAACACACAATGGCATATGTACCATATGAAAGATACACTTTAGCAATGCAAAAAGGCTCCTTCAACAACACCCTCCAAATTCATGGGCTCTGCCATTAGAATGTCAAGGGCACGACGCATGGGAAACCAACACTTACAAGTTCTTCGCTGGCATACTATCCTGACTTTCACTATCGCTGGAGCATGACGAAGGCCATAGAGTCAAAAGCTCGCAAATTTACTATCAAATAAATTGGTTGGATTTAAAATTGGTGTTGTAAAACTTTACAAAATCATGGACCACCTTCACATGGAGTTCAGCAGTGGTTCACTACCACTTTTCTATGTTTCTAGTTAAGTTGGATGATCAGCCATGAATGTCAGAATAGGCTCGTAGGGCCGAATGACCTCCTCCTCCTCTTCCTATTTTCTATTCTCCGCTTGTAAGGGCAAGCTTTTTCCCCAGTTGGAGGTGACGATCATGAGGGATCACAGGCTCAAGGCGAGAAGGGCAAGGTAGATATCAGAGGAACGTTTTTATTCACGGAGAGTGGTCGAGGCCTGAGGAATGCACTGCCAAGTAGAGTGGTGGAGGCAGACATGCTGGCATCATTTGACTTACCTGGATAATCATACGAGCAGACTGGGAATGGAGGGATACAAATGAATGGTCTAGTTGGACCAACGAGCGGCACAGGCTTGGAGGGTCGAAGGGCCTGTTTCCTGTGTTGTACTGTTCTTTGTTCTAGCAATGGGCAATAAATGCCAATTGATTGAGCAATGGCCAATTTCATATTTGCATTCTTCTTTTGGTTGAATAAAAAGAAAATTGATATGGAACCTTGCAGAATGTTTCAAATTACGCCACAGACCAGGGACTATTTTTAGTTTGCAGTTACTTTTGTACTTCAGGTAAAGCAGCTACCCATTTGCACTTAGCAATGTCCCGTGAACAGCAATGTGACTATGACTGAGTAATTTGCATTATTACTAATGGTGTGGAGGAATAATTATTGACCACAACAGTGGGGGGAATAACCTCTCTTCATCTTTGAGAGAGTGCCATGGGATTTTTTTTTACATCTAGTTACGTTTAATATCAAACTTGAAATGTCTCACCTGATTACAACTCCCACTTTGCAGGACTGTCAATACTGCCCTGGAACTTATGGTCATGTCTCTAAAGTGAGATTTTTAACCTAAAACCGTTTGGCTCAGAATATTCTGCTGACCCATGGCAGACACCTAAATAAACCAAGGGGTGGTGGAAGTCAATTCCCTTCATATTGAGATTGTCAGCCCTACTTGAAGAATGGCTGATGGCACCAACCCAACAAAGGACTATTAGCAGACCTGCAATAGAAAACACTTGGACATAGGCACTGAGATCTATCTCCACCATGAAATGAACTATAATTTTGGATCCTACCTCAAATGCTGCTGTTGCATGTCTCGAGGATTCTGACATTTTTACATTGAAACTCAATGACTCCGGAGCCCATTTTACCTCATTTCCTTCCTGCTTTGTGGCAATCCACTGTCCAGACAAGATGACAGGCAGATCAAATTGTGGTTCTACTCTTTCCTATTATGCTTCATAAATCCAGCTGAGAAATGTTCAGGAGTGAGGTGGCTGATACTCCTGTTAAATTTCTGTGTGGAATATCTGGACTTCAACTGCCTTCCCCTGACATTGTTTTGATAGCGTCATGGACTGATTGAAGGTCAGGATTCTGTGTCCCGCACCTACCGTATAATTAGTTAAAAACGTGACTGGGAACAAAATTGGCGCCCTACATACTTGAGTAATGACACATTGGCAAGCTATCAAGCAAGAAGCAGGGAATTCCTCACTGAGATAACCAGAAAGTGAGATATACTGTTGCGAGTAGGCAGCTCATGGGCATTTGTTACACAGTAGTGCTGACCTTTAGAAAGGCTACCCCATTGACAATGGACTGTGCATGAACACAAACCCGTTATTTTTTTTCAGCGTTTTCTTTTCTTATTGTTGATTCAGTAGAGTCATAGAGAGTAAGTGTCTTCTGTAATAATCTTCATTAATGATAAATCATTGTGTGTGAGGAGCGGGGGAGAGAAAAAATTAACCTTTCTCATTATTTAGCTAAATGTGGCCTTTCATTTTATCCATGAAATGTTATTGAACAGATGAACAAAAGGGCTCAGTATCAAACACCATCTTCTTCTTTTTACATACCTTTACGAGCTTTACAACTCATGAATTTGATATGTCACCTTTTACATCATTAAAAATAATTAGGACGAGGCAATGGTCTAGTGGTATTATCACCAGACTATTAATCCAGAAACTCAGCTAATGTTCTGGGGATCTGGATTCGAATCCCACCACAGCAGATGGTGGAATTTCTCCATAGAGAATTTGAGTTCAATAAACAAAAAATGTGGAGTTAAGAATCTACTGATGACCATTAAAACCATTGTTGATTGTTGGAAAAACCCATCTGATTCATTGATGTCCTTTAGTGAAGGAAATCTGCTGTCCTTACCTGATCTGGCCTCCATGTGACTCCAGAGCCACAGCAATGTGACTGACACTCCACTGCCCCCTGAAACAGCCTGGCAAGCCATCAATGTAAGGACAACTAAGGATGGGCAATAAATACTGGCCAGCCAGTGATGCCCATGCCCCACAAATGAATAAAAAACATTGTCCATTCAATTATGGGCAGGCAAGAGAGGAGGCGCTCTTGAAGCTGTACAGCCAATCAGAGGCCTTCCAGCATTAGGAGTTCAGCATCTGACTACACTGGGTGGTGAGTAACAGAGGGGGCACTTCAGTGGCAAGATGCCCTATCAGCCTCGATTGTAAAAATTACCAGTCACCACAGTTGAAGGATGGAGGGAGTGCAAATATAGAATAATATTTGGCTGCAGCACCATCAAGGCACTGTCCACAGTGCCTCTAGATTCCTACTTCTGGAAAGTTCATCTGCTCACTCCCCTCCTTTCCCCATGTTTCATGGCAATAGATGTCAACTGGAAAATGCCAATCTCTCACATTAATTTAGCAATAAAAAAGATTCACAATGCTGGAAATTTTCAATGAGCCTGGAGAGGAAAATAGAGTTGACATTCAGGTAGATGGCCTTTCATGGGAACTGGGAAAAGTCCAAAATCTCATGGCTGGAATCTTATCACCATTCATGTCAGCAGGATTTTCCAATCCCGCCACAGATGAATGGAGAATTGTCTGGCCACCAAATTCTCCCACTTTGCTGCACTGACAGCATGACATGTATGGTTGGTCATGTTGTGCCCAGATGAAAAAATAAAGTTTATTTACTATAAACATGTTAATTTAAGGCTTACATGAACACTGTGAAATTCCCGAGTTGCCACCATCTGGCGCCTGTTCAGTTCAATGCACCTAACCAGCAGGTCTTTCAGAATGTGGGAGGAAACTGGAACACTTGGAGGAAATCTACACAGTCATAGGGAGAACATGCAAGTTCAACACAGACAGTGACCCAAGCCTGACTCAAACCTGAGACCCTGGCACTGTGAAACAGCACTGTTAACCACTGTGCTACCGTGTTAGGGCTACGTGAAAAAATAAGGCCTGTGATTGGACAGAAGAACAGAGATATTAAATAGCAACAATAATTCATTGGATGGAATGGTAAGGGAGTGATAATGAGACAAGCGAATGAAGAAGTGATTTATCCTGAGGACTTATCAATAGCAAAATGAAGCGTAAAAGTTCAGCTCAGGCTTGATGGAGGTTTGGAGATAGTTATCATTCAGTAAAAACAATTTCAATAACTGAAGTCAGTGGACTTCAGATAAGAAATTTTTGCAAGCACTAAGAGAGCCCCGTTTCCAATGACAACAGAGTTTTATAACCACTTGTCTTCGGAGAATTTGAATAACTCATCCACAAACATGATTTTGACTACATAACCTTTTAAATCTAAAATGAAAGTTTAAATAAATAAGTTTCCCAAAACTCTACAAACCCTTGAAATTCATGTTAAATCATTCAATTTCTTGTGACACATGGAGCGGTGCTGTTAGCAGTAACAGCCTCTACTACCCAACTCCACACCAAGATACTCGGCGCTCTGCACTTATAATTGCATTTATATCAGTACTGATATGTCTCTTTTACCTCATTAAGAAGTGTGTTGAGGTCTTTTCACTGAAGTTACACTGCCTCATCCTCTCATCTACCTTTTCCAGTGCTATCTCCTTTTCTGATAGCAAGTAAATACGTGTATTAGATATTTACTTATTTGCTATGTATCTTATGCTTGATGTATCCCAGAGGAATGCAGTGATGACTCTCCATTCAAACAATTTTATGCACAACATTTTAAAACATCTCAGAACTCACAGGATTTTGAACACTGTTGTGGTATAAGCTCAGATTTTTTTTAACCTAAGCTTCCTTGTTTTATTGGATCTATAGCTCCACCCAAAGGTTTAAGCAATTAAATGAAGTAAACCTGGGTTAGGTACCAGACAAACATAACACAGGTCAATCAAACTATTGAACACAACAGCATGCTTTTCAAATAACACAACATTTTAATTAGTTTGCCTTTTCATAGATTGACCAATACACTTCCTATTTATTTAAAAATCTTTAAGAGTTTTCACAGGTTTAGTGAATTGCCAAAGGTCTCACAGGCATTTGGAAGTTTTTCAAAAGTCATTAAGCACTTGTTTTAAAGTTTTCAAGATTTTAAGAGATCATTACAAAACATTCAGATGCCTTCCAGCTGTAAATTGACTGGAATGGTTATGGCTTTAGGGCACAGTCTAATTGATGGGCATGGATTCATCAGAAATATACTTTATTGAAGGTTTCTGTGAAGATTTATTTTTCTACTCATTCATTAGATGTGGACGTTGTTACCTTTGCCAGCATTTGTTGCCTTTCTTGAATTGTGCTTATGGGGCTTGCTTGCTTGCTCAGCAATTTCAAAGGACATTTAAGAGTCAACTACATTGCTGTAGTCTGGAGTTTACATTCAGGACAAACCAAGTAAGGATGGCAGATTTTCTTCCCAAAAGACATTCATGAAACAGATGGGTTTTTTAACAACAATGGACAATGTTTTCATGACTATTATTAAATGTTTAACTCCAACTAAAAAAAAATTGAATTCAAATTTCACCACTGAATTTGAACGCAAATCCTTGGAGCAATAGCCTGCGTCTTTAAATGATGAATCCAGTGATAATTCTGTTACAGCCTCACCATGCCAATGACAAAATCTAGGCCAGTGTCGTCCTAATAATTAATTGGAGGAAATATCTATGAAATTTAATAATGATGAAACATTTATGTGCTCTTAACTTGAAGGGGAAATCACATCCTGAGACTTTGGATAAAATTTTCCCCTAAGCCCATCATAGAGGACTGAAAGTTTAACAGGAATCCAAAAATTGTCTTTACCCTTGACTGAATTCCCCATAGGATCCTCCCCTGGCCAACTGGGAAGCCTGCAGGAGGCGGACATGATTTGTATCCCACTATTGCAATGCAGGTGAAAGCATGACCAGAATCTTCCACCCTGATGCTAGTGCAAAACGTGTTTAGAATAAAATGACGCAAAGTTGTCAGGACTCAGCTGGACAATGTCTAGGGCTGCCTCCAGAGTTTGAAATGGAGGACAATTGCAATCTGGGTCCCAGAACACCACAGCAGTTGGGGGTGAGGAGTTGGGGAGGGAAAGGGTTGGAGGGATCTTCCAGATTCGGTACCATAGAGAAAATCCATCTTCCAGTTTCAGAGCATGCCCAGAGACCCAACTTCATTTACAGGTAATCCATCCTCTTTCTTCAGCATTAAGTGATGCTGGATGCCTTTTCAATACGGTTTCTGAAAATGATAGCAGAACATTAATGGCTATCCATGGTTATTGCATAATTACTAAGGTTGTGCAGCAGGCGTAAAAAGGCAATTGGTATGTTGATCTTCATATCAAGAAGATTCAAGTACAGAAGCAGAGGTGTCTTGCTGCAATCATACAGGTCCTTGGTGAGACCACGTCCGGAATATTGTTTACAGTTCTGGTCACTTTATCAAAGGAAGGATGTCCTTGGTATGGAGGGAGTAGAGAACAGGTTTACCAAACTGATTCCTGGAATGGTGGGATTGAGATTGTTAGAGATATATTTACTGGAGTTCAAAAGAATGAAGAATTAATCATCTCAGTGCCAGGATATGATAGCAGGGGTTTATCAGGGTCCTAAGTTTATAACTTCTTCATCAATGGCTTTCCTTCCAATATAAGGTCAGAAATGGGGATGTTCCCTGATGATTATAGAGACACCGAGGTATACAAATAAGAGTAAAGCCCTTTGACACATTGTGTCTGCACCAGTAAAGGACAAAAACATCTAGCTATTCTAATCCCATTTTCCAGCACTTGTTTCATAGCCTTGAATGCCTTGGCATCACAAATACGCATCCAAATACTTGTAAATATTATAAGTGTCTCTGCCTCTACCACACTTTCAGTCAGTGAGTTCCAGACTCCCATCACTCCCTGGGTGAAAATGGTTTTCCTCACAGCCCCTTTAAACTTTCTGCCCCTTACCTTAAATCAATGCCCCCTTGCTCATTGATCCCTACCCTTGTAGTCATTGGAGGGGGGTTCAGTGCGTAGGGTTAGTTAAAGAAGTTTCTAATCAATCATCTTTTGTCAAAACTGGAAAAGTTAGAGATGTAATAGATTTTGCACAGTGACAGATAAAATGGGAATGAATAAAGAACAATAGAGAAGGTCTCTAGGTAGGTGAGAATAAATGCCAAAAGGTCAATGCTGATGAGAGGTCATGGACCTGAAACATGAGCTCTGTTTCTGCCTCCACAGATGCTGTCTGACTTGCTGAATATTCTCAAAATTTTCTGTTTATAATGAACTCAGTGGAAATCATGAGGGGGTTCCTCTTGGAGTATGAGATCCCTGATTGAGATAACAATTGCCTGCTCAATCAGAGAGTCTCATCTGTTTATATCATGAGGAGTGTCAGGTCTACTAACACTCTGGATTCTCACTTTGTACCTGAAGCACTTTTAGGATGGAGATAAGCTTTTAAACGAAGGGAATCTGATAAAGGGACATCAGTTTCTAAGAAGTTATTTCACTGTTTTTATTTCAGATTTCCAGCAGCTGCATTATTTTGATTTGGCCTTATTGTGGAAGTTTTGCTTTAAGAAGGTAGAGTGTAACTTCCAAAGTAGGAAAGGTATGATTTGATTTGATTTATTATTGTTACATGTATTAGAGTGATAAGCATACTATACAGAAAAAGCACACCATTCATAGTGAAGGAAAGGACAGAATGCTATGAATGTTGCAGTCATAGCTAGGGTTTAGAGAAAGATCAACTTAATGTAAAGTAGGTCCATTCAAAAGTCTGATAGCAGTAGGAAAGAAACTGTTCTTGAGTCAGTTGGTACGTGACCTCAAACTTCAGTATCTTCCACTCTCTTCCCAATGGAAGGAGGTGGAAGAGGGTGTATCCGGGGTGTGGGGTTCTTAATTACACTAGCTGCTTTGCCGAAGAAGTAGGAAATATAGATGGGAAGCTGGTTTGCATGATGGATTAGGCTACATTCATGATCTTTGGTAGGTTTTGCAGTCTTGGGCAGAGCAGGACCACACCAAGCAATGATTTTCTTCAGCTAGAGAGTGGAGAAATTGTGGAACTCTCTGCCACAGAAGGCTGTAGGGGCCAGGTCATGGAGTGTCTTCGACACAGAGATAGGTTCTTGATTAATAAGGGGGTCAAGGGTTATTGGGAAAAGGCAGGAGAATGGGGACAAGAAAGCAAATCAAGTATGATTGAATGGGGAAGCAGAATGGGCCAAGTAACCTAATTTTGCTCTTATGTCTTATGGTCTAATCTATAAAAGTTAGTGAAAGTTGTAATTGACATGTCAAATTTCCTACAAATGAAATGTGCAAAATGGAAGATGGTGTTACTTTGCCAACATTGCTGAAGTCATTCAACTATGTGAGGCACTATCTTATACTCTAAGCAATGAGAGAGTTGGCATTCGCACTCCAACTGCCCACCACCCCCCACCACCGGCAGAAACATTTCTGTATCTCTGGTGACATCCAGACTTCGAGTCTCCATCTCCCAGCTTTAGTTTCCTATATTTGAGACTTGGCAGCTTCGATCAGTAAAATTTTCATTCTTATTTTTGGCTTTGTGCCACATCCAACTGCCCTGTGAGACCGAATGCCTCTGTTTAAGGATACTGAAGCAATGAGTTCTGATGAAAGGTCATCAATCTGAAACATTTTTGATCCAAAAATAACTGCTGAGTGTTTCCAGCATTTTCTGTCTGTGCTTCAGATCTTCAGCAGTTGAAGTTACTGAGGCCTGCAAGCAGAATGAAACAAGTAATGTTCTTCTTATCTGTTAGTCACTGGAAATTATGGGCTGAAATTCTTTTTAAAGAGCTGTGACTAACAATTATACCCATACTGCCGAGGTTTTACACCAATGACTGGGA
Source organism: Sphyrna mokarran (assembly GCA_024679065.1). NCBI lineage: Eukaryota > Metazoa > Chordata > Chondrichthyes > Carcharhiniformes > Carcharhinidae > Sphyrna > Sphyrna mokarran. Next base: position 23,167,562 of record JAGIQG010000007.1, on the reverse strand, counting down.
TGAAAATGCAAAGAAGCAAACTCAAGAACTAGTGAGTTGCCACAGGGGTCAGTCTTTGGATCTCAACTGTTTACAATCTACATAAATGGTCTGCAAGCAGGGACAAAGTGTAACATAACAAAATCTTCAGATGATACCAAAAGAGATATGAAGGAAGAATCTACTGTTGATTGTGAAACCATTGTCGATTGTCAGAAAAACCCATCTGGTTTACTAATATTCTTTAGGGAAGGAAATCTCCTTACCTGATCTGGCCTACATGTGTCTCCAGAGCTACCGCAAAGTGGTTGACTCTCAACTTCCCTCAAGTAGCTAGAGATAGTCAATAAATACTGGACAGCCAGTGACGCCTATGAATTAATAAAAGAAATGGGAAAGTAAACAGTAAGGAGATAAAGAATTTATAAACAAATACATATAGGTTAGGAGAATGGTCCAAAATTTGGCAGATGAAGTTTAATATGGATAAGGGTGAGGTTATCCACTTTTGCCAAAATAATAGAAAGGCAAATTATTAGCCAAATGAAAAGTAGGTTAGAATGTTTCCAGGTAGAGGGATCTGGGTGTCTATGTTCATGAATCACAGAAAATCAGTGTGCAGGCACAGCATGTAATAAAAAAGGCAGATGGAATGTAAGCATTTATTGCAAAACAGCTGGTTTAAAGAAGTAAAAAAGCATTGTTGCAATTGTATATGGTCTTGGTGAGACCACATCTGGAGTATATATCCAGTTTTGGTCTCCTTATTTGAGGAAGGATGTGGTGGTATTAGAGGCAGTTCAGGGGAAGCTCACCAGATTGATTCCAGGGATGAAAACATTGACATATGAGAGAGATGCAACAGGAGATTAGAAGAATGACAGAAGGTCTGACTGAAATATGTAAAATACTAAAAAGGATTGAAAAAGCAAATGTAGACCAAGTGTTTCCCTTATGGGCAATTTAGAACAAGAAGTCACAGGTATAAGTTGAGAGGCAGTTGATTTAAAACTGAGATGAGGAACTACTTCTCGCAGAGGATGGTGAATTTGTTGAACTCATTGCCCTGTACTGTGAGGGAGTCTGAATCATTGAATGGCTTCAAGAAGGGGATGGACATATATCGAATAAAAAAAAACAGGTTAAAGTGATGTGGGGAACAGGTGGGAGGTGGATTTGAGACCAGGGAGACATCAGCAATGTTCTGATTTAATGATGGAGCAGGTTCGAAGGGCCCATTTCTGCTTCTAATTCCTAATTCGTACATAGGAAACCTGCCTGGGACTCCAACTGTTGTTCACTGACAGAGGTGCTTCACAAAAATTGCAGCTGTTCCTTAAATCGCATCAAAGAAATCTTTGGCGTCCAGGCTTGAATCTTTAATGTTCCTCTGAGCCACCTGAACAGAGCAGAAGGTTGTTTGACAGTGTTGCTGAATGATGCACTAGAGCCTCAGACTAGATGAGATGTTGAATGAGGAGAATGCAGCTGTTTGTAGCTGTGAACCAAGTCACAGGAGATCAGCCGTACTTGAAAAAATGTATACATGCAGCATTTCCATTTTACAACACCCCTGTCATTCTAAAATGCTGATTTAACATGAACAATACTACAGGTCACTAGTGCATAAGAAGCAATGGGTGCGCTCTGTGTTTGCAAGTGATGCCCTCTGCTCAGTAGGGAGCCACACTTACAAAGAACAACAACAAAGAACAAAGAACAACACAGCACGGGAAACAGGCGCTTCGGCCCAACGAGCCCACACCGCCATCCTAACGTCTTAATGACATATAGAGACCAATATAGGGACAATTTGTTACCCAATCAGCCTAAGAGCACATTTTTGGGATGTGGGAGGAAACCGGAGCACCCGGAGAAAACCCACGCAACCACGGGGAGAACGCGCAAACTCCCGCAGACACAGGCCCAAATCCATGTGTCTGCACAGCAACAGTGATAGTCTCTGAGCTGTCATGTTGCCCATCTGATGGTCCAGTTTAAGCATACACTAACGACGTGAAGCACTAGGCCACTCCTGAAGTAACATCCAAGAGCAGCCCTCGCACGACCTGCTGAATGCATGCACCTTGTTGGTCAACAAGGTGGACCGAATAGCCTGTGGAAACAATTAAAGTATTTAAACAGTCCTCCTATATCCCTCTATCTGCAGACCGCTCATGTGGCTGTCCAAGAGACCCTTAAACAACCCTAGCGTGCCTGCTCCCACCACCTTACTTGGTAGTGCATTCCACATCCCCACTACCCTTTGTGTGAAAAACTGGCCTCTAATATTCGTCTTATACATAGCCCCCCCTCACCCTGAGCCCGTGACCCCTCGTTCTATCCATTTCTAATGGTGGAAAAAGCTTACCACCATTTACTCTATCTATACCCCTCATAATCTTATATACCTCTAAAAGATCCCCTCTCAGCCGACGTCTTTCAAGGGACAACAACCCCAGTGTTTTCAATCTTTCCTCGTAAGACAGCCCTTCCATACCAGGCAGCATCCTGGTAAATCTCCTCTGCACTCTCTCCAGGGACTCCACATCCTTCCGGTAGTACGGCGACCAGATTGGACGCAGTACTCCAAGTGAGGCCTAACCAACGTTCTATACACTTGCAACATCAAACTCCTACTCTTGTATTCTATAACCCTTCCTATGAAGGCTAACATACCATACGCTTTCTTTATCACCTTTTCCACCTGTACTGCCACCTTCAGAGACTTGTGAACCTGCACCCCCAGGTCTCTCTGCGTCTCTATACTCCGGATAGTTTTACCTTTTATCCTATAACTCCCCTCTACAGTATTCTGGCCAAAATGCATCACCTCGCATTTATCGGATTAAATTCCATTTGCCATCTATCTTCCCAATCTACCAGCCTATCAATGTCCTGTTGTATTGCCTGGCACTGCTCCTCAGTCCCCGCCAATCCAAGTATCTTAGTGTCATCAGCAAATTTGCTGATCACACCACCTACCCCCTCTTCCAAGTCATTTATATAAATCACAAATAGAACAGATCCTAGTACTGAGCCCTGTGGCACACCACTAGTGACTGACCTCCAGTTGGAAAAAGAGCCTTCACTAATACTTACATGGAGCATGTGTCAGTGAGAGAACTACAATTGGTTTGCATCTTTGCATTTAAATTATAACTTTATTGATATTTCTGGGGCAGGCAGTTTGCATTGGACTAATAATCCAGAGACCCCAGCATAATACTCTGAAGATCCAGGTTCAAATCCTACCATGGCAGATGGTGAACCAAGAATCTGGAAAAATATAGAATTAAAAGTCTAACTCTTGTCAATTGTCATAAAAAGACTTCTAGTTTATTTATGTCCTTTTGGAAAGGAAATCCACCTTCCCTACACAGCCTGGCTTACATCTGTCTCCAAATCCATAGCACTGTGATTCTTAAAATGCCCTCTGAAATGGCTTAACAAGCACTCAGTTGAAGGGCAATTAGAGATTTACAACAAATTCTAGGTTACACAGTGATGTGTGAACATCCCATAAATGAAACCTTTATCCCCTAATCATACAATATAAACATCATATTTGGTACTTCTGATATGGTCTGATTTTTCACCCTCCACCCTAATACCCTCCAAAAAACCATGGTTGTGATATAGGTTAAAACATTCCAGACTGTGATTGACAGATATTTGTTGATTAATAATGTCAAGAGACATGAAATATGTAATAAGTCCTTGGAGGCAGATGTTCCTTCACCAAAATCTCTTGATTTACAAGTCTGACCACAGCATACAGAGTGCTTTCGGTTAGCAGGCTCCACTCAGAGTTCCAGAGGAACTGACACGCCTGGTTAAGTACAAAGTAAGAGGCTCCCTGATTGGCCCACTAATTTGGCCCTTAATAGGGAGTTCATATTGTAACAGGCCCACTTCAATTGTCTGATTAAAGTTGTTATAGAATATAGCCAGGTAAATGGAGTTGAGAAACCAATCAACTATGATCTAAATGAATGGCGAAACAGGACTGAGGTTAAATTGGTTAAATAATGCAGGAAATGGATTTCCAACAAGAATATAAAGCATTCACACACTAATAATACATGGCATGATTTTGTGCCCTATTTTTTATTCTGTTGTGCCCAGTAAAATCCTGTTCTACCCGTACCATTTAAAACATACATTGCAATCAGTATGGAAACTTCTGGAATTAACCTTTCCATTCCTTCTCACAGTGCCAGGAATCCAGGTTCAATTCCTCACAAAGCTCATGCTATCAAATAAACCTGTTGGACTTTAACCTGGTGTTATGAAACTTCTTACTGTGCCCACCCCAGTCCAACGCCAGCAGCTGCACTTCAAAGTGATTGGTTATGAGTTATTAAGATCTTTTCTTCTTTACATGAAGAGATCAGTAACATTTTGTTACCAAAGTATAATGCCCTGTTATTTGCCTTTAGCAAACCTTCACAGATAAATCTTAAACGTTAACAATAGCAATTGACAAATTAGACACTATTGCCGCAATTTTACCACCTCGCCTGCCTAAGGCTCGTAAGAGCCCATCCGAGGCCACAAAGAATGCCGTTCTGTGATCAGGCGAGGCATAAAATTCCGGCAAACGTTACGGACAGGGATGAGAGAGAAATCTCTGCTTCCTTTTTTACTGTCTATATGCTGCACATCAGATAAAAAGTCAGGAAAAGTCAGCAGCACTGGGATTCCTGAGATTGGGGCACACTTTCTAAAGGATGCTCCACTAGCAAAGAAAGGACCTCCCCCGAATGCACATTGCAACTTCCTCCAGCTCACAACAGACACAAGGATCCACTCCCACATGCACAAGGGGAATGTCCCCCACCGATAATGGGAACTCCTCAGTAGAGTTCCCCAGAGGTCACCTCCTAGCAATGAACAAAGAGGAACAAACAACAGAACAGTACAGGAACAGACCCTTCGACCCTTTACAGCCTGCGCCGAGCATGATGCCCCCCTAAACTAAAACCGTGTGTACTTACGGAGACCATATCCTTCCATTCCCATTCTATTCATGTATTTGTCCAAATGCCCCTTAAATTCTGTGAATGTACCTGTTTCCACCGTCTCCCCAGACATTCATCATCCTTTGTTTAAAAAGCTTGCCTTGCATATTTCCTCTGAACTGTCCATGGGAGGAGGTAATGCAAGGGTGGTTTTGCCAGGCGGCAATAACAGGAGATAGTACCAGGATACTACTGAAAGGATGTCCCTCTCTCCTTGTCGGGCGATATACTTATCAATGTCCTCTTGCTGGTTCTCTTCACCTGGTTCATGGAGTGAGGGAGAGTGGGGGGTGGGGGGGGCGGAGTGGTGAGGAGAGGGGGAATCAAATAATGGAGAAACCTGATAATTATTTGGAAATGTATTTGAATACGATTCCCTACTTCTCATTACTGTTGAGGGGTGGAGGGGAATTGGAAAACGAGATCTCCCCAGCATGATCCTTGTTTTCCAAGTCTCTTAATGTCCTGCCTTCATATTGCTATTTGCTCTTAGATTCACAGATTTACAGCATGGAAACAGGCCCTTTGGCCCAACTTGTCTATGCCATTCTTTCTTTTTGACTGCTAAGCTAGGCCCAATTGCCCACATTTAGTCTATATCTCGCTATAACCATCTTACCTATGGAATTGTCTAAATGCTTTTTAAAAGACAAAATTGTACCCACCTCTCCTATTATCTCTGGTAGCTCATTCCAGATACTCACCACCCTCTGTGTGAAACAATTGCCCCTCTGGATCCTTTTGTATCTCTCTCTTCTCACCTTAAACTTATGCCCTCTCGTTTTAGACTCCCTATATCTTTGATGATCGATGCCCCTTTTATTTTACAGACCTTTATAAGATCATGCCTAAGTCTCATACGCTCCACAGAAAAAAGTTCCAGTCTATCCAGCCTCCCTTTATAATTCAATCCATCAAGTCTTGGTAGCATCCTAGTAAATCTTTCCTGCACTCTTTCCAGTTTAATAATATCCTGTCTGTAATAAGGTGACCTCTTGTGGTGAATTTGAGCGTAACTCACTGCCATTCACTCTCATTCTCTCTCTGGAATTGCTGCCAGACCTGCTGAGTTCTTTTCAGCATTTTCTGTTTTTATTTCAGAATTCCAACATCCACAATATTTTTCTTTTTCTGAATTTGAAATGGCTGGTCCTGGCCTACACTGGAATCCTATTTTAAGGTTTTACTACTGGTCATTTCCTGAGCTGTACTCGTTTTTTTTCTTTTCGGGGACTGCTGTCAGTCATTCTGATTGACTGGATAGTCCCAGCAGCGCCAGGTCACTGCTGGGATTACATCCAGTTGCCAGAATTCAGATAAGTTTGCAGTATCGAATGGATCAGGCTGGCAAGGTCCCGGTGAGGTAGTAGAGTGGGGTGTATGGAGCATATTTCAGGGGCCAGGATGAGGGAGGGATAAAGGGATTATATGACCTTGATGGGGTAGGGCCTCCTCTGATGTACAGGAGGGAACACAAGACAAGGTGCTCCCATTCCTTGCCTGACACCATTTCACATAGTAAGGGCTGCCAGGGTTCTCCCATGGTGTGGGCCTCTATGGTAACTTCCATGAGGTCCATAGGGAAAACATTGACTGATCTCCCTTTGAGGCTCATTGATTGAGTTCCCCTGGTAACAGGCAATGGACTATGTAGCTGGACCTCATTACCTGAACCTGTTATAAGATAGGCCAGGCATAGGACCTGCTGAACCGTAAACCCAGGCAGGGATCAGTGTGCATACACTTTGGTAGAGGCTTTGCTTTGCATTCTATAATCAAACTATATTCCTTTCCAATCCAGCTTCCTGAGTCATTACAACCTCTGAGTGTAAAAGGTAGAGGAGAGAGGAGGCAGTGAAGTGGCCAGGCTTTTCAATGCTTCCTAAGTCCACTCAGAGATAGTCCATAGAAAACCAGAAAGGCATTGGGCCACTTGTTGCATTCTATGAGCCAAACCACCTCTCCCCGACCACCCCAACATTGAAACACATTTTTTGATTTGATTTGATTTATTATTGTCACATGTTTTAACATACAATTAAAAATATTGTTTCTTGCATGCAAAACAGACAAAACATACTGTTCATAGAGAAGGTAACAAGACAGTACAGAATGTAATTTTACAGTCAGAGCTAGTGTGGAGAGAAATTTCAACTTAAAACAAGGTAGGTCCATTTAGAATTTTGATGGCAGAAGGGAAGAAACTGTTCTTGAGTTGGTTGGTATGTGACCCCAGGCTTTTGTATCTTTTCCCAATTGAAGAAAGTGGAAGAGAGAATGTCTGGGGTGCTTGAGGTCCTTAGATATACTGGCTGCTTTGCCGAGGCAGGGGGTAGTGTAGATAGAATCAATGGATGGAAGGCTGGTTTGTGTGATGGATTTTGCTACCTTCACAACCAACACATCAGTGTGAGATGTAGAATTCAGGTCCATACTTCAAAGTAGCATTCTGTGTACTTGTCAATAGCTTGGAATTTCCCTAAGCTCTATGAGATAAAAATATTCTTAAAAATTGAACTCTCCTTCAGCCGCAGTGTGCTTGCTTGCTTTGATTTGATTTATTAATATCGCATGTATTAGCATACTGCAAAAAATATTATTTCTTGCACGATACACAAAGTGTAGAGTGCAAGTATATCATTCATACAGAAGGAAATAAGAGAGTGCAGAATGTAGTGTTATAGTTATAGCCAGGGTGTAGAGAAAAATCAACTTATTTCTTGTGTCAACCACTGAAAAAATATAGCAGGAACAAAAGCAACAGTATTATCTGGGTTCTCTGAAATTAATTCCAAACAAACAAAACACCTGCAGATCAGAAGTAGCTTTGTGACTGCCTTGAACAATGCCAAATGCATGATTCCTGTTTAGACTCAAGAGCAAGATTCCTAAAAGGGCACACTCTCATACACTGGCAATTCCCTCAGGGCATCTGTCAACCAACTGCACAAAAACTTTGGCAGAAGTTCAGTGGAAATTCTTAGAAGTTCTAATCTTGGAATTATTCTTTGGGCAAAAATGCTTTCATCACAACTTCCTTGTCACTGTTTTTATTCTGTAGCAGTTTCAACCCCATAATTTTAAATGAGTTGTTGTGGTCTCTAAAATGTACTTTTCTTTATTCTGTCATGAGATGTATCACTGGCAAATCCAATATTTGTTGCCCATCCCTAATTGTCCATGAACTGAGTTGCATTTTAAGAGTCAGTCACATTGCTGCGGATCTGTAGTCACATGTTGGCCAAACTAGATGATTACAGCAGATTTCCTTTCCTAAAGAACATTAGTGTACCAGATTGGTTTTTATAACAATTGATAATGGTTTCATGATCATCATTAGGTTTAATTCCAGATTTTTACTGAATGCAAATTTCATCATCTGCCATGGTAGGATTTAAACATATGTCCCGAGAGCAGTACCCTGGGCAGCACGGTGGCGTGGTGGTTAACACTGCTACCTCACTGTGTTAGGGACCTGGTTTCTATTCTAACCTTGGCTGACTGTTTGTATGGAATTTGCATGTTCTCCCCTTGTCGCCATTTGCTCCGGTTGCTCCAACTTCCTCCCACAGTTCAAAGATGTGTGGGTTAGATTGATTGGTCATACTAAATTCCCTCTTGGTGTCAGGGGGAGTAGGAGGGAAAATGTTTGAAGTTGTGGGGATAGAGCCTGGGTGGAATTACTACCAGTGCAGACTCGATGGGCCAAATGGCCTCCTTGTGGCACAGTGATTAGCACTGCTGCCTCATAGAGGCAAGGAGCTGGGTTCAATTCCTGGATTGGGTCACTGTGCAAAGTCTGCATGTTCTCCATGTGTCTGCATGTGTTTCCTCTGAGTGAACAAAAGAACGAAGAACAATACAGCACAGGTACAGGCTCTTCGGCCCTCCAAGCCCGTGTCACACATGAGCCCAACTAGACCATTTGTTTGTATCCCTCTATTCCCAGTCTGTTCATGTGGCTATCCAGATAAGTCTTAAATGACCCCAGCATGTCCACATCAACCACATTCCTTGGCAGTGCATTCCATTCCCCCACCACCCTCTGTGTAAAATATGTTCCCCTGCCATCTATGTTGAACTTATCCCTCTCAGGTTGAACTTGTGACCCCTTGTGTTCGTCACCTTCGATCTGGGAAAAAGCTTCCCACTAGATAGATAGATAGATACTATATAGATAGTATTCTATCTATACCTTTCATAATTTTATACACCTCTATTAGGTCGCCCCCTCATCCTCCTTCTTTCCTGGGAGAACAACCCCAGTCTACCCAATCTGTCCTCAGAGCTAAGATCCTCCATACCAGGCCACATCCTGGTAAACCTTTTCTGTACTCTTTCCAAAGGTTCCACGTCCTTCTGATAGTGTAGCAACCAGAGCTGGACGCAGTATTCCAAATGTGACATAACCAACATTCTATATAGCTGCAACATCATATGCCAACTTTTAAACTCTATGCCCCGTCCAATAAAGACAAGCATGCCATATGCCTTCTTTACCACCCTCTTCACTTATGTTGCCACCTTTAAGGATCTGTGGACTTGCACATCCAGGTCCCTCTGTGTGTCTATACTCCTGATGGTTCTGCCATTTATCATATAGCTCCCCCCTACGTTAGATCTACCAAAATGCATCACTTCGCATTTATCTGGATTAAATTCCATTTGCCATTTCTCAGCCCAATTTTCCAGCCTATCTATATGCTGCTGTATTCTCTGACAATATTCGTCACTATCCGCAACTCCAGTAATCTTCGTGTCATCTGCAAACTTACTGATCACACTAGCTACATTTTCTTCCAAATCATTTATATATATCACAAACAGCAGAGGTCCCAATACAGAGCCCTGTCAAACACCACTACTCACAGACCTCCAGCTGGAAAAAGGAACCCTCCACTGCAACCTCTATCTTCTTTGGCCAAGCCAGTTCTCCACCATTCTAGCTAGCTCACCTTTTATCCTGTGAGATTCAACTTTTTGCCCCAGCCTGCCATGAGGGACTTTGCCAAACACTTTACTAAAATCCATATAGACGACATCCACAGCCCTTCCCTCATCAATTGCTTTTGTCATCTCCTCAAAAAACTCAATGAAACTTGTGAGGCGTGACCTCCCTAGTACAAAACCATGCTGTCTATTGCTAATGAGATTATTCAGCTCTAAACATGCATATATCCTATCTCTAATAATCTTCGCCAACAAGTTCCCTACCACAGATGTCAAGCTAACTGGCCTCGGTTTCACCAGAGTGCTCCGGTTTCCTTCCACAGTCCGAAATGCGTGCTGGTTAGGTGCGTTGGCCATGCTAAATTCTCCCTCAGTGTACCCGAATAGACACTGGAGTGTGGTGACTTCATGGCAGTGTTCATGTATGTCTATTTGTGACACAAATCAATAGACTTAAACTTCTGCATGTGAGGATTCTATGGATTATTTGTTTAGTGTCAATACTACTGAGCCACCACTGAAATTGTGTAAAACTTTGAAACATTATTGTAGAATCCTACAGTTGCAGAAGGAGGCCATTCAGCACATTGTGCATCGACCACACTCCCATTCAGGTTCTATCCCTATAACCCCATCCTAGCTACTCCTCCTGACACTAAGGGGCAATTTAGCATAGCCAATCCACCTAACCTACACATCTTTGGACTGTGAGAGGAAACCTGATCACCCAGAGGAAACCCACACAGACACGGAGAGAATGTGCAAATACCACACAGACAGCTACCCGAGGATGGAATCGAATCCAGGCCCCTGGCACTGTGAGGCAGCAGTGCTAACCATTGTGTCATTGTGCTGCCAACTTTTGGAATGAAGAAAACCATTTATATCCTGCAAAAGGATTTCAAGGTCTGGTTGAACAGCTGAACTGTGATGTTCAGCAAATGATCTGTTCTTCATTATTGTTGAAAGATTTGCTCAAAATTGTTATTTCAGCAGACCAACAAAAATATTGACAACATCAACCAGTATTTGCCTGAGGACAGGGATGTTGGTGTAGCCTTGCATTGTGGCCCTATCTATCCTCAACTTGATAATACCATGTTAATACTTTCATCTTACTCTAGGTCTTGTAAAATGACATCAGGAAAACAAGCTCTCAGCTGGAAGGAAAGCTATAATAATTGATGAAGAAATAAAGAGAAATATTCCACTTAAAAGACTCAGCAGGTTTTCTTTGCAAAGTGCCCGGAAGGCAGGAATAAGCATTCCAGAAGTTCTATTTACATTGCTGATATTTCAAATCAGATCTCAAAATAGTGGGAGGGATGAGAAGCCTCGAGGTAAAACCAGGTTTCAGCCTTCACATCACACACACATGCTACAGAACGTGAAAGTAAACCATTTGCCAGATCCAAAATCAAACAGGGAAGAAAGATAGTTTGGGGCCATGTTTGGGACTCTGGGTTTCGCTTTCTTGAGAATACAAATTTTCCAGAAGAGTAAGTAACCTTTAATGTATCCATCTAAATGGGATTTAATCTGCCCTCCAGGTCAAATGTTAAACCAACATCATTCAGAATGGACATGTTATCATAGAATTCTACAGCACAGAAGGAGGCAATTCGTCCCATCAAGCAGCACCAACGACAATCCCACCCAGGCCCTATTCCCATAACCACACTAATCCCTCTAACCTATGCATCCCAGGACACTAACAGGCAATTTAGCACCTAACCCCCACATCTTTGGAGTCTGGGAGGAAACCGGAACACCCAGAGGAAATGCACACAGACACGGGGAGAACGTGCAAACTCTACACAGAAAGTGACCTAAGCCTAGAATCGAACCCAGGTTCCTGAAGCCGTGAGGCAGCAGTGCTAACCATTATGTCATCATACCGCCCATTTTATCTCATGGAATTGTTTTGTCTTTATCAACCATCAGTGTCAAAATGGAATAGCTCAAGCTTTTACTCATCTCACTGTTGGTGAAAATTTGCTGAGTGCAAAATGGTTCCCAGTCTTGCTGTCTGTTGTTTTTATGTTAATCACCTTAAATCTGTGCCCTCTGGTTTTCAATCCATCTTCTAATGGAGAATGTTTCTCTCCATCTACTCCATCTAGACCTCTCGTGATCTTCCAAATCTTCATTAACCTATCCTGCCAACATATCCTGCACTCAATATGGAAATGCCCACCCCAATGTATTTTGTATTCTCTCTCCTCATTCTTGTAGGGTAAAGGGTTAATGGTCATGTTAATTAGTCAGTGAGGTTAATGATGATGTAAACATGGCATCAGCCGGATGCAGAAACATCTGTGTTCAATGAACAAAGTACTTACCACAAAGTCTTGAATGTAAATAAATAGCTTCAAGAAAAATGAAATACTGACTATCTCCTCATCACTCATGGAGTAACAGAATCGTGGAATCAGAAGGAGGCCATTTGACGCATCCAGTCTGCACCAACAACAATCCCAACAAGACCCTATCTCTGTAACCCTATATATTTACCCTGCCACAAACCCAACATCAAGGAACAATTTACCATGGCCAATCCATTATCCTGCACTTCTTTGGAATGTGGGAGGAAACCAGAGCATCTGGAAGAAACCCATGCAGACTTGGAGAGAGAAATCTCATTGAACCAGAAAGCCAAACAAATAAAAGGCAACATGCCAAATCACGGTGGCATCACAGGCTGTGGACCAAATGTCAGAAACTAAGACTAGAATAGAATCGTGCTTGATAGCTGGCATAGATACAATGGGCTGAAGGGCCTTTTTGTGTGCTGTAGAAGTTTATGGCAGCTTGAAACATAGCGACAGCCCAAAACTCCCCAATAACAGGGGAGTCCAGAACCAGAGGTCATAGTTTGCCACTGTGTTGTCCTTTGCCAAATGAACCTTTGCAGATGGCTCTCAAGTAGGATTGCTAAGTAGGAGATTTTCGCGGTAACTTCATGGCTGTGTTAATGTAAGCCTACTTGTAATATTAACAAATAATCTTTAAACTTAACTCTGACGAAACATATTCCTGCTGATTTCACACAATCTTGCTCCTCCACTGACCTCGCCCCAGCCAACTTTTAGTCAATATTTTCAATAGTTTTATACCTAATAACCTGAAGTCTGTCAAGAACAGTGTGAAAAAAAAATCCATTTTTATGCCTTTGTATGATTTTTCTCCTGCGTTTTTTTGCATGTGTGTCCAAGATATTAACCTTTATTAATTAATCAGATAAGTTGGTCCTATGGTGAACCAGCACAGACACGATGGTGATGGGCTGAATGGCCTCATGATGTGCTGTATGAATTCTATGTTTCAGTGACTTCTTGCAGACATTGTGCAATGGTGCTTGCTCATCAAAGGTATTTATTAACAAAGAAAAACTGAAAAGGCTGACAGCACAACCCCCCACCCCCTCCCCCCACCCCCCTATAGCTATCTTGAAGTAGCCTGACGACTGCCCTAATCTCTACATGTCTTCTGCCTAAGAGAGAACTTCATTCCCTGGGGTGAATACTCACTCTCAATCCCAATTTGTCTCTCAAACGAGATGAGCCTTTTCTGCTGTGCAGAAAATCACCACACATCAGGTTCCTTAAACGGTTCACAACCTTTGTCCTAAGGCATTCCTTGGAAAAAATGCACTCCACGTCCAGCTTTACTGATTGTATTTATTGTGTATTTTTCTTAAGTGTATGGTTAAGTGGTTGGTTGCCGCATGAGCAATAATGAAGGAATATTATTGCATACATATGATCAGCTGGGGTTTCCCTTTACTGCAAACTTGCGTGTGTTGAAACGTTTGAAGCCATTTCTATTTACCTCCAGCATCGAAAATGGAATTAGTGATTGCAGCCGCAGACATGGACAAAATGGTCAAACGCATCATGGTGCACAATAGTTCCTGTGTTGCTATGATGGGCACAGGAGAAGAATGTTTTTGCAGTAAAAAGCAACACCTTTCCATCTGGCTTGGTTGTTTGTGATATATCTGTTACTTATTCATGAGGTGCATCTGTCAGGTTTACTGCTGAATTTCAGCCTGAACTGAGAGTTGCTTCCTCTAAAAGAAATCAAAGCCATTTGCAGAGCTAGGAAAAGGAACTGGCCATAAAAACAGTTTAATGTGCTTACCACAGGAACCACAGAGCAAGAGCAGAGAAAGAGAAAGATTGGAGATAAATCAATGGAGAAATAAACCCTTCATGATAGCTTTTTTTAAACTTGAATGCAGACCATTGTTGGTGCAATTTTATTTCAGTAAGTAACTCACTCTTGATTCCCTGAAGCCTGTCCACAAGTTTGAAGTGTTTATGGAGCACTCTTCACCTTCCTGTTCCAGCAACATTCAAGGTCCACCATCCAAGACAAAGCAGCCCGTGTGATTGGTACCCCTTCCACAAACATTCACTCTTCCCACCGGTATTAGGCATGTGTACCATCTACAAGATGCATTGCAGGAACTCACTAAGGTTCCTAACTGCATGACTGCTACTACCTAGAAGGACAAGGGCAGTAGATACCTGGGAACAACACCACCACCTCAAATTAAGGTACTAAATTGGGGGAAGGCTAATTACAACAATATTAGACAAGGACTGAAGAATGTAGATTGGGCCTAGATGTTTGAGGGCAAATCATCATCTGGCATGTAAAAGGTTTTCAAGGGTAAGTTGATAGAGATTTAGAACCAGCACATTCCTGTAAGAATAAAGGATAAGTATGACAAGTTTTAAGCACCTTGGTTAATAAGAGATATTGTGAGCCTAGTCAAAGAAAAAAAGGAAGTGTTTGTCAAGGCTAAGAGGTTGGAAACATAGAAAGCAAGTGTGGAATATAAGGAAAGTAGAAAGACACTTAAGCAAAGAGTAAGGAGGGCTAAAAGCATTAGCCAGCAGGATTAAGGAAAATCCCAAGGCTTTTTATACATATATAAAAAGCAGGAGAGTATCTAGGGAGAGGGTTAGCCCACTCAAAGACAGGGGAGGGAATTCTATGCATAGAACATTGGGTGAGATATTAAATGAATACTTTGTGACAGTGTTCACTAAGAGAAGGACTTGGTAGATGATGAATCTGGGAAAAGATGTGTAGATAGTTTGAGTCATTTTGAGATCAAAAAGGAGGAGATATTGAGATTCTTGAGAATCATTAAGGTTGACAAGTCTCTAGGCCCTGATGGGGTATAGCCCAAAATACTGAGAGAGGCAAGAGAGGAAATTGCTGGGGCCTTGAGAGAAATCTTTGTATCCTGATTGGCTGCAGGGGATGTCCCAGAGAATTGGAGAATAGCCAATGTTGTTCTTTTTTTAAGTTGGGTATCAGGAATAATCCACATAATGTAGGGCCAGTCAGCTTTATGCCAGTAGTAGGGAAATTATTGGAGAAGATTGTTCAAGATAGGATTTACTCCCATTTGGAAATAAGTGGACATATTAGTGAGAGGCCACATGGTTTTGTGAAGGGGAGATCATGTCTCACTAGTTTGATCGAGTTTTTTGAGGAAATGACGAAGATGCTTGATGAGGGGAGGGCAGTGGATGTTGCCTGTATAGATTTCAGTAAGGCCTTTGACAAAGTCCCTCATAGCAGACTGGCGCTGAAGTGAAGTCGCTTGGGATCAGAGGTAAGCTGACAAGGTGGATGCAGAACTGGTTCAGTCATACAAGATAGGGGGTAGTGGTGGAAGGGTGCGTTTCTGAATAGAGGGCTGTGACAAGTGGCATTCCTCAGGAATCAGTCTTTGCTGTTTTTAAAATATATAAATGATTTAGAAGAAAATGTTAATGGCTTGATTAATAAGTTTGCGAATGACACAAAAGTTGGTGGATTTGCAGATGACAATGAGGACCATAGAGGATACAGCAGGATATAGATGGGTTGGAGTCTTGGATGGAGAGATGGCAGATGAAGTTTAATCTGGACAAATGTGAGGTAATGCATTTTGAAAGGTTTAATAAAGATCGGAAATATATTGTAAATGGCAGAATCCTTAAGAGTATTGATCAGCAGAAGGATCTGGATATACAGGTACACTGAAAGTGACAATGCAGGTGGAAAAGGTAGTCAAAAAGGAATGCTTGTCTTCATTGGCTGGGGAATTGAGTTTAAAAATTGGCAAGTCATGTTGCAACTTTATAGAAGCTTAGTTATCTGCGCTTGGAATATAATGTTCAATTCTGGTCGCCACACTACCAGAAGGATGTGGGAGGCTTTGGAGAGAGTACAGAAAAGATTTACCAGGATGTTGCTTAGTATGGAAGGCATTAGCTTTGGGGAGAGTTTGGAGAAACTCGCTTTGTTCTCATTGGAGCGACGGAAGTTGAGGGGCAACTTGATAGAAGCTTACAAGATTATGAGAGGCATGTACAGAGTGGATAATCAGAAGCTTTTCCCCAGGGTGGAAGTTTCAATTATTAGGGGGCATACGTTAAGATGCAAGGGGCAAGGTTTAAAGGAGATGTACGAGGCAAGCTGTTTACACAGAGGGTGGTGGGTGCCTGGAACCTGCTTCCAGAAGATGTATAGGAAGCCGATATTATAGTGAGTTTTAAAGGCCGTCTGGACAAATACGTGAATAGGATGGGAATAGAGGGATATGGTCCCTGGAAGGGAAAGGAGTTTTAGTTAAGTTGGATAGCATGGTTGGTGCAGGCTTGGAGGACCAGTGTTGTAATTTTCTGTGATCCTGTGTTGTAATTTTCTTTAATCTTTGTTCTTCAAAAAATCCTCTCCAAACCACTCACCTCCTTGGCTTGGAAATATACCACCGTTCCTTCACCATCCCTGTGTCGTAGTTCTGAAAATCCTTCTCTAACAGCACTGTGGTTGTACACTACAAGGACTGCAGTGGTTCAAGGAAGCAGTTTATCACCCCTTCCACAAAGGCAATTAGGGATTGGCCATGAATGCTGGCCTAGCCAACGACACCCACATTGTGTAAATTAACTATTAAAAAAACTGATGTTTTCATTTGTTTTTCATCTTTTCGGTACTTTATTTTCTCCTTCCCATTTCTCTCCTCTCCTGGTGACGTATTTCAGGACAATAGCTGGATTTTCCAATCCTGCACAATCCTAAATTGTGCAGGATTGTGCAATCCTAAATTTCCAATCCTAAATTTCTTTACCCAGAGGGTGGTTCGGGAGTGGAATGCCCTGCCTGCAGCAGTTGTAGATGCGCCAAGTTTGGTGGCGTTTAAGAGGTTAGTTGATAAGTATATGGAAGAGAAGGGAATGGTTTAGTTTGGAGGGGCATTGCTTTTTATATTGGTCGGCGCAACATCGAAGGCCGAAGGGCCTGTTCTGTGCTGTAATGTTCTATGTTCTATGTTCTATGCACATAGTGAGAATCATTAGGGGTGGGATGGCAGCAGCTCTCTCAGATCTGGGATTTGCACCCAGATCAGGGTGGAGGTTTCATCCTGAGCCAACTAGTGCCAAGCTTATAATGGCTGCAAGATGGCTGGCTTTTTAGGCAAGTTCCTAACCAAAAGTTAAGTTGGGGGCCAAAGAAAACAATGCACCTCCCCTCCCCAACACTCCCGACCACCACCTTCCACCACCCTGTTCAATCCAGCGTTAGATGTTTGTGTTGGCGCTGGCACGGGGTAGCATGGTGGTTAGCAGTACTGATTTATTCAGGTTCGATTCTGACCTCAGGTCACTGTCTGGAGTTTGTACATTCTTGCTGTGTCTGTGTGGGTTTCTTCCAGATGGTTCAGTTTCCTCCCACATGGCAAAGATGTGAGGGTTAAGTTGATCGGCCGTAATAAATTTTCCTATATTCAGAGAAGGACTAGGAGGGTAAATGTGTGGGGTTATGGGGATAGAACCTGGATGGGATTGTTGTTGGTACAGACTTGATGGGCCAGATGGCCTCCTTCGGTACTGTAGATTTTATGATTCTATAATTCCAGTCCTGAATTTAAGGACTGAAACCCCTAACTGTCTGACTGTTACAAGCGAACTACCAAATGAACCGTTGTTGACAGTAGTTCACTTAGCCCCAGGTTCAGCACCTTGCTGCTCTGCTATGGCTCAGATGCCGACTGGATAAACTTTATGGTGTGTTTTCAATTACTTTACTAATTGAATATAACCAAATTACGCCTCAGATTTGCATCCCATTTTAAAATTTATTGTCAATTGCTGCCACTAAATCTTTGCTGAATTTGATGAAATTTGAACTGGGGGAGGGTTTGTTTTCTTTTGGAGAACCAATAACTACTCAGAACAGTTACAAGAAACAGCGAGAAGACATTGGTGTTAAATTGGATAGTGTTGTCTTTAAATAGTCCAATTAAATATAAGTCACGGTTTTTTTTTCAAGGGCCACTCTTAAACACTGGGAAGATCAAACTGATCGACAGGGAGGGAAATAAAATAACAAAAACACAATTTAATCTGTCAATGTTCCAGGTCTCCAAGGATTGCTTAGCAGATGGTCTGGCCAAACTGTTAATGTACTCAAAATTGTTATTGATTTATTCTTTATGACTTGTAACCTTTGAATTGTAAGTGCACAGATGAGATTTTGTGCAGGGCCTGTGAAGCTGATCGCTGTACTGTGAAAGAGACAAATGGGTTGCCTAGAATTGTGGTTTGACGTGTACAAAACCTCAGGATTCCCTTCAACACTGGGAGAAATGAGAGACCCAGCCTCACACTAGAAGGTTATTTTCCACAACCTGCATCTGGCAGGCATGTTTTGAGGAACATTTCATTTTTATTTTTATTTCTTTGTGGAATGGGAACTTTGCAGGCAAGGGCAGCATTTATTGCCCATTCCTGATTGCCCATTAACAAGGTAATTGTGAGCCAGATACTTGAGTTTGCTGCAGTTCAAGTGGTGTGGGCAGTACTGTGAGTCGGGATTGGAGGACTGCTCCAGGATTTTGACCTAACGACACTGAAGAAATTGTGATATAATTCCAAGGCAAGATGGTAGGTGTTTTCTGGAAAGCCTGTAGATGGTATTGATTGCATGTGTTTGTTGTTCTTATTCTTCTAGACGATTGAAGCTGTGGATTTAGAGGGTATTGTTGAAAGAGCCTTGGCAAGATGCCAGGAGTTTATCTTACATACTTTTGCCACTGTGCACTGGAGGTAAAAGGTATGAATGTTTAAAGAGTTGGATGAAGTTCTGATCAAGCCAGTTGCTTCATCTTAAATTCAGTGAGCTTCTTATCATAGAATAGAATCATTCAATCAAAGAACAAAGAAAATTACATGACAGGAGCGGACCTTTTGGCCCTCCAAGCCTGTACTGACTATGCTGCCGGATTGAATTAAAATCCCTTACCCTTCTAGGAATCCACCTAATCTCATCCTATTCATGTACTTGTTAAGACACCCCTTAAAAGTCATAAATTCTTACAGTGCAGAAGGGCCCATTAGGTGTGTGTCAACTGTCCCACAGAACAATATACTTAAGCCTTACTCCTAAATATTTATCCCACTAATCCATCTAACTTGCACATGTGAGAGGAAATCTCAAAACGCATAAGAAATCTATAGGACACTCATACAGACATATGGAGAATATGCAAACTTCACATAGACTTGAACCAAGATCAGAATTGAACCTCATGCTGTGAGGCAGCAGCGTTAACCACTATACCACTGTGTCGTCCCATTCTTGATGTTTCAGAATATTCCATCACATTCCTGACTTGAACCTTGTGGGTGATGGACAGGATTTAAGGATTCAGAAGATGGATTACTTGCATAGATTATCCAACCTCTGATCTGTTCACCCATGGGTCAACAAAGTGCACCGTCATGAAGGTCAGTGGCTATAGCAATTAGGTAACAGGGTCCCACTGAGTACAACAACTCACAGTGACACTGAATAACCATTTTATATGAGGCAATTGTGTTTCTCTTCCCACACCCAATGGT
This sequence comes from Sphyrna mokarran, assembly GCA_024679065.1. Lineage (NCBI taxonomy): Eukaryota > Metazoa > Chordata > Chondrichthyes > Carcharhiniformes > Carcharhinidae > Sphyrna > Sphyrna mokarran. Next base: position 23,147,698 of record JAGIQG010000007.1, on the reverse strand, counting down.
GAATGAGGTAGATTTTCATCAGTTTCCATAGCAAGGATTTTTTTTCCAGGAATAGACTGCTAGCCTATCGCCACAAGCATATAGCATGAGGGACACCACTCCAATTCACCATTCACACCTGCCATTAGTGTGCTGGAAGCAGGTTGACATTCAACTGTAGGCTGTTTTGTGAATGCACAATTCATCGGCCATCAAGTTGATTGAATTCAAACCTGGAGTTTCTAGCTCAGAGGCACTGTGCCACAAGATGTTCCAAGGCATTTACATGAGAATCTATCCCTCACATTTGTCTCTTGATTTAACAGACAAAGCAAATCATATGAAGCTACCGTATCACCAACACATTTGATCTCCTTCACATCCATCATCTTATGTAATTGGAACAATGCCGATCTCATGGTCTTCTCTTGTGCCTATTATATTTACATGGCTGGCTCAATTAAGTGGTTGATCAAAGGTAACTTCCAAGATGTTGATGGTGGGGAATTCAGTGATGCCACAGCCTTTGAGTTTTGAGGCAAGATGGTTACATTCTCACTTGCTGAAAGTGGTGATTGCGAGGCACGTGAGTGACAGTAATCTTAGTTGCCACTCATCATCTATTGAATTCCCCATGCATGTAGAAGGAAGCCATTCGTCCCATTGAGTCTGCGCTGACTGAGTGAAAGGGCCCAATCCTCCGCCCTATTTCCATTGATTATGACCAATCCACCTAACCTGCATATCTTTGGCCTATGGGAGGAAAGCAGAGCACCTGGAGGAAACCCATGCAAACACAGGGAGAATGTGCAAACTCTGCACAGACAGTGACCGAACAAAGAACAAAGAACAAAGAACAGCACAGCACGGGAAACAGGCCCTTCGGCCCAAAGAGCCCGCGCCGCCGTCCTAACGTCTTAATGACATATAGAGACCAATATAGGGACAATTTGTTACCCAATCAGCCTACGAGCACATTTTTGGGATGTGGGTGGAAACCGGAGCACCCGGAGAAAACCCACGCAACCACGGGGAGAACGCGCAAACTCCCGCAGACACAGGCCCAAATCCATGTGTCTGCACAGCAACAGTGATAGTCTCTGAGCTGTCATGTTGCCCATCTGATGGTCCAGTTTAAGCATACACTAACGACATGAAGCACTAGGCCACTCCTGAAGTAACCTCCAGGAGCAGCCCTCGCACGACCTGCCGAATGTATGCACCTTGTTGGTCAACAAGGTGGACCGAATAGCCTGTGGAAACAATTAAAGTATTTAAACAGTCCTCCTATATCCCTCTATCTGCAGACCGCTCATGTGGCTGTCCAAGAGACCCTTAAACAACCCTAGCGTGCCTGCTCCCACCACCTTACTCGGTAGTGCATTCCACACCCCCACTACCCTCTGTGTGAAAAAATGCCCTCTAATATTAGTCTTATACATAGCCCCCCTCACCCTAAGGCAGTGACCCCTCGTTCTATCCGAATCTAATGGTGGAAAAAGCTTACCACCATTTACTCTATCTATACCCCTCATAATCTTATATACCTCTAATAGATCCCCTCTCAGAAAGCAGTGTTAACCATTGTACTGAAGCCTGAATGTAATTCATGTCTTGCTGCATGCACCACAGGCTGTGGAATCATCATTGCTGACCTTAGGACGAGCAGAAAGTCATTTATGAAACAAGTAATGATGATTGGGCTGACGACATTACCTGAAGGAACTCCTGCAACCATGTCCTGGGCCTGAGATAATTGATCTCTAACAACTGCGAGCATCTTTCTTTGTACTAGATATGACTCCAATTCCTGCAGATTCCTATGAAACTTGAGAAGGCTCATTGATGCCACACTTGGTCAAATGCAGATATCAGGGGCAGTTACTCCAACCTTCCCTCAGGAGTTCAGTTCTTTTGATCGTGTTTTGACAAAGGTTGGGCTGAAGCCTGGAGTCGGATGCTCCTGGCAGAATGCAAACAGAGCCCCTGTGAGCAGGTTATTGCTCAGCCAGTGCTGCCTGACAGCATCGTTGAAGACACCTTCCATCACTTTGCTGATGATGAAGATTGTGACTGTAGATAAACTGGCACATGCTTCTGTTCTGGTTCTGAATCTTCAATCTTTGATGTCTTTCTGAAAAGTTACGTCTGGAATTTTAAAAGATTTAAAAAATTTTTTTTATATAATCATAAAATCTGTATACTGCGGAAGAAGGCCATTCAATCCATCGAGGCTGCATCAACAACAGTCCCACCCAGGCCCTATCCCCGTAATCTCACACATTTATCCCGTTAATCTCCCTAATACTAAGGGGCAATTTAGCATGGCCAGTCCACCTGAGCTGCACATCTTTGGATTGTGTGAGGAAACATGAGCACCTGAGGAAACCCACGCAGACATGGGGAGAACATACAAACTCCACACATGGAGTGACCCGAGGCCAGAATTGAACCCGGGTCTCTGGCGCTGTGAGGCAGCAGTGCTAATCACTGTGTCACCGTGCTGCTATACTGATTTCATTCATTCATAGGATATGGACATTGCTGGCTAGGCTAGCATTTATTGCGGATCCTTCAACTCATCTGCTCCATACACCAGCTAACACCAAGTTCACCCTACTGAATGTCTAATCAGACGGCACACTCTTCCTTTGATTAATTTAGCAATCAGAAATAGCTCAATAGATGCTGGGGTCATGTTGGAGTTTAAGCAGGTAACAACTTCATGGAACCATAGCAGCCTTCATTCCCAATCAGCCTGTATTACAATTTCAATATGCCTTATCTTTCTCTTTTGAAATAAGCTTCCTGAGAGCATGCCATAAAACTGGGATATAAAGGAGTACTATGTTCAGTTGTAAAGATAGGATGGGGGAAGGGATTGAATAAGCGACCTTATTCAATTTTACAAATGCTGACATTTGATTTGTTTTGATTTATTTCACTCGTACTGGCATATAGTGAAAGTATTGTTTCTCACACTCTATACAAGTAAAACATGCAGCCCAAGGAGTACATAGGGGAGAAGGAAAAGGATAGGATGGAGAATATAATATTGCAGTCACAGGTAGGGTAAAGAGAATGATCAGCTTAATATATGATAGATCCATTCAAAAGTCTGATGACAGCAGGAAAGAAGCTGTTCTTGAGTCGGATGCTGTATGTTTTCAGACTCTAGTAACTTTTTCCTGATGGAAGAAGGTGTGTGGGATCCATGATTATGCTGGCTGTGGAAATGTAGATGGAGTCAATGGATGGGAGGCTGGATTGTGTGATGGACTGGGCCACGTTCACAATCCTTTGTTATTTTTTGCAGGCTTGGTCAGAGTGGGAGCCATACCAAACTGTGACACAATCAGAAAGGATGCTTTCTATCGTGCATCTGTAAAAAATTGGTGAGAATCATAGTGGACATGTTGAAATTCCTTATTCAGTAATCTTAGTTGGATTTCCAAAATATTCCTTTTTTGAGGAAACCGAATTTGAAGAAAAGATAAATAATGAAAATCTCCAGTTCAGCTAAGTCAGGGCAACCCTAATAGGACCAATACAACCATGCCCTATGTCTGTGGGTCTTTTAAGTGACAAGAACAATAGCTGGCAGATGTAATTTGACATGCTTTCACCTGAAACAATTAATTTTGCAACAAGTAACAAACAGAGGGAGCAGCCTGAAAAGTAACATCACCATTCTAAACAAGGGTTAATTTTGCATTAATATACGTGTTCAAATAGGACAAAAGAGGCACGTTGATATCTTGATTTTACTGATTGTAGTTCAAGTTGCTAAAATGTGCTTCAGCACCAACAAGTGGACCAGCAATTGAGGAGCCATGTGATCTAACATGTAGAAACATCTGTGAAGTGCACTAAACATTCATTTAAACCCTTTAGATAACTTTGATGCCCTTGCAACAGTTGAGGAGTTAGTTCAGCAACATTGTCTTTCAAACAGAAAAGGGCAAGGCAAATGTGAGCACCCCATTGCAAATCCACACTTTTTGTCAACTTGCAAATGCAAAGTGCAGATTTACTATGCTAAAGTGCTATTGATTGTAATTATCAAGCACTGCAAAGCAAGACAGTAATTGTTCTTAAATTACAACAGTGACTACACTTCAAAAGTGCTTCACTGACTGTGAAGGACTTTGGGATATATGAGGTCGTGAGAGGTGCTGTATATCATAAGGTCAATGTGGGATGCTCACTCACGATTGCATGCTGCTTAGTGCCATTCTCATCTGCTTAGATACTGAAGCAGTCGTGCTTGCACGCAGCAAGAGCTGGATGATATGCACGCGTGGGCTGGTAAGTGGCAACTAATATTCGTATCACGCAAGTGCCAGGCAATGACCATCTCCAACAAGAGAGAATGTCGCTGCCTGGCCTTGACATTCAAGGGTATTGCCATCACTGAATCCTCACTATTATCATTTACCAACAATTGAACTGAACTAGCCATATAAACTACAAAAGAAGGTAAGATGTAATTTTACGTTTTGTAATAAGTAATAAGTAATTCATCTCCTTACTCTCCCAAGTCTTGATATGGAGATGCTGGTGCTGGACTGGGATGGACACAGTAAGAAGTCCCACTACACCAGGTTAAAGTCTGACAGATTTATTTAGAATCATGAATTTTCAGAGCGCTGCTCCTTCATTAGCTGATTCTTAATAAATCTGTTGGACTATAACTTGGTGTTGTGAGACTTCTTACTGTCCTCTAATTCGGTTCTTCATTTACAAGCAAAAGCACAAAGTGTGATGGAATACTCTCCACTTGCTTTGACAATTGCAGCTCCAATAACACTCAAGAAGCTTGACAATATTCAAGGTGAAGAACACTTTGGATTGGCACCCCATCCACAAACTTCAATTTCTTCCACTGACACACAGTGACAGCAGTGTGTACCATCACCAAGATGCACTGCAGCAACTCACTAAGACTGCTTTGATAGCAACTTCCAAGATCACAACTTCTACAACCAGGAAGAACCAGTGTAGCAGATGCATGTGAAAACTACCACCAATGCATGTTCTGCACCAACCCACATACCATCTTGCTGTGGGAACTATATCATTGTCCCTTCAGAAATCAAAATTCCATGACTCCTTTTCCAACTATACTGTGGACACACCTATATTATAGGGCTCCATATGGGACTCAACACCACCTTCTGAAGGGCAGTTATGGATAGGCAAAGAAGGCTGTCCTTGGCAACAAAATTCACATTCCAATAAAGAATCAACAGATGTCTCAATAGAGGTGAATAAAGATTACAATATAACATCTCAGAAAAAATCTCTAGAAGTGAAAATGTTGACTTACATTGAATTTAATTGTTATAGTTAGAAGAAGAAATAATTACTGAAAGCCCCAGTTCTCTTACTTAACCAACCATCATAAGTTTAGAGTTTATTTCTGGAAAGGGATATGTGTGTATTTCCAATAAGAGTCCTTTAGTGTTTAGTCAAGTTAAAAAAAACAGAGCAGACTTTTGTGAGTTTAAACAACAAGGGTTATTTATTCACATACAGACTCCCAACATCTAAAAGCTATGTCAGCCACACACCACACACTCAAGAAAGATACAGTTAAATATGATAGTGCATTTCTACAAGAGTTAAATCAAAAAAGTAACGAAAAGTTGAGGTGTTTGCTTGTTAAGGAGATCAGTCACTGTGGGCCCAGTGTAGAAAGGAGCCCTTTTTCACTCTTGGGTTGTAGTTCAAGGTGAGGTCCAATGGCTGAAATCAGACAGCAGAATTGTTGCAGAATCTCTAAAGTGCTGAAGTGTTGATAACCAGGGTTCAGGGTAAACACATTCCTCTTAGAATGAAAGGCAAAACTGTAAAAGTAGGGAACCTTGGATGTCGAGATATTGAGGCCCTGGCATGCATAGGCAATTGGGACCAAGTGAATCTCTTGAAGAGTATAGATGATACTAAGACTGGTGGCTTGATGGACACTGAAGATGATTATCTAGAGTTGCAACGAGATCTTGATCAACTGAGCCAATGGGCCGATGAATGGCAGATGAAGTTTAATTTAGATAAATGAGGTGATGCATTTTGGTCAATTGAACCAGAGTAGGATTTACTCAGTTAATGGTAAGGCATTGGGGAGAGTTACAGAACAAAGAGATCTAGGGGTACATGTTCATAGCTCCTTGAAAGTGGAGTCATAGGTGGACAGAGTGGTGAACAAGGCATTCAGCTGCTTTGTTTTATTGGTCAGAAATTGAATACAGGAGTGTGACATCTTGTTATAAAGTTGTACAAGACATTGATAAGGCCACACTTGTAATAATGTGTGCAGTTCTGGTCACCCTGTTATAGAATGGATATTCTTAAATTGCAAAGAGTACAGAAAAGACTTCCTAGAATGCAACTGGGATTTGGTGGTTTAAGTTGTAAGGATAGGCTGGATAGACTGGAACTTTTTCCTCTGGAGCATAAGAGACTTAGGGGTGATCTTATAACTTTCTATAAAATAATGACGGACCTAGATCAGCTGGACAGTTAATATCTATTCCCAAACGAAGGAAAGTATAAAACTGGAGGGCATCGTTATAAGATGAGAGGGAAGAGATACAAAAGTATCTATTGCCAGAGAGGCAATTTTTTCACATAGAGGATGGTGAGTATCTGGAACAAGCTGCCAGAGATAGTAGTAGAGGTGGGTACAATTTTATCTTTAAAAAAGGCAATTATTTGAGCAATGTGGATATAGAGGGCTATGGGCCATATATGGGCAATTGGGACTAAATTAGGGTTTAGAAAAAGGGGCGGCATAGCTGAAGGGCCTGTTTCCATGCTCTAAATCTTTATGATTCTTTGACTCTATGACCTCTATTACTCTATTGAGGAAGTTGCAGAGCTGGGCACCTGTGGTTTTCACCTCAAGTCACATTCCTTTGCAGGTGGTCTTGGACTTTTGGAATCAGGCTAAAACACTTTTCAAGAAGTGTAGTGATTCTGTAAGTTTTCCTAACCTTATGTTGGTACAGCAATTCCTTTGACTTGTAAAGTTATTGAACAACACAGATACACCCTGAACTTGAGTATCATCACATAAGGTGTACAGTAATTAGCTATTGCTTTGAGATGATAATTTCAAATGCCTCATAGGAATGGAGGAATCAGGCCCCTGGTATTGACAATGTACTGTTGTGGTAGAGACATACAGTGCAGAAATGCCCTTCAGCCCATCAAGTCTGCACTGGCAATAACTACACTAAAGACTCTACAGCCTCCTAGTTTTTAAAAGGAAAAGATGGCCTTGCCTTTTCTGCAGCTGCTCTGTAGCTTGGAATGACCTGCTGCAGATTTCCCAACTCTCTTCTTGGTCCTTCGATCAAATATCATTATTTCTAGCCAGTTTTGGTCACATGACCAATGCTGCTATTGTCAAAACAAAATGGTTTTGAACCCCAAAGATGTCTCTACACAATGAAAGAGAGATGTTGGCCTTACATATTAACTTGTGGATGACTGGTCTTGTCATCTTTCTTTGGTGAAATAACAAACAAGTTTTCTGCCCCTCTTGCTGGCGGGATCTTCTGGTCTTGTCAAAGTGAATTGACCATTGACTGTCTGGCTGCATTGACCATGGCGGGAGCATCCACACCAGGACTGCAAAATCCTGGGGTAGGAATCCATTGATACAGAGTAAAAGTCAAACAATGGCAGTTGTGAATATATAGAAAAAGCAAACTGTTCATAGAAAAGGAAACAAGAGAGTGCAGAATGTAGTGTTACAATCATAGCTTGGGTTTAGAGAAAGATCAACTTAATGCAAGGTAAGTCCATTCAAAATTCTGACAGAGCAGTAACTCACCTCTTGACTCCCCACAGTCTATCCAACATCTACAAGGCACATGTCAGGAATATTGAGGAATACTCCCCACTTGCTTGGATGGTGCAGCTCCAACAACACTCAAGCTGTTCTTGAGTCTATTGGTAAGTGACTTTAGACTTTGTACCTTTTTCCTGGAGGAAGAAGGCCAGAAGAGAGAATGTTCAAGGTGCATGGGGTCCTTAATTATGCTGACTGCGTGACCGAGCAGCGGGAAGTATAGACAGAGTCAATGGATAGGAGGCTAGATGCACGAGGAATTGGGTTATGTTCACAATCTTTTGTAGTTTCTTGCAGTCTTGAGTAGATGAGGAGCCATACTGAGCTATGATACAGCCAGAAAAAAATGCCTTCTAAGTGCATTTGTAAAAGTTGCTGAGAGTTGTAGCAGACATGCCAAATTTTCTTAGTCTTCTGGGAATATAGAGGTGTTGGTGGGCTTTCTTAATAATAGTATCAGCATGGGGGAACCAGGACAAGCTGTTGGTGATCTGGACACCTGGACACATGAAGCTCTTGTCCATTTCTACTTTGTCCCTGTTGATGTTTGATGTTCTACTTTGTCCCTGTTGATGTTTGAAGTTGACGACAATCTCCTCCATTTTGTTGACATTGAGGGAGAGATTATTGCTGTTACACCAGTTTACCAGATTCTCTATCTCATTCCTGTACTCTGTCTCATCATTGTTTGAGATCCGACTCACTACAGTGGTGCCATCAGCAAACTTGAAAATCGAGTTGGAGGGGTATTTAACCACAGAGTCCAAGTGTACAAGCAGTATAGTAGGTGGTTGAGAACACATCCTTGTGGGGTACCGGTGTTGAGAATGATTATGGAGAAGGTGTTGTTGCTTGTCTTTACTGATTGTAGTCTGTGGGTTAGGGAGCTCCGAAACTTGTGGATAACTGGTCTCGTCATCTCTCTTCGGTGAAATCACAAAGAAGTTTTCTGCCTCCTCTTGCTGGCAGGATCTTCCAGCCCTGCCTAAGTGAATTGACCATTGACTGTCCAGCTGCATTGACCATAGCAGGACCAACCATACCAGAACTGGAAAATCCCAGAGTAAAAGTCCATTGATACACTGTAAAAGTTAAACAATGGCAGTTGTGAATTCCACATAGGGCTGCAGTCTTGGCATGCTCATTCCAGGGAAATGTCCCAACAAGGAACATTCAATTTAGAAGCTTGTGATAGTCTGAATAAGCAAAGATCATCTGACCCCTTGGCAGCCATCTTAGCTATCTTGTGAGTGTCCATTAAAAAAATATAAAAGACAATTCTAGAAGCTTCCACAGGAACACAGTCCATTTTTGAAGATGATAATAGGACCTGTTCTCATTAGGCATGATGTAATACAAGTGTGGGGTTTTCTAACTCCAGCTTTCAAGAAGCCCATCTCTAACTGGAAGATTGGATGTAACATGAGATTAATTAGATGCAATATTGGCAGGAAAACAAAAAATCTGTTTGTTATTTTAATTGTGGGACAGAGGTGTCGCTAGCTGGCCAGCATTTATTGCCCATCCCTAGTCACCCTTGAGAAGGTAGTGATGAGCTGCCATCTTGAATCACTGCAGTCCACGTGCTGTGGGCTGACCCATGATTCCGTTAAGGAGAGAATTCCAGGACTTTGACCCAGTGATTGAAAAGGAATGGTGATATATTTTCAAATCAGAATGTTGAGTGGCTTGGAGGGGAACTTGCAGATGGTGGTGCTCCCATTCACCTGCTGCCTTTGTCCTTCTAGGTGGAAGAAATTGTAGTTTGGAAGGTTCTGTTGAAGGATCTTTCATGAATTGCTGCAGTGCATCTTGTAGATAGCACACACTGCTGTTACTGAGTCTTGAATATTTGTAATTGTTGTGCCAATCAAGTGGGCTGCTTTGTCCTGCATGATGTCAAGCTTCTTGAGTGTTGTTGGAGCTGCACCGTCCAAGCAAGTGGGGAGTATTCCTCAATATTCCTGACATATGCCTTGTAGATGTTGGATAGACTGTGGGGAGTCAAGAGGTGAGTTACTCGCCACAGTATTCCTAGTCTGACTAGGGATGCTTAGAAGCTGAAGGGTCCACTAAAATAAAATTATGTCCACAATAACATTTCTTACAGACTTCGCAAGAAATATGACATTTTTACCTGCAGAGTCTTTATCAATTTAGTGTTCAAATCCCATCATAATATATTATGCAAAGAAACTTGTGCTGTGCGGAGGGAGAATGGAAAGATCCAGCTGGATTGTGAGTGTCCTTCAGGAACAGTATCGCTTCTTCCTATACCTGAGTATTGTACTGTGTGGTTTGCTCTCGTGCAATTGTGAAATGGTCTCTGCTATAAAACAATCAATTCTTGATGGTTTGTAAAATGTGGTTGAATTCTGAGAAGTATGTTTTGAAAAAGAGGTCCTTGGAACTGGGTAACATTGTCATGATTGTATGTGTATTCTCCAATCTCTCCAAACAACATTTATTAGCTACTGAATCCTTTCATTTGAAACTGTTTGCTGAGAGAGAACTGGAAGAGTGGAGCAGAGAGAATCTGATGGTTTTCCTAATCTTGTGCTGGTACAGCAATTTCTTTGACTTATGAGAGTATTCAATCACACAGGTACACACTAACTTTGAGTGTATCACATAGAGTGTACAGTAATTAAGCAATTGCTTTGAGATAATTATTTCAGATGCCATATTGTAACCTTTTCAAGAAATTCAGGATTCAGACTCCTACCACTGCTAGTATAATGTCATACTAGAGTCATACAGCATAGAAAAGACCCTTTGGTCCATCAAGTCTGTACTGACAATAACTATACTGAAGGTGTGCTAATCCAATTTTCCTGCACTTGTCCCATATCCTTGAATGTTATGAAATTTCAGGTGTTTATCCAAAAGATTTTAAATGTTGTAAGGTCTCAGAACTTCTAAGATGTGAGTTCCAGATTCCCACCACACTCTAAGTGAATTTTCTTTTCTCAAATCCCCTCTGAATCTCCTACCCCTTACCCTGAAATTATGCCCCCTTGTAATTGACTCCTCAGTGAAGGAGAACAGCTGCTTCCTATTCACCCTGTCCATATTCACCTATTCTCCCTATCCTTCCTATCCTTCCTATCCTTCCTATCCTATTCTCCTATCCTTCCTATTCACCCTGTCCACCCTGTCCCCTGGCTGGCAGATAGAAGACAGAGGGTGGTGGTTGATGGGAGATTTTCATCGTGGAGTTCGGTGACGAGTGGTGTGCCTCAGGGGTCTGTTTTGGGGCCACTGCTGTTTGTAATTTTTATAAATGATCTGGATGAGGGTATTGAAGGATGGATTAGTAAATTTGCAGATGACACTAAAGTCGGTGGAGTGGTAGATAGTGAAGAGGGGTGTTATAGTTTACAGAGTGACTTGGACAAGTTGCAGAGCTGGGCCGAGAGGTGGCAAATGGAGTTAATGTGGAAAAGTGTGAGGTAATGCACTTTGGCAGGAACAATAAATGTGTAGAGTATAGGGCTAATGGTAGGGCTCTTAATAGTGTTGAGGAACAGAAGGATCTTGGTGTATGTGTCAATAGATTCCTGAAAGTAGGCAGTCAAGTGGATAAAGTTGTTAAGAAGGCATATGGAGTCTTAGTTTTTATTGGTAGGGGGATTGAATTTAGGAGCCGCAGCATCATGTTGCAGCTGTACAAAACTCTAGTGCGGCCGCACTTGGAGTATTGTGTGCAGTTCTGGTCGCCACATATAAGAAAGATGTGGAGGCATTGGAGAGGGTACAGAGGAGGTTTACTAGGATGTTGCCTGGTATGGAGGGCAGGTCCTATGAAGAGAGGTTGAAGGATTTGAGGTTGTTTTCGTTAGAAAGGAGGCGGCTAAGGGGGGAGCTTATTGAAACATATAAGATAATTAGAGGTTTGGATAGGGTGGACAGTGATAGCTTTTTTCCTAGGATGGAAAAAGCTAGCACGAGGGGACACAACTTTAAATTAAGGGGTATGAGTTATAGGACGGATATCAGAGGTAGGTTCTTTACTCAAAGAGTGATTAGGGAGTGGAATGCCCTGCCTGCAGCTGTTGTAGATGCGCCAAGTTTGGTGGCGTTTAAGAGGTTAGTTGATAAGTATATGGGAGAGAAGGGAATGGTTTAGTTAGGAGGGGCATTGCTTTTTATTTTGGTCGGCACAACATCGAAGGCCGAAGGGCCTGTTCTGTGCTGTATTGTTCTATGTTCTATACCCCTCATAATCTTACTTTTATATCAATCATATCACCCTTCAGCCTTCTCTGCACTAAAGAAACCAATCGAGCCTATTTAACATAGAACATAGAACACTACAGCACAAACAGGCCCTTCGGCCCACAAGTTGTGCCGAACACATCAAAACCTACCCAGCCATAGACCTATCTATAACCCCCAATCCCATTGGATCCCATATACTCATCCAGAAGTCTTTTAAAAGACCCCAGCGAGTTCGCCTCGACCACCACCGACGGCAGCCGATTCCATTCACTCACCACCCTCTGAGTGAAAAACTTTCCCCCAGCATCCCCTCTGTACTTGCTTCCCTGCACCTTAAATCTGTGCCCTCTCGTCGCGACCATTTCAGCCCTGGGAAATAGTCTCTGAGAGTCCACCCTATCTATTCCTCTCAACATCTTGTAAACCTCTATCAGGTCGCCTCTCGACCTTCGTCTCTCCAGGGAGAACAGTCCCAGCTCCCTCAACCTGTCTTCATAAGGCATGCCTCCCAATCCAGGCAACATCCTTGTAAATCTCCTCTGCACCCTTTCAATAGCTTCCACGTCCTTCCTATAGTGAGGCGACCAGAACTGCGCACAGTACTCCAAGTGTGGTCTGACAAGGATCTCTCTTTATAGCTTAAATGCTCCAGGCCAGGCAACATCCTTTTTTATTTGATTTGATTTGATTTATTATTGTCACAGGTATTAACATACAATGAAAAGTATTATTTCTTGGGCACTATCCTGACAAAGCATACCATTCATAGAGAAGGAAAGGAGAGAGTGAGGAATGTAGTGTTAAGGTCATAGCTAGGCCACAGAGAAAGATTAACTTAATGTGAGAAAAGAGCTGACGTTTTGAGTCCAGATGACCTTTAGTCAAAGATTTGACAAAGGGTCATGTGGACTTGAAATGTTAGCTCTTTTCTCTCCTTACAGATGCTGAGATTTTCCAGTATTTTGCCTTTTGGTTACAAATTCCAGCATTACCATAATTTGCTTTTAACTTAGTGTGAGGTAAATCCATTTAAAAGTCTGATGGCAGCAGGGAAGAAGTTGTTCTTGAGTCAATTGGTATGTGTCCTCAGACTTTTATGTCTTTTTCCCGTTGGAAGAAGGTGGAAGAGAGAATGTCTGGAGTCCTGGGTTATATTGGCTGCTTTTCCAAGGCAGCAGGAAGAGTAGACAGTGTCAGTGGATGGGAGGCTGGTTTAGATTGAGCTTTGTTCATGAACCATTGAGTGTTCCTTACGGCTTTGTCAGAGCAGGAGCTACACGAAGCAGTGATATAACCAGAAATAATGCATCTGTAAAAGTTGGTGAATGTGCTAACTGACATAGCAAATTTCCTTAGCCTTCTGAGAATGCTGATGACCTCCTTTTGTACTGCGTCGGCATCCTTCCATCCATGTAAGATCATACACAAACAAAAACGCACACATAGACAAACACAGACAGACATTTTTTCTCTCTCTAAGGTATTTCCGTCACCTCAGGTTTGTGGAGGAGATAAATTTGACAGATCTCGTTCAACAAGTGCATGATATTGGAATAGTGTAGGTTTCATGGGCTTCAGATTGGTTTCACAGGTTGGTGCAACACTGAGGGCTGAAAGGCCTGTACTGCGCTGTAATGTTCTATGTTAAGTTGCTTTGTCAGCACTCAAAATAGTACTGCCAGCTCACCAATCATTACATGGACCTTCAGTTTTGAAAATCACTGGGTCCCCAAGTGATAAGTTGTACAGTGGCATAATCAGCCAACCTGTATTGAACTAACCTCTACCTATACCAATGGCTATCAGAGTATCCCCCCACCTTACATGCTTATACTTCTGACAATACCCTACACACTCTAATATCACACTGCACTGAAGTGTCAGCAGAGATTGGCATTCTTATGTTCATATGCGAAGACTTTAATGGAAGCCAATTAGCCCAATTGGCTGAGCAGATGGCATGTGATCTCCAACAGCATGGAGTTCAATCCACCTTCTGGCTGGGGTAGATTTGGGTCTGCCTCTCACCGTATTTAATCCACTTTGTCATTGTTCAACAAATAATCACCAAGGACCAACCTTTAGTTAACGAACCAACTGATGAAAAAGATTAATATAGCTTTGTCATCACTTTATTAATGTCAATTTTTTTCACAGTCATCAAGTTCCATTTTTAAAGTCATCTCCCACCTAGAAACAGCACTAAATATCACCACAGCTTTATGTCATTATGGTAAATATTCCCTTTTCTGTTTTGATCTTGGCAGTTTCTTCTGTAAATGTTGTTTTTGCTCATCAGTATGACATCTCCCCTTGAATCAAGCTGTGTAAATCCTTGGATTTACATAACAGTCCTTAATATTTCTTGTAAGACTTTAATGTTAAATATCTGAGATTAGATAATGCCAATTGGGTTCGTTCTCATTCACCAGTTACTCACTGACAAAGCACATTTATCAAATGTCACCTCTCACTGGCCCTTGTTAACCTTCTTATCTCTTTTTGAAGGAGATGGTGGCATTGCATATCATCGTGGACTTGTAATCCAAAGGAAATGAGTTCAAAGTCCCACCATAATAGCCGGCAAAATTTAAATTCAGTTTAAACATGGAGTTTAAAAATTAAAGTTTTAAAGTTAAAATTAAAGTTTACTTATTAGTGACAAATAAGATTTATATTGACACTGCAACAAAGTTACTGTGAAATTTCCCTAGTCATTATACTCTGTTGCCTGTTTGGCTCAATGCATCTAACCAGCACATCTTTCGGACTGTGGGATGAAACTGGAGCACCCGAAGGAAACTACATAGACACGGAGAGAACATGGAAACTCCACCGAGATAGTGACCCATGCCAGGAATCAAACCTGGGTCCTTGCGACTGTGAGGCTCTCAGTAATGGTGACCATAAAACCATTGACGATTGTTTTAAGAATCCACCTGGTTCACTAAAGTCCTTTAGGAAAGGAAGTCTGCTGTCCTTAAGTCTGCTGGCCTACATGTGACTCCAGAGCCATGGCAATGTGGTTGACACTTAAATATCTCTCTGAAATGGTGTGGCAAGCCATCCAGTTCAAGAGTAACTAGAAAATACTGACCTTGCCAATGATGCCCACAACCCATGAAAGAATAAGGAAAATAGAGGCTGGGATTCTATCCCCCTTCCACAGGAGTCGGAATGGGGAAGGGGCGCAGCATGGGTAGGTCCATTAACTTCAGGCGGGATTTTACAGTTTTGGGAAGAGCGAGGCCCCTCTGGGAAATGTTCTTGCAGGCAAGGAACAGACAAACTCCCCACAAACGGGAAGCAGTTGAGTTGGTCTTGCCAAGGGAACCAGAAACCATTGAGATCCTGAGGGGAATTTGAGGGCAAGGGGAGGTGCACCTTGGGCAGTGCCAGACTGACAGTGCCACCCTGGCACCTGGGCAATGCCCACAATGCAGTGGAGGGGCCAGTGGAGATGCGGAAGTGGAAGAGGGCGCTGAGGGGGGTGGGGCTATGGGGAGAGGAGGCTGGCTGACACTCTGCAGTGATCAGTGGCAAGAGGGCAGCAGGGCTGCAATCAGTAGCAGATAGAGTGGTTCCACAATTGGTGTGGACGGTGGGCAGGAGAGGGCTGGTTGGCAGGGGTTGGTGGGGCCTATATCTCGGACTGCGGACCCCTGCAATTGCAGGGGAGGAGCTGCTTCAGGATGCCTGCATTAACACAGGCCTGATAGCTCTGCCTTTGTCTGCTACTTCAAATGCACATCCAGATACTTGCATATGCAGACTATTTCCCTCTGCAAGCTTTCTGGCGCATTAAACCCCACCCTCAGGCTTCTGCAACGAGCAACAAGGTGTGAAGGGTACCTGAAAACATGCCCAAAACATAGGTCTGAAACTCTCCAAGTTTCAAGTCCACCCAGCACTTGGACAAAAAAATTCCACCCAATCTTTTCCTCTAATGTTTAATGATTTTGTATCCATTTGCAGTTGAACTAAACTCGAGCATTGCTTCAATGATGACCGCGTTGACTCATAAATTGCAGCCAAGAAAGTGGTCATGTGGCCTATTGTGCCTTGTCCAATCTTAGCTTTTCAACTGCAGCTTATCGTACCCCTAGCCCATTATAAATCACGAATTACAACTCTGCTGGTGAAATCAGGTTATACATTCTACCGGTGCCAACATAATATCAATATCTTTGATATTTGAAACTGCGGTAAATTTTCAAGCTCGATAAACATATCCATCTTGGCTATCTTGTGGAGAGACAGAGAGTCATGTTTCAGCTTCAGTTCAGAAGAAATTATTGTTGTATAATGTTAATCCCTCTTCAACTCATATTTTCACACACCTGGATTAGTCCTGCAATCCTTCTCATTTAATGCTTTCTTCCATTTCTCTCAATAACCCGTGGTTATTTTTATCTGATATATGTATTGGTTCTGAAATGTCTTGCCAAAGGCTTTGGAAACTATGGCCTTATGCCTTTGTTCCTTTGTGGAATGTAACTTCTGCTTTCCAATAAATCTTTCGTTCCAAAATTTATGTTGTAGTAAGTTTTATTTCCCCTGTGTCTTTGTTACTGGAAGCTCTACCAAGGACATTTGGTTTGTCAAGTTCACAAATGCAGCAAGTACCCTCATTTTACTGGGAGTTTTCATATTCCTCTTCTTTTGAATGTATTTCTTCAAATGTTTTTGTTTTCTGTACATTTCATGATGCTGAACTGGAAAGTAAGAGCAGCATGTGGATGGCACCTTTCCTGTTCCCGGCTTCGATTCCAGCCCCGGGTCACTGTCTGTTCGGAGTTTACACCTTCTTCCTGTGTTTATGTAAATCTCCTCCGAATGCTCCGGTTTCCTCCAAAGTGCAATGTAGGTGGATTGGCCGTGCTAAATTGTCCCTTAGTGTCCAAAGATGTGTAGCTTATAGGAATTAGTGAGGTAAATAATTGGGGTTACAGGTGTAGGGCTTGGGTGGGATGCTCTGTTGGAGAGTCAGTGCAACATGATGGGTGAATGGTCTCCTTCTGCACTTTTGGGATTCTATGATGAATTTGTGCCTTTTGTTCACTCAAGAAAAGCAGCTTTGAAGTGGGGGCAGGAAAACTTTGACAGTTAAGCATCAGGTAGATATCTAACCCCACCTCACATCCTAGTGATCTTATCGGATGTGGGGCTGTCTCCAAAACGAATGCAGCTACCCTCCCCACAGTCTTAGGTAATCAATTAGTTCCAATAAGAAGACCATTGGGAACAAGAATTTGAGTTGGTGAGATTCTATCGAGTGTGGCCAGCCCTCCTGATAAGGCTGGAGCCTAGCAGGTTGGTGGATGTGACCTCACAGTGGCAAGGTTAGTGAGACATCAATGCCTCTCTTAGTCTCTGCACCACCCCTCCCCACCCTCACCCTGCAACCACGTTAAACATTGGGCTATGCCTGCAGCCACAGTCCATCCTTTAGGGGGAATCCCTCTCCACCATGATGGTCTGGCAACTCTGGCTATGATAATTTTGAAATTTAATTTAATTTAATACTTCATTTCTTTTAGTGATACCCTCCTGTTCCTGAAAGTGACCAATAATATTATAGACCTCAGTGGAGGCAACAGTGCATGCAGCCTTACCCATCACAGTTAAAGTTGAGGACTGGTTTGAGGGAGTGTGGTGGGAAAAACAATCCAGGAAATTTTAAAGAACCTCTTTCAGACGGAGGTCCAGTGAATGTGGTTTATTTAGACTTTCGGAAAGCTTTCTACAATATCCTGATGAAGAGATTAGCATGCAAAACAAAAGTGCATGAGATTGAGGATAGTGCATTGAGATGGATAAAATTCTGGTTGACAGATGGGAAATAAAAAGTAGGAATAAACGGGTCTTTTTCTAAATAGCAGACAGCGACTCTGGGAGTACTGCAAGAATCAGTGTTGAGGCCCAGCTATTCATAATATACAATAGTTATTCAGAGAAAGATAAATGTAAATATCTCCAAATTTGCAGATTACACAAAACTGGTTGGGAAGGTAAACTGTGAGGAGGATGTAGAGTTGATTCAGTGTAATTTGGACAAGCTGAGTGTATGGGCATGTGCACCACAAATGTAGTATAACGTGGGCAAATGTGAGGTTATCCACTTTGGTAGCAAAAACAGGAAGACAGATTACTATCTGTGTGGCTGTAGTTTGACAGAAAGGAATGTGTAGTAAGACCTGGGTCCCATTATACACCAGTCGATGACACTGAGTATACAGGTGCAGTGGGCGGTGAAAAAGGCAACTGGTATGTTGGTCTTCATAGTGAGAGGAATCAATTGTAGGACCAGGGATGTCTTGCTGCAATCACACAGGGTCTCAGTTATACCATTCCCAGGCTGATTGGTTCTCACTCAACATGGTACGTGCCCAGGAGGTGCAATGCTCAAGCTCTCAAACAACAAGAGGGAATGCTCGCAGATAGAGGTTATGCATGACATGACTGTGCTATTTGTGTGCAAGGCAGCAGTGAGGCTGGTATGTGTGAATTGGCAGGGGGAGGATTGACGATGAGGAGGGCAATATCCACTAAAGTGTCTTTATAAAAAGAAAAAGGAACAGGGATTAGGATAGCAAATAGAAGCCGGACCTTTGCAGGTGATTGTCTTGAAATCATGACTTGAAGTTATACCGCTTAGTATACATTTTGTAAGATGAATGAAGGATTCCCAGCAATATATATCTGCTTGGGTAAGCTCTTCATTTTGTTTTCCTTTGTGGTGAGTGTTGGTTTAAGAGTGGGACAGTGGGGGACACTGATCTCCAGCATATCTTAGTCTGCTTGGCTGAGCTGAAAACATTTATATAATATCTTTCTCAACCACAGTACATCCTAAAGCACTTTATAACAAATTAAATAATTGTTGCAATGTAATCATTGTTGTAAGACAGGAAAGTAAGAAGTCTCACAACATCAGGTTAAAGTCCAGCAAGTCTATTTGGTAGCACGAGCTCTCAGAGCAGGAAACACAGGAAGCACAGATCATTCATATGCAGTCAGGGCTCACTTACAACAATATAAAAATTAAGACAAGAAATACAATTGCAATTAAATAGATCATTGGAATCACACAGAAATGTGTACATGGCAAGTGGGAAGACCATTCGATTCTCAATGAAATTAGGAGAACAGGGCAGCACTGAATAAGTAATAATGCCTGCAAGCAAAACTCATAAAAGGGAAGGCTCAGTGGTAATGTCACTGGATTAGTAATTCAGGCTCCCACAGGGGTGGCACACTGGTTAGCACTGCAGCCTCACAGCACTTGGGGCCAGGGTTCAATTCCCAATTTGGATCACGGGCGTGGCTTGGCGGCACATTGGTTAGCACTGCTGCCTCACAACACCAGGGAGCTGGGTTCAATTCCTGCCTTAGGTCACTCTCTGTGTGGAATCCGCATGTTCTCCCTGTGTCTGCGTGGGTTTCCTCTGCGTACTCTGATTTCTACTTTCTGGTTAGATGCATTGGCCACATTAAATTCACTCTCAGTGAACCTGAATAGATGCTGAAGTGTGGCGATAAAGAGATTTTCACAGTAACATCATTGCAGTCTTAATGTAAAACTACTTGTCACACTAATAAATTAACTTTAACTCCCTAGTGTTAAAAAGTGTGGGCTCTGTACATTCTCCCCTTGTCTGCATGGGTTTCCTCTCAGTGCTCCGGTTTCCTCCTATAATGTGCGGGTTAGGTAGATTGGCTGTGCTAAATTGCCCCTTAGAGAGACTAGCATAGTGATTATGGGGATAGGGTCTGGGTGCAGGCTCAATGGGCCAAATGGCCTCTTTCTACACTGTAGAGATACTATGATTCTAGGTTGATGTTCTGGAGACATGCATTTGAATCATCCCATATGGCAACTGGAATTTAAACTCAATTGATTGAATCAATTGAAAGCAAATCAATTGATAAAAAACTCATCTGTTTCATTAATGTGCCTTGAGAAACGGAAATCTGCCATCCTTATGCGGCCTGGCCTATATGTGACTCCAGGGCCATCGCAATGTGTGGTTGATGCTCAACTACCCTCTGAAATAACCTCACAAACCACCCAGTTGCTTTAGTTGAGGCCTAAAAGAAACAAAATCTGAGGATGTAAGAGTCAATTACCAGGGGGCATGGGTTGAAGACATGAAGAGGAAGGTTTAAAGGAGATATACAAGGCAAGTTCTTTACACAGAGGATAATGGGTGCCTGGAACTTGCTGCCTGGGTAGGTAGTGGAAGCAGTTACAACAGTAAGTTTTAAGGGGCGTCTGGACAAACACATGAATAGGATGGGAATAGACTGATATGGTCCTTGAAGTGTTGGGGGCTTCAATTCAGTCAGGCAGCATAGTCGGTGTCGGTGCAGGCTTAGAGGGCCGAAGGGCCTGCTCCTGTACTGGAATTTTCTTTGTTCTTTTCTCTTCTTTGTAAACTACCTGGTATTGACGTCGGCACTGGAACAATAATAGCAAACTCAACATTATCATCCTTACTAACATCTGGAGGATTGTGATAAAAATTGGGAAAGCTTATCCTATCAAAGGTTGTTCCAAGGTGACCCCCTCGGTGTGCAAGGACAGGTGTGCCATACAAAATACCTTTGGCATCAGCTGAAGTGGAAAATCACACTGGCAGCCAATGTCAGGACATCTGCCACCTGAAAACTTGGTGGAGAAGGGTGTGGAGGGGTGGAAAAGATCCCTACCAATGTCCTACACGTCACCAATACTCAAAGAGACCTTGGAGTCCTCATGCATCAGTCGCTGAAAGTAAGTGTGCACGTACAGCAGGCAGGAAAGAAAGCAAATGGTATGTTGGCCTTCATTGCGAGAGGATTTGAGTGTAGGAATAAAGATGTTTTGTGCATTTGTATAGGGCACTGATGAGGTCCCATCTGGAATATTGTGTGCAGTTTTGGTGTCCTTGTCTGAAGAAGGATGTTCTTGCTATAGAGAGAGTACAGCAAAAGTTTACCAGGCTGATTCCTGAGATGGCAGGTCTACCATATGAGTGGACAATAAATCAGTTAGGAATATATCCACTGGAGTTTTGAAGACTGAGAGGGAATCTCATAGAAGCTTATAAAATTCTAACAGGGTTAGATAGGTTCAGAAGGAATGTTCCCAATTGTGGGGGAGTCCAGAACTAGAGGTCATAGTTTGAGGATAAGAAGTAAACTTTTAAAATTGAGGTGAGGAAAAATTTCTTCAAGCAGAGAGCGGTGAATGTGTGGAATTTACTATCAACGAATGTAGTTGAGGCCAAACCAATGTCTGGTTTCAAGGAAAAATTAATATAGCTCATGGGGCTGAAGGGATAAAGGGATATGGGAAGAAGGGGGAATTAAGACAATGAAATTGATGGTCACTCATTATCAAGATGAATGACGGAGCAGACTTGAAAGGCTAAATGGCCTACCCCTGCTTCTAATTTCATTGTAACACCATTCCTGGATTTACCCTGAACCGGTGGAGATAGACCAATCAGATGCTGCTATGCTTGGGGAATTAGCTCCCTTGGAAATCCTCAACATTGGCCAATGACCTCATGAAGTCTCATGACATTTGGTCAAACATGGGAAAGGAAACTTCCTGTTAATTGCCAACTCCCATTCCCCCTGAGATGATAAATCACGATTGCTCCATGCTTGACTCTAACTGGAGGAAGTACTGAGGGAGGAAAGGGATCAGAAATTACTCTGGGTGAGGTGTGCAATGCCATCCCCAAGACTGGCTCAGTGGTACAATGATAGTAAAATTGCGAGCTTTCAAAACTCTGTCTTCCTCAGGCAAATGCAGTGTTTCCACTGCATTTGCCTGAGGAAGACACACAGTGATACAATCACAGGAAAGGTGCAAAGCTGATTAGTATATTAATGTTATGATTAATATGACATAAATACATCTCACATGACTGCTTACGGTCTCACAGATGCATACGACCTTGCTGGAGAGAATCATTACTGGTTTCCACCAGCAGAGACCATTCATGATGACCACACCACGGGGATTGGAGCAAATTGATGCCTCAGGTGGTCAGGTGCATGGCCGGACAGTATCAGTTGGACAGTGCCAGCCTGACAGTGCCCACCATGATGTTCCTTCTCAGCTTCTTCTTGGGGTCCCCAAAGTCACAGATACTGCATTCCGAAGGAAATAATTACATCTGGACTCCCCAAGTCTTGTCCACCACATCCAAGTTGCAGATTAGGAATGTTGTGGAATACTCTCCTGGACTATTATATCACTCAGTAAGAATTTAGCAACACCAATTTTTAATCCAACCGATTTATTTGATAGTAAAATAGCGAGCTTTCAACACTCTTGTGTCTTCCTCAGGCAAATGCTTGCTAAATTCTTACTGAGTTCTTACCACCCCAATCCAACGCCGGCATCTTTACATCATGACTATTATATCACTGACAAGTCCAGAAGCTCAACGTCATCCAGAACAAAGCAACCCACTTAATTGACAACTTATCAAACACCTCAAAGACTTATTCTCTCCAGTGTTACTGCGCAGTGAAAGCACTGTGTATCATCTACAAGACACACTGCAGCTCCTTGGACAGCACCTAGAAAACCTAAAAGGACAAGGGCATCAGATGCATGGAAATATTACCATCTCCAAATTCTCTTCCAAAGATGTGTAGGTGAGATGTTGGTCATGCTAAATCACTTTTAATGTCCAAAAATGTGTAAGTTGGGTGGATACCCATTGGTAAATGTGCAGTGTTACAGGGATAGAGTGGAGGGGTTGGAGTGGAATGCTTTTTTGGAGTTTCAGTGCAGATTTGTTGGGCAGAAAGCCTCTTTCTGTACTGTAGGAATTCTATGGATACCATATTCAATAGTATCAAATCACATGTTCTGAAATATACCAATATTCCTTTGCATCACTGGGGCAAAATCCAGGAACTCCCTCCGCATCAGCCCTGATACACACTGGGATGACAGCAGTCAAGAAGGCAATTCGCCAGCAGCTTCTGAAGGGAAATCAAGGATGGACAATGCCCACATACCATGAGCAAATAAAGAACAATAGGATCATCCTGCTTGTCCACTGATTTGTACTCTGAATTAAAATTGGGTCTTGCCTTTGATTTATGCAATTATTTAGCCAAGTGCCCCTATTACATCTACTACTTTGTTCTCCAATATTCTAACTTCTTTTTGGTTGAGATTGACACTCATTGTTTCATTTATAATCATAGCAGACATGGAGTGGATAACAAAGTAACTTTGATTTGATTTAATTTGATTTCTTATTGTCACATGTTTTGGGATACAATAAGAAGTATTGTTTCTTGTGCACTATACAAAGTACATCGTTCATAGAGAAGGAAAGGAGAGGGTGCAGAATGTAGTATGACAGTCATAGCTAGGGGGCTAGAGAAAGATCTACTTAAAATAGAACCATAAAACCTTTGGACGATCAAGTCTGCACTGAACACAATCCCACTCCCATATCCCTACATATCATACCCACTAATCCCTCTAACTACACATCCCTGGACACTAAGGGGCAATTTCTTAGCATGGCCAATCAACTTAACTCACTCATCTTTGGACTGTGGGAGGAAACCAGAGTACCCAGAGAAAATCCATGCAGACACGAGGAGAACGTGCAAACTCCACACAGACAGTGACCTGAGCCGGGAATCAAACCCAGGACCCTGGAGCTGTGAAGCAGCAGTGCTAACCACTATGCTACCATGTCGCCCTAATACATGGCAGGTCCACTCAAAAGTCGAATGACAGCAAGGAAGAAATTACTTTTGAGCCGGTTGGTGCAGGTTGTCAGATTTTCGTATTTTTTTCCTGATGAAAAAAGGTGAAAGTGAGAACGTCCGGGCTGCATGGATCTTTAATTATGCTGGCTGCTTTTCCGAGGCAGCGGAAAGTGTAGCTGGAGCTAACAGATGGGAGGCTGGTTTGTGTGTTGGAATGGACTTCGTTCATAACCCTTCCTTACTTACTGGCTTAACTTTTCCACCAGCTTATTGACAGTTTCTCATTATTCTGATGTAAATTTTCAACTGTACTGATTCATTGTTTGCAGTCTGACAACTCATGCTCCCTCCAGAGTTCTATTAGATCTGCAAATGCTGCAGCAGTAACAAACAGCACTTGATGTGATATTGGAGATAGAGGTGCAACTTCAAAACTTGTCATTTATTTTGAATATCTTTGTTAAAGCCATATTTAAGCCTTGGAAGATACATTTACCACTTCAGACCAATGACTTTGGGGCCAATAAATGAGGTCTCTCTCTTTGTAGCACATTATTTTTAAATAAATTCTTAGACCGGTTTAAGACGGGTGCAAATTAACTACCTTGAGGAGTAGTTTCATTCTGTCTAGATGTACATGGCCTAATAATATGACACCTTGAAGTCTTGTCTTAAACCAATAAACTTTACTTTTCAAACACTGGAAGGAAAATAATATCTTTTCTGAGTGCCTGCTGAATGTAACAAGTCTCACAAGACCAGGATAAAGTCCAACAGATTTAGTTGGAATCACGAGTTTTCTGATCATTGTAGAGTGCTTTTGGAAGCACTTACCTGAGGAAGGAGCAGTGGTCTGAAAGCTCATGATTCTTACTCTGCTCATTCCAGTCCTATGCTAGCATCTTCATACTGTTTAAATAGGAAAGACAGAAATATATTCTTTTTCATTCATTCACGGGACATGGGTGTTGTTGGCTGACCAGCATTTATTGCCCATCCCTAGTTGTCCTTGGGAGGCAGTTGAGAGTCACCCACATTGCTGTGGCTCTGGAGTCACATGAAGACTAGTCCAAGTAAGGACAGTAGCTATCCTTCCCTAAAGGCCATTAGTGAACCAAATGGGTTTTTCTAACAATCAACGGTGGTTTCACAGTCATCAGTAGTTTCTTAATTCCAGATTTTTTTTTATTGAATTAGAATTCCACAATCTGCCGTGGCAGAATTTGAACCACAGTCCCGAGAACATTAGCTGACTTTCTGGGTTAATAGTGTAGTGGTGATACCATTAGACCACTGCAGCTTGTGAGCAATCCCACATAATAGATTTTGATTTGATTTGATTTATCATTGTCACATGTACTGGTAGTCAGTGAAAAGTATTGTTTCTTGAGCCCTCTACACATAAAACATATTGTTCATAGAGTACAGGGATTAGAAGGAGAGAAGAAGGTGCAGAATGTAGTGTGTTGTAGTCATACTTAGGGTGTAGAGAAAGATCGACTTAATACAAGGTATGTCCATTCAGAAGTCTGATGGCAGCCAGATGATCCTAGCAGCAGATGGGGCTGGCACATTGTTTGTATCAACATTGTGATCCCAAATGATATCAACTAGTTCCAAATATTTCTCCACCTGGCATATTCCAAATGGATTTTGAACTTTTCCTGTTTAAAAAAAAACATGATGTGGAATTGTTGGCATTGGAATGGGGTAGGCCCAATAAGTAGGCTCATAACACCAGATTTAAGTCCAATAGGTTTGTTTGATGGTGTGAGCTTTCAGAGCACTGCTCCTTCATCAGGAGAGTGCAAATCCTGTATTCACCTGATGAAGGAGCACCACTCCAAAATCTCGTGCTATCAAATAAATCTATTGGACTTTAACCTGATGTTGTGAGACTACTTAGTGTGTTTAAAAAAAGAAGCCAATGTGAATTTGTTTTACTGTTTGAGGCACACTTAACAGGAATTTGTCTGCCCTGAGGCTTTGGCAAATTCGCAATGATCTTTCATAAGAGAACTGCAATGGCTGTGTGAGTGTTTCTAGATTAGAATGCCTGTTGAGATAAGTAGGTGACTAGCTGATTCAAAAGCAAAGGAAAACATCTCAGAGTGAACTTTCCCATTCCACCAGCCACAGGAATTGTAGAAGGTGAGGGGTGGACGATATTAAAGCCCTTTGACCTCAGGTGGGATATTCTGGTTTTGGGGTGAACAATGCAGGAAAATCCCACCGTCATCTGTTTGGTGAATTTACTTGAGTTGTTAAATAACGGAGAATGAAATATAAAAGTGAGGAGTTTATGCCACAGTTGTTCAGGACTTTGAAGGTGATGTCTAGAGTACTGTGTATGGTTTTAGCCTTGCTTAAGAAAGGATATAATTGCTTTAGAAACAATTTAGAGAAAGTTTTCCTGAGTGATTCCTGAGATGAAGGTGTCATCTTGTGAGGAGAGCTTGAATAGGTTGAACCTATGTCCTTTGGTATCAAGTGGAATGAGAGGTAACAGATTGTACCATGTAACTGGGAATGGGATATCTTGATCTTGGGTTTAGAAATAGCTTGGCACAACATTGAGGACCGAAGGACCTGTACTGTGCTGCACAGTTCTATATTTCTATGTAAGATCTTGAGGGAGGGATACTGAGAGGATGTTTCCTTTTAGAGGAAAGTACAGTGGCACTGTGGTTGGCACTGCTGCATCTCAGCTCCAGGGATGCAGGTTCAATTCCAGTCTTGGGTATCTGTCCATGTGGAATTTACACAATCTCCCGTGTCAGTGTGGGTTTTCTCTAGGTGCTCTGGTTTCCTCCCACAATCCAAAGATACGTGGGTAAGGTGGATTAGTCATGCTAAATTGCTCCTTACTGTCCCAAGATGTCTGGGTTAGATGAATTAACCTTGCTAAATGTGTGGGGTTAGGGACAAGGGAAAGGACTTTTGTAAGATGCAATGTCAGAGAGTGGGTGCAGAGTTGATGAGTGGAATGACCCCTTCTGCATTATAAGGATTATATGATTCTATGATTCCCCTTGCAGGGGTATCTAGGACCATGAGATATAGTTTAAAAATTAGGACTCTCTCCCACTTAAGACAGAGATAAAGAAGTTTTCTCTCTCTCAGTGGGGTGTTAGTCTGTTAATTCTCTTTCCCAAAGAACACTGGAGATTGGGTCATTGGATGTGTTCAAGGCTGAGTTGGATAGATTTTTAATCAGCAAGAGAGTCAACAGTCATGGGAGACAGCCATGATCTTATTGAATGGTGGAGATGGTTTGAGGGGCCGAAAGGCCTACTCATGTTCCTAATTCTTGTGTTCTTGCAAGACTAACACAGACCATTAAAGCAAAATACTGCAGATTCTGGAAATCTGAAATGTAAACAGAAAGTGCTGGAAAAGCTTAGTAGGTTTGGCAGCATTTGTGGGGGAGGAATCAGTTAACATTTCAGGTCAATGTGGCTATACAGAAAAATCTGTAGAAAATAATTGAAAATTGAGAGACCAATTTGCGCCATTGAAAGATTGGGGAAGAGAATCCAATATGTGTAGAAGCAATTAATCTAAAAAAAAAACATGCACAGTGAAAATCAACAAGAAGTGTAGAATTAGATCTCTGGACTAGGTTGGCACAAATGATTCCAGTAGGTACTCAATTCGGAGTATTAGCTGTCGCTGTGACATGCCTGGTGCACCTCACGTATAAGAACTCTGAGAAACAAGATAAAGATAGCCAGGGCAGATCACAAAAAGCAGCCATAAGGGAGGGACTGAAAATAGGAAAACATGGTTTCAATTGCTGATTCATATGACATTCAAAACAAAATGAGTAAGTAGTGTTAAGGCATAACATGATTTGACTGAGTTACCCTCGGAACGGGAATTAAATAATTGGTTATCTGAAGACAGATGAGTTTTTGTAAATGCTTGAGATTTGGGTGAGCTCAGTCAGGTTCAAGAAGTCCAGAAACAGATGTGTGAATCACTTGTGGTACAAAGACATGAACAGAAATTATGTTGTACAACAAGAAAATAAAAGTGCACATATAATTTGTGATAACCCCCCCCCATAAGGTCCATGGGGAATCACTGATTGATCTCCCCAGGAAGCTCATTGATATCAGTTCCATTGGTAACAGGACTTCCCACCTAGAACTCATTACCTGAGCCTTTTATAAGCCAGGCCCAGGACTGGGCCTGCTGGATTGTACGTACACCACGGCAATGGTTTCATTTAGCATTTTGTAATAAACTGTTTCTTTCCAGTCGGGCTGAGTCATTTCAATATATTTCATGTCCTTACAATGCCTTCATTTGTAATGTAGTCATGATATTATCTTTATATCTGTCATCAGTTTAATAATTTGTTTGAACTTGGTAACCAAACCAGAATCAAAGCCTTTCCTGGTCCCCTTGGGTCAGCACTGGGAGATTGTATCAGTTACATTGGGCCATATTAGCCTGTTGTAGCAGAAACCATGGCAACATGTATCAGTCTTTTGGCAACAGGAAAACCTCCCCCAATTAAGTCCAAGATCAGAAGGGACTGGTGTGAAATTTCTAGCCACTAATGGTAGAACTTCGATTAGGCTCATTGATACTCATTGTGCCTTAGCCTACTGCAATTTAATGATGGCTCAGAGATTAAATGGAAGGAGCATGGATCTCCCACACTCTTGGGAGAATGCTAAGCGTACCCAGTTTCTTGCCATCAGGCACTCTCTGCTAAATGAAGGGACTCAGGATTGAATCAAAGAATCACAGAATCCCTATAGTGCAGAAGAAGACCATTCAGCCCATTGAGTCTGCACCGACCGCAATCCCATCTCGGCCTATTCCATAACCCCACATATTCACTCTGCTAAACTCCCTGATATGGGGGGTCAAATTAACATGGCCAATCAACCTAACCTACACAAGGTTGGACTGTGGAAGGAAGCACCCAGAGAAAATCTGTGCAGACACGGGGAGAACATGCAAACTCCATATAAATAGTGGCCTGAGAGCAGAATTGAACACAGGTTCCTGGCGCTATGAGGCAGCAGCACTAACCACTGTGCCATAATGCCACCCCAGAAGGTGGGAGCTTTGCTGGTCATGGTCACACCTGCCCTTTCCTCTGATATAGCTTCCTCCACAACCTACTTCCTGCTGATGGTATGAGAATGTGCCAGTTTCTGACTGACTTGGTGCTCTCTTCGGGGAGGTCCTCTGCAAGTACAGACCTCAGGGGAGGGAAGGTTCAGTTGAAGCCAACTTAGTGCCTGAAAGACTCCCTCATGGAACAAATAAGAATTTCCTACCTGTTCTTAGACTGATGACTAAGGAAATAAAGACAAAGGAAAATGACGAAGAAAATGACTAGGGAAAAAGAAGATTAAGGAAACTTGGTCTGTCAGTTATGACTCTCACTAGCTTTAACAGATGCATCATAGAAAGCATTCTTCCTGGTTATCACAACTTGGTGCGGCTCCTTGTCTGCCCAAGACCACAAAGATCTACAAAATGTTGTGAATGTAGCCCAATCCATCATGCAAACCAATGTCCCATCCGTTGACTCTGTCTACACTTCCTGCTGTCTCGGAAAAAGCAGCCAGCATAATTAAGGACCTCATGCATTCGGGACATTCTCTCTGCTATCTTCTTCCGTCGGGAAAAAGATACAAAACTCTGAGGACATGTACCTACTAACTCAAAACAGCTTCTTCCCTACTGCTGTCAGAGTTTTGAATGGACTTATCTTACATTAAGTCGATCTTTCTCTGCACCCTAACTAAGACTGTAACACTACATTCTGCACTCCCTTGTTTCCTTCTCAATGAAAGGTATGTTTTGCCTGTATAGCATCCAAGAGTCTGTGGGAGACCCATGCACATTCACTGTATGTTAATACATAAGTTAAAAAAAAGGTAAAATCAATGGGCAAGACCCCTATCAGCCTAACAGGGTGACACAGTGGCACAATGGTTAGCACTGCTCTCTTCACAGTGCCACGAACCAAGGTTCAATTCCAGCCTTGGCTCACTGCCTGCATGAAGTTTGCACACAACCCCCCCATGTCTGCATGGGTTTCCCCCGGGTGCCCTGGTTTCCTCCCCCAGTCCAAAGATGTGCAGATTAGATGGATTGGCCATGCTAAAATTATTTGTGCTCAAGGATGTGCAGATTAGGTGGATTAGCCATAGTAAATGTATATGGTTACAGGGAGAGAGTGGGGGAGAAGATCTGGAAAAGCAACACTGTTAGAGATTCAGTGCAGAGTCAATGAGCCGGATGGCCTCTTCTGTAGTGTGGGAATTCAATGATTCTAAAATCCCAGGCCATGTCTTTAGAGAGAATAAGAAAAAGACCTACAAAGTGGAAATCCAATAGTCAGATGCTTTGGTATTCAAGCTTTCAAAAGAATTCTTATACCTGTATAATAATATGTATCTTCTTTCAATTTTTAGCATACTGTTGAATTTTTAAGTGGGATTATTTAATCATCTGATCTATTTTAAAGATATTCACTGTTCCAATGATCAGTCATAGTTAAATCTTCATTCTAACAGCGTCATTTAGAGCTGGATGTGACTTATTTGCAATTTTCAGAACTTTTTGCATTTAAGAAGAAGCTCAGTACATGACTTATTGCACAGAAATGATAAATCCTGACTATAAAAGCTCTCTCTATCTCTTATGGGATCACACTGTGCCCATTGGAACCAAATGAAGCATGAATTTAGCTTGAGCAGCGAGGCACAAACTTAACTGAGATTTAAATGACTAATGTGACAGTGTTGCTCTGTTAATTTGATTCTCATAAGTTTTAGTTTTATTGCAAGAATGTTCAGTAGATAGTTTTACCTCTTGAAATATGTTTGAATTATAAGGAGAGGCTGGACAGACTGGGACTTTTTTCCTCTAGGGCATAGGGGATTTAGGAGTGATCTTATAGAGCTCTATAAAATAATGAGGGGCATCGATCAGCTAGATAGTCAATATCTTTTCCCAAAGGTAGGGGAGTCTAAAATTAGAGGGCATAGGTTTAAGATAAGAGGGGAGAGATAATAAAGGGTCAAGAGGGGCATTTTTTTCAGACAGAGTGAAGAATGCCTGGAATGAGCTGCCAAAGATAGTAGTGGAGATGAGTACAATTTTATCTTTTAAAAAGCATTTAGACAATTACATGTGTGAGATTTGTATAGAGGGATATGAGCCAAATGCAGGCAGTGGGGACTAACTTAGTGGTTAAAAAAGCATGAATAATTTGGGCCGACGGGCATATTTCCATACTCTAAACCTCTATGACTATATTAGAATGATGCTTCTTTGTTTCTCCTACTTGTTCATAAGAGATAAGAAATAAAAGATTCCACTCTGGTGCACTGCCAATACTAAGTCTAAAACTGGCCATCCATTATTCTTTTCAAACATTCATGTCCATTTTTAAGGTAATGTACGTGTGTACATCATGGTACCTATAAGGTTACATGGCATCAGATTATGTCTGAGATAAATTAGGATGAGCAAGCTGAATTCGCTGATTTTAGTTTATCCATTCAGCCAAACCAACAAATCAGTTCTTGAGCGATCCCATTTTTCCCTCTCTCTATAAAGCTATTCATAAAATACTTGAGAGAATAGTTTTCCCAAACCAACAAGGTGAGCTTGAAAAAGAAAATGGATTAGCAAACCAGTGCACGGTGAAGTAAGACCTAAAGGGAGAAAGGTACGGGGGGATTTGGAATGAATGCAGGAAGATACAGAAATCCATTGAAAGAATGATTGGTAAGACAAAAGGGTTCTGGTAAACGAACATATAGCTACTGAGGATAAGCATATCTGAAAAACACAGTCACAGCTCAAAGAGGGCAGCCAGAAAAGATTGGAAAGCCATCAAAGAGGTAAGGCTTGACATACAGATTGAGCTAAATATTCTGATTCTGAACATTTTGAATAATCACATCCTCCAAATACTCACAAAAGAATAAAGGAGAAAAATATGTATCCTGCAAACAGGTATCTTTGTTATAAATGAGATGGAATTCCAAGGTTAATCAGGCTCAAACAAATGTATCTCCAAGGGGAGACAGTATTATCCCAGAGGGCTGGAAGATGACGGAAGAGATTTGTAAGGGACTGAAATTGAACACTGGGGAGATATCAGAGGATTGGAAGTGGGCTAAAGTGGTAGACAGTTTCAAGAATAAGGCAATCTGTACACAGAAAACAACAGAGCCATTAGACTTGCTTTTTGTATTGTTGCATATTCACACACCTCGTCAGGAATAAAAACAGTAATTGCTAATAAGAAAAAGCTGTACAGAGGCTAGCAGTCCACCAAATCCCTGGAGCAGCCTCCTGGCTTTCTCAATCTCTACGTAGCTTGTGTATATCTTTTACCTAAGAAAGGACTCCACCCTGGTTACCCACTCTCAGTCCTAATTGGTCTCTCAAGCTAGATGATCCTCTTCTGTTATGTTTCCCTTAAAGGGACAATCACCACACTTGTGTTCCATTTAAAATAATGAAATTGGTTGTCAGAAATAAAATTAGCCACACAACAAAGATTACGTGGATTCAGGAGAAGATCCTGTTTGAAAAACGTCTGAACTTCTTTGAGGACGTACAAGTCCAAATGGATTAGTGGAAGCCCTGCGATCTTACCCATAGATTTCCAAAAGGTTTTTGACAAAGTTTCCCGGAGGGGAAATATTTTCACTCAGAGGGTGGTGAGTGCCCAGGGGGGCAAATTTTCACACAGAGAATGTCTGGAATGAGCTGCCAACGGCAGTAGTAGAGGCGGATACAATTTTGTTCTTTAAAAAGCATTTAGACAGTTGTATGGGTAAGTTGAGTATGGAGAGATATGGGCCAAACGCGAGCAATTGGAACTAGATTAGTAGTTAAAAACTGGGTGGTATGGACAGGTTGGATTGAAGGACCTGTTTGCATGCAGTAAACCTCTATGATTCTATGTCAGGCAGCAGCTGTGGAAAGAGAATGGGGGCTAGCAGTTCCAGTCAATGGGTGGGAAGTAATGAATTTGAACTCCCCTTGACAGCTACTTAAACTGAATTGAAATCTAAACAAAGGAAAGAGGATTAGGTCTCTACTTCTCCAAAGTAATATATCGGCACACCAATACATCACTCACATTTAAATTATGGCTGGGTAAATACCTTCCTTCTCGAGAGAGAAACTGGGCCGTGTCTTTAAATTTTGTAGTTCCATTTAGTTGAGGAATGGAAAGTAGGAACTTGGTAAAGCAGAAAATTTGTGATTTTCACCATGTCCCTAGGTTGTAGGACATTATACTCCAATGGCCTATAGTCCAATTAGGGACCCAGATAATGGTATGGGGGAATCATCACTTGGGATATATCTCAATCCTTCCCAAACACAACATGTCAACTCCAAACTTCATCTGTGACAGGGTAATTTGTGCTATGGCACAGCAGAGATTATGATAGGCTTTTTTCCATGCATTTCCAATTTTTTCTCTGTATTTGTGGATTTTTTTATTCATTCACGGGCATGGGCATTGCTGGCTTTTCACCACTTATTGCCCATTCCTAGTTACCCTGCATCGGTTCATCAAAATCATTTCACTTTAGGCTATCTTGTCCAAAATGGGTGGGGCAGTTTCAGGCAGACTGTTCCACTCTGGGAGAGGGGAGAGTCACGACCAGGCTTAATTTGGAAATCACTTACTTTTCACACTGATATATTTTTCAGCCAGTGTCATCACTCTGACAGCGAGGAGAGGGAGGATGAACTGATTATCTTCCATTCTTCTCGTACTCTTCTGAGCCCACAGCTTCCATGGCCAACTGTGACATCCAGAGCTGGAGTTTCAATCAGGAGTCAGGAAGCAAAAGTGGGGCTAGTTTCTTGTTCCAATCACAGACAGTGTACTTTAGACACTCCCACTGCAATGATCAGTATTCAGGTTGATTAAAGACCAGGAAGTGAGCTCATTGCCCAATTAATGACGGTGGCCATACTTAGAATCATAGAATCTTATCAGTGCAGAAAGAGGCCATTTGGCCTATTGAGCCTGCATCAGCAACAACCCCACACAGGCCCTATCCTTGTAACTCCAAATATTTACTCTGCTAATCCCCCGACACTAACAGACAATTTAGCATGGCCAATCCAGCTAACCTGTATATTTTTGGACTATGGGAGAAAACCGGAGTAGCCAGAGTAAACCCACAGAGACACAGGGTGAACATGCAGACTCCACTCAAACAACCACCCGAGGCTGGAATTGAACCGGTGTCCCTGGCACTGTAAGGCAGCTGTGCTAACCACTATGCCACTGTGCTACTTTCAACAATATTGCACCAATGGGAGGCCTTCTGATACTCAGTTATCATCAACCTCACCAACGGGGTGAGAACTGCTGGCCTGAAAAGATGGAGTTACCTGGCCATGATCACGGAGCGGCAAATCTAAATAACTCCATGATCCTGGAGGAAACTCCTCCAGTGGATAGCCAGAGGCTGCAGCTGTAGCCCATCTGCTTTTGTGGGCCTGGGATGGAATTGTCAGGTAGCCACTTCTCAGTGAGCAATCCAATCTGTGCCCGATCTGTCAACATCGAAAAAGGGTCTCGGTATCGTGATGGTGAACCAACATGAAGGCCAGCAACATCTGGCCAACTTCCTCCAATCCTGAATCCAACACATTTAAAATTCCCAGCCTGCGTCACTACATCTAAAATTTTCTATTTCTCTCTACATAAAAAGACATACCAGAAATACTATCGGAAGGATGTGGAGTCCTTGGAGAGAGTGCAGAGGAGGTTTACCAGGATGTTGCCTGGTATGGAAGGACTGTCTTATGAGGAACGATTAGATAGACTGGGGTTGTTTTCCCTTGAAAGACGTCGGCTTAGAGGGGATCTCATAGAGGTGTATAAGATTATAAGGGGTATAGATAGAGTAAATGGAGGTAAACTTTTTCCACCTTTAGAAATGGATAGGACGAGGGGTCATGGCCATAGGGTGAGGGGGGCTATGTATAGGACGAATATTAGAGGGCAGTTTTTCACACAAAGGGTAGTGGGGGTGTGGAATGCACTGCAGAGTAAGGTGGTGGGAGCAGGCACGCTGGGGCTGTTTAAGGGTCTCTTGGACAGCCACATGAGCGGTATGCAGATAGAGGGATATATTAGGACTGTTTAACTACGGCTTTTTTTCCATAGGTAATTCGGTCCATACTTGACCAACATTGAGCATGCATTCGGCAGATGGTGCGAGGACAGCTCTTGGATGTTGATTCATGGGTTGCCTGGTACTTCATGTCGTAAATGAGTGCTTTATGTGGACCATATGAAGGGCACCATGACAGCTCAGAGACTATCGATGTGGCTGTGCAGACACTTGGAATTGGGCCGGTGTCTGCGGGAGTTTGCGCGTTCTCCCCGTGGTTGCGTGGGTTTCTCCGGGCACTCCGGTTTCCTCCCACAACCCAAAAATTCGCTCTTAGGCTGATTGGGTAACAAATTGTACCTATGGTGAAAATTTTCCATATTAGGAATAATATATATATTATTATATAGGAATATTAAAATAGGATAATGTATTTGCTACTATATAGTATGACGGCGGCGCGGGCTCGTTGGGTCGAAGGGCCTGTTTCCCGTGCTGTGTTGCTTAAAAAAAAAGTATCCTTTTAATTTGGTTTTAATTTGATTTATTATTGTGTCGTGTATTGGGATACAGTGAAAAGTATTGTTTCTTATGTGCCAGGCAGACTAAAGCATACCATTCATAGAGTACATAGGGGAGAAGGAAAGGAGAGAGTGCAGAATGTAGTGTAACATTATTAGAAAATTTAAAAGAGTTATGGTTATGTTTTAAGAGTATAGAACTAGTGTGAAAGATGAAACTAGAGGATGTGCTGGGGACAAGTCACAAGAAGCTGCCTCGTTCCTGCACCATCTTGAATTTTTTACTCTACCAATGAGACATGAAGGTGAATTGGAGACAGCGAGTTTCTGTTTGTTGGGGTTTGTTGTGTGCAAATTGTCTGCCGTATTTCCTACATCTTAGTGGTGACTACATCTTTGTATTTCATTGGTGCTGAAGTGCTTTGAGATATTCAATGGTCATGAGTGGCACTATGTAAATTCAAATTTTTCTTTTCTCAGGAGATTAAAGGATCTTGGGGTGAAGTTTCAAGTTGTAATTGTATTCCTGGACTACAGGAAAAATTCTACTGCAGAGATGGAGTGCTTGAGATAGTCAACCAGAAAGACTTTAAACATCTGATGAATTATGCTAGAACATGCTTATCACACTTTGCAGTTAATTAAGTGCTTTTGAAGTGGACCCATCATATTAAAGTAAGAAACACATCAGCAAATAGCAAGCTCCCACTTAGAGCAATAGGATAATGACCAAGTATCTGCTTCTTAGTGAGAATGATTGAAGGATAAATAATGCTCCTTGCTCTTCTTTAAGATAGTGCCACTAGATCTTTCACATCCATTTAAGAGAACAGACTGAATCTCAGTTTAACATCTCAGCTGAGAGAGAAACTGGCCCTTGGGAAGATGGTGGTGAGCTTCCTCTTGAACAACTGCAGTCCCTACCATATAGGTACACTCACAGTGCTGTTGGAGAGGGAATTCCAACATTTTGATTCTGTGACTCTGAAGGTACAGTAATATATTTCCAATTCGGGAGGTAAATGACTTGGAAGGAAACCTCTAGGTGGTTGTGATCCTAAGTGTCTGTTGTCCTTGTCTTTCAAAATTGTGATGATTCTGGATTTGAAAGGTAGTGATGAGGTAGTGGTGAGTTTTTGCAGTGCATCTTGTAGATGGGCATATCACTGCGACTGAGCATCGATGGTGGAGGCAGGAAATGTTTTTGGGTGGTGTGTTAAACAAACGCACTGTTTTATCCTGGATGGTGTCAAGATTTTTGATGTTGTTCGAGCTGCACCCATCCAGGCAAGTGGCGAGCACTGCTACAGTGTTTAGCATTGTTGCCTCGCGTCATAGGGGACGAGGATTCAATTCCCAACTTGGGTGACTGTCTGTGCATCTTCTCCCCTTGTCTGCGTGGGTTTCCTCAGGGTGCTTCTGTTTTCTCCCACAGTCTGAAAGATGTGCTGATTAGGTGCATTAACCATGTTAAATTCTCCTTCAATGTACCCATGCGGGTTGCGAATAGGGGTTTTTCACAGTAACTTTACCGCTGTATTAATGTAAGCCGATTTGTGAAACTAGTAAATAAAATTTAAGCTTTTAAAAAGTATCCAACCACATCCTGGCTTGTGCCTTGTAGATGATGGGCAGGCTTTGAAGAGTCACGAGGTGAGTGATCAGCTGCAGAATTCCCATCCTCTGATCTGCTTTTGTCGCCACAGTATTTTAGTTAGTTTCTGGTCAGTGATGACCCCCAGGATAATAGAATTTTTAGATGTTTGGTAAATATTATTTACATTAATGCCATTCACTTCAGTTCAGAGTTTCCTTCACTGTTTTCTAACTGTCCCCACAAACAGGAATAAAATAAGTCCAAGTTGAAGGTTTGTTGGGAACTCTCTGCAATGGGCTCAGTACATATCTCCCAACACAGATTACAGCTTGTTGTATTCTGGTTTGGCAGTCATCACACAAAAGCTGAAAAGCCTCGAATTCTCAGGGATTATGAATGGACACTTTGATTAAAGGACACAAGGTGTTAAGATTAGATAGGTTTGTTCTATAAAATGATACCTGAACTTATATCTATTACCACAGCATGTTTCCACGACACCCTTAACTGAAAGCATTTTTTTTTTTTTTGCAGGGATAAAGCTGTGTTGGATTATGACTAGGGACAAAGAAAAGCTTAGAGTGGTTAAAGGCCACTGCATTGGAGCTTTTCCAATCGATGAAAGATTGTGCAGTAGCTTGTTAATTCTCCGTGTGATCACTACTCCTGCCTAGGTCAGAGGAAGAATACAAGAATGCCTTGCTTCTTGGCTAAGGAAACTCATGGAGGTCCAGTTAAATGATGAGTAGAATCTTCTACTCTCACTGGTGACAAGCTTGGAGGTGGAAAGGGTGTGTAATTAGGTAGGGTGGGTAGTGTACTGGAGCCCCCTCCTCTTTGATTTACCACTCAAACTATACTCAGGACAGAAGGCCCCTGGTAACCTTAGCAACTTGCAAACAATTGCGGCCTAAAATGCTAAATGCTAATGAATGCTAAGTGACTAATCCCAGCATTACGGCAATTAACCCAGCCTCAAATAGGCCTGTTGACATGGGGTGTGCTCATGGATGAATTGTATGGATTGATTATCACCTCAGGTTGGGAATTTTTGATCAAAGACATTTAGTACTTGAGAAAGGAACTGGATTTATGGGGGGGAGGGGATGTGGTGGGTGCAACCACCTGCCCTTGCTTTTAACTCCCCTGAGTATGCTCTGTATGACTTCCATCCAGAGAACACACACCCGCCTGCCAATGCTTTTCTGCAATCTGGATCCCACCATATTTCTTAGAGTGATTAAAAAAAAGCACCATCATTCACAAGGAATTGGGTAAAAATACTTTGTAAGTTCATTTATTAATTTGAGACACATGAAAACAGATAAAACAGAACAGAAAGTTTGAAGGCACTAACAGCAGAGCTGGGTTTCTGCTCAAAAGCAAAATTAAAAAACCGGATTGTATGACATTGCTGGTAATATAGGAACATAAGAAGTAGGAGCAAGAGAAGACCATCTTGAGCCATTCAACAAGATCATGGCTGATCCTTTTATGGATTCAGCTTCACTTACCCGCCTGCTCACCATAACCCTGAATTCCTTTACTGTTTAAAAATCAATCTGTCTTTGCCTTAAAAACATTCAACGAGGCAGCCTCAACTGCTTCACTGGGTAGGGAATTGCGACTCATTGAAGGCATACGACAATAGGCCGTCCGTTAGCACAGAGTCATGGAGGTTTACAGCAAAGAAACAGGTCTTTCAGCCTAACTTGTCCAAATAACCCTTTTTTTTAACCCCTCAGCTAGTCCCAATTACCTACATTTGGCCCATATCCTTCCATACTCATCTTACCCCTCTAAGTATCTAAATGTTTTTTAAAAGACAAAATGTTACCCGCCTCTATATTACCTCTGGCAGTTTGTTGCAAACGCTCACCGCTCTCTGTGTTGAAAAAATTGTCCCTCTGGATCCTTTTGTATCTCTTCCCTCTCACCTTAAACCTATGCCTCTAGTTTTAGATTCTCCTAACTTTGGGAAAAGATTTAACTATCTAGCTGATCTCTGCCCCTCATTATTTTGTAGATCTCTATAAGATTACCCCTAAGCCTCCTATGCTCCAGGGAAAAAAGTCCCAGTCTATTCAGACTCTCCTTATAACTCAAACCAACAAGTTAGGATGGAGAAAGCTAGCACGAGGGGACACAGCTTTAAATTAAGGGGTATGAGTTATAGGACGGATATCAGAGGTAGGTTCTTTACTCAAAGAGTGATTAGGGAGTGGAATGCCCTGCCTGCAGCTGTTGTAGATGCGCCAAGTTTGGTGGCGTTTAAGAGGTTAATTGATAAGTATATGGAAGAGAAGGGAATGGTTTAGTTTGGAGGGGCATTGCTTTTTATTTTGGTCGGCACAACATCGAAGGGCCTGTTCTGTGCTGTATTGTTCTATGTTCTATGTTCTAAGTCTCAGTAGCATCCTAGTAAATATCTTGTGCATTCTTTCTAGTTTAATAATATCCTATCTATAATAGAATGACCAGAATTATACACAGTATTCCAAGTGTGGCCTAACAAATGTCTTGTACAACTTCAACAAGAAGCCCCACTCCTTTATTCAATGTTCTGACCAAAGAAACCAAGCATGCCAAATGCCTTCTTCACCACTCTGTCCATCTCTGACTCCACTTTCAAGGAGCTATAACCTGTATCCTTATATCTCTTTATTCTGTAACTCTCCCTAACACCCTACCATTAACTGAATAAGTCTTGTCCTGGTTCAATCTGCCAAAATGCATCTCCTCACATTTATCTAAATTAAACTCCATCTGCCATTCGTCAAACCACTGGCCCAATTGATCAAGATCCCACTGCAATCCGAGATAACCTTCTTCACTGTCCACCATTCTACCAATCTTACGAACCATGCTTCCTATATTCTCATCCAAATCATTAATATAAATGACAAATAACAGTATACCCAGTACCGATCCCTGAGGCACAGGTCTCCAGTTTGAAAAACAACCTTCTACAACCACCTCTGGCTTCTGCCATCAAGCCAATTTTGTATCCATTTGACTACTTCACTTGAATACCATGAGGTTTAATTTTATGCACCAACCTACCATGCGGTACCTTATCAAAGGCCTTGCTAAAGTCCATATAGACAATGTCAACTGCACTGCTCTCATTTACCTTTTTGGTTACCCCTTCAAAAAAAAACTCAACCAAATTTGTGAGACATGATTTTCCACTCACAAAGCCATGATGACTGTCCCTAATCAATCCTTGAGTCTCTAAATGCCTGCAGATCCTTGAAATGATGGACATGTCCATTTAGCAGCCACTGCTGTGTACAAGACAGGGCCACTGATTGACCTATAGCTCTTCCTCAATGGAGCCTCCTCCCTCAGGGCTTTGATCTCAGGGGAAGGCCGGCCAGTGGTTCTGTCACTGCCTCGTTATAGAACATAGAACACTACAGCACAAACAGGCCCTTTGGCTCACAAGTTGTGTCGATCATATCCCTACCTAACAGGCCTATCTATAACCATCAATCCCATTAAATTATGTGTTTATCAGGTCTTCCTCAAAAGAGGCATCATGAGTATTTCACCGACCCATCAGCTGACACACACGATTCCAAAGCCACAACAAGATTCCGCCCGACATACTGAGGTGGTTTTCATGTGCAAATGCAGAAAGTATAAACCAGGAGTCGGCCACTCAAGCCTGCTCCGCCAGGCAATACGATCATATCTGATTCAACTCTATCCACAACCCGATTATTGCTGCCCACCCCCACAATATTATTGTTCTTTTCTCGTCTAATGTTCACTTTCAGCTGCCCTCCAAACCCTGCAAGAATATCAATTCCTGTGAAAAATGTCCACAAGAAAATGAGGTTTAATTAGAACACTGTCTTTCAGCCACATTTACGCTTCATTACTTCACTAAAGGATAAGCTTTCAAAGTGAGATTATCATAGTGTGGCTTCATCACTGGTCATTGCACTGGGGAGGAGAACACAAGGGGTTTTCTCTTCTGATTGCTCAGTGATTATTTTGAAAACTGGAAGCAGCTATGAATGTCAGATTGAGGCAAGAATTGCCAATAGCATCTTGCATCAGTTTTGGACCAGCTCTGAAGGCTGCTTTTGTGCCCCTCCAAGGCTCACAAAAATAAGCCAAGGCTTTCCTTTGCTAGGCATGATCTGTTCCATCGCTGATGGATCTGGTTGAAGTTTGTGCTGTGAAGATAGTTCCAAACTAACATGACAATCTGGAATCAATTAATGCAATACAATCATAGAATCCCAACAATGCAGAAGGGGACAATTCAGTCCATTATGTACTGACTTTTCTGACAGAGTATCGCACCCAGGTCCTATCTCCATAGCCCCACATATTTGCCCACTAACCTTTCTAACCTACATATTTTGGTATTCTAAGGGACCAATTTAGCATGATCAATCAAACTAACTCACACATTTTGGGAATGTGGAGCATCCAGAGGAAATATGTGCAGGCACAGGGGGAACATGCAAAAATCCACACCGACAGTAACCCAAGGCTGGAATTGAACTGCATTCCTTGGTGCTAACCACAGTGCCACCAGCGTGCCCTATTTATTTCCAAATTAAAAGGGGCTTATTGTGTGAACTAGGTGGGAGGTTTGGGCGCTTAAATGAAGGCACCTGTTAAAATGGCTCCAGTGTAACTGTGTACCAGGGAAGTTAAGTCACCAAGTTCATTTGGATCCATTATCATGAGGTGAGGGGAGTCAAAATCAACCTCATGTAACTATCACAAGAGGAAAAAGATTTTTCTTCCCTGATTATGCAGCTCACAGCATTGTGCACTAAAGTTTTTGAGATTAAACATTGAAAAGTTGTATATCTGTTGAGAGCACGACTGATCGTAAACGCCAGTTTTCCAAATCCCACAAAGGAAACTGGAATCAACTGTTCTCAACTGCAATTTGTTATAATATGAGAAATGATTTGAAGTCCAGAGAATGATGTTCCAGATGTTTAGTGATGATAAAATAAATGGTTATTAAACAATAAAAGAAACAACAATGTCAACTAGAATACACTTAACTAAACAATGGCTATATGAAGTATTTCTAACTTTACCCAGTTCCAAACCCTGTTACTTCCCCATCTTCAAAGTTAGCTCTCCTCAACATCCTGTAGGTTTTTAAAACTATAAGCAAAATCCAGTAATAGCTATCACAGCAGGCAGTTATATCTTTTGGGGTTGCTTCTGATATAAATGAAAACAACTATTTGTTCAAATAGACTTTCTTCACGAATATGGCTTACTGGAAGTTCAAACAGTGATTTCTTTGCATAGGGTGACTTGCTTTTGATATATTGTTTTTTTGACTTTTGATCTTTCCTTATCAAAACTAATCTTAATTCCTTCATTTCATTAGTCAATCTTTTAGAACATAATTACAGAGTTCATACCTTATCTCTCCTATGAATCTTTAACATCTTACTCAAGTTTTTAATATTCTATTCTCTGTCATTGCCAGCTTACCTTATACAAATATAAGGATGGCATGGTGGCACAGTAGTTAGCACTGCTGCCTCATAGTGCCAGGAACCCGCATTCAATTCTGACCTTGGATCACTGTCTGCGGAGTCTGCACATTCACCTCATGTCTGTGTGGGTTTTGTCCAGGTTGTCCAGTTTCCTCCCACAGTCCAAAGTGTGGGTTAGGTTGGTTGGCCATGCTAAACTTCCCTTAATGTCAAGGGGATTATCAGGATAAATAAGTGGGGTTATGGGAATAAGGCCTGGGTGTGATTGTTGTTGGTAGAGATTTGATGGGCCCAATATCCTCCTTCTGCACTTCAGGGATTCTACGATTGAA
Organism: Sphyrna mokarran; assembly: GCA_024679065.1. Classification (NCBI taxonomy): domain Eukaryota; kingdom Metazoa; phylum Chordata; class Chondrichthyes; order Carcharhiniformes; family Carcharhinidae; genus Sphyrna; species Sphyrna mokarran. Next base: position 23,104,824 of record JAGIQG010000007.1, on the reverse strand, counting down.
TGTTTGTAGCATTATCATATGGTGATAGGATTATCACCATATCAAAAACACTAGTTCCATTAACTTCACCAAACTGCCATTAAACAGTTTAAGTAATTGAAAAAAAACACATAATCAACAGAATACATTCCAATTTCCCTGTTTTTTCATGTAATTGCGATTCTTTTCCTGATGACATCATGCCTTGCTTTCTTATGTTGTGTTGACATAGCATTCAATTCCTTTGATTAGACTGCCCTGATTCATGGATTAAAATTGAGAGAAATTCAGATTTAATTTTTCTGTACTTCAACAGGATTCCCCCTTGGGGTGCTACAGTTCAGTTCTTCTCCACATGTGTAGTGTGTTTGTTATAAATGGGGGAACAGACCATCCGAGAAAATGAGAGACTCAGATAAAGGTTGAACAGATACGCTTGTTCATTAAAGTGCAGCCAAAGGCAAAATGATACACTCACTATCATGCCATGCTTTCTCACCTAATAACAACAGAATCCTGTTAAAAGAGCCAGATAAATCTCAGATAAAATAGGCTTCTGTAAGGATAATGTCGGCACGATTCGCAGGTTCAAGACCCAGCACATGCTGGAGGACATGGTAACATAATGTGGGGAAAAAAATGATCAACATTACAGAAATGTGATAAGTATAATTTTGTATCAGTAAGACTGATACTCATTGTAAATCCATTTAAATCCAATATATGAAGTTACATTTCAATGCCTGAAGTGGTATGCATCAAAATAGCTTATATTCTTAAACTGATATGTGATGTTCAATCCAAATAAGTGGCATTCAGCAGATTCGCAGTGAATACATTCATAGTCAGGGGCTACCATTATATACCTCACCCACCTCACTCAGTTTATTGTCCTCTACAGATGCATTGCTTCCCAGTGGAGTGTGCACAGTGGGACTGAGTGCCCCCAGTGTGGACAAACATTGGTTTTGTTTCATAAAATCCCTGCAGTAAGAAACGAGGTTATTTGCCCATTGAGTCTACACCGATAACAATACCACCCAGGCCCTACCCTGCATATTATGCTGTTTAATCCTACTAGTTTACACATCCTCAGACACTATGGGGCAATTTAGCATGGCCAATGCACCTAATTTGCACATGTTTGTTCTGTGGGAGGAAATCCACCTTGAGAAGCGAATAAAGCTTTCAATACTTACAAAGGTAAACAGAATGGTCCCAAAACTTTCCACTAGCAGCAGAAAGACATGAGCCACAAAAAGAGGTTAATTCCTTTTGTACTTAACTACGTCTAAAAGTCGTGACCTAGTCATGGGAGCAACAGCCTTCTGCTTTCAGTGAGATGATCTCTGTAGACCCCAGTGCAGCACCAGATGACGGGGCCAGATTGGGAAAGTTTATTGAACATTCATTTTGAACAACAGTTTTATATAGAAGACAGAGAGTGAAAGGAGTCCTTGCTATGATAAAGATATATTGAATTTTCTTTACTATTTCTTTTAAGCAGTTTATCCTATTGTTATTGGCTCACTTAAAGTGCAATTTTTAATTTTGTGACTGAAGATGGATATTATTTAATACGTATAAATGCACACGGGGAGCAATCTTAGCAGCTATTCATGCCACGCTGCAGCAAAGTCGGGGAATTTGCCACCCAGCCAAATCTCTGTTCTCTGCAGTGGAATAGGAAAATCCAGCTGGTGTGAATGGCAGTAACATTCTGATTTTTGTTAGTTGTTTTAATTCTGTGAAACTATTAAGATTCTATCACTTTACAATGGGTTCTGCCAGAATTGTGACAGAAGATGGCATTCTTCTGGAAGAAATCAGATGTCTCCAATTGCAACGTAAAATTTGTCTCTCCAGCCTTAATGTCTTTAGCCCATGATGTGGAGTTGCCAGCATTGAACAAGGGTTCACTCACTTGATGAAGAGGCAGTGCTTCAAAAGCTCATGCTACCAAATAAACCTGTTGGACTTCAACCTGGTGTTGTGAGACTACTTACTGTGTCTTTAGCCCGGACAAATGTCAACATGGAGTTAAATTCTTTCTATGGTTTAAAGCTGAATGACATAATCTAAAATGATACTTGCGAGCGTAACTTTAACTGGAATGGGTGCAGCTACTTACAGATGAATATTGTCCATTTACTTCAGATACATTGAACGTTAAGAAGGCATCGTAAAACATAAAGATATTTCACAAAGGTTTTGCTGGGATTAAAGGTTAGGGAGCCGCGTAAAAACTAGGTGGTTCGACTTTAATGAAAAAGGAACATTAACACTGAGCCAGGCAGACAGATGACAAAAGAGAACTTGTCAAAGAACAATTCCCTAAGCCAGCAACCAACACGCCACCGAGGAGTTCATAATTGTTTCTGTAGAACTGTTAGTGTGGTACTCGAAGAAAAGATGTCATGTATTTTTAGACTAACATTTACTCGACTGACATACTTAATGCTGGAAGCTGACTTTGCCATTGGAAAGTCAGCTTTGCCAGTGCTTTATAATAATCTTGGAAATTAAACATTAATCTTACACTGGAGGAAATGGAACCCAGTTAAGGCTGCAACACTTTAATTCTGTTGCACTCCAATAAGTTAAAACCAGCCAGTGCTGTGCTGTTACTCTGAGAATCGAAACGTATTGCTGTGCAGTTGATCACTCTGATTTTATTGATTTATGCCAAGGATCCTTCACCCCTTGACAACAATATGATACACAATGCCAAGCCTCATAATGCGACCAACTGTGGTATAATAATTAGCCAAAAGTAATTTCGAGCTCATTTGTCTTTCATCAGTCCTGATATTTCTACAATTGAGTGTATTACTAAAATCATGTGGGGATATACTGTTCATGAACACATCAGTGTTACTTCCCCTTGGGTCTGCTGCATTGTGAGCTGAAATGCCAATAGCTTTACAACTAATAGAATTAAAGTTAGTGTGCTGATTATGGTTTGGGACAGTGGACATAGAATGCACACAGCTCCAGGGACCCGAGTTCGATTCCAGCCTCAGGTCACTGTCTGTGTGGAGTTTGTACAATTAGTTGGGCAAATAAAAGTTATTTCCTGGTAGTGCAAAGAATAGGAGACACAAATTTACAACTTTGGTCAAGATATGCAGGGAGGTCATAAGGAAGAATGTTTTTACACAGCGAATGGTAACGATCTATAACTCACTTCCTTAAAGAGAAGTGGAAGTGAAAATAAATAATCCTCTCAAATTAAATGGGCACTTGATAAAATAACTCCAAAGCCACAAGCATAGACAGGTGTACAGGATTGATTAGATTGCTCTAATAGCCTTTATGGGTTTGATGGGCTGAGTGCCCTTCTTCTGTGAGGTAATGAATCAAGAATTCACATAAGTCTCATCTTTCCTCGTGTCTACAGTCTGCCTGATTTTCCAAACCTACATTTTAGTCAATAATCCAGTCGTGCTTCACCCACAATGTGCTCCGTAATGTACATTGATGTGAATAATGTTGTATGTGGATAAAGCAATGAACAAAAACAATAACTTATATTTACATAGCAACATTAACGTAACTAAAACGTCCAGTCTGATTAATTGGTTTTTACTCCACCAGCTTAAACATGTACTTCTTCTATTGCTGTTGCACCCATGGGTGCAGTAACATATGATACACTGCAGCAAGTTGCCAGGCACTCTTTAGCAGCGCTCCTGCACCTGTGACCTTTACTGCCTAGAAGGACAAGGGCAACAGCTACAAGAGGATGACAGCACCTTCCAGTTCTCTAAGTTGCATCTCATTCTAACTTGGCTTTCTTCATTACTGCTCCATAGCAATCTGAGAGCTTTCCATTCAAGGCCACAGAGGATTACCTTTGCCGCATGTTTAAGAAGAAGGCTAATAATCACCTTATCTCGAGGAACAGAGACGGGCAATAAAAGCCAGCTTTGCCAATTCTCAGTGAAAACAATATTGTCTGTGTCCTGGCTAATTTTGAATTTTGATCAATCTGGCCAATTTAGGCTACTTCACTATCCCAAAAGAGCATTCAATGTGGCAAAATTCAGCAAATCTTTCCTAATGCTGCATTAATAGAGTTGGAAAGATTTTGGCTAGGGTTTCCTGATTAACAACAGCACATAATTAAAAAATGACAACTAACTGGGAAAAAGGGAAGCAGCTGTATCACCCTTTAGCATTACTAAACTGAACTGAATCCAACACATATTTCTATTCCAAGAGAAAATCCCCTGAATCCATTCCCCACAGCAGAGAAGCCACAATGCTGAGAGAACAAGTCAATAATAGGGCTACAGAGGATGGAGCAGCGATTCCAGCAGAGTGGCACACTCACAGGAACTATGGTATTATGGCACCATTCCTCGTATCTCAGTTCCAGCTTGGGTACACCAGGCATCTGGACTGAAAATATCTCACTAATTGTTTGCTGGATATCTATACTTTTGCATCCTTCTCTAGTTTAAAAAAAAAACACCTTTTTTGTTCTTTTCAGTGTTATTTCTGACTGTAATGACCTCCTTGTGTGTAAAATACAAATATAATTTCAGCATTTGCTGTTCTATCCACATTTCCAATACTTCTTTTCCAATCACAACAGCTTGCTCTGAAATATCAAAATATGCTTGAGGCATGCTGGAGGTAAATGTCTTAGAGTTGATTTAACACAGGTCCAATATCTCAGGGAAATAATGAAAATATATTTCCTTAATGAAGGCATATGGATTAACCTATGCCTCATTAATTGATCTTGGTTAGGGGTGATGCACTATTTAAGAATATATGGGTCACAAGCAAGATTTTGCAAATCAGCCTCTCCAGTCTGCTCCACTATTCAATGTGGCCATAGCTGATCTCATCTTAGCCTCATCACCACCTTCCTGCCCATTGCCCAGAACCCTTCATCCTTCAACTGATTAGAAACCTAACCCCTAAGGTATTTATATTTGAATTGAATTGTTCTTATGTTCTAGTTTCTTGCCTTCTGTCTCCCTTTGTTCTTGAATAAAGGCGTTACACTAACTATTTTCCAGTCTACAGGAATCATTTCAGAATCAAAGACATTTTGCTACTAATTCTGTGGCCACTTCTCTTAAAGCCCTTAGATCTGGTCCTGGGGGCTTGTCAGCTTTAGGTTGAATAGTATCCCCAACATCTTTCTTAATGACTGCTTGTTTTAAGTTCCTCACTTATATCCACTTATTGAATTTCAAGCATCTTTGGAAAGTTTTCTGAGTCGCTGCGGGGATGATAGCAGAAGCGGATATCGTATTGCCTTTTAAGGGGCATCTTGACAAATACATGAATAGGATGGAAATTGAAGGATATGGTCCCAGGAAGGGTAGGGCATTTTAGTTCAAATGGGCAGCATGGTTGGTGCAGGTTTGGAGAGCCAAAGGGCCTGTTCCTATGCTATAATTTTCTTTGTTCCTTAAGTCTTTGTTCTTTGTTCTTCCACAGTGAAGACAGAAACAAAATTTCTGTTTAACGTTTTTGCCTTGTTTTCCTCCATCAATTCCTCAAATTCATTCTCTGGATGAAAACCATTAGCTTTATAAGAAGTCTCACAACATCAGGTTAAAGTCCAAGTGATTTGGAATCACAAACTTTGGGAGCGCTCCGAAAGCTTATGATTCCATTTAACCCGCCAGACTTCAACCTGGTGTCGTGAGACTCCTTATAAAGCTGAGACTTCTTAAATCAAAAGAGAAAATGCTGGAAAATCTCAGCAAGTCTAAAAGAATCTGAAAGGAGAGAAAAGAGCTTATATTTCGAATCCAGATCGCCCTTTGTCAAATTCCTTACTGATTCCACCCCAGTCCAACACCAACATCTCCACAGCATGACCATTAGCTTTGATTGCCTTCTTTCTGATTCAAATACTTACAGAAATTCTTATCAGTTTTTATATGACAGTGGGCAAAGTATTGGAAAGAATTATTAGGGATAGGATTTATAGTTATTTAGAGAGAAACAAATTGGGGATAGTCAGCATGGTTTTGTGAAGGGCAGGTCGTGCCATACTAACCTTATTGAGTTTTTTGAAAAAGTGACCAAAGAGGTGGATGGGGGTAAGGCAGTAGATGTGGTATATATGGACTTTAGTAAGGTATTCGGTAAGGTGCCCCATGGAAGGCTTCTGCAGAAAATGCAGATGTATGGGATTGAGGGTGATTTAGCTAATTGGATTAGGAATTGGCTAGCTGATAGAAGACAGAGGGCGGTGGTTGATGGAAATTATTCATCGTGAAGTTCGGTTACAAGTGGTGTACCTCAGGGGTCTGTTTTGGGGGCCCCTGCTGTTTGTAATTTTTATAAATGATCTGGATGAGGGTATTGAAGGATGGATTAGTAAATTTGCAGATGACACTAAAGTCGGTGGAGTGGTAGATAGTGAAGAGGGGTGTTATAGTTTGCAGAGAGACTTGGACAAGTTGCAGCGCTGGGCCGAGAGGTGGCAAATGGAGTTTAATGTGGAAAAGTGTGAGGTAATTCACTGTGGCAGGAATAACAAATGTGTAGAGTATAGGGCTAATGGTAGGACTCTTAATAGTGTTGATGAACAGAGGGATCTAGGTGTATATGTGCATAGATCCCTGAAAGTTGGCAATCAAGTCGATAAGGTTGTTAAGAAGGCATACGGAGTCTTAGCTTTTATTGGTAGGGGAATTGAATTTCGGAGCCGCAACGTCATGTTGCAACTGTACAAAACTCTGGTGCGGCCGCACTTGGAGTATTGTGTGCAGTTCTGGTCCCCACATTATAAGAAAGAGGTGGAGGCATTGGACAGGGTACAGAGGAGGTTTACCAGGATGTTGCCTGGTATGGAGGGCAGGTCTTATGAAGAGAGGCTGAGGGATTTGAGGTTGTTTTGTTAGAAAGAAGGCGGCTAAGAGGAAACCTTATTGAAACATATAAGATGATTAGAGGTTTAGATAGGGTGGACAGTGATAGCCTTTTTCCTAGGATGGAGAAAGCTAGCACGAGGGGACATAACTTTAAATTAAGGGGTGGTAGTTAGAGGTCAGAGGTAGGTTCTTTACCCAGAGGGTGGTAAGGGTATGGAATGCCCTGCCTGCATCAGTTGTAGATACGCCAAGTTTGGTGGCGTTTAAGAAGTTAGTAGATAAGTTTATGGACGAAAAGGGAATGGTTTAGGTTAGAGGGTCATTGCTTTTTCTTAATTGGTCGGCGCAACATCGAAGGGCCTGTTCTGCGCTGTAATGTTCTATGGTCATCTTTGTCTCATACTCATCTTTTGACCTTTTTATTAAGTTTTCAACATTCCTTTCTGACTCTTAAAATTTGAATGATCTTCTGATCTATCACAAATCTTTGCAGATTTGTATAGTGTTTCTTACACTTTGATTCTATTCTTCACTTACTTATTCAGCCATGGATGATACATCCTTTTAAAATCGACTTTCCTTTTGACTGGGATAAATCTGTGCTGAGAATTATTAAGTCTCTCATTAAAAATCTGCCACTTTTTTAATTCAAGGTCATAATTAACAATGTATTCAGCAGACATGAAAGAAGAGAGCCAATACATTTCAACTTCAAAATCTTCCCACTTGAATTTTGGATCTCTCTATCAGGTAACAGTGATCCTTGTGTCTACCAAGACACATCAAGAGGTTAAAGTCATGGGCCTGAATTTTATCCTTGAAGTGCAACTGAAGCGTGGCAAGAATCGGATGAAAAACCTTTTGCAGGCCAAGACTGCATGGTTAACATGATATTACATTGGGTGAACGATAAGGCCTCCCTATATTTTGGTCCACTTACTTAAAAAAAGGGATATAATAACATCAGAGGCAGCCTAAAGGAGATTCACCAAGCTAATTCCTGAGATGAGAGAGTTGTCATATTAAGAGGCACTAAATCGTCTGGGTCTGCATTCCTTAGATTTGGAATGACCTTATTCCAATATATAAGATCTTGAGGGGTCTTGACAGGATAGGTGGTGAGATGTTTTCACTAGAGGGAACAGAGACTCGAACAAGGAATATGGCAATAAGATAAAAGGCTGGTAATTTAAAACTGAGGTGCGGAGAAATATCTTTTCACAGAAGGTGGGGAACCTCTGAAATTTTCTGCCTCAAAGTGGGGGGGTAGCGGAGACTGGATCATTAGAAATATTTAAAACAGAAGTAGATAAATATTTGATTGAAGAATAGAGGGCTATGGAGAAATGGCACAGAAGGAGTTGAAGCTGGCATAGATCAGTCATGATTGTATTGAATAACGCAGCAGGTTTGAAGTTTCTTGTGTTGTGAGCTCCCCTCAGCAATGAGAACAAACTTGAGGAAGTAGTGTCCTGTGATCATAGATAATCTGAAAATTTACTGAATGCATGCCCTTTCTGTTAATGAAAGCTCCTGTCTCCTGCTGGAACCTTGGTAGCCACATGAGTGCAATCTATTAAACCCTGGATGTGGGGGAAACCCAGCAATTGCTGCAAAGTCTCTGGTTCTCTCTGCCCAGCTGGTCTCATCTGTCTGGTAGTGGATGTACTGGCAGATGTGTCTCAAGATAGCATCAGTAACCAGCTTGACGCAATTATTTACAGCTGACAGAGACATGATTCACAGATACCCATCTGAGCCTTAAAAAAACAGATTTGTAGAAGTTGAAGGTTTTTATGTTTAAATCCATTGGTATTTCCAGATCTATCATGTGATGTACTGTATTTAGCTTGTCCCAGTAAGAGGTCTGACAACACCAATTTTAAATCCAATCGATTTATTTGATAGTAAACTTGCTAGATTTCTGCGTTTGTGCCTTCGTCAGGCGAATGATAGCCTGACAAAGGCACAAACGCTGAAAGCTAGCGAGTTTACTATCAAATAAATCGATTGGATTTAAAATTGATGTTGTCAGACCTCTTACTGAGTTTACCCCAGTCCAATGCCGGCATCTCTACATCATGTCGTAAATGAGTGCTTTATCTGGACCATCTGAAGGGCACCATGACAGCTCAGTGACTATCGCTGTAGCTATGCAGACACTTGGAATTGGACTGGTGTCTGTGGGAGTTTGCGCGTTCTCCCCGTGGTTGTGTGGGTTTTCTCCGGGCACTCCGGTTTCCTCCCACATCCCAAAAATTCGCTCTTAGGCTGATTGGGAAACAAATTGTCCCTACATTGAGATTCTTCCATATTAGGAATAACCTAAAATTAGAATAGGATAATGGAATTGGTACTATATAGTTATGATGGCGGCGCGGGCTCGTTGGGCCGAAGGGCCTGTTTCCCGTGCTGTGTTGCTCTAAAAAAAAAAAATCATTTTAGCTAGTCCCTCCAGAGGTGGAGCCTGCAATGACTCTGGACCTCAGACACCTGGAGATAGCTGGAATTCTGCCTGTAGATGGTAACCACTATTAACGGTATTTTCAACAAAACCTCTCACCTTGGACTCACTGCTGGTTCTGCATCAACTGGGTCCATGTCTCTCTTCATAATGGTTTCTGCCTGGGACACTGCCCACACTCACCTGCCTCTCCTTCCTGCCTCTCTCTTTTTCTTTAGAGGAGAGCCCATTAGCGGGAAATACTATCCCCATTCAATGAGATGCAGAGGACCAGTGCCTAGCAACTGTGGACTTATTACGCTGCAGGGAAACATAGAACATAGAACATTACAGCGCAGAACAGGCCCTTCAGCCCTCGATGTTGTGCCGACCAATTAAGAAAAAGCAATGACCCTCTAACCTAAACCATTCCCTTTTCATTCATAAACCTATCCACAGACCTCTTAAACGCCCCCAAACTTGCCGCATCGACAACTGCAGCAGGCAAGGCATTCCATACCCTTACCACCCTCTGGGTAAAGAACCTACCTCTGACATCCGTCCTATAACTACAACCCCTTAATTTAAAGCTATGTCCCCTCGTGCTAGCTTTCTCCATCCGAGAAAAAAGGCTATGGAAAAACCTTGCATGAAATGCTGAAAGAGAGGCTTGAAAAGCTGGCAAAATGGTAAGAAACTCAGAGCTAACTCTGAACTCACATAGCGAGAATCTCTCATTGACAGGATAAGTGCTGTTGTTCTAGGGGCCGTTTATTTTTCCCATTGGAAGAGAGAATGATAAAGTGTGATTGGCGCCCACTTGTCTTGCCCTTGCAATGAGCTGAAAATCACATAGGTAATGTAAACGCCAATGTGCATTTGTTCAATAATAGGGCAGGAGATGGTTTTGTGTTATTGACACTAATAATCCAGAGACCCAACATGCTACTCTGGGGACAGAGTTTGAATACCACCACAGCAGATGATAAAATTTGAATTCCCTAAAAATCTGGAATTAAAAATATAATGATGGCCATGAAATGATTGTCGATTGTTGTAAAAAAAAAAAAAAAAATCCCATTCCTAATATCCTTCAGGGAATGAAGCTGGCTGTCCTTAACTAGTCCAGCCCACATGTAATTGCCCACTCAATACCATTCCCACCAGTTGTATCTTCCAGTGCCACCAAAGTCCACAGAACTCCTGCAGTACAGAAGGAGGCTTTTCAGCCCATTGAGTCTGCATCGACTCTCTGAAACAGCATTTAACCCAGCCCATGCACTCTCCCATCCCCGTAACACCGTACATTTATCATGGCTAATTCACTTTGGCAGGAATAACAAATGTATAGAGTATAGGGCTAATGGTAGGATTCTTAATAGTGTTGACGAACAGAGGGATCTAGGTGTATATGTGCATAGATCCCTGAAAGTTGGCAATCAAGTCGATAAGGTTATTAAGAAGGTATACGGAGTCTTGGCTTTTATTGGTAGAGGGACTGAATTTCGGAGCCGCAACGTCATGTTGTAAGTGTACAAAACTCTGATGTGGCAGCACTTGCAGTATTGTGTTCAGTTCTGGTTGCCACATTATAAGAAAGATGTGGAGACATTGGAGAAGGTACAGAGGAGGTCTACCAGGATGTTGCCTGGTATGGAGGGCAGGTCTCATGAGGAGAGGCTGAGGGATTTGAGGTTGTTTTCATTAGAAAGAAGGCGGCTAAGAGGAGACCTTATTGAAACATATAAGATGATCAGAGGTTTAGATAGGGTGGACAGTGATCGCCTTTTTCCTTGGATCGAGACATAGCTTTAAATTAAGGGATGGTAGTTATAGGACGGATGTCAGAGGTAGTTCTTTACCTAGAGGGTAGTGAGGGTGTGGAATGCCCTGCCTGCTGCAGTTGTAGATGCGCCAAGTTTGGGGGTGTTTAAGTGGTCAGTGGATAGGTTTATGGATGAAAAGGGAATGGTTTAGGTTAGAAGGTCATTGCTTTTTCTTAATTGGTCGGTGCAACATCGAGGGCCGAAGGGCCTGTTCTGCGCTGTAATGTTCTATGTTCTATCTAATTAACTTGAACACTAAAGTGTAATTTAGCATAGGCAATTCATCTAGTCTCCACATCTTTGCAGTGCCAGTGTGCATTTGACCAATTTGCCACATCCAGGCTGAGGGAATCTGCCACAACGGAGCTGGAAAACTCTGGCAATGTATGGCATTGACCAGAAAATCAGCGCTTTTGGGTGTCACGGTGACACATTGGTTAGCACTATTGCCTCATACTGCCTCACAGGGTTCAATTCCTGTCTTGGGTGACTGACCGTGTGGAGTTTACACATTCTCCCCATGTCTGCATGGGTTTTCTCCGGGTGCTCCACTTTTCTCCCACAATCTGAAAGGTGTGCTGTTTAGTCGCATTGATGCGAACAGATGTCTGAGTGTGGTAATGAGGGGAATTTCACAGTAGCATCATTGCAGCATTACTTATAAGCCTAACTTGGGACGAATAAATAAACTTTAAATTTATTAGAAAATACTTTGCAAAAAAAGTAACACAACTGAGACCACTGTCCACAAGTGAGTCCAGCAACTAGCTGGATTGATGTGCTGTGTTGCACCAGCCCACAGTTACAAATGATATTGGGATCGCTGCACGCAGACAATGAAATAAATAAGAGCTCCCTCTATAATTCATGCCAAGTAGCTGTTTTTTTTCTCCTTCTGCCTCATCGAGATTAAGCATATTCATTACTTGTAGCTGCGAATTCATCCCACTGTATTGTGTTTGCTGTGCAGATGCCGAGGGAGGTCTCAGTCACCTTGCAGCATGATTTGTGAAGCCAACACCTTTCATTTATTTGACACACATCATCTGTTTAATCAGGGTGACATCATTTAATCGGATACAAATAGATTGTGCAGCTCACTCCATCAGCTGGCCGTTCACTTTCAGGAACTAAAGCCCTGGGTTTGCAACACATCTTAGTTTGCGATTTATTCTACGCTCTGGTTATGGTGCTGAAAACACTCATCCTGGCAATAGTCCTGCAGAGCTGTGCTCCAGAATTAGTCTCACCACCCCTAGCCAAGCTAAAGCAAAGTTTATTTTTTATTAGTCGCAAGTAAGGCTTACATTAACACTGCGATGCAATTACTGTGAAATGCCCCTTGTTTCAACAGTCTAGCACCTGTTCTGGTCAATGCACCTACCCAGCACGTCTTTCAGATTGTAGGAGGAAACCGGAGCACCCAGAGGAAACCTGTGCAGGCATAGAGAGAATATGCAAACTCCACACAGACTGTGACCCAAGCTAGGAATTGAACCTGGGTTAGGTTAATTGGTCATACTATATTAACCCTGGTGTCAGGAGGATTAGCAGTGTAAATATAGGTGTTATGGGGAATAGGACCTGCGTGGTATTGTGGTAGGCGTAGATTTGATGAGCTGAATGGCCTTCTTCTGCACTGTAGGGATTTTATGATTCTAAGTAGACTTGTATTAACATTGCAGTGACCACCAGTGGATGGTCTAGCCACCACATACCTGCCTGCCGCTGACCCCTCCATGTTCATACCAATTACAGTTAAATGCCCAATTAAGGGCTTCATCCTAACATTGCTGGGATTTAGCCAGCAGAGGGTGTGTTGCCCATGCCAGTTGGCTAGGCTGTCAGATTTGCCTACGCAGATTGATGGATATAAGATGGGATTGTTCCTCTTCAAGGTGCTCCTTGTACCCATAGAGCTCTTCCCCATGCTCCCATGGGCCTTCATCCACCTTCCTACTCAGCTGATGGAAACTCAAAAGGCTTATCCAAATCCTGATGTGATGCCTCACGCCTCAGTTCTGCACTGGAGAGCTAGCCTTTGGTTTGACCCAGTCTCTCAATACCAGGTTAAAATCCAACAGGTTTATTTGATAGCAAACACCACTAGCTTTCGGGGCTCTGCCCCTTCGTCAAATGTTTTCCTTGACCAACAAGTTTCCCAAGTCAGACTTGCTGTCCTTGGGAGTAAAAATCCCATCTCAATTCTACCAGTAGCCATTTGGCCATTCAATGGTTGTGAGGCAAACAGCAGTTGCCGGATGGCTATTCCTCGAACTGAGATGGGGCTTATATCCCTCCAGGGCAGCAAGTCCCAACTGAGAAACCTGCTGGTCCATCAAAAGGCCAGCTCACCAGCATAGGATTTCGGGTTTTCGTCATCTGGGTAAGAAGGTGGATGAAGGCCCTTGGGGGGTGGGGAGCGGGGTGGTGCTAGCTGGTGAGGTATAATCTTGGGGAGGCCCTCTGTTGGTCACAGGGAACACCCTTAGATAGAATTCTTTGGCAGGCTTCTCCCTGACATTTGTGATAGGGGATGGGGAATGTGGCACCTGATATAATCTCGCCTGTTAACCCTACTTTACTCCAAGCTATGGCCTGCCGCTTGCAAGCATTTTTCACCTACTTACTCATTGTCTATTTCCATAGATGTGTCATCCCTTTACTAATCCATTTGTTTTATAATGAAGAGCTGCTGAAAGCAGCTTGGCTTATTCATCTCATACATTCCAACAATTCCAGAGCGTTTGAGCACATAATCGCTGCTGATTCACCAGTGGAATGCTGAGTGAGTGCTGTTCTTTTGGAACCGCTGCAGCTTGGGTCAGAAGTTTGACTGGTGTCTGAAATATACACCAAGGATCTCCAATACATTTTTCAGCAAAGTGCAGGCGAGTTCCCTCAATGTCCTGGTCAGCATTTATTTCTCAAACTGCATCGCTGAAAATAAAGCAATCTAGTTAGTTATTTTAGTGCTGTTGCTGAGACCGTGCTGTGTTCATATCGGCTGTCAAGTTACCCCATAATGACGAGACAGGGTACAGGAAAGAGGTAGAGAATCTGATGAATTGCTGAGACAACCATCATCTCTCCTTCACTGTTAGTAAAATGAAGGAGATAGCCATCGACTTCAGGAAGCATAAAGGAGAACATTCCCCCGTTTACATCAACGGTGATTAAGTGGAAATGGTCAAGAACTTCAAGCTTTTAGGTATCACATCACCAATAACTTGTCTTGGTCCATTCATGCTGACACTGTAGGAAAGAAACCCTACCAACACCTCTACTTTCTCAGGAGCCTAAAGAAATTCAGCCATGTCCGCGACAACTCTAACAGATTTTTACAGATGCACCATAGAAAGCATCCTTTCCAGATGTATCACAGCTCAGTATGGCTCCTGCACTGACCAAGACAACAAGGAACTACAAAGGGTCGTTAATGTAGCCCAGTTCATCATACAAATCAGCCTTACATCCATTGACTCCATCCATACTGCCTTGGAAAAAAAGCAGTCAGCATAATCAAGGACCCCACACATACTCTCTTCCACCTTCTTCCATCAGGAAAAGGATACAAAAGCCTGTATCAACCGACTCAAGAACAACTTCTTCCCTGCTGCCATCAGACTTTTGAATGGACTTACCATATATTAAGCTGATCTTTCTCTACATTTTAGCTATGAGTGTAACACTACATTCTGCACCCTCTCCTTTCCTTCTTCCCTATGTACTTTATGAACAATATGCTTGCCTGTATAGTGTGCAAGAAGCAATACTTTCTACTGTTTCCCAATACATGTGACGATAATAAATCAAATCAAATCAAATATTACCATAGTGACAACATAACTATGAAGCTCCAATGAATTTTACACCATTCTGTAGCACTGCCTCCCATTAATTGCTTCGAGTACTGCACTAAGATTATTTCTAAAGGGATCTGAATCTCAGCAATTTAATATTTTTCATGTTGGTTACTCTCATGGTTTAAAATGATTAGAATATTCTGATTAATCTATTGCAGTAATCGGAATGATAATAGGAGGAAGTCACAATTTCCAATTTATCTCAGCACAGGGCAAAGAAAGGAAATGAATGCAAAGCAGGAACATTTGAGAAAAGAGAAGTTTAAAGGATGCTTGAAGGAATAGAATTTAGGAAGTTTTCAAATGGTCATAATCATCTCATTTGGATACGTGACAGGTCTAATGCCTCTTTAAAGGCCCCTTGACAATATTATTTGACAGCACCCCGGGAGACACTGGACTGACTGCCTTCAGGCAATGCTGGTCCACCTACAGCCTAAGAGATTATCCTTAAAGGGGCAGATCCTGGGCTTAAAATAAACATGTTGTGGAACCAGGAAATGTAGGAATATTCCAAACAGTTCCATGTTTGAATTATATGGACTGCCCCAGCCACCAATCCCATATTCCACTAGGACACTTCTTCAACTACTGTCAATATGACATATTTTAATGCTGGAAAATTAATGTAACCCTAGATAACATTTATTTATTAGTGTCACAAATGGACTTACATTAACATTGCAATGAAGTTGCTTTGAAAATCCCTGAGTCACCATACTTTAGAGCCTGTTTGAGTACACTGAGGGAGAATTTAGCATGGCCAATGCACCTAACCAACAATTTTTTTGGACTGTGGGAGGAAACTGGAGCACCCAGAGGAAACCTACACAGACACAAGGAGAACATGCAGATCCAAGCCAGAAATTGAATTGCTGCCTCATAGCTCCAGAGACCAAGATTTGATTTCTGGATTGGGTCACTGAGTGTCCTGAGTCTGTACGTTCCCCTATGTCTATGTGGGTGTGCTTTAGGTTTCTCCCACAGTCTGAAAGACATGCTAGTTAGGTGCATTGACCATGTCAAATTCTCCCTCTGTAGCTGAATGGGCATAGGAGTGTGGCAACTAGGGGATTTTCACAGAGAATTCATTGCAGTGTTAATATAAGCCTACTTGTGATTAATAAATAACCTTTAATTTTAAACTTTATAATATTGTCGTTTGTCATAAAAACCCATTTAATTCACTAATGACCTTTAGGGAAGGAAATCTGCCATCCTTACTTGGTTTGGCTTTTGAATGAGTCCAGATCCACAATAATGTTGTGACACTTAACTACCCTCTGAAATGGCTTAGCATTGAAGGGCAATTAGGGATGGGTAACAAATGCTTGCCCAGCCTGTGACGCCCACATCCCATGAAAGAATAAGGAGAAAAATGGTGTCGCCAGATGTGAGGCTTGAAGGTCAGATAGTACATGTAAGAGGAGGCTTCAGGTACCTTGCAACTGTGTTCCTGTAATGAAAATGTGTTACTGATAAAGTTAGATTGTAACAGTGGTGGCGGTCAGCATGCATTGTCAAAAACAAGACTGGTTTTACCTTATTTTCTTCCTGTTGCTATGTTTTCCTTCCCAGAACATTTACCTCAGACTGTGGACTGAGCCACTTTTGATTCGATCATTCTTTATTTCATTGAGAATGACTGCAAGGTATAGAACATAGAACATTACAGCGCAGAACAGGCCCTTCGGCCTTCGATGTTGCACCGACCGATTAAGAAAAAGCAATGACCCTCTAACTTAAACCATTCCCTTTTCTTCCATAAACTTATCTACTAACTTCTTAAACGCCACCAAACTTGGCGCATCAATAACTGCAGCAGGCAGGGCATTCCATACCCTTACCACCCTCTGGGTAAAGAACTACCTCTGACATCCGTCCTATAACTACCACCCCTTAATTTAAAGCTATGTCCCCTCGTGCTAGCTTTCTCCATCCTAGGAAAAAGGCTATCACTGTCCACCCTATCTAAACCTCTAATCATATTATATGTTTCAATAAGGTCTCCTCTTAGCCGCCTTCTTTCTAACGAAAACAACCTCAAATCCCTCAGCCTCTCTTCATAAGACCTGCCTTCCATACCAGGCAACATCCTGGTAAACCTCCTCTGTACCCTCTCCAATGCCTCCAAATCTTTCTTATAATGCGGGGACCAGAACTGTACACAATACTCCAAGCGTGGCCGCACTAGAGTTTTGTACAGTTGCAACATGACGTTGCGGCTCCGAAATTCAATCCCCCTACCAACAAAAGCTAAGACTCCGTATGCCTTCTTAACAACCTTATCGACTTGATTGCCAACTTTCAGGGATCTATGCACCTATACACCAAGATCCCTCTGTTCTTCAACACTATTAAGAGTCCTACCATTAGCCCTATACTCTACACATTTGTTATTCCTGCCAAAGTGAATTACCTCACACTTTTCCACATTAAACTCCATTTGCCACCTCTCGGCCCAGCTCTGCAACTTGTACAAGTCTCTCTGCAAACTATAACACCCCTCTTCACTATCTACCACTCCACCGACTTTAGTGTCATCTGCAAATTTACTAATCCATCCTTCCATACCCTCATCCAGATCATTTATAAAAATTACAAACAGCAGGGGCCCCAAAACAGACCCCTGAGGTACACCACTTGTAACCGAACTCCACGATGAATAACTTCCATCAACCACCAACCTCTGTCTTCTATCAGCTAGCCAATTCCTAATCCAATTAGCTAAATCACCCTCAATCCCATACATCTGCATTTTCTGAAGAAGCCTTCCATGGGGCACCTTATCGAACGCCTTACTAAAGTCCATATAAACCACATCAACTGCCTTACCCCCATCCACCTCTTTGGTCACTTTTTCAAAAAACTCAATAAGGTTAGTAATATCTCCTACTTCACTTCTTTTAAAGGCAACAGCGTGTGCTACAGACATACTTGATATTACTTGAGCTGAATGCAACTGTCTAAACTATTGGCAAATATTTCCGCCTTGCCCTCCCCGATACGTGATTGCCCTCTATCAGACCACAAATTAACTAAGCAATTAAATTCCTTCAGGGTACAATTATTACATATACTTCAAAAGAAGTTAAATTAAGATGAATCATGCTAGCAGAGCACCATTCATTTGCATTTTGATAGGCTCATTTCTGCTAAATAAAAAAAAAATCTTCCTCATTATCTATTGTGAACAGGCCATCTTTTTGGCTGGGAACTGAATGGAAGGAGTTATACTGTCTTATATTTTAACTCAAACTGAGTTAAAGTGACAATTGAGTTGGGTAATAGTGGAAATGGGATGACAAGACCAATTGCCACCTCTCCACCCAGCCATGCTTCGTCTCTCTATGAAGGTCCACTGCAGGTCATTCCTTCCTGACTGGCTGCCTGTCAGGCAGAGGAAGATCAGCCTCAGCAAGTCTTGGCTGGATACAAGTCAGCGATTCTTAAAGAGCTGACAAACATCAAGAATCCTCAAAGCGACAGTGTAAGCCTTCGTATCTGTGCAAAACAAGTTCCAAAAGCTCCCCAGCTGATAAACTAGAATCTGCTGAACATGAATGACGGGCACGTTCCCATTGGGCACTGAGTTAACGATTCAGTTAATTTTCTTTTCCCCATTCTGCTAAGTAAGCTCAGATTTAGATGTGCTGTCTAGTGACTGGAATTTCCCAAACAACAGGTACACTGAGAGTGAACTTAGCATGGACAATTCACTTAACCAGCATGTTTTTGGACTGTGGGAGCAAACCTGGGCACTCGAAGGAAATCCACGCAGACACAGGGAAACATGCAAACGCCACACAGGAGTGACCCAGGCTGGCAATTGAACCCAGGTCCAGTGCTGTGAGGCAGCAATGCTACCACTGTGCCACCATACTGCCCAATTTCTATTTTTTCAATTTCTACAACATGTCACTCAAAATTTTCCACTGTTATGATTGCCATAGAGATCAAGAACATTTTAAAAGATATTTGAATTTCCAGTAGCTGTCTGAAATAATCACATAGCAAGATCTGAAACTTTAAGGAGCTGAGGTTTCCTGTCCCATGCACTGCAAGAATCGTAGCGAGTGGGACACAAAATTTGGCAGAACATGTAAAGATTTGCTCATCTCAAACGAGAACTTTTAGTCTTGAGGTAAACAGCCAGAAAATCCTGTCCAAGATTTTCATTGTAACAAAAAGAGCATTGTTTAATCCTTATTCATTTTTCTGTCCATTCCCTTATTTAACAGTTAATGTAGAACATAGAACATAGAACATTACAGCACAGAACAGGCCCTTCGGCCTTCAATGTTGCGCCGACCAATATAAAAAGCAATGCCCCTCCAAACTAAACCATTCCCTTCTCTTCCATATACTTATCAACAAACCTCTTAACCGCCACCAAACTTGGCGCATCTACAACTGCTGCAGGCAGGGCATTCCACTCCCGAACCACCCTTTGGGTAAAGAACCTACCTCTGATATCCGCCCTATAACTATCACCCCTTAATTTAAAGCTGTGTCCCCTCGTGCTAGCTTTTTCCATCTAGGAAAAAGGCTATCACTGTCCACCCTATCTAAACCTCTAATCATCTTATATGTTTCGATTAGGTCCCCTCTTAGCCGACTCCTTTCTAACGAAAACAACCTCAAATCCCTCAGCCTCTCTTCATAAGACCTGCCCTCCATACCAGGCAACATCCTGGTAAACCTCTTCTGTACCCTCTCTAATGCCTCCACATCTTTCTTATAATGTGGGGACCAGAACTGCACACAATACTCCAAGTGCGGCCGCACTAGAGTTTGTACAGTTGCAACATGACGTTGCGGCTCCGAAATTCAATCCCCCTACCAATAAAAGCTAAGACTCCATATGCCTTCTTAACAACCTTATCGACTTGACTGCCTACTTCCAGGGATCTATGCACATACACACCAAGATCCCTCTGTTCATCTAGACTGCTAAGAATCCTACCATTTGCCCTATACTCTACACATTTATTATTTCTGCCATAGTGCAGTACCTCACACTTTTCCACATTAAACTCCATTTGCCACCTCTCGGCCCAGCTCTGCAACTTGTCCAAGTCCCTCTGCAAACTACTGCACTCCTGAAATATGGCTGAAAACCTCATAGCATGGTTATGCTTTACGATGTCTCCATAATTAGACACTTAATTCTCCCAAAACTAGTCCAAAGATAGAACGTTACAGCGCAGAACAGGCCCTTCGGCCTTCGATGTTGCACCGACCAATTAAGAAAAAGCAATGACCCTCTAACCTAAACCATTCCCTTTTCATCCATAAACCTATCCACTGACCACTTAAATGCCCCCAAACTTGGCGCATCTACAACTGCAGCAGGCAGGGCATTCCATACCCTTACCACCCTCTGGGTAAAGAACCTACCTCTGACATCCGTCCTATAACTACCACAATAGGATATTCTCTGCTCCTCATGGCCTGCTTTCTGTTTCCTTTTCAAACCAGGCCATTTCCAACTCCAGAACTGACTTCATTTTGATGATTACACTGGAGATTCCTTCCCTATAACCCAAGCTAGGTGAATCATCCGGTCTGCTTTAAATCCTCAGAAACAGCAGCCAGAGTTTTTTCAGCTGTTCACGCACTGCAGTGTTGCATGTAAGAATAGAGAATTTGCTGCTCAGCCAAATCTCCTTTCACTGTAGCAAGACTGGAAAATCCCAGCTGCACGCAAGGTTGGAGCATCCAGCCCATTAGGGATGTTTTACCGCAATTGTATATCATGTTGGTGAGGCCACACCTGGAGTATTGTGTACAGTTTTGGTATCCTTATCTGAGGAAGAATGATTTCAGGAACGATGTTCTTGCTCTAGAAGGAGTGCAGTGGCAATTAATCAGACTGATTCCTGGGATGGCAGGCCCTTCATATGTGGGGAGACTGAACTCATTGTAGTTTAGAAGAATGAGAAGAATCTCGTAGAAACTTATCAAATTCTAACAGGATTCTGCAGATTAGATTTTTAAAAAAATGTTTTCGACAGTGAGGGAGTCCAGAGTCCATAGTTTGAGGAAAAGGGGTAAACTTTTTATGACTGAGATGAAGAGAAATCTCTTCACCCAGAGCGTGGTGAATGTGTCGAATTCACTTCTACAGAATGCAGTTGAGACAAATGTGTAATTTCAGGAAGAAATTAGATATAACTCAGGGGGCTCAAGAGATCAAGGGATATGGAGGCAAGGCAGGATCAGGATATTGGATTCGATGATCAACCATGATTGTAATGAATGGCAGAATAGGCTCAAAAGGCCACATGTCCTAGTTCTGCTTCTATTTTCTATGTTCCATTGACTTTTCAATCTGAGTACAAGGACAAGGTGATTCATTGAGTCAACTTTTCTTCCTCCAAGTGTCAGACTAGCTGTCTCTATCTCCTACTCTCTGCTCTCAGATGGCAGTAGATCAACTTTGTGAGTTTGTGAAGTAACTTAGAACACAATTTCTGGTTTTCTATGAACTTTCTTCTCCAAAATGTCATCTCCCTGGCAACATGATTTTATTTTTAAAAATTCATTTAAATATAAAGGGATATGATCCCTGGAAGCGTAGGGAGTTTTAGTTCAGTCAGGCAGCATGGTTGGTGGAGGCTTGGAGGGCCAAAGAACCTGTTCCTGTGCTGTAATTTTCTTTATTCTTTGTGTATTTGTGGGATAAGGATGCCACTGGTTGACCAGCATTTATTGCCCATTTCTAGTTACTCAAAGGCAGTTAAGAATCAGCCACATTGCTGCGGCTCTGGAATCACATGTAGGCCAGACTAGATAAGGACAGCAGACTTCCTTCCCTAAAGGGCATTAGCGAACCAAATTAGCCTTTTCAACAATCATTCCATGGTCACCGTGGATACTTAATTCCACCATCTGCTGTGGTGGAATTCAAACCAGGGTCACAGAACATTAGCTGCGTTTCTGGATTAATAGCTTCGTGATAACACCACTGGGCCATCGCTTAGTATAGCACAAATAGGGATAAAAATAATTGGAAAAATTTTAGATGTTAGGCCCGTCATTGTAACTGAACTCAGCCCAGTCTTTATTCAACACAATGTGCCACACGAACTATTAAGAACTACTGGACGATGATTAGGATTAGAAATAGAATCATAGAATCCCTACAATGCTGAAGGAGGAAGTTTGACTCATCATCTCTGCACTGACCACAACCCCACCCAAACCCTATCCCCATAACTCATGCATTTACCCTAGCTAGCCCCCTGACATTAAGAGGTAATTTACCATGGCCAATCCACCTAACCCACACATCTTTGGACTGTGGGAGGAAACGGAGGAAGCCCACGCAGACACAGGGGTAACATACAAACTGTATTCAGACAAAGACCCAAGCCGGGAATTAGATCCAGATCCCTGGCCCTGCAAGACAGCAGTGCTACTGGCATAATCCCTGGCTCTGATCTCCACGATGTGGAGATGCTAGAGTTGGACTGGGGTAAACACAGTAAGAAGTCTCCCAACAACAGGTTAAAGTCCTTCAGGTTTATTTGGTAGCAAAAGCCACTAACCTTCAGTGCCTCTGACCCTTTGTCAGGTGAGTGGAGAGTTTGTGATCAGAACTCTCCACTCACCTGATTGAACGGTTAGAGGTCTCAAAGCTAGTGGTTTTTGCTATCAAATAAACCTGTTGGACTTTAATCTAGTGTTGGGAGACTTCTCACTCTGATCTCCACTGCAACTCCTTCACTACTTGCAAATTTAGATCAGGTGGTTCTACCTTGGAGTGGAACCGAGGATTTTTCTATTCTTCAGTGCTCAATACAGCCCCACAGCTGACATTGGAGCTTCTGAGGAAAAAATGGATATTAAAAATAATAAATGAGAAAGTAAATAAAATCAAACAAACATTGCATTCCATTTAGTTTTTGCTTGCCGCTGACGTTAATTGATTTAAGCAAGGGGAAAAGAGTTCTTGTGCCCAGTGTTACAATATTACATGGTGATGTCTGCTCTCTGATTGCCATCCACTATTTGCTTTGGGCACAGAGGGGAGGAAACAGTTTTGACTGTTGTGTTCAGTTCAGGAAATAGCTACTAGCTGTGCCTCAGCACTGATGCCAGACTGGCTCTGTTGATAGAATTGGATTGCTGTGAACTTTGAAGAACTACGATTAGTTGCCAAATGTGATGTTATCCTGTAATTTCAGAAATAGCCTTATTTGTCTTACTTGCTGACAGATGGGCACATTGCCAGCCATAAAACAACCGCCTGTCTCTTCAAACGATACTACACTTAGAAACAAGATTTCGCACCTGCACCAGTCAGATTTGCTAAGTGATTTTTAAGGTGGTTTCTTTCTTCCACGGAATTCAATTCTGTTTCACCAAGATAAGTCAGATTGCTTAAATTCATGACATAATAGTCAAGGGGAATGCGTTTAAAGTGCAAAAGACTCAGCTCCCGCTGTTTCTCCCTCCTGTTTTGTCTATGCTACATATTGCATATAACTGGTCGTCTTATAATTTCTTTCACACATTTTTCATCATCGCACAGCTCTTGAACCAGTTAAAATATTCAGGTTTTTGTCACAAAAAAACCCAGAATGTGGGCTGTTCTTGCAGTTCTCAAGTGAAGTATTTCATAACAGAGTGCAGAACAAGGAGAAAAGATAGAAACAGAGAAACACAGAAGCAAGAAGTAGGAGGAGGCTATTTGGCCCTTTGAGCCTGCTCCGCCATTCACTCTGATCACAGTTGATTGTCAAATTCTGTGGCTTAGCTGGTTAAAGCCCCTGCTTAGCAAATAGGAGATTCTGTGTTCACAATCCCTAGCTTAGCCTTAATCCCTTTCAAATGATTTTTTGGTAGTGGTACAGTGGCACAATGTTAGCACTGCTGCCTCATCGCACTGGGGACCCAGCTTCGATTCCTGGCTCGGTTCACGGCCTGTGCTGAGTTGTTCCCCCCATGTCTGTGTGGGTTTCCTCCCATAGCCTGAAAGAGGTGATGGTTGGGTGCATTGACCATGCTAATTTCTCCCTCTGTGTACCCGAACAGGTGTCAGAGCGTAGTGACTTGGGGATTGACACAATAATGTCATCACAGTGTTAATGTAATCTACTAGTGACACTAATAAAATTTTTAAAAATTAAGTATCCTGATTCCACATCCCCCCCTTGATCCTTTTAACTCCAAGAGCTATATCTAATTTCTTTGTGAAATCAGACAATGTTTTGGCCTCAACTACATTCTGTGATAGTCAATTACACAAATTGACCACTTGCTGGATGAAGAAATTTCTCCTCTCCCCATTGTAACAGGTTTACCTCTTATCCTCAAACTATGACTTCTAGTTCTGGATTCACCCACCATTGAGAACATTTTTTCATCACTCCTCTGCTGGAAGAATGCTCGACAGGCAAAGATAATTTGGTAAGAGCCCCAATAATTTGTTTCACCCTCCCTAAAATTACATTGTGATCTTCTCATGCTCCCTGTCATGGTATATATCTTGAAATCTATGATTTGCATCCCACAAATGGGATGCATATAAAGGCTTGACCTGAACATTCCCACCAACCCCCCCAGTGTCTGATTCTCCATGACGCCAGCAGGAAAACAAACTGGTATAGAATATGTCTGGAACAATGAGGCATACAGAACTCAGGCCATGCCTGGGGCTGCCTTTGGAATTTTGAATAGAGACCACTAGTGACCCCAGACCCTGAAACATCACAGGATTGGAGGTGGGAGGGCATCTATTGGGTGGAGCTTTCAGCTTCAATGTCATTGGGGAGATCCACCTTCCAGCCTCAGCTGGAAGATGTAGGACCACCTTCTTTCTTAGGAAGTCCACTTTCTCTCTTCACAAAGTCCATCTTCTTTTTACACCATTGGGTCAGTGATATTGGCAACCTTTTAAATATGGCACCCAGATATGACTGCAGATGTACGTCATCAAGCCTGCCCCACAACAGAAGATGGGGCGAAACTCAAGAGTACATAATTAATATTGGGGACAGAAGAGATGGCATGGTTTTCCCTCACCATCCACAGCAGAAAGGAGACTTGTCCCCACTCCTGCCCTGAATTAATGAGTATAATGCAGCCAAAGTTGTTTCTTCAGCAGTTACGAGACGGCACTTCCATAAGAACAAAGAACAAAACCGCACAGGAAACAGGCCCTTCGGCCCAACGAGCCCGCGCCGCCACCCCGATGTTCCCACTTCTACACGCGATCCCTGTCCATGTTTATAGATCTATGGATTAAAAACCAAATTTGAGACAATTTAGGGAGGATTTGTTTTGCCAATTAGCTTAAGAGCACATCTTTGGGATGTGGGAGGAAACCAGAGCTCCCGGAGAAAACCCACGCAAGCACGGGGAGAATGCGCAAACTTCCACAGACACAGGTCCAAATCCATGTATCTGCACAGCACAGCTATAGTCACTGCGCTATCGTGTTGCCCATCAGATGGTCCAGGTCAAGCATACACTAACGATGTGAAGCAGTAGGATACTCTCGACAAAGGTCCAAGAGAAGTCCTCTCACGACCCATCGCGTGTATGCCCCTCGTTAGACAACAAGGTGGACCAAAGCACCTGTAGCATAAAAACAAGTACATCAATATCATCATCTATTTACACACTTCCCAGGGACTCCCAAGGCTCATGATCCCTATTTTAAATCAGTTTTCTATACCCCTACATTCCCATTCTGTTCATGTGCCCATCTAAGTATTTCTTAAATAACTCCAGAGTACCTGCCTCCACCACTTTACTTGGCAGCGCATTCCATACCCCCACCACCCTCTGTGTGAAAAACTCCCTCTAGCATCCAAATTATACCTTACCCCCCTCACCCTAAGCCCATGACCCCTCGTGCTATTTGAGTCCATCCTAGGAAAAAGCTTGGCCCTGTTTACTCTATCTATCCCCTTCAAAATCTTGTACACCTCTATCAGATCTCCTCTAAGTTTA
This sequence comes from Sphyrna mokarran, assembly GCA_024679065.1. Taxonomy (NCBI): domain Eukaryota; kingdom Metazoa; phylum Chordata; class Chondrichthyes; order Carcharhiniformes; family Carcharhinidae; genus Sphyrna; species Sphyrna mokarran. The sequence continues at coordinate 23,078,897 of JAGIQG010000007.1, read as the reverse complement.
CGTCCTTCTAAGGAAAACAGTCCCAATTTGCCTAATCTCTCCTCGTAATTCAGCCCTTCCATACCAGGCAGTATCCTGGTAAACCTCCTCTGCGCTCTTTCCAGAGTCTCCACGTCCTTCCAGTAGTAAGGCGACCAGAACTGGACACAGTATTCCAAATGAGGTCTAACCAGCATTTTATACAACTGCAACATTAAAGGCCAACTCTTGTACTCTGTACCCCTTCCTATAAAGGCTGTCCTATAAGGTGTCACATTTGTATATGGTCCTTAGGGTCAATATTTTCAGAGGTTTTTTCAAATGTGTCAATACTGACACTAGAATCCCAAAGTGATTGCTCTCATTGGAACTCAGTCATGGCATAGGACTCCCCGGTGAACAGAGGAAACATTTTAGTGATATCCACAATATATCCCTGAAGTGGTCAGGCAAACTAGCTCTTTCAAGTGAGACCCTGGCTTGTGACCAAGCAGAATGGAAACGGTGAGCACCAGTGCCTCGCAGCGCCAGGGATCTGGGTTCAATTTTCAGCTTGGGTCACAATACGTTTGGAGTCTGCACGTTCACACCATGTCTGAGTGGCTTTCCTCCAGGTGCTCTGGTTTCCTCACACAGCCCATAACTGAGAGGTTAGGTGGATTGGCTATGCTAAATTGTCACTTAGTGTCTCAAGCTGTTTACATGAACTGGATTAACCATGGGAAATGTGTGGGTTTTTGGGAACAGAACAGGGGACAGGGCTTAGGTATGCTACGTTGTCAGAGAGTCTTGGAGATAAAATGAATGACCTCTTCTACATTGTAACGATTCTATGATTCTATAATTTTATGAGCCTATGATTCTACGATTCATTTGAGAAAGCACCAAACAATCCATGGTCATCCAGAGGCTGAGGATTGTTGAAAAAAGAGATGTGCTGTTAAAGTTTATCATTTTGCATTCATCAGGACAGATTCACCAGAGTGCCAAATCCAAATGGGAATAGGACCTGGGTGGTACTGTGGTCAATACAGACATGATGGGCCAAATGTCTCTTTCTGTTTGGTAGGAATTCTATGAAATCCTGGATAATTGGAATAACAACTTACACTGCATGAGAAGACGGTGCTGATTAGTTGGCAAAAGAACTCTGACTGGCAGAGATGTTGCCATGGAAAATACACCAGGATACAATTAGTTGCCAAGCTACAATTAAAATTCAGATCAGGGAGGCTGACGCTGATTGGTCAAGAGAAAAATGAAAAATGAAAATAAAAATGAAATATGAGGAAAAATGAGAAATATAAATGGACTAGGGGATAACAGTTCCTCCAAGCTTTTGTTTAGTTGAAATAGTCAAAATATGTGAAGATGCTTCTTTCATCTGCAGCAGACAGCATCTTTTTTGTGAATATATGTAGCTTCCAGCCTTTACTGTAGTTCTTAAATTGGTTGTCAGTGTAATTCTCAGCACAATCAGAATTGTTTGCTAAGTGCGGCCCAATCATGGAATCACGTCTAATGATGGACACTTTGTTTTGAATTTTGCAAGCAGAGGTTTGTTCAGTAGAGTCAATAATTTGTTTGTTCCAAAAAGCCAAAGGAATGTGTTCCTTGATTTGATTTCACTGCCAACCATTGGGATGTAGGGTCTATATACCTGACATCAAACTGAAATTCATAGACCACATTATTCATTTATGTAATGGGCAAAATATCTTTTTGGTTTGATGGTAGCATGCTGTTAGTGCATTGTAGCAGAGTGGAACAACTAGCTTTAAATGTTGCTCGAATCTCCAAGACTGTTTAACCTTACAGGGTAATCTCAGGTAGGCTGGGCACTCTTCAAGGTTGAAAGTGGAAGCATTAGGCCTAGTCATGAGTTTACATGGTACAAAGCAAGCAATGATCTATCAGGATAGTCATTATGCTGTAGAGTGGTTTTTGTCCACTTTATTCCAGCAACAAGCTTGCACAGTGAGCAAATGGGTGGTACAGTGGCACAGTGAATAACACTTTGCCTCACAGCGCCAGGGACCCAAGTTCAGTTGGATGATTGTCTATGTAGAGTTTGCACATTCTCTCTGTGTCTATACGGATTTCCTCTAGGTGCTCCTGTTTCCTCCCACAGTTCAAAGATGTGCAGGTTAGGAGAATTGGCCATGCTAAATTGCTCCTTAGTGTCCAAAGATGCGTTGGTTAGATGGATTAGTCATGGGAAATTTGTGGGGTTACAGGGGAGGAGAGGGCCTGAGTAAGATGTTCTGTCAGAGAGATGGCATAGAATCGATAGGCCGACTGACCTCTTCTGCACTGTAGGGATGATATGATTCTATGAAATGTTTCAGATATTTACAAGATTGTCAGTAAGGTCAATCTTAGCAAATAAGGGCATTGGAATTCTAAAATGTATCTTGACCAGTAATGGTGGGCTTGAGGTAAACAATAGAATAGAAGCCATTCACAGGTTCCTTGAGTATGTTGAGGAAAGGCAGCTCATTTAACTGTTCCATTTCAAAGATCAATCTGAGTGCAGGATGGAGAGGAGAACAGTGTGTAAGGAAATTCTTGCATACAGCTTTGGATTTAAATATACCAAACACATCAGCTGGAATTCTCTGACCATTCATAAAACATAAGCACAGTACAGGCCCTTTGGCCTTCAATGGTTTCACAGGTCGGCGCAACAATCTACAGCCCATCTAATCTACACTGTTCCAATATTATCCATATGTTTATCCAATAGCTATTTAAATGCCCCAAATGTTGGTGAATCCACTACTGTTGCGGGCAATGCATTCCACACTCTTACTATTCTCTGAGTAAAGAATCTACTTCTGATATCTGTCGTATATCTATCCCCCCTCAATCTCCATCTGAGGAAAAACGTTCACAATGTCCACCCTATCTAATCCTCTGATCATCTTATATGCCTCTATTAAGTCACCTAGCAACCGTCTTCTCTCTAACGAAAACAGCCTCAAGTTCCTCAGCCTTTCCTCACCTTCCCACCATACCAGGCAACATCCTGGTAAATCTCCTTTGCATCCTTTCCAATGTTTCCACATCCTTCCTATAATGCGGCATACGGTTCTGTATGCAATACTCTAACTGCAGCTGCACCAGAGTTTTATACAGCTGCAACGTGACCTCATGGTTCCGAAACTCAATCCCTTTATCAATAAAAGCTAACACACCATATGCCTTCTTAACAACCCTATCAACCTGGATGCTAACTTTCAGGGATCTATGCATATGGACACCAAGATCTCTCTGCTCAACCAAACTACCAAGTAACTTACCATTAGTCCAGTACTCTGCATTCCTATTACTCCTTCCAAAGTGAATCACCTCACACTTTTCCATATTAAACTCCATTTGCCACCTCTTAGCCCAGCTCTGCAGCTTATCTATGCCTCTCTGTAACATTCTTCCGCACTGTCCACAACTCCACTGACTTCAGTGTCATCTGCAAATTTACTAACCCATCCTTCTATGCCCTCATCCAGGTCATTTATAAAAATGACAAACAACAGGAGTTTTAGCCCCAAAACTCCTGTCCTTGTGGTATACCACTAGTAACTGAACTCCAGAATGAACATTTCCCATCAACCACCACCCTCTGTCATCTTGCAGCTAACCAGTTGCTGATCCAAACGGCTAAATCACCCTCAATCCCATGCCATAATTTCTACAATAGCTTACCATTCATGCCGATGGATTCCCCAGTCCCGCTGATTGTTTCTTTGGCAGGCGGAAGTGAACTATGTGCCGCCTCCTCCTGGTGGGAAATATGCAGTTAGGAGGCTGAAGTATATCACCCATCGTCTATGCAAGGGTTTGGGGGTTAGTATCAGTCCATTCAAGACATGTTTCTTGGGGAAACATGGCAACAGGAGAATGAGGGGAAATCTTATAGAAACATATAAGATTATGAAGGGAATAGATTAAACGGAAGCAGAGAAGTTGTTTCCACCGGTGAGTGAAATTAGAACTCAGGGACATGGCCTCAAAATAAGTGGGAGCAGATTCACGACTGAATTGAGGAGGAACTTCTTCACATAAAGGGTTGTGAATCTGTGGAATTTCCTGCCCAGTGAAGCAATTGAGGCTACCTCATTGAATTTTTTTAAGGCAAGGATTGATCAATATTTGAACAGTAAAGGAATTAAAGATTATGGTAAACAGACGGGTGAGTGGAGCTGGGTCCACGAAAAGATCAGCCATGATCTTATTGAGGGGCTAGATGGCCTACTCTTGTTCCTGGTTCTTATAATCTTATGTTCTAACACCATCTGCCTGGACAAAGGTTAAAACTGAACACACCTACTGAATTCATATTTTCTATAAATACAGATGCAGACAATGGCAGCTCATCCAGATTACCATGATGGATGGGATCCCCTAGCTATGCTCACCCAAGATCAATGGATCTTTGCATACTTTGTTTCCCACCTTCTACAATTCCCATGGGAAGCTGTGCAGGAAAATTCTGCTTGATATGTCAATGGCTTCCTTGAGTAGTACGTAAGAAGGTGGCAATTTTCAGTGAGTGCATGAGCACAGTATTGCCGTTGATTTGTAAACTGTGTACGTTTTTTTCACAAAGATGAAGGAATTCTTCACCCTGTCTGTCCAAGGGAGTCCAAAAATGATTTCTATACATACTCTATCTCCTTTCACTCCAGACCTCTGAGTCACATTTCGTCTCTCACTTTCTAGAATTCATAGAATGTGAAACAAATGTTACCTTAACCAGAGAACTCGCATTTTGACACCACAGATAAACATGCAGATATACATCACACATTCACACCTTCTATTCTCTCTGTGGACTTTCATTAGCAGCCTTTCCCCTTGTTTTTGTGGCTATGACTCATCTTTCATTCCCTCACCTTACAATATAAATATCTCCCACTTTCTAAGCCTTTGAGCTTGAACAAAGGGTTATCTGGACTCAAAACATCAGCTCTTTTCTCTCCCTGCAGATGCTGCCAGACCTGCTGAGATTTTCCAGCATTTTCTCTTTTGGATGTAAATATGCATGTCGCCTTTTAGTTTAAACTTCAAATGTGAAGTTCACCTCAGTAAAGCATTGGGGATTTTTCTCCAACTTTCTTTTGAAAAAGCTTTGAAAAATGTTCACACTTATTAGAAAAAACAGCTAGAAGCTAAATATCATTCACTGAACATTACTGTTGCTTCTGAGGAACTTTGGTAAACAATTTATCCCCAGACTGCATCATCTAAATTCAGCTCACAATACAAACGCACATCAAAAATATTCAAACCTTAGCACTGGTGAGAGGTCAAGGCTTTATGTAAAAGCCTTGCTATTAGAAGACATGAAAAATTAACTCAGTAGGTAAATTTAAACGTGTTTGAGTGGAATAATGGCCAGAATTCTCCAGTCTCGCCTGTCCCTGTAACTTCACCAGCAAGAACAGAGAACTTGACACTTAGCCAAATCTCCATTCACTGCAATGGGACTGGAGAATCCCAGCCACAGGTGAAGTTCGAGAATTATAGCCTTTTTTTATGTACATATTTGCTAAATCCCTTTTTTGGGAAGTATGAATTACTGGAAATGATGGAAGCAATGATACCAACAAACTTATATCAACATTTAGCTAAAACTTGCAGTACAAAGTAAGAGTAATTAAAGTAGCAGACACAAATTGATGCACCCCCAACGCCACCACCTCCCCCCCCCCCCACCCCCCGCCATCCCCATCCCCCTCCCCCTCCCCACCACCACCACCACTGCCGGAGATTGTGTAGATGATGGGTGGGGGGAGAAATGTACAAGTGGGGTCATTGAATCTCTACAGTGCAGAAGGAGTCCATTCAGCCCACTGAACCTGCTCCAACAACAATTGCACCCAGGCTGTACCCTCTGTTGCCCCACATATTTACTCTGCTAATCTCCCTAACACTAAGGGGAAATTTACCATGACCAGTCAACCTAACCAGCCCATCTTTGGAATGTGGGAAGAAAATGCAGCACACTCAGACATGAGTGTGAACACTCCACACAGACAGTGATCCGAGGCCAGAATTGAATCTGGGTTCCTGGCACTGTGAGGCAGCGCTGTTAACCACTGTATAGAACCATATAAGTGTAATATAGGACAGCTAATCTTTGACTATCCTTTCTGTTGAGAACTATATGCAAATCATTGTTGGAGCACAAATTTTTGTAACAAGTAATAGTTGCAGGAAAAGACCATTCCATAGTAAAGGAAAATACGTACAAACATTGAGATATCAGGAAGTTAAATTCATGATGGTACAGTGATTAGCACTGCTACCTCACAATATTAAGGATCCAGGTTCAATTCTGGCCTCGGTGACTGTGCGGAGTTTACACATTCTTCCCATGTCTGCATGGGTTTCCTCTGGGTGCTCTAATTTTTTCCCACAGTCCAAAGATGTGTGGGTTAGATTTTTATAAAGTTTACTTATTTATTAGTCGCACGTAAGGCTTACATTACTTGTAATGAAGTTACTATGAAATTCCCCTTTGTCTCCACATTCCAGCTCCTATTCAGGTCAACGCAGCTAACCAGCGCATTTTTCTGATTGTGGGAAGAAACCAGTGCCCCTGGAGAAACCCACACAGACACAGGAAGAATGTTCAAACTCCATGCAGTGACCCAAGCTGGGAATCAAATCCAGCTCCTTAGTGCTGTGAGTCAGAAGTGCTAACAACCACTGTGCCACCTTGCTGCACAATTTTCCATGCTAAATTGCTTCTTAGTAACGAAGGGACTAGCAGGGTAAATATGTGGGATTACAGAGATGGAACTTGAGTATGGAGATTGAATCTGGAAGGGATTGTTATTGGTGTAGCCTGATGTGCCAAATGGCCTCCTTCCGCGCTGTGGGGATTTTGTCAAATACCGCTAAAAGCTTGCGCAGAATAAATAGACCTTTGCTGTTGTTCCCTTGTAGTAAATCTGCCCAGCCCAAAAATTTAAGTACAGTTTACAACTTTTATATGATAACCTATCTAGCTTTTATGCTTAATATTTCACTGCACTGTGTGGGTCAGGCGAGAGCAAAGTGCTCCTCATCATCCACCAAATGTGCATGACTGTTTTGTGGTGCTTCTATTAGGCAGGTAACTGAGTTGCTATTGAAACAGTGAGTCACCTCTCAATAAATGCTAGTTTATTGTGTAACAATACTGCTTAATAGCAGTCAGTGCAAATTCCTTTAACCGTTAAAATAAAGACATGCGTTTATATAGTGCTATTCCCAGCCTCAAACCTTTTCAAAATGCTTTACAGACAATGAAAGTCTTTTGAATAGAGTCATTGCCATAATGTAGGTAGTGAAGAAGTGAATTTAGTTCAGTTGCTTGAGGAATAGTTGTTGGCCTGGACATGTCATGAGATCAAGATACTTGACCAGGCAGAATCTCATTTTAATAAATGCATTAACTAGGTAACAACCTTTACTCAAATGGAGCCTGAACTTGACGGTAAAGAAGTATACTTAAGTATATTTCACGCTTACATTGGACTATAAGGAGGCTTAATGGGCCAAATGGCCCCCTTTTGCACTTTAGGAATTCTATGATTCTATAAGAAGACCAATTCAGTGGCAGGGTGGCACAATGGTTAGCATTGTTGCCTTTACAGCATCAGGGACCCAGGTTCAATTCCAGCTTTGGGTTAATATCTGTGTGTTAATATCTGTTTGTGTTTCCTGCGTGTCATTTGATTTCCTCCCACACTCCAAAGAAGTGATGATTAAGTGGACTGAACATGCTAAATTGCCCCACACTGTTCCAAAATGTGTAGGTTAGGGGGATTAATAGCGTAAATAGGTGGGGTGCAAAGATAGGGCCTAAGTAAGAAGATCTTTTGGTGAACCAGTACAGACTCAATGGGCCAAATGGCCTCCTTTGTCCTGGGATTCTACAGTCTTATGAACTTAAACAGTACACTACAGCAATGTAACCCCAACCCTAACCTATTGTTGCACACTTGAAGATTTCAGGTATCATTTCTCTCGATTCATTAATCTTCCTACCTACATTCATGAGCCAACCTACAATCCCGCTACGGTGAACAGTTCAAATTCAGGAAGGTTACAGGATAAGAAAGAATAGTCTTATTATAAGTTTGAATTGACAGAATAGAGTTCAAGGGACAACTGGCATATCTCAAGAAAGAAAGCATCAAAAGATAACAAGAAGACAGCTAGATGGTGTTAAACTTGGAATGAGAAATATACCTATGCAATGGCTTATTTGTTCTCCTTTAATGCAGAAGTTTACATTTCAGTGCTGTGTAAAGCTATTAATGCAAAATGGATTGAGACTTGAACATGCATGTGGATGGTCAGACTTTGAAACAACAAACTCTGAACAATTAAATCTTTCAGGAAACATAACATTCCCACCCAATTTGTAGAATCACAGAATCCTACAGTGCAGAAGAGGCCCTTTGGTCCATTGAATCTGCATGAAAGACCCTGACCTGCCCACCTAATCACACTTGCCAGCACTTGGTCCATAGCTTGAGTGTCACAGCATGCCAAGTAATCATCCAGGTACTTCTTAAAGGATGTGAGGCAATCCATCTCCACCAGCCTCCCACCGCCTTCCTTGGTTAGTCATTCTGTGAAAGTGGTACCTTGAAGAGATCAGTTTTTTGGAAAATTTCTGTAACTGTAAATTTAGTCATGAGTCCTGTGATCCTTTAACAGTTGTATCCAAAAATTGAATTCAAATAGATAGTCATGCTTGATTTTTGGTGACTGCATAAATTAGCCACGGTCCAATTGAGTTTATGCTAGAATTAAAAAGTAATTTCAATAATTGTTATCTGTTGTTTTATGGTTTCTGCTTCTACTTAAAGGCTATCAAGTGAAATAATTTGTGACATGGAAATAGTCCACTTACTGTATGAATGAATTGGCTTTCTGCTGCTTTCTTTAAGGATCTTGGATGGCTCATAGAATCATAGAATCTTACATTGCAGAAGGAGGCCATTCAGCCCACCAAGTCTGCACTGACCACAATTCCACCCAGGCCCTATCCCCATAGCCCCATGCATTTTCCCCAACTGGCCCACCTAACACGAAGGGTCAATTTAACATGGCCAATCCACCTAACCTGCACATCTTTGACTGGGAGGAAATCGAAGCACCCAGAGAAATCCCATGCAGACACAGGGAGAACATGCAAACTCCACACAGTGACCCAAGCTGGGAATTGGACACATGTCCCTGGTGCTGAGAGGCAACAGTGCTTACCACTGTGCCACCGTGTGATGGATGAGATTTGATTATTAAAAAATATTGTGTGAGATTCTCTGATCTCCAGGCCGCGCGTGTCCCACTGGCAGAGGTGGCGGCTTGTTTGCTAGTGGCGGGATTCTCTGGTCCCTCTCCTGTCAATGGGAATTTCCATTGATGTCACCCATCCCAGCGGGAAACCCACAAGAGCCGGCGCGCTGCCAACGGAACTGGAGAATCTAGCTGGCGTGAATGGCCAGAGAATTCCAGCCATTGTTCTTTAAACATGGGCAACTATGAAAAGACTATATCTATTGTAGGACAATACTTGGCCTGGGAAAGTTATGATGGATCTTTTCAAACTAACTGTTGCCCTTGTCATTATGATGCATCCATAAATGGAACAGTTCCAGAAATTGGAGTCAGCAAAAATGAGGGAGTGGCAAAACAGGGTCATCTGTGGCTTGCATGTAAAACTGCAGGTACTAATGTCCCAGTGTCACTGATATGATGTCGCAATCCATTACTTATGTGCTGGACAAATATCTCTGGAGCTTTGGCTGGGTCTCCCAGTTGTTTTTCCAAATCTGGTTTGAATACTTCACATACAGAAACAAAATTGGTGCAAAACAAATGCAAATTCAGTTTGCTGTTCTGAGGTCTTTGAAATGTTACTTAATTTTATGTTTGATTGTGGAAGGAGGAATTATTCAACATGAAGTACACCTGTATCAATTAGCCAAACTGGTGAATGATTTTGCAAGGCACTTGGCGGCACAGTGTTTAGCACTGCTGCCTCACAGCGCCAGGGACCATGATTTAATTCCTGGCTTGGGTCACTGTCTGTGTGCAGTTTGCACGTTCTCCCTGTATCTGTATGGGTTTATTATGGATGCTCCAGTTTTCTTCCACAGCCTAAAAATGTGTAGGTTAGATGGATTGGCCATGCTAAAATGTGCAAAGGTATGTCAGTTTTGAAGATTAGCAGGGTAAATGAAATAGGGCAGGGTGGGCTTGGGGATGATACCCTGTTGGAGAGTTGGTGCAGACTCAATGAGCTGAATGTCCTTCCTCTGTACTGCAGGGATTCTATGATGCTATTCTATGACATGCGAAACAGACATGAAAGAAACCATTAAAGGTGCGAATCAAACTTTATTTTTCCCCTTATATATCGACTTTGCTGCTACAGATAACAATGACACTGAAGATTGACTGCAGCCTCTAGATATTTCCAACAACAGTTATAAAGACAATAAAGGTCCACCCTCATCCTTGTGGAACCTCAGGCTTCATTGTAAGAACCTATTATAAGCCATAAAACCAGAGAACTATATAAACAGAGAGACACTGAATCTTGTTATACCTGCAGTGGCACAAATAGCCACCATCTCTTATCTGGGACTGTCAAGGTTCATTTCAAAAAGGAAATATTGAAGGGAAATGGATGTAAATAAATGAATAATCTATAAGCTCTGATGGAATGCAAGGGACTACCAAAACAACTACCCGGAAGAGGGTCATTAATATAGACTATGACACTTTCAGAGGCTAATTATTGAGACATTAAACACCATAAAACAAAACCCATGTGTAGATGCCAGATAAACATCCCATTACAAAATCATTATGGAGGGAGGAGACCAATGACTTGAGTGAGAATTTTGAAATCTCTATATGCAGTTGATAACTCAGGAATAAGCTGTCTGCTGTTTAACCTCTTACTTGCAAGACTGCACATTGACTAAGCAACTTGAAAGGAGTCTCAGCCCCTTGAAACTGTTTATCTGGAAGCCTCAGGGCATCACCTTCAAGCAGAGCATGTTTCTGAGCATCAACCTCATCTCACTGGTATGCCATTAGTTTAAGGATGACACTTAGTGCTGCCAAGATCCTGCCTGAACTAGAATTTCTCTATGAAGGAACCTTCAAGTGGATTTTCACTTTTTGGATTCTGAAAATCTTGTGAACTGAAATTCATTTTTGTGTTTCTTTAGCTGTTAAGTTATTCATAGTTGGAAAACTCCTCTTTTCTGTCCCTATTACTATATACTTGGGATGTCTGTGAAGTTGTGACTATCTCTCTGAGTTTGAATGTGTGAATAAATTAAATTTCTGTTTTAATAATACACAGAGTCTGCTTCAAATTACTTTAAAAATTGGACTTCAGAAACTGAGGGTTGGAGAAAAATGTCACAGCCTATTTTTAACCAATTAAAAACAATGACTACCATCGGCGGCATCGTGACATAGTGGTTAGCACTGCTGCCTCTAGCACCAGGGACCCATGTTCAATTCTGGCCTCGGAACACTATCCGTATGGAGTTTCCATATTCTCCTTGTGTCTGCATGGGTTTCCTCCCACAGTCCAAAGATGTGTGGATTAAGTTGGTTGGCCATGCTAAATTGACCCTTAAGTTTAGGGAGATTAGCAGGGTAAATGAGAATTACAGGGTTAGGACCTGGGTAGGATTGTGGTCAGTACAGACTCGATGGGCCAAATAGCCTCCTTCTGCATTGTAGAGATTCTAGGCTTCCATTATCTCTACATCTGACAATTGGTGTGAGAATAAAGGAGTTCAATTTTGCCTCTTTCTTCTGTCCAGAGCACACTGGAATGGGCTCTTTACTTTTTAGAAATGATACTCCCACCAATGGGCCAGATTCTCCGACCTCTTCTGTTCTGCTGCAATGAATACAGATTTGGCTGAGAGCCAAATTCTCCAATTTCACTAGCAACAGCAGCGAGACATGAACAGTTCAGAGAATTCCAGCCGATATCTGAAAGCAGAGGACCTTTGTTATTGATGTGCACTCTGAATCTCCAGTCTTTCCCGCACCATCCCAAAAAAACACTGGCACTTGATATCCTTAGCAGAATTATATATATATATGTGCTTCCACTGGGCTTACTTTGCCTCTACAAATGTTACATTGAGTACATTTTGCTCCATGCCAGATTACAGCGCAGTCAATTGTTGATTCCCATCGGTTATGTGTGGGGTGACAATACACACTGATCTACATAGATCACTTCCAACATTACAATTGGGTAGCATGATGAAACAGTGGTTAGCACTGCTCTCTCACAGTGCCAGGATCTGGGATCACTTCCCGGCTTGGGTCACTCTCTGTGCAGAGTCTGAGCATTTCCCTGTGTCTGCGTGCATTTCTTTCAGGAGGCTCTGGTTTCCTCCTACAGTTGAAAGTGGCGCTGGTTACATGCATTGGCCGTGGGCTACATTCAGTGAGTGTTCAACATACTCAGATATCTTCTCAACCAATCTCAGCTTGTTCTGCAGGTAGTGCTATTATGTGGATCAGTGAAACTTGCCCTGCAACAGAGCAAAGGCAAGAAGGGTGTCCTTCTGCTAATCACTGTCTAATGAATTGTTGCTTATTTATTATTTATTAGTGCCCTAACTAGGCTTACATTAACACTGCAATGAAGTTATTGCAAAAATCCCTTAGTCCAATACCTGTTCAGGGACACTAAGAGAGAGTTTAACATGGCCAATGTACCTAACTATGACATCTTTCAGAATCATTCAGTGTAACAACTGGAGTGTAGCAACTAGAGGATTTTCACAGTGGCGTCATTGCAGTAAATAACGTAAGCCTATTTGTGATGCCAGTAAATAAACTTTAACTATATACTTAAACAGCTTCAAGACTCATGATCAGCACACACAAGGTCTGCTGCACTAATGATGAAAATCTGGATCCACGATGTCTGAATCTATATACAGTTGAGAAGAGTCACTCTGCAGGCTGAATATCTATGCAGGATTCTACCACAATAATCTTGTGATGAAATCTTCCTTAAGCTAGCGGTCCTCACCATGGGTGGCAGAGTGACATAGTGGTTAGTTCTGCTCCCTCACAACGCCAAGGGTCCAGGTTCAATTCCAGTGTTGGGTGGCTGCCCATGTGGATTTTGCACATTCTCCCTGTGTCTGTGAGTGTTTCCTCCAATATATATGCAGGCTAGGTGGATTGGCCATATTAAATTGCCTCTTAGCATCCCAAAATGCATAGGTTAAGAGGATTAGCCATGGTCAATGTATGAGATTATTGGGAAATGGCGGAGAGAGTGTCTGGATAAGATGCTCTGTCATAGAATCCGTGCAAACTTGATAGGTTGAATAGCCTCCTCTACACTGTTGGAATTCTAAGCAGTGAAAGTACTGAAGATGAAGTGTTTTGAACAGCAACCTCTCAATGGCCATGGCTGGAGTTCTTCGGTATTATATGACCAGTTCTTTTCTAACTTGCCAGTTTCCTTAAAGAAGCATTTCCTACTAAACCTCAATGTCCTTGTGAGTCACTGACAGCTTAGATATAAGTTCTCTGGCTCAGAATCCATGATTCAGAGATACATCACCTGCTCTGTGACTTCAAAATAGCCTCCACAATTTCTAAATAGCTTCTTGCAAAACATCAGATACTCGTCCTTCATCAATCCTACCACATGGAACAACACAGGATGACAGGACCACACCCAGGGATGGTTTTGACACTATAATGTAATGGTGCTGAACACTCTGTGTCTGACTTTTGAAGCTAATTTAATATTTTTTTTCAGTTTAGGACCATCTTGCAGTATGATAACATGTGGCGAACCTGTCTTAGAACGATTGAATGGTTACAGCATAGAAGGAGACTGTGCAGTTCTTTAAGTCACAAACATAGGAAAATGCTGGAAAATCTCAGCAAGTCTGATAGCATCTGTGGAGAGAGAGATCGAGCCAACATTTCGAGTCTAAATGACCCATCGTCAGAGCTGCTTTTGTTTCAAATTCCAGCATCCGTGCTATTTATTTCTATTCTTTATGTCTCTGCAAGAGCAGCTCAGCTGGCCCCACCACCTTAACCTCTCCCTTCTCAATGCAAATATTTTCTTCTTCAGATAGTTATTCAATTTCAGTTTGAAAGCTGCACTCAAGTCCATCTCTGTCAGGCTCTGCATTTAACTACACACTGTGTAATAAAAGGTTTCTCCTCCTGTTGCCTTTTTCACTGACACATTGCAAAGCAATTTCAGCTTGTGGGGCGGCACAGTGGTACAGTGGTTAGCACTGCTGCCTCTCAGAGCCAAGTTCAATTCCCAGATCTGATCACTATCTGTGTGGATTTTGCATGTTCTTCCCGTGTCTGCGTGGGTTTCGTCCAGGTGTCGCAGTTTCCTCCCACAGTCCAGAGATGTGTGGGTTAGGTAGATTGGCCATGCTAAATTGCCCCTTAGTGTTAATGGGACTAACTAGGTTCGATATATGGGAATAGGATCTAGTTTGTGCAAACTCAATGGGCCGGATGGCCTCCTTCTGCACAGTAGGATTCTATGATTCTATATCATGGTAGCTGCTTCTTGTCCAGCGATCATCTGTTACAAAATGCCTTCTGCCATTGTTTATGCCAGTTAACTGGCTGCTAATCGAGCAGAAAGGTGAGAAATGAACACTTTTACAGGTAGATTGTGGTTGTCTTGGCTCCCAGTGCTATCTCTGACAAACATTTTTCCTGAGATTGTGGAAAAGATAGTGGAGTTGATGAGGCACCATCTTAAAGTGTGATGCGGCCTCACTTTGCAAAGTGATTAACAGCTTGTGTTCAGAAGTTATACCCACTGCATGTTATTTCTTTGGAAAATAAACTTTGTTGCTAAACCTACTAATCCTTCCGTGTACTCACACTCTCCCGGTGTGCATTCGCCGCACTAAGAAGCTTTGTGTGATAATGGTTTTCCGAGTGAATTGCATACATAATTTATAAATCCCATCTGACATTCTGAATAATCCTTCAACACTATCTGATCTTCAAGTAGGTTAAGTCTTAATTGCCTCTGTTTAGTGAACTGTTCTACTTGTGTGGAATATGGCTTTATTTAAGAAGAGATAAATAATGGGAAACTAAGCATTCAAAGACCCTCAAAGGGTGGCTCTGCAGTACTAGAGTTTCCATGCTCTGACTGATGTTTCACCTCCGTAATGACGTCCTTGACACATGTACCAACTTCCATGTCTTTCTGAGAAGACTTTCATGCACAGTCAGAGTGCGTCCACCAGAACCAGATACCTTCCTGAATTTCAGCTGATTCTGCAGATAACATGAATCTATGAATCTGTGAAACCTGCCCCACAGCAGAGCAAAAGCAAAAAGGGGTCCTCCCTCTAATCTCCATCTGATGACTTGTAACTTATTAATTATTTACTAGTGTCACAAGTAGTTTGTGGATTCTTCCCCTTATGACTTGTTATTTATTTATTATTTATTACTGTCACAAGTAGGCTTGTATCAACACTGCAATGAAGTTACTGTGAAAAACCCCTAGTTGCCACACTCTGGTGCCTATTCGGGAGAACTCAGCATGGCCAATGCACCGAAACAACATGTCTTTCAGAATGTGGGAGGAAACTGGAGCATTCGGAGGAAACCCATGATGACATGGGGAGAATGTGCAGGCTGCAAACAGACAGTAATCCAAGCCAGGAAATTAATTGTCAGGCAATGCTAACCACTGTGCTACTATGCTTATATATATCACTTGTATGAAGGTTAGGTGAGTATGATAATTCCAGGACTTTCATAGAGGATCATGATTTACCTCCCTGTAGGACCCATAGAATACAAACTCTCCAGTGATTGGTAATTATCTCACCAGGTGGAACTCTATAGCGAGCCATTTATAAAGCAGGCCCGTGAGTGGGTTCTTTCTTGTATTGTCCCAGTTGGGACCTGTTTTTGTTCACCACAGGTTTGTGGTTTTATTTCATTGTATTTTGTGCAACAAATAACTCTTCATGTACAGCTGACCCCTGAGTTATTATAGTGAGACCAGAATTGGAAGCTGCAATGGCTTCTGTAAACCAATAGCCTGCTGACAATCACTGTAAAAAGAAATTGGTCCATCCATCCCACCTGGATGGTTGCTATAATGTGTGTGATCTCTGGATGTACTGCAGTATATCCTTGAGGCCACTTCAACAGCACCTCCCAGGTATGCACCCACCTCCAATGAGAAAGGCAAGTGGGGCAAAAATCTGGGAACACCATCTCTTGGTTTATTTCCCAGTCACACACCATCTTTACTTGGCCAAATATTGTCAATGTGTGATTATTCTGGGACTAGACCCAGTTTAGAAGGATAAGAGAGGATATAACATTTTAAAAGGGATTGATGAAGTAAATGCAGATCAAATGTTTCCTCTTATGGGGTGATCTTGAACAAAAGATCATTGGTATACGTTGAGGGGCAGTAGATTTAAAACTGAGATGAGGAGGAACTACTTTTCGCAGAGGGTGGTGAATTTATGTAACTCGTTGCCCCAGAGTAAAATGAATTCTGAATCATTGAATGGTTTAAGGAGGAAAATTCTTTAATCTCTTTAGAGGATTTCCCAATGAATATACCTCTTGCCCTTGGGAAATTCGTGGCGGGGATATATTGTCAGTAGGATGAGAGGATCTCGCCAGTGAGATTTTGGTGAATATTGTACCAAAATGACACATTTTATTGTCTCCAAGAGTAGCCAGACTGTCAGCACCATCTGAATGTGGCAGTATCTCTATCCCAACGCTAAAACTGGAACTGTGCGCCACTTCTGCTTTCTCTCTTTTCACCTTTCCTCATGTAATTATAATTAAAATTTTTCACGTCAGTGATGTGTGTGATTAACATGCATGCTTCAGCAACCTGGAAAATTTTTCATTGATGAAATCTGCCATTAGTTGGCAATGCCCAATTTACCCACATTCTTCCATTGCTCCTCTTCCATTTTACACAAATGAACGTTCATGGCATGCAAATGGATTACAAGTAGGAATCTACTGCAAGTCAGTGTAGTAGTGCTTTACAAAACACAGATACGCCTCTGGCATTATCGCTACACCTCAACCCATAATAGAAGGTCAACGTTTTCCATCCTACCCAATGAAATCACTCCACATGCTACCATTCCCATCATTAGAGACTGCATAAAATTCACCCCCGTAGGTTTCAGTTGTATCCTGCATCCATATTCCTACACGGGGAGAAGATTGAAGAGGGCAAAGAGTGGGTAGGAGTAAGGGAATTAATAGTTTTTTCATTCAATCCTGGGACCTAGGCATTGCTGGCTGGCCAGCATTTATTGCCCATCTCTAGTTGTCCTTGTTCAGAGGGCAGTTGAGAATCAACCACATTTCTGTGGCTCTGGAGTCAGGACCCAGAGAGTCAGTGTGCTCACCCCTTGTACTTTTAAAGTACACAATTCCAGTTTTTTTTTTTGGGTGACTTAAAAGTCAAATATTACCATTACTATACTGAAAATTTGTCAGTAAAAGCCAGAGGTGGTGAGGGGGGGGGGGGGGTGCGGCGGCATGCAGAGGTGGTGGTTGGTAGTTGAGGTATAAATTGCCCAAAAGCTGGCTGATAATAGCAAAACACTGGATATCCCATGCTGGGGGTAAGATCGCGAAAGTCAAGAAATCGGATGCGAACCTGATTTCATGACTCACTCTGCCTTTGGTGAGGTACAATAGTGAGATCGCCTCTGATGTCTTTTGCCTTTAGCAGCATTTTTAACATGGCAACCATGCCAATGTCCTTTACAGTGGAGGAGAAGAAAATTATTAAAGGACCAGACATCCACATGGTGACAGAATAAGCATTTTTCTTCTCTTAACATTAATTGGATCATTTAAAGTTAAGTTTATTTATTAGTTATAAGTAGGCTTACATTCACACGATAATGAAATTACTGTGAAAGTTCCCCTGTCACCACACTCTGGCATCTATTTGGGTACACGGCTGAAGAATTTAGCATGGCCAAGTGCACCTAGCCAGCACGTCTTTCAGACTGTGTGAGGGAACTGAAGCACCCGGAGAAAACCCACATAGACACGGGGAGAGAGTGCAAACTCCATACAGACAGTGACCCAAATTGGCAATTGACCCCGAGTCCCTGGAGCTGTGAGGCAGCTGTGTTAACCACTGTGCCACTGTGCCAGACAAAAAAATTGTTTTTGTCCTTTGCCACATGATCACAGCTTGAAAATGTGTGCCCCAGTGATCCCTGATAGTCACAAAGTTGAATTTCCAGCAACATTTAAAACAAGTTAATCTTAGTTATTCTGAACCATCAAAACATAAGTGGAGGGTTGTTGCACTAAGCCCAGGAACTTAATCAGCATTCTTCTGAGTTAGGACTGACTTAAAAGTTGGCGTGCTTTAAAAATAAGATGGCGAGTGAGTTTGACAATGCACATTGCAGGCAATTCATGAAAACAGCCATCTGTCCATTCCTTCTTAAATGGAATGTGTAATTTAAATCAATAAACTAGAGTGATCATGCTAGATACATGTTGGAAGCACAATGGATTATCACTGCTGCTTATAATTTAGTGACCTTGTATGTGTTTCAGTCCCAAACCAAGACATAAGCACATAAGCTAGGCTGGCTCCAGGGTATGCTTCAATATTGAGCTGCAATTTTTTGGACGAAACATTAAACCAAATCCTTATCTGTCTTTTCAGATGAATACAAAAGAACAAATGGCTCTAACATGAAGAGAAGCAGGGAGTTTGTACAGAGCAGCAGACCATCTCTGAGGAAGCATCACCAAACCAGAAAAACTGCTCACTCATCACATTGCTGCTATGTGGGCATGCTGTGTATGAATTAGCCACGACATTTTCCTTAGTAACTATCCTTGCAATGATGCATATGGGCACTAAGGTGGTACAAAGTTAGCACTGCTGCCTCACAGCACCAGGGATTCGGGTTCGATTTCTGGCTTGCATCGCTATCCGTGTTGAGTCCTCATACGTCTGCGTGATTTCCTCCGGGTGGGTTTTTGGTTGGTGCATTGGCCATGCTAAATTGCACCTCAGTACACTGAACAGGTGCTGGAGTGTGACAACTAGGAGATTTTCACAGTAACTTCATTGCACTGTTAATGTAAGTCTACTTGTATTACTAATAAATGAGCTAAAGCAAAACAAATCTTTCATTAGTGTGATACTTGGGATATCAGGAGAATGTGAAAGGCACTTTATAAATCTAAGTTCTAATTTTGCATTGCGACTGGATCTGTGGATTGCCTTCGTTTCATTATGTTCTTTGGGAAGGAAATATGTTGGCCTACATGTGACTCCAGAGGCACAGCATGTAGTTAACTCTCAACTGTCCTCTGAAATGGCTTAGCAAGCCATTCTGTTCCAGGGCAACTAGCAGTGGGCAATAAGTATGGCCAGCCAATGATACCCATATCCCATGAATGAATAAAGATAGCAAGACAATGGCAAGAGCATGAAGGACTGGGACTAAATGGAGAGTTTGAAGAGCCAACATAGACAAGGTGGGCAGAATGGCGTGCTTCTGCATGGTAAGATTCCATGAAAAACCTCTTCTGACAAAGATTTGTAACAAAATGATCCCCAATTCATGCAATGTGACCCCTGTGTTAACACAGGCAGAAATGTTAGCGTCGGCATATCATTGATGGCACTTACCTTCATTATAAATATTTGATTGAGAACACTTGAGGCTTCACTGGACCATTGGAACTGATTGTAGCTTAACTAAAATGTGACTGCTTTGAAGTGATGTTTGAAGCTTGCTGCAATGTAGGTTTGCTTTGAACATTCTGCTGATCAAGTGGAATGCTTTATTTCTAAAAAAAATGTCAGCAATATGCAGTCTCAGGTCAAGGATACCAGGTTAAGTGGAGGAGAAAGTTCGTCCCAACTCTGCCAAACAATATGAGAACACTTCAATCTCAGACGTAAACCTCTAGTGGAGCAATGAGACTTTTCATAGAATCATAGAATTCATTCGTGCAGAAGGAGGACATTCAACCCACCAAGCCTAGCTAGTCCCCCTAACACTAAGGGGCAATTGAGCATGGCCAATCCACCTAACCCACACATCTTTGGACTGTGAGCGGAAACCAGAGCACCTGCAGGAAACCATCACAAACACGGGAAGAATGTACAGATGCCACACAGACAATGACCCAAGCTGGAAATCAAATGTGGATCCCTGACACTGTGAGACAGCAGTGCTAACTACTGTGCCTGTTATGTTATTATATTGTATTACAGTTTTATTTAACATTTTCTGAACTAACCTTGTTCAAATTTATAACTTAATTTCTGATAATAGCCAGTGAAACCTGAGGGTTGAAAAAGATAGGATTATTATTCATAGAATCGGAGAATCCTACAGTACAGAAGAAGGCCATTTGGCCCATCGAGTCCGCACTGACAACAACCCCACCCCAGCCCAATCCCCATTGCCACATATATTTACCCTGTCTAATCTCTCTGACATAAAGGCGCAATTTAATATGGCCAATCCACCTAGTTCGCACATCTTTGGACTGCATTATCAGCAAGATTTTTACTTTGTGAATATAAGTTGAATTTGAATGCACATTACCAAAGTGACAGTGAACAGAAACCATTACCTGAATTGAAAGATGGATAACGCAATAGAAAGCAAAAGGTTGGACTAATTTTTGATTGTCAGTAGTGTAGCATTGCAAACATTGGCGCAAGCATCTCTACTTTTGTCCATTTGTCAGAATATTTGGACATGTGAAACAAAGAGAATGATGTGGAAGTTTGCTGATAGCTCTGAATTTGGAACCACGCCAGGCTTTAAATAATAAGGCAAGAGATTGATAGGCAGTGATGTGCTTGGGAATGGATTAGCATCTGATGCATTTATCATGACATGGTAGAGGGCATTTACATAGAGAATAAAGTGAGGCACATTAAAAAACAGCTGCACATTTATAGAAGGGAATCTTTTATTCATTCGTAAAACTGGAAGGAGTCTCTTAATGACACTTTATACACTGCATGGATTTCATGAACTGTTCCTTCCATCTGCAGAAGACCTGCCCATCTCTTAGCCCCTCCACTATCTCCAATTTGCCACAATGCTTATCTGGCATTGAATATTGGATGACCAAAAATTTCCTCCATATTGGAATGGTCAAAACAATTGCGGCGTAATTTTACTGGCTTGTCCCAACGGTCAATTGATGAGGTGAGCTTGTGAGATCAGGTAGAAGTGAAAAATCGGGCTATACCCGATTTGAAGCTCCTGCCAGCTCAGTTTTGTTGAACGTGTTTTGTGTTAGGAACGGTGATGAAGCTGATTTCAGTATTCATAACCTCATTTAAATATAACTAGTAAGTCCCAGACGCTATCATCTGGGCTCACTTGTCCTCACTTGCCCCAAGAATTATATCTATAGTGGATTTGATTGCAAAGAAACTAAAAGGTATGGTCCAACTAAAGGGAACATTAATAGCTCCAGCCATATCATCATAAGCTGTTGCCAAACCAATGGCAGAGAACATCAGGTATCGTCAGAATCCAGTGAAAAAGGAATTAAGTAGTGTTGACAGTGGGGCAGGGGCGGGCGCAGTGGCACAGTAGTTAGCATTGCTGCCTCACAGCCCCAGGGATCTGAATTCAATTCCAGCCTTGGGTCAATGTCTGTGTACATTCTCTTGTACACAGAATTTGTACATTTTACCCATGTTTGCTTGGGTTTCCTCTGGGTGCTCTGGTTTCCTCCCACAATCCAAGAATGTGCAAGTTAGTTTGATTGACCATGCTAAATTGGCTTGAGTGTCAGGGGACTGGCAGGTAAATATTTGGAGTTATGGGATTGTGGTCAGTGCAGACTCGATGGGTTGAACGGCCTCCTTCTGCATTGTAGGAATTCTATGATTGACTGGGGATATCTGTGTTGACTTTACAGCATCAGCACAATCTCTGTCTCGGAAATTATGTTTAGAATTCCTCTGGTAACTTGGCTCTGTTGCTCAGTCTGCCATGGCAGTTGAAGGCACCGGGAAGAGGAAGACCAGCCAGCAAGAATAATGAGAACTGTAATAGCTGTTTCACAGCTCTCTACTATAGCCAAGAAAAATAACCTCCTCGCGACAACATACAATCACTACATTTTCTCAAAAATAACACAATCATACATATCGTATTGATGTTTCTTATGAAGGGAACATCTGCAGCTCACGAATTAAGCAATCCTCAATCTTTTTTGAGTAAATTTTTGAGTAGAAATTGCCAATTGTGTTAAATACGATTGCAGTGATTTAATAAATTGATATCTTTGCCGAGGAAGCAAATTGTTTTGTTCCTTAAATCAACCTTTTCAGTTTTAATTTGAATTCATGGTGAGTTCATCCGCGCTGATGTTAATATACTGGTCTGAGATTTGGTTCAAACTGATCGTGTAATTTGCAAAGTAGTTATTTACTAACCATTATATAAACTAAAGAGAAGGCCAAAGCTAATCAAATTAGACTGGAATATTCCGAATGCACTTTTACATCACAGTCTTCATTTTTGGGCAGGTGGTGGCAGCATAGTGGTATTGTCATGGATGAGGAATCCTGAAGCCCAAGGTCGTGCTGTGGGGATCCAGGTTCAAATCCCACTGTGGCAGCCAGTGGAGTTTGAATTCAATGATTTAAAAAAGATGGAATTGAAAGTTTAATGGTGACCAGTCAGTTGTCATAAAAAACCCACTCTTGTCTTTCAGGGAAGAAAATCTTCTGTCTTTACCCGATCTGGCCTACCCGTGCTTCCATACCCCCAGAGCAATGTGGTTAACTCATAAGAACCCCAGGTATTTATCCTGCTTAAGCTCCCGACATAAAGGGACAATTTAGCATGGCCAATCAACCCAACCCACTCGTCTTTGGAGTGTCGGAGGAAACCATGCAGACTCTGAGGGGGTGATTCTCCCAGCTTGCTATCTTGCTGTAGCCAGGAGACTCGAGCAGAGGCTATTTAGCGGGCTCCCTGCATGGTCACTCTGCACTTGGTGATGGCAGATGGAGGCAGGCCAGTAACCGGGACTGGCCATCGAGGGTAGTGGAGTAGTGGGGTGGCCAGCTTGTCAGGAAGAGAGCAGGGCTGCAGCAGGTGGCGGGGGTGTGGTTAGAAGGGACTGGGAATGGATCGGGATTGCAGGAAGGGAAGAGTAGTTGAGGTTGCCAATGGGGATGGAAGATTGAGGCAGGCCAGGAGGGAGGGGTCAACATGTCCGGAGAGAACAGCAATCGTAGGGGTGTGGGGGTGTCTGTGTGCCAGCATGGGCAGTTTGCTCATGAAACTGGCCAGCAATCAAGCAATTCTGTGCATGGCAGAGAACCCTGGCATGAGTCTCATTGAAAATCAGTGGACGGGGCCTATTCCCACCGGGAGACCGATAATGTGGAGTTGATATGCATGCACCAACCTTGGCACTGACAGTTCAATGCATGCACAGTGGCCCACTCAGTGCTACGCTGCTGGCCTCCCAGTGGAAATAGGTCATATCCACTGATTTTTAATCAGATTCATACTCGGGCATTCTGCAATGCTCAGGGTGCAGGAGATTCATTTTGAAAATCCCGCTGAAGAAAACAACAGGATTTATTCAGTTTTTAGGTAAATCATATTTTTTTGGAGGAGAATCCCTCTCCACCCCCTGGATAGAATGTGCAAATACTACAGACAATTGCTGAGGCTGGAATAGAACCCAGGTCCCTGGTGCTGTAAGATATTTGTGCTCACCACTGTGCCACCTCAAAGCATGAAAGGCATGAAATTATAAGGCATGAAATACTATGAGCATGAAAAATAGTTTTTAAACTGAAAACCAACTGTGGAAAGGAGAAATCCTTCTGGCACTCCTGCCTTCATTGCATACTGTGAGTAAGCCATTACGTTCTCAGAGAGTAAATCTAGTCACACACCTTTCTCTTTTCCTTCCTCTGCTGACTGCGTTGTCTTGTGCAGGGGTACAGTTCAATGATCCCTGATAATCTTATACTATTTCACCAATTTAGGGTGGTACAGTGGCACAATAGTTCGCTCTGCTGCCTCACAATGCCAGGGACACAGGTTCAATTCTGGCCTCAGGTCGCTGTCAGTGTGGTGTTTGCATGTTCTCCCCGTGTCTGTGTGGGTTTCCTCCGGTTGCTCCGGCTTCCTCCTACAGTCAAAGATGTGCAGGTTAGGTGGATTGGCCACGCTAAATTCGTGTCAGGGGGATTAGCAGGATAAATATGTGGTGTTACGAAGAAAGGGCTTACGTGGGATTGTTGTTGGTGCAGGCTCGATGGACCGAAATGGGCTCCTTCTGCACTGTAGTGATTCTAAAATTCTATGATTCAATGCCCGTTCTACTGGATAGTGTCTGCTGGTTAGCATTTCATTACAGCAAGTGTTGCAATGTGTTCTAACCCTTTGACACCCCACAACACACTGATTGGTCTGTTATTTTGGCTTCAAGGAATAATGTAAATGGGCAATATTAATTCAGCTGCCCTTTATACATTTAATTTTCATCTCCGTTGGTTTCAATATTATTAAAAGTGCATTAGAGAATTAATCCAAAAGATTAGAAGGCAGATTTAGATGAAAATGCCAGTTAATCCCTTTGGTCTCATCCTTCAGATTCAAGTTTATTTTTATACGGATCCACTCTGAGTCTAAAACATCTTTCTGGTTTTAGTTTGTGTGAGGAGAGGTGTCCACATCAGTGAAGGTAAATCCTTCAAGGTAGTGAGGGAGATGGGTCTTGTGACATTGGAGGGATATGATCAAAATGTAATATTTTGATAAGGATATTAAATTCTTAGGGGTTATTTATTGGCTGAACTAACGTTTAGGAATTTTATCTCAATGACATTTTCAATAGATCAGTTTGGATTTCTGCCAGTGAAGATTTTGTATGTTTCAATAAGGTTGTCCCTCATTCTTCTAAACTCCAATGAGTACAGGCCCAACCACCTCAACGTCTCCTCGTAAGGAAATCCCTCCTGACCCAGGATCGACCGAGTGAATCTTCTCTGGATTGCCTCCGATACCAGTAAAGAAGAAAATGGGAGATTTCAACGTGGGGTCAAGAGGAGCATTCCTGCTGAATATTTTTTAACAAGATCACTTTTTCGGTGGCAGTTTGCAGGGATCATTTGTCAGACCGCAGAGCAGTCAACATTGAAGATTGAATTCTGCACTTGGCGATGACAGAGGGAGGGAGACAAGTAATTGGAGCTGGCCATCAAGGAGGTGGGAGGGTAGTCAGCTTGTCAGGAGGTGAGCGGAGCTGCGGGGGCGTGGCTGAGACGGACTGCGGCAGGTTGGGTGTCAGGACTGCGGGAAGGGAGGGATAGTCAGGGCTGCCGGTGGGGTTGAAAGATTAAGGCCCATATTGTTGTTGACGCAGGCTCAATGGGTCAAAATGGCCTTTTTTTAACTGTACCAATTCTAAAATTCTCTGATTCTATGCCCATTCTACAAGCCTGGATAGTGTCTGCTGGCTAGGCATTTCATTACAGCAAGTGAGCGGCTGTATGATGAAGCTTGATTGCAACCTTTAAGATCCTGAAGGTTCTTGACAGGGTAGATGCTGAGAGGATGTTTCCTCTTGTGGGAGGATCGCAAACCAGAAGCCACTTTGTAAAAATGGGGAATCACTGTTTAGAACAGAGATGAGAAGAATACTTTTTCTCGCAAAGGATAGCAAATCTCAGGAAACCTCTTTCTCAAAAGGAAATTGAAGCAGTATTTTTGAATATTTAGAAGCATAGAATCACTGATGTTTACAATCCAAAGATGCGCAAGTTTATTTGATTGGCCATGCTAAATTGACCATAGTGTCAGAGGATTAGAGGGTAAATATATGGGGTTATAGGAATAGGGCCTAGGTGGGGTTGCAGTCAGTGCAGACTTGATGGGCTGAAGGGCCCTTTCTTTACTGTAGGATTTTACATTTGTTGCTTTTGTTGTTTGTCTTTCAACTAACTCCATGTTGTCGCTTCACCAGGTTAACACTTCATTTTTACATATGCCTTGTGCTGATTCTGGCAATTCCTACTGTGTTTTCATTGAACCAGGGTTGATCCCCAAGCTTGGTGGTAATGATAGAGTGAGAGGCATGCCACGACACACATTTACAGATATGGGGACTTTGTTTCCATAAGAATTTTGTGGTGGTCACTCCTACCTATTATAGTCAGGTACATCTGCAACAGTTAGATTGGTGAGGATGTGGTCAAGTAGGTTTTTCCCTCTTGCATTTTCCTCACCACCTGCCACAGTTCTAGTCTAGCAGCTATTTCTTTAGGATTTAATCTGCTTGCTCAATCATGGTGTTACTGTGCCATTCTTGGTGATGGACCCCTCCCATTCTACCCTCTACATTCTACCCTCTTGTCACCCTCAGTCTTCCTCCATGTGCTACGTAGTAATTAGCAGGTTTCCTTGTCCATGTTTGACTTGATGTCTGGGACTCTCATGGAATCTATCTAAAGATGAGTCGAATAGTTGGATTAGCCATGGTAGATGTGCGGGGTTAAGGGCATGGGATGTGCCTGGGTAAGATATTCTTTCAGAGAGTCAGTGCAGACTAAATGGGGTAAATGCCCTCCCCAGGCACTATAAGGATTCAATGCGAAAGTATTTATGACAAACCTCAATTGGGAACCCATGTTGAGGCAGTTTCTCAGTTCAACGTATGAAGTGCACAGGTGGATGAATAATTAAATAATGAGTAATTCCAACATCCCCTTGTAAAAGAAGAAAAATCAGCACAGCTAAGAAAATACCTAAAAATCTGCAGACATCACAAGACCAGTATGATTTCTTTTGCATGCGGCGTAACCAAAGTAATGATAGTTTGAAAGATGGATTAGTTTGACCATTGACATCTACAATGCACCACTAGCGCAGATGAATATCCATTAAGTTAATTTCTGGAGCAATTTCCTTTTGATGATTGTTGAATATTTAAAATTGGTCTGACTGCCAATCATCGGATGGGCTAAAATCCTGGCTTTTTTTGAACAGTGAAACATGCTGTGAGTCTGCTGCCATTGTGAGTGACAGCACCATTTTGTTTTGCTTAATTCCTCTAAATCAGAAAAGTTTGCTACAGCAATAATATTTATAATCTGCCGGCATTGATGGGTCTTTAAGACCAGAGACATTTCGCATTGGTATCACACTGACTACTTCATTTCAGGGGGCCCTGTAATTCTCACATGGAATCAAATAATTCTTAAATGTTGCTGTGTTCACTTTCCTGACTTTTGCATGAAATAAATGTCTGATGTAAACCTGAGTAATTCAATCATATTTAGTAATGCATGGTTTGGTGTACATCTTTATGCTGTGGTGTCACTGCTGAGCACTATGTTGAGTTATGGGTTCATTGTAGTGCCTCAGTGATGAGTTTTGGAGACATATGCGTTTAAACATGAACTTTTTATTGTTAACATTTAACTACTTAAAGTTGCAATACATTTTCTGTACAATGCTGTTACTTTGTAGTGTTGTCTTCACTGAGTGAACACATGAAATAGAAGCAAGAGTGGGCCACCCACTTCAAGCCTGCCCCACCACTCAATATGATCATGGCTAATCTATGCCAGCCTCAACTCCTTTTCTGTGCCATTTCCCCATCGCCCTCTATTCCTCAAATTATCAAATATTTATCCACCTTCACTTTAAATACTTCTAATGATCCAGTCTCCACTACCCTTTTGTGCAGAGAATTCCAGAGATTCACTACCCTCTGTGAGAAGAAATTTCCACGCACCTCAGTTTTAATGAGTGGTTCTTTATCTTGTAGCTGTATCCCCTTGTTCAAGACTTTCCCGCTATTGAAAACGTCTCTTCATCTACCTTGTCAAGCTGTCTCAAGATCTTCTAAACTTCAAGGAATGCAGACAAGACTATTTAGTCTCTTTTGATAGTACAACCCTCTCATCCCAGGAATTAGCCTGGTGATTCTCCTTTGCTCTGCCTTTAATGTTACTAAATTCTTTTCTATGTAAGGGGACCAAAACTGTGCGCAATATTGCAGGTAAGGTCTTATCAATACCCTGTACAATCGCAACAAAACCTCCCTATTTTTAAACCCCTTTACAATGAAGGTCAAAATGCTGTTTGCCTCCTTAACTAAGTGTTGGAACAACTTGCTATCTTTTTTTGATTCATGCACTAGAACACCTAGATCCCTTTGTACTTCAGGTACCAGGTCACTGAAAATGGCAATGCAGGTGGAGAAGGTAGTCAAGAAGGCATACAGCATACTTTCCTTCATCAGACGGGGTATTGAGTTTAAAAATTGGCAAGTCATGTCGATGGTTTATAGAATCTTAGTGAGGCCGCACTTGGAATATAGTATTCAATTCTGGATACCACAATACCAGAAAGATGTGGAGGCTTTGAAGAGGGTAAAGGAAAGATTTACTAGGATGTTGCCTGGTATGGAGGGCATTACCTATGAGGAGAAGTTGGAGAAACTTGGTTTGTTCTCATTGGAATGACAGAGGTTGGGGAGAGACCTGATAGAAGTCTACAAGATTATGAGAGGCATGGACAGAATGGATAGTCAGAAAACTTTTTCCCAGGATGGAAGAATCAATTACTAGGGGGCATAGGTTTAAGATGTGAGGGACAAGTTTTAAAGAGATTTATGAGATAGTTTTTTATACAGAGAGTAGTGGGTGCTTAGAACTCATTGCCGGTGGAGGTAGTGGAAGTGGATATGGTAGTGACTTTTAAGGAGTGTCTTGACAAGTATATGAATGAGATGGGAATATAGAGATATGGTCCCCAGAAGTGAAAGGGGTTTTAGTTCAGTCAGGCAGCATGGTCGGTGCAGGTTTGGAGGGACGAAGGGCCTTTTCCTGTGCTGTAATTTTCTTTGTTCTTTGTTCTCTCACCTGCAGTCTCTCTCCTTTTGGTTCCTTCTATCAAAGTGCATTAATGTCTCACATTTCCACATGTTGAACTCCATTTCCCAGGTCTACACTTAGTTACCCAATCTATCTAAATCCTGTTGCAGAATCACAATATCCTCTGAAGTCTCTGAAGTTCTACCAATGACCTTTTCGTTTTCTTATAGCTACAGCTTTAAATATCATTGCCCCTTTAAGGCTATTCATGCAGTAACCTTGTTTTCACTTAGATTGTTCACAAGGTTTCTTCCATACGAATTTTGTGTGCTTTTGTGGGACTTTTTTTCAACTTTAAAATAAACTCCAGCAGCAATTTCTTCTCTGGGATCTGAAAACAATTTCAATGAAAGTATTTCTCTTTTTTAAACCACAGGTGTGTTTTTTTGTTCCTCTGTGAACATCCTGCGCTTTTCCAGTTTTGGTGGACTCCCCAGCGATCAGCAGGTTCATATTTTTGAAAAGCTTACTCAACTTGTAAAGCTTCTTCTTATAAAAGAACACCCACAGTAGCCATTTCTACTTTTACACACTGTGTAAGGCATTCCAGTTCTTTTAAACTATGCAGGATTTCTTTTCTTCTGCTTGTGCTCTGCAGGTTTCTGTCCTCCACTCCGACAGTGAGATTTTATTTGATTTTTTTTCTTTTTGGCTCACCATCCCCTGAACTGACCAGGTTTGTTGAATATGCATCACTCAGAGTCCTGCCATTTTTTGTAGTTTGCTCTTGTGATCTTTTTCTGTTTCTTTATAGGTGGACAGCCTGGATCTCTCCATTATCTCAATAGGTAAGTACACTTCCCAACATAGACGTCAGTATAGAATCAAACACAAGATCCAGTATAGTATCAAACACACATTCCTTGCATGAATATCTTGTCAACTTATTACTTCAGCATATTTTAGACCAGTGGCCACTTCGATCAGACACACTGGGAAATCAGGGGAAATGTCCTTCCTGATCTCCCTTGTAAAACACAAGAGAATTTTGTTTGCTTCAATGCGATCTCCTCTTATTTTTCTAATCTTTAGAGAATACAAGCTCAATCCTCTCAAACTTTTCTCATAGGACAACTTCACTCTCAGTGACTTATGGACAACAACATCCAAGTCCTTTGAGTATTAACAGCTCCTGATGTCTGAGCATTTAAGAATCACTTTGTACTTCAGTGTTTCCAACCAAAGAGAATAATTTCATATTTTTGCCAACATTGTTTTCCACCTTGCATGCTCTTGCTCACTCACTTAGCCAGTCTAAATCACCTTGAAATCTTAAGACCATAGGACATAGGAGCACAATTAGGCCACTTGGCCCATCAAGTCTGCTCCGCCATTCAATCATGGCTGATATTTTTCTTATCCCCATTTTCCTGCCTTTTCCCTTTAACTCCTGACCCCCTAATGAATCAAGAACCTATCCATCTCTGTCGTGTGCATCCTTCTCTCAGTTCACATTCCAACCAAGCTTTGTACCATCAACAAAATATTTCATTTGGTCCCCACGTCCAAATTACTGATACAGACTGTGAATAGCCCAGGTCCTAAGAACTGACCTTTATTTGACCCCAGCCTGAGAATGATTTATTTATTCCAGTGTCTGCTTTCTGTTGGTTAATCAGTTCTCAAGCCATACAAATTAGTGTAAGATCTGAGATATATTCTCACATTCTCTCTTCTCTCTCTCTCTATTGCCATTACAGACACAATGGGCAGAATTCCATTGGAGTGCCTTACTTCTCCTGCCCATCTCCATCGTAACAATTGGATGGCTGCCAATGAACAGACCCCCCCAAAAAACCACCCAGCAGACAATGGGCTAGGCAAATGGGAGTACTGAACCCAAAAGAGACATATTGGAAAACCTCAGCAGGTCTGGCAGCATCTGTAAGGAGAGGAGGTAGCTGATGTTTGTAGTCCAGATGACCCTTTGTCAAAGTTGACTTTGAGTGAGGATATTGATTCTGCCCCTTAGTCCAAAAAAGTCCAACATTTAAAACCACCCAATAAAATTTTGAAGTTTTAATGTTTAATGATTAGTGTCAAAAGTAGGCTTACATTAACACTGCAATGAATTTTCTGCAAAAATCCCCTCCGACATCTGTTCATGTACACGGAGGGAGAATTTAGCACGGCCAATGAACCTAACCAGCACAAATTTGCCAGCACCAAAGCAGCCCCAGCAGTGCCAGAATGGAGTAGTGGGTGTTGCTGGACTGCAAACAAACCATGAACAACTTAGATGGATCCCAGAGCAGGATTCTTTGGGTCAAGAGGGGTCAGGCAGCCTAAGGAGAAAAGTGAGTGAGTTGTAGGGAGAGTGAGTGTCAGGCTGGGTGGCACACAGGAAGGGGAGGAGTACTCCCGATGTACAGATGGAAACGTGCTTCCCCTCTGTGAATGTATCCCCTTCCTTCCTGCTTTTACAATTTTTATTCAAACGTTGCCTGCCTATTCTCGCCTGCCTGCCCACACCAACTGCTATTATGGCACAGGCAGTGTGAAATATGGACAACTGGTAACAAGCTCAATGGCAATTCAATTATTGATTTAAATATCGGAGGAGGGGGCTGCGGATTCTGGAACCCACACACCCATCATATCTTCACAAATGGGTCAGGGATAGCAGGTAAGGTTGTGGGCCTGTCACCCCTCATGTTCATGATTCCCCCCACCCACCAAAAATACAGTGGACGAGGCGGGGAGCAGGGTTGGGGCATAACATTTAGCAAATTCATAACATTTTAAGATGATCTTTAGTTTTGAATGTCACATTTCCAGATACTCCATTAAAACAAAAGTAAAAAAAAACTCATGAAACGTTCAAGGTGACCTGAATGTCCAATCCCATTTTTCCCTAGTACAATTACTTGACATATCGAACAGACTCAATGCATTTTAGTTAAAATCTTGTTAAACTTCCTTGCTGTTCAGTGTTCTTGCAAAGGGAATTAAAAGCTTTAAACTGTAATTAATTATTTAAACGTACACTTCACTCTTAATTATGCAGAGCAGTGATACGTTAACGAACAGGCAGCATTTTTGCATACACCTTTTATGTTTCCTCACAGATGCTAATAACAGCCCTGGGAAATTAGGCCTGTTAAGAATTAAGTGCTCAGACGTTCACTGTTTTGAACAGTTTGCCAGAACTGAGCCTCTCTTTGGATGAAATTAAACTATGAAATGGTGTATAATGCATCTTCTGCGGTCTATGACGCCTCGTTATATAGTTGAAGATAGGAGGAAAAAGTATAGTTTTCAGCGATAATGGCTATTAATTAGACAACTAAAATTGTCTTTGTGCAGACACGCGGACTGATTGGCTGGTTTCCATGTTGTGACACCGGTGTATTCCCATGGTCAAGAGTTTCACGTTTCTAGGTGTCCAGATGATTAGCAACCTGACCTGGTTCCTCCATACTGATGCTATAATTAAGAAAGCCCACCGGTGCCTCCACCCTCTCAGGAAGTTAAGGAAATTCAGCATATCTGCTATAACTCTCACTAATTTTTACAGATGCACCTTAGAAAGTATCCTTCCGGATGTATCACAGCTTGCTATGGTTCCTACACTGTTCAGGAAATTACAGTGTTGTAAACGTAGCCCAGTCCATCATGCAAACCAGTCTCTCATCCATTGACACCGTCTACACTTCTCTCTGCCTTGGAAAACAGCCAGCATAATCAAGAATCCTATGCATCCCAGACATACTGCATCTTCTTCCATTGGGAAAAAAGATGCTAAAAGTCTGAGATCATGTACCAACCAACTCAAGAACAGTTTCTTCTCTGCTGTCATGTGATGCTTGAATGGACCTACCTTATATGAAGCTAATCTTTCGCTACACCCTAACCAAGATTATAACACTATATTATGCATCTTCTCCTTTCCTTCTTCCCTATGTACTCTATGAATGGTATGTTTTGTCTGTATAGCATGCAAGAAACAACATTTTTCACTGTATCCCAATACATGTGACAACAATAAATCAAAAATATAAAGGAGGTAGGATGTGATAGATGATTGTTTCATTGTCTCATTCCAGACCACTTTCAGAGGCTACATTCTCAAATTGACACCATCCATGGATTTGGACAACACAGCATTATTTCTGAGCACTGTCAGAGGATTGCAGGTTGGAAACTCCAGCTTCTGTCCAGTGATGGTCCGCAGAATGCAATCCACCCTTCAGTAGATTTCCAGAGAATCTCTCTACAGCTGTGGCCGGCTGGGGAATTACAGACCTGACACCACGTGAATCTCGAACTTTGATGTGTAGGTGCTCATTGTGAATTCAGTGCATGCATTCACCACCCTCATACAACACTTCAATATCTTCACTCCAGTCATGATGCAGAGATGTCAGCGTTGGACTGGGGTAGGTGCAGTAAGTAGTCTCACAACACCAGGCTAAAGTCCAACATGTTTATTTGGTAGCATGAGCTTTTAGAGCCTTGCCCCTTCATCACGTGAGACTCATCTGATGAAGGAGGAACATTGCAAAAGCTCGTGCTACCAAACAAACATGATCAGAAATAATGCTGTGTTGTCCGAATTTAACCTGGTGTTGTGAGCATACTTACTGTTCATTCCAGTCTGTAGCCATTCAGCTTGCAAAGCCTGGCAACTGAAGGGAATATGCAACAGGATTGAACACCAAGAATTGGTACGAGTAAGAGAGTTGCCAGGGTGGCTCAGCAAAATTCAAAAACACACTTGGAAAACATGCCATCACAGTGCGACACAAAATTATGCCTTTAAGAAATGTATTTTGATCATGTTTCTCTGCAGTTTGTGTTTTTTCCCTTGATGTCTATTGAAGGCTTAAAATGGGCCTTTTTGTTTATTTTTAATTTGGCCTAATGCAATGTCTTGGAGTTTCATGAATTTTACAACCCTTTTGAATCGTCAGAAAAAAGTTGATTGACAGGTCAATATTAGATGGTACTTTGGAGAAAGTTCAGGACTTCACTCTCCATTTGGCTGCTGGCTGGACAGAAGCTGTTAGGACTGCAGATTGGAAACAGTATTACTGTGTCTCTCCTTGGGATTGGAAATTTAGCTCTAGGTGGCTGGCTAGCTGATAATAACAGACAAGCAATGCCTTTGTCCTGTGAAGTGGTTTGCTGGCTAAAAGTTTGAGGCTAGCAGTGGCTCTATCTTTACCTCAACATGTGCTGGGAGTTCCAGAACGGGGAAGTCTGAGTTTCGATTATCAATCTAAAGGACAAATTCACAGCAGGTTTCGCAAAGCTGCAATACCCATCATGACAAGAGCATACATACCTTCTGCGTTAAGCCTGGAAGCGGGGTGTACGTATGTAGAGATGCTTATAAAGAACAAAGAACAAAACAGCATGGGAAACAGGCCCTTTGGCCCAACGAGCCCATGCCTTCACCTTGATATTCCCACTTCTACCCATGATCCTTGTCATCCCTGTCTATATTTATAGACCTATGCATTAGAACCAAATTTGAGACAATTTAGGGAGAATTTGTTCTGTCAATCAGCCTAAGAACACATTTTTGGGATGAGGGAGGAAACCGGAGCACCCGGAGAAAACCCACGCAAGCACGGGGAGAATGCACAAATTCCCATAGACACAGGCCCAAATCCATGTATCTACACAGCACAGCAATAGTCATTGAGCTGTCGTGTTGCCCATCAACTGGTCCAGTTCAAGTGTACACTAATGACGTGAAGCACTAGGCTACTCTCAAAATCCAAGAGCAGCTCTTTCATGACCCATCGCGTGTATACCCTTGTTAGACCTGTAGGATAAAACAAATACATCAATGTCATTGAGAATTTACACATTTCCCAGGGAATTCCCAAGGCTCATGATCCCTATTTTAAATCAGTTTTCTATATCCCTCCATTTCCATTATGTTCATGTGCCCATCTATGTATCTCCTAAATAACTCCAGCGTGCCTGCCTCCATCACTTTACTTGGCAGCGCATTCCATACCCCCACCACCCTCTGTGTGAAAAAACTCCCTCTAGTAACCAAATTATACCTTACCCCCCTCACCCTAAGCCCGTGACCCCTCGTGCTATTTGAGTCCATCCTAGGAAAAAGCTTAATCCTGTTTACTCTATCTATACCCCTCATAACCTTGTACACCTCTATTAGATCTCCTCTAAGTCTACATCTTACTGAGGAAAACAGTCCCAATTTGCCTAACCTCTCTTTGTAACTCAGGCCTTCCATACCAGGCAGCATCCTGGTAAACCTCCTCTGCACTCTCTCCAGATTCTCAATGTCCTTCCAGTAGTAAGGCGACCAGAACTGGATGCAGTATTCCAAATGAGATCTAACCAATGTTTTATACAACTGCAACATTAAAGGCCAGCTCTTGTATTCTATACCCCTTCCTGTAAAGGCTAGCATATCATACTGAGTGGTCTTGGAGGTCTGGAGTGTGTCTGTTTCAATGCGAGGAGCGTAACGGGAAAAATGTATGAACTTAGGGCCTTAATGTTTGCGAGGAACTTGGATGTGGTTGCAGTGACAGAGACGTGGTTAAAGGAGGGGGAGCAGTGGCAACTGAACATTCCTGGGTATTAGTGTTTCAGGCGTGACAGAGGAAGATCCAGAAGAGGTGGGGGAGTGGAATTGTTAGTTAAGGAGAGCATCACGGCGGTGCAGACGGAGGACATTACAGAGGAGTTAGGAATGGAGTTGCTGTGGGTGGAGTTGAGGAATAGAAAGGGGACAATTACTATGCTAGGGGTGTATTATAGGCCACCCAACAGCCCACGGGCAGTTGAAGAAGGCATATGTAAAGACATTTTGGTCAGGTGCAGAAAGAACAGAGTTGTTATAGTGGGAGATTTTAATCTCCCTAGGGTGGATTGGAAAGTACTTAGAGCTGGGGGTTTGAATGGGCAGGAATTTGTAAAATGTGTACTGGAAGGATCGTTGGAACAGTATGTGGCTAGCCCGACTAGAGAAGGGGCTATATTGGATTTAGTTCTGAGTAATGAGCCAGGGCAGGTGGTTGATGTTGTAGTAGGGGAACATGTGGCCATCAGTGACCACAATTCTGTCTACTTTAGGATACAGATGGAAAAGGATGCTTGTTGCCCTAGGGGCAGGGTGCTGAATTGGGGGAAGGCTAATTACGGTCGAATTAGGCAGGAACTTAGGGAAACTGATTGGGAACGGTTGTTTGAGGGTAAGTCCACGCTAGGCATGTGGGACTCTTTCAAAGAGAATACTGAAATGTTGCAAGATAAGTACATGCCTGCCAAGAGGAAAGATGGGAAAGGTAGGATAAGAGAGCCGTGGATTACTAGGGATATTGAGGACTTGGTTAGGAAGAAAAGAGAAGCGTATGATAGGTCGAAGCAGCTGGGAACCGAGACAGCATTGAAGGAATATAGAGAGAGTAGGAAGGAGCTCTAACAGGGAGTTAGAAGGGCAAAAAGGGGGCATGAAATGATTTTGGTGGATAGGATTAAGGAAAACTCAAAGGCTTTTTACTCCTATGTTAGGAATAAAAGGGTGGTTAGAGGAAAAATCGGACCTCTTAGGGACATAGGAGGGGAACTGTGCTTAGAGCCCGAGGGAATGGCGGAGATCCTGAATGAATACTTTGCGTTGGTATTCAC
This sequence comes from Sphyrna mokarran, assembly GCA_024679065.1. Lineage (NCBI taxonomy): Eukaryota > Metazoa > Chordata > Chondrichthyes > Carcharhiniformes > Carcharhinidae > Sphyrna > Sphyrna mokarran. The sequence goes on along the minus strand of JAGIQG010000007.1, from coordinate 23,042,299 downwards.
GAAGGAGAGGGGCTTGTTGACAGCTCCTGTCTCTGAGGGAGCTGTGGACCAGTTGAGGGAAATATCCATAGAACATAGAACATAGAACATTACAGCACAGAACAGGCCCTTCGGTCTTCGATGTTGTGCCGACCAAAATAAAAAGCAATTCCCCTCCAAACTAAACCATTCCCTTCTCTTCCATATACTTATCAATTAACCTCTTAAACGCCACCAAACTTGGCGCATCTACAGCAGCTGCAGGCAGGGCATTCCACTCCCTAATCACTCTTTGAGTAAAGAACCTACCTCTGATATCCGTCCTATAACTCAGACCCCTTAATTTAAAGCTGTGTCCCCTCGTGCTAGCTTTCTCCATCCTAGGAAAAAGGCTATCACTGTCCACCCTATCTAAACCTCTAATCATCTTATATCTTCAATAAGATCCCCTCTTAGCCGCCTCCTTTCTAACGAAAACAACCTCAAATCCTTCAACCTCTCTTCATAGGACCTGCCCTCCATACCAGGCAACCTCCTAGTCAACCTCCTCTGTACCCTCTCCAATGCCTCCACATCTTTCTTATAATGTGGCGACCAGAACTGCACACAATACTCCAAGTGCGGCCGCACTAGAGTTTTGTACAGCTGCAACATGATGCTGCGGCTCCTAAATTCAATCCCCCTACCAAGAAAAGCTAAGACTCCATAAGCCTTCTTAACAACTTTATCCACTTGACTGCCTACTTTCAGGGATCTATTGACACATACACCAAGATCCTTCTGTTCCTCAACACTATTAAGAGCCCTACCATTAGCCCTATACTCTACACATTATTGTTCCTGCCAAAGTGCATTACCTCACACTTTTCCACATTAAACTCCATTTGCCACCTCTCGGCCCAGCTCTGCAACTTGTCCAAGTCACTCTGTAAACTATAACACCCCTCTTCACTATATACCACTCCACCGACTTTAGTGTCATCTGCAAATTTACTGATCCATCCCTCAATACCCTCATCCAGATCATTTATAAAAATTACAAACAGCAGGGGCCCCAAAACAGACCCCTGAGGCACACCACTTCCATACCGAGGGAGGAAGTGTTAGAGCTTCTAGGTAGCATTAAAACTGATAAATCTCCAGGGTCTGATGGCATTTATCCCAGGCTGCTTAGAGAGGTGCGAGGTGAAATTGCTGGGCCTCTGACGCAAATCTTTGTCTCTTCCTTGGACACAGGTGAGGTCCCAGAGGACGGGAGAATAGCTAATGTTGTACCATTGTTTAAAAAGGGTGGTAGGGATAACCCCAGAAATTATAGGCCGGTGAGTTTGACGTTAGTGGTAGGGAAGCTGTTGGAGGGGATTCTTAGAGATAGGATGTACAGGCACTTAGGGCGTTGGAATCGATTAGGGATACGCAGCATGGATTTATTAAGGGAAAGTCGTGCCTTACAAATCTGGTAGAATTTTTTGAGGAGGTGGCAAAAATGGTAGACGAAGGGCGAGCCATTAATGTCGTCTATATGAATTTCAGTAAGGCATTTGACAAAGTCCCTCATGGGAGGTTAGTCGAGAAGGTCAAAGCAAATGGGATACAAGGACAGGTAGCTAGATGGATAAGTAACTGGCTTGGTAATAGGAGACAGAGAGTAATAGCGGAAGGGTGTTTTTCTAGCTGGAGGTCGGTCACTAGTGGTGTGCCGCAGGGCTCGGTACTGGGACCTCTTCTATTTGTAATATAGATAAATGACTTGGAAGAGGGAGTAAGTGGAGTGATCAGCAAGTTTGCAGACGATACAAAGATGGCTGGACTTGTGGATAGTGAGGAGCATTGTCATGCGATGCAGCAGGACATAGATAGGCTGGTAGCTTGGGCAGATAGATGGCAGATGGAATTCAATCCTGATAAATGTGAGGTGATGCATTTCAGGAGAAAAAATGTAGGGGGGAGGTATATGATAAAGGGTAGACCTCTTCAGAGTATAGAAACGCAGAGGGACCTGGGGTGCAGGTGAACAAGTCTCTGAAGGTGGCAGAGCAAGTGGAGAAGGTTGTGAAGAAAGCATATAGTATGCTAGCCTTTATAGGAAGGGGTATAGAGTACAAGAGCTGGCCTTTAATATTGCAGTTATATAAAACGCTGGTTAGACATCATTTGGAATACTGTGTCCAGTTCTGGTGCCTTACTACCGGAAGGACGTGGAGACTCTGGAAAGAGTGCAGAGGAGGTTTACCAGGATGCTGCCTGGTATGGAAGGTCTGAGTTACGAGGAGAGATTAGGCAAAATGGGACTGTTTTCCTTAGAAAGACGTAGACTTAGAGGAGATCTGATAGAGGTGTACAAGATTTTGAAGGGGATAGATCGAGTAAACAGGGTTAAGCTTTTTCCTAGGATGGACTCAAATAGCACGAGGGGTCACGGGCTTAGGGTGAGGGGGTAAGGTATAATTTGGATGCTAGAGGGAATTTTTTCACACAGAGGGTGGTGGGGGTATGGAATGCGCTGCCAAGTAAAGTGGTGGAGGCAGGTACTCTGGAGTTATTTAAGAAATACTTAGATGGGCACATGAACAGAATGGAAATGGAGGGGTATAGAAAACTGATTTAAAATAGGGATCATGAGCCTTGGGAGTCCCTAGGAAGTGTGTAAATAGATGATGATATTGATGTACTTGTTTTTATCCTACAGGTGCTTTGGTCCACCTTGTTGTTTAACAAGGGGCATACACGCGATGGGTCGTGAGAGGACTGCTCTTGGATCTTTTTCGGGAGTATCCTACTGCTTCACATCGTTAGTGTATGCTTGACCTGGACCATCTGATGGACAACACAACAGCACAGTGACTATCTCTGTGCTGTGCAGATACATGGATTTGGGCCTGTGTCTGTGGGAGTTTGTGCATTCTCTCCGTGCTTGCGTGGGTTTTCTCCGGGAGCTCCGGTTTCCTCCCACATCTCAAAGATGTGCTCTTAGGCTAATCGGCAAAACAAATTCTCCCTAAATTGTCTTAAATTTGGTTTTTAATCCATAGATCTATAAACATGGACAGGGATCGCGTTAGAAGTGGGAACATCGAGGTGGCGGCGCGGGCTCGTTGGGCCGTAGGGCCTGTTTCCCGTGCTGTTTTGTTCTTTGTTCTTTGTATATGCTTTCTTCACAACCTTCTCCACTTGCTCTGCCACCTTCAGAGACTTGTGCACCTGCACCCTGAGGTCCCTCTGCGTTTCTATACTTTAATGGGTTTGCTCTTTATCATATACCTCCCATCTACATTCTTTCTCTCGAAATGCATCACCTCGCATTTATCAGAATTGAATTCCATCTGCCATCTATTTGTCCAAGCTACCAGTCTACCTATGTCCTGCTGCATCGCCTGACAATGCTCCTCACTATCCGCAAGTCTAGTCATCTTTGTATCATCTGCAAACTTGCTGATCACTTCACTTACTCCCTCTTCCAAGTCATTTATATATATTACAAATAGAAGAGGTCCCAGTACTGAGCTCTGCAGCACACCACTGGTGATCGACCTCCAGCTAGAGAAACACCCTTCCGCTATTACTCTCTGTTTCCTATTACCAAGTAAGAATTTAGCAACACCAATTATTAATCCAACCGATTTATTTGATAGTAAAATAGTGAGCTTTCAACACTCCCGTGTCTTCATCAGGCAAGTGCAGTGTTCTGGTCTGCAATAGCACACATCAGCACAGACAGTCAGAGATTGCTGATTAGAATGCGAAGCCTTACATCTAACCTGCTATTGAAGTGTTAAAGTGGCGAACAATGTGTGTGAAGGGAATCCTGAGCATTGTTGGAGAATTGTGTGTTTTCTCCAGACAGCACAGTAAGTGAGATTTTTTGCTAACCCAGGCAAGTTACAGGGGTTACAGATAGTGTGTCATGAAGCCAAGATCCCTGTTAAGACCGTCCTCATGTGTGCGGAGCTTGGCTGTCAGTCTCTGTTCAGCGACTCTGCGCTGTCGTGTATCACGAAAGCCCCCTTGAAGAACATTTACCCGCAGGTCGGAGGCCGAATGCCCCTGACTGCTGAAGTGTTCGCCCACAGGAAGGGAACTGTTTTGCCTGGTGATTGCTGAGCGATGCTCATTCATCCGCTGTCGTAGTGTCTGCATGGTCTCCCCAATATACCATGCTTCGGGACATCCTTTCTTGCAACGTATTAGGTAGACAACGTTGGCCGAGTTGCAAGAGTATGTACCGTGCATCTGGTGAATGGTATCCTCACGTTTGATGATGTCGTCCATGTCTATGATCCGGCATGTCTTACATCATTCCTATTACCAAGCCAGTTACTTATCCATCTAGCTACCTGTCCTTGTATCCCATTAGCCTTGACCTTCTCGACTAACCTCCCATGAGGGACTTTGTCAAATGCCTTACTGAAATTCATATAGACGACATTAATGGCTCGCCCTTCGTCGACCATTTTCGTCACCTCCTCAAAAAATCCTATCAGATTCATAAGGCACAATCTCCCTTTAACAAAACCATGCTGCGTATCCTTAATCAGATCACAACGCTCTAAGTGCCTAGACATCCTATCTCTAAGAATCCCCTCCAACAGCTTCCCTACCACTGACGTCAAACTCACCGGCCTATAATTTCCAGAGTTATCCATATTACCCTTTTGAAACAACAGTACAACATTAGCTATTCTCCAGTCCTCTGGGACCTCACCTGTGTACAAAGAAGAGACAAAGATTTGCATCAGAGGCCCAGCAATTTCACCTCGCACCTCCCTAAGCAGCCTGGGATAAATGCTGTCAGGCCCTGGAGATTAATCAGTTTTAATGTTACCTAGAAGCTCTAACACTTCCTCCCTCGGTATGGATATTTCCCTCAACTGGTCCACAGCTCCCTCAGAGACAGGACTGGTCAACAAGCCCCTGTCCTTCATGAATACTGACGAAATTATTCATTCAGGATCTCCCCCATTCCTTCGGGCTCTCAGCATAGCTCCCCTCCTCTGTCCGTAAGAGATCCAATTTTTCCTCTAACCACCCTTTTATTCCTAACATAGGAATAAAAAACCTTTGGATTTTCCTTAATCCTATCCACGAAAACCATTTCATGCCCCGTTTTTTGCTCTTCTAACTCCCCATTTAAGTTCCATCCTACTCTCTCTATATCCTCCAACACTCTCTCCATTCCCAGCTGCTTTGACCTATCATATGCTCTTAAGGTCGATAAGGTTGTTAAGAAGGCATACGGAGTCTTAGCTTTTATTGGTAGGGGGATTGAATTTCAGAGTCGCAACGTAATGTTGCAACTGAACAAAACTCTAGTGCGGCCGCACTTGGAGTATTGTGTACAGTTCTGGTCCCCGCATTATAAGAAAGATGTGGAGGCATTGGGGAGGGTACAGAGGAGGTTTACCAGGATGTTGCCTGGTATGGAGGGCAGGTCTTATGAAGAGAGGCTGAGGGATTGGAGGTTGTTTTCGTTAGAAAGAAGGCGGCTAAGAGGAGACCTTATTGAAACATATAAGATGATTAGAGGTTTAGATAGAGTGGACAGTGATAGCCTTTTTCCTAGGATGGAGAAAGCTAGCACGAGGGGACATGGCTTTAAATTAAGAGGTGGTGGTTTTAGGACAGATGTCAGAGGTAGGTTCTTTACCAGAGGGTGGTAAGGGTATGGAATGCCTTGCCTGCATCAGTTGTAGATGCGCCAAGTTTGGTGGCATTTAAGAGGTTAGTAGATACGTTTATGGATGAAAAGGGAATGGTTTAGGTTAGAGGGTCACTGCTTGTTCCTAATTGGTCGGCGCAACATTGAGGACCGAAGGGCCTGTTCTGTGCTGTAATGTTCTATGTTCTCTTTTCTTCCTAACCAAGTCCTCAATATCCCTAATAATCCACGGCTCTCTAATCCTACCTTTCCCATCTTTCCTCTTAGCCAGCACATATCTTTCTTGCAATATTTTCAGTATTCCCTTTAAAGAATGTTGGAACAGTATTGATAGCTGTTAAAACTCATACAATATCATGGTAATTTTTTTGTAATTGGTAAAAGTTATTGCTAATTGTCTTACTATATGTAACAGTACTCTTAATTTAAACTTTGCTTGATAAAAGCTCCCTAGTGAGTCATTAGAATTACATCTGGTGTAAACATGCTTATGTTTGCCAAACTTCAAAAGGCAAAACTTATAATTTAGGCTGACTCCATAACATACTTTGGAGTTTCTGACCAGGATTGGAACAATAGTATTAATCACAAAATATGTTTCTTCCACAGAAGGTAAAGAAGGAGGTAGGCCTGAGAATTTCGCGGTTTGGCATAGGGAGGCGATGGCCTCGTGGCATTATTGTGAGGCTGTTAATCCAGTAACTCAGCTAATTTTCTGAGGTACCTCGTTCAAATTCTGCCATGGCTGATGGTGGAATTTGAACTCAATAAAAAAAAATCTGGAATTAAGAATTTACTGATGACCACGAAACCATTGTCGATTGTCAGAAAAACCCAACTGCTTCTCTGATATCCTTTAGGGAAGGAAATCTATCATCTTCACCTGGTCTGGCCTACGTGTGACTCCAGAGCCACAATTATATGGTTGATTCTCAACTGTCCTCAGGCAATCATGATTGGGCAATAAATGCTGACCCAGCCAGCGATGCCCATGTCTCACGAATGATTAAAAAAAAATTGAAACCAATACCTGATGCCTTCCCACCCTGAGATGAAGCTCTGAGTAGGAAGGCCCATGATTAACCTACACCACTGCCCATCAAAAACATTATGAAGTTACAGAGTCATAGAGTCATACTACACAGAAAAGGCTTTTTGACCCATTGAATCTGCATCAATAGTATGTACCACTAAAGGCACTCTGGTCCCATTTTCCTGCACTTGCCCCATATCATTGAATGTTATAATATTTCAAGTGCTGATCCAAATATTTTTTAAAGCTTTTGAGTCCAGATAACTGTTTGTCAAAGCTCTGACAAAGGATCATCTGGACTCGAAGTGTCAACTCTTTTCTCTCCTTACACGTGCTGTCAGATCTGCTGAGATTTTCCAGCACTTTCGTGTCAGATTTTGGTGTCAGATTCCAGCATCTGCAGGAATTTGTTTTTATTTTTTAATGGTTGTAAGATTTCCAACCTCCACTACTTTCCCAGCGTTCCATGTTCCCGCCATCCTTTGAGTGAAAAGGTTTTTTTCTCAAATTCCCTCTGAAACTTCTGCCCCTTACCCTAAAAACTGTGCCTGTCAACCGAGGGGAACAGTTGCTCTTTAGTCATCCTGTCCATGCCTCTCATAATCAAATACACTTCAATCATGTTCCCCCCTTAGCCTTTTCTGCTCTAAAGAAAATAATCTGAGTCTATCCAGAGTCTTGTCGTAGCTCAAATGCTCCATCCCAGGCAACATCCTGGAGAACCTCCTGCATAAGGCATAGGAGTAGAATTAGATCATTCAGCCCATCGGTCTGCCCTGCTTTTCAATAAGGCTGATTTTTGTCTCATGCCCATCCTCCTGCCTTTTCCCCATAACCCCTGATCTCCTCATTAATCAAGAACCTATCTATCTCTGTCTGTACCCCTCAAGTGCAATCACATCCTTCTTATGTTGAGGTGACCAGAACAGCAAGTACTACCCCAACTGTAGCCGAACCAATTCTCTGTACAACTCCAACATTATTACACTCTATACCATGATAAATGGAAGCGAGAGTTCCAGAGCGAGATACTGAGCTAGCACAATCCCAGGAAGCTCGTGGGAACAATTAGCAACCAACTACTTCAATGTTTTTGGAAGGAGAGGATCTAGAACACTATCATATATCGCAGAGGCAATGACTAACAGCAGAAGCAATAAATGAAAACAGATCGCTTTTTCCAGTGTGAAGCTGACATTGCAAATCAGCTGTCAGCTACAGAAACTGCTTAATTTTAATTTTCGCTGAGGGTTGATTGTTTAATTCAAACTCCTCCTCAATATCTTGGCTGACTCTTGAGTGCAGTACTAAGGGAGTGCTTTGCTGTTGATGGTTTTCCCCTTGGCTGGTTACATTGTGATGAAAGGCATCAGCACTCCACTGCTATCTTGGTCAATATTGCTGAGTATATATTGCCTCCTGCTTTTCCCTACGTTACTATTACATTTCAAAATTGCTTCATTGGCTGTTGCAGTCATATTGGGACTTCCTGAGGTTCTGAAAAGCACAACATAAATTTCAGCTCATTCTTTCTTTACTAAGGCTGATCGTATAATTAGACAGCAGATAGAGTGGTCTTATTACTTTGAAGCTGTCTCCAGGCTGTACTGTGGGATCATATTGGATGTGCCCGTGAGATATTTTGTTATATTTAACATATCTTTTAAATATTTTTCCACTGGAGTTCCCTCCATTTTCTGCAGTAACTTCAGTAGAAAAGCCACAAACATCCCCCTCTCCCCCAATAAAACAATGTAAGTTCTTGATTCTATTTCCTGAGATCTTGGCTATATTCTGTCAAAGTTAGGGCAAGTTGAGAGAGCTCCTGTTTAAGTTTTAGTTTCTTTGTTAGTATCACATGTAGGCTTATATTAACACTGCAATGAAGTTACTGAGAAAATTGCCTTGTTGCCACACTCTGGTACCTGTTCAGGGGTACACTAAGGGGGAATTTAGCATGGCTGATGCACCTCATCAGCATGTCTTTAAGATCCTGGAAGGAAACCTGAGCACCTGGAGGAAACCCATGCAGAATGTGCAAACTCTGCACAAACAGTGATCGAAGGCAGGAATCAAACCCGGGTCCCTGGCGTTGTGAGGCAGCAGTGCTCACTACTGTATCTCTGTGCCACTAGTCACCACCTATCTCTGCACCCTTATGGATCTCTGTAGCTTATTGGACATTTTTTCTTCTGTACATCTTAAATTCTGCATTGATATCATCAGCTACCACTGATGGTAATCAACGGCATTCAGTTAAACCAGAAATGCCTTGAAATAATAATGAGACTGTAGACAGATCTTGAACAAAGACATTTATTGCAGCTTCTGAGTAACTAAGTAACTACTGTCCATTTGCATTGTGATGTTTTAATGGTTATGTAAAAGCTAGACTTCGAATCTGATCCAATCCATAAATACAAATGGATGAAGCCCCACACTGCTTAACATTGTCCATTGTGAAACAAATTAAGTTTCTGGCAAACAGTACAGCCTAGACTGCAGAGTGCTTGATCTGACAAGTTAGCCTAAAAGGAGCCAATGCAGGGAAATATACAGCAGTTATATGTTTCACTGCCTTTCACAAAGTCACTTCAGGAGATATCCCCAAATATGCAAACAATGACATTCAGGCAAAAACCCACTGGTCTATCCAACCTGCCCCACACAAGTGTGATGCATCATGCATCACGATATATGGCATCCGAAACAATGTGAACTCCTTGGAGTGGCAAAGAAAAAGCAAAAAGCTCTGGATAATTTTGGAAAAACAAAATCTAAGGAATTCCATTCTGGTTCCCTGATAATGCAATGCAACACAAAACCTTTGTACAGAAGTTCCAGACTTTGCTAGAAAAGAAATGAGCCTGAAAGTCTGGAGGTTTGATTGGGAGACCGGGCAAAGTTCCAAACAAAAAATAAGAAGTTCAGACCAAACTCCTTGAGCATTTCAGAAAGTAAAGACAATACCTATGCATCTACTTGCAGCAGTAAGTATTGTTCTCTCAGGAGAGATTTTCACAGGGCTCTTCATTCTATATCGAGCCTAACTCAAAGAACGTTTCAGTATTAAGCAGGTGGTTCCGTTTGAACGTGGTCTTGGCTTAAGGGGCAAAGGTCCCACTCCAGGACCTGAACACAATATCAAAGCTAAGACTCCAATATAGTCCCAGCTGAGCAGTGTTACACTGAGCCTGGGATGCAGTCATTTAGATTGGATTTTTAACTGATGTCTTCTTGATCCTTCAGGTGACAATAAAGGATCCTACAGCGCAATATTGAAGAAGAGTAGGACAGTCATGTCCAGAGTCTGGGCCAATAATACCCTTCACACAATGTCACAAAACAAATAATGAGTTTATTACCATAGTACTGGGGGAGTTTGCTGTGTATTAAATAATCACTGCTATTTCTGTTTTTTATGAGTGGTTACGGAACCAATTTTCCAGCCTCGCTGTGCCTGGCAGAGATCATGCTGATCCAGAAAATAGTGCGTGGGTCTAAAGATCAGCCTTTTGGCTGGTGCCAATTGGTTTTTCACTGAAGTTCAGACAAATGAAGGGGGATCTCATCAAGACTTGTAAAATTCTATCAGGACTAGACAGGATAGATACAGGAAGGGTTTTCCCGATGTTGGGAGTTTCCAGAACCAGGGGTCACACTCTGAGAATTTGGGGTAGACCATTTAGGGCAGAGGTGAGGAGACATTTCTTCATCCAAAGAATGGTGAGCCTGTGGAATTCATTACTACAGGAAGTAGTTGATGCCAAACATTGAATGCATTCAAGAGGCAGCTGGATATAGCACTTGGGGTGAATGGGATCAAAGGTAATGGGAGGAAAAGCAGGATTAGGGTATTGAATTGCACAATTAGCTGTGATGAATAGTGGAGTAGGCTTGAAGGGCCAAATAGCCTCATCCTGCTCCTATCTGCTATGTTTCTATGTTTGCAATTGTCCTGGTCCTTTTCTATAGTCACAAACTGGTTGTGCCCAGGAAGGGCAAGAGGCTGATTAGCATATTTAAAGTGTCATTTAAATGTGCTTAGCCTATCCAACACTGGATTTTCCCAGCTCTCGGGATCTTCTGATTCTTCAGCATGGTGCAAGTCTTTGCGAGAATTAATATTGGGCTTCATCAGCAGAGACTTGGCATGACATCCATGTTGAGAGGCTCAAGGGCCATTGAAGCCCCAGGTGGTTGGGAACATAACTGGGCAATGGTCTTCTATCAATGCCTTCTGGCAGTGCCCACTTGACTCAGTGGCAGTGCCCACCTTGCATCAGTCGAGCACTGTCTATGTTCAAGAGGCAGTGCCAAGGGATGGGGCCTGAGTGGAGATGGGGCCAGGGTGAGGTTGGATCCTGAGTGGGGGCTGTGACGGAGCACTGTGAAAAGGAGGGTTGTGAAGGGCGGGTGATGAACGGGGCTCGTGAGAGGCCTATGAAGACGGTGCTGTGAAAGGATGGGGCATGAAGGAGGATATGTTTGGGATCATGAAGGGGGACCAGTTGGAAAAGGGTCCCAAAGTCACTAATCCATATTGGGAATGATGTGGAGAAACATGCTGCCAATGAGGTGAGAGGTGTCCCAGTGTCCATGGGGAGGGAATAGGGTGGTCTCCCAGCTCACTGTGAAATTGGGGCACCCTTTCAAAATTGCACCCAATCGCTTTGCAACCATTGATGTGCTTAGGCCCTATCCTCCCAGAATCAGAGTGCAACTTACCACTCTCCCAAAAACTGTGTGACAATTGCAGTCCGATCCGCAATTGTTCGGTTTTCATGCCGTTACAATACGTCATTTTTTTGGGAAAATCCAATACTCCTTTGCCTCTTGCAAGCTGGGAACATTGCAACATTAAAGATTTTTTGCAGGGAGTCAGGAATATGCCTCATCAATACAGATATTCTGCAATAACAGTGTGTGCTGCTGGAACAAGCTGGTGGAAAATGGGAAGTACAAATGCATTGCCCTTATTTCATTCAGTTTTGCAATTAAAATAAGGCTTATGTCCTGAAGCAATCTGAACTCTCGCCTCTTCCTCAGCACTTTGCAACATATTTCTCGCATTAAGACACTGTAGACCCTATTAACTCACTCCTCAATCCACCACATTAAAAATGCTTTATATTGTTTCTGCCTTCATGAAAATTCCAAATGCATTTTAAACATTTTCTGTTCATCATGTCAATGCTTATTGACATTGGGAATTACTGCCCTGCCCTTCAAAATTGTTGTAATTGTCGCGCCCCCATCAATAAGCTGACCCTTGACTCGCTGTCCTCCCTAATTACCGTCCTATCTCTAATTTCTTGCCTTCTTCACCAAGGTTCTTAAGTATCTGAAAACTAGGAGTGTTGCTGCCACCTAGTTTACAAAACATCGTACAGTATTCAATCCTGTGCCATAGCAGAACTTACACTTCTCCCATGCGTTGCAGAAGAACGGATTGTAAAAATCCCCCATCTTAATCACTCACTGCCTTCAACACTAGTGCAGAGTTGGCAGGATTTTCCTGTCCCACCCGCCATGGGAATCAGAGTAGGCAGGACAGAAATTTCAGTGGACCATGCAAAGTTCCATTGACCTAGGGCGGGAATTTCCGGTCTTGGGGTGTGCGCGGCGGAAGACTCTCGCCCAGTGTCAGCATCGTGTATAATCTACAAAATGCACTGCTGCTTTGACAACATTTTCTAAATCCATGACATCCATCACCTAGAGGAATGAGGATGGTAAGCTTAAGGGAAATCTCCTGAAAATTACATGCCATGCTGTCTTGGAACGATATTGATTTTTAATTTGATTTATTATTGTCATTGGTATACAGTGAAAAGCATTGTTTCTTGTGCACTGTATTGACAAAGTATACTGGACATAGGGAAAGAATGTAGTGTTATAATCATAACTAGGGTATAGAGAAAGATCAACTTAATGCGAGATAGGTCCATTCAAATGTCTGACATCAGCAGGGAACAGCTGTTCTTGAGTCAGTTGGCACATGAGCTCAAACTTTTGTATCTTTTTCCCAATAGAAGAATCTGGAAGAGAGTACATCTGGGGTATGTATGGTCCTTGATTATACTGGCTTCCGAGGCAGGAGGAGATGTAGACAGAGTTAATGGATGAGAGGCTGGTTTGCGTGATGGACTGGGCTTTGTTCCCGACCCTTTGTAGTTTCTTACGGTCTTGGACAGAGCAGGAGCCCATAGCAAGTTGTGATACATCAGGAAAGATGTATGTGCATCTGTAAAAGTTGGTAAGAGTCGTAGTGGACATCCAAATTTCCTTAGCCTCCTGAGAAAGTAATGGCGTTGCCGTTTATTTGTTGTTGCTGGGTCGGATTCCTGGAATGATCTGTTTAACAGAACGGTGGGAGTACCTCTATCAAATGGAGCAGTTCAAAAAGATGAAACAGAACCACCATGTCAAGGGCAATTAGGGCTGAGTGGAAAATGTTGGCTTTGCCATCAATGTCCATATCAATGAATGAATTAAAATGAGGGTGCACAGTCTAGTTTATCTCCTTGTTTAACTTGAGTTAAGGCAATTACTTTCTGACACATCACACTTGCTTAATTAGCTGTTGTGCTTCCTTGATATAAAAGCTCTTCAGGTTGAACTTGACTCCTCAGTACAACTATTGGCTTGTAAAAAGACCGCTGCAATTACGACAGCAATGCTCAAGTGCATTATCGATAAAATCTTTGGAACACGCTGAATAGTTTGAATAAATAACATTAATGTGTTGCTTGAAGACTTGCAATTCAAGTTGTCAAACATTTATTCAGCTGAGTAACTCCCTGATCAATAACTGCCACTCATAAACACATTAGCAATCCTATATAACCAATAAGAGCAGACTGACAACAGACAAAGTGGGAAAAGCAGCCTCGAGGAGTCATTCTATAAATTGGACATTATATCTAATTGTCAGAGGGAATAAATTGTATTTTAAATAATTCAACAGACTTGATAGCATCAAATACACATAGAAGCGCAAGGTCTGAAGGATGACAACCAAATCAATTGGGTTACAAGACTTTGGCTGAATATATGAATAATTAAATCCACATTCTTTTTTTTGGACTTGGATTATTTAAGCAGTGCATGGGGATGCTGCAAACTAACACTCTATCAAATAGCATGTAAAGAATCATAGAAATCTTTCAGTGCAGAAGAAGGCCATTCGGCCCTTCGAGTATGCGCCGAAGATAATCCCACCCAGGCCATATCCCCATAAAGCCATGTATTGGCCCTAGCTAATTCTCCTGTCACTAAGGGGCAATTTCGCAAGTCCAAACCACCGAATCGGCACATCCTTCGACTATGAGAGGAAACTGGAGCACCCGGAGCAAACCCACACAGGCACGGGGAGAATATGCAGACTCCGTACAGATGGTGAACCAAGCCGGGAATCGAACCTGGGTCTCTGGCGCTGGGAGGCAGCAGTGCTAACCACTGCGCCATCGTGCTGCCTCAAAAAATTAGCAGGTCACTCTTATCTCTTATGGAGGGGCATTGCTTTTTATATTGGTCAGCGCAACATCGAAGGCCGAAGGGCCTGTTCTGTGCTGTAGTGTTCTTTGTTCTATGTTCTATCTTCCTTCATCGCATTTCTCTATTTACAAACATGACAGAAGGGGACTTGGGTGTTCTTAGAAACAAAGAAAACAGGAGCAGGAGGAGACCATTCGGCCCTTCAAGCCTGCTCCACCTTTCATTCTGATCATGGCCGATCATCCTACTCAATAGCCTGATCCTGTCTTCCCCGCACATCCTTTGATCTCCTTCACCTCGACTGCTATATCTAACTGCTTCTTGAAAACATATAATGTTTTGCCCTCAACTGCTTCCTGTGGCAATAAATTCCAAGGCTCACCACTCTCGGGGTGAAGACATTTCTTTTCATCTCATTGAAAATTGAGGCAGGAGGAGGCCATTCAGCCCTTTAAGCCTGCTTCACCATTCATTAATTAGAACTTATTAACATTAAGAAGTCTTATCTCCACTCTTTCAACTCACCTGGGAAATGTTCTTAATAGTAGATGCAACAACCAATCAAACTCTCCCATTTGATATTGCCAATTACATGGAAGACTGGTTAGTCTGAGCAATGATGATGATGAGAATATTGTAGTTTCGATAACACTTCATTTTGTTTCATTTTGTCTATGCCCACAGTAATGATACTCGACAATTACAATAGATCAAGCTGAAGCATATCGTAACTATGCGCAGCACAGAGGCACACTGATTAGCAATGCTGCCCCACAGTGCCAGGGACGCGAGTCCAATTCCCAACTTGTGTCATCATCTGTGCTGAGTCCGCACGTTTGCTCCATGTCTGCATGGGTTTTCAATGGGTGCCCTGGTTTCCTCCTACAATCCAAAGAGGATTTTCACAATAACTTCATTGCTTTGTGAATGTAAGCCTACTTGTGGCTAATAAATAAATAAATACATGCTGGTTAGGAGTATTGGCGATGTTAAATTCTCCCTCAGTGTACGTGAACATGTACTGGAATGTGACAACAAGAGAATTTTCACGGTAACCTCATTACGGTTTTAATGCAAGCCTTCTTGTGACACTAATAAATGAACGTTGAAGTTTTAAAAACTTATCCAAAAGCAGTGGCATGAATCACTGTAAAATGAGGGTGTAGGGTATGACAGGTGCATGGGCCTGGCTCTGACTGCACAGTAAGAAGTCCCACAACACCAGGTTAGAGTCCAACCATTTTATTTGATAGTAATTTTACAAGCTTTCGGAAATGGTATTTCTTCATCAGGTGTGTGGAAGGTTGCCTTCCACATATCTGACTGTTTCCAAAAGCATGTAAGATTACCATCAAATAAATTGGTTGGACTCTAACCTGGTGTTGTGAGACTTCTTACTGTGTTTAACCCAGTCCAACACCAGCATCTCTACATCTGACTGCACTCCCCAACGAAACTATCACTCCCACCCACATTCAGAACTGAATAATTGCTCAAGATCATGATGCACTCAGGGGACTCCTGCACTTCTTGCATGATCCTCTTTGGCTGTTGGTAGTCACCTTCCCCGATCCCTGCCTGTTCACTCTTAAAAAAACAGAAACCGTGAGCCATTATGTCAAGCTGGCTCTGAATGAGGCCTGTCGGCAACATTGGGTCTCAGAAGATCTTTTGAAGGGAAACTTGATCAAAAAAGAACAATTATTTTAAATACACATCCACCCACTGACACAGGAACATACCTCCCCAGCGATCTTCTCCCATGGACATGGGAACACCTCCCCATGTATGACCCTCTCCTCCCCCATGGCTTTACTTACCTGTGTGTCCCCAGTGGGGGCCATTTGCCAGGCACTTGTAAACCTTGACATCACGCCCACAGGGTGGATAGGCAAGTAAGAGAATGACATGTCTGTGGAGGAGCGGGATGGGGGGGTGGGTGACATAGCAGGGAGACCCAATAAGAAACTTTTCATGGTAGAAACCCCAATATATCAATGGCAGGGGCAGGGACAATTGGGAGGTGGAAACCCTGTCAGGGTGAAAGCCATTTTGGGGTTCCCTCGATTTTCTCCCCTTGCCGTCATTCTCACCCTTTTGCAAATGTTCACAGAAAATTCCTCCCTGTAGCATAATTAGATTGGAAATACAAAAAGATGCTGAAAGTCTAAAAGAAAGTAAAAAATGCTGGACTCACTCAGCAGGTCAGTCAGCGCCAACACTGAGAGTCAAGAAGTTAATGGTTCAATAGAACAATGTTGGGATTGGGTCAGAGAAAATTAAAATTAAATCCTGAATTTAAGCAAGTCGGATTATTTTTGCCGAATGCCATTTCAGCATGTCTGGTGGATCCAAGTCAATTTAATTGATATTTAATTGATGAGCTTTAGATGTGGTTTTTCATCTTCAAAAATTACAAATAAAAATCTGTGTTTTTCAAACACATTAATGGGGTGAAATTCCATGATGCAATCCTGAGGTATAAATGTTTATTGGCTTCATCTGAAATTCTGTTATTCTAACTGAGGGCTGAACCTATTTCAAATAAATGGGTTTATTGCCCATGATGAAGAAAAGACAATCAAGGGAATTCAAGCAGCATGCTATAAGAGTGTGCTTTATTACTGAGCGATTCCAATTCATCAAGGTACTAAACTCAAAATGGAAAGGCACCTCCCAAAAAAAGGCCGTGGCGGATATTGACGCTCAGAGACTGGAATTCAGCACTTGCCAAGTTCCTGACAAATTCACGGGTCTTCCATCGCACTCCCTGTTGCCTTGGAGATGTTGACTAGCAAAGAATACGGGTGGCCACGTATAAAAATAAAGCCATTGCACAAGGACAAAATGTCATCAGACAGTGACTGGAATATGGACATTTAGCTCAAAGGCTTTGTGTCATTACAGGGAGAAGATATGGGGGCGATCTTAATTCCACTTCTGCCGTCCATGCAAATGCTGACATAGGCTCAAATCAGAAGTCACGGATCTCACCTGCAAGATTGTGATTTTGGATCTTCCTCGCTCCTTGCCAGCAATGCTGTCAGGTTCATGTCCATAACCAGCATGAACCTGATTTACATTGATTAAAATATATTTCCATATTGTTAACACGTTCCCTCACCAAATATTGATCCCCACCATATTTTCAAACTACACCAATGTGGGCGTGGGAACTGCGGGGTGGTGGACAGCGGATCTGAGGGATAATGGACAGGGGAGCCGGGAGATGGGGGTTGGGAGAGCTGTGGGATGGTGCATGGTGGAGCTGGGGGATATTGGATAGGGGAGCGAGGAATGGTGGACAGGGGGACTAGAGGATAGTGGACAGGGGAGTTGGGGGATGGTGGACGGGGGTACTGGGAAATGGCAGATGAAGGAACTGGGGGATGGTGGATAGGGGCAGCAGAGAGATGGTGAATGGAGGAGTTGGGGGCCCATGGTTGGGGAGCTGAGGGATGATGCATGGGGGAACTGGGGCTGGTAGATGGGGGAACTGGGGAATGGTGGACAACAAGCTGGGGGATGGTGGAAAAGGGAGCTGGGAGATGGTAGATGGCAGATCTGAGGGATAGTTGACAGGAGAGCCGGGAGATGGTGGGCAGGGGAATTGTGGGATGGTGGATAGTGGATAGTGGAGTGGATAGGGGAGCGGGGAATGGTGGACAAGGGAGCTAGAGGATGGTGGATGGGGGAGTTAGGGGATGGTGAACAGGGATGCTGTGCGATGGTAGATGGAGGAGCTGGAGGATGGTGAATGGGGGAATTGGGGGAACGGTGGATGGGGGAACTGGATGATGGTAACTGAGGAAGAGGGGGGATGGTGGACAGGGGATCTAGGGAATGCAGATGAGGGAGCTCTGGGGTGGTGGATAGGGGAGCTGGAGGATAGTGGACGGGGAAACTGGGGAATGGTGGATGGGGGAGATGGGAAATGGTGCTCAGGGAAGCTGGAGGATGGTGGATGGGGGAACTGGGGATGGTGAATGGGGGAGCTGGGGGATGGTGGAAAAGGGAACAGTGGGATTTAAGGGATGGCAAATGGAGGAATTGATGGATGGTAGAAAGGGGAACTGTCGATGGTGTCAGGGGAGCTGGAGGATGGTGAAGGGGGGAGCTGCATCTAAATCCCGACCCCCAAATCTTTCTGCTCTACCATACTCCCTCCTCCTTTACATTGCTCCTTAAAATCTTTCTTTGGATAGCTGTACTAATAACTTTATATTTGACTCAGTGGGAAGATACTTCTATGGCATTTCTATCAAGTACAATGAGGGCATTTCTGTTATATTAAAGCTGCTATAAAAACACAAATTGTTGTTGAGTGCTACAGCTGAGGGAGAAATTGTTAGTATTGGAAATTCACCAAAACTATTTTATCCTTCGAGGGCAAAATTATGAGGATGGGTGCAAAAACCTACTGGGTTTAGTTGGTCGAGGGGCAATCAAAGGATGAATTCAATTGACAAAGGGTTCAAATGGGGTAATACAAAGAAGCTACTTGCTTTGTGGGAGAAATCTAGATAAAAGAGGTTACGATCTCAAAATTACCATCAGGGCAACCAGGATCGAAATCAGGCAGGAAGTTTAGGCAATCTGCAATCTGTAACAGTCTGTGCTGGTATGTGTGCTATTGCAGACCAGAACACCGCATTTGCCTAACAAAGACGAAAGTCGAAAGCTCGCAGATTTACTATCAAATAAATTGGTTGGATTTAAAATTGGTGTTGCCAGACTGTTACTGTATCTAGATGATACACCCATACCAATATCCTAGGTGCACCCCTATACTCTAAATTCGGCCTCACAAATGTCTTATACAACCTCACCAATAACATTCCAACTCTTATACATAATACTTTAATTTATAAAGGGCAGTGTGCCAAAAGCATTCTTTATGACCCTATCTACACTTGACGCCACTTTTAGGGAATTATGTATCTATATTCCCAGATCCGTCTGTTCTACTACACAGTTCAGTGTCCTACCATTTACCTTCTATGTTCTACCTTGGTTTGTCCTTCCAAAGTGCAATACCTCACACTTGGCTGCATTAAACTCCAGCTGCCATTTTCAGCCCCTTTTTCTAGCTGGTCCAAATCCCTCTGCAAGCTTTGGAAACCTTCCTCACTGTCCACTACACCTTCAATCTTTGTATTATCAGTAAATTTGCTGAGCTAGTTTACCTTATCATCCAGATCATTGATATAGATGACAAACAACAACGGACCCAACACCAATCCCTGTGGCACACCACTAGTCACAGGCCTCCACTTAGGGAAGCTATCCGGAATGTAATGTGGAAAAGTGTGAGGTAATTCACTTTGACAGGAATAATAAATGTGTAGAGTATAGGGCTAACGGTAGGACTCTTAATAGTGTTGAAGAACAGAGGGATCTTGGTGTATATGTGCATAGATCCCTGAAAGTTGGCAATCAAGTCGATAAGGTTGTTAAGAAGGCATATGGAGTCTTAGCTTTTATTGGTAGGGGGATTGAATTTCGGAGCCGCAACGTCATGTTGCAACTGTACAAAACTCTAGTGCGGCCGCACTTGGAGTATTGTGTACAATTCTGGTCCCCGCATTATAAGAAAGATGTGGAGGCATTGGAGAAGGTACAGAGGAGGTTTACCAGGATGTTGCCTGGTATGGAGAGCAGGTCTTATGAAGAGAGGCTGAGGGATTTGAGGTTGTTTTTGTTAGAAAGAAGGCGGCTAAGAGGAGACCTTATTGAAACATGATTAGAGGTTTAGATAGGGTGGACAGTGATAGCCTTTTTCCTAGGATGGAGAAAGCTAGCACGAGGGGACATGGCTTTAAATTAAGGGGTGGTAGTTATAGACAGATGTCAGAGGTAGGTTCTTTACCCAGAGGGTGGTAAGGGTATGGAATGCCCTGCCTGCTGCAGTTGTAGATGCGTCAAGTTTGGTGGCGGTTAAGAGGTTAATAGATAAGTTTATGGATGAAAAGGGAATGGTTTCGGTTAGAGGGTCATTGCTTTTTTCATAATTGGTCGGCGCAACATCGAAGGCCGAAGGGCCTGTTCTGCGCTGTAATGTTCTATATTCTATCCTCCACTACCACTGTCTGGCTTCTTCCATTGAGCCAATGTCTAATCCAATATACTATCTCTCCATGTATAACTAGCAAATGAACCTTCCTAACTAACCTCCCATGCGGGACTGTGTCAAAGTCCTTACTGAAGTCCATGTCGACAACATCTACTGCCTTCCCTTCATCCACTTTCCTGGTAACCACCTCGAAAAACTCTAATAGATTGTTTAAACATGACCCTATCTTACACAAAGTCATGTTGACTTTCTCTAATAAGGCCATGTCCATCCAAGTATTTGTAGATTATATTTCTTAGTACTCCTTCCAATAATTTACCTAGTACTGATGTTAAATTTACCAGCCTATAATTTCCCAGATTACTTTTTGAGCTTTTTTAAAATAATGGAACAACATTGGCTATTCTCCAATTATCTGGATGGGGTGGAATCCTGCTCATTTGTCTCAAAATCCTGTCTGGTTTACCAACTGGACATGTAAACTGACCTCTAAGCTGCCTGGAACAATCTGTCGATTTTGAGCTATTGAACAATTAGAATTTCTGGGCCTCATTCATCACAATTCTTTCACAAAAATCCCATGGTGGGCAAAAATTCAGCCCTCAATTTATTCTTCAAGGCCACTGACCCATAGCCCTTGGCAAATAAGAATTTTCTACTGAAATATTGTCGTTAAAACACATTTAATAAGCCCCATACATAGGGAATAATAAATACATCTGCAATGATTTTACATTAGATGAACAGTTTCACATTGTCTGCAGTTACACATAGTGATAAAGTCGGATGTCTGTGAAAACCCTCGCTTTTATATATATTCAAAAGCCAGCTCTGATTATTACATGCACTTCCATATAAAGTACCAATTTTCTACTTGAGTGCTAATATTCAGGCATAAAATCAGACCTAAGGTCTCCCAGGTTATAAATAATCTTAGATATTCAAATGTGTCTGGTGGACAATTTGATTATCCAATTATTAACTATGGTGTTCCCTTATATTGTGAAACCGATTAATGCCTATAATCAGATTTTTCTTAATTCTAAGCATATTAACATGAGCGAGAAATATTTGAAAGCAATTCCAATATCTGAATGTCGAAATATACAAGGCATTAATAATTATCACACAATATTAATTCTTGCTCTTTGTTAAATATTGAAAATAATGGCTGAACAGATGACTGCATTCCTTACTCGCTAAAAATAGGACAGCAGTCATGATTAAATTTCTCTCTCAGCTCACTGCAATGATATATTCTATGATAGTATTTGTTTATCATTCTCTAAGATAATGTATGGCTCCATATTCATAGTTATCATAAGGCCTTCTTAATATTAAATCATTACTGCTTGTAGAAAAATAATCAAACAGCATTGCACTGGGGAAATTAGGAATTAGTTGCGTTGAGGAATAAAATCATTGTGCCTATTCCTTCAGGCAAGCTGCAGATATTCAGTCACATTGCGCAGTTATATGAAGAAACGCTTAATTGTACTTGATTACTTACAATTAATAACGTATCCTGCTTTGGGAGGCCTGATCAATGTGGCTATTAACAGGTCCAGGTGGTGGGTGGATGAGGGGGCTGCCTAACTAAACTGTCAGTCCCTTGACCAAGGCTACATTCATGGCCAGGTGGCCTTGGAGAGGAAGCACGCAGCATCCTTTAGGTATTCCGTGACTGCTGGGCACCGCGGAGGCTGGGGTACAGCATCACCCCCTCGCCGCACCCCACAGGAATTACATTTAATTAAGTTTCCTTTTAACATTTTATTTTAGTTAGAGTGCCCTTATTCTATAGGGAGTCCCTATGTATCCTTGGTCCAAAATTGCATTTGATCTCTTTCATATCCTATAGCATTGATTTCATCATCATCATTGACTACATTCCAAGTACTCCATTATTTCACAATTGCACAATCCATCAAGCATAGTTGTTGCACATATTCTAAGTGCTAGTTTCACTTTATTTGGTGTGCCTAAAGGGAGTCCTCCAGAGTCCCTAGAGAGGAACCCAATTTATTGTTAAGTCATTACATGTGGGAGAAGTAGAATATTGATCACACTACTTCTTTTCCTCATTACTTTACATCTAACCATCGAGCTAAACGAATGGTTCACTCAGTGAAATCTCTAATTCTGAGAGTGACACTTTTAAGTGCAATTATCCCATCACAGAAGTCATGGATGTTTGATTAACTACTGAACTCAATTTACCTAGTCTAACCTAGTCTCAGAACTACAGAGCAGAATGACAAATGTGCACAATAAAAATGGTGGTACTGAATTGCAAAGTTTACAGTTGGGACAATGCTTTTGTATTCAATATTTCACAGGAGGTACTTGGAGAACAACTGCGGAGACTAGAGCTGATTCAGCAGCAGGGTTCTAAGAAATTCATAGCACACAAAGTCATAGTGATGAGGTGTAACTGAAGACAAATGACATTACAACCACACAGTTCTATTGCATTAAGGACAAGATCCTAATTGCAACCAGTAGCAATATCCAAGTGATCCCACTGATCACTATGAATGATTAAAGAAAGCTCCCAACAAGTTTGGCATCAGAGGATCTGGGCGCACCAGCAGATCGTATTCAGGTATTAAAGATTCATAGATCCATTAGTTCTACGCAACTGTGCAATGGTTATTAAGCATGCACACGATGAAAATGGCACATTTTTTGAAGGGGAAAAAATATCTTTACAAAGAAAGAGGGATGCTTTCGTATGCATGGGAAGGAAATGTGCCATATATCCAGTTTCATTTTTGCTTTGATCAGAATACAGCTACACAGATGCTAATGTCCCCAAACTGTACAGCAACGTAAGACTGTTCTCAGGTGCCCAAGCTTAAAAAATTAATCCACAATTATTTACCAACCCCCTGATGACAGATTAGTACCTTGCACATAGTGACACTGTGGCACAGTGGTTAGCACTGCTGCCTCACAGCACCAGGGACTTGGGTTCAATTCTCAGTTTGAATTGCTGTCTGTGCGGAGTCTGCATGTTCTTCCCATGTCCTTGTGGGTTTCCTCCAGAGGCTCCAGTTTCCTCCCACAGTCCGAAAGACATGCTGGTTGTCCATGCTGAATTGTCCCTCAGTGTAACCGAACAAGCGCCAAAGCGTGGTGACTAGGGGATTTTCACATTAACTTCATCACAGTGTTAATATAAGACTACTTGTGACATTAATAAATGAACTTAAACTTTATTCAGCAAATACTTTCAAGAATTTGCATTATTATGAGAACATGACACTCAGTACCCCAGAGTCTTGTAGCTTGTGCTGCCATCTGACCTGTAGAACTTCCTGATGCAGTACATGGGATACAATACATAAACAAAACTCAATATGAATGACTTGGACCTTAGGTTATTTTAGCTGGGAGAAGTGACATAGCAGGTTCTACACACAAAGGAGAAGACATGGCTTGAACAGGGGGCTTCACTAATCCTGTTCTTCCAACGGGGAACTATGCTCAAAAAGAGTGCAAGTCAGAGAAAAGGCTACAGAGTAATGGCAGGTGTTGATTCTAAAATTGCACTGTCTTTGGAAACAACTCTCTGCTTGAGATATGTCTGCCTACTAATTTATGAGGTTTCTAAATGCAAAATCCTACAGTAAACGTGCATGAAAATGCCTGACATACAGAACAAGAAGGATGTATTCAGCAACATTATTGCAGATTGAGCAAACATAGTTTCATGAAAGAATGGTGAGAGATATTTTATTCTAAGTGCTTCCCAATTGTTTATCCAAAATAGAATAATTATAAAACATTTACATTGCCAAAGGATAAAAAAAACTATTAATTATTTGTCTGGATAATAAAAAAAACAGACTGATCCATTGACATTCCCATTCCAGAGAAATTCTTAATTTTAGCGGGACTTGGGACAGAGCTGACCAGGTAAAATGCTACCAAAGGGGTGTAATACGTACTTTGTCATCAGTGACTCATTTTAAGTTACACAAGGATGACAGGACACATTCCTTGTCGCTGTACCATCGAACTGTAGAATCATAGAATCCCTACAGTGCAGCAGGAACCATTTGACCCATTAAACCTGCACCAACAACAGTGCCACCAAGATCCTGTCATCATAACCACATGTATTCATTCTGCTAATCCCCCTGACACTAAGGGGCAATTTAACATGGCCAATCAACTTAACCTGCCCATCTTTGGAGTGTGGGAGGAAACCAGAGCACCCAGAGGAAATGCACAAAACACAGGAGAATGTGAAAACTTCATACAGAGAGTTACCCAAAGCAGAATTGACCGCTGTTTATCATTTTCTCACTCACGTGGTAAGTTGGTGAGGCATGCCCGAGGGGCTCTTGTTTCTGATCAGAAATGCCTGGGCAACCGGGCGTGACCTGCTTTATGGACAGTAGCATCTAGGAGTTGACTGGGGCAGAACGTCTATCACACCACAACACAGATGTCTTAAGGCAAGCTCAGGGAGGGAAAAAAACCTCCCATGGAGCAAAAGGCAAAGATTCTCTTGTCTTAATTTTCATTATGAATATAGATTATGAAAGTGGGACCTCACAACCTTTTGGGTTGACCTTTTGGGTTTTAAGCAGGAGATCCCTGATGCTGTGAAGTAGAAGTACTAACCATTGTATCTTCATGCTGCCAATGGTGAGGCACATCAGAATTTGACCTGCATAAATGGTTAACAGCTCGCTCGGTGAAGGGTAATGCAAAATCAAACCACTTCCAGTATTGTAGCAGCCCTCGGTTAAGTGGCTCAAGGAAATTGGTTAAAGGTTGAGCCATTGACAACAATTTGATTCCAGGATCAGAACAGGCAAGGGATTGCAGGATCAGATAGCAACTGAAGCTGAAATATTGGAAGTCAGGGATAGGAGTACTGGCAATGTGCAAGGAAGAACTGGAGTTGGGCTGTGGATTGGCACTGCTCGTTCCCCAGTCCATCACTCAAACAAGCCTCCTATCGACTAACTCCTTCTACACTTCCTGCTGTCTCAGAAAAGCAATCACATAATCAAGGACCCCACACACCCTGGACGTGCTCTCTTCCACCTTCTTCCGTCTGGAAAAAGATACAAAAATCTGCAGTCACATACCAACTGACTCAAGAGCAGCTTCTTCTCTGTTGCCATCAGACTTTTGAATGGGTTTCCATGATTCAATGACTGTAATATTACATTCTGCACCTTCCCCTTTCATAAGAATGGTATGCTTTGCCTGCATAGTGCGCAAGAAGCAATATTTCTCACTATATACTAATACAAGTGACGATGATAAATCAAATCAAATCAAATCAAATCAAAAAAATCCCAGCAAGTGTGTTTTCCTGGCATTGAACAAAATGTACTTCACTTTGAATTTCTTTCCTTTGGAAAAACCAGGCTTCTTACACTTAGTTCTGTAAGTTCTGGAATAATCATGCAGTGAATATTGTTTGACAGACACATCCAAAATGGAAAGAGACCAATTTGTTATTTACCAAGAACTGGAGCGAAGTGCCCTCTATAATCAAACATAGTCCAATTCAAGAGGTTAAAAGCCCGTTCCTTGTTCTTATTTCCTTCTGATTATTTTGCGTGAGATATTTTATGTATTTTAGAATGTCATCTTATTAAGTATTAATTACACATTAAAAGCTGTTAGATTAAATATTAATGTTTAGAATGTTCCACAAATCATAAAGCCAGAAACAAAACAGAAACATGCATTTGAATGTATAATTCTGTGCACGTTCTCACAAGAGTAATTCCATGATTGGTCAATTCCAAAAATAAACATCTATTTAGTGCAATGTGCAATCAACCTGAATATCAACTCATCCCTACAACTATAACTCTCTTCAATACTTTTACTTTCTAGAACCATAGATCCATAGAACACTACAGCACAGAAACGGTCTTTTGGCCTTTCTTGGCTGTGCCAAACTATTTTTCTGCCTAGTCCCACTGACTTGCACCTGGACCATATCCCTCCACACCTCTCTTATCCATGTACCTATCCAAATTTTTCTTAAATGTTAAACGTGAGCCTGCATTTATCACTTCATCTGGGAGCTTATTCCGCAGTCCCACCACTCTCTGTGCGAAGAAGCCCCCCAATATTTGCTTTAAACTTTTCCCCCTTCATCCTTAACCCATGTCCTGTAGTTTTTTTTTTCTCCCCTAGCCTCAGTGGACAAAGCCTGCTTGTGTTCACTCTATACCTATCATAATTTTATACATCTCTATCAAATCTCCCCTCATTCTTCTACGCTCCAGGGAATAAAGTCCTAACCTATTCAAACTTTCTCTGTAACTCAGTTTCCCAAGTTGTGGCAAAATCCTTGTAAACCTTCTCTGTACTCTTTCAACCTTATTAATATTCTTCCTGTAATTAGGTGACCAAAGCTGCACACAATACTCTAAATTCGGCCTCACCAATGTCTTATACAACCTCACCATAACATTCCAACTCTTATACTTTGATTTATAAAGGCCAATGTATCAAAAGCATTCTTTGCGACCCTAACTATCTGTGACACCACTTCTAGAGAATTATATATCTGTATTCCCAGATTCTTCTGTTCTACTACACTATTCAGTGTTTTACCATTTACCTTCTATGTTCTACCTTGGTTTGTCCTTCCAAAGTGCAATATTTCACACTTGTTTGCATTAAACTCCAGCTGCCATTTTCAGCCCATTTTTCTAACTGATCCAAATCCCTCTGCAATCTTTGAAAGCCTTCCTCACTGTCCACTACACCTCCAATCTTTGTATCATCAGCAAATTTGCTGATCCAATTTACCACATTGTCATCCAGATCATTGATATAGATGACAAACAACAATGGACCCAACACCGATCCCTGTGGCACATCACTAGTCACAGGCCTCCATTCAGAGAAGCAATCCTCCAATACCACTCTCTGGCTTCTTCCATTGAGCCAATGTCTAGTCCAATTAACTACCTCTCCATGTATACTAGTGACTGAACCTTCTTAACTAACCTCCCATGCGGGATCTTGTCAAAAGCCCTATTTTAATCCATGTAGACAACATCCACAGTCTTCCCTTCATCCACTTTCCTGGTAACCTCCTCATTCAACCTTTCTGTTGATACCTTTTTCTCTCTCTTGCTATGTGGTTGAAATAAGATAACCTTAAAGATGCTTTAACTTGGGAATAAGTAGTTCTTAAACAACAACAGTTAGGAAAGAATTGAGACAAATAATCTCCCACTTTGAAATTTCAAAGTAAATCATGTAAGAATTCTGTCTTTCATCTCTGTCAATAATGAAAACAATAACCGGTAGTGTACCACACTCCCAAATTGGGTGACCCAAAACATTATCCAGCTTGCCTTTGTGTGATCCTCGTACTAACCCCTGCCTGCCTGCAGTGCTCCATTTGCTTATCACCACCATTGCCAGCGCTTAGCCCATCACTGCTATACCTCCCATCCTGCCCACCCTCACCCCAGTTGAGACGCTGAAGTAGTCAATCATTGGGCACCAAAACTCTCCTTCCACATCAAATATCGTAGGTCTGACTGGCCTGTACTCCCCGCCCCCTCCCCCACTCCATAGCTTCCCCCGTGCCCATCCCCGACACTCTGGTCTTCTGGTCTCTCTATCAAGAGCCCACTTTCACTCCACTTTCCACCCTCATTCTTTCACCCCCTTGTTGTCCACGACTCCCCTGACCATTATGAGAAGCCCCCACTCCCGCACATACCTGATCCGGAACTCAAGATTTCAGGCTGTAATCCTACCAAAATTTGTCATTTTAGGCCTGAAAGCCAAAATTAATCCCATCAGCCATGCTGACACCATCTGGACTGGAATTGTTAGAAATCTAAAAGAAATCAAGCCAATAACGCCATACTCATGGCACTGTATCTGATTAACCACTCCAAGGTCACTTGAGCAGTTCACTCAATGGGGTGTTCCATTTAAATGCCCCCACAGCACTTGCTCATAATCAAGCCAGGAGGAAAGCAGCAGGAAAACTAGTCCCAAGGTGAATGGAGATTGTTTTTATTCATCTGTGGGACTTGGGCATCGCTGGCTGGCCAGAATTTATTGCCCATCCCTAATTCCCTGAGGGCAATTAAGAGTCAGCAACATTACTGTGGGTCTGCCCTTGAACTGAGTGGATGGCTAGACCATTTTAAGAGGGCAGTTGAGAATCAACCACATTGTTGTGATCCTGGAGTCACATGCACGCCAGACTGGGGAAGGACAGAAGATTTCCTTCCCTAAAGGGCATTAATGAATTAGATGGATTTTTCAGACAACCAACTATGTTTTACAGTCATCAGTAGATTTACAGTTCCAGATGACTTTTATCAAATTCAAATTCCACTATCTGCCATGGCGGGATTCAAACCCAATTCCCTAGAACATTAGCTGGGCTTCTGGATTAATATTCGAGTAATAATACCGTTGCCTCCCCAGATCTGTGCCCTGACATGGATGTTGGATGCTGTGGACCAAAAGAGGAAAATCATTTACTCATAGGCTGGCAGGACCCTGCAGTAAAGTCAGCAACACCCACATGGAAGATGGTGACCATGCTGGTGAGTGCCAACAGTGTTCAAAAGAAGACAGGGGTGTAGTGCTGTAAGAATATAAATCCAGGTGAGGGCAGCAGAGTGGTGAAGGTGATTGGCGATTGCAGGTCACATTTGCATAAGTGCAGTCACTGCGACCAGAAGGTGGGTTTCTGAGGAACACTTTCCTATTTTGAGTAAAGGCAAGTGTCTAGGTGAGGGCAGTAAAATGGCTAAGATGATTGGCGGTTGCAGATGGATGCTGTGGGAGTGGCAAGGGAGAGGTGTCTACAAGATTATGAGAGGCATAGACAGCGTGGATAGTCAGAAGCTTTTTCCCAGTGTGGAAGAGTCAATTAGTAGGGGGCATAGGTTTAAGGTGTGAGGGGCAAGTTTCAAAAGAGATGTACAAGGCAAATTTTTTACATCAAGAGTGGTGGGTGCCAGGGGAAACAGTGGAAGTGTATACAATAGTGAGATTTAAGGGACGTCTTGACAAGTGCATGAATGAGTTAGGAATAGACGGATATAGTCCCTGGATGCGAAGGGAATTTTAGTTAAGTTGGGCAGCATGGTTGGTGCAGACTTGGAGAGCCTAAGGGCCTTTTCCTGTGTTGTAATTTTCTTTGTTCTTTGTTTTTTGGCCGTTGTTCCTGAGGCATTAATAATGCCAACCCTCTCATTGAAAGCTGAGGCTCAGCCTTAGGTGTAGCGCTGTGGGAGCTGATGGTGCAAAAGATTAACTCTACAGGTCAATCAGAGCCACAAGCATAAATCTCAGCTTCCTAACTGGGCATAATTGGTTCCTCTATCACTGTTAAGAAGTGCTAATAGGTGCCTTAGTATTGCACAAAACAGCCATCAGGGAGCTCATACCTGTCCTCCCTCCGCTGTAAAGCACACTGGACAGTAAATCCTCAGCTGCAGCCAGTACTGTTCCACCAAGGAGGGGACTTCCATCCACCTAGCCCTGCTGACCAGACTCAAAGAACAAAACAGCACGGGAAACAGGCCCTTCGGCCCAACGAGCCCACGCCGCCACCCCGATGTTCCCACCTCTACCTGCGATCCCTGTCCATGTTTATAGAACTCCATGACACTGAGCAAGACTACCTCCCCCCACAATACTTTCAGAGACCCTCCCCTCCCTCATAGACACCCTTGCCTCCAGACATCCCCCACCCTCACAGCACCCTAAATCTGACCTACAAAACTCCCCCAATTCACGGACCCTTGCAATTGGACTAAAGACCCTGTGAACAGTCTCACAGACTCTCTCAAAGAGACAATCAGACCTCATAAATGGACAAACTGCAAATTTGATTTGATTTGATTTATTATTGTCCCATGTGTTAGCATACAGTGAAAAGTATTGTTTCTTGAGCAGCCAGCTCAATTCATCATCTTTTTTATATCAAATTGCATTTACATGGCGCAACAAAATTAGATAAGTCTCCAAATCGGGCATTGGGATTGCAATGCTTGATTAAATTCTGCCTGTTGCTTTTGATGTAGACGGCAGGCATATTTCATGCAGCCTGTTAATTAACATGACTGTAATATGCAGCCGAGTGCTCGATGCATTGTTGAATGGCTGAATGTCATAGTGAGGGATTCTATTTGTGTGAGGCTATCATCACTTAAAACCAATCTGCATTCCTTTCACAGGAGGCACATTCTAGTAGGTGCAGATGCTGATTTGATACGATTTAATTTATTATTGTTATGTATTAGTACACAGTGAAAAGTATTGTTACTTGTGTGCTTCACAGATAAATACCATTCATAGAAAAAGAAAGGAGAGAGTGCAGAAGGTAATGTTGCAGTCATAGCTAGGGAATAGAGAAAGATCAACTTTAAGTTTGACATCGTTAGCAAATTTTGAAATGTTATTCTGTATCCCAATATCCGAGCCATTTATCTATATCAAAAAAAGCAGTGGTTCCAGCTGTGAACATTGGGGAACACCACAGTCTACCATCCTCCTGTCTGAAAAATAACTATTTCCCATGATTTGCTGCTTTTTGTCTTATGTTTTTTGTTAAGTTACACTTTATGTGATAGAGTGTAAAATGGTTTCTTAAAATCCAGGCAGACAACATCCGCTCCATTCTCTTCATCAACCTCCTCTATTACTTCACTAAAAAGTTCATTTTGAAAAGTCAGATAAAGCTCTGCTTTTACAAATCTGTGATGTGGAGATGCCAGCGTTGGACTGGGGTAGCCACAGTTAGAAGTCTCACATCACCAGGACTTTAACCTGGTGTTGTGAGACTTCTTACTTCACAAATCCATGCCAGCTCTCCTTAACTAACTTAAAACCTATCTCCTGGTACTCAGATCCCATTGAACCAGTCGATGGCATGGACAATTTCTTCTATCTATGACAAGCTCTGGAGAAGAGTTCCCATGGACTCAAAAGCATTAATTCTGTTTTTCTCTCTCTCTGCAAATGCTGCCATGCCTGCTGAGCTTATCCAGCATTTGGGTTTTATTTCAGATTTCCAGCACCTTTGCTTTTTTGTGTGTACGTGTGATTTAAACACACCTCTTATCAGCTTTTAATGACAATTTAAGGAGATCACTTTATCCCAGTTTGTTTATATCATTCTGACACTTTGGCTGAAATTGAACTTTAGAGGTCAATTGCTTGGCCAAGCTAATGTTGTTTAACCAAGGGGAAAAAGGGTGAGGGACTGTTGGTGAATGGGCAATTGGAGTTGTGTATTACAAATGAATTAGTTACGGACAGCCCGATTGGAAGGGTGCTGCATTAGTTCCTCCTTCCTTTCTCCTTCCTCTTCATCCCCCACTTTTACCCCTTCCTCTTCTGACTCCTCAGTTGATTATTATATAGCCAATGGTAAGGTTTTTGATCTCATCATGCTTGAAATTACATCAGACCACAATAAATCTTGACAAATGGTACTCCTGGGCTCCTGCAGGGATATGCAGACAGCTGAAGTGTTGTTTCAGCATATCAACTGTCTCCTCGATCACATTTTATGTGACAGCATGGCTTTCATTCTCTGCATGATGTCCATGTGTGCTCGGGTGGTGGCACGGTTCTTAGCCCTACTACCTCACAATGACAGGGATCCAGCTGTAATTCCTGTTTGGGTGATTGTCTGTGCGGAGTCTGCAGGTTCTCCCCATATCTGTGAGGGTTTCCTCCAGTGCTCCGGTTTCCTCCCACAGTTCATAGATGTGCTGGTTAGATGCATTGGCCATAATAAATTCTCCCTCAGTGTACCCAAACAGACACCAACGTGTGGCTACTAGGGGATTTTCACAGTAATTTCATTGCAGTGTTAATGTAAGCCTACTTGTGATACTAATAAATAAACTAAATTAAACTAAACTAAACTAAAACGAAACTAAGGTTGCACAGTCAATATCTCTTATTCCTCAAGATGGTTCAAGTAGTTCCTTGACGGCTAGCATTGCTGCCTAACAGCATTAGGGACCTGGGCTCGATTCCTGGTTTGGGTGACTCTCTGAATGGAGTTTGCACCTTCTCCCTGTGTCAGCGTGGATTACCTCCAACTGCTGCTGTTTCTTCCCACAACCCAAAGATGTGCGGATTAGGTAGATTGGCCATGGTAAATGTGTTTAGTTAGAGGGAAAGGACTGAGGTTTTGGTCTCAGTAAGATGCTCTTTTGGAGAGTCAGTGCAAACTAGATGGGCTGACGTTCTTTGGCACCGGAGGGATTATGTTCTTCTAAAAGCAGATGGAATCATGACTGCTGCTAGGATATCTGGCATTAATCTATGTATTGCACTATGTATTGCCAGATATCAACTGAATATTGAGAGAGTGGCATCCTTGAGGTCAGGACAAAATATTTCAACACCTGCACCCCAATCCCAGTGATTTAAGAAACAATGCAAATTCCAACAACTGGTATCAAATCATTACAAAATGCTGATTGAGGGCACAATCTGCTTAGTTTGTTTATTTCAGGCACACACCCCTTGCCTGCATTCATACCAGAATAAAACATACATCACAGATGCTATTTTAGAACCAAATGTTTAAGTTTTAAGTTTATTTATTAGTGTCAAAAGGAGGCTTATGTGAACACTTCAATGGAGTTATGTAAAAATCCCCTAGTCACCAACTCCGGTGCCTGTTTGGGTACACTGAGAGAGAATTTAGCATGGCCAATGCACCTAATCAGTACATCTTTCGGACAATGGGAGGAGATCAGAGCACCTGGAGGAAACCCACACGGACACTGGGAGAACTTGCAGATGCTGCATGGTCAGTGAGCCCCAAGCTGGGAATTGAACCCAGATCCTTGATATTATAACATAGCAGTGCTAACACTGTGCCATTGTGCTGCCCTTGTAGATTAAAGTAAGTGGAAGAGCCAATTGTTAATGAAGCTAAGGTTACGATTAAAGAGGTAAGAACAGAATTCCACTGGGCAAGACTTTGGATGTAAAGCATTGGAGAAGGATGGCGTGGTTAACCATGCCAAATGCTGTGGTGAGTTCAAGAAGAGCCTGGAGTCACAGTCACAAAGGATTGATTGCTTTGATGTTTTGGGAGGGAAAGTAATTAATTCAGGGGTCAAAACACAAAGTTGTATAAAGGTTGGTCACACATTTAGAAAGAAATGAAAGTTTGCCGTAGGACAGTAACTTGCAGAAACCAGATATCGTCAAACTCTACATATGGAATTTTCCTGAAAAATGGGATAGAGTCAGACTCTGACTGAAAGCTGACTCCACTATGCCATACTCACCTCTGAGCGCTCAGCTGGTTATCATGGCTGGTTTCTGTTTTTGGAAACCCGTAGTGATTCCTGTCAGTGTGTTGTCACACCTCTGGGAGAATGGGGCAGGTAGGGGGAACATGTGATCATTCCAGAAGCAATGGTGTCAAGCCCATTTGAGAATAATTTTTAGATTTTAGTTTATTCATTGGTGTTACAAGTAGGTTTACATTAACACTGCAATGAAGTTACTGCGAAAATCCAATAATTGCCACACTCTGGCATCTGTTCAGATACTTTGAGGGAGAATTTAACATAACACACCTTCCGGACTGTGGGAGGAAACCAGATCACCCGCAGGAAACTCACACAGACACAGGGAGAATCTGCAGACTCTGCACAGCCAGTGACTCAAGCTGGGAATCGAACCCTTTGCCTCTAGTGCTGTGAGGCAGCAGTGCTAACCACTGTGCTATCCTGCCACCCCTTTACATACAATTTCATGGTAATCAGGTTCACGGTCTCACTGAGGAGGGGTGGAGGGTGGGGATCTCGCTTGTTTAAATTCTCATTATGTCCTTCTCGCCATTCGTAACAGGACTTGCGTCAGGCCTAGACTGTGTTCCTACCCTAAACCATGCTCTCTTCCTAAAAATATTCGTGTTCAATGAAAAAAACTCCCGGTCAACTTTGGGTGAACAGAATGATACAATATACTTTCACATTTAATAATTATCGCAGCAAAGATATGAAGTCTGCCGACATGAAATGACATGAAAAATTGTCTGAGTGCAGCAAGCAAAAATCCTCCTGTTGTACAGAAGAAAATGGAATACAGTGAACAGTCAGAAAAACAGAGGACACGACCCTTAAATTTCCAAGCCAAAATTGACACTTCACTGCATCTTGTTAAATGTGCTGTGGTGCATTTTCTTATCATTTTGTGAGATGTCATTGAATTGCGATAATAAAGTTGCTCATAGGAGAGGGGAGTTACAAGGCTATAAACCAAGTAAAAGGGCTCAGATAAAATCATAAAATGTGAGAGAAAATATGACCAAAACTGTTGGAGTGTTTTATCATCCTGCAATGGGTGCATTGACTATGGCTGCACATGACTGAATGAATGTGACCTACAATGAAGGACACAACTCCCTCCTGTAATGGTTGGGGACATACTTGAGATATTCCTGGTGCTTATCGACCCACGCTATCCTACTTCCCACCTGTCATGCTCTGATAATGATATGAATCCTTGAAGTTATTTGCTGTGTAATACACAAGGCCCGAATCACACATAAGGGATTAGATAAACACATTGGGGAGGTGACAGCCCAGTGGTATTATCACCGGATGATTAATCTAGAAAGTCAGCTCATGTCCTAGGGACCTGGGTTCGAATCCTGCCACGTCACAGTTTTTGAATTCAATTAAAAAAAAATCCAGGATTAACAATCTACTGATGACAATGAAACCATTGTCAATTATCATAAAAACCCATCTGATGTATTAATGTCCTTTAGGGAAGGAAATCTGCTGTTCTTATCTGATCTGGCCTACAAGTGACTCCAGAGCCTCAGCAACGTGGTTGACTCTTAACTACCTTCCAAGGGTAACCAGAGATAGGCAATAAATACTGACCCAGTCAACCATGCCCATATCCCACATGAATAAAAAAAAACTTCCGAAGACTAGGCAGATAAGAATGGCCTTGCATTGTTGTAGAACTTGGGACACTTAAAAGCTATTGTGGCCTCCATTGCTTAAAGCAAAAGTGAAACTAAAACTTGAACACACAATACATGGATACCAAAATTATGAAGGGCCACACCTTAGGGTAAGGGGGCTGAGGTATAACTCAGATGTTACAGGAAGGTTTTTCACACAGAGGGTTGTGGGGGCCTGGAATGCACTGCCAAGTAAGCTGGTGGAGGCAGGCACACTGGAGTTGTTTAAGGTTTACTTAGATAGGCACATGAGTGGAATAGAGATGGAGGGATATAGGAGACTGTTCTAAATAAGGATCAAGAGCCTTGGGATGTTCCTGGGAATCAATTGATTCCTATGGACCTTCCAACATATTTTATGTCTCACTTGTCTTACTTCTGAGCTTCTGGGGATTCTGTGAATATCTGTATATGTTGTGCATGTTTATTGATGTCTTTTCTTTTAATCCACAGGTGATTCAGTCTTCCTTGTTGTCCAACAAGGAGTATACATGTTATGGGTCGTGCGAGAGCTGTTCTTGGATGTTGCTTCGAGAGTTCCCTAGTGTTTCACATCATTAGTGTACGCTTAAACTGGACCAGCTGACGGGCAACATGACAGCTCAATGACTATCATTGTTTGCTGTGCAGATACATAGATTTAGGCCATTGTCTGTGCGAGTGCGCACATTCTCCCCGTGCTTGCATGAGTTTTCTCCAGGCACTCCGGTTTTCTCCCACACCCCAAAAATATTCTGTTAGGCTGATTGGTGTTAACAAATTGTCTCTAAATTAGTCGTCCCTCAATCTAGTTATGGTTCCTTTATTGTGGAGTCCAGTAGGTATAGACAAAGGTCCTAGTAGAAGAGAGCATTCATAATGTTAAAATGGCGGCGTGGGCTTGTTGGGCTGAAGGGCCTGTTTCCCGTGTTGTGTTGTTCTTTATTCTTTGTTCTTTGTTCTATGTACCATTTGCCCCCTGGTGAAGCGTACAGGCACATGTTTATCCTTTTAAGGACATGCTACAGTGCCAGCAATGCTCAAAAGGATTGATTTACATCAAATGTTAATAGGATGGTATATGTACAAAATAAAATGGATATTGTTAATAGATACTGTGGATAGCTCCATTTATTTTTATTCATTTGTGGGGCATGGATGTCACTGTCTGGCCAACATTTATTGCCCCTCGTTAGTTGCCCTTGAGAAGGTGGTGGTGAGCTGTTCCTTTGATTCGCTATAGCCCATGTTCTGAGGGTTGACCCATAATGCCTTTAGGAAAGGAATTCCAGGATTTTGACCTGGTGACTGTGAAGAAATGGTGATATATTTCCAAGTCAGAATGATGAGTGGCTTGGAGAGGAACTTGCAGGAGGTAGTATTCCCATTTATCTGCTGCCCTTATCCTTCTAGATGGAAGTGCTTGTGGGTTTGGAAGATGCTGTCCAAAGGTCTTTGGTGAATTGCTGTTACTGAGCGTTGGTAGTGGAGGGATTGAATGTTTGTAGATGTGCTGCCAATCAAGCGGGCTGTTTTGTTCTGAATGCCGTCAAGCTTCTTGAGTGTTGTTGGAGCTGCATGTATCCAGACAAGTGGGGAGTATTCCATCACACTCCTGACTTGTGCCTTATAAATGATGGATAGACTTTGGGGAATCAAGAGGTAGGTTTCCAGCCACAGTATTCCTGGTCTCTGACTTGCTCTTGTAGCCACTGTTTATGTGGTGAGTCCTATTGAATTTCTGGTCAATGGTAACTCCAAAGATGTTGGCAGTGGGGGATTCAGTGATGGTAACACCATTGAATGTAAAGGGGTGGTGGTTGGAGTGTTTCTTATTGGTGATGGTCATTGCCTGGCATTTGTGTAGCCCAAATGTCACTTGCCATTTGTCAGCCCAAGCATGGATGTTGTCTAGATTTTGTTGCAATTGAGCACATACTGCTTCAGTGTCTTAAAGCTCCTGAATGGTGCTGAACATTGTGCAATCATCGGCGAAGATCCCCACTTTTGATCTTATAATGGAAGGAAGGTTATTGGTGAAGCAGCTGACAAATGTTGGGCTTAGGATACTACTCTAAGGGATTCCTGCAGAGATGTCCTGGAGCTAAATGACTGACCCTCACAACCACAACCATCTTCCTACGTACTAAGTACGACTCCAACTGTGGACTCCAACCTCCTCACTTCCACTGATTCCAATTTCACTAAGGCTCCTTGATGCCACACTCGCTCAAATGTGGCCTTGACGTCAAGGCTGTCACTCTCACCTCACCTCTCAAATTTAGCACTTTTGTCCATGTTTAACCAAAGCTGTAATGAGGTCAGGAGCTGATTTGATATGGAATTAGCACATAGCTTTTTAAAATTAATTTGTGGGACATGGATGTCGCATTTCTGGATACCTTTGGAAGACGTATGAGAAGCAATCATATTGCTATGGATTTGGAGTCATGTAGGACAGACCAGATAAGGATGGCAGATTTCCTTCCCTAAAGTGCATTAGTGAACTAGATGGGTTTTTCTGACAATTGACTATAGTTTCATGGTCATCAATAGATTCTTAATTTTTTTTATTGAATTCAAATTCCACCACCTGCTGTGGTGAGTTTCAAATCCGGGTCCTCAGAACATTAACTGAATTTCTGGGTTAATGATCTAATGATAATACCATCAAGCCCTCGCCTCCCCTTGAGGTAGGCTTCTTTTACTATGAAAATCAGGGCGATACGACGTACAATACTGCCATTTTAAGTTCAAAGTCATTTCAGCAAAGACAGTGCATGTTCAATGGATGATACAGCTAAAGATGTCCTGCAAAGCATAGTGTAGAACTATCCTCATGAATTCTAGAGGTACCTTTCTCTGCAATTATCTAAATCCGTTACTACTGAGCTTGTTTTATCTTACATGTAAGTAATCTCATGCATATCCTTGCTCACTAATATGATGCCTGGGTCATTTTGATCCTTGGCAATTATTTAAATAGGCCAGGCCCAAGATCAACACAATCTCAATTCATTGGCTTGGATCCAGAAGGACCAGGAGTTGGGCAAGCATAGTTCAAGTTAATAATCCCAGTGGTTGAGGTCATTAAGGTGCTGGAGGAGTAGACAATTGCAGTCAGGATAGGGGGCCAGGGAGAAGCTAATAGTATTGATTTATTTTTTTAAGTGCGGTTTCCATTGTTCAAGGCATTTTAACTCAGACTACACAAGCCTCTTTACAGGATGATTAGCATCTGGAGAGAAATATCCAAGCATTTCAATGTTCTGGAGAAAAATGGAAGAGTCCATTAGCCAGATCAGTGCAAACTTCCATCAGTGGATATTCAGACTGATGCTCACTATTGAATAAAATCAAAGCATAGAATCATAAAATCTCTGCATTTCACAGCATGCCATTTGGCCCATTGAGTCTGCACTGACTCTCTGACAGAGTATCTTACCCAGATCCTCTCCTTGCAAGCCCCATACATTTGTCATGACTAATCTATCTAACATGTAAATCTTGGGACAACAAAAAACAATTTTAGCATGGCCAATATACTAACCTGCACAACTTTGGCCTGTAAGACAGAACTAGAAGACCCTGGAAGAAACCCAAGTAGACATAGCGTGAATGTGTGAACTCCACACAATTGTCAATACTTGGTAATTCATAGATTCAGGCAACATTGCAAAAAAAAAATCACAGAAGTAATTTAAAAGCAAAATACTGGAAATATTAGAGGTGTGAAATAAAAACAGAAAAACTGCTGGAAAAACTCAACAAGTTTGGCAGCATCTGCAGAGAGAGAAACAGAGTTTTTGAGTTCAATAGGGCTCTACTTCGAAACCTACTTCACAAATCTAATGGTTTTCCAAAGCAAAAACTTCACAAAGCTGCCCAAGCACAAAACCAACAATCCAGCTTTTTGTCACTGAGAGAGTTACCAGTTCTTATCAAAATGTAAGGGCCACAAATAATTTGTTTCACCACTGGAGTTTATTGACAATTTCCCAGTAACTTTTCTAACAATCTGGAGGGATTTGTGACTGATTATCTGAGAGTTGGACATAACATAGATAGTGAGTCAAACCTTACTTCACATGGCATTCTGACAAAGAGAGAATTTTTTCAAGAGTCATTCTCTTCTTGACACATTTTTATTTCTTGCAATGAAATTATTGTGAAATTCTCCTATTTGACACAGTCCAGTACCTGTTAGGGCCAATGCACCTAACCAGCACAGCTTTCAAACTGCGGGAGGAAACCGGAGCACCCAGAGGAAATGCACAGACATGAGGAGAATGCACAAACTCAGATGGCAACCCAAACTGGGAATCGAACCGAGGTCCCTGCCACTGTGGAGCAATACTGCTAACCACTGTGTCATCATGCCACACATCTTGCATTGTTCAATCATTACATCAACCAGGGAAGCTACCATCAAGGCTGGTATTCCATGCCCTTTTGAAGACTCTAATTACTTGACAAGCACACTTGCAATTGAGAGATTGGATACAAATATGAACCTTGTTTCTCACAATACTCGTACAGAAAAAGGAACAAATTTTGCACCCAATGAATGACCAATGACATAATGACCAGAACTCTCCAATGTTGTTTGCCCTGCCAACTCCCAGTTTAGCCAAAATCTCCACTCACTGCAGGGGGACCAGAGAATCTCAAACTTGGACGAGATTGGAGAATTTCAGCGATTGTCTCAGGTGCTGTTCAGGAATTCTTTGTAGACTATCAAAAACAAAAAAACAAATATGTGCTTTTGAGAGACTTTAGGTCTCTTTAAGTACTCCACTCTGGCATTATTCCTGTTAGAGTAATAGGGGTTAACAGCATGGAAATAGGCTCTTTGGCCCAACTTGTCCAAGCCACCCTTTTTTTGAACCATGAAGTTGGTTGCATTTGTCCCTCGTTTGGCTCATATCCCTCTATATCCCATCTTACCCCTATAACTGTCTAAATGCTATTTAAAAGACAAAATTGTATCCGCCTCTACTACTAAATCTGATAGCTCATTCCAGACACTCACTAACCTCTGTGTGAAAAAGTTGTCCCTCTGGATCCTTTTGTATCTCTCTGCTCTCACTTTAAACTATGCCCTGTTGTTTTAGATTTCCCTTCTTTTCCGAAAAGATGCTAACTATCTAGCTGATCTATGCTCTTCCTTATGTAATTTATCTCCATAACAGCATCCCTAAGTCTCCTACTGTCCAGGGAAAAAAGTCTATCCAGCCTCTTCTTATAAATCAAACCATCAAATCCCAGTGGCATTGTAGTAATTCTTTTCTGCACTCTTTCCAGTTTAATAATACTCTTCCTATAATAGGGTGACCAGAACAGTTCGCAGTATTCCAAGTGTGGCTTAGTAACTCGAATCTATTATCAAGGACTTTATAGCAGAGCACTTAGAAAAAAGTGGCAGGATCAGACAGAGTCAACAGAGATTTATAAAGGGGAAATCATGCTTGGCATATCTGTTGGAATTCTT
Organism: Sphyrna mokarran; assembly: GCA_024679065.1. Lineage (NCBI taxonomy): Eukaryota > Metazoa > Chordata > Chondrichthyes > Carcharhiniformes > Carcharhinidae > Sphyrna > Sphyrna mokarran. Next base: position 23,001,596 of record JAGIQG010000007.1, on the reverse strand, counting down.
TGAAGATGTAACTAGTGAAGTTGACTAGAGAAAACCAGTAGATGTGATATATTTGAACTTTCAGAAAGCATTTGACAAAGTCCTGCAAAAGAGATTATTGTGCAAGGTCAAAGCGTATTGGATTGGGGGAAATATATTGAGGTAGATAGAAAACTGATTGGCAAACAGGAAATAAAGAATAGGAATTAATGGCTGCTTTTCAAATTGGCAGGCAGTAACTAGTGGGGTGCCACAGGGATCAGTGCTGCGAGACAAATTTTCATAATATTTATTAATGATTTGGATGAGGAAACAAAATGTAACATCTCAAAGTTTGCAAATGATACCAAGCTGGGTGGGAGGGTGAACTGTGACAAGGATGCAGCAATCCTTCAGAATGATCTGGACAGGTTGGGTGAGTGGGCTAATCAATGACAGATGCAGTATAATTGGGATAAGTGTGAGGTTATTCACTTTGGAAGCAAAAACGAGAAGACAGATTCTAGCTGAATGGCTGTACATTGGGAGAGGGGAATGGGCAATGGGACTCCAGTATGCTTGTGCACCAGTCACTGAAGGTAAGCATGCAAGTGCAGCAGGCAGTAAAGAAGTTAAATGGCATCATGGCCTTCATTGTCTTCACTGTGAGAGGTTTTGAGTACAAGAGCAGTGATATGTTGTTACAATTATACACGGCCTTTCAGAGACCACACCTAGAATATTGTGTGCAGTTTTGGTTTCCTTTTCTGAGGAAGGATGTTCTTGAGAGGATGCACTGAAGGCTTACCAGGCTGATTGCGGGGATGAAGGTATGAGGAGAGATTGACTCAGTTAGGATTGTTTTTGCTGAAGTTCAGATAAATGAGGGGAGGACTCATAAAATCCCATAAAATTCTAAAGATCCAGACAGGATAGATGCAGGGAGAATGATGGGGAAGTCCAGAACCAGTCTGAGGGTTCAGGGTAGACCATTTAGGATGCAGATGAGGAGACATTTCTTCATCCAGTGTGGTGAGCCTGTGGAATTCATTACCATAGAAAGTAGTTGATGCCAAAACATTGAATGTATACAAGAGGCAGCTGGATACAGCACTTGGGATAAATGGGATCAAAGGCAATGGGGAGAAAGCAAGATTAGGCTATTGAGCTGAACGATCAACCATGATTATGATGAATGGCGGAGCCGACCCAAAGGGCTTCTTCCTACTCCTATCTTCTACATTTCTATGTTAACCAATGGGCCACTGAGGGATACCAAAATAAATGCATTTTATTTCTTTTCAATTGAATGTGGAGCCACAGACAAAAGGAATACCCCTTCTTTAGACACAGCACCGCTACAAGACAGTGCCTGTTCAAAAGCATTTGGAATTTGATCTATTTGCTTTAGAGCTAAACGCACGATAAGATAATAGTAATCTCTGATTTCTATTTTCCAATTAATTTTGCACAGTAAGAATACAGGATTGTAGTTGTTGGTGTAAGTCACCTTGTGGGGCAAGATGCATGCATTATTAATAATTAGTATGAAAAATAAATTCATTTTGATGTAACCTTTCATGCTTTAAAAGTCTAAAAGTGGGTTTTGGCTAAGTAAGTGTTATTTTTTTCTTGAGTGTAATCACTGCAGTAATGTGCGGGATCCGGAAGTTAACTTGCTACAAAGCGCTGGAATGTTTTTGTTCAATAAAGAAAACATCTTGCATGCTGTTTATTGATTACTGTTGTTCAAAACTGTACAAACAAATCTGCTGTCCTGGCAGAGAGCTGCACTTGAAGGATTTATGTCAGGGAACTGGTGTTGCAGCTTCGTGAGCACTGCACTCTCACAGCACCTGGGACCGGGTAGAGTTCTCAACTTGGGTCACTGTCTGTGTGTCTGTGTGTTCTCCCATGTATCTACGTGAGTTTCCACCGGATGCTCCAGTTTTGTCTCACACTCCAAAAGATATGCCGGTTGGCCACGCTAAATTCTCTCTCAGTGTACCCAAACAGGTACTAAAGTGTGGTGACAAGGGGATTTTCACAGTAACTTCATTGCGATGTTAATGTAAGTCTACTTTTGACACTAATAATGAGCATTAAAAAAATGTATCTGCTTGGGTTTCAACCGAGAGCTCCAGTTTTCTCCCACAGTCTAAAGATGTGCAGGTTACATGGATTGACTCTGCTAAATTGCCCCTTAGTGTCCCAGGATATACAGGTTGGGGGATAAGCGGGGTGATGGGAACGGGAGCTGTTTGGGGATTTTCTGTTGGAAAATGCCTCATTCTGCATTGTAATGATCCTGTGGTTGGAATTTCACTGCCGTGCCCATCATGGGAATTGGAATCGGTGGGGGGTGGACAACAGAAATGTCTGTTGACCTCGGACAGAATTTTTACACTTTTGGGATGAGCGCAGCTATAAAATCCCTCCCCATAATTCTCTTCCAGCTTTCTGTCAAACCTGCCTGCATTCAGTCTGACGGCACTTCCCGAGTGCAGTATCAATGCATTTACCCTTAATTAGTGGAAACCTTTAATTACAGTACTAAATGCTTTAAAGAGAGGGCTAGAAGACAGTTAAATGCTAATTTTATCATGTGAAACTAATAGTAATGTTGAGGCTTCGTATTCAGTGAACTTACCAAACAAACAAATGACAAATACATCATGATTTTTTTCTTATTGGACAACAGCTATAGTTAATTACATTTATTATTGCCAAGGAATGCTGGAAATCTGGAATTATAGACCACAAATGTACGACAGATCACTCAGCATTCAAAAGAAAAAGAGATGAAAGCACTGGGTGCTGCAAATACTCAGCAGGTCTTTGCATCTGGGGCAGTCGAGTTAATATTTCAGGTCGGATAGGTCAGTGATCTTTCATGAGAACTCACCGACCTGAATTCAGTCTCTCTCTCTCCACAGATACTGTCCAACCCACTGAGCATTTCCAACATTTTTTGATTTTTATTTCAGGTTACCAACATGTTGCCAGGTTGATCCACCTTGTTGTCTAACGAGAGGCACACACGCGATGGGTCATGAGAGGACTGCTCTTGGATCTTTTTCGAGAGTATCCTAGTGCTTCACGTCGTTAGTGTATGCTTGACCTGGACCATTTGATGGGCAACACCACAGCTCAGTGACTATCGCTGCGCTGTGCAGATACATGCATTTGGGCCTGTGTCTGTGGGAGTTTGCGCATTCTCCCCGTGCTTGCGTGGGTTTTTCTCCGGGTGCTCCGGTTTCCTCCCACATCCCAAAGATGTGCTCTTAGGCTAATTGGCAAAACAAATTCTCCCTAAATTGTCTCAAATTTGGTTTTTAATCCATAGATCTATAAACATGGACAGGGATCGCGGGTAAAGGTGGGAACATCGGGGTGGCAGCGCGGGCTCGTTGGGCCAAAGGGCCTGTTTCCCGTGCTGTTTTGTTCTTTGTTCTTTGTTAACTCTCCCAATAAAGATGTCCAACCAATAAATAAACTTATGTTTCTCTTTCCAGTGCAGGCTATCCTGCTCCATATTCCCATCATCATACTGCAGCTGATTTGATTTCATTTGATTTATTGTTGTCACGTGTATCAGTATACCGTGAAAAATATTGAGCACTATGTGGACAAAGATACTGTTCATCGAGAAAGAAAGGAGAAAGTACAGAATCATAGCTAAAGTGTAGAGAAAAATCAACTTAATATTTCTTTATTCATTTGTGGGACATGGGTGTCGTTGGCTGGCCAGTATTTAATGACAATCCCTGGTTGCCTTTGGAGGGCAGTAGAGAGTCAACCACATTGCTGGGGCTCTGGAATCACATGTAGACCAGAGCAGGTAAGGACAGCAGATTTCCTTCCCTAAAGGACATCAGTGAACTAGATGAGGTTTTCTGACAATCGACAATCGTTTATCAGTAGATTGTCAATTCCAGATATTTTTTATGCCATTCAATTTCCCAAAGCTGTCGTGGTGGAATGCGAATCCCGCTCTCCGGAAACATTAGCTGAGTTTCTGAATTAATAGTCTAGTGATAGTACCACTAGGTCATCACCTTCCCTTAAGTGAAGTAGGTCCATTTAAAAGTCTGATGGCAGCAGGGAAGAAGGTGTTTTTCAATCAGTTACTTTGTGACATCAGACTTTTATATCTTTTTCCCAATGGAAGAAGGTAGAACAAAGAACAAAGAAAATTATAGCACAGAACAGGCTGTCCGGGACTCCAAGCCTGCACCAACCGTGCTGTCCAACTTAACTAAACCCCCTATCCTTCTGGGGATCATATCCCTCTATTCCCATCCTATTCATGAAGAGAGTATATCTGGAGTGTGCGGGGTCCTTGGTTATGCTGGCTGTTTTTCTGAGGCAGTGGGAAGTGTAGACAAATGGGGGTTCTTGATGAACGGTATCTTTATCTATATAGTGCTCCATACTTTTAACTGTATATTGATACATGTGACAATAATAAATCAAATGAAATCAAATCAGCTGCAGTATGATGATGGGAATATGGATGGGTGACTGGGTTTGCATGATGATTTGTTGGATTTGAAGGGAATGAAGTTGGGAACTGATGGTACAGAGTTTCAGCTCTCCATTGAACCCTGGCTAAAAGAGTTTCCGTTGGCACGTGTGTGCTGGAATGGATGTTCTCTTTTTAGACTGTCATTTCCATTTTACTATAGCATGTTCTTTCTGCAGAAGTAAGTGGTTCCAAACATTACAATTGGTGTTGGAGATGCCACAGGTTTTCATTCAGCCCCTTGATGCTCATGGTTAAGAGATCCAGCAGAGCACTTAGAAATTATCAGGTTGATATGTTTTTTCTTTTCACTCAGCAGTAATCCAGCCTCCATTTCAACACTCGAGGAAAACTCTTCTGAAGATTCAAAAATTGCCGTTTCCTGCATCGCAGAAATCACAGATGGTTAATAGTGATGGCTTTCACACCCGGTTTTGGTATCAACATTTAAGTGGTGCCTTCTTCTTGTTTCTCAATTAGGAGTTGGCTACATGAGATCAAAGGGTAATTTAGCATGGAAAGTCTACAAGATTATGAGGGGCACAGAAGCTTTTTCCCAAGATGGAAGAGTCAATTACTAGGGGGCACAGGTTTAAGATGTAAAGGGCAAGGTTTAAAGAGATGTACAAGTCAAGTTTTTTTACACACAGAGTGATGGGTGCCTGGAACTTGCTGCTGGAGGAGGTATTGAAAGCAGATAATGACTTCTAAGGGGCAAAGAACAAATACATGAATAGGATGGGAGTAGAGCGATATGGTCTTTGGAAGGCTGGGTGTATTAGTTCAGGCAAGCAGCATTGTCGATACAGGCTCGATGTGCTGAAGAGCCTATGTTGTAATTTTCTTTGTCCTTTGTTAGCAGCCTCTAAATTATCTGTCGATCTCACGTAGCCAACTCCTAGTTGAGAAACAACAGGAAGGCACCACTTAAATGTTGATGTCAAAATGGGATGTAAAGGCTATCACCATCAACCATCTATAGGATCTGTGGTTTTTACAATGTAGGAAATAGCAATTATCGGATATTCAGGAGAGTTTTCATTGAGGTTTGAAATGGAGGCTGGATAACTATTGAGTGAAAAGTAGAAACATATCAACCTGAGAATGTCTAAGTATTCTGCTGGACCTCTGAACTATGAGCATCAAAGATGTGCGGGTTAGGTTGATTGGCAGTGCTAAATTGCCCCTTAGTGTCAGAGGGATTAGTAGGGTAAATATATGATGTTATGGGGATAAGGCCTAAGTGGGATTGTCACTGATAGAGACTAGATGGGCCGAATGGCCACTTTCCACACTGTTGGGTTTCTATGATGAGCAGCACACCACCACCACCACCTGAGATGGCACTGAATGAAATTTGGTGCCATATTTGAGGACAGGATTGCTTGCACAGTCCATTTTAATATCAAATGTTTTGAGTTAATAAGATTGTTGGTTCCCATGCAACCAAAAATTAATGTACTGAGTCTCATTTCTCACCCGATATTAGATTTGGAGGAGAATTCTGCTCGTTCAATACTTGATGTTCAACAATCAGAGCAAAGTGGGAATTTTATTTCTCACCGCTGCTCCGAGATGCGCTTGCCAGCAGCAGAAATGGCTCGATATCGGCCGGCAGTGAGAACTTCCTGATATGATGATGTCTGCATCACTGATAGACAGTAAAGAGGAGCCAGGTCAAAGGTAGATACCAGGAGAACTCTAAATGTAATTTTTTTCTACTAGGCGCACTGGCTGACAAACACTTATTGTCCATTTTTGGTTGTCCTTGTTCAGAGGGCAGTTGGGAGTCAACCACATTGCTGTGGCTCTGGATCGACATCTGGACCAGATACATTAGTACGGCAGATTTCCTTCCCATTAGTGATCCAGATGGGTGTTTTTGACAATCAACAATGGTTTCAAGGCTCATGGGATACAAGGACAGGTAGCTAGATGGATAAGTAACTGGCTAAGTAATAGGAGACAGAGAGTAGTAGTGGAAGGGTGTTTTTCTAGCTGGAGGTCAGTCACTAGTGGTGTGCCGCAGGGCTCGGTACTGTGACCTCTTCTATCTGTAATATATATAAATGACTTGGAAGAGGGAGTAAGCGGAGTGATCAGCAAGTTTGCAGACGATACAAAGATGGCTGGACTTGCGGATAGTGAGGAGCATTGTCAGGTGATGCAGCAGGACATAGATAGGCTGGTATCTTGGGCAAATAGATGGCAGATGGAATTCAATCCTGATAAATGCAAGGTGATGCATTTCGGGAGAAAGAATGTAGGGGGGAGGTATATGATAAAGGACCTATTAAGAGTATAGAAATGCAGAGGGACCTGGCAGCGCAGGTGAACAAGTCTCTGAAGGTGGCAGAGCAAGTGAAGAAGGTTGTGAAGAAAGCATATAGTATGCTAGCCTTTATAGGAAGGGGTATAGAGTACAAGAACTGGCCTTTAATGTTGCAGTTGTATAAAACGTTGGTTAGACCTCATTTGGAATACTGCGTCCAGTTCTGGTCGCTTTACTACCGGAAGAACATGGAGACTCTGGAGAGAGTGCAGAGGAGGTTTGCCAGGATGCTGCCTGGTATGGAAGGTTTGAGTTATGAGGAGAGGTTAGGCAAATGGGACTGTTTTCCTTAGAAAGACATAGACTTAGAAGGGATCTAATAGAGGTGTATAAGATTATGAGGGGTATAGATAGAGTAAACAGGGTTAAGCTTTTTCCGAGGATGAACTCGAATAGCACGAGGGGTCACGGGCTTAGGGTGAGGGGGGTAAAGATGCTAGAGGGAGTTTTCTCACACAGAGGGTGATGGGGGTATGGAATGCGCTGCCAATTAAAGTGGTGGAGGCAGGTACTCTGGAGTTATTTAAGAAATAATTAGATGGGCAGATGAACAGAATGGGAATGGAGGGGTATAGAAAACTGATTTAAAATAGGAATCATGAGCCTTGGGAGTCCCTGGGAAGTGTGTAAATAGTTGATGATATTGATGTACTTGTTTTAATCCTACAGGTGCTTTGGTCCACCTTGTTGTCTAACAAGGGGCATACACGCGATGGGTTGTGAAAGGACTGCTCTTGGATTTTTTTCGAGAGTATCCTAGTGCTTCACGTCATTAGTGTATAATTGATCTGGACCATTTGATGGGCAACACGACAGCTCAGTGACTATCGCTGTGCTGTGCAGATACATAGATTTGGGCCTGTGTCTGTGGGAGTTTGCGCATTCTCCCCGTGCTTGTGTGGGTTTTCTCCAGGTGCTCCGGTTTCCTCCCACATCCCAAAGATGTGCTGTTAGGCTAATTGGCAAAATAAATTCTCCCTAAATTGTCTTAAATTTGGTTTTTAATCCATAGATCTATAAACATAGACAGGGATCACGGGTAGAGGTGGGAATATCGGGGTGGCGGCGCGGGCCCGTTGGGCCGAAGGGCCTGTTTCCCGTGCTGTTTTGTTCTTTGTTCTTTGCTCTTTGTTTCATGGTCATCTGTAGAAATTTGATTCCAGATATTTTTTATTGAATTCAAATTCCATCATCTGCCCTGGCAGGATTTGAACCCGGGTCTCCAAAATGTGTGCTGACTCTGGATTAATAGTTCAGCAATAATGTTGATAAGCCATCACCTCCTCACTGTCGGAAAAGATGAGAAGCCATTTCAAGAGGCAAAGAGTGAATAGATAATGATTGAACTGGGTGAAGGAAGTTCCACTCACGAAAGACTAATTGAGAAGGATGGTGCAGGAAAATTTACCACAGTCACATAGAATGTAATTTGCTATTTATTGGTATATTTATTTATTGTATAAGCTTTACCAATATATTTATTGGTAAAGCTTATTTATTGGTATCACAGGCTTACATTAACACTGTAATGAAGTTACTGTGAAAATCCCCTAGTTCTCACACTCTGGCGGCTTTTTGGGTACACTGAGGGAGAATTTAGCATGGCGAATGCACTCAGCCAGCACATTTTCCGAACTGTGGGAGGAAACCAGAGCACCTAGAGGAAACCAACACAGACAAGGGGAGAATGTGCAGACTCCATACAGACAATGACTAAGCCAGTGATGGAACATGTGTCTCTCTGATGCTGAGAGGCAGCAGTGCCACTGTGCTGTTCATTTAGTTTAATGAAGAGTACAATTTGCATCTCTGCAGATTTTTCCCCCTTTTGACACCATCACTGCAGTCAGGTTTTTTTTAACATTTGCTTTCAAAACTGAAATCTCTTTCTTTGGTGGCACCCTCTGTAAATGTTAATGATTCCTTACGGTTGTATTTAATCCAATCATTTCCCACTGAACTGAGACATAAAACAGTCATTGTTAAAGATTATTCAGTCAGAGCAAGAGAGATTTAAAAATGCTTCAAATGCAAAACAGCGCATATATTTACTGCTCATAAAATCACCAAGAATAGGACCTTGGGTTATTTTAATTGAGTCCTTCCCTAATAATTGGCTTAATTGATGTTTTAACCATTGTTCAATAATATAATTAAGAATGAAAAATGTGGATTGGTGTTAGCTAATATGCAAAGTAGCATTACTAATGAACAAACTGACCTTCAATTTTAGTATCCATTCTATCCAGCTTTCAGTTGTCACCTTGAACATTCTCTGACTCGGTGAGTTTTGTTTCTCGCTCACAGTTAATGGCATTTGGAATTGAATAAAAAATTTCTGACGCTAATTGAATCCTCTCGTCAAAAATAATAGGCTGAATCTTCCAAGGATTGGCAGTCACTGCCTGATTGTCATTCCATTCTTACAATGGTGGCACGGTGACACAGTGGTTAGCACAGCTGCCTCAAAGTGCCACGGTCCCAGGTTTGAGTTTGGCTTGGGTGACTGTCTGTGCAGAGTTTGCATGTTCTCCCCTTGTCCACTTGGATTTCCTCTGACAGCAGGTTGGATTGATTGACCACACTAACTTGCCCCTTAGTCTCCCAAAAAGGGTAGGTTAGATGGATTAGCCATAGGGAACATCTGGGGATAGAGGGGATAGAGGGCCTGAGTAAGTTATTCTGTCAGAGAGCCATTAGAGACTCGATGGGCCGAATGGCCTCTTCTACACTCCAGGGATCCTATGATACTTTTTAACACGAAGATAGAGATCCCCATTTTTTCACCAGACTTCCAAATCTGGAAATACTGAGCGTACCTGTTTCTGAAGTCTTTCTTAAGAGGCAAGAACACCAGGGGAAACCAAGTCGTGTCCCCTTTTCACAGCACTAGCTGGTATATTTTGGTAAGTCTTCATTCACTAACACGTCAAAAAACTCTGGGATATTTGAATAGCTTTTCGGTGTGTTTGTAAGTGTGATTAAGATAAGTGGGCATGGTGGGTAGGTAACAGGGTGGTAGATGGGTAGGTAGACGGAGTATATAGTGTGGCAGGGCAGTAGGCAGCAGAGTGCGTAGGGTGAATAAGGCAATAGGCTGATAGAATCAGCGAATCGTACAATGCTGAAAAGGCCGTTGGTCCCACCAAGTCTGCACCAACACGTGAGCAACACCTTACCTCCCAGTTAAACACATTTACTAGCTCTTGGCCCATAGCCTTGGACAGAATGGGTAAGCTGCTAGGGTTGAATCAAGTTGGGTCAAGTATTGGACAGTAAGGTAGACCAGAGAATTTGTTGGAGAATGCTTCAGAAGTTCTGGGGAATAAGAGGGTTGAGAAAGGTCAGAGGATCTAGGGGTATCAAAGCGTGGAGATGGGGTTGGTTGGGGTGGAGTTGTTGGATTTAGGGGGAAGGACTCAGGGGCAGGTAGTCAGTGGGAAGCCATGGGGTGGGTGATGAAGGCATCAGCTGGATAGTTACCAAAGAGTTGGACCTATCTTTTTCCATGTCTAATATTTCTGGGGTAACTATCCAGATAACTGAGTCAGAACACTCTGACATCTTCAAATCTAACTAAAGACACTTATTCAGAGAGTTCAAGAGAGTTGGGGAGTTGCCTAACAGAAGTTGAAACTTCCCAGGCAATTACCACAGATTTCCTTGCATTGGGATTTCTGGGAGGTTCCTTGGTGCACCTTCCTGCTTAAAGGTTGCCTCTAACCATTCAGAGACAGAAGGGTGTGGGGCAGTGGAACAGAGAACATAAGAGTAGGAATGGGAGGCATAGAAAAATTGGTCCCTTGAGAGTTCTTCCTTAATGAACAAAATCTGTATTTTGTAAAAGATGTTCATGTTTAATCCATGACAAATTAGGACATTGAAAACTGTGATTTAAAATACAGCATAGGTTTAAATTAAAATAAACCAGGAATTCTGACAGTGTAATGACTTTGTTGGAATTTATCTGCCTGTTGATTTGAACAGGCATTGATTTTTGCGAAGTAACTGGGATGGGGATTTGTGCCAGTCGCAGGCAACGGATCTTGAAATGGTGCTGCAGAGTTCCAAACGAATCATTGAGAAGCTTGTATTGAACTGGACTGACGATAAATGTCCACAGTGATATATTAATATCACAGAACTCCAACAGAGCAAAAGAGGGTATTTGGCCCATCAAGTATGCACCGACTCTAACAGTCTTACCCAGACTCTCTCTCTCATCTTATCCCTGTAACTCCACACATTTTCTTTAAGCATGGTTAATCCATCTACCCTACATATCTTTGAAACTTAGGGACAATTTAGAATGGCCAATTCACATAATTAAGACATCTTTGGATTGTGGGAAGAAACCAGAGTGCCCAGAGAAAGCCCACACAGGCACAGAAGCACATGTAAACTCCACAAAGACTTGCTTCTAAGATTAGAATTGAACCCAGGTTCCTGGAGGCATGAGGCAGCGGCACTGATCACTGTAGCACTGTGCCACCTGTAAGTCACATCTGAGCATCAGGGATATTCTTCTGCAGTCAAGCATCTCTCTTAATTTCATTATTTTCTCATACTGACTCAGAGTCTTTACGAAGCCCAAAATGAAATTGATGTTCTCAGTAAACTATCTCTTAACGGACAGTAGCTCTCAGACAATCTAGCGTGTACAATGATGGTACCATGATTACATCCTTCTTAGCACATAGGCACACAGGCACATTCTATTAAATGCATATTCCACCCAATGAAGTCACAGAGTTGATCGGCTTGCTATATGTCAAACATGTTAGACAGTAAGCTCTAGTTACCTGAGCGGATGCACTCCTGTCCAGCCTCTGGACAATGTTATCTAAAAACTGTTTTGGGTGGCCGCCTAGTTGTAAAGTTTTCTTATCATCTCTCAGTGTATGCATCAGGAGATTGATTCTCTCTCCAGGGTCCTCAAAAGTCAATGGTAAATGGTGTACACTGGTATGTTTGTCCTTCTGAAACAACTTCCCCATCTCTTTAAACAGCCATATTATACTTTGGCCCTAGATCTCACCCACAGCTAATCCTTCCATTCCATGTTTACGAGATCTGTTCTGCACTATGTGCATATATCTTTTAAATAACATAAACTTAACCCTACATTGGGTCTTTGCTGACCTTGTAAGGAATACAGGATTGTGCCCTTCATCTTTCACCAGAACATGGACTATTTCTTTTCTGAATTTGGAATCCACCAGGTTCTCCAGATGCTGATAGACTAAAAAACACTTCTTGAATTTTCAATCCAATATCTTCAAATTTATCTTTTGAGTAGTGAAGAGTTGTGACAACAGTGTGCCTTTAAGAAATGTATTTATATGATTTATATCATATTTCTCATGAAAGGATATATTTAAGAGACAGCTCTGTTTAATGGGTGCTGGTCTGTCTGCTCCAGGCAGCTCCATGCTGAGAATGTACAAGAATAATTGATCCTGATTATTGGGGTGTTTATTTTAATCTGAGCTAATGCAGTTTTCGATTTTTCCCCTGGGGTTTCAGAGTAGGATTTAATTAGGTAGATCTTTTAGAGACAGAATCACCTATTAATAGAAGGAGTTAAGCTTATAGTGAAAAACAGTTAGATTCTGCTTGCGTCTACAAGGAGTATTTCTCTCTCTCTTTCTCTGGAATCAGCTCTTTAGGACCGGCTAGAAAATAGGTCTCCCTCTCCAGAAGTATTCAATGCTCTGATCTCGGGCGTTCCAAGTAAGCCTGTGTGCTTTATCTTGGGTGATTCTGAAGAGATGTTAAAGTCTATGAGGAATACTGCTTAAATCGGAACAAGTAGTAATGAGTTAGCAGTTAAGAATTGTCATGTTTAAGTATTTCAATTGGTAAAGGTTAAGTTAATTCAAAGAACAAAGAAGAACAAAGAACAAAACAACACAGGAAACAGGCCCTTCGGCCCAACGAGCCCGTGCCGCCACCCCAATGTTGCCACCTCTATCCATGATCCCTGTCTATGTTTATAGATCTATGGATCTATAGAATTCTTTTTAACTTACGTTGGTCAGGCTGCATTTGGAACACTGTGTGTAATTCTGGTCAGTCTTACAGAAAGAATATTATTAAACTAGAAAGAGTACAGAAAAGATTTACTAGGATGTTACCAGCACTTGATGGATTGAGTTATATGAAGAGGCTGAATAGACTGGGACTTTTTTCTCTGCAGCATAGGAAGCTAAAGGCTGATCTTATAGAGATCTGTAAAATAATGAGGGGCACTGACAAGGTAGGTAATCAATATCTTTTCCCAAATGTAGGAGAATCTAAAACAAAAGGGCATAGGTTTAAGGTGAGAGAGGAGAGATACAGAAGTGTCCAGACGGCCAATTTGTTTGGTATGCATCCACCTGACAGATGTAGAAAGTCATTTAAATCTTCATTCAGTTCAGTGGGATCATAATATCGCCCATCAAAGTGGTTCCATCTCAAAATTCACAAAATCCAAGAACCAAAGACAGCATCAATATAGAAGAAAAGAGGTAAGGAATAGTGTCTATAATGATGATATGGAATTAACAACAGCATAAATTCCCAATAAGAATTGGAATGGGGATGACTGGATTACCTTGTGATAGTCAGCATGGATTTGATGGATGGAATAGCCTCCTTCACGACTGTATTGATTCAGGGATTTTCCAGCCACTCCCACTAGTGGGATCATCTGGTCGTGCCAGGTTCAACAGAGGTTTGAGTAACATCGCATCCACTGTGGGAGTACCTGCCACAGTGAGCTGAAAATCCTGGCACAAGACTCCATAACATTTCCATGATGCCACTTGTATGCTATAGAACATTGGACATAGAAGAGTACAGCACAGGAACAGGCCCTTTGGCCCTTGATGTTGTGCTGAACATGGTGCCAAATTAAATGAATCCCTTCTGCCTCTCCTTGGTACATATCCCTCTATTCCTTGCATATTTATGTGTTTATCTAAAAGCCCCTTAAATACCCCTATTGTATCTGCCTGCACCACAACCCCTGGCAGTGCATTCCAAACACCTACCACTCTCTGTGTAAAAAATCTGCCCCTCAGATCACCTTTGAACTTTCGCATTCTCACCTTAAATACGTGCCTCCGAAAATTAGACATTACATCTCTGGCGAAAAAAGTTTCTAACCATCAACTTTATCTACGCTGCTTATAATTTCATAGACTTTGGGTGCAATTTTCCCATCCTACCTACCATGGGAATCGGAGTGGGCAGCATATCGACTATGCAAAGACCTGTTGATCTCAGGTGGGATTTTCCAACCTTGGAATGAGTACAGCCGAAAAATCCTGCCCTGTGTTTAATTTGCCTGCAACTTTGAAACCCACTATTTCCCATGCCCTGCAATCCTGACCCCAAAGCACACTTTACAATGTTGCAGAAACCTTCTGCCAAGTTGATTGTGAATATTAATGTGAACACTTTGGAAGCTGCAGCACAAATCCCAACTTGACCATGATCCTTTGGCAGTTTGGGACCCAGTAAAGAGAATTGTCTTCTTTAGTCTTCATAATCCTTTAATTGTGCTGAACTGGCTTGAATAAATCTTTCATTTATCTCTCAAAGCCACAATGACACACAGAACAGTTAGGTGGAGCAGGAAAATTAACTTGCAATGAGTGCCTATTATGATTTGGGACACATATACACAGGGAGTCAGTCTCATAGGGAGATACATAAATGATTATGGAAGATCTAATATAAAGGTAATCTCTGACACTTCTTCTCTTACAATGTGGATCTTTTGTTCCTTTGCATGTAATTATATAATAGATATTGTGTTATGAGCCACATGCATATTTAAATGAGGTGGGCATATAATTAAACTTGAAGCAGTTGAGAATTATACACAGGCATAATTGAGATCAGATTATTAATGAGCTTTAAAATAATTCTAACTTTCGGTAGAGTGTGTACACTTTTCTCCAGAATAGCAAATTACTGAAGTACTCCAAGCATATGTTAGGCCCGATCCTGAAGTTTAATTCAATTACTCAATTATCAAAAGAAAATCACACCTTTATCCATGAAAAATAAGACAGTAGTTATTACCATATTCTGGTAGCATTGGCAGTTGGGCCTTTTTCCTTTATCATCATGGCAGAGTTCGTGTTGAGCTGAAAATGTGAAAATGCCATTGAAAACAATCTAACTGAAACAAAAATCAGAAATGTCACCTTCAATTTAAAGTTAATATTTCTTTCTGGAAATTAATGGCAAAGCTACGATAAAGGCTCAATCTGCCACACAAGTACGGAGAGAATGCGCAAACTCCCACAGACACAGGCCCAAATCCATGTATGTGCACAGCACAGCAATAGTCACTGAGACATCGTGTTGCCCATCAAATGGTCCAGGTCAACCGTACACCAATGACGTGAAGCATTAGGATACTTTCAAAAAAAATCCAAGAGCAGCCCTCTCACAACCCATTGCGTGTATGCCCCTTGTTAGACAACAAAGTGGACCAAAGCATCTGTAAGATAAAAACAAGTACATCAATATCATCATCTATTTACACACTTCCCAGGGACTCCCAGGGCTCATGATCCCTATTTTAAATCAGTTTTCTATACCCCCACATTCCCATTCTGTTCATGTGCCCATCTAAGTATTTCTTAAATAATTCCAGAATGCCTGCCTCCACCACTTTACTTAGTAGCGTATTCCATACCCCTACCACCCTCTGTGTGAAAAAACTCCCTCGAGCATCCAAATTATACCTTACCCCCTCACCCTAAGCCGGTGACCCCTCGTGCTATTTGAGTCCATCCTAGGAAAAATCTTAACCCTGTTTACTCCATCTATACCCCTCATAATCTTGTACACCTCTATTAGGTCTCCTCTAAGTCTACGTCTTTCTAAGGAAAACAGTCCCAATTTGCCTACTGTCTTCTTGTAACTCAGACTTTCCATATCAGGCAGCATCCTGGTAAAACTCCTGTGCACTCTCTCCAGAGTCTCCACGTCCCTCCAGTAGTAAGGCGACCAGAACTGGACGCAGTATTCCAAATGAGGTCTAACCAACATTTTACACAACTTGCAATTTTTTGCAACATTAAAGGCCAGCTCTTGTACTCTATACCCCCTCCTATAAAGGCTAGCATACCATATGCTTTCTTCACAACCTTCTCCACTTGCTCTGCCATCTTCAGAGACTTGTGCACCTGCACCCTCAGGTCCCTCTGCGTTTCTATACTATTAATAGGTCTACCCTTTATCATATACCTTCCTCCAACATTCTTTCTGCCAAAATGCATCACCTTGCATTTATCAGGATTGAATTCCATCTGCCATCTGTCTGCCCAAGCTACCAGCCTATCTATGTCCTGCTGCATCGCCTGACAATGCTCCTCTCTATCTGCAAGTCCAGCCATCTTTGTGTCGTCTGCAAACTTGCTGATCACTCCACTTACTCCCTCTTCCAAGTCATTTATATATAGTACAAATAGAAAAGGTCCCAGTATTGAGTCCTGCGGCACACCATTAGTGACCGACTTCCAGCTAGACCTTCCACTATTACTCTCTGTCTCCTATTACTAAGCCAGTTACTTATCCAGCTAGCTACCTGTCCTTGTATCCCATGAGCTTTGACCTTCTCAACTAACTTCCCATGAGGGACTTTGTCAAATGCCTTACTGAAATCCGTACAGACAACATCAATGGCTTGCCCTTCGTTGACCATTTTCGTCACCTCCTCTATCAGATTCGTAAGGCACGATCTCCGCTTAACAACGCCATGCTGCGTATCCCTAATCAGATCGCAACACTCTCAGTGCTTATACATCCTATCTCTAAGATTCCCCTCCAACAGCTTCCCTACCACTGATGTCAAACTCACTGGCCTATAATTTCCAGGGTTATCCCTACTACCCTTTTTAAACAACGGTACAACATTAGCTATTCTCCAGTCCTCTGGGACCTCACCTGTGTCCAAAGAAGAAACAAAGATTCGCGTCAGAGGATCAGCAATTTCACCTCGCACCTCCCTAAGCAGCCTGAGATAAGTGCCATCAGGCCCCGGAGATTTATCAGTTTTAATGCTATCTAGAAGCTCTAACACTTCCTCCCTCGGTATGGATATTTCCCTCAACTGGTTTACAGTTCCCTCAGAGACCGGAGCTGTCAACAAGCCCCTCTCCTTCATGAATACCGACGCAAAGTATTCATTCAGGATCTCCCCCATTCCCTCGGGCTCTAAGCACAGTTCCCCTCCTCTGTCCCTAAGAGGTCCGATTTTTCCTCTAACCACCCTTTTATTCCTAACATAGGAGTAAAAAGCCTTTGGATTTTCCTTAATCCTATCCGCCAAAATCATTTCATGCTCTCTTTTTGCCCTTCTAACTCCCCGTTTGATCTCTCTCCAACTCTCTCTCTATATTCCTCCAATGCTGTCTCCGTTCCCAGCTCCTTTGATCTATCATACGCCTCTCTTTTCTTCCTAACTAAGTCCTCAATATCCCTAGTAATCCATGGCTCTCTAATCTTACCTTTCCCATCTTTCCTCTTAGCTGGCAATATCTTTCTTGCAACATTTTCAGTATTCCCTTGAAAGATTCCCACATGCCTATCGTGGACTTACCCTCAACAACATTCATCATGACTGTGGCTGATCATCCATGTCAATAGCCTTTTCCCCTCTTCCTTCCATATCATTTAGTCCCTTTCACTCCAAGAGCTATATTAAACCCCTTCTTGAAAACATGTTTGGCTTCTGAGACTTTCTATGTCAAATCAAATTGTATTGGAAGTCTTGATTGAGGAGATAAAGAAAATAAAGGGCATTTCTGATCCTTAATAGAAAGGAAGCCATTAGAAATGTAAGATGCAGGTAGTGAGCGGAGGTTACACGTGAATGAATGCAAGAGGCATGGCTCCTCAACACACAACCACCCAGGCACACCCACACATGTACCAAGATGCACACACAAACAGACATGCATTTTGATGTTAGTGTATTTTTAAAAGTTTTTTTTTACATCATGCTCTCACAGCTTCAGCTGATGTCATTGCCGCTGAGTTGGCTGAAGAGGTACCATTTATTGCTCCTTAAGTGGCTTAAATGGGGGCTGCTCATTTTTACTTTGGGAATTAGTTTTGTGGCCCTGTATTGTCAGGAGGAAGAATGTTTCCAGGTCAGGTGACTTCAGCTCTTTAATTTTCAATTCTGAGCTGCAAGTTTTAGTTTTAGAAGGGACATCAAGCTGTACAAAGATGTCTCTCTCTCTCTTCCATTTTTTGTTGTAAATTCTGCTGGTTAACTGAAAGTAGGGCTTTATTGCCTTTCTGGAGAGAAGAATTAGCTGTCGGTAGCTTGACTAGAGTCTCTCCGTGGTGTTCTGGGAAGCTGTTCTGGCTTCAAACTGTTCTAATTGTGTCAAGATAAGTACAGAATTCATCCAAACGTCTCAGTTCCAGTATCACATGAGCATTAGTCTTTGCTGGATTAAACCTGTGGAAGGGTTTTGTTTATGGATTGCTTTGATTGGAACATTATAAACATATTTGCTAAGGGTTATATGTTGTTATGGTTGTTTTGTTTTGTTTATAATTAATGAAAATTATTGCTAATGTTTTTACTATACATATTAACTATATTCTTAAATAAATTTTGCTTTAGTAAAGCTCCCTAGTGGTCATTTGAATCATACATGAAGTGAAACATATCATGCTTATCCTAACCAAATTCAAGGTGCAAAACTTATGTTCCAGACTGGTTCCATAAAGCACTTTGGAGTTTTTGACTTGACCATAACATGCACACACACGTGCGCGCGTGCGCACACACACACACACACACACACACACACATACACACACACACACACACACACACACACATTGCACACACATATACACACATACATATTTTATGCTCTGCCATATATCCTTTTGCCCTATTGTGGGGTTAGTGCTGCCAATGGTCAGAAGAGGCATGACAAATGAAGATGGGTAAGGTAGATAAGAGAGTGCAAAAATGGGAAAACACAAAGAAGGAAACAGGATGGCACACAGTTCAAAATGGTAATCTGAACAACTAAGAGCAGAATACATCCATAAGGGAATGGCTTGTGCAACTTAGGTAATTCAATCACATGACCATGGAAGAGAACAGTAGCCTAGGTCAGAACATCTCTACACTGATCCAGACAACCATGTGGTCTGACTCATAAGGAGAAGTATAGGGCACATTGAGCAGATAGCAGGTAGTGAGAACAGGAGTCTTAAAAAAAATTGTAAAAACAGAAGTCTTGATAAAACCACAAGTGGTAGGGCAAACACAAAGACTGGAGGCCCACGACTTGAGTTTGACCTAGTTTGCAACACGGAGAAAAGGGAACAGATTGATTTTTGATTGTCACATGGTTTGTTTTGGTGTTATGTGCTTATTTCCACTGTGACACAAAAATATATAAATGCTTTGAATTGTAAATAACAGAGTGCCTCTGAACCTGCCTTGGAAAGCCTCTGCCACTTGCGTGTGGGAGAAGCCTTGAATAAATTCACTTTGTACTGAAGGCTCAATCTTTACCATACTATCCAAAAGTAGGCATTGTGGCAGTGATAATGTTGGGGGATATGACATGCATGGTCTGTCGTACCTAATCTTCCTTCTCTTTTCTCCTTTAGCCCATACACTTGGTATGACAAATTTCAAATGCTCTCAACACTTATTTCTTCCTCAGTACTCCCTCCACACCATAAGCTATTCCTAGTCCATTTTTCAAGCAGCTAACCAGAATGTACACGTTCCTTGGTAAATGGACGAAGACAATGAGAATGAACATTGGCAACCACTGTTTTTAACATCACTCTCACAGCCATCAGCTCAGATACTGTTTAAATTTAAGTTGAAGTTTATTTATTAGTCACAAGTAAGGCTTACATTAACACTGCAATGAAGTTACTCTGAAAATTCCCTAGTTGCCATACTCCGGAGCCTATTCAGGAACACTGAAGGAGAATTTAGCATGGCCAACGCACTTAATCTGCATGCCTTTCAGAATGTGGGAGGAAACCAGAGCACCCAGAGGAAACCTACACAGACACAGGGAGAACGTGAACATTTCACACAGATAATGACCCAAGCTGGGAATCAAACCCAGATATCAGTGCTGTGAAGCAACAGTGCTAACCACTGTGCTACCATATTGACACCATGATGAAGATTTCAGAGGCTAAGAATCTGCCCTTGTGATATACCAGGAACCAGTGTGTAGGAGCCAGAGCAATGGGAAGGGTTAGCACAGGTACTGGCCAGCCAAAGGTCATGGCTGCATACAAAGAGGGACTAGCTGGGGGTAATTGCATCGAGTTATGAGGATAGGGTTTGGGTGAGATTGTGGTGGATGCAGACTCAATGGGCCAAATGGCCTCCATTTGCAGTGCAGGGATTCGATGATTCTTTGAAACTCAAGTGGACTTTGATCCACGAGCATACTGACAGTGGCTAATGGACACACACCCGAGAATACTTGACACGCTAGAAGTCTACTAGAGAGCTTGCATAGAATTCGATATCTCTTGGGGGAATCCACCTGTAACTTGGCATGGATTATGGCACAGATCACAGCCCTTGTCCTCTCCTGTGTGGAATGGATATTAACCTTCAGCAGCATAGCAGTTCAACGTTCAATGTGAGAAAGTGTAATGCAGTTTGAATCCAACGACCCCTAACTAGAATATTTATTTCACGGGGAGACAGCTGTTGGGGAACAGAGGAATTTAGGTGTCTACATTGCACAGCAGTCTCTGGAAGCTGTAGCACAATTGCAAAAAGCAATCAGAAAGGCCAATTTCAGTGATCTGTGTACTTGTGCACCCAGATCCCTTTGCCTATCGATACTCTAAAGATAAAATACTGTGTATTTTCAATTTGTATTCGATTTTCCAAAATGCATTACCTCACATTTTTCCAGAGTAAATTCCATCTGCCATCTCTCTACCCAAATTGTCAACTGATCTATATCCTGCTATATCCTCTGATGGTCCTCATCACAGATCCAACAACTTTGTGTCGTCCACAAACTTAATAATCAAACCAGTAACATTTTCCTCCAAATCATTTATATATATTACAAAGAGCAAAGGTCCCAGCACTGATCCCAGAGGTATGCCACTTGTTACAGCCCTCCATTCAGAAACATACCCTTTCACTGCTACTCTCTGTCTTCTTTGACCGTGTTAGTATTGTATCCACCTTGCCAGCTCACCTCTGATCCCTTGTGACTTCACCTTCTGCACCAGTGTGTCATGAGGGACCTTGTCAAAGACTTTACTGAAGTCCATGTGGACAATATCCACTGCCGTACCCTCATCAATCATCAATCACCTTTGTCACTTCCTTGAAAAACCTGATCAAGTTTCTTTCTGCATTCCCAGCCTTCTAGTTTTGACAAATGCTTCATTTTTCTCTTTGACTAGGCTCACAATATCTTTAGTTATCCAAGGTTTTCAAAACTTGCCATACTTATCCTTCACTCTTAAAGAACGTGCCAGTCCTGAATCTTTATCAACTTACAGTTGAAAGCCTCCCACATGCCAAATGTTGATTTGCCCTTAAACATCTTTAGATCCTGTCTAATATTGTTTGTAATTAGCACTATAACTTGAGGACTACATTTATCTTAATCCATCAGTGCCTTAAAGCTTACTGAATTGTGGTCAATGTCCTTGAACTGCTCCTCTACTGAAATATCGATCGCCTGGCTGGACTCATTCCACAATACCAGGTCCAGTATGGTCCCTTCCCTATTTGGATTGTCTACACACTGTTTTAAGAAGCCCTCTTGGCTGCTTCTTACAAACTCTGCCCCATTCATGCCCCTAGCAAAAAGTGAGTCCCAGTCAATCACAGGAAATTAAAATCTCCCGCCACAACAACCCTGTTTCATTTGCAACTTGCTAAAATCTGCCTACATATCTGTTTTTACTATCTCCCACTGGCAGTTGGGAGGCCCCAGATGTGTCTACATCCTGAGCTCTATCCATATTGCCTCATTGTATGAGCCCTCCAAGGTATCCTCCCGCAGTACAGCTGTGATAGTCTCCTTAACCAGCAGTGCAACTCCCCCACCCCTTTTACATCCCCCTCTGTCCCGCTTGAAACATCTGTATCCTGTAATGTTAAACTGCCAATCCTGTCCTTCCCTTAACAAAGTCTCTGTACTGGCATCATAGTTCCTAGTATTAATCCAAGCTCTAAGTTCATCTGCCTTACCTGTTGCACTTCTCACATTGAAATAAATGCACTTCAGTCCACCAGAGCCTCCTTGAATAGCAACCCTACCCTGCCTGCTGCTTCTCTGAATTTTACTGGCCCGACTCACTGGTTCTCCTAATTCACTTTTGCTTTGGTTCCCACCCTCCGGCCAAACCAGTTTAAATTCTCCCATGTGACACTAGCAAACATTCCAGCCAGAATATTTATGCACTTCCTATTTAGATGCAACTCATCCTTTTTGTACAGGTCCCACCTGCCCCAGAAGAAACCCCAATAGTCTAGATACTATTACTAGATACTAGATACTAGTCTAGATACAGAGCCTCTGGCTCTGATCTTCAGGTCCTCGTTGGTTACGGGTGTGGTTCCGGAGGACTGGAGGATGGCGAATGTGGTCCCATTGTTTAAGAAGGGAAAGAGAGACCTTCCTGGGAATTATAGGCCAGTGAGTCTTACTTCTGTGGTGGGCAAGGTATTGGAGAGAATTATTAGGGATAGGATTTATAGTTATTTAGAGAGAAATGAATTGATTGGGGATAGTCAGCATCGTTTCGTGAAGGGTAGGTCATGCCTTACTAACCTCATTGAGTTTTTTGAGAAAGTGACCAGAGAGGTGGCTGGGGGTAAGGCGGTTGATGTAGTATATATGGACTTTAGTAAGGCTTTTGATAAGGTGGCCCATGGAGGACTTCTACAGAAAATGCAGATGTGTGGAATAGAGGGTGATTTAGCTAATTGGATTAGAAATTGGCTGGCAGATAGAAGACAGAGGGTGGTGGTTGATGGGAGATATTCATCGTGGAGTTCGGTGACGAGTGGTGTGCCTCAGGGGTCTGTTTTGGGGCCCTGCTGTTTGTAATTTTTATAAATGATCTGGATGAGGGTATTGAGGGATGGATCAGTAAATTTGCAGATGATACTAAAGTTGGTGGGGTGGTAGATAGTGAGGAGGGGTGTTTTAGTTTACAGAGTGACTTGGACAAGTTGCAGAGCTGGGCCGAGAGGTGGCAAATGGAGTTTAATGTGGAAAAGTGTGAGGTAATGCACTTTGGCAGGAACAATAAGTGTGTAGAGTATAGGCTAATGGTAGGGCTCTTAATAGTGTTGAGGAACAGAAGGATCTTGGTGTATGTGTCAATAGATCCCTGAAAGTAGGCAGTCAAGTGGATAAAGTTGTTAAGAGGGCTTATGGAGGCTTAGCTTTTATTGGTAGGGGGATTGAATTTAGGAGCCGCAGCATCATGGTGCAGCTGTACAAAACTCTAGTGCGGCCGCACTTGGAGTATTGTGTGCAGTTCTGGTCGCCACATTATAAGAAAGATGTGGAGGAATTGGAGAGGGTACAGAGGAGGTTTACCAGGATGTTGCCTGGTATGGAGGGCAGGTCCTATGAAGAGAGGTTGAAGGATTTGAGGTTGTTTTCGTTAGAAAGGAGGCGGCTAAGGGGGGATCTTATTGAAGCATATAAGATAATTAGAGGTGTGGATAGGGTGGACAGTGATAGCCTTTTTCCTAGGATGGAGAATGCTAGCACGAGGGGACACAACTTTAAATTAAGGGGTATGAGTTATAGGACGGATATCAGAGGTAGGTTCTTTACTCAAAGAGTGATTAGGAGTGGAATGCCCTGCCTGCAGCTGTTGTAGATGCGCCAAGTTTGGTGGCGTTTAAGAGGTTAGTTGATAAGTATATGGATGAGAGGGGAATGGTTTAGTTAGGAGGGGCATTGCTTTTTATTTTGGTCGGCACAACATCGAAGGCCGAAGGGCCTGTTCTGTGCTGTATTGTTCTATGTTCTATGTTCTATGTTCTATATCTGAAACCCTCCTTCCTACACATTTAGCCATGTGTCGAGCTGCAGTATCTTCCTATTCTTGGCCTCACTAGAATGCGGCACAGGGAATAATCCTGAGATTACAACCCCAGATGTCCTACTTTTTAACTTTCTACCTAACTCCCTAAACTGCTGCCGCAGGATCTCATCATTCTTCCTACCTATATTGTTAATACCAACATGTACCACAACTTCTGGTTATTCACCCTCTCCCTTCAGAATGCTTTCTGCCCTTTCAGAGACATCCTGGAACTTGGCACCAGGGAGGCAACATATCATCCTGGAGTCTCTTTCACATCCACAGAAGAACCCATCTGCACTCCTAACTATAAAGTGCCCTATAACTATCGCTCTCTTCCTCTTTGTCCCTTCCTGCTTAACAATAGATCCAATCATAACGCCGCTGCTTTAGTTGCTGCTGCTGTTATCCCCTGACAGGCCATCTCCTCCAACAGTATCTAAAATGGTATACCTGTTAGAAAGGGGGATTAACCCTGGGGATTCCTGCACTATCTATCAATCTACCTACAATTTGGATGTGAACATGTCTCTAAAGCTTCTTTTTATGATGCTTTCTGCTATCTTCATGTTCCTAAGTGTATCCAACTGCTGCTTCAATCTATCCATGCTGTCTGTAAGAAGGCGTAATTGGGTGCACTTCCTGCAGACATAGTCATCTGAGATGCTGGAGTGTCATGGATCTCTCACATTTCACACGTGCAGTGCTTAATCTCACTGACCAACATTTCAAGCATCAACTAGAAATTTGAGAAAATTTATAAAACTTTTAGCTTCACTTTACTGTCTTACAGTAGCCCTTTTTTTTGGTCAGAAGAGGAGGGAGGGAGGGAAACACTCAAGTAATGTCAAGGGGCCTACCATTCCTTGACACCAGATCTGCTGCTTCCCACTTCTTAGTCGATGTTGCTGGCCAACTTCTCCCAGAATGTACCAGTGAAGTCCCTTAGCCGCTTCTAACTATTTCAACCGAAGGAGCAATGAAGTTCTAGAAAGAACCATATTCAACAAAACAGGATCTTGAAATCAGGTGCATTAATAGATGCTTTAATTAATGATCTTTGCAAGGATATTTGAAAGATACAAGTATAGTTACCTAAAAACAGAATTACTACAAAACATCATTTTGGTTGGTATGACTGATGAATTCCTAGCAGACATATTACAATTTGAAGAAGAGTGCACATGATAAAAAGAAATATAACTGGTGTGACAAATAAAAGTCTATAAGCAGTTAATGCCTGCCGAGCAATGTAAACTTCTGGCCTATGTCTGCAGCCAACGTAAGCCCAGCTTTGTGGTCCAGGAAGGTTTGAACTAAAAACCAGGGTAAAGTAACACAGAACATTCCAGTGCAAAGGAGAACATACATTCCAAACATTATCACTTCTACAGGATCAAAACTGATAAAATGCTGCTCCCTACCACATCCAACTGGGCCGGATAATGCCTTCCCTGATCTCCTCAGGCATTGCCCCAACCCCATTATACTGCTGACCCCTTATCCGCCCACCCCCCTCACCATCCAGACTGACTGTGATTGCTTCTCTTCCTTCTCCCCGCCAATCACAGGCAAAGTGGTAATCGACCCCCCCTTCCCCCTACTGATTACAGGCAGAGCGGTCCATCCACCCCCTTCTCCCCTGCCGATCATAGGCAGAATGGCAGCGCTCCTTCCCTTCGCCTCCACTGATCTCAGACAGCGTTGCAGCAGACCACCAAACCCCCCCCCTCCTCCCCCCCCCACCCCACCCCGCCCACGATCTCAAGCAGTGAGGCGTCGGATGCTCGGTACTTACTCCCTCACTTACTGGAGCCCCTGAAATGCACTTATATTCGTGCTGATTCTGGATGGATGACCACAGTGGTAAAGGGGGGAGTGTCAGTAAAGTTGCGTGTGCAGCCCATTAATTCAATTTAAGTGCATGGGCCTTGCTAAAGGGGGAATCAGCACGGAGGTGGGCACGGATCGCACTAACCGTCTACACCCGACTTTACCAAATTTTCTCGCCTGAAAACCGGCGCAATGCAATAGTTAAAATCAGGGCTGAAGTGTCAAATATTAGGGGGCATGCACTTAGGGTGAGGGGGGAAAGTTCAAAGGAGATGTGAGGAGCAAGTTTTTTTTTACACTGTTTCGCAGCATATTGCCAGAGGTGGTGGTGCAGTCAGATATGATAGAGGTATGTAAGTGGTTTTTAGATAAGTACATGAATATGCAAGAAACAGAGGGATATGCACTAAGGGCAGGCAGAAGGGATTAATTTAATTTAACATGGTGTGCCGAAGGGCCTGTTCCTGTGCTGTACTGTTCTATGATTAGAAGCTCCATGAGACATGCTCCGCTCTGCATTTCTGGGAAAAGCTGGAAGGTTCAAGGTCCTGAAAAATATGTGGAGCAGCATTGGATGGGGGAGTGTTCAAACAGAGAGAAAAACCAAAAATGTTGGCTGCTCCTTAGAAGCTCTGGTCATTATTTCCTCCAGTGGGGTGGAGAACAGAACCATTGGTCATTCAGGAGTGAAATTAGGAAGCACTTCTTCACACACAGAGTAGTGGAAATCTTTAAATCTATCCCCACAGCGGTTGTAGATGTTAAGTCCATTGATACTTTCAGGCCTGAGATGAATGGATTTTTATCTTGTTAGGGGATTAAAGGATATAGGTCAAAAACCATTCCATGGAATTGGTGCAGAGGCCAATCACACTTAATGGGGAAACCCATCAATAGCTCAGGTGGGTTCAGGTTTTTAAAATTACATAGAACTGGTAGCTCTCTTACCATCCAGCTTTCAAATATTGTGATGAAAAGTTATCAAGTTACAATGTTTAATGTTGTTTGTTGCACAGATGCTGGCAGACCTATTGACTAATTCTAGCATTTTCTGTTTCACATTTCAAGCATTCACAGCATTTTACTTTTGCTAAGGCTTTTGGATTTGAATAATCCATTATAAGTTATACCTATAACCAAGTGATTCTTGTTCACAATGACTTTTCTTAGTTTCTTTGAGCAGAAAGATGCATACCTGGAATTATAAATGTTAGCGCTGCGAGAAAATTGGTATGCAATGAGAATGTTTAAAAAATGCAGATAAGCACTTCCAATCACATAATGAGGCAATAAATTTAAGCGTTCTGAGATTTTGATTTTACTCTAGAGGGTATCACATCTTAGCCAAATCTTACCTTCACTATACTTCACTATTACTGCACTTCCACAGCGTAAGGTCTTCTGGATTCAATGGCAATGTCCACAAATTCACATCTTCCTAACATTGAGACAATACAGTCATAGAGGTTTATAGCATGGAAACAGGCCCTTCAGCCTAACTTGCCCATGTCGTCCTTTTTTTAAGCCTCTAAGTCTATTTGTCCACATTTGGCCTCTATCCCTCAATACCCATCTTACCCATGTAACTGTTGAAATGCTTTTGAAAGACAAAATTGTGCTTGTCTCTACTATTACCTCTGGCAGCTTGTTCCAGACACTCACCACCCGCTGTGTAAAGAAATTGACCTTCAGGAACCTTTTATATCTCCTCCTTTCACTTTAAAACCATGCCCTCTAGTTTAAGACTCCCTTACCTTTGAGAAAAAATGTTGACTATCTAACTGATTTATGCCCTTCGTTGTTTTTATATAATGCTGTAAGATCATCTTTAAGCTTTCTACAGTCCAAGGAAAAAGGTCCCAGTCTATCCTGCCTCTCCTTAAAACTCAAAGCTCATCATTCGAGAGCAACTGTAGTGTCACTCCAATGGACCCAAGGAAGATTAAGGTTTGAACTTGGACTCTTTCTGGTCTCTATATGAGAAACACTCATTAAATACATGCATTGAGAAACAACTTATATTTATAGAGCACCTGTAATGTCGGAGAATGTCTGAAGTTGCTTCACAGGAGTCTTATCAAATGTAATTTGATATTGAGCTACATAAGAAGATATTAACACATTAAAAAGTTCAGTTTTATAGCGAATTTCTGACAGGGGGGAGACAGGAAGAGAGAGACAGAGAAGTTTACAGAGACAATCCCAGAGCATAGTTTCTTGGCAGCTGAGGGCGTGGCAACCATTGGTGGCATAATTAACACTGGGAATACTTAGACCAGTTTTGGAGGAGCACAGATATCTCTGAGTGTGAGAAAACAGGATGAAATTTCAGGGATGGGAAACATGAGGGATTTCACAAAAATGTGATGCAAATTTTATAAGAAGGGCATTGATGGAGAAGAAATTTCATACATTTTAATGCATTAATTACCCATTCAAACAGCTTTCATTAGGCCATAATATGTTAATAATGCCAATCTTAGATTTAATGCATATTGATAAAATGTTAGGTTTATTAAACTGATAAAGGAATTATATAAAACTCGAATAGAAATCTTGGGCTACTTTCCCAAATCATTGTTGCTTTACATCATATTTAATGTTAAGACCAAACCCAATCTTGTTTCAGGGCTGCATCATAAAATTTAAATAACTCCTGAGTAACTGATTATCCTCTGAAGCAGTGCGACACTACACAAATGAAGATAAAGAGGCTTTATGGAAGAACAAATGAATTTCCATTAAATTTTAGTTTAATAATGATGGTCCATTAGCGAGGGAGAGAAAAAAAATCATGTTGGAAGATTTTCAGGTTTGGTAATTCTGTAAGTTTAACAGAAATTCTCTAATAGCTAATTGTCCTTCAGATTTGTTACAGATGTAATGAAATTGAATGTTTTTACCTTCTTCTGATTCATTGGGACGGCAAATTGTGCATTGGAAGTACTGCCGTCAGTTTTAAGCAACAAGGTCAACACTGAATAAAAATGTGTTACTCCTATTGCCTGTATTAGATTTTGGAATGTAAGTGGACGATCTTACCAGAATAATGACCTGAACAAGTGTGAAAATGGGGGGTGTTTCACATCCTTTTTTTTCAGTGAGGCCACAGTTGAAATCGTATGCCTCTAGTGCAAAAGAATGATGCACAATCTGATTCCCGCCAGCATGGGGATGGGGGCAGGGCCTAAACTCACCCATAAGCCATCTGCTCACAACAGAGGGCGCTATTGCACATGCACAGATTTCTGTATCAGTCATGTCCCTACTACCCCTACCCTGCCTGCTACTTCCCAGATGCAAGGCTGATCATTCTGGAAACTTTAGGTCAATAAGATCACAAGGCAAGAAACTGGGGGCCTTTCGATCACACCACCTTCCCCTGCCCATCGACTGGCAGATTGAGTCAACAAGATTGCCCCCTAAGCATCATTAATTCAGTTTTTTGAGAAGTTCATTGATCCCAATCAATCTTTGGTCAAAAGATAGGTTAAATAGTTTTGTGAGTTAGATACATTCCTTTCACCTTGGGACCAGGTACAAGCCTAATTTGGATTCAATGATCCTCACTGAAAAGGATGCTAATTTAGTGTTGTTAGGCATGGATATACAATGCACAACTCTGCCAGAACTGGTAAATCTCACTCAAGGATAAAGACCACAAAATATCTGTTACATTTCCCAGCCAAGACCAATGTATGTTCCTGTGAGAAAATGAAAACAGTGAAAGCAATGCGATATTTCATTTTCTGTGGCAAAATCATAGAATCCCTACAATGCAGAAGGAGGCTGTTTGATCCATTGGGCCTGATTTTACAATTGTGGTGCGCCAGTTTTCAGGTGCAAAAACTTTGTAAAGTCAGGCATGAGACAATTAGCGTGATCCGTGCCCACCTCTGCGCCAGTTCCCCCTTTACTAAGGCAGGAAAGTGGTTGCGATTGGAACTGCACCCAAAGCCAGCGCAATGGCTATTTAAATGTATTTGTGTGTACTTAAATTAACGTAATGAGCTGCACACCTAATTTTACCGCCACTTCTCCCTTTACCACTGCATTCGTCCATCCAGAACTGAAACAGATTTGCTCCCTATAAATCTGATTCGGGCACTCCAGTAAGTGAGAAAGTAAGTGCTAAGCCTCCAACAGTTCTCTGCTTGATATCGATGAGGGGCAGGGGGTGGGGCGAGGGGGAGATGGATCCACTGTCTCTCTGCTTGAGATTGGTGGGGGAGGAAGGGGGGTCCACTACCACTCTGCCTGAAATCGATGGGGAGAGAGGGGGGGAAGGAGGGTCTGCTACCACTCTGCCTGAGATCAGTTGGGAAGGAATAGAAAAAGGGCCATTCTGAGTGACTGGGGAGTGGGGGGTAAGGGATTCAGTAATCTTGTAAGCATGGAAGGATGGGATAATGTCTGTGGGGGCTAGAGATAGGCATTATCTGCACTGGGGGGATGTGACAGGGGAGCAGCATCCATCATTTTTTCCTGTGTATGTGCAGTTAGAAGCATTGATTGGAGCTGCAGGATTTTAGGTGCATTAAGCCCCGGCCACAAGGTTTTGCAGTGCAATTCGGACTCACAATACTTTTGCAGACAGAGAACATATGGGGACGCTTGAGAATGGATCTAAAAGTCAGATCTGAAACTCTCCTAGTTTCAAGTCCACCCAGCACTTTGAATCAAATTGGTAAAATAGGACCCATCGAGTCTGCAGTCCACAATCCCACCCAGGACCTATCCCATATATTTACTCTGCTGATGCCTCTGACACTAAGGCCAATTTACTTTGGCCAATCAATCTAACCCACACATCTTCACAGTGTGGAAGGAAACTGGAGCACCTGGAGGAAACCCACACAGACATGGGGAGAATGTGTAAACTCCACTCAGGGAGAGACCCCAGATCGGAATTGAACCCATGTCCCTGATGCTGTGAGGCAGGAGTGCTAACCACTGTGCCATCATGCTGCCCCAATCTTTCACACTCTTGGAGTAAGAGTATAGAAGAAAATTGGACAATAACAGGCAGCGGATTCAACAGCATCCATTTTATACGAACAATCGCACACAAGGGGTCAGATTCTCATGGGGTCATGCAAAGTCACTGCATTTCTAAAAATGGTAGTGGGGGGTGGGGGTGATAGAGGCTCAGATTTTGAAGTCTCAGAACTAATTCTAACAGATTCCATTTTTGCTAATTCAAGAATGGGGGAAGTGTGTGACTCAGATGAAGGAAAACTAAACTCAGCAGGGCAATTTGAACTCAGTGCTGAGTTCAGACAAGCTTAGTTTTCACTGTAGCAAAGGCCTTAACCAAGAATGCAAGAGTTAAAAATTTTAGAGTAGATAAAAGTGTTTGTGAAGGGCTGTGGTGCAGTATCGTAGAATCTATTGTCAGAAGTGCAGAAGGAGGCCATTCAGTTCCTCAAGCCTACACTGATGCTCTGAAAGAGTATCTCACCTAGGCTCCCTTTGAATATAAGGGGCAATTTAGCATGGCCAATCCACCTAACCTTCATATTTTTAGACTGTGGGAGGAAACAGGAACATCTGGAGGAAACCCATACATATAGAGGGAGAATTTGCAAACTGTACACAGACAGTCATCCAAGACCAGAATTGAACGCGGGTTCCTGGTGCTGTGAGGTAGCAGAGCTAACCACTCTGCCGTCATGTAGTCACTGGCTTAACAATCCAGAGACCCAGAGTATTGTGCTATGGTTTGCGAACAGCCCACACAGATAGTGAAATTGGAATTCAATACAAATTTGGCATTAGAAGTTTAATATTAACCATGAAATCATTAGTGATTGTTGTAAATCCCTCTGCTTCACTAATGTCCTCAAGAGAAGGAAATCTGCAACCTTTATCTAATGTGGCCGACACGTGACTCCAGATTCACAACAATATGGTTGACACTTAAATGTCACCCACTTTGAGGATAATTAGGGATCAGCAACAAATGCTGGCCTTACCAGCGATGCCCACACTCCTTGAAAGAAAATGAAATAAGGTCTGTGGAACTGTCAAGTTGGGAAATTATTTAAATGATGTTTTTCAAAAATTGAAAAAAAATTCCTCAATCAGTAAGAGTTAAAAGATTCTGTTCTAGCAGTTGCAATAGATAATTATTCACATTACCCTATGGGCTCTCCTTATGTCATTGCTGATGCTTGGCTACTTTCCACAGTCTATAATTATCTTTTACAGGTATAGTGCCGGAAGACTGGAGGATAGCGAATGTGGTCCCATTGTTCAAGAAGGGGAAGAGAGACTTTCCAGGGAATTATAGACCGGTGAGTCTTATTTCTGTTGTGGGCAAAGTATTGGCAAGAATTATTAGGGATAGGATTTATAGTTATTTAGAGAGAAATGAATTGATTGGGGATAGTCAGCATGGTTTTGTGAAGGGTAGGTCGTGCCTTACTAACCTTATTGAGTTTTTTGAAAAAGTGACCAAAGAGGTGGATGGGGGTAAGGCAGTTGATGTGGTATATATGGACTTTAGTAAGGCGTTCGATAAGGTGCCCATGGAAGGCTTCTGCAGAAAATGCAGATGTATGGGATTGAGGGTGATTTAGCTAATTGGATTAGGAATTAGCTAGCTGATAGAAGACAGAGGGTGGTGGTTGATGGAAATTATTCATCGTGGAGTTCGGTTACAAGTGGTGTACCTCAGGGATCTGTTTTGGGGCCCCTGCTGTTTGTAATTTTTATAAATGATCTGGATGAGGGTATTGAAGGATGGATTAGTAAATTTGCGGATGACACCAAAGTCGGAGGAGTGGTAGATAGTGAAGAGGGGTGTTATAGTTTGCAGAGAGACTTGGACAAGTTGCAGAGCTGGGCAGAGAGGTGGCAAATGGAGTTTAATGTGGAAAAGTGTGAGGTAATTCACTTTGGCAGGAATAACAAATGTGTAGAGTATAGGGCTAATGGTAGGACTCTTAATAGTGTTGAAGAACAGAGGGATCTTGGTGTATATGTGCATAGATCCCTGAAAGTTGGCAATCAAGTCGATAAGGTTGTTAAGAAGGCATACGGAGTCTTAGCTTTTATTGGTAGGGGGATTGAATTTCGGAGCCGCAACGTCATGTTGCAACTGTACAAAACTCTAGTGCGGCCGCACTTGGAGTATTGTGTGCAGTTCTGGTCTCCGCATTATAAGAAAGATGTGGAGGCATTGGAGAGGGTACAGAGGAGGTTTACCAGGATGTTGCCTGGTATGGAGGGCAGGTCTTATGAAGAGAGGCTGAGGGATTTGAGGTTGTTTTCGTTAGAAAGGAGGCGGCTAAGAGGAGACCTTATTGAAACATATAAGATGATTAGAGGTTTAGATAGGGTGGACAGTGATAGCCTTTTTCCTAGGATGGAGAAAGCTAGCACGAGGGGACATAGCTTTAAATTAAGGGGTGGTAGTTATAGGACGGATGTCAGAGGTAGGTTCTTTACCCAGAGGGTGGTAAGGGTATGGAATGCCCTGCCTGCTGCAGTTGTAGATGCGCCAAGTTTGGTGGCGTTTAAGAGGTTAGTAGATAAGTTTATGGACGAAAAGGGAATGGTTTAGGTTAGAGGGTCATTGTTTTTTCTTAATTGGTCGGTGCAACATCGAAGGCCGAAGGGCCTGTTCTGCGCTGTAATGTTCTATGTAATGTTCTATGTTCTATCTCAGAAGGGGGTCCTAAGTTCACAGTTTGATTGACTATAATATAGGTTATTAAAGGATCATTAATGCTGTTATGATGTGGAGGCATTTTCCCTTTAAGACGCTGAACCCCCAAAGAGAAATTCCCCACTTCATAATCTGTTAAAATTGTATGGGAAGGTGAACTGTCCTTCAGTAATGTTTAGTGGTTAGCTAACGGAAATACCTGACACTCACTTTGAATGAACAGTTAACAATTTATTTATTTACTTAACAGGGAACTTTAACTAAACAAGTAACATACTGAATAAAGTAAGATTCTACTGGAATACAATACTTATCCAATAACCAAAAATGTAATAACAGAATACCATCACTCTCAAAATATACAACCAGATTTTGTGCTTTTGGAAACTTTTAGAGTTCTTTTGTAGATTCCCTCTGTGAGTTCTTTTCAATTTTCTACGTTTCACTGGTCAGAAGACAGGGTTGAAAGCTGCTCTAGCCCTTTTGACTTGAGAGGCCGCACTGATTAACTGATTGTTTTCCTCTTTATATCTGTGATGGCCTATCCATTTTCTTACAATAGGAGTGGTCTGATGTTGTCCACAACATCAAATTCAAATCTTATAGTTTTTTTTGGGGTAGTTTGCTTTAAATTGATTTGGCAAAATTCAAACAGGTTTAAGGTGCTGGGGGGGCAAGTACAGAGGAGATGTTAGAGGTAAGTTTTTCACTCAGAGGGTGGTGAGTGAATGGAATCGGCTGCCGTCAGTGGTGGTAGAGGCAAACTCACTGGGGTCTTTTAAGAGACTTCTGGATGAGTACATGAGATTTAATGGATTGGGAGTTACAGATACTTCTATGGCCTGGTAGGTATAGATATGATCGGCACAACTTGTGGGCCGAAGGGCCAGTTTGTGCTGTGGTGTTCTATGTTCTAAAATTCAAACACTCAAATATCTGAAGCCTGCTACCAAGGCAACCCTGCTGTCTTGCTTTGGATACAAATGTTTCAGCCTTTGAATTTGGATGCACTTTGCATTTTATCTCCAAGTGCTGAAATAAAGCCAGTTTTTAAAGGATCATGCAATGTTTTATCCTTCTAGCAGTTTCTTTACATTTTGTGTATCTTTATAAACTAAACTTTGCAACAAATGTGGAGTTATGAATACTAGTCTCACTATTTTTATAAGGAATTAAGTATTTGCATTTATTTAAAAATTGAATGGGCTTTCACAGGAACATAGAAAATACAGTTGGCCATTCAGCCCTTCAAGCCAAGCAGACACAAGGAGAATGTGCAGACTCACACAGACAGTGACCCAAACCAGGAATTGAACTTGGGTCCCTGGCATTATAATATCTGCATGGAAGTGAAGTCCCATCACCTGAAGTTCTTTTATTTTCAAGACATAATATACAACAGAGTGCACCCTGTGTTCTCCCTGCTTCAGCAGACAGAGAGATTGACCCACCTGCTTTAAATAGGGAACATGAGGCTCTCTGATTGGGTCATCAATTAGGACTCAATCAGGGAGTTCATACTCTAGCAGACCAACCTCATTTGCCTGACTGAAGTCATCACATGCTGTGAGGCAGCAGTGCTAACCACTGTGCTACTGTACCAGCCATGTATAGGTTCTTGATTTGAAAATAGGATGATATACAAATGGAATTAACTAGGAAGATACGTATATGTGCCTTGCTTCTACTACTGTAGCCCGAAATCAGGGCCTTTTGCATTACATCCCGGTGGAGATGGTAGAGATTGACAGCAGTTTAAGATACACACTCAAAAAGGTATATGCAACTCATCACAACACCAGTATATATAATGCACCAAAAGCCAGCAAGTGTAAGTCACCAAAGATGAAATGGTTTGTGTTTAAGCTAAAGTTGGTGCTGAAGAATGGGTACCATATTGTCAGATTTGACCTACTTTAAGGTTTTTCGTGTATTAATACAGGAATTTCTCATTCCCTGAAAGAGTTGGTTAATTCAAATCAATCTCTATAATTTATACCTGAAAAAACGAACAGATGTCAGAGATTAATTGTTAAACTAAACCTGTTTGGACATCTAATTGTCTTCATAATTTGTACTGCACACTTGTCAGAGTTGTGTAATTATTGTAACAATAATTTTTTAAAAATTTCTTGCAATGATTGTTACAACAAAAGAGGATAATGAAACACATTGTTAACACTAATTATGATTTAAATGAAGTTTGCTAAGCATGCAGTTATTCCTGTATCCACACAGTTGGTGCTAATTTAATCGACAAATATTAACATCAAAGGCACTGAGAGATTTACTTGCGTACATTGGAACACTGCTCATAAATTTTAATGTCTTCTATTGTCTCAGATCAGACCTTGGTAAGTGCCTCAGGAATTAAACTCACCATTTCCAACAGAAGACACAGGGATAAACACATTTTCTATTACAGCCATTATAATGTTAAAGCGCTCAGAACGGCATTTTAGCTCCCACTGGAAATGGATAATATATAAGGCTAAATACTGGATAGTTGACAATTTTAAAATATCATCTGTATTTTTATGATTGAAAACAGGTAACAGCCACTTCAAGCAGTGAGTTGTTCTGACCTGGGTTGCATAGCCTTTAAGGGTATGGAAACAGATTCAATAGTCAAAAGGGAATTGGATAAGCATTTAAAAAGGAAAGATTTGCAGGCCAGTAGGACTAATTTTTCAAAGAGCTGGTGCAGACATGGAGGACAGTAAGAAGTCTCACAACACCAGGTTAAAGTCCAACAGGTTTATTTGGTAGTAAATGCCACTAGCTTTCGGAATGCTGTACCTTGAAGGGCCAAACATACCCCAAGCTCATGCATGTATCCACATTAAGGGTGATGAAATGTAGATGTTGAGAGCTTCAAGTCTCTCGATGTCCAGATCACTAATAGCCTGTCCTGTTCATACCATGCCGAAGCTATTGTAAGAAAGGCCACCAACACTTCTACTTTCTCGAGAGGCTATGAAAATTCAGTATCTCCACTGCGACACTCACTAATTTTTACTGATGCACCTCAGAAAGCGTACTTTCCAGATATATCACAGCTTGATATGGCTCCTGCTCTGCCTCAAGAAACTACAAAGGTTTTTAAAACAGCCTCCCTTTAATTGACTCTGTCTACAACCAAACCCGTGCTGTGAGACAGTATGGTAATGAGTATTGAGTCCAGTGCTGGAAACACCAATCAGACTAACAGCTCCATTCTGACTGATGTTGAGCTTCTTTGCTGTTGTTGGAACTGCATCTATCAAGGTAAGTAGAAAGTGTTCCATCACACGCCTGACTTAAGCTTCATTTATATGGAGCAGTTTTGAGGAATGAGCCACTCATCTCAGAGTACCTAACCTCTGTCCCACTCTTGTAGTCACTTGGTTGATGCAACTGGCCTAGTTTCAGCTTCTAATCAATTTCAACATCTAATATTCCAATGATTGGAGTAATTTAACCATCATGTTTACGGTGTTTTGTGCTGTTTCAATTGTTTTGTTAGCTGCCTACATGAACATTATTTGTGAATTTCATCTATGTTCAAAGCAAAATTATTTCCACCATCAAGCAAAATCTGATATACTTAAAGATGCCATTTGCACCAAGCATTTTTAAAGTATTATTGCTGAAGAGTGTGTAAGGTTTAATAGAAACACTGGAAAGGATCATTTGAAATCTGGCAATGAACAGCATAGGGAAACAGCTCTGAGTGAAAGTAATTACTAGTGGCACAATTTCACCTACAGGTTTGAGACCATTTTTAAAATTTTAACGTGATCAGCCTGAGTTTAATCTTCAGTACCTGATTTGTCTCTAATACACCAAAACTACATTGATAATGTTTTATTTTTAGGAAAACTGTTGACGTGAATACATTTGCCTCATATCATATTGCAATCATTATTGATTTGTGGCACTACACTTTTAAGCTAATTGTCTTTAATTTGATATATTGCTAATTTATCATTATTCAGTCTGCTTTGATAGGCAATCGATTCCCACTCCTGAGCTTTTAGCTAACATTACCTTAACAAAATACAGAATTATATCTGGAACAACAACTGGGGTGGCACGGTGGTTAGCACTGCTGCATCAGGAATCCAGGTTCAATTCTAGCTTCAGGTCACTGTCTGTGTAAAGTTTGCACATTGTCCCTATGTCTGTATGGGTTTCCTCCTGGTGCTCCGGTTTCCTCCCACATTCCAAAGATGTGTGGATTAATTTGACTGGCCATGCTAAATTGACCTTAGTGTCAGGGAGATTAGCAGGGTAAATATGTTGGGTAACAGGAATAGGGTTTGGGTGGGATTATGATCAGTGCAGACTTGATGGGCTGAATGGCCTCCTTCAGCTCTGTAGGGATTCTATGATTCTATGCATACAAGAGCAATGCAAGGTAGGTATGC
Organism: Sphyrna mokarran; assembly: GCA_024679065.1. Taxonomy (NCBI): domain Eukaryota; kingdom Metazoa; phylum Chordata; class Chondrichthyes; order Carcharhiniformes; family Carcharhinidae; genus Sphyrna; species Sphyrna mokarran. The sequence continues at coordinate 22,963,767 of JAGIQG010000007.1, read as the reverse complement.
TGAGGCACATTAATGTACACTCTTCATTAACAAATATTTATTTCCTGTGTTCACAAAATTTGATTTGACTTGAGTTATTATTGTCACATGTACTGGGATGCAGTGAAAAGTATTGTTTGTTGCGTGCTATAAACAAAACATACTGTTAATAGAGTATATAGAGATAAGGAAAGGAGAGGGTGCAGAATATAGTGTTGCAATTACAGATAGAGAAAAGAGAAAGATCAGCTTAATTTACGATAAGCCCTTTCAAAAGTCCAATGGTAGCAGGGAAGAAGCCATTCTTGAGTTGGCTGATATGTGTTCTCAGACTTTTATATCTTTTTCTCAATGAAAGAAGATGAAAATGTGTATGCCCGGGGTGTGTGGGATAGAATCATAGAATCATACAGTGCAGAAGAAGCACTTTGGCCCATGGAGTCCGCACTGACACATGAGACAGGCTTGAACTCCCATCTGATCCCATCCGCCTGGCCTTGATTATGCAAGCTCTTGACTATACCGGCTGCTTTGCCAAGGCAGCAGGAAGTGTAGGCAGAGTCAATGGGTGGGAGGCTAGTTTGGCTGATACACTGGGCTATGTTTACAACTGTTTGTAGTTTCTTGCAATCTTCAGCAAAGCAGGAGCCATACCAAACTATAATACAACCAGAAAGAATGCTCGCTCTGGTGCATCAGTAAAAATTGGTGAGAGTTGTCACACGGATATGTTCGTTTAGGTCAATATTGTTCAACTCTCTCTATATCCTTTCCTGAATTAGAACAATTTTTGGTAGAATGGCATATAATGCTATATTTATTGATATCCAATTTGAAATTTGAAACCGAAGATAAATAAATAGTCATGGTGACAGTACTGAAGACAGAATGGAAAGTATGAGTGAATGAGGAAAGCTTCATCCTGGGAAGCAAGGTTTTAGCAGCTGGGCAATGGATTAGCACCTATTTAAAGGTAAGGTTAAAGTGGTTTGATAATGTTATTGAAATACTGAAATCTTAGTGCTACCAAAACACAAAAACAACATTTTTGATCAGATAAATAATTGATTTATTGACATTAAAATGTGTGTAAAACGCAAAGGGTTGACTTAAACTGGCATTGAAAGATAAAATCTGTGGCAATATAAGGTTTTGTCAGAATGCTTAATAAACAACTCGATAGTTTAGACGAGTCTTGGAAACCAAGACAACGCCTTCAAGCCAGCAGGAAGAGCCTGAGTTAGTCATGCAACTGAAGCCTGGATAACCACTGTTGATCAAAATGGATACATCGTTACTTCAACACATTCTGTTTGTCACTGGTTGAACCTAATGTCATGTGGCAACAGATCTCCTGGAAGTTCATTGCCGTGACTCAGATGTTGAATGAAGATCAATCAATAGGTGAGGGAGGGATTCAGCCCATCAAGATATCTTTCCATAGAAACCAACAGTTCCTCCATTACAGTATCTAATTACTTGCTGTACCGAGTAGAGCAATGTAAGTAAAAGCAAATTACTGCAGATACTAGACTCTGAAGCATAACAAAAAGAAATGCTGGAAAATCTCAAAATGTCTGCCAGCATCTGTGGAGATGGAATAGAGCTAATGTTTTGAGTCTGGATAACTCTTCATTAGAGCTACGCAAACATTGCTCTCTGAGTAAAGTGCTCCTTAACATTAATCCTGAAACTATCTTTTACCACCTTCTACCTTTGTTTTCAGTCATGTTTCAGTTGAAGCTTCAGATTTATCTGTTTTATTTAATTTCACCATATTTACATATGCAGCACAATCATTTGTGAGGTGATGCATTTTGGGGGGACTACCAAAGCAAGGGAGTGATAGGCAGGGTGCTAGGAAGTACAGAGGATCAGAGGGACATGTGGTGCATGTCCAAACATCCCTAAAGACAGCAAGTCAGGTAGGTAAGGAAGTTACAGAAGTGGGATACTTGACTTTATTTGCCAAGCCATAGATTATAAGAGCAGGGAGTTATGATTGAGCAGGGTGGCATGATGATACAGTGTTTAGCCCTGCTGCCTCACAGCACCAGGGACCTGGGTTTGATTCCTGGCTTGGGTCATTGTTGGTGTGGAGTTTGTACGTTCTTCCCATGTTTGCATGGGTTTTCTCTGGATGCTCTGGTTTCTGTGCTGGTCAGGTGTATTGGCTATGCTAAATTCTCCCTCAATGTATCTGAGCAAGCACCAGACTGTGATGACTAGGGGATTTTCACAGTAACGTCACTGCTGTACTAATGTAAGCCTACTTGTGACTAATAAATAAACTCAGCTATAAAACATGCTCGTTAAGTCACAGCTAGAATATTGTGTGCAGTTCTGGTCACCATACTATAAGAAATGTGTGATTGCATTAGAAAGGATGCAGAGGAGATTCACCACAATGTTACCTGGGTTAGAGCATTTCAACTATGAAGAAAGGATTGTTTGGTTGGGGTTGTTTTTTTATGGAGTAGAGAAGATTGTGAGGGAACTTAAAGGAGGTGTGCAAAATTGTGAGGAACATAGATAGGGTAGACTGAAATAAACATTTCCCCTTAGTAAAGGGGTTGATAACCAGGGGCCACAGATTTAAAGGAAGCAGCAAGAGACTTAGAGAGGATTTAAGGGTAACTGTGTCCATCCAGGAGGTAGTGAGAATCTAGAATTCACTGCCTGAAAGGGTGGTAGAGATGGAAGCCCTCATAATGTTTAAAAAGATTTAAATGAGCATTTGAAATGTCATAGCATACAAATCTATGTTCCAATTGCTACAAAATAGGATTGGTATAGATAGGCCGGTGCAGACACGATGGGCCAAGGGGCCTCTTTCTGTGCTGTAATATTCTCTGACTATGATATTGTGATAACTGAGAATAATCACGGAGGAGAATAAATCAATGCTGTTACTATAGATTAACATTCTTTTTTAAAGTTAATTTATTAGTCACAAGTTATCCTTACATAAACACTGCAATGAAGTTGGTGTGAAATTCCCCTAGGTACCACAGTTTAGTGCCTATTTGGTCAATGCACCTAATCAGCACATCTTTCAGAATGTGAAGGAAACCAGAGAACCCAGAGGAAACCCACACAGACACGAGGAGAACATGCAAACTCTGCACAGACAGTGGCCCAAGCCAGAAATCTAACTTGCCTCTCTGGTACTGTGAAGCAGGATTGTGAGCTACTGTGCTACCATGCTACCCTTGTATATCCCAATACATCCCAGTAAATAAGTGAAATGAATTTAGGTTAAAATCTTTTGAAGATATTGTGTAGAAATTGCAGCACAGAAATGGTTATTGGTCTTTACAGATGTTCGTACATCATACAAGCCTTCTCCCACTCTACTTCAGCCAAACAACATCTTGAAGACCAGAACTTCCAGCCAGCAGGAAGTAGAATAAATACCTACAGACCTGCCTGCCCTCGACACTTATGCTAAAATCTCTAATGGCCATAGCTGCTTGGAGTTTGCATTCATAAACTCCTCACAATCCTCAACATAGACTAGGTCCAGTGGATTCAGCGAGGCAATGTCCCTCTTCTTTAACAGCACTAGGTTGCTGTAAATAAGGCAACTTTAAAAAAGTCCAGTAAAATTGACAGGCCAAGGAGAGGTTGCATATCCATGCAGTTCATGATGCAAAGTGACAACAGCGGCATGGGTTCAATTCCTGCACCAGCTGAAGTTATTCATGAAGGACCCACATTCTCAACCTTCTCCCTGTCTTTAGTACGGTGATTCTCAGGCTGAATCAGCACCACTAGCCTACGATCACCTGGGACTATGGCTGCTTTTCCTTTGAAGGTAAGTGGGTAGGATTTGGATGGTTGTGGGTGGGTCAGACATTGGGGCATGGAGAGAGTGATGGGGGAGACAGAAGTGGGAGGAGTGGAGAGGTCGAAGGTCAAGAGTGAGATGGTCAGAGCTCAGGTCAGGCAGGTCCAGCCAGTCTGCTGAGCCTGTGGGTCAGGATGGCTGGGGTTGTTGGGTGCTTGGGTGTTGGGTGGAATGCTGGCCCATAGGGTTGTGCAAATTCTTGAGAGAGTCTGGAAGTTGTGGAATATTGTGGAGGGGGTAGTCGGGAGCATGGAGGGGGAGTGCACAGTAGCACAGTTGTTAGCGCTGTTGCCTCACAGCACCAGGAACCCAGCTTCAATTCCGGCCTTGGGTCATGGTGTGGAGTCTCTGTGTGGGTTTCCTCTGGGTGCCGCAATTTCCTCCCACACTTCAAAGATGTGTGGCTTAGGTTGATTGGCCATCTAAATTGACTCTGTGAAAGGGGGATTAGCAAGACAAAATATATGGGGTTACGGGAATATGGCCTGGTTGGGATTGTAGCCAGTACAGATTGGATGGGCCATATGTCCTTTTTCTGTACTGTATGGTTTTATGAGTCTTGTGGGTTGGGAGAGGGGAGAGGGGGGTCAGTAGGATGTGTGGGGAGTTCTGTGGATGTCCAGCTCTTTACAATACCAACAAGTTAGAAGAGTTTTTAATTTTTCCAACTTTTTCTGGGTCTCTATTGATGTTGCCCTGGTGGAACTATCCAAAGTTTGCAATTTTGATCACATTTTTGGATGGATCCCAGCAGAGGGCAATTATCCAGAGGATGGTTGCACTTCTGAGAATAGTTATACAGACTCTTACTTAAGTACTCAGAGATAGATCCACCAATTCCACCCCCCCCCCCAAATCCCTCTCCCCTGAAGTGCATCTTTGGTGTACCAAACCCCTTTCTTAAATCCAAGACTGTGGAGCTAGGAAACTCCAGCTCTTGTGCCCATCTCTTTATCTAGCTTCACCTCAAATGCACCAGTGCTGTTCAACTCAATTATTCCTTTTGATAGGAGCTACATTCTGACCACTGGTAAAGATGTTTCTACTGAAATCCAAATTTGTTAGTAATTATTTTATATTTTTGATCCCCACACCACCCCATGAGTGGAAACACCTTCTGAACATCTACTCTATCAAATCCTTTTGGGATCCTGGAGCATGATTTTACAGTCATTCTCAACCTGAGACCAATAAATTCTGTCCAAGGTCAATGCATTTTCTCATTATCTACTCCTTGCCTGCTCTGATTCCTGTGTGGGCGGGGCAGTAAAATTTCTGTGCTGATCCTCATCCAGGACAACCTTCAGCCTTTACGCTGTAGTCCCATTTTTTACTGCAGTTCTCGAAGCCAATCCTGGTTAATTGTAGCTAACAACAATAACAACAACAACTTTCTTCTACAGAGCACCTTTAATGCAGGAAAACATCCCAAGATAATTCACAAGAATTATAAGACAAAAATGTCAGTATGTTGTGCATTTAGTTGAAAATATTTCCTATGTATCCACAGAAAAGTGGCAGATTAAATATAAATAGATTAAAACATGACTAATGGACAAGAAATGGAGTCAGTGCTAATGGATGTCGCTATTGGAAGTGCCGGGGTTAGTGGTAGGTTAATGTTTGTGCAACTTTGCAATCTCTCTTTTTCTCTTTCTCTTTCTCACTCCCTTTCTTTGTGTACATTTTGGTCTGGATTTGATACAGAAATGCATTATTAAAATTTATTAACACAAAAGTGAGGTGTTTAGAAAATAATAATGCAGATTGTAAAATGATGTGGAGATGCTGGCGTTGAACTGGGATAGGTACAGTAAGGAGTCTCACAAGACCAGGTTAAAGCCCAACAGGTTATTTGGAAGCACGCTGCTCCTCCATCAGATTATAAATGAATTCAGGAAGCTTAGCAGGTTTAAAGTTTCAAAAGCAGGTGCAGAGCATATAAATATAACTATTTACCGGGCATGAGCATTGTGGAATATGCATTCCAGGGTGCACAAAACATCAGGTTCAAAATTAATAAAATAAACATTGATGTTATTTATTCTCTACATGAAATATAACATTAGTAGTTCACTTCGGTGCTTTGATGCTTTAGTGTAATTATTTTATTTGTAAATCAATTAATTTGTGAGTTCAGCCTGAATGTAAATTTTCTAAATTGTTATGATTCCCCTGGGGACCAGAAAACCAAAACAAAAACAAATTTGCTAGTTGAAAAACCAATGGATAAGAATTCATTTTTGATAACTTTTACTTCAGCAATTAAACTAAGATCATAAAAATTAAACCAAATTGGCAGAGAAATAAGGTCAATACAAACTATAAATTACATGTTAAAAAGCAAATTTAATGAAAATAAATGCATTAGGTAGTCCACTTAGAATGCATGACAACAATTTCAGCGTGTCAAGATGCCGGGATTGGACTGGGGTAAACACAGTAAGTAGTCTCACAACACCATAGAACATAGAACATTACAGTGTAGTACAGGCCCTTCGGCCCTCGATGTTGCACCAACCAGTGGAACCAATCTAATGATCCTCTAACCTACACTATTCCAATGTTATCCCCATATGCCTATCCATTGACCATTTGAATGCCCTTAAAGTTGGTGAGTCCACAACTGCTGCAGTCAGGGCATTCCATGCTCTTACTACTGTCTGAGTAAAGAACCTACCTCTGACATCCGTCCTATAACTACCACCCCTTAATTTAAAGCTATGTCCCCTCATGTCAGCCATCCCCATCCGAGGAAAAAAGCTCTCACTGTTCACTCTGAGGTTAAAGTCCAACTGGTTTATTTGTAGCAAAACCCACTAGCTTTCGGAACTGGCTATTCCTTCATCAGTGGGTGGGAGAACAAAGGAACAACCAGTTCCGAAAGCTAGTGGCGTTTGCTACAAATAAATCTGTTGGACTTTAACCTGGTGTTGTGACACTTCTTACGAATTTCAGTCACAGTCTTCCTCTATTTTTCAAGGATTTAGCCACTGATTCTCATCATACATCCTCATCACCTCTTTTTCCTCAGGCACCATCTTCACCAAAATGATACACTTCTTCCAAATCTCCTCAGCTCTGCTCAAAACTAAGGAAATTTGGCATGTCAGTTCCAACTCTCACCAACTTTTACAAACGTACCCCACAAAACATTCTTTTTCTGATTGTATCTTGGCTTGGTATGGCTCCTGTTCTGTCCAAGACCACAAAGGACTGCAAAACGTCATGAATATAGCTCGGTTCATCAAGTAAATCAGCCTCCCATCCATTGACTGTGTCCGCGCTCCTTGCTGCCTCAGAAAAGCAGCCAGCATAATTAAGAACCCAACCACCCAGACGTTCTCTCTTCCACCTTCTTCCATTGGGAAAAAGAGACAAAATTCTGAGGTCACGTACCAAGTGACTCAAGAACAGTTTCTCCGTTGCGGCCGTCAGAGTTTTGAATGGACCTACCTCACGTTAAGTTGATATTTCTCTATATCCTTGCCATGACTGTAAAACTACATTCTGCACTCTTTCATTTCCTTCTCAATGAATGGTATGCTTTGTCTATACAGTATGCAAGAAATAATACTTTTTTGCTGTATACTAATACATGTGACAATACTTGTCAAATCAAATCAAATCAAATCAAATCAAACCAAGGCAGTCTTGACACATGGATTCAGACTATTACATATATGTGAACCGCAGTGCTCTGTATGGCTGATTCTGGTTAGTTAATTTCCCAGTATTAGCCCATTGTCAGCTCCTCAACTCAGCCTTCATATTTTCTAACCTACCTGGGTGATATAAGCTCAGCTGGCTCCTTTTGTCTGGCTTCAACAAGTTTAAGTTTCCCTCAAAACCTGAAGAATCCATTTGCTTTTCAGCTTAAATCAAAAACAGACTTTGCAACTGAGGTCATTCCACCCAAAATAACATTTGACAAATCATCTGTTCAGATAACCGCCCATATATTTCCCCCCACTGGTTCCACAAACCACAAATACCATCACAGTAACAAATACTTACATGAATAGCACACATTTAATGTAATAACAGAGGCATTTTGAAAAAGAAAACATAATAAACAATCTATAGAAAGAGATATTAGATCAGGTCAACAAATTTGATCAAGGAGTCAGCATTTTAAGAAGTGTCCAAGAAGTGGAAAATGAAGTGGAGAGGTAGAAGGAGGGTGTTCCAAAGCTTAAGGCTCAGGCAACTGAAGGCATGATGACCACTGATAGTAATTAAAATTGAGGATGCACAAGATACCAGGATTGGATGAATGCTGCTGGCAAGTGAAGGCTTCAGACCCTCATTTATTTCTGAAGCAAGGAGTCTGCCACTTTTTTAGATAAATTTTTGTGCCTTCAAATTCAACCAGGTCAAATTGCGCGCTGGTATGTTATACCTGTGTAGTTGCTTTATTTCAAATACTTGAAAAAAGTCAATGCAAAAATGTCACAAAAGGGATTGGTGTTTCGCTGATTTGAGCGCATTTTTTACACTCAGGATTGCAGCTTTGAATCATGTCCAGACTGACAGCAAGAAGGATTCAAACTGATAACATCAGACATGTGGAAATTTATTTAGCGTCTGCTGAGAGAGAAACAGAGTTAGCATTTCAAGCTGATGACCTTTTCATCAGAACTAGAAGAGGCTGGAGATGAATAGTTTTTACGCAAGTGCAAAACCAGGGAAAAGGGAAAGGCAAGTGTAATGTATCCAAGGTTGTTGATGATGCAAAGTTAGGTGGGAGAGTAATCTGTGAGGAAGATGCATTTAGAAAGGTTAAGTGACTGGGCAAAGCTGTGACAGATGGAATATAAGATGAGAAGGACGAAGTTATCCACCTTGATCGGAAAAGCAGATTATTTTTGTATCTAAGGTGGAAGCTGACAGCCTCTCCTCACATTTTCTCTTTACTGGATTCTTGCTTCTTTTTTACGCTCCCAAAAGAATGGGAAGAAAGAAAAGATGAAACCAGAGAAGAAATAAATAATTGCAGGATGTCCAAAACAAAATGAGAGTGGCAGGAGATCAATGATTGTTACACTCTTGAATTGACGCTGTAAATAGTCTGGTAGAAAGATGCGATGAACTACCTTGCAATCCTTTTCAGGTGTATTGGAGCAGCGTAGAAATCTGATGACAGAGGTCAAAGTGGGAGTGGAACATTCAAATAGTCAGTGACTGAATAGAAGTGTTCTGTAGAGTGATCACACAATCCATATTAATACTATCAGATACAGGAGCAGAATTAGGCCATTCGGCCCAGCGAGTTTGCTCTGCCAGTCAATCATGGCTAATAAGCTTGTCAGCCTTATTTTCCTGCTTTGCTCCCATAACCTTGGATGCCCTTGCCAATCAGGAAGCTATCCAACTCTATCTTAAATATACTCAGTGATCTGGTCTCCAAAGCCTTCTATGTGACAATGAATTCCATAGATTCACCACCCTCTGGTGATCTCTTTTGATCTTTCCAGAGGACACCATGTTGTGATTAGTACATACAGAATACAGATTAACAGAAGCACAAGCAAATCAATTTGCTCAATTAATCTCCTCTTTGCAGCGAGAACATTGATTAGTACAGGGAGGCAATCATGAATATTATTTGTAATGCCTGGAGTGATGACAATAATTACATTAAATGAAAAGGAAAGGTCGAGATTAAGGACAGGATTTTGTCTCTGGGGGGTGGAAAAATGTCAGGATTGTTTCAAAATGTTGAATTAATCCCTGGGGAATACAGTCACTCATTAGGATTTTCACAGGAACACCAGCTTCATTGGTTTAAAGACGCCTTACTAGGGGAGGCGATGACCGAGTGATATGACTAGACTATTAAGCTAGACTGCAAATGTTCTGGAGACCCAGGTTTGAATCCCACCACATGGTGGAATTTGAATTTAATTAAAAAAAATCCGGAATTAAGAATCTACCATGTAACCATTGTCGATTGTCATAAAAACTCATCTGCTTCATTAATGTCCTTTAGGAAAGGAAATCTGCTGTCCTTTCCTAGTTTGGCCTACATGTGGCTCCAGATCCACAGCAAAGTGGTTGACTCTCAAAGGCAGCTAGAGATGAGCAATAGATCCATGTCCAATTAAAAAAAGCTGCCTAATTAAGAGTTGTGAGCAGCCTCTCAACAACAAGTTCTTGAAGGTGAAGAGTGCTTTAAGATGGAGGCATCCATTCTACTCCATGTTGGAGTCTTAAATTAAAGATGGCTATTGCACCAGGCCATTATTGTCAAAGAGATCACCTCTATAAAGTTCCTGTCAAAGCAGCCTAATATAGGGGGCCTGTACGTCTGACTGTAGCACTGCCATCTTCTATCCTTCTCACCAGCCTCCCCCCTCCTTCCTCTTCCCCAGTTTACACTAGGAGGCCAACTCCAGGCACCTAACCACATGGAGGCAGGAGACATGACTGAAGTAATAAATGAGTGCCTTGCATCTGTCTTGATTTGATTTGATTTATTATGGTCACAATTGTTAATGTACAGTGAAAAGTATTGTTTCTTGTGCGCTATACAGACAAAACATACCTTTCATAGGGTACATAGGGGAGAAGATAAAGAAAGAATGCAGAATGGCTTTTCTCCGGGTGCTCCGGTTTCCTCCCACATCCCAAAGATGTACTCTTAGGCTAATTGGCAAAACAAATTCTCCCTAAATTATCTTAAATTTGGTTTTTAATCTATAGATCTATAAACATAGACAGCGATCACGGGTAGAGATGGGAACATCAGGGTGGCGGCATGGGCTTGTTGGGCCGAAGGGCCTGTTTCCCATGCTGTTTTGTTCTTTGTTCTTTGTAGTGATAAAGTCATAACTAGTGTGCAGCAAAAGATCACTTAATATAAGGTAGGTCCATTCAAATGTCTGATGGCACAGGGAAGAAGCTGTTCTTGAGTCGATTGATACATGATCTCAGACTTTTTTCTCTTTATCCTGATGGAAGAATGTGGAAGAGAATGTGCTCGGGATGTGAGGAGTCCTTTATGCTGTGTCTTTATGAAGGAGGTAGATGCTATCTAGGCAATGGTGACAGATGAGGAAATTCTGTCCTTAGAGAATTCAAAATTGAAACAAAGAAGTGTTGAATGGACTATTGATACTTAAAGTTGACAAAACAGTGAGGCCATATGCAATTATGCAATAAGAATTTGAAACATATGAGAGATTGCAAGGATGCTATCATAATCTTTCAGTCTTCTCTAGACTCAGGTAGGTGCCGGAGGACTGAAGAATTGCAAAAACTCTAGCCTTATTCACAAATGGTTGCAAGGATAGCCCCAGCAATTCCAGAACAATCAGTGGTGGACAGGCTTCTATGAATTATCTAGGAAACTATGAATTATCTTCTGGAAAAAAGTGCCAAGTTCGTTACGGCTCTCTGCTTGAAATGGGGGGTGGTGGGTGGTGGGGGGTGGGGGGGGGGGGGGGCGGTGAGTATGGGGTGTGGAAGGTATGTCCAATGGCTCTCTGCTTGAGATTGGTGGAGGGGGTGAAAGGGGTTCTGTTACCACTCTGCCTGAAATCGGTGGAGGGGATGAGGTGTCTGTTTCCACTCTGCCTGAGATCACTGGAGGGGAAGCGGGTATCCACTGCCACACTGTCTGAGATTGATGGGAGTGAAAGGGGGAGAAGACATCTGCGATTGGTCTGGATGATGGGGGATTATGGGGTCAGTAATGTTGTAGGGTGGGGCAATGTCTGTGGGGGCCATGGGGAGGCATTATCCAACCCAGGGGAGCAGCATGCTATCATTTTTTTCTGTGTGCACGCAGTTGGAGGTGCTAATCGGAGCTGCAGGATTCCGGACACGGTAAGCTCCACGCACAGGCTTGTGCAGCATAATTTGGAAAACAGTATAAGCTGTGAAGGGGAGAATGTAGAATTTCAAAAGGACATGAACAAGTTGATGGAGTGGGCAGATAGGGTGCAAATGAGGTTCAATGTGGAGAAGCGTGAGGTGATGCATTCCATGTAGGAAGAATAAGGGAGAGTCAGTATAAATTAAGGGGTAAATTCCTAAGGTGGTGTAGGAGCAAAGATCTGGATATATATACATAGCTCATTTAAGATGGCAGGACAGGTGGGTGAGCACCATTAATAAAGAACATAGTATTCCGGGCTTTATTAATAAAAGCATAGCATACAGGAGCAAGGAGGTTTGCTGCACTTCTATAGAACACTAGTTAGATCTCAGCTGGAATATTGTGTATATTTCTATCTGCTGCACAAAAGGAAAGTTTGAAGAGAATGCAGAAAATGTTGACAAGAATGGTTCCTGGGATGAGAAACTTCAGTAATAAGAATCAATTGGAGAAGTTGGAACTTTTCTAGCCTAAGAGGAGATTTAATAGGGATGTTCGAATCATGATGGGGTTGGACAGAGTAGATAGAGTGAAACTGTTTCTGTTTTTAAAAGGGTCAAGAATGAGAGGGGACAGATTAAAAAGTGATTTGCAAAAGAAGCAAATATGATGTGAGAAAAAGCATTTACACAAAATTCCTGGTCTGGAATGCACTGCCTGGGAATGTGCTGGAGTCAGGTTCAACTGAGGCATTCAAGGGTGTATTAGTTGTTTATTTGAATAGAAACAATGTACAGGTATACAGGGAAAAGGCAGGAGAATGACACAAAGTCATGATGCTCGTCTGGAGAGCTGGTGCAGACATAACGGGCCAAATGGCCTCCTTTTGTGCCATCTGTGATTCTGTGCAAGCTGGTCCCCGTACAGGGCAGCAATCTGGAGGTTGGCCATAACATTCCAGTTAGAACATAGAACATAGAACATTACAGCGCAGAACAGGCTCTTCGGTCCTCAATGTTGCGCCGACCAATTAAGAAAAAGCAATGACCCTTTAACCTAAACCATTCCCTTTTCATCCATAAACCTATCCACTGACCTCTTAAACACCCCCAAACTTGGCGCATCTACAACTGCAGCAGGCAGGGCATTCCATACCCTCACCACCCTCTGGGTAAAGAACCTACCTCTGACATCCGTCCTATAACTACCACCCCTTAATTTAAAGCTATGTCCCCTCGTGCTAGCTTTCTCCATCCTAGGAAAAAAGGCTATCACTGTCCACCCTATCTAAACCTCTAATCATCTTGTATGTTTCAATAAGGTCTCCTCTTAGCCGCCTTCTTTCTAACGAAAACAACCTCAAATCCCTCAGCCTCTCTTCATAAGACCTGCCTTCCATACCAGGAAACATCCTGGTAAACCTCCTCTGTACCCTCTCCAATGCCTCCACATCTTTCTTATAATGTGGGGACCAGAACTGCACACAATACTCAAGTGCGGCCGCACTAGAGTTTTGTACAGTTGCAACATGACGTTGCGGCTCCGAAATTCAATCCCCCTACCAATAAAAGCTAAGACTCCGTATGCATTCTTAACAACCTTATCGACTTGATTGCCAACTTTCAGGGATCTATGCACATATACACAAGATCCCTCTGTTCTTCAACACTATTAAGAGTCCTACCATTAGCCCTATACTCTACACATTTGTTATTCCTGCCAAAGTGAATTACCTCACACTTTTCCACATTAAACTCCATTCCCCGCCTCTCGGCCCAGCTCTGCAACCTGTCCAAGTCTCTCTGCAAACTATAACACCCCTCTTCACTATCTACCACTCCTCCAACTTTGGTGTCATCTGCAAATTTACTAATCCATCCTTCTATACCCTCATCCAAATCATTTATAAAAATTACAAACAGCAGGGGCCCCAAAACAGATCCCTGAGGTACACCACTTGTAACCAAACTCCATGATGAATAATTTCCATCAACCACCACCGTCTGTCTTCTATCAGCTAGCCAATTCCTGATCCAATTAGCTAAATCACCCTCAATCCCATACATCTGCATTTTCTGCAGAAGCCTTCCATGGGGAACCTTATCGAACGCCTTACTAAAGTCCACATATACCACGTCAACTGCCTCATTCTATTAGTCTCAATTGATTCTTGATAAACCTAGTCAATTACCTGCAATGTGCAGGGAAGTAACCCAGCCTCCTCCCAACCCGCATCCACAAGAAGAACCCAGAGGCAGAATGGAGCAAGATAACTAAAACAAAGATCAACAAGCCAACAAGATCAACATCCCTGGCATAAGGTGGGAAGAGAGGGATTTGGTGACCATCTAGTCCAAATTATTTAATCTCTCAGCGGAACACAAAGAAGGGGATATAACCTTAGAATTTGCAAAAAGTTACTCAAGGATGGAATCATTGAATCCCTACTGTGCAGAGGAGGCCATTTGGCCCATTAAGCCTGCGCCAACAACACATCCAACCAGACCCTATCCCTGTAATCCCACATATTTACCCTCCTAATTCCCCAACACTGAAGGGCAATTTATATTGATCAATCAGCCAAACCCACACGTTTTTGGAGAGTGAGAGGAAACTAGAGCATATGGAAGACATCCACACAGTCACGGGGAGAACTCCACACAGCCACGCAAGGGTGGAACTGAACTCGGGTCCATCGCGCTGTGAGACAGCAATACTAACCACTGCACCACCGTGCCACCCAGAAAGCACAGAACTCTTAGCAAAGGTAGTGAAAAACTGGGACTGACCAACAAAGCTTTTGAGATGCAGCCAAAAGAAAATCTCAAAATTGAGATTCATGAAATGTTCTAGACAAGTTCATTAAGGGTTACTGAATCAGAGCAGGTTGACAGAGTTAAGATGCAAATCAGCCATGATCTAATTGAATGGTGGAACAGGCTCAGAAAGGAGGAGGGTGGGGATGAATGGTCTACATCTGTGCCAATAGTTCATGTGACTGAAACAGCTCTCCAAAGCATGTCCAATAAACTATATCATGAGTGAATCAATTCTCTTTACATGGAAGTGTACAAATGACATTGTACCTCTTGAAACATAGCCCTGGCCCTGTTTAAAAGTCAAGTTGTCTTGAAGTGATATTTTTGGGCCACATTTCCTTCAGGTATGTCTCTTTCTCCACTTTCTTAATCCAAGTGTTCCTAATATGCTGCAGGAAGATATAACATTGTCTCGTTGCACATCACTGTGCTCCATCCCTGTTACATCAATGAATTTGAATCAGATAATAAAACAAGGATGCACTGAATAGAAACGCCACTTTTTTTTTAATAAAGTAAAATGTTAAAATCTTGACAGCATGAATGGGATTGACAAATTGAGTGCCCATCACACAGAGTGCTTGGCAACGCAGGATTCTTAAACATGAAATTGCAATTGTGTGATAATGAAAATATACAAACTATTTTCAGGGAGAGGAATGAAAACTGACACTTTTCTTTCGAAGCTCTTTTTTCATATATATGAATGTCAGAGTTAGGGAAGAACATTGCTCTACGCTAAATTGCTTTCCTTGTTCTAACTGGTTGCCTATTTAAGAATTTATTGGCTGTCTACAGTACCCTAGTAATCAGATACATTGCTCAATTTGTACACATACTTGAGCAGTGTGTCTCAGCTGAGTTACAGTCTGGCATTCACTGCAGACAGAAATGCCTTCAGATTTTGGGGCAGGCTGGACAATTATGGAGGTAGGTGACAGATTAGTCATGGTCAACTCGGCTCAAGGGGCTATATGATCTATTCTATTTTTCTACATTGAAAATAGGAGCAGGAGTAGATCATTCATTCCTCAAAGCCTGCTCCGCCATTCAACATGATCACGTCCCTCTATTTCAATGCCATCTCAATGCTGCCTCACAGCGCCAGGGACCCGGGTTCAATACCTGGCTTGGGCCACTGTCTGTGTGGAGTTTGCACATTCTCCCTATGTCTGCAAGGGTTTCCTCCAGGGAGCTCTGGTTTCCTCTCACAATCCGAATAATCCACATGTGGTCTCATCAAAGCCCTTTACGGCTGCAATAAGACATCCTGCAGTAAGGGTGGCACAGAATTGTTAAGTAAGGGTTAGCACCAGTATCTCATATCACTAGGGATCCGGATTCAATTCTGGCCTTGGGTGACTGTGTGGAATTTGCATGTTCCCCCATGTTTGTATGTGTTTCCACTGATTCTCTGGTTTCCTCCCACAGTGCAAAGATGTGCAGGGTTATGGGGATTGGCCATGCTAAATTGCTCCTTGGTGTCCTAGATTGTGTGAGTTAGGGTGATTATCGAGCTAAGTACGTGGGAATAAGGGGATAGGTGTTATTGGCCATGCTAAATTACCCCTTAATGTCAGGGGCACTAGCTGGGATAAATGCATGGGAGTATGGGAATAGGTCCTGGGTAATATGTCGTGTCAGAAGGTTGGTGCAGACTGAATGACCTCCTTCTGCACTGCAGAGATTCTATGATTCTTAAATCTGTACTTAAGTCCTCTTGCAATGAAGGCCAGCACACCATTTGTCTTTCTAACTATTTGCTGTACCTGCATGCTTGCATTCAGTACCTGGTGTACTAGGACACTCAGGTACTCTTGTTCCTAAACCATAATTCCCTTTCAAAGGATCACTTCCTAAATGTTTCTTAACCTAGTACCTAGTTTAACCTAGTAATATCACTGACATGTTTGAGTTGATGGCACTTCCCGCAATTCATCGGGTCAAAATCTGTAACTCTCTACCTAACAAATTCCAGGTGTACTTACACCACACAGACTTGCAGTGTTTCAAAAAAAGATGCATTGACATTGCCATGTCAAAGGCAAGTAGGGAAGGTCAATAAATATTGGTATTGCCAGCAATGTACACTTACCATAAAATTAATTCCTAAAGTAAAAATAATCAACCCCATTTCAGCCACTTATGAAGCAATGAGAGGCCTTCTCCTTTTAGACATCCCAGTAACAATGATATCAATTAAGTCTGTGAACTGCAGAAAGCATGATATAGTCGGGCAGTTTAAAGATTTATCATTTACTTACCAGTTGATTTCCTGTGACATTGTAAATTGGAAGATAAGGTCAAATCTCACCTGCAACTGATGTTACCATGTTATAGTTTCCTCTCTGTACTTTCCCATTTCCATCTTTTTTTTTCCCTCTCTCCATTTTGTCCTTCTTTCAGATGGGAGTTGGTGGTGTTATGACATGGTACACCGGGAGGGTCTGCAAACTGCATTTCTGATAAGTCTAAGGTTTCTAATGTAGATAGTGTGTAACCTATTAGGTTAACGGCTCGGTATAATCAAATAGTATGTTTAGCATAAAGGGTCACAGTAAAGAAGAAAGGATAGAAACTAGGTTTATGCTGGCCATGATCCAGAACAAAACAGAGAGCATCTTGTGAGAAATAAAAAACATGAGTCTAAAAGTTAAAAGTCTGCATCAATATCTTTGCATTATTACACAGATGAGATTCTGCAGTCTGAAGTTAAACAAGTTGGATGTGTTGTCAGTTTGAGACAATTTAAGAAGCATCAAAGCATGTATTCCGAGAATAATGGCTGGTTTGGAAATACTTTTGTGCAATAGGGAGTTTTGAATTTGCTTTCAAATTATCTTCTTGCCACTTTCAACAACTCCACAGACACTTTTGACATGTTTTCAGCATAAAGCATACTGTAGCTTCATTGCACCTTTAAGTCTGCTTACACTAGACACTCACTCAACTGGCTTCTTTCTTAGTCCAAAGATGTACAGAGTGGGTTGATTGGTCATGTTAAATTAACCCTTAAAGGCCTAGTGGTTTGAGAGATTAATGGGGTAAATGCATGGGGTTGTGGGAATAGTGCCTGGGGTGGAATTGTTGTCTGACTCAATGGGCTGAATGGCCTCCTTCTGCACTGTAGCATTTCTATGATGGTTTCTATGGTTCTTAGCTTTGTTGCTGAGTGCAGTAGTGGAAACTTCCCTGTCGTATGCAGATGAGACTTGGAGTGAAAACATGCAAAGTACAAGCTTAGGAATGCTGCTTTCTGATGTTAACTTCCACCAATATATGAACAATTTTTTTGCTCCTTTTCTTACATTTACTGCAAAATACAAAAGCCCTTATATATCATGTTGAAATCAACCTTAGCGCAACCACTGTCAACATTGCGGTACAGTGGCACAGTGGTTAGCACTACTGTCTCACTGCGCCATGGGCCCAGATTCAATTCCCAGCTCAGGTCACCGTCTGTCTGGAGTTTGCACATTCTCCCTGTGTCTGCTTGGGTTTCCTCTGAGTGCTCCTGTTTCTTCCTACAGAACAAAGATGTGTGGATTTGGTGGATTGGCTATGCTAATTGCCCCTTAGTGCCAGAGGGACAAGCTCGGGTAAATAAGTGATGTTATGGGCATAGGGCCTGAGTGGGATTGTGGGTGGGTGCAGACTTGATGGGCCAAATGGTTTCCTTTTGCACTATATGATTCTATGATTCTAACAGAACATGAGCCAATTTCACTTCCTTTTCTGCCAAGAAGAATGACTTTTGTTTGAAATGATGTATTGAAATTTCTCAAACTGTACCCTGATTCATAATAATCCCATATCTGCCTCCATCTCAAATTGCAACCTCTCTTATTGTATCACGAATATGCAATTTCATGATCCATATATTTTATGAATATCATTTTTAATTTTGGGATTGATATTTTTAAATGCATGGTAATAATAATTCAAGGGGCAGTGTTTATTTAGTAAGGCCAGGTTTGATACTGGGGAAACACAAAGAGCAGGATTTTGAGAGAGAGCTTATACTGCAATGGTGAAGTCCACCATTCACTATCAGCAAGATCTTCTGGCCCTGTGGCTGCTAACGGACTTTCCCATTGTTTGGACTCTCTGGCATTGGGGAACCCATTAGCAGAAAGGGGGAACAGCCAAAAGATTCTCCTAGGTAATGGTGATTCTCCTAGGTAATGGTAAAGAGTGAATTGAGGAGAGCGAAGAGAGGACACGAGAAGACTTTGGCTGATAGGATTAAGGAGAATCCTAAAGCTTTCTTTAGATATGTTAAGAATAGATGATTGGTTAGGACAAGATTAGGGCCAGTCATAGACAGCAGTGGGAAGTTGTGCGTGGAGCCTGAGGAGATTGGAGAGGTACTGAATAAATATTTCTCTTCGGTATTCACGCAGGGTGATGTAAATGTAGTTATGGAGAACACTGAGGTACAGGGTAGCAAACTGGAAGGGATCGAAGTAGATAGGGAGGATGTGCTGGATATTCTCGAGGGTTTGAAGTTGGATAAGTCCCCTGGGCCGGACGGGATTTACCCTAGGATTCTCTGGGAGGCAAGAGAGGAGATTGCAGAGCCTCTGGCGCTGATCTTCAGGTCGTCGTTGGTTACAGGTGTGGTTCCGGAGGACTGGAGGATAGCGAATGTGGTCCCGTTGTTTCAAGAAGGGGAAGAGAGACCTTCCAGGGAATTATAGGCCAGTGAGTCTTACTTCTGTGGTGGGCAAAGTGTTGGAGAGAATAATTAGGGATAGGATTTATAGTTATTTAGAGAGTAATGAATTGATTGGAGATAGTCATCATGGTTTTGTGAAGGGTAGGTCGTGCCTTACTAACCTCATTGAGTTTTTTGAAAAAGTGACTAAAGAGGTGGATTGGGGTAAGGCGGTTGATGTGGTATATATGGACTTTAGTAAGGCGTTTGATAAGGTGGCCCATGGAAGACTTCTGCAGGAAATGCAGATGTATGGGATAGAGGGTGATTTAGCTAATTGGGTTAGGAATTGGCTAGCCGATAGAAGACAGAGGGTGGTGGTTGATGGGAGATATTCATCGTGGAGTTCGGTGACAAGTGGTGTACCTCAGGGGTCTGTTTTGGGGCCCCTGCTGTTTGTAATTTTTATAAATGATCTGGATGAGGGTATTGAAGGATGGATTAGTACATTTGCAGATGACACTAAAGTCGGTGGAGTGGTAGATAGTGAAGAGGGGTGTTATAGTTGGCAGAGGGACTTGGACAAGTTGCAGAGCTGGGCCGAGAGGTGGCAAATGGAGTTTAATGTGGAAAAGTGTGAGGTAATGCACTATGGCAGGAATAATAAATGTGTAGAGTATAGGGCTAATGGTAGGATTCTTAATAGTGTTGATGAACAGAGGGATCTTGGTGTGTTTGTGCATAGATCCCTGAAAGTAGGCAGTCAAGTCGATAAGGTTGTTAAGAAGGCATACAGAGTCTTAGTTTTTATTGGTAAGGGGATTGAATTTCGGAGCCGCAACATCATGTTGCAACTGTACAAAACTCTAGTGCGGCCGCACTTGGAGTATTGTGTGCAGTTCTGGTCCCCACATTATAAGAAAGATTTGGAGGCATTGGAGAGGGTACAGAGGAGGTTTACCAGGATGTTGCCTGGTATGGAGGGCAGGTCTTATGAGGAGATGCTGAGGGATTTGAGGTTGTTTTCGTTAGAAAGGAGGCGGCTAAGAGGAGACCTTATCGAAACATATAAGATGATTAGAGGTTTAGATAGGGTGGACAGTGATAGCCTTTTTCCTAGATTGGAGAAAGCTAGCACGAGGGGACACAGCTTTAAATTAAGGGGTGATAGTTATAGGACGGATATCAGAGGTAGGTTCTTTCCCAAAGGGTGGTTCGGGAGTGGAATGCCCTGCCTGCAGCAGTTGTAGATGCGCCAAGTTTGGTGGCGTTTAAGAGGTTAGTTGATAACTATATGGAAGAGAAGGGAATGGTTTAGTTTGGAGGGGCATTGCTTTTTATATTGGTCGGCGCAACATCGAAGGCCGAAGGGCCTGTTCTGTGCTGTAATGTTCTATGTTCTATGTTCTATGTTCTATGGGTGACCCTTATCTGTGATGGGATATCCCAGCTATCTCAATAAAGATTATAAATTATCCAGAACAAAAACAGAAAGTGCTAGAAAATTTAAGCAACTCTGACAGCACTTGGGCAGCATGGTGGCACAGCAATTAGCACTGCTGCCTTACAGTGCCAGGGACCTGGATTCAATTCTGGCTGGGATCACAAAAGCAGCCAAGCTAAAAAGATGTGAAGATATTATAACAATGTGAAGAAATACATTCCCCATTTCCACCAACTTGCACTGTGGTAGCCACTTCTAGCTTGGGTCACTGTCTGTGTGGAGTCTGCATGTTCTCCCTGTGTCTGCGTAGGTTTTCTCTGAATGCTCCGGTTTCCTCCCACAATCTGAAAGATGCACTGGTTAGGTGCAATGCCGATGCTAACTTCCCCCTCAGTGTACTCAAACAGGCGCTGGAGCGTGGTGATTAGGGAATTTTCACAGTAACTTCACTGCAGTGTTCATGTAAGCCTGCTTGTGACTAATAAATAATTTCCAAAAAACTCGTTCGGAGAGAATAGAATTAACGTTTTGAGATTTGAGGACTCTTCATTGGGATTTGAGTTATTCACACGGTTTCCCAGCACAACAGGAAAATTTGGGAATAAGAGAGAATCTCGATCGCTGACATCACAAATGTGCCATATTGCCATGGAATGAGATTACAGGGCAATTTCTTTGTTTGGTTTTGAGCTATATGATTTCTCACAGGAGCAGGAAGACAGCTTGGAAGCAGCACTGAGATAAGCAGAGAGAGACTATGCCAGGTGCTGTAGACCGTACCAAAAGACTATCCGAAACCAAGGGTTTTCCTGGATTTTAGAGTCAATAAGCAAAAAGCAAGGAAGCCAATGCTTGATCTTAGGTGTCAGAACCATGAGGTGTTGAATGAGAGTTGGGAGATCACTGAGTCAGATGCCAGTGGAAGAAATCTCACACCTCGTAAAATTACGGTGTTGGCTGGGGACAGAAAAAGGGCAGCTAAGTCTGCAAACTGTATTTGCACTGCAGTAAATTGGTGCTTGAAACTGGCTGAAACTGTTACACAGTTTCACATTGTCAGGGATAAGCCTTTATTTAGCCAGAAAGCAATGAAGTAATCCTACCAAGGACTGTGGGGCTTGGACCAATGAGAGAAAAAAAATTACCAAATAAGCGAGGAAGTTTGAACCAACAACAGAGAGGCAGCATATCTTGGAAGAGATAACAAAAGGATAAGAATGAAACTTTGCTTCAGTTGCAGTGAAACTCTGGGGATTAACTGTGCAGAAGAGGAAAGTCCTATATCAGAAAAGGGGGGGAGGGGGGTGGTGTGGGGAAATGGGGGGACAGATGCCTGACCAAGTAACTCTTTCTCTTGTCATATCTCTCATATTCTGTGACTACTCATGAATTGCCGTGGAATCCAATGGGAGTACATTTTAGACTGCATAGTTTTGACACAAACTGCATAATTATGTTACTGCCTAACAATAATAAGTAATAAAGTGAATTACTTATAGAGTCAGGAATGCCTTTTCTCTTTGTACCGAGCTGATAACCATTGCTGGTAAGATATGGATAACAACAGGAACACTGATGAGAACAAAAGTGAATTGCTGAGAGCTGTAGCACTCCTTGGTTTAGTCCCAGGAAAAAGAAACCTCTTAGGATCCTGAAAATTACAAGGGAACACTGTGTGGAAATAAATGTAGAAAAAGGAGTGTGCTCTTATGATTCCTGGGTGTGAAGCATAAATGTTTAAGAGACTTCTGCTCTCCATCACAAACCCCAGATAAGGTTTGACCATTATTTGACGTTTTCCCACTTCTAACTTTGCTCTTCTTAAATAAACTAGGCCACTCTTTGAACTGCAATCACATTAGGCAGAAGAGAAGCCATAATGTGACAAAGCATCAAAGAACAGAACCAATCTATACATCCTCTGCCAATTCGAGATGGATGCACTGCAGTTGGAATGCCATTAGGACTTAGCTCATTTCACCAGTCACGGTAAGACAGTGGATTTCACAGGAAGGTCAGAGTGGAGTGGACATATGCTTGTGCGGTGGCCATTGTAAATATTATGGGGTCCTCTCATCCAAAATGGAAATGATACAGCAAGTTGGCCATGGAACCTTCAATGCAGATGGCACCATAATGCAGGTCTCCATTATCTCATTCGCCCATGCTCATAGTCACATAGCATGCACAGTGACTATGTCACGACTGAATGTATTGACACGTTAGCTTTCTGCCATAAAGAATAGAAGAAAGAATGCACTATTGAGTTCAAAAAGTATGTGTTTCTGAAATAACGTTAAATGAATAGTACAAACTTTGTTTAACTTTTGTAGTAATTTTTTTTTAAACCATGAAATCTTGTCACATAAATATTTAAGTCAATAGCTGGGATTTCAAATTTCTTTTTAAAAGTTATTGATCACCACCAAGCTCATAATAGTAAATAGATATTAGGAGAAAATAGTCTGAGCTGTTTGTGACCTTTCATATTCTCTAGCTTGTAATGAAAACCTTCTGTGACACAGTCTTGTTCTGTGCATCAGTGACACATATTAATTTATCAAGTGCTTCACCAGATTTTTTATGAAGTCAATATAATAAAAAAAGAAGACATTTCTGACCATACTCAATGAACCCATTCCCTTATTTGTATTTTTTTCCCACTGCCCTGAAAAGAAATATCCTCTTTATTTCGATCAGCTTAGTAGGACTTGCTCTGTCATCGGCAGAAGTGATAGCCACCTTGTTGATACACACTACTCAAGTTTCTTGTCTTATTTCTTTCAAGTCGATAAACTAACTCTGAGGTTTTGTCTCTTTAACAAAGAAAGATGTTCTGTCTACAAACTCAAAACATTCATCAATATTTAATTCAGTTACAAATTACATGGCGCTTGGGTCCAACCATCAAACAATCTCTCCTCCAATTGTTCGTTTTTTTTTTCCTAAAACTTACAAAGGTGTTATTTGTGATGCAGTGCAAAACCTTGTTTGTACTAAAACCACTCCGTCATGATGTTGGAAGTATTTAGCAACAGCATTACTTGTTTTAACATTATCATGGGAAAAATCAAGTGAGTTGTTTTGAATCTGTTATAGCCTGGGACAACAACAACAAACACAGGGAAGTATTTGCTTCCCTTGATTAAAGTGTCCATTCCAATTGAGACAAGAAGTTGGAATTCAAGATCATAAAATAAGACATGCTGCAATCTCAGAGGCAAAGCATGTTTTGAATTCCTGGTTGCTTTTGAATGTTCATAATTGCAATTCCTAAATTCTGCAGAAACTTTGAAAGCAATTTGTTATGATGTTCTTTGCTGATATAACTTAAGTGATGAATTTCCCCAATTTCTGCTTCTGTTACTAGATTCTTCTGAGGGATGTCAAGTGCTTGATGACATAAAGTGTTTTCTGTCATAAGTTCATTGACATTTTCTTTGGGTTTTTATACTCAAAGAATCTTCCTCACTACGATTATTGTTGGAAGTTCATTGGTACTTTTTTGATTGCCTTTGTAGTGGACATTGTACAATTACCCCTGCCTGTTAAAAGTGATGCAGGCAGCATGAAAATAGGCTGCTACATGCTCATCCCCATGACTGTGCTACCCAGAAGAGGAATAAATGCATTGTGGCTGGCTGCACAGGCAACATGGGAACAGGCCCTTGCAAGAATAAGGCTTTGATCTTTGCAAAGGCAGAAGCGTTCTGGTTGCCTTAGCCAAAATGACCCTGTAATCCCACATCTGGGGAGAGAGTCTTAGGTTTCCATGGAGTGTTTGTGGGGAGCCACGGGATTGCTGGAGGGAATGAGGTGCCATGACTTGGCATGGATGTGGGCAAGGAGTGTGTCTGGTGGGTGAGGGCTAAAGGGCCTTACTATTTTTAATGTACCTGTGACAAAATTATATATAACCAAGGCAGTTTTGGCTGCCTCCAGTGTGTCTGGGTCAGTAGGCCCAACAACTCCATCTCCTCCGGCGCACAGAATCTAATTCCAACTGGTCGAGGAAGTTTCTCACAAGCCTGGTTTGGGCACTAGGGAATTTCCCTAACCTTGACTTGTGGCTGAAAATTTAGGGTCAGCATAAATTAAAATCAAACATAGAATCCCTCTTGTGTAAAAGGAGGCCATTTGGCTCATCAAGTCTGCACAGACTCTTCAGAGGAGCATGTCACCCATGTCTTCCTCTTAACTCTATTCCTGTAACTCCATGGCATTTACCATGGCTAATCCACCTAACCTATACACCTAGGGACACTAACGGTCAATTTAGCATGGCCAATCCATCTAATGTTCACATATTTGGAGTATGGGAGGAAACTAGGGCACCCAGAGGAAACACATGTAGACACGGGGAGAATGTGCAAACTCCACAATGACACAGTAAGTAGTTTCACAACACCAGGTTAAAATCCAACAGGTTTATTTGGTAGCACAAGCTTGCAGGGTGCTGCCCCTTCATCAGTGCCACTAACCTGATGAAGGAGCAGCACTCTGAAAGCTCGTGCTACCAAATAAACCTGTTGGACTTTAACCTGAAGTTATAAGACTACTTTCTGTGCTTACCTAATTCAACACTGACAACTCCACATTATGGCTTCCAGAAAGGGAGCCACTCAAAGCTGAAATTGAACCTGAGTCCTTGGCACTGTGAGGCAGCAATCCTAATCATTGTGCAACAATACAATCAGAAGCTACACTTCTTCAAACCAGCCTGTTTGTTTTAAAGGGAAGATGCAGTTTCACTTCAGCAACGGTTGGACGTAACTGGGAATGAGTTTGAGTAAAAACAAATTGGAGCAATAAAGCATCCAGATGAAAAGGGGTCTAATATTTTCAGATGAATAGTTGGAGGTCTTAATCTAGGAAGGCAGAGCGGTAATCTTTCTGCAAGAATCCAGGAAACTCTTGAGACTAATGCTGCAAAGATAGTGAGACTAAATGCCAAGAGACTGCTTGTGATCAGACCTGCAGACAGTGCTGGAAAAGTTTGAATAATCTCGTACAAATGGTAAAGGTCAGCGATTTTATCTTCCAACTATCCCATCAACCTCGTACATTGCTCAATGTATCATAACTAACCCATCAGCAATCTTTAGCCATCATGATTCATGCATAACATTCCTGTTTTCCATCCCTGCCCCCTGATTACCACCGTTTCTAGCCTCCCACACAGCATTAGCTGAATAGCTGTAGACTCGTAGACTCTAGAAGCAATTTCTCCTAAACTCAATCTTAAAAGATTTACCCAATATCATCAGACTATGACCCCTGATTCTGGACTCCATCACCCTTGGAAACATTTTTCCTGCATCTAACCTGCTTAGTCCTGTTGGAATTTTTGTTTTTTATGAAATCTCCCCTCATTCTTTTGATCTCTAGTGAATATATTTGTAACTGATTCAATTTCTCCTAAAATGCCAGTCCTGCCATCCCAGGAATTAGATTGGTAAACCTTCTCTGTGTTCCCTCCACAGCAAGGAAATCCTTCATCAGATAACGAGACCAAAACTGTACTCAATATTCCAGATGTGGCCCCACCAAGGCCCTGTATAATTGCAACAACACACCTCTGCTCCTGCACTTGATTTCTCTCACTACGAAGGCGAACATACCATTTGCCTTCCTTACTGGCTGCTGCACCTGCATACTTAACTTCAGTGACTGGTGGACAAGGGTATTCAGAGCTTTCTGTATGTTTGAGGAAATAAATGAACTGAGTCTTCAGACGCCATGTAGATCTTCAACAAAAATGACATTATTCAACATGCATGAGGGACAGCAGAACTCTTGGCTCTAATTCAAGCTTGCTTCCAATCTACTCTGCTAATCATTCGTCCTCAAATATTCTTAAACTTTTTTGCATCGCAAAAGTGCTAGGTTTTGATTAGATCATCAAATTGTTACTTTGAAATGGTTACAGTTCTGTTTTTGATCACGTTATATGGATCCATTGACATGTGTGCTTTAACTTTAATCATTTTCTGGACATATCCTGTCAACCTGTTTACAATATCAAAGTGTAGTGTTTGTCAAAATGATTTTAATGCTGTGCTAATTATCCCAAGCCCCTGACACTTGATTAGTTTTCTGAGGCACAATGACTCCTCTACACATTGTAGAACCTTGGTAAGGTGTCAATCCTATTATTGTTGCTGTAACCTTGGAAAGATCTCATCTGGGGTGCGACTGTGCTAGTGCTGTGGGGGATATGGTAATTTGTCATGTTTTCCCACAGTGAGTGTGAATACTATAGTCAGGCTGTCTGTTTAATCCTTTCTATTCATTCTTCTCCTGCTGCAGCCCACATTCCTTTGGTTTGCCCTACTACTACACTGCACATTCACCCCTCTCTTTCTGAATTTATTTCACCCTCATTCCACTATCTGCTGTAATGTACAAGCTGCAGATGCTCTAGCCTTGTATCCACTTGCTTTTCTAGCTTTCTTGTGCCCTATCAGACCTTCTTCTCTCTGATCCTAGCACATCACAAACTTAAAACCCAGCCCAGGGAGGTGATCCTTTCCCCTGGATTCTGTGAATCTCAGCACAGCCACAGCTCTGTCCTGAGGCTGAGCAACTCACTACAAATTATCAGTAAACCTGGGATCTTCCTTTTCTCTGCAGCTCCCAGAGGCAATTCTCTGAGATCACTGAGCAATCATGAGAAGCTGAGAGGAAAGCTTTGTCATAAAACTTCCTGACAGGCTGAACATTTCATTTTGTCAAAACGTCACATTACATTAAATCTCAATTCCCACATCCGGAGACTCACAAGTTTCCCGTATTTAATCAGCTTTCTGCCCTTGACCTGCAAAATCATAAGATGGAAAGACATTTGTTCTCCGTTCTCTCAAGCTGCGTTGCTCTTAGCTTTGAGTTTTTGAGAAGGATTTGGGCCAGATTTTCCTCTGCCTAATACCTGCAGATGGTACAATTCACAGAATCATAGAAACCTATACCACTCAGAAGTAGGCCATTTGGCCCATCGGGTCTGCACCAACCACAATCCCACCCAGGCCCTATTCTTATTATCGCATGCATTTACCTTAACTGGGTCCCCCTGACACTAAGGAGCAATCCAGCTAAACCATACATCTTAAGACTGTGGGAGGAAACTGGAGCATCTGAAGGAGACCTGCGCAGTCACGGGGAGAATGTGTAAATTCCACACAGACAATGGCCTAAGTCAGGAATTGAATCTGATTTCCTGGCGCTGTGAGGCAGCAGTGCTAACCACTGTACCATACTACCCCCAGAAGACAGAGGGAGTTCCAGCAATGTCCTAGCCAATATTTAACTCTAAACTGGAATCATAAGGGAAAATGGACTACCAGTTGAGAATATTAACTGGCCATGATGGATTTCTACTGGAATGAACAGGTTACTGGTTTATCTGGACATAATCAGGAGAACTGGACATCATAGCTGTAACTGATCCTGCTTGCCCAGCTAGATTTAATTGAATATTAGTTCAGTGACATCACCACTATGTTATCATCTCCAGAATAACTTACAGCAGAAGATAGTTTTCATTCCACCTGCCAAGTTCCTTCAACTGGAACCAGTTGGCTTCTGATAGAACAAATTTGCAGGTTAACTGTCACTAGTTTGGGGTGAGTGGAAGCAGTTAAGCATACAGCTGTTTCGATGATTCTTTGAACTGCCAACTCAAGCAGTCAAAGAAACTGGATTGACTTCACAGAATTGTAACTGGCACAGGCCACTTGGTTCATTGTGTCTGCATTGACTCTCCAAATTATCAGTATGACATGCTGCCAGTACCCTGCCTTTTCCCCATACCCCTGCACGTTATTTCTATTCAAATAATCAGCTAATGCCCTCTTGAATGCCTCTGTTGAACCTGCCTTCAACATGCATCCTAGCAGTGCTTTTCAAACCCTCTCATTGTAGGAAAATGTTTCTTCTCACATCACCTTTGCTTCTTTCGCAAATTACTTAAAATCTGTATCTTCTCGTTCTCAATCCTTTTACAAGTGGGAACAGTTTCTCCCTATCTACTCTGTCCAGCCCCTTATGATTTCGAACGTCTCTATTGAATCTCCTCTTAGCTTTTTCTCTCCAAGGAGAACAGTCCAAACTTCTCCAGTCTACCCTTAGAACTGAATGTTTCTCAGTCTTGGAATCCTTCTTGTAAACCTTTCTTGCACTTTATCCAATGTGTTCAAATCCTTCATATAGTGTGGTGCTTAAAACTGTACACAATATTCCAGCTGAAGTCTGATGAGTATCTTGTATAAGTTCAGCATATCCTTCTTGCTCTTATATTTCATCCCCCTGTTAATAATACAGAACACTACGTGCTTTATTAACAGTTGTCTCCACTTGACCTGCCATCTTCAATGATCTTTACAAGTGTATACCCAGACCCCTCTACTCCTGCACCATCTTAAGAATTTTATCTCTTAATTTGTATTCTCTCTCCATTTTCTTCCTATCAAAATGCATCATCTGACACTTTTCCACCTTGAATTTTATCTGCCATCTATCTGCCCTTTCCACTAATATGTCTCTGTCCTCTTCAATGTTTAAAATGCTTCCAAGTTTTAAACCATCTGCAAACTTTGAAATTATCGCCTACACACCAAGATCTGGATCATTAATATATAATGTAGAGATGCCAGCATTGGACTGGAGTAAACACAATAAGATTCACCTGACAAAGAGAAGAACCTCGAAAGCTTGTGAGTTTACTATCAAATAAATTGGTTGGACTTAAACCTGGTGTTGTCAGACTTTTTACTGTCATTAATATATATCAGGAAAAGTAAAGATCCCAGTAACAACTGCTGGTCACTCCACTACAAATTCTCCACCAGGCCAAAAAAAATTCCATTGCTCATTATTCTCTGTTTCCTATTACCCAGCTAAATTTGTATAGATGTTGCTATTTGTCTCTTTTCTTCTATAATCTATAATTTTTCTCGCAAGTCTGTTGTGTGGCGTTGCATTAAAAACCTTCTGAAAGCCTATGTACATCGCATCAACTGCATTACCTCATTGAACTTCATTATTTTTGAGAAGGATTTGGGCTAGATTTTCCTCTGCCTATACCTGCAGATGGTACAATTCACAGAATCATAGAATCCTATACCACTCAGAAGTAGGCTATTTGGCCCATCAGGTCTGCACCAACCACAATCCCACCCAGATCCTATCCTCATTATCCCATGCATTTACTTTAGCTGGTTCTCCCTGATAGAAGTTAGGTAAACCTGATTTCCCCATTTGAAATCCAGGCTAGCTCTTCCTAATCAGCTCATATTGTTCCTGCTCCATTGGCTTTCTTGAAGAGTTTAGATGGAAGGTCAAAGTGGCATAAGGTTCAGGATGTCCCAGTTTATGGTAACAGTGATTCAGGGGAGCAGCAGCGGGCACGATGCTCCTCCCCCCCCACCCCTCCCCCCCAATACAAATGCAATGAAGACAAATAAGAGAAGATGCAAGGATACAAATGAAGTGCAGGAAAATGATCTTCCGATTGCTTCCGTTGCAA
Organism: Sphyrna mokarran; assembly: GCA_024679065.1. Taxonomy (NCBI): domain Eukaryota; kingdom Metazoa; phylum Chordata; class Chondrichthyes; order Carcharhiniformes; family Carcharhinidae; genus Sphyrna; species Sphyrna mokarran. Next base: position 22,933,673 of record JAGIQG010000007.1, on the reverse strand, counting down.
ACGGGTTTACAAGATCTTAAATCAAAGCTGGATAGCTGTGAATTTAAAAATATCTCTCTGACAGGATTAGAGAGGAGTGTGCCTGAACAAGGACCTGAGAGCAACAATAAAAGAAAAAGTGGCTGCAAGGGAATGTTTAATAAGAATTACAGTCCAAGAAGAAGTAGCTGTAGACTGTGAAATTCAGGTTACAGGAACTCTCAAGATTAGATGAGATCAACTGTTATTTCAATGTTGTGTAACTCTGATGCAACTCCATCTAATCAGAAAGAGTAAATCTGAATTGTGCTAATGGCCTCCCAACTCTGATACATAGAAACATAGAAGATAGGAATAGGAGAGGTTATTTGGTCCCTTAAACCTGTGCCATTCATCACGATCATGATTGTCCAACTCAATAGCCTAATCCTGCTTTCTCCCCATAACTTTGATCCCATTCACCCCAAGTGCTGCACCCAGCTACCTCTTGAATACATTTAATATTTTGGCATTGACTACTTCTGGAATTCCACACGCTGACCTCTGTTTGGGTGAAGAAATGTCTCCTCATCTCTGTCCTAAATGGTCTACCCTGAATCATCAGAGTGTGACTCCTGGTTCTGGATTCCCACACAATTAAAATATAGAACATAGAACATAGAACATTACAGCACAGAACAGGGCCTTCGGCCTTCGATGTTGCGCCGACCAATTAGGAAAAAGCAATGACCCTCTAACCTAAACCATTCCCTTTTCGTCCATAAACTTATCTACTAACCTCTTAAACGCCACCAAACTTGGCGCATCTACAACTGCAGCAGGCAGGGCATTCCATACCCTTACTACCCTCTGGGTAAAGAACCTACCTCTGACATCCATCCTATAACTACCACCCCTTAATTTAAAGCTATGTCCCATCGTGCTAGCAATTGGGAACATACTCCCTACATCTACCATTTTCTAATCCTGTTAGAATTTTATAAGTCTCTGTGAGATTCCCCCCTCATTTGTGTAAACTCCAATGAAAACAATCCTAACCTAGTCAATCTTTCCTCATACATCAGTCCCGCCATGAATGATACCAATTATTTCTCATCATGCTGCACCACCTAACACCACATAAGCAAAGAGTGTTGGAAATGCCTGCAATCCCTGTCCCCACAAGCAGACTCAGAAAGCCCCCCCACTACCTCCCCCCCAACCACGAACAAACCTGCAGGCAGATACACACTGATTTGATTTAATTTATAATTGTCACTTGCATTGGTAGAGAATGAAAAGTATTGTTTCTTGTGCACTCCACAGACAAAGCATACTGTTCATAGAGTACATAGAGAAGAAGAAAAGGAGAGAAAATAGCCTTATAATCACAGCTAAGGTGTCGTCAAAGATCAGTTTAACATATAGTAGGCTCATTCAAGGTAAATCAAGGTAATGATTTTCACAACATTAAATAATCAATGGCTGGTTCAAGCAAAATGTGGTGGATCATTTAAGACAGAAGGTGCCATAGTAAACTTGTCTCCATTTCTAATGATTTGTCATTCAGTGAGACTGAACAATTAAATAACCTCGTACGGAGTCTGTAGGTAATCTGATTCTCGCCAGTTTTATATGTAGCATACTAAATATGTCCCTGATTTTGCTTACAAATGAAAGAGTCAGCTGGTCCTAAGTGTGGACTAGGGCATGCAGCTAAAAAATGGATTCATTATTTTTCAGGACTTTGGTTGTTGGCATTCTGGGATTCTGACAAACTGTTTTATTGTTGGTAGCAGAAAGGATGTCATTTTCTCAGAAGGACTATGTTACTTTTCCAAGCCATAATAACCAATCTAACAGAAATCCATGGTCAACAATATCCTATGAGGGAGGAGGAGGGTATAAATGAACATTTTGAACTTTATATGTGATATCTTTTGCTTTGTTTCTGTCAGCATCTCAATTGCATTTAACTGTGGATAGTCAAGAGCATTTTCCCAAGATGGAAGAGTCAATTAAGAACATAAGAAATAGGAGCAGGAGACGGCCATCCAGCCCCTCGAGCCTGCCCCACCATTCAATAAGATCATGGCTGATCTGTAGTGGTTCAGTCCCACTTTCACGCTTTCTCCCCAGAACCCTTAATTCCCTTGTCAATTAAAAACCTATCCACTCTTGACTTGAACATATTCAGTGAGGAAGCCTCCACCATCTCATCAGGCAGAGAATTCCAAAGATTCACCACCCTTTGCATAAATAAACCCCTCTGCAACTCTGATCTGAACTGCCCCCCCCCCCCCCCCTCCCCCCCCCCCCCCCCCCCCCCCCCCCCCCCCCCCCAAATCTTGAGGCTGTGCCCTCTAGTCCTGCTATCTTTGCTAAGTGGGAAGAGTCTCTCAACCTCTACCCTATCCATCCCTTCATTATCTTATATGTCTCCATAAGATCCCCTCTCAGCCTTCTAAACTCCAAAGAGTTCAAAACTAGTCTATTCAGTCTTTCCTCATAATTCAACACCCTCATCTCCGGTATCAGCCTAGTAAACCTTCTCTGCACCCCTTCCAAGGCCAATATATCCTTCCTCAATTACTAGGTGGCATAGGTTTAAGGTGTGAGGGGCAAGGTTTAAGGGAAATGTACGAGGCAAGTTTTTAGACAGAGGGTGGTGGGTACCTGGACCTTGCTGCTGGGGGTGGTAGTGGAAGCGGTAGTGACTTTTAAGGGGCATCTTGACAAATACATGAATAGGATGGGAATAGAATGGCCCCCACAAGGATAGGAGGTTTTAGTTCAGGTGGGCAGCATGTTCGGTGCAGGCTTGGAGGGCCAAAAGATCTGTTCCTGCTCTGTTATTTCCTTTGTTCTTTGTTTTTTGATGATTGCAATCTATATGTTGAGCCATTCCTTTCACTGCAGGAGTTAGTGTCTTATAGAAAACTAGGAATTGGACCATCTTAGGCTCAACATTGTAAATAGTGCTCAAGTTTAGTTTTTAATAACCATCATTTAATATTTTTATGCTTCAACTATATTTATCTTTTGATTTCTGCACTATTTATTTATTTTTTGCTTCAGATGTTTTGTGTTTTTATGCAACACAGTACAATTTGCAATTTGCAGTCAGTCCAGCTGCGCTTTATTTCACTGGTTTACAGCATACACAGTCACACTGGATAATATTTTTCATTTATTTATAGTATTCATGTGAATGGAATTGGTCAATCAATTGCTTACATTTTCCTATACTGCAAGTTTTGCATGTGTAGGTGCAGGGTGACTTATCCCATATTTTATCCTTTGTCCTTTGACTGTTTTCCCCAGAAGGAACACCTTTTTATTATGTATGTAGTCTGCTATTTCTCACAAGTAGTAGACCATGAAGTCAGTGCTAGTAAACTAACTGCAACAGCTTATTAACATATCTTTATCCTAACACAATCAGCGCAAGACTGGCTGGGCAAGCTCCACCCAAGATGGAGCTTAAATCCTAGATAACCTGACCTGTTTTCTTAAAATGGCATGCCCCCAACACACATAACAATTTGTTCTTGCATTTTCCAGGATGGCTGACTGTTCTTGTAAGGGTGAGTTTGTGTGATTCATGTTGGACTGCAGGTTTGAATGAAATTTGAATCAACAGAGAGATTATAATGTCCCGACAAATTTTCAGTTGATAAAACTCCCTTGCCAACTCACCACCCTTATTAAGATCTCAAGACCTCCAATTCTCATCCCTCTCATCTTGAATGCTTACTAAAGGCTCCAAATCTTGTCTTAAGGTCAAAAACATGCCATCCCCCCTCAACACATGGCCTATAGTCAAAGTGTTCTTCATGACCTTAATGTGAGGGTCAGGCTTTTCTGGCTGTGCTCGTCCCAAGACCAGAAAATCCCGCCCCAGTTCAATGGACATTTGCATGGTCCCATCTTGCCCGTCTCAATTCCCATAGCGGGCGGGATGGGAAAATTCTGCCTAACAAGTCTCATAGCTGTGTTCTCTCTCTGGCTCTGTCTCTTTCTCTCTCATTTTCTGTGGGCATGTGTAACACTTCCACGAGATATGATCATTTTCATCTGCAAACCCGTTCCTAAGAAGTTGATCAACACAGTAAAGGAAGCAAAGAAGCTGAGCAGAAAAGAAATGGAATGGCTGAAGAAATGGAATGGCTGAAGTCTGGGGATCAGATACAGCAGACAGACATGGAGCGGCAATAAGCTGGAAGAGGGCGAATTGCAGAGCAATGAAACCGAAGTTAGAGCAAAACAACTCACCGAGGATACAGCCAATGTTAAAGTGTTCTGCAATTTGATGCTATCATTCTCACTCTTGGTACAAGAAGCCTGTGCAATTTTCTTCTCATTATTGCATGTCTTGGAAACCTGCTAAGTACATCTACAAATTTGTTTTGCTACGCACAGCAGGCTTGCTCCTATAATCGACCATTACTCAGACCTTTGCCCAAGCTGACTCTTTTTCAGTTATCTAGGCAGCAGTTAATCTGATATTGATTTCTCTATGGGGTTAAATGGAGCTTTTTTTTTAAATGAGTTTACATATAAAAGAATTGCTTCCGAGGATGATATGTGTGGACAGTGGTCTGATATTAGACTTCCAGTACATCAGTGAATTGAGTATGTAATTGATGTGTGATTTAGTTTATTAACACAAGCCTGGAGCTGCCCCTTGTCTCCCATTTTGCAAGGTAATTGAACAGTGTAATAAATGTGGGAAGACCATTAGACTGAAGTGAAACAGACTGTATTCAAAAAGAGTTCCCTTTTTTTGCTTGGCTTTTTCTATAGATGTAAGAAAAAAATAAATTAACGGACAGCTAGCAGAATGGTCCTTAATCCACCTGAATGCTGGATCCTCTTTAATAGATCTTAGGAACTGGACAATGAAGGGGAATTGTCGTCATGAAAGTCCTTTATATGAAAAGGATTTGGATGATCTTTCACTTTTGCAATTGTTCTCACTTATAGCCCATCCTTTAACGCTGATGAGGTTGGATTTTATTTTTATATATTTTTATATCGTGGGACATGGCCTTTATTGCCCATCCCTACTTGCGCTTGAGGAGGTGATGGTGAGCTGCCTTCTTGAGACGCTGCAGTCTATGTGCTGGGGGTTGACCCACAATGTCGTTGGGGGGGGGGTGGGGGGGGGGGGGGGGGGGTGGGATGCGGCGAATACCAGGATTTTAACCTTGGAATGGGTATGTTGCTTGCCTCCTCCCATTATATTGTGACCAACTTTAACAACAAGGGCTGCTCCACAGTGATAACCGCTGCCAGTGTCCTAAACAAGCAGAGAGAGAGGGGAAACCTCACCCCTTATTTGGGAGGAAGACCCCACTCTCCAGAGCTGTTCACCAATCAGATTAGCCAGAAGGTCGAGCCATCTCAGAATTCAGTAGTAGGTGACACCTGGACTGCTGGGATTGCTTCTGCTGATGCACATGGGATGCTCCCTAATGGCTCCACCCCACTCCCCTCAAAACCTGCCCCCTCATTTTCACCTCAGATATTAAAAAGTAGGGATTAATTCACCTTACGCACCTTCCCATGCCAACCTGATTATGGTATGGGTAGCATAAAATTCTGGTCAAATGGATTAGTAACAAGCTGCATTGCCCATTCTTGAATTGTTTTAAAATGGTAGGTGAGGATTTTGCTGAGGATGTATGGTGATTGTCTCTCTACGGGCAACAATACAAAAGAGGGTCACCTAGCTGTGGGAATTAACTGGGACAGAGTGTGGGTAATCACCCAAGAGACTGGGGTCCTCTCTTAGATAGAAGACATCTAGGAGACATGTAGGAGACATGTTGGGACTGAAGCAGCAGACGGGCTACTCCAGAGCAGCCAGAGGCTGCTAGCTTCTGTACAGTTCTTCCTTGATAATCACTTTTTTGTACTCCTGATGAAGTCTCTGAGTGAGCATCATTACATTTGGTGATGACTTTAGGATGGATTATTGATAATACGGCCTCTGACCCGACACCTGTGAGCATCCTGTTTGAATCAAAGCCTGAAGAAAGAAATACTCACCTCAATGTCTGTCCTTGGGTAAATAGGCTCATTTGAGATGTTGAGATGTTGCCAGATTCTGAAGAGCAGATGCAGAACTAGCCTGGATTGGTCAGTATGGTCAAAGTTTAGAAATGTCCCTGTCAATGTCAATAGTAATGAAGTGGAAATAATCAAGAGCTTCAAGTCTCTCAGAGTCCAGAACACCAAGAACCTTTTCAAGCCATGGTTAAGAAAGTTCACCAACACCTCTACTTACTTAGGATGCTAACAAAATTTGGCATATCAGTTACAACTCTCATCAAATTTTACGGATACACCATAGAATATATTCTTTTTGGTTTTACCACAGCTCCTGCGCTGACCTAGACAGCGAGAAACTACAAAAGGTTATGAATGAAGCCCATTCTATCACGCAAACTAGCCTCCTATCCATTGACTTCCCGCTGCCTCAGAAAAGCAGCCAGCATAATCAAGGACCCTATGCACCTCAGACATTCTTCGTTACACCTTCTTCCATTGGGAAAAAGATACAAAAGTCTGAGATTACATACCAACTGACCTAAGGACAGCTTCTTCCCTGCTATTATCATTTTTCTTAATGGACTTACCTTATATTAAGTTGGTCTTCCTCTACTGCTGTATTACAAATGTAACATTATATTCTGTACCCTCTTCTTTACTTCTATATGGATGAAATGCTTTGTGTTGTGCATAAGAAACAATATTTTTCACTGTATACTAATACATTAAAGTTTAGAGTTTATTAGGGTCACAGATAAGACTTACATTAACAATGCAATGAAATCACTGTGAATATCCCTGAGTTGCCACATTCTGACACCCGTTCGGATACACTGAGGGAAAATTTAGCATGGCCAATGCTCTTGACCAACATATCTTTTGGATTGTAGAAGGAAACTGGAACAGCCAGAGGAAATCCATGTAGACAAGGGGAGAATGTGCAGACTCTGCATAAACTGTGACCCAAGCTGGGAATCGAAGCTGGGTCCCTGGTTCTGTGAGGCAGCAATGCTAACCACTGTGTCACTGTACCACCCCAGCAATAACAAATCAAATTAAATCAAATTGAATACAGGGCAAAAATCAAGAGAATAGCCCTCAGAAACAAAAGCTGTAACTTTGAGATTGTAAAAAAAAAGAACTTAAAGCTTTATTAAACAATTTTGTTTTGAAGCATGAGAAAATATACCACAGAGAGCATTCTTTGTATTATGGAAAACAGAAGTGCCACATGGAGCTGTCGCCTGGTCTCCAGTGGTATGGAAATAGAAAAAGGTTGAAATTGTCAGGCTTCTATTCTGTTCTGTGGCAGTGCTCCCTGAACTATAGGATTGCACGCAGCAAAATTCTGAGATTTTGGAAAGAAGGTCAGTCTCCAGCCTTTTTGAAGTGTGTTATAATTCAGGTCAGAAACTCCAAATGTTTTATAAAGTCTGCTTGGATTGTAAATTTTAAAACTTGAATTTGGCTCGGGAGGGCATGAGATATTTCACTTTAAGTGTGCTTCAAATGGCCCACTAGGGAGCTTTTATCAAACAAAGTTTTTTTTTAAGAATATACTTTATATACAGCAATAACTTCTATCAATTCCAAACAACAACAAAAAATCAATCATGATATTGTATAACCCCTTGACAAAAGTGTGAAATATTCCAACTAAATAAATATCCTTAAAACATTCCCCTGCCACAGGTTTAACACAAAAAAAGACTGTTCAAGTGATGCTGGGACTTAGTCCTTTGGTTGGAGAATTAAAGCTCTGACTTCCCAACTCTGCAACTTCCAGAAACCCCCAGGGTAGGGATATTGCCCCTACTCGCCTCTAGTTTTTAGCCTTCAAACCACCACAAGGTTCAGTACTCTGACTCCAAGAAGACCTGCTTCCAGCTGGGCCAGCAGAACCTATAATACCAGGGAAAGGGTGAGAAAGAGAGAAAACCTACCTGCAACAAGACAACCAGAATAACTTCTAACCCCAGACCAAAACTGAAAGTGAATCCTTGTATTCTTCTGGGGGGGCAACTGCCTAACTTTAACTTGTCAATCAATCTTCCCCTAACAATTCAAAGGGTCGTAAAATCCCAGACACTGCATGCAACCCAAAGTAAAAATAAACAAAACCCCATTTAAACCATTGAAGTCACAATAAAAGGACTTCTAAGCAGGCAGCCAGTGCCACAATGAAAAAAAAAATTGCTTATAACCTGCAGAGAGCATGATTTGAAAAAAAACTCTTAAAGTCCCATGAGTGACACAAAAGGAAGAAGTTCAAGAATTTTTAAAAATCAGTGTTCCTAAACAGATGGCACTGGATCAGGCAATGAAACTAACAAAAGAAACAGGTACATGGAAAGAAAAAAATATGAACTTTCCAGGTGGCCCATGGAAAAAAAATGCCACTGCAGGTGTCGCTAGAAGGTCTTTTACCAGTAAAAGGGAAGTTTTAAAAGTTAAAAGAAATCATAAAAGAGGAGGATTCAAGTCAAAAAGCACAGGAAAAATACAGACAGAAATTGCTGACAACTCAGTGACAAAGTCTTAAAGCAGTACTGCACTTAAAGTCTAATGCATTTAATATGGCATTACACTGAAAGCAGCAACCTCAAGAAGATACAAATGGCTAATGGCAGGAAATTTGAGAAATACCCCAGAAAGAAGGCACCACATCCACAAATATCCATTCTATCCAACACCAATGTTCAGAAGTAGCAGTGTCTACTATCTACAAAATGCACTGCAGCAATTCATCAAAGAACCTTAGACAACATCTTCCAAACCCAAGACCGCTACAATCTGGAAGGAAAGGGCAGCACATACATGGAACATCACCATCTGCAATTTCCCTTCCAAGCTGTTCACCATCTTGACTTGGAAATATATTGCCATTCCTTTGCAGCTGGTGGACCAAAATCCTGGAATTCCCTCCCTAACAGCATTGTGGGTCAATCTATTGCAGCTCACCACCAGCTTCTCAAGAGCAAATAGGGATGGACAGTAAATGCTGTAAGAAGTCTCACAACACCAAGTTAAAGTAGTCACCTGATGACAGCACAGTGCTCCAAAAGCTTGTGCTGCCAAATAAGCCTGTTGGACTTTAACCTGGTGTTGTGAGACTACTTACAGTATTTATGCCAGTCTAACACCGGCATCTCCACATCAATAAACATTGGTCAGCCAGTGATGCCCATATCCCATGAATTGATAAAATAAAAGTCTATTCTCACTCTCTATGGATATCTGGCTCATATTAGAGTCAACCTTGACCAAGAAGTTGAATTAGCCACTTAGCCTCTGCAGACTCCTTCTGAGGTCTGTTTGCCTGTGTTTCTATTACATATATCATTTAATGTTACAAGTGGGTTTAAGTTGAATTTCTCTCACACATTCTGACAGACTTCATCAGGAACACAGTAGGTGGGATTCTCCGGTCTCGTCCGTACCCATTGCAAGTAACAGTGAAGAATTTGGTATTCCTGTCAAAACACCATTAATTTTCAGCAGCACCCAAAATTCCTGAAAAATTTGTGAAGTTTTTTGGCAAAAAGCTTTTTACCAGCAAGAAAAATCTGTACAGGGCAGTGATGGGTAATCTGCATCACTGACTTGGCCAGCATTTATTACCCACCATTACTTGCCCTTCAGAAGGTAGTGGTGAGCTTTCTTTTTGAACAGCTGCAATATCTGAGGTGTATGCATACCTACAGCGCTGTTAGGGAGGGAGTTCCAGGATTTTGATCCAGCAACAGTGAAGAAACGTTGATATATTTCCACGTCAGGATGGTGAGTGGCTTGGACAGGGATCTCCAGGTAATAGTGGTCCCAGGTGTATGTTGCTCTTGTCCTCCTGGGTGGGAGCAGTTGTGGGTTTGGAAGGTGCTGCCTCAGGAACCTTGGGTGAGTTCCTGCAGTGCGTTTTGTAGATGGTACACATGGTTGCTACTGTTTGTCACTTGTAGAGGGATTGAATGTTTATGGAAAGAGTAGCAATCAAGTGAGCTGCTTTGTCCTGGTTGGTGTTGAGGTTGAGTGTTGCTGGAGCTGCATCCATCCAAGCAAGTGGAAAGTAGTCCATCATACTCCTGATTTGTGCCTTGCAGATGGTGGACAGGCATTGTGGAGTCAGAAGTTGAATTACTCATCTCACCTCTGACTTGCTCTTGCAGCCATTGTGCACATTTGGTGAGTCCAATTGAGTTTTTGATCAATGGTAACCCCAAGGATGTTGACAGTGCGGGATTCGGTTTTGGTAACACTAATGAATGTCAAGGGGTAGTGACTGAAGTGTATAGATGGTGAAATGGAGGGTGGTATTTCAGATTGGCATTATACTCCATCACGGGCATGTAGATTTTTCCAACGCGCATGGTCAGTGATTTCTAGGGAACATGCAGATCCAGATCGAAAGGTTCAATGGCAAGTTTGCCTGCTAAATGCATGTTGAATATTTCCTACAGTGCTACACAGAATAGCATACATGTAGCCCACCATTATAATCCTTGTTATTTACTGAAGACTCACCGTGCGTAACCAGGAACATAAAAGTGAGACATTTGTACTCTCCACTATCTGCTGGTTTGCTGTATGCATGTGGTTCTACCATTCCTGTGCTGCAGGGTTGGTTGCACGAAACAGCATTAGGAGCTGTGGCTTCAAAAGATCAGTGTTAGTCATGATGCGGAGATGTCGGTGTTGGATTGAGGTAGGCACAGTAAGAAGTCTCACAACACCAGGTTAAAGACAACAGGTTTATTTGGAATCACAAGCTTTTGAGTACTGCTCCTTCATCATCAGGTAAGTGACTCCCTGATAAAGGAGTGGCACCCAAAAGCTCATGATTCCAAACAAATCTGTTGGGCTTTGACCTGATATTGTGAGACTTAGAATCATAAAGTCATAGTCATAGAGGTTTATAGCATAGAAGCAGGTCCTTTGCCCCAACTTGTCCCTGTCCCTTTTGTAAAAAAAAAACTCCTAAGCTAATCCCAGTTGCCTGCATGTGGCCCATATCGCTCTATACCAATCGTAGCCATGTAACTATCTAAATTCTTTATAATAGACAAAATTGTACCCATCTACTACTATTTCTGGCAGTTTGATACAGATCCCATTGCAATTGGAGATAACTTCCTTCAGTGTTCACTGTGCCACCAATCTGAGTGTCATCTACAAACCTGTTAATCATGCCTCCTATATTCTCATCCAAATCATTAATATAAATGACAAATAACAGTGGACACAGCACTGATTCCTGAGGCACACCACTGGTCACAGGCTTCCAGTTTGAAAAAACAATTCTCTACAATCACTCTCTGGTTTCTGTCAAGAAGCCAATTTTGTATCCATTTAGATACCTCATCCTGGATCCCATGAGATTTAACCTTTTGCAATAACCTACCTCGTTCAAAGGCCTTGCTAAAGTCCATGTAGACAACACCAACTGCACTGCCCTCATCTGCCATCTTGGTTACCTTTTCAAGAATCTCAATCAAATTGGTGAGATATGATTTTCCACTCACAAAGCCATGCTGACCATCCCTAATCAATACTTTCGTCTCTAAGTGCCTGTAGATCCTGTCTCTCAAAATACCTTTCAACAATTTATCCACCACAGATGTGAGGCTCACTGGCCTTTAGTTCCCAGGCTTTTCTCCACAGACTTTTTAAACAAAGGCACAAGATTTGCCACTCTCCAATCTTCAGGCATCTCACCTGTGACAATCGATGATTCAAATATCTTGGCTAGGGGACCTACAATTTCCTCCCTAGTCTCCCACAATGTCCTGGATGAAATTTTTGTTGGGATGGCCTCAATGGATTGAATGGCCTCCTACGCTGGAGCACCAAATTTGTAATGGTTCTTCTAAAGGTGAGATTTATGGTCACATTTCAATGGGGATGTGCAGAAGTCCTAGAATATTATGTTGCAGCCTGAATAATGATGTATCTCAATAAAGCCATAAATATCTATGGCTTTTCTTCTGAAGACAGACTCCAAACCATAGCTGCACCATTCCCAGCCTTCAGGAAGCTCCAGTCCATTGATTCAAATCTCAGTTGCTATCAGTCTATTCAGGGCAGCGCATACACCTTTTGTTGCTAATAGATATAATTAGACTTCACATCAAATTAAAATAGCCACAGCAGAAGGTGTAGGTGATGCTCAGGCAAAATACCCCTGAGCAGCTATTTCAGACTTTAATAATGTGCTGATGTGATATGGTTTTACATTCACTTCTCAGGCATACCTGCTACATCTAATAGGGCAAAATCACAATGCTGGCTAACATTAACCTAGTGTAAAAGGTCTTATTTAAAATTTTCAGAAATGTTCCTACACCTGCAGGAGACAAGTTTGCACAGTGCTGGGGATAATTCATTGCCTTCAAAGAGATTGAACTAATTATGTTAATTGGAATGAGGCAGCTGAGCCTTTCTGAAATATCGCTGGTCACACTGCAGCCGACGGAGCCCAAACTAAACCTAGGCAGTGACTGACCCCAACTGGTAATGTTTTATGCTTTGCAAATGAATCACGGATTTTCCAACAGCCAACAAAGTTACTGTTTCTCGTGCTTAACCTCAGAATGTCGATAGGTTAGTTAGTGCAGAGAGCAAAGTCGATGCTCACCAATTGTGTACCTTATTTCCAATTCACTGGGTAAAGATCAGCAGCAAAGTCATTGGCCAACAGTTAGCGGCCCAGGGACACAGAACCAAGTTTCCAAACTCAATATTAATATTCATCTTCCCTGACATTGTTTGTTTATCACTTTGAAGGTTCTCAGTGGGAGAACCGACTGGCTTATTCCACCTTTAATTGTTTATTTGGTAATAATAAACTTTCCCTATACGAATGTGCTTTTTGTTCAGAATCATAGCTGGAATTGTAATTGTGTGTCTGGGGCAGGTATAGTAACAGCGGTCTTAAACTAATTGTTTGCGGGGCTCCACACACAGCAATCTTGCAGCCGGAGGCAATGGTTTTAAGTAAACGGGATGTGAGTTAAAGAGTGGTGAAGCAAATGTTTCTCTCCTGCTAGCCAGCACTGAAAACCTAGGATAACAAAGTAAACTGAGATGTGTGTACTGAACTGATTTGTGATGTGATTATTGTAGAGTCTTTTATCCAATTCCTAGATTTAAATTTGGGTCCCAAATCCATTTCCATCTTTCCTGGAAGTTAATTTGAACGTTGGAATTACTCTGATCAGGTTTCTGTTTTGCTGCAGCACTAAAGAGTTCTCAACAAATTCACAAATGATGTCCTATATGACTGTGACAGAGATGAACTTACCATCTTCATCCTTCTCAAATCCATCTTTGACAAATTTGACTACTATTTTTGTTATTCATTCATGAAACATGGGTGTCGTTGGCTGGTCAGTATTTCTTGCCCATTTGTAGTTTCCCTTGTTCAGAGAACAGTTGAGAGTTAACCACATTGATGGGGCTCTGCAGTCACATGTAGGCCAGGCTAGGTAAGGACAGCAGATTTCCCTCCCGGAAGGACATTAGTGAACCAGATGGGTTTTTCTGACAATCGACAATGGTTTCATGGTCATCAATAGATTCTAAATTCCAGATTCTTTTTATAGAATTCAATTTTCACCCAGACCCACAGAACATTAGCTCAGTTTCTGGATCAATAAGCTTTCGAAGCACACCTCTTTCATCAAGTCACCTACTTACTGTGTCTACCTCAGTCCAATACTGGCAACTCCACATCATGGCCACCACTGACACTGCAAACTGTCAGCTCAAAGTGGAGGGGATTGACAAGCAGATTGCATAAAAAAAACCTCATCTGATGAAGAAGTGGTGCTCCAAAAGCTCAAGCTACCAAATAAGATTTCAAACTGGTGTTGTGAGACTACTTACTTTGCCTACCCCAGGCCAATGCTGGAAACTCCATATCATGTGTGGGACTGCTGTCACTTGCTTCCATTCTTATTTATCTTATCAGAGGCAGTAAGTCAGCTCTGCAATGGTTTCTCTTCCAGCTTCCACACCATTACCACTGGTATGCCCCCAAGGACCACTGGTAAGGCCAAGGATCTGTCCTTGGCCCTTTCCTAATTTTCAGCAACAAACTACCTCTGATTGACGGTAGACACAGTGTTAGTTTTCACACATATGCCAGCCATATCCAGCTCTACCTCATCACCACTTCTTTTGACGCCTCCACTGCTACTAAGTCAGCAGACTGCTTATCCAACATCCAGTCATGAATAAATAAGCATTTCGACCAATTAATTATCAGAAAGATTAATGACATTATTTTCAGTTCACATTCCATTCCCCAGCTACTAATATCCCTCTCCCTAGCAAAGGCCTCAGATTAAGGAGAGTTTGTTCACAAATTTGGTGCCACATCTGATCCTAAGTTGAGTTGCTGGCTGAGTATTTATACCATCTCTGAGAACATCTACCCCCATCCTAGTAACGTCAGCCAACTTCATCCCTGTTTCAGCTCTTCTGGTTTGATTTGATTTATTATTTTTGACTTAGGGGACAACACAGTATTGGAGGTGCTAATAGCTTTAAAAATGGATTAATCTTGATGCCCAGATGAATTATGCCCTCGCCTGCTGTGGGAGGCAAAGGAGGAGATTGCAGGAGCTCTAATGCAAATGTTCAATTTCTCTCTGGAGATGCCAGATAACTGGAGAAGAGTTAATGCGTTCCACTATTTATGAAGAATTGCAGAGATAAACCAGGGAACTATAGACCAGTGAGTCTCATGTCAGTGGTAGGGAAAATTTAGAGAAACTCTCAAAGGAGCGACACTTGAATGTCAAAGCTTGATAAGGAATAGTCAGCATGGCTTCATTCGAGAGACATCACCACCGAATGTGTCAGGTCTCAAACAATGTTGAGACAGAAAATCTGGTGAACTGGTGTGACGACAGTAATCTCTTTCTCTCAATGCCAACAAGACAAAGGAAATTATCATCGACTTCAGGAAGCATAGTGGAAGACATGCACTCTCTACCTCAATGGGGATGCAATGGAAATGGTTGCGAGCTTCAAGTTTTAGGTGTCCAGATCACCAACAACCTGTCTTCCCATGCCAATGCTAGATCATAGAAACATATAGAACATAGAACATAGAACATAGAACATTACAGCACAGAACAGGCCCTTCGGCCTTCGATGTTGCGCCGACCAATATAAAAAGCAATGCCCCTCCAAACTAAACCATTCCCTTCTCTTCCATATACTTATCTACTAACCTCTTAAACGCCACCAAACTTGGCGCATCTACAACCGCTGCAGGCAGGGCATTCCACTCCCGAACCACCCTTTGGGTAAAGAAAATATAGTGCAGAAAGAGGCCCTTCAGCCCATTGAGTCTGCACTGAACATAATTCCACCCAATTTTTCCATCGGGAAAAAGATACAAGTTCTGAAGATATGTCACACCCAATTCAAGAATAATCTCTTTCCTGCTGCCATCAGACTTTTGAATGAACAAAGAACAACACAGCACGGGAAACAGGCCCTTCGGCTCAACGAGCCCGCGCCGCCATCCTAACGTTTTAATGACATATAGAGACCAGTATAGGGACAATTTGTTACCCAATCAGCCTAAGAGCACATTTTTGGGATGTGGGAGGAAACCGGAGCACCCGGAGAAAACCCACGCAACCATAGGGAGAACGCACAAACTCCCGCAGACACAGGCCCAAATCCATGTGTCTGCACAGCAACAGCGATAGTCTCTGAGCTGTCATGTTGCCCATCTGATGGTCCAGTTTAAGCATACAGTAACGACATGAAGCACTAGGCCACTCCTGAAGTAACATCCAGGAGCAGCCCTCGCACGACCTGCCGAATGCATGCACCTTATTGGTCAACAAGGTGGACCGAACAGCCTGTGGAAACAATTAAAGTATTTAAACAGTCCTCCTATATCCCTCTAACTGCAGACCGCTCATGTGGCTGTCCAAGAGACACTTAAACAACCCTAGCGTGCCTGCTCCCACCACCTTACTCGGTAGTGCATTCCACACCCCCACTACCCTTTGTGTGAAAAAATGCCCTCTAATATTAGTCTTATACATAGCCCCCCTCACCCTAAGGCCGTGACCCCTCGTTCTATCCGAATCTAATGGTGGAAAAAGCTTACCACCATTTACTCTATCTATACCTCTCATAATCTTATATACCTCTAATAGATCCCCTCTCAGCCAACGTCTTTCAAGGGAAAACAACCCCTACCCTTCGAATGGCGGCACAGTGGCACAGGGGATAGTACTGTAGAAACACAGGATCAGAGATCCAAGTTCAATTCCGGCAGTTGGTCAACATCTGTGTGGAGTCTACACTTTCTCCCTGTGTCTGCGTGGGTTTCCTCCACATGCTCCCACAGTCCAAGGATGTGCAGGTTAGATGGATTTGCCATGCTAAGTTGTTCTTTGGTGTCAGAAAATGTGGAGGTTGAATGGATTACCCTTTGGTAAGTATGCGAGATTATGAAGGAAGGATAGAGGGATGGCCATGATGAGATAGCCTGTCAGTGAGTTAACACAGATTTGATTGGCCAAATGGCCTCTTCTGCACTGTGGGAATTTTATTGTATTATTGTCTCTCCAAAGTATAAAACCACGCATAACAGGGAAGAGAGAGAAGAAAAGTGGGGATACACCTGCACTGAGGATCTTTACCCACTTCGAAGAAAAGGCCCTGGAATTCTCAGAGGATGGCAGGAATGGTCAGGATCCAATTGTGAGGTCAAATTGGTCTGAGCAAGTGAGAGTCCAAAATATATTCATCTATATCTCAAATGAGTTTAACATTCTCCACACCACTGAAGTCTCAGAAACACCAGCACAATGATTAGCCCTGCTGCCTCATGGCGCCAGGGACCCAGGTTCAATTCCTGACTTGGGTCACTGTCTGTATGAAGTCTGCACATTCTCTTCATGTCTGTTTGGGTTTCTTCCGGGTGCTCTGGTTTCCTCACACAGTCTGAAAGATGTACTAGTTAGGTGCATTGACCATGCTAAATTCTCCCTCAGTGTAACCCAAACAGGCGCTGAAATGTGGCAACTGGGAGATTTTCACAGTAATATCATTGCCGTGTTAATGTAAGCCTGTTTGTAATACTAATAAATAAATTTTAAATTTTAAACCAAGTCCTTTCTTTTCCAGGGTCAGCATCTGATGAAGGCTAGGCCATCTGTGGTCATACCCACCTTTTCCAATCCCTCCAAGCCACAGTTCTGGGGATGACACTGCATTCTTGATACCTCATCAAGTTTCCATTGAATCGGATATACCGCCTTCCCCCCCTCCCCACTCTCACCCTAAGCAAGACAAAAAATTGCAACATGTACCTAGCTCCCTCTCGGATAGCTTGCAGCCAGGCCTCCATTTTACAAGAGCAATGCTAAAACTATACCTGAGTAACTTGCAGTGGTGAGGGTGGATTATTATCACGTGCTCAGTGTATCTGGGGTCAGTCCTGCTCATGATGTTTAAATGAAGGTATTTGAATGATTATCCGGTTGCAGCCCATTCTGGATCTCAATCTGGGTTGGTAGGGTGAGGCAGGTTGAGTGAATGCCACAGCCCTCATGCCTGTCAGGAACCCTTATTTTCATAGAAAGTAGAATCATAGGAACCATGCAGTGCAAAAAGAGGCCATCTGGCCCATCGAGTCTGCACTGTCCACAATCCCACCCAAGCCTTAACCCCATATCCCTACGTATTTACCCACTAATCCCTCGAATCTACACACCTCAGGACTCTAAGGGATAATTTTAGCATGATCAATCAATCTAATCCACACACCTTTGGACTGTGGGAGTAAATCGGAGCACTTGGAAGAAACCCACGCAGACATGAGGAGAATGTGCAAACTCCACATAGAGAGTGACCCAAGCCAGGAATTGAACCCAGGTCACTGGAGCTGTGAAGCAGCAGTGCTAATCACTGCTTTACCTTGGCGTCACTAACCACTGTGCTACCGTGCCACCCAATGCTAGGTCTAGCACTTTGACCAATGTTAGATTCACTGGGGCAACAAGATTCCCGCTGGCCATTTGAAGGGTGTCGGAGAATCGCCCACTAAGACTTTGTATAGTTGTAGCTCAATTTCTGCCCCCTTTACACTTCAGTCCTGTCTGAAAACTCTGATCAAAGACCAACCCACGGATTATGACTGCAATGCACCCAATTCTTTTAAGTTGTTTGCTGGGTAACTTAGCACCTTCATGCATGCGAAGTGACATTACCAGAGGGCTGCACTGCAGTACGCTTACAACAGCATAAAAGTTTAACTAACAGGCTTATTTTTAATCCACTGCGCAGAGTAATTATTTTCCACAGGCTTCTGATTGTAGCCACTGTCAGCGAAGCGCAGCTTCTGAATGTGGCTGTAACACAGCAGTCTTGCAAGCATGTCCCCGGGCATGCTGTGGATTAGAGATAGTAAACTGAACTCAGATTGGGACCGGAGTAATTCATGTCTGAAATGTGCACTTAAAGAAAGAATTAAATAGAGAAAAAAGTAAACACTTGAGAAGCGTACCTGTTAAATGCAATCAGCAATCAATTTATAACGTCATTCTTTAGAGACTGAACCCCTTAACATAAGCAATAGGAGCAGGAGTAGACAATATGTTTCACTATGTTCCAATATGTTCCAATAGGAGGAGTAAACAATATATTACTATCCTCTTTACTCAGAGGGTAGTAAGGACGTGGAATGCCCTGCCTGCAGCAGTTGTGGACTCGCCAACTTTAAAAGCATTCAAATTGTCAGTGGCCTATGGATAACATTGGAATAGTTTAGGTAAGAGAGTCATTAGATTGGTTCCACTGGTCGGACTATATTCCGCTATTATATTTTATGTTCTAATATGGTATCTTGAGCCTGATTTGCCTTTCAGTGTGGTCATGACTGATCTTCTGCCTCAGCTCCACTTTCCTACTCACTGTCCCATTTCTTGCTAATCAAGAAAAGTGTAGTAAACCTCTACAAAACACTGGTTTGGCCTCAACTACGGTATTGTGTACACTTTCTTTGACTTTTTGTCTATGTAAGAAGTCTCACAACACCACTTCAAAGTCCAACAGGTTTATTTGGTAGCACGAGCTTTCGGAGCACTGTCCCTTCATCAGAGACAGCACTTGTCCAATGAATGGGCAGCGCTCCGAAAGCTCGTGCTACCAAATAAATCTTTTGAATTTATCCTGGTGTTGTGAGACTGCTTATTGTGCCCACCCTTACCCAACGCCAGTATCTCTACATCTTTTTGTCTATGACATTCCTATCAAATATGTCCCCCCGCCAACTCCTCTCCCTCAGCCCCGACCATCCCCCACGCTCTTAGTATAAATCTTGTCCAATTTTCCATATCTTTTGATGAAGGGTCATCCTTACACAAAATGTCAGCTCTGTTCTCTGCTGCTGCCAGATCATGTTCACCAGCATTCACATTCCCTTTTGTCTTTTTTGCCTGTGACATCTTTGTTAATTCCCTGTCCCATCCCCCAGCAGTATAAATCTCATCCTATTTCCTATTGTCTTCAGGTCTGACCAAGTGTCATCCAGACTCAGAACATTGGCTCTATTGTCTCTCCACGAATGCTGTCAGACCTGCTGAGGTTTTCCAACATTTTGAGTCTTTGTTTCAGATTCCAACATCCATGCTTTTATCATCGTGTTCAAGTCTAGGACCCAAGCTTTAGGGTTAAGCGTGTGTAGGCATAAGAGAGGATGCAGAAAAGATTCCTGAGTATAATTCTGGAGATGAGAGAATTCAGTTATGTGGATAGAATTATGAAGCAGAGACTGTTCATCTTAAAGCAAAGAAGATTGAGAGAAGATTTGATTGAGATGTTCAAAATCACAATGTTCAAAATTACGACTGGTCTGGAGAGGATAGCTAGAGAGAAACTTGTTGAATTGATAGAGGAATTGAGAACCATTGGACACTGATTTAAGATAGTTGGTAACAGAACCAGAGGTTATGAAGAAAGATTGTTATATGAAGCCCATGGTTCGAATTTGGAATGCGCTGTTTAAGAGTATTTTGCTGGCAGATTTTGCAAAAATCTGAGGTCACATACCAACTGACTCAAGAACAACTTCTTCACTGCTGCTGAAAACCTTTTGAATGGACTTACCTTGCATTAAGTTGACCTTTCTCTGCACCTTAGCTATTAACAGCACATTTTGCATTTGCTCGTTCCCTTCTCTGTGAATGGTATGTTTTGTCTGCATAGCTTGCCAGAAATAATAGTTTTCACAGTTTGTTAATATATGTGATAATAATAAATCAAATCAAATCATTGAATTAGAGTTCTCAAAGGGGAATCAAGGTTAAGTTTATGTATTAGTATCAAAAGTAGGCTTAAAGTAACACTACAATGAAGTTACTGTGAAAATCCCCTAGTCGTCACACTCGGGCACCTATTTGGGTACAACGGGGGATAATTTAACATGGCCAATGTACCTAACCAGCACATCTTTCAGACTGTGGAAGGAAAGTGGAGCACCTGGAGGAACACCACATAGAGATGGGAAGAAAGTGCAGACTCTGCACAAACAGTGACCCAAGTTGGGAATCGAACCATGGTGTTGTGAGGCAGCAGTGTTAACCATTGTACCATTCGGTGTCTGAACAGAAATATTTTCAGGGCTACAATGAATAGGCCGGGAGAGCGGAACCAGCACAGTAGCTCTTACAGAGAGCTAGTGCACACTTGATGGGTTAAATAGCCTGACTCTGTGCTGTAAACATTCATCCACATGCAATTTGACTTCCTAACTGCTTGCTGTACCTGAAACTAATTGCTTGCACGAACACAAGAGTCCCTGAACGTCAACATTTACAAGTCCCAGTACACTTTTTAGACAATATTTTCTATATTTATCACCAAAGTAAACAGACACATCATGCATGATACTCCATCTGTCACCTTGCTGCCCAGAAAAGAACAAACATAGATCAGAAGATGTTCTGTTGGACTGCACTGCTCCACTTATGCCAATAAAGGAACTGTATAAATAACACAACAATCTCTGACTGAAGATTTCAAAGTGATGGTTTGACATTCAACAGAAAACAATTCTAAAGCAGCAATTTTGTTTTATAAATGCTAAAATATCCATTGGTTTATTCAGCTTTTCACCACTTTCTTCACTGGTTCCCAGCCCAGGAATGTACATCTCAAAAGTTAGAAATACTTATCGGGCTGTTAAAGACCCATTTGTAGGTGGGGACACCACAATGCATTGTTTCCTCATACCTGGTGGAGCTAAGGCATGCAGACACTGTGCACTTTTTGTGCTGCTTCCTCATTGTATCTATTTACTAATGTCACAAGTAAGCTTACATTAACACTGCAGTGAGGTTACTGTGAAAATTCCCCAGTTGCCAACACTCTGGAGCCTGTTTGAGGACACTGAGGGAGATTTCAGTGGACATCCTTTGGACTCTGGGAGGAAACCAGAGCACCCAGAAGAAACACACACAGACAGGGGGAGGATATGCAGACTCTGCACAGACGGTGACCCAAGCTGAGTATCAAACCCAGGTCCCTGGCACCATGAGACAGCAATGCTAATCATTATGCCACCATATCACTCCAATCATTATCGTGATTATGTTATGTAGTCCTGTGCTAAATTTGTTGTTGGTACCTGCATGCTCAATACTGGACTCGAGTTTAGGAGAGACCAGCATGACATATGGCTAGTTCTCATGTTTTAAAGGCAGCACGATTCCATTGAAAGAGGAAACGCTTCCAGCCTGCAATAATTTGTGGAACTGTCTTTTCTTCAGGATTTCCAGGTTATTTGTGTAAAAGACAAAATTCTGACTTAACTCAAATTCTGAAACATATTTGTTCATACTTCGGCAGGAAACTGAGCGGCATGGTGGCACAGTGATTAATGCTGCTGCCTCACAGTGCCAGGAACCCGTATTCAATTCCTGGCTTGGGCCAGGAGTAGAGTCTGCACATTCTCCTTGTGTCTGTGTGGGTTTCCTCTGGGGGCTCCGGATCTCTTCCACAGTCTAAATGATGTACAGATTAGGTTAATTGGTCATGCTAAATTGAGACTTAAACCAGGGGAATTAGCAGGGTAGATATGTGGGGTTACAGGAGTAGGGCTTGGGTGGAATTGAGGTCAGTGTAGACTCTATGGGCAGTGAAGAGATTCTATGAATTAATCATTTTGAGGGATTAATCTTTTTGAATATTTCTTCTTGCCCTTAGTTTTGTGTCTATTTCCACCTTTTATATTTTGGTGGAATGGCTATTTTTTGACTTAAGGATTTTGGAAGACACACATTCTAATTTCTATCCAAGCAGAGATTTGCAAATCCCAAGATGTGCTGTCTCCTGAAATGTGCTTTTGCTTCCTAAAGCTGTGTTTAATTTAACTGAGGCGGGGGTTGATGAAAGGATATGTTCTGAAATTGTTGCCTCAAGTTTCTCCAATGTTTTCTGCTGGCTTTTTCATTGATTCCTCAATGCGGGCAGGCACTACCCGAAGTGCTTGCTCACCAGTGTGCATTTACCATTTCCCAAATTGAAGCCTGCCACCTGAAAGTGGTGGGGATAGAGATAAATTGCAGTTACTTTACTTCCTCTGCCAATCCCCTACTTTATAATCCTGAAGATTAGCCATTTGGCTGCATCTGTGCGGCCTCTATGGTATGGTCACCAGAGCAGTATACAATAATCTAGTGCACAGCTGCAGTATGACTTCTGGGCTTTGAGTTCAGTTTGCTGTTTGCTCTGTTTGTTTCACTTCACACTTTTTTTGACAAGGTGAATGATGACTTAATTAACTTACACTGGCCTCTTAACTTTCCCTCTGCAAGTTCCATCCGACATCGGAAGTAATGTGCTGAGTTTGACTTCCAATAAACTGTGTCCTGTATTTGTCTATTGTAGATTTAATTTGCTATGATTAGCTCAACTGCATATCTTGTTGAACTCTTTTTGCTGCTTTCTGAGTTCACAGCTTCTCTCTAAATTAGTGTTGTGCATTAATTATAGATCCACTGTTTCCCAGTATAGATTCCTGGGGCATCCCCGTTTGCCAGCCTTTTAACATATTTCCCTTTTGTGCCTCTATTTCACATTGTTGATTCCTACCATTCCAAGTCAGTCTCTTATCTTTGATGGATAGTACAGTGGTTAGCACTGCTGCCTCACAGAGCCAGGAACCCAGTTTCAATTCCAGCCTTGGATCACAGTATGCACATTCTCATTATGTCGACATGGCTTTCTCGGTTGCTCCGGTTTCCTTCCACAGTTTGAAAAATATGCCGATTAAGTGTGTTGGCCATACTAAAATCCTCCTCAGCGAAGACAAACAGGCACCACAGTGTGGCAACTGGGGGATTTTCACAATAGCTTCATTGCAGTGTTAATATAAGCTTACTTGTGTCACTAATAAATAAATGTAAAACTTAAATAAAAGCAAAATATTGCAGGTGCTGGAATCTGAAACAAAAACAGAAAATGCTGGAAGATCTCAACAGATCTGACAGCATCTGTGGAAGGAGAATAGAAGCAGTAGAGAATAAAAGAAGTCTGGATGACCCTTCATCAGAGCTAAGAGCAAAGCAAATCAGCGGAGATTTATACTATGAGGGTGGGGGTGAAATGGGACAAAGAAAATGTAAATGAGGATACAGAAAGCTGAGAAGGTGCTAAAAGTGTCCATTAAGTGATTAGAATGTGTGAATGACAGAACAGAGGTAGACATTGTTAAGGGACTACCTGGGGATTATGGAAGTTGCCCTGAAGGAGGGGATGGGGCAAAAAAGAAGAGATGGAATGGGAAGTGGAAAAATGGAAGTGAGAAAGAATGGTGATAAAATGGATGAATGAGATGAAATGAAACAAATAGAAATGGAGTGATTGCAATGTTCTAGTGAGCTCCTATGCAAACTGGAGGAAAAACACCTCATTTTCCAATTGGGTGCTTCACAACTTTCTTGGTCGGTGCAGACTTGGAGAGCTGAAGGGCTTGTTCCTGTTCTTTATTTGATCTTTGTTCTTTGGGAAAACATTGAGTTCAACAACTTCAGAGCATGAACTCTGTCCTCACCTCGTTTCCATTTATTTTATTTCGTCTTATTCATCCATTTTATCACCCTTCTTTCTCACTACCATTTTTCCACTTCTCCATTCCAGCTCTCCTCCATCGGCTGGAGCACAGAGTACGGGAGTTGGCCAATCATGTTGCATCTATTTAAAATTTGGTTTGGTCTCATTTGTAGTATTGCGAGCAGTTCTGGTCACCACGTTACCAGAAGGATATGGAAGCTTTGAGAGAGTGCAAACAAGGTTCACCTGGAAGTTGCCTGGCCCTGAAGGTGTTGGCTATAAGGAGAGGTTAAATATAGTAGGATTGTTTTCACTGGAAAGACAAAGGCTGAGGGCAGATCTGATAGAAGTCTACAAAATTATGAGAGGCATTGACAGAGTGGATTGTCAGAAGCTTTTTCCTAGGGCAGAAGTGTCAATTATAAGGGGGCACAGGTCCAAGGTGAAAGGGGAAAGTTTAAGAGGGATGTGCAGAGGAAATTTTTCACGCAGAGAGTGGTGGGTGACTAGAACACGCTGCCAGAGGAAGTCATGGAAGTGAGCATATTATCAACATTTAAGAGGCATCTGGATGGATACATGAATAGAGGGGGAATAGATGAATCATACTCATCCAAGATAATGATCTTATTAAAATTGGGTCTGCCATACTTGATATAATTAACAACCATGTGAAAACATATAAAGAGGTGAAAAACCTGTACTTTTTGGTCCAGAATATGGAGCTGTAACAAATGTAACTTCCAGAGTAAGGAATGAAGGTTTTTTTTTAAAATTTAATTACAGCATCATAATCATGGACTTGGAGAGTCAAAGGACCTGTTTCTATGCTGAACTTTTCTTTGTTACTAGGGTGCACAGGGTTAAGGTGCGAGGGGCAAGGTTTAAAGGAGACGCACTGGCACGTTTTTTACACAGAGAATAGTGGATGCCTGGAGCACGTTGCTGGGGGAGGTAGTGGAAGTAGATACAGTAGTGACTTTTAAGGGGTGTCTTGACAAATACATGAATAGGTTGAGATTAGAGGGGTATGGTCCCTGAAATGGTAGAGAGTTTTAGTTCAGTTGGGCAGCATCGTCAGTGCAGGGTTGGAGGGCTGAAGGGCCTGTTCTGTGTTGTAATTTTCTTTGTCTTTGAATATGTTGTATGCAAAGCACTGTTGTGGCGACATGATGGCACAACGGTGAGCACTGCAGCCTCACGGTGCCGGGGAACCAGGTTCAATTCTGGCCTTGGATGACTGCACTTTCCTTGTGATTTTTGCACATTCTCCTTGTGTTTATGTGGATTTCCTCCAGGTGGTCCAGTTTCCTCCCACAGTCCAAAGATGTTTTCCTAGCCTTTTTCCTAGGATGGAGAAAGCTAGCACGAGGGGACACAGCTTTAAATTAAGGGGTATGAGTTATAGGACGGATATCAGAGGTAGGTTCTTTACTCAAAGAGTGATTAGGGAATGGAATGCCCTGCCTGCAGCTGTCGTAGATGCGCCAAGTTTGGTGGCGTTTAAGAGGTTAATTGATAAGTATATGGAAGAGAAGGGAATGGTTTAATTTGGAGGGGCATTGCTTTTTATTTTGGTCGGCACAACATCGAAGGCCGAAGGGCCTGTTCTGTGCTGTAATGTTCTATGTTCTATGTTCTATGTGCAAATAAGGTTGATTGGCCACACTAAATTGACCCTGAGTGTCAAGGGATTAGTAGGGCAAATAGATGTGGTTATGGGATAAGGCCTCGGTGGGATTCTTGTTGGTGCAGGCTTGAGGGGCCAAATGGCTTTTTCCTGGCCTATAGGGATTGTATGCACATGTAATCTTTACATAGTGTGGGACAATATCAGAGTGTTGCGTCACAGCATTAGAAGCCCACATTCAATTCCTTGCTTTGTTACTATCTGTGCAGAGTCTGCAAGTTCTCCCCGTGTCTGCATGGCTTTCCTCCAGGTGATCCAGTTTCCTCCTACAACCTAAAAGATGTGCTGGTTAGATGCATTGACCATGCTAAATTTTCCCTCTGAGGAACCGAACAGGTACCAGGAGTTTGGTGACTGGACGATTTACATGGTAAATTCATTGCAGTGTTAATATAAGCCTACTTGTGACACTAATAAATAAAATAACCTTAATATCTAGTTCTATTGTAGTATAAGCTTTTATATTAGAGATAAAAGAATGATTTAGATATTCAATTATTAGAATTACAGGATCAAATGAACATTTTACACTGTACTGAAAGTTCATTGTTATTTCTACAAAACGTACGTATCACTAAAGATCTGAATGAATGCATGTGTAAATTTGCAGTTAGTGAAAATTAATCGAAAAGCTGACCTCCAGTACCGTAGAATTTATTTTCACACGGTGACATCAATGTTCTTTGTATGCCCCTTTGTTTGTTGTCATTTATTTTAATCTGACAATAAAGAGGAAAACCCCTTTGCTTTGCCAGCAGAAGGATTTCTTCCAGTTCTGGTTCTCATCTACAATTTGCAAATGAATCAGTTGATGACTAATAGAAATGAGATTCTGTAAAGTGCATCCTGGTGAGAAAGTTCAAGAAGCAAATAAAAACAGCACTCGCAGAATGAGAGCCTGAGTTAATATTTCCTTAGGAATTATTAGAAATGGCAGGGATTTTGTGCCACATTTGAGTTGGGCTGTTTACAATCTAAATTTAAATTGTCAATTGGAACAGTTAGTCAGCATCCGATGCAATGGTAATCTTTTATCTGGATATTAAGAAACAAAAATAAGTTAATTATTTCCCTGGATGGCTTGTCATTCAGATAAGAAGTGCAAACATTACATTGAGCCTTGTAGATCAGAGAAATGTTGTGGTGCAGAAGGAGGCCATTTCGCCTGTTGTGTCTGCAACAGCTCTCCAAATGAGCATCGCGGCTTAGTGCCATTCCTCTGTGTTTTCCCTGGACCTCTGCACATTGTTTCCATCCATCCACTGCCCTCATGGATGCCTCAGTGTCCTCTGGAATGCCAATTTCGCTTTGTTCCTTGTGGAATTATTTTGGCTGCCTTGTACAAAGGACAATTATAATGGCCAAGAGGATGTTGACAATGTATTTACACATTTAATGCTGAGTTGTAAAGTGTTTGCACAAGCCTCAGTGCAACAAGTGCACTTTGTTTAAACATCCATTGTTAATGTGTAAGCCTTGATAGGGTGTCGCAACTTATGTTGGGATAAATTCCAACATTTCAGTACTTCATTTAAAATGTCTTCACATATGACAGCAGTGTTTTCAGGGTAGTCATCTGGAGCTAGAATGTTGAGTAATTTTCTCCTTCTTAACCCAGTATCAATGTTCCACTTTGTCCAGGCATTATATGTATTTTGATGCATAAATTTATTCGGGGCAAGTTAAGAGCACAGCTGAAAATTTCAAAATAATCCATCTCAATGAAGTAAGCCAAGTAAATGTTGTGCTAAACTCTTTAGCATTTTATTAATAGCATTTAAGTGATGGTGACCACACACCATATAATTTTAACTTTCTCACGGAAAAGGAAAAAGAGATGGTCTGCAAAGAAATGACTTTGGATTGGGGGAAGGCAGATTTTGTTAAAATAAAGCAGGATTTGGCTAAAGTAGATTGGGAACAACTTCTAGTGGGAAAATCTACAGTAGAGTAGTGGGAGCTGTGTGTGGGGATGGGTGAGAGTTGCGGGGGGTTGTTGAAAGGTTGGGGGTGCTAAGAGTGATGGTGCCCGGAAGGAAATGGGCAGAGAACAGGTCCAACGTGCTCCCTTTAGAGTAAAACACAGGAGGAACAAGGTTAGAGAACCCTGGATATCTTAGACTATTCAGCACTGGATAGGAGTGGCTTTTAGCAAGGAGGGAACAAATCAGTGAAGGTCTTAGTAGAGTATAGAAAGTGCAGGCGAGGACAGAAAAAGAAGCAATTAGAAGAGCGAAGAGAGAACATGAGGTTCATAGGATAGTCAATAGCGAGGGGCATTATTTTAAAATGAGGGGCAAAATAGAGGGAATGTGAGATAAAATCTTTTCACCCAGAGGATGGTGGGATTCTGGAACTCACTGCTTAAGGAGGGTAGGAGAGGTTGGAATGCTCACAATTTTTTTAAAAAGTATGCGGATGAGCACTTGAAATCTCATAATATTGTGGAATTCATGTAGATTTAATGTGATTTTGTCAGTGCAGACTCGATGGGCCGAAGGGTCTCTTCTGTACAGTACGACTCTATGACATTAATCCGAAAAGTCTTGGTGTTATGCTCAGTTAAATCAACAATAGTAATGTTAGCTAAATAATCTTAAACTAGAAGTCAGGCTGCATGCCTAATATATGAAGATTTAACTACTATTTGAGTGAAGGCCAAAAAGGTACTTATTTTAAAGAAGAGGCAAACAAAAACAGAATGAAATTTCATTTTAGAAGAGATGACAAAGGTAATTGATGAGGGAAGGGCTGTCGATGTGCTTTTTATAGAATTTAGTTTGACATTTGACAAGATCCCACATAGCAGATTAGGACAAAAACTAAAACCACATGGGATTCAGGGTGGGCTGGCTAGAGGAATATGGTTATAGAGGGCAGACAGTAACAGAGGAAGGGTATTTTTTAGAATAGAGATCTGCAGCTAGTAGTGTTCCACTGGGATCAGTGCTGGGACCTCTGTTGTTTGTAGTCTATATAAATAATCTGGAGGAAAATGTGAGTGATCTGGTTAGTAAGCTTGTGGATGACATGAAGATTGGTGGAGTTGCTAATAGTGCTTGGGATTGTCAGAGGATACAATAGGATACAGATATGTTGGAGACTTGGGCCCAGAAATGGCAGATGGAGTTTAATCTGAACAAATGTAAGGTGATGCATTTTGGAGGATTAAATTTAGGTGTGAAATATACTATAAATGATAGATTCCTAAAAAACATTAACATACAGAGGGATGTGAGCATGCAGTCCACAGTTCCCTAAAATTGGCAACATAGGTGGGCAAAATGACTAAGAAAGCATGTGACGTGCTTGCCTTCATAGCCAGGGCAAAGAACACAAGAGTTGGAATGTTATGTTGCAGCTATATAGAGGCCACATTTGGAGTGAAACGTGTAGTTCTAGTTACCGCGTTATCAGGAGGATATGGAAGCTTTGAAGAGTGCAAAGAATGTTCGCTCGGATGTTGCCTGGTTTTGGATGTTGACTATGAGGAGAGATTGAACAAATTGGGATTGTTTTCACTGGAAAGGCTGAGAGGAGATCTGATAGAAGTCTACAAAATAATGAAAGGCATAGACAGGGTGGATACTTAGAAGCTTTTTCCCAGGGTGGATGTGTCAATTACAAGGGGGCATAGGTTCAAAGTGAGAGGGGGAATGTTTTGCAGAGATGTAGGGGGGAAGATTTTCATGTAGAGAGTGGCAGGTGCCTGGAACGTGTTGCCAGAGGAGATGGTGAAAGCAGACATATTAGCAAGATTTAAGAGGCATCTGGATGGGTACATGAATATGGAGGGAAAAGAGGGATACAGACCGAATAATGGCAAAAGGTTTCTTTAGTTTAGATAGGATATCATGATTGGTACAGGCTTGAAGGGCTGAAGGGCCTTCTACTGTGCTTTTCTTTGTTCTTCGTAATTGTTTTAACACAGCAAATTGATTGGATTGCACCAGAAAGAAAAGCAGATTCAATAGCAACATTGAAGAAGGAATTTGATATTCACTTGAAGAAAAATAACCTTGCATTTATTCACCATCTATTATCACCACCAAACATCATAAACATTTTACAGTGAATGAAGTGCTTTGAAGTGTATATGCACAGCGATTGCTCACAAATGACAATTCAATAATGAGTAAACAGTATGTTTTTTTACAATGATTGCAGGATAATTATTGATCAGAATACCAGGAAAGCTCCGGTGCTCCTCCTCAATTTGTGCCATGGGATCTTTTATATCTATCTAAGAGGCAGCTGGGGCCCTCAGTTTACTGTCTTGTCCAAAAGATGGCAGGGGCGAATCTCTGAAACAAAAAACAAAGTGCTGCTGTGAGTGGGAATATCGGTGCATTCCCCACTAATCCTGGCAATGCAGATTAGCTGCTATTCAACAGCACTTAGACATTATTTTGGAGAGTGGAAAGCTTTGCATTGGCTTTGAGAGATACATGGTACAATCACGCTGACAGGCCCTACCTCTCAGAGACCATTGTGTGCTTAGTAAAGGGCACCCCAATCTGAAAGTACAATGACTTGTCTCCCTCCCCTCTGCAATACTCATCATTACACTCCCCCCATCTTCTGCAGACTAGGAAAACATCCCCATCCATTCAATACACTGGGGCAACTTCTCTTCCCCTACCACTAAATGTTTCGGTCATCCCCCTACTGCCCCACCCCACAGACAAACACACAAATACACCCAAACACACACAACTCACAAAAAGCATTTAGACAGTTATATGTAATTACATGCAATTGAGGGATATGGGCCAAGTGCCCAGATGGCATTAGTTTTATGGTAAAAACTGAGCAGCATGCACAAGTTGAGCCAAAGGGCCTGTTTCCATGCTGTAAATCTTTATGACTCAATGACTTTAAGCATCATGGTATCTCAAACCTCTCCCCATCCTTGCCAGCATCATCTCCCTGTCCCCACCCCATCTCACCAAGTGAGCAACATTTTATTTTGGAGTCACCAAAGGCTGCTTTAATCCCCCACCCTCCCAAAAGACCCTTCCTTTGGACCCCCACTTAACAAAGCCAATCGGACACTGCCTTCTTGCAGCCTGACATTTGTAACCTGGCAGTGCCAACCTGGCGATGTGAAGGTGCGAGGGGGACATGCTTAGGTACTGCACAGCCATGTCCCTGACCATTCAGGGGTCACAAAGGCCTCCAAAACCCATGGCATGGTAATCACATGCATCCAGATATTTGTACAGAGACTGTGTCAAGGCCCTCATTGAGGAACCCCTGTACCTCAAGGTTGCCAGCTGCCTGCCTAGTGGAACACCATCTCCAATGCTAGCATCATGTTCAGGCAATAGAGGTTCTGAAATTTCAGCTTAAAAAAATTGGGATTAACTGGGCCCTTATTGTAATCCACTTCAGGAATGAAAGTAATCCACTATGAACAAAACTGTGTTTAGAGAACATCTGAACCAAACCTTACCCCTCTTAACCAGTTCAGATAAAAAGCCCTTTAGAAAACAATTGACGTTAGAGAAAGCTGTTGCTCAAAAGAGGAGGTATTTCATGGTTAAAGGACCATGAAAGGCCTTTTGTAGCTAAACAGTCTCATTGCCTTCTTTGAACTAGTCTGGACCTGTCAATCAAAAGGTTTATTAAAATTAAGGAAGCATGAATTGATACTTCAAACAAGCAGCTAATGTTTGCTTTGAAATGGACTGAAGGGGTTAGAACATAATTATCATTTATTTAATGGCCCAGCTGTGAATATTCTAAACAATGTGAGAGATTCACTGCTTTAAATCATAGAATCCTTTTAGCGTAGAAAGAGGTTATTCGGCTCGTCGAGCCTGCACTGACAACAATTCCACGGGTCCTATGCTTGTAAGCCCTGCTGGTCTCCCTGACACTAATGGGCAATTTAGTATGGCCAACCAAGCTAATCCGCTTATCTTTAGGCTGGGGGAGCAACCACAGCACCTGGAGAAAACACACACAGACACAGGGAGACAGATAGTTACCTGAGCCCAGAACTGAACCCGGATCCCTGGAGTCATGAGGCAGCAGTGCTAACCACTGTGCTACCATGCTGCGCACATTTTATAAGAAAATTTGGTTGAATTCAAACCTTCACTGCATCCCACCTCTCCCCACTCCACCACCCTCCTTCCTGGCAGTTTGGTAGCTGCTGCATAGCCCATGGTTGTAAATTAAAACTGGTACATTCCTACATTTCTCCACTTGGAGCACTTGTGACCTGGTCTCCGTTTTTTCAAGACTTGTTGTGATTGGTGCCCACCGGGTTTCTAGCTTGGGAAGCGGTTTCAGCAGTATCCCGGGAGCTGGAGCATTCTACTTCAATCCCACTAATGATATTTAAATGGTGCTAATGAGTTCTGATCAGGTTCAAACTGTTTCTGGGTGGGAGCCATTCAGTACTAGGTTCAGTGGGCAGGAGACTCAGGAGGAGTTTGATACCCAGCGCAAATCCCATTTTCCCTCATGTCTGATCCAACAGGCCATCGGGAATCCCAGCTATGGCTAATGACCTGGAGAATAGCCTCTGGCATATCCAACAGTGCAGCACTCCATCATACCAAGGACATAGGAGCACAGGAACAGGAATAGGCCATTCAGACTGCCTAGCATGTTCCATTCAATGCAATCATGTCAATGATCCACTTCAATGCCTTTTCCTTGCACAATCCTCATATCCCTTTATCCCATTAATATTTACACATTTGTCAATTTCTGCTTTATGCATACTCAATGACTAAACTTCCATAACCCTCAGTAGTAGACAATTCCCAAGCTTTACCACCCCTTTTACAAATGCACCGTAGAAAGCATTCTTTCCGGTTGTATCACAGCTTGGTATGGCTCCTGCTCTGCCCTGGACTGCAAGAAACTACAATGGGTCATGAATGTAGCCCAATCCATCATGCAAACCAGTTTCCCATCCATTGGCTCTGTCTACACTTCCCACTGCCTCAGCAAAGCAACCAGCATAATTAAGGACCCCATAAATCTTGGATATTTTCTCTTCCACCTTCTTCCATCGGGAAAATGGTACAAAAGTCTGAAATCACAAGAACAGCTTCTTCCTTGCTGACATCAGACTTTTGAATGGTCTTACCTCGCATTAAGTGGATCTTCCTCTATACCCTAGCTACAACTGTAACACTGCATTCTGCACTGTCTCATTTCCTTCTCTATGAACAGTATGCTTTGTCTGCATAGTGCGCAAGAAACAGTGCTTTCCACTGCATCCTAATACATGTGACAACAATAAATCAAATTAAATCAAATCCTCTGACCGAAAGCAATTCTCCTCACCTCAATCCTCCTTACCTTTAAATTGTGTCCCCTGCTTCTAGAGTCCCAAACCAGAGCAATCATCTTAGCTACATCTACCCTGTCTGTCCCTTTTAAGTGTTTGGTAGGTTTCAATGAGATTGTTTCTCATTTTTGCAACTACACTAGAATTTCATCCTAGATTTTTCTGCTCAGGTCCGCAGTGAGGGACCTGAACCCTTACCTTCTGCTCAAGATTCAAGAATGTGACCAGTTGCACTACAGCCATTTCCAGGGCCATAGAGAAGGAGCAGCAAAGTGGAACTAATTGGATAACTCTTTAAAAGAGTCCTCACACACAGTAGTCTGAATGACCTTCTTCAAGGCTGCATGAGGAAACCACTGTCTAAGCCAGTTTTCACAGAATTATAAAATCAACAGTGCAGAAGGGGGCCATTTAGCCATCGAGCCTGCACCTACAATCCCACCCAGGTCCAATCCTCGTAACCCCATACATTTACCCCACCTAATCCCCCTGAGGAAATTTTGCACGTCCAATTAACATAACCTGCACATCTTTGGAATGTGAAAGGAAACCAGACCATCCGGAGGAAACCCACACAGACACGGAGAGAGCATGCAAACTCCACACAGCCAGTCACCTGAGATCTGAATTGAACCCAGGTCCCTAGCACAATGAGACAACAGCGCGAAGCACTGTGCCACCATACTGTCCACATTTTATATGACATTTTAGTAGAATCTGAAACATTTAAGGATTTTCCTGTTGCAACCAGAGACCCAAACAGTTGCCACAAACCCTCAGGACCTAATTCTGGAAGCTCAGTATGGTTGATGTTTGACTCATGTCTGAGAAGTCTGTATCTTAAAGAAATACTGATGGTCTTCATCAGAGATATGAAGAACGTCTCTGAGAAAAGCTTGCAACCTTCACAGCTTTTCATTATGCCAAAGTCAGATCAACGTGTTTGGAGGAAAAGAGTTATCTCCTTGGAATGATGTAAACTATCATTTCAAACCTGTTGTCATCCATTTGGGCATTGACTTCTGGAGCTGAATTCTCATTGGGTGCGAGGTACATTTCAGTGTGTGAATGATTGCCATTTGATTTGTTTAGGAGTAAATCTAATTTTCTGTCACGTGTGCAAATTTGTGCCATTTTACTCTGGTCTTTCCTCAGATTGGCAATACTGGGTTTCAAATTATATACAGGCCTTTGCTGATTTGAGTGGAGGATCAAAATCACATTTCCCCATGTACGCATTTTTATCTGGTAGCATGGAGTTTAGGGATTATCATTAACAGCACACCAGATCTGAAAGTTCATGGAGAAAATTGAGAGGCCATTGAGGAGACAGGAACATTCTAATATCCAATTGTAAAATGTTTCCATACCTTGAAGTGTCATTGTTAGATTCTGGATTATAATGTAGATGTATTTTCATACAGTCATTCTATACAGGGATCTGTCCTGCAAAGGTAAGTGGGCTCTTTCGTTGACCGGCATTGTGTAAATATTCACATGCCTTATAGTACTTTTTCAATGGACAAATTACTATAATGTATTTTAAAATTGCCTTTAATATCACTTTGTTGGTCTCATAATTAATTGAATTGGAAGATCTATCTTTTATCCTGAAAAAGAACCCTACTTTTGATCATAGAAAAGTCTGCATAAACTTACTTGACAGACAGCCTACTTTGAAATGGAATTGGCTATTCATTCTGTCAATAGAGCGAGAAGTTTTTGTTATATACGCTGCTCCATTATAAATGCTTGGCTGAGTTTCAAAAGATTCAACCCAGCAAGTGGTTTCATTAATCCAAGAACCATAAAAACTTTTACTATCTTATAGTAACAGATTGTCTTTCATGTGGTTTTGTGTTTATTTACAAACCTATCACGCACTTAAAAAAGGACAACATTATCCCTTAAGTGTATATTTTTGGCTCAGTATCAATGATAGAAAGTTTGAACTTTAGGATTTTCTTAAATTATGAATGGTTTAACAGTTTACCAATGATTTTAAAGGAATTCCCTATGTTATTAATTCCAAAGAACAGTTTAAAGTGCATCATGGGTGAGTAACTATGCAGGCTAGTTGAGTAGGCATGGATATGGCATTGGCAGCATCGAGGAGGCATGGGGAATGTGATGTGGTGCGGGGTAGAATGGTGAATTTCAGATTGCATACAGGGGAGAGGGGTAAGGTTTTGGGGGCCTTTAAACAATGTTGGGAGATGGGCTGCTGTATTGGAGAACTAAGGCAGGCCTTGTAATTCCCAATGTTTATTTAGAATGAGAGACCATAGCTTTAGGATAAGGGCAGCAGAGTTAAATCAGAGAACCATAGAAAGTGCAGAAAGAGCCATTTGGCCCACCAAGTCTGCACTGATCACAATCCCACCCTGGCCCTATCACCATATCGACCCACTAATCCTCTAACCTACGCGTCTCAGAACTCTTAAGTGGCAATTTTAAAGCATGGCCAATTAACATGATCTGCACATCTTTGAATTGTGGGAGGAAACTCATGCAGACACGAGAAGAATATACAAACTCCACACAGTGACCCAAGCCGCTCATCATGGCTGATCACGTTTCTGTCTCAACAAGCCTCCCATTCGTTGACTTTGTCTACACTTTCCGCTGACTCGGAAAAGCAGCCAGCATAATTAAGGACCCCATGCACCCCCCGACATTCTCTCTTCCACCTTCTTTTGGGAAAAAGACACAAAAGTGTGAGATCACGTACCAGTCGACACAAGAACAGTTTCTTTCCTGCTGCCATTAGGCTTTTGAATTGACCTACCTCATGGCACCATGGTTAGCACAGCTGCTTCACAGTGCTTGAGATCTGGGTTGAATTCCTGGCTTGGATCACTGTCTGTACGGAATTTGCACATTCTCCCTGTGTTTGCGTAGGTTTCGTTGGGTGCTCCAGTTTCCCTGGAGCTGTGAAGTAGCAGTGCTAACCACTCTGCTATTGTGTTGCCCATGAAAAATGAATACTTCTCTTAAAGGATTGTGAATCTATGAAATTCATTACACCAGAGTGCAATGAAGATCGGGATTTCCACAATTTAAGGAGGAGATAAACAAATTTTTAATTAGTCATGGAATGAAGGACTATGATGAGTGGGCAGGAAATAGAAGTTTTGATTTTGATTTGATTTGACTTATTATTGTCACATGTGTTAACATACAGTGAAAAATATTGTTTCTTATGTGCTGTAGAGAGAGATCATATCATTCATGAAGGAAAGGAGAGTGCTCAGAATGTAATGTTACAGTCATAGCTATCGTGTACAGAAAGAGCAACTTAATTTGAGTAAAGTTTATTTATTAGTCACAAATAAGGTTTACATTAACACTGCAACTAAATTATAATGAAATTCCCCAAGTCACCACATTCCAGCACCTGTTAGAGTCAATGCACCTGACCGGCACATCTTTCAGATTATGGGAGGAAACTGGAGTACCCAACGAAACCTACGCAGACACAGGGAGAATGTGCAAACTCCATACAGACATTGATCCAAGCCAAGAATTCAACCCAGATCTCTAGCACTGTGAAGCAGCTGTGAGGTAGGTCAATTCAAAAGCATGATGGCAGCAGGAAAGAAACTGTTCTTGTGTCAGCTGGTATGTGATCTCAGACTTTTGTATCTTTTTCCCAAAAGAAGAAGGTGGAAGACAAAATGTTAGGGGTGCATGAGATCCCTAATTATGCTGGCTGCTTTTCTGAGTCAGCGGAAAGTGTAGACAAAGTCAACGGATGGGAGGCTTGTTGAGGAAGAAACGTGATCAGCCATGATCATACTGATGAGCAGAGAAGGCTCAAGGGGTTAACTTGTCTACTCCTGCTCCTGGTTCTTATGTTTATGTTGATATATTTACCGAAAGAACATTTTTGCTCATCCAGTAGTGGAGATTGGTTGAACAACTTGTCAACTTGGAAACGATGTTTGAAGGGTGGAGTAAGGTGGGAGTGAGCCAGAGAAAGAAATCATGAACACACAAAAGAAATCTTTCCAATGAAATTAGAATCATAGAATCATACAGTGCAGGAGAAACCCTGTGGCCCATCGAGTCTGCACTGACACGCGAGAAACATTTTTCCAAGGGTCAGCACGGAAATGAGAGATAGGAGAGAGACCAAGTACTCCTGAGATAATCATGTAGGAGTAGGTAGAGAAACAGTTTCCTTTTATAGGTTAATGAACTGTACAGAGGATATTCCAGATTTTCAAATAGGATTAACAGGCATGATAAATTATATCAAGGGTAATGGTACAATCTTCTTTTGAAAGAGCTTACAACTCAAATCTATGCCACATCATTTGTCTTTAACAGAGCTGCAATTTTATCTAATGGCTTCAGTACCTAATGATTTTTCAGTAATGTTTGCCGTTGATCTCTGTGAAGCCCCATACACTCTTAGAGTATGTTCATAGTGCAGCTGTACTTTAAATAAATCATGAACAGGATACACATGAGCTAGCCTGGGGTGGGAGGGTTGGGGGGGAGCTGAAAGAATTCTGATTAGGCAGGTTAAAGATTAATAGGTCTAGCTCCCTACATGTAATCACTTACTTTCAAATTGAAAATGCCTTCCTGAGGGTTTTACTCAATGCGATGGCAGATTAAGTCACCTAAGAAAATAGGAATCACTTATTGAAAAGCGACCAAGGTCTCTCTCGCTTCTCTCGCTCTGTGCGGATGCAATGGTGATGGCATGTAAAGTATAGTCTCAATTTACACGGTAATCTCACCCCATAAATTGTCGTCTCAATCGCTCTCCCTCTATAACGGCTGGACAGGGATTATGACTCATTCCAATCTAAGTGCAAACACTAGAGTCTGAAATTTTCTTCACTGCAGGTGGACCTCCAGGGCCCACCACACTTTCTTCATGCAATTGCCATTCTTCCCTCAACCTGAACTGTCTGAAATACAATGGTCTTTATCACACTATTGTTGTTCTAGGAAACAAATAACTTACGTTCATATAGTGTCTTTCTTGGTTTCAGGATAGCTGTACACTAAAGAAGAGCTGGTTAGCACTGTTGCCTCACAGTGCCAGGGTCCTACGTTCCATTCCAGACTTAGGTAACTGCCTGTGCCGAGTCTGTACATTCTCTCCGTATCTGAGTGGGTTTCCTCTGGATGCTTCGGTTTCCTCCCATACTCCAAAAAACGTAGAATCTTACAGAGCAAAAAGAGGTCATTTGGCCCATTGAGTCTGTACCGACCACAATCCCACCCAGGCCCTATCCTCATAACACTAATGCATTTACCCCAGCTGGATCCCTGACATTAAGGGGTAGTTTAGCATAGCCACCTATCCCTAACCTGTGCATCTTTTGACTGTAGAAGGAAACCAGAGCACCCAGAGGGAACCCACACAGACATGGGGAGAATATGCAAACTCCACACAGACTGTGACCCAAGCCAGGAATTGAACCTGGGTACTGACAGGTAGGTGCATGCACAGTGGCCTGCTCAGAACAATGCAGCCTACCTCTCCAGCAGGGATCGACCTGGTTTTTAACAGGAATGATGCTTGGTGTGCAGAGTGTGGGAGATTCTTCTCTAAACTCACAGTGGAATAAACAGTGTTTCTGGACAAATTTGAATTCTTTTGGGAGAATCACCCTCTTAGTTTACATATAATCTAATTAAGACAAGAAGTAAGCTTCAATAGTGTGGCAAACATTGTAGTAAAGTTACATTTTTAGGCAGTACCTTATTAAATTGTTTGTATATTTTACATGCATTTCAGTGTAAGTAGAACATCGGCTTACATCATTCTTTACTGAACTGTTACCATTTCTAAGAATCATTCTTTGACATGACTTTCCCATGGTAAATCTTTTTACTAACTTCTGTTCTACAGCAATTCCAAGTATTTATTTTTCATTTCAACATGACCTTTACTTTGTCTTTGGAATGAAGGATTATCATGTTTAAGAGAGCCAAGGCATTTTGTTTCTTTGCTGTTATTTTCAGGTCCCTCTTCACTCTGGGGTTTTACTGAGTGCTGGATGCCCTACAAGGAGTCAGCACCACATTCTTTAGTAGTAAGGCCTCTCAAAATGATGCGGAACAAACTACTGAGAGAGAATTGAAAGATACTTTCTCATACTAAAACAAGTTAATATATGTGGACATTTCAAGGGCCTGAAATAAAAAGCATTTATTTTTTCCAGTACTGACATCCTTCACCCTAATGCACAGAGACTTACAAAAAATAATACGACAAACACTGCCTGATCTTTCTCATTGGAACCTTACCCTCATTATAAGTTTGTATTTCACAAATGTTGCCTGCTGCATTGCCGAAAGTAGGCATTACAGAATAATCCTTTCACTAACTTCTTCCTCTGATATCAGTAAGGATAACATCCTTGTTTTTCAACTTTGAAAGCTTCACTTGGCATTCCAAACTGAGTTTTCTCAATTACCCGAGTGAAAGTTCATCTAATTCACTGTAAATTTGAAAGAATAATTCTCCAACTTCAAGAGGACCCAGTGTGCTGTACTGCCCAAGTAGTAGAAGTAAGAGGTAAGTGTCAGTAGGTTTAGAGGAGACATGAGGAGGAAGTTTTAATGCAGAGAGTGGTGGGTGTCTGGAATTCACTGCCCGAGTTGGTGGCGGAGGCAGAAGGTCTAAACTCTTCTAAAAAGTATCTGGATGTGAGCGTTAAGGGAGCAGAAAACCACAGCAAAGAAATAAGATGACTTGGCTCTCTTAAATATGATAAACCTCCATTCCAAAGTCAAAATAAACGTGACGTTGAAATGAACAATAAATACCTTGAATAGAAGTCAGTAAGAAGATTTACCGAGGGAAAATGTAGAATCATAGAATTCAACAGCACAGAAGTAGCCCATTTGGCCCATCAAATTTGCACTGACTACAATCCCACCCAGGCCCTATCTTCATAACGCCATGCATTTACCCTAGCTAGTTCTCCTGACCCTAAGGGTCAATTTAGCATGGCCAATCCATGTAACCTGCACATTGTGGACCAGGGATCCTGGTTTAATTACCGGCTTAGGTCATTGTATGGATTTTGCATAGTGTCCCTGTGTCTGTGGAGTTTCGTCCGGGTGCTTTGATTTCCTGCCACAGTTAGGAAATTGGCCATGCTAAATTTTCTCTCAGTGTACCCAAACAGGCAAACTAGAGGATTTTCACTGTAACTTCATTGCAGTGTTAATGTAAACCTACTTGTGACACTAGTAAATAAACTAAAACTTTA
Organism: Sphyrna mokarran; assembly: GCA_024679065.1. Classification (NCBI taxonomy): domain Eukaryota; kingdom Metazoa; phylum Chordata; class Chondrichthyes; order Carcharhiniformes; family Carcharhinidae; genus Sphyrna; species Sphyrna mokarran. The sequence goes on along the minus strand of JAGIQG010000007.1, from coordinate 22,893,331 downwards.
AGTCATTTTGAATATTTTAATACAGTTTAGAATAAGTAGAACAATGTCCTGCGCCATGAGATTAATTTTATTACTCTCTGTCAGACCTATTTTTGGTGTGCAGTGGGGGAAGGGTACATAAAATGTGACAGATGATATGCCTACTGCCTTATTCCTCACACCTAACCCAATCCCCATTAAATGATTTATGGGCAGCCAAAATTGGCACCCTGCCTAACATTTTGAACAATAATTAAGTGCAATCTAACTTGTTCATGGCCAGCTCAATTGAATATTAAGCTGTCCACCACATTACATGATTGGATGGTATGGGCAAGTAAGCAGGAGTGAGAATGTTGTTTTCCTAAAGCAACTTTATGGGCAGAAAGGAAGGTGGCACACCATTTGGGGGCGAGGGTATCCTGTATGTATCAGGGGCATCCCTCCCAAGATGCTACCCTTTTCATACCCCAACCCTCATTGGCTTTCCAGGCCCTACCCCATATCCATACACATTTTACCCACTAATCCTCAAACCTATGCATCTACAGTTAATTTAGCGTGGCTAATCAACCTAACCCACACATCTTTGGTCTGTGGGAGGAAACCGAAGCATCCAGAGGAAACCCATTCAGACACGAGGAGAATGTGCAAACTCCACAGAGACAGTGATCCAAGCCGGGAATTGAACCCAATCCCTGGAGCTGTGAAGTAGCAATGCTAACCACTGTGCTACTGTGCCGCCCTAACAAAAGAAGATTCTTTTCTAGCATTTTTTCCATTAAAATCCTTCCCTTCTTGTTTAAATCTAGTTTATAATGGCTTTAAGAATTCACTTTGCTTTTCATTTCAGCATGACCTTTACTTTTGTCTTGGAAATCATAGTTTATCACATTTAAGAGAACCAAAATATTTTATTCCCTTGCTGTAATTTTCTCCTCCCTGCTCCGGTCGGGCTTTTCTGAGTGCTGAGTGCCCTCCAGGGCTCAACATTACAGCCTCCAGCATTAACACCCCTCACAATGATGTGGAACAATTTACTGAGACAGAACTGAAAAAAGCTTTCTCACATCTAACCATGCCAATATCTACATGTTGTACTGGCAATCATTCCCATGGGCCGAGAATAGAACGGTGTCCCACTATCCAGCACTGATATCCACCTGTGAGACAGGGAACTCACTAAATGTGAAATGATAAAGCTATTTCACGCTGCTACTACATAGCAGCTATGCAAGGGGTATTTCCCACCAACAGGATGCTGCTGTCAGTCCAAAAAGACATTCTGCCTCTCACACAGAATGCCAAATTGATTTCAGTGCTGCTGCCAATTTAGATATGGAGGCCATACAAATCAGGTCAAATCAAATAACATGTTCCCTCAGCTGTTCCTTGTAGGCAGAGCGCAGACCCTATTTAACCAGTCCCGGCTTGCAAAACCCGAAACAAAACATTGACTGTCCAATGTGATTCCAGTGATTTGGCAGCACTTACTGAACATTTCTGAGTGCGTAGTATCTGCAATAACAACCAATTTAAAATCATCGATCAAGCTCAGGATATAAAAGCAAATTATTGTGGATGCTAGAATCTGAAACAGAAACAGAAAATGCTGGAAAATCTCAGCAGACCTGACAGCATCTGAGGAGAGAGAACAGAGCTAATGACTCTTTGTCAGAGCTGAAGACAATAGAAAATAGGATGATATGATACAGAGGAAATGTTTGGGGTAAGTTTTTCACTCAGAGGGTGGTGGGTGAGTGGAATCGGCAGCCGTCGATGGTGGTGGAAGTGAACTCATTGGGGTCTTTTAAGAGACATCTGGATGAGTAAATGGGATTTAATGGGATTGAGAGTTATAGTTAGTCTAGTAGGTAGGGATATGATCAACATAAGTTTTGGGAAGAAAGGCTTGTTTGTGCTGTGGTTTTTTTATGATTCTATGTTCTATGATATTCCTACTGTTGGGAATGGGGGGAACAGAATTTATTCAAAACTTTATTTTAAAGTTATTTTAAAATAATTTGTTTAAATTGACAAAGATGTCATGGATAAAGTGACAAAGGGAATGTAAATAGCAGGTTGAATGAATGACAGATAGAGCTTAATTTAAATAAATACAATGTGATGCATTTTGGTTGATTGAACCAGGGCAGTTAATGATGGGGTGTTGGGGAGAGATATAGAACAAAGAACTCTAAGGGTACAGGTTCATACCTTCTTGAAAAAGGAGTCGTAGATGAACAGTGTGAGCTGGACATTTGGCGGGTCAGAGGTCAATGATACCTGGCATTTGTGGGCACTGCCATCTCAGTAGAGAGAGGTTCTGATGAGAGATGTGGGAGTTCAAAGATATTGTAAGATGTTGGCTCTTGGTACAATGCAATGTGATGGCATGTGAAATTGTGGTAACATTCCCAGGAGTGCTGGGAGGTGATGGGGTGCTGGGGGGAATGACAGAAGGTTGGAATGCCAAAGGAAAATAAGGAGCACTTATTCTTGCTGAAGCGAATAGATGATTCAACTCTTTCAGCATTGCACACTTGTCCTCATGGTTAGGTTGCAGGTACTGACCAGCACTGTCACCGTCTCCCAGGCAGGATTCGTCACCTTGCCAGAGGGCCTCCTGCCAGCCTGAATGTAGATTCTAGCCCACTTCTCCTCCATGGCACCCAGCTGAGGGCCCACTCCGTAATTCTGGGATTTGGTTCCCTCACTGCCATTTTCCTGGTTTGAATGAGATCAAATGTTGTGGAACTGTTTAAATGCAGTTTCACTGAACTGCTGAGATGAACTCTGAGGGAGGGAAAATCAGACTCTTTATGCCTCGGGCATGGCATTGTTTATGCTTCAAAATTTCAAAGCGCCTGACAGTTCCAGTCTGATTTGCATTGTCAGAGCTGGCATGAATCGCACCAATTTTCTTGCCAAAAATGACAAAGAAATGGCCGAGTGACTGAATACACACTTTGGTTCTGTCTTCACAAAAGAGGACACAAATCAGATGCCAGAAATGTTGGAGAATGCAAGATTTAATGAGAGGGAAGAACTGAGGGAGATCAGTATTAGTGAAGAAATGGTGCTGGAAAATTGATGAAATTGAAAGCGGATAAATCCCCAGGGGCCTGATAACCTACATCCCAGAGTACTTAAGGAAGTGGCTCTAGAAATAGTGGATAGATTGGTGATTATCTTCCAGGACTTTATAGACTCTGGAACAGTCCCTACAGATTGGAGAGTAGCAAATGTCACTCCAATATTCAAAAAGGGAGGTAGAGAGAAAACAGGGTGTTATAGAGAGAAAAGAGGTAGAGAGAAAACAGAGTACTCTTCATTCACCTGACGAAGAGGAAACCTCGAAAGCTTATGAATTTATTATCAAATAAATCGTTTGGACTTAAACCTGGTATTGTCAGACTTCTTACAGCATCAGACAGAGTCAGTGTGGATTTATGAAGGGATTTATGAAATCTGTTGAAACCAGTAGAGTTGACAAGGAAGAAATAAGTTGACATGGTATATTTGGTCTTTCTGAAGTGTTTGATAAAGTCCTGCACAAGAGATTATTGAGCAAGGTTAAATCTCATGAGATTGGGGGAAATGTATTGAGATGGATAGAAATCTGATTGGCAGAGAGGCAGAGAATTAAGGATGCTTTTCAAATAGGCAGGTAACAACTAATGGGGTGTCACAGGGATCGGTGCTGGGACCCCACCTATTCAAAATATATATTCATGATATGAATGAGGGAATAAAATGCAACATCTCAAAATTTGCAGATGATACCAAGTTGAGAGGAAGGGTAAAATATGACGAGGATGCAGAGATCCTTCAGAATGATCTAGACAGGTTATGCTAATCAATGGTAGATGCAGTAGAATTTGAATAAATGCAAGGTTATTCATTTCAGAAGCAAAAACAAGAAGGCAGTTTACTACCTGAATGGCTATAAATTGGGAGAGGGGAGTATGTGGCGGGACCTGGATATCCTTATGGACCAGGCACTGAAGATAAGCACACAAGTGCAGCAGACGGTAAAGAAGGCAAATGGTAAGTTGGCCTTCTCTGTAAGAGGTTTTGAGTACAAGAGTAGGGATGTGTATTTTTACAACTATAAGGGCCCTTGGTGAGGCCACACTAGAGTATTGTGTGCAGCTGGGTCCCCATTTCTGAGGAAGTATGTTCTTGCTCTCGAGCGGGTGCAGCAAAGGTTTACCAGGCTGATTCTGGGATGGTAGGACTGATGTATGAGCAGAAATGAGGTTAAGATTGTTTTCTTTGGAGTTCAGACAAAGGAGGGGGGAATCTCATTAAGACTTATAAAATTCTAACAGAATTAGATGGGGTAGATGGAAGAAGGATGTTTCCAATAATGGGACAGTCCAGAACCAGAGGTCACAGTCTGAGGATTCAGGGTAGACTATTTAGGACGGAGATGAGGAGACATTTCTTCACTCAAAGTGCGATGAGCCCATGGAATTCATTCCCACAAGAAATAGTTGATGCCAAAACATTGAATGTATTCAATAGGCAGTTGGATATCACACTTGGGGCAAATGGGATCAATTATGGGGAAAAAGCAGGATGAGGCTACTGAGTTGGATGATCAGCCATGATCATAATGAATGGTGGAGCAGGCTCAAAGAGCCAAATGGCGTCCTCCTGCTCCTACCTTTTTGTGACATCTCGGTTAGGATTTTCCAGCCACACTTGCTCCAAGGCCAGAAATACCCGCCCAAGGTCAATGGACCTTTGCTTGGTTCACTAAATTTTCTGTCCATCCCGCTATTATTCCCGTGGCAGATGTTATAGGAAAATGCGCAACGTCAATTTAAATGTATTTGCATGTATTTCTTCATTTCTTCCTTTATCGCTGTTTTCACCGATCTGGAATCGCGCCAAAATGAACCTGCTGAATAAAAGTCTGAATCGGTTATTCCAGTTGCTGGAGAACGAGTTCAGAGCTTCCAACAGCTCCCTGATTCTGATCAGTGCTGAGGGAGCAGGAAGAAGGTAGTTCAGATCTGGTTTCTGATGGGGTACAGGAGAGTGAGACCAGATCATTGTTGGGGAGGGGAGGAAGAGGAGATGGGTCAGATGTATCTCTGGTGGGGAGGCGGAGTGAGGCCCAGATTATTCTCTCGAAGGGTAGGGGAGGGTGAGGAGAGGTGGGAGGCAGGTAAGATGTATCTTTGGTGGGGAGGGCGGGAGACCGGATTGCTCACTAATGGGGAGGGGAGTGGGCAGATGAATCTCTGATGGGGAGGAGGGGAGGGAGGGCAGGGAGTCTGCTGCCACTCTGCAGGTCGTCGGTGGGGGAGAAAGGGGCAGGAGGTCATGATCAGTCTGGGTAATGGCGGGAGGAGGGTGTTGGTGGATAAAGAGTACAGTGGTATCTCTGGGGGCTATCGCTCCCGCTTTTCACTCCTGGGCTGCTTTCTCTGCTTTCTGTGGCCTAGGAGCGATCTGACGCAGGCATGCTTTTTCAATTCTTTTTCTAACTGCGCATCCACAGGTCAGAGCTCCAATCATTTTGGGCTTGTTAAACCCTACCCACAGTGCGATTCAGGCCCGTGATTTTTTTTCAGGCTCAGTGCGTGTGGGAGTGCCTGAAAGCAGATTCCAAGTTGGATCGGAATTGTGCCCAAATTTAGTACTTAGAATGAAAATGATAAAATCAGGCCTCTTACATTTAAACAGTGAGCCCAAGTTCCAGATTCTCCGCTGACAGTAAATAATCCTTTCCACATCCATCCTGTCAATCCCCCTCAAGGACTTAAATGTTTACCCTGAGCAACTTTGAAAATTCTAGATGTTGACCGATATTACATTTCCTCATTGATCCCATTCATAATTCAACTAATTCAATACAAAAACAAGAAATGGTTGTTGATAAATGAGTTCATATGCAGAAACAATCGGCAATAGTTGAGCAACTTGGCTTCAGGCAATATAGTGCATGAATAAATAATGAGATCAGCGTGCACTAATCGTTTGTGAAGTTTGTTCATTTATTTTGTTGACATGAACCAGGTTCAGCGTATCACATATTAGTTAGTAAACTAGGACTGAAAATAACTTCAGTTTGTTGAGCATACAGTTTACTTTTCAATATGATAGGCATCAAAGTCAATTTATAATAAAGTAGATGCTGGAGTGGATTCAAGATCTTCATGTTAAATGTGGTAACATGAGTTGATTTTTAATCTGAAGGTATTTTCGAATGACGTTATTCTTATTTGGGCCAGAAACACACACAGTATAATGTCTGCCAAATGTATTGCAAGATAGGCAGTTCGGGAGGCTATATATAATTTATTTTTTGATTTGATTTGATTTATTTTCACATATATACAGTGAAAAGTATTGTTTCTTGCATGCCATACAGACATTCTGGCGTTGGACTGGGGTGGGCACAGTAAGAAATCTCACAACACACCAGGTTAAAGTCCAACAGGTTTATTCGGAATCACAAGCTTTCGGAGCGCTGTTCCTTCATCTGATGACTCACCTGATAAAGGAACAGCGCTCCAAAAGCTCATGATACCAAAAAAAAAGTTGGATTTTAACCTGATGTTCTGGGACTTCTTTCCATATAGAGAGCATACTGTTCATAAAGTACACAGGGGAGAAGGAAAGGAGAGAGTGCAAAATATAATGGTACAGTCATAGCTAAGGTGTAGAGAAAGATTAACTGAACATGGTAGGTCCATTCAAAAGTCAGATGGCAGCAGGGAAGAATCTGTTCTTGAGACGGTTGATACATAATCTCAAACTTTCATATCTTTTTCCTGATGGAATAAGGTGGAAGAGAGGATGTTGGGGTGCGTGGGATCCTTGATTATGCTGGCTGTTTTTCTGAGGCAGTGGGAAATGTAGACTGAGTCAATGGATGGGAGGCCAGTTTGTGAGACAGACTGGGCTGACTCTTCATAATTTCTTACAGTATTGGTTCAGAAATGAATTCCAATGTCTCAACTCTCTGCATGTTGGCACTGATATTATGGCTGTGCCACTTGCAGATTTTTTTGTGCCATTTTTAAAGATATTTAGGAAATAACCTTACAATAACTATGCAAAATTAGGGTTAAACAATTAAATACGTCTTTCCCCATTCTTGAACTGAAGGGCTTCCCAATGTTTCATTGGTAAATATGTCACCTCCCACCGAACTCTCTAGATTAGGAAAATACTTTCAGCCCCTTATTTCACGTGCTGACTTTACAGATCTCACCTCAGGGATTGGTTTTAATTGGAATATTGCCTTTAGTAATTTATAAATAGGAAGGTGATAAAGCAAGGTTTCCAATCACTCCCTGGTGAAATCTGCCAGGAGTTGCATGTATTAACCTTCTGTTTTATGAATAACTTTATGACATAATGTTAATATTATTCTCTTTTTCTTATTCTTCTCAGGAGTTTTCACTCAAAGTAGTCAAATCCCTGTCAAGCTCACTGTCTAGACTCACAACATGAAGGATGGCATTTGGGTGAAGTACTGGATTACGTAAATGAAAATCATAATAAATCTTTGTCGCTCTGAGTGTCAGTGCAGTTTGATATCTCTATCTATATATTATGATAATCAGTGTATCCTGTCATTTTTTTTTATTCACAGGTCTGAAGTTGAGAATCCTGACAGGAGTTTCAGTGTCCATGCCTAGCGTTAGCTGTCTGGTCATGTTTGAACGGGCAGTCATTAGTTGCTGGCATTCTCACCTCTGAGTTAGATAGCTTCAAGTTCAATCCCAAGGTGTGGGCACAACAATAAAGACTAACACTCCAGTACAGTACTGAGGAAGTGCAGGCCTTTCACCCTCTGCAAAATGCATTTCAAAAGTTGATCATGTGTGTTGTGAAAATATTCCGAACATTGGGCAGGGTTTTATGGTCACACCTGCCCTGAAACTGGAAATTCCCGCTCAAGGCCAATGGATCTTTAAATGCTCTGTCAACTGTTTCTTCTTGCCTGTGATGATTCCTGAAATGGCCTGGACCATAACATTTATCCCATGATTCCGTATGTGCCAACTACTGTGCCATCATGCCACCCCTATGATGTTGATGTTGTCAAGCAGGAAGATCATAAGATGTTCTCAGTTAGAGAATGTGAACATGGGGAATGAGAGTGACATGGAAAGGAATAGATAGGGTGGATTCTCGGAGGCTATTTCCCATGGCTGAAATGATCGCTACAAGAGGACACAGGTTTAAGGTGTTGGGGAACAAGTACAGAGGAGATGTCAGGGGTAAGTTTTTCTCTCAGAGGGTGGTGAGTGAATGGAATCAGCTGCCATCAGTAGTGGTAGAGGCCAAATCGCTGGGGTCTTTTAAGAGACTTTTGGATGAGTACATGGGATTTAATGGGATTGGGAATTGCGGATAGTTCTATAGCCTGGTAAGTATAGATATGATCGGCACAACTTGTGGGCCGAAGGGCCTGTTTGTACTGTAGTGTTCTATATTCTACGTTCTATGGATGAAAGTATATCCCAATGGCAAAAATAGCCAAACTATAATTTGGAGATTCAGAATTTACTTTCATCATCAATTTAACTACAGCAATAATGTGTGCCACAGAAATGCCAGGCAATGATTATCTCCAACAAGAAAGAATCATTCCTTGACATTCAATGGCAATTCCATTGTTGAATTTCCTACTATCAATATCTTTGGGTTATCATTGTTGTGGTAAATAATTGAAATCACTCAAATCTGTAAGTTGCAGTAACAGAGACTTTTATTCACAAGTATGCCTGGGAGACACAACCTGCTCCTACAGGGTGTTTCCTGATACAAGGCTGTATAACATTGGTTATCCCCATGACAACCCCCACGACATACAAGGGGAATCCCTAATTCATCTTCCAGTCCCACTTGCAGAGCATAAGCGCCATGGTGATTGGTAATTACCTAATCATAAGGAACTCATACACCGTGTCCTTGATGAAGCAGGCTTTTGAGTGGGTCTATTGTTGTATTGGAATCTGTTTGTGTTCACCACAGGCTTGTGGTTTCATTTTATTCTATCTTGTGCATAAAGCACAGCTCCTTTACAGGCAATTCCTGCAGTTATTATATCCCTCTCACCCTATGATATCCTGATAAGCAGAATTATACAGGCTGAAACTGTCCCCTTGATCTAACTGAAGACTGAAGTCTGGGCTTCTTATTGCACTTAATTGGCCAGCAATTAAATCAGTTGACCATTGAAGGCTCACACAAAATTTCCAATGTCTTTTGGGCCAAGCATTGGGGAACCATGATGCCAAAACTAAATTCTATCTATTGTCCTTGGAAGAGTATAGTGCAGATTCACTGGAAGACCAGGACTAAAGAGTTAAATTATGAGGATAAATTGTACAATTCTCCTTGACTTCAGCTGATTGACTCCTTTAAAATAATAAAGAAATTGAGTAGGATTGATGTTGAGAGGTTGTTTCCCCTGGTGAGAAACAAGCAGAACTGGTTTAAATCTTAAAATTAGATATACAACATTTAAGAGGCAAAATTAAGAGGCACTTTTTGAAAATATCTCAGCCAGAGGGTGAGGACTAATAAATGTTTGTTACGCAGGGCATCAAGAAATTTGGATTTTAAAAAGGCCTTCCATTTATTTGTTGTTTTTCATCAACTTGGGTTGCCCTGAAGCATTTTACTTTTTTTTGAAGCAAAGACGCAGTGAAATTTAAGATCAAAGGTGGGTAAATTAAGTTGAAATACAAATCAGTTACGATCTAATTGAATGACAGCACATGCTCGAGGGAGAAAATGGTCGACTCATAGTCTGATCTTCTTCTACACCAGCTTTATCTTTTCGTTCTGAATTTTAATTTTTTTTTGGCTGAAGGATCTCAATTTCTTTCATTATATCTTAGTCTTCTGATGCTGGTAATTATCCTTGTGGCTCTTCTTTGAACATCCCATAAGATTAGAATGTGTCCATTTTATCTTGGTAATTAAAATTCAACGCTGTCTTCGTATGGTTAGAGTGCTATTGAGAGTGCTGTTCTCCAACTTGCATCCAAGTGGACTTTATATTATGTGCGCCTGATTGCTTGTTACACTATCATAAATGAAAGTGTTAAACATTGAGCCAGATTCTCATCTTGGGGCCAGGAATTGGGAGTTGGTCCAATTCCCCAACATTGAAATCCCGCCTTCTTCCCAGCATTGTGGGGAGGTAGGTATTGGCTAGTGTCAGGGCTGTGGCTTCCAGAGAGAGGCATGAAGTAGAAACAGAGATAGATGAATGCTAAGGCAGGGGACTTAAAAAGATCTGCCCCCATTCACTTGGAGATCAACTTGCTAGGGTGATGAGTGTATGGTCCCCTAACTGTGACTTTCAACCCCATCTCAGCCTCTCAATTCCAGAAGCTTTTCATATCACCTCAATGCCAAGACTCTTCCATATCTCCTTACCTAATTACTCCCCCACCCACACACCGCCCTCATGTCCCAAAACCCCTCATCTCCCATAAGCCCACCTAGCCATTACATACTTTCCTAACCTCTATAATCTTCACATTTTCCATACCAATTCTATATCCCCTAAACTACCTGCCTCCCCATTCACCACATACCCCATACTCGCACACCCAATATCCACTATTTGCAGAACCCATGATCCCGATTAAGAATTATTTAATTTGCTCATAAAACTGTCAAGAGAAACAAGAGACAAATAGTTGCTTGGTGGCACTGAACAGTATTGATGAAAAAGAAACATCTCTACATGAGTAGAGATGCAGGAATGCTAAATTTCGAAGTGCAGCAACTATTTGTACTATATGAGAAAAAGATGACAAGTAGATTCTGATTGATCAAGACATTGCCATGGAGAGTGCACTAGGGAGTAGTTTTCTTCCAAAGTTTTGTTTAATTTCAAGAAAAGCAAGCAAAAAGAAAACTCTACAATTTCCGATTGTCATGGAGATTGAAATAGACAAGGAGCCATCCATGCTTAAGTTTAATTCAAAGTGGCAAAACACCTGGACATGTTCTTTCTGCTTGCCTTGCGGGTGCCTACATGTAGCTTCCAGCAAGCATAAATGAGCCACTGTGAGCCTGACTTATGATCTTAAATTGGTTGTTCATGCAATTATTTGCACACTTATAAAGTGCTCTCCAAGCACAAAATTAATGTTGGACACGGTGTTCTGACTTCCACAAGCATAGACTATTGAGTGTGTGCAGTACTCTGCATGTTGCAAATCAGAGTAGGGACATGCTGTTTAAGATGATTCGCCAATCATTGGAGCATAAGGTCTACCTGGCAAAACACCAGCACTGAAATTCATATGTCATATTGCTCATTCTCTATGAATGTATGCTTTCTCTATGAATGTATATTTTGTCTGTATAGCATGCAAAAACAATACTTTTCACTGTATAGCAATACATGTGACAATAATAAATCAGATAGGATCATTTGTGTGAAAGGCAGAAGGTTGTTTTAACTTGACAGCAGGATGCTATTAGCGGAGAATAGCACTCGTCTTGCTACTGCACAATAGCAACATGAAATGATTAGCTTGAAGTTTATTTATTATTAATATCACAAGTAGACTTACATTAACACTGCAATGAAGTTACTGTGAAAATCCCTTAGTCACAACACTCAGTTTAGGTACAGTGAGGGAGAATTTAGCATAGCCAATGTACCTAACTGTCAAGTCTTTCAGACTGTGGGAAGAAACCAGAGCACCTGAAGGAAACCCATGAAGACATGGGGAAAAGGTGCGGACTCCACACAGACAGTGAACTAAGCCGTGAATCGAAGCTGGGACCCTGGCACTGTGACGTAGCAATACTAAGCACTGTGCCATCTTAAAGCCTGCAGCTTCATCTACTATACAAATGTTTGAGCCATTTCACACTTCCAGCATAATCTGGGGTAGACTGAATACTCTTCAGATATGAAAGTAGTAGTCATTTATGAGTTTGTGTGATACATAGCAAGCAACGATCTAATGTATCTCAAGATAACCTTCATGTGCGCAATTTCAGTGTCAAGCTCACACAGTGGGCAAAAGACTTGGATCCTATTTATGACTGCTGATAAGATCAATCTTAAACCCTGTAGAACTGCAAGAATCCTAACACATATATTGACCAGTGAAGGAAGGTTTGTAATTTATACCGGTAGAGAATTTCTCCACTAGTGAAAACAAGGAAAGGGAACACAATGGACTGCTCCATTAAAAAGGAGAATTTGAATACAGGATGGAAAACATTCATGTGAAAAGATATCCTTAATAGAGCTTCAGATTCAAATATAGAAAACATGTTATCTAAGTATCAGAAGTAGACATGGTGTTGAAGGCTAGGGATTCATTAATTAATTTTAAGATCGATGCATTCCTTCTCTGCCTCTGCCTCAAAATTTATCATTTAATTGCTTAGCAGATATCTGCTTTGGCCTTTCCCTGTCGTGAGGCACTTCATAGTTCATAAATTCACTCTATTGCGCAGGTTTCGCTAAATCTCTGCCTTCATTCTCTTGCAGGAAGATTGAAAACGGTGGGTTAAAACATCCAATGAGTGGTGAACCAGAGAAATGAGGTGGGAGTTTGTCGGAATGTCCTATTAGAATTGCCATGTTGGACTACGCAACTGCAAGGGATGCAGGTCTATCTCCGAAGAAAATATTGGATGGCCTTTTCAAAGGACAGGACCCCCCCATCATCCAAGCTGCCTTTTTCCCCTATTCTACTATCCAGAGAACACAATATACCTTGAGGGAAAAGATAAATCAGGGAAAAGATCCCTCTTATGTTATAAATAGGATTTTCACAGATGTTTGACATGAATGAACGTTGAATTACCACCCCCCCCCCACCAAAAAGAACATTCATTTTTTTGGCATAATTGTCAAAGTATTCAAGGTAAATGAACAGATCATGACAATGAGAAAATTAAGATCATCCGTAACACTGACCAATTTTCCTTAAAAAATAATTCAGACTTGTTGGAATAATTCAGACTTAATGGAAGAGAAGGGAATGGTTTAGTTTGGAGGGGCATTGCTTTTTATTTTGGTCGGCACAACATCGAAGGCCGAAGGGCCTGTTCTGTGCTGTAATGTTCTATGTTCTATGTTTATTCTGATTTCAACTATGTTTCAGAAAGTCTTTGATCAAGATGTTCAGAGAAGTAAATAGCTCCTTGGGGGCTTTAATATTAGTTATCATCATGGTTGATATTTCTGCTTGACCCATAGTTCTGATGAAATACTGGTGTAATGCAATAAGTTGGATGACAATGAATATCATTAAAGTAATGTATAGCATATTAAAAACTTCGTTTGGTATTTCTGTTAGGATGTTCAGTTGCTCAAGGAATGTACTGCTGAAGGTTTACAAATGTATTGCAATGTTGACAAATGGTGCTAACTAATAATGCAAATTATCAGAAGAGAGGATACCCAAGAAAATCATGGGATTGGAAGAGGCAGTAGTCTAGTAGTTTTGTCACTGAACTAGCAATCCACAAATCCAGGATGAGAACAGACGTTCAAATCCCACCATGATGAACTTTGAATTCAATAAAAATCTGAATGACCATGAAATGATTATCATAAAGCCCCATCTGTCATCCTTACTTGGTCTAACCTAGATGTGACTCTAGATCCACAGGAATGTCGTTGACTGTTAAATGTTCTTAGGGATAGGCAATAAATGCTGGCCCAGCCAGCGATGTCCATCTTCCCATGAATGAGTCGAAACTAAATTCAATGACACCTAACTAAAGCAGTCAGTGTCTGGGTGAACTAAAATTGTTCTGGCACAGGAAAAAAATTCTGTAAGTTTCCACTTTCTTTCAAGAATACCTTTGTCAAACAACAACCTTCAATTGAACGAATATTGTCAAAGAAAAAGTGCAACTCCATGAGATATGTTGAATAGTCCATGATGTCGACTTTCTCCATGGATAACATACAAGCTTCAGCCAGTATCAAAGCCTTTGGCAGCAAGGCAATAGAAATCATTGTAGAGAAAAACTTGGCATCATTACATACATATAAAACTGCTGAAGCTAAGCACAAACTAATGTTGTTGCTTTCAAGGGATTGACTGGCAATAAAATTCTCAGGTTCCCAATCCAGCAGGGAAAATGTGACAGGCTTATGCCAACGCACATCCTAGGATGATAATCCCATCAGAAACCTTGGGATTAACTAATTTCCATGATCAACGATTCTGCACTTCAACTCAGCATTAAAGCACCGACAATCACAAGTCTTCACTCTGACCCAAGATCCCGGTTGAGGCCGTCCTCACATGTGCGGAACTTAGTTATCAGTTTCTGCTTGGTGATTCTGCATTGTCATGTGTCTTGAAGGCTGCTTTGGGGAATACTTATCCAAAGATTGGTGGCTGAATGCTCTTGACTGCTGAAATGTTCCCTGACTTGAAGGGAACACTTCTGCCTCGGCAAATGTTGTGTGGTGTCCATTCGTCTGTTGTTGTAGCATCTGCACGGTCTCGCCAATGTACCATACCTCAGGACATCCTTATCTATTCCTCAAACACGAGGGCAACTTCAACCGGGATCTTGGGTTCATGTAACACCACGATACATCCTAGGTTTGAAAAACCCTACCAATAGCTGGCTTGAGACAATTCACACCTCTTTAACCTTGATTATCCCACTCTCCACTAACATTGTCTGTACCTGTAATTGATTACCTCTAAAGATTCATATTCTTCACATTCTAATCTGTAATTATTTTCCATTTGCGTGTTTCTGTATATGCCATATTTTTGAACCTACCTTCACTCACCCGATCAAGGAGCAGTGCTCCAAAAGCTCGTGATTCCAAATAAACCTGTTGGATTTTAACCTAGTGTTGTGAGACTTCTTACTGTGCCCACTCCGGTCCAATGTCAGCATCTCCACGTTACGGTTTCCTTTTTGAAAGCTTTGATTGAATTTTGCTCTACCTGATCATCAGGCAATACACTCAATAGCTGAATGAAAAGATTTTTTTCTCTTCTGTCTTTTGATTCACTTACTATTTCCTTAAAATCTCTGCACTCTCATTCTCAATGCTTGCACCCATGGGGACTGTTTTTCCCCATCTACCCAGTCCAGATTCCTCGTGGTATGGTGGCATAGTGGTTGGCACTGCTGCCTCATAGCATCTGGGACCCAGGTTCAATGCTGGCCTCAAAATACAGTAAGTGTAGAGTTTACATATTCTCCTTGGGAATGTATTTGTTTCCTTTGGATGCTCCGATTTGATCCCACAGTCCAAAGATGTGCAAGTTAGGTAGATTGGCCATGCTAAATTGCCCCTTCATATCCAAAGTTGTTTTGGTTCAGTGCATTGGCCTTGGTAAACACATGGATTGCAGGGATAGGACAATGGAAAGGGCCTGGGTGGGATGTTGTTTCAGAAAGTCAGTAGAAGCTTGATGCGCCAAATGGCCTCCTCCTGTTCTGTAGGGATTCTATGATTCCATGATGTTGAATACCTTTTTATCTCTGTAGAATCTCCTCTTAGCCTTCTTTCCTCCAAGAGAAACAGCCCTAACTTTTCTAAACTATCTTCATAACAGAAGTTCTTCATCCCTAGAAGTATTCTCTGAATGTTTGCTGCCCTCTCTCCAATGTCTTGACGTCCTTCCTAAAGTGCGACACTGAGGACTGGACAGAATAATCCATAAGATCATAAAACATAGGAGCAGAATTAGGCCATTCTTCCCATCCAAGTGCTCGCCATTCAATCATGATTGATATTTTTCTCATCCCCATTCTCCTGCGTTTTCCCCATAATCCCTGATCCCCTTATTAATCAAGAATCTATCTAGCTCTGTCTTAAAAACACTCAATGATCTGTCCTCCACAGCATTCTGTGATAAAGAGTTCCTTAGATTCATCAATCTTTGGCTGAAGAAATTCTTCCTCATCTCTGTTTTAAAGGATCATCCCTTTAGCCTGAGTTTGTGCCCTCTGGTTCTAATTTTTACCCCTAGTGAAAACATCCTCTCCATATTCATTCTATCCAGGCCTCTCAATATCCTGTAAGTTTCAATAAGATCCACCCTCATCCTTCTAAACTCCAATGAGTACAGACACAGACCACTCAACGATTCCTCATATGACAAGCTCTTCATTCTAAGATCATTTTTGTGAACCTCTTCAGGACCCTTTCCAAGGCCAGCACATCCTTCCTTGGATATGGGATCCAAAACTGCTCGCAATACTCCAAATGGGTTCTGATCAGGACCTTATACAGCCTCAGAAGTAAATACCTGCTCTTGTACTCTAGCTCTCTCAACATGAATGCTAACATTGCATTTGCCTTCCTAACTGCTGATTGAACCTGCATGTTAACCTTAACCTTATTCCGGTTAAGGGTGAACTAGTGTCTTATACCCGTTCAACATAACCGCCTTATTCTTGCACTCCATGATGCTCTTATAAAGTCTGGGATTGCATTTGCATTAACCATAACTTGTTCTGCCAACTTCAATGACTTATACACAAATACACTCTGGTCTTCCACCAGAGTCCTGCTTGTTGCGATTGAAGATTTGGCATGGTGGGTGTTGCAAGATCCTGATCCATGCAATCGTAGATTAAACTGGTTCGTGGACTCCCAGGCAGCCTCTATTTCCAGGTCCCTCTGCTTTGACATCCTATTCAGAATTGAGTCCTTTATTTTAATATTGTTTCTCCAACTTTTTCCAATCAAAATGAATTGTTTAACAATTTTCTGCCGTGAACTTCATGTGCCATTTGTTTGCCCATTTCCCTCAATTTGTCTACGTCTTTTTGATGTCCAGCACTATGCTTCCCACTGTTCACAATGGGGTTTGGCCATTGTCTAGTCTCCCCACAGCATCTTTCTTGCAGCTAGAAGCAGCACACCATTCATAGAATCCCTATAGTGCAGAAGGAGGCCATTTGGCCCATCCAGTCTGCACTGATTCAGCATCTTCCTTGCAATCCCTGATCTGCACATTTTAGGCCACTGAGAGGTAATTGAGCATGGCCAATCCACCTAACCTGAACATCTTTCAGATCATGTAAGAAGATTGAAGCACCTGGAGGAAACCCACGCAGATGTGGAGAGAATGTGCAGATTCTACACAGACAGTTGCCAAAACTGGATTGAATCTGGTCCCAGTTGCTTTGCCAACCATTGTGCACCATTCTGCTGTTTCCAATGGGATTTCCCATTGACCGCAGCCCACACTGCCAAAAAACCCCACAGTGGGAGTACACCGTCGGTGGGACTGGAAAATCCTGCCGGCGTGAAACAGCTGGAGAATTCCAGCCAAAATGTTTCCAAGTTTTGTATCATCTGCAATTTTTTTCAATTGTTCTCTGTACATTAAGATCAAGGTTACATATATAAAAAGCAAGGGTCCCAATAACTAACCTAAGTTTTTCAGTCAGAGGGTGGTGAGTGAATGGAATCGGCTGCCATCGGAGGTTGTTGAGGCAAACTCACTGGGGTCTTTACTCATCTTCTGGATGAGTATATGGAAACGAATAGGATAGGGGGTTATAGATAGGTCTGTGGATTGGTGGATGTGATCGGCGCAACTTGTGGGCCGAAGGGCCTGTTTGTGCTGTATTGTTCTATGTTCTAACCCTGGGAAACTCCTTCAGCTGGAAAAAATATCCATTAACTACTCTCTGTTTGCCATCACTCAGCTAATTTAGGAGCCAAATTCATGTTATATAAATCAGTGCCACTAATTCAGTTGAGCCCTGTGAATGGCATGCTGGCTGATAAAGCACGAAACACTACTTACCTATATTTTTAAATATGGATGCCTTGTTCTCAGATAATTTTGTAAAAATCCACTATCTTGCCCAACAGCTCTTTGTACTGGGGAAAATGTCAAGTGGGACTGTAAAAGTATGAGCAGTACAACATTTATATGTTTGATGGATATGAAAAATTGCAGCTATTTTTCTTTTGCAAAACAGCTATTCATTCAATCTAAAAACGCTATAACAGGCTAAAATATAATAACGCAATAAACTGAACTAAATATGTTCTCCACGGAAAGATATTTCATCTGAGCACGGGAAAAAATGCACAGTAATTATTGGGAATGGTTATGAAGCAATGTTTATTGGAATACGTTTTGTCGGATTAATTTTATAAAGAGTGCAGAGAAAAGCATTCACCAGGATGAACTATAAACACAGTGTAATAAAATTATTCCTTTATTCTGCCCAACACAATCTAACAATAATGACTGTTCATTACAATTAGCATAAATAATGAAACGGTTTGTGTTTAGCAATCTTTGCTCGTGCTTTAATTAGAAAGAAAATAAGGAAAATTAAAAATACTTCTGGCCAAATGATTCTCACCAGGGAATTATTTATTTTAAATGATCAATCTATATTGCTGCTGCTTAAAGTTCGTTTAGTATAACTAAAATTTTGCGTATCGAAGTCTGCCTCTGATGTATTTTCTTCGGGAAAGCCAATTCCAGTTTTCCCTATCCCTCATCCAGTTTGACGTAACAAGTGATGGGAGGGGGTGGGGTCTATTAGTCTCTCCTATTGCTGGCCAGTTTGATGGCTGGTAAGCCCGGGACCCTCCGAGAGCTGCCTCTCCAGCACCCCTCACGGCTCGAATGTGGCCCCACAACAAATTCCATGCCAGCCGTGACTCCTTCCCCATCCGAGCACCCCAATGTTCAGTCTACCCTGTGAGCAGTTGTGATCCTCCCCACCCTCTCAACAAAGTAGACACCCCTCCTCTTGCGATCCCCGAAGGTCTGGCCACCCCTCGCCCGGGAAGTAGACCACCCCACGTCCACTCCAATCGCTGGCCCTATGCAGAGTGGCACAGGACCTTCTCCATTCCCACCAATTGCTTCTAGGCCCCACACACAATAGGCTTCCCTAGGCACTATCCCATGCTTGATGAGCAGTTCCAAGATGCCCCTGAGCATGGGCACTTTGCCCCTTAGGCAGTGTCAGAGGGCATAGGCTGAAACTGCCAGGGTGCCCATGCCCAGGGTCCTATCCACCCAGCATCTGACACCCGGGGGGGGCTCGATTGTCCCCCTTCACTCTGGCGGGGTCTCTCACTAATTGCCCAATGGTGGGGAGCTACTCTAAACTCCACCAGAATGAAGTACACCTGACGGAGTGGGAGATGCTATAGGACCAGCAAGTTCCGATGATCACACTTAAACTATATTTAAAATATATTAAAAACAGATTTAAATTACTTACCTCCTTCCCACCAGTTTCTAGCGCAGTCCCATGCGCTGGGTATGCAAGTCTGGCAAAATGGCTGACACACAATTCTCCCAACTGGACCCACCAGAAAATTTGTGGGTCGCGATAGGAGAATCGGGCCCAAGGTTCCAACCCTGAAAGGGCGGAGGCCTCATTTAAATACATTTTAATACTTTTGATGTTAATCAATGTCAACAAACAGGAGAGGATTAGCATCGACTTCAGGAAGTGTAGTGGACACATTCTCCTGTCTATATCAATGGGGATGAAGTAGAAATGGTCAAGAGCTTCAAGATGTTAGTTGTCCAAGTCACCAACAATCTGCAATATTCCTCCCATGATGACACTATCGTTAAGAAAGCACACCAATGCCTTTACTTTCTCAGAAGATTAAGGAAGTTTGTTATGTCTACTATGGCTCTGACCAACTTTAACAGATGCACCATAGAAGACATTTCTTTCAGCTTGTATTACAGCTTGGTATGACTCCTGCTCTGTCAAAGCCCGCAAAAAATCACAAAGGATTGTGAAGGAAGCCCAATCCATCACGTAAACCAGCCTCCCATCCACTGACAATTTCTAGATTTCCTGTTGCCTCAGAAAAGCAACCAGCATAATTAAGGACCATGAATAACTCGGGCATTCTTTCTTCCACCTTCTTCCACTGGGGAAAAGATATAAAAGTCTGAAGACATATACCAACTGACTCAAAACAGCTTCTTCCCTTCAGACTTGAAGATGGAGTTGGAGTATAATTTGGCCCTATAATCATCAGTGTACAAGGAGTATAGTATGAGGCTGAGACTACAAACTTGTAGGGCACTGGTGTTTGCTGTGGCAGGGAAATGGTATCTGCTGTGAAACTATTGCAATAGTCAGTGAACTATAGTCAATCCAGACAATCTGGGCTATTGTTTGCCATGACTAACCTTTTGAAGCACTTCATAATGATGGACGTCAGAGCCACCGGAAGGCAATCATTAAGTTACGCCGCCTGGCTTTCTCTGGAATGGAGATGATGACTGACTTTTTGAGGCAAATAGGAATCTCAGATCAGGGTAAGGAAAGGTTAGAGATTCTGCAAATACCCAATGCACCTAATCAGCATGTCTTTTGGACTGTGAGAGATAACTGGAGCACCATGAAAGAAATCCATGTAGACAAAGAGAGAACGTGCAGACTCCACATAGTTAGTGACCCAAGCTGGGAATTAAACCTAGGTCCTTGGCATTCTGAGGCAGGAGGGCTAACCACTGTGATACCATGCCACCTCGTGTTATAGGGTGTTATGCCTATTGTGTGATATAGATCTTGCCAGAATCGATGAGTGTTGCACTCATCCAAAGTGACTCACGGTGTAATTGAACATGATGTGCACAAAGAGCAAATTTCCAAATCACTTAAACCTTCTCAATTATGTGTGGCATGGTGGCACAGTGGTTAACATTGCTGCATCACAGTGCCAGGGACCTGGGTTTAATTCCCAGCTTGGATGAACGTCTGTGTGGTGTCTGCCTGTGTCTGCATGGGCTTCCTCCATATGCTCCGGTTATCTATCTCAATCCAAAAGATGTGCTGGTTAGGTGAATGGCCGTGCTAAATTCTCACTCAGTCTACCTGAACAGATGTTGGATTGTGGCAATTAGAGGATTTTCACAGTAATTTCATTGCAGCATTAATATAAGCCTACTTGTGATAAACAATAAATAAACTTTAGAAGATTCAAAAATTTGTCACGTTGTTTTATAGACTTCAATCTTTCAAATGAAATGTAAAAGAATATTCCATCCTGGTCTTGTTGTTAAATTTCTCTTGGTGCAGTGTACTGGGAAAAACTCACCATGTCAATTCACTGCAGACAATCATTATTAAACTAACTTTATCTCCCCATGGGCAATAGAGAAGACAATGTGATAAAAAGCTAAGATATTGTGATGTACTGCAAATGTCCTGAGATGAATTAAAAAAAAAGTAAAAAAGTACTATATAAATGGATGCACATTAAAATTGTCTGACAATGTATAAAACAATAGCTGTTAAGTTTCCATCTACTTTCTCTTTAACATGACTGTTGACACTTATTTAGATCTGCCCCATAGTTGCATCCACAGAGGAACTAATTGTCCATGAATTATTACGCTACAGATACTCTGCGCATGTGGGAGAACAGACTAGTGATACCTTGTGGCAAGATAATAATGGCAAAATATAAACACTCAAGTAAATTGTTTTTTGATGTAAGTACTATTTTATTATTCAGGTAGAAATGTCGATAAGTGAATATTTTATAGGGATAAAATTGAGCTTATCATAAATGAAAATGCAGTAAGTGGAGGAAATGGAAGAAAAATCAATAGGGATGATTTAAACAAGCAGGAGAAAATATATGAGTTTGTCTCTAAGACATTTAGGGATTTAATTCTCTACTCACTGTGTAAAATAACTTTGTGTACTTTTTTTTAAACAGCAGTTAACCTGTTAAACCAGAATGTAAAACTGAATCAATTTTAAACTGTCGCTGACATCCATCTTAAATGTATTTAAATCAATATGAATCCAAAATGCTCCACGTGCCCCTTGAATATAAAAATAACCAAACCCAAAAAATAGTGGATACAAATATCCAGAAGAAACATAACTTTTGAATCTGACTGGAGTCAATCAAAAATCACATAAAGTTTTCAAGTTTATTTGTTAGTGTCGCAAGTAGGCTTACCTTAACTCTGCAATGAAGTTACTGTGAAAATTCCCAATCACAACTCCAATGCCTGTTCGGGTACACTGAGGGAGAATTTACAAAGTTCTCCTGTGCAGGATTACATAGTTCCTACAATAAAGAAACAAATACTTAATTCAAATGGTTTGAGCTAATATTTATGCCCTGTAGAATATCTTCTCACATCTAAATACCTCTTTTCACCTGTTCTCATGTCCTTCTTAGCGTGGATGCACCATGAGTAGCATGGTGGCATAGTGGTCAACATTGCTGCCTCATAGCGGTTCAATTATGGCTTGGGTGGCTGTCTATGTGGAGTTTGCATGTTCTCCCCATGTCTGCATGGGTTTTGTCCTGGTGCTCCAGTTTTCTCCCAAAGGCCAAAGATATGCAGGTTAGGTGGGTTAGCTAAATTGTCCCAAGATGTGTAGGTTAGGGGGATTAGCGAGGTAAGTATGTGGTGTTACAATGATAGGGTGGAGAAACGGAGCAGAACGGAGAGGCAGTGATTTGGGAATGCGTGTAGTTCGAGTGTTAAGTACATTTTTAACTTTTCTCTTTGTTTAAAGTAGCGAGCGGGGGTAGTTTTTGCCGTTTTTATTTAAACTAACTAGAAACCGGAAGTCGTCATTAGGAGGCTGCCGGTAGTTGTAGTTTTCTAGCTATATAAGTACTAACCTCTGGGTATCGGCCTCATTGTTCCCTTGGAGCAGCATGGAGAGGCAGCGATTTGGGAAAGCGTGTAGTTTGAGTGTTAAGTACTTTTTTAACTTTTCTCTTTGTTTAAAATAGCGAGCGGGGGTAGTTTTTGCCGTTTTTATTTAAACTAACTAGAAACTGGAAGTCATCATTAGGAGGCTGCTGGTAGTTGTAGTTGTAGTTTTCTCTGTCTCTATAAATTGGTCCAGAGAGGATACCCGATACTCTACACAGGTAGAGTATCCCACCCTCCCCCCTCCTCTAACCTAATAATAAAAGTGTGTGGGAAGTTTTTTTTTCTCTCTCCTTAAAGTAAATTAAACTATCAGGGATGGCAGTGCAGGCAGTCCGTTGCAACTCCTGTAGTATGTACGAGGTGAGGGACACCAGTAGTGTTCCTGCTGATTATACCTGCAGGAAGTGTGCCCATTTGCAGCTCCTTGAGGATCGTGTTAAGGAGCTGGAGCTGGAATTAGAGGAACTCAGGATAATTCGAGAGGTTGAGGAGGATATTGGCAGGAGTGACAAAGAGATAGTCACTCCTAAAAGTGATTCTTGGGTAACTATTCGGAGGAGGGGTAAGAAGCAATCGGGTAGACAATCCCCTGGGGCTGTTCCCCTCCAAAACAAATCTTCTGTCTTGGAGGCTACAGTTGAGGAAGAATCAACTGGAGATGACCAAAGGGAGCAGGTCTCTGGGGGTGAGCCTGCTGAGAATGCTCAGGTGGGTAGGGGGAATAAGAGATTGGGCCTAGTAATTGGAGACTCCATAGTTAGAGGGACAGATAGGAGAGTAAATAGTAATAAAAGTGACTCAGGGCTGGTGTGTTGCCTCCCAGGGGCTGGGGTCCAGGATGTCGCAGATCGGGTTTTTAAGATTCTTAAGGGAGAGGGGAGTCAACCCCAAGTCATAGTTCATGTAGGGACACATGATATAGGAAGGACGAGGGAAGGGGATATTAAACAGAAATCTATGGAGTTGGGGTGGAAGCTTAGGGCCAAAACTGGCAGAGTGGTTATCTCTGGACTCTTGCCTGTGCCAAGGGATAGTTTAGAGAAGAATAGAGAGAGGGAATGTTTGAACTCGTGGCTGCGGGGATGGTGCAGGAGGGAGGGGTTCAGGTTCCTGAACAATTGGGACTCATTCTGGGATAGGTGGGACCTCTACAAGAGAGATGGTCTACACCTGAACCAGAGGGGAACTAATATCTTGGGGGGAAAATTTGCTAAGGCTATGCAGGGGGCTTTAAACTGATTCGGGGGGGGTGGGATCCTAAGTAGTTGGGGTGCTAAGAGGGATGAGAGTAAGGGGGTCATAGAGGAAAGCTGTAAAACACAGCAGCATACGGGTGGGGTAGGGCATGGTTTGAAATGCGTATACTTTAATGCAAGGAGTATTCGCAATAAGGGGGAGGAACTTGCAGCTTGGACCAGTACCTGGAACTTCGATGTTGTGGCCATTTCAGAGACTTGGGTAGAGCAGGGACAAGAATGGATGTTGCAGGTTCCGGGGTTCAAATGCTTTAGTCGGAGTAGAGAAGGAGGTAGAAGGGGGGGAGGAGTGGCATTATTAGTCAAAGACTGTATCACGGTGACAGAAAAGAAGTTTGATGAGGACTTGTCTGTTGAGGTAGTATGGGCTGAGATTAGAAACAGGAAAGGAGAGGTCACCCTGTTGGGAGTCTTTTATAGACCTCCTAAAAGTTCTAGAGAAGTTGAGGAAAGGATTGCCAAGTCAATTCTGGTCAGGAGTGAAAGTAATAGGGTAATTGTTATGGGGGACTTTAACTTTACTAATATTGATTGGAATAGCTATAGCTCTAGCTCGTTAGAGGGGTCAGTTTTCATACAAAGTGTGCAGGAAGGTTTTTTGACTCAGTATGTAGATAGGCCAACTAGAGGTGAGGCTACATTGGATTTGGTGCTGGGCAATGAGCCAGACCAGGTGTTAGGCTTGGAAGTTAGTGAACATTTTGGTGATAGTGACCACAATTCGGTTACGTTCACCTTAGTGATGGATAGGGATAGGCATGAAGCTGGGGGCAGTAGTTATAGCTGGGGGAAGGGTAATTATGAGGCCATCAGGAGAGAATTAGGGTGCATAGATTGGACTAGGAAACTACAGGGACTGGGAACATCTGGAATGTGGAGCTTATTCAAGGAGCAGCTGCTGCGAGTCCTTGATAAGTATGTCCCTGTCAGGCAAGGAGGAAATGGTCGAGTAAGAGAACCTTGGTGTACGAAAAAAGTTGATTTGCTGGTTAAAAGGAAAAAGGAGGCTTATGTCAGGATGAGGCTTGAAGGCTCGGTTAGTGCAATGGATAGCTATAGATTAGCCAGGAGGGAGCTAAAGAATGAGTTGAGGAGAGCTAAGAGGGGACACGAGAAGACTTTGGCTGATAGGATTAAGGAGAATCCTAAAGCTTTCTTTAGATATGTTAAGAATAGAAGATTGGTTAGGGCAAGATTAGGGCCAGTCATAGACAGCAGTGGGAAGTTGTGCGTGGAGCCTGAAGAGATTGGAGAGGCACTGAATAAATATTTCTCTTCGGTATTCACGCAGGGTGATGTAAATGTAGTTATGGAGAACACTGAGGTACAGGGTTGCAAACTGGAAAGTATTGAAGTAGATAGGGAGGATGTGCTAGATATTCTCGAGGGTTTGAAGTTGGATAAGTCCCCTGGGCCGGACGGGATTTACCCTAGGATTCTCTGGGAGGCAAGAGAGGAGATTGCAGAGCCTCTGGCTCTGATCTTCAGGTCGTCGTTGGTTACGGGTATGGTTCCGGAAGACTGGAGGATAGCGAATGTGGTCCCATTGTTCAAGAAGGGGAAGAGAGACCTTCCAGGGAATTATAGGCCAGTGAGTCTTACTTCTGTTGTGGGCAAAGTATTGGAGAGAATTATTAGGGATAGGATTTATAGTTATTTAGAGAGAAATGAATTGATTGGGGATAGTCAGCATGGTTTTGTGAAGGGTAGGTCGTGCCTTACTAACCTCATTGAGTTTTTTGAAAAAGTGACCAAAGAGGTGGATGGGGGTAAGGCGGTTGATGTGGTATATATGGACTTTAGTAAGGCGTTTGATAAGGTGGCCCATGGAAGACTTCTGCAGAAAATGCAGATGTATGGGATAGAGGGTGATTTAGCTAATTGGGTTAGGAATTGGCTAGCAGATAGAAGACAGAGGGTGGTGGTTGATGGGAGATATTTATCGTGGAGTTCGGTGACAAGTGGTGTACCTCAGGGGTCTGTTTTGGGGCCCCTGCTGTTTGTAATTTTTATAAATGATCTGGATGAGGGTATTGAAGGATGGATTAGTAAATTAGCAGATGACACTAAAGTCGGTGGAGTGATAGATAGTGAAGAGGGGTGTTATAGTTTGCAGAGGGACTTGGACAAGTTGCAGAGCTGGGCCGAGAGGTGGCAAATGGAGTTTAATGTGGAAAAGTGTGAGGTAATGCACTATGGCAGAAATAATAAATGTGTAGAGTATAGGGCAAATGGTAGGATTCTTAGTAGTCTAGATGAACAGAGGGATCTTGGTGTGTATGTGCATAGATCCCTGAAAGTAGGCAGTCAAGTCGAGAAGGTTGTTAAGAAGGCATATGGAGTCTTAGCTTTTATTGGTAGGGGGATTGAATTTCGGAGCCGCAACGTCATGTTGCAACTGTACAAAACTCTAGTGCGGCCGCACTTGGAGTATTGTGTGCAGTTCTGGTCCCCACATTATAAGAAAGATGTGGAGGCATTGGAGAGGGTACAGAGGAGGTTTACCAGGATGTTGCCTGGTATGGAGGGCAGGTCTTATGAAGAGAGGCTGAGGGATTTGAGGTTGTTTTCGTTAGAAAGGAGGCGGCTAAGAGGGGACCTTATTGAAACATATAAGATGATTAGAGGTTTAGATAGGGTGGACAGTGATAGCCTTTTTCCTAGGATGGAGAAAGCTAGCACGAGGGGACACAGCTTTAAATTAAGGGGTGATAGTTATAGGACGGATATCAGAGGTAGGTTCTTTACCCAAAGGGTGGTTCGGGAGTGGAATGCCCTGCCTGCAGCAGTTGTAGATGCGCCAAGTTTGGTGGCGTTTAAGAGGTTAGTTGATAAGTATATGGAAGAGAAGGGAATGGTTTAGTTTGGAGGGGCATTGCTTTTTATATTGGTCGGCGCAACATCGAAGGCCGAAGGGCCTGTTCTGTGCTGTAATGTTCTATGTTCTATGTAAATAAGCCTGGCAAAATGTTCTGTCAGAGAGTCAATGCAGATGAATGGCCTCTTTATGCACTGCAGCATTTCTATGATTCTAAGAATATATCAATTTTATCTGTCGCAACTATTTGATGTATTGACCTCTTGATTCACTATTGTCATAAATAATAGAACATAGAACACTACAGCACAAACAGGTCCTTTGGCCCATAAGTTGTGCTGATCATATCTATACCTACCAGGCCATAGAACTATCTGTAACTCCCAATCCCATTAAATCCCATGTACTCATCCAGAAGTCTCTTAAAAGACTCCAGCGAGTTCGCCTCTACCACCACTGATGGCAACCGATTCCATTCACTCACCACCCTCTGAACGAAAAACTTACCTCTAACATCTCCTCTGTACTTGCCCCACAGCACCTTAAACCGGTGTCCACTTGTAGTGACCATTTCAGCCCTGGGAAATAGCCTCTGAGAATCCACCCTATCTATTCCTCTCAACATCTTATAAACCTCTTTCAGGTCACCTCTCAACCTTCGTCTCTCCAGGGAGAAGAGACCTAGCTCCTTCAACCTATCTTCATAAGGCATGCTCCCCAATCCAGGCAACATCCTTGTAAATCTCCTCTGCACCCTCTCAATAGCTTCCACATCCTTCCTATAGTGAGATGACCAGAACTGCACACAATACTCCAAGTGGGGTATATCAAGGGTCTTATAAAGTTGCAGCATTACCTCCCGACTCCTAAACTCAGTTCCTCTATTTATCAAGGCCAATACACCATATGCCTCCTTGACCACATCCCTCACTTGCAGGGCAGATTTAAGAGACCTATGGACCTGGACCCCAAGATCCTTCTGCTCCTCAACACTGCCAAGACTCCTACCCTTGATATTATACTGCTCCATCCTATTGAAGCTGCCAAAATGGACCACCACACATTTATCCGCGTTGAAGCCCATCTGCCACTTCTCCGCCCAGTCTTGCATCCTATCTATGTCTCGCTGCAACTTCAGACATCCCTCCAGACTATCCACAACACCACCAACTTTCATATTGTCGGCAAACTTACTAACCAATCTCTCTACTTCCTCATCCAGGTCATTTATGAAAATGACAAACAGCAAGGGTCCTAGAACAGATCCCTGGGGCACTCCACTGCTGACTGACCTCCATGCAGAAGAAGACCCATACACAACTACTCTCTGCCTTCTGCAGGCAAGCCAGTTCTGGATTCATAAGACCAAAGCCCCTTGGATCCCATACCCTCTCACCTTCTCAAGAAGTTTTGCATGGGGGACCTTATCAAACATCTTGCTGAAATCCATTTAAACCACGTCCACTGCTCTTCCTTCATCAATGTGTTCAGTCACATTTTTGAAGAATTCAGCTAGGCTCGTAAGGCACGATCTGCCCTTAAAAAAGCCGTGTTGACTATTCCTGATCATATTGAAGTTCTCTAAATGCTCATAAATCCTATCTCTCAGATTCCTCTCCATCAACTTACCGACCGCTGAGGTCAGACTCATTGGTCAGTAATTGCCCGGGCTATCCCTGTTCCCCTTCTTGAAAATAGGCACCACATCCACAATCTTCCAATCTTCTGGAACCTCTCCCATCTCCATCAACGACGCAAATATTATCGCCAAAGGCTCTGCAATCACTTCCCTCACCTCCCACAGTAACCTGGGGTACATCCCATCCAGACCCGGCGACTTATCGACCTTGATGGAATTTAACAGTTCCAGCACCTCTTCTTTCTTAATGCTCACATACTCAATCTTTTCAGTTTGCCGCATTCCTGTAATACAACCCCCCAGATCACTCTCCACTGTGAATAATGAGGCAAAGTACTTATGTACAAAGGAAGCTAGTTACAACTGCAGTGAGCTGCAATAACTGAATCTACAGTACACCAAATGAGGTAGATTCAGAACTGATCTGGCAGTACAAAACGAGGCATTCATGAGGCCCACTGAGAACAGCAGCAGAATTGTGTTCAACCACAATCTGAAACCTCTCGGCCAGACATATTCCTGACTCTATTATTACCAACAAGCCAAGGGATCATCCCTGGCTCAATGAAAACTATAAGAGGGCATACCTGGAACAGCATCTAAAAATGAGATTTCAACCTGGGTGAGGCTACAACACAGGATGACTTATATGTCAAAATGTGGAAGATGCTGGCAATTGACAGAGTTTCGGAGATGGTGGCACGGTAACCCTAGTCATAACCCTGCCTGTCTCCCACAGCCCTTAACCCCTCATGTCTGTTTAACTCAGCTTTGAATATATCCAATGACCCAGCCTCCACTGCTCACTGGGGAGGAGAATTCCAAACACTAGCAATCCCCTGAGAGAAGACATTCCTCCTCATCTGCATCTGAAATGAAAGATCATTCAGTTTGAAGCTTTACTCCTTACTGCTGGATTCCGCCGAAATGGAAATATTCTGTCATCATCTACCTTGTCAAGTCCCTTCAGGACATTATAGAATTAGATCACCTCTCCGGGGTGGCATGGTGGCACAATGGTTAGCACTGCTACCTCACAGCACCAGGAACTCAGGTTTGATTCCCAGCTTGGGTTACTGTCTGTGTGGGGTTTGCACCTTCTCCTCGTGTCTGCGTGGGTTTCATAGAACATAGAACATAGAACATTACAGCGCAGTACAGGCCCTTCAGCCCTCGATGTTGCGCCAGCCAGTGGACCCTCTAACCTAAACTATTCCAATATCATCCATATGCCTATCCACCGAACATTTGAATGCCCCCAAAGTAGGTGAGTCCACAACTGCTGCAGGCAGGGCATTCCACGCCTTCACCACCCTCTGTGTAAAGAACCTGCCTCTGACATCCGTCCTATAACTACCACCTCTTAATTTAAAGAGGTGTCCCCTCGTGTTGGTCATCACCATCCCAGGAAAAAGGCTCTCACTATCCACCCTATCCAGTCCTTTGATCATCTTATACGCCTCAATTAGGTCACCGCGTAACCTTCTTCTCTCTAATGAAAATAACCTCAGGTCCCTCAGCCTTTTCTCATAAGGCCTTCCCACCATACCAGGCAACATCCTGGTAAACCTCCTCTGCACCCTTTCCAATGCTTCCACATCTTATAATGCGGCGACCAGAACTGTACGCAATATTCGAAGTGCTGCTGCACCAGAGTTTTGTACAGTTGTAACATAACCTCACGGCTCCTAAATTCAATCCCTCTACCAATAAAAGCTAACACACCGTACACCTTCTTAACAACTTTATCAACCTGGGTGCCAACTTTCAAAGAGCTATGTACTTGTACCCCAAGATCCCAAATTTACTAATCCAACCCTCTACACCCTCATCTAAGTCATTTATAAAAATGACAAACAGCAGTGGCCCCAAAACAGATCCCTGAGGTACACCATTTGTAACTGCACTCCAGGTTGAATATTTCCCATCAACCACCACCCTCTGTCTTCTATCAGCTAGCCAATTCCTAATCCAAACTGCTCCAGGTTTCCTCCAGGTGCTCCGGCTTCCTCCACATTCTGAAAGATGTGCTGTTTAGGTGCATTAATCTGAACAGGCACCAGATTGTGGTGACTAGGGGAATTTCACAATAACTTCATTCCAGTGTTAATGTAAGCCTTACTTGTGACTAATAAATGAACTGAGTCTTCTAAACTCTAATGAATATGGGCCCAAATTGGCTTACCCTGTCCTTAGATGGCATGCCCCTCATTCCAGGAATC
Organism: Sphyrna mokarran; assembly: GCA_024679065.1. Taxonomy (NCBI): domain Eukaryota; kingdom Metazoa; phylum Chordata; class Chondrichthyes; order Carcharhiniformes; family Carcharhinidae; genus Sphyrna; species Sphyrna mokarran. Next base: position 22,862,762 of record JAGIQG010000007.1, on the reverse strand, counting down.
AGCTCTCCCTGAATGATGTCCACCACAAGTGTGTGCCTCTTCTAAGTAAGGAGCACAAAAGTGTTCACAATGCTCCTGGTGTGGTTTCACCAATTGTAGCAAGGCTCTTTTATACTCCATCTCTCTTCCGATAAAGGCCGACATTCCATTTACCTTCCTAATTATTTACTTTAACTATGTGTTAACTTTCTGCCTTTCAAGTACAAGGTCACCCACATCTTTCTGTACTGTAGCATTTTATTGACATTCTCAATTTAAATAATATTCTGCTTTCTGATTCTTCCTGCCAAAGTGCACAATCTCACATTTTCTCACATTATGTTCCATCTGCCAATTTTTATCCTCTCAGTTAAACTATCTACATTCAATTGCACTTTCTTTGTATCCTTTTCATAGCTAGCTTTCCTGCCTATTTTTGTATCATTGGCAAATTTAGCTACAATATAGCCAGCTCCTTTATCCAAGTCATCAGTAGCAGTAGTAGTGACTCCAGCACTGATATCTGTGACATTCCACTAGTTACATTTTGTCTCCTTGAAACTGACCCAATAATCTTGACTCTCTGTTTCATGTTAGTTAAGCTTGAATCAACTGTTTCTGTGTCCAACTAGAATCATAGAACATAGAACATAGGACATTACAGCGCAGAACAGGGCCTTCGGCCTTCGATGTTGCGCCGACCAATTATGAAAAAAGCAATGACCCTCCAAACTAAACCATTCCCTTCTCTTCCATAAACTTATCAACTAGAATCCATAGCATGCCGACCAAAATGCCCATCTAAACTAACCCCATTTGCCTATACTTTTCCTATCCATGTATCTGTCCACATTTCTTTTAAATGTTAATATCCCTGCCTCAACCTCTTCCTTTGGTCAAAGATGTGTGGGTTACGGCAATTGGCCATGCTAAAAAATTGCCCCTTAGTGTTCTAAGATGTGTAGGTTAGAGGGATTAGTGGGTAAATATGTGGGCATAGGGCCTGGATGGGATTATTCATGGTACAGGCTTGATGGGCTTAGTGGCCTCTTTCTGCTGATTCTATCATTTTTTGGCAGCTTTTTCCACAAACATACCACCCTCTGTGTGATGAGGTTGTTCTTCAAATTCCCACTAATTCTTTCCCCTCTTAAACCTATGTCCTCCAGTTGTTGATTCCCCAATCCGTGAAAAAAGACTGAGTACATTCACCCTATCCATGTCTCTTCTGATTTATACACCTCTATAAAATCGTTCCTTAGTGTCCTACGCTCCAAAGAAAAAGTCCTAGGTTGTCCAATCTCTACTTGTAACTTAGTCCCTCAGTCCTGGCAACATCTGTATACATCTCTTCAGTACTCCCTCCAGTTTAATAAAATCTTTCCTATAGCAAGGTGACCAAAATGGAACACAATACTCCAGATGCAGCCTCAACAAAATCCTGTACACTTGCAACATTATTTCCCAACTTCTATACTCAGTGCTCTGATTGATGAAGGCCAGCATGCCAAAAGCTTCACTAAGCCTTCTCCACTTCACAAAAGTTTATCTCCCTGCAACTCCATCTTTAGAGATCCATGCACCTGAATTCCAAGATCCCTTTGTGCCATGATACGCCCCAAATCTCACTATTCACTGTGGAAGCCCTTTGACTTTGATTTTCCAAAATGCATCACCTCACACTTACCTTACTGAACTTCATTTGCCACTTTTTGGCACACTTTCCCAGCTGATCAAGATCCCTATGCAATTTTTGATAACCTTCCTCACTGTCTACAATGACACTATTTTAGTATCATCTGCAAACTTCCTGATCATGCCTTGTATACTCTCATCCAAATTGTTGATGTAGATCACAAACAGCAATGGGCCTAGCACTGACCCCTGAGGCACACCACTAGTCACAGACCTCCAGATCAACAAGCATCCTTGCACAAATAACTTCTACTTCCTGCCATCAAGCTAATTGTATGTCTAATTTGCCAGCTCTCCCTGGATTCCATGTGATCTAACCTTCCAACTATTTCAGTTATGGTTGGCTGAGACAATTTTTTTCAGCCCAAGAGCTTTGCATTCAAGGGTTCCCCTGGGCAGCATCCTAACTGCTTCATTGTGACCTTCCCATTTCCATAAGGTCAGAAATTGATTAAGCTGACGATCCTTACACTATATCCAATCCACAATTCCATTTGTAATTACATTGATGCATAGAAGTCCAAGTCTATACGTAATAAGAAAAAATTTAGGTGAGGGATAAATAACAGAAAATAATATTGATGCCAGAATGCCAATAAGTGAAAGCCAACAATCTCCTTTTAACATATAACAGGATTGCTCCTCATTATCATCATTCTGATCAGTAGCTCAATTGGACCAGTCGCATAAATATGACAACAGGTCTCTAGAGCAAACAAATTCCCAAAAATCTCTGCACAAGGCATAAGCAAGAGTGCAATGGAATATTTGCTACTTGTTGGATGAGGATGAGCAACAACTGTCAAGCAGCTCAAAGCCATCCAAGACAAAACAGGTTTTTTGATTGGCACTTCATCTGCAAGAATAAGCAGTTACATCCTCCACCACTGCTTTATCATGGTCACAGATACAGATACCATGCAGAAACATACCAAGGCTTCTTTAGAAGCACTTTAAAAGTACAGCTTCCACCACCTAGTAGGTCATGGGGGCTAGGTGCATGGGACAACTTCAACACAACGCATAGGTGGTTGGAACATTTCTGAGTGCAATCTTTCATGACATTTTCTGCGCATGTTTGCTATAATTTCCCTACCCTTCAATTATTTCTCTCCAGAAATGAATCCCTGAGTTTGTCCACTATTTTCAATGGCCTTATGAACTGATAGCACTACTTTAAGGCATTTATGCTGATTACTGAAGTTCAGTGATCTCATTATATGAATGTATTATCTCCAAATTTATAGATGATACAGAGCTGATGAGTTGTGAGGAGCATGCAGAAATGCTGCAGCCTGTGATTTGGACAAGTTGAGTGTGTGAACATCTTCATGCTAGATCACTATAATATAGGTGAATGTGAGGTTATCCACTTTCATAGCAATAACAGAAAGACAGATTATTACTTGAATAACTTGAGAGAGGTGGATACTCAACAAAACCTTGGAGTTCTTGTGCATTAGTTGCTGAAAGTCAATGTGCAGGTACAGCAGGCAGTAAAGAAGATAAATCGTATGTCGGTCTTTATAATGAGAGGATTTGAGTGTAGGGATAGGGATGTTTTGCTGCAAATGTATAGGGTGTTGGTGAGGCCATACCTGGAGCACTGTGTATAGTTTTGGTGTCCATATCTGTGGAAAGATGTCCCTGCTATAGAGGGAGTACAGCAAAAGGTTACCAGGCTGATTCCTGGGATGCTACATCTGTCGTATGAGGAGAGATCAAGTCGGTTAGGATTATATTAACTGGAGTTTAAAAGAGTGAGAGGGGATGTCATAGAAACATATAAAATTCTATCAACGTTAGACAGGTTAGATGCAGAAAGAATGTTCCCAACGGTGAGGGAGACCAGAACTAGGGTTAATAGTTTGAGATAATATAGGTTGAGATAGTTTGAGATTTATAATCTTTTAGAACTGTGGTGAGGAAAAATTTCTTCATCCAGAGGATAGTGAATCTATGGTATTCATGAACACAGAATGTAGTTGAGGCCAAAACGTTGTCTGATTTCAGAAGAAATTAAATCTAATTCTGGGGGTTAAAGGGATGCAAGGGAAAAGGGGGATCAGGATATTGAATTCGATGATCAACCATGATCAAGATTAATAGTGGAGCAGGCTCAAAGGACCAAATGGCCTTTCCCTGTTTCTAATTTCTGTGTTTCTTTGACCCTTTCTATATGTAAACTTTCTATTATACAGCAGTTATAAAGTATTCTTCGAACAGTGGAATTCCAGTAGGATCAGCTATGATCTTACCAAGATATGGAGCAGGGTCGAGGGGCCAAATTGTTTTCCCTTACTCCAATTCACTTATTTGGAGTGTGCCGAGGCGTGGCATTTGGGCATCGCTGGCAAGGCTATCCTTTTTTTGCCATCCCTCATTACCCTTGAAAAAGATGTAAAATTTATATTCATGAACGCTTTTCTCTGTCCTGAAATGCGAACACTTTGCATACAGCAATGTGATAATTGAGCAGGTAATTGATTTTAGTGATTCTTGAGGAGCAGCCATTTCCAAGAATATGAAGGAAATTTGTTGGCCAGAACTTTACCACCTCGTCCGTCATGGAATTGGCGCGAGCAAGGGTTTGATAATGGAAATCTCCATTGATCTCGGGCAAGAGTTTCCTGTCCCGCTCAATGAGACTAAAATCCCACCCATGGTTTTCAATAAAGAATGATAATATATTCACCTTGGATGGCAGGTGAACTCTCTGTACAGTTCACAATGCTGTGCTCCCTCAGTACTTACACTGGAAAGTCCGCATAAAATGTGAATTGAGGTCCTGGAATGATGCTGGAACTCATAACCTGCTGACTAAGAACACAGAGTTTTAACACTAGACTAAAAACTTCAATAAAATTGGTATGCCAATACATGGCATTCAAATAACAGATTTATTCCTCAATATTGACTTATAGCTGTCAGCAGCATAAGGAAGATTGTTAAAATTAGGAATAAAAAAAGTTAACCAAAAGAACCAGACAGATAAAATACTTTGAAATCTTTCTTGCAGACCTTGAGCTAGGAAAAAGGATATTGCAAACTTGCTACTTAGAAAGCAATCAATGCACAGACAAAACTAAACTCAGAAGAATGATATGTGGTGGATTTTAATATTTGCAAAACACTTTAATAAATATCCCTTATTTTGAAGGTCAGTTTGTGAGACGGGAATAAGCTTCTTGCGTGCCTTCAATCGTCACAAGCTATAAAAGCCAAGGCATTATAATTTCAGACTGCGGTGTTTAATAAGCACTGTCTGTGTTTGATCTGCTTTACATGTTCAGACAACCACTGGTTCAAAGCATCATTGGTTTAATTACTCCACTGAAGTAGAGCAAAAGCAATTAGTTTTAGGCCTAAATTTTCCTCAAGTGAGTCGACAGTAAATTATAAATTTCAACAGCAGCTTCATTAGAGAGGGAATGTCCAACATTGAGCATGGGGTCAGAACATAAAATTGTTGGCACTTAGAACATAGAACATTACAGCACAGAACAGGCCCTTCGGCCTTCGATGTTGCGCCGACCAATATAAAAAGCAATGCCCCTCCAAACTAAACCATTCCCTTCTCTTCCATATACTTATCAACTAACCTCTTAAACGCCACCAAACTTGGAGCATCTACAACTGCTGCAGGCAGGGCATTCCACTCCCGAACCACCTTTGGGTAAAGAACCTACCTCTGATATCCGTCCTATAACTATCACCCCTTAATTTAAAGCTGTGTCCCCTCGTGCTAGCTTTTTCCATCCTAGGAAAAAAGGCTATCACTGTCCACCCTATCTAAACCTCTAATCATCTTATATGTTTCGATCAGGTCCCCTCTTAGCCTCCTCCTTTCTAACGAAAACAACCTCAATCCCTCAGCCTCTCCTCATAAGACCTGCCCTTCATACCAGGCAACATCCTGGTAAACCTCCTCTGTACCCTCTCCAATGCCTCCACATCTTTCTTATAATGTGGGGACCAGAACTGCACACAATACTCCAAGGGCGGCCGCACTAGAGTTTTGTACAGTTGCAACATGACGTTGCGGCTCCGAAATTCAATCCCCCTACCAATAAAAGCCAAGACTCCATATGCCTTCTTAACAACCTTCTCGACTTGACTGCCTACTTTCAGGGATAAAGTAGTGCCCCATGTAGATTGTTCCAATCCCGATTGAAGGGTCAGCGGGGGAAACCTCTACTCACATCCCTGTGCCTACAGTGTGGATCTTGTGTATTCCAGTTTGGGTCTTGTGTATTCCAATATGGGTCTTGTAGTGCTCCGATTCCCCAGCAGGAGGAGAACCACTACTTCTACTAGTTATGAACTGCCATTTTTAACTAATTAAACAATCATTATTTGGAATGAGGCATAAGGATACCAGAACTGCACCTTGATACTCATCTGGCAATACAACTAGAAATCTCCAAGTTGGTTGCTTAGATCAATTATTCATTAGATACTTCATTGATGTAGAAATGGGGATGTTCATTAAGATTACACCATGTTCGGTACAATTCACAAATTCACAGATTCTAAGCAGCCAGTCTTGGGAACATATCTGGTGAAGTTGTGGGCTTTCACAGGAATTCCACCCCACTTACCATCATTAAGCTGCTACATGGATTCCATGTAGGATTTTAGAATAAGCCCTAGACAATTCAAAGAAAAGTATTTGAACCAAAATAGCATAAACCACATGACACAAAAGCAGAAAAATTGCTGGAAATAGTCACCAGGTCAGAAGGTCTGTGGGGAGAGAAACAGAGTTAACAGCCGAAGATTCTCGCTTCCTGCCAGCCATGCGAATCGTAGCAGGCGAGACAGAGAATTCAGCATTCCATTTATAAGCCTGTTAAAATTCAGCACGAATTTCCAGTCTTGGGACGCATATGGTGGGAAAATATTGCCCAACTCTCCAGTTCAGTGACCTCTCATTCAGATCTAACATTGTAACAGTTTACAACCAAATACAAAGCCAAGGAGAAACTGGGGGAGGGAGCAGGAAGATAGAAATGGAAGGGATATTTAGATAGAGAGCAAGAGAGGTTAAATAACAACAGGGATGATGATGCCAGGACAAAGAGAGATGATAATCATAAAAATAAAGAAACGAAGAGTGAGATTTCCCAGGAGCCCCACCACTCCCCCACCCCCACCCCTCACCCTCCAGCTCTCTTCTTCACACCTCTTGTGGCACATTTCCCAGTAGTAGAGGCTGCTGGACATTGGCTGACAGTGTGATCTTCTTGACTCACCAATAGTTACTGGGTTTTGTGTGTTCTGCACCCTCTGCCACCAAGGAATGTGCTGCCAAGGGGTCACTATCAGCAGGACTGGAAGATCCCACTGGCAGGAATGGCCATAAAATTTTGTCTAGCAGATGGTTCCAGAGGAGCTATATAAATATTCGAAGTAAATAATATCAGAAGTCAATGAAAGCTATATTGTATCCAGAAGATTGCAAAATGCCTAACTGCCCAAAAGATCCAGTAAGGAGTTTCACAACACCAGGTTAAAGTCCAACAGGTTTAATTGGTAGCACGAGCTTTCAGAGTGCTGCCCAAAAGATGTGGTGCAGTCGGATCAATTTAGTGATCAATTCTCTAATAATAGTCTTCATTTTGGCGGAGAAAAATATCTCCACAGCTTTATTCTTTATTCCAGCATGGGTCTTGTGCATTCCAGCATGGGTCTTGCGTATTCCACTATGGGCCTTGTGTTGCTCCGATTCCCCAGCAGGAAGAGAAGCATTGGCTCCACTCGTTGTGAGCTGCCATTTTTAGCTAATTAAATCGTCATTATTTAGAATGAAGCATAGAGACTGCCAGAAGCTGCACCTTGAAACTCATCTGACAATACAGCTGGAGATCTCCAGGTTGACTGCTTAGATCCACTCTTCATTAGACACTTTATTGATGACCCTCCCATCCATTATAATATAGAAGTGGGTTGTTTACTGGGATTACACCATGTTCAGTACAATTCACAAATTCACAGATTCTAAACAGTCCATGTCCAAATATATAACATTAAAGCTTGGAGTAATAAGTAGTAAGTTACATTCAGAGCACACAAGATTCAGGAAATTACTTTCTTCAATGTGAGAGATTTTAACAATCATCTCCTGACATTCGGTGGCATTACCATCATTGAATTCCCCACTATTAACACAATGGGGGGTTAGAATTGACTGGAACCTTACCTGACCAGCCATATAAAAAGAGTGCCATGATGGTACAGTGATTAGCACTGCTGCCTCACAGTGCCAGGGACCTGGGTTCAATTCCCAATTGGGTCACTGTCTGTGCAGAGTTTGCACATTCTCCCCGTGTCTGTGTGGGTTTCCTTTGGGTGCTCCAGTTTCCTCACACTGTCTGAAAGACAAGTTAATCCTTCTCCAGTGTATCTGAACAGGTGCGGGCATGGGGCAACTAGGGGATTTTCACAATAACTTCATTGCAGTGTTGGCGTAAGCCCACTTGTGACACTAATAAACTAATAAATAAATGCTGCAGCTGTAAAAGCAGGCCAGAGGCTGAGAATTCTACTGTAAGGAACTCACCTTCTGACTCCCCCACCTAAAGCACAAATCGAGTGTGATGGAATAGTCTCCACTTGCCTGGATGAGAGCAGCTCCAACAACACTCAAGAAGTTTTGCATACCCAAAGTTGTTGGCTTGATTGGCACTTCGTCCACCGCCTTAAATATAAACAACTTCTCTCACCAATACATGATAGCAACAGTGTGTACCATCTACAAGATACATTGCAGCAACTCACCAATACTTCCTTCAACAGCATTTGTCAAGTCCGCAACCTCTACCACTTAGCAATAAAAGGATGGCAGAGACATAGGAACATCACCACCTTCAAGTTCCCCTCCATTTACCATCCTGATTTGGAACTATATTGGTATTTGTTCACTGTTATAGATTGAAATCCTCCTTAAGAGCTGCGGGTGCACCTGCACCAATTGGACTGCAGTGATTCAAGCAGGAAGCTCACGACCATTTTGTCAAGGGTAGGTGGGAGACCTGCTCCACAACAAAGACTGGCCTAGCTAACCACACCCATGTCCAATGAAAGTACAAAAGAAAATCATGTATTTTGAGCCTCAGCGCTTGGCTTTATTTTCACGATGACCCAATTGCTGTGTTCGACATGCAAATGAAAACATAAAAAATCAGCGCATTTTACAAAAGGAAAGAAGGTGGCCGGAATTCTCCAGCTGTTGACACCAGTAGGATTCTCCAGTCTCTCTGTCAGGAACCTCTGCCCCTGGGTTCCACCCCCCACACCCTCCCTCCATTCCTCCTCAGCCACCCCCTCCCCCACTTCCCTACTCCCTGGCATGGGATGATGCCAAAGGGAATTCCCATTAACAGAGGTGGGACCAGAGAATCCCGCCACTAGTAAATAATATGCCACCTTCCACCAGCAGAAAACATGTCGCTGGGAGGCCAGAAAATCTAGCCCTATTCATTTATAAATGGGAATATAAATTCTACACCAATATGTAAACTGGATCCCTCTTAAGTTCCTTAAAAGACAGGAAAATAAAATTATCTGTGCTTGCAGTGGGAAATATATGCTATGGATAATTACTTTTGATGAATTCAGAGGGGTCTAATTCAGTGGTCAGTAACTAAAAAGGAGTTAAATTAAGCTGAAGGTTACAAATTACAAATGCATTTGCTTGTCTTGTGACCTTAGCATCCCTATTTTTGTTTAGCTGTTTCATTGATCACCTTCTCTCAATGTGTGTACTGATTCTAAAGCCAGTAAAACCTTCCAATTTTGCAAAATAATCCTGAAGGTGCAGTATTCTCTTAATACCTATAAGACTCATTACAGAATCCTAATTTTTTTGAAAGGATGTTTAATTTTTAATTAACATCATTTTTTTGTTCATTAAAGTGAATTAGTAATACAACATTAACTTTAATATAATCAATTCACCAAATTAAAACATTATTGAGTGGGATGATGAAGTAGAAGCAAAGATCCAAATACGATAGCTCAGAAAAAAAACCTTTTGATTAAATTTTACAGCCACTGGCTTCCTGGTATCTCAGGAGAGAAGTCTGAATACTCATAATTCTGCCACAGGTAGATTCAGCCAAGCCAGTGGCACAAAGCTACACCTAATTCTTAATAACTTCCCCAAAATTGATAACTTCATCCAAAGAAGCCAATGCGTGAGCTGATATGGGAAATGGAAAAAATGTCAGATAAGTTCAGTATGATAATCATGCCTTCCATTCACTGACTCTGCCTACACTTCCTGCTGCCTCAGAAAAGCAGCTAGCATGATCAATGACCCCACATACCTTGGATAGATGCTATTCCATCTTCTGTCACAGTGCAAAGTTGTTAGCCACTGTCTCACAGCTCCAGAGACCTGGGTTCAATTTCTGGCTTGGGTCACTGTCTGTGTGGAGTTTGCACATTCTCTCAGTCTCAGTGTGAGTTTCCTTTGGGTGCTCTGGTTTCCTACCACAATACAAAGATGTGCACATTAAATTGATTAGCCATGCTAAAATTATCTCTTTCTGTCCTGGATGTGTAGTTTAGAGAGGTTAGCAGAGTAAGTACATTGAGTTACAGTGATAGGGCCTGGGTGGGATTGTGGTCAGTACAGACTCAATAGGCTGAACGGCCTTCTTCTGCACTGTTAGGGTTCCATGGTTTCTTCTGTCAGAAAAAGATACAGAAATCTGAGATCACAGCTCAAGAACAGCTTCTTTCCTGCTGCCATCAGACTTTTGAATGGACCTACCTTACATTAAGCTGATCTTTCTCTGCACCCTAGTAATGACTATAAAACTACACTCTGCACCCTCTCCGTTCCTTCTCTATGAATGGTATGCTTTGTCTGTATAGCATGCAAGAAACAACATTTTTCATTGCGTGTTAATGCATGTGACAGTAATAAATCACATCAATTGGGTCAGTAGTACTTTTCTGACTGTTTGCCGAAATGCGTTGCCAAGGTGATTGTTTTAATTTGGCTTAGCTATACCTAATCTGGGCAGTCTTGCCCAGAAGATAAATGTTTTTAGCATCACTAAATGTTTTTAGCGCTAATGCAGGGTCAATTCAATAAAGGTCGAGTGTCCATTATCAAAATCCTTGGGGCATTTTAGTTTCCATATCGTATATAAAAATAGTCTGACTTTCATTACAACAGCCTAGCCACAGACCAATTATATCTAAAGACAATAAGATGGCTAGGAAGGTAAGATGTATCGCTAGACAATAAATACAGGGTAGTTAGGTAGTAAGGGTGAGTTCAGTTCTCACCCTTAGTACTACCTGCGATGCTGCTTTTAGTAGTGTTCAAAATGTTGACATACTCTCGTAGAATGCATGATAGAATAGTTCTTAGCTTCATCTGCCTCAGAAGCATTGTTTTTTGTTTCATAAGTGGCTTTACTTACAAGGCACCAGGCATTAGCAGATTCATAGCTGACAGTCTTAACAATGAAGTCTTTTTGGAAGCCTTCCACCCACCAGACATTTGTTCACAGCATCAGCAGTCAATTCAAGAGGAGCCTTTATATTTCTATTTCATGCACTGAAGAATGCCTTGGTCCATTGGCTGAGTTAATGTTACACTGGGGGGGAAATGTGATTCTTCACCAAGAGTTTGGCAAAGGAGTGTCCAGTAGCAACACAATTTTATAGCTTTACTCCAAGTCTAGCTACCCGACAATGCGCACATGGCTCTCGTACAATGAGGTTGAGAAATCAGTCGAAAATACATACTTAGTTACTCAGGTTCTCTTATTGCTCTAGTACTGAACACATAATGTCCTAATACCCTTGAAGCACCTGCGATAATGCCATCTCCATTATAGCCAATTTACATTTGTGTGACAGCCACATTGGCGCAATCAGGGACAGTCAACCGTTCCTTAGCACTCTAAACACCTATAGGTGCATTCTCCTCAACTATTGCTAGCATTTTCCCAGGGACATACAGTCAAAACAGACTTGTTTTGTCAGCTTTGTAAATTTGTTCAGACAAAAGTTTTTTTTTGTCTATAATTAGCATAGCAAGCTCAGCAATGAATCTTTCAGCTGTATTATGGAGTTTACACATTTGTCCTGGGTCTGAGTGGGTTTTGTTCCAGGTGCTCTGGTTTCCTCCCACATTCTAAAGCTATGCAGGTTAGGATTGGCCATGCTAAATTGCCTCTTAATATCAGGAGGACGAGCTAGAGGAAAATGCATGAGGTTATGGGGATAAAGCCTGAGTGAGATTGCAATTGGTGCAGATTCAATAGGCCTAATAGCCTCCTTCTGCACTGTAGGAATTCTATAATTCTATGATTTTATAACTTAATAGCATGATGCTTCTGCAACAAACCCATTGTGTATTCACATAGTCCTTTGAAGCTTAGTTCATCATGATAGATTTGACTTGGTGCAGGATAAATGGGTCAGTTAGCAGAAACCTTTCATTCCTGCACTGACACATCTCCATCATCATAAGGGAATCATGTTCATCATTTTTTGACCATTGCAAAATTTTTCTATTTCTCACTAACTTTTGTGAACCATTTTCTATACAAAACTTCAACAATTAGCCTTCTGCTTCTTGACATTGGACATGGGGATGGGGGGAGAGGAATGGAGGTGGTATGTACCCCATTCTCCTCACTTGATTGCCTCAGTGTAGCTTCGTTGCAGTGTTTCTACAACAACTTTACTTCCTTTGCAGTTAATAAAGAATTATACTTTAAGGGTGTTTGATTGTCAATTTCACAGGTTTACCGTAAAAACTGCAGCCAAACAATTAGATTCCCACGCAAAAGTCAATGTTAGCTCAGGTTAGCGACTTTCCGCCCTAAAGGTCAGCAAGGTCACTATTGGTTTGGGCAGGAATTGCCAATGCTAAAGGTTGGTGAGATTCAAAATGAACGTGGTTAATGGACGCGTTCGGCTTTTGGATTTATACTCAAAGGATACTCAACTTCTGTTCATAAAATTGACCTAAAGCTTCAGGGCAGACTTTCAACTGCTTAATCATTAATTCCTCACCTGAAAGGTACAAGCCTGCTGGCATCCCATGCACCTCTTTACTTTCCTAATTCAAACAGACATTGAAGTGGGCACTCAACACTCTCGCCCATCACACCTTAACTATACAAACCATGCACAGTTCCGAAACACTACTTGCAATTTTCAAAGAGGAATGTATAAAGTAGGTCTGCTGCATCCCATTCCATTCCTCCAGTCAATGATGGGCCTAACCAGTCCTAACTCAAATTGCTGGAGGCTTCATCCAAAGTGAATGTATTGCACAGGTAGGAGGACAGCGTGGCAGCACAGTGTTTAGCACTGCTACCTCACAGTGTCAGGGACCCGGGTTCGATTCCCAGCCTGAATCGCTGTCTGTGCATGTTCTCCCTGTGTCTGCATGGGTTTCCTCTAGGTGCTTCAGTTTCCTCCCACAGTCTGAAAGATGTGCTGGTTATGTGCATTGGCCATGCTAAATACCCCCCTCAGCGTACCTGAACTGTTGACGACCTGAGAATTTTCACTATAGCTTCATTGCAGTGTTAATGCAAGCCTACTTGTGACACTAATAAATAAGCTTAAACTTAGGAGCAGGAGTGCTAGGAGAATGTTGAAGGAAATGAAGGGTAGTAAACTATTCAAACCCTCGCATCCCTCTTTATGGCCAGACATGAATTAATTGCCCCTTTGGTGCAGCAGTGTAGTGGTTCCATTGCTGGACTCGTAATCTTAGAGGCTCAAACTAATAATTCCTCCAGATGAGTTTCAAATTTTGCCACAGCTGTTATGGATTTCAGATTCAGTTATTTAAATAAATCTAGAATGAAAAGCTAGTCTGGTGATGGATGCCATGGAATGACTGAATTTAAAAAAAGGCAATCTGATTCACTGATGTCCTTTAGGAAGCAAAATCAGACAGTCTGTCCGACATGTGAATCCAGCCTCAAAGCATTGCGATTAACTCTTAACTGATAGTCAGACTGCAATGGTTCAAGAAAACAATCATCACCAGCATCACAACAGCAAACACTAAAATGCAGGTCTTAGACCATAAGACATAGAAGCAGAAGTAATCCATTTGGCCCATCAATCCTGATCTTCCATTCAATAAAATCATGATTGCTATCATGTCAGAATGCTCAAGTCAATTTCTCACATTATTCCCATAACTCTTGATTCCTTTAGTGGTCAAAAATCTGCCTATATCAGCCTTGAACATACTTAAAACCCTGCCTCTACAGCCTTCCATGGTAAAGAACTCCAAGAGTCATTACCCTACAAGAAAGAAAAAAAAAATCTCCTTATCTCTGTCTTAAATGGGCAACTCTGAGATTATGCCCTTGGGTTTGAAACAAGCAGAATCATCCTCTCAGCATTTACCTGGTCAAGATCCTTGAAAATCCTATCTGTCTAAATAAGTCGCCTCTCATTCTTGATTTGATTGGATTTGATTTGATTTATTATGCATTAACACACAGTGAAAAGTATTATCTGTTGCACGCTATGCAGACAATGAGTACAGACCCAACTTCTTAACTTGTCCTCATAATAAAATCATCCATACCCAGGATTAATCTAGAGGCATACATTGCCTCTAATGCCAATGTATCTTTCCTTAGGTAAGGGGACAAAACTATTCATAGTATTCATAGTATTCTAAGTGTGGTCTAAATAGTGCTTCGCAAGACTTCCCTATTTTTTGACTCCATTCACTTTGAAACTAAGGTCAACATTCAATTTGCCTTCCCTACTACCTGTTGAACTTCCACACATGTTTTTTGTATTCATGCACGTAGATCACCAAATCCCCCTGTGCTGCAGCTTTCTGCAGTCTTTCTCCATTTAGATTATATTCAACTCCTTTATTCTTCCTAGCAAAGTGCATAACTTCACATTTTCCTACATTATGTTCCATCTGTCAAGTTTTTGCCCACTTACTTAACCACATACATCCCTCTTTAACTCTTTGTACCATCTTCAAATTTGGCAACAGTACATTCACTTCCCTCTTCCAAATAATTAATATATATTGTAAATAATTGTGACCCCAGCATTGATCCCCGTGTGCAGTCCACGAGTTACAGATTGACATCCTGAAAATGTCCTTCTTATCCAAACTCTGCATATTATTAGTTAGTCACTCCATTTTCCATGCTAATATACTGTCCCAACACCATGAGCTTATTAAGAAGCCTTTTCTGTGGTACCTTATCGAACATTTCTTGGAAATCCAAGTATATTACATCTACTGATTACCCTTTATCAATCCTGCTCATTACCACCTCAAAGATTTATAATAAATTTGTCAGACATAATTTCGCCTTCATGAAGCCATGCTGACTCTGCTTGATTATTTTGTGTCTTTTTAATTACTCTCCAATATATCCATCATAATGGACTCCAAAATTTTCCCAATGACAGGTGTTAATCTTTTCCAGGAATCCTCATGTCTCTTGAATAACGCAATAAACAGATCGTATGACACAAATCCAAGATCTATCTGTAACCCCCACAACGTGCCTGGACTTGCAAAATCTCACTAACTGTCCTGTCTGGAGACAATACTCATCTCTTTAACCTGTGCTTTTGCTCTCTCCGCTCATATTGTCTGTACTTTTAAGACCTGATTAACTGTAAAGACTTGTATTCCAATCATTATTGAAATGAGAAAGACAGTGTTGTCGGGGAGAATACCGCGATACCAGGTTGTAGACTGGGTAGGATTGAGGTTCATAAGGAGGAGGTGTTAGCGAATCTTGAGGGTATGAAAATTGATAAGTCCCCTGGGCCAGATGGGATTTACCCTAGGATTCTCTGGGAGGCTAGAGAGGAGATTGCAGAGCCTTTGGCTTTGATCTTCATGTCGTCGTTAGCTACAGGTATAGTGCCGGAAGACTGGAGGATGGCAAATGTTGTCCCTTTGTTCAAAAAGGGGAGTAGGGACCATCCTGGAAATTATAGACCGGTGAGCCTGACTTCTGTTGTGGGCAAGGTCTTGGAAAGAATTATAAGGGATAGGATTTATAAGCATCTAGAGAGGAATAAATTGATTAGGGATAGTCAGCACGGTTTTGTGAAGGGTAGGTCGTGCCTCACAAACCTTATTGAGTTTTTTGAGGAGGTGACCAAAGAGGTAGATAAGGGTAAGGCAGTTGATGTAGTGTATATGGATTTTAGCAAAGCGTTTGATAAGGTTCCCCATGGTAGGCTACTGCAGAAAGTGCAGATGCATGGGATTGAAGGTGATTTAGCAGTTTGGATTAGGAATTGGCTAGCTGATAGAAGACAGAGGGTGGTGGTTGATGGGAAATATTCAACCTGGAGTGCAGTTACAAGTGGTGTACCTCAAGGATCTGTTTTAGGGCCACTGCTGTTTGTCATTTTTATAAATGACCTAGATGAGGGTGTAGAGGGTTGGATTAGTAAATTTGCTGACGATACCAAAGTGGGGGGATTTGGGTGGAGGATGGATGTTACAGTTTGCAGAGGGACATAGATAGGTTGCAGAGCTGGGCCGTGAGGTGGCAAATGGAATTCAATACGGATAAGTGTGAGGTGATTCACTTTGGTAGGAATAACAGGCATATGAAATATAGGGCTAATGGAAGGACCCTTAATAGTGTTTCGAGCAGAGGGATCTTGGGGTACAAGTATGTAGATAGGCCAACTAGAGGTGAGGCTACATTGGATTTGGTGCTGGGCAATGAGCCAGACCAGGTGTTAGGCTTGGAAGTTAGTGAACATTTTGGTGATAGTGACCACAATTCGGTTACGTTCACCTTAGTGATGGATAGGGATAGGCATGAAGCTGGGGGCAGTAGTTATAGCTGGGGGAAGGGTAATTATGAGGCCATCAGGAGAGAATTAGGGTGCATAGATTGGACTAGGAAACTACAGGGACTGGGAACATCTGGAATGTGGTGCTTATTCAAGGAGCAGCTGCTGCGAGTCCTTGATAAGTATGTCCCTGTCAGGCAGGGAGGAAATGGTCGAGTAAGAGAGCCTTGGTGTACGAAAAAAGTTGATTTGCTGGTTAAGAAGAAAAAGGAGGCTTATGTCAGGATGAGGCTTGAAGGCTCAGTTAGTGCAATGGATAGCTATAGATTAGCCAGGAAGGAGGTAAAAAGTGAATTGAGGAGAGCTAAGAGGGGACACGAGAAGATGTTGGCTGATAGGATTAAGGAGAATCCTAAAGCTTTCTTTGATATGTTAAGAATAGAAGATTGGTTAGGGCAAGATTAGGGCCAGTCATAGACAGCAGTGGGAAGTTGTGCGTGGAGCCTGAAGAGATTGGTGAGGCACTGAATAAATATTTCTCTTCGGTATTCACGCAGAGTGCTGGAAATGTAGCTATGGAGAACACTGAGGTACAGGGTTGCAAATTGGGAAGTATTGTAGTAGATAGGGAGGATGTGCTAGAAATTCTCGAGGGTTTGAAGTTGGATAAGTCCCCTGGGCCGAACCGGATTTACCCTAGGATTCTCTGGGAGGCAAGAGAGGAGATTGCAGAGCCTCTGGCTCTGATCTTCAGGTCCTCGTTGGTTATGGGTGTGGTTCCAGAGGACTGGAGGATAGCGAATGTGGTCCCATTGTTTAAGAAGGGGAAGAGAGACCTTCCAGGGAATTATAGGCCAGTGAGTCTTACTTCTGTTGTGGGCAAGGTATGGAGAGAATTATTAGGGATAGGATTTATAGTTATTTAGAGAGAAATGAATTGATTGGGGATAGTCAGCATGGTTTCGTGAAGGGTAGGTCATGCCTTACTAACCTCATTGAGTTTTTTGAGAAAGTGACCAAAGAGGTGGATGGGGGTAGGGCGGTTGATGTAGTATATATGGACTTTAGTAAGGCGTTTGATAAGGTGGCCCATGGAAGACTTCTACAGAAAATGCAGATGTTGGGAATAGAGGGTGATTTAGCTAATTGGATTAGGAATTGGCTGGCAGATAGAAGACAGAGGGTGGTGGTTGATGGGAGATATTCATCGTGGAGTTCGGTGACAAGTGGTGCGCCTCAGGGGTCTGTTTTGGGGCCCCTGCTGTTTGTAATTTTTATAGATGATCTGGATGAGGGTATTGAGGGATGGATCAGTAAATTCGCAGATGACACTAAAGCCGGTGGAGTGGTAGATAGTGAAGAGGGGTGTTATAGTTTACAGAGTGACTTGGACAAGTTGCAGAGCTGGGCCGAGAGGTGGCAAATGGAGTTTAATGTGGAAAAGTGTGAGGTAATGCACTTTGGCAGGAACAATAAATGTGTAGAGTATAGGGCTAATGGTAGGGCTCTTAATAGTGTTGATGAACAGAAGGATCTTGGTGTATTTGTGCATAGATCCCTGAAAGTAGGCAGTCAAGTGGATAAGGTTGTTAAGAAGGCATACGGAGTCTTAGCTTTTATTGGTAGGGGGATTGAATTTCGGAGCCGCAACGTCATGTTGCAACTGTACAAAACTCTAGTGCGGCCGCACTTGGAGTATTGTGTGCAGTTCTGGTCGCCACATTATAAGAAAGATGTGGAGGCATTGGAGAGGGTACAGAGGAGGTTTACCAGGATGTTGCCTGGTATGGAGGGCAGGTCCTATGAAGAGAGGTTGAAGGATTTGAGGTTGTTTTCGTTAGAAAGGAGGCGGCTAAGAGGGGATCTTATTGAAGCATATAAGATGATTAGAGGTTTAGATAGGGTGGACAGTGATAGCCTTTTTCCTAGGATGGAGAACTAGCACGAGGGGACACAGCTTTAAATTAAGGGGTATGAGTTATAGGACTGGATATCAGAGGTAGGTTCTTTACTCAAAGGTGATTAGGGAGTGGAATGCCTGCCTGCAGCTGTTGTAGATGCGCCAAGTTTGGTGGCGTTTAAGAGGTTAATTGATAAGTATATGGAAGAGAAGGGAATGGTTTAGTTTGGAGGGGCATTGCTTTTTATTTTGGTCGGCACAACATCGAAGGCCGAAGGGCCTGTTCTGTGCTGTATTGTTCTTTCTATGTTCTATGTCTAATTACTAGCTCTTTGAAAGTTGCACCCAGGTTGATAAAGTTGTTAAGAAGGCGTACGGTGTGTTAGCTTTTATTGGTAGAGGGATTGAATTTAGGAGCCGTGAGGTTATGTTACAACTGTACAAAACTCTGGTGCGGCCGCACTTGGAGTATTGCGTACAGTTCTGGTTGCCGCATTATAAGAAAGATGTGGAAGCATTGGAAAGGGTGCAGAGGAGGTTTACCAGGATGTTGCCTGGTATGGTGGGAAGGCCTTATGAGGAAAGGCTGAGGGACCTGAGGTTATTTTCATTAGAGAGAAGAAGGTTACGCGGTGACCTAATTGAGGCGTATAAGATGATCAAGGGATTGGATAGGGTGGATAGTGAGAGCCTTTTTCCTCGGATGGTGATGACCAACACGAGGGGACATAACTTTAAATTAAGAGGTGGTAGTTATAGGACGGATGTCAGAGGCAGGTTCTTTACACAGAGGGTGGTGAGGGCGTGGAATGCCCTGCCTGCAGCAGTTGTGGACTCGCCTACTTTGGGGGCATTCAAATGTTCGGTGGATAGGCATATGGATGATATTGGAATAGTTTAGGTTAGAGGGTCCACTGGCCGGCGCAACATTGAGGGCCGAAGGGCCTGTACTGCGCTGTAATGTTCTATGTTCTATGTTCTATTCTGTAAATTGAGTTTGTGTCTTTATATGCCCTGTTTGTGAACAGAATTCCCACTCATCTGATGAAGGAGCTGCGCTCTGAAAGCTAGTGGCTTTTGCTACCAAATAAACTTGTTGGACATTAACCTGGTATTGTGAGACTTCTTACTGTATTTACCCCAGTCCAATGCCGGCATCTCCACATCAATGCAGGCGTTCCCGGTTTCAATAAAAACCCCAGGGGTGGGGGAGGCTGGGATGGGGGGGGCTGCTATTCATGCCAGAGTTTGACAATTCAGGAACTTTGCACATGTGCAGTTGTCCCGATTGGTCAGTCTCCCCGCTTGCTGACCAACCCGTTTGATGGTCAGCCTGGGACCCCTCCAGTCCCTCACAATGGCCCGATCGCAGCTCCCACAACAATTTGTGGGCCAGCCCTGACCCCTCACCATCCCGGAGCACACTGATGTCTAGGGCCCATCCCATAACAGTGGTGATTCCGCTCCCCCTGCTGACCCCCTCTCCAAGGTCAGACCCTCCCCCACTGGAGGCAGGCCCCTGCCACCAGACCACATCCCTCAGCCCACCCCAATCGCTGCCGTCCCTCAATCCACGACCAATCTGGTCTGCAGAGTGGCATTGGGACCCCTCCACCCCCACCAATCACTCCTAGGCTCCAACCACAATGGGCCCCACCCTCTTGGCACTTTGCCCCTTAGGCACTACCAGGGAGAAATCCCCCCCCACCACCTAACTCCCTTGGGGAGCCCAATTGCCCCCTTTCACTCCAGCAGCATCTCCCACTTGATCCCTGAATGTGGGGAGGTAGTGTAAACGCTGCCAGAATGAAGGACTCCTGGTAGGACAGGAGATTCAATCAGGATCTGAAATTTCCCGATAATCGCATTTAAAATATATTTAAAATGCATTTTAAAAAGGTTCAAATTATTTACCTGCCTTCCCGCCGGTTTCCAGTGTGGTCTGACCAGAGACTGTTTGCTGGCTCTGGGAGATGCACATGCATTCCCGGCACATGTGAAAATCTCGGTACAAAGTTGGAGACGTGCAACTTCCACCGTGACCTGCCAGAAATGCTGCGATCACAATGGGAGAATCATGGCCCATATTTGCATTTATTTGCATCTCATTAAAAGGCTAATTCACCAGAACGGAATTCCCCCTACAAATAAAGTGATGTGCTGATGGGAAATTAAAATGGTCTGATTTACCACTGCATGTAAAGGGCAAACAATCAATCAATCTTACTTTCACTTACCTTTAAGACCTTAACTGCCAAATGCCAGTTGCCTGGAACATAAACCTCCATTAATATTGGGCTTGGGAGGCAAGATCAGCAGAGAGGGGTGATATGGAGGCGGGGCTCAGAGGCAGAAACATGAGAGTGGAAAGGATGAGATAAAATAGCATTAGAGGGTGCTCAGGGAACAGAGTGGAAGAATGAAAAACTATCCAAAGACAAGAATCATAGAAGCTCTACATTGCAGAAGGAGGCCATCTGGCCCATCAAGTTTGCACTGGCCACAATCCTACCCAGGCCCTGCCCCCATATTCCGACACATTTATCCTCTAATCCCTCTAACCTATGCATCTTAGGACACGCAGGGGCAATTTTAGCATGGCCAATCAACCTAACCCGCACGTCTTTGGACAAGAGTTAAAGCAAAGTCAGAGAGTGCCCTGCAGCTGAGGCCACACTGTCAGGGCAAGATTGAAGAGACTGTTCTGGTATAAAGCAGACTTTTTACAGGGCTCTGCAAGGCTTGTATGTCTCGATCTCTGTTTTGGGTAATGCACAGACAGACCTTCCCTCATGCACAGTATGTTGTGTGGGAGTGGTCAGTCAGGGAAGGCACTTTTTCTTAGGGTTTTAAGTTGTGGTGTTGTGAGGCTGAGGGCACAATAACATTTAGGAGAGGCACCTGAACCCTGCAGGTCAGTGGTTGAAAAGTCATGGAGGATCATTGGATGGTTTCATGGTAGGGTGAAGTGGATGATCCCAAAACATTAGGGTGCATGTGCCCTCATGAAGGGGAGGGGTCATGTCAACAAAAAGCATTGGGATATCAATAATGATGGGTTCAGGGGAGAATAGGAATATCAACATGAACAATGATGGAGGCAAGAAAGATTGGATGATAATGTATGGGAATTCAATAGTGGAGTGTAGTAGAGGATGATGGGATGAACTTGGTGGCTGATAGGGAGAGGTTGGAAACTGGTTCCACTCCCAAAATTCAACAGCACCATTTTTGCATTCACCAAATAATACCACAATTTGAATAACCTGCCAGAAATAGTGAATCGGAGAGGGGATTTCAGGGTATGTGGGAAGAGTTCAGCAAAAGACTTGCTTATCTTCATCCTCATTCTCTTGTGTGAAGACAGGTGATGACATCACTGATCATAGAAACAGCATAATTCTGTCCTCATTGGGAGGGTCATCCTTGGAAGACATAGAAACATAGAAAATAGGAACAAGAGGAGGCCATTCAGCCCACTGAGCCTGCTGTGCTGTTCATTATGATCGTGGCTGATCAACTCAATTGTCTGATCCAGCCTTTTCTTCGTATCCTTTGAGCCACTTCACATCAAATGTTTTATCTAACTGATTCTTGAAAACATTCAATGTTTTGGTCTCAACTAATTTCCACAGGCTTACCACTCTATGGGTGATGAAATTTCTCCTCATCTCCATCCTAAACCATCTACCCTGTATCCTCAGGCTGTATCCCTTGAGGTATTTGTGGATCAGATGAATTGCTGCCTGCCCTACCACGGGATTCACCGAGATCCTTGTGGCTGCATAATTAATGAGCTGAAAAGCAGAAGGTCGGACAGGTTCACGCTACCCAGCACTCAGGGAGTTTCTCGCCTGCCATACTTAGTCTACGGGACAGAAAATAATTGGAAATTCCGCCAATGTTCCTGGGTAAGAACCTGCGATTGTTGATAATAATGGCAAATTACAATAACAAGTCACGGGTTGATGGCTGTGTCTCCTCTGTACATCTGACTCCCTGTGGATTTTAAATGATGGTTTGACTGAAGATGAATCAGAATTAATATGTGATTGGCATTAATGATCAGCTAACTGCTTAAAACATGTTTCTTTCTCTGTAACACTTGTGTCTTTGCTCTATTCACATTAATGAGGAAGCATGTCAAAAATATTACTTTAATCATTTTGTTTATTTCTTTAATTAACCAGCACATCTTTCAGACTGTGGGAGGAATCTGCTGTGAGGCAGCAGTGCTAACCGCTGTTGCCATTGTTGACCAGTTTTGAGTAAACAAGTTCTGAAGTTTCTTCTTTTTTTTCTATACATTTGTTGAAACTAAAATTGAATGATCAATTCAATTTGTGGGACTAAATTTGACAACAAAGCACAACATTCAGGAGATGTCTAACTGATAAAGACAAAGGAAATCATTATTATGAAAGCAAAATGAGATATACTATCCTGCATGACTAAATTGTTAGTAATTCATAAAGTGTTTGGTTCTGCATTTCCTGGTGTAATCTAATGTCATTACACTAATCGGATGAGATGCCCTGGCCTCTCAGTCCCGTATTTCCAGCCAGTGGGAGGTGATGTGTTGTTTGTCAATGGTTGGGTTCTCTAGTCCTGCCACTGTCAATGGGAATTCCCATCGATATCACCCCCCACGCAGGCAGGAATCCCACGGGCAGGGATGTGCTGCTGGTGAGAATTTTGGCCAATATATTTAAAAAATAATAATTCTGCTGTGTGGCGAATCCAGTAACTGTACAAATTAGCTTCAATAATAATAGGTAATTATTCACTATTCAAATATTCAATTTTCCTTACAATGTGTTAAAGAGACAAGAACTCAAACACAGCACCATGCCACAGTGGTTAGCACTGCTGCCTCACAGTGTCAGGGACCCGAGTTCAATACCCAGCTTGGGTCACTGTCTGTTTGGAGTCTGCACATTCTCCACATGTGCGGGCTTCCCCTGCATGCTGTGGTTTCCTCCCACAGTCTGAAAGATGTGCTGGTTAGATGCATTAACAGACACCAGAGTGCAGCGACTAGAGCAATTTCACAGTTACTTCATTGCAGTGTTAATGTAAGCCTTACCTGTGATTAATAAATAAACTTCAGTTTGCTTCCTCACAGTACCTCATGTGATGAAGTACACACACATTTCATGGCTGCCTCTCAGTATCAATATATAACCACATGGTCATGGCATTTAGTTTTGCAAAAGCCACAAAGGTAGGAACCTGATATCAGAGATCATAGATCATAGATTCCTACAGTGCACAAAGAGGCCCTTCAGCCCATTGAGTCTGCACTGACCACAAACCCACCCAGGCCCTACCCCCATACCCTCACATGCTTCATTCACCAATTCCTCTAACCTATGCATCCCAGGACACTAAGGGGCAATTTTAGATGGCCAACCTAACCTGCATATCTTTGGACTCGATGGATTTTTTTTTTAAGAGCAACACAGCACGGGAAACAGGCCCTTCGGCCCAACGAGCCCGCGCCGCCGTCATAACTATATAGTAGCAAATCCATTATCCTATTATATTATTCCTATATAATAATATATATATTATTTCTAATATGGAAAATTCTCACTATAGGGACAATTTGTTTCCCAATCAGCCTAAGAGCGAATTTTTGGGTTGTGGGAGGAAACCGGAGTGCCTGGAGAAAACCCACGCAACCACGGGGAGAACGCGCAAACTCCCGCAGACACCGGCCCAATTCCAAGTGTCTGCACAGCCACATCGATAGTCTCTGAGCTGTCATGGTGCCCTTCAGATGGTCCACATAAAGCACTCATTTACGACATGAGGTACCAGGCAACCCATGAATCAACATCCAAGAGCTGTACCCGCACCACCTGCCGAATGCATGCTCAAAGTATGGACCGAATTACCTGTGGAAAAAAGCCGTAGTTAAACAGTCCTAATATATCCCTCTATCTGCATACCGCTCATGTGGCTGTCCAAGAGACCCTTAAACAGCCCCAGCGTGCCTGCTCCCACCACCTTACTCGGCAGTGCATTCCACACCCCCACTACCCTTTGTGTGAAAAACTGCCCTCTAATATTCGTCTTATACATAGCCCCCCTCACCCTATGGCCATGACCCCTCGTCCTATCCATTTCTAAAGGTGGAAAAAGTTTACCTCCATTTACTCTATCTATACCCCTTATAATCTTATACACCTCTATGAGATCCCCTCTAAGCCGACGTCTTTCAAGGGAAAACAACCCCAGTCTATTTAATCGTTCCTCATAAGACAGTCCTTCCATACCAGGCAGCATCCTGGTAAACCTCCTCTGCACTCTCTCCAAGGACTCCACATCCTTCCGATAGTACGGCGACCAGAACTGGACGCAGTATTCCAAGTGAGGCCTAACAAAGTTCTATACAACTGCAACATCAAACTCCTACTCTTGTATTCTATACCCTTTTCTATGAAAGCTAACATACTATACGCCTTCTTTATCACCTTCTCCACCTGTGAGGACACCTTCAGAGACTTGTGAACCTGCACCCCCAAGTCTCTCTGCGTCTCTATGCTCCGTATAGTTTTACCTTTTATCCTATAACTCTCTTCTACATTTTTCCGGCCAAAATGCATCACCTCGCATTTATCCGGATTAAATTCCATTTGCCATCTATCTGCCCAGTCTACCAACCTGTCTATGTCCTGTTGTATTGCCTGACACTGCTCCTCTGTACCCGCCAATCCAAGCATCTTGGTGTCATCAGCAAATTTGCTGATCTCACCACCTACCCCAACTTCCAAGTCGTTTATGTAGACCACAAATAGAAGAGGACCTAGTACTGAGCCTTGTGGCACTCCACTAGTGACAGGCTTCCAGCCGGAAAAAGAGCCTTCCACTACTACCCTCTGTCTCCTCCTCCCGAGCCAGTTCTCGACCCATCTACATACCCGACCCTGTATCCCATGCGCCTTCACCTTCTCTATCAGTCTACCATGAGGAACCTTGTCAAACGCCTTACTGAAATCCATGTAGATGACATCAACAGCCTGTCCTTCATCAACTGTTTTTGTCACTTCTTCAAAAAATTCCACTAGATTTGTAAGACAAGACTTCCCCTTGACGAAGCCATGCTGCGTATCCCTGATCAGATCGCAGCGCTCCAGATGCTCATACATCCTGTCCCTAAGGATCCTCTCCATTAGCTTACCTATAACTGAAGTCAAGCTCACCGGCCTATAGTTCCCTGGGTGATCCCTCTGACCTTTTTTAAACAACGGTACTACGTTTGCTATCCTCCAGTCCTCTGGGACCTCACCTGTGTCCAAGGAAGAGACAAAGATTTGCGTCAGAGGCCCAGCCAAGTCTTCCCTCAACTCCCTTAGCAGCCTGGGGTAAATGCCATCAGGCCACGGAGCTTTATATGTCTTTAAGCTGCCTAACAGCCCCAACACCTCTTTCCTCGTAATCCTTATTTCCCTCAACCGATCCTCAACTTTGTCAAAATCAGGCACAGACATCTGTCCAGTGTCCTGCGTGAATACCGACGCAAAGTATTCATTCAGGATCTCCCCCATTCCCTCAGGCTCTAAGCACAGATCCCCTCCTCTGTCCCTAAGAGGTCCAATCTTGCCTCTAACCATCCTTTTGTTCCTTACATAGGTGTAAAATGCCTTTGGATTTTCCTTAATCCTACCTGCCAGAGCCACCTCGTGGCCCCTTTTTGCCTTTCTAATACGCCTTTTAAGATCCCGTCTACACTCTCTATAAGCTTCCAGCGCTGTCTCAATCCCTAGTTGCCTAGATCTAATGTAAGCCTCTCGCTTCTTCCTGATCAAGTCCTCAATCTCCCTGGTAAGCCACGGTTCTCTAATCCTACCTTTCCCATCCTTCCTCCTTGCCGGCACGTATTTTTCCTGCAGAGAGTTTAGTTTTCCCTTGAAAGGCTCCCACATGTACCTCGTTGACCTGCCCTCGAAAAGCTTATCCCAGTCGGTATCTTTAAGATCTTGCCTAATCTGGCTGTATCTAGCCCTCCCCCAGTTAAATACCTTCCCTTTTGGGCCGGTCTCGTCCTTTTCCATTAATATCCTAAAGCAGGCAGAGTTGTGATCACTATTTGACACCTGCTCTCCTACCTCGACGTCAACCACCTGGCCTGGCTCATTCCCCAGAACCAAATCCAGTATAGCCCCCTCTCTAGTCGGGCAATCTCATACTGCTCCAAGGACCCTTCCAAAAAACACTGTACAAATTCCTCCCCATCCACTCCTACAGCCCTGGGCACACTCCAATCTACTCCAGGAAAATTGAAATCTCCCACTACTACTACCCTATTTTTCCTACACTTATCTAAAATGTCCCTGCATATCCCTTCTTCCACGGCCCGCGGGCTGTTAGGCGGTCTGTAGTAAATACCCAACAGAGTAACCACTCCCTTCCTATTCCTCAACTCCACCCATAGAGACTCAATTCCTAAATCATCCATACCTCCCTCCCTCTGCACTGCTATGATGTTGTCCTTAACTAATACAGCCACTCCCCCGCCTCTCCTCACACCAACTCTGTCATGCCTAAAACACTTATACCCTGGAATATTCAATTGCCAGTCTTGCCCCTCCTTCAACCACGTCTCGGTCACCGCCACCACTTCTAAACTCCTCGTGAACATTATTGCCTTCAGATCATCTGTTTTGCCAGTCACACTCCTCGCATTAAAACACATGCACTGAAGACCCTCAGCTCTCGGATATTCCTTTCTACCCTCTGGTGTTACCCTGTCATCCCTCTCTCTCCCACTCCCAGTTCCCGCTCTCTCCCCACCCTCCCTCCCTATTAGTTTAAACACTTCTGAAACACTCCAGCTAACCTCCCAGCTAAAATATGTGTTCCCCTCCCAGTCAACTGCTCCCTATCCCTCTTGAATAGATGACCCTCCCTCCTGAAGACCTCCCAATGATCAATGAATATGAAGCCTTCTGCCCTACACCAATCCTTCATCCATGCATTTAGTCGTAGTGTCTCATTTGTTTTTACCCAATCGGTCCCGGGCACAGGCAGCAGGCCAGAGAACGCCACCCTGGAGGCCCTACCTTTCAGTTGAGCCCCCAACTCCCTAAACTGCCTACGTAAGTCCCCCCTGCGCTTTCTTCCTACATCTTTCTGTCCTACGTGAACTATTACATTTGCCTTGGACCCTTCTCCCTTCAAAATTCCCTCTACCCTCTCTGATACATCCTGGACCCCTGCTCCAGGGAGGCAGACTACCATCCTGGAGTCTCTCTTTTGCCCACAGAATCTCCTATCGATCCCTTTAACCATCCCATCCCCCACCACTATCTCACCTCCTGCTTTCCCGCCGGTCTCTGTGGCATTTTGTTCCCCCTCACTTGCCCTCTCCATCACAGCCTTTACCCCCCCCTTGGTTTTCTGGGGATCCTCCTTAGAGATGGCCTTTGTGCCTTGATTTTTATTCTTGTTCCTTGTAACTGTACCCAGCCCATCCCTACTACTAGATCCTGGGGTCCCCGCAGGTCTGCCTTCCCTATTCATTGTAACCTCATTTTCCCTCACTAGACACACGTCCTCCAAGCGCAGCTCCAGCTGTCTCAACTTTGCTCGTAAACGTTGCAGTTCTAAACATTTTGCACATATGTGGGCCTTCGGGAGACGTGATGCCTCCAAGAAGGTCCACATATGGCAGCGTACACAGTGGACGCGTTTGGCCAAGTATCGTGGCATTTTGTATAACCCTTTAAAGGTGTTGGGAAAAGTGTTGATTAGGTAGGAAGCACGTTACTCACCGTGTCCAAGCCTGCGCTCGCCCAAGCCCAGTGAGCTTAAGCCCTTGTTCCTCTCACTCTAATTCCCGTCTCACTCCACTGCCCGCTCCCGACGCTGCCCGCTGTCTTACCTTGGCCTTCCTTTTATACTCCCGCGCTTCCTTCCCTGCAGCCCCCCGCGCCTATCTCCCACTACAGATATGCATCAATAAATACACATTTAGAATTTATTGTGGAGGTTCAGAGGCCATTCAGGTGTAAACATCATTGCCACTGGTTCATGACCGAAATGGTACTTATTTTAATGGTTGAAAAATCTTGCAATTTGCAAATTGAGGGCACAGGCATCCATGCCTGCATTGTTATTCTGCCCATCCATTACACAAAGCCCTGCATTGGGAATAGTGACTCACAGAAATTACGATGTAAAGATGCCGGCATTGGAAATTACCCCACACTAAATATAGAAGCATGCAAACTGCGCAGACAACTACAGATCTTGGCAGAACTCTGCAGGATCTGGAAATGGATGCTGAAAAATCATTGTGTTTGATTCCTTTGAAGAAAGCATGAATCAAATGAAAACCTAATGTCCAAAGTCCTTTTTTAATGCAACGGAAAGGATTTCTCTCTCTCTCTGTGGTTAATGGTCCACCAAGAAGCTCTAGTATTCGAAACTGCATCTATTTAAACCCAAATATTACAGTAATTTGGCCACTTTGTTAATGGAGAAAAACTGACATTATAGAATCCTATAGTGCAGAAGGAGGCCATTTTGACCCATTGATTCTGCACCAACCACAATCCCACCCAGGCCTTTTACAGGGCTCTGGCAAATGGAGTATGATGTGGGCAAATGTGAAATTATTAATTTTGGCAGGAATGAGAAAACTTATTATCTCACTGATGAGAGATTGCAGAGCTCTGAGATGCAGCAGAATCTGGTTGTCATCGTGCATGAATCCTGGAAAGCTGGTACATAGAACATAGAACATTACAGCACAGAACAGGCCCTTCGGCCTTCGATGTTGCGCCGACCAATATAAAAAGCAATGACCCTCAAAACTAAACCATTCCCTTCTCTTCCATATACTTATCAACTAACCTCTTAAACGCCACCAAACTTGGCGCATCTACAACTGCTGCAGGCAGGGCATTCCACTGCCGAACCACCCTTTGGGTAAAGAACCTACCTCTGATATCCGTCCTATAACTATCACCTCTTAATTTAAAGCTGTGTCCCCTCATGCTAGCTTTCTCCATCCTAGGAAAAAGGCTATCACTGTCCACCCTATCTAAACCTCTAATCATCTTATAGGTTTCGATCAGGTCCCCTCTTAGC
The DNA here is from genome assembly GCA_024679065.1 of Sphyrna mokarran. Taxonomy (NCBI): domain Eukaryota; kingdom Metazoa; phylum Chordata; class Chondrichthyes; order Carcharhiniformes; family Carcharhinidae; genus Sphyrna; species Sphyrna mokarran. Next base: position 22,833,286 of record JAGIQG010000007.1, on the reverse strand, counting down.
CTCCTCCTTTCTAACGAAAACAACCTCAAATCCCTCAGCCTCTCCTCATAAGACATGCCCTCCATACCAGGCAAACATCCTGGTAAACCTCCTCTGTACCCTCTCCAAAGCCTCCACATCTTTCTTATAATGCGGGGACCAGAACTGCACACAATCCTCCAAGTGCGGCCGCACTAGAGTTTTGTACAGTTGCAACATGACGTTGCGGCTCCGAAATTCAATCCCCCTACCAATAAAAGCTAAGACTCCATATGCCTTCTTAACAACCTTATCGACTTCACTGCCTACTTTCAGGGATCTATGCACAAATACACCAAGATCCCTCTGTTCATCAACACTATTAAGAATCCTACCATTAGCCCTATACTATACACATTTATTATTCCTGCCAAAGTGCATTACCTCACACTTTTCCACATTAAACTCCATTTGCCACCTCTCGGCCAGCTCTGCAACTTGTCCAAGTCTCTCTGCAAACTATAACACCCCTCTTCACTATCTACCACTCCACTGACTTTAGTGTCATCTGCAAATTTACTAATCCATCCTTCAATACCCTCATCCAGATCATTTATAAAAATTACAAAACAGCAGGGGCCCCAAAACAGACCCCTGAGGTACACCACTTGTCACCGAACTCCAAGATGAATATCTCCCATCAACCACCACCTCTGTCTTCTATCTGCTAGCCAATTCCTAACCCAATTAGCTAAATCACCCTCTATCCCATACATCTGCATTTTCTGCAGAAGTCTTCCATGGGCCACCTTATCAAATGCCTTACTAAAATCCATATATACCACATCAACTGCCTTACCCCCATCCACCTGTTTGGTCACTTTTTCAAAAAACTCAATGAGGTTAGTAAGGCACGACCTACCCTTCACAAAACCATGCTGACTATCCCCAGTCAATTCATTTCTCTCTAAATAACTATAAATCTTATCCCTAATAATTCTCTCCAATACTTTGCCCACAACAGAAGTAAGACTCACTGGCCTATAATTCCCTGGAAGGTCTCTCTTTCCCTTCTTGAACAATGGGACCACATTCGCTATCCTCCAGTCCTCCGGAACCACACCCGTAACCAACGACGACCTGAAGATCAGAGCCAGAGGCTCTGCAATCGCCTCTCTTGCCTCCCAGAGAATCCTAGGGTAAATCCCGTCTGGCCCAGGGGACTTATCCAACTTCAAACCCTCAAGAATATCTAGCAAATCCTTGCTGCATAGGTGCAGCAAGTAATTAGGAACGATTGTTATTGTTTATTGTGAGGAATCGATCACAAAAGTAGTGAGGTTATGCTGGAGTTGTACCGGGAACTGTTAAGACCACAGTACTGTTTACAGTGTTGGTCTCCTTATTTAAGGAAAGACATAAATCCTTGAGAAGCTTGACAAAGGTAGTCTACGAGACTAATACCAGGAATTAACTGGTTATCTTACAGGGAAACGTTACTTAGGTTAGGCTTATAGCTGCTGGAGTTTAGAAGGGTAAGAGGCAACTTGACCCTGAGGAGTCTTGACAGGGGTTTACAATTGCTGGAAATCCACTTTCCTGCCCACCAAGGAATGAGAATGGGAGAGGGGCGGACAATGGAAATGTCCATTGTCCTTGAGCGGGATTTTCTGGCTTTGCTCGAGTGAGACCGGAATATTCGGAACAATGTGTTTTCTTGCAGAAGAATTTAAAGCTAGGGATCATTGTTTCAAAATAAGGCATCGCTCTTTTAAGACAGAGATGAGGAGACATGTTTTCACTCAGAGGGCTGTGAGTCTTTGGAATTCCCTTCACAAAAGGTAATCTTTGAATATTTTTGGGGCAGAGATTGATCAATTTTGGATTTGTGAAGGTGTGGAAAGTTATCAGGATGGACAGGAATGTGGAGTTTTTTTTATTCACTCCTGGGACATGGCTGTGTCTGGCTGGCCAGAATTAATTGCTCATCCTTAGTTGCTCAAAGATGGTTGAGAGTCAACTACATTGCTGTTGTTCTGGAGACACATTAAGCCAGACCAGGTAAGGACGGCAGATTTCTTTCACTAAAGGACATTAATGAACCAGATGGGTTCTTTCAACATTCGGCAATGCTTTCATGGTCATCAGTTAATCTTAATTCCAGGTATTTTTTATTGAATTTAAGTCAATTGCAGATGGTGGCATTTGAACCCAGGTCTCCTGAACAATAGTCTAGCGATAATGCCACTAGGCCATTGCCTCATCATGGAGATTACAATTAAATTAGTCATGGTTATATTGAATAGGCCAACTGGGCTGAGTGGTCTACTCCTGCTCCTAGTTTATATTTAGTATGTTTTTATATTGGTGAGTATGCTGAATATTTCTATTTTTCTGGTTTGATTACAGTTCTTCGTGCCTTTATGCTGATCAGTGTTTGGTTTAGTGTTACAACTACCCTTAGTCCCATTCCTGTATCCTCCCTCTGATTAGCTGACTTGAATTCCCGCAGTACTGAAGGATTTCACTAATGCCACACGCATCAGACAAGTGATTGCAATTTTGTAATCTATCTGCCAAGCTATTCCAATATCTCATTTGTCTTTGTAATTGAAGCCAAGCTTTCAGCTAGATGGTTTCATAAAATTATTCACACCACCATCTCGTATCCAAAATCCTTTTTTAATGCAATGGAGACATTTTCTCTCACTCTCTTTCTGTGGTTAATGACCCAACAAGAAATTGCATCTGTTTAAACCCAAATATTTCAGCAATTTGGCCACTTTGTAACTAAAGGAGAAAAACTGACATTGTAGAATCCTACAGTGCAGAAGGGGGCTGTTTGGCCCATCAAGTCTGCACCAACCTAGGATTCTCTGGGAGGCGAGAGAGGCGATTGCAGAGCCTCTGGCTCTGATCTTCAGGTCGTCGTTGGTTACGGGCATAGTGCCAGAAGACTGGAGGATAGCGAATGTGGTCCCATTGTTCAAGAAGGGGAAGAGACACTTTCTGGGGAATTATAGGCCGGTGAGTCTTACTTCTGTTGTGGGCAAAGTATTGGAGAGAATTATTTGGGATAGGATTTATAGTTATTTAGAGAGAACTGAATTGATTGGGGATAGTCAGCATGGTTTTGTGAAGGGTAGGTCGTGCCTTACTAACCTCATTGAGTTTTTTGAAAAAGTGACCAAAGAGGTGGATGGGGGTAAGGCGGTTGATGTGGTATATATGGACTTTAGTAAGGCGTTTGATAAGTGGCCCATGGAAGACTTCTGCAGAAAATGCAGATGTATGGGATAGAGGGTGATTTAGCTAATTGGGTTAGGAATTGGCTAGCAGATAGAAGGCAGAGGGTGGTGGTTGATGGGAGATATTCATCTTGGAGTTTGGTGACAAGTGGTGTACCTCAGGGGTCTGTTTTGGGGCCCCTGCTGTTTGTAATTTTTATACATGATCTGGATGAGGGTATTGAAGGATGGATTAGTAAATTTGCAGATGACACTAAAGTCGGTGGAGTGGTAGATAGTGAAGAGGGGTGTTATAGTTTGCAGAGAGAATTGGACAAGTTGCAGAGCTGGGCCGAGAGGTGGCAAATGGAGTTTAATGTGGAAAAGTGTGAGGTAATTCACTTTGGCAGGAATAACAAATGTGTAGAGTATAGGGCTAATGGTAGGACTCTTAATAGTGTTGAAGAACAGAGGGATCTTGGTGTATATGTGCATAGATCCCTGAAAGTTGGCAATCAATTCGATAAGGTTGTTAAGAAGGCATATGGAGTCTTAGCTTTTATTGGTAGGGGGATTGAATTTCGGAGCCGCAACGTCATGTTGCAAACTGTACAAAACTCTAGTGCGGCCGCACTTGGAGTATTGTGTGCAGTTCTGGTCCCCACATTATAAGAAAGATGTGGAGGCATTGGAGAGGGTACAGAGGAGGTTTACCAGGATGTTGCTGGTATGGAGGGCAGGTCTTATGAAGAGAGGCTGAGGGATTTGAGGTTGTTTTCGTTAGAAAGAAGGTGGCTAAGAGGAGACCTTATTGAAAAATATAAGATGATTAGAGGTTTAGATAGGGTGGACAGTGATAGCCTTTTTCCTAGGATGGAGAAAGCTAGCAGGAGGGGACATAGCTTTAAATTAAGGGGTGGTAGTTATAGGACGGATGTCAGAGGTAGGTTCTTTACCCAGAGGGTGGTAAGGGTATGGAATGCCCTGCCTGATGCAGTTGTAGATGCACCAAGTTTGGTGGCGTTTAAGAGGTTAGTAGATAAGTTTATGGACGAAAAGGGAATGGTTTAGGTTAGAGGGTCATTGCTTTTCCTAATTGGTCGGCGCAACATCGAAGGCCGAAGGGCCTGTTCTGTGCTGTAATGTTCTATGTTCTATGTTCTAACCACAATTCGCACCCTGGCCCTATCCCGTAACTCCTTATGTTTATCCTAGCTCATCCCCCTGACACTAAAGGGTAATTTGGCATGGTCAATCCACCTAGCCTGCACATCTTTGGACTATGGCAGGAAACCAAGCTCCCGGAGGAAACTCAAGCAGGCACAAGGAAAATGTGCAAACTCCACACAGACGGTGACCCAAGCCAGGAATTGAACCTGACTCCCTGGTGCTGTGAGGCAGCAACCCTAATCGCTGTGCCATCGTATGCCCATTCTTCCATTTATTTTGTCATAATCAATTTCCAACTTTAGCTCTTCCTTCCTGATAGAATCCAGAGAATCCCTGCAATGCAGGAGGCCATTCGACCCATTGAGCCTCCATCGTCTCTCCCAAAAAGCATTCCACCTTGGCCCTCCTCTCTGACCTCACTCTGTAACCCCATGCACCTGCCATAGATAATACACTTAACCTACACATCTTTGAATGGAGGGAGGATACTGGAGTACCTGGAGGAAACTCTGCAGAGACAAGGGAGCACATTCAAACTCCACACAGTCAGTCACCCAAGGCTGGAATTTAACTTGTGTCCCTTGAGCACTGTGAGGAAGCAGTGCTAACCACTATGCCACTGTGCCAGCCTCCCTCTTAAATATGTTATGCAGATAATTCATTTCAAATTCATTTTAATCTACACTATTTCTCCTCTAGATCATGTATTCATGTATAGAAATACTTGTGTGGTTTTACCCCATCTTACAGCAGAAAAAAAATGCTGAAAACAGACAATTTTCCATGTGAATGTTTTCTCGTATTTGTAGAATTATTAGAAGAAACTTTCACTTTTATTTAATTTAGCATTACCTAGCTGCAAGCACTGAACAAGCACTTCCAGCATCTTGCATTATTTTTGATTTCCAACACCTGCACTTTTTTTTTGACTTTTAACCCCAGTTCTACCTGTGTCATCTTTTCATTTTCACCAACACCAGTCAGCTTTACTCCAAATGAGACAACAGAATTGGTAACAAATTAGGAGCAGTTTTGTATCTGCTGCAAGAAACTGAGCCAAATATACCCAAATTAATTCTCACTGCGAGACTTGAAGACAGCAAAGGGAAAACAGTTTCAATGCATTTGTGGTATTTTCAGAGCCAAAGGAAAGAAATGAAACAAATAAAGGCATCAAAATGGAATAATTCTTACCCAAGAGATGTTTCAGTTTTTAAATGCATTGCTTTTTAAATATTCGTTCATGGGACATGGGCATTGCTGGCTGGGCCAGCATTTATTGCCCATCCCTAGCAGCCCTTCGAAGGCAGTTCAGAATCGACCGCTTTACTGTGGCTCTGGAGTCATATGCAGGCCAGCCCAGATGGCAGATTTCCTTCCCAAAAAAAACAGTAGTGAACCAGATGGATTTTTCCAACAATCGACCATAGTTTTATGGCCATCAGTAGATTCGTAATTCCAAATATTTTTTGTTGAATTCAAATTCTACCAACTCACGTCATTCCACAAGATCAAATTGTTGCATCTTGTCCTCTAATTCCGTCAGACCATTTTTTATCCCTCTATTCTGTAGGATCTTCAGTGTGTTCTAGGTCTACTGGTACCAATGTCAGCACTGCAATTGGCTGTACCACATTGTAGTCCTGACATTGGAGCAATAATTTTAACCTCACTAATGAAATGAGGTTGCAATTAAAATCAAGTTGATTGAGTAAACAAGTTAACTTCTGCTCCACCATTTTAACTTCAGCAGGGCAATCATAAATACAGCTGAATCAGGTGTCAACCTCATTAAACTTGATTTGGGGGATTTGTTGACAGTGAAGCTTAATGACCTCCTTCTGCTCTATAGGGATTCTATGTGTATTTGCCAGAGGAAAGCAATGGAAGTATGAAACTTAACTGGGTTCAATATATGTTAACAAAAGGCCGAAATACATAGATTACTTCCTTCATTGCAGTGTTAGTGTAAGCCTTCTTGTGATACTAATAAATAAACTTTTAAACTCAGTTCAGTTTTTATTTTCCATTCTTGGCCATTTATTGAATCATAGAATCCCACAGTGCACAATGAGGCCATTAGGCCCATCAAAACTGTACCAACAACAAACCCTCCCCTTCTCTCTTGCCCCAGGCCTTATCCTCATAACCCCAAGCATTTACCTTCCTAACTCCCTGGACACTAAAGAACAATTTATCCTGACCAATCAATCTAACCTTTATCTCAGATATTACCTTAATTCCCAATATTTTTAATCTTTGGAGTGTGGGAGGAAACCTGAGCATTCAGAGGAAACCCACGCAGGCACAGGGGGAGCATGCAAACTTCACACAGTCACCCAAGGCTGGAATTGAACCCAGATTCCTGACGCTGTGAAGGAGCATGCTAACAACTGTGCCACCATGCTAATTATTTAGAGGCCTTACTGGTTTAGAAATATAATGAATTCTTGCCCCGTAAAACCTGTAGAGGCCCCGAAAAGATAACGATAAAGTTACACTCTGTGCATTCAGAAGGAGCAGCAGTGTCACAGAGGCCCAACAAAATGCAATTTGTCGATCGCTCCAGGCTCTAGACAATTTAGTATTATGTTGATAAACAGAAGCAGGATATATATACTTAATGTGTAGCACGTCAAAGAATGTGCCTCAAACTAGACTGAGCCTCGTGTCAGAGCCGAATAGCTGGAATGTCAGTTGCCCGATAATTAAAATTCACCTTTGAGTATAGACAGGTTCGATGTAGCCAAAGCTGTTTCAGTCAGCAGTTGACACTCACACAAAGTTACTCCCACTAGGGACAGCTGGACAGTGACCAAAGCTTTGCCACACCTTTCCCTCTCTCCAACCAAGACATTCAAGTCAATTATAGCATCTTTAGCATTCCTTGGATGGTTTCTGCTAACTCAAAACTGACCTGGTTTTAAACAAGGATTCTCTTTAGTCAAGTTAATGATGCCTGCATTTATAAGGGAAGCAATGACCACGGGGTATTATCACTAGACTATTAATCCAGAAACTCAGCTAATGCTCTGGGGACCCAGGTTTGATTCCTGCCACGGCAGTTGGTGGAATTTGAATTCAATCAAAACTATCTGGAATTAAGAGACTACTGATGACCATAAAGCATTGTCAGGAGATTCATTTAGTTCACTAATGTCCTTTAGGGAAGGAAACCTACCATTCTTATATGGTCTGACCAACATTCCCGAGCCACAGCAATGTTGTTGCCGCCCAACTGTCCTTTGAAATTGTCTAGCAACCCACTCAGTTCACGAGCAACAAGAGATGGACAATAAATGCTGGCCAATCAGTGACATCCATGTACTATGGATGAATTAAAAAAAGCACACCTCACTTTGCGTCATGTAATTTGTAATTCTTATTCTATTTCCAAATCTCTTCTCGCACCTAAAGGCAAACTTTCATCTTTTTCCATAGCTTGTTATTCTTAGTAAAACGTCTCACAACTCCATGTTAAAGGCCAACTGGTTTATTTGGAATTAAGAGCTTTTGGAGCCCTGCTTCTTTATCACTCAACTGATGAACGAACAGTGCTCTGAGAGTTTGTAATTCCAAATGAACTTGTTGGACTTTAACTTGGTGCTGTGAGAATTCTTACTGTGCCTATCCAAGTCTAACACCAGCATCTCCACGGTTATTCCTAGAACAGATTGCTGTGTAGTGAAGATGTGATATGTGAGACAGATGTTGGTTAAAAACCAATGCAGTTTTATTTCAGCTTTTAAACCACAGATGCCATCAGACCTGTTGAGACTTTCCAGCATTTTCTGTTTCTGTTGGGGCTTTATTAATGGTGTGTGATCCCTCCAACGGCTGCTTCTTCGCTCTGTCTCTTTCTCGTACCAGGCCCATTACATCATTTCAGATGCATACATCAATACAGCAGAGCTCCAATGAGCCAATAAAAATAAATGCAATAACTAACACAGGTCACTAGTCTGTCACCAGAGGCTTAGATCTCATGGAGTGCCGTTCCACATAAAATCATAGAATCCCTATAGTGCAGGTCCATCGAGCCTGCACCGACAACAATCCCACCACCCATCACTAATCCCCTGAGGATGTTAAACCGATATTAAGCCTTTTGTGAAGGCCGGCATAAAACTGAGAGGGGCCACCATTGACATTATTTCTCCAATGTATCCACTGGCCCTCTATCAAAGTCTTGGAGTTGGAGATGAGGCGACTCACTGGAATGATCTCCCCATCCCATATCTATAACACTTTCATCCTAATGTATCATCAAACCATGGAATCCCTTCAGTGCAGAAGAAGGCCACCTGGCCCATTGGGTCAGCATCTACCACAATCCCACCCTGGCCATATCACCATAACCCCACTTATTTAATTGCTAGTCCCTCTAACCTACACATCCCAGGACACTAAGGGGAATTTAGCATGTCCAATGCACCTAACCCCCACATCTTTGGACTATGGGAGGCAACGAGAACACCCAGAGGAAACTCACACAGACAAGGGGAGAAAGTGCAAACTCCACACAGATGGTGATCCAAGCTGGGAATTGAACCCAGGTCCCTGGCACTGTGAGGCAACTGTGCTAACCACTGTGTCATCATACCACCCTCAAATATAACTAACCAGGAGTCTCGCCTTCTCTTACTGCTATCCATTGGAGTGCTTGGAAGGATTTGCAGGTTGATACTCAACCTGTTTGGCCACGTGATGAATGTACATTCCCTGTCCATCAAGTCCTGGTGTTGGACTCAAAACTGATGCTTCTGGTTCAGAGACGGTGACATTATCAACTGCACCACAAGACCTCCTGACACCAAACTTTGTATCTGATCTGGATAGACTTGGTGAGCCTGTTATGTTTTTGTCAACCTTTTTGGAGTACAGAAATGTACTGGCTGAAATCCTTTGAATTCTGTCTTCTACGCATGTGATAGTTTGGTGCCCACATGATGAATGAGTACTGTCAGGAAACTGAAATATTGCTGTTCCTGAAATATCTTCAGGAAGAAAAGAAACTAACTCATTAAGATGAGCGGAAAGAATGACAGAAGCAGCCAATTTTTGTGCAATGATAAGACCATAGGGAAGAAATTTTTCTGACATACAAATAGTACCAGTAGATTTCTAATTTACGGGCAGGTTATATGTGTAACAAATGGATGATTAGATGACAGTTTTGTACCTTGTTATGAAGTGATAGAATTTGTTAGTTGAGATCATAATTTTCATGAATAAATATCCTTCAAACTTTCCCTATGATTAGATGCAGATGTTCATCAATAAATCATAAGACCGTAAGATGTACGAGCAGAAGTAGGCCATTTGGCCCATTGAATCTGCTCCGCCATTCAATGAGATCATCCGCCACAAATTTTAAATTATTCCTAAGGAATATTTTTGTGATTCACACAAACTGTCTTCCTCATCATCTTGTGATGTACAGCACCATCCGAGTTTTATCTAATTGCTTAAACTCATCATTTAATCTCAATTGTATCATTTTGTGAACAGGTTACGGAAGCCATCTGTGCATGTTCATCAAAATATTGGAAGCAACTCAGAAATAATGGTCCCCAAATCCTTTTCTTATACTCAGCTTGGACAAAATGAGAGTGTTTAGCTTGGTAGCAATTCTCTTTTCTCCAGGGCAAGTCAAATATTGGGAAGGAAGGATATTGTCAAATATTGGAATGGAACCTTTTTTGGATGGAAATCAAAGGACTAGAACAATAAACAGAGGTGGCAGTTGCAGTCAATGCCACCTTCACCACAACAGCACAGTTTAATAACTCACAAGACCAGCCAAGCTAAGAGGAAATGCAAGTGTTATACCAATGTACAAGAAATATATTTCCCATTTCCATCAACTTGCACCATGGTAGTCACTTTTGGGTCACTGTCCATGGGGATAGGTGCAGGACATCTGCACATTCCCTTTGTGTCTGCATGGGTTTCTTCCAGGTGTTCCAGTTTCCTCCCAAGTCCGAAAGACTGCAGGTTAGGTGAATTGGCCGTGCTAAATTCTTTCTCAGGTAGTGGAGTGTGGTGACTAAGGGATTTTCATAGTAATTTCATTGCAGTGTTAATGTAAACCTACTTGTGACACTAATAAGTGAACTTTACTTTTATAGAGGAAGCGATAAGAAAGGCTACCAAAAGGGAAAAAGCTGGAAAATCTCAGCAGGTCTGCAGCATCTGTAAGGAGAGAAAAGCATTGATGTTTTGAGTCCAGAATCCAGTGGCAGCTTTGACAAAGAGTCATCTGGATTCAAAACATCAGCTCTTTTCTCTCCTTACAGATGCTTCCAGACATGTTGAGATTTTCCAGCATTTTCTCTTTTGGTTTTAGGTTCCAGCATCCGCAGTAATTTGCTTTTATATAAGAAAGGCTACCTTGGGGTGAGGTTAATGTGGCATTTGACAAAGAGAATTTTAAAGTATAAGTGAGAGGAGTGGAAAAATATAAAGTATTTGAAGGGGAATATGCCAAAGGAGTGGGCAGAAAGTCAAGGTACAGCATGCGAATTAGAACCATGGTGCCACCACTGCAGTTTGGAGAGGCTAAGCACGATAGGAAAGCAATAGTAAATTGCGTGGTATTGCAACAGTCTAAAACCAGGTTTCAGTCAATACCTGAATGTCATCAGGATTATTAATAAATAAATTTATGGATGAAAAGGGCCTATTTCTTTCATGAAGGCTGTTTTTAGAAATACTAATGACAAACAATAACTTATCCTATAAATTGTAACCACATACTTTTGTCAGTGGAACTGATACATAGATTATCTGCTTTAAATATATGTTCACACCAGTATATATATTCACTCCTAGTTAATAAATTCGAAATAAATCTAATGATGTGATGCGCTACCCTTTTTTGAGGTTGGGGGATGTGGCACAAAATGTAGAGGTGGAATTTTCCCATCCCATCTTCAGGGGAACCATAGCTGACCTGATAGAAAACATGACGGGGTAGTTAAAAGGTCCGCTGACCTTGGCTGGAATTTCCAATCTTGGGCCGCATGGGGCTAGAAAGTCTAGAGGAAAGTTTTCCGCTATTTGTCAAAGATCTAACTAAAGATCAAAAGAAACTCTTGATTCTCTGACGCACTGAGAACTTATCTTTGTGAGTAATCAAAATACAAATGCAAAATCTCAAGGAAAATATAGTCATCAGATCTTTATACATCTTCAGTTTCCTAGCCCACGAGGCAATGCTACCACCACCCACATGTAGTGACACTATCAATTTAGCTATTGATTGATCTTAATTTCCACATCCTTTACCCAATATAAAATATCATCTCATATGGTTTCAAGTTACCATCCCTGCAAAAGTCATGGCTACTGTTTCAGATTTGATTGGAATGCCTGGGTGTTGAAAGATCACTGAATGAGAAAAGGAAGTAAAAACGAGAAAATGTCATTCCTTTCTACAAGGTGAAATGTCACCGGGATATAAAGATGAATTTTTTCACCAATCCATTGGACGCATGACACGACGTACATTGTAACCTTATTGTATCGAAACCACTTAAGCCAGGCACGCGAGTAGGTGACATGTATAAATCAATGTGCATCTTAGATTTTGAAACTGGGTTATGTTCATTTCCGGAGATGAACTCGTGCAATCCTCCGTAATCCTTTGATAGGGAGGCTATCTTCCCCAGAGAAAATATCACCTGCTACTAGAGTGCGCTCTCTCAATTGAGGTCGCATTATTGAGTAGCTCAAGATACAATTGATATGTTGTTAGTCTTCAAAAATAATTTGAGATGCCAACAAAACTGAGCTGCAAGGGGACAGAATTTGTTGCGTTCACATTGTAATAAATTGGACATTTGAAGGAATGAGGAATTGAAGTGTTATTCTGTGCCTTAAATCCTTATTTGCTGCGATAACCCTTTGCTTAAAACTCTGAATTCTTGAAACTGGTCCCGTTTCTCTGTTGGAAATAAACAAGCTGATAAAAGACCTTTTACTTTACAGAGAACAGCAGGGGACCCCTTTAGGAGCTAAGGCTCTAAGGTCATGTGTTGAACTTAAGACTTTTTTCTTTCCTCCCCTCCCTCCCCCCAGGAAGGCAGTTCAATTGAAACTACCAAAGCCTATTGTACTCGTGACCTTTAATAGCTGCCAGTGGCAGGAGCTGTGCGATATTTCCCCACGGATTTGTTTAACACCCAGGTTCGGAAGTGCAAGAAATGATCAAGACGAATGCAGCACGGTGTGCCCATAAGGTGAAGAATCTGTAAATGGATGTTGGTGCCTTGACATTTTGGGGATAGATAGTAGCAGAAACCGCACACTGGCTAAAAGCGGTCCAGTTAATCCATCAATTGGAAAGATTGAACTCGGTTGTGTGCACGCCAGCAGGAACCTTGGTTAGTTTAAATGCCAGTAAAAGATAAAAAGTCACTCGGGGAGAACTGTGTGGCCATGGGCTGGTGTGTGAATGATTTTAACCCATGCCATGTCCACCGAGCCATGGGCAGGTTTGATGTTTGATGGAGCGATTAAGTGAAATCAACCCTCGTGTTATTCTGGATGAACCTTTCAACTCTTAGACCCTGGTCAGCAGGTTATAGGAACCTGCTGGAATTTCCAACAGGGTTTGTTACAACTCTTCAATGCTGAATCATGAAATTAGCTCCTCATTTCCATTCTTAAATATCACTAAGGGAATGTGGGTGGCATCACAGAGCAGATATTTTGAACGATTTTTTTCAATTAAAGAGTCTTTGGTAGGGGCCAGCAAGTCTCAGTATTGATGCATGGATTTCCTGAGACTGCTATAACTACTCTGTGACTTGATAAGGCTTAGGAAGATTGCTGACTCTTACTTTGAGGCACTGCTTCTGGATGTCATGGACTGTAGCCAGGCAAGCTCTGTCAAGGACAGGAGGCAGAGGAAAGCTTCTCCAGCAAATCAGGCATGCCTGGAAGTGATGCAGGAAGTCGGCAGCTGAACTATATTCCCTTCAATCTGGAGAGACTGAATCACAGAATCCCTACAATGCAGAAGAGGCCATTTGGCCCATTGAGTCTGCACCGTATCTCTGAGCACAGGCCTTCTCCACCGCCCTATCCCTGTAACCAGCACACATTTACCATGGCTAATCCATTTAATCTATACATTTTGGGAGACTAAGGGAAGATTTAGCATGGCCAATCTACTAACATATTTGGACTGTGGGAGAAAATAGGAACACCCAGAGAAAACACACACAGACATGGGGAGAATGTGCAAACTCCACACAGAAGGATCCAAAGCTGGAGGTGAACCAAGAGAATCCTGGGTCACTGAAGTGGAGAAAGTCAGTGGTGTGACACTTGCAGGAGCCATGTTGCACAGTCTGGCCTGCGCAGAATCAAAGAACTGTTCTGGTGCAGAAAGGAGAACATTTGGCCCATTGTGTCTGCACCAGCTCTCCAAATAAGCATCATAACTTAATGTCATTCCCCTTCCTTTTCCCCTTTTCTCGCATATTGTTTCTATTCAAATAATCATCTCATCCCCCCTTGAATGCCTCAGTGGAACCTGCCTCCACCACACATCCAAAAATGCATCCCAAACCTGAACTGCTCGTTATGTGAAAAAGTATTTTCTCACAACACATTGCTTCTTTTGAAAATCATTTTAAATCTATGCCCACTCATTCTCGATCCATTTATGAGTTGGAACAGTTCCTCTCTATATAGTCTGTCCAGCCCCCTCATGATTTTAAGTATCTCTATCAAATCTTCTTTCAGCCTGCTTCCCTCTAAGGAGAATAGTCTCAGCCTCTCCAATCTATTCTCATAACTGAGGTTTCTCCTCCCTGGAATCATTCTTATATAAACCTCTCCTGCAACTCAGGTCAACCCCACCTCAGACCCCTCACTAAATCTAGAATTGGCCATTGCGGCCCTTAATTTAATCTACCCTCTCACTCCTGCCTTGAACAAAAATCAGAAGTTTGGACAGTCATTCAAAGAATTCAGGCTCATGGAACAGGGAATTTCACCCAACTCTGTGCACTCAATACGCAGGTAAAAATCCAGGCCCTGATGTTCTTTCCCTCATGCAAAATAGAGTCAGAGCTTTACAGTATGGAAACAGGCTCTTTGGTCCAACTTGACTACATTTCAAACCCCTAAACTAGTCCCAATTGCCCACATTTGGCCCATATCCCTTTATATCCATCTTACTCATGTAACTGTCTAAATGCTTTTTAAAAGACAAAATTATGTCCATTTCTATTCTAGCAGCTTGTTCCAGGCATTCACCACCCTCTGTGTGAAAAATCCCTCTGGACCCTTTTGTGTCTCTCCCCTCTCATCTTAAATCTATGCCCTCTAGTTTTAGACTCCCCTACCTTTGGGAAAAGATATTGACTGTCTAGCTGATGTGTGCCCCTCCTTATTTTATAGACCTCTTTCAGATCAGCCCTCAGCCTCTTATGCTCCAGAGACAAAAGTCTCAGTCTATCCAACTCTCCTTATAACTCAAACCATCAAGTCCTAGTAGCATCCTAGTAAATCTTTTCTGCACTTTTTTTGAGTTTAATAATATCTTGTCTGAAATAGAATGACCAGCAGTATACACAGTATTCCAAGTGTGGCCTTATCAATGTCTTGTACAACTTCAACAAGACGTCACAACTCCTGTATTCAGTGTTCTGACCAATAAAACAAAGCATGCTGAATGCCTTCACCACTCTGTCTGCCTGTGGCTCTACTTTTAAGGAGCTTTGAACTTGTACCCCTAGATCTCTTTATTCTGTAACTCTTCCCAGTGTCCTACCATTAACTGAGTAAGTCCTGCCCTTGTTCAATCTGCCAAAATGCATCACTTCGCAGTTATCTAAATTAAAGTCCATTCATTAGCCCCCTGGCCTAATTGAGCAAGATCCCATGCAATCTAAGATAAACTCCTTCACTGTCCACTATGCCATCACTCTTGGTGTCATCTGCAAACTCACTAACTGCTTGCCTAAATTCTCATCCAAATCATTAATATAAATGACAAGTAACAGTGGACCCATCACCAATCCCTGAGGATGTTAAACTGATGTTACGCCCTTTGTGAAGATCGGCATAAAACTGAGAGGGACCACCATTGACATCATTTCTCAAATGTATCCACTGGCCCTCCATCAAAGTCATGGGATGTTGGATGAGGCAACTCACTGGAATGTTCTTCCCATTCCATATCTATAATGCTTGTTATGCTTTCATCCCAATGTATCATAGAATCATAGAATCCCTTCAGTACAGAAGGAGGCCTCCCACCCTAGCCCTATCTCTGTAATCCCACATATTTACCCTGCTAATCCACTTGATGCTAGGATCAATTTAGCATGGGCAATCAACCCAACCCACATATCTTTGGACTGTGGGTGGAAATTCAGCAGAAACACAGACAGACAGTGACCCGAGGCTGGAATTGAACCCAGGTCTCTTGCACTGTGAGGCAGCAGTACTAATCACTGTGCCACAAGTCACTTCTATGTACAAATGTGTAAAATAAATAAAACTTCATTTGAGACTATAGCATCTTCAGAGCAATCTCCCAGCAATGTGAAAGCTTTGTTCATTCACACTTTGGAACACATAATACCTAGAAAAGTCAAATCCCCACTACCAACCTCCCCATTGCCCACAATGCTTCCCCATTCATCCCAGTCCATCTATCATCTTACGAAGAACTATATGATACTGAGTAATGAAGATATTCAAGATTCAAGATTCTGCACTTGTCAGGGAGACAGAGACTTGTAGACAATCTGATCTCAGTATCTAAGATTATGGCTTGAATTTTCCAATCATTCATCCCTGCAGGATTCTCCCATTCTGCTGTAGTGAACGGAGTCTTAACTTGCCAACAAATTCTCCAGCCTTAGTGCAGTAGGAGCACAACGTAAACAGTTGGTAAGATAATGCCTTTGCATCCACCATGGAAATTATGACAATTCTGCTGATTGCATTGGTACGGACAACATTTAACCCCTCATCACATAAGCACAAAATACTACTATTCTTTACTAAAATCTATCATTTCTGCTCTGCTTCACCAGGACTCAAATCAAATTATTTTCTCTCAGCATTTCTTATATCCTTGAAAATGTACAACTCAGCATATCCATTTTTATAGAGCACTTTGGCATTTGTAATGTTTCTCAGAATGGGCAACAAAATGCTGCCAAGTTCTTCAGAGCAAATTGATTGCAGTTTGTGAAGAGAAAAGTCCTCTTTACCGTACCATCAAAGCACTTCTGCTTCGGGATAATAACCTTATCAGAAAGTGGGTCCTCAGAAAGAATGAAAGGCAGATATCATCAAATGAACCAGAGATGATCTCAGTAAAACAGGAAAACGTTGGCAATGTAAATGCTTAGAGACTGTTTGCCCTGGTTGGGGAATCTACAACCAGGGGTCAGAATCTCGTAATAATGGGATGACCATGCAGGGCAGCACAGTGGCACAGTGGTTAGCACATCTGCTTCACAGCACCAGGGTTCCAAGCTCAATTCCAGCTTTGGGTGACTCTCTGTGGTGTTTACACATTCTCCTCATGTCTGTGTGGGTTTCTTCCAGGTGTTCCTGTTTCTTCCCACAGTCCAAAGATGTGCGGGCTAGATGGATTAGCCATGATAAATATGTGGAGGTTATGGGCATATTGTGGTGGTGGTGGTGGGGGATGAGGGGGGGTGGTGATGGGGGGAAGGCCCGGGTGAGATACTCTGTCATAGAGTCGGTGCAAACTCGATGGGCTAAATGGCTTCCTTGTACATTGTAGGGGTTCTATGACTGAAACTTTCACCCAAAGCATTTTATATCTTTGGAATCTTTTACCCATTGGGCTAGGGATCCTCAGCTGTTGAGAAACTTCAAGACAAGTAAGATCAGTAAGTTTTAAATACTAATAGAATAAGTACAGATGTATTCAAGAGGCAGCTAAATTTCGCACTTGAATGGGATCAAAAGTTATAGGGAGAAAGCAGAATTAGGTTATTGAGTTGGATGATCAACCATGATCATAATGAATGACGGAACTCAAAGGACCAAATGTCCTCTTCCTGCTCCTGTCTTCTATGTTTCTATGTAAGTAGATATGAACATGACGTAGAATTGAGATAGCAGATGAGTCATGACCTTAATGAAAGGCAGAATAAGTTGGAAGGGCTGAAAGACCAACTTCTTTTCCTGTTCCTTATGCTCATACATTTTGATTAATCAAGATTATTGATGTGCCATTGATATAACTTTTATGCTATTGTGCCATTAAGTCTATTTTCAGCATCTGCACAAATGATCTGTGCCTGAGCCCTGATTAACATGAAAGCAGAATAATTTCAGTTGACATGTTATCACACTCCATCACTTCATCTCTATTATTCCTTGTTTCAGGTGTCTTATTTTAGTACTGTACCCTGCAGCTTACGATACAAAGTAGATGAAGTACAACAGGCTTGTTCAAGAATATCTCTCACTGATACAAGGGGATAATTTCATCCCAAGCTATTAACTTGAACATGTGATAATGTAGAAAAAAATCCCGCATAAACTGACCAGCATTATCAAAAAAAGCTGACACAGATCCTAAACTAATAAATACGCTTGCCATAGAGTGGTGCACTTGGTTGTAATTTAGACAGCAAATTTATGCAACATACCTTGGCGAGAGAAAAAAACACTAATAAATGTGTTACAAATAATAAAGTTACATGAGTTTTTTATACAATGAGGCATGGAGAAATATTTTACTTAAGGGAACTGATTTTCCTGTTGAGGTCTCTTTGAGTATTGGATGTTGAGATCTACTATCTCAATTCCAACCTCATTCTAGGCCATGTTTTTACCTACTTATTCTATTAGCGTTTAAAAACCTACTCATCTCTGTCTTGAGATTGCTCAACAACTGAGCATTCCCAGCCCAATGGGTAAAGGATTCCAAAGATGCAAAACGCTTCAGGTGAAAGTCTCAGTCCCTATAATGCAGCAGGAGGCCAATCAGTCCATTAAGTCTGCACTGACTCTCTGACAGAGGACTTTACCAGGGTATTGGGAAATTTCATGACTTTGCGGTTTGTTGTCCACTTCCCAATACCATTCGACAGATAGGAACAATCCGGAATCAGGTCTGTGAGCCGGCAAGAAGGAGATTGTTTGATGGCCAGGTTAAAATGCTTGACTCCTTGTGCCAGGTTAAAATGCTTGACTCCTTCAGTGGAGGTCACACCCTTACACCCTTGCAGCAGCACGGTGGCACAGTGATTGGCACAGCTGCTTCACAGCATTAGGAACCCCATTGTTCTATTCCCGCTTGGGTCATTGAGTGTGTGGAGTTTGCACTTTCTCTCGTGTCTGTGTGGGTTTCCTCCAGTTGCTCCACTTTCCTCCCGCAGTCTGAAAGATGTGCCAGTTAGATGAATTGACCATGCTAAATTCTCTCTCAGTGTATCCGAACAGGCATCAAAGTGTGGCGACTAGGGAATTTTCACTGTAATTTCATTGTTGTGTTAATGTAAACTTACTTGTGACATTATTTTTTTTTAAATTCATTCACCTACTAGCTGCCTGTCTCCTCATCCAATTCATCCTTTCTTTTAGCATACATAACTCCATCTCCTGACCAATTTTACCCTTGTTATCCCCTTATACACATCTCCCAACTTACCGCTTCTCCACAATCCATTCAGCCAATATTTATTTTAATTATAATTCCTGAATCCTATAATAAGAAATGGAAGCCATTAAAAAGCTCATAAATCTATCAAAATGCACAAACAATATTGTAATAATCATTTTTTAAAAAAATATCCTCTTCTAAAGCTCAAGTCTTTCAAAATAAATAATCTCATATTACTCTGGATAGCTGTGTAAGCAAACTCTGCAAAGTTGAGTCCATTAGTGGTTTGATAGAGAGCTAAGCATTAAACTTGACATTTCAAATGTCAACAAACACTGCTGAAGATAATCAAATGCTCAGGTATCTGTCAAAGTTGGGGACATTTCATACAATCAGCTCCAGATTTCAAGCTGGATAGGCTTTCCATTTGCAGAATAGCACTTCAACCAGCGGATAGTTGATTGTAATGCTTCTGAGGAATTCTCCATTTTCACAATGCTGCTATGACAAGTAATG
This sequence comes from Sphyrna mokarran, assembly GCA_024679065.1. Classification (NCBI taxonomy): domain Eukaryota; kingdom Metazoa; phylum Chordata; class Chondrichthyes; order Carcharhiniformes; family Carcharhinidae; genus Sphyrna; species Sphyrna mokarran. The sequence continues at coordinate 22,813,798 of JAGIQG010000007.1, read as the reverse complement.
GCATGACAACTGTATTATTTCCTTACTTTTTCAGATCATAACACTATTGTCATATACTTCAAGATAAACCAATATAACTGAGGTTGTAACCTTTCAGGTAAAGTAGGCAACATTTTCCCTTTCGTGCAGTTCCTGATATCAAACTATGGTTCATCCATGCTTCTCAAGCCCTCTGTGCTGGAGCAATTCACATTGTCTTCTGTGCCAGCCCAACTCAATTAAAACTGTGAAATTCTGAAATGCCTACTTCCACATAGTGCCAACGATATTGGCACAGTAGTGTATGGGCACCCAGATCGCCCCTTTCTCACACTGATAAAAGTTGCTGACACCCAAAAAACAGAAAGAGCAGAGGGACAGCATTTTTAAAGTCTGCCCAACACGTTCTGACCTCACATTGGAACTGGGAAATCTGGTCACTGGATTTGATTTGATTGATTTCCATGGAATGAAAATTGGACAGATTCTGCCCATGAATATCAGTCTGCCTGACCAGGTTCTGCCAAGTTGGGGAAGCTGAAAATGACCACTTTTCCCTGGTCCGTGTTCAATATTTTGAATCCTGCTGAAATACATTAAGAGCTGACGTGCCAGAAGGTCTTTTAAACAAGTTGATGATGGATGTTGTATTCCAGTAACTTAGATGGTTCATACAAGTCCTTTTAATGTGCACTTTACAAGCTGACAAACACAGCTCAGGGTCAACACCTGCAGTGTAAAGTTATCAAAGTACTTTTTATTCATTTATGGGACATCGGCATCTTTGGCTGGGCCAGAAATTATTGCCCAATCCCCGTTGCCATTGGAGGGTAGTTAAGAGGCAACTACATTGCTGAGGCTCTGGAGTTACACATCGGCCAGATCAGATAAGATTTCCTTCCTTAAAGAACATTGGTGAACCCGATGGATTTTTCCGACAATCAACAATGGTTTCATAATCTTCAGTAAATTCTTAATTCCAGATATTTTATTATTGAATTCAAATTGCACCATCTACCGCGGTGGGATTTGAACCTGGATCCCTAGAATACCAGCTGAGTTTCTGGACTAATAGTCCAGTGACAATACCACTAGGCCATCACCTCTCTTTTTTGAAAAAAAGGAGTAGACAAGCTGAATCAGGAATTGGTGATTCGATGATGCCAGCCTTAAATTTTATAAATTAGCAGAATGAAGGAAAGACAAAGGGAGGGAGTAAATTTCACAGTTTTGATGGTCTTGCATTAGTTTCAATTTCAGAGAAGTTTAAAGTTTGTTTTTATTTGTGTCACAAGTAGGCTTATGTTAACACTACAATGAAGTTGCTGTGAAAATCCCCTCTTTGCCACGTTTTGGCGCCTGTTCGGGTACAGTAAGAGAGAATTTAGTATGGCCAATACACTTAACTAGCATGTCTTTCAGACTGTGGGAGGAAACCTAAGCACCCGGAGGAAACCCACACAGGAATGGGGAGAATGTGCAAACTCCACACAGACAGTGACACAAGCTGGGAATCAAACCCAGATCCCTAAGAGACAGCAATGCTAACCACTGTGCCACTATGCCATCTATACATTAGGGGACCATTGACCACCGTAACATTGAGGGAAGACAGTGACAACAATAGATGAGGTTTAGAGATGAGAGATGAACAAGTTATAGAGGCACAGGCTTTTCTGGCACCTTATTTTTTGGATAAATGGGAGATAATGCATTTTGGAAAGTCTGATATAGATAGAAAATATACAGTAAATAGCAGAACCCTTAGAAATATTGACAGACAAAGGGATCTGGATGTATAGGTACACAGGTCACTGAATGTGGCAAGGCAGGTGGTGAAGTAGTCAAAAAGCATATGGCATGCATGTTTTCATTGGCCTGGGTATTGAGTTTAAAAAAAGTCATATTGATGCTTTATAGAACCTTAGTGAGGCTGCACTTGGAATATAGTGTTCAATTCTGGTCACCACACCACCAGAAGGATGTGGAGGCTTTAGAGAGGATGCAGAAAAGATTTATCAGGATATTGACTGGTATGGAGGGCAGCAGCTGTGAGGAGAGGTTAGGAAAACTTTGTTTGTTCTCAATGGAGTGACGGAGGTTGAGGGGAGACCTGATGGAAGTCTATAAGATTATAAGGGGCATGGACAGAGTGGATAGTCAGAAGTTTTCTCCCAGGGTGGAAGAGTCAATTACTATGGTGCATAGATTTAAGGTGCGAGGGGCAAGTTTTAAAGAGATGAACAAGACAGATCTTTTACACAGAGTGGTGGGTGCCTGGGATTCATTGTTGGACGGGTAATGGAAGTGGGTACGGTAGTGATTTTTAAAGGGCTTCTTGACAAGTACATGAATGAAATGGGACTAGAGGGACATGGTCCCCGGAAGTGTGGGGGTTTAGTTAAGTCAGGCAGCATGGTCAGTGCAGGCTTGGAGGGGCAAAGAGTCTGTACCTGTGCTATAATTTTCTTTGTTCTCTTTGTTCTTATATAATATTGTGAGACGGCAGCTAAAAACCCTCCACAAATATAAGAGTACAGCGCACTTAGTTTGGCTATGGGATTTCCTGCACCACCTTAAACAACTCAACGGGATTTATTTCCCTGTCCAAGTTACATAAAATACTGCTGTAACCAACATTTTCTTTCAGAACTGGCAGGAAGCCCATTACAATTCTTTTTTGCATCATAAATAAACGTAATGGAGTCCATTACGTTTAAGCACTGGGAAATGACAATAATTTATTCATCTTAATTAATCTAATACAGAGAAGAATGAGGGCAACTAACAAATACCATTACAGTTTAGCCAACTACATAATAATTGAACACGGTTGCAATCTGCTTCCAGTTAGTAGTTAATTTTATGATGTTACATTGCTCATGAGTCCATGATCGCAAAGGTATAACCAATGTTCTTACCCGGCTGCCGTTATAGGGGTGAACTGTTGCACAGAAAACATAATCTGTCAATGACTATCTTGTTGGGGCATTTCATTTTATTGCAGATAAATAATAATTAACACAAATATGAAACAGTTTTGGCTCAACTTACAGACTACTGGTCTCCCTTCTCTCCAGTTACATTGTGCTCCATCCTATTCACTAAACGTGAAATTTGTGCTATTGCCAACAACATCAGATTTTAAGATTAGGGGTCGGTAATGTGGTGTAAGACTGTCACTGGAAGAATTGTGCCTCCAACATTTATAATTACTATTTTGTTAACTCCATTTCCAAATAATATCAGAGTTCCAAGAAATTGTTTCCCTATTTATTCATGGGATCTGAACATTGCTGGGCCAGCATTTATTGCAATTGAACTGGTTGGCTTGCAAGACCACTTCAGAGGGCATGTTGTCACACATTGACCAGACCAGATAGGGATAACAGATTACCTCTTCTAAAGGGGTATTAGTGGACCAGATAGGCTTTCACAACAATCATTTCAAAGTCATCATTAGACTTTTGTGATACTTGTGTACCTTCACAAAGAGGGTGGTGAGTATCTGGAACAAGCTGCCAGAAGTGGTAGTAGCGGCAGGTAAAACTAAATGTTTTTTAAAAATTTAGACAATTACATGGGTAATTTGGGTCTAGAGGGATATGGGCCAAATGAAGGCAATTGGGATTAGCATAGGGGTTTAAAAAAAAGGGCAGCATGGACAAGTTGGACCTGTTTCCATGCTGTAATCCTCTATAACTCTATGACACAAAGTGGTTCTTCCCAGAAGAATCCAAGGAATTTCTTTCAGTTTTGGTTTTTGAAACACAAGCTGCTCTGGCTGTCCTGGTAATTTAAATTCTGCTGGCTAGCAGGTCTCCTGGTATTCATGGAGTGGGAAATATGCCAATTGCCTAGAGTTTCTCTCTTTCTGGTGTTTTGGAAAGCTGTCCTGCCTTCAAGATGGTCTGTGTGTATATCAAGAGGGCTGATAGAAGCTATAAGGCTGGGAAGTCAGAGTTTCAACATTTTACCCAAAAGACAAAGTTTCAGCATCAAAGAACAAAGACCAATGAAAATTATAGCACAGGAACAGACCCTTCAGCTCTTCAAGTCTGCACCGACCATGCTGCTTGACTTAACTAAAACCCCTACGCTTCCGGGGACCATATTCCTCTACTTCATCTCGTTCATGTACTTGTCAAGATGCCCCCTAAAAGGCACTACTGTATCCGCTTCCAGTACTTCCCCAGCAACAAGTTCCAGGCACCCATCACTCTGTGTAAAAAATTGGCCTTGTATATTCTTTTAAAACTTGCCTCTCGCACTTAAACTTGTCTCCCCTAGTAATTGACTCTTCTACCCTTGGAGAAAGCTTCTGACTACTCACTCTGCCCAGCCTCTCATAATCTTGTAGACTTCTATCAATTCTCCTCTTAACCTCTTTCGCTCCAATGAGATCAAACCAAGTTTCTCCAACCTCTTTTCATAGCTAGGAGAAACTATCATGTAAGCATTCCTATTTTCTGTCTTAAATCTGTGGGAAGGATTTTGTATGGAGAAGTTTGTTTGATTGGAACATTTTGCACACAAGTTAAGAGTTATACAATATCAAGATTGTTTTTCTTTTTTTGTTTGTAATTGGTAAAATTTATTGCTAACTTTCTTTCTATACATGTTAACTGCATTCGTAAATAAACTTTGTTTGATAAAATCTCCCTGTTGGATCAGTTGAATCATACCTGAAGCATCCCATGCTCACCCTAGCCAAAAACAAATTGCAAAACTTATGATCCAAGTGGGCTTCATCGAACAATTTGGACTTTATTAACTGAATTATAAGACTTTAAATTCCAGAGGAGATGGCCTGTGGTATTATCACCAGACTATTAATCCAGAAACACAGTTAATGTTCTGGGGGCTCGAGTTCAAATCCCACTGCAGCAGTTGGTGGAATGTGAATTCAATAGAAAGTACCTGGAACTAAGGATCTACTGATGATCATGAGACCATTGTTGATTGTCGGAAAACCACACCTGGTTTACTCATTTCTTTTAGGGAAGGAAATCTGCCGTTCTTACCTGGTCTGTTCTACATGTGACTCCACAGTTACAGCAATGTGGTTGACTTTCAACTGCTCTCAAGCAACTGGGGAATGGGCAATAAATGTTGAACAGACAGCGACACCTATGTCTCACAACTAAATAATAAGAAAAAAGATTCATTGAATTTTATTTGATCTGCCTTTCAAACCCGGCTCCCCAGAGGATTATCTTTGCCCTCTAGTCTAGTGACAATACATTACCCCACTACCTCCCCAAATGTGTACTTCCCATGGTGATACCAGTGAAATCAAGACTATTATCAATTGCTTCTATATCGCTTGGGACCAAAGGGATTCGGTGGTGGGGTGGTTAGGATGTGTGGTGGGAAGGGGGGTGGGAATGACAGGATCAGGATATTGAATTTGATGATCAGCCATGATCATGAATGAATGGTGGAGCAGGCTCAAAGGGCCGAATGGTCTAAACCTGCATTTATTTTTTATGTTTCTGTTTTGTAGGCAAAAGCCCACCAGTCACCATGCCCTCAGCACTGCACAAAGTTGCTGCAGTTCCACTGAACAGCTTATATCTAAAATGTGGTGTTTCTCAAAAGTGTCCCATTATAATATCTTGTGTGAGAAAAATTGTCTGCCTTGTTTTCATTGGCGCATGTGGTTTGAATTGTTAATAACCCAGCGAAGAGGACACTTCTCAACTGGAAAGCATATCAGGTGGTAAGGAAAGAACGTTTATTCAGGCTTGAAGGAAAAAAAACTGAACAGGGAAATAAAATTTTAATATTGTTATTAAATATGAATGGTGATGCATGTACGGAGCATTCCAGTCTGCGAGGGAGTAAAATCAAATTGATCCTTGGTAATAGCCCAAAGTGAGTGTTAGTGACTGGATTGGCAACTCAAAGTCAATGGTTAAAGAAATTGGATCGGGATAATAGGTGCCCATTTTGTAATACAGTTAAAGACACTTGCCATTCCAATGTTATAGTATGAGAAAATCCCAAGAGGAACTGATAGCCATTTGACAGAGAGAATCATGATACAACTCAGCTGTCATCTAACTGAATGGTAGAATTCTGCAGGGCCTCTACATCACCAAGGGAAATGAGCACTGTGAGAACTAGATAATCTTATTTTATAATGATCACATGATGTTAGTGGTTCCGTTGGTAGCACTCTCACCTCTGAGTTAGTTGGTTGTGGTGTTAAGTCCCACTCCTGGACTTGAGCATCATAATTTAGGCTGACACTGTTGTGTGCAGTACTGAGGACGTGGTGCACAGAATCACACAGCACAGAAGGGGCACAGCGATCCAAGAATCTGAAATCCTTCTTCCTGCACCAACTCTTAAGCCATGGATTGAAAATGGGTAGTAAATTCTGAACAATAATCTGCAAGTGTAAGAAATCCATCTCTTATTTCTGTGCTCATGAGCACTGAGAATAATCGAGAAATTACAACCCAAGAGGTCCTGCTTTTTAATCCATTGCCTCGCTCTATGAATTCTTGATGCAAAGCATCCAGCAGCTGTTTGGGCACACTGAAGGAGAATTTAGCACGGCCAGCCTAACCTAACTAGCGTGTCTTTCAGACTGAAGAAGGAAACCAGACCACCTGGAAGAAGCCCATGTAGACTTGGGGAGAATGTATAGACTCCATACAGGCAGTGACCCAAGCCGGGAATCAAACCTGGGTCTCTGGCGGGTGAGGCAGCAGTGCTAACCACTGTGCCATCTATGCAGTGGTTTTCACACTAGTTTGGGCACTTTATGCCAATTTGGGCGATTCGCACCCATGGTTGAGGTTGGTTTATGTGTCACTAGGACTGGAATTTGCAGCCTTGACCTTATTATTCAAAGCACTTGTGGTTTATAAGAAGGCCAAGTGCCTCTTTTGCATTATGTTTGTACCCCCGATTCATACAGCAGTCAATTGAAAGCTGAATATTAAACTGCTGGGATTTATTGAGAGCGACAGACCACAGGCTAGCTGAAAAAAGCAGCTTCTATTTTCTCATTACGGTTCAGCAGCAGTTGTACCAAATAAAACATTACATTTTCTCTCTTGTTTATGATATGCCATTGCTTCACAACAGCAGCTGTGACATGTGATAATGAAAATATCTCTGTCTTAATCAAACTGTATTTATAAGGATTTCTTACACTTGCAGATTATTGTTCAGAATTTACTACCCATCTTCAACAAGCTAAATCAACCAGTAAATAAAATGTGTTATTAATAATTCTGATGTAAACCATCCCCAGGGCCTGTATTTTCTCATGAAATTAAACAGAAATGTTTATAACTTGTTCATTAATCGGTTTATTATTGTCATGTGAAATCAAATTAACTCCTTCGTGCTTCTACTTAGTATTCTGGATAAATAAATGAACCCACACACTGCCAACACTGAAATTATTGGTCCTTAACATTTCAATTAATAGTTTCTGACATAAAATAGCCAAATATTTTTGGATGAGTTTTATTCATTTATTTGTCACAAGTAAGCTTATGTGAACACTACAATGAAGCTACTGTGAAAATCCCCTAATCAACACACTCCAGCACCTGTTCGGGTACACTGAGGGGCAATTTAGCATGGACAATGCATCTATCCAGCACGTCTTTCAAATTGTGGGGAGGAAACTGGAGCTCCTGGAGGAAACCCATGCACACACAGGGAGAACATGCAAACTCTACACAGACAGTGACCCAAGCCGGGAATTGGACTCAGATCCCTGGCACTGCGAGGCAGTAGTGTTAACCACTGTGCCATTGTCTGTTCTTCTTTTTTGATGATAGGTGATTGATTAACCTGAGATTCACTATAATCTGTGGGATTATATTTTTTTCTCTGTTGGGTATTATAGTTGATAGTGGTAATTTTAAATAATTTGCATTTATATTTTGTAGATTTTAGAAATAAGACATAGCTTTAAACTAGTTTAATTTTATGTTTATGTGTTTGAAAGAGTTAATAAGTTTGGTTTGGTTCACTTGCCTGCCTGGTAATGTGGGTTTAAGGAGTGAAAGCAAACAAGATTTTGAGAAAAAAAAAGCTTGTTGCTTAGCAACTATGAACCACCCTGGATGGGAAGAATTTTGGAGTTAGTCTTAAACTGGTGCCAGAAGAAGTTGGGCAAAAGGCAGGGAAGAACTGGTAGCAGGGATAGAATTTTTCAACTGTCCACATCAGCAAAAAATACCGGTCCTTCCAATGGTGCACCTCTGTCGCGGGTTTTCCAGCAGTGAGAGGCTGCATTCAACAGGGAACACCTTAGATCATAGAAATGCCACAGTACGGAAAGAGGCCATTCAACCCACTGAGTCTGCACTGACAACAATCCAACCCCAGGCCCTACCCTATAACCCCAGATATTTACCCAACTAACTAATCCCAGGTCACTAAGGGGCAATTTAGCATGGGTAATGCACCCAACCCATACATCTTTGGACTGTGGGAGGAAACCAGAACACTCTGAGGAAACCCATGCAAACTCAGAAAGAACATGCAAACTCTGCACAGACAGTGACCCAAACTGAGAATCTCACCTGGGTACCTGTTAGTGAGAGGTAGCAGTGCTAACCACTATGTCACTGTGTTCTTCCTTTGACAACAGCAAGAGCAGAAGATCACACTGCTGGTCAATGGCAGACTACCTCCATCATCCACAAAACACATGTGGGTGGTGTGGAAAATCTCGCCCGAGGTTTTCTAAAAATGTAAGGGGATCTCCTAGAAACAAGGGAGATGGGACAAAAGAATGTCTCAGGAAGACAGCTAAGTCAAAGGAAGTTGAACAAGATCCTGGTCAGGGAATTCAAATAAAAAGCAGAGAAAGGGCCCTGAATTAAAGAGGCAAATGCAAGAGATAGCTTTAAAGTCAACTAGATGAGCAGTCAAGCATCCGAGATAATCAGATATCTGCTATAACCTGAATATAATGTTCAAGGTTGGCTGGGTCCTGAGAGATTAAGTGGCAGCTTGAATACATGTAGTTATCCAGGGCAGATGAATACAGAAAGGAGAGGTTAAATTTCTGGATATGGATTCATGGTGAATACATTGAAAGAAAGCATTAGATGAAAGAAAATTTCAAGGCATATTCCTTCAGAATAGCGTTTGGAAATAATCTTGCAAAAGCCAGAGTTCCAGTGAGACTAACTAGTGGAACAAGCATCAGTAAAGGTAAACATAATATATTATAGTTTATCTTTTCTTGTTTAATATTTTATTCTTTAGTTAAAATTACAAAACATTCACTGCACAATGGTTAGCACTGCTGCCTCACAGGACCAGAGCTCAGGTCTTGGGTTCAATTCTGGCCCTGGGTGACCATTTGTGTGGAGTTTGAATGTTTTCCCTGTGTCTGCATAGGTTTCCTCCTACAGTCTAAAACTATGCAGGTTAGATGGATTGTCCATGCTAAATTGCCCCTTTGTGTCCCAAGTTGTGTAGGTTAGGGGAATTAACATTATAGAGTTATGGGGATAGGGTCTGGGTGGGATGATCTGTCAGAGTGTCAGTGGGATGTCAGAGAGTTGGTGCAGAGCCAATGGGCTGAATGGCCTCCTTATGCACTGTCGGGGTTAAATGATTCCATGATTTGAGTCTATGATTCTAAGTTCATTAGTGGTCTTGTGGCTGTTTTGTTTCACATCCCTAAATGAAACATACAGTTAGGATTCCATGCTGAGATCTGAATATTCCCATAATAATAACTGATTAATTAAAAAACTATTGTTTTTAGTTTTAAATATTTACAGTTATTTAGGTACCCAAAATCTGAACTTTCAACACAGCTTCTGTCAAGAACTTTGGTTATGTTTGTAATGTCCAAATGATGTTAGGAATTATAGATTTTAAACAAAAGGAAAAAAGATGAGAATAGGTCTGACAGCATTTATGGAGAGGGAATAGAGCCAACATTTCAAATCTTGACTGGCCTTGATGAAGGTTCAACCAGACTCGAAATGTTGGCTCTATTCTCTCTTTGAAGATGCTGTCAGACTTGCTGAGATTTTCCAGCATTTTCTGCTTTTGCTTCAGATTCCAGCATCTGCAGCATTTTGTCTTTGTTGAAGGAAAGATGTGGTTTGCACATGTAAATTCAAAATAAAAAACAACAAATTTATTGTTGGAGTTGTTCCCTGTACAGAGAAAAAAATGAAACTAAAGCAGGAGTCTGCACAACAACCAATATCTTCACCATCAAATCATGTGACTGGCTTTTAGAGCAATGATACAACCATTAAATATATAACAACATTCCACTCTATATTAATGACTGAAACAAATCTGGGGCAATCACTGCTTTTCAGACTAATCAGGGTCTTGGTGAGGCCACATCTAGAGTATCGTGTGCAGTTTAGGATTCCTTTTCTGAAGAATGATGTTCTTGCTCTTGAAAGAATGCAGCAAAAATTTACCAGGATGACTCTGGCAAGTTACAGGAAAGATTGACAAGGTTAGATTGATTTTGCTAGAATTCAGATAAATGAGGGGGGATTTCATAGAGACTTATACAATTCTAATTGGACTGGACAGGGTAGATGCAGTGAGGATATTCCCAATGGTGAGAATGTCCAGAACCAGGAGTCACAGTCTGAGGATTCAGGGTAGACCATTTAGGATGGAGGTGAGGAGACACTTCTTCACCCAAAGAGTGGTAAGCCTATGGGATTCATTACTACAGAAAATAGTTGATGCCAAAACATTGAATATATTCAGGTGGCAATTAGGTATAGCACCTTGGGGCGATTGAGATCAAAAATTATGGGGAGAAAGCAGGACTAGGCTATTGAGTTCGACAATCAGCCATGGTTGTGATGAATGACAGAACAGGCTCAAAAGGTTGAATAGTTTCCTCCTGCTCCGATCTTCTTTGTTTCTATGCTTTTGAGTTTTATTTCTTTCATCTCCTGTTGGAGGATTACTTCTTGCTTTCTCCTATTGGTATAATCCTTCCAGTCCAAGTGGATTTCAAGTCAGAATTGGGAACAAACTTGCAGATTAGGGTGTTGGATCAGAGAATCAATTGTTCCTGCTTTCGGGCAGCTTTTCCAGAGGCAAATGGATAATGGAAGAGGTTCCCCATCTGGCACTAAAAGCCAACGAAGAATTATTGATTAGAAAGCTGACAAGGGGTTGGTGAGAACTTCACTAGGATCTTCCTAGCATTGGAATAGTGCTTTGTCTGACAGCTCCACAGAGGCAACCTTCCACCAGCAGGCTCTGGGCAATCTGAATTGGAAGCTCCATACCTCAATGACAGGGCTGCAGGCAGGAAATGTCCAAATAATGTCTCTGGAGGGGTTTCCCCTCAATTCTCAGGGATCTACCTGTTTAACAACCACATCCAAGGAGGATCTGGGTGGATGGGACTCACAGATCATTTCCAATGCAACCGGCATTTGTCACTGACAGAAAAATATTTTTCAAGCTCTGTAAAATTCTGTTAAACCTTTCATCAATCTGATGAAGACATGCTGAGATCATTACTTTCTAACTCATAGATCAAGTGGATGAAATGCAAAGTGGTCATGGAGAGAATTTCCATAGGGTCCCCAAGTGTTTAAGTTGTGAAGAGAGGTTGGATAGGCTTGTGTTGTTTTCTCTGGAGACTGAGGGGTGACTCAATCGAGGTGTTCAAGATTACAATGGACATGGGCAGAGTGAATAGGGAGCAGCTGTTCCCCTTAGTTGAAAGATCAGTCACAAGGGGACATAGGTTTAAGGTCAGGGATAAGTTTAGGGGATGTGAAGAAAAACCTTTTAACCCAGAGGGTGGTGACCATCTGGAATGTGCTGTCTGGAAAGGTGGTAGAGCGGGTTGCATCACATCCTTTAAAAACTATCTGGATGAGCACTTGGCACACCATAACAACAGTGACTTTTAAGGAACATCTTGACAAATTGATGAATAGGATGGGAATAGAGGAATATGGTCCCCAAAAGAATAAGTGGTTTTACTTCAGATGGGCAGCACGGTTGGTGCAGGCTTAGAGGGCCAGAGAGCCTGTTCTTGTGCTGTAATTTTCTTTGTTCTTTGTTATAACATTCAGGTCTATGGGCCAAATGCTGGCAGACGGGATTAGATTGGAGATCACATGTTTCTAATGTTTTAGTGCAGACTTGATGGACAAGGGGCCTTTTCTACATTGTATAATTCTATAATAAGTACAAGAAGTATGTTGCTTTTTCAAGCGGTGTGTCTTTGTTACATCAGTGATATGCCATAACTAAGAATCATATGTAAATGAACGTAGCTAGGGAAATTTCCATGCTTTTCTCCCTGTTTGTGAACGTTGCTATCTTCTGACACTACAATGATATCAAAATAGTGCTACAGATATCAAGGAAGATCAGGGCCCCACCCTTAAACATGCAGAGGAAAAGAGAGATTCAGAATTCACCCACAATCAAACATCTCATCATTTCCTGTCACAGTAAGAGGCTCAGTAAAGTTTTACGACACCAATTTTAAATCCAACCAATTTATCTGATAGTAAATTCGCGAGCTTTTGACTTTATAGCCTTGGTCAGGCAAATGCAGTGTTCTGGTCTGCAATAGCATTCATATCCACACAGACAGTTACAGATTGCTGATTAGAATGCGAATCCTTACATCTAACCTGCTATTCAAGAGTTAAATTCTCTAACAATGCTGTGAAGGATTCCTCACCATTGTTAGCCACTTTAACGTTGAATAGCAGGTTAGATGTAAGGATTCGCATTCTAATCAGCAATCTGTAACTGTCTGTGTGGATATGAGTGCTATTGCAGACCAGAACACTGCATTTGCCTGACCAAGGCTATAAAGTCGAAAGCTCGCGAATTTACTATCAGATAAATTGGTTGGATTTAAAATTGGTGTCGTAAAACTTTACTGAGTTTACCCCAGTCCAACGCTGGCATCTCTACATCATGACAGTAAGAGACTGCAGTGAGATGGGAAAGCAATTCGAAATAGCAATATAGGATTGTTGCAATGTTAAGATAATTGGTCTTTTTCTCATGTATCTTGTGATTTGACAACTGACAAAATTGCAGCCAGATCTTTGAACATTTTGCGTTTTCTACCAATGGAATTTTGGCAGCAATATGAATTCTTTTAGCTCCTCCCGCCAGTGTTGTTTTTGATAATCCAGCATGTCGTTGCAGCTGGAGGTGTAAGTCCGAAATTGTTTACCATGCATTGTACGTCACATAGCAAGACCTTATTTTTCAATGTTAACCAATGATGAAAAACGATAAATGCATTGCATTCGCATTCAAATGCCAGTACTGAGTTTTACTTCAGCTCCCTCGACCGATGTGAGGAAGTTAACAGGTCATTACGTAAATATAAGTAAAATATCATTGTGAAGTTCACAGCATTTTCAGTAAGGCTGAGATGCAAAAATTCGACCCCTCATGAACAGAGCAACTTCTTAAACCTACTCTACTTCCACTAGACTTTGTGGTTTCGTTTTGATATATTTGACTGGCATTTGAGTGTCCTCGTTCCGTAGCATTATACCAACAGCACGGAATATCGAATTGGAATTCCATGGTGATGTAACCAGCCTAAAATGTCAGCTTGCCTTGTAATTTGTACATATAATTCTCTTCAAATAACACAATATCATTTCTCCTACCATTTACAAGCCAAGTTTTTGAGGAAGCAGAGACTATAATTTGTAGAGTCATTTTTAACCATTTGCTATATTTGTGAGGGATTTACAAGCATTTCAAAATGGCTAGCATATTTCCATTATTTAAAATATGATCAAGATTCATATTTAGAAGCGACAAACTCGTAAGTTTTATAGCTGCTTCTGTGGGAGTCCTTAAAGAAATTCAAGACTCAGTAACAAGGGCAGCAGGCTTGTACACAACCCCAAGTGCTGACACCCCTTAAAGCCACACACCATCCTGATTGGGAAATGTATTGTTGTTCCTTCATTACTGCTGGATCAAAACCCAGGAGCTCCCTTCTCAACAGCACTGTGGATGTACTTACACCCCACAGGATGCTGCAGTTCAAAAAAGGCAGCTCACTACCATCTTCTAAAGGATGATTAAGGATGGACAGTAAATGCTGGCCCAGCCAACGACCCCTTCATCTTATGAAAGAATAAAATAAAGCTTGAAAAGCATGAATGCAAAAGTAAAACAGTGCAGAGGCTAATAATCCAAAATCAAACAGAAAATGCTGCAAGTTTTCAGTAGGTCAGGCAGCATCTGAGAGAGAACCAAAACGAATGGGCAGGATTTTCTGTCCGCACTCGCCCCACGGTTGGAAATTCCAGCCCAAAGTCAGCGAACCTTTGCATGGTTCATGTCCTCCCTGTATGATTCCTGTGGTGGGTAAGACAGGAAAATTTTACCTAATGTTTCCTGCTGATGAGCTATCTTCAGAACATTGTTCCAGCTCGGAGGGAAAGTTTGTGCTTCCCTCTGTCAAAAGGTCATCAACTTGAAACGAACAATTGGATTTTATGGTTCCCTCAGAAGATACAGTGAGCCATTCAAATATCCATTGATTTCGTTCAGCAGCAGGAAGGGACATGAAATTATCCTCTACAGGTGTTGCCTACACTACTGACTATTTTCAACATTTTTCTTTGAAAAATAATAAGGTGGAATACTCACAGGAATTCTTCTAATTATCCATTCTAACTATAGCAAAATTTCAGCGGAAATCCAAATAAGTCAATCAAAAAATTAGACAAAATGTGAATAAGTCTAACAAAGTGGAAGTAATTAGTTTGATTTGAATATCACTGAAGCTTTTCATCTTGCACGCACCAGGACAAATATAAGAATTTCAAACAATAACTATTTATCCTACAGAAGAATTATGGAATCCAACAATGCAGAAGGAGGTAATTCAGCACATCGAGTCTGCACTGACCACCGTCCCACCCAGGCCCTAACCCCATAACCCCATTCTTTCACCCTAGCTAGTCCCCCTGATACTAAGGAGCATTTTAGTGTCGTTAATCCTACTAACCTGCATATCATCGGCTGATTGAGCAAAGTTGACTCAGTGGCTAAGACATTGACATGATGAAAGCCACAGGGAACTAAAGGCTCCCCAAATTCCTGAATTATTTAAAAAAGATATGAAACGTGGAATATATTCCTTTTATTTTCTGGTAATGGGTCCCTCTGAATGAATATACGTTGCTTCCAGCAAGTGTAAATGAACCACATTACAAGCTCAAGTGACTACCTTAAATAAGTTCTTATCGTAGCTATTAGCACACTCAAGATTGACTGACAAGTGCTGCCCAATCACTGGAATTTTGTCTTGGGTTTCGCAAGTGTGGGCTAGTTGAGTACAGTTTGTACTCTGCCTATTCTGAATAACTAAAGGAACATGTTCTCTGATTCTATCAGCCAATGGTTAGAAAATACATACCTATGTATCTGGCAACCACACCAGCACTGCAATTCATACATACACAACATTGCTAAACTGTGTGATAGGCGGAATGTCTTTTTGGACTGAGGGCAGCATTCTGCTAGTGGAAAATGCCACTCCGTTAGCCACTGCAGAATAGTAGCGTGAAGCAACTGAAGACTATAATTTCTGGATCAGAAAATTGGCCAGTCTACCTCAGATTACCCCACAAAGGCAAACTTTCTTGAAAATCCAAACTATAGGTTCAGCAAGCCTTTTGACATTGCTGCACAAGGGCCATTTCTCACGAATGGGAGAAAGATACAAAATATAAACATGTGTGGAGGAACCATTCCACTTTGAGGCCCGCCATGTTTCAGATATTGATGTTGAACTTAAATACCAATTGGGAAGATCTGATAAACAAGATCCTCGACCTGATGAGATGCACCATTCCACCGTTGGCTGCTCATTCAGAGCAAAGGTTGATCTCATCAATCATTGAAAAATTCAGTATAGAAAATACAATGGTATTTCCGCCATTTTCCTTGGTCTCAAAAGGATGACAAAGACATCTTTGACGAAAGCCGAAGGGCCTGTTCTGCGCTGTAATGTTCTATCTTATTAACTTTCTCATCAGTTTCTCAAACCTGAATGTTTCATATTTTATTTTAATATTTGTTGGTACACTATTCAAGTGAAATCCATCTCTCTCCTTCCAAACCGCCTGCAAATTTGAAACCAGTTTAAGATTACAAGAGCAGTGACGGGCAGAACTGACCTTTTGTATTATAATTTTATTCCACCAGAGTTCATGCATAAACCATTCTGGATCTATAAACAGAAGAATGATAATAACAGGAATTACTATTTGTTTACCTTCTCAAACTAAATTATTCAATTCACTTTCAATTGAATGCAATTTAAATAATAGATCAGGCTGCCCCTTAGTTGGAGCAATTAATTGATTCCTGCTCATGTCCTACTTGCAGTTATTTATAACCTAAAATACTTTGATGCTCCAACTCTTCATCTCTTTAACTTGATAGCGGATGTACAAAGATTTCCTTGTCTATACAGTCTGCGAACTTATTTATTACAATATAGTTTATACTTTTGGAACACAAAACAAGCATTCTCTTAGTATTACTAGGGTGGCATGTTGGGTACAGTGGTTGCACTGCTGCCTCACAGTGCCGGGGAACCTGGATTCTATTCCGGCCTCAGGTCACTGTCTGTGTGGAGTCTGCACGTTCTCCCCACATCTGCGTGGGTTTCCTTCAGGTGCTCCAATTTCTGTCACAGTCACAAAGATGTACAGATTAAGGATATATCTTTATGCATGAAGGGCATACACTTAGGTGTGTTAAATGGATTAGATATGGCAGATACCATATCAGATAATAGGGATAGGGTGGGAAGAGGCCATGGGTGAGATGCTCTGTCAGAGAATTGATGCAAACTTGATGAGCCAAATGGCCTCTACTGCACTGTAAGGATTCTTTGATTCTATTTGAAATTAGTATGGCCGTTTTTATGTTTAATTCCTTTCAAACACTTCAGTGCAGTTTAGTAAATTGAATTTCATTTCAGTGACCACGTTTTTGACCATCTTCATATGTGTCTCATGATTTGTCCTATTAATGTTATTGTAGTCTGCTCCTTCATCAGGTGAGTGGTGATGGACCAGAACTGCAAAAGCTCATGATTCTAAATAAACCTGTTGGATTTTAACCTGGTGTTATGAGACTTCATAATGTGCCCGTCCCAGTCCAGCACCAGCATCTCCACGTCATCTTCACTGCAGAGAATCATTAAAAGATCCAATTCCTGAAAATTACTTTTTAAGATGTGTAATCCACTATTCTGAAAGCTTTGTGTATTGTATTAGGTTATATCACTGTCATATTGAATGTTTAGCAGAAAATTGGATCTTTATAACTTTGTGTATAACTGTGCAAATGAGCTAAACAGGTCTGGAAAGATTGATCCTTGGTCTGTTTACCTTTAAGTTGATGATAGTTAAGTGCACCAGCATCCCTGGAGTAGGAGAGAAGCAGCTTGGACTTCCATTACTGATCAATATCATCGATTTCTAACACCTAGGAAATAGACATGTACAGACATTGGATAGGGTTCAGTTCAGCTATTAACTCCAAGCCTGCTGACACTAAAGAAATAAGGTAAACCATTCTGCCAGTGGGGAAACTTGTCTAGTGTTGTGAGATCTTTTTGTGGTGAAGATGCTTCCACAATGTTTTAAGGTGGGGAATCCTACACTTTTGACCCAGAGACACTGAAGGAATAATGAGATGTGTGTAAATCAGGTTCACAAGTGACTCAGAGAGAATCTTGAATTCCTCAATATCTCTTACGGTCCTTGGTATTTCTCAGTGATGGGTTTAGGAGATGCTACAAAGCAAGTGCTAGTGAGTTGATGTAATGCATCTTGTAGATGGTATACACAGTAGCCACCCTAATCAAGTGCTGCAGCAGTGGGCATTTAGCCAATGAATGAAGTACAGATCAAACAGTGGCTTTGTCCTGCACTGTGTCAATCACAGTAAGTGATGTGGAAGCATAGCAGCAATATCAGTAGACTAGTAATCCTGAGACTCCATCCAATGATCTCGGAATGTAGTTCATATCCTCAAATTTATTAAATCAAATTAATAAATTTGGAATATAAACCTAGTCTCCATGTGACTCCAGATTCACAGCAATGCGGTTGACTCTGAATAATCGTCCTCTGAAATGACTAAGCAAGCCACTCAATTGAAGGCAATTAGGTTTGGGCAACAAATGCTAGCCTTGGGCAATGATGCCAAATCACGTGAAAGAAAAGAACATCTTGAGAACTGTTGTAGCTGCTTTTGTCCATTCATTCAGATGGAGAGTATACTGTTACAGATAAGGGAGAGAAATATCCACAACTCCCTTTTCACATCTATCAATAATGGGTGTAGTTTAAATTGTATAATCTTGATGAGTGTTCCCAAACCACACTCCCCGTCACATCCCGTTAATGTGCAGTCAATTTCAAAATCACCAGCAACAGATTTTCATGGGTACATCAAAGAGTAGATTATTTATTCATGCACTGACCCTGGAAAGATCTATCACAACATCACTCAGACCACACACATTCGAGAAAGATACAATTAAAGACAACATGTGCTGCCTGAATGCACTTCAATGCATATTAAAACCAAAGAGAATGGTTATCAGTCCATGTTTCTTTTGAGAATCCAGGAGGCGGCTTTTTCCCAGTCTGGAGTTGTAGTTCAGAGAAGTTCAAATGACTGGGCCAATCCGAGGTTAACAAAACGTTCTTTTGAAGCAAACGGGGCCTGTTGTTGCAACTGAACATCCAATTTCAAATGGCCTGGAGCTGTTTGAAACAAGTTGGAGGAGGCTTTTAAAAGATTTTAAACCTCACTGCAAAATGGCCTTTTTTTGCTGTTGAGATGCTGTTGCCGATGTTCTCCCAATTGCCCAGTCTCTCTCACTCAGTCTTTCAATAAAAAGATTGCAAAATCAGGAGGAAGTTTCAAGCACAAGATAAAGACCATTAATATACAATGGAAGGCAAATAGTGGTTTTTCATAGTGAAGAAGGAATTTCAGTCACAATGATCACTACCTGTTGCTATACAGCAGAGGTAAATAGTAGAATTTAGCATTTACCTATCGATATTCGGTCTCCATATAGAAATGCCAGCGTTGGACTTGTGGGATTACTATCAAATAAACTAGTTGGACTCTAACCTGGTGTTGAGAGATTTCTTACTGTGATACTCAGCCTCAACAACTCTCCCTTGTTATATGGCACACTTGGAATCAGTATGTTTGGGAGTTTATTGTCCCTATGTTTTGGAGTAAGTCTTCTCAATCACACATGTGCAAGCCCACTGAAGATTGATGTTCAGCTATGTCCATTCAAGGTATATTCCTGCTCATTATTCTCTAGCTTGGAAATTTCCATAAAACTGGGCTTTTATTTATTTATTAACATAGAACATAGAACACTACAGCACAAACAGGCCCTTCGGCCCACAAGTTGTGCCGAACACATCAAAACCTACCCAGCCATAGACCTATCTATAACCACCAATCCCATTGGATCCCATATACTCATCCAGAAGTCTTTTAAAAGACCCCAGCGAGTTCGCCTCGACCACCACCGACGGCAGCCGATTCCATTCACTCACCACCCTCTGAGTGAAAAACTTTCCCCTAGCATCCCCTCTGTACTTGCTTCCCTGCACCTTAAATCTGTGCCCTCTCGTCGCAACATTTCAGCCCTGGGAAATAGTCTCTGAGAGTCCACCCTATCTAATCCTCTCAACATCTTGTAAACCTCTATCAGGTCGCCTCTCAACCTTCGTCTCTCCAGGGAGAACAGTCCCAGCTCCCTCAACCTGTCTTCGTAAGGCATGCCTCCCAATCCAGGCAACATCCTTGTAAATCTCCTCTGCACCCTTTCAATAGCTTTCGCGTCCTTCCTATAGTGAGGCGACCAGAAATGCGCACAATACTCCAAGTGTGGTCTGACAAGGGTCCTATAAAGCTGCAGCATTACCTCCTGACTCCTGAACTCAATCCCTCGATGAATGAAGGCCAGTACACCGTAAGCTTTCTTAACCACATCCTCCACCTGGGAGGGCGATTTGAGAGTCTTATGGACCCGGACCCCAAGATCCCTCTGCTCTTCCACACAGCTAAGACTCCTACCTTTGATAGTGTACTCATTCATCCCGTTAGATCTGCCAAAATGGACCACAACACATTTATCCGCGTTGAAGTCCATCTGCCACTTCTCCGCCCAGTCTTGCATCCTGTCGATGTCATGCTGCAACTTCTGACATCCCTCCAGACCATCCACAACACCACCGACTTTCGTGTCATCGGTGAACTTACTCACCCATCCCTCCACTTCCTCATCCAAGTCATCTTTGAAAATGACAAACAGCAAGGGTCCTAGAACAGATCCCTGGGGCACTCCACTGGTGACCAACCTCCATGCAGAAAAAGAGCCATCCACAACCACCCTCTGCCTTCTGCAGGCAAGCCAGTTCTGGATCCACAAGGCCAAAGCCCCTGGGATCCCATGGCCTCTCACCTTCTCAAGAAGTCTTGCATGTGGGACCTTGTCAAATGCCTTGCTGAAGTCCATGTACACCACGTCCACTGCTCTTCCTTCGTCAATGTGTTCAGTCACATTTTCGAAGAACTCAATTAAGCTCGTAAGCACGACCTGCCTTTTACAAAACCATGTTGACTATTTCTAATCAACCTAAACTTCTCCAAATGCTCGTAAATCTTGTCCCTCAGAAGCCTCTCCATCAGCTTACCAACCACTGAGGTCAGACTCACCGGTCGGTAATTTCCAGGACTATCCCTGTTCCTTTTCTTGAAAATAGGGACCACATCCGCAATCCTCCAATCCTCCGGAACCTCTCCTGTCTCCATCGACGACGCAAAGATCATCGCTAGGGGCTCTGCAACGACATCCCTCACCTCCCACAATAACCTGGGGTACATCCCATCTGGTCCCGGAGACTTGTCTATCTTGATAGCATTTAAAAGTTCTAACACATCCGCTTCCTTAATATCTACATACTCAATCTTTTCAGGCTGCCGCAAACTTGTAGTGCATCCTCCTAGATCACTTTCCACCGTGAATACTGAGGCAAAGTACTCATTAAGCACCTCTGCCATTTCTTCCGGTTCCATACAGACTTTTCCCCCTTCACCTTTATAGGTCCTATCCCTTCTCTTCTCATCCTTTTACTTTTCACATATTTGTAGAAGGCCTTGGGATTCTCCTTAATCCTACCAGCCAATGCCTTCTCATGACCCCTTCTGGCTCTCCTAATTTCCTTTTTAAGCTCTCTTCTATAAGCCTTATACTTCTCTAGATCCCCAACATCTCCTAGCTCTTTGAACCTTTTATACACCTTTCTTTTCTTCCTGACTATGTTCACCACAGCCTTCGTGCCCCACGGTTCCCGCGTCCTACCAAAACCTCCTTGTCTCACCGGAACGTTGTCGTGCAAAGCTCCAGACAAGCATTCCTTGAATATCTGCCACCTTCCTTCTGTGCTTTTCCCTAAGAACACCTCCTTCCAGTTTATTCGCCCCAACATCTGCCTGATGTCTCCATATTTCCCCTTATTCCAAACACCTTCCTAGCCTGCCTGATCCTATCCTTTTTCAATGCAAGGGTGAAGGAGATAGAATTATGATCTCCATCCCCAAGATGCTCTCCTACCGAGAGATCCATCACCTGTCCTGGTTCATTAGCTAGTACCAGGTCCAGTACAGCCTCTCCTCTCGTAGGCTTGTCCACGTGCTGTGTCAGGAAACCCTCCTGCACACACCTAACAAACTTCTCCCCATCCAAACCCCTTACCCTTGGGATATTCCAGTCGATGTTTGGGAAATTGAAGTCTCCCATCACAACGACTCTGTTATTTCTACATCTCTTCAGTATCTGTTTCCCTATCCGCACCTCAACTTCCCTGTCACTATTGGGCAGCCTATAGAATACACCCAGCAATGTCACCGACCCTTCGCTATTCCTAACTTCCACCCACAGAGACTCCGTAGACATTCCCTCCTCGGTATCCACCTTCTCTGCAGCCATGACACTGTCCCTGATCAACAGTGCCACTCCACCACCTCTTTTGCCTCCCTCCCTGTCCTTCCTGAAGGATCTGAACCCCATTCTTGGCTTATGGATTGGATTGGTCACCGGCTAGTCAGCATATTATTTATTGAAGTTTATTTATTGACTGGCCACTAATAGGCATACAGTAACACTGCCATGAAGTTACTGTGAAAATCCCTCAGTCACCACACTCCGGCACCTGTTCAGGTACACTGAGGGAGAATTTAGCATAGCCAATAACGTGTTACGGGAGGAAACTTCTACTTCTGTTTCTACTTTCTCAGAAGATTAAGGAAGCTTGGCTATGACTCTCACCAACTTTTACAGATGCACCACAGAAAGCATTCTCTCTGGTTGTATCACAGCTTGGTATGACTTCTGCTCTGCTCAAGACCACAAGAAACTACAAAAAGTCATGAACGTAACACAATCCATCACCCAAATCAGCCTCCCATCTATTGACTCCGTCTACACTTCCCGCTATCTTGGCAAAGCAACCAGCATAATTAAGGACCCCATGCACCCCAGACATTCTCTGTTTTATCTTCTTCCATTGGGAAAAGATACAAAAGTCTGAGGTCATGCACGACTCGGCTCAAGAACAGCTTCTTCCATGCTGCCATCAGACTTTTGAATACCTGGCATTAAGATGACCTTTCTCTACACCCTAGCGACTGTGACATTACATTCTGCACTCTCTCCTTTCCTTTTCTATGAATGGTATGCTTTGTCTGTATAACACACAAGAAACAATACTTTTCACTGTATATTAATACATGTGACAATAATAAATCAAATTGAACTGGAGCACCCAGAGGAAACCCATGCAGACATGGGGAGAATGTGCAAATTCCAAATGGACAGCGACCCAAGCTGGGAATCAAATTTGGGTCCCTAGTGCTGTGAGGTAGCAGTACTAACCACTGTGCCACTGTGCCATGTAATTGCTTTCCCTAGTGCTGTTGAAGTTGAAATTGATGTCAGGTGACCTATTTGGCATCCATCACACATTTCATCAGGACCAATTTTGAAAGGAATACCTTCTTTTTAAAGTGCAACATCAACATGTTTGTATAGGTAAGACTTAACACAATTTAGACATGTGCCTTGACATGAGTGACATTTTGCAGGTGACCCAGCTGCCAATTCCTCCAGTGGCTACAGTATTTCTGTGGCTGGCCAATGGTGAACCTGGGTGTTTGGGAGCTTGGCAACAGCAATGCCAGAGAATGTGACAAGAATTGGTCAGAATTTCAAGGGCTGGTTTTTCAAAGCAGGATCAGGAACCTGACCCCGAAATCAATTCAGGATCATGATCCTCTTGCCTCACCAACACCTTGCACAAATTTTTAAATTCCATCAGCCTGGGTTGACCGGAAGGCTAAGTTCGGCACCCCATCAGAGGACCTGAGCACCTCTTAGTGACAGATGCTGCCTTCCTAGCACCGGCAGCAATGGCAGGCAGCAGCCATTTTGGAAGCCATCTCTGTCTTGCTAAAGAGAGACAGCCACTTCTCAAATAGACAGCAAAGTCCATGACAGTGAATCAGAAAAGTGCTGGACAACTCCCTGCAAGGCCAAAAGTGGGGAAAAAAAGAATCAAGTTTTAAAACAAAAACAATGTAGTTGATGCATGGTAAACCCAGTTGCCATGCGCAAAAGTTTGGATTCACCAAATTAAAGATTTGTGCATGTACAGGTCCCTTGACAAATTCTTTGAGTAACTTAATGGACTGCTGATAGGTAGTGTGTGGGTTTTGGGCCCCATTGCCCTTTGAATTCTCTCCCTAATTGGAGAATTTCATTCCCTGGAAAAAAACATATCCCACATAGTCCTTAATAAAAATACAGATCAGAACCTGGTAATAACAGCAGAACACAAACTGCAGTTTCTGTTCATAACCAGATCAGAAAAATAGTGTTATCTTATGTCAGCTTAGACAAGAGAGGAAGGGGAACTGTCCAGGCCAAGTAACTTGCAACTTGTTGGCCTAGGTTTTCCAGTCCGTCCCACTGCAGGAAATTCAACAGCTTTGCCAAATTTTCTGCTCCAACTGCATCATTTCCCCACTGCAAATGGGATTGGAAAATCCTGACCATTATTTCTGTGTCTGAGTGGACCAGGAGGAGTCGGAGTGATCCACCAGGCCCCAGAAGGAAGCCTTAGGCCTTTCTAATCTTGGTTTCTAACCACTAATCATCAGGATTCCCAGTGTTGCCAGCTTTTTCTGTCTTGTTTCTGACAGTGTGATGGTATGGACCATATCTCTGCATTTTTTCTGCAGAGCACTGGAATATCTGGAGAGTAGAATTGTGCAGCTGATGAGCTACACAATGCTTTTGTCACCTTAGCTAGTACCGTGCACAGAGAATGGAAAATGTCACTCTTTATATCACGTACCGACCATCTCAAAAACAGCCTCTTCTCTGCTGCCATCAGACTTTTGAATGGACCTACTTCATACTAAGTTGATCTTTCTCTACACCCTAGCTATGACTACAACCTACACTTTGTACTCTCTCCTTTTCTTCTCTATGAATGTTGTGTTTTGTCTGTATAGCGCACAAGAAACAATACTTTTCACTGTCTCTTAATACATGTGACAATGATAAATCAAATCTCAGCATACTAAACACCCATTGGTACACTCTCCTCAACCATTGCCAGCATTTTCCGAGGGACAATAATAACTCAAGTCAAATCAAATTCTTCTGCAAAGTCTCAAATCATGACAAAATATTAACAAAATGCCAGTGATGGCATAGTGGTCAGCACCACTGCCTCACAGCGCCAGGCACCCAAGTTTGATTCCCAGCTTGGGTTACTGTCTGTGTGGAGTCTTGCACATTCTCTCCGTATCTGCACGTGTTTCCTCCAGGTCCTCTAGTTTCCTCCCGTAGTCCACAGATATGCGGATTAGGTGGATTGATCATGCTAACTTGCCCCTTTGTGTCAGGGGAAGTGCTGGGGTTATGGGGATAGGCTTGGGATTGTGGTGGCTACAAACTCAATGGGCAAAACAGCCTCCTTCTGCACTGTAAGATTCTGTAATCCTCACAGCCGGCGAAAGGGAAAGTTTATCGTTCTCCTTGCTGACATAGTGCTCAATTAAAAAACAGAGAAAATTTAAATAAGGAATAAATATTTTGCTGCCAGATGAAGCAGTCGCTAGTATGTGGAAATAATGGTGATTTTATTGCAAGGAAATATGTTTTAACTATGTACACTACACATGTGGTTGTTTTTGATAAGTAGAATGCTTCATGTGGAGCTATACTGGAACTTTATTGAACACAATAAAAATATCAAGAACCAAAAAAAGCTATCTGGCTCATTGAATCTTATCCCTCTGCTACCTTCAGTCTCACATTATAACATCCTACTGTGTGTTCAACATCCCAAATATTTAATCACCATTACCCCACTGGACTCATTATGCCAATCATTCATCACTGTAAGGGCTCTCTGAACTTGTGGCAATAAAATCATTTTTTATGCTGATCTCCAAAGCATTGTGAAGAGGTACATTGGGACCTATGAAAAAGACATCAAACCCTAAAACCTTCATCTGACTGACTGATTGATAAGCTCATTCGGAATGGTAGATCGCATTCGCAGCCATGTCGAAGCATACTTTCGAACTTTGTCCTATTGAGTTAGCTTTAATCTTCCCAGTTCTTTGTGCAAGGACTCAAAAGCAAAAAATATTGCCAAATTTTGGCTGCGGTGCCAAAATATTTTGGGGTGCCTAAATATTGTGACTGAAAATATCGCAACAGAAGTCCAACCTTGTTATGTTAGATCCAGATTTCACAAGCCATGGACTGTCTCGTTTATCGACATCTTTGATGCTTCAAAGGTGGTTAATTTGACAATGGGAAGCGATTTAAGAACATTTTAAATGATTTTCTCGAAAGTATCCGGGGTCTATGAGCAATCAAAGTGGAGAAAGTTTATTCAGGAAGGCAGTGAACATCTTTGACATATCACCAGGAATGCACAGAGGCAAATTCGAGGTGTCAGAGAGAATGCGCAAAGCTCCAATTGACTCATCTACCCAATTCCTCAATCATCACTGTGGGAATTCTACTGCCCCATTCTCTCTATGGATTTGGAGCAGACAAGGGGCAGGCAATGGGAATGTTCATTGACCTCGGGCAGGGAATTCCGGGTCTCACTCGAGTGAGGCCATTTAAATCCCACCCCACCTGGCCAGCACATGACAAAGTCTTCAGATTGCCCAGGGTCTATCCCTGTAACTTCCCTCTCTTTGTATTCACCCAGCTAATCTTCCTGGCACTAAGGGGCAATTTAGCATGGCCAATCAACCAGATCTGCACACATTTGGAGTATGAACATAGAACATTACAGCACAGAACAGGCCCTTTGGCCTTCGATGTTGCGCCGACCAATTAGGAAAAAGCAATGACCTTCTAACCTAAACCATTCCCTCTTCGTCCATAAACTTATCCACTAACCTCTTAAACGCTACCAAACTTGGTGCATCTACAACTGCAGCAGGCAGGGCATTCCATACCCTTACCACCCTCTGGTTAAAGAACCTACCTCTGACATCCGTCCTATAACTACCACCCCTTAATTTAAAGCTATGTCCCCTCCTATGGGAGGAAACTGGAGCACCCGGAGGTAACCCTTGCAAACACAGGGAGAACGTGCAAGTTTCATACAGACAGCAACACAAAGCTGGAATCGAACCTGGATTCCTGGCATTGTGAGGCAGCAGTGTTAACCACTGTGCCACCATGCCACTTTTGGAAGTAAGCCAACTTCAATCTTGGAGACTGTTGAAGAAGCAAGGAAGATATGGAAGGATGTGGAAACCACTGAAAGGGTACAGAGGAGATTTACAAGGATGTTACCTGGATTGGGGGGCATGCCTTATGTGGATAGGTTGAGAGAGCTCGGTCTTTTCTTCTTGGAGAGATGAAGGATGAGAGGGGACCTGATAGAGGTGTATAAAATGTTGAGAAGTATTGATCGGGTGGATTCTCAGAGGCTTTTCTCCAGGGCTGAAATGGCTGTCACAAGAAGAGACAGGTTTACGATGCTGGGGCTCTCTCAGTATGCTGCTTATCAATGCTTTCTTTAAGTGGGCCAGCTAATGCATGCATTCTCATACTGACCCAGAGAGTCAGTTGGAGAGGTCCATTGGGTTTGATGCATTGCTGGATATCTCTAGATGGATGTGGCTATGGATATGGCCATTAAGATGTCCCCAGGCCAGCTTATGACCTTCAATAACAGGAAGCGGTATCATTTGCTCAATGTACAACTGCTTCTGAGGAAGGTGGTCTCAGTGCCAGACCTATTCATGCTGCCAGGTTTTCCAGATAACCCCACAGTTCCTGACCTCCACCATGACCTCCATCTAGGTTTTCTTTGTTAGGCAACCTGATCTCCTCCTCCCTTCTCCAAGGAAGCAAATCTCCTCCTTTTCTTGAGTAGAGTCTGCAGGACATCATGATTGAAACACTAAGCCACCTGGCATCCAATTTTTGCCAAACTTTGACTACTTTCTTCCTTCAGGCCTTTGGTCCAGTTGCTATTGATGGAAATAGATCCCTCCAAGGAAGCAAACATGTTTGAAGGCAGCAAGCTCATTCCAGGCACCACTGAGTGTGAGGACTGCATGAATTTTTCAGACACCAGCAACTACAAGGGATAAAATTGTCCTTCATGGAGGGCTGGCTACTTTTTAAAAATGACACCAGCACGTTCAGCAGTGTCACATGATGCCATGTTTGCTCCCTCAGTGCTCACCTCTTTCCTGACTGGTTGATCCACTCCCTTCAGCTGGCAATTAATTGGCCCGACAGCTCAACGTTTCTTCCTCCTGGTCACTGACCTCACTAGCGGCAGCAGCACAAACTTCTGTTACCAGCCTTGGGACCTCGGGTCTTCTTCTAAAATTGCCTTTGTGTTCGAAAACAACAATACACACCAACCATTACTACGACCCCTCAACCTGCACAATGCACACACACATACATGTATGCCCTCCCAAGTGTATCAATGAGGTAGTTCAGTTTCTTAGTTATAGGTCGCATGAAGATTTTGGGTGCCAATCTGATATCCAAGGTAACCCCATAAGGTAAGGCAATGGCCTAATAATGTTATCAATAGAATATTAGTTCAGAAACACAGTTAATGTTCTGGAGACCCGAGTTCAGATCCCATCACGGCAAATGGTAGAATTTCAATTCAATGTAAAAATAGCTGGGATTAAGAATCTACTGATGACCATGAAAACAGTGCCAATTGTTGGAAAAACTCATCTGGTTCACACATGTCCTTTAGGGAGGGAAATCTGCCATCCTTACCTAGTCTGGCCTACACATGACTCTCGAGCCACAGCAATGTGACTGACTCTCAATTGCCCTCCAAGGACAACGAGGGATGGGCAATAAATGCTGGCCAGCCAGTGATGCCCACGTCCCATGAACGAATAAAAGGAAAGTTCCTGACTTCAATTTCCATTTATCCACTTTTCAAGCAGTTGTTTTTACACCTTTATACGTGCAACTTTACCAGGTGTAAAGCCTTTACTTTGGTTAAAACTTGCTCTGCGTAAAGTGTTCACACACAGTGGGAATGTTACCAAAAAAATAAATTGCTGCCAAATTTCAAAGCACTGTCACATTTAAAGAAAATATAATCTATTTTTCCAGTCACTTTTAAAGGCAATATCTAATTAAAATAACATTGACTCGACAATTTGGTCCAAGAGTCAACATATTGACCATTCATTTTAAGACTGAAAGACCTCAGAAGATTACAATACAGATTTCCTGTAGTTAAAACCCAAACTCATCGTTAACATCGTTAATGTTGCAAGAGGAGTTTGAACAGCACACAATTACCTGACAGAACTACGCCGCAAGATTTTGCATTTTTTTAAACAAAAATATACTTCATTACATATCAAAAAGAATTAAGTAAGCACTATTAGCACAACTTTACAAAAAGGTACTACTCTCTATTTTTCCTCAAGAGTTCATTTACCTTACAAGATCTTTAATTCAATTTTCTCTGGGGCTAACTCAAAAGCTGTATCAACACTCTTTGGGATTCACTCTGATTTCTCTTCAATGTTCCAGCTATTTGTTCAGGTTTCCAGGGGAGGATCCTTCCATTAGTTTTTGGCTAAGCCACCCTTTAGCTTTCCTTTAGGACCTCACAACTTTGGGTTCCGCAGCTCAAGAATGGTCTTCCCTCAGTCCCCATATAATGGCTTCAAACACCCTTGGCTTCCAATAGTCCATTGCTGTAATTTCAAACTGCAACCAAGCAGAAAACCCCCAATTGCGGCAAGGTTTTATTGAGAGGATTTGTTTGGCTATTTTCCCCTTTCCCAACTTCAGCCACAATCATAGCTTTTTGCCCAACAGCCAATGGGTAGGGCAAAGCGGTAAGATTATGAGACAGCCAAGAAATCAGGTTGGAGCCTGATTAGTCGCCTCTCACAAACTTACCATCACTGGGTATCCAGCAATATATAAAATATAATTTAAATATTACAGTGAGCCCAGGACAGAATCATCCAGATTCAGTTGCCTCTGTGGCCTCATTGGTAAAGGTTTTCTTTGGTGAGGATCACATGTAGTCCCTATTAACGGGGACCAATTGTGATGGCTTTGTCAGTAGGATCAGAATCCATTCAGCCCTCGTGGAAAACCAGGGGCAGATGAGGAGGTGCCCTTTGGAGAGTGCCAACCTGGCATCCTGGAGTAGTCCACTGTGCACCCTGGCATTGTCAGCCTGGGACACCGGTAGTGCCCACTGGGCATGAGGCTGTGCCCACTGGAACCAGGCAGTGCCAAGGATGCAGAAGTAACAGGGGGCAAGGCTAATGGGGCAGAACACTTTTCCAAGCATTTACAAGTCTTGACTGCTGACTGTGCCCTAATTCACAGAGATAAACCGAGAACAAAGTATCAAACCGAACCCCACCCATCTCCGCAACAATGTGACATACACAGCATGTTCCTAGGCAAGAATGCAAATTAACTACATTTTAATTCCAGTTCTCCTTAATTCGGAGAAACCACATGAATAATATACCCTTCACTAGAATAGCTGCAAATGTCATATCTCCGGCTCTTAAGCTAATTGAACCAACCTGCAATTTTATGATTTTATCTTTTTAGCCGTTAGCTGCTTATATCAACATGGTCCCGACAATTTAAGAGTAATAAACTCCAAGATTGGTTGAATTGCCTTTACTTCAGGGTTGCTTTTATCATTTCTCAAACAGCAGGCCTTATGTTTCACAGCTAGAACTTTAATTTCAGAGGCTAAGAGTTATACTCTAAACATTTACATTTTGAACTGGATGTTTGTAACAGACTAGAACTCAAGTCTCATGGGTATTGATGATAAGGAGCGAGACCTTAAAGCAGTATTTTTAAAAATAAAACTGTCAGATTGTTTGTTTGCCTTGAGAATGAGTTGTTTGCTTTTTCAGTGTATTCTTAATTGCAGCTAAACTGTTACCTGATGTTCTTTTCAGATTGGATTTTAACAACCATGTGTTGAGGTTGAATTCAGTTCAATCATATTAAAAGATATTTAATCTTCCTATTGGAAGCATAACTAAAATGCAGTTCAGGGAATTTGGAACCAATGGGTTGAATCTCAATCGCATATAAAATAATGGAAAGTATCATGAGTGCTGCTATGAACAGGTCATAGAATCGCTAAGGTGCAAAAGGAGGCCATTTGGCCCTTTGGGTCTGCACTGACTCACCAACAGAACATCTTACCCATTCCCATACACTACGTATTTACCCCACTATCCCTCTAACCTACACATTTTGGGACACCAAGGGGCAATTTCGCAAGGCCAATTCACCTCACCAGCAACTAACCAGAGTCTGGGAGAAAACTGGAGCACTCGGAGGAAACCCGAGCAGACTCGGGAAAAAACATGCAGATTCTGCACAGACAGCTACCCTAGGCTAGAATTGAATCCCCGAGTCCTTGACGCTAGGAGGCAGCAGTACTAACAACTTTGTCACCGCATTTGGAATTTACAAAAACTTCAGGGAGCAAAAGTCATGTGCCAGAGTGTGGTGAAATGGAGTAAGGCTCAAACTCAGGCCTGTGAACTAACAAAGGTTTAGGGCTTAGAACATAGAACACTACAGCACAAACAGGCCCTTTGTCCCACAAGTTGCACCGATCATACCCATACCTACTAGGCCATAGAACTAGTCTATGTTAGTAGAATAACCAAACACATTACAGAGTAAGGAAAAAGGCTTTACCTCAACAGGCCAAAATTCAGATTATTAGAATAAGCTCAGACAATGAATCACCAACTCAGCTTCCAATGGCCACGTAACACTTTCAGGACACCACTCCTTAAAGGGCTACTACATCACAGTGCGTCACTGATAAAAGAGTGAGGTTAGATATTTAAATGTATCAGTTACAACTTAAAGCCACCAGTGAAACAATGGTGTTACTCATCTATCCGGAAAAGACCTGCCCACAATGATATAATGATCTCTGGAACACAGTCATCCCCTCTTTCAGTGCTAGCTTAAATTTACGTGTTAGCAGTGATGCTTGCAAGCAAGTAAGCACCCTATCATTCTGAAGTATTCTTGTAGGCAGCACATCACAAAGTTAAAAGCATTAATAGCCTTTTATTATTAAATTAGATGTTCAGATTGCAAAATAAATGATTATGCCCAGATCACAATAAAATAAAAATTCAATAAAAACTAATTCAAAAATATATATATTTATAATAATTACTCTGGATAAATTTGACAATACATTAAAATAAAGCTAATTTTTCAGCATCAGTGAGGAGGTTTAGCAGTAATTATAAGGTAAGTGCATTGTTAAGAATCATGTTACATCTCATTTAATATTTAACTTTTTCATGGATTTTTGCAGCATGGTTAATGGTGTGCAAATGGAAGTTTTCATGCAAAGCATAAATTTTGCATTGATTGCAAGTGGGATTGCTTCATCAGTGCAATCTTTGAAGAAGCAGAAGATTGCTGACAGCAACTCCTGGATTGCCATGTTATTCTTCAGTCCAGAAGTTACCATTCTGCATTGAGAGAGAATAGCCTAGGGGACATTCCAATTTATGGGGTTGGGAGTTACCCTCTGACAGGCTCTAAGGGCCATTTAAGGAGGAATCACCCCTGGCTGCCATAAGCTGGATGTAGAGGTACTGGCGTTGGACTGGGGTAAACACAGTAAGAAGTCTGACAACATCAGGTAAAAGTCCAACTGATTTATTTGATAGTAAACCCACAAGCTTTCGAGGCTGTTCTCTTCATCAGGTGAATGGCAATTACTATCTAGGAGCCTCAATTGGTGCAACAGGAAGCAGGCAACCTGATGCCACCCTTGCCATTGGTATAATTGTGGGGGATTGCATGGATAGACATTGAGTAGGCCATCTGCTGAATTTGACAGGCCCACCAATACCATCTCTTTTCCCATCCTTCCTCAAAGACTTTGTTCTCTCCCCACCCAAAGACTTTGATCTTCAAATGCACGAGAGGAGAAGCCTCTAAAATCCTGTCTGGTGTTCCCAGAATGTTGAGTCGGGAATTCCAGGATATTATTTTTACCAGTTTGAAGGAATTTTTTTCCAAGTTA
Source organism: Sphyrna mokarran (assembly GCA_024679065.1). Classification (NCBI taxonomy): domain Eukaryota; kingdom Metazoa; phylum Chordata; class Chondrichthyes; order Carcharhiniformes; family Carcharhinidae; genus Sphyrna; species Sphyrna mokarran. Next base: position 22,781,102 of record JAGIQG010000007.1, on the reverse strand, counting down.
GGATTGTATGCGACTTGCATAGGAACATGGAGAGGATTATGTTTCCACAAAATGGTCGCTCTTGTCTTGCTCTGTTGTTGCAATGGCAGGATAGGGAGGACTTGAAAGATTGATTGCATTCTATAGATTGTATATATTGCCCCCATTGTGCACTAATGACTGTGTACATGGATATTGGGTCTTGTTGCATGGGCACAGATGAAACTAACTGCTTTGGTCCTCAATAGAAGTTTATGCCTTTAACTTTTATTAACTTTTATTATCAGCTCTTCTACAGCTTTACCACGCGATGCTTGATCGAATTCCACCTTGGTGATCAAACCAACCATGCTTATCTCTCACAATAGGAACAGAAAATGCTGGAAAATCTCTACAAATCTGACAGTGTCTGTGAAGGGAAAATCAGTATTGTAGAGATGCATGTTTCAGCTGGCAGCTTCTGTGATGCATATATAGAATAGCTTGGTGCTTGGGATGTGGACTGTCCTTTTAACAGTATGGGTAAGGTGACCCCTGGGTAATTAGCTCCTCCTAGTGTGGATCCCTATTGGGCAGTCTTAGTTAGACCCAACTGTGAATGCATATGCACCTTAATAAACAGCTGTCAGTATTAAAGGCATTCAAAAAATTGAAAGGCAAATTATTATCTATGTGGAAAGCAGATTCAAAATGCAACTGGGCAGAGGGATCTGGGTGTCCTTGATCATGAATCACAGAAAGTTGGTTTGCAGGTACAGCATGTAATAAAAAAAATGAGGAATGTTGGCATTATTGTGGAGGACTGGAGTATAAAAGTAGACAAGTGTTGTTGCAATTGTACAGGATATTGTGAGACCATATCTGTGGTATTGTATGCAATTTTGGTCTCCTTATTTGAAGAAGGCTGTGATGGCATTGATGGCAGTTCAGAGGAAGTTCACCAGATTGATTCCAGAGATGAAAGGGTTGACTAATGAGGAGAGATTAAATAATTCATATTTACACCTGTTGGGGTTTAGATGGATGAGAGGGGACCTGATTGAGGTATAAAAAAATTTTGATTAAAAAATAAATGTAGATCAAATGTTTCCTCTTTTGGGGTAATCTAAACAAGAAGTCACAGGTATTGGTTGAGAGGAGGTAGGTTTAAAACTGAGATGAGGAGAAATTACTTTATTCAGAGGGTAGTGAATTTGTGGAAATTGCTGCCCCGTAGCGTGGTGGAGTCTGAATCATTTATTAGATATGTTAGATATATTTCTAATAAAAAAAAGGAATAAAGGGATATGGGGAACAGGCCATAATGTGGATTTGAGATCAGGGAGAGATCAGCCACGATCTGATTGAATGGCGCAGCAGGCTCAAAGGGCTGAATTTGCCTACTTCTGCTCCTATTTCCTATGTTGCTATGTATCTCGTAATCATTTATACAGGAGCATACATAATACCTTTTCGTATGGGTTTGAAGCGATTGTAATATACAGACAAGTAAAGGAATAGACACTAGTAATTAATTGTTGTTTTAGTGGGCCTACAATAGCAGGTTAGTTGATTTGTAGTAAAGGGGCAGCTATTTCCACAAATTCACCATCCTCTGAATAAAATTAAGTCCCATGTACTCGTCCAGAAGTCTCTTTGAAATACCCTACTGAATTTACCTCCACCGCCACCAACGGTAGCTGATTCCACTCACCCACCACCCTCTGAACGAAAAACTTACAAAAAACTTTAAAAAAAAACTTACAAAAGACAAAACTTTTGTCTTTTCAACATCTTTTTCCTGGTCCGTCTGAGACAATCGTTCATACGTCACCCAGTAACCTTTACTTCATCTGAGCTTGTGAGTAAAATAATATAGAGAACAAAGACTATTGGTTGCCCGCATGAGATACAAATCAACTAACCTGCTATTGTAGGCCCACTAAAACGACAATTAATTATTAGTGTCTATCCCCTTACTTATCTGTATATTACAATTACTTCAAACTTTAATAACCTTCTGCTATTTAAAATATTCCGTTGTGAAAAGCTACTGAAGGTTAAAACTATAAACTTTTAAATTCCAAGTATTTTGTGTGACATCTTACTGGATGCTATGAAGACTAACAGATGTTAGAGCTATCATTAATATAAAAACATCTGCTCATTAGCTGACAGTTAATTGCATGTGATGTTTTGGGATCCAATTCTGCTTCACTAATGGCACTCATTACACTATTATAAGTGTATGGCATCATTATAAGATAGCAAGATGAAGTCTCATGTGACGTGTAAGAAGTGAATAAAGTCTTTTAGCATCTGATATAACCATGAGGATTATCTCATTATAGAATAATGCCGTTGATGGATCCTTCTCACACAGAAAGGAATTGTGCTTTTCTTGGGTCCATTGACCTTTGTTGCCAAAACTTTGCAGCAGGAGAATGTAGTCACTGTCAGTGGAAACAGTGCATCCATCATCAATACATACAGTAACTGTACTGGGGAGGCAGTGACATAGCGGTATTGTCACTGGACTAGTGACTCAGAGTAATGCTCTAAGAATCAGGGTTTAAATCCCACTATGGAAGATGGTGAACTTTGAATTCCGTAAAAATCTGGAATTAAGAACCTACTGATGACCACGCAACCATTGTTGATTGACAGAAAAAATACATCTGGCTCACCAATGTCCTTTAAGGGTAAAGGACATTGGATAAGGATAAGGGTAAGGCAGTTGATGTAGTGTATATGGATTTTAGCAAAGCGTTTGATAAGGTTCCCCATGGTAGGCTACTGCAGAAAGTGCAGATGCATGGGATTGAAGCTGATTTAGCAGTTTGGATTAGGAATTGGCTAGCTGATAGAAGACAGAGGGTGGTGGTTGATGGGAAATATTCAACCTGGAGTGCAGTTACAAGTGGTGTACCTCAAGGATCTGTTTTAGGGCCACTGCTGTTTGTCATTTTTTATAAATGACCTAGATGAGGGTGTAGAGGGTTGGATTAGTAAATTTGCTGATGATACCAAAGTGGGGGGAGTTGTAGACAGCGAGGATGGATGTTACAGCTTGCAGAGGGACATAGATAGGTTGCAGAGCTGGGCCGTGAGGTGGCAAATGGAATTCAATACGGATACGTGTGAGGTGATTCACTTTGGTAGGAATAACAGGCATATGAAATATAGGGCTAATGGAAGGACCCTTAATAGCGTTGTCGAGCAGAGGGATCTTGGGGTACAAGTACATAGCTCTTTGAAAGTTGGCACCCAGGTTGATAAAGTTGTTAATAAGGCGTACGGTGTGTTAGCTTTTATTGGTAGAGGGATTGAATTTAGGAGCCGTGAGGTTATGTTACAACTGTACAAAACTCTGGTGCGGCCGCACTTGGAGTATTGCGTACAGTTCTGGTCGCTGCATTATAAGAAAGATGTGGAAACATTGGAAAGGGTGCAGAGGAGGTTTACCAGGATGTTGCCTGGTATGGTGGGAAGGCCTTATGAGGAAAGGCTGAGGGACCTGTGGTTATTTTCATTAGAGAGAAGAAGGTTACGTGGTGACCTAATTGAGGCGTATAAGATGATCAAGGGATTGGATAGGGTGGATAGTGAGAGCCTTTTTTCTTGGATGGTGATGACCAACACGAGGGGACATAACTTTAAATTAAGAGGTGGTAGTTATAGGACGGATGTCAGAGGCAGGTTCTTCACACAGCGGGTGGTGAGGGCGTGGAATGCCCTGCCTGCAGCAGTTGTGGACTCGCCTACTTTGGGGGCATTCAAATGTTCGGTGGATAGGCATATGGATGATATTGGAATAGTTTAGGTTAGAGGGTCCACTGGCCGGCACAACATCGAGGGCCGAAGGGCCTGTACTGCGCTATAATGTTCTATGTTCTATGTTTAGGGAAGGAAATTTACCTTCTTTACCTGGTCTGGCCTACATATGACTCCAGAACCACAGCAATACAGTTGGTTCTTAAATGCCCTCAGGGGTGGGCAATAAATACTGGCCCAGCCAGTGACACCCACATTCCATGAACAAATAAAAAAAAAATTAAAACCAGATTTAGTAATAAGTTGGAGATCAGTTCTAGATGAGACCAGTGTTAGTACCTTTGTTGTTTGTAATATATATAAATTATTTTAAGCAGAGAGCAAGTGATATTGAGGAAGCAGAGGGTCTGCAAGAGGACTTGGACAGATTAGGAAACTGGGCGAAGAAGTGGCAGATGGAATATAATGTGGAAAAGCATGCAGTTATGCACTTTCGAAGGAGGAATGGAGGCATAGACTATTTTCTAAATGGGAGAAAGCTTAGGAAATGAGAAACACAAACAGGCTTGGGAGTCATGATTCAAGATTCTCTGAAGTTTAACGTGCAGGTTCAGTCGGCAATTGGGAAGGAAAATGCAATGTTAGCATTTATGCCGAGAGGGCTAGAATGCAAGAGCAAGGATGTACTTCTGAGGCTTATAAGGCTCTAGTAAAATCCCAATTGCAGTATTGTGAGCAGCTTTGGGCCCCATATCTAAATAAGAATGTGCTGGCCTTGGAATGGGTCTGGAGAGGTTCACAAGAATGATCTCTGGAATAAAGAGCTTGTCGTATGAGGAACAGCTGGGGACTCTGGGTCTGTACTCCTTGGAGTTCAGAAGGATGAGGGAAGATCTTACTGAAACTTACAGAATACTCTGAGACCCGGTTAGAATGGACATGGAGATGACGTTTCCACTAGTACTAGACCCAGAGGGCATAACCTCAGGTTAAAGGGACAATCCTTTACAACAGAGATGAGGAGGAACTTCTTCAACTGGATAGAGGTGAATCTGTGGAACTTTTTGACACAGAAGGCTGTGGAGGTCAAGTCATTGACATAGATAGGTTCTTGATTAATAAGGGGATTGGGCTTATGGGGAAAAGGCAGGAAAATGGGGAAGAGAAAAATATCAGCCATGATTGAATGGTGGAGCAGACTTGATGAGCCAAATGGTTAATTCTGTTCTGACATTTTATTTGGAGGAAAATGTAACTGGTTTGATTAGTAAGTTGCAGACAACATAAAGGTTGACGGAATTACGGATAGCAATGAGGACCATCAGAGGATACAGCAGGATACAGATCAGATGGAGACTTGGATGGAGAGATGGCAGGTAGAGTTTTATCTGGACAAAAGTGAGGTAATGCATTTTGGAAGGTCTAATATAGATAAGAAATATACAGTAAATGGCAGAATCCTTAAGAATATTGATAGGCAGAGGTATCTGAGTGTACAGCTACACAGGTGACTGAAAGTGACAATGCAGGTGGAGAAGGTACTCAAGAAGGCTTATGGCATGCTTGCCTTCATTGGCTGGGGCACTGAGTTTAAAAATTGGCAAGTCATGTTGCAGCTTTAAAGAAACTTATTTAAGCCGTGCTCAGAATACAGTGTTCAATTCTGGTCACCACAATACCAAAAGTTTGTAGAGGCTTTGGAGAGGGTACAGAAAAAAATTTTCCAGAATATTGCCTAATATGGAGAGCATTAGCTATGTGGAGAAGTTGGACAAACTTGTTTTGTTCTCATTGGAATGACGGAGGTTGAGGGGTGACCTGATACAAGTCTACAGGATTATGAGGGATATGGGCAGAGTTAATAGTCAGAAGCTTTTTTCCCAGAATAGAAGAATCAATTATTAGAGAGCATAGGTTTAAAGTGTGAAGGGCAAGGTTTAGAGGAGATGTATGAGGCAAGTTTTTTACAGAGAGGGCGATGGGTGTCTGGAACTCGTTGCCGGGGGGAGTAATGGAAGTAGACACAATAGTGAGTTTTAAGAGGCATCTTGACAAATAAATGAATAGGAAAGAATAAAGGGATATGTTCTCTGGAAGAGTAGAGAGTTTTAGTTCAGCTGGACAGCATTGTCGGTGCAGACTTGGAGGGCCGAAGAGCCTGTTCTTATGCTGTAATTTTCTTTGATCTTTGTTCTTTAAAACAAATGGGATCCTGCAGAAATGAGTTCTGTATATTTATTGTATGTTTATTGTATGTATGAGCCTGTGTTTTGTTTAAGCACACATAAAATCTTCCTAAGGATTTGGAAAAAATACTAATATAGATCAATCAACTGACCTCATGCTGGGAATCCCACACTTTCCGTGTTCACAGTGGTGTCACGATAGCAGCGGCCCCGCCTTCAATTTCCCACCCATCCAGCTGATGTAAAGTTATGGGAAATATTCCCTCCGCTTCCCAGTGGGCACAGTAAATAGGAGAGATCTTGAGCATCAGCACCGATTCACAACACTTAGCTTCGGTGAGGACAAAGCCAGAGTATCACAGGTGCAGGAAAGCAGGAGGTGCTGGTCAGGCAGCCACAACAGAGAGAGGAAAAAAGAACTTTTGGCTCGTGCCTTCCAGTCAGAGTGTGAATGTGGAAATATGACTTCAGGAAACTTTCCAAGATCCAAAGGATTCAGAGATTGGAGAGTTCCAGCAGCCACAGGGTAGATTCCAGTAGATGTAGGATCACCGAATCCCTACAGTGCAGAAGGAGGACATTCAGCCCATTGGGTCTGCACCAACTCTCTGACAGATTATCTTCCCAAACATGTGCAGTTAGGTGGATTGGCCATGCTAAATTGCACCTTAGTGTCCAAAGATATATATATGTGGGGTAGAATTTTCTCCCTTTTTTTGCAGAGTATGGCAGCCGGCGGGACAAGTGGCATTAAAACCTCCAGCTTCAATGGCAGCTTTCTTGGCTGTATTGTTTGGCTCTCGGCCAAAAAATGTAGAAGGGATGCATTCCTTCAAATAGCAGTGAAAGGCTGGGTTCTGATTAAGCCCATCCCACTAGCAACTTTGGTATTAAAAGATTGATCGTGATATTTAAAGGTTGCTCCAATACATAACATTTAAAATAAGACTCCTCCTACCAAAAACCAACCCCTTCCTGAACACTCCCCTCAAATGGAATATCATCTCCGGACTGCTCCTGGTACTGTTCCCTGACACTGCCTGGGTAATGCCAAGAGGAAATTCCAAGGGGAGGTTTCTAGATGTGAACCGCTCCTCCTGAGCGATGCTCTTATTTAAAATCCTGTGGCAAGTTCTCCTTGCTAGGTACCTGCCATGGAGGCTCTGTCATGATTCATATGATATGCCCTCGCACTGAAAAATCCATTGGGGTGGGGGGACTATGAAGTGTGGATGGTTGATAATTATATTTAAATTTATTCAAATGTTGGGCAGCACACTGATACAATGGTTAGCACTGCTGCCTCACAGCGCCAGGAACCGGGATTCAATTCCACCCTTGGTGACTGTCTGCATGAGGTTTGCACATCATCCATGTGTCTGCGTGAGTTTCCTCTGGGTACTCCGGTTTTCTCCCACAGTCCAAAGATGTGTGGATTAGATGGATTGGCACTGCTAAATTATCCCTTAGTGTTGGGTTTTAACAGGATAAATATGTGGGGTAATGAGACTAGGGCCTGGGTGGAATTGTGATCAGCATTGGCTCGATAGGCCAAATGGCCTCCTTCTGCACTGTAAGAATTCTATGATTGTATTTTGTGAACATCGGGTTTCCTGTTACTGGCAGGGGGTGGCAACATTTGCTACAAAAAATCCCATTGGTTTTTTTGGCCTCCTTGGAATTTTCCACTCCTGTCACTGCTCTCACTCACCAAAAAACAGGAGCAGAAAACCCTCCACCCTCTCCACTCCCACCTCCTCCCCCCACTGGCTATATCACATTTGGAAATAAGGTTATAGGATCATATCCAAACAAGCTCCCCTATCCAGTGCTCAGTCCCTCAATCAGGCACTGAGTTTCTTTAATCAAGGCATCGGCAGCCCCCAATTCCCACACTGCCCCCACCCCACACCCACCATCCTGGCTGCCCATCTCCACCCCTGCCATACTCCCTCCTCCACATCCACCCCTGGCATCAGAGTTGACAAGCAGCCATGACGTGCCGGCGGGGCAACATGTCTGCTTGTAACTAGGGTTAATCCCACTGGCAGTGGGAGGAGACCATTAAACGGTCCTTAATTGCATTCTTCAGCACCTCAAATGGTGGCAGGGCAGGAAGGTGTGTGTGTGTGTGTCTATATCTGTCTGCGCATGTCTAAATATACGTGCATATGTGTGTGTGTGTGTGTCTATATCTGTCTGCGCATGTCTAAATATACGTGCATATGTGTGTGTGTGTGTGTCTATGTTTGTGTGTGTGTCTACACGTGTGTGTCTATATTTGTGTGTGCATGTCTAAATGTGTGTGTCGGGTGTGTGTGTGTGTCTATGTGTCTATGTTTATATCTGTGTGTCTGTGTGTGTGGCTCTGTCTGTGTGCATGTCACTTGTGGGTATGAAGATTTCTGAAGCATTCTGATGATGTGAAACGAGGTCGAGAAATGCAAGTTTCTTTTTCATCCAATAGCTCTACCTGTGCATGGCCTTTGATTTCTATTCTTGCAGAACATTGTGTTGGTTCTTTTATAAACTCTTAATTGATATAGCAATTGAGTAAGTACACTGTTTAATAGTGGCACCAAACTTTACAGGTCAGTGAAGGTTCAAAGTTTAGTGATGATTCTCTGTTAAAGTAATTGAGTTTAGCCAGAGCAGCAATTTGTGCAAAAATATCTCCTGTGTTCCGAGGATAATGAATGGGAAAATCTATCAGGGTTCATAGTCCAGAGAACCCCATTGCGACCTCTAGATGATGAATCATAGAATCCTTACAGTGTAGAAGGAGGCCATTTGGCCCATTAAGTCTGCACTGACTACTTAGGCTCTATTCCACCTGCTAATCCCCCTGATACTAAGTGGCAGCTTATTTGACCAACCAACCTGTATAAACACACATCTTTGCCGCGTGGGAGGAAACCGGAGCATCCAGAGGAAACCCATGCAGACACAGAGAGAATGTGCAAAGTTCACACAGATAGTGACTCAAGCTGGGAATAGCACCCTCATCCATTGCATCATGAGGCAGCAATGCTAACCGATGTGTTACTATGCTGCCTAAATATTGGATATTGAATAAGGACTGATTTGGGTTTAGCCAACTCTGTTGTGTGAGAAGTTTGATGGTGCTCACTGATCAAGTTCACACATAAGGAATAGCTTCTCGAATGAGAACTGAGGGAGGCTCAGTCCCTCATGAGACCTTGCAACTCAAGCCACAGAAGCTAAAGAAAAGAGAAAGAAACAAAGGTAATAATTTGACCATGGCAGCCGCTGTGGCTTGAACATGTGAACACTGTGCAGCACAAGCGGGAAAGATTCAGGAAATGTTAACAAGAAAGGAAAGAGAGGAATGTAATACAAAAGGCATAGTTGTTGCGCTGCGGTTTGGCATGCTTTTTAATTAGACTAGTGAAGGGAGTGCTAAGGAATCCAGTATGCTCCTTACCTTTTGTTATCCAAAGAGCTTCCTTTGAAGTTGGCCACAGAGAGGACTGTTAGTCACCGGCTAGTCTGTAATTGCCTGAATTAATTTCGCTCAATTTCATGATACAACCACACAATTAGACACTTACATGCCCTCGGGACCTTCCTAATAATTAGTCCTGCTACAATGCGCTTTGAATAAGACATCCTTCAGAAATTAAGATTGTGATGGGGAGCAGTGTATAATGTAAAAAATGACAAAAAAATAAAACAGCCTGTCAAGCTCTACCTTACAACCTGTTCAGCAGACCCAAAGGCATGAAGACATGACATCTGTATTAACATATTCCTGAGACATCACAAGTATTAATACACCAGAAGAATCCCTAATCAAATATTGATGCTGTGTATATTAAGAAACACTTATCTCATAAGATGCAATGCCTACACACCAGTCTCCGCACTTCAGAGTGTAATTTATTGTGTGAAGTGCTTCGAGATTTTTCTGCTGGTTAATTGCAAGTTTCTTTTTGAACAGACAACCTATTGTTAATTGCTAATGTTTAGAACAACGTGACCCACACTGGGAAATGCTCTCTCTGGTTATTTTGTCATAATGTCTTTCTCGCCCAATGGATCAAAATCAGAGTTTAGGAGTTTTAATCAATTAAATGCTGGAAATTCATGATTTCCTGCATTTCGGTTGCCGGCATTGGTCTGGGCTGGGCACAGTAAGTAGCCTCACATCAGTTTAAAGTCCAACAGGTTTATTTGGAGCTTCCAAAGCATTGCCCTATCATAACTCATCTGATGAAGGGGCAAACACTCCGAAAGCTCATGCTAACAAATAAACCTGTTGGACTTTAACCTGGTGTTGTGAGACTACTTACTGTGGAAATTCACTGAGTAGCCAATAAAATGTTCACCTTGCTCCACATTTGGCATGCACAAATCTCCATGATTTCACTGGGGTGGCACAGTGGCACAGTGCTTAGCACTGCTGTCTCTCACAGCACCATGGACCCTGGTTCAATTCCTGGATTGGGTCGCTGTCTGTGTAGGGTCTGCACGTTCTCATAGAAGAGCAGGACGAGGCCATTTGGCACTTCAAGCCTGCTCTATAATTAGTTATAATCACGGCTGATCGCCCAACAAAGATTATGGGGCAAAAACAGGATTAATCCCCATAACCTTTGATTCCATTCACCCCAAATGCTATATCTAGCTGCCTCTTGGCTGCATAGGTTTCTTCTGGGTGCTCCAGTTTCCTCTCACAGTCTGAAGGACATGCTGTTCAAGTACATTAGCCATGCTAAATTCTCCCTCAGTTTTCCCGAACAAGCACCAGAGTTTGGAGACTAGGGAATTTGCATAGCAACTTCATTGCAGTGTAAACGTAAGCCAACTTATGACACTAATGTATAAACTTTCAACTCAATTCAGTTTTGATTTTCCATTCTTGGCCACTTTTCGAATCATAAAATCCTAGTGCAGAAGAAGGCTATCAGGCCCCTCGAGACTGCACCAACGACAACCACCCAGACCCTATCACTGTAACCCCATGTATTTATCGTACTAATCCCCCTGATGGTAAGCGGTAATTTAACATGGCCAATCAACTTAACCAGCACATCTTTCAGACTGTGAGAGGAAACCCGAGCACCTGGAGGAAACTCACACAGACACGGAGAGAAAGTGCAAACTCCACACAGTGACCGAAGGTCAGAATACTCGTGTTCCTGGCTCTGTGAGACAGCACAGCTAACCACTGTGCCACTTTGTGCCATCCTGTATCACTTATTCTGCCTGAGAGTGGGGCATGTGCATTTGTGTGTGTGTATGTGTGTGCGTGTACGTTGGGGGAGTGGGGTGACAGGTGGTGGTGGTGGGGGGGGGGAGACATAATTTTCAAAGGATATTCAGTGGAATCATTGTGCAGCTAAGGGGCGGCACCCTAGGGTGGCATAGTGGTTAGCACTGCTGCATAAAAGCACCTGGCACCCGGGTTCGATTCTCACTGTTTGTGTGGGGTCTGCACGTTCTCCCTGTGTCTGCATGGGTTTCCTCCTGGTGCTCTGGTTTCCTCCCACAGTCTGAAAGATAGGCTGGTGCATTGGCCTGAACAGGTGTCAGAGTATAGTGACTAGGGGAATTTCTCTGTACCTTCATCGCAGTATTATGGTAAGCCTCATTTGTGACTAATAAATAAACTTTCACTTTAGTTGAACTCAGAATAATATGTGATGGTTACTGGTCCACAACGGAACTTTGATCTGCAATATTTTAAGAATTACAGAACTGTTTTTCTGATCCAGAAGGAAATAAACCATAAAAAGTTGGAAATAAGTGTACTAATTCAAACTGTCTATTCATAGAACATAGAACATAGAACATTACAGCACAGAACAGGTCCTTCGGCCTTCGATGTTGTGCCGACCAAAATAAAAAGCAATGCCCCTCCAAACTAAACCATTCCCTTCTCTTCCTATAGGGGATCTTTAACAAAGTTGTTGGATCTTAGTTAATTGTGCAACCCAAGGAACTTGGTAAAACACAGAATTACTGTAGTCTGACAGACAATGCCAAACCTATGCTGGGATTTTCCAGCTCTTCCGTCTCTGGTCCTGCCTAAGGTCAGTGGGCTTTCAGCTGACTGGTGCCACCACCATTCCCCCCCCCCACCCCACTCCTCCTCCCTACCTCAGGGGATGGGTCCCTTCACGGAAAGGCAGGAAATTCTAGGCTCTAAACTTTCTCTCTGAGCTCCCCATCTGGCTCTTACTGCCTGTCAGGCTGCAGATGCGGCACTAGAAATGAGTAGAAGAAAGAGCTCTGCTCCAGTGCTGCCAGTTTGTGCCTTTCTGACTTCTTGTTGCCTGGGCTACACAGTACAGAGTGCACCCAGATTAATGGGCATTTCCCATCATTCAGATCATTTGAATTTTGGAAACCAGAGCCTTTTAAAAATCTGCACAGAGCTCAGCCTTGCAGAGACCAAAAAGGAGGACAATATTTCTTTATGACAGTAAGAATTTGGACAAAAATAAGGCATCACTGCAAGTCCACCATCGTGATTTGTCAATGAGACTGATATCTGGGGAGATGGGTGAGGTGGTGGGGGAGGGGCATCATCCGTGAGGAGCGGTGGGAGGGTGAAATCCAGAGGATGGGGGCAGAGGCAAAATTCCCAATGTACTCAGTGACAGGGGCAGCATGGTGGCACAATGGTTAGCACCAATGCCTCGTAGCTCAGGGGACCTGGGTTCGATTCCCAGCTGGGTCACTGTCTTTGTGGAGTTTGCACATTCTCCCCTTGTCTGTGTGACTTTACTCTGGGTGCTCTGGTTTCCTCCCACAGTCCAGAAATGTGCAGATTAGGTGCACTGGTCATGCTAAATTGTCCCTTAGTGTTCTGACACTAGAGGAATTAGTGGGGTAAATGTGTGGAATTAAGGGGATAAGGCCTGGATAGGATTGTTGTCAGTGCATGCTCAATGGACCAAATGGCCTCTTTCTACGTATAGAATTTCAATGATTTCTATGAAGGACCATGTACAGAGAACATTGAGAGGTAAAGGTGCATACAATTGTCTAGGCCTGTATTTGTTGGAATTTAGAATGATGAGGAGAGGTCTTATTGAAACTGACAGGATACTGGAAGGCCTGGATAGAATGGATGTGGGGACGATGTTTCCAGTAGTAGAAAAAGCTTGAACCAGAGGGTACAATCCCAGGCGAGAGAGACAATCCTTAAAAACAGAGTTGAAGAGGAATTTCTTCAGCCAGAGAGTGGTGAACCTGTGGAACTCTTTGCCAGAGAAGGCTGTGGAGGCTGGGTCATTGAGTATCATTAAGACTGACATAGACAGGTTCTTGATTAAAAAGGGAGTCGAAGTTATGAGGAAAAGACAGGAGAATAGGGATGAGAAAAATATCAGCCATGATTGAATGGCAGAGCAGATTCAACGGGCTGAGTGGCCTAATTCTGCTCCTATGTCTTATATTTTTATGGCCTTATGCACAATAGCACCCCTCACAGTCAGCAGCCGGCTTTCTGATGAGAATAAACTCTGTCCACTTCCTTTAAGGGCATGCATCACACTTTGCTTCTTTTTTATGTACTTGGTGGCATAAGAATGTGTCTGAGAGCTCACCCAAAAAATGCTCACTTTCACTTTGAATGATTTTCCAGTTGGTAAGATACTTTGGTCTCACTGCAGTGAACCGAGATTTGGCTGAGCACCAAGTTCTCTGTTCTCACTTGCAACGACAGTGGGGTGTGAACAACGCTGTGATGATGACCCAGATGCGTGCCAGTCCACTGAAGGGCCGGGTCACAGACAGATTGTCTTGCAGAGGAGTTAGATGAGGCGATGCACAGCAGCATGCTGCTGGTCATGCACTCAGGGATGCTTCTGGCATTAGTAGACCTGTCCCAGAGCATGTTGTCATTGTCACAGAACATAGAAATGTCCAGCTCCAACTTGTCAAGGGCTTTACACAGAGCTTGGGGCATATGTTTTCAGCGCATACTCTCCATGACAGCACTTACACAACCAGCTGCGATGCAGTGTCTGATGGTGATGAAAGTTCAGGCTGATGTCATGCCACCTCTGCTCATTGCCTTGCAGCCTGTTGGTCACGATGCTCAGACTGTTGCCAACATGACTGTGGCTGCTTGCGTTCAAAAGGGCACACAGGGTCTCACATTGGCCCAGTGACCTCTACTCCAGCAAATTACTTGCATTGCTGAAGTGTCTCCCGTGATGCACACATTTGTTGTCCTTTCTTAGGACTATAGTACTCATGTTTCCACCACTACTAGTCCATCAGTGCATTGATTTTTAGCCAGCCAGCTCAGATTGCTGTTATCCATGCTGAAATGGGACAAAACCTTTCCTCCTGGGCCCAAATTTGGTCAAGAACATTCATTTAGAGTCTCTGTGAAAATCTTCTATTAGCCACTGGACTAGCACTGTAGAGCACCAGAGTAGACAACAGCATGTCCAAGATAGACAATATTGCAATCATTTCCAGGTGGAGATCTCTAAAAGTTATTGATCTGAGTGAGACCCCTCTGTTGTCACTGTCCAGCTGTAAACCGCTCCCCCCCCCCCCCCCCCCCAAGTGTCACAAACAATGGGGTGGAGATGCTAGTGCCAGACTGGGGTGTGCACAGTAAAAAGTCTCCCAACACCAGGTTAAAGTCCAACACAATTATTTGGTAGCACAAGCTTTCAAGGTGCTGCTCCTTCATCAGGCAGTGTGACATGAACCAACACCCCAGTTGAGACTGTTCTCATGTGTGTGAAGCATGGCTATCAGTTTCTGCTCGATGATTCTGCATTGTTGTGTGTCATGAAGGCCACTTTGGAGAATGCTTATCGGAAGGTCAGAAACTGAATGCCCTCGACAGCTGAAGTGTTCCCTGACAGAAAGTTCCAAGTATGCCAAGTTCTGCAAACATGAGGATGGCCTCAACTAGGATCGTGGATTCATATCACACTACCTGTAACCCTCACAACTTGCCTGGACTTGTAAAATCTTACTAACTGTCCTGGCTTGAGACAATTCATACCTCTTTAACCTGTGCTTAACCCTCTCTCCATTCGTCTTGCCTGTACTGTAAAGACTTGATCACCTGTTAAGACTCGCATTGCAACTATTATCTTGCAATTGAGCCTGTGTCTGTAAATGTTCTTTTTGTGAACCCAACTCACCACTCACCTGATGAAGGAGCAGTGTTCTGAAATGCTACCAAATAAAGCTTTGGACTTTAACCTGATCTTGTGAGACTTCTTGCTGTACAAACCCGAGAGAGGAGGGATGGCTGGCTCCATGTATTTATTCAACCCGTGCTCTGCTGGCAACAACAAAGATTAAATGTGACAAGATTCCCTTTCTCCTGGATACCTCTTCCAGACCCAATAGTCATACTTAATAAGGGACCAAAAGAGAAACTGGTGGAAAATCTCCACAGGTCTGGCAGCATCTGTAAGGAGAGAAAAGAGCTGACATTTCGAGTCCAGGTGACCCCTTGTCATCTGGACTTTGTCAAAGGGTCATCTGGACTCAAAACATCAGCTCTTTTCTTTCCTTGCAGATGCTGCCAGACCTGCAGAAATTATCCAGCATTTTCTCTTCTGGTTTCAGATTCCAGCATCCGCAGTAATTTGTTTTTACCCAGTGTTTAATAAGGAGCCAATTTAACCAGACTTTCTTCAGTTAAGATAGATTAAGTTAATTAGTTATAATTAACAGGAAGCAGAAATGGTAAAACACGTGTATAGATTAAAATATAGATTGTTATAGATTAAAAGTGGGAATTGAGTCCAATAGTAAATACATATATAAAAAATGATACAGAACAGCATTGAGTTGTGATACATTGCAATCATTATCACTATTTTCAGTATAATTGGTTTCTTTTGGTGAACAGTTGATTCTTTGGTGTCTACTTTCCAGATTTGGAGGTCACAGAACATGGTTTTGAGTCTTCAACTGTCAAGTGTTGTCCTTGTCATGGTCTGCCTCTGGCCTCCTGCTGTGTTGGGTGTCACAAAGACTGTATAACGTTCTCTGAATAAAGCAGGTTCAGTGGAGGTGTAAACAGAGATTCGTTCTGAAGATATGTGGCCACTCAGACGTGGCCAGGGAGTTCCAGGCTGGTTTTGACAGGAAGCTGATTGCCCAAGACCTGTCTGCATGAAAACTGATCAATCGGCAGTTCCGACGTGCCATAGCGGAAAACCGCACCGACCTCCTCAGAAGGCAAACACGGGACACGATGGACAGAGCACCCTTTGTCGTCCAATACTTCCCCAGAGCGGAGAAGCTACAACATCTTCTTCGGAGTCTTCAACACATCATTGATGAAGATGAACATCTTGCCAGGGCCATCCCCACACCCCCACTTCTTGCCTTCAAACTACCTCACAACTTCAAACAGACTGTTGTTCACAGCAAACTACCCAGCCTTCAGGAGAACAGTGACCACAACACCACACAACCCTGCCACAGCAATCTCTGCGAGACATGCCGGATCATCAACATGGATGACATCATCTCATGTGAGAACACCTTCCACCAGGTACACAGCATATACTGTTGCAACTCGGCCAATGTTGTCTACCTAATAAGCTGCACGAAAGGATGTTCCGAAGCATGGTACACTAAAGAGACCATGCAGATGTTATGACAACGGATGAATGAACATCACTTGACAATCACCAGGCAAGACTGTTCCCTTCCTGTTGGCAAATACTTCGTAAAGTTTTACAACACCAATTTTAAATCCAACCAATTTATTTGATAGTAAATCCGCGAGCTTTCGACTTTACAGCCTTCGTCAGGCAAATGCAGTGTTCTGATCTGCAGAGGCACTCATATCCACACAGACAGTTACAGATTGCTGATTAGAATGCGAATCCTTACATCTAACCTGCTATTCAAGCGTTAAAGTGGCTAACAATGTGTGTGAAGGGAATCCCGAGCATTGGCTAGAGAATTGTGTATTTTCTCCAGACAGCACAGCAAGTGAGGTTTTTTGCTAATCCAGGCAAGTTACGGGGGTTACAGATAGTGTGACATGAAGCCAAGATCCCTGTTAAGACCGTCCTCATGTGTGCGGAACTTGGCTATCAGTCTCTGCTCAGCAACTCTGCGCTGTCGTGTGTCACGAAGGCCCCCTTGAAGAACATTTACCCGCAGGTCGGAGGCCGAATGCCCATGACTGCTGAAGTGTTTGCCCACAGGAAGGGAACTGTTTTGCCTGGTGATTGTTGAGCAATGCTCATTCATCCGCTGTCGTAGTGTCTGCATGGTCTCCCCAATGTACCATGCTTCGGGACATCATTTCTTGCAATGTATTAGGTAGACAACGTTGGCCGAGTTGCATTCGGAGGCATTTGGCCTCCGACCTGCGGGTAAATGTTCTTCAAGGGGGCCTTCGTGACACACGACAGCGCAGAGTTGCTGAGCAGAGACTAATAACCAAATTCTGCCCACATGAGGATGGTCTCAATCGGGATCTTGGGTTCATGTTGCACTATCGTAACCCCCATGATTTGCCTGGGCTTGCAAAATCTCAATAACTGTCCACCTCTTTAACCTATGCCTAATGCTATCTCCACTCACATTGTCTGCATCTTTAAGACTTGAAAAGCAGGTTCGCTGTAAAGACTCACATTCTAATCAGTTTTCTGTAAACTGTGTGTGATTTTATATGCCCTTCTGTGATTAGAACTTTCCACACACCTGATGAAGGAACGGCATTTCTGAAGGCTTGTGGGATTACTATCAAGTAAACTGGTGGGACTTCAACCTGGTGTTGTGAGACTTCTTACTGTCCATGAAAACTGTCCATTCCAGCTTTATGGGGCCTGCCTCGTTTTAAGCTTGGCTTCTGCATTTTGAGTTTTCATCCATGGTCATGAAAGAAATATCAATATTTCTGTCGCAATCCTGGAGGTAATGGGTCATCTCACACAGCCATTATATTAAAGCACATTACTCATACCTGCTAATATGCTTTGGAACAATATAATCAGGCAATATCTGGTGGGCACCAAAGTAAGATGCATGACAGTCATTTTTAATTTTATTATTAGCGATGATAACATTTTAGTTATCTTTAAAGTAAAATATTAAGCTGGGAAATATCAATGAATTTTGAATTAAAATTGAACTGTGTTCTTAAAGACTTGGGCAATATGTTTTTTATCAATCAAATGATAATGCTTTGAAAAATAAAAATCAAAGAGCTTTCTTATCACTTCTCAGAATGTTGTAGGCATTCCGGACTCTTTTTTTTCCCTTTTCCTACAATTTACCCTCAATCACATGTCACTAATTTTAGGAAGTCTGATTTCACGGATCGAGTTTTAAATTGGCGCTGACAATTCAAAATAAAACAGAGATGTCGGAATAATGGAGTTGGTGGAAAATTGGCAGTAGCTCGGATTTTAATGTTGCACTGAAAAGCTTCCACAGACCTGCTGCTACTTATAGATATGACTGTCTGTTAAATGGATTTTTCCCAAAGCTAAGTTCCATCTCTGGGGTAGGGATGGCGAAGGAGGGGGGGGTGGGGGGAGGAGGTTTAGCAATAATAGAAAACCTCGTTGACAAAATAAATGAAACGCTATTTCAGGAAGGGAGGAGGGGAGATGTCCACTATAAAGCCCTTTGGAAATATTCCATTCTGCAGATGAATAAACAAATATCTTTTTTTTAACCTAATCTGTGAGCTCTCCCTGTACAAGTTAGGAATGCTCACAGCTGCTCGGAAATTTTAAAAAATTGTGAAAAACCCAAAACAAATTAATCTTTCGCTTGTACACAGGCCAGTGCTGAGGAAATATCTCTCCTCCGTGGCTGGTTTTCAAATATATAAGCCCTAATTTACGTCAGAAGATGCGAGCTACCTTCCTCTGCCTTAATTTAAATTTTAAATTCAAGTCAGGGTGATTTTGTGGAAGAATTTGTGAAAAAACTTGCAGCAGCAAGTGGAGGAAGATTAGTAAGGCACAAATGTGAGAGAGATGATTGTGGTTAAACATGTAAGGTCATTGCAGGAGGGCTGTCTGTCTTCAACTGACAAGCAGGTAGCCCTGATCTAAAGGAGGTCCAACAGACCACAAGAAATGTATCTACTTTTTTTTTAATGTTGAAGTAAAATGATTCTCCTGAAGTTTAGCCAGTTAGGGCAAAGCCTTTTGAATGATCAGTAACTGGTCGTTAACAAGTGGGTCAAAATAACCAGGACAGAATGAAATAACCTCAGTGGTCCTCTATCCAGCTACATCAGCATTCTGCTTCCTTTACCATGGCTAATCCACTTAACCTACACACACACCTTTGGACACTAAGGAGCAATTTACCATTACCAATTCACCAAACCTGCACATCCTTGGTCATTAAAGAGCAATTTCTCATGGTTAATCTATCTAACCTACACGCCTTTGGACACTAAGGGGCAATTCACCATGACCAATCTACCTAACCTGCATATCTTTGGACACTAAGGGGCAATTCACCGTGACCAATCTACTTAACCTGTGTACCTTTGGACAGTAAGGGGCAATCTCCATTGGCCAATCCACCTAACCTACACACTTTTCTCGACTGTGGAAGGAAGCTGGAGCATCTGGAGAAAACCCACACAGACATGGGGAGAATGTGCAAACTCCACATAGGCAGTGACCAAAGGCTGGAATTTAACCAGATCTTTGGCACTGTGAGGTGTGCAGCACTAACCAGTGCGCCAGTGTGTGCTCGTCCCTAGAATTTTAGCCCGAGAGCTGACTAGTGTAATGGCATTGTCATGGTGATCTACAGATCTAGGATTCAAAACCAACCACATTAGTGAAGAAGGTGGGTTTTTACAATTCACAATAGCTTCATGGTGAACAGTAAGATCTTAATTTCAGATTTTTTTAACTTAAATTTTACTGTATGGACTGTAAAATTTAATTGAAAAAAAATCTGGAACTAAGATTCTACCGATGAGGATGAAACCATTGTCAATTGTTGTAAAAATCCACCTTCTTCACCAATGTCCTTTTGGGAAGGAAATCTGTCACCTGTACCTGGTCTGGCCTACATGATTAACTCTTAAAATGACTTAGCAAGCCACGAGGGCAATAAATGCTGTCCCAGCCTGCGATGCCACATCTCATGAATAATTTTAAAAAGCTGTACTAATATATGTATGTCAAAAATATGTGCTTAGTGTTATAATGTGCACCAGCATTAGAATGAGAACATACTCCAGAACTGTGATCAGTTTGCTAATATAGTATCTAGTATAGATCGAGATGTATTCTATCAATCTTAAATTGATTCCGAAAAGAAGAACCTAAGTGGCATTCTAACCCGAGAGCAGAAAAGTGATAAAACATGTGGATGGTTTGCAGAGCAACAGCAGTGAGGAGTTCTGGTTTAATTTTAATGAGTGGGCTTTGTTTTCAGCGTATAAGGCACAAAGGCCAGAATCTTATCAGAAAAACTGTAGCCTTGTCACCAAAATGGGAGCCAACTCCATTCTGTTGATCAGCGGCACCTAGGGACAATCGCTAATTTACAGGCTACCACTCCTGAGCCACCATCCCATAAAGTGGTGAAGCTGCAGCTCCAGAATGAGGGTACCTCCTTAGCTAGGCACCTTCACAGATGTTTACCCAGGGAACCTAGGCAATTGGATCATGGGGGAGGGTGCAGGTTGTTGGCCAATTAACCATGGGGATAGTCATTACTGCCAGGAAAGCCTCTTCTTAGGTCATGGGCCATACATCAAGTAAGCATGCCATCCCACCTTCCCCTCCTGTAGACCCCGCTGATAAACCACCAAAATTTACTTGGCAGTTATCCACGGATTGGCAAATCCCCTCAATGCGGGAAAAATTCCCATGGGGTGCAAAGTGGCACTTACTTGACCACTTAGGTGGCTCAATTAGCCATCCGATGGAGGTTCTATCCACAATGGCAACATGAAGATGCCAGGTTCCACTCCTGATTGTGTCACCTCACCATATTGCCAATCCTCGTAGCTCTCCGTGCACCTTTAATGGGCTGGGAAAGTTCAGATCAGTAAGAAAAACATTGATAAAATGGCCAAGGCCAGTTAAACAAAATACCTCTCTAAATCATGTTTTAAGTGTCAGCTTGGATTTAATGCTCAACTTCCAGCAATTGTATTGGAGTTCACAACCCCTTGACTTAGAAATGAGAGTGCTCCCACTGAGGCATGATGACACTTGAAGTCATAAATATGCCATGAAGATGAACTTGTTTTATGAATAGAGTACTTAAGAGCATACAGTTACACATGGGTCTTGCTGGATAGATGAGATTCATCAGTGTGAAAAGCAGAGATGTTCTTTAATAACAAAAAACTTGGGGCAACACGTAACACAGTGGTTAACACTACTAGCTCTCAGTGCCAGGGACCTGGATCTGATTCCCAGCTTGACTCCCTGTCTGTGTGGAGTTTGCACATTCTCCCCCTGACTGTGGGGTGTCCTTCAGGTGTTCTGGTTTCCTCCCACTGTCTGAAAATCCTACTGGTTAGTTGTATTGACCCAAACAGGCACCAGAAAATTTCACCGTAACTTCTTTGCAATGTGAATTTAAGTTTTACTTGTGACTAATAACTAAACTTAAAAAGATTTTGAAAATGTTAAGTTTAACCATTGAATTTGTCTATTTTCCTGCATCAACTTATAGCCAACTAGATTTCATGTTTTTTTAGAGACTTAACTTATATTATGATTTTAGGACTTATATTAGAACTTATCTTAAGATCTTATAGAGACTTACAAGATAATGAAGGGGCTAGATAGGGTAGGTGTTCTTTCCACTTAGAAAGGAAAACAGAACCAGAGGGCACAGCCTCAAAATAAGAGGGGCAGGGAGGCAGTTTAGAATGGAGTTGAGGAGGAACTTCTTCACTCAAAGGGTGATGAATCTCTGGAATTCTCTGCCCGTTGAAATGGTGGAGGCTACCTCATTGAATATATTTAAGTCATGTGTAGATAGATATCTGATAGACAAGGGAATTAAGGATTATGGGGAGAAAGTGGGAAAGTGGAACTGATCCACTTCGGTTCAACCATGATCTTATTGAATGGCGGGGCAGGCTCGAAGGGCTAGATGGCCTACTCCTGCTCCTATTTCTTATGTTCTTATGTTCATCAATAGTTGTTTGGTAGCACAGAATGTGAGCATTGCTGATAAATATATTCAAAATTTTAGTCATCAGAAAGGTCATAAAATCTAAAGAGGACAACAATTTACAGTGCATGAGAAGAGTGTGTTTTTTGCAAGAGGACTGGTTGGGAGAGATGTTACTGCAGAGAATGCACCATGGAACAGTTAGCTGCTGAGCTTTTGTTTAATTTCAAACCAGTGAGTTGGAAAGGTTGAGGGGAACTGGATAGAAGACACAGAGGAAGAAGGAAGTGAATGAGAAGAAGGGAGAAAGGTATTCATAAGGAGGAATGAGGAGGAAAGAAAGAATGAAGGAGAAGGAGGACAGAATATGATGGAGGAGAGTGCTGGAGCCAAATGTTTCAGAGAGAGTGATTAGTCAAGCAAACATTGAAATCTTGGAGGAGAACTGAGGGATTTGGTAGATGGCAATGCGGGGCTGTGGAGGGGCAGTATCTGTGAGTGGAGGAAAGGGGATGCAGAGAATGGGTGTGGTTGGTAGAGTTCTCATCCAGAAAGATCACTGAGAAGAAAGATGCTGGCACAGATTACGAGAATCAGGGGAATAAATGTGGACATCAGAATGGTGACAGAGTTGGGCTCAGTGGGAGGGAAGGTATTTCTAAATGCGCTGTCACAGGGCTGAGGTGACGAGGAGAGGTCCAAGGGTTATTTGAGAGAAGGTGACAGTGGTGGCTGATGATAGTGGAGAGCAGTTGATGTAGATAGAGTGGGGTGATGGGGGGAATGTAAAGGATGGCAGAGACAATCAGATATAGAGGCACCATCATGGAACAGAGGCACCTCTAGACCAAGGTAACGTTATAAATGTCCAACTGCAAAGCATCAAAGCAGGGGCTATCTTCTCAGGTGGATGGAGCTGAATGTCAGCACAACTGGACAATTATCGAACAACTAGAAACCTTAATAATTACATACAGACTGCATGAGAGCTCTTTTGCTTTACAAAACTTCACTATTTAGTGGAGGTCGCACAGCAGCAGATTTGGCCCGGAGGGTTTCACTACAGCAAGATTCCTGCAAGGTGCAGAGTTGCTGTTTCCTCTGGACCATTTATCATTGTCTCCAGGCAGAGTTATAGAAGAAGTGATGGAGAGAGGAAAAGAGTTGTTATAACAAGAATAACATTTTTCTCTTCAGTGTTTATTTATTATTGTCACAAGTAGGCTTATATTAACACTGCAATGAAGTTATTGTGAAAATCCCTCAATCGCTACACTCCAGTCCCTGTTCAGGTACACTGAGAGAGAATTTACTACATCTTTCGGACTGTGGGTGAAAACTGGAGCACCCATAAGAAATGCACACAGACACAGGGAGAATGTGTAGACTCCGCACAGACATTGACCCAAACTGGGAATCGAGCCTGGGTCGCTGGTGCTGTGAGGCAGCAATACTAACCACTGTGCCATCGTATCGCTACAGCATAGCAGTCAAAATGCAATTGCAAGTCTCCATCTTCTCAGAGAAATGAGCCTACCTGTTTAGTCTTTCTATTACCACCAAGTCTCTCCATAGTCTCGGTGGCAAGTAGTGGGTAAGTTGTTGGAAGGTATTTTGAGATACAAGATCTATAGGCATTTAGAGTCTAAAATGAGAAAGCATAGGTTTATGGTAAGAGGGGAGATATACAAAAGGGTCTGGAAGGGCAATTGTTTCGTACAGAGGGTGGTGAGTGTCTGAAACAAGCTGCCAGAGGTAGTAGTAGAGGGGGGTACAATTTTAATTTTTAAAAAGCATTCAGACAGTTTCATGGGTAAGATGGGTATAGAGGGATTTGGGTTAAATGCAGGCAATTGTGACTTGCTTAGGGGTTTAAAAAAAAGGATGATATGGACAAATTGGGCCAAAGGGCCTGTTTCCATGATGTAAAGCTCTATGACTTTATGTCCCAGATTTTACCATTGCATCGCACCCATTTTCAGGTGCAAAAACTTGGTAAAGTCAGGCATGAGGCAATTAGCATAATTTGCACCCATGTCTACTCACGTCCACCTTCCCAAGGCCCAAAAATGATCCTGATATGAATCGTGCTTGAAACAGATGTAACGTCCATTTAAGTGCGTTTGCATGAATTTAAGTTGAATTCATGGGCTGTCCACTCAACTTTACTGGCATTTCCCCCTTTACCATTGCTTTCATGTGTCCAGTTTCAGTGCGAAACAGCCCTGTTCAGCAAAGTGCTGCAGCTTTTGAAGAGGTAAGTTCAGAGCTTCCAATGACTCTCTGACTCAGATTGGGATGGGGCGGCAGGAGTGGAGGGCAGAGGGAGGCAGGCCAGATCATTCTCTGGGTTGGGGGGAGGTGGGGGGGGAGGAGCGGGGGGGTCATGGCAGGCGGGGGGGGGGGGAGGGTGTGACCCTATCATTCTCTGATGTGGGGAGAGGAGGGAGACCAGATCATTCTCTCGCGGAAGGAAGGAGATCCGAGTGTTCCCTGGTGGGATAAGGAGAGAAGGAATTCTGATGGTTCTCTGGTGCAGGGGGGAAGAAGGAGCCCTCTGTGGTATAGGGAATGGGAGAGAGGCATTGCCCGAATGTTCTGTGGAGAGGTTTGGGGGCAGGGAGGCAGGTCAGATGGATCTCTGGTGGGAGGGATCACTGAGGGGGCAGGGGCAGGGTGGACCACTGCCACATTGCGGGCGATCAGTAAGGGGGGAGAAGTGGGGCGATCGATCTGGGTAATGGGGGGGGCGGTGGGTGGATAAGAAAGACAGTTACATTTTGGGGATGGGGTGACACCTGTGGGGGTCATCGCTCCCCCTTTTCTCTCCCAATCCACTTTATCTGCATTTTGCAGCCTGGGAATAATGCGACAAATGTTTTTCGAATTCTTTTCTCGCTGCATGTGCGCAGCTCAAAACTCCAATTGGAGCTGCAGTGTTTCAGGCGCAATAAGCCCCGCCCATAGTGCAATTCTGACTCATGAATTTTTTTCAGGCTGTGTGCGATGGGAGCGCCTGAGAGCAGATTTCCAAGTCGGATCTGAAATGTGGCCAGATTCAGCACTTAAAATCAAAGTGGTAAAATTGGGCCTATGACCCTATGGCTGTGGAGGTAAATATGTGAGTAGGAGGCCCCTCACACATGACACACATCCTGCGCCCCCCCCCCACCACCATGTTCCTTCCCCCCTCCCCCAAGCACCCTAGCATCCTCCCTCCGGAAAGTTGTGGGGTGCAAGTGACCATTTAAACAACCACTGAGAGGTACAGTCCCAGTTGTAACTCCATCCATCCTTGCAAAACAGATTGGGAGCAGGCTTATAAGAGGTGAAAGAGAAATGAAAGAGTTTAACATCAATTGACAATTGATCACAATAATTTTGAACGTATTTCTGACACGGTTGTAGTGCATTTGTAATTCGCTGCGGGCCAGAAGCAGTGCCGATGGATTTTTGATGTGCTCTCATCAGGGATATGGTAAAACAGGTGGTGGCACAAAGCCAGAAAGATTTCCATTATTTCTGTATCATTTATCTTACTTAGTCCAGAGAATCACCGTCGCATTGAAAACAAGCTTCTCTGACAACGGAATAATCCCTCAGCACCTCACTGAACTATCTGCTCAAGTCCTGGGCTAAAACTCAGAGACACAGCGGCAAGGGACCTATCGTTCAGCTGAGATGAGAAATTTTAACTAAGACTAGCAGCATTTTATGACAAGAGAGGCAACTGCTTATCACACGGAGGAGCAGCACGAGAGTTCATGTCTTTAGGAGGGAGAAAGGAAAGACTTATCGTGAAAGATTGTACTTTCCCAAAGATACGGGGTGGAATTTAGAGCCTGCGTCCACCAGGAGCATAACCAGTGAGGCAGGCACTAAATCCACAGGAGTTTAAAAACAAAATTCCTGCTGGTGAATTCTTGGTTCTTGATCTTTCCTGTCTCTTAGCAGTGACCACAGAATCACAGAAAATTACAGCTCAGAAACAGGCCTTTTGGCCCTTCTTGTCTGTGCTGAACCATTTCTTCTTTAGTCCCACTGATCTGTACCTGACCATATCCCTCCACACCCCTCTCATCCATGAACCCATCCAAGTTTTTCTTAAATGTTAAAAGCGACGCTGCATTTACCACCTTATCTGGTAGCTCATTCCACACTTCCACCACCTCTCTGCGTGAAGAACCCCCCCCCTAATATTCCCTTTAAACTTTTCTCCTTTCACCCTAAACCCATGCCCTCCATTTTTTTTTCTCCCCCAGCCTCAGGGATATAACGAGATTCCTGCTTACACAAGGCAGGGAAGCTTGTTTAATTATATTTTAACATATTTAAATTTTATTAGTGAGCCTTCCCACTATATTATTCACCTGCACTGAATATTCAAGCCTCATCAGCGTTGGTGAGGTTTACACCAGCTTCATTTGTATAACATTCGGACAAGAGGGTCTCACCAGCCCCTCCCAGGTAAGTATAGCAGAAAGGCACCATGCCTGCTAGTATTGCCCTGGCACAGGTTCAAACTGCCCTGGTACTGTCCCATGGCACAGTTTGGCACTGCCCTGGGGCAGGTTGCCCATACCAACCTGGTAGTACCAATCTGGTAATGCCAATTTGGCAGTGCCAACCTGTGCCAGGGAAGGTAAGGTGCCAGAGTTGTTCCTCTTATGTATGGTGAGGGGAAGGGCCAATTCTTGTGACGAGGGGGTGGATTTGCCTGTGAAAGGAGAGGGGTTGATGACTCTGATGCGGGGAGGAAGAGTGCCCATGATACTGAAACAGTGGTACGAAAGGAAGTGGTGAAGGAGAACCTCTGATACTTGTGTGGCTGTCGGGGTCGGGTGCAGGGGGTTGTTGCAAGTACAGAGAGATCCCAATACTTTTGCCATTGTGGCAGGGAGGGAATTAGAAGCAAAGAGAGCCTCTGATGCTCTGTGCGGGTGGGGGGCGGGGTGGGATTGAGGGTGGGGAGGAGAGATTTAATTCCAGCGCCATCATAAAAGGGTGCTCCGATTTCTGCGGTATTGATCTTGCTGCTCCTATCAGGCCTCACCCTGTCAGAGTGGGGCCAATAAACCATGCCACCGGATTACTTTGCACCATGTGCCAGAAAACATGGCCTGAAAACTTAGCTGTGCATCCGGAGAGATACACGTTGGTTTTCACTTAGAGTCTGGCTCTCTGACAAATTATGGGAAAATTCTGCCCATGGTACGTATAAACATGCCTATCCATGTCCAGTATGTCTACAAAAAGTGACAAACACACATATTGATTCACAAGATAAGCACAGGCTGCGTAAGTAAAGAAGGCCCTGACTAAATTTTGCCATATAACAACACTGTGAAGTGAATAGCTGATCAGTTTTGCCAGCAAACTGCCTAAATGCATCATAGAGTCATAGAATCCTGGCATTGCAGAAGGAGGCCATTCAGCCCATCAAGCCTGCACCAGCAACAATCCCACCAAGGTCCCATCCCCTTAAACTCACCGATCAACCTAACCTGCACATCTTTGGACTGTGGGAGGAAACCGGAGCACCAGAGAAAACGTACAATGACAAGAGGATAACGTACAAATTCCACACTAACACTCATCTGAGGCCTGGTGCCTGTGGGATAGCTACAATAACCACTGTGCCACATGACTCACTGATCCCGCTTAAGGCCTAATGCCCAAGCACAAAATGTTAAAAGCAGTGGACAAAATTCAGTTCAGGGCCAGGGAAGGTGGTCAGAAAAGAAGGTGGCTTATTATAACTTACATTTGATAGTGATAACAAAGGTAGGTTGAAGAAAATATCCATTCAACAGTCAATTCATTAATTTCACTATTGGATCCTCAGGCTGTCATTCACCTTTGAGCTGAATTATCACAGCGATGCAAAGCGTCATTTAGCAAAAAATCTGTCATCTTTTTAATATGTAACAAAGCACCATAAAATAATTTTCCAAGATCATTGATTTATCAATAACCGTGAATGGTCAAAATGTCAAGACACATACATTCAGTGCAATTTAATTTCAAATTTCACTGCGAAAGCTTTATGAAACATTAGAATTAAAATAAAATTTATTTATTAGAATGTAGGGCTTGCACTAACACTGCAATGAAATAACTGTGAATTTCCCTAGTTGCAACAGTTCAGCGCCTGTTCGGGTCAATGAACCAAACCAGCATGTCTTTCAGATTGTGGGATGAAACCCACTCAGGCACAGGGAGAATGTGCAGACTCTGTACAGACAGTGACCCGAGCAGGGAATCGAAGGCAGGTCTCTGATGCTGTGAAGCAGCAGTGTTAACCACTGTGCTCCCGTGCCACTGTAGTACATGTGTTGGCAACTGGTTTTCAGAAAGAGGCAGGGTGAGTCCGAATTGGATACCCACCTCCCCCCCCAACTATTCTCACCACCTGCCACCAAAACAGATTGGTGGGATGGAGATGCACAATTAATGTGGGCCTGTTGATTGCATTGCATGCAGCATGTCAATTTCAGGCTTTACAGTGTCCATCATTAGCTGCCCTCTAGTTTGGATGCACGCATTAGTAGGGAGACATTGTCATCAGCGGCTAACCCTTGGCATTAATTAACCTCGTCAAAAGATGACATTCGCTATGATTGGAGAAGGTGTTGTCAGTCATATTGGAAGTGAATCTTACCAGGCTCCCAGGTTTTCAGACACTGCACTAGGAGAAGGAGGTGAAAAAAAAGAGAGATGTCTTGTATTCCAAGTGAGGGATAGACTTGTAATTTCAGATTTTTTTTGTTGAATTCAAATCTTATCATTGGCCATAGTGGGATTCAAACCTGAGTCCTAAAGATCTAGGTATTGGTAATAAGAATTCAAGGGAAAAAATAAATAGTGTTCTGAGGCAAAGAGACATTTAGAGTGAGCAGATTTGAAGTAAGAAAGCAGACTTCAGAGTTAAATCAAAAGTTTGATGCCATCGTAATAGAGTTTGGAAATCGATAATTAAAGCACTTGTGAACATTTTGTACAACAGTCAAGACAAATAAATCCCAAAGGGGAAATGGTAAGACTTGGATACTGGATTCATTGCTAAAAGTGGAGCAGAAACTTTGTGCAAAAGGGTAATTTGAAAAATCTGAGCCAGGCCATGGAACACAAACTGCTAATGGAAAACATTATTGTGAAAGAAGATTTTAAAGCATGTTTTTGGAAGTGGAGTTTTGAAATTCTCACATGACAATCATCTGATGGGATTCTGAGGAGAAATCCACAGAAATCCAAGGTGGAAGAACCTTGGAACATCTTATTATCTAAAACCCATATAGATTGTCCTTATAGTGTGGCTACTCTGCATGTCTCCATCAGATTTGCACACTAATGCGCTCACTACAATAGCACTTGGCATGATTTCTGCAAGTAAAGACGCACATCATTTTGGAGGTCTGAGGGAATCCTTACTATTGACAAAGGGACTCAAACAATCCCAAATTCTTTCCCAAAGAGCTGGGATAAACACCAGGCACCCTGACTGATGGGATGTGAGAAGTGATGTTCCCAAAGGGATTGACACAGGGGCCTCTACGTTTCACCATACAGAATGATAACTTAGATCAAGAAATGGAGAGTTGAGTGTTCAAGTTTACAAATGCCACTAAGTTGTAAGGCAGAGTAAGCAGAATGCAAACAGAAAGTTGTAAAGGAAAATAGCTAGACAAAGTAAATTTTCAAAACTCTGGTCAATAGTCTTCAATGTAGAGAGTGTATATTCTTCATGGCAAGGAATTAGGAATCATTGAATCATAGAAGGAGGTCTGTCAGCCCATCAAGTGTGTACCAACTACACTCTCACCAAGACCCTACTCCCACAACCCCACACATTTATCTTGCTAATTCCCTAACCCTAAACACTAGGATTAATTTACAAAGAACAAAGAACAAAACAGCACAGGAAACAGGCCCTTCAGCCCAACGAGCCCACACCGCCACCCCAATGTTCCCACCTCTACCCGCGATCCCTGTCCATGTTTATAGATCTATGGATTAAAAACCAAATTTGTGACAATTTAGGAAGGATTTGTTTTGCCAATTAGCCTAAGAGCACATCTTTGGGATGTGGGAGGAAACCCACACAAGCACGGGGAGAATGCGTTAACTCCCACAGACACAGGCCCAAATTCATGTATCTGCACAGCACAGCAATAGTCACTGAGCAGTCGTGTTGCCCATCGAATGGTCCAGGTCAAGCGTACACTAACGACGTGAAGCACTGGGATACTCTCGAAAAAGATCCAAGAGCAGCCCTTTCACGACCCATCACGTGTATGTCCCTCGTTAGACAACAAGGTGGACCAAAGCACCTGTAGGATAAAAAACAAGTACATTAATATCATCATCTATTTACACACTTCCCAGGGACTCCCAAGGCTCATGATCCCTATTTTAAATCAGTTTTCTATACCCGTCCATTCCCATTCTGTTCATGTGTCCATCTAAGTATTTCTTAAATAACTCCCGAGTGCCTGCCTCCACCACTTTACTTGGCAGTGCATTCCATACCCCCACCACCCTCTGTGTGAAAAAACTCCCTCTAGCATCCAAATTATACCTTATTCCCCTCAGCCTAAGCCCGTGACCCTTCGTGCTATTTGAGTCCATCCTAGGAAAAGTCTTAACCCTGTTTAGTCTATCTGTACCCTTCATAATCTTGTACACCTCTATTAGATATCCTCTAAGTCTACGTCTTTCTAAGGAAAACAGTCCCAATTTGCCTAACCTCTCCTCGTAACTCAGACCTTCCATACCAGGCAGCATCCTGGTAAACCTCCTCTGCACTCTGTCCAGAGTCTCCACGTCCTTCTGGTAGTAAGGTGACCAGAACTGGACGCAGTATTCCAAATTAGGTCTAACCAACGTTTTATACAACTGCAACATTAAAGGCCAGCTCTTGTACTCTATACCCCTTCCTATAAAGGCTAACATACTATATGCTTTCTTTACAACCTTCTCCACTTGCTCTGCCACCTTCAGAGACTTGTTCACCTGCACTTCCAGGTCCTTCTGCATTTCTATACTCTTAATAGATCTACCTTTTATCATATACCTCCCCCATACATTCGTTCTCATGAAATGCATCACCTCACATTTATCAGGATTGAATTCCATCTGCCATCTGTCTGCCCAAGCTACCAGCCTATCTATGTCCTGTTGCATCGCCTGACAATGCTCCTCACTATCCGTAAATCCAGCCATCTTTGTATTTTCTGCAAACTTGCTGATCACTCCACTTACTCCCTCTTCCAAGTCATTTATATATATTACAAATAGGTCCCAGTACCGAGCCCTGCGGCACACCACTAGTGACCGGCCTCCAGCTAGAAAAACACACTTCCACTGTTACTCTCTGTCTCCTATTACCAAGCCAGTTACTTATCCATCTAGCTACCTGTCCTTGTATCCCATTAGCCTTGACTTTCTCAACTAACCTCCCATGAGGGACTTTGTCAAACGCCTTACTAAAATCCATATAGACGACATCAACAGCTCGCCCTTCATCCACCGTTTTCGTAACCTCCTCAAAAAATTCTACCAGATTTGTAAGGCACGACCTCCCCTTAACAAATCCAAATTTAGCATGGCCAATCAATTTAATCCGCACATCTTTAGACTGTGGGAGGAATCCAGAGCACCTGGAGGAAACACATGCAGACATGAGAAGAATGTGCAAACTCCTGTGACCTGAGACTGGAACTGAATCCAGGTCCCTGGCATTGTGAGGCGGCAGTGCTAAGCACTGTGCCACCATACCGCCCATTACGGAAGGACAAAACTATTTCTGGGTCCAGAAATTCATCAAAGTTCACGCACAATACCACAATTATTAAAAAAGATTAATACAATATTGATTTTCATTTCATGGGAACAGAAAAGTGTGGATGTGATGATTCACTTGTATAGAACTTTGTTTAGACCCCATATGACACATGACGCACTGTGCTTCCATTTAAATCAAACAAAAATCATGCGATTTCTAAAACAGGTTCACAGTATCAGGTATATCCTGGAAAACAAGCTGAAAAATCCACTCAACTGTTCAGAAATTCCAAGGAGAGTTTAGTGAAGTACCTGATATCTGTGAGTAATGAGAAAAGTCAAAAATGATTGTCACGTAAGATTACAGTGCATTTTATCAACAGATTTACTCTGTGTTATGTGCGGACTTAGTGATACTTACTATAATATATTTGCATTAACACTGCTGCTTGTTTGCTCCCTTGTTATTTGGTAAATCTGTTTGAGACTTAAAGGCTAAGATATAATGAAGAAGAAAAGGAAACCAGAGAACCCAGTAGAGTGTCAATAGCTGAACTAACCTCAACTAAAAGGATAATGGATGTTTCTCCTTGCTGAATGATATGGAGTTTTTTTTTATTAATTCATGAGATATGTGTATTGCCAGTGATGCCAGCATTTATTGCTCATTACTAATTACCCTTGAGAAGGCAGAGCTAAATGGCCTTTTTTAAACCATCCCAGTCCGTGTGATATAGCCAAGGGGGAACACATTGTGTTAGTCACGGAGGGAATCTCAGAATTAGGAATGTAGTCTTGCCATCTCATCATGAATAGTCTTGCAAGCAGGTTGTGTGATGGTAAGATAGACTTTATGTGCTTGCAGGAGATTGCCCATGTATCACAAACGTATCAGAAAGTGAGAGGGGCAACAGCTTTGCATATCATCACTTTTGTTGAGAGACTAATTCCTCTTCACTCCCTGATAGATTTTTGTAGTTTGATAAGGGCAATGCTGGTCTTAATTATACTTGTGTTGACTTAGATGTCAACGTGAATCACGGTAAATAAATTTATTGACCGATTCACGACTTTGCTCATTGACTGTAATAATTGACTTCACATTCTGCTTTTCTGGGGCAAGTTGTGAATTACTTCAATGTTTTTCACAGTCCAGTAGGACAACAAGACACATGATTATAGGAGAGAAAATAATATTTGGTTCTCAGTGAACTTACATTAGCTTGACTGTTAAGGGGAAGTGATGGCACAGTCTCTGGATTATTAGTCCTAGAATCATAGAATCCTACAGTTCAGAAGGAGACCATTTGGTCCATCCATTCTGCATCAATTACAATCCCATCCAAGCTCTTTGCCCATAACACCAAGCATTTACCTTAGCGGGTTCCCCTGACACTAAGGGGTGATTTAGCATGGCCAATCAATCGAACTGCACATTTTTGGACTGTGGGAGAAAACCGAAGGACCCAGAGGAAACCCATACAGACACGGGGAGAATGTGCAAACTCTACAAACAGTGACCAAGCTGGAAATCAAACATGGGTCTCTGGCACTGTGAGCAGCAGTGCTAATCACTGTGCCGCTGTGTCATCATTGGATTAGAAATCTAGAGACTCAGGATAATGCTTTGGGGACATAGGTTCAAATCCCATCATGGGAACTGATGAAATTTGATTTCAGTAAAAATATTCTGGAATATTAGTCGTAAATACCCATCTGGTTCACTTAAACGGCCATTCTTGCCTGGTCTGGCCTCCATGTGACTTCAGACCCAAAACAAAGTGATTTTGGTTCAAGGACAATTAGGGAACTCCAATAAATGCTGTCCCAGCCAGTGATGGCAACATCCCATGTGAGAATTTTTAAAAATTGAGTTCCTGTTAGTTTAGTGGAATAGTAAGAAGTCTCACAATACCAGGTTAAAGTCCAACAGGTTTATTTGGAAGCACAAATTTTCAGAGTGTAGCTCCCAAACAGCCACAGAAATAGCCAATTCAGCCCAACTGGTTTCTGTCTGAAACCTGAACCTCTTCCCAACCTCCTTCATCTCACTTCATCTATTTCTTGTGGAAGTCAGTTCCACATTCCAACCAGTTACTATGTAAAGAAGTTTCTCCTGAATGCCTCATTAGATATTTCAATGAATATCTTTTGGATTTTGGATTGAGAGTAGAGATGAGGGCAGGATTTTCTGACTACACTCACTCCAAGACCAGAAAATCCTGCCCGCGATCAACAGACCTTTACAATTCCCGTGGCAGGCTGGACGGGGAAATTCCACCCGTAGTCTGAATTCTCATCCATGCAATGAATGACATGGCTTGCAATCTCTGGTAGTCTACTGTCATTTCAAGGACTCGAGTTCAATTCCCAGGATGGGTGGCTGCCTGTGCGGATTCTGTACATGCTCCCAGTGACTGCATGGGTTTCCACCAAATATTCTGGTTCCCTACTACAGTCCAAAAGATGTGCTGGTTAGATGCATTGGCAAAGTTAAATCATCCTCAGTTTACTCAAATAGGCGGATGTGGAGATTTTTACAGTAACTTCATTACAGTGTTAATGTAAGCCTAGGATAAAAGCAAATTATTGCTGGAAATTACCAAAAGAGAAAATGGTGGAAAATCTCAGCAGTTAAAATTCAGCTTTGACAAAGAGTCATCTGGACTCAAAACATCAGTGTTTTTCTCTCCTAACAGATGTTGCCAGACCTGCTGAAATTTTCCAGCATTTTGTCTTTTGGTTAATGTAAGCCTAGTTGTGACACTAATAAATAAATGTTAAAACTTATTTTTGGATAATGGACAATGGCTAAACCTTGTGGAATGCAAAAAAGGAAGCATGTGCCCAAATTCCTGGCAACAAATAAACTGAACCAAGCATCTAATTTGTGAAATGACCTTTTAGATAAATACATATGGAAAAAAGTGACTTTTAACTAAGGGAGTCATGCAGAACAATGTGTAACATTAAACAATTTTAAAAGTAGGACTGTAATCCAAAAATCCATAAAACTAATGTGACCAATCAATTTAAAATGGCAAAGAATTAAACTCAGATACTGCTGACACATTACAGGAATGGATCACAGGGAATACAATGTGAGCTGCGAACTTCCATTCATCAAATGGAATGGGTGGGTAAATTAGCGTGGAGTGTGCATTGTTTAATAGGAAGGACTAAACAGGGGACAGCCTGACAACTCACTCTTGTCTTGAAATATGAATTATGCATTTATACAAACAGCATGACCTTCATAAATTCATTGAATAGATTCATAGAATCTCTACAGTGCAGAAGAAGGCTATTCGCCTATCAAGCCTGCACTGAAAACAATCCTACCCAAGGCCCTATCCCCGTAAGCCCATATATTTATGCTGCTAGTCCCTCCGACACTAAGGAACAATTTATCATGGCCAATCAACCTAACCCACACATCTTTGGACTCTGGGAGGAAACTGGAGCACTTGGAAGAAATCCCTGTAGACATGGGGAGAACATGCAAACTCCACACAGACAGTTACCCAAGGCCAGAATCAAACCTGCTTCTCTGGTACCATGAGGCAGCAGTGCCACCGTGCCACTCTAGTTAAAGTACCGCGCCCTGACACTTTTCCACTACCACTGGGATTTTAGCAATTTTCCCAACTCTTAGACCAATTTGCTTTCATGCCCTTGAGGACAAGTACTGCTTTCTAAAAGCTTCTTCCCACTACACTGATATGTCACTCAAGGCGCGGACTGGCATCCTGCTATCTGGATGACTATCAGTTAGAAACAAGTAACATATCTGTGGACTCTGGGAGGGAGAGGGCTCCTGAACAGACAATCTTTAGACGACAAAAGATCTTCTCCATTGCCCACCACCAGTGAAAGATGCTCATGTTTCCCTTGTTGTAGCCTGCCTGATTAGCCCTTGTGGTCCTGAACCTCACATATCTGTCCTCTGGGTGACCCCAATTTCTGCTGACCTGGGGCCTGCTGCAGCCCTAGCAATGGCTAATGCTACTGGTGACATTATTCAGGCTGATGAGTTGTCAGCTGACTGGCCAGCAGATCAGAGGGACAGCTTTAAAAAGACAGAGAGAGTTAAGTTTACTTATTTGTGTCACACTGCAATGAAGTGTTATATAATACCTTTGGGACCTTTGCTGTTTGTAATATGTATATAAATGTTTTGGAGGTAAAAGCAACTGGTTTGATTAGTAAATCTGCAGATGACACAAAGGGTTGGTGGATAGTGATGAGGACCATCAGAGGATACAGAAGGATATAGATAGTTGGACATTTGGGCACAGGGATGGCAGATGGATTTTAATCCAGGCAAATGTGAGGTAATGCATTTTGGAAGGTCTGATACTGATTGGAAATATACGGTAAATGGCAGAACCCTTCAGAGTTCTGAAGGGTTCATGACAGGCAGAGGGATCTGGGTGTACAGCTATACAGATCACTGAAAGTGGCAAAGCGGGTGGAGAAGGTAATCAAGAAGGCATATAGCATGCTTGCCTTCATTGGCCAAGGCATTGAGTTCAAAAATTATCAAGTATGTTGCAGCTTTAACCCGCACGTGGAATATAGTGTTCAATTCTGGTAGCCACACTACCAGAAGGATGTGGAAGCTTTGGAGACGGTACAGAAAATAGTTACCAGGATGTTACCCAGTATGGAAGGCATGAGTGATGAGGAGATTTTGGAGAAACTAGGTTTGTTCTCACTGGAACGGCGGAGGTTGAGGGGTGAACTGGATAGAAAACTATAAGATTATGAGAGGCTTGGTCTTGGTGGATAGCCAGAAACTTTTTCCCAGGGTGGAAGAGTCAACTACTAGAGGGCACAGGTTTAAGGTGCGAGAGGCAAAGTTCAAAAATGTATGAAGCAGGTTTTTTGACACGGGGGTAGTTGGCGCCTGGAACTCACTGTCGGAGGAAGTAGCGGAAGCAGATATGATAGTGACTTTTAACAGGAGATTTGAGAAATGCATGAATAGGATGGGAATAGAGGGATATGATCCCCAGAAGGGTTGGACTTTTTAGTTCATGATGTAGATATACCGGCATTGGACTGGAGTAAACACAGTAAGAAGTCTGACAACACCAGGGTTTAAGTCCAGCTGATTTATTTGATAGTAAACTCACAAACTTTTGAGGGGAAAAAGAGGGGAACTTCAAAAGCTTGTGAGTTTACTATCAAATAAATCAGTTGAACTTAAAGCTGGTATTGTCAGACTTCTTACTTTATAGTTCAGTCAGGCACCATGGTCAGAGCAGGCTTTGAGGGCCAAAGGGCCTCTTTCTGTGCTGTAATTTTTGTTCTTTGTTAGTATAAAATTTGACAACACAGTAATTCAAAAGGATGGAAGTCACAGATTTGAGGAGGACATAAAGTTTATGGGAGGTGCAATTTAATATGATAATGGTGAAGTGATGCATTTGCCAAGGAACAACATGGAGGGGTAATAAAATCTAACTGATATTGTTTTGAGTGATGTGCTTAAACAGAGGGACCTAGGTCAAGATTTTATGCCCCCTTCCACTGGATTGATTGGAGATTTAAGTGGCTCACCTCATCCAACGGGGGAGGCATGCTGTGACAACATTGTAAAATCCTGGCCCTGGAGTCGCATATTCATAAATTTCTGAGATTTGGAGGACAAGGTAGGGAAATTGTGCTGAAGCTTTTCCAGCATCAGGTTAAGCCTTGAAAACAGGACAGTGCAATTTTAAGTAGTATATTTTAGGGATGTGAAGGCTTTGCAGAAGTCCCAGAGGACAAACTGATGAGGGAATTCAGTTACGTGGCAACATTGGTGAATATGGGAATGTTCTTCTTTGATCAGGGAAGGTGAAGAGGTAATCGAGGCATCCAAAAGCCTGAGATGTATTAATGTATTAATGAAGTGAATAGGGGAAACTATTTCCACAAGTTGGTCAGTAACCAGAGCCATAGATTTCAATCGAGGTGGCATGGTGGCACAGTGGTTAGCACTGCTGTCTCACAGCACCAGGGACCTGGGTCCAATTGCAACATCAGGTGACTGTGGAGTTTGCACATTCTCCCTGTGTCTGCATGGGTTTCCCCTGGATGCTCCAGTTTTCTCCCACAGTCCAAAGATGTGTGGGTTAGGTTGATTGGCCATGTTAAATTGACCCTTAGTGCCAGCGGGATGAATGGGGTAAATACATGGGGTTATGAGTATGATTGTTGTCAACGAAAACTCAATGGGCTAAATGGCCTCCTTCTGCACTATAGGAACTGTATGATTCTACTATACTATGATAAGCTATTTACCAGAAAAACTCAAGAGAATTGGGAGAAATTTCTTCACGTTGACAGGTACTGAGAGTTGGAACACATGACCTTAAAGATTGAGTCCACAGATCTTTTAAGAGGATTGAATTACAGGGTTGTCAGGACGATGCTGGAGTTTTTTTTTTCTTTTTTTTAGAGCAACACAGCACGGGAAACAGGCCCTTCGGCCCAACGAGCCCGCGCCGCCGTCATAAATATATAGTAGCAATTCCATTATCCTATTATAGATTTAGGTTATTTCTAATATGGAAGACTCTCACTATAGGGACAATTTGTTTCCCAATCAGCCTAAGAGCGAATTTTTGGGTTGTGGGAGGAAACCGGAGCGCCCGGAGAAAACACACGCAACCACGGGGAGAACGCGCAAACTCCCGTAGACACCGGCCCAATTCCAAGTGTCTGCACAGCCACATCGATAGTCTCTGAGCTGTCATGGTGCCCTTCAGATGGTCCATATAAAGCACTCATTTACGACATGAGGTACCAGGCAACCCATGAATCAACATCCAAGAGCTGTACCCGCACCACCTGCCGAATGCATGCTCAACGTTGGTCAAGTATGGACCGAATTACCTGTGGAAAAAAGCCGTAGTTAAACAGTCCTACTATATCCCTCTATCTGCATACCGCTCATGTGGCTGTCCAAGAGACCCTTAAACAGCCCTAGCGTGCCTGCTCCCACCACTTTACTCGGCAGTGCATTCCACACCCCCACTACCCTTTGTGTGAAAAACTGCCCTCTAATATTCGTCTTATACATAGCCCCCCTCACCCTATGACCATGACCCCTTGGTCCTATCCATTTCTGAAGGTGGAAAAAGTTTACCTCCATTTACTCTATCTATACCCCTTATAATCTTATACACCTCTATGAGATCCCCTCTAAGCCGACGTCTTTCAAGGAAAAACAACCCCAGTCTATCTAATCGTTCCTCATAAGACAGTCCTTCCATACCAGGCAGCATCCTGGTAAACCTCCTCTGCACTCTCTCCAAGGACTCCACATCCTTCCGATAGTACGGCGACCAGAACTGGACGCAGTATTCCAAGTGAGGCCTAACCAACGTTCTATACAATTGCAACGTCAAACTCCTACTCTTGTATTCTATACCCTTTTCTATGAAAGCTAACATACTATACTCCTTCTTTATCACCTTCTCCACCTGTGAGGACACCTTCAGAGACTTGTGAACCTGCACCCCCAAGTCTCTCTGCGTCTCTATGCTCCGTATAGTTTTACCTTTTATCCTATAACTCTCTTCTACATTTTTCCGGCCAAAATGCATCACCTCGCATTTATCCTTCAAAGAGTTGTGGGACAAAATTGGACAGTTCTTTCTGAGAGCTTATACAAAAATGACAGACAGATCTTTCTGTGCTGTACAGCCCATTGATTCTATGGGTGGAATTTTCTGAGATTTTTAAGTGTCCAGCTAGCAAGAAAATGGGAAAGTTACTGATATCTTTTTTAGGTGAGCTTTCACACCCAATTTTATGCACTTAGTCTCTGAAAATATTGGCTAATCTGCTTCTAGCTCCTGGAGGCAGTGGGCAGAGCCTAATTCACCAGACAACCAGCATTTCAAATCGGAGCCACAAACTATGTATATGCGGCAAACCGGAGGGAAAAGAAAAATTTCTGCTAACAGAACCCGCCAGGCCAAAGAGAGTTTCTCCCTCTTCCCCAACGTTACTTACCCACTTACCAACACCCACCTGGCTGAGATACTTCCCCATAGACCCTTGGCACACAGCCATCCTAACCAACTGCCCGCCTCCCCAGGCCCTGATGACTGACTGACATGACCTTCTCTCTCCCTTACCCCTGATTATCACAGAGCCACAAATTCCCTCCCCCACAGCCCATCAACCTAGCCCCCCAATTCCCCCCTTACATCCCCCCAGCAACACTGCCTCCTCATTCCCCTCACTAACACACACCCAGAACACATGCAGTCACGACTGCAGATGTTGCTGCTTGACAAGTCCTGAGACTGCAGCTTCAAAGAGTTTCCAGTCCATCCCTTACCTCCAACCGTGCATCCTGTTGCCTGCACTGGGGCCCAGAAGCATTCCTAAGACCCAAGGTCACTGCTCATATCTGGATCTGTGCTGAGAGTCTGAGGTTGGACTCCATGATCAAGAACATCCCCCCACCACACTCGCAGGTCCCCGTGACCCAAAACACAATGTGGTCGTCACAAGGCAATACTCTCTTAGCAGCACAGAGCAGTTTGAATGCAGAGACTTACCTCATTCATCCTTACTGATCAAGCACCAGGGTCTGACTTTTATAGAGGAAGTGTTTTCCACTTTGATTGGCTGTGGCAAGTGAGGTCGTAAAGGCCAGTGAGCTGGGACGATTGAGAGTGAAGCTCACTAATGACATTGTGATGAATGCAAGAACATGTAAATTAACACCTTGCCCATATTGGGTGGGATCCCCATCGTGCCAATTTTACTTTTGTGGTAAGACGGGAATAGCGCCAAAATGGGTGGCATTCCTGCCAGCCACCTTACACCCGATTTTACAACATTTTCCCACTGCAAAATGGGTGCAACAACTCATAAAATTCCACACTGGCTTTCATCATTAGGATGGAGCTATAGAATTGTTGAAGGGTAGGGCATTATGTGGGGTAAAGCTCTGTAGGTCCATTAGGAAGATGTTGAAAAGTTGACACTGGAATGTCCTATGTCAATAAGGGTAATAGACCCTTAGAATGACCCTTAGAATAGACCCTTAGACCCTTTGCAATATCTGAGAGTTAAAATGAGTTTTCCTGGTGGTAAACTGCGTGAGGTTTGAAACTGAGATTAAGTCATGCAGAACACC
The DNA here is from genome assembly GCA_024679065.1 of Sphyrna mokarran. Classification (NCBI taxonomy): domain Eukaryota; kingdom Metazoa; phylum Chordata; class Chondrichthyes; order Carcharhiniformes; family Carcharhinidae; genus Sphyrna; species Sphyrna mokarran. Next base: position 22,740,158 of record JAGIQG010000007.1, on the reverse strand, counting down.
AAGGGTGTGCACTATTGATTTTAGCTTCAGCAAGAAGCCAAAGGCCAATGTGGAAATAAGTTGCGAAACTTCCCCCAGGACTCAAACAGGATAATTGGGGTCTTACCAGCATTTAACCAGGCAAAATCTGACTCATCCACGACATGGTATTTGAAAGACAACATAAATCAAGCTCAGAAAAGGGAATGTAAACCAGAGTGATACACGTAATCATTTTTAGACAGCAGCATTTTACAGAATCCCTGCAGTGCTGAAGGAGGCCATTTGGCCCATCAGGTCTGCACCAACTCTTCAAACATGCATTTTGCCCAGCTCCCCATCCCTATCTCTGTAACCCCATGCGTTTACCATAGATAGTCCACCTAATGAATAGAGAACAGATAGGGAAACATTTGAAACAGACCAAGGGAACTGGATGGATATTTCCAAGATAACAATGATATCACAGAGTTATACCAATTAATAAAACCATAAGGCTTCGGAGCAGGTGTAGGCCATTCAGCCCATCAATGCACTCCACCATTCAACGAGATTATGACTGAATTGATATAATCCACTTTTCTGTCTTACCCTCATAACCTTCGTTCTCTTACTGATTAAAAATCAGTCTGTCAGCCTCAAATATAAATGAAGACCCAGCCTCGACAGTCGTCTGCAGTAACAAATTCCATGGTTCTCTAGCCTCTGAGAGAAGAAATTCGTTCACATATCTGTGTTAAATGGGTGACCCCTTACTCTAAGAATTTGCTCTGTGGTCTAATACTGTCCAACAAGGGAAATCATCTCTTTCTTTCATCATCTCTCTTGTCAAGCCCCCTTGGAATCCTATATTCCTCAGTCAAGTCATCATAGAATCCTTGAATCGCTACAGTACAGAAAAAGGCCATTCAGCCCATCAAATCCATATCGACCATAACCCACCAAGGCCCTATTCCCGTAACCCAACACATTTACCCTGCTCATCGCCCTGAAATTAAGGGGCAATTTATCATGGCCAATCAACCTAATCTGCATATCTTTGGTGTGTGGGAAGAAACCAGAGTACGCAGAGAAAACCATTGCAAACATGGAGAGAACATACAAACTTCACATAGACCGAGACCGGAATTGAACCTAAGTCCCTGGCACTGTGAGGACATAGAACCCTATAGTGCTGAAATTGGCCCTTTGGCCCATTAAGTCTGGGCCCTAACCCTGTATCCCTACATGTTATACCAACTAATCCCTCTAACCTATGCATCCCTGTACACTAAGGGGGAATTTCAGCATGGCCAATCAACCTAACCTACACATCTTTGGATTATAGGAGGAAACTGGAGGAAACCCATGCAGACACGAGGAGAATATGCAAACTCCACACAGACAGTGACCTGAGCCGGAAATCGAACCCAGATCCCTGGAGCTATGAAGCAGCAGTGCTAACCACTGTGCTATCATGCTGCCCGGTATGATAGCACACTATCATACTGTACTCTCTACACTGTACTCTCTCGGGTTCACTCTCATTCTTCCAAACTGCAAGTATGAGCCCAGCCTATTCAAACTCTCCCCATAAGAAAATCCCTCCATACTCAGGATCAACCGAGTGAACTTTCTCTGGATTGCCTCCGTTGCCAGTCTATTTCTCCTTAAGTAGACGAAAACTGTTTGTATTATAAATGAAGTTGCTTTTTCTGGATTGAAGGAACTGTTCATTGTGGAGATGAATAACATGATGGGAGTGAACAGATTGAAAAATAATTGAATGGATCAAGAGAAGAGAAACAGATATAAACTATATCTGTGAGAATATTTCACAGTTAACTATCTGGCTTTATATTTTTTCAGCATTGCAAATTCCTAGGATAATTATCCAAAAACCATGTACTGCACTAATATGGCTTTTGATAATTAAGTAACTTGAGGCATAGTTGAGGAAGTAATGGAGGAAATAATGGAGTCATAATGAAAGGACTAACTCAGTGATTTCCTCATGTACTCAGATTTCATCAAACCATAGAATCCCTACATGGCAGAAGAGATCATTTGGCCTATCAAGTCTGCATTGACTCTCTGACAGAGTATCTCACCCAGGCCTTCTCCTCTGCCTTATTTCCATGACCCCATACATTTCCGATGACTAATGCATCTGACCTTCACATCTTGCGACACTAAGGGACAATTTAGTTTGGCCAATCCATCTAACTTGCACACTTCGGACCTTCTTTTCATTCATAGTTGATACATTCCTCCCATGTGGGCCTATCCCGGCCCATTTCCTGTAGAGAAAAAATACCAACTTCATGACCCACTATTTTTCAAGAAAAGCATCTGCCCATACCCAAACTGAAAATAATTGATGTTCTCCCAGGACAGCATTTTATTCATGTTGATTCGGTTTTTGTAAGCAATATAAGAAAATTGGTTGTGGGTAACAGGAGAAGGAAGAGAAGGGAATCTCATTACTGGAAAACAAAGGGTCATATATTTGAAATAAAAACAGAAAGTGCTGGAAAAACTCCATGTGTATGACGATATCTGTGGGGAGAGGAACAGAGTTAGTGACCAGGATTCCACAAGCTCGTCTGCAGGTGGTGTTCTCCAGTCCCGCTGCAGTGAGTGAAGTTTTGGCTGAGTGCCAACCTCTCTGTTCTTACCGGCTGCAGTAGCAGTTCTTTGCAAGACCGGAGAATTCCAGCTAGTGTTTTAAATCCATATGACTCTTTCCCAAAGCTAAATAAATGGACAAATGTGATAGATTGTACACTGTTTAAGAGGGGGCGGGGAAGGTGTGTGAAATTGAGAGATGCATATTTGAAAAGTGCTTGAACAAAGAGCTGTAAATGCAAAGTTAGAACCTAAAGGGCAGGTGGAGTTGAGTAATCACCTGAGATATTGTCCTCAGCTCTTAATCAATAGCTGATTGTAATCCAGACTAGAACTGTGGTATAAATTTCTACCCCTTTACGCGACCTGCCATTGCACTTTTTGATAAGGTTACCTGATGAATGAAGGACTTGAAAGATTAACAACTGCTAGGCCTCACAGAATATAGCTTTAGTGAGTCACAGATTAACCTACTGATGCACAGACAGCTGGCACTGAAATGATATGCAATGGACTTCACTGCAAACAATCATGTAATCAATGATCTTTGCAAGTTTAAATACTGCCATTTTACAATCATTTCATTTTAATTGTGTACACATGCCGCATTTCAATGGGATTGTAAAGAATTGACAGTGATTTTTCATCTTAGATTTGATAAAATATTCCAGTGATAACAGACTTGAGGGCTGCGATTCTCCCAAAAATGTTCTAAATGCTGAACTGGTGGGAAAATTGATGTAAATCATGATTGTTTTTCAATGGGAGTTCAGACTTGAATATTCCACACTCTGTGTAATGCAGAGGCCATAATCGCGAATATCATTAAAAGCTTGGGGTGGGTGGGGCTTATTCACGCCGGAGATTGACAGTTCCAGAACTCCGCGCATGCGCAATGGCCCCAAATTCTCAGCCTGCGGACTGTTGGCCAGCCCAATCGCTGGCAAACCCAGAACCTTCACAGTGCTGCCCCTGCACACCCCTTTCCCCTACTACCAGCACCACCCCCCCACCCCCACCATCACCAAGGCCCAATCACATCCCCACGAGCATTCCTGGGCCACTCCCAACCCCTATCTCATCCTAAGGGTCTAGAACATAAAACATAGAACATTACAGCACAGAACAGGCCCTTCAGCCTTCGATGTTGTGCCGACCAATATAAAAAGCAATGCCCCTCCAAACTAAACCATTCCCTTCTCTTCCATATACTTATCAACTAACCTCTTAAACGCCACCAAACTTGGCGCATCTACAACTGCTGCAGGCAGGGCATTCCACTCCCGAACCACCCTTTGGGTAAAGAACCTACCTCTGATATCCGTCCTATAACTATCACCCCTTAATTTAAAGCTGTGTCCCCTCGTGCTAGCTTTCTCCATCCTAGGAAAAAGGCTATCACTGTCCACCCTATCTAAACCTCTAATCATCTTATATGTTTCGATCAGGTCCCCTCTTAGCCTCCTCCTTTCTAACGAAAACAACCTCAAATCCCTCAGCCTCTCCTCATAAGACCTGCCCTCCATACCAGGCAACATCCTGGTAAACCTCCTCTGTACCCTCTCCAATGCCTCCACATCTTTCTTATAATGTGGGGACCAGAACTGCACACAATACTCCAAGTGCGGCCGCACTAGAGTTTTGTACAGTTGCAACATGACGTTGCGGCTCCGAAATTCAATCCCCCTACCAATAAAAGCTAAGACTCCATATGCCTTCTTAACAACCTTCTCGACTTGACTGCCTACTTTCAGGGATCTATGCACATACACACCAAGATCCCTCTGTTCATCAAGACTACTAAGAATCCTACCATTAGCCCTATACTCTACACATTTATTATTTCTGCCATAGTGCATTACCTCACACTTTTCCACATTAAACTCCATTTGCCACCTCTCGGCCCAGCTCTGCAACTTGTCCAAGTCCCTCTGCAAACTATAACACCCCTCTTCACTATCTACCACTCCACCGACTTTAGTGTCATCTGCAAATTTACTAATCCATCCTTCAATACCCTCATCCAGATCATTTATAAAAATTACAAACAGCAGGGGCCCCAAAACAGACCCTTGAGGTACACCACTTGTCACCGAACTCCACGATGAATATCTCCCATCAACCACCACCCTCTGTCTTCTATCTGCTAGCCAATTCTTAACCCAATTAGCTAAATCACCCTCTATCCCATACATCTGCATTTTCTGCAGAAGTCTTCCATGGGCCACCTTATCAAACGCCTTACTAAAGTCCATATATACCACATCAACCGCCTTACCCCCATCCACCTCTTTGGTCACTTTTTCAAAAAACTCAATGAGGTTAGTAAGGCACGACCTACCCTTCACAAAACCATGCTGACTATCCCCAATCAATTCATTTCTCTCTAAATAACTATAAATCCTATCCCTAATAATTCTCTCCAATACTTTGCCCACAACAGAAGTAAGACTCACTGGCCTATAATTCCCTGGAAGGTCTCTCTTCCCCTTCTTGAACAACGGGACCACATTCGCTATCCTCCAGTCCTCCGGAACCACACCCGTAACCAACGACGACCTGAAGATCAGAGCCAGAGGCTCTGCAATCTCCTCTCTTGCCTCCCAGAGAATCCTAGGGTAAATCCCGTCCGGCCCAGGAGACTTATCCAACTTCAAACCCTCGAGAATATCTAGCACATCCTCCCTATCTACTTCGATACTTTCCAGTTTGCTACCCTGTACCTCAGTGTTCTCCATAACTACATTTACATCACCCTGCATGAATACCGAAGAGAAATATTTATTCAGTGCCTCTCCAATCTCTTCAGGCTCCACGCACAACTTCCCACTGCTGTCTATGACTGGCCCTAATCTTGTCCTAACCAATCTTCTATTCTTAACATATCTAAAGAAAGCTTTAGGATTCTCCTTAATCCTATCAGCCAAAGTCTTCTCATGTCCTCTCTTAGCTCTCCTCAATTCACTCTTTAGCTCCCTCCTGGCTAATCTATAGCTATCCATTGCACTAACCGAGCCTTCAAGCCTCATCCTGACATAAGCATTTCTCTTGCTGACGCTGAACATTCCAGGGTCAACTTTTCAACATCTTCTTAATGGACCTACTGGGCCCTTGAGTAACCCAGTCTTCAGCCTCCCATCTCCAGCAGTGATAATCCCATCTCCCTTCACCCCCACTGACTCCCTCCGGCAAACCCCCACAGACAGGACGCAGCCCCTACCCCCCTTCCCAGCAGACCCCACCACAGAAGCTCGACCCTGCCCCAATCGCTGGCCTCCCTCTAGTCCTGACCAATGGTAATGCAGAGTGGTTGCAGGGCTCTCCACTCTCACGGATCGCCCCTAGGTCCTGCCCCCAGCTGGTCCCACCCACTTGGCGCAGATCAATGCCTGATGGGCAGTACCAAAGTACCCCTGGGCATGGGCGTTTTGCTCATTGGGTAGTGCTAAGTGGCACAGACTGGCACTGCTAGGGTGCCCATGCCAAAAGGGTACCACTTTCTTATTGCCCAACTCCCTGGAGGGCTCCAATTTCCCTCTTCACTCCAGCGAGGTCTCCTTCTACTTCCCTGAAAGTGGAGAGCTAGTCTGAATTCCGTTGGAATGAAATTGTACTGACGTGGTTGGAATCGCTCGTGTGTCCGGACACTTCAACCCCAGATACCTGGCACTGGGAGATGTGCTTGGCAGGAACCTGCACAAATCCTGTAAATTGGCCCACATGTGATTCCCCTGGCACACCGAGAGATTCTCTCCTAGTTTTTCAGTGGGAGTTGACACCAGAATCTCTCACATACTGTGTGATGCAGAGGCCATAATCGGGAATATTTCATCATCTCAGGAGGTGGAACCCATTCCAGCCCAGGAGGCTGAAATCAGTGAGCCTCTGCCCGTGCACAAGGGGTCCCAAATGGCCAGCTCTTGTTTGCTGGTCAGCCCAGGATCCCTGCAGTGCTGTTCCCCAGCCCCCCACCCCTCCATGGCCCAATCACGGTCCCCATGTCCATTCGAGGACCAGCCCTAAACTTCCCTCCCACGTCCCAGAGTGCTCCAATCTCCAGCTCCCCCTCTAAGCAATGGCAATCCACTTCCACTCCGACAGATGCTCCAGCAGACCCCTGCCCCCCCTGCTGCTGACAACCCACCCCTCTACACCAATGATTGGTCTCCCTCCATCCCCTCCAACCCTGACAGATCTCCATCCAGAGTGGCAGCAGGACCCAGCCTCCACTGATTCCCCTAGGCCCTACCCCCACCTTGCCCTACCCAGTGGGCAGTGCCAAAATGATCTCTGGATATGGGCATTTTGCCCCTTCTGCTTGCCGGGGAGCATAGGCTGGCACTGCCACGGGATGCCCATGAGCAGGGGGCACCACTTCCCAACTGCCCAACCCCTTGATGGGGCCCTGATTGCCCACTCATTTACTCCAGCAAGGTCGATCCACTAGTTCCCCAAGAGTGAGGAGCTAGTTTGAATCCCGAGGGATTGAAATACTCCTGATGGATTGGAAAATGCTAGTGGGCCTGGAGAATTTGGTCCCAGGCATACTAATCATACTAAAAGATGTGTAAAATATATTAAAATACTTACCTGGTGTTCTTGCCAGTTTCCAGTCTGGTTCCGATGGTGGTGCTGGATATCTGGTCTAGGGAGAAGCATGTGCAGTGGGAACGCAAGTGGAAATCCTACAAATTGGTCAACACACAATTATCACTGCAGGCTGGGAGAATCGCCCCCAGGAATTGTCATTTCATTGCAAATATAGAATCATAGAATTTCTACAGTGCAGAAGGATGCCATTCGACCCATCGAATCTATACCAAATCTTACAAAAACTAACCTCATAATCCCACATATTTACTTCACCAACCCTCCTAACTTACACATTTTGACACATTGAAGGACAATTTATCATGTCCAATCCACCTAACCTGCACATCTTTGGAGGGTGGGAAGAAACCAGATCACCTGGACGAAACCCATGCAGACATAGGGAGAACGTACAGTCAGTCATCTAAAGGCCAGAATTGAACCTGGGCTTATGGCACTGTGAGGCCACAGTTCTAACCACTGTGTGACCATTCTGCCTCTAAGCTGATAACAGATAGTAGTTTATCTCATTATCAGATAGCTGAAAATTTCATGCCTACCTTTCCATCCTCTTCTGACCTTCCTTTCAAACTTTCTGCCGACAAATAGTCCAGGCAACATGAAAGAAAATCCGTCATGGAGGATCAAATGCAGGTACTCTCAGATTCTACGACTGCTTGATGTAATTTATTGCAGTGCAAAATTACTCATGTCACCAGTTTGCCATGAGCTCGTGGTCAAATGAACATTCTTGTACATGTCAACAGTTTTTTTAATCTGAATACGTAATATGAGGAGTAATGCATGATTTTGTAAACAGATGAAATTATTCAATAAAAGCTCTTCTTGCCAAATTATCTGGCCAGAGCTTCACGTTGCTCAAGCAGACTCTCACCCAACTCAAAAGCATGTGAAATAGCAGGAGAAAATATCAGCCGTGTGTACTGACATCATTGCTCACTCACTCTATGTTCTGTTGGCAAATTTAGCCCATTAAGGTGCCAGACAAAACGTAATTTGACCTGGCTTGTCAGCTTTCCCGGTTGTTCGGTAGGACGATTGACCAGGTAACATTAACGTTTTAGTTCCAACCTGTCCAGACTGAAGTAAAATTATAAAGTGATCTGCGGGACAGAAGTTTATGTTGCCTTGACATTGTTTATGTAATTTTTCTATTGCAATGCTGGGGCATTGCATCCAAGAGTTGAGAAATCATGTTCGGCTTTTGATTTGATTTGATTTATTATTGTCACATGTATCATCATAGAGTGAAAACCATTGTTTTTTGCACGCTATACAGACAAAGGATACCGTTCATAGAGAAGGAAATGAGAGTTCGGATGTCATGTTACAGTCGTAGCTAGGTGTACAGAAAGATCAACTTGAAGCCTGATAGCGTTTTACAGCTTCATAAAACTTTAGTTAGGCCATATTTGGAATACTATGTGTGGTTCTGATCACCACATTATCAAAAGGAATTGGAAGCTTTGGAGAGAGTGCAAAGAAGGTTCACCAGGATGTTAACTGGTCTCGAGAGTGTTAACTATGAGAAAGAGTTGAATAAACTAGGATTGTTTTCATTGGAAAGACAGAGGCTGAGGGGAGACCTGATAAAACTCCACAAAATTATGAGAGGCACAGACAGGGCAGATAGACAGAGGCTTTTACAAAGGATGGAAGTGTCAATTACAAGGGTGCACATGCTCAAGGTGAGAAGGAGAATGTTCAAGCGATATGTGCGGGGGAGGTTTTTTCATGCAGAGAATGATAGGTGCCAGAGGAGGTGGTGGAAGTTGGCATATTAGCAACATTTAAAAGTATCTGAACGGGTATGTGAATCAGGAGGAAATAGAGCGGTATGGGCCGAGTAAGGGCAAAAGATATTTCTTTTAATTCAGTTGAAGCATCATGATCAGCATGGGCTGGGAGGGCTGAATGGCCTTTTTCTGCGCTGTATTTTTCTTTGTTCAATTTAATTTTTCATAGGTCTGCTGTTCCCTGAAACAGCTCAGCAGTGGCTGTACCCCCTTCCCTTGCACCTCCTGAAGGAGCACAGAAAGGGCACCTGCCCACACCCTCCATTTTCTCAGTGCCAGTCCTCTCCCCACCTTCCCTACAGCACAGAGCCTTCCTCAGCTTGTGTAACATGTTGGCTGCCAATAGGTGAATCAGTGTGAAATCAGGTTACCGAGAAATTTGTCCCTGCTTCTGGGCTGACCAATTGCAAATGCCTGACAGGCGCAAAATTCAGGATTATATATTTAGAATGTATTTGTTTCCAAGATGCAGGCATCACTGGCTAGGCACCACTTCTATTGCCCATTTCTAACATCCTGTCCATCATGGACATGTGGCAATTTGACTTTGGCTCTGCAAGGACAGAGAAACGTTTAATAAAATTGAAGGAAAGTAATTTGATCTAACAAATTTTTCCCTTTCATTATAAATTTAGAGATGATGCCAGAGTCTTACAGCCGTTCACTTCCTGTATTCAAGAAGCAGCTGGATATAGCACTTGGGGTGGATCTGATCAAAGGTTATGGGGAGAAAGCAGGATGAGGCTTTTGAGCTGGATGATCAGCTATGATCGTGATGAATGACGGAGCAGGCTCAAAGGAGCACATTGGCCTCCTCCTGCTCTTATCTTCTGTTTTTATGTTTCTATGTGTGCCACCACTGCAAGCAAGGATGGAGAACTTGACATTCAGATGAATATCTGTTTACTGCAGCGGGATCAGGGAATTCCTCCAAGATGAACAGCCAGAAAATTCCAGCCAACGTACAGGGTCTTCTACATTGCATCCATCCCAGGGAAGCAGATGGGGAGTTCTTCTTGAAATTTACATTTAATCCATCACTATTCCAAGGTAATATTCCTAGACTGGTTTGATATGTTGTCTGTGACTGAATATGTTCTCCTCTGAAAAAGTTGGACAGCATCACAAACACACTTGGTCATCCTGATTAAAACATGGAGTGAGATGACTCCTATAATATGTTTTTTTTCCATCAGCCTTCCAAGATTAATTGTATGAAAAGGCAGAAAATTATACCTTGACAGGCATGTAAGTGGATTACGGACGAGTGGTGCATGAAAGAGCCTTCTGGCGAAGTGAGTAGGTGTAGAACTGATGTGAAGTCCATAGTTGTTTTCCTTGGGGTCATTATGTTTTCAGAGCAAAATAACTGCATGCCTTCAGCACCATCGCAATGAACAGCAGGAAAGATGTGACCTCTGCACTAGTGATAAAATGTTTCTGCCTATTTACCCCTCTCTGGAAACACGTGTATCCAATGCTGGCTTCTCAATGTAAAATGATAGATTTTATACTGCTGAGGGTCACAATAATTTAAGAATAAGAGCAATTTAAGACAAGTGAAAGTTTAGAAAAAGAGTATAGATCTTCATAGAATCAGCGCAGAGGGAATCATTTGACCCATCGTTTTGTCCTATCAGTTTAAAAGAGATGGACAATTACTCCCACTTGCTACATTAAGTCATGTATTTCTATTAATTTGTCACTTAACTTTGGTAGGATGCAGGATCAGAAACACAAGGTAGGATGCAGGATCAGAAACACAAGGTATATTCTGAAGTTAGAGTAGACCTCAGTGAGAAGATAAAATGTTTTAATCCAGGTATGATTCTACTGACACACAGGGAAGCTTTTATCAAAACAAACTTTATTTAACAATGCAGTTTAAATGTAACAAATGAATTAGCTTAACATTTACCAATTAAACAATATTTAAACAAGACAGTTCTGAACTGCTAACCTATCCCTATGAGTTTCAATTCAAGTAATATTCCTCTTATAGATTTAAAACTCCTTTTCAAAATCAGTTAGTGAACTCCAGGGTTACTTGCTGGTACTTGTTAACAGTCCTCAGTCCTTTTGAACATCTCTGGAGAGAGAGCGAGAAAGAGAGAGAGAGAGACAGACAGAGAGGCCACTGTTTTTTGACAGTCAAACAATAGCCTCCAGAGGGAGAGACAGTAAGAGGACCAAGTAGAAAACTACTCCAAACAAAAGAAAAACTGTGTACCTTCGCTGTAAGCTTAGTTTCTCCTGTTAGCACACAATTATGTGTCTTATAAATCAACCTAATCAAAACCACATTCTGAAACCCTAGGAGAAACGTAAGTAAACACAAATGCATTAACAGCAATAATCTCTTCCTCAATAACAACAAAATGAAGGAGGTTGTCATTGACTTCAGGAAGCGAGGAGGAGAACATGCCCCTGTTTATATCATTGGGGAAGAAGTAGAAATGGCTGAAAGCTTTAAGTTTTTAGGTGTTCAGATCTCCAACAATCTTCTCTCGTCCTTCCATGCTGATGCTATAGTTAAAATAACCTACCACTGCCTAGACTTTCTCAGGAGCCAAAACAAATTTGGCATGTGTGCTATGACTCTCACCAGCTTTTACAGATGCACCATATGAAGTATTCTTTCTAGTTGTATCACTGCTTGGTGTGGCTCCTACACTGTCCAAGGCTGCAAGAAACTGCAAAGGACCATGAACGAAGCTCAGTCCATCACTCCCACCCCTTGATGCTGTCTAACTTTCCAAGACATGGACCAGAACTTTACAAAAGATAAATGCAAAGAGATGTTTTAATTTTGTGCATTGCAAGCTGAGTAATGTAGTGATCTCTCTGCCAAATTAACATCTCCTGGATTCATGTTCTAATGGTGTGTTCAAAATTACACTGGTTTCCATTAAGCATCTCTGGAAATAACTATTATCATTATTCAATCAGGCAGCAACAAATAGTAATTCCTTAAAAGTTTGACCTGGGCATTGGAAAAATAGTTCAGGAGTTAATGGAGAATAATGTTTGTCACAGAAAGCATGTTGTTAAGAAAAGATGCTCCTTTAGTCCCCCTTAGCTTAACAAATACACAGAGATTTTAAGGTTAATGCGGGTTATATAAGGTTAACAATTTGATCTCAGGCTGAAGACTAAGGAAATTTGATATGCTCATTACAACTCTCAGTAAATTTTACAGGTGCACCATAGAAAGCATTCTTTCAGGTTGTATCACAGCTTGGTATGGCTCCTGCTCTGCCCAAAACCACAAGAAACTACAAAGGGTCATGAATGAAGTCCATCACTCAAACCAGCCTTCCACCGAATGGGAGGTGTTTATACTTCTCCCTGCCTCAGAAAAGCAGCCAGCATAATCAAAGATGCGACGCAGCCAGGAATTCTCTCCTCTACCTTCTTTCATTGGGAAAAAGTTACAAAAGTCTGAGGTCACATACCAACCAACTCAAGAACAACTTCTTCTCTGCTGCCATTGGGCTTTTGAATGGACCTCCCTCGCATTAAGTTGATCTTTCTCTACACCCTAGCTATGACTGTAACACTACATTCTACATTTTCTCCTTCCCTTCTCTATGAATGGTATGCTTTGTATAGCACTGTGTGCTAATACAAGTGACAAAAATAAGTCAAATCAAATTAAATCAAATCATATCCACTTCCACTTGCACCAACTCAAAGGCAAAAGCAGGCTGATGCTCCAACTTTCTACAAAAAGGGGCATGTTGAGGCATTCACTCATCCTGTCCTCAGAGTGGAGAGCCACACTTACAGCTTTAAGATAAAACTTCAACACCTGCATTATTCTAAATACATTTCCCACTGGGAGCATCTAACTACTCAACGGAGATGATAAATTAATCGAATGTTACAGCACAGAAATGATTCTTTCGTGCATCAGGTTTGCTCTGACACTTTACCCACATGGGCTTTCTGGCCTAATTCCTTTTAACTGCTCATTCCCTACACACTCACATTACTCTTTTTTTCTTGACGTTACCAATCTTTCCAAATGTACGTGGACTCTACCTCAGCCACTGTTTGCCAGAAGATCTTGCATTTGAGCCATTCTCTGAGTGAACAATTTCTCTCCAACTTCGCTGAAGGCATCTTAAATTTATTGTCACAGAACATACCATTCTGTTAGCAAAGATAGACATTACTAATGATTTTCCCTCTGAATTTAAAGTATTTTATTGATTTAAGGTAGACACCTGTCTTTATATCTAGCCTTAAATCAAACAGAATAACGAAACCGTCCAAAAGTTACTGTTGGGGTAAGTAACAGAGAGTACAAGGTGAATGAGATTGTTTATTAATGCAGACAAATTACAAATTGGTAGAAGGTGGACAATGTCGCAATCGACACTGTAAATGTGTGTTTTACCACAAACTGAAGCAACAACTGTGGGAATCCATTACTTGAAAGCATTATTCTGAGCGTGTGTCGTAATCACCCAGCCAGGTAATAACTTCCACTGTTTCCCAGCCTGCCGCTGTCAGGGGCAGTCTTCAATGATATGAGTTATCAACTGGGGTGCGTCATAGCTACAGTCCAGATCCCCGCAAGATCCATATGCCGATTTGCTGCATCAAGGCCTTTCCCAGTGCAGAAATGGTTTAAGAGTGCCCATGTCTCAGGTTGAAGCTGGTGGGGTGGGCTACGGGATCTGTGATGGGGAAATGGTTTTTATTGGTGGTGTGTTGGCTCCATTCCTGCTGCCTTAGGGCATCTGTTATTATTCCTTGGCATGGTGACTTTAGCCAGACAGGCTGGCATAATGGGAGGCAAGCACTAGGTGGATTGGTAATATCCTTGTGTACCGGCAAGCATGGGTTTATGTAAACCTTCTCTATGAACTTTCTTGCTACAATCTCCCTCCTTATGTGATAGGATATTGCTCAGGACTGGGAGCTGGGGGAATTGAGTTGATCAGAAGGTACCTATGATGATGCATATTTGTTGTATTGAGCTGGGTATCTACAAGACTGGTAGGGGATAAGTTGTGTCATACTGGTGTACAGCACTGTGAAGTCACATAGACAAAGGCAAGGGTTGAGATCCTTAAGATTTGAGCATCTAATCCCATGAAGAGCCAGCAAGTTTGTTGAGGAAGTCGTTTTGCATTTTGATCTCTGCTGCTACCTTGCTCGGATGTATTTTGTGCACTAGTGTTCAGTCAAGGGTAGCGCCAAGATAAAAGGGACGTTTTTCAGCATTCAGTCTTTTGCCATTCAAGATATTAAGTACCCTCTTGACACTGACACTCTGGAAGTGGAATATACTTGAGACTATTTTGTTGCTGCTGTGCTGAAGGCTTATAGTAGTTGCCTAGCTTTGCAAATCATTGTTTAGTCATAGAGCAATATAGCATGGATACAGGCCCTTTGACCCAACCAGTCCATGCTGACCATGGTGTACTCACAGCTAGTTCCAATGGCCCAATAGAGTGTTGCCATTAGTTTAGAAAAAAAATCTGAGCCTGGAAGACACAGTAGATATCGTCAGCAGAGCTGAGCTTCCAAGATGTGGTTGGAGGCAGATTTTAGATAAAGAGATTGGAAAGGGCTGGGACTAGAACAGATGCCTGGGGACTGTTTCCTCCAGATGCTTGTCTTATCAGGCATATGCGCCCTGAACCGAATATCTCAAGGTTATGTTTTTGATGGCATCAGAGGAAGGACTCTTGAGATTTTGGTAAGGTGGCCAGTGTGCCAGCATGTGCCATATGCTACAGTGAGATCAGAAAGGACAGTGCCTGTTTTCAGCTTAAAAACATGAATGAGACTTTAATGAAAACTTTATTCAATTGATACAAAACCATCCTTTTGTTTGCAAGCCTCTTTCATGGAATTCATACTGAGGCTGTCATTCTACTTCCTAACTAAGTTATATCCATAGCCTTAATTCCAAATTAGGTACAAAAAGAAACATGCATTCATTTAGCAAAGCAATCATTTTTATTAGAAGTGATGTTGCAGAAAAGTAGTTATAAAAGAAAAAGGTGTCAATAATAGCCTGGGTGCAAGGTAACTCACAACTATTATTAATTTCAATCATTTTTACAGCTTTATTAGCAGCTGCTGTTTAAAAGACACCAGGATCATCTCAGAGAAGGACATTTACTTGTCCATTGATTGGTTATTCCCAGGTAAATAATCTGCAGACTCATAGAATGGTTATGATGCAGAAGAAAGCAATCTGGCCCATTGTACAAGCTCTCCAACTGAGCAGCATGACTTAACACCATTCACCTGCCTTTTCCCCATATTCCTGTACATTATTTCTATTCAAGTATTATCTAATGACCTTTTGACTGCCTCGATTGAACTTGCCTCCGTCACATTTCCGAGCAATGCAATCCAAATCCAAACCACTCACTGTGCGAAAAAGTTTTTTTTTCTCACATTTCAGTTTCTTCTTTTGCAAATCACAAGTCTGTGCTTTCTCACTCTTGATCTTTTACAATGTGCAGCAGTTTCTCACTGTCTATTCTGTCCAGCCCCTTATGGTCTTCAACATCTCCATCAAATCTCCTCCTCACCTTCTTCTCTCCAAGAAGAATAGTCCTAACTTCTCCAATCTATACTCATAACTGAAGTTTCTTATCCATAAAACTATTCTTGTAAATCTCTTCTGCACTCTCTCCAATGTGTTCACATCCTTCCGATAGTGTGATACACAGAATTGCACACAATATTCCAGCTGAGGTCTAACGAGTATCTTGTATGCATTCAGCATAACCGCCTTGCTCTTACATAGAAACATAGATAATAGAACAAAGAACAAAGAAAATTACAGCACAGGAACAGGCCCTTCGGCCCTCCAAGCCTGCACCTATCATGCTATCTGACTGAACTAAAACCCCCTACCCTTCCGGGGACTATATTGATCCATTCCCATCCTATTCATGTACTTGTCAAAATGTTCCTTAAAAGTCACTACTGTATCTGTTTCCACTACCTCTCCCGGCAACGAGTTCTATTCTCTGTGTAAAAAAAATCATACATCTCCTTTAAACCTTGCCCCCCGCACCTTAAACCTATGTCCTCTAGTACAAAACTCTTCCACCCTGGGGAAAAGCTTCTGACTATCCATTCTGTCCATGTCTCTCATAATCTTGTAAACTTCTATCGGGTCTCTCCTCAACCTCCGTCACTCCAGTGAGAACAAATCAAGTTTCTCCAACCGCTCCTCATAGCTAATGCCCTCCATACCAGGCAACATCCTGGTAAATCTTTTCTGTACTCTCTCCAAAGCCTCCACATCCTTCTGGTAATGTGGCAACCAGAATTGAACATTATATTCTAAGTGCAGCCTAACTAAGATTCTATAAAGCTGCAACATGACTTGCCCGGCTGGTGAAGGCAGGCATGCCATATTCCTTTTTGACTACCTTTTCCACCTGCGTTATCAATTTCAATGACCTGTATACCTGTACATCCAGATCTCTTTGCCTATCAATACCCTTAAGGGTTCTGCCATTTAGTGTATATTTCCTATCTGTATTAGACTTCCCAAAATGCATTACCTCACATCTGTCTGGATTAAACTCCATCTGCCATCTCTCCGCCCAAGTCTCCAGCTGATCTATACCTTGCTGCATCCTCTGATGTTTGTTATCACTATCTGCAAATCCACCAACTTTTGTGTTTTCCTCAAACTTACTAATCAATCCGATTACATTTTCCTCCAAGTCATTTATATATATTACAAACAGCAAAAGTCCCAACACTGATCCTTGAGGAACATCACTTGGCACAGCTCTCCATTCGGAAACACACTCTTCCATTGCTGCCCACTGTCTTCTTTGATTGAGCCAGTTTTCTATCCACCTTGCTGGCTCACCTCTGATCTCAAGCGACTTCACCTTCTGCATCAGTCTGCCATGGGGGTCTTTAGCAAAGGCCTTATTGAAGTCCATGTAGGCAATACCTACTGCACTACCCTCATTAATCATCTTTGTCACTTCCTTGAAAGACTCAATCAAGTTAGTGAGACATGATCTCCCTTTCACAAAACATGTTGACTCTTACTAATATGTCCACTGATTTCCAAGTGGATATAAATCCTGTCTTGAAGAATCCTCTCCGATAATTTCCCTACCACTGATGTAAGGCTCACCAGCCTGTAATTACCTAGATTATTCATGCTACCCTTCTTAAACAAAGGAACAACATTGGCTATTCTCCAATCCTCTGGGATCACCCCTGTAGCACTTGGCCCACAGCCTTGAATGTTATGGCATGCCAAGTACACATCCAGATTCTTTTTAAAGGATCTGAATCATCCTGCCTCCACCATCCTTCCAGTCAATACGTTCCAGATCTCACCATCTTCTGGTTAAAAAAACTTTTTCCACAAATCTCCTCTAAATCTTCCACTCCTCACTTTTAACTTGTGTCCCCTCATAACTGACCCTTCAATGAAGGAGAACAGCTGCTCCCCTTAATTGAGGAAAGCAAAATTCAACACAAACAGATCAGTCATGATATTATTGAATGACAGAGAGGCTCAAGGGGATGAATGGTTGACTCCTGTTCCTTTTTTGTATGTTTGGAAAAGCAATTATTATAATTGACACATTAATGTCATGTTCTAGCCAGACATATATCCTCCTTTCTTAAATAAAATGCAGAAAGTGTTGGGAAAATGCACAGGTCTGAAGAAGAGTCATATTGAATATAAAATATTAGCTGTTACTCTCTCCACAGATGCTGCCAGACCTGCTGAGTTTTCTCAGCAGTTTTTATTATTGATTTATCATTCCAATATCCATCATATTTCGCTTTTACTTGCATGCTTCTTTCTCACCCTGACTCCAACATGCTTGGCGTTGTACTTTGTTACAGGTTGATTTAACAATTATTCTAGGGATTGGAGTGGCATGATAGCACAGTGGTTAGCACAGCTGCTTCACAGCTCCAGGCACCTGGGTTTGATTTCCTGCTCGGGTCACTGTCTGCGTGGAGTTTGCACATTCTCCTCATGTCTGTGTGGGTTTCCTCTGGATGTTCCAATTTCCTCCCACAGTGCAAAGATATGTAGGTTAGGTTGATTGGCCATGCTAAGAAATTGCCCTTTGGTGTCTAGGGATGCATAGGTTAAAGGGATTAGCGTGTAAATTATGTAGAGATACGGGAATAAGGCCTGGGTGGGATTGTAGCCGATGCAGACTTGATAGGCCGAATGGACTCCTTCTGAACTGTAGAGTTCTATCATTCTATGAAAGCCATTTGGAAGTTTGCAATTCACTTCAGGGGTTGGAAAATGATTCTAAACCTGATATTAAATATTCCTAAATTGACCTTTTGTCTCAAAGATATTCAAAGTTAGAAAGTTGGCTTTATTCCTACCTTCATGTAACCAGCAGAGTTGTGCTAATTATAATTCAATGTCGCTTAAGAAGATTTAAAGTCTTTCTGGTTTGCAATGCAGTTGTGTAATCTCTATAGTGTACAACTGACCTGCGGCTAATCAGTTTCAGTTCTGCTTCCGTCATTGCACAGGGGTATATGATCTTATTTTAGAAGTGGAGAGCATATTTCACCAGGAATTAAAAGAACATTGAAGAGGGAGAGCAAAGGAACCTTTATAGACCTAAAAATGCTTAATGTTGAGTGTCTGTAAATGAAAGAATATTTATAAAATCCTTAGTAAATGCCAAAGTAGAATCATAGAAATCATAGTATCTCTATAGTGCAGAAAGAGGTCATTTGGGCCATCGAGTCTGCACCGATTTCAATTCTACCCAGAGGCTACCCCCATATCCCTACATGTTTACCCACTAATCCCTCTAACCTACACATCTCAGGACACTAAGAGTCAATTTTAACATGGCCAATCAGTCTAACCTGCACATCTTCGGACTGAGTACATCCCAATCATTGAATGGTTTCTTGAAATATTGTCACTGGTGTTATATTGGCAAATTAATTAGCCAATCTCTGCACAATAATGTCCCTCAAACAGTAAATCAGGTAACACATGAGTTAGTCAAGTTTTAGTAACAGTTGTAGAATGATCAATGCTTGCTAATGTTCAACAGGTTTGTTTGGAGGGCCATGGCTTTTGATTAATTCCATTCACTGCAGTTCAGAGAAGATTCACTAGGATGATCCCTGTGTGGATCCTGTCTTATGAGGAAAGATTAAACAGGTTAGGA
Organism: Sphyrna mokarran; assembly: GCA_024679065.1. Taxonomy (NCBI): domain Eukaryota; kingdom Metazoa; phylum Chordata; class Chondrichthyes; order Carcharhiniformes; family Carcharhinidae; genus Sphyrna; species Sphyrna mokarran. The sequence continues at coordinate 22,720,984 of JAGIQG010000007.1, read as the reverse complement.
CTCAACACATTGGAATTTTGAAGAAACAGAGGTGATCTCATTGAAACATATTGGATTCTTAAGAGGTTTAACAGGTTAAATACTGACAGGATGTTCCCCTCATGGGAGAGTCTAGGACCGGAGGGGCACAGTCTCAGAATAAAGGGGCACCAATTTAAGACTGAGATTAGGAGGATATTCTTCTCTGACGTATGTGAATTTTTGGAATTCTTTGTCACAGAGGTCTGTGGGGGCAGAGATCTTGTCTATATATAGTACTGAGATAGACTTTTGATCAGTATGGAAATAAAGAGTTATGGGGAAAGGGCAGGAAAGTGGACATGAGAAATGGTGAATAAGCCATTATCCTGTTGAATGGCAGAGCAGGCTCGAGTGGCAAAGTAGCCTTCTCCTGTTCCTATTTCTTATAGTCTTAACAGAGAATTCAACCATTTCCCTTTGACATTCAATGGCATTTACCATCATTGAACATCCCACTATCATCATCCCGAGGGTTACCATTGACCAGAAACTGAACTGAACTAGCCATTTAAATACTGTGACTATTACAACAGTTCAGACCCTGGGAATGCTGTGGCAAATAACTTACCTTGAGACTCATCAAAGCCTGTCAATCACTTACAAGGCACAAGTCAGGAGTAAGTATTATCCATTTGCCTGTATGAGTGCAGGTCAAGCAACACTCAAAAAGTCTGACACTATCCAGGACAAAGCAGCCCACTTGATTGCACCCAAGCCATAAATATTAAATCCCTCCACCACTGATCAACAATGGTAGTAATGTGTAACATCTACATGATGTACTGCAGCAACTCCTGTAGCTCCTTCAACAGTAGCTGCCAAACCCAAAACCTCTACCACGTAGAAGGACAAGAACAGCAGATGAATGGGAATGCCAGCAAGTTCCCCTCTAAGTCACACATCATTCTGAATTTGTTAAAGTTAAAATTTATTTATTAGTCACAAGTAAAGCTTGCATTAACATTGGAATGAAATTATCGTGAAATTCCCCCAGTTGCCAATTTCAGATTGTGGGAGGAAACCAGAGCACCCAAAGGAAATCCATGCAGACACGGAGAGAACATGCAAACTCCACACAGACAGTGACCCAAGCTGGGAATTGAACTAGGATTCCAGCCTTGACCACATGATCAAGAGATAATTGTGTGTGTGCATCCTGATAGATATGTGACAAGGAAGACAAGCGGATGAGTTAAGAACAATGACATCATTCATTATACAACTACTGAGGCATAGCAGCTAACCACATTACTGCAGAATATCTTTATCAGGTAGTGGAGTACAAAGCTTGGCACGTATATAGTTAATTTAGAGCTAAATATAGTACTGGTAATACAGTATTGTAAGGAAACATGACCTCTGCAGTCTAGTGTTGGACAGGGCCAAGAGTACCAATAAGGATGGAGACAGCTCCTATCTTGTACTCTTTACTCTGCATCCATAAATAGTTCTAAGACTCAATCAAGGCTAAGATGCTTCAGACTTAAAAACTTTTCAACGTATATTGCTACCAAGATGATGTCATCTCCAAGATTGTGTCTTGTGAAGCCATTCCATTCCATTGCAGGTGTACTAAGCCATGGGGACTGCAGCAGTTCAAGAAAGCAGTTCACCACTCTCTTCTTAAGTGCAATTGGGGATGGGCAATAAATTCAGGCCAAGTCAGTGATGCCCAAGGCCCATCAATTAATATTTTTATAAAAGTGCTTCAGTACAGTACACTGTGAAAAAAATGACAATAATGACAATCTTTTCCTCAGAAATCCTGTGGCAGTCCATTGGTTCCAGTTGGACAACATTTACATGGCCATTCAGCTTATACGTTTCCTCCAGAGTGTTCTGAGTGTACTATGGCCTTCCTGCCTCACAAATGAGCCTTCCTGAAGAGCCACTTTTTGTATCCATATTGATTGCTCACCATGACTCCAAATAAAGCATACTACCAACCCCCATACCAATTTTCCCACCAGCACTCCCCATCATTCCTAATTCCACCCCTTCACCCTCTTCTCAGACCAAAAATCAGACGTTCAAGGCCGCTTTTATGGATGTTTAATTTGTGTGTTCCATGCTCCCGATGTGAATGCAAAAATTCAGCAATAGTTACTCTTTACTTATGTCACATTTTGTTGCTGCTTGTTCAATAGTGTTATGTTATTGTCCAATATCACATCCTCTTTCAAATCCTTAACAAGAATTTGTTTTTTTTTTACGACGACATGTTCCAAATTTGGGAACTGTAATATGTTAAGTAGCCATGGTAGATCAAATTAATACCTCCACTCATGCTTGTCCTTTTTTACCTTGACATTTAGCCATTGTAAGACAGATGCTTAGTTGGGGGAAATTGTTATCAAGATGCCCTTCACTTGACCAACCAAGGAAAGCATTCACATTAAATGCAAGTACTTTTAATCTAGGTAAGCTTCTTTAGTGAACAGAGCACCACACCATGCCAGTTAATTCTATTTGGTAGAAACATTATTTCTGAATTAGTTCTTCTACTCTACAAGATCAGAGGAGCTTAATTACTGAGGAATGACCTCCTGTGACTTGTTATCAGATGATTTACAGAGAGTACAAAAAGAAGATGATGCAAGCATCTTTGCACTTGTTCTGGAAGAGTGGAGTCTGGGTCATACCTGATGAAGTCACTAAGCATTGATGGAAAAGATAATATTATGGCCTAAATTGGTTATTCTATTAACCGCTGCGTGCTCTGCTCATAAAATGTTTAATGCAGCAAATATTAAAAGATACTCATAATTGATTTTCTTCCTATAAAACCACTAAGCATTGCAGGGTGTTTAATGGGGCCTTTGATGTCAAGTGTCACATCGTATCACTTTTTTCCTCTGTTGGTCCTTCCAGTCACCAATTTCTTTCAGTCCTTGTGAAATTGCTTTTAAAACTTGGGAACGGGAATAAGTAACATAAGGTGAAGGACAACTAAAGGTCTGAAAAGTAACAATATTTGGAGCACTAGTATTGCCATGCAACTCAAGAAAAAAAGCTGTCATCTTTTTAACTTTTTTTGATATATTTGTTCAGTGAGATATATGTATGTTGAGGTGCGTACAGCCCTTTTTAAAGTGGGTGGGTTACATAACCCTTGAGAGGGGCTAGCTCCTTCCAGGGTGGAATCTGATTAGGCAATCCAGATTCTGACTGTGGGACAGTGCACATCTGTAATAAAGTGTTTCCCAGCGTTTAAGTTAAGAATCCTACTTTGTGGTTCTTCTGCACCTCACTTTGATAAGTACATACCAATCAGGTTGTCAATTATCAAGTTCAGAAATTGTGAATGGAAATAGAACAGCTGTTACAATGATTTAACAACAATAATGGCAATAGCAGCTTTAAAATGGCTATTCTGGCTAAGATCCAAGCATGCTGGGAATTTTGGTCAATTTATAGGTTAAAACCAGATGCAGGTGGTAAAGAGGTTCTGGTCTGGGAGCTGAGATCTGAAGCTTCCTGTGTTGGTCAGATAAAAGAAGTTGTTTATATTGACCCAGACATTGGGCCTGATTTTACTATTTTCATTCCAAGTGCTGAATCTGGGAATAATGCAAATCCGACTGAGAAATCTGCTTTCAGGCGCCCCTATACGCACCCAGCCTGAAAAAAAAAATTGCAGGTCCCATTCGCTGCTGTGGGTGGGGCATATCATTCCTGGAATAATCGGAACTCGGTTAGAAAAAAATTTGAAAAAGCGGGCCCATACCAAATCACTCCTAGGACACAAGAATTGGAGAAAATGGCCCAGGAGCAAAAAGCGAAAGCGATGATCCCCACATGCATCACTGTTCCCCTTATCTACCACCCTCCGCTACCCAGACCAACCATGACCCTCTGCCTGCATCCCCTCCCGCCGATCACCCACAGAATGGCAGCTGACCCCCCCCCCATCTCTCCCGTTCACCCAACCAGAGACATATCTGCCTCCCTACCGATGAGCGATCAGACCTTCTCCCAGTCCCCTGAACCAGAGATATGTCTCACCCGCCTCCCTCCTCCCCCCTCTCAGAGAACGATCTGGCCTCACTTCCCCCTGTCCCCCCACCAGAGAATGGTCCGGCCTCACTCACTTCCCCTTCCTCACCAGACAATGCTCAGCCCTCCCCCCACCACCAGACAACGATCAGATTTTGAGCAGAGAAATCTCAGTGTACAGGTGCATAGATCCCTGAAAGTTGGTACTCAAGCTGATAAGGTTGTTAAGAAGGTGTATAGTATGTTAGCATTTATTGGTAGAGGGATTGAATTTTGGAACCGAGATGTCATGTTGCAACTGTACAAAACTCTAGTATGGCAGCACTTGGAGTATTGTGTACAGTTTTGGTCGCCACATTATAAGAAAGATGTGGAGGCATTGGAAAGGGTGCAGAGGAGGTTTACCTGGATGTTGCCTGGTATAATGGGTAGGTCTTATGAGAAAGACTACGGGACTTGAAGTTATTTTCATTAGAGAGAAGAAGGCTAAGAGGTGACTTAATTGAGACATAAGATGATCAGAGGGTTAGATAGGGTAGATAGTGAGAGCCTTTTTCCTCAGATGGTGATGGATAACATGAGGGGACATAGCTTTAAATTAAGGGGTGGTAGTTATAGGATGGATGTTAGAGGTGGGTTCTTTACTCAGAGGGTAGTAAGGGCGTGGAATTCCCTGCCTGCAGCAATTGTGGACTCGTCTAGTTTAAGGGTGTTCAAATGGTCAGCGGATAGGCATATGGATAGCATTTGGATAGTTTAGGACAGAGGGTCATAAAATTGGTTCCATTGGTCGGCACAACATCAAGGGCTGAAGGACCTGTACTGCGCAGTAATGTTCTATGTTCTATGTTCTATCAATCCTCCCTCCCACCAGAAATACATCTGACCTGTCTCCTTATCCTCCCCCCACCAATCAGAGAATGATCTGATGCACCTCCTCCTATCCTCCACCACTGATCTGAGTCAGGGAGCCATTGGAAGCTCTGAACGCACTCTTCAGCAGCTGGAGCACCTGATTTAGACTTTCATTCACCAAGTTCATTTCGGTGTGATTCCAGACCGGTGAAGGGGAAAATGCTGATAAAGTTGGATGGGCAGTTCATTAATTCAATAGAAACACATGTAAATGCATTTAAGTTGTCATTGTGCCCATTTCGGGCGCGAATCGGATCACCACCATTTCGAGGTTTTGGTCAAGTGGCCATCTGCACAGGCATGGATCATGGAACAGAGAACATAGAACATAGAACATAGAACAATACAGCACAAACAGGCCCTTCAGTCCACAAGTTGCACCGATCACATTTACCAATCCACAGACCTATCTATAACCCCCTATCCTATTCTTTTCCATATACTCATCCAGAAGTCTCTTAAAAGACCCCAGTGAGTTTGCCTCAACAACCTCCGACGGCAGTTGGTTCCATTCACTCACCACCCTCTGAGTGAAAAACCTATCCCTGACATCTCCTTTGTATTTGCTTCCCTGCACCTTAAATCTGTGTCCTCTCGTAGTGACCATTTCAGCTCGGGGAAATAGTCTCTGAGAGTCCACCTTATCTATTCCTCTCAAAATTTTATAAACCTCTATCAGGTCGCCTCTCAACCTACGTCTCTCCAGTGAGAAGAGTCCCAGCTCCCTCAACCTATCTTCATAAGGCCTGCCTCCCAATCCAGGCAGCATCCTCGTAAATCTCCTCTGAACTCTCTCAATAGCCTCTACATCCTTCCTATAATGAGGTGACCAGAACTGCACACAATACTCCAACTGGGGTCTGACAAGGTTCTTATAGAGCTGCATCATTACCTCCTGGTGTAACCTCCCATTACACAGACCAAGAAGTCTAACACGTGCGCAACTCAAAGGGTCTGACATGAAATCATGTTAATGGCCTCACATCCAAATTTACCATGCTTTTGTGCCTAAAAATGAGTGTGATGCAATGGTAAAATATGGCCTATTATGTCTCCAATTTTTATGGGTGTTATCTGCATGGAGTTTGCAGTTTGAACAAATTATAATGGCTTCATTCAAAAGTAATTCCCTTGGGTGTTTAGAGCATGTGATCGTTTCTGGTGACACAGTTGAGTGGATGACAGAGAATCTTGCGGAATCAAGCAGAGAATCGTAGATGAAAAAGACATATGAGTCCCTTGGCAGAGATATCTCAAAGAAACCAACCATTGCAACAAGTCTTGTGTCCTGAAGGATGCTTCAGGGAAAAAGATAGATTCTACATGGAGAATATTTCTTGGCCAAGACTTTCCTCAACTCGGTATATCTATTTTCAGCTAAATACTTAAAGTTGGTGTTTCGTTAAAGTTGCTGTTCAGTTAAAGTTAAAATGCAGTTTAAGAGTTAAAGTAGAGTTGTAAAGTGCAGTTTAAGAATTAAAGGACATTTGTAAAATGCAATTTAAGAGTTAAAGTACAGTTGAAAGTTAAAATGCCATTGAAAGTTCAGTAAAGAGTGACTTACAACTGTTTATGTTTGAGTTAGTACTAGAAATGTTAAATAAATAAATAATTGAATTACTGTACTTGTTTGTCTCATTGAACTGGAATGCTTGAACGGTGTTTAAATTAAAGCTGTATAATAAGATTAAAATAGTTTTCTATTTATTGTTTCAGTATTTGTTGTTTCTCTGGCAGATGCGACATGGATTAAATAGGACTAAAGCTTTCAATGTGTTGCCCTGACATTAAGAGTAAATTGCTTCTTTGTATATGATTAGTAAAATGAAATTCATAAAGAATGATTCAACTTGGCTGCAACCAAAATACTAGCCTCAGAAGTTCAGTGCAGATAGACCATGTCTTAGCACAACTTCAAAATAGCATGTTCTATTTTACCAGTATAAATGCAAGGACCTTATGTTAAACCCGCATAAAACAGATTTTCATCTCAACTTTTGCATCCAGTTCAGGCAATGTTTGAAGGCATCACAGAATCACAAAATACCACAGTGCAGAAGAGGCCCTTTAGCCCATCGAGTCTGAATCAACACACAAAATGCACTGACCTGCCCACCTAATCCCACTTGGCTCATAGTCTTAAATGTTATGGCGTGCCAAGTACTCATCCTGCCTGCATCACATTCCCAGGCAGTGCATTCCAGACCGTCACCATCCTTAGGGTAAAAACGATTTTCTTTAAATCAGCCTAAACCTCTCATTTTTCCCTTTTAACTTGTGCCACCTCGTAACTGGCCCTTCAACTAAGAGGAACAGCTGCTGTCTATCCACCCTGTCCATGCCTCTTGTAATCTTAAACACCTCATTCAGGTTTCCCCTCAGGTCTTCTCTTCTCCGACAAAAACAACCCAAGTCTACCCAAACACTCTTCATAAATTAACTATTCCATCTCAGGCAGTATCCTAGTAAATCTCCTCTGCACCCTCTCCAATGTGTTCATGCCCTTCCTATAACGAGAACTGCACACAGTGCTCCAGCTGTGGCCTTACCAAAGTTCTATACATTCCATCATGACCTCTTTGCTTTTGTAATGTATACCTCGATTGATAAAGAAAGGCATATGCCTTTCTCACAACCCTATTAATCTGCCTTTTTACCTTCAGATCTATGGACAAACAGGCCAACGTCCCTTTGTTTTTTGGAACTTCCCAGTGTCAAACCTTTCATAGTACATTTCCTTGTTAATTTATTCCTTTCAAAGTGCATCACCTCACATTTTTTAGGGTTTAATTCCATCTGCCACTTATTTGTCCATATGACTATCTCATATATATTTTCCTGTAGCCCAAAACACTCAACCTCACCCGACTATTCTTTCTATCATTGGCAAACTTACTGATCCTAGCTCCCACATTGTCATCTATATTATTTATGTAAATAACAAACAAAAGGGGACCAGCACAGATTCCTGATCACTGGCCTCCAGTCACTAAAGTTCTATCTCCGACTGTTAAGCCAATTATGAAACCAATTGATGAGAAAGGATATAGAAAATATTTCCAGAAAAGTTCAAGGATGAGGAAAGTCAGTTACATAGAAATATTGGAGAAGTTAGGACTGCTCTCCTTGGAGAAGAGAAGATGGAGAGGAGATTTGATTGAACTATTCAAAATCGTGAGGAATATGTATAGAATAGATCAAGAGAAGCTGCTCCCATTGTTGGAGGGACACAAAGTTAAGGTCACTGACAAATGAAGCAACGGCAACATGAGACAAATGATTTTAAGTGGTGAATGATTGGGATATGGAATGCACTTCCTGAGAGTGTGTTGGACGCAGACTTAAGGGAATTTGATTATTATCTAAAAAGTAAAAATGTGCAGGATTATAGGGAAAAGTCTGGGGAGTGGCATTAGATATATTACTCCTTTAGAGAACAGCAGAGCACAATGGACAAAATGGCCTCCTTCTGGCTATAAATGTATTATTATTCTATGATGGTAAACTATTTTCATTACCAATATAAATTATTCTGATAAACTCTCTGAGTGATGTTGCTAATTTTGTGTCAAGGTTTGAGTAGCAATAAGGGGATTCATGCACATTGATCTCTGACTTGCTAACTCAAGATTAATTTGACTTTGGATATTTTAGGTTCTCAAAAGAAAGGTATTTTGTCATCAAACTAGCTTGAGCTAAATCTAAAGCCAGGTCTCCAAGGTCAAAACTTGAAACTAATGTTGTAATGCAATGCCTAAGGATTACATTTTGAAGCCATCAATTTGACATTAACTGTCAAATAATAAACATGGCACTGAATGATCAAGCACAAGAGCACATTTGAAGGATTGTGATGAAGTGTTGAAGGAATTAAGTGAGGCAACAGCAACTTGTCAGTCCATCCTGTTTTATAACACTGTCACAATCATCTTTCTTTAATGTTGACCTCACTTCTTCACCAATCTTACAAGTCTTTCAATTGCTACTGGAGTCCAGTCAAAGCAAACATCATGCGACATGAGGGAAAGTTAATCCAAGGCAATAATTATCGTCAAAAGTATCTTAATAAAACAAGGTCTGAATTAAAGATTGAACTGAGTCATAAGTTTACAGCATGGAAACAGGCCCTTTGACCCCACTTGTCCATGACGCCCCATTTTTCAACCCCGAAGCTAGTCCCAATTGCCTGCATTTGGCCCATATTCCTCCATACCCATCTTACCTGTGTAACTATCTAAATGATTTTTAAAAGACAAAATTGTACTCGTTTCTACTATTACCTCTGGCAGATTGTTCCAGACGCTGCCCTCTATGTGAAAAAAGTTGGTCCTCTGGATCCTTTTGTATCTCTCCCCTCTCACCTTAAACCTATGCCCTCTAGTTTTAGATTCCCCTACCTTTGGGAAAAGATATTGACTATCTTGCTGACCTTTGCCCCTCATTATTCTATACACCTTTGTAAAACCATCCCTCAGCCTCTATGCTCCAGAGAAAAAAGTTCTAGTCTATCCAGTCTTTCCTTATAATTCAAACCATCAAGTCCCAGTAGCATTCTAGTAAATCTTTTCTGCACTCTTCTGAGTTTTGTAACATCCTTTCTATAATAGTGACCAGAACTGTATACAATATTCCAAGCATGGCCTTACCAATGTCTTGCACAACTTCAACAAGAGGTCTCAACTTTTGTATTCAATGTTCTGATCAATGAAACTAAGCACGCTGAATGTCTTCTGCACCACTCTGTCCACCTGTGCCTCCACTTTTAAGGAGCTATGAATCTGTATGCCTTGATCTCTTTGTTCTATAACTCTTTCCAACGCCCTGCCATTAACTGAGTAAGTCCTACCCTTGTTCGATCGATCAAAATGCATCACCTCACATTTATCTAAATTAAACTCCATCTGCCATTCATCAGCCCATTGGCCCAATTAATCAAGATACTATTGCAATCCAAGATAACCTTCTTCACTGTTCACTATGCCATCAATCTTGGTATCACCTGCAAACTTAATAACTATCCAAATCATTAACATAAATGACAAGTAACAGTGGACCCAGCATCGACCTCTGAGACACAGCACTGGTCACTGGCCTCCAGTCTGAAAAACATCCCTCGTAAACTACCTCCTGTCTCCTGTCATCAGGACAATTTTATATCCATTTGGCTACCTCATCCTGAATCCCATGAGGTTTAACCTTATGCAATGTGGTACCTTGTCAAAGACCTTGCTAAAGTCCATGTAGACAACACCAACTGCATTGCCCTCATCTATCTTCTTGGTTCCCCCTTCAAAAAACTCAATCAAATTTGTGAGACATGATTTTCTACTCACAAAGCCACGTTGACTATCCCTAATCAGATCTTATGTCTCTAAACACTTGTAGATCCTATCTCTCAAAACACCTTCTAACAACTTACCCACTATAGCTGTGAGGCTCACCAGCCTGTAATTCCCAGGCTTTTCCTTACTGTCCTGTTAAACAATATTTGCCACCGTCCAATATTCAAGCATCTCACATGTGACTATGGATGATTCAAATATCTCTGCTAGGGGACCTGCAATTTCCTCCCTAACCTCCCACAGTCTCCCTGATTAGAATTCATCTTGAATCTGATATTGAATATTTTTCATCCATTATTTCTGAATGTTAAAACCTTCCTTCGATATATCAAATGGCAGCTGGTCTTCCCTTAGGTAGATGAACAAATTCATCTACCTAAGGCAAAGGTAATGGGGCTGCTCTTACCAAAAAAATTCTAAGTGCTGAACAAACATGATAATGAGAGTGTTTCAGATCTGTTTTTTTGGGTGAGTTAGAAAATGCAATCTTATGCCACTTTGTTGAAAAGATGAAACACAATACAGTTCCTGCCGGTAGGGGAAAGGGGAGGTGATAATTTTGCTGGAAAACCAGCAGCTCACAGTAGATAGTGCAATCACACATGTACAAATCTTTTTGTTCTGTGCAACAGAACAGAGAGACCTATAAGTCACATCCCCCTTTTGGATATCACCTGCCTCACCCCACCATGATTGTTGGCCTCCATGGTTGATCAGCCCCTCAACCCTTTGCATATTGCTCCCCCAACTTCCCCTAGTTGATCATACCCCCTTCGCTTGACCACCGTTCCCTTGGTCTATCACCAAATGCAGATTGTGCACCTTCCTTGGCCTACCTCAAGGTGCACTACCCAGCCTTGCCCTCGACCCTGGGGGCTTTCATGGTCTCAGGTCCTACCAGTGAGGATCACATATGGTTCCCATCAGTGAGGATGGCTTCAGCCAATATTTAAATATTGAGATCAGCTTTGAGTCCTTCCCGGGTGTGAGGGTGAGATAATCACTAGGTATCCGGGTCTGTTAAGATTGAGAGATACAAGAAATTGGCTGCGAACACAATTTTGCGCCTCTCATGCGATTTTACCGGCTCACTCTGCTTACTGACTGGCATGATGAGCCAGGAGGATCACCCCCAATGGGTAATCTGTCACCCAAAGATTGGATAACATATTATCAATAGAGGTGAATAATAAATGTGCCGGACCTGAAGTTGATGCTGTGGATGAGAGAATTTGAGGGCCTAATATTGCTGATCGCAGGTGGGGTGAAATCTAGAGAAACAAGGCATGACTTTTAACCATCTCTTCTTGACATTTGGCAATGTTTGTGCCCAGCTCCAAATTGTTTGCAGGTGTTGAGAGACCAATTCCAGCACATGCCCTTTCCAGAGCCCAGGAGAGAAACACTGACTCCTGTTGCTTCTCCTGTTGTGGTCCTCTTATTCCAGCTGCACCCCATCACCTCCTACCCTCATCACACTCCAACTATAACCCTCCCCCCACAATTATGCACAGTATTTCCTTCCAAGATTAACTAATGCCGCCATGCTGACACTAGTTAAGAAAGCCCACCAACACCTCTAATTTCTCAAAAGACTAAGGAAATTTGGCATGTCAGCTATGGCTCTCACCAACTTTTACAGATGCACATAGAAAGCATTCTTCCTGGTTGTATCACAGCTTGATATGGCTCCTGCTCTGCCCAAAACCACAAGGAACTATAAAAGGTCATAAATGTAACCCAATCCATCACCCAAATCAGCCTCCCATCCATTGACTCTCTCTACACTTCTCGCTACCTCAGCAAAGCAGCCAGCATTATTAAGGGCCCCACTCATCCTAAACATTCTCCTTTCCACCCTCTTCCGTCATGGAAAAGATACAAAAGTCTGAGGTCGTGTACCAATCGACTCAAGAACAACTTCTTCCCTCCTGCTGTCAGACATTTGAATGGACTGCTCTTGCATTAAGTTGATCTTTCTCTACACCCTAGCTATGACTGTAACACTATATCTGCATTCTCTTGTTTCCTTTTCTATGAACGGTACATTTTGTCTGTTTAGCGTGCAAGAAACAGTACTTCTCACTGTATTTAATACATGTGACAATAATAAATCAAATCAATATCAATTCATCATACAATTGCAGAAAGATCCTAGTAAAACCATAACACTTATTGTTGGCATCTGGTAACAAATATTGTCTAATGTATGCAGTATGGGGCATCAATATAAAGCAACAAAGATATACTGTAGTGTCAGTTTGTACGAACCCTACAGGTGATCCCACTGCATCTTTAAACAAACCAGAGAATACAATTTTATTTCAAAAGCATCATGCCATGTTATCAATTTGACAGGAAAATATCCATTAATTATTTATAACACTGTACAGCATTGATTTTGGCAATTGTTTCAGCCCTCTTTAACACATGCTGCACATTGCATCGAATCTCTGTCAGTAAATTGTTATTTGGGCAAAGATTCAATACTTACAATCCAGATAAATTGCACAAGATTTTTTTGAGAGTCTGAGTGCAAGGGAGAGAGATAAAGAGAGAATATAAATCAGAAATTTCAGTCCAAAAATGTGCTGGTTATGTTGATTGGCCTTGCTAAATTGACACTAGTGTCAGGAGGATTAGAAGGATAAATATGTTGCATGAATAGGGCTTGGGTGGGATTGTGATGGGCATAATCTCAATGGACTGAATGGCCTTCTTCTGCACTGTAAGAATTCTATGATTCGATGAAATAGAGGAAGCAGGTGGGATTTTACAGCCTTACTCATTCCGAAACCGTAAAGTTCTGCCCAAGGTCAATGAACCTTCCCATTATCCGTCCCTCACCCACTTTGATTCCCATCACAGGTGAGATGGTGAAATTCCAGCCAGAAAGCTCCTCATATATATTGTAGGTAGGAGTTCCGAATTCAGATTCAGAAAACCAATTTCATGAGAATTTCAATAAAGGTGAAAGATTCACCTGGCTTTGGTACAGGAGGAGGTGTCCTGCGCATTCACCACCATGAAAACCAGTTCAAAGAGTAGAAGTCATCCAGCTGGAAAAAGTAAAAGTTTAATCATGGCAAAGTGATTTTGCTTATTATAAGATTAAATGAGGTTTTTTTGTCTAGTTTTGTGTATAAGTTGCAGTATATAAGAAGTAGTGTTTAGTCAATGTTATTTTCAGTTTGTTTATTATAGTAAAAGCCTTAAATTTGAAATTTTTTTGTGTGACCCTCTCAATTATTTGTTACTTCTTTAATTTATTACTTCTTTTCAAAAGTTATTGATTATTACAATAGCTATTAGCACGTTGGATGATTTGTTTTGCTGAAATAGCAATTTGTTTTTGCCCTCTCAGCTAATGGCAGCTGTCTTGTTGAATGTGTCCAATGATTTCTGTTCTTATTTTAGTTTTTCAGTAACTGCAGTAGTTGGCTTTTTTGTTCACAAGTGTGTTTGAGTTTGCTTGCAACCCAATATTTCCATTCCAGGCAAGAGCTGCAATATCCAAAAACTTTGGTTGATGTGTTTTGATTTATGATGAGGTGTTCTTTAAGTGACTCACAGCACTGTATTAGCCCATAGGACTGAATATGGGGCAGCACAGTGGCACAGAGGTGAGCATTGCTGCCTCATAGCACCAGGGACCTGAGTTCAATTCTTGGCTCGGGTTACTGTCTGTGCACAGTTTACACATATTCCCCTTGTCTGCGTGGAATTCCTGAGGATGATTTGGTTTCCTCCTGCAGTCCAAAAGATGTGCTGGTTAGGTGCATTGGCCATGTTAAGTTCTGCCTCAGAGTGTCCGAACAGGTGTTGGAGTATGGTGACTTGGGTATTTTGACAGTAACTTCATGTAAGCCTACTTGTGACACTAATAAGTAAATTTTAAACTTAAAACGCATTGCTTCTAAAAAAGACCAACGTGTTGAATAAATGCTTGATTCACACCCAAACCATTCTTTCCTGCATCTTTGCATTATTTCCAATGCTTGGACTCAGCACTGCTCAACCTGCCCATATCTGAAACAAAAGGCCCAAGGATCAAGGGCAAACAACCAGCATACCTACAGCTCGCCTGAGTGAATATATCAATGTAAACCCTCAGGTAGGCCAGAAGGGGTAAGTGGAATTGGACTAGGCTATAGACTCACTCTTGGAGTTGAGTGAATCTTCTTCCTTGGAAACACCTTTTTATCACTTGTCACTGCAGAACCTGCTGACCATCCCCCAATGGGGCAAGTATTTGGCCTACATCACTCTTCATTGGCTAATTGTGAAAATAGGCTCTTTAACAGATGTTAGGCTCTTAATATAATAGGGGAGGGCAGGCGTGGTGGTACAGTGGTTAGCACTGCTGTCTCAAAGCACCAGAGACCCACGTTCGATTCCTAGTGACTGTCTGTCTGTCCAGAGTCTGCACATTCTCCCCATTCTGTATGGGTTTCCTCTGGATGCTCCACTTTTCTTCTACGGTCTAAAATATGCACTGATTAGGTGCATCGGCCATGCTAAATTCATCTTGAGTACACAGGTGCCAACTAGGAGATTTTCACAGTAACTTCATTGCACTGTTAATGGAAGCCTACTTGTGACTCATAAGTAAACTTTGAAACTTTAATTTTATATTAAAATTGTCTAACACCTGTTTCAGTCATCCACTCAGGGCCTATGTAAAAATGCCCACGCAAATTAAGCAATGGAAGTGTTGTTTGTGCAGATAGACCACAGGCTGTTGCACTAATAAATTGCTATGCTGCGCACCTATTTTACATGTGGGAAGCAGTATAATTCGTACCAATTTCTTCCCCTTTGATTATACATTTCAGGAATTCTGTACCAATGCATAAGCTCTGCAGTTCTCTAGAACAATTCACCCATGCTCAGGCTATCTACTTTGCTCAGCATGTTGTCAATTGCCTGACAACTGGTCACCAAAATACAAAACATTGGGTCGTTACCCAAGGAGCTTGTCTCTGAATCATTTATGAATAGTGTAAACAGCATGGGATCTGAAACAGAACCTTGTAGAACTCTATTAGTGGCTGCAATTATATTCACTCCTTGAATTTATTCTTGTTATTATTGTTAGAAAGCTTCAGTATTTGTTTTTTTTCGGTCCTAGCTACACAATCAATCTTCATAGTGCCCGCAGATTTAACCTAGTATCAGAATGGTGTACGTACTGTGCACGCATCTGGTGCCAATCTGCTCCAGATGTCATTTTGGTGATGGCGTTAACATGGGATTTCGGCGTGTTTGCCCAGGGTAGACAAATCAAGATGCCACTCAGTTTGTACTGTTGATTTGGTACCTACTAGTTTGCCCTTTTTCAAACACACACACACAGCTAACATGTGTTCAGCAGCAGGAAGAACGCCACACCTGCCATACTATTTAAGGCATCATTAACTACGTGCAGGTTAGTTGGTAATTAATTTCTTCTGCATCTATCTGTGCTTGAGAAAGAGCTGTGAGTTTTCTGCTACTGTTTAATCTTGGTGAATTTGCCAAGGCATAGATCTGCCTGTGGGGAGATCTTGGCCAGAATTTTACTGTCATGGGAATCAGAGCAGGACAGGACTGGATCGTGGAAACGTCCTTTGACATTGGATTTATGGATTCAGGATGAGCGAGGCTGGAAAATCCCATTCCTTGCTGTTGAATTCAAGACTTCTTGAGTTCTTCAACTTGAAGTCTTGGGTGGCACAATGGTTAGTGCTGCTGCTTTGCAATATGAGAGAGTCAGGTTCAATTCTAGCCTCTGGTCACCATCTGTGCCAATCATGGAGATGTGATACTGAATTTGAGGAGTGGGCAGCTGTTGGGGCAGAAGGGTGTTGATAGAGCAGCAGATTGCTTAAAATGAACTAGAATTAGCCAGATGTTTTAGTGTAAAAATCAATTCATTTTGGGAGGAGGGACCTGGATTTCACAGACTCCTGCCTCATCCCCACTTGCCTTGAGAGTAGCAGGGCCTTCAGCAGGATGTGCACGCTCTGAAATTTGCTGCCTGATTTTTAAATTCAACCCATTACAATGTGATTTGTTTGAAAACACGATAAGTAATTATATATGCTTGCTTCTGTAATAAATTATCTGCTGCTATTTGAGAAAAAGTGAAGGAAAAGTAATGAAATCTTAAGTGGCAATTAATGACTGGCTTTTAATAAAATTCAGTCAATGTTTTTCATTGTTAGATTTTAAGTAATCATAACGTTTATGCTTATTTCACAATCCATGAAGCTAGAAAAGTCATCAAAATAAATGTCAAGCAGGCAAAAACGTTTTTCAATAGCGATACCTGATACTTAAATTGTAAGCCTGCCCTGTAGTTACTTATTTTCACACATCATAAGTTTCTTGGATTGTTTTTGAATTATCAGCCCCTTTTAACTATGTCACCTTATTCTGTTCATAATCTCAGGAAGTGTTTCTGACCTTATGCTCTGATTTGATTGCTTATCCACCTCTGGCTTTCTCCAACATTATAACACAACGTGGACACAACAATTACTATGTCGAAGGACAAGGGCACCAGACACGTGGGAAAATCACCAAGACACTCACCATCCAAACTTGGAGATATGTCGCCATTTTTTCACTGTCGCTGGAAGACACCTCCCTAATCCTGGAAGTCTCCTCTCTGAAAAGACTGTAGGCCTAACAACACCTTCTCCAAAGTCTTCAAATTGTTATTGCTGAAGACGAACTTCTTGCCAAGATCATCCCCATACCTCCACTTCTTGCCTTCAAACAACTGCACAACCTCAAACAGACTATTGTTCGCAGTGAACTATTCAGTCTTCAGGAGAACAGTGATCATAATACCACATAACCCTGCCATAGCAACCTCTGCAAGACATACCGGATCATCAACATGGATGCCATCATCTCAAGTGAGATCATCATCCACCAAGCAAACGGTACATACTCTTGCAACTCAGCCATCATTGTCCTCCTGATAAGCTGTGGGGAAGGAAATATAGGAGAGGCTATGCAGACATTATGACAATGAATGAATGAACACCGCTCAACAATTACCAGGCAAGACTGTTCTCCTCTGATGCCGAGTACTTCAGTGGTCACGGGCATTTGGCCTCTGATGTTTGGGTAAGCGTTCTCCAAGGCTGCCTTCACAGTACACGACAGTGCAGAGTCACTGTGCAAAGACTGATAGCCAAGTTACAACACATGAGAATGGCCTCAACCGGGATCTTGGATTCACGTCACACTATTTGTAGCCCCCATGACTTGCCTGAGCTTGCAAAACCTCACTTACTGTCCTGTCTGGAGACAATACACATCTCTTTAGCTTATGCTTAATGCTATCTCCACTCACACTGTCTGCACCTTTAAGACTTGACTAGCTGTAAAGACTTGCATTCTAATTAGTATTCAGTAAACTGAATATGTGCCTTTATATGCACAGTTTGTGATCAGTACTCACATTGACAAAGGAGTGGTGTTTGTTACCAAATACACTTGTTGGACTTTAAGAAGTGTTGTGAGACTTCTTACTGTGCTTACCCCAGTCTAACACCACCATCTCCACATCAGGCCTATCTACACCTCAGGGATTGCAGCGATTCAAGGTGGCAGTTCACCATCACCTTCTGAAGGACAATTAGAAATAGGCAAAAATTGCTGCCTTAAATAGCGATGCCCACCTCCTCTGGATGAATTTAAAAAAAACTAACAGAATCAATCTTGTGAGTCTTCTCTAAAATATCTTCATGACTCAACTGGCTAGCTTGTATTTCAATGATATGGCTGTGTTTTGACCAGATTATTATGGTGTTGTATGGCCCTGATTCTGCTATGATAATAAGACACTGATGATCATGACCAGGGAGAGAAATTATGAGTTCTTGTTTGTCTCCTGTTTCCAATCCATCATTATCTTGCTCCACCTCCTTCATCGCTACTTTGAACCTCCCTTCAATCATGCATAGTATTTTTCCCCTTTCAAGTTTCACCAATTAATTCACTAACTATACACAGTAAGGCCCTAGTAAAATTATTGGCACCTGTTTACAAATATCATCTGATGTGTGTACAACATGGGTCATTAATATTAAGAACAGCAATAATATGATGCACCATCTTGTTGATCATACCATGCCAATTTAGCACGTCAGAGAGTGCAAATTTTCCTTTAATATCATCATGTAATAGTATTAATTTGGCAAGAAAATATTCCACTTGTTATTTGTAGATCTAATGATAACATGGATTTTGGTGACTATCTCAGCCCTCTTTGATATGCCTATACCATATGGGCACAATGACAATAAATTCATATTTGGGAGAAAATGCATATTGCAATCCAGAAAAAACTGCATATGACCTGTGTCATTCATGAGAAGTTAAAAAATGCTTTCCTGTTAGAGTTCATGGAATTATTCACTGTAATTATTTCATATTAAGGGTGTAATCAGATTCTATTTGAACACTAATCTCACAAAGTGAATAGTTAAGTGATTCCTGAGGAACAGTGAAAATAGGCCTTCACTGTTAGTGAAAAGTGTTGGAGCCCTCAGGTGTCTCTATGTGACACAATTTCTAAAAACCAGAGGAGAAAGACTGAAAGATTAAAGTTATATCTACGTTTTCTTGATCCGCATATCTGAAGGCTCTGCTGCTTCTTACTGCAATATTTATTCAATATCTGCAATGCAACAGAACTTTATCATGATATTTGAATACCTCAAAAGCTCATAAAAGTACCAAGATAGAATGTGACAGTAGATAAATATGCAGAAGAATCAGCTTGAAGTCAATGGAACAGACTCTTGAGAACTATGTGCAGTGTAAAAGAGGTTACTGATTTATTATGAGTCCATTACATTCTCCTGTCCTGGCAATTTCACCCCGCAAAGCCTATTCCCAATAAATTTTCATGAGCAACAAACTAAAAAAAATTTAATCTATAATTCCATCCTTTGTTTGCAAGATAAATATGGATGACAAACACCATCTAATCCAGCTCATTTCATCCATCCCAATGATATTGAGTGTGTATATTAGGAGCCTGTTCTATCATTTGGAAGGATTACTTACATTATACCAATGACTGTAACTCAAAAGTACTTGATTGGCTATAAAGAAATTTGGGACATTATGAAAAATGCTTTACAAAAGTAGGTTTTGTGTTTCTTTCAATTACACCTGTATGCAGCAGTCAGATTGTGGCAACGGTAAAATTGGAGACCTGATGTTGATTCTTGTAGGATAATCACAGAGCAAATACTGATGTTACAAAAGTGGTTACACAGAAATCATTACATTTACAAAACAGCTCAACTCCGTGAAACCTCACCGTTTCTTCGAAAGTTTTGGTCTGATTTTATAAAGGCAGTTTTGTTTTTGTTTTTATTTAAATTTCCAGAATCTGCAATATTTTGCCTTTGCAATACAGTCCATGTGCTTGTAAGGCTAATTATAAGAAATGTGGTTATTGCTAAAAGATAAAGAGACATTTGAGTGACAAATGAAGCTGGCTGCTTCATGCTGCTTCTATGTAGTCACAACATGAATGATTTTTTTTATTTGATTTGATTTATTATTGGTACAGTATTAACATACAGTGAAAAATATTGTTTCTTGCATGTTATAAGACAAAGCATACAGTTCATAGAGAAAGAACAGAGAGTGTGCAGAATGTAGTGTTACAGTCATAGCTAGGGTGTAGAGAAAGATCAACTTAATGCAGAGTAAGTCTATTTAAAAGTCTGACAGCGGCAGGAAAGAAGCTGTTCTTGAGCTGGTTGGTACTGTGACCTCAGACTTCTGTTTTGTTTTCCCCGACCGAAGAAGGTGGAACAGAGAATGTCCTGGGTGCGAGGGGTCTTTAATTATGCTCTTTGCTTTGCCGAGGTAGTGGGAAGTGTAGACACAATCAATGGATGGAAGGCGGGTTTGCATGATGGATTGGGCTTCATTCACAACCTTTTGATTTTCACCATTAAAAGATCAGTGCCATCAAACCAAAAAACATGATGCCAATCACACAAATAAGTAATGTGGTAAATGAATTTCAATGCCAGCGTGATGCCGGGTATGTAGACCATACCACCCAAAGACTGACAAATGGTATCAAACAGCATGTCACTTCCATCATTCTCCATGGACAATATAGACTGTACACAACCAGCCAGCACTTGGAAAACTCAAAGCACAATGTTCAACATTAGATATATTACCACAATAGAACAATATTTACTAAATAATTCCCAGTGTGCTAAGAAATTATGCTGACAACCAATTTAAAATTGTTATTCAGGCTTGCAGTGTGGTGTCTGCTTGCATGTTCTGGAAGCAGTATACATTATTACACAGAGTGCTGTTCTTTGTAGACAGAAAGAACAGGTACACATATTGTGCCTCTTCCAGCTAAGCAAAATAAGTGACAGTCATTCACTGGATCATTCTTCAGTGCAATGCCTTGACCAATTACTGTCAAGACACCTGGCTTCAATTTTGAACAATGTTTACATAGAAACTTAGAAAATAGGAGCAAGAAGAGGCCATTTGGCTCCTCAGACCTGCTCCGCGAATCATTATGGTCATGGCTGATCATCCAACTCAATAGCCTAATCCCTCCTTCCTTTCATATTCTTTGATCCCCTTTGGCCCAAAGGATAGGTCAAACTCTTTCTTGAAAACAGAGAGGGATGACCTTATCGGCTCATCCTGCCAGTCTATCAGTGTGGTGAGCCGGTAAGGTTGGGTGAGAAACAAAAAAAATTGAATTGCATCAGTTTCTCACCTTTCATGATGTTCCTGGCATTGATTGGCTGGTGAAATCGATTTCAATATTCATCACTTGGGATTCTGGATTACAAGTCCAGTAAAATCACCACGAGACCACCCTTGACTTACGAAAACACTTTCCTACCTGAAAAACATAGCCTGTGTTTCATTCATGCTGGTCACTGACTAACCCCATGCCAGCCACACAAATTGCAAACTCCTCCTTATGTTCCTGAAGTACGAATGTATGGACATTAGGTTTGGATTTGATAAAATTCAACTGTGATACTTTCCACAATTTAATAAGTTGTCAACTTGTTTCTAAGCTCATGCACGTGGAATAAATAATTGGACAAGATACCGATGTCTCGCAAGAGCTGCTGATTCCAAGAAGGGTCACGAGTGTCAAGAGAAAGATTGAAAGGAAAGAATGAAAATAACAATTTGGACTTGATCATATCAGGCACATCAAGTGAGTTTTTGCTTCAGGGCAACATAGAATTGTGGTCAATGTCTTTTTATTGAGCAGGCCACATTTTGCTCTGTGGTAATAATATTGTCCTTAACGTATCTGCAAGATGTCATTTTCCATTATTAGTGAAATGTATCAAGCACAGAAATGCAATTCTGGGAAAGAATCTCTGCCTGAGCATTTCCTATCAACTGCCTTCTTTCACCTTTACAGATCCTTATCAAATGCAGTGCTTTGGTAGAAAAGGAAGTAAAAGAGGAAAGAACAGATGCCTTATTTTTTAAATTCAAAAATAATAATCAGTGGGATATCAAACTTCACGTAGAAATGAATGGGATTTGGTAGAATCAGATTTGGCTGTACCCTGCTCAAGAGTGATGTGTAAATTCATGAAATAGTCAACATTTTTAACATAATTTTTGGGTTAAAGGGAAAGAGATTTTGGTCCAAATTTCAAAGAGGTACGATTGTCACAACAGTCACATGACCTCCTACCTTAGGAGGCAGCCATTCAACCCTTTGTGTCTGTACCAGCTCTCCACAGGAACAATTTATTTAGTGTCGCATCCTCACTTTCTCTCCCTATCCCCCTATTCTTTTTTTTCAGCTAAAAATCCAATTGCTTCTTAAACACTTCAATTGAACCTACCACACTCTCAGACAGTGTGCACAGCAGTTCATAACTACTCGCTACAGGAAAAGGTTTGTCAGCATTGCCTCTTTTGCAAATTACCTAAATATATGTCCTCTTGTTCTCAATTCTTCCATCAGTGGGATCAGTTTCTCCCTATCTACTCTGTCCAGACTGCTCTGGTAAATCTCTTCCCAATCTTCGATTCTTTAAGGAAAGCAATCTAATTAATTTATATTTTAGAATCCAGGGAATCCCGACAGTGCAGAAAGATGTCATTTGGCTCATCAGGTCTGCACCAACAACAATCCCACCCTGGTTCTATTCGTTACACCTCATATTTATCTCATTAATCCCTCTAATCCACGCATCCCGGGACACTAAGGGACAATTTACAAAGAATAAAGGACAAAACAGCACGGAAAACAGGCCCTTTGGCCCAACGACCCGCACCGCCACCCCGATGTTCCCATTTCTACCCATGATCCCTGTCTATTTTTATAGATCTATGGATTGAAACCAAATTTGAGACAATTTAGGGAGAATTTGTTCTGCCAATCAGCCTAAGAGCACATCTTTGGGATGTGGGAGGAAACTGGAGCACCTGGAGAAAACCCACGCAAGCATGGAGAGAATGCGCAAACTCCCACAGACACAGGCCCAAATCCATGTATCTGCACAGCACAGCAATAGTCACTGAGCTGTCGTGTTGCCCATCAAATGGTCCAGGTCAAGCGTACACTAACGACATGAAGCACTAGGATACTCGAAAAAAAAATCCAAGAACAGCCCTCTCATGACCCATCGCGTGTATGCCCCTTGTTAGATAAGGAGGCGGACCAAAGTATCTGGAGGATAAAAACAAAGACATCAATATCATCAACTATTTACTCATTTCCCACTAGGGTCCTCAGTTGTGCTTGATCTAACAAGGTATGAATCATAGAATCCTACAGTGCAGAAAGAATTAAGTCCGCAACAAACATAATCCCATGCCCTACCGCCATATCTTATACCCATTAATCCCTCTAACCTACGCATCCCTGGATATTAAGGGGCAATTTCTTAGCATGGTCAATCATCCTAACCCACATATCTTTGGACTGTGGAAGGAAACCAGAATACCCAGAGGAAACCCAAGCAGACACAAGGAGAACGTGCAAACTCCACACAGACAGTGAGCTGAGCCAGGAATTGAACCCAGGACCCTGGAGCTGTGAAGCAGCAGTGCTAACCACTATGCTACCATGTCACCCCTGTTGCTATGCTGCCCTATAACTAGTATTTATGAATGAAGCAGAATTTATTAAGTAAAATGTAAATATACTTAATAAGGAGCAGTGAAAATAGCCAAGGTATGCTATCTTCAATGGCTTAGAATTTCATGAATGCTGACAGTACATTCAAAGTCAAAGTCTATTTTCTTCAGTCTCAGAAGTCCTAATGATCTATGTCTCAGAGGATGTATATCATTGCAGCGATGGCGAAAACTGTGCCAACAAGGATACTAATTTAGAGCATGAATTAATAGATACTTTTAAAACAGGGATAGATTTAACAGACCTGAATTAGAGTAAAATCACATGCTAGTCAAATTCTCTAAAGGTCCTAGAATCAGCAGAATCTGCCAACAAGGTTGCTTGCTTGTTAGAAAAGCAGGCAATTCATTGCTAGGCAAATGATGACAAACTTTTTGTGTAAAGGTTTAAGAATGAGGCTACAAAGGTAACATCAGAATTTTAAACAATGTCCTGTGCACTGACTATATAAACAATCTATATCTATGACTTGATGCAGAGAATTGTAGTAGTGTGCTCTTCCTGTGATTGCTGTATTAGTGCAGTGAGAGCTATAACAGGGGAGAGTGCTATTTCAGAAATTTATCCAGGGTCATTCCAGATGCTTATACCAAGCTACATGTAAATTACCTAGCCACAACATATATAGTAACAATGATTTGATATGTCTAGTATAGTCCAAACAATGATACTTATTTGGCCAATTGTCAGGTAACAGGTCACAGGCCAGGTCACGACTCACCGCAAACTTCTAACTGGCATCTCTATTTAATTATAACTTGACCAAAATTCCCAGCATGCATTATGCTTTACTCCCATCGTGACAATTGTCACACAGCTGATATTGTTGTAGTCGTTACTGCTGTGAACATTGTTGTAGTCGGCACACCAACCGTGACTTACAGCTGAGGTGAACAGAATTTTGCACTCTTTGTGAGTCAAGGGATTTGGGGAGAGGATGGAAAAATGGAGTCGAGGCAGAAGAATAGCCATAATTGTGTTGAATGGCAGAGAGGTTTGGAGAGGTCGAATGGTCTACTCCTGCTCCTATTTTTTATATTTATTACTTTAGAAAGGTTAATGCCTCTGTTAAAACAGTAGATAGAACTTAACTGCTCATATGCACCATGCAGTTAGGCAGCAGCATATGTACAGCAAGCAGTGATCCTTACCATCTCTTGCTGCTCGATGTATTCTCATTAAAATGATTTACAATTACTAAATCCGAGGTGCAGACGTGAGTATGCATGACAATAAAACACAGTTCACTTGCTAACTGCTAATTCTTAAATGCTCCAAAAGAATAATTTCATAACGTTTTCAGTTCATGAATAATAATGTAATTATCGAGTTCTGGCTGAAATTTACATCTTCTTCAGAAAAGGATGTATAATTATAATGGGAAACAACAGCATGCAAATTTGCAGCAATTGAGATAGATTTACTTCACCTCAGCCTCTGGCAGTAGGGCTTATTTTAAGCAGGATCATGGGAATATATTTATGCTTTGTTTGTCCAGAGCAAACTCGGTGAAAATGAAAGAAAATACATTGAATGCATTGAAGTTGAACCTGTTCATAATACAAGCATGAAATATGATTCAGCCCACACGTTTTCCGTCACAGATTACAGGGAGGATTTCCCTGGGCATGGAGATGGCCACATTCTGGGTGACACAGTGGCATAGTGGTGAGCACTGCTACCTCAGAGTGCCAGAGACACGGGTTTGATTCCCAGCTTGGGTTACTGTCTATGCAGAATCTGCATGTTCTCCCCATGTCTGCCCGGGTTTCCTCCGGATACTCTGGTTGCCTCCCATAGTCCAAAAGATGCACTAGTTAGGTGCATTGGTCATGCTAAATTCTCCCTCAATGTACCAGAACAGATACTAGAGTGTGTTGATGAGGGAGTTTTCACAATAACTTCTTTGCAGTGTTAATGTCAGCCTACTTGTGATCAATAAGTAAACATACCACAAAACCTTCAGGATCAAGCGATTCCTCGCTAAGAAGATGAAGCAGAACTGACCGATTCCACAGTGGATCCGCATGAAAACTGGCAACAAGATCAGATAGAGCGTACCGTTTGTAGAGAAAAAAAAACGACAGTGTGGGGCGTGGTGTTGCAGTCGTGGCTAGGGTGTGGAGAAGAATCGTCTTGGTGCGGAGTGGGTCGATTCGGAGGTCTGGTGGCGGCGTGGGGGAGTCTGTTCTTGAGTCGATTGGTGCGTGATTTCAGACTTTTGTATTTTTTTCCTAATGAAAGAAGGTGGAGGAGTTGTGTTGTGGGTGGGTGGGGTCCTTGATTGTGCTGGGTGCTTTTCCGGGGCGGCGGGGGGTGTGGACGGTCGGTGGATGGGAGGCTGGTTTGCGTGGTGGACTGGGCTTTTCACGACCATGTGGTTAATTTTTCTTAAAATAATAATGGAGTTTAATGTGGAAAAGTGTGGGGTAATGCACTATGGCAGGAATAATAAATGTGTAGAGTATAGGGCTAATGGTAGGATTCTTAGTAGTCTCGATGAACAGAGGGATCTTGGTGTGTATGTGCATAGATCCCTGAAAGTAGGCAGTCAAGTCGAGAAGGTTGTTACGAAGGCATATGGAGTCTTAGCTTTTATTGGTAGGGGGATTGAATTTCGGAGCCGCAACGTCATGTTGCAAACTGTACAAAACTCTAGTGCGGCCGCACTTGGAGTATTGTGTGCAGTTCTGGTCCCCACATTATAAGAAAGATGTGGAGGCATTGGAGAGGTACAGAGGAGGTTTACCAGGATGTTGCCTGGTATGGAGGGCAGGTCTTATGAAGAGAGGCTGAGGGATTTGAGGTTGTTTTCGTTAGAAAGGAGGCGGCTAAGAGGGGACCTAATCGACACATATAAGATGATTAGAGGTTTAGATAGGGTGGACAGTGATAGCCTTTTTCCTAGGATGGAGCAAGCTAGCACGAGGGGACACAGCTTTAAATTAAGGGGTGATAGTTATAGGACGGATATCAGAGGTAGGTTCTTTACCCAAAGGGTGGTTAGGGAGTGGAATGCCCTGCCTGCGCAGTTGTAGATGCGCCAAGTTTGGTGGCGTTTAAGAGGTTAGTTGATAAGTATATGGACGAGAAGGGAATGGTTTAGTTTGGAGGGGCATTGCTTTTTATATTGGTCGGCGCAACATCGAAGGCCGAAGGGCCTGTTCTGTGCTGTAATGTTCTATGTTCTATAAAACTTAAAATTAAAAAAAAAATTAAGAACTATGCCACAGTGGTTAGCACTGTTGCTTCACAACGCCAGGAATCTGGGTTCAATTCCCATCTTGGGTTGCTGTCTGTGCAGAGTTTCCTCCAGGTGCTCTGGTTTCCTTCCACAGTCCAAAGATGGGCGGGTTAGGTTGATTGGCCATGCTAAATTGACCTTAGTGTTGGGGATTAGCAGGGTAAATATGTGGGGTTATGGGGATAGGGCCTGGGTGGGATTGGGGTTGGTGCAGATTTGACAGGCCAAATGGCCTCCTGCTGCACTGTAAGGATTCAGTGATGGATAGTTTGTGCAGAATGACCATCAGATAATCATGTAAACTGGGTCATAAGCCAAATCTACCTACTTTTTCTTCATGATATTTAAATAGGGGAGAAGTTAGCTTTTATTGGTAGGGGGATTGAATTTCAGAGCCGCAACGTCATGTTGCAACTGTACAAAACTCTAGTGCGGCCGCACTTGAAGTATTGTGTACAGTTCTGGTCCCCGTATTATAAGAAAGATGTGGAGGCATTGGAGAGGGTACAGAGGAGGTTTACCAGGATGTTGCCTGGTATGGAGGGCAGGTCTTACAAAGAGAGGCTGAGGGATTTGAGGTTGTTTTCGTTGGAAAGAAGGCGACTAAGAGGAGACCTTATTGAAACATATAAGATGATTAGAGGTTTAGATAGGGTGGGCAGTGATAGCCTTTTTCCTAGGATGGAGAAAGCTAGCACGAGGGGACATAGCTTTAAATTAAGGGGTGGTAGTTATAGGACGGATGTCAGAGGTAGGTTCTTTACCCAGAGGGTGTTAAGGGTATGGAATGCCCTGCCTGCTGCAGTTGTAGATGCGCCAAGTTTGGTGGCGTTTAAGAGGTTAGTAGATAAGTTTATGGATGAAAAGGGAATGGTTTAGGTTAGAGGGTCATTGCTTTTTGTTAATTGGTCGGTGCAACATCGAAGGCCGAAGGGCCTGTTCTACGCTGTAATGTTCTATATTCTATGTTCTAAGTTCTGCAAGTTCTTCTAAAAGTTTGTGTTCCCAATCTTCCCTATTTCTTGATATTTGTTGCACCCTATCAACAGTGCACCATGAAACTCTCCACTCATGAATGATCCACTCTGTTGTCAATTCAAATCCCCCCGCCCCCCATCTCAATCTCCTGAGGCAAAATTCTGCCTAGTTTCTCCCTGAGCATTTTCTGCTCAGTCTCTTCACCTTTCATAGAATCCCTACACTGCCATTGTGTCTGCACCACTTCTCCAACAGTGAATCCTGTCCATGTCCTACTTTCAGAGGCTGACCTATTTCCTTGGCTAATTCCCCTAACTGACACATATTGGGACACTACGGGGCAATTTAGCATGGTTGATCAAACTAAACTCCCATCTTTGGAGTCTGGGAGGAAACCAGAGCACCTGGTAGGAAACACACATAGACATGGGGAGAATGTGCAGACTCCGCACAGACAGTGACCCAAGGCCAGAATCAAACCTTTGTCTCTGACGCTGTGAGGCAGCAGCGCTAACCATTGTGTCATTGTGCCGCTCACTATCTATTCCCACTTTGTCATCACCTGCAAGAAGTTCCATTTGTGTATTGCCTTAAAAATGGCTGATATCTCATAGCATTTCAGATGGAAGAAAGCAGTCGTAACTGATGAGCCAAAGCATGGTGAAATGCAAATGCTCTAAGAAGATTTCTAAAAGCAGAAAGAGATGTAAAAATATAGTCATTCTTGGTGGAGAGATTGGAGTTGTAATATACTCTTGTTATTAATATCATTGCCCTCGTAGACTGTCTTCAACTTAAATTGATGTCTAACCTCTTTATTTATTCATCATGTCCTGAAGCCACTGGTAATTTATTGTTTTAATGGAATATATTTATTCTCTATATTTGAAATTTCTATGAAAGACGTCATATTCTTGCTCAACAGGCTCGTGCACCAATTTGTCCTTCTCCTCGTCATTCTCGTCTAACCTGGTCTTCTGGTTTATGAATTGATAATTTTCCCTTTCTAAAATAAAATCAGAAGGTAGAGAAACTCAGCGAGTCTGAAGGCATCAGTAAAGAGGGAAATCAACTTCAGTTTAAAGTTTATTTATTATTGCCCCAAATAGGCTTACATTGACATTGTAATTGGTTACTGCAAAAGTCCTCAAATTGCCACACTCCGACACCTGTTCAAGTACACTGAGGGAGAATTTAACATAGACAATGCACCTAACCAGCACGTGTTTTGACTGTAGGAGGAAACACACAGACATGGGAAGAACATGCTGGCTCCACACAAACAGTGATCCAAGCCAGGAATCAAACCCGGATCCCTGACACTCTAAGGGAGTGGTGCTAACCACTGTCCCACCGTGCTGTCTAAAAGCCATGTTGGACTTGAAACATTGGGGTGGCATCTTCTTCTCCCATTTTCAGCAGCTGGGAACGATAGAAGACACAGAGAGTCTAGCAGGAGTCCTCAAACAGCTTGTCCGCCAGCAGGATTTCCCATTGAGCTTGTCCCTGTCCTGCCATCAACATAATCGGGCTCTCACCATGAAGATCAGGAATCCAATGAGCATATGTTTAAATCTACTTAACTTGCCTCACCACTGTATCATCCCCTATGTAGGTAGTTCCCCATCTGTAGGCATGACACCACATTGGCAGGGTTTGAAACAGCTTTTTCTGGTGAGATTTTCCTAGCATTTTCTATTTTTGTTTCAGATTCTAACATCCACTATATTTTGCTTTTTATTTGAGAGGAAATAAGAATACTTCTCTGAACTAATTTTTGCTTGTGGGTTGAGTTGGGCAATGAATTCATGCCTCACCAGTAAAGCTCACATCCCATGAATGATTAAAAAATATCTTCCTTTGTTTCTGTAATCAACTTTCTATTTTTCTATGGGCACAATCAATTATTCCGTGTTTTCCTCATAGTCTTTTCAGCTTGTCAAGTGTTGTTTTTCTCCCCCCCACCCCGTTAAAAATGCACCATTTAGTTGACATTCCACCTCCTGATGCTTCTTTCAAAGAAGATCATCTAGACTCAAAGCATTGGCTCTATTCTCTCTCCACAGGTGCTATCAGACCTGCTGAGACTTTCCAGCATTATTGATTCTTATTTCTCCATTTTACTGTTCCTTTTGTTCAGGACATTTGTCCTTGAGAAGATGGTGGTGAGCTGTCTTCTTGAATTGCTGCAATCTTGGGGTGTAGATTCACCCAAAGTGCTGTTAAGGAGAGAGTTGCAGGATTTTGACCCAGTGACAGGGAAGGAACAATAATATATTTCTAAGCTGGAATGGTGAGTGGTTTGGAAGGGAACTTCCAGGTGATGGTGTTCCCAGATCTCTGCTGGTCTTGTCCTTCTAAACGGTCATGATTGTGGATTAGAATGTGCTGTCTAAGGAACATTGGTAGGTTTCCTGCAGTGCATCTTTTGGATGATATACACTGTTGCCACTTCTTGTCAGTGGTGGAGGAATTGATGAAGGGGGTAAAATTCAAGGGTGCTGCTTTGTTCTGGATGGTGTTGAACTTGTCGAGTGTTATTGGAGCTGCACTCATCCAGTGAAGTGGATAGGTTCCATTACACTCCATACTCCTTGTAGATGACGGACAGGCTTGGTGATTTGATTTTTATTTGACTTATTATTATCACATGTATTGGGATACAGTGAAAGGTACTATTTCTTGTATGCTATACAGATAAAATAGACAATTCACAGAGTACATGGGGGAGAAGCAAAGGAGAGGGTGCAGAATACAATGTTACAGTCATAGCTAGTGTGCAGGGAGGTGAGGTGGTGAGTTACTTGCCACAGGATTCCTTGTCTTTGACCTGCTCTTGTAGCCTTAGTATTTATAGGACGGGTCCAGTTCAGTTTCTGGTTAATGGTTATACCCAGGATGTTGATAATAGGGGATTCCATGATGGTTATCCCTTTGAATGTCAGGGGATAATGGTCAGATCCTCTCTTGTTGGAGATGGTCATTGTGTAGTGCGCAAGTTACTTGTTTCTTGTCAGCCCGAGCCTGGATACTGTTCAGATCTTGCTGCTTTTGAATATGCACTGCTTCAATACCTGAGGGAGTCAAGAATGATGCTAAACATTGTACAGTCATCAGTAAATATCCTTACTTCTGACCTTATGATGGAAGGAAGGGTAATTGATAAAAATGATTGTGCCTAGGACACTACTCTAAGGAACTCCTGCAGAGATGTCCTGGAACTGAACACCAAATTCTTCATTCTTGCTGACAGCAGCAGGAGGGTATGTGAGACCACAAAATCCCAGCCATTGCTTCCGATGGTAAAAACATGAATACCAGGGGAATACCGATGTAAAATACAGAGCAAAAAAATCTCAAGTACATGAGGAAACCATTTTTTTTATGCAGCAAGTTGTGATCTGATGAATGGGTGGCAAAAGCAGATTCAATAGTAATATTCCAGAGAAAATTGATTCAATAATTAGAGAAAAATAAATGATCAGCTTTGGGGAAAAACAGGGGATTGGGATGAATCATTTGTTGCAGATGCACCATCCATGGCATTAGGAGTACCCACCTCAATCAAGGCATAGTAAAGATTGTGATGGAATGCTCTTGGTTTGGCTAGATCATTGCAACTTTAACAACACTGCTGTAGCCCCAACACCATCCAGGATAAAGCAATCCTTCATAGAATCATAGAATCCTACCATGCAGAAGGAGGCTATTCTGCTCATCAATTGTGTATCCACCGCAATGCCACCGAGGCACTGTGGCACAGTGGTTAGCACTGTTGCTTCACAATGACAGGAGCACAAATTCCCAGGTTGGGTCACAGTCTATTTGGAGTTTGCCCTAATCTGCATGGGTTTCCTCCAGGTGCGTCAGTTTCCTCCCGCAGACTTTGTGGGGTCGACATTTCATTCATGCCACACAAGTGATAAGCAATGACCATTTCCAAGAAAAGTGGATATAAGTATCTCCGGTTGATATTCAATGGTGTTGCCATCACTGAATCTCCATTATTGGCTTCCATTGACTAGAAACTGAACTGGACTAGCCATATTAATGCTATGGCTATAACAGCAAGTAATAGGTTGAAAATTCTTCTGATGTTATATAAGGCTCTGGGCAGAGCCCATTTGGAGTATTGAGAGCAGTTTTGGGCCCCATATCTGAGAAAGGATATGCTGGCCTTGGAAAAAGTCCAGAGGAAGTTCACAAGAAAGATCCCTGGAATGAAGAGTTTGTCATACGAGGAACAGATGAGGACTTGGAGTCTGTACTTGTTGTAGTTTAGAGGGATGACAGGGGATCTTATTGAAACTTACAGGATACTGTAGTCTTGGACAGAGTGGATGTGAAAAGGATGTTTCCACTCATAGGAAGAACCAGAAGGCACAACCTCAGACTAAAGGGATAATCCTTTAAAACAAAGATGAGGAGGAATTTCTTCAGCCAGAGAGTGATGAATCTGTGGAACTCTTTGCCGCAGAAGAGCGTGGGGGCCAGGCCATTGAGTGTCTTTAAGACAGAGATAGGTAAGTTCTTGATTAATAAGGGAATCAAGAGTTATGGGAAAAAGACAGGAGAATGTTCTAGATGGTGTTGAAGTTGTTAAGCGTTATTGGAGCTGCATGCATCCAGTGGAGTGGATAGTTTCCATTACACCCCATATTCCTTGTTGATAATGGGGAGAATGGGGATGAGAAAAAAAACAGCCATGATTGAATGGCGAAGCAGACTCAATGGGCCAAATGGCCTAATTCTGCTCTTATGTCTCATGATCTTATAGTCTTATCTACATGATGCACTGCAGAAACTCACATGCTGGTTAGGTGCATTGGCCATGCTAAATTTTCCCTCAATCTGTTTCAAAGATTTCTGATAGACAAGGGAATTAAGGGTTATGGGGAGAAAGTGGGAAAGTGGAAATAATTCACTTCAGATCAGCTATGATCTTATTGAATGGTGGGGCAGGCTCGAAGGGCTGGATGGCCTACTCCTGCTCCTATTTCTTATGTTCTTATGTTCTTGAGTAGGTGCCAGAGTGTGACAACTAGGGGATTCTCACAGCAACCTCATTGAAGTGTTAGTGAAAGCCTACTTGTGACACCAATTTAAAGAATGAAGGTAGTTCACCACTGCCACTTTGGTTCTCCCTTCCAAAACTTCACATTTTCCCACATAACAGTCCATTAAACAGAAATAAGATTCTTACAATGCAGCAGTTATCAATTGAATGAGAGAGTTAACAGGTGAAGTCTTTCTAAGCTGCTCCCTCAGCTGTTCCAATGACCAATCCAGCACACATGAAAGTAAATGATAGTGGGCATTTTATAGGGAAAACAGGCAACAAATTCTAACACTGTCTCAAACTGAAATAAGTGCTTGAAGTTCAATTTCAAACACACACCCACAATTACTTGGCAAATATTATCCACCTGATCAGACACTGAAACATTTGGTTGTTGAGATCAGAGAAATACTTTTTAGACAACTTAGTGGATGATCAGAAACACGAAAGAATGTTTGATCTTATCCTGCCTATTCTTTCCTTAATACCCCCAGTGGCACAGATCTGAAACCAACACTGTCACAAGTTATTATGGACCTCTCAGTAGAGAAATAGATCATCAAGGTCAGGCTTACAGCTGTCTTTACAGTCTGCGTGATCACTGAATTTCTGGTAGATGCTTGACAGGACTGTCGGTAACTTCAGCTATTAATAACTTGTAAATTCAAATGACTTGTGCAATTCACTAAATTAATTTACTTCACAGGTCTATTTATGTGTAACTTCACTAGGGAGTGGTGTCCATCTCACTGATAACATTACATAAGGCCAGCGATGGCCTAGTGGTATTATTGTTTTAATATCAATCCAGAAACTTAATTAATGTTCTGGGACCCAAGGTTTAAATCCAGCCACAGCAGATGGTGAAATTTGAATTCAATGAAAAATAATTAAGAAGGCAAATGGAATTTTGTCCTTCATTGTTAGAGGGAGGAGTTTAAAAGCAGCAAGGTTATGTTGCAGCTGTATAAGGTGCTCGTGAGGCCATACTTGGAGTACTGGTGTCCTTATTTGAGAAAGGATTTACTGCCACTGTAGGTGGTGCAGAGGGAGATTCATTAGGTTGATTCTGGAGTTGAGAGTGTTGGCTTATGAGGAGAGACTGAGTAGACTAGGGCTATACTCATTAGAATTCAGAAGAATAAGGGGAACTCTAACAGAAACATAAGATTATGAAGGGAATAGATAAGATAGAAGCAAGGAAGTTGTTTCCACTGGCGGATGAAACTGGAACTAAGGCATGTGGTCTCAAAATAAGGAGGAGCAGATTTAGGACTGAGTTGAGGAGGAACTTCTTTACACAAAAGTTTGTAAACCTGTGGAACTTCCTGCCCAGTGAAGCAGTTGAGGCTACCTCATTGAATGTTTCTAAGGTAAGGGTAGATAAATTTTTGAACAGTATAGGAATTAAAGGTTATGATGAGTAAGTGGAACAGAGTCTACGAAAAGATCAGCCATGATCTTATCGAATGGCAGATGACCTACTCCTGCTGCTAGTTCTTATGTTCTTACAATATTGGAATGAAGAATCCACTGATGACCATGAAACAATTGCCAACAGTCGGAAAAACCCATCTGGTTCACTAATTTCCTTCAGGGAAGGAAATCTACCATCCCAACACTGTTGCTTTCATAATTTACAATGCTTTGTATCATTCACAGACAGTCAGGACAGCAGATTTCCTTCCAGATCTGGCCTACATGTGACTCCAGGGCCATCGCAGTGTGGTTGACTTTCAACTGCTCCTCAGGTAGCTAAGTATGGGTAATAAATACTAGCTAGCCAGTGATACCCATGTCCCACGAATTAATTAAAAAAAAAACACCCTCACTGCCTTTTGCCTGCTACCATTACTTGAGAGGAAAATATATTCTCCAAAGCATATAAAATGGGCAACACAATATTGCTTTATTAACATGTCTATCATTTTTAAGACGTTCGCTGGGATTCTATCACCCAGCCCAACACGGGAAATGGAATGGGTGAGAGGCAGACAGGGAAGGTCAAGCCATAAAATCTCACCCATCAGCTCTCAGCAACGCCAGCAATGTAATTCAAGCCAGAATCTAACACCTTGCCCTGCCTCGATTTGTCCCCCATCCAACTTCAATGTTGGCTGCAAATAAAGAATAAGAACATCAAATAATTTAATACGTCCTTGTAGCACGCCAATACTTTGTTTTCTGTCCACTCGCCTTCCTTTATTAATTTGACCATATTCTCATTAATAATGTATAGTTTGTTTTTTTTGTTTGCAAAGAATATTGAACAAAATCAAAGTGCAGTTCTCATCCAAAGGGGGGGAATGCTGGCTGTTTTTCATGCCAAACTGCACAGCTTTGGACAACACTGCCAAATTTCCTCAAAAGAATGTCCAGTAAGGTAACTTTGAATAAATAAATTGCTCTGCTTCTGGTTGATGCCAGACTTCTTCTGTGGTTGCATCTCCCTAAAATAATAATGAGTATTTTATTATACCTCAGACTTGAATCTCGCAGATTGAAGATTCCTGGTGATGCAGAAACATAGAAAATAGAAGAAGGAGTCGGGCATTCAGCCGTTCGAGTCAGCTTTACAATTTGTTATGATCATGGCTGATCATTCAAATCAATATCCTGATCCTGTCTTCCCCTCAAAATCTTTGATTCCCATTGGCCCTGGAACTACATCTAACTCCTTTTTGCAAGCATAGAGGGTGGAACACTCACAAAATAATTCTAACGGTGGAATTTTCCAGCCACATTCATCCCAAAAGCCAGAAAATCTGGAGGTCAACGGACCTTTGCATGGCCTGTATCCAGCCAACTACATTTCCCATGGCGGGAGGGACAGGAAAATTCTGCCTAAAGCCGGAATTTTACTTGCCTGCCCACTATGGAATCAGAGTGGGTGAGGGATGGACAAAGGGAAAGTCATTGATTCTGGGCGGGATTTTACAGTTTCAGGATGAGTAAGGCTGTAAAGTCTTACTAATGTTCACACCTCATGAATGTCAGGTAATGATCATCTTGTATGGGAGAAATCCCAGTTACTTTCTAGTCTTCAGTAGATTCTTAATTCCAGATCTTTTTGGTTGAATTCAAATTCCATCATCCGACATGGTAGGATTCGATCCCAATTCCCCAGAATACTAGCTGAGTTATTGAATTAATACTCTAGCGGAATGTGGCAGTTTGGCATGGAGAAACATTGTGAGTTGGAACACTAAGGGCCCTATTTTACCATTGTGTTGCACCCATTTCTGGGTATAAAAACGTGGTAAAGTCAGGTGTGAGGCCATTAATGCGATCCGTGCCCGCAACTGCGCAGATAGCCACTTTACCAAAACCCAGGAATGGCCTCGACCCATTTCGTACCCAAGACGGGCACAATAGTGATTTAAATGTACTTGTATGCATTTCAATTAAATTAGTGAACTGCCCATCCAACTTTATCAGCATTTCCTCTTTACCATCGCGTTCACCAACCCAGAATCATGCCGAAATAAACCTACTGAATAAAAGTATGAATCAGGCACTCCAGCTGTTGAAGAGCGAGTTCAGAATTTCCAACGGCTCTCTGGCTCAGATCAGTGGTGGGGGAAGGAAGAGACAGGTCAGATCAGTCTCTGGTGGGGAAGGAGTGGGAGAGCGGAGCCTTATAAATTACTCATCATAACCACAGCCATTATACTATCTATTCCTCGTAAACCTGCATTGCATCTTTTTCATGATTTCCATGTCCCCTCTGCAATATGTAACCCAAAATTGCACACAACACTTCAACAATGCCTGAGAAATATATTGTACAGAATTATAATCACTTTCTTGCTTTACACCAAATCCAATATTTGTTGCCCTGCCTTTTGCACAGGATTTCTTTTAATGAATCGGGATATGTTTTTCCAATGCAAAAGGAAGTGTAGACAGAATAAATGGATCAGAAGTTTGTTTGCTTGATGACCTGGGCTTTGATCACAGCCCTTTAGTTCCTTGCAGTCTTGGGCCAAGCAGGAGCCATACCAAGCTGTGATACATCCGGAAAGGATGCTTTCTATGGTGCAACTGTAAAAGTTGGTGAGGATCATAGCAGACATGCCAATTTCCTTAGCTTTCTGAGAAAGCAGAGGCACTAGCGGACTTTCTTAACTATAACATCGGATTAGAGGGACGAGGACAGAACTTTTGTTGAGCTATCGGAATTTAATCAGAAATCAACTTCTTCATGTAGGCTAGTAACTTTGTAAGACTTGCTGGTAAGATTGGTTAAGGGTGATTCATTCCTTTGAGATGAGGTCCCTGAGGTTATATTCACAATTGTGTTCTGAGGTTGCCTAGGTGACAACAGTGGGTGGTTAATTGCCAATTAATCTACGTCAGTGACTGATGGTGGAGAATGACCAATCAATGCTTCAGGACTGCAAGGTGGTATTTCCCAGAGAGTAGAAGGGTTCGAAATATCTGAATGGTTCATAATTACCATGATTTACAGTGCCTTGGTACAGAATGTGTCTTGCATATTTAGAAAGCAGAACATCATGAATGCTACAAACTGTCAGTGCCCATTGAAAGTTATTAGTCAGCAATATGTTCAGTTTGCCCAACTCCCATCAGTTTTTGGCTTCCTTCTGTGTTTGGATGAACCCAGAGCAGCCAAACATGTTACAGAGACCTAAACAAGTTGATATTAAGGAGCAGGCAATGGGAAAAGGTCATGGAAAACAGGTTGGTGGTGTCTGAAAATTTGGGACAGACTACAGAGGAGATAGTGGAATCCTGACCCAAAGAAAATCTCATAGAATCCCTACAATACAGAAAGCCTATCAAACCTGCACTGACAACAACCCCTATCCCTGTAACCCCATATATTTACCCTGCTAATCCCCTTGAAATTAGGGTCAATTTAGCATGGCCAATCAACCTAACCCACATGTCTTTGGACTGTGGAAGGAAACTGAGTGCCTAGAGGAAACCCACACAGACATGGGGAGAATGTGCAAACTTTACACAAATAGTGACCAAAGCCAGGAATCAGATCCAAGTCCCTGGCACTGTGAGGCAGCAGTGCTAACCACTTTGCTCCTGTGCCACTCAAATCTCAAACTATTAACACCTCAGAAGAATCTATGTTTTTGAGAAAGTTTGTAGTAACTCCTAGATATTTATTTGAGCTTCCAGAGTATTTGATGGAATTCCACATAACAGACCATATCAAATCTTTTATAATTTTATGATTCATCCCTTAATCTTCTCTATTCCGGAGGGGTGGGTGCAGCTGTTTAATCTTCCTTGGAAGTGTTACAAATGAGGTTGGATGCTTCATGATGATCTACAACGTGTGCCTGGCCTGTAACGTTTTCCATTGAATTTGACTAGGATGAGCATGACAGGTTTCATTCCAAGTTTGATTCATCTGACCCACAAGAACGTTTTATCAAAAGCAATGTTCAATTAAGAATAGTGTTGAAATTTACAGTAAGATAATTAGCAAGGACTCCTAACAATTATAAACAAGAAGCACAACAACCACAAAGGCATATAACTCTTAAGGAAATATCTCTAATGTGCTCCAACCAAAGCCAACATTCAATACACAAAATCCTCCAAATAAACGTAATACAGCATAGGCTAATCTCACTCATTTCAGGAATCCCGCCTCCTTGGTGGAATGCTGAAAAACCTTTGCGAGGTTGCAGTCAAATCTGTTTACCAAAACATAGCTTCTTTAAGACAGAACCAAACAAAGAGGAAAAACAGGGAGAGAAAGGGACTGCTTCTTAGTTTGCTGCTAAACTGCTTCCCAAAATGAAACTGAAAGCACAAAGGAAAAAAAACCCTGTCACCTGACTACCACAAATGAAACTGAAGCCCCTATCACCTGTAGCTTCACCCCCAGTGACATTGCTGAAAGTGTAAGCTGCATGATTTAAAAGAAACCTTTACTAAAGGTACACTCACAGAAGACAGAAGACATAGACACTGGTCTCATTCAAGGAAACCTTGTTTGTTCCTTCACTAGTCCCTCTGCATCAATTTTGTAATACAAATGCCCAAACTGTCTAGAGCAATAACAGTAGATAGCACCTTTAGGTCGAAAGACACTTCATAAGAATATTAGCCATCAAAATTTGACATCGATCCAGCTAAGCAGATGACCAAAAACTGGTCAAAGAAGTAAATCTTAAGAGTACCTTAAAAGAGGAAAGAAAGTAGAAAAATAAAGAGTTTTAGGGTGGGAACACGTGAGCTTAGGGCTGTAGTAGCTTGAGATTCACTTGCTGATGACAGTAGAATTAAAATTGGGGATATAGAACATAGAACATAGAACATTACAGCACAGAACAGGCCCTTCGGCCTTCGATGTTGTGCCGACCAAAATAAAAAGCAATGCCCCTCCAAACTAAACCATTCCCTTCTCTTCCATATACTTATCAATTAACCTCTTAAACGCCACCAAACTTGGCGCATCTACAACAGCTGCAGGCAGGGCATTCCACTCCCTAATCACTCTTTGAGTAAAGAACCTACCTCTGATATCCGTCCTATAACTCATACCCCTTAATTTAAAGCTGTGTCCCCTCGTGCTAGCTTTCTCCATCCTAGGAAAAAGGCTATCACTGTCCACCCTATCTAAACCTCTAATCATCTTATATGCTTCAATAAGATCCCCTCTTAGCCGCCTCCTTTCTAACGAAAACAACCTCAAATCCTTCAACCTCTCTTCATAGGACCTGCCCTCCATACCAGGCAACATCCTGGTAAACCTCCTCTGTACCCTCTCCAATGCCTCCACATCTTTCTTATAATGTGGGGACCAGAACTGCACACAATACTCCAAGTGCGGCCGCACTAGAGTTTTGTACAGTTGCAACATGATGCTGCGGCTCCTAAATTCAATCCCCCTACCAATAAAAGCTAAGACTCCATATGCCTTCTTAACAACTTTATCCACTTGACTGCCTACTTTCAGGGATCTATTGACACATACACCAAGATCCTTCTGTTCCTCAACACTATTAAGAGCCCTACCATTAGCCCTATACTCTACACATTTATTGTTCCTGCCAAAGTGCATTACCTCACACTTTTCCACATTAAACTCCATTTGCCACCTCTCGGCCCAGCTCTGCAACTTGTCCAAGTCTCTCTGCAAACTATAACACCCCTCTTCACTATCTACCACTCCACCGACTTTAGTGTCATCTGCAAATTTACTAATCCATCCCTCAATACCCTCATCCAGATCATTTATAAAAATTACAAACAGCAGGGGCCCCAAAACAGACCCCTGAGGCACACCACTTGTCACCGAACTCCACGATGAATATCTCCCATCAACCACCACCCTCTGTCTTCTATCTGCCAGCCAATTCCTAATCCAATTAGCTAAATCACCCTCTATTCCACACATCTGCATTTTCTGTAGAAGTCTTCCATGGGCCACCTTATCAAACGCCTTACTAAAGTCCATATATACTACATCAACCGCCTTACCCCCATCCACCTCTCTGGTCACTTTCTCAAAAAACTCAATGAGGTTAGTAAGGCATGACCTACCCTTCACGAAACCATGCTGACTATC
This sequence comes from Sphyrna mokarran, assembly GCA_024679065.1. Taxonomy (NCBI): domain Eukaryota; kingdom Metazoa; phylum Chordata; class Chondrichthyes; order Carcharhiniformes; family Carcharhinidae; genus Sphyrna; species Sphyrna mokarran. The sequence continues at coordinate 22,680,685 of JAGIQG010000007.1, read as the reverse complement.
CCCAATCAATTCATTTCTCTCTAAATAACTATAAATCCTATCCCTAATAATTCTCTCCAATATGCCTAAGGCCAGAGTTGGAGAAGAGCTATTTTTTTAAAAAAATAATTTTTGCTATGTGAGCATTATTAGAAAGACAAATATTTAATTCTCATCTCCAACCATCCTCAAAAAAATAGGGATAAGTTGCCTTCTTGAATCACTGCAGCCAAGCTGGTGAAGGTATACCATTTTGCTGTTAGGGAGGGAGTTCCAGAATTTCATCCAACAGATAGAGTAATGTTGCATTTCCAAAAGAAGTTGGTGTGTGACTAAAGCAGTTGTTATGTTCCCATGTATACACTGTTTTTGTTCTTCTAGGTGCTGTTGAAGGAGCCTCAGAACATAATGGGCTGAAGGACATCATGGCAATAGACAGCACGATAGGGAGCCATAGGCAGCACTGTGGCACAGTGGTTAGCACTACTGCCTCACAGTACCAGGGATCTGGGCTTAATCCTGGCACTGGGTGACTCTCTGCATGGAGTCTACACATTCTCCCTGTGTCAGTGCGGGTTTCCTCGGGTGCTCTGTTTTCCTCTCACGGTCCAAAGATGTGCAGATTAGCCGGACTGGCTTTGCTAAGTAGCCCTTTAGAGTCCCAAAATGTGTAGATTAGGGTATTAGTGGAGTAAATACATGGGGTTACATAGAACATAGAACATAGAACAGGAAGTGGGATCTGGGTAAGATGCTCTGTTGGAGAACTGGTGTAGACTTGATGGGCTGAATGACCTCCTTCTGCACTGTAGGATTCTAGGAACAAGCCCTAGAGAGATATGAAAACAAGGATGAGTCATTAAACTCAATGTATTGCTTGTCAGAGAGCCAATGTTATTACATGGGTACAGGGTGATTGAAAAACATTATTCTAAGTGTGGTCTAACAAAGATCCTTCACAAATTCACTGCTTTTGAATTCTGTCACTCTGTGAATGACCTCTCCAGTGCAGATCAGGGGCCTGATTGTATACAGATCAGAATTCTCTGGCCACCTGCTAGCGTATTTCCCAGTAGTGAGAGGTGGCAAGCCACTCTCTATCCAGTGGGATACATTGCTGTTCCAGGGATTCCCATTGTAGCCACTGCAAATACTGGAAAACCTGCAGCAGGGTACATTGCCGGTGGGACTGGAGAATCCATCATTAGTAAACAGCCAGAGAATTCTGGTCACAGTCTAGTTATACTCTTCAATGATTTGTGTATCTGATGGCGCTACATCTTTCAGAATATGAATTCATATCAGGAGGACATATCCTTAGAATTAAAGGTGAACAGTTAAACAATGATGTTGAGAGGTAATTATGCACGAAAAGGGCAAGAAAAATCAAAACAATCTCCATTGTTGCAGCCAGATCTTTCAAATTGATGGCTGATCTCTGCTTGTAATGTATCACATAATCAGAGAATACTACAATGCAGAAGAGGTCCTTTGGCCCATTGAGTCTGCACCAGCACATGAAAAGCCCTAACCTTTCCTAATTCCCATCTAACCCCACTTGCCAGCACTTGGCCAATGGCCGTGAATATTATTCAGTAAGAGGTCTGGCAACACCAATTTTAAATCCAACCGATTTATTTGATAGTAAATCCGCTAGCTTTCAGCGTTTGTGCCTTCGTCAGGCGAATGAGGTGTTCTGGTCTCCAAAAGCACACATATCAGCACAGACAGTTTACAGATTGCTGATCTGTAAACTGTCTGTGCTGATATGTGTGCTTTTGGAGACTAGAACACGTCATTTGCCTGACGAAGGCACAAATGCTGAAAGCTAGCAGATCTACTATCAAATAAATCGGTTGGATTTAAAATTGGTGCTGCCAGACCTCTTACTGAGTTTACCCCAGTCCAACGCTGGCATTTCTGCACCGTGAATGTTATAACATGTCAAGCAATCATCCAGCTACTTTTTAAAGGATGTAAGGCATTCCGTCTCTACTACCCTCCCAGGCAGTGCATTCCAGACTGTCATCACCCTTTGGGTAAAAATGTTTTTTCCTCAAATCCCTCCTAAAAATCCCAGCCCTCACTTTTAACTTGTGTCCTCTCATAACTGATCCTTCAACCAAAGGAAAGAGTTGCTCCCTATCTTCTCTGTCCATACCCCCTTTTAATCTTAAACACCCCAATCAGGTCGGCACTTAGTCTTTCAATAATCAGGTTTGAGGTTGCTAGATTTTTGTTAGACAGATGTAATAAAGGTCATAGAACCAAGGCAGATGAATTGTGATGCAGATTAGTAATGATCTGACTGAATGATGAAGCAAGTCCAAAGAGTTAAATGGCCAATTCCTGTTTTGATCTTCCAATTTGAAATTTCCTGTATTCCTAAAGATGCTACAGAAATGCAGGTTACGTCTTGTACTGGTGCAGGAGGGAATACAGGCAGAATCAACAAAAGATCTTCAAGGAGTTCAGGAAAAAAAATGTATGTGTGAAATAACAAATCCAATCCCAGGTACCCTTTATGGTTCATCATTCGAAACACGCTGACTGGGAGAAGGCTCTTTGAAGTAAACGTCTGTGAAGGAGTTCAGTATTAACAGAACGGTTAAGCAGACAAATTCCTGCATTTGCGATTCATACACGAGAACTATAAAGCTATCATTTGTGATTCCAAAAGTCTTTCAACTACAAATCTTGTTGTCAGGAGATATGTGCTAAAAGAAGGCATCAATGTGCCTTCCTGTTGATGCTCTATCATGTCCCCTAAAGAATACATTTCGAACAAACTCTGTTGTTTCTCAACCTTCTTTTAAGTTTTAAGTTTTCTCATATCCTAAATTCAATGGTTACCTGCATGTATGAAACAAATAACAGAACTTGTTAGAAGAGGTCGTATGTGTTAGGTATCTGAGAAAGAGAAACAGAACTTGTTTGCACCTACTTGCCGAGAATATTTTTCCAGATAAATATTGGTCCTTGTCTGATGTTAGATGTTTGTGTTAAACTTGTCTGAAGAATGGGATTTGCTTACTAATCCATCACTTGATCTGAATACATCGCCTTGTTTTATTTTGCTTTATCCAGGATTTCAGCAGTGTTCAGCCAGGTGAGACACATCCTCTGCTGTTCGGTGCTTCACGCTGATGTACTTGAATGGTGAGCTGCACATGGCATTATTTCCAATAAGCACTGCCAAAGGACTTTTCTGGATGAGATATTGGACAGTATTTAATGGACATGAGGGGGATGGGGAGGGGTAAGGGAGGGATTCTCACCTACCAAATGGAGTTAGAGCATGAGTCCCACGTTGCCTACTTTTGGGAAATGCCAAATTTCAGGCATTACCAGATTTCGTCAGAATCAAGGACCTTTAGAGAGAAAATCTCACACCCTTTTCCCCCCAAAGTTGCTTGTCAGAGAATGCAGCTATGCATTCCTCAGTAGCACCAGTGGGAGCCAGTGGCAGCTGCCAGAAATGCACCCAATCATGCCCAGGATGGCTGAAGAATGCAGACCATCACTGAGTTGGTGATGGCAGGATGGATCGGGGGGCACAGAGAAGGAGGAAAGGTGATCAAGACTAAGGGCAAGGGGTGATACTCAGTATGGCTCCTCTCTTCTGGAGCCAGATTCCTCAAGTTGGCAGAGTGATTTTGAATGAAACAACCCATGAACTCTGCTCTCCCCGTCCCACCCTGCCCGTCTGGGGAACCCGCAAACAAACTGTTGGAATTCACTTCCCCAGAGATCAGTGGAGGCAGGATTATTAAATATGTACAAGGCTGTGTTTGACAGATTTTTTGACTAACAAAGGCAACTGTTGGTTATGGAGGGGATTCAAGCAGAAATGTGGAATTGATGCCACGATTAGAACATAGAACACTACAGCACAAACAGGCCCTTCGGCCCACAAGTTGTGCCGATCACATTTATACCTACCAGACCATAGAAGTATTTGTAACTCCCAATCCCATTAAATCCCATGTACTCATCCAGAAGTCTCTTAAAAGACCCTAGCGAGTTCTCCTCTACCACCACAAAGGCAGCCAATTCCATTCACTCACCACCCTCTGAGTGAAAAACTTACCTCTAACATCTCCTCTGTACTTGCCCCCGAGCACCTTAAACCTGTGTCCTCTCGTAGCGACCATTTCAGCTCTGGGAAATAGCCTCCAAGAATTCAATCTATCTATTCCTCTCAACATCTTATAAACCTCTATCAGGTCGCCTCTCAACCTTTGTCTCTCCAGGGAGAAGAGACCTAGCTCTCTCAATCTATCTTCATAAGGCATGCCTCCCAATCCAGGCAACATCCTTGTAAATCTCCTCTGCAACCTCTCAATACCTTCCACATCCTTCCTGCAGTGAGGTGACCAGAACTGCACTCAGTACTCCAAGTGGGGTCTGACAAGGGTCTTATAAACTTGCAGCATTATCTCCCAACTCCTAAACTCAATCTCTCGATTAATGAAGGCCAGTACACCATATGCCTTCTTGACCACATCCTCCACTTGCGGGGCAGATTTAAGAGTCCTATGGACCCGGACTCCAAGATCCTTCTGCTCCTCAACACTGCCAAAACTCCTACCCTTGATATTATACTCCTTCATCCCATTGGTCCTGCCAAAATGGACCATCACACATTTATCTGTGTTGAAGTCCATCTGCCACTTCTCTGCCCAGTCTTGCATCCTGTCTATGTCTCACTGCAACTTCAGACATCCCTCCAGACTATCCACAACACCACCATTCTTCCTATCATCGGCAAACTTACTACCCATCCCTCCACTTCCTCATCCAGGTCATTTATGAAAATGACAAACAGCAAGGGCCCTAGAACAGATCCCAGGGGCACTCCACTGGTGACTGACCTCCATGCAGAAAAAGACCCATCCACAACTACTCTCTGCCTTCTGCAGGCCAAGCCAGTCCAGGATCCACAAGGCCAAAGCCCCTTGGATTCCATGCCCTCTCACCTTCTCAAGAAGTCTTGCATGGGAGACCTTATCAAATGCATTGCTGAAATCCATGTAAACCACATCCACGGTGTTCAGTCACATTTTCGAAGAACTCAACTAGGCTCGTAAGGCACAATCTGCCCTTAACAAAGCCGTGTTGACTATTTCTGATCATATCGAATTTCTCTAAATGCTCATAAATCCTATCTCTCAGAATCCTTTCCATCAACTTACCAACCACTGAGGTCAGACTCACTGATCAGTAATTGCCCAGGCTATCTCTGTTCCCCTTCTTGAAAATAGGCACCACATCCGCAATCCTCCAATCTTCCAGAACCTCTCCCATCTCCATCAACAATGCAAAGATCAATGCCAGGGGCTCTGCAATCACTTCCCTCACCTCCCACCGTAACCTGGGGTACATCCCATCCGGACCCGGCGACTTATCTACTTTAATGGAATTTAACAGTTCCAACACCTCCTCTTTCTTAATGTCCATATACTCAATCTTTTCAGTTTGCCGCATTCCTGTAGTACAACCCCCCAGATCACTCTCCACTGTGAATACTGAGGCAAAGTACTTATTAAGCACCTCTGCCATTTCTCCTGATCAGATCAGTTGTGATCTGATTGAATGATGGAGCAGGCCAGAGGGGCTGAATGACTTACTCCTGCTCCTATTTCTCACCTAATCATGTTGGTAGAATTATGACTAACATCTTTCTGTGTGTTTCTGTTAGGCCAGTGTCAAACCAGTACCAAGCACTTGGACACTCGATCACAAGGCTAACAGGTTCAATAGGAGTTCTTAATGAAGTAGGAATTTTTAATATTTAAAGTTTATTTATTAGTGGCACAAGTAGGTCTACATTAACATTGCAATGAAGTTACTGTGAAAATCCCCCAGAGTCCCAAGATCAACGAGGACCCAGACTACAGAAAATTATCATGGTTGGAAGTTTCACGTGTTGGATGTTTTGGGAGAATGGGGGAGCAATTTCGGAAGTAAGGGAGGGGGGTGTATCTCTTTCTTCCCAATCTGTAGTCGATTTTTAATACCTTCTTGATGAGGACAATGGTGAAAAAGAGAATGGTTCAGGGTTATAAATACAGACACCTCCAAAGGTTAAATGGTCACATATTTTTACCACTTTGATGATTGATTTCTATTGTCTATTTTCTCAAAAAGCTCTGTCCATTGAGAGAATTGTGATTGGAAGGCACAAAGGGGCAAAAGAAGAGTACACGGACCACATTATCTTAGGCTCGACCCTAACTGAGTTACAGGAAAGCAAGCGCCTGCTGCTGAAACTCTGCTTCAGCTCAACAAGCTGTATGATAAGTGTTCACATTATCCAGGATAATAGTGGCAATACCTTTGAGTATGGTGGTGTAATGGTTCTGCTGTGGGAAAAGTAACTTCAAAGGCTCATAAATTCAAATCTCACCAGGTTAAACAGTGAAATTAAATTAAATAAATCTGGTAATTTGTTGGCTAAAACCATAAAAGTCAATGGATTGTCATAAAGAAAAGCACTTAAATATCCTTCAGGAAAAAGAATCAACCTCCGACAACCAAGCAGCCATGACATTTGGCTTCAATGTTGTGCTCTCGCTGGTGCTATGTTTGGAGGCAGAAAGGGCACGTACTTAGACATGGCCTGATGCAGTGTGCTGGCACGGTGCTTAGCACTGCTGCCTGGCAGCACCAGGGACCCAGGTTCAATTCCAGCCTCTTGCGACTGCCTATGTAAAGATTGCACATTCTCCTCTGCCAGACTTTTATCACCTCGCCTGCCCGGGGCTCGTAAAATCCCACCCGAGACCAACAGAGATTGCCGATTCTGGAGCGGGCATGCCGGCAAAATTCCCATCTCATGTCTGCACGGGGTTTCCTCCGGGTGCTTTGATTTCCTCCTACAGTCCATAGATGTGTGGGTTAGGTTGATTGGTCACACTAAATTGCCCCTTAGTGTCAGGAAGAATATTACATTATAGTGATTCGATAATTCTATGAAGCCTGATACGTTTCCACCTCCACCAGAATTACTGGGTAGGAAGGTCCTTGGCCAACCTTCGGGTCACACTGCCAATTGAACCCTATAAGTAGCTATTTAATGACCATTTAAGGGCTTCATCACACCACCATTAAGATTAACCCAGCTGCAGGTGTGCCTGTTGTCATGCGCCGTATACGACAGGTGAATCTGTGTGTCTATTTGTCATCTCAGTGTTTTGGGGGTGGGGGGGTTGTTCCTTGATCAAAGGAGCTCAGCACCTGATCAATGGACTGGACGTAGAAGGGGGAAGGTTTAGGGTTCCTCCCTTATTTCTGACCTTTCTTCTCCCTCCTCCACAACACCCAACCTGTGAAACTCCCTGCTTCATTTCTTTCCTGGAATCTGGTTTCTCCATAATCTTGGATTCTGGGATCAGGGAGAAGGGGAAGACTCTGTGAAATGGCAGATGGTGGGGAATCTCCTTCTGATGACACCACCAATATCCTCCTTAGTGATGTTGCTTGTGCACAAGAGCTGCCGGACTCTGGTTGGCCGCATGCTCTCTCTAGCTTGGTCATTATCCTTGGGGTCTTGATTCCAGAAGAAGTCCCACCTCTGGCCTCGCCACTGCCTGATTGGCTTATAGTTCAGCGAACCTTCCAGAAGTGGCAACATGGGTCTTTCCAGCCAACAAGCAAATCCCCGCACCCAACATCCCTCCCCCATACCCTCCCCAATTCTCAACAACATTCCTCCCAATCTATAGTCAATTTTTAATACCTTTTTAGATCGTTTATGAAGCCACTTGGTTATTAGGGGTGTTAATGAGGAACCAGAAATGTTGCTCTCAGAACAAATTTACAAGAAAACGTTCCACAAGATCAGTTCTGCTGCTCCATGTGCTCGTAACAAAACAGCATAACTTAAATGTCCAACAATAGAGGGTCAAAATCTGTGTTTGATGGTTGGGAAATGTTCGTTGAGTGGAGGGAAACAAAATGGCCTCAAGTTAACGTAGTTAGCAATGGAATGTCAAAGCTATATATTTCATTTTTGCAGGAACAGCTATCTAGTCCATGAGCAGACAAGTCAGCACTAATCAGAACTGTTGATAAGTGATCAGCCTACTCATGGGATTCAGCTCCATATACCCACCAAAACTACCTACTCCCACCTCTGTAATACCATCCATCAATGATCCTTTCTCGCAGCTTTCATTACCACTAGACCTGACTGTCCCAATACTCTTCTAATCAAATAGTAACCTCTACTATGTCTACTGGAATAAACACAGTAAGAAGTCTCACAGCACCAGGTTAAAATCCAACAGGTTTATTTGGAAGTTTGGAATGGTCAAACTCCGAAAGCTAGTGGCATTTCCTACCAAATAAACCTGTTGGATTTTAACCTGGTGTTGTGAGACTTCTTACTGTGTTTACCCCAGTCCAACATTGGCATCTCCACATCATACCTACTGGGGGCGGGATGGTGGCACAGTGGGTAGCACTACTGCCTCACAGCACCAGGGGTCTCGGTTTGATACCTGGCTTGGTCACTGTCTATGCGGAGTTTACACATTGTCCTCGTGTCTGCGTGGATTTCCTCTGGGTGCTCCGGTTTCAACAAACAAAGAACAAAACAGCCCAGGAAACAGGCCCTTCGGCCCAACGAGCCCGCGCCGCCACAATCCTCTCACAATTTGAAAGACATGCTGGTTAGGTGCATTGGCCATGCTAAATTCTGCCTCAGTGTACCTGAACAGGTGCCAGAGTGTGACAACAGGGGGATTTTCAGGATAACTTCATTGCAGTGCTAATGTAAGCCTACTTGTGACGAATAAATAAACTTTTAAAAAAACTTTACCTCTGTAAACATGAGTATAGCAAAAAATTATTGCCTGTATTATAATTCACTCCAACTCCTGTCCATCCATCAAATATGCACTCACTGAGCCATGTTTGTTCCCATCCAGCAAAACATTAATTTTAAAATACTAACCTGGTTTTTAAATCCCACCATAGCTTCACCCCATTTCACAGCATGACTCCAATCTGACACCATTGCTCTCTGTAATCTTCTCCACACCAATAACCATGGGTCCATTTCTATGTTCGTAAATCAGGCTGGTCACCCTGAATTGCTGCAATTACGTAGAATATGGCATGATGATTTTAGGTTGACAGCACATCACTCTTGCACCTCCAAGAAAATGGAAAGTGTGCGGATGCAGAAATTGAAAACCTGTCCACCTTTTGAAAAAAATATCTAGTTCACCTATTGAATATGAGGTGACACAGTAGCACAGTGGTTAGCACTACTGCCTCACAGCATCAGGAAAATGGAACACCCAGAGGAAACCCACGTAGACATGGGGAGAACATGCAAACTCCGCACAGACAGTGACTCAAGCCAGGTAGCAAACCCAGATCCATGGTGCTGTAAGACAGCAGTGCTAACCACTGTGCCACAATCCTGCCCCCAGCAGACACAATAGAGGTTGTTATTTGGCTAGGAGTGTGTTGGAATAGTCAGGTCTAGTGGTACGAAAGCTGCAAAAAACAATCGTTGATAGATGGTGTTACAAAGGTGGGAGTAGGTAGTTTTGTGTCACTCTCTGTGAGAACTTTGCATATTCTCCCCAAGTCTGTGTGGGTTGTCTCTGGGTGCTCCAGTTACTTCCCATAGTCTGAAAGTGCGCTGGTTAGGCGCATTGACCCGAATAGGCGCCGGACTAGGGGACTAGGGGAATTTCACAGTAACTTCATTGCAATGTTAATGTGAGCCTTATTTGTAACTAAGCAATAAACTTGCTTTATGTTAAAAAGAAAACAATTGCAGAAATTTTCCATTGCCCCCTCCATCTCTACATGGGACAGCTTATTGGCACAACAGTTAACTCTGCTGCCTCACAGTGCCAAGGGCCTAGGTTCAATTCCCAGCTTGGGCGACTGCATGTGTGGACTCTACACGTTCTCCTTGTGTCTACATGGTTTTTTTCTGAGTGTCCCAATTTCCTCCCATGCTCCAAAGATGTGCACATTAGGTTGATTGGCTGTGCTAAATTGCCCCTTATTGTCAGGGGTTACCTGGTAAGAAAGTGGGATTATGGGGATAGACCTTGGGAGGAATTGTGATCAGTGCAGATTCGAAAGACGTCTTTCTGCACTGTAGGGACTCTATGATTCTATGACCTTTTGTGTGTTGCATAGGAAAAAAGTTGCTTCATGCCAGATCTGAGGAGGTGTCTAGATTGGATGAAAAGGCCAGAAACTGGTTGTATGTAACAGCAGAGCCTGCTGCTGAACGTTCAATATTTTTTTCAAAAGGTGGACAGGTTTTCAATTTCTGCATCTGCACACTTTCCATTTTTCCAAAAGTATTGCTTCTTGCCTATTATACAGACAAAGCATACTGTTCATAGAGTATACAGGGGAGAAGGAAAGGAGAAGGTGCAGAATATATTGTTGCAGTCAGTGCTAGGGTGAAGAGAAAGATCAACTTAATATATGGTAGGTCCATATATATAGGACATCTGATGGAAGCAGGGAAGGAGCTGTTCTTGAGTGGGTTGGTACATGTCCTTTTGTATCTTTTTCCTGACAGAAGAAGGTGGAAGAGAGAATGTCCAGGGGGTGTGGGATCCTTGACTATGCTGGCTGCTTTTCCGAGAAAGTGGGAAGTGTAGGTAGAGTCAATGGATGGGAGGCTGGTTTGCATGTTGCCAGTATTAGTTAGTGTTAATCCATTAAACACGTTATACTAATAAATTTGGCATTTGTGATGGTGAAAACAATATCTAAAATTGTAGGAAAAGTAATTTGACTGAAAGCTATCATAAAATTTTATGGTATCAATGATGAGGAACTACGCTTAACTTTATATACTCTGCAAGTTATCATGGAACAATGGAACACATTTGATTGATCCACAAATCTCTTTACATTTTGCACATATACAGGATGAAGTCTTAATTGTTCTATGTAAATACTGGGAAATACAGCACTGTAATTTTCAATCTACGTAACAGAAGCTTCATTCAGTCACATTCGCTTTGACTAAAACAAATGTGGATTGAGTGTGTAAATATTGGAGCTTCGTGATCATTCTAGAGTAATAAATTGGAAATTTAGCAAAAGTGCCATTTGGATGCCTATTAAAATGCCTGTGTAGCATCCTAAAATTGACTAAAACCAGATGAATTAATCAGCAGAAAATGAAATGGAGAGTCCCTATTACAGTAGCAAAGATGTGGTGCTATTAGAGTGGCACAGTGGCACAGTGATTAGCGCTGTTGCCTCACTGTACCAGGGATCTGGGTTCGATTCCGGGCTTGGCTCACTGTCAATGTGGAATCTGCACATTCTCCCCGGGCAAAGACATATGGCCTCGCTCATCCCAAAACCGTAAAATCCTGCCCAAGGTCAACAGGTCTCCCTGTGCTCCGATCTCTTGCCTGCTCCAATTCCCATGGCAGGCCTGGCTGGTAAAATTCCAGCCTCAGGGTCTGAGTGGCTTCCTGCCACAGTCCAAAAGATGGGCTGGTTAGGTGCATTGTCCATGCTAAATCCTCCTTCCCGAACAAGTGCCAAAGTTTGGCAATTACAGGATTTCACAGTAACTTCATTGCAATGTAAGCCTACTTGTGACACTAATAAATAAACTTCAAACTTATTTGGTTTTGCTTTTGTGCAAACATAATCGACCTTAAACTGTTGATTGTTACGTCAAACATGGCAACCTGTAATAGAAAAAACAAACTCTTCTTTCCCTGGCTTTGTGTGTGGCAATAGAACACTTTATTTCATTGTGCTGTGATACAATAGCCTCTGAAATGTTACTTCAAACGACTGCCATCTACTAAAGGCTTGTTCGCAGAATAATTTTCCACAGAGCTGTTGAGGTTACCTAAGCAGGGACTATGCAGTAATTCCCTACAATTAGTATGCCAGTACTAATGCCAGTTAGAATCCCTGTTCCCCATTTTAATTTGATGTCAAACGTAAATTAGACATCCATTAGAATGCTGAATATAATCATTCCAAATAAACGACAGGAAATGAATCATCTCATCTTTTGATAATGAATCAGCCGCTCTTTCCCTGTCAGAAGACAACGTGGAATTGTTACAAATCCCATTGAAACACGAGGATTTTTTTTTTAAATGCCACCGATACATTCAATAATTTATGAAAAAAAATGACAGATAACATTGCAGGCACAGCGCATTATGTCTACACAAGCTGAAAGAATGCTGCCCCTCAGTAAAGTGTTTCAAGGTCTTCCCATTCAAATATCTACAAGTATTAACAGGAAGATGTGGGTAAATGTGAGGTTATCCACTTTGGTGGCAAAAAGAGGAAGGCAGTATTATCTGACTGGTGATGGATTAAGGGAGGAGAATGAGCAATAAGACCTAGGTCTCATTATACACCGGTCGATGAAACTGAGTGCGCAGGTGCAACGGGCAGTGAAGAAGACAAACAGTATGTAGGTCTTCACAGTGAGAGGAATAAAATAGAGGAGCAGTGATGTCTTGCTCCAATTATTCTTTTCAGTTTATGATTCTGGAGAATCATGGAGCCTGCCAAACTGGCAATTCTTTTGATTACAATTGAGCTACAGCAGCGGCAACAATGTACCACTGCACATGGCTAAAACCAGACATGAGGAGATGGGTGGGCATGGGTGGGGGAGGGGGTGAGGTGGGGGAGAGGCTGGGCCCATTGCCCTGCTGGGAGTAGAACAAGAGATGGTTAAGCCTCGATGGAGGTATTACCGGTGTCAGGTATTCTGAGCTGAATGTTTTGCTTCCAGATGTTGAAGGTCTACTGCAAGAGAAATTTGCCTTTGTCTTGGGGGATGTTGGACCGTCTGTGTCAGGTGATGCAAGAGCTGGCACCATACTGACTGGACGGTCAGCCATTGCCTGTGACCCTTAAAGTTACCTCCACTCTGAACTTCTATGCCATTGGTTTATGTTAAAGCTATGCAGGTGACCTTTATGGCACATCCCAATCAACAGACCACAAGTGCATGCGGAAGGTCACAGATACACAGTCCACATGTACATCAACATGGAATGGGACCAGGCGAGCCAGGGGAATGCTGACAGCTTTGTCATTATTAACTCACAAAATACTGACCAAAGCAATGCTTGCTAATGGTGACATTCACTGGGGGTATCGTTGTCTCTACTTCAACATGGGGTGAACATCAGATCATAAGATCATAAGAGATAGGAGCAGAAGTCAGCCACTCGGACCATCAGTCCTGCTCTACCATTCATTAGGATCATGGCTGATTTGATTTTGGCCTTAAATCCACTTGCTTGCCTGTCCGCCATTGATTGTCTTGTCAATTGGAAAGCTGCCTAACCCAGCCTACAATATATTCAAAGCCCCAAGCTCCATGTTGCTTTGTGAGAGAAGGCAACAAAGTAGGGCAGTGGTTAGCTCTGCTGCTTCACAGCCCAGGGACTGGTTTTGATTCCTGGCTTGGATCACTGTCTGTGTGGAGTTGCACATTCTCCCCATGTCTGCATGGGTTCACTCCAGGTGCTCCAGTTTCGTGCAAAGGTCGTGTTGGTTAGCCACATTGTTTATGCTAAATTCTCAGTGTACCCAAACAGACACCAGAGTGTGGCGACTACAGGGTTTCCACAGGAATTTCATTCTAGTTTTAATGTAAGCCTGCTTGTGGCATTAATAAAAATAAGTAAATAAACTGTCTGCATGGATTTCCTGCGGGAGCTCCAGATTCCGTTCTCAGACCAAAGACATGCAGGTTAGGTGGATTGGCCATGCTGAACTGCCCCTTAGTGTCAAAAAATGCATAGTTTAGGGGATTAACAGGGTAAATACGTGAGGTTACGGTGATAACTCCTGGATAAGATGCTCTGTCAGAGAGTCAGTGTGGACACAATGGGCCAAATGGCCATCTTCTGCACTGTCTGCTTTCTAATCATCTCCAAGATTCAAATATTAAATGAAGAATGTATGTGATTCAAAGTACTAGATTCATTCCAGGGTCAGGCACAACTTAATTAGAAATTAAGAATTTGGAATTTAGATATTTTGAGTGGGTTTTAAGAGGGTTTTATATTTCAAAACACTGAATTACAGCTGTTCTGAATAATCCTTTGAACAAGTAATCTCACAATTCAGAGAAGGTTTGAAATGGCTCAGTAACTGGAACCGGTATCTGTAAAACATGGATCAGCACCAGAAATCTCGATCTCTGCAGCACCTTTTCAAAAATGGAAAGCAAGCTTGGAAGCCATGATAGATTGCAAACTTATTTCACCAGAATGATTTGGACGGAAGGAAGGGAAAAGGCAGACTGGGCACAACAGAAATGGAAGTTTTTAACATGCAAAATTATGTGAGGATTAAAGAGTAAATCAGAGAGTGAATGGATTAATACATCACAGTAGCACAGTGACTAGCACTGCTGTCTCACAGCTCCAGGGACCCAGGTTCAATTCTTGCCTCGAGTCATGTCTATGCTAGTTTGCGCATTCTCCCCATGTCTGCATGGGTTTCCTCCGGTGCTCTGGTTTCCAACCCAATCCAAAAATGTGCTGGTAAGGTTAATCAGCCATGCTAAATTGACTCTAGTATCAAGGGGATTAGCAGGATAAATGTGTGGGCTTACAGGAATAGGGTCTGGGTGGAATTGTGGTCAGTACAGAACCGATGGACTGAATGGCCTCCTTCTTTACTGTCAGGATTCTATGATATTTAATTGGTGAAATTGCTGATAATGTGATAGTCAGGAAAGACATGAATGAATCATCTGATATATTTGAAGGAGTTATAAAGTTCTTTGGCAGTTGCTTTAACCCACAGAATGACAACATTTTAAAAAGTGCATAGTTTAACAGGAGCATCGTGAAATCTGGAGAATTTATGATCACATTTATCAATAATTCATATTGGCTGAAGGCTATGAATACGATGACATTAAATCTGAGTAGATAAGAAACCTCACAGTAGTTAGGTAACTGATAATGTGAAAGTTTATTTACTGGTGTCACAAATAGACTTAAATTGACATTGCAATGAAGTTATTGTGAAAATCCCCTTGTCGCCACACTGTGGCATCTGTTCGAGTATACAGAGGGAGAATTTAGCATGGCCAATGCACCTAATCAGCATCGCTTTCAGACTGTGGGAGGAAACCGGAGCACGGGGAGGAAACCCAGACAGACACGGGGACAATGTGCAGACTCCACGCAGCTAGTGACCCAAGCCAGGTTATGAACTCAGGTCCCTCAGCGGTGAGGCAGAAGTTCGACCACCATGCCACCGTGCACCCTAATAGTCTTTCTGACCTGCTTCAATCCAAAGGAGATTAAAATTTGGAGAAAATGGTACAGACAGTCAGACAATCCAAGGTCCAACAGCAAAATAGAGTCATTTTGAGAGGGGAAGACAAAGCGTGGTACAAAATATTCCCACACTAAGAGCCCAGCTCATTCAACAGTAAAATGCAAATTTCATTGTAGGACAAAGGAAATTACACACAGTTTAAGCTCCAGATGGCAGTAAACCTTGCCAGGGGTTCAATGCCAAAATTCTCACAGGTATTAATAGTGTCCTGCAAGGATGGCAGAATGCTTCCAATTGAAATGGTCATTTCTGAAAAAGAACACTTTAAACATACAGAGGATCACCAGAGAATTTTCAAACAAAGGTCGTCAATGAAATAGAAGAGACAGACCAAGACAAAGAACAAGAATACTTCCACTGCGAGATCATAAAAATCCCAGAAATATCTTCCAGAGTGTTGGCATGTGTATGAATGAATGGCCACATTGCTAATTTTCAACACAGGGCCAGTCTGACAATCCTGCCTGATAGAGAATTGTAGCTAGCCAAATTCCAGCTGCAGACAACAGGCAAGAGCAGGAAAGGATGTCCTGAGGCATGGTACATTGGGGAGACCATGCAGACGCTACGACAACAGATGAATGAACACTGTTCGACAATCACCAGGCAAGACTGTTCTCTTCCTGTTGGCGAACACTTCAGCGGTCACGGGCATTCTGCCTCTGATCTTCGGGTAAACATTCTCCAAGGCGGCCTTCATGACACATGACAG
This sequence comes from Sphyrna mokarran, assembly GCA_024679065.1. Lineage (NCBI taxonomy): Eukaryota > Metazoa > Chordata > Chondrichthyes > Carcharhiniformes > Carcharhinidae > Sphyrna > Sphyrna mokarran. The sequence goes on along the minus strand of JAGIQG010000007.1, from coordinate 22,664,643 downwards.
CGCAGAGTCGCTGAGCAGAAACTGATAGCCAAGTTCTACACACATGAACATAGCCTCAATCGGGATCTTGGGTTCATGTCACACTATCTGTAACCCCCATGACTTACCTGAACTTGTAACATCTCACTTACTGTCCTGTCTGGAGACAGTACACATTTTTTTAACCTATGCTTAATGCTATTCCACTCACATTGTCTGCACCTTTAAGACTTGAATAGTAGACTAGCTGTAAAGACTCACATTTTAATCAGTACTCTGTAAACTATATATGCCTTTGTATGCCCTGTTTGTGAGCAGAACTCTCTATTCATCTGACAAAGGAACCACATTCCGAAAGCTTGTGGTGTTTACTACCAAATAAGCGTGTTGGACTTTAACCTGGTCATGTGGAACTTCTTATTCTGTTTTCCCCAGTCCAACACCAGCATCTCCACATCATGACAATAGACTTATCATTGCATGATCCTGAAAGGTCCAGACTACCAGTTCTGAGCATGGTCAAGGGGCAATGACATAGTGATGTTATCGCTATATTTTAATCCAGAAACACAGCTAATGTTCTGGTTTGAATCCTACCATGGCAGATGGTGGAATTTGAATTCAATTTTTAAAAATATCTGGAATTAAGAGTAAAAGCCAGACACTGGAATCTGAAAGCAAAAGAGAAAATGCTGGAAAATCTCAGCAAGCCTGACAGCATCTGTACGGAGCAAAAATAACTGACGTTTTGAGTTGACAAAGGGTTGTCTGGATTTCAAACACCAGCTCTTTTCTCTCCTTATGCATATTGACAAACCTGCTGAGATTTTCCAGCATCTTCTGTTTCGATTTCTGGAATTAAGAATCTATATGACCATGAAAATATTGTTGATTGTCAAACAAACTCATTTAGTTCACCAATGTCCTTTAGAAAAGGAAATCTGCCAGCTTTATCTGATCTGGCCTACATGTGACTCCAGAGCCACAGTAATGTGGTTGACTGTCAACTGTCCTGTGAAATGGCCTAGCAAGTCACTCAGTTCAAGGGCAACTAGACATGAGCAATAAATGCTGGCCAGCCAGCAACTTTCATGTCCTATGAATTAATAATAAAGAAAATAGACTCAGACCCTTCCAATGTCAGAACATGTTAATATTGGAGATGCTACATGTGATTCACAAAGATGAATTTTCTTTCTTGAGTCAGGTTGTCTCTTTTGCCTTCAATCTCATCAAAATAGCAAACAGGATCAAAGTACAGACTGTAATCGAGTATATCAAGTTAGAGGCTCTCAGAATAGCCAACAACACTGCTGAGTTTGGCTGGCCGGATTTTTATTGAGGCAAACAATCCAAATCCTTTCCAAACCTTCTTCAGCCTGAAGAGGAATTGGACTTGCTGGATCATTGAGTACCTGAGTGAGACCATCACTGAGCGAATCATCAGGATGGATCCAAATTGAAACCCAGGTGGATAGGCAATGCTGCTACAATCTCACATTCATCTGTCAACAGTGGCTTTGCAATAAGTTCATTCACACAGATCCATCTATTAGAACGGAAGGTTGAGGGTGAAAATAATCAAATGGTTTCAGAACTAAAAGGAAAACACAATCAGGTTCTCGGGCTGCGCTCCCTCCAAAAACCAGAGAATCTCACCCCAGATAATGAACTTTTGCAAAGTTTACTCCCTGCCCACTACAATTCCCATGGTAGGTGGGATTGGAGAATTCCCTCCAAGATGAGATTGATCTTCTGATGAAATGTCATCCAGACTCGAAGCATTGGCTCTATTCTCTCTCTCTTTACAAATGCTGTCAGATCTGCTGAGATTTTCCAACATTTTCTGTTTTTGTTTGCGGTCATCTACATTCAAGATTCTGACCGCATCTGGGTGATTGCAGTTAGAAAGACAGCCAGACGGTTAATCAATTCCCCCTCACCTCAGGAAACTATAACCCAGGATTCCCCAGAACTTCAAGAACTAGAGATTACACGGACTCATCACTCTAAAGGCATAGCATTGCAGACAAAATGCAACTTTATAAGACTCTTGTCAGACCCCACTTGGAGTACTATGTGCAGTTCTTGTCGCCTCATTACAGGAAGGATGTGGAAGGTATTGAGAGGGTGCAGAGGAGATTTACAAGGATGTTGCCTGGATTGGGAGGCATGCCTTATGAAGATAGGTAGAGGGAGCTAGGACTCTTCTCCCTGGAGAGACGAAGATTGAGAGGCGACTTGATAGAGGTTTATAAAACGGTGAGAGGAATAGATAGGGTGGATTCCAGGAGGCTATTTCCCAGGGCTGAAATAGTCGCTACGAGAGGACACAGATTTAAGGTGCTGGGCAGCAAATACAGAGGAGATGTTAAGGATAAGTTTTTCACTCAGGGGGCGGTGAGTGAATGGAATTGGCTGCCGTCAGTAGTGGTGGAGGTGAACTCACTGGGGTCTTTTAAAAGACTTCTGGATGAATACATGGGATTAAATGGGATTGAGAATTACAGATAGTTCTATGGCCTAATAGATATGGGTATGATCGGCGTAACTTGTGGGCTGAAGGGCCTGTCTGTGCTGTAGTGTTCTACGTTCTGTGTTCTAAAATTGTTAAAAAGAACCAGTAACAACTTATTGAACTAGAATAAGGAAAGGAGTCCATGTAAAGAAATGGATCATAGAATCATCGAATCACTACAGTGTAGAAGGAGGGCATTTGGCCCATCAAGCCTGCATCAACAACACCCACTCAGCACCTAAACCCTGTAACACCACATATTTACCTGGCTAATCCCCCTAACCTACATATCTTAGTATACTAAGGGACAATTTAACAAGGCCAATTAACCCAGCCTACATGCTTGGATTGTGGGAGGAGACTGGATCAGCTGGAAGAAACCCTCACAGACATGGGGAGAATGTGCAAACTCTGACCATGAAAGGAAAACTATTGATAGGTAAAAGGATAACAGCAAGGAGAGAAAGAAAATGAACAAGTGTTGAATCTCAAATTAACAACATAAAGAAACTGCAGCTTTGACTGAACATCAGCCAATTCAGAACAAACAGCTAGGTTGAGACAATCAATTCTCCAAACTTCAAATGATCAGGGACAGCCAAGAAATTTCCAGGTGCTTTAAACCTATGATGTCAGACATTAGTTGGAGAGTGGGCAACATGTAGAGTCATAAAATCTCTACAGTGCAGAAGGAAGCCATTTAGCTTCTTGAGTCAGCCCCAAAAATAATCCCACCTAGGCCTTATTCCCATAAACTCCTCACATTCACCCTGCTAATCCCTTTAACCTACATATCCTGTGACACTAAGGGACAATTTAGCATGGCCAATCAACCTAATTGCACATCTTTGGATTGTGGGAGGAATCTGGAGCACCTGGAGGAAACCCATACAGACACAGGGAGAATGTACAAACTCCACACAGACAATGACCCAAACTAGGAATCAAATCCAGGTCCATATTTGTTTGGAGACTAGGAAGGAAGTGCTGTATTAGGCTGTTCAGGACTGAAAGGGTTAGTTTGAAACTGGGGAAATAGTACACATATGGGATAATGTAAAGCCACATGATTAGCAGTGTCACTGGGTGAATAATCCAGAGACCCAGAGTAAAGATCTGGAGATCTGCTTCAAACTCCACCATGGTAGATGGTGAAATTCAAAATCATTGAAAATCTGAAATTAAAAGTCTGATAATGCTGTAAAACTATTATCGATTGTCATAAAAAAACAATTTGATTTGCCAATGCTGTTCAGGGAAGGAAATCTGCCACCTTTTCCTGGTCCAGCCTACAGGTATTTCAAGATCCACAGCAATATGGTTGACTATTAAATGTCCTTTGAAATGGCCAAGCTACTCAGTTCAAGGGCAATTAACGAAAGGCAATAAATGCTGACCTAGCTGGCAATGCCCATATACCCGAAAGAATTTTTAAAAAGTCCAGTCGTAGGCTGGATGGAGATGGAGCTTGGCTTGGACTGAAAAAATTTATTGTAATGTGTAATTATTTTCAGCCTAAATGTATTTTAACCTTTTCCTGAGATAACCCCACAACAACATACAACATGAACCTACAACCTGGGCTTTGACTAAGGGTCATCTGGGCTCGAAACCTCAGCTCATTAATAGAGTCATAGAGGTTCATACCATGGAAATAGGCCCTTTAGCTCAACTTGTCCTCGCCGCCTTTTTTTTAAAACTCCTGAGATAATCTCAATTGCTCACATTTGGCCCATATTCCTCTCTACCCATGTAATTATCTAAATGCTTTTTAAAAGACAAAATTGTACCAGCCTCTGCTACTACCTCTGGCAGCTGGTTCCAGATACTCACTATCCTCTGTGTTAAAAAAAGTACCTCTCTGGACACTTTTGTATCTCTCCTCTCTCTCCTTAAACCTATGGCCTCTAGTTTTAGACTCTCCTACCTTTGGGAAAAGATATTGACTATCTAGCTGATCTGTGCCTCTCATAATTTTATTGACCTTTATAAGATCACCCCTCAGCCTCCTACTCTTCAGAGAAAAAAGTCCCAGTCTATCCAACCTTTCCTTATGACCCAAACCATCAAATCTCAACAGCATCCTAGAAAATCTTTTCTGCACTTTTTCTAGTTTAATAATATCACGTCCATAATAGGGTGACCAGAATTGTACACAATATCCCAAGTGTGGCCTTGCCAATGTCTTGCACAATTCAGCAAGACATTCCAACTCCTGTCTTCAATGTCCTGACCAATGGAACCAAGCATGCCAAATGCCTTCTTCACCATTCTCTTTTCCACTTTTCTCTCCTTGCACAAGGTGCCAGACCTGCTGAGATTTTCCAGCATTTTTGCTTTTGGTTTCATGATCCTACAACCCTGTTCTGTAAAGATCATGGGCAGGATTTTACTGCTCGCTCAACCCGAAACTGTAAAATTCCGCCCAAGGTCAATGGATCTTTTGTCCGCCCCTTGCCCACTCTGAATCATGTAGCGGGTGGGCCAGCAAAATTCCAGCCCATGTAACAATTAAGATCAAATGCACTGCAGCACCTTAACATACTGAATTCTCACCTGAATGTGCGCCACTAGTAAATGAGCAAAACTCATTCATTGTGCATTAAATCCTTGAGTTCAGCACTCAGATGATCCATACTCTCCATGCTTTCTTTCTATTTACAGGACATCCTTTCAATCAGCCCAAAATTATTTCGCTGAACTCTTCCCACACAGCCTAAGATGCCTCCCCAATCAGTATTTTTCAAGTTTGTTTTTCAAACTGTGTCATTTTTCATTGATTGTGAAAATGGGTATCTGAACCTTTGTAGTGACAACAGTTTCTAACTTCCCCCCATTATCCATCAGTTTTTCCCATCATCCATCATAACCTCTGCCTACTCATTGCCATTCCTCATGTCACTATCCAACCAATGCCCCTGTTATCCTTGATCCCATCTTTGTTCATGTTGATATTCATGTTCACCCCCACACCCGACGGTTAATGCCCCCCCATTTATCAACTTGACCTTTCCTCTTCTTAAGGTCACATGCATAGTTACTTTTCAGAAACTTCCCATGAGACCATCATTACCCATTGTAACCCCAACCCCCATGCCTTTTCAGTACCAGCATACAGGCTCCAGATGCCTCCGCTGAACATGATTGTGCTCTCTGCTTTACAATCCTATGACTCGAACCCTCAGAGCTGGATGTCTCAGGTAACTGACACCTTGGATGACACAATGGCACAGTGGTGAACACTATTGCCTAACAGCATCAGGGACCCAGGTTGAATTCCTGGCTTGGGTCTCTGTCTATGCAGAGTCCACACATTCTCCTCGTATCAGTGTGGGTTTCCTTCAGTTATTCCCGTTTCCTCCTATAGTCTAAAGGTGTGCAGGTTAGGTTGATTGGCCGAGCTACATTGCCTCTTAGTGTCAAGGGGACTAGTTAAGGTAAATGCATGGGGTTATGGGGATAGGGCCTGGGTGGGATTTTGCTGGATACAGACTCAATGGGAATGGCTACCTTCCGTAGGGATTATAGACTCAGAAAGGTATTTCTGGAGACTGACAGCAGGATAGAAAATAGTCCCCAGACCACATTCTGTGCATAACTGTTACTATCTAAAAAAGCGTTCTGTGGTCCAAAGACCAAGACAGACGAGCCATTCAGAGTCCTTTAAGAAGGCATCTACCTGCTCGAGACAAACTTGAAAATGTCCCCAGCAGTGTGATCCCTCCATCCCGTAAGTATCTTTGAAATATGTCCCTGACAATGTGGCCTCAGTTCCTGGACAACTCTGACTCTTCCTAGTAATTCTTGCCTCCTGAGAGCTCACTACTCTGTTCCTTACCCACCTCCGAGGGCTGTTTCCACTTCACTCACTCTCTCTTTATTCTCCCCATCCCGCCATTCTCATATCTATCTTACCCCTCGTCTATCATGTTCACCATCCCCCCCGCCCCACAATATTGTCTCTGTCTCACGTCTCCCTGCTGGCCTTGCCTCCCATGCCTTGGTGCAACCTTTTCAACAGGCACCCAATATTTTACTAACAGCATCGACTGACTTCAAAGTCCTGACTGAAATGAAGACTGCCAATTGTGGGGGAGATACATAAATCCGATGAGTTGGCCATTTAATGAGCAGTCCTGAGATGCAAGTGTGGCTGCCAACATTACTCAGTGGCAAGTACAATCTGCCTTTAACTTGCCATGAAATTGTGGTGAGGAAAATTCCCAAGTAATATCCTACTGGCAGTGTGATTTGTGGCAGTGGAGGTGGCCTACTATTAGCTAGTGGTGGCTGCATAGAATCTCTACAGTGCAGAAGGAGGCCATTCAGCCCATCTGCACTTACCCTCCAAAAGAGTATCTCACTCATGCCCACCCCTCTGCCTTTTGCCTAAACTCTGTGCTTTGACCATGATTAATCTACCCAATTCACACGTCCCTAAATGTAAGGGGCAATCTAGCATGACCAAGCTATCTAAGCTGAATACCTTTGGATTATGGGAGGAAACTGGAGCACCTGGGGGAAAACCACACAGACACTGGGAGAATGTGTGAACTCCACACAGAAAGTGACCCAAGGCTAGAATCAAACTCAGGTCCCTGGTGCTGTGAGGCAGCAACACTAACCACTGTGCCACCATGACCCTCACTTCCACCACATCTATAGTTAATATTGGGGGTGAATTTCTCCGGAAATCCTAGCAAATACGGGACATGCCACAGAAAGATCCATTGACCTTGGATAGGATTTTCCAGTTTTGGAGTGAGTGGGGCTGGAAAATCCCACATTGAGTTTTAACATTCCATCTGAGGTGGAATCTCACTTGCCTGCCATCCCTCCAATTCTTCCTTCTCAAAATAGCAGCCCCAAAAGAATTGCAAATTGTAACAGCGACAGCAAATAATAACCGTGCCAAAACCTCTGGCCAGAAACCTGAGCAAAAATAATTTGTTTTTTTTTTAAATTGCCAACATACCCTGCAGAAAACCACTTGATTTTCTGACTTTTGTTGGCAGCAATTGAAAATAAGCTGTCAGCTCACAGCACAAAGTAGTGGTTTCAGAAACATTTGCTTTACACTCATGACAAAATACGCATCACACTCCCGGTGAGAATTGTGGAAAGTTACACCCATCCCCTCAGGATTGAAGTTCAATTCCAACACTCCCAACTCTCCAGAATGCCTTGATTGAAAAGCATGCTGTCACCCATAGCTTTTCCATCAGCTTCAACTTCAGCTTATTCACAACTCAAAGGTGCCGCATCCTCACCATAACTGAGGATTCCTTTATCTCTCCATGAAGCTGCTAGCTCCCAACTTGCACACCCAATGGTGAAGAACCCATATTACCAACTTTGTTTAAAGCTTATTCATTAAGAACTAGGCTTACATTAACATTGCAGTGAAGTTACTGCGAAAATCCCCTCTACAGGTATATACAATGTTGGGGATTAACTCATTGGTGGGCAGTCTGCAGCCTGGGTAACATATGTGGCCCATCTGGATTCTGAACACCCAAAAGATATTTTGTTGGCCATTGCCCATATGTTGATTTAGCTCAATTTGCTGGGCAATTGATTTATGATGCAGCACAGCACCAGTAGCTTGGGTTCAATTCCTTATTGCCTTGGATAATAACACAGGAGATTTGTGTCCTATGAATGGGTGATTCACACCCCAAATGGATTAAATTTTGTTGCATTGTGAAGTTAATCTAGTACCATTTCACTGCTCAAATAGACTCAGAGAACCCCATTCCATAACTCCCAGGGAATTCTATGTAACCCATATCCCTATGAACAGAAATGAATGCAAAAGCAAAACCCTGAAACTTTAATGGAAAAGATACCACTGATCCCTCAAGTTCTGATCTGGGTCAAGCATGTCACTGGTTCAGTTAGTTATGACTACTTCTAACAAAGAATACTTCCAATAAATGATTTAAACAACCTCCCTTTGGAGCTAATTACACAGTGATAAAAATGTGGAAATTATTGCTTGGTATGATTCTTTACTGAGTGATTTAATTAGAAAACTCTAATCTCTGATTGGAAGAAGCCGTGCAACACCAGATTAAAGTCCAATGGTTTTATTTGATATCACGAGCTTTTGGAGCTCTGCTCCTTCACCAGGGATTCTGTGATTCAATTCCTGGTCACTCACTTGATGAAGTGGTAGCATTTCAGAAGCTCGTGATTCCAAATAAACCTGTTGGACTTTAATCTGGTCTTTTGCAACTTCTTACTGTGGCCACTCCAGTCCAACACTAGTATCTCCACATTCTGATTGGAAGGCACGCTGCAGTGTACTGACAAGCTGCACACAAGCTGTTTTATCAGAGTTGAGGAGATAAAGATAACAACCGCTACTATGTTGAACTTGTTTTGATATTCACATATATTTTCACTTGATGAGGTGGACATTGAATAGATGTTTCCCCTTGTGGGACAATCTAGAGCAAAAGGTCACAGATATAGAGTGGCAGGAGATAGTTTGGGGCAGCATGGTGGCAGAGTGTTTAGCATTGCTGCCTTCCAATACCAGGGACCCAAACTCAATTCCAGGCTTGAGTCACTGTCTGTGTGGAGTTTGCATGTTCTCCCTGTGTTTGCATGAGTTTCCTCTCACAGTCCGAAAGACATGCTGGTTAGGTGCTTGGCAATGTTAAACTCTCCCTCAGTGCACCCTAACAGGCATGGGATTATGGCGACAAGAGGATGTTCACAGTAACTTCACTGCAATGTTAATGTAAGGTGATTTGTGACACTAATAAAACAAACTTAAATTTATGAACTTAAACATTAAATCATCCTTAAACTCAAAGGAATACAATCTAGTTCATGCAGCATACCTCTACAATTCAATTAGGCTCCAAAATCTGCACTGCACCCTGTCCGAGATCAAACTATTCTTCTTTGATGTGGGAACAAACCCAGACTTTTAACTACTGATGCATAAATTCTTTGACATTACATTTAACTCCTTGATATGAAGATGAATATTGCAACCAGAGATCAATTGAGGGACTACCAATGTGGCAAAATTGCTACACACTCTTCACACTTACATTCAGATAAACTTTGACAAAAAAAATCAAAAAGGAAGTTTTTCATTACAGATTATGTTTAGGTTCCACTCATAGCACCAAGGACTCAAGTCGATTCCCAGCTTGGACCACTATCTGTGTGGAGTCTGCATATTGCCCTCCTGTCTGCGTGGGTTTCCTCCGGATACTCTGGTTTCCTCTTACAGTCTGCAAGACATACTTCGAGTGCATTGGCTGTGCTAAATTCTCCCTCAGTGTACTCAAACAGGCACTGGACTGTGGTGGCTGGGGGATTTTCACAGTAACTTGATTGCAGAGAGTGTAAGTCTACTTGTGACAATGAATGAGTAAACTTTAAACTTTAAGATAAATCAGGGCAAATAAAACAATCAAAAGGGGAGATTTTTATTACAAATTATTTTTAGATTCCAACAACTGTTACACGGCATTGCAATAAGCAATGTTGAGAACATTATTCATGCAAGCATTAGGGAAAAGATACACATTTCAAAAGTCTTATTTGCTGGGAAATGTTGTGCAAAATCAGTTTATAGAATCCCTACGGTGCAGAAGGAGGCCATTCAGTCCATAGAGTCTGCACCGACACCAATCCCACACAGGTCCTATTCCCGCTTAATTATGCTGCTAATTCCTCTAACCTATCACATCCTGGGGCACTAAAGGCTAATCTAACCCAACATCTTTGGAGTGTGGGAAGAAATTGAAGCATCTACAGGAAACCCATGCAGACACGGGGAGAATGTGCAAACTCCACACAGACAATGACCCAAGGGAGGAATCGAATGCAGCTTCCTGGAGCGGTGAGGCAGCAATGCTAACCACTGCATCACTGTACCATTCTGATTATCTTGTTAGTTATGAAGCAAACATTTTCAATACTTACCATCGAATATCATGAAGAGTGATACCAGACGTTTAATTTACCTCACAAATCCTCCAAATGAATATCATTTGATAACATGAGAGATGAAAAGGAAAATTGTGTTAAAGTGAATTTCTTAAGTCTTAATACTGAAGAGTGAAAAAACATAGAAAAGTAAAGCACTGTTTAGGTCCTTTGGGCCTCGATGTTGTGCCAAAATGTATCCAAACCCAAGATCACACTATTCCACTCCCTGGGTCTTGATTTCCCACTCAAAGGCATTTCATTAAACAAACCAAATAAAACTCATCTCCGCACATGCATTCTCCGACTCATCCTAAAAACAAAAGTGACTAATTTCGGCTGAATAAATTCCTTCATTGTTTAAAAAAAAATTAAACTCTACTAAATTGCCTCAGTAACCACATGGACTTACATCCTGAAACAATAATCATCCTCTGAGCCTTTCTGAAGTGTATTAGAAAATAATTTAATCTTATAATGGATTACAGAATGATGATTTGCAATGCTGTTAAACCCAGTTTCCGCAGATTTATAATTCTTCCTTCATGGTGTCCTGAATTAGATGGAGCCGCGTGAGCACTTTTTGGAATTCCTTTCTGTTAGGTTAATTGAAGGGCCACGAAAGCTATGGATTTTTTTTTGTCCTGATAGACTTACTCAAGCATTCAATATGCGCACATTCGCATTCATTACCCTCATGTTATTTTATAGATGAAAACATCCTCCAGTCAAATGTTGATTAGGCTGTTCCTGAACATTAAATAAAACCCAAAACTTAACACAGCAGGAGCTGATGATGTTTTCTAGTAGACTTCTAGCTTCATAAACTCATAGAATATTTGATTAATGTTAATCCATTTTTGTTGCTGCTGCCTCAATTTGAAAATTAGTAATGTTACACTATAGGACAGGAAGATTGGTTTCTGCCCCTCTTGGAGTATTCAGCATCAAAACAGGGGAACCAAGAGGGTCCTTATAGACGTAATATAACTACTAAACAAATGGATCGAGTCTATTTCTTAATAATACTTTACTAACTCTTCAGAGAGATAAATTCTGGAACGTTATCTGCAAATTCTTCATCAAAAAGCAAGTTAATATTCAATCACTCATGGGATTTCCTTTTATTTATTCATGACACATAGGTGCCTCAGGCTGGCCAGCCTTTATTGCCCATCCCTATTTACCCTTTAGAAGGTGATGGTGAGCTGCCTTCTTGAATCACTGCAGTCCGCATGCTGTGAGTTGACCCACAATGCTGTTAAGGAGGGATTTCCTGGATTTTGTCCCATTCATTGCAAGGAATGACAATATATTTCCAAGTCAGGATGCTGAGTGGCTTGGAGGGGAACTTTAGGGTGGTAGTGTTCTCATACACCTGCTGCCCTTGTCCTTCTAGTTGGAAGTGGTCATGGGTTTGGAAAGCAGACATAGAATCATAGAATCTTTACAGTGCAGAAGGAAGCCTTTCAGCCCAGTGAGACTTCACTGATAACAATTTCACCCTGGCCCTATCCCCATAATCACTGAAAGTCTAGTTAAACTTGACCTTATTGGGCAATGACACCTGAGTGAGAAGGTTGTCAATCTTTTAATTATAAAGGAGACTTGGGGGTTTTTAAGAAGAATTTTGTAACATACTTTTCTAAGGAAAAGGCTCACAGGTAAGACCATGAGGCAAAAAAGAACTTGCATTGAGATAACATTTGACATTACCCCAGAAAATTTCAAAGTATTTCACAGCTTTTTGAAATGAAATTGTCGTTGGATGGTAGGCAATGCAACAGTTAACTTGCACAGGATATGATTTTACAAGCAGCAATGAAGTAAATGGCCTGATAATTTGTTTTAATGGTGTGGGTTAAAGATTAAAATGTTGATCAATAAATCAGATCAGCAAACAGCACCCCATGGGATCTTCATCCATTTGCTTGAGAGAAGAAATGGGACCTTGTTTTAATGTCTCATCTGAAAGGTGGCATCTCCTAACAATGCAGCATTATCTGAGTACTACACTGAACTACTTGTCCAGATTATATGCTCATGTCTCTGGGGTGGACCTACAACCATGTTATCAGTGTATTGGCAAATGCATGCTTTGGCAATTGCATTGTTAAGCTAATTGCCTTAATAAGAACAGTCAATGTGTTTTGGTTCGACCTCCAAAAGAGGATACAACAGGAAGAGTTGGTGTGGGGGAACTATAATGAGTTTGTATCCCCAAAGGTATGCGGGTTAGGTTGATTGGCCATGCTAAAATTGCATCTTAGAGTCCTGAGACGCATAAATTAGAGGGATTAGCAGGTAAATATGTCGGGATATGGGAGTAGGGCCCGGGTAGGATTTGGTCAGTGCACATTCAGTGAGCCAAATGGCCTTTTTCTGCATTGTAGGGTTTCTATGATTCTAAATGATCTCTGTTGAGCTGAACGTAGAATAAATTTGCTGAAGGTAAAAGCCAAGCTGCTGTGTTATTCCTCCATCACATACTAGCATATATGATATTGCCATATGTGATTCAGATTTAGGGCCTATCATTGAGTCAAAGGCGCAATCAAGAGAATAAGGAGAACAAAGAAAGTATAGAACAGGAACAGACCTTTCCACCCTGCAAGCCTGTGCCAATCATGCTGCCCTAATTAAACTTCAAAATAATACCTTCCACCCTTACTGGGTCCATATCTGTCCATTCTCTCCTATTTGTGTACGCATCCAGATGCCTCTCAAATATTGCTAATGTGTCTCTTTCCACAGCCTCCTCTGACAGCACATCCCAGGCACCCACCATTCTCTGCATGAAAAGAATCCCCCTGCACATTTTTATTAACTTTCCCCCTTTCACCTTGAACCTGTATCCCCTTGTGATTGACACTTCCATTCTGGGAAATAAACCCTGACTGTCCACCCTAACTATGCCTCTCATAATTTTGTAGACCTCTGCCAGGTCTCCCCTGACCCTTCCTTTTTCCAGGGAAAATGATGCTAGTTTATTTAACCTCTTCTCAAAGTCACCACCCTCGAGAGCGGGCAACATCCTGGTGAACATTGTTTGCATTGTCTCCAAAGCTTCGCCATCCAAAGGTTCGTAGGAGTTAACCAAATATTTAGGCCTATATGCCTCACCAAATTCTTTAAAGAATGAATTTCCCATCACTGCTGTGTTTCTAATTTTGTGAATAATTGTCTTCCTTTGAATCTGTGTCTGAACTATTGATTTTCATTTCCCAGCTCTGTTAAAGTCTTCTTTCTCTTCAGAATAGTCATATCTGGATCATAATTTGCATTGGGTCAGTGAAGCCGCTTGAATAATACAATTCACTATGGAGGAGGAGCAATATATACATAATAAACTAAACAAGCTGGGAAATAATATTTTGGAAACGGAAGAACAAATAAGTACATAAAATACACGCATCGTAAACAAATACTGCAAATCCAATGTGTGAGAAAGCATTTTAAAAAATAATTATAAGGGGAAATGGAAGATTTTGAAAGGGCTAATTTGATCATAAGTTAGTGAAAAATGGTAATTAGTAAATATGATAAATACTTCTGTGAAGTTTCAGTATCATTATGTTGCATGATTCTTTCGCTTCGTGCTCGTCAATCGAGCAGTTGAGGCCAAAATGTTTTCAAAAAGGAGTTAGATAAATTTCTTGAGGCTAAAGAGATGAAAGGATATGGGAGAAAGGCGGGAGCAGGTTACTGAGTTGGATGATCAGCCATAATCATAATGGATGGTTGGGCAGCCTCAAAGGGCTGAATGGCCTACTCCTACTTCTATCTTCTATATTTCCACTTGATAGGCCGTGTCAATGAATCTGCTGAACAACAATGTTGGCTAAATTCAGTTACATTTATTCTGAAGTGGTAAACGTAAGTACTCCAGATTCTTGACTATTCATGAGGAGGCGATGGCCTAATGGTACTATTGCCAGACTATTAATCAAGGAACTTGTGATCTCTACCACCTAGGAGAACAAGGGCAGCAGAAACTGGGACCAACACCACCTGGGAACGCCACCATTTTAACTTGGAAATATATTCCATTCCTTCCCTGTCACTAGGTCAAAACCTCGGAACTCATCCTCTAACAGCACTGTGAGTTTTCCTACATCTCATGGACTGGAGCTTGGTGTCAATTTCTCAACAGCGGTTACGGCTGGACAAGAATATTGGTATTTCCAGTGACACTGACCTCTCAGGAAAGAAATTTTAACAACCAGTAAACTTAAAATATTCCATCTGACAGCACAAAAATATAAAAAAATTCTAATTGATCAAAAACCACATCCAAAAGTGCTTCTAAAGTTAAAGTTTATTTATTAATCACAAATAGGTTTGCATTAACACTTCAATGAAGTTACTGTGAAAATCCCCTAGTTGCCACACTCCGGTGCCTGTTTGGGTACCCTGAGGAGAACTTAGCATGGCCAATGGACCAACGAGCAGGTCTTTTGGACTCTGAGAGGAAATGAGAGCTTCCGGAGGAAACCCACACAGACATGTGGAGAATGTTAGGCTCCACACAGACAGTGACCCAAGCCAGGAATTGAACACTGGTCCTGGCATTGACAGGCAGCAGTGTTGGCCATTGTGCCAACTATCACCACTGTGCTGCTCATGGCACCATGCCACCCGTGTTGTTAGTTAAAACAACATGTAGATGTCAGAACTATAGTGTAGATGCCTCATAATATATCACACACCACGTGATATGGAGGTGAGCCATGCAAAGTAGCATAAGCTTGACTATGGGTAAGAACAACCAGCAGCTATGTTGCAGGAGAAAGATAAGCAGGTGGATAATTGTAAGTGCACAGACAAAGGGGTCATCTCTGACAGCAGTTGGTTTTATCAATTGTCACAAAATAACAAGGCAATTTGGGATAACTAGTCCTTTCTGTGCTTTTGATCTCATCCTGCTAGATTACCAACTCTACCATTTTACCATGCAAATCTCAATAACCTAAATCAGGTAGACATATCCCCAGAGCTTGATGGGATATACCCAGAATACTGAGAGAGGCAAGGGAGGAAATCACTGGGACCTTGAGAGAAACCTTTGTATAACCAGGATTTTGAGATCATGTCACACTATTTGTAACCCCCATGATTTGCCTGGGCTTGTAACATCTCACTTACTGTCCTGCATGGAGACAATACACATCTTTCTAACCTATGCCTAATGCTATCTCCATCCACATTGTCTACACTTTTAAGACTTGATTAGTTATAAAGACTCCATTTCTAATCAGTATTCTGCAAACTGAGTGTGTGCCTTCACATGCTCTGTTTGTGATCAGAACTCCTCACTCACCTGAAGAAGGGGCAAAGCCCCGAAAGATAGTGGCTTTTGCTACCAAATAAACCTATTGGACATTAACCTGGTGTTGTGAGACTTCTTACTATAGTTACTGGCTACAGGAGAGGTCCCAGAGGATTGGAGAATATCCAATATTGTATTTTAAGAAGAGTAGCAAGATTAATCCAGGTGTTTACAGTCTGGTGAGCTTGACGTTAGTGGTAGCACAATTATGAGAGGAGATTCTTTGAGACAGGATTCACTCCCACTTATAAATAAATGGACGTATTAGGCAACATTGGTTTGTGAAGGGGAGGTCATGTCTCATGAACTTGATCGAGTTTTTCGAAAAAGTAACGAAGATGATTGATGAGAATAAGGCAATGGATGTTGTCTACATGGACTTCAGCAAGGCCTTTGCCAAGATCCCTCATGGCAGACTGGTACAAAAGGTGAAGTTGCATGGAATCAGAGGTGAGCTGGCAAGGTGAATACAGAACTGGCTCAGTCATAGAAGACAGAGGGTAGCAGTGGAAGAGTAGATTTCTGAATGGAGGGCTGTGACAAGTGTGTTCCTCATGGATCAGTGCTGGGACCTTTTTGCTGTTTGTAATATATATAAATGATTTGGAGGAAAATATAACTGGATTGATTAGTAAGTTTGTGGATAACACAAAGTTTGGTGGGTTCACAGACAATGATGAGAACCATCAGAGGATACAGCAGGATATAGATCAGTTGGACACTTGAGTGGAGATATGGCAGATGGAGTTTAATCTGGACAAATGTGAGGCAATGCACTTTGGAAGGTCTAATACAGATAGGAAATATACACTAAATGGCAGAACCCTTAGGAGTATTGATGGGCAAAGGAATCTGAGTGTACTGGTACACAGGTCACTGAAAGTGGCAATGCAGTAGAACATAGAACATAGAATATTACAGCGCAGAACAGGCCCTTCGGCCCTCGATGTTGCACCGACCAATTAAGAAAAAGCAATGACCCTCTAACCTAAACCATTCCCTTTTCATCCATAAACTTATCTACTAATCTCTTAAACGCCACCAAATTTGGCACATATACAACTGCAGCAGGCAGGGCATTCCATACCCTTACCACCCTCTGGGTAAAGAACCCAGTAGAGAAGGTAGTAAATGGCATGCTTGCCTTCATTGCCCAGTGCATTGAGTTTAAAAATTGACAAATCATGTTGCAACTTTATGGAACTTTTGTGAGATCGCACTCTCACAAGAAGTGCGAAAAAGACAAGAAGTTTTGGAGACTTCAGGCTCCTTGGCCTTCTCTCGCCTTGCCACAGCTCCCTGAGCTGGTAAAATGAGCAGTGGTGTTAATGCCCACACAAATCCCTGGCATCTGCTGACAAGCGGGGTGTAAGCTATCTAACAATGCGATCTCTAATGTTTCTTTCTGAGAATGTATGTGTAGACAGGAAGGTGTTTGATATTTGGATCAAATCTGCACTGTTGCACAGTGAGCTCCTCGGATTTTCTCGTCGCAAATAACCTCTGCTCATCAACTCTCTCCCACAGCACAGAGCTCCACAGTCAAGGCAAGTGTAATTTGCCAGGAATCCTACATCAAACTGCAGTGGGCAGGAGAACTGTTGGATCTTTCATCCATCTCATATCACAAAAAGGATTTCACCTGAGCCTAATCTTTGCTAGCAGACTGCATCCTGATAAGATTTGTTCTCTGTGATTTTAACTGAGTAATGGGAAAGTGAGTAGATGTTCTAAAATGTGTCAATGATGTTGGTTACTGATTTCCAGTTCTGTAATATGTCACTCAGTGTAATCAACTGTGGCTTGATCTGAATTATCTTTTTTTTTAAAGTTGGGAACTCAATGTTCGCCAGACATGCATGTTAATTCAGAAATTTTGATAATTTAAAATGGGAAATGTTTATGTAAATTCTAATTTGAAGAAAATTATTATCTCAAAAGTTGACAGGATTCTGACATGAATGACTGCCTCGAGCTGAGATTTGATAGAGGATTGTTTGTTCTTAGTATGATGGGTGTTTGATTTATTATCGTCACACGTATTATCATACAGTGAAAAATATCATTCCTTGCATGCTCTACCATTCATAGAGAAGGAAACAAGAGTGCAGAATGTAGTATTTCAGTCATGGTTAGGGTGTAGAGAAAGATCAGCTTAATGCAAGACCATTCAAAAGTCTGATAGCAGCAGGGAAGAAGATGTTCTTGAGTCAGTTGGTATGTGACCTCAGACATTTGTATCTTTCTCTGGAAGGAAGAATGAGGGAGAGAGAATATCCGAGGTGTGTGGGGTCCTAAATTATGCTGGCTGCATTGTTGAGACAGCAGGAAGTGTAGACAGAGTTAGTGGATGGAAGGATGGTTTGTGTGATAGATTGGGCTACATTCACAATCTTTTGTAGTTCCTTGCAATCTTGGGCAGAGCAGGAGCCAAACCCACAGCAAGTGTCATTATCAGAACTTGACCAAACATGATGACTAATGTAGTTATGTTTCATCGAATGATTAACAGGAGTTCTGCTGTTATTAAATGTAAAATACTTAAAATACATATACATACGTACATATATATATATGTCTATTTAAAAACATTTTGTGTTCATGCAGTTTATATATAGTTTAAAATTATGGCATTAAGCAGTTAACGGTTAACAATAACTTCCAAATTATTGCTTTAAAACACATTATGTGGTTAGAATGCTAACAGTTAAAAAGCCTAAGAAGTAGAGTTTTTGAGGTAACCTCAATGGCATCATCCAAACCATTGCAGAGAATTGTAAAGCTTTAAATATGAAGTGAGTTATTGGTGATTATATTTTCTATAATCTTATATACTAGTTGAAGAATTAAAAACTTGAATCAGTGGAGAAAACTGGTTCATGCCCCTGTTTGAAATGGCAAGATGCCACTGATTCCATTAGTTTGAAAGGTGTTTTTACATTCAGTCCATTTTCTTTTGTGCACAGCAAATAAACACCTTTTAAAAGATACTAGGAAATGCCCTCAGTGGTGGGAAAACACAGTTATAGGTGAAGCAGGTGAAGCAGGACACTGTCTTTCTAAATACTTACAAAACTCACCCATCTTCTGTTGTTTTAATAAAATTTTGCCAAGTGTTAGGGACTAGATCAGAAAACCCAAAATATGTAATGAAGTCTGACTGGACCTCAATGATATATTTATTTATTTTGGCATTAATGTGAGGATAAGGAGTTTTATTCCAGGTGTGATCCTATTGACCCACTAGGGAGTATTTATCAAAACTATTTAACTACAATAAATGAATTAACTTAACTTTTAATAGTCTCGGCCTTTTGGCTCAGATTAAGTATCGTATTGACATGCTGTACTTGGTTGAAGTCATTATGTTACATTATAGCTTCATTTGAAGTCATTTTTAAAAGTGGCATCTTGCGTTTTGACTAAGATGAAAATGAGATCAAGCCTTGGAGGAGGTGCAATGGCTATTCCAATCAGCTTGAATCATGCAATTCAAGTCCAAGATAGGAAGTGAGAACCCTGTCTTGTCAGCTTGGATCGGGAATGTCTCACTTGATGAGATACTGAATTGAACTTGATTGGACTGAATCGGATATATAAAAAAATATAATTTGTAATAGTTGAAATACTTAAACATGGCAAGGTACAATTCTTAACTGTATACTATCTTTATTGGTTCCAATTTAAGCAATATCCCTCACTATCCCTCCTTAAACTCCCCTTTAAAAATCAGTCAGCAGATAATACAGTTCTGTATGGACTGCGAGCCCTGAAGCTTCCAGAACACCTCTGTAAAGAGAGACCTATTTTTGAGCATGCCCCAAACAGCAGACTCCAGAGAGTGAGAGAGAGAAAGAGAACTGCTGCTCCCTGCAGGCACAAGCAAAAATGAATTATTTTTCCCATCAGGCTTCATAGCACATGATTTTTCTCTTGTCAATCAACCTAATTAAATCCTACTCTGAAACCTTGGGGGGAAAATCAAAAATAAACAAAACTGCATTAGCTCAGATTAAAACTAACACCCTGATATTTAGGATCAATTATTTTTTCTACATTCTCAGCATGAGGGTTGCCTGAGGCAGACAGACTGGCATCATTTAAACAGAGTAGAATCCTATCATCAACATATCCTTCACAAGAACCATTATATGGTTCATTATGTAGAGTGGTATGGTGGCACAGCAGTTAGCACTGCTGCATTGGAAACCCAGGTTTAATTCCCAGCTTGATTCGCTGTCTGTGTGGCTTTTACACATTCTCCCCGTGTCTGATTGAATATCCTCCGGGTGCTCTGGTTTCCTTCCACATTCTGAAAGATGTGCCGATTAGGTGCACTGACCCAAATAGGCACTGGAGTGTAGCGACTAGAGGAATTCCACAGCTACTTTATTGCAGTGTTGATGTAAGCCTTACTTATGACTAATAAGCAAACTTTACTTTATATAAATGCATTTCTTAAAGGCACAGTATCACAGAGATTACTACACTTAATTACATCAAGAATCTTTCTCTTCTTGAGGAAAATTTACATTCTATTACATGCCTGATTGCACTAGAAGGGAATGGAATTAGCCATGACAGGCTGGGGAGGTAGTGCCGTACTGATTTCTGTATTCTGAGCGTGCACAAATGGCACCCTCTTCTGCTACCTACCAGCTTTTGGTGAGCTTAACCTCCTCCACCTGCTGGCAAGAATTATATTTTGCTTTAATTTTTGACAGAAAGGTAAGATTCCATTCTTAACTCTCCCCCAAAAAACAGGCATGAATTGCTCTCATTTTCATACTTGTTTGGCACTTAGGAACAGCATAATGGCACAGTGGTTAGCACTGCTGCCTCACAACACCAGGGATCCAGGTTCAATCCCGGCTTAAATTACTGTCTGCATGGAGTTTGCATATTCTCTCTGTGTCTGCATGAGTTTCCTCCATGTGGGTTTCATCCCACAGTCCAAAGACATGCTGGTTAGGTGAATTGACCATGCTAAATTCTCTCTCAGTACGCCCGAACAGGCACTAGAGTGTGGCAACTAGGGGATTTCTACAATACCTTCAGGACAGTGTGAATGTAAGTCTATTTACGGCTAATAAATAAACTTTTTAATTTTTTTTGGTAAGATCATTCCTCTCTATGTGGAGTTCAATTCCGGCTTAAATCATTGTCTGCATGGAGTTTGCACATTCTTCCCACGTCTGCATGGGTCTCCTTTGGGTGCTTCAGTTTCCTCCCACAGTTCAAAGATGTGCAGGTTTGGTCGATTAGCCATGGCAAGTTGCCCCTTAGGGTCCCAACATGGGTAGGTTAGATGGATTAGCCGTGATAAATATGTGGGGTTACAGGTATAGGGTGGGGGAAAGGGCCTGGGTAAGATACTCTGTAAAAGAAAGTTGTTGTAGGCTTGATGGGACATATTACATTCTTCTGTACTATCGGGATTCTATGATCAGCCGTCAACCATATTGAATGGTAGAGCGGGGTTTAATGGGCCATGCAGTCTACTCCTGTTCCTATTTTAGTGCTCCTATGCTTTTTGTGGCCCAATGTAAATAATGTTATTTGCAAATTAATGGTTAACTGGCTGGCGCTTCTTCCAACTCAAAAATTGACTCCTAGCTCTGTTATCACAGAATCCATACAGTGCAGAAGGAGGCCATTCAACCCATCTAGCCTGCACCAACAACAATCCCATTCAGGCCCACATATTTGCCCTGCTGATCCCCGTGACACTACGGTCAATTTAACATGGTCAATGAACATAGCCCACATATCTTTGGACTCTGGGGAGGAAACCCACACAGACACAGGGAGAATGTGCAGACTCCACGCAGACAATGACCCAAGGCTAGATTTGAACCTGTGTCTCTGGTGCTGTGAGGCAGCAGTGCTAAGCACCGTGCCACTGTGCCACCATTAGGTGAATTGGGAGTGGTAGGGACATGTCTCTATTATTTCCAACCCCTGCCTCCATCAATCCAATTATTTTCAAAGTCCAGCTTAATACATCTGCTCCATAACTCTTGTTGGACAATTCTGGTAGATGCGAGCTGCCGAAACATTATATACACAAGCAAACCAAACAGCAAATTACATTACAATCTGAAACCAACTTCAGCCACAGGTTTAGTACTCATGACTATTTCACAAAGGAATGTGGTGCATTGAGGGCAAATGAATTACATTTTGAATAATTTAATTTTCATGTTCATTGTGGAAGGAGGTTTTTTATAGAACATTTCATTGCAGCGAATTATTGAAGTCACTGAGCAGTGAAATTATTAACAACTTCTACAAAGCAAAGTTAGTGTACCTATTAACATGTGAAAGGAATCTTTATTATGCTAAATTGAGAAATATAAGAAAAAAACAGTGTTGCAAGAAAGGTTGCTAGTGTGTGATTGTGATCTCTCCTGCTTGTTAGCAAAAGTCAAGCCCTTGGGATTAGTGGCGCAATGGCAATGTGGATATAAGAGTGACTCAGGGAAAGAAAGCAGAGGGCATTTGGCTTCTTAAGGTTGGAAATTAGTGTATAATGGTACCTAAGGGTGGTTCTGGAGTTGGGCATAAAGAGCGTAAGGTTTCCAGGTTTACAGATAACTCAAAATTTTTAAATACCAAATCAAAGAATCACAGAATAGTTGCAATGCAGAAAGAGGCCATCTGGCCCATCCAGCACTTCCAATGAATTATTCTCCCACCTTCTCCCTTAACCTTACAATTTCATCCTTTTCAGATAACAATCTAATTCCCTTTTGATTTGATTTGATTTATTGTTCTCACATGTATTAGTATTCAGTGAAAAGATTGTGCACGCTATATACAAAAAAAGCATATCATACATAGAGAAAGAAAGGAGTGGATGCAGAATGTAGTGTTACAGTCAAAGCTAGGGTGTAGAGAAAGATCAACTTAATATGGCATAGATTGTTTAGAAAGTCTGATGGTAGCAGGGAAGAAGGTGTTCCTGAGTCAGTTATTACATGATCTCAGGCTTTTGCATTTTTGATAGAAGAAGATGGAAGAGAGAA
The DNA here is from genome assembly GCA_024679065.1 of Sphyrna mokarran. Lineage (NCBI taxonomy): Eukaryota > Metazoa > Chordata > Chondrichthyes > Carcharhiniformes > Carcharhinidae > Sphyrna > Sphyrna mokarran. The sequence goes on along the minus strand of JAGIQG010000007.1, from coordinate 22,641,836 downwards.
TCCCCGGGATGCATGGGGTCCTTGATTATGCTGGCTGCTTTTCTGATACAGCAAGAAGTGTAGATAGAGTTAATGGAAGGGAGGCTGATTTGTGTGATGGACTGAGCTTTGTTCATGACCATTTGTTGTTTCTTGCAGTCTTGGGAAGAGCAGGAGCCATACCAAGACGTGATACAACCAGAAAGAATGATTTCTATTGTGCAACTGTAGAAGTTGGTGGGATTGTGGCACTCATATCAAATTTCCTTCATCTTCTGAAAAGTAAAGCTGTTGGTGAACTTTCGGTGTGGGGGGCAGTAGGGAGGGGGCGTTGCCAGGACACATTATTGGTCAGTTACCTAGAAACCTGAAATTGTCGACCATTTTCATTTTATCCTCATTGATGTAAAGAGGCGCATGTCTTCCACCAGACTTCTTGCAGTCGATGACTATCTCCTTAATTTTGCTGACATTGGGGGAGAGATTATTGCTGTGGCACTAGTTCACCAGATTCTCTATCTCTTTCCTCTAGTCTGTCTCCTCATTGTTTTGAGATTACAGTTCTATTTCTTTAAAAATGGATACTTGAAAATGGAAACAGTAGAATAAGTATCCACAGTAATGAGTGCTTATAAATACACTGTATAAAAAAAGTTGATTGCATCATCTTACCTTTGAACCTATATAATGTTTGAAATGATACTTGAAACTTGTACATCAGATTTGCTAAGTGTAATTTTACAAGATGTAAATTTTAAATTTAAACTTTGATCAGGTCAAATTTTCAAGTTTGAAAAGTTTCAGGCAGCGAGTTGTGAAGATGATAAAGCTTTTGCAACAAGCCTTTGCACAGCCTGGCTAGTTCATTTTACATTGAAAGTAAAAGTGGGAGAAGGCCATTCAGCCCTTCAAATCTGCTCCGTCATGCATTTTAGTCAAGGCTGCTCATCGAATTCAATATCCTGATCCTGCCTTCCCCACATAACCTTTGATCTCTTTAGCCCCAAGAGCTACATCTAATTTCTTCTTGAAATCACATGACACTTTGACCTCAACCACATTCCGTGCTACTGAATTCCACACATTCACTACCCTCTGGGTGAAGAAATTTCTCCTCACCACAGATCTAAAAGGTTTACCACATTATACCATGCAGATGCCCACACACCCAGCCTGTCCAAATCACACTGAAGCATCTCTGTATCTGGACTCTCCCACTGTTGGGAACATTCTTTCTGAATTTACTCTCACTAACCCTGCTAGAATTTTGTAACTTCCTGTGAGATCTCCTCTCGCTCTTCTAAATTCCAGTGAATATAATCCTAACTGACATGGTTAGGATTATATCCTTATATACAGATCTGCCCTTCCAGGAATCAGCCTGGTGAGTCTTTGCTATGCTCCCTCTATAACAAGGACATCCTTCCTCAGATTCAGATACCAAAACTGCACACAATAGTTCAGGTGTTGCCTTGCCAATGCTCTGTACAATTGCAGCAAAACATCCCTTTTCATATATTCAAACCTCTCTTTATGAAGACCAACACACCATTTGCTTTCTTTACTGCTTGCAATACCTACTTTTAGCAACTGATCCCAAAGCCAACAAGGCTTTGTCTCAAGTTATCCCCATCTGTCTTCTTATTATTGCTACCACATTATGCTGCATCTGCCATGCAGATGCCCACACACTCAGCCTATCCAAATCACACTGAAGCATCTCTGCCCCCTCCTCACAGCTCACATTCCCAGGCAATTTTTTATCATCTGCAAATCTGAAGTCTCTTTGCTGTCTCTGTTGGATGCTCTTCCTCCTGTTTTTCTCTGGAAGGGTTCTTCCACTATCCACAGTGCAATCGAGGCGACTATGCCAACTTCTCCCAGAATGCTCCTCAGTGAAGTCTTTCTGCTGCCTCTGCTGGATTTAATAGTCAGTATGACTTACAATCCCAGTAATGTCGTAGTTTTAAGCCCCACCCCTACGATTTTGTTTTACACTGGTTAGCACTGCTGCTTCACAGCACCAGGGATCCGGGTTTGATTCCCAGTTTGGGTCACTATCGATGCGGAATCAGCACCTTTTCCCTTGTCTGGTGGGTTTCCTTCGGGTGCCCAGGTTTCCTCCCACAGTGTGAAAGGCATACTGGTTAGGTGCATTGCCATGCTAAATTCTCTTTAAATATATAGGGGACACAGCTTTAAATTAAGGGGTATGAGTTATAGGACGGATATCAGAGGTAGGTTCTTTACTCAAAGAGTGATTAGGGAGTGGAATGCCCTGCCTGCAGCTGTTGTAGATGCGCCAAGTTTGGTGGCGTTTAAGAGGTTAGTTGATAAGTATATGGATGAGAAGGGAATGGTTTAGTTAGGAGGGGCATTGCTTTTTATTTTGGTCGGCACAACATTGAAGGCCGAAGGGCCTGTTCTGTGCTGTAATGTTCTATGTTCTATACCTGATCAGATGCCAGTGTGTGACAACTGGGGGATTTTCATAGTAGCCCCCTTAGTATATTAATGTAAACCTACTTGTGACATTAATAAATAAACAGATAATTCAATATTTTGTTCAAGAAGATAATACGTTGCATTCAGTGAAGTGAGTGAAGAACTTTTGGGGAAGGTAGTTTGGACATATTTCTATGGCAGATATGTCTTTTACATCACAAAATGTAACTGACTCACTCAACGGGTGGCATTTGGATTTAGCACCCAGGGAACTGGTGATTGTTACTGGCACTGCTGCTATTTTCTCATTGGCATTTTCCTCTTTTTATTTTGGTTTTCTATCCTGATTTTTATTTTAAGTTGCAGCACACAGTGTACGCAACAACCGTAAAGGATGTATCACTAAATACAAGAAAATGCCGATCCTTATGTTGTGGCAGCAGTAAAGGTTAGTTTACACACTAGGCAAGATGGTTTAGACCATGAGACTGTAAGATATAGGAACAGAATTAGGTCATTCAGCCCATCAAGTCCACTCTGCCATTCGATCATGGCTGATATTTTTCTCATCCCCATTCTCCTGCCTTTTCCCCTGATCCCTTGTTAATCAAGAACCTATCTATCTTTGTCTTAAAGACACTCAATAACATAACCACCACAGCCTTCTGCAGTAAAGAATTCCACAGATTCACCACTCTCTGGCTGAAGAAATTCTTCCTTATCTTTGTTTTAAGACATCATCCCTTTAGCTTGAGTTTGTGCCCTCTGGTTCTAGTTTTTTCTACTAGTGGAAACATCCTCTCCAAATCCACTCACTTCAGACCTCACATTATCCTGTAAGTTTCAATAAGATTCCACCCACCCCCCCCCCACACTTTCTTCTAAACTCCAATGATTACAGACCCAGAGTCCTTAACCGTGCCTCATACCACAAGCTTTTCATTCCAGGGATCATTCTTGTGAATCTCCTCTGGACTCTTTCCAAGGCCAGCACATCCTTTCTTTGGTATGGGGCCCAAAGCTGCTCACAATACTCCAAATAGGATCTGACCGGAGCCCTATACAACTTCAGAAGGTTTGAGAGAATTTTGAGAAAAGCCAAGGACCAGGATCAGGTCAAGGATTGGAAAAAATGTGATGGATTAAAGACAGACGCCATAATTAAACTCATGGAAAATTGATAATGTAAATACAGGTTTTGACCCCATGGTCTAAACAAAGAGCTCCATTGAATAATTTTTACCATGATGTTGGAGGAAACACCTGAATTGCATACTCAACTTTTAAACAAAACTTTTGATTTTAAAAATTGACAAGAAGCCAAAGATGGCAATGTGTGTAAATTCAATAACTGGCTGAATTGCTAGTGAGTCATACAAAGACAGAGAGAGAGAGAGCAAGAAAGAGAGAGAGAAAGAATGGAATTGTATCCTGTTTGCAGACAAGAACCTGGGTCCCTGGTTTCACAGTGTCAGGAACCCTTGGGTGATTGTCTGTGTAGAGTTTGAACATTTTCCTTATGTTTGCCTGGGTTTCCTTCTGGTGCTCCGGTTTCCTTTCATAGTCCAAAGATGTGCAGGTTAGGTTGACTTGCCATGCTAAATCACCCCTTAGTGTCAGGGTAATTTGCAGGGTAAATGCTTGGGAGTAGGGACTGGGTAGGGTTGTTGTCAATGCTGGCTTGGAAGGCTGAATGGCCTCCTTATGCATTGTAGGGATATTATGATTCTATGACAGATCAAAGGTTTGAAACCCATTCAGAAATTAATTGCCATTTCCTGTGGAGGTAATGGAAGCTGATTCTCATTTCATCAGCAATGATGTGATGTGAGCAGTGTACAGGCTGGTTGGTAGATTTTCTTCCAAGGAGGAATATGCAAAGACAGGTATAAAAGGCAGCTGCAAACCTTGGTCGGTGTGAAAGAATGCTGGGTGTGTCAAAGTGTGACATGAGAGGAAAGACTGCAGCAGAGCCCTGCAAAATGTTTTTTTCTGATAACTCTCTCTCTCTTTGATCAGAGGATCCAGAGAGAAAATCTGGCTGTCTGCTAGTTTTTAGTCAGAACCTGACACTTTGCCAAAATTCCACCGAGTATTTCTATTGAATTGCTGAAACATAATATTTTGTCCTGATTCTTCAAACAGAGTTTGTAAAAGTCTTGAATCACTTTATTGTTCATTCATGAAAGAATATACTGATAAATATCTTGCAACAGCTCTGAGAAATGGGAAGTTATTGAAGGAACCTTTGAATGTATGGACACTGTAAAGGAGTATTTAGAATCAAAATTTGGACACAAAAAAATGGATGCTTCACTGGATGTTGAGTTAAGCTTGATTTTGAAAGGACAGTACAATCTTCTCAGTGAATTATTCTCTCCACAGTGAAAAGATGTGAGAAGGTGACCCTGTTCTTAGACAAACCAGTTTGATCAGGTGACAGAAGGAGTCAATGCAGGAGGTTGACTACTCGATGTGGGTCTGATGCATGATTTCTTATAATGTGTTTACAGCTCGCAGATGGATCATAATGAGTAACTGTAATGGGAGAGTTGCATTATTAACTAATATTGTGACGAATGGGTTAAGTGCTTAATTTGAATTTTACTTGTCATTCATTTATTTCTTGTAATTCTCGTGTTCAAACCACAAGGTAACCAGTCAAGAGAAAAAAAATTATGTTTGACACTTCGTCACTCACTAGGGAGATGACAATCAATGTGAGGTAACCACTCACAATATGATTGCATGTAAAACCTCTCCTACCATGTGGTGAACACTTTAGTGTAAGGGCAAAGCAGTCTATATTCAATCAAAATTTTCTATGACATGATATTGATCTCTGGATAACCTAACTCAGGGTGTGTTTTATTATTCCCATAATTTTTGGCTTCAAGCAAAAGCAGGGGAGGCAATGGCCCAGTGGTATTTTTGTGAGACTATTAATCCAGAAGCTCAGCTAATGTTCTGGGGACCAGAGTTAGAATTCTACCATGCTGGGGGTGAGATTTAATTCACTTAAAAAATCTCTGGAATTAAGAATCTACTGATGATAATGAAACCATTGTCGATTGTCGGAAAACGCAACTGGTTAATTAATGTCCTTTAGCGAATGAGATCTGCTGTCCTTACCTGGTCTGGCCTACATGTGATGCCAGAGCAATTGAAAAGTGGTTGACTCTTAAATGCCCTCCAAGGGAAACAAGGGATGGGCAATAAATGCTGGCCAGCCAGCGATACTTAAATTCCATGAGCAAATTTTTTTAACAAGTTATACAGAGATGAAGGAGGCAACCTTTTCATTGAGGATGAAGAAATGCAAAGAAACTAAATGAGGATGATAACTCCATTTTCATTATAACATGTTGGGATGGAGATATAAGAATGCAAGAGGAGGAGATGGAGCAATTAATTATAATAACAAATATCAAATAGCGCAGAAGATGAAGTTGGTGAAACTCAATATGAAGAAGGGACAGATTTTGGTGACATGGACTTTAGAATGATAAAGATAATGAAGAGAAGAGAAGTGCCAACTGCAATAGTTTAAAATGTCTGAGTTAGAGTACTGGAGAGCTACTGATGTAGCATCTCAATTTGAAAAGGAAGCAAGACAAAGTAGACACTAGGGCGAGATGTTCTGGAACTCCCAACCTTGTGAGTTGGCGAGTTGTTTGCTAGCAGCGGGATTCTCCACTATCAGCCACTGTCTCTGGGAATTCCCAGTAATGTCACCCCACATAGGTGGGAAACCCACAGATGGGGGTACGCTGTCGGCGGCACAGGAGAACCCCGCAGGCATGAATGACAGGAGAATTCCATCCGCTAACTGTATGCATCTAACACAGATTTTCAATATAACGTAATGATGAAATCCAAGATTACACATTTATAAAAAATAATGAGAGGAAATGAACAGTGGATGATAAAGTTTAAAATCAGAAGAGCAGAAAGTTTTAGGGATTGACATTTATAATTATCTTTAGAAATTGATAAGACAATCTGATAAAACTGATCCAATGCAAATGAGTCCTTAGCCAATAGTTAGAATACTGTGTGCAGTTTCAAAAGGATGTCAAGGCCTTAGAGATGATTCAGTAGGGATTCATTAAGCTAGTAGCAGGAATGAAATGCTTTAATGATGAAAGATGTTAGAGAAATAGATGCACTATTCACTAGAGTCTAAGAAGCTAAGAGAAAATCTACTGGAGACATTTACATGTTTTAAATAATTTCCATAAACTTAACTGCCAAATAAAGAATGAAAGAAGAAATTAAGACTTTTTTTCACATAAGGAGTCATTAAAATTTGAATATCTATTCTACTATGTAGAAACAATAGTTTCCAGTGCAAACAAAATCCACAATAGTTTTTTTTTCGAGGAAACAGAGTTCATTTTTGAGAAATAAACAGGTAAAGGATATGGAGAAAGGATAGGGGAGTGAAATGAATGACTAGTATTATCAGAGAGTTTTCATAAGTGTGATGAACCAACTGGTTTCCTTCTGTGTTGTAACAGTAGCACTAAAACTGATAAATCTCCGGGGCCTGATGGCATTTATCCCAGACTGCTTAGGGATGTGCGAGGTGAAATTGCTGGGCCTCTGACGCAAATCTTTGCCTCTTCCTTGGACACAGGTGAGGTCCCAGAGGACTGGAGAATAGCTAATGTTGTACTGTTGTTTAAAAAGGGTAGTAGGGATAACCCTGGAAATTATAGGCCGGTGAGTTTGACATCAGTGGTAGGGAAGCTGTTGGAGAGGATCCTTAGAGATAGGATGTATAGGCACTTAGAGCGCTGCAATCTGACTAGGGATACGCAGCATGGATTTGTTAAGGGGAGGTCGTGCCTTACAAATCTGGTAGAATTTTTTGAGGAGGTGACGAAAACGGTGGACGAAGGACAAGCCGTTGATGTTGTCTATATGGATTTTAGTAAGGTGTTTGACAAAGTCCTCATGGGATGTTAGTTGAGAAGGTCAAGGCTCATGGGATACAAGGACAGGTAGATAGATGGATAAGTAACTGGCTTGGTAATAGGAGACAGAGAGTAATAGCAGAAGTGTGTTTCTCTAGCTGGAGGTCGGTCACTAGTGGTGTACCGCAGGGCTCGGTACTGGGACCTCTTCTATTTGTAATATATATAAATGACTTGGAAGAAGGAGTAAGTGGAGTGATCACCAAGTTTGCAGACAATACAAAGATGGCTGGACTTGCGGATAGTGAGGAGCATTGTCAGGCGATGCAGCAGGACATAGATAGGCTGGTAGCTTGGGCAGACAGATGGCAGATGGAATTCAATCCTGATAAATGTGAGGTGATGCATTTCGGGAGAAAGAATGTAGGGGGGAGGTATATGATAAAGGGTAGACCTATTAAGAGTGTAGAAACGCAGAGGGACCTGGGGGTGCAGGTGAACAAGTCTCTGAAGGTGGCAGAGCAAGTGGAGAAGGTTGTGAAGAAAGCATATAGTATGCTAGCCTTTATAGGAAAGGGTATAGAGTACAAGAGCTGGTCTTTAATGTTGCAGTTGTATAAAACGCTGGTTAGACCTCATTTGGAATACTGCATCCAGTTCTGGTCGCCTTACTGCCGGAAGGACGCGGAAACTCTGGACAGAGTGCAGAGGTTTGCCAGGATGCTGCCTGATATGGAAGTTACAAGGAGAGATTAGGCAAATTGGGACTGTTTTCCTTAGAAAGACGTAGACTTAGAGGAGATCTGATAGAGGTGTACAAGATTATGAAGGGGATAGATAGAGTAAACAGAGTTAAGCTTTTTCCTAGGATGGACTCAAATAGCACGAGGGATCATGGGCTTAGGGTGAGGGAGGTAAGGTATAATTTGGATGCTAGAGGGAGTTTTTTCACACAGAGGGTGGTGGGGGTATGGAATGCGCTACCAAGTAAAGTGGTGAAGGCAGGTACTCTGGAGTTATTTAAGAAATACTTAGATGGGCACATGAACAGAATGGGAATGGAGGGGCATAGAAAACTGATTTAAAGTAGGGATCATGAGCCTTGAGAGTCCCTGGGAAGTGTGTAAATAGACGATGATATTGACATACTTGTTTTTATCCTACAGGTGCTTTGGTTCGCCTTGTTGTCTAACGAGAGGCATACACGCGATGGGTCGTGAGAGGACTGCTCTTGGATCTTTTTCGAGAGTATCCTAGTGCTTCACGTCGTTAGTGTATGCTTGACTGGACCATTTGATGGGCAACACGACAGCTCAGCGACTATCGCTGTGCTGTGCAGATTCATGGATTCGGGCCTGTGTCTGTGGGAGTTTGCGCATTCTCCCCGTGCTTGCGTGGGTTTTCTCCAGGTGCTCTGGTTTCCTCCCACATCCCAAAGACATGCTCTTAGGCTAATTGGCAAAACAAATTCTCCCTAAATTGTCTCAAATTTGGTTTTTAATCCATAGATCTATAAACATGGACAGGGATCGCGGGTAGAGGTGGGAACATCGGAGTGGCGGCGTGGGCTCGTTGGGCCAAAGTGCCTGTTTCCCTGTTTTGTTCTTTGTTCTTTGTTCTTTATGGCCAACTTGATGGTACAATGGTTAGCACTGCTGCCCCATAACACCGGGGACCTGGGTTCAATTCTGGCCTACGGTGTCTGTCTGTGTGAAGTTTGCACATTCTTCCCATGTCTGCATGGGTTTCCACTTACAATACAAAAATATGCAGTTTAAATGGATGGCCATGCTAAGTTGCATCTTGGTGTCCCAAGATGTGTGGATTAACCATGGTAAATGGGTGGGGAGGAAGGCCAGGATAAGATGCTGTTTTGACAATCAATGGGCCAAATGGCCTCCTTCTGCATTGTAGGATTTCAATGTTCTATGATAGCATTCAACAGTTCAACCTCAAACTGACTTATTACTTCTCACAATCTGAAAACCTTACTTTCTTAACATCCTGTTTTCCAAATCATAGAAAAATTCAAACCTTTCCTCAAGTGGCCAAGATTTGTTGGGCTTATCCCATCCTCAGTTTTCATACTGCATCCTGAACCTTAATTGGCTATTCACCTGGATTGTTCAACCAAACATCAAGGCGAGTGATCTGGTCAACAATAATGAAGAATAATGATTCAGCAAGCAATGTACTACTGTTAGCATTACAACTGGTGGCTGCAAAATGATGAGTTAAATTCACTCTCATCTCCAACTCTGCCATCGAGGATTGTTCCATGATCACCTCAAGTAGTGTATTCTGATGAGAATGTTTTCATTAATCACTCATTGTTTCTGAGCTAACATTTATTGCCCATCCCTAATGGCCCTGGAACTGAGTGACACACAGAGGGCGTTTATGAGTCAACCACATTGCTGTGGCTCTGGAGTCACCTGTAGACAAAACCAAGTAAAGATGGCAGATTTCATTCCCTAAAGGTCATGAATGGGCCAAATGGGTTTTTACAAGAATTGACAATGGTTTCATGGTCATTGCTAATTCCAGATTTTTTTTTATTGAGTTCAAATTCCAGCATTTGCCAGACAAAAGCAATGCAAAATACAGCCAGAGGAGCAGGTACTTCAGTCCTCCAAAGCCGTGCTGATCATGATGCCATGGTAGAAATTGAACCCAGGGCCCTAGAATATCATTCTGGGCCTCTGGATTACTAGTCCACTGATAACACTACTATGCCACTGCCTCCGTTTGTTATGCACGAAGAAAGAATCAAACTTTTCCATTTGCTTCTCGGCTCATCAGAACCCAAGAGGAATTTACAAATGTACAAAATTGCAAAAAGAAAGACTGACATTTTCCTCTCAACGATTGCCAACATTAAAGTCTAACCATAGCACATATTGATACAGGAAATGACTTTCTTCATATAACCAGGGCAGCTATTTCATCACATTTTTTGTTTAATTATGAATCACTGATAATTACTCAATACTAGAATCCTTAATACTATTCCCCTTTCAAAGTAAACTGCAAATGCAAGATAAAATTCTTAAATTATTCCCAGCTTATTGACCTTGAGGTCATTTTTATTTTGTTCTTTTCATTAAATGATTTTAATTTTTGAATTAACTTATTGATTGATTTAAATATATTACAAACTGCAAGGCTCCTTTTGCCACTGCTCATGTTGGCACTTCATTGAACTGATTTACATCGTCTCATAGAATCATAGAATTCCTACAATGCAAAAGGAGGTCATTCGGCCCCTTGAGTCTGCACCAACTACAATCCCACCTGCATCCCTGTAACTTCACATATTTACCCTACAAATCCTCCCAACACTAGGGTCAATTTAGCATGCCCAATCAACATAACCCACACACCTTTGGACTGTGGGAAGAAATTGGAGCACCCAGAGGAAACCCACACAGCCACGGGGAGAATATGTACATTCCACACAGACTTGAGACTGGAATTGAACACAGCTTCTCAGCATTGCGAAGCAGCAGTGCTAACCTCTGCACCACCGTGTGCCCATTGTGCCACCGTGCCTTCCATAAATATATGAAATATATGTGGTCAGCTCATTAGCATAATTGTGGCACTTCCAGGGTGGGTAACAAGCGGGAGCGTAGGTGTGCCAACAACATCTAAAGGGTAGCTATCTGATTGTCATTTGGCCTCTCTGAGAGGAAGAATTATAAGGAACTTCACAATGCAAATGAATAGGGTGATTTTGAAGAATTATAAGGAACTTCACAATGCAAATGAATAGGGTGATTTTGAGCCCACACCCTGCATCAACAGTGGGGGCTTAAGATCCAGTGAAACCCAGAAGTGGCAAATCTCGCCGGCAAAGTCCAATTTCCCATTTTTGCTACATCTCGCCGGTGACGTAATGTTTCACGCCCATAATAGGTGAGAACTTTAATTACATTCATTTCAATAAATTAGAATATGATTAACCACCCCTGCCCTTACCCCTCACCAAATCTTCCCCCTTCACTAAATTTTTGTAACTCCTCAACACAACGTCACAGCAGCATTGTTTACAACAGGTTCACTCAGACGTGAACTTATTGGGGGATTCCTTTCTGGGGGCACAAAGGTGAGTATAGCCTTGAGGGAGAGGCTACACTCACGTGGGAGGAGGGGCTATAGTCTGGATAAATGTCGTGTGTCAAAATTCGCAGATAACATTAAGGTGAGTGGTAGAGTAAGGTGTGCAGAGGACATTGAAAGGGATATAGATAGTTTAAGTAAGTGGGTGAGGGTCTGGCAGTTGGAATATGATGTTGGTAAATGTGAGGTCATCCATTATGGTAGGAATGACAGCAAAATGGACTGTTTTTATTAGAGCAACACAGCACGGGAAACAGGCCCTTCGGCCCAACGAGCCCGCGCCGCCGTCATAACTATATAGTAACAATTCCATTATCCTGTTCTAATTTTAGGTTATTCCTAATGTTATATGTTATTATTGTTATTAATATTAATATATATAATAATTAATATGTTATTAATTATATGTTATTTAAATGGTAAAAAATTGCATCATGCTGCTGTGCAGAGGGACTTGGGTGTCCTTTTGCAGGAATCTCGAGGAGTTGGTTTGCAAGTGTAGCAGGTAATTAAAAAGGCGAATGGAATTTTGTCCTTCATTGCTGGATGAAAGGAGTTTAACAAAAGTGAGGTTATGTTGTAAGTGTATAAGATGCTGGTGAGATGACATCTAGAGTACTGTGTATAGTTTTGGTCTCCTTACTTGAGAAAGAATATACTGGCACTGGACAGGGTACAGAGGAGATTCACTAGGTTAATTCTGGAGGTGAGAGGGTTGGCTTATAAGGAGAGACTGAGTAGACTGGAGCTATACTCTTTGGAATTCAGAAGGATGAGAGGAGATCTTATAGAAACATATAAGATTTTGAAGGGAACAGATTAGATAGAAGCAGGGAAGTTGTTTCCACTAGTGGGTGAAACTAGAACTGAGGCATAGCCTCAAAATAAGGGGAAGCAAATTTAGGACTGAGTTGAGGAGAAACTTCTTCACACAAACGATTGTGAATCAGTGGAATTTCCTGCTCAGTGAAGCAGTTGAGACTACCTCACCAAATGTTTTTAAGGCAAGGATAGATAAATTTTTGAACAGTAAAGGAATTAAAGGTTATGGTGAACGAGTGGGTAAATCGAGTTGAATCCATGAAAAGATCAGTCATAATCTTATTGAATGGTGGAGCAGGCTCAAGGGGCCAGATGGGCTACTCCTGTTTCTAGTTCTTATGTTCTTATGTAACCAGGCAATGCCCCTTGGCCCATGTTAGAGAGGGAGATACCAGCGATGATGGAGGGGGCTGATATTAATGACTGTTTGTGAGGTGGGAGCCCTTAATAACTATAGGGTGGGGGGGGGATGTCATTTTTTTGCTCTGTTTGGGTTGTCTTTTAGTAAGGATTTGCCCAGAAATCCATGAACATATTCATCTTCTATTGCATTAGATAACTGCATGCAACATCCTCCACACTAAATCCTGAATGGAGAAAGGGAATCCTCAGCACAGGCCCTAACCACTTCTGGATGGCAAGATGGAATTCCATAGCATGCCCAAATGATTGACTAAAGTGAGGAAGTGGAGCATATACACTAATAGCTCATATTGGAAACCCCCTCCATGCAGAGTGAAATGACATGAAGAAGATTGGGATCTGAGTGTACATGTGCACTAATCATTCAAAGTGGAAGACTAGGTTGAGAAAGCATTTGTAATATATATGGGACCTGGAGCTTCATATAAATAAGGCACAGGAGAACAAGAAACAAGGAAGCTACAATGAACCGGTCATGAAACATTGGTTTCAGCTCCAACTGGAACGTTATATCCAATGTTGGGCACCATACTTTTGGTAGGATAGAGGCATTGGCGAGGGAGCAGAAAAGATTAATGAAACTGGTTCCAGGAATAAGGCACTTCAGTTACATGGAAAGATTGGAGGAACTGGAACTGTTTCCCCTTGGAAGCAGGAAGTTTAAGAGGAGTTAATGGCATGTGTAAAGTCATGATGGATCTCAGATGGGAGGAATGGTTCTTGTTCATGCGAAAAGATAATGATAGATGCATCAAATCATAGAACCCTATAGTGTAGAAAGAGGCCCTTCAGCTTATCGAGTCTACACCAACCACAATCCCACCCAGGCCCTACCCCAAATATTTTACCCGCTAATCCCTCTAAACTAAACATCTTAGGACACTAAGGAGCAATTTTAGCGTGGCCAATTAATTTAACCCACACATCTTTGGACTGTGGGAGGAAACCCACACAGACACAAAGAGAATGTGCAAATTCTGCACAGACAGCGACCCAAGCCAGGAATTGATCCCAGGTCCCTGAGCTGTGAAGCAGCAGAGCTAACCACTGTGCTACCGTGCCGCCCAATGTGGCAATGTAGTGATCCAGAGATCCAGGCTAAGGCTCTGTAGTCATAGGTTCAAATCCCAAATACAGCAGCTGGTAAAATTTAAAATCAATGAATTTAAGAAATCTGGAATGGAAATTGAGCCTCAGCATTGATGACCATGAAGCCATCATTACTTGCTATAAAAAAAACACCTGATCTAGTGTCCTTTAAGGAAGGAAATCTGCTGCTTTTACCTATTGGCCAACTCTAGATCTACAGCAACATAGTTGCCTCTTACTGTCCTTTAAAATGGCCACCAACGAGCCACTCAACATTTACTGATGGTCAATAGATGCTGTTCTTACCAGCGATGTCATAGAGTCATAGAAGTTTACAGCATGGAAACAGGCCCTTTGGCCTAACTTGTCCATGCCAACAATCTTGGTACCATTTGTAAACTTACTAAACTTGCCTCCTGCATTCTCATCCAAATCATTAATATAAATCACAAATAACAGTGGACCCAGCATTGATCCTTGAGGCACAACACTGATCACAGGCCTCCAGATGAAAAACAACCCTCTACAACCATTCTCTGGCTTCTGTCATCAAGCCAGTTTTGTATCTATTTAGCTACCTCACCTTGGATCCCATGAGATTTAGCCTTGTGCAACCCCATGCAGTACCTTATCAAAGGCCTTGCTTGGGTCCATGTAGACAATATTAACTGCACTGCCCTCCCCTACCTTCTTGGTTAACCCTTCAAAAAGTTCAATCAAATTTGTGAGATGTGATTTTTCCACTCACAAAGCCCTGAGGTCTGACTATCCCTAATCAGTCCATGCGTCTCTAAATGTCTGAAGATCCTGTCTCTCAAAATATCTTCTAACAACTTACCCACTACAGATGTGAGGGTCACCAGCCTGTAGTTCCCAGGCTTTTCCCTGAAGCCCTTCTTAAACAAAGGCACAAGATTTGCCACCCTCCAATCTGCAAGCACTTCACCTGTGACCATCGATGATTCAATTATCTCTGTTAAGGGACTCACAATTTCCTCCTTCATCAAGCCATAAATATAACATTAAAAACTAGAGAACATCGAGGTCAGGTGACTGGCAAAAGAAGCCATGCCAACATGAGGAAAAAAAAAACTTTCGAGGCAGTAAGAAGTTAGGATCAAGAATGCACTCATAAGACTCTGGTGGAGGCAGACTCAATTGAAGCTTCCGAAGGAGAATTGGATCATTATCTGAAGAGAAAAATTTGCAGGTCTATGGGGAAAAGATAGGGGAGTCAGACTAAATGAGTTGTTCCTCCAGAGAGCCAGCTGGATAGTCGCTTTCTGTCTTGTCATCATTCTGCGATAATTGAATTTTAATTTGCTCTTGATGCCTAATTTCTTGATGAGTCTCCAGTTGTAGTTTCCAGGAGCAGCTGTGACGAAGAAGAGTGGAAACATTGTCGATGGATCGACTGGTTAGCCGTGTATTAGGAGTCTAATGCTGGGGGAAGTATTCTAATTGTCACTTTTGTTTCATCTGAAGCACTGATGAATGAAGCAAGAAAAGTAATACCCTCATGGGAGCTGTCTCAGTGGTTATATAAAGAAAACCTGATATATGACTTCCACAAACTCTTCCTGTTGTTACTAAAGTGGAAAATATAATTAGTTATACAATAGAAGGTAGCATAACTAATTTAGGGACTGACATTGCTTTATTATATTGTCATCTAGCGACACAATTTTCATTAAGTGTACTGAGTGGGAGGATTTTATCAGTATGGAAAGTAGCACATCCAATTGTAGTGTGCTGGATTTGAAAGTATAACTTTGCAGAGTTTCCGCAATGTCTTATTGACTAAACTCATCACAAGGTCTGCTCCTAAATCAAAAAAGACCAAAGTGTCCATGGTTTCATCCCAGTTTTGCACTATATTAAACTAATAGCAGCAAGGCTACTACAATTGGCTGCAGCACTCTTGACAATTGCCTTACAACATAACCTGAGCTTAAAAGAAATCGAGGCTGAGATACCGGTACAGCGCTGAGGGAGTGCTGCACTGTTGAAGTTACCATGTTTCGGAAGAGATGCGGCCCAGTCTCACCTTTCCAGTGGGCAGGAATTCCATGAGGAAAGGTGGGAGAGTTTTCCGCAGAGCCCTGGTCAATATTTATCCAGTAGAAGTCTCACAACACTAGGTTAAAGTCCAACAGGTTTTCTTGTTAGCACAAGCGACCAGTTTTCGGAGCGCTGCCACTTCATCAGGTAAATGCGAATTCTGTACACAAATGGGGCATGTAAAGGCACAAATTCAATTTACAAAATAATGGTTGGAATGCAAGTCTTTACAGGTAATCAAATCTTAAGATAGAGACAATGTGAGTGGAGAGAGACGTAAACACAGGTTAAAGCGATGTTTATTGTCTCCAGCCAGGACAATGAATGAGATTTTGCAAGCCCAGGCAAATGGTGGGGGTTATAGATATTGTGACATGAATCCACGATCCTGGTTGAGGCCATCCTCATGTGTGCGGAACTTGGCTATCTCTGCTCAGTAACTCTGTGTTGTCATGTGTCATGAGCACAGAGTCACTGAGCAGAAACTGATAACCAAGTTCCACACACATGAGGATGGCCTCAAGAGGATCTTGGGTTCATGTCACACTATCTGTAACCCCTACAACTTGCCTGGGCTTGCAAAATCTCACTAAATGTCCTCACTGGAGATAATACACATCTCCTTATCTGTTGCTTAACCCTCTGTCTACTCACATCGTCTGTACCTTTAAGATCTGTAAAGATTTGCATTTCAACTGTTATTTTGTAAATTGACTTTGAGTCTTTATACGCCCTGTTTGTGAACAGAACTCCCACTTACCTGATGAAGGAGCAGTGCTCCGAAAGCTAGTGGCTTATGCTACCAAATAAACCTGTTGGACTTTAACCTGGTGCTCTGAGACTTCTTATTGTGTTTACCCCAGTCCAACACTAGCACCTCCACATCAATATTTATCCCCCAACCAGATGAGGGATGCAGATTACCCAGTCATTACCACATTGCTGTTTGTGAGAACTTGCTGTCTACAATTGGCTGCCATGTTTTCTACCTGTATTACAAAAATGACAACACAGTTCATTGGCTGCAAAGCACTTTGAGCACCAAATGATTATAAGAGCATAAGACCATAAGACATAGCAGCAGAATTAGGCCACTCGGCACATCAAATCTGATTCACCATTCAATCATGGCTGATATTTTTCTCATCTCCATTCTCCTACCTTTTTCCCATAACTTTGATCTGTGGGAGGAAATCGGACCACCTGGAGGAAACCCACACAAACATAAGGAGAACATGTAAACTCCACATAATCATCCAAAGCCAGAATTGAACCTGAGTCCCTTGAGCTGTGAAGGAGCAGTGCTGCCACCATGCTGCCCTCAACATGAGATTCCCAACTTCTTGAGAGGTTTCACCTGTCTAGCACTTCATTCATCTTCAGCTGATCTTCTCTGCAGCCATAACATTAGAATAGTTTATGCAGCTCCATGTTCCACCTCTAATGGAGGGCAGCAGCAAAGGCTACTACCGAAAGCTCCAGCAGCAACAGAAACAATATCAGTAACAGAACAAGTTGCCTTCTCCTCAGCTGCATAGGAACACAGGGTTATAGGAGCAGAAGCAGGCAGTTTGGCCCATCGGCCCTGCTATACCATTCAATTAGATTATAGCTGATCAACGCCACCTATTGAGTTCTCTCTTCAACATGCTTGGTGACTGAGTTTCCACAGCCTTGTGAGGTAGAGGATTCTAAAGATATACTGCCCTCTGAATGAAGAAATTGCTCCTCTTTCCTTTCCCAAATGATCTTCCCTTATTCTGAGACATCACTTGGTTCTAGGTTTTAAATGGTGTGGAGATGCCGGCATTGGACTGGAGTAAAAACAATAAGAAGTCTCACAACACCAGGTTAAATTTCAACAGGTTTATTTGGTAGCAAAAGTCACTAGCTTTCGGAGCACTTGCTGCCCCTTCACGCCCCACCCACCTGATGAAGGGGCAGCAAGCACTCGGAAAGCTAATGGCTTTTCCTACCAAATAAACCAATTACACTTTAACCTGGTGTTGTGAGATCTCTTACTAGGCTTAGTAGCCACGGGAACTACCCGACCCATATCTACCCCAGCATGACTTGAAAGGATTTTTAAGCTTCAATTAGATAATTTCTTATTCTTTGAACTTCTACAGAAATTTCCTCAATCTGTCCTCATAAAACAATCCCTCTGTCCCAGGGATTAGTGTAGTGGACCTTAGTTTGGTCCCCACATCTAAATCATTCATATAGGTTGTGAGCAATTGTCTTTCTTAACAACCTGCAATCCTGAGAGTGATCCATTTATTCCTGCTGTCTCCTTTCCTGCCTGTTAACTAAGTCTCTGGAAAAAGTTATCCCAAAGCTCTTGGATATGCTGAGGCAGAGCCGGGAATTGCAGGAGGGGATTGTCAGCACCATTCCGGCAACTGCTAGGCCATTTGGAGAAAGCTCACAATCTTCTGGAGCAGGAGATGCAGAGGAAGCTGCCCTCATTACATGGCACCCAAACCAACACTGCAAGGATGGTAACTGCAGTGGAAAACCTGGGACAGGAATTTGTAGCCATGGGTAGGAGGGTCTAAAGCATGACCAGTCATTGCTCTGCTGGTCTTTCTGACAGCAGCTGTGGGCTGGGGACCCTTTGTTGCTCTCGTCAATCCGTCAAACTAGAGACCTGGAACTAAGTCTCAAAATTGATTGCTACGACATTACGAAGTTTCAATTTTCACTGGCAAAGTATTGCCACAACTTAGAATATAAACAAGTGTAATTATGGCTCTTACCCTAATAGATGTGGTAACAAAAATGTGAAATATTTAGGTAAAACCTACAGGGAGTCCGAGTGAAATCTGCAGGATATTACTGTTGCGTTCTCATCAATAATAATTGTATAAAACAAACATGTTTCCGAATAATAAAGCACAAGTGAGCATTAATAGAGACCTGCTTTTTTATTTTAATTAAAACATCAGCAGTTTTATGAAGTATTATATCGACCTGTTTTCAAGGGGATGACTTTAAGCTAGCTGTATGATTTATCTTTCAATTGGCACACACAAGGGGCAGGTGATAGATGGAGCAAAATATCAGGCCAATATTAACAAAGGGTACTCTTCAATTTGAGCATTTGGATTATTGACAACTGTGCCTGGAATGTCTAATTAGTACTGTAAGCTCAAATGAGTTTCTTGAATGGTCGATGTAAGAGTGTACAGAAAAATGACATTCATTGGGCGATATTGAGTTTATTTTTCTAATTCTATCTCGAAAGTTTGATAAATGGAAAGATTTGTCAAGAAATGTGTGAATAATATATTTTATGTTCTCCAGATATTGCTAAAGAATGAAAACTCATGGGGAGTCACTTCTTTGTACATCAGTTAACACTGAGGTTTGAAACAGTTCTGGGGCGTTGGCCCTGATTTTATCTCTGGTTTTTCAGGTGGTGAATTTGGGGCAGAATTTTGAGATGGAATGGGGTTACATTGGAGTGAAACGTGGGTCCCTAGGCCACATTTGCTGGTAGTGGAATCTGTCTGGCAACTTTATCACAAGCTGCCTTCCAACTGGCCCAACCTGAAGAGAAATCAAGGGCCAAAGTCAGACAAGGACTGAGTAGAAACAAACAAGAAACGGAAAAGAAATGATAAAAGTGCTCAACGTAAGGTTTTGCATCTGAATGCTCAGAGCATTTGAAACAAAGTTTTAAGTTTATTTATTAGTCACAAGTAGGCTTACCTTCAGACTGTAATGAAGTTACTGTGAAAATCCCCCAGTTGCCACATTCCTGTACCTGTTCGGGTACACTGAGGGAGAATTTAGCATAGCCTATGCACCTAATCAGCATGTCCCTCAAACTATGGGAGGAAACTGGACCACCCGAGGAAACTCACACAAACATAGGGAGAATGTGCAGACTCCGCACAGACAGTGACCCAAGTCGAGAATCGAATCCTGGTCCCTGGCGCTGTGAGGTAGCAGTGCTAATCACTGTGCCACCATGTCACCCTAAAATGGATAAATTAATTGCACAGATAGATGTAAAGGAGTATGATATCGTTGGCATTATGGAGACGTGGCTGCAAGGTGAACAAGGATGGGAATAAAACATTGAGGGCTGTTCAGTGTTTTAGAAAGACAGACAGAGAACAAGCAAACTCCACGCGGACAGTGACCCAAGCTGGGAATCAAACCTGGGTCCCTGGCACTGTGAGGCAGCAATCTAACCACTGTGGCACCATGCCACCCCTTAGAAACTGGTAAAGGTCTAACAGAATTAGACAGGGTAGATTCAGAAAGAATGTTCTCAATGGTGGGGGAGTTTTGTACTCGTGGTCATAGTTTGAGGATAAGGGGTAAACATTTTAGAACTGAGGTGAGGAGAAATTTCTTCACTCAGGCAGCGGTGAATGTGTGGAATTCACCGCCACAGAACATAGTTGAGTCAAAATGTCTGATTTCAAGAAGAAATTACATATAGCTCCAGGAGCTAAAGGAATTAAGGAATATGAAGGAAATGGGGAGATCAGAATGTTGAATTTGATGATCAACCATGATCAAAATGAATGGCGGAGCAAGCTCAAAGGGCTGAATGGCCTACCCTTGCTTCTAGTTTCTATGTTACCACGAAGCTGCAGCAGTACCTAGGGCGACAATTGTACAGAGCGTTGATGAGGCCAGATCTGGAGTACTGTGTGCCATTTTGGTATCCTTATCTGAGGAAAGGTGCCCTTGCTTTGAGTGAGTGTAGTGTACCAGGTGTGTGAGTGTACCAGGCTGATGCTTGGAATGGCAAGTCTGTCATATGAGGAGACATTAAGTCAGTTAGGATTATATTCAGTGGTGTTTAGAAGAACAAGAGATGATCTCATAGAAACTTATTAAATCCACAGAGTTAAAGTCTCTATAATGCGGAAAGGGGCTATTCGGCCCATCAAGTCTGCAGCGACCACATTCCCACACAGACTCTATTCCCGCAACATCATATATTTAATCTGCCAATCCCCTGACACTAAGGTCAATTTAGCATGGCCAATCAATCGAACAGGTTAGACAGGGTAGATTCAGAAAGATTGTTCCCAATGCTGAAGGAGTCTAGATCTATGGGTCATAGTTTGAGGATAAGAGGTAAACCCCTTAGAACTGAAGCAAAGAAAAATTTCTTCACCCAGAGACTGGTAAATGTATGGCGCTTACCTTGGCAGAAAGTAGTTGAGGCCAAAAAGTTGTGTGATTTCAAGGAGAAATTAGATATAACACTTGGGTATAAAGGGATTAAGGGATATGGGAAGAAGGGGTAATCAGGAATTTGATGATCAGCAATGATCAAAATGAATGGTAGAGCAGGCTTGAAGGGCTGAATGGCCGACTCCTGCTTCCAGTTTCAATGCTTCTATGAGAGATAGCCACTGCTGAGGTATGCATGAGATTTTGTGTCTGTATTTGCGTATACATTTGTGTCGACATGTGAAAAACAATGGTATAAACTTACATGGGTCAGAGAATCAGATGAGAAGCCCACCTGGGAAGGTGGTGCAGCTCACAGGCACAGCCTTTTCACCCTGCAGCCCATTCTTTGGCCAAAAAGATCTTTGCTGTTGGATTAGCACTTGGAGACCACTCCCATGTAACTGGCATTCTCCCCATGGGGTGGAAGATTACTGTACCAACAACAAATTGCCAATGCTGCTTCCCTAACTAAGTTGACCCCCTGTTTCCCTGGTGTGGGTGGGCCTGTCAACTTCCACATCCACCATCGGTGAAATGATCTGAAGGTGGGATCATGTCAGGGGGCTGGCTAATCCACCCAGTTTCTCCTAATTCTACTGGCCTCTCCTGCACAGAGCCTGCAGCCCAGGGAGCCTGTAGAATTCAGCCCTTATTGTCAGTATAAAAGTGAGCCAATGCAACCAAAAGTAAGCCTGAGCAAGAGGGGCATGGATAGAGTTTCACCGATGGATTCTCGCTTGTTGTATCAGAAGCTGAGCCCCACAAGTGCCTGGGTGTAGAGGAGAGCCTATGACTCAAGGGGAAAGAGCAACTATTTTGTATCTATCAATTCAAGATGCCTCTGCTCTTATTTATAATTAATAGTGAGGAAAATGTGTTCATACAATTGACTCCTAAGTGATGCAAGACTCCCAGAGCACTACTTTCAACTGTTAATCTATGTTAGGTACTGAAATAGCGAAGCAGTGTTTGAACCCACAGGAGACAGGAGCGTTACCATTGAACATAGCTGATGACAAAATATTACTGACAGCTGAAAATCATTGATAAATATTGAATTAACCAGCACTGAATTTCCCATGGAATTTTCATGTTATAATACCGATAACCATCTGTATTGTTGGTTAATAGAAATTTGGACCAGAATTTTTTTTTAAAATGCATTCACAGGATGAGGGTATCACAAGCTAGATAGGCATTCACTAATTGCCCTTTAGAAGGTGGTAATAAACTGCCTTCTTGCAGGCGCTGAGATGTAAATACACCTGTAGTATCATTAGGGAAGGAATTCCAGACTTTGGTCCAGTAACAGTGAAGGAACAGCGATATATTCCCAAGTCAGGATACTGAGTGACTTGGAAAGGAACTTCCAGATGCTGGTATTCCCATGTGTCTGCTGCCCTTATTCTTCTTGATAGTAACGGCTATGGTTTTGTGAGGTGCTGCCTAAGGAGCTTTAGTGAGACCTCATTGTAGTGGAGGGAGTGAATGTTTGAGTTTGTCTCTTTTTGGACACGCATAATTTTCTGCCCTTTGAATTGAATGGGTGTAGACATGAACATACGTATCAACATTTGGACACACAAAATAGGAGGAGAAATAGGTTATGTGGCCCCTCGAGCCTGCTCTGCAATTCAATAAATTCACGGCTGATTTGCTTGAGTTTCCCATTGATGCAGACTGCCTATGATTCCCTTGCCTAACAAGAATCTATTTACCTCTGCCCTCAAAATATTCAATGGCCCTGCCTCCATCACCTTCTTAGGTCAAGAGTTCGAAGATCACACACACCTCTCTGAGAGAAGGCAGTTCTCCTCATCCCTCTGCTAAAACGATGACCCCTAATTGTAAAACAGTGGTCTCTATATCTGAAGTGGAAATAAACATAAAAATCAGAAGCTGGCAAGTGCAATAACCAGAACCTTGTTCAAATATTGGCATTAAAATATATTGAGGGCTATAGCATGCTAATTTATAGCCAATGGAATAGTTGATGTCAATTTTTTTGGTACAAAGAATGGAAGTGTTCCATTTCAATAAACAAAGATTTCTCCCATTAATGATTTGCAGTTTTTTTCTGAAAAATAGCACAGTAACAGGGCATCTAATATGTAATTTTCACCAGAAATAGAATTAGAGAGGTCTTGTGGCTCTGTGGGTAACATCCCTGCCTTTGAGCCAGAAGCTCCGGGTTTGAATCCAGGAGATGTGTTCATAACACAGTCAATGGGTTGAGTACCAATCTGCCAGATTCTTCCAACACATTCCCAATATCAGGTTGCAAGAGCAGGAGAGTCTGCTGTCAATCCATGATTGATGTGGACTGCACCCCTATTTGCACTCCTGATGACAGGGGTAGTACGGTGGAACAGTGGTTAGCGCTACTTCCTCACATTGCCAGGGACCTGGGTTCAATTCTGGCATTGAGTGATTGTCTGTGTGGAGTTTGCACATTCTCCCCATGCCTGTGTGGGTTTCCTCTGGGTGCTCTAGTCTCCTTCCACACTCCAAAGATGCGCTAGTTAGGTGGATTGGCCATGTAAATTGCCCTTAGCATCAGGGGGACTAACTAGGGTAAATACATGGTGTTACGGGGAAGGGGCCTGGGTGCGGTTGTTGTCGGTGCAGACTTGATGGGCCAAATAGCTTCCTTCTGTACTGCAGAAAATCTATAATTGTATGACAGGCTAGTGACCTGTTCCAGGAATAACCTCAATGTGGAAACAGATGAAAATCTGCCTTGTGCACCACTAGTTGCGGGAAAGAGAAACAAGAACAGAATTTCAGCTTCATCTGGACTCTGACCTGTCTATAGTGGTGGAGTAAGCCTCCCTAGACACATTAACCTCACAAACTTTGATTTATAACTGCTTGCAATATAAAGAGACTTGACACCTGAACTTTTACTGTAAACTCATCTAAACTTAGTTCATGTGTTTGGAGAATTGACGCTCTGTTTAACACGCATTTCAATTTTCACTGTTGTCGAAGAGCCCTGACCCTGTCCAGTGACCAGTGGCATTGACAACTGCCTACGTTGCTTGACTTTTCCTGCTCCAGTAAATGTAGAATTCTCTTCCATCTGGGCGGAAGCTAAACCAGGGCTAGATGTCTGCATTTTAAATTAGCCTTGAAACCCATTTCAGACAGTTCTTTAATTCAATAAAGATTGAACATCCAATAGAGAAACTGGAACTAACAGCCATGCTTTGAATAGTCATGGAGCACGAACCCAGGAATTTTGCTCGGATTATGTGAGCTGCTATCCACTGTTAACAACATACTTTTATTTACATGGCGCCATTCACACCCCAAGTGTGAATCTCTTCTTGAGGTTGATAATTGCTGGGGTAAGTTGCTTAATGACCATGAGTAAGACCAGTCATTCTTTATTCACGATCTACTACATGTGAGCTGTCAGTCTTGTCTCAGTGGAGGCACTCTCACCTCTCTGAGTCAGCAGACAGCGGCTTCAATATTCCTGGAGGAGTTTGAATACAAGGATGAGCAGTTTTTAAATGAATGAGTTGCTTAACCAGGAATCAGTAGGGTCAGTGTAGGTCGATGAGCACTGCATCCACATTTCCCGCTGTCTTGGAAAGACCCCACACTCCCGAACATACTCTTTCCATCTTCTTCTATTGGGAAAAAGATACAAAAGTCTGAAGACATTCTGCATCATCTCCTTTCCTTCTCTCTAATGTACTTTATGAACAGTATGTTTTGTCTGTATAGCAAGCAAGAAACAGTACTTTTTACTGTACCCCAGTACATGGGCAGCATGGTGGCATAATGGTTAGCACTGCTACCTTGCAACTCCAGGAACCCAGGTTCTATTCTCGGTTTGGGCCACTGTCCGTGCGGAGTTTGCACATTCTCCCTGTGCCTATGTTGCTTTTCTCCAGGTTTCTCCCACATTCCAAAGATGTGTGGGTTAGGTAGATTGACCATGATAAATTGACACAATGTCAGGAGGACTAGCAGGGTAAATGCATGGGGAAAGGGCCTGAGTGGGATTGTGGTTGGTACAGACTTAATGGGCCGAATGACCTCCTTCTGCACTGTAGGCTTCTGTAAGAAAGCTTTATTCAATCTAAACATGTGACAATAATAAATCAAATCAAACCCAAATCAAATCAAGGCACTTCACAAGGGTGTTGTCAAACAAAATGTGATGCCAAGCCGCATGACATAGGAAGCCTTGTTATCAAAAGTGGTCAAAAGAGTGGTTAAAAAGAGGAAAGGGAAGTGGTGTGATAGAACTTTAGAATAAAGAACAGTACAGCACAGGAACAAGCCTTCCGGCCCACAATGTTGTGCCAAACACGATACCAAATTAAACTAATCTCTCCTTCCTGCCCTTGGTCCATGTCCCTCTATTCCTTGTATATTTATGTGTTCATCAAACAGCCCATTAAATGCCCATTTTGTAGCTGCCTTCACCACCACCTCTGGCAGCGCCTTCCCCGCACCTACCACTCTCTGCATAAAAAAAATCACCCCTCACATCTCCTTTGAACTTTCCTCCACTCAGTTTAAATATATGTCTCTTAGTATTAGACATTTCAACTCTGGGAAAAGATTCTGAATCTCAATCCTATCCATAATTTTATAAGCCTCTCATAATTTTATAAACTCAGAGAGGATATTCCCAGAGCTTTGGGCTCTGGGAAGTGAAAGCCTAACCAAGAATGGCAGGATGATTAAAATGGGGAATGGTCAAGAGACCAGAAGTGGAGGAGCCCAGAGGATTGCAGGGCCAGAGGGGATTATAACCTGCACAGATATTAAAGCTTAAAAAGGACTGGAGGTCCGGCTGCTAGTTGTCCATTTGCTGGCAGGGTGCACTTAAACTCTGACTGTTTCAAATGCTTCATCTGACTCAACATTCTCCTCTCTACCCAATCACCTACAGACCAGGAATATCACTCATTGGACAAGTCATCTAAAAATGGCCAACTGTAACAGAAATGGGAAAAGTCCTCATGACCACAATGGCAAGCTGGAAATCCTGCTTAATCACTTGCTCCCAATCATTTTGCTTTTTTTTTCCCCTTTCTGCTGGCCGCTGGAAATTAGAGCTGGAATTCAGCAGCACAGACAAGGAAATTTGGCTCTAATATCTTTACTACTGAAGAGAAAACCTGTATTTCTTTTTCTGTTCTGCAGCCTTGGTGGAGAACACTCTGTCAGTTTTGATGCATAGAACGATAGTAATTAGAGCTATTCTAAAGGTATTATTCGTCATTCGGCCACTTTGTTACAGGAAGTTGCTAACATATTGAGGCCAAAGTGTTAAAGGCCATTTTTTTTTTGGAACGCAGCGGCAGGCAATTTAAATCACAAGACCAAGAAAAAAAAAACCCAACATATTATTTGAGACTCCCACCTTAATTATTTCACGGGAATTGTGTTAAATACAGATTCGCACTGTGCCCACACAACCTTTTATTCTTCCAAATCTCATCCCTTGGTGAGTCATTAAAGAAGCCATTACGCTGCCCCACACTGAATTACAAGTTACCCTGTCAACAAAGGTACAGTCCTGCACATCAATAATCTGGCACAAGCTGTAGCATTACTCTGCGGCAGAACTCTTATGTATCATTGGATTTTGTCAGACGCCACCATTAACTCAAAAGAAGTGCAATTATTCATTAGCTATTGTGAAACTCAAGGCTAATAATTTTACTAATAGCTCTGTAGAAAGGTTTGACAGTAAGTATAAACCTGACAGCGATTGCAGGTATAGGACTGAAGACATAATGAAGTCTCCTTGCTGTTTTTCTTTCAATGACTTCTTTAGTCTTTGTCCTGGATATAATTATGTTCCCCCTGTTCTTGGTATTCATTGGTGTTATTTCCCCTGCACCCAATTTCTCTTCTTGGTCACGATGTTAACTAAAATCTTTGAGCTCTGTACTTGTATGACAACAATACCAACAATTTAAAGCAGCCCAGGTCTCCGGTGCCATGTTCCAGGGACCCTGTGGATGATCTGACAAGCTGAACTCTGTAGGAGTTACAGAGCAATAATCTAACTACCCAGGACCCAGTGAATTAGAGCCAGAAGGTGAAATCTTACCAGAAAAATGGCAGAGTGTTGTTTCTGCTAGGAAATCTTTGTGTATTTCTCTCCAGAGAAATATATTGGTTTTCTCTCCAGATCTTACAACAATTTGCCAAGAAATACAATGGAGGTTCTGCCAAACCAGCTGCTCAGAGATCAGGATCTTTAAAGGCTACCCTAATCAAAGCGTTAATAAACCTTCCCCACCTCACCAAGGATGACTCAGGGACTCCCCTCTGCACCCCCAATCGGAGTCAGCATTCACCGCGAACTCCCCACCTTCTCCCGCAATCATCGGCCCTTTCTCCCCTACCCCCACAGTCATCGATCCCTTTTGGCCCCCATTGATCATTGGCCCATTCCACAATGCCAGAAGGCATTACCAGCACATTGCCTGGCCAAGTGGCTCATCCCCTGGGGGTTATTCTTCCCTTTAACCTATCAGAGTGATTCCCATGGCAGATTCACATCTGTATAAACTTGTTTAAAGATAATGGTAAGGGGTTAGGGTACAGTAGTGGATATTTAGTTACAGTTAAATGTATGCAAGCGCAGGCAAATCAGGTTCATGCCTGTTACAAGTGTGAACCAAGTGGTGTCACCAGCAGAGGGATGAGATGATCTGAAGTAGCATTCTTACCCGGCTCAAGATTGCCACCAGAACATTTGGGTTGTTCTGTGGGGTTGACCTGAATAGTTATCCAGGAAATAGACAGAAAAATCTGAGTTCAATTATTGTGTAGCTACAGAATTGACTTCCTTGAATCATACACGATAGCACTCCCTCAACATCTTCCTTGTGCCAACATCCTGAACAACACTCCGACCCAATGTGACTATCTCTCTGGATCATGCTGACACCTGACAAAGAACAAAGAAGAACAAAACAGCACGGGAAACGGCCCTTCGGCCCAACGAGCCTGCGCCGCCACCCCAA
Source organism: Sphyrna mokarran (assembly GCA_024679065.1). NCBI lineage: Eukaryota > Metazoa > Chordata > Chondrichthyes > Carcharhiniformes > Carcharhinidae > Sphyrna > Sphyrna mokarran. The sequence continues at coordinate 22,613,764 of JAGIQG010000007.1, read as the reverse complement.
TGTTCCCATCTCTACTCGCGATCCCTGTCCATGATTATAGATCTATGGATTAAAAACCAAATTTGAGGCAATTTAGGGAGAATTTGTTTTGCCAATTAGCCTAAGAGCACATCTTTGGGATGTGGGAGGAAACCGGAGCTCCCAGAGAAAACCCACGCAAGCACGGGGAGAATGCGCAAACTCCCACAGACACAGGCCCAAATCCATGTATCTGCACAGCACAGCGATAGTCACTGAGCTGTCGTGTTGCCCATCAAATGGTCCAGGTCAAGCGTACACTAACGACGTGAAGCACTAGGATACTCTCGAGAAAGATCCAAGAGCAGCCCTCTCACGACCCATCGCGTGTATGCCCCTCGTTAGACAACAAGGTGGACCAAAGCACCTGTAGGATAAAAACAAGTACATCAATATCATCATCTATTTACACACTTCCCAGGGACTCCCAAGGCTCATGATCCCTATTTTAAATCAATTTTCTATACCCCTCCATTCCCATTCTGTTCATGTGCCCATCTAAGTATTTCTTAAATAACTCCAGAGTACCTGCCTCCACCACTTTACTTGGCAGCGCATTCCATACCCCCACCACCCTCTGTGTGAAAAACTCCCTCTAGCATCCAAATTATACCTTACCCCCCTCACCCTAAGCCCGTGACCCCTCGTGCTATTTGAGTCCATCCTAGGAAAAAGCTTAACCCTGTTTACTCTATCTATCCCCTTCAAAATCTTGTACACCTCTATCAGATCTCCTCTAAGTCTACGTCTTTCTAAGGAAAACAGTCCCAATTTGCCTAATCCCTCCTCATAACTCAGACCTTCCATACCAGGCAGCATCCTGGTAAACCTCCTCTGCACTCTTTCCAGAGTCTCCACGTCCTTCCGTTAGTAAGGCGACCAGAACTGGACGCAGTATTCCAAATGAGGTCTAACCAGCGTTTTATATAACTGCAACATTAAAGGCCAGCTCTTGTACTCTATACCCCTTCCTATAAAGGCTAACATACTATATGCTTTTTTCACAACCTTCTCCACTTGCTCTGCCACTTTCAGAGACTTGTTCACTTGCACCCCCAGGTCCCTCTGTGTTTCTATACTCTTAATAGGTCTACCCTTTATCATATACTTCCCCCATACATTCTTCCTCCCGAAATGCATCACCTCACATTTATCAGGATTGAATTCCATCTGCCATCTGTCTGCCCAAGCTACCAGCCTACCTATGTCCTGCTGCATCGCCTGACAATGCTCCTCACTATCCGCAAGTCCAGCCATCTTTATATCGTCTGCAAACTTGGTGATCACTCCACTTACTCCTTCTTCCAAGTCATTTATATATATTACAAATAGAAGAGGTCCCAGTACCGAGCCCTGCGGCACATCACTAGTGACCGACCTCCAGCTAGAGCAACACCTTTCCACTATTACTCTCTGTCTCCTATTACCAAGCCAGTTACTTATCCATCTAGCTACCTGTCCTTGTATCCCACTTGCCTTGACCTTCTTGACTAACCTATGAGGGATTTTGTCAAACGCCTTACTAAAATCCAAATAGACAACATCAACGGCTCGCCCTTCATCCACTGATTTTGTCACCTCCTCAAAAAATTCTACCAGATTTGTAAGGCATGACCTCCCTTTAACAAATCCATGCTGTGTATCCCTAATCAGCTCACAACGCTCTAAGTGCCTATACATCCTAACTCTAAGAATCCCCTCCAACAGCTTCCCTACCACTGACGTCAAACTCACCAGCCTATAATTCCCAGGGTTATCCCTACTACCCTTTTTAAACAACGGTACAACATTAGCTATTCTCTAGTCCTCTGGGACCTCACCTGTGTCCAAGGAAGAGACAAAGATTTGCGTCAGAGGCCCAGCAATTTCACCTCGCACCTCCCTAAGCAGTCTGGGATAAATGCCATCAGGCCCTGGAGATTTATCAGTTTTAATGCTACCTAGAAGATCTAACACTTCCTCCCTCGGTATGGATATTTCCCTCAACTGGTCCACAGCTCCCTCAGAGACAGGAGCTGTGAACAAGCCCCTCTCCTTCGTGAATATCGATGCAAAGTATTCATTCAGGATCTCCGCCATTCCCTCGGGCTCTAAGCACAGTTCCCCTCCTCTGTCCCTAAGAGGTCTGATTTTTCCTCTAACCACCCTTTTATTCCTAACATAGGAGTAAAAAGCATTTGGGTTTTCCTTAATCCTATCCGCCAAAATCATTTCATGCCTCCTTTTTGCCCTTCTAACTCCACCCTAGCTATGACTGGAACTCTACATTCTGCACTCTCTTGTTCTTTCTCTATGAATGGTATGCTCTGTCTGTATAGCATGCAAGAAACAATACTTTCCATTGTATATCAATACAATGACAATAATAAATCAAATCAAATCAACGAAGATGTCCAGGCTTCTCGTTGCCTCCGTTCCAGGGAGGAAACCAAGAGTTCTCAGTACTCAATGAAGGGGGATCAACTGGTGCACATTCCAGGGCCATCCATTCAGACTCCAGGGATGTCCGTCTGATTCCCCTCTTCCTGTGACCACTTCAGCTCCAACTCCGCAGAGGAGCTGCCCTCCACCCCTCACCTTCCTTCGAATCACTTCCTGATCTCACCTCTACTGCCATCCCCTCCCTTGGCCCCACCCCTCCCCACATCGTCCCATGTACCCCAGAGCCAACTGCCTAGAGCCAAAACCCCAGTCTCACTTGACCAGGCCTCCAATACCCTGGAGTATTCAAGCCTAGTGACTCATGATTCAAGCTTGGTGTCTCCTTTGTCAAGAACCATTCTTCCCTAAATGCATGGACCAGTCCACAAGCGTTGTGTTTACCAATGAGCATTCTTGGATGTCTGCTCATTAGGTGTATGCCTTTCGGAGCAAGTCCATGTTTCATGCCATTCTGATATCAGAGTGCTGTGTTGGACCTTTTGATGGTGGGGAGACGGGGCCTGATAATATGATGTTAATATATTCAAATAAGGTTCCCCTCATTGAATGGTGGGAACACATCTCACCATTGACTGGGAGGAGACAATTGCAGCAAGCTTCCATGCCAACGTAAAACAAGACTCCATACTTGCGCTATTTTCCCCTCCCATTGCTACACCTGCTCAATGTGAAGAAGACTGGAAAATCTCGGCCCAGGAATTTTTCTTGAGTAGTGAGAACAGGAATGATAAGGTAATTCAACTTGGTGCAAATTAAGGCGGCAGAGTTTATGGGAGTATGGAGGTTAGGCATAAGCAATTAATTAGGATGTAAGGGAAGCATGAATGAGCATATCAGCAGCAGATCACAGAATTACAGATTTGATATAGTGTAAAAGGAGGACATTTGGCTTATCATGTCTGCACCTGCTCTCCAAATGAGTATTATTTCTTTGTATTATTTCCCTGCCTTTTTCACCATACCCCTGCACATTATTACTATTCAGATAATCATCTAAATGCCATTGACTACCTTGATTGAATCTGCCTCCACTACACCAGACAATGCATTCCAGGCACAAATCATTATCTGTGTGGAAAAGATTTTTCACATATATTTGCTTCCTTTACAAATCACTTTGATCTGTGCTCTCTTCTGGTTGATGCTTTTATGAGTAGAGGCTGTTTCCCTCCATCTATTCTGTCCAGCCCCGTCATGATCTTAAACAACTCTATGAAATCTTCTTTTAGCCCCTCCTTCTGTCCCAAGAGAAGAGTCCCACCCTCTTCAATCTATTCTCGTGGGCACAGTGGCACAACTAGCATTGTTGCCTTACGGCACCAGGAACCCAAGTTCAGTCCTTGGGTGCTCCTCGGTGTGGAGATCCCTCACTCCCCTGCCCCCTGTCAATCTGGGTTCTCTGGCATCCCATATAGTTCAAACATATGCATGTTAAGCAAATTAGTCTTATTAAATGGCGGAGTCATGGGGATTGAGCTAAGACCTGGATTGAGTAAAATGCTTTTTTAGAGTGCCAGACCAGACTCGATGGGCCAAATGGCTGAAACCTTCTGCTCTCGCAGGTGGCAAGATTGGACACAGAAAGAATTATTGCTCTCAGCAACTTACTGAATGTTGTGAAACATGGACAATTTACAGTTATCAAGAATAGAGGATTAATAATTTCTATCCTTGCTGTCTGCTGCTCTATGTTGTTTATTCAGTACACACAGCTAAAATTCCAAACACAAGACATCGAGGGCACCTAAGCTCAGTTTCTGTGTCAGTGAAATAAGAACTGACTTGCTAAGACAGCGCACTAGCAACCAATATCCAAGACAGGTTATCTCAAAAACAATCTTGCTTAAACAGAGATGGGAAGAAAGACCAGAATATCCTGTGCCTCTATGCCAGCAAAACAGAAAGGCAAAGACTCAGGGTTGTGAAAGCTGAACTTAGACAAGACTTCAGAAAATATTCTTCATACAGAGAGCAATGAACTACTAAAATAGGACACTAAAGAGAGAAGTAAAGCTCAAGACTCTTGCTTTTCAAAACACTTGTATGCTATATGAGGAATAATAGAATCCTACAGTGAAGAAGGAGGCCATTTGGCCTATCAAGTCTGCTCTGATTGCAATCCCACTCAAGCCCTGTTCCCACAACCCCACATATTCACCCTGTTAATCCCCTGACACTAGGATCAATTTGGCATGGCCAATCAACCTAACTCACATATCTTTAGACTGAAGAAAATGAGTAATCTGAAAAGATGAAACCATGTAAACTATAGACCATATTTGCCCAAATCTACCTATGAAGAAATTCCCTGTTGATGTTGCCATGTTTGACTTGAGCATCTGCTGACTATACCCCATCTCAGCACACAGATATATTGGAGTGGGCAAGTGGGTGGCAGAAGGGTTCCTTCTGCACTGCAGGGTTCTATGGATTCTATTCTATAATTGAAATTCCTCATCCCCAAAATCATTCTTGTAAACTTCTCCTGCACTTTCTCTACTGCATTTGGATCCTTTCTGTTGTGTGGCACTCAGATCTGTTCACAGTATTCCAGCTAAGATCTAACTAATGCTTTGAATAAGTTCAGCATAAACTCCTTGTTCTTGTACACTCTACCATTATTAATAAACCCTAGGACACAATATTCTTTATTGACTGCTTTCTCCACCTATCTTCAATGATTTACAGTCAGGTCCTTCTGCTCCTGGGCCCACTTAAGAATTTACTCTTTATTTTGTGTTGTCTCTCCGTGTTCTTCCTACCAAAATATATCAACTTGTACTTCCCCACACCTAATTTCATCTGCCACCTACCTGCCTATTCCAATATATCTATGTGCTGAGATGGAGTGTAGTCAGATCAACAGGAAATCTCTACACTGGTAGATTTGGATAAATATAGCCTGTAGTTCACACGGTTTCACCTTTTCAGATTATTCATTTTTTTCAGTCTAAAGATGTGTGAGTTAGGTTGATTGGCCATTTAAAATTGATCTTAATGTCAGGGGATTAATAGGATGAATGTGTGGGGTTACGGGAATAGGACCTGGTTGGGATTGCGGTTGGTGCAGACTCGATAGGCCAAATAGCCTCCTTCTGCTCTCTAAGATTCTAGGATTCTATGATTCCTCATGTAGCATCCAAGTGTTTTGAAAAGCAAAAGTCTTGAGCTTTACTTCTCTCTTTAGCATCTTATTTTAGTAGTTTGTTGCTTTCTGTGTGAATAAATACTTTCTGAAGTCTTGTTTATGTTTAGCTTTCACAACCCTGAGTCTTTGCCTTTCTGTTTTGCTGGCATAGTGGTGCAGGATATTTTGGTCTTTCTTTCTATCTCTACCTGTGCAAGGTTGTTTTTTAGATAACCTGTATTGGATATTGGTTGCTAGTGCGCTGTCTTAGCAAGTCAGTTCTTATTTCACTGACACAGAAACAGAGCTCAGCTGTCCTCGATGTCTTGTGTTTGGAATTTTAGCCAATTGTGTGCACTAAATAAACATAAGGCAGCAGACAGCAAGGATAGAAATTATTAATCTTCTTTTCTTAATAACTGTATGTTGTCCATGTTTCACAACATTTAGCAAGTTGCTGTGAGCAACAAGTCTTACTATGTCCAATCTTGCCGCCAGTGAGAGAACAAGATTCCAGCCAGTGGATTGGGAACAGTTATATAAAACCTTGCTTAGGCTGCATTTGGAATACAGTGTATGGTTCTGGTCAATATATTACCCGAAGGACGTGGGAGCTTTGGAAAGAATGCAAAAACGGTTCACCATGATGTTAACTTGACTCGACAGTGTGGGCTATGAGGAGAGGTTGAACAAACCAGGATTGTTTTCACTGAAAAAACGGAGGCTGAGGAGAAGCTCTGTGAGTGGAAAATCATGTCTCACAAATTTGATTGAGTTTTTCGAAGGAAATAGATGAGGGCAGTGCAGTTGATGTTATCTACATGGACTTTAGCAAGGCCTTTGATAAGGGACCGCACAGTAGGTTGTTGCATAAGGTTAAACTTCACAGGATCCAGGACGAGGTATCTAAATGAATACAAAATTGGCTTCTGTCGGGTGGTTGCGGAGGTTTGTTTTTCAAACTGGAGGCTTGTGACCAGCAGTATGCCTCAGGGATCAGTGATGGGTCCACAGTTATTTGTCATTTGTATTAATGATTTGGATGAGAATATAGGAAGCACGGTTAGTAAGTTTGCAGATGATACTAAGATTGGTGGCATAGTGGACAGTGAAGAAAGTTATCTCCGATTGCAATGGGATCTTGATCAAGTGGGCCAGTGGGCTAGTGAAGGGCAGATGGAGTTTTATGTACACAAATGCGAGATGATGCATTTTGGTAGATTGAACCAGGGCAGGACTTACTCAGTTAATGGCAGGGCATTGGGGAGAGTTACAGAACAAAGAGATGTAGGCATACATGTTCATAGCTCCTTGAAAATGGAGTCGCAGGCAGACAGAGTGGTGAAGAAGGCATTCGGAATGTTTAGTTTCATTGGTCAGAACATTGAATACAGGAGTTGGGATGTCTTGTTGAATTTGTATAAGACATTGGGAAGGCCACGCTTGGAACACTTCACTATTATAGAACGGATATTATTAAACTAGAAAAAAATGCAGAAATGATGTACTAGGATGCTAGAAGGACTTGATGAATTGAGTTATCAGGAGAGGCTAGATGGACAGGAACTTTCTCCCTAGAGTGTAGGAAGCTGAGGAATGATCTTATCGAGATCTATGAAATAATGAGGGGCAGAGATCAGCTAGATAGTCAATATCTTTTCCCAAAGGTAAGGGAGTCTAGACTAGAGGGCACAGGTTTAAGGTGAGAGGGGAGAGATACAGAAGTGTCCAGAGGGGCATTTTTTTCACACAGAGGGTAGTGAATGTCTGGAACAAGCTGCCAGAGGTAATAGTAGATGCAGGTACAATTTTGTCTTTAAAAATCATTTAGATAGTTACATAGGTAGGATGGGTATACAGGGGTGTGGGTCAAATGCGGCAATTGGGATTAGCTTAGGGACTTTAAAAAAGAAAGGGCAGCATGGACAATTTGGGCCAAAAGGTTTGTTTTCATGTTGTAAACCTCTATGACTCTATGATCATGACCTGACAGAGGTCCATAAAATTATGAGAGGCATAGCCAGGGCGGATAGTCAGAGACTTTTTCCCAGAATGAAAGTGTCAATTATAAAACGGCACAGGTTCAAGGTGAGAGAGGAAAAGTTTAAGAGAGATGTACAGAGAGTGGTGGGTGCCTGGAAGATGGAGATGGTGAAGCAGGCACATTAGCAACATTGAAGAGGCATCTGATGTGTACATGAATCAAGAGGGAACAGAGGGATATAGATTAAGTATGGGCAGAAAGTTTTTATTTTAGTTTAGTTAGGGCATCATGATTGGCACAGGCTTGGTGGGCTGAAGGGTCTGATGCTGCGCAATTTTTTTTTCTTCTTCGTTCTCTAGAGACCCTTATTCATAAATATCAACAAAACAAAGTCATCTACAAAATCTATAGCCTTAATAATAAAATTGATTTTCAGAAGTAAACTTGAGGAATATCTATACACCCAACCCAATAAACAATATACAAGGAAGATTCTTCCTCCATAATTTCTCTGAAGAAACAACAATTCAAATCAATGGTGATAAATTCTACAATATTTTGCATTTGGACTTCCGAAAAACATTTGAAAAGTTTCCACGTGAATAGTTACTAAATATACTCAACCATCATCCAGGTACTAAAGAAAAACCAGGCAGCATGCTTTAAAGATCTATTGGCCGGTGGGCCTCTAACATCCATCATTATGAAGTGCTTCAGAAAGTTAGTCATGGCACAAATCAATTCCTGCCTCCCAGACTACCTATCGCTGCAACAGGTCCATAGCAGATGCCATCTCCCTGGCCCTGCACTCAACTCTGGAACACTTAGATGACAAAGACAGCTATGTCAGACTCCTATTCATAGACTACAGCTCAGCCTTTAACACCATTATTCTTACGAGACTCATCTCTAAACTGCATGGCCTTTGTCTCGGCTCTTCTCTCTGTGACTGGATCCTAGACTTCCTAATCCACAGACCACAGTTAGTAACAATAGGCTACAACACGTCCTCCACGATCATTCTTAACACTGGTGATCTGCAAAGCTGTGTCCTCAGCCCCTTACAACATTCCTTATACACCTATGACTGAATGGCCAAACTCCCTTCCAGCTTGAGTTTCAAGTTTGCTAATGACATCACTGTTGTGAGGCGGACCTCAAACACTGAGATACAGTACAGGAAAGAGATAGAGTATCTGGTGAACTAATAGAAAGACAGCAATCTCTCCTTTAATGTCAACAAAATGAAGGAGATAGCCATCGACTTCAGGAAGTGTAGCTGAGGGCATACCCTTGTCTACATCAATGGGGACAAAATGGAAATGGTCAAGATCTTCTGGTTTTTAGGTGTCAAGGTCACAAAAAACCTGTCCTGGTCACCCCATGCCAACATTATAGTTAAGAAAGCAACCAACACTTCTACTTTCTCAGGACACTAAGGAAATTTGGCATGTCCGCTACAACACTCACCAACATCGACTGATGCACTATAGAAAGCATTCTTTTCGATTGTATCACAGCTTCGTAAGGCTCCTGCTTTGTCCAAGACCACAATGAACTACAAAGGGTCGTGAACGAAGCCCAATCTTTCACCCAAACCAGCCTCCCATTCATTGACACCGCCTATAGTCCCGGCTGCCTCGGAAAAGCAACCAGCATAATTAAGCATCGCACACGTCATGGATAAACACTCTTTCACCTTCTTCCATCAGGAAAAAGATATAATAGTCGTGTATTGACTAACTCAAGAACAGTTTCTTCCCTGCTGCCATCAGATTATGTCACATTAAGTTGACCTTTTAGTATACCCTAGCTATGATTATAACACTTCATTCTGCACTCTTTCCTTTCCTTCTCCATGAATGGCATGCTTTATCTGTATAGCATGCAAGAAACAATATTTTTCACTGTATACTAATACATGTGACAATAATAATCAAATCAAATCAAATCAAGTTCTTCCCTGTTGCCATCAAACTTTTGAATGGACCTACTTCACATTAAGTTGATCTTTCTCTATACCCTAGCTATGACTGTAACACTACATTCTGCCCTCTATGCTTAGCATACAAGAAACAAAACTGTATACTCATACATGTAACAATAATAAATCAAATCAAAATCAAAACAACTCCAGGATTCAGGTGAAAATTTAGATATGCATGAGACACTGGATGAAGGATAAAAGACAACAAATTCTGAGGTAATGTCAGTTGTAAGGGGAGGTGGGAGTACTGAGTGAGATGAGATGAGTACAGAATGAGAGTTAAGTCTCATTGTTAGGACTGCTGCCATTTCCAATTTTTATCAGTAAGTTGGGATTTGAAATTCAGTGTAACTTGGTTTGATTTCAAGGAGGATACCTTGCAACTACAAAATGAATTAAATAGGGTGCTTGGTCAGAACAGGAAAATTGAGTGTTCTGAGAAAAGGTTGTGGATGTGAACGTTAACTCTTTTCTCTACACCGTATTTCAGAATTCTGTGTTTTTACTTTGGCTGTCAAACAAACACGGCATTTTTCTTTTTGAAGTTTAAAACGAATTGAAAAAGGATAGAGTGTATATTTTGTAATCGATCCATAGAATCCCTATGTATTCAAAGTTCTGACCAATAAAACCAGGCATGCCAAATATCTTCTTCACACTTCTGTCCACCTGGGATTCTATTTTCAAGGAACTACAAATCTGTACCTCTAGATCTCTTTGTTCTATAAATCTCCTCAACACTCTACCATGAACTGAATAAATCCTGCTCTGGTTCGATCTATCAAAATACATCGTTTCACATCTGTCTAAATCAAACCCCATCTGCCATTCATCAGCTCACTGGCCCAATTGATCAAGATCCCATTACAATCTAGAAGGAGACCATTCAGCCAATCGCACCTGCACCAACAGCAATTCCACCATGGCCCACATTAAGAGGCTATTTAATTTGGTCGATCAACCTAACATCTTTGGCGTGTGGAAGAAAATTGGAGCACCTCGAGAAAATCCACACAGACACGGGGAGAATCTGCAAATTCCATACAGTTACCCAAAACTGGAATTGAACCCAGGTCCCCAACTTTGTGAGGCAGCACTGCTAACCACTGTGCCATTGTGATGTTAGAGTAATTAAGAAGGAAGTTGAATAAGGTCCTTGGATCCTGTCTCGACTCAACACTTAATATGTCCAACTAATGAAGGACAGCATTCAACAAAACCAATGGCATGGTAGTTATGTCAACACAATGGTGGGAGATAGTGGTATGCCACTAATCCAATAGGCCCAGGATAATGCTCTGGGCACTTGGGTTCAAATCCTACTGCAGCAGCTAATGGAATTTGTTTAAAAGGAACATAAGGTTAGTTGGTAATTTATCACTGATTGTTGTGAAACCCTGTCTGGTTCAATAAAGCCCTTTAAGGAAGGAAATCTGATGTCCTCACCTGGTCTGGCCTTCATGGGGTTGACACTTAACTGCCCTGAGAAATAGACCAGCAAGCCACTCAGGTCAAGGGCAGAGTAGATGTGGGTGACAAATGCTGACCTTGTCAGCAACATCTACACCTCACAAAATATTTTTTTAAAGCATACCATCACGTTTCATTGTCATGCATTTGATTGGACACAGAAACTGGGTAGACCTAGTACCTTGGGCGACAGGAGACCGACTGTGGACATCACAAGAACAGTCCTTGGCGGTCAGATCAAATACGGGTTTGGGATATGGGTGACCCTTGATAATACAGCTACTGGGAGTTGAAGTGTTCACTGCCCCCTAGCTCCAGGTCCTGGAATAAAATTTGAATTCAGACTTGAGGTTGTGAGAGTGAGTTTATCAAGACCCAAGCTACACATGAAAAGAACATAGAACATAGAACATTACAGCACAGAACAGGCCCTTCGGCCTTCGATGTTGCGCCGACCAATATAAAAAGCAATGCCCTCCAAACTAAACCATTCCCTTCTCTTCCATATACTTATCAACTAACCTCTTAAACGCCACCAAACTTGGCGCATCCACAACTGCTGCAGGCAGGGCATTCCACTCCCGAACCACCCTTTGGGTAAAGAACTACCTCTGATATCCGTCCTATAACTATCACCCCTTAATTTAAAGCTGTGTCCCCTCGTGCTAGCTTTCTCCTTCCTAGGAAAACGGCTATCACTGTCCACCCTATCTAAACCTCTAATCATCTTATATGTCTCGATTAGGTCCCCTCTTAGCCGCCTCCTTTCTAACGAAGACAACCTCAAATCCCTCAGCCTCTCCTCATAAGACCTGCCCTCCATACCAGGCAACATCCTGGTAAACCTCCTCTGTACCCTCTCCATGCCTCCACATCTTTCTTATAATGTGGGGACCAGAACTGCACACAATACTCCAAGTGCGACCGCACTAGAGTTTTGTACAGTTGCAACATGACGTTGCGGCTCCGAAATTCAATCCCCCTACCAATAAAGCTAAGACTCCATATGCCTTCTTAACAACCTTCTCGACTTGACTGCCTACTTTCAGGGATCTATGCACATACACACCAAGATCCCTCTGTTCATCAAGACTACTAAGAATCCTACCATTAGCCCTAGACTCTACACATTTATTATTTCTGCCATAGTGCATTACCTCACACTTTTCCACATTAAACTCCATTTGCCACCTCTCGGCCCAGCTCTGCAACTTGTCCAAGTCCCTCTGCAAACTATAACACCCCTCTTCACTATGTACCACTCCACCGACTTTAGTGTCATCTGCAAATTTACTAATCCATCCTTCAATACCCTCATCCAGATCATTTATAAAAAATTACAAACAGCAGGGGCCCCAAAACAGACCCCTGAGGTACACCACTTGTCACCGAACTCCACGATGAATATCTCCCATCAACCACCACACTCTGTCTTCTATCTGCTAGCCAATTCCTAATCCAATTAGCTAAATCACCCTCTATCCCATACATCTGCATTTTCTGCAGAAGTCTTCCATGGGCCACCTTATCAAACGCCTTAGGGCATGAATTTTTCTGACTGGGTATCCCACTCTCTTATTTTTTAATGCTCAATGATTATCAATCACAACTTTTGAGCCAGAAAATAATGGTTTAATGTCCTCCTCCAACAGAACATTTTGGAATAATCAGTACAACTCAGAGGGAGCGCTGCATTTCAGGAGACGTTATCTTACAGAGATGATATTAAACTGCTCTCTGAGATAGACATAAAAGATTTCATGGCTCTGTTCTGAAAAAGAGTAGGACAACTCCTCACCGCCCCTCTCCCCCAAGATTGTGACATGTTCCCACAATCAAAGTCACTAAAAACAGATTGCCTGCACTTTATTGCATCACTGTCTGTGAGAGTTTGAAATTTGGAATGTCCACTATGACTCTCACCAACTTTTACGGAAAGCATGCTTTCTGGTTGTATCACAGCTTGGTATGGCTCTTGCCCTGTCCAAGACTGCAAGAAACTACAAACGATCGTAAATGTAGCCCAATGCATCATGTAAACGAGCCTCCCACCTATTGACTCTGTCTGCATGTCTCAGAAAATCAGCCAGCATAATTAAGGACCTCAAGCACCTTGGACATTTTCTCTTCCACCTTCTTTCAGAGAAAAGATACAAAAGTCTGAGGACACAAGAACAGCTTCTTCCCTGCTACCATCAGATTTTTGAATGGACCTACCTCACATTAAGTTGATAGTTCTCTACACTCTACCCTACTCACATTTTAGCAAAGCGTTTGATAAGATTCTCCATGGTAGGCTACTGCAGAAAGTGCAGATGCATGGGATTGAAGGTGATTTAGCAGTTTGGATTAGGAATTGGCTAGCTGATAGAAGACAGAGGGTGGTGGTTGATGGGAAATAATCAACCTGGAGTGCAGTTACAAGTGGTGTACCTCAAGGATCTGTTTTAGGGCCACTGCTGTTTGTCATTTTTATAAATGACCTAGATGAGGGTGTAGAGGGTTGGATTGGTAAATTTGCTGATGATACCAAAGTGGGGGGAGTTGTAGACAGCGAGGATGATGTTACAGTTTGCAGAGGGACATAGATAGGTTGCAGAGCTGGGCCATGAGGTGGCAAATGGAATTCAATACAGATAAGTGTGAGGTGATTCACTTTGGTAGGAATAACAGGCATATGAAATATAGGGCTAATGGAAGGACCCATAATAGTGTTGTCGAGCAGAGGGATCTTGGGGTACAAGTACATAGCTCTTTGAAAGTTGGCACCCAGGTTGATAAAGTTGTTAAGAAGGCGTACGGTGTGTTAGCTTTTATTGGTAGAGGGATTGAATTTAGGAGCCGTGAGGTTATGTTACAACTGTACATAACTCTGGTGCGGCCGCACTTGGAGTATTGCGTACAGTTCTGGTCGCTGCATTATAAGAAAGATGTGGAAGCATTGGAAAGGGTGCAGAGGAGGTTTACCAGGATGTTGCCTGGTATGGTGGAAGGCCTTATGAGGAAAGGCTGAGGGACCTGAGGTTATTTTCATTAGAGAGAAGAAGGTTACACGGTGACCTAATTGAGGCGTATAAGATGATCAAGGGATTGGATAGGGTGGATAGTGAGAGCCTTTTTCCTCGGATGGTGATGACCAACACAAGGGGACGTAACTTTAAATTAAGAGGTGGTAGTTATAGGACGGATGTCAGAGGCAGGTTCTTTACACAGAGGGTGGTGAGAGTGTGGAATGCCCTGCCTGCAGCAGTTGTGGACTCGCCTACTTTGGGGGCATTCAAATGTTCGGTGGATAGGCATCTGGATGATATTGGAATAGTTTAGGTTAGAGGGTCCACTGGCCGGCGCAACATCGAGGGCCGAAGGGCCTGTACTGCGCTGTAATGTTCTATGTTCTATGTTCTAAGACTGTAACACTACATTTTGTACGCACTCTTTACTTCTCTATGAACAGTTTGCTTTGTCTGTATAGCATACAAGAAACAATACTTTTCATTGTGTGTTAATACATGTGACAATAATAAATCAGATCAAATCAAATCAAAAAACTTGTTATGTACAAATTGGCAGCCTAACTCCTATTCCTGGGTTAAGGATGAATTAAGAAAAGTTTAAAGGGAATATTGGGCTTGGGGAGGGGGGGAGTGGTGGGTGGTGGGGAAGGGGGAGAGTGCAGAATGGGGTGGCAGAGGGGGCTTCTTCACGCAAGTGGTGGAAGTGTGGAATGAGCTGCCGGATAAAGTGGTAAATGTGGGGTCACTTTTAACATTTAAGAAAAACTTGGGCAGGCATATGGATGAGAAGAATGTGGAGGGATATGGTCCAAGTGCAGATCAGTGGGACTCAGTAAAAAATGGTTCAGCACAGGCAAGAAGGGCCAAAAGGCCTGTTTCTAAGCTGTAAATTTTCTATGATTCTATATTTCAACTGCATTTCGAATGACTTTAGTGGCTGAGCACTATGGCACATTTTAAGGTGGTGAAAGATGCTTTATAAATCCCAGTCTTTTTTTTAATATTTCCTTTCAGAAGAGAAAAGCCAGATTTTCACCCTCCACCATTGGTGGGTTCTTAGGTGGTGGCGAGGGAGCATGAAGTGGCACAAATGAGCTTCCTGAAGGATTCCCAACCACCCCAACCTATCCATGATATTACACTGGGGCAGGTGAGGCCCTGGAGGGCCATCCATCCTTGCTCCAATTGGGAGCCTCTATGAGCCAATTATTGGCTGCTCAAGGGCTGTTTCCCACACTTTTAGCCTCATTTTTATAGGCTTTCAGGCAGATTTCCAATAAATGGGGGGAAGGGAGAAATGGCGGTCTCCATAGAAGTTCTCTCCTAACTTTGGGCGCAATCCCACCTAGAAATTTCTCCTCACCTCAGTTCTGAAAGGTTTACCTCTCATCGTCAAACTATGATCATTAACTCCAGACTTCCCCATCATTGGGAACATTCTTTTTGAATCTAACCTGTGTAACTCATTAAAATTCTATAAGTTTCTATGCGATTCCCGCTCAACCTTCCTAACTCCAATGAATTCAATGTCATGGTGGGATGGGAAGCATGGTGCAGTTTTATTTCAGGATCTGATACAGAGGAACAAAACTGGAAAATTATCAGTGGAAAGGAGTTCCATAGGGACTGAACGACCGTGAGAACTCCAAAGATTCTTACTCATCACCAGTCCTAACCCAACTATTGGGCATGAACCTTTTCTGTTCCTGACTCCAGTTCATAAAATACGTTTGCAGTTTTCAAGCTATGTTATCATCAGATTTTATTCCTCTTGCTGCTTAATAAGGGTCAATGTGTTGACTTTGTCACTGATAAATTTCATGCATTAGAAACGACAAATACAGGAATTAGCCAATTGTGTCATTAACATGCTGATAGGTTCGAGAACATTCCATTTTGAAATAGGATCCCTCATCCCTACCACATTGGGTAGACATTTTCTTGCCTCGCTTCTAGTTTCATGGCAACCGACAGTTCGCCAAAGCGGGACCAAGTAACTCTAGTGTATGGATTAGAGAGGCTTTGAAGGTTGGCAGGCTCTCTGACCTCTCTTCACCTTGCCTTTATCCAATGTTCACACCTGATATTACACAGCCATCAATGCAGAAACCCGGGGTGGTATTTTACCCGCACGTCTGCATGAGGTTTGTATGATCCCACCTGAGGCTAACAGAGAATGCCATTTTCCGAGCCTTGCCTCCCCCCGAAATTGGAATGGGTATGCCGGAAAAATTCTGACCTCTGTCTGATTCTCCCTCCCATCATTCCCACTCCCCATACTAGGAGCAGTGAGATTGATTGTATCATTAAATCTACCCTGCAACCTAAGATTCACAGCAGTTTTTTTTTATATATTGTGCTTTTAATAGGACAAAGTACCTCTAGGTGCTTCACAAGAGCTTTTTGTTTAATCATTCGTAGGACACGGACGTTGTTGGCTGGGCAGCATTTATTGCCCATCCCAAATTGCACTTGGAGGGCAGTTGAGAGTCAACCACATTGCTGCGGCTCTGGAGTCATACGTAGGCCAGATCAGAAAAAGATGGCAGATTTCCTTCCCTAAAGGACAGTGTGAACCTGATGGGGTTTTCCAACAACTGACAATGGATTCATGGTCATCGGTTGATTCTTAATTACAGATTTTTTTTTTAGTTAAAAGCTAATTCCATCATCTGCCATGGCAGGTTTGGAACCCGGGTCCCCAGAACGTAAGCTGAATTTCTGGAATAACACCCCAGCAATAATACCGCTTGGCCATCGCATGTCAAACAAAATTTGGCATCAAGCAGGTGAGAGATAGTTTTTAAGGAGTGAAATGGAATAATGGAGGGGGAGTTTTAGGGATAGAATTCCAGGGCTTGGAACTTAGGTAGCTGATGGCACAGGGAATTGAAATGGCCACAGTTTTTTCCCTATGAATCAGTGTCATTATTGTCCATTTTATTTGTTACTGCAAGGAAATAGCAATGTGGCTCTCACCACTTATTGGACAGCTTTCACTGCAAACTATGAAACCTTTCAGTGCATATTTAAACAGACAAATTATTTGTCAAACATATTTTGCATTAGGCTAATGGCCTTAAAGACCCTTCCCTAAGCAAGGGTGGTGATGGCCTGTGATTAATAGCTATGACCTATTTGCTTGAATGAAAGACAGTAAATGTATTTCTGCATAAATTCCACTGACACAGTTCCCATTGAAGGATGCAAAATCGTTAAGGAGCAGGAAAGTGCATGCAAACAACAGCACTACTGCGTGTCGTACACAATGAGGTTAGTTGCTGCAGTTTACGCTGTGCTCTGTCATAATCTATAAATGTCAGTGGAAGCTTCTCTAATTTGATCAAATTGGACAGACTCACATTCAATAAATGAGATTAGCTGCAACAGTGTTAGCACCTCTGCTCTGAAAGAGGGCTGATCGGGATAGTGCAATAAAATAGGGGGCTTTCTTTTACTTACTAAATCCCATTATGTGACTGTGAACCTGAGAAGGCAGGATTGCTAGGCTGCCACCACTCTTGGGATCTGCAAGTGTAACAAATCTCAACTAAGTGAAAGCACTTAGTCAGATTTCTTTGCATTTATCAAATGAAGCCAGAATAAGTTCCCAATCTAAACTCGTATCAGTCTGTGATTTTATTCACCTTCTCCACAAGGGTATCACTTATCTGAGGGTCTTGATTCAATTTAGCTGCAATTGGAAGGTTGGGGATGGGGACGAGGCAGGGGGGTTGTGGTGAATAAGATATCAGAAGTAATCAGAATAGAATTAGGCCATTCAGCCCATTGAACCTGCACTGCTTTCATGAAGCTTTTGACTGACTTGATTCTCGCCTGAACCCTACTTTCCTGACTTTTCCAACTAACGTGTAACTCTCTTGTTGATCAATGTTATTACTCAGCCTTGAATATATTTAATAGCCCTATCGCCACTCCTCTGTGTGAAAGAGAAGTCCACAAAGAATAACTACCATCTAAAAGATTAAATTCCTCCTCTTCTCTGTCTTAACTGGAGACCATTTAAGTGATATTCTGCTTTTCTATTTTTCCTGCCAAAGTGGGCAACTTTATATTATAATCCAAGTTTGCATACTCAATCAACCAATTTATATCTCTTTGCAGACATTTAGAACATAGAACATAGAACATTACAGCACAGAACAGGCCCTTCGGCCTTTGATGTTGCGCCGACCAATATAAAAAGCAATGCCCCTCCATACTAAACCATTCCCTTCTCTTCCATATACTTATCAACTAACTTCTTAAACGCCACCAAACTTGGCGCATCTACAACTGCTGCAGGCAGGGCATTCCACTCCCGAACCACCCTTTGAGTAAAGAAACTACCTCTGATATCCGTCCTATAACTATCACCCCTTAATTTAAAGCTGTGTCCCCTCGTGCTAGCTTTCTCCAGCCTAGGAAAAAGGCTATCACTGTCCACCCTATCTAAACCTCTAATCATCTTATATGTTTCAATAAGGTCTCCTCTTAGCCGCCTTCTTTCTAACAAAAACAGCCTCAAATCCCTCAGCCTCTCTTCATAAGACCTGCCCTCCATACCAGGCAACATCCTGGTAAACCTCCTCTGTACCCTCTCCAAAGCCTCCACCTCTTTCTTATAATGCGGGGACCAGAACTGCACACAATACTCCAAGTGCGGCCGCACTAGAGTTTTGTACAGTTGCAACATGACGTTGTAGCTCCGAAATTCAATCCCCCTACCAATAAAAGCTAAGACTCCATATGCCTTCTTAACAACCTTCTCGACTTGACTGCCTACTTTCAGGGATCTATGCACATACACACCAAGATCCCTCTGTTCATCAAGACTACTAAGAATCCTACCATTAGCCCTATACTCTACAGATTTATTATTCCTGCCATAGTGCATTACCTCACACTTTTCCACATTAAACTCCATTTGCCACCTCTCGGCCCAGCTCTGCAACTTATCCAAGTCCCTCTGCAAACTATAACACCCCTCTTCACTATCTACCACTCCACCGACTTTAGTGTCATCTGCAAATTTACTAATCCATCCTTCAATACCCTCATCCAGATTATTTATAAAAATTACAAACAGCAGGGGCCCCAAAACAGACCCTGAGGTACACCACTTGTCACCGAACTCCACGATGAATATCTCCCATCAACCACCACCCTCTGTCTTCTATCTGCTAGCCAATTCCTAATTCAATTAGCTAAATCACCCTCTATCCCATACATCTGCATTTTCTGCAGAAGTCTTGCATGGGCCACCTTATCAAACGCCTTACTAAAGTCCATATATACCACATCAACCGCCTTACCCCCATCCACCTCTTTAGTCACTTTTTCAAAAATTTGGGGTGGGATTTTCCAATTCCAGCTGCTCTGAAATCAGAATTTCCACCCGAGGTCAACAAATCTTTCAATGGTCTGTCAGGTTTTCTCTCCTGCCCATAATGGTTCCTGCAGCAGGCGTAATTGGAAAATATATCACTTTGTATCCTCGTCATAGCTTGCTTTCCTATCTATTTTTGTATCATCAGTAAATTTGTTTGCCATATAATCCCCTCATACTTTTAATCTCTGAGCATACAAAGAAGGAGCATGAGTAGGGGAGTTGGCAGTTCAAGTCCACTCTGCCATTTGGTAAGTTCATGGTCGATGTGTGCATGTGTGATAGTATTCTGTAGTGTGAACAGCTGCCTTTCCTGCAAAAACAGACTCTGTCCACTCCCTCTACTCCCACTAAACTTTGTGGAATTGAATGCTTATTCTTTCAATTTGTTACTGTATTTAACTTCCTTAGTTAGCCGTGTGTGTCCTTCACCTAGAGTCTTTCTTTCTCACAAGACTGTATCTTTATTAAGTGGTATGAAATATTTCCTTAAATATCAGCCACTGCATCTTGACTAACTTATCCCTTAATCAAATTTTCTATTTCACATTGACCAGCTTTCGTCATTGCATGCCTTTATTACTGCCTTTACTTAAGTTTAAAACCCAACTCTGAGATCCACTCTTTTTCCCTCAAACTGGATCAAAATTTAGGTATGTTGTGATCACTGCTACCTAGGGTTGTCTTTCCTATGAGGTAATTGATTAATCTTGTTTAATTGCAATTACCAGGTCTATGATTGGTTCAAAAGTATTCTATAAAGGCATCTTCTAGGCTGCAGAGCAGATTCATTTGATCTATATGTAGGTTGAAGTCACCTTTGATTATTGTCATACCTTTCTCACAACTGCCCATTGTTTCTTCTTGCATGCCCTGTCTTGCAGTGCAGCTACTAATAAGGGATCCATAAACTACTCCCACAGGGGACCTCATATCTTTGCTATTTCATATCTCTACCCAACTGATACTGCATCTTGATCTTTAGAAAGAAGGTCATCTTTCACCATTGCACTAAAGTCATTCTTAATTAGCAGAGCTATCCTACCACCTTTACCTACTTTCTATCCTTCTGAAATGTCATGTACCCTATCTTAACATTTAGATACCAGTCTTTGTTGTTTTCCAGCCATGTTTCTGGGATGGCTATCAGATCGTACATATTTATTTCCATTTGAGCTGCCAATTCATCTACTTTGTTGTGACTGTTCATTAATCTTATCCACATCAAATGAATTCAGAAATGAATATATACTCAGCATTCCAGCTTCATCATTGCTGTGCGTAATACTAGCAGATGATTATGTGTTGAATTCATGCAGCGCTCCTCTGTATGCTATTTTATCACAGGGTTTTATCTGCCAAAAATAAGCATGAAGCATTTGTGTTCTGAGAGTCTCATTTCTAGATTTATACATATGATGTCAAGACATTTGTTGGATTAGAAAAAGACTTGCATTTAAATTTCATTTGCACTTCATGACCAGAGGACATCCAAAAGCACGTTACGGCCAATGATACATTTTTGAAGTGCAGCTTCTATTCTAGTAGAGGAATAACAGCTGTCAACTGTACACAACAAACTCCCAAAAATAGGAATTTAATAAAGAGCAAAGAACCTGTACTTGCGATGTTGATTGAAGGGTAAATATTGGCCAGGGCCAGGGGTAACTCCTCCACTCCTCTCAAAATAACACTATGGAATTGTTTATGTCCACTTGAGAGGTTCAGGTGTGAAGCCTCACTTTAAGATCTTATCTGGAAAAAGATGCCTCTGACAGTATATCACTTCCTTCATATTGCACTGGAGTGCTCATTCGTGCTCAAGATTCTGTGTTTGACTCAAGTGTGCTACCCACTGAGACACAGGGCGTCTCACAGCATGACCAAGTTGGTTTTCTCACCCTTTTACTGATAGCATGGTGGCATGATAATGCAGCATCATGACGCAGTGGTTGGCCATGCTGTCTCACAGCTCTCGGGACCCAGGTTTGATTCTCGGCTTGGGTCACTGTCTATGCGGAGTCTGCACATTCTCCCCATGTCTGTGTGGGTTTCCTCCAGGTGCTCTGATTTCCTCCCATAGTCCAAAAGATGTGCTTGGTTAGGTGCATTGGCCATGCTAAATTTTCCCTCACTCGAGTTGGAGTGAGTGACTAGAGATTTTTCATGGTAACTTTGTTGCAGTGTTAATGCAAGCCTACTTGTGACACTAATAAATAAACTTTAAATAAGATTAACCCTCCCCCCCCCGCCAGATATTGATCCCCCACTATTGATTTACACTATGTTGATGTGATGTCACATTGGTACAAATTACAACAGGTTCACCCAGATGTGAATCTGTGGTGGGAATCCTCCCAGAGGTGTACAAGGTGAATATAGCCCCTCAAGGAAGAGGGTCATGGCCTGGCAGTACTCTTTCAATGTACCCGACACTGCCCCCAGGATGGCACCATACCCACATCAACCTGATAGTACCAACCTGTGCCATGGGTAATGCAGGGAGTTGACCTCAGTTGAGGCCTCATTGGGAGGGTGGAATTCATTTCCATATGGTGGTGATCAGGAATGGATGTGAGAGTTGGTGCTGGGAATGCCAAGCATAGTCACTTGGGGGAGTGAGAGTGGGTGCCAGCATTGACTGTGTGGATGGGTTGGGGGGGGGGGCGCGGAGGGGGTGGGTTCAGGGCTAATGTTCAGTGGAAAGTAGGAGGAGCTGCCGGCACTGACTGCCCAGTGGGAGGGAAAGTCTGATCTTCGTAAGGAAAGGAGGAAGAGGATGGTACTGACTATTCAGAGAGGGATGAATCCGTACTCCAATCAGGGTTGGACTGAAACTTCCATGGTGGGCTGGGAGGGATGAGGCTTACTTATCATCATCTTCTGATTGGGACACTCTTTAAACATGGCACCCCAATCTCAGTGCAGCTGGGCATTGCTGGTGTGTTTAACTGCTCCATTCCCCAACGTGAATCACAGCCAGCTGCTTCTTTTTTGACAGAATGTGGTAAGATCTGGAGAGAAAAACCGATCAGCTTCTCTGGAGAAAAACATATTGTTTTCCTCACCAGAAACAACACTCAGCCAAATTCTGGAACGATTGCCTCTATCTTCAACATGTGGCTTATAGAATTTGAAGGTGATTCCAAGAACAAGGATTTAGTAAACATGACCGGGTGGCGTAGTGACACACTGGTTAACATTGCTGCCTCACAGCTCCAGGAACCTAAGTTTGATTTCCAGCTTTGGTCACCCTGTGTGGAGATTGCACATTCTCCCTGTTTCCCTGTGTGGGTTTCATCTGGGTGTTCCGGTTTCCTCAGACAGTCTAAAGGGGTATGGGTTAGGTGTATTGGCCATCCTAAATTATCCTTAAGTGTCCTGGGACATCTAGATTAGAAGGATTATTGGTAAATTTGTGTGGCTTCGGGATAGGTCTTAGGAGGGATTGTTGTTGGGGGAAACTTGAAGGGCTGAATGGCCTCCTTCTGGTACTGTAGGGATTCTATGTTTCTATTCTATGATTCTATGATCTTTGGCATTCAGTTTGACTCACTGCCTTATACTCATATCTCAGCTACTCTTTAAGTACTTTGGTTGATCCTTTATTTATTCGTGGCCCTCTTAATAAACTGTTGATAAGAAGGTGAAAAAGAATTGGGAGAAATCCTTTCTTAAAAGCATCATGCATGTGCCATGCATGTGAACACTTCTATTGTTTGCATCTGAACATCTTTTAAATTTTTGATACCTCTGAAAGCTTTAGAACTTTATAAAGAGCAGTCACACAGATGGAGACAAATTGTGAACTCAGTCAAATCAGTCTCCCCTTTGATTCTGAATGTTAGACGTCCAGTCAAAGGCTTGATTAGAAAGTCTAGACTTTACCCAGACAGTGCTAAGGAGGTGCTGCATTGTTGGAGCAGCCACCTTTTGGGTCAGACATGAAGACAAGTTATAGAGCTGAATTGTGATGTTAAGTAAATAGTCAGGTTTAGTGTTCAAGAGATGGTTTCAAAAATTGTTTTCCAAAGTTAACTGCCACTGGGTCAAAATCCTGGAATTCTCTCCCAAACAGCATGTGCACTGTATGGCCTACAGCGATTCCAGGAGGCAGCTCACCACTGCCTTTTTAGAAATTCATTTAAGAACATGAGTGCCGCCAGCAATTTATTGCACATCTTTAATTGCTCTTGGAGGGCAGCTGAGAGTCAACCACATTGCTATGGCTCTGGACTCACATGTAGGCCAGACAGGTAAAGATGGCAGATTTCCTTCCCTAAAGGACAATAGTGAAGCAAGGATAATTAGGGACAGGTTACAAGCAATGTCCACATCCCGTGAAAGAATAAAGAAAAATTATCGCACTGCAAAGTTACTCACTTTTGGTTTTGACTGAGGCTCAGCCAAAAAGAGTTTGAACAATCAACAAAAAAATTTGGTTGAAATTTTAAACATGATAAGGCTGCCACCCAAATTATTGTTCAGATTTTGGACTCTCACTGATATAACTACTGATGGTCTCCATCTCCCCCTCCCCGGTCACCTGACCTCCACCATCCTCACTTCCCCGATCACCATCCCCCCAACCACACCGCCTCTCCATGCACTCATTGTGATTGCTCTTGCTATCCCTGTCTACATTTACATAGAAACCAAACAACGCAGAATAAGGCCATTCAGCCCATAAAGTCTGCACCCACAATCCCACTCAGGCCCTATCCCCGCTTAGTTACCCTGCTTATCCCTCTAAACTATCATATCCCGGGACACTAAGGGTTAATTTAGCATATCTAATCAACCTAACCCACACAGCTTTGGATTGTGGGAGGAAACTGGAGCATCCGGAGGAAACTCACGCAAACATGGAGAGAATGTGCAGGCTCCATGCAGATGGTGACCGAAGCCAGGTATCAAACCCGGTCATTGTCGCTGTGAGTCAGTAATGTTAACCACTGTCCATTCCAATAGGCACCCTTGTGATTGCCCTCTCTCTGTGGTCAGGGTATGTCTGCAACAGCAGCCCTGCTGCCTGATGTTCCATTCATAGCACAAATCTAACCTTTCTCAGTGGCTATTAGCTTGTCCAGTTGGATGGTCACCTGTCAATCAATCTGGATTCCTGGGCTAGGGAACAAACCATGATGCCATGGGCCTGTTGCAAAGTTAAACTCCATAGTCTGTGGGGCACTCCCTAATTGTGAAGTCCCCAGTCCCACTCCCCAGTATTCTAACCAGTCAGCTTCCTCTGGGTCAGGCCATTAAACCTTCTGCTGTTCAGGTAAACTGAAATATTTCATAGTACTATTTGAGGAAGAGCACGAATGTGCTCCATGGTGTTTTGCCTTTATTCCTAACTAGATTATCTAATTATTATGACTTGGAGTAGTATTGAACTTTGGTAGGGCCACAACTAGAGTACTTCCTTCTAGTTGCCATGTTACAGGAAGGATGCGATTGCACTGGAGGGGGTACAGACAAGATTTACCCAGATGCTGCCTGGGATGGAACATTTAAGCTATGAAGAGAGGTTGGATAGGCTTGGGTTGTTTTTGTTGGAGCAGAGAAGACTGAGAAACAACCCACTCGAGGTGCGCAGGATTATGAGAGACATGGACAAGATGGATAGGCAGCAGTTGTTCCCCGAATTTGAAGGGTCAGTCACAAGGGGACATAGGTTGAAGGTGAGAGGCAGGAGGTTTAAGGGGAATATGAGGAAAAGCTTCTTTACCCAGAGGCTGGTGATGGTCTGGGATGTGGTGTCTAGGAGAGTATTCAAGACAGAATGTCTCATATCTTTTAAAAAGTATCTGGATGAGCACTTGATACATCATAACATTCAGGATTCTAGGCTAGGTGAGAGTTCAGGTACTTCTAATGTGTTGGTGCAGTCTCGGTGGGTCAAAGAGCCACTTCTGCACTGTATGATTCTATGATTCTATGATTTTCATTTGTGGACACTTGCCGTGTGGAGATCAGCTGCCTCATTTCCTACATTTGAACAGTGATTACACTTCAAAGGCATTTAATTGACTATAAAGTGCTTTGGGACAATTTGCAGTGCTGAAGAGGTCTATATCAATACAAATCTTTCTTTTATCATCTTACACCTCCATTCTAAGCATTTCTTACATCTCACCAGTGTTTGATGTCAGAGAATTTGAAATAAATGGCTATAGTGTGGTCTAAATTCACAAAGGTTATTGAGATGGGCAGAACTCAACCCACAATGCAAAGAACAAAAAAAAGTACAGCAGAGGGACAGGCCCTTCAGCTCTCCAAGCCTATACCAAACATGATGACCCAAATAAATTAAAGAAGATCTCAATGCACAATACAGACTTCATCAGGAGCACAGAAGGTATTTATTAACCAGAACTGTGCAGTCACCATCAGTGACCCAAAACTGTCCCTCACCCCCACCCCAACCTTCATTTTCGCACCACATCCTGACTGCGCTGGAGCAGCACACCAGGTGTCCCAGTTCCTACATGTATTCAAACTTTCCTCTACCTAATAGAGAGAGAGAACTCCCCCTGGAGTGATTCCCCATCTCGCCCCAGTTCATCCCTCGAGCCCAAGGCACACTTCCTAGGCCAGTTTAGAGGATCTGGAATCACATGCAGGCCAGAACAGGCAAAGACTGCAACAGATTTCCTTCCCTACAGGACATTAATGAACTAAATGGATTTTTACAGCAATTGGCAAGGGAGCCATGGTCATCGTTTGAGTTTTAATTCTAGAGTTTGAATGATTTCAAATCACACCATCTGCTATGGTGGGGATTTGAACATGAGCCCTCAGAGCATTATCCCCATGTCTCTGTATTTCTAGTCCAGAGACAATACCACCTCCTTCATTCCAAAAGAATTTACATAAATAGAGCTTGACTAGTCACCACCCATTTCCTAAAGAACATGGATTCACAGAAGAGAAATAAATACCTCCATTTGTATAATTTTGGGAATTGCAAAAGAAGAAAACGTTCAGGTAACTGATGTGAAAAACATAAGTGTCTCTCAAATCCAATACTATATGGTATGATGAGTTCTATGTTTTGGGTCTGACATTGCAGCTCATCTCAACAGTCCTGCTCGATGCTAATATCAGTTACCTGAATGTGAAAGCTTTTAATTTTACACTATTACAATCCTCTTTGATGAAGACAAAAATAACACCAAAAGTTGTTAAATCCTGCACAACTAAAAATTGATACCCCAGAGATTTGCAAGCAGCAACTGCTACATAGTAAATGCTCAACATTTCAATTTGGCCAGACAAATACCTTGCAGGATATTAATTAGTGGAGGAGCTTTTCAGAGCGGTAGATTAAGATTCGCTGCAAATTGTTACATTTATTAATACCAACAAGGACATTTCCCCGAGGAACGAGGAACGAATGTCTTGGGGCTGTGATTTCTTCTAATCTAACAGTTTTATCAGAGGATGGATGGGGGGTTGGAAATAAAGGGTAGTGGAAACCTGGAAACATCCTGTCTCAAAATATCCTTTGTGCACAGATGCACTGAACAAGTTTGAGCAGAATTATCAGCAGCAGCTGAGTAATAAAGGAGCACACCTTGAAGGTTTTCCTGAAGTGTGTAGATCAAGCAATCTGTTTATCTTCTCAGGTTCTATGTTGCGTACGCCTCATGGTATTGTCCATGAGGTGGCACAATGGTTAGCACTGCTGTCTCACAGCGCCCAGAGACCTGGGTTCAATTCCTGACATGGGTCACTGTCTGTGTGAAGTCTGCACATCCTTCCCGTGTCTGCATGGGTTTCATCTGCGTTTCCTCCTACAGCCTGCAAAACATGCTGGTTAGGCGCATTGGCCATGCGAAATTCTCACACAGTGTACCCAAACAGGTGCCAGAGTGTGGCGACTAGGGGATTTTTACACTAACTTCATTGCAATGTTAACGTAAGCCTACTTGTGACATGAATAAATAAGCTTCAAAATGGAGGCTCTGAAGCAGGAAGAAAAGAAGGAAGGATTCACATTCATAGAGCATCACCCATGGCAAAATCTTTGCAGTGTAGTCATTATTATAAACCAGCAGTGTGTATATGACAAGATCCCACAAAAGAGCAATTTGAGATGGACTCAGAGGCTGGAATGATTGGGATTGTTTTCTCTGGTGTGGCTGAGGGGAGAACTGATAGAAGTCTATAAAATTATGAGAGGCAGAAACATGGTTGGTAGTAAGAATCTTTTTCCCAAAGTTGAATGTCTAATACTCGGAGTATGCACTTAAGATTAGAGAGGAAAAGTGGAAAGGAGATGTGAGAGGCAAGTTTTTTTCACAGAGAGTGGTAGGTCTCTGGAACACATTGTCAGGGATGATGGTGCAGGCAGATACGATAGGGGCGTTCACATGAATATGAAAGGAATAGAGGAAAATGGACTAAGGGCAGACAGAAGCGGGCAGCACAGTGATTAACACTGCTGTTTCACAACTCTAGGATCCTGGATTCGATTCCCAGCTCAGGTCACTGTCTGTGTGGAGTTTGCACATTCTCCTCATGTCTACATGGGTTTCCTCAAGGTGCTCTGCTTTCCTCCCACAGTCCAAAAATGTGCGGATTACGTTGATTGGCCATGGTAAGAAATTGCCCCTTAGTGTCCAGGGATGCTTAGGTTAGAGAGATTAGTGGGTATAATATGTAGGGATAGGGGGTAGGGACTGGGTGGGATCATGTTCGGTGCAGATGGGCCAAAGGGCCTCTTTCTGCACTGTACAGTTTCTGTGGTTCTATGAGAAGGAATTAGTTTAATGTGATGTCATGTTCAGCACAGCATTGTGGACCGAATATTCTGATCTTGTGTTGTACTGTTCTATGTTCTATGATTCTATTATCCATTGATGTGATCTTCACTGAAGGAGAAGTGCTGGCCAGGAAAACAGGATAGATCCCAGGCTCTGCTTCAAGAAGGCACCATGAAATCTTTCATTTTATCTGACAGGGCAGGTGTGGGCTATGGTTTGATGTCTTATGTTGGAGTCTTCCAACAGTTTTGCAAGAAGATGTAACTGGTGTGATCAGTAAGTTTGCAGATGACACAAAGATGGCCGGACTTGCAGATAGTGATGAACATTGTCAGAGAGTATGGCAGGATATAGATAAGCTGGAAAATTTGGCAGAGAAATGGCAGATGGAATTTAATCCTGATAAATGCAAAGTGATGCATTTTGGTAGAACTAATATAAGGAGGAGTTATACAATAAATGGCAGAACCATCAAAAGTATAGACACGCAGAGAGACCTGGGTGTGCAAGTTCACAGGTCCTTGAAGGTGGCAACACAGCTATAAAGGTGGTGAAGAAGGCATATGACATGCTTGCCTTTATAGGATGGAGTATGGAGTATAAAAGTTGGCATCTAATGTTACAGCTGTATAGAACATTTGGAGTACTGCATCCAGTTCTGATCGCCGCACTACCAGAAGGACATGGAGGCTTTGGAGAGAGTACAGAAAAGGTTTATCAGGATGTTGCCTGATGTGGTGGGTCTTAGCTATGAGAAGAAATTGGGTAAACTGGGGTTGTTCTCTCTGGAAAGATGGAGAATGAGGGGAGACCATTAGAGACGTATATCTAAGCCTTTCATAATTTTGTAGACCTCTATCTGGTCTCCCCTCTGCCTCCATCTTTCCAGTGAAATCAATCCTAGTTTATTCAACTTCTCCTCAAGACCAGACAACATCCTGATGACCTTCCTTTGCATTCTCTCCAAAACTTTCTCATCTTTCTGATAATGTGATGACCAGAAATGTATGCAGTATACCAAATATGGCCAAACTAAGGTTATATCTATATAAATGTGGCCTAACCAAGGTTTTATATAGCCTCGAGGAGACATAGGTTCAAAGTGAGGGGCAGAAGGTTTACGGGGGTGGTGAGAAAAAAGCCTTTTTACCCAGAGTGTGGTGACAGTCTGCAATGAGCTGCCTGGAAGGATGGTGGAGGTGGCTTGCCTCACATCTTTTAAAAAGTACCTGGGAGAGCACTTGGCATGTCGTAACATTCAAGACTGTGTTTCTAATATGTTAGTGCAGACTCGATGGGCCAAAGGGTCTCTTCTGCACTGTAGGATTCTGTGATCCTATGATTCTATTTGAAAGATTTCCACCCACCATGTATGAACATTCCACTTAATCTGACTCGATAATGTTGAGAGCTCTTTTCTGATATGTGAATGCTCTTCTTATATATAAACCTCGCCGCCCACTTCCATTTGCACAAGTGCAGAGCTACATTGTCAGTCAGAGCCTGACAATGCTGATGGCAGGGTGGCACAGTAGGTAGCCAGGGACCCGAGTTCAATTCCCAGTTTCAGTCATTGTCTGTGTGGAGTATGCACATTCTCCCCGTGTTTGCATGGGTTTCCTCCGGATGCTCTGGTTTCCTCCCATTGTCCGAAGGTCATGCTGGCTAGGCCATGCCAAGTTCTCAGTCAGTGTACACGAACAGGCGCCAGAGTGTGGCGACCAGGGGATTTTCACAGTAACTTCATTGCAGTGTTAATGTAAACTTACTTGTAACTAATAAATAAAAGATATGGGAATATTCCATCTCTTATCTCAGTAACTGCCCGGCTTAAAGAAAGAAGGATGTAACTCATCTCAAGAAAGTGTACAAAACAAACTCATAGAAATTAGCTTGCCAAAGCTGTAGTAGTATAAGTTCCTGCTAGGGAATAATCTGTCATTTACTTTTCTCTGTCCATCCAACTCTGCCTCTGAGGTAATTATAATTTCAATATCCACGTTCTCCACTTTGATTTTGAGGTCAGCACGGTGTTACAGTGATTAGCACTGCTGCCTCATAGCTTCAAGGACCCGGTTCACTTCCAACCTTGCGTCACTGTTTGTGTGGAGTTTTCACGTTCTTCTCATGTCTACATGGCTTTCCTCTGGGTGCTCCAATTTCTTCCCACACTCCAAAAGATGCTCGTGTTAGGTCTATTGGCCATGCTAAATTATCCTTTAATGTTTCAAGATGCATTGGTTAGGGGGATTAGTGGGGTAAATTCGTGGGGATATAGGGACAGGGCCTTGATGGGATGTTCTAATGGGCAGTAGGTAAAGACTCAATGGGCTGAATGGTCCTGTTCTGCACTGTAAGGATCTTATGATTTATAAACAGTCTGAACTTCTTTCGGGGAATGAGGAAGACCACACTTATTGTGAAACAATTAAACAACGTCACAATAAAAAATGTATTTAATTTTTTTTGTCACCGCAGTCTGAAAGACAACAGGTAGAATTCTCCGGCATACTTGTCTAAAAGTCGGAAATTCCAGCCCGACTGTCAATGGGGTTTCACAATGTCCACAACCCACCTGCTAAAATTCCTGTGGCAGGCAAGGGGGGAACTCCAGGCAATACGCTTCCTGAAAATTACGCTGAGTCGAAACTAGCTCCATTTGAAAGGATGCTTTGGCTACCTGAGAAATTACTATAAGACAGAGGTGAAATGTTTGGCCAATGCTGCCCCCAAAAGAAAGAAATCTGAAATCACAGTTATTCAAAGATGATATCTGTGATTAAGAGCTAGGAAACATTACAACCTTACTAATGTAAGGCGGCTGAGATTTCTGATATATAGGACATTAGCCAAACAGGGTAACGTCCCCGTTAATTTGTCGCTGTGCAATTTAGTAGCATTTTACAGCAATAAGATTTTAGCAGTCTGCTTATATCCTGCTGCAGTAATCACTAAAATGCACAGTATTAATGTACAATGAGACTGTACAACAGATGGAGGGACATTATGATAATCTCTTATTCAGTGATGAGGGAGATAAAGCCTCCAGTACCTACCGTGTGATTCTCATACCTTCAGGTTTAAAATTGTAAACCAGCTTTGAGAATCATTTGAACGTGATTACAGTGTATCATGGCTGCGTGATTGAATTACTGTGGTATAACACATGCAAAGTAAATTATTCTCCCCTAATAAGCAGCATGGTGGCACAGTGGCTAGCACTGCTGCCTCACAGCGCCACGGACCTGGGTCAGATTCTCGGCTTGGGTCACTATCTATACAGAGTCTGCACATTCTTCCCACATCTGCGTGAGTTTCTTCCATGTTTCTTCCTGAGGTGCATAGGTTAGAGGGATTAGTGGGTAAATATGTAGGGATATACAGGTAGGGCCTGTGTGGGATTGTTGTCAGTGCAGACTTGATGGGCCAAAAGGCCTCTTTCTGTATTGTAGAGTTTCTGTGATGATTTCTATGATTTCTTACTCCAGCTTATAAATCAAAAAAAAGAGTTTAATGAAGAAACTTAATTGCTCCAAATTTGGGGCTTCTCCCCAGGCCAATCCAAGCCCCCCGCAATTCCAAACAGGTTCTTATTTATAGTGAGTCACCTGGTTAACTGATTTATGACACCATTCTGTAATTGATTCCATGGTTTACTGGGTTGGCTGACCCTTACAGCTTGTTATCATTAGTCACATTACATCCAATACAAAGTTGTCAGCTGTTAAATTCTAACACTCCAGGTGCTCCAGTTTCCTCCCACAGTTCAAAAGACATGCTGGTTAGGTGCATTGGCCATGCTAAATTCTCCCTGAGTGTACCTGAACAGGTGCCGGAGTGTGGCGACGAGAGAATTTTCACAGTAACTTCATTGCAATGTTAATGTAAGCCTATTTGTGACAATAATAAGTAAACTAAACTAAGCAGTTAAATAGATCCTGAATTATTATTAATCAATTGTCCAGCATGATTTTTTCTGATGAATCATTTATCATTTATTCATATTCATGTATCACATTGTTGCCATAACCTAAAGACGCATGAAGAAAACAAATCCGCACAGTTAATGGAACTTTTTTAAAAAATTCATTTGGGGATATCGGTGTTGCTGGCTGGCCAGCATTTATTGCCCATCCCTAGTTGCCCTGGTTCAGAGAGCAGTTGAGAGTCAACCACAATGCTGCGGCTATAGAGTCACATAAAGGCCAGGCCAGGTAAGGACCGCAGATTTCTTTTCCAAAAGGACTAGATGGGTTTTTCCGACAATCGAAACTGGTTTCATAATCATCAGTCAATTCTTAATTCAAGATTTGTTTTTATCAAATTCAAATTCCATCATCTGCTCTGCAGAATTTGAACCTGGGTCCCCAGAACATTAGCTGACTTTTTGGAATGATAGTCCAGCGATAATATCACTAGGCCATCACCTCTCCCACTTGTTCTAACATTCTAGCCCTTTATCAGAACCAATCTCCACATCATTAAAAAATCATTATGCTACCAAGGTCTCTGCAGGAACAGATTCAATTCCGTTTTGACAAATTCAATAATTTTATTTATAGCACCTGGAAATAGTCTATTCCATTCAATAGAAACCCATCAAGTCTGCACCAACAACAATCCCACTTAGGCCCTATCTCTATAAGACTTACACTGCTAATACCACTGATACTGAGGGGCAATTTAGCAAGGCCAATCAAAGCCTAACCACCACATCTTTAGAGTGTGGGAAGAAACCAGAGCACCCAGAGGGGACCCATAGAGACACAGGGAGAACATGCAAACTCCACATAGACAGTGAGCCAAGACCAGAATTGAACCCTACTCCTTGGTGCTGTGAGGTAGCAGCGCTAATCACTGTGCCATCATGCCAAAGCTGTCACCCCTTGCACTATATGTAGCTTACAGTCTCTCCTTTTGTCACTTAGTTCTCCTATTCTGCTTTAATGCATTTCTGTAACATGACACAAATTATACCTCCCCTAAAATATATTGCTCCAAAAGTGCAGTCCGCCCTCTTAACTTGTCTTCATAATCCAATGATATACAAACTGGATTTATCTTTGATGTCTTTTTTTTGGCAAGGCATGCAGAGTTAAAAAGCACAGGTGTTATGCTGTGGGTATGTTTGGGATCGATGCCAGTGTTGCTACTCAAGGATAATCAATAGCCAGGAAGATTGGAAAGAAGAGGAAAACACTGTAGCCTTTTACTAAATGCTTGAGTGGGAAAACTCTCTTGCTGATTTTCTGGAAAGGTAAGATTGTGAGCTGATGCACTTTCTCCATCTGAGTTCTATCTTACGAATCTCATGCTCTCTTTGCATGCTTTTCTTACTGAAGACACAGTGCACAGTGATTAGCACTGCTGCCTCTCAGCGCCAGGGGCCAGAATTCAATTCCTAGCTTGGATCACTGTCTGTGCGGAGTCTGCACTTTCTCCCTGTGTCTGCATGGGTTTTCTTCTTGTGCCCCGGTTTTCTCCCACAGACCAAAAGATGTGCTGGTTAGATGCATTGATTGTGCTAAATTCTCCCTCAGTGGTTCAAATAGGTACCAGAGTGTGGTGACCATGGAATTTTCACAATGACTTCATTGCAGTGGTAATATAAGCTTACTTGTGACACAAATAATCTTTTAAAAAATGTTTCACTGCATTCTATCTCTTCTGGTTTCATCTGAACATGCAAAAGTGTTAGTATATTTCCCTGGGCTTTTATTCAATGGAGCACAGTAAGTAGTCCCACAACACCAGGTTAAAGTCCAACAGGTTTATTTGGTAGCACAACTTTCAGAGCACTGTCCCTTATTAGGTGAGTGAAGGGGCATTTGATGAACGGGCAACGCTCCAAAAGGTACCCCAGTCCAATACCAGCAACTCACATCAATGGAACAGACAACATATACTCCCGCACAGCATAGCAACTCCTTCACCTGCCTTCTGACCTTTTCAAACTTCTTCTTCATTTCTCTTAAGCCAGTTTATTGTGTACCATTTTTAAAAACATGACAAACGTATTAAATAAGTAGCTTCAAAACTCATTCCATTAAATCAGACATGTTTCCTTCATGTTCCTGCAATCTATGGTAAAATAAAATGGAACCATTTCACTTTCACAACTAGGCTTAATTAAACATTACAATTAAATTACTGTGAAAATCCCCTTGTTACCATAGTGTTCAAGTACACTGAAGGAGAATTTAGCATGGCCAATGCACCTAACCAGCATGTTTTTTGGACTGTGGGAGGAAACTGGAGCACCTGGAAGAAACCCATGCAGACACAGGGAGAATGTGCAAACTCCACACAGACAGTGACCCAAGCCAGGAATTGAACCTGGATCCTGGGCGCTGTGCAAGAGCAGTACTATCCACTGTGCCATCATGCCACCCAGGGTTATGTTTTACATTGTTTTACATTTCCCTGGAAGGTCTCTCTTCCCCTTCTTGTTCAAGAAGGGGAAGAGAGACCTTCCAGGGAATTATAGGCCAGTGAGTCTTACTTCTGTTGTGGGCAAAGTATTGGAGAGAATTATTAGGGATAGGATTTGTAGTTATTTAGAGAGTAATGAATTGATTGGAGATAGTCAGCATGGTTTTGTGAAAGGTAGGTCGTGCCTTACTAACCTCATTGAGTTTTTTGAAAAAGTGACTAAGGAGGTGGATGGGGGTAAGGCGGTTGATGTGGTATATATGGACTTTAGTAAGGCGTTTGATAAGGTGGCCCATGGAAGACTTCTGCAGAAAATGCAGATGTATGGGATAGAGGGTGATTTAGCTAATTGGGTTAGGAATTGGCTAGCAGATAGAAGACAGAGGGTGGTGGTTGATGGGAGATATTCATCTTGGAGTTCGGTGACAAGTGGTGTACCTCAGGGGTCTGTTTTGGGGCCCCTGCTGTTTGTAATTTTTATAAATGATCTGGATGAGGGTATTGAAGGATGGATTAGTAAATTTGCAGATGACACTAAAGTCGGTGGAGTGGTAGATAGTGAAGAGGGGTGTTATAGTTTGCAGAGGGACTTGGACAAGTTGCAGAGCTGGGCCGAGAGGTGGCAAATGGAGTTTAATGTGGAAAAGTGTGAGGTAATGCACTATGGCAGGAATAATAAATGTGTAGAGTATAGGGCTAATGGTAGGATTCTTAGTAGTCTTGATGAACAGAGGGATCTTGGTGTGTATGTGCATAGATCCCTGAAAGTAGGCAGTCAAGTCGAGAAGGTTGTTAAGAAGGCATATGGAGTCTTAGCTTTTATTGGTAGGGGGATTGAATTTCGGAGCCGCAACGTCATGTTGCAACTGTACAAAACTCTAGTGCGGCCGCACTTGGAGTATTGTGTGCAGTTCTGGTCCCCACATTATAAGAAAGATGTGGAGGCATTGGAGAGGGTACAGAGGAGGTTTACCAGGATGTTGCCTGGTATGGAGGGCAGGTCTTATGAAGAGAGGCTGAGGGATTTGAGGTTGTTTTCGTTAGAAAGGAGGCGGCTAAGAGGGGACCTAATCGAAACATATAAGATGATTAGAGGTTTAGATAGGGTGGACAGTGATAGCCTTTTTCCTAGGATGGAGAAAGCTAGCACGAGGGGACACAGCTTTAAATTAAGGGGTGATAGTTATAGGACGGATATCAGAGGTAGGTTCTTTACCCAAAGGGTGGTTCGGGAGTGGAATGCCCTGCCTGCAGCAGTTGTAGATGCGCCAAGTTTGGTGGCGTTTAAGAGGTTAGTTGATAAGTATATGGAAGAGAAGGGAATGGTTTAGTTTGGAGGGGCATTGCTTTTTATATTGGTCGGCGCAACATCGAAGGCCGAAGGGCCTGTTCTGTGCTGTAATGTTCTATGTTCTATGTTCTATGAAAAGGGAATGGTTTAGATTAGAGGGTCATTGCTTGTTCCTAATTGGTCGGCGCAACATCGAAGGCCGAAGGGCCTGTTCTGCACTGTAATGTTCTATGTTCTATGTTCTATTGCAATTTTGATACATTTTGCTTTTTACCCTCTTGTTGACGTAATTATTTTACCGAGCTCTCCAACCTCTTCCACTTTATCATAGAAACGCTACAGTTCAGAAAAGGCCATTCAAACCATCATGTCTGCACCAACCACAATTCCACCCAATCCTACCTCCATATCCCTACATATTTTACCCACTAATCCCTCTAACCTACACATCTCAGGATACTAAGAGGCAATTTTTTAGCATGGCCTATCAACCTAACCCACACATCTTTAGACTGTGGGAGGAAACTGGAGCACCTGGAGGAAACCCACATAGACACGAGGGGAATGTGCCAATTCCACACAGACAGTGATCCAAGCCAGGAATCGAACCCAGGTCCCTGGAGCTGTGAAGCAGCAATGTTTACTACTGCGTTAACATGCCACCCGGTCATCAGCGGGAAGGCAAGCAGGTCACCATCTTCTTGACCTTTGGGAATGTCTGGGAATGGGAATGCAAATTCCCTGGAAGGAAGTGGAGGTAGAGGGAAGTGGCCTGAGATTTATTACCTCTTCTTCATGCAGAAGATGGAAGTATGCACCAAATAACGATTTAAAATTAAGGATTTTTATGTTCTATCTTTACAAACATCATGATGAGACTCTGAGCACTGCTGCCTCCCAGCGCCAGGATTCAATTTTGATTCCGGTCCTCGGGCAACCATCTGTGTGGAGTTGACACATTTACCCTCGTGTCTGTGTGGAGTTCCTCTAGGTGTTCCTATTTCCTCCCACACTATAAAGATATAAATGGTCCCTTAGAGCTCGAAGATGCGTAAGCTAGGTGGATTAACCATGGTAAATGCGCAGGGTAACAGGGATCGGCAGAGGGGAAGGCTTGGTATGTCGCTAAGTTGGTGCAAATAAAATGGGCCAAATTCTCTCTTTCTGCACTGCAGGAATTCTATGGTTCTGTGGAAACGTTTGATGGGATCTTATGCCCACACTCTTGTGTTCATAAGATCACCAGCAAAGATTCAAGATCTGGCAAAACCCAAAAATCACAAAGCTCGCCGCAACATAGGAAGCTCCAATTTTCACCATCCCTCACCAGCATAATGCACTTAAACTTGATTTCAATACATTTTAACAAACTTTTTATGTACTTAAACACACCGTTTGCCAGATTTTGTCCCCTCACAAGATTTTCATACTTGCTGACGTCACGTCACATCTGTGAGTTTCACAACAGATTCACCCAGATGTGAACCTATCAAGGGAACTCATGGAGAGCATCAAGGTCAGCATAGCTGATGGGGGAGAGAGACATTGCCAAGTTATGCCCCTGTCACTGCCCTCTGGCACCGTCCCTAAGCACAGGTTGGCACTGTGTCAGGGACAATGGCAGGGCAGGCAAAGCCTGGGACAGCCTCATGATTAGGAACTCATCTATTTGTGGGGGGGCAGACACAGAGTGATGGGAATGCCAGAGATGATCAGGGATTGGGAAGAGATTGGGGGAGGGGAGCCAGGGATGATGGGAGGAGTGGGGGGAAGAGAGGAGGTATCGGGGATGATCATGGGACGGAGAAGTGAATAGATTCTGGGGTTGATTGGGGTGAGGAGTTGGGGGGGAAGTGGTGGGGTGTTGAGGATAATAGAGGCTTGGAGACACTCAAAATACCTCTGTTGTGGCGGGGCAGGGGGATTAATATTTCTTTCTGTGATTGGGGTGTCCATTAATTCCCAGCTCTAAGGACGGGATTTTATCGTCTCACTTGTCCCGAAACTGTAAAATTCCACCCAAGATCAACGGACCTTTCCATGTTCCGCCCTTCACCCGCTCCAATTCCTCTGGTGAGTGGGACTGTAAAATTCAGGTCTAGGACTCCCCACCGCACCAGAGCAATGATTCAGACCACAGCTACTCTTTTCTTTGGTAGTTAAAGGGATAAGATCTGGAGAGAAAACTGGCCAGTGGATCAAGAGAGCTCCACACCAGTTTCTCACCAGAACTGACACTTTGCAAAATTTTCATTAAGATTCCGCCCACTGAAAACTAAAATAATGAATAGGAAATAATATAATAAGTATTTGTAGCTGTTGAGATATTCTGCACAGATGCACTTAAGGGAAATCTAAATCGATTCATGAAAGAAGAAGAGATAGAAGGATAAGGTGATGAGGTGAATTAAAGTAAGATGGAAGAGGGCATTATGAAAATATACCACCCTAATTGGGCAGCATAAGTTCATAAATTCATAAGAAATAGGAGCAGAATTAGGCCATTTGGCCCATCAAATCTGCTCAGCTATTCAATCATGGCTGATATGCTCCCCATTCCCATTTTTCTGCCTTCTCCTCATAACTCTTCAACTTGTTACCAATTAAAAATCGGTCTAAATCTCCCATAAATTTACTCACTGTCTCAGCATCCACAACACTTTGGAGTAGCAAAATCCCCCTCAACTCTGTTTTAAATTTACTACCCCTTATCCTAAGATTCTAACCTCTCATTCTAGCATATTGGAGCTGGAAGATTCAATGGAATTCTAGGTAAGATCTTACGACTGTCTAACTTTCCTCCTTCTCTGTAGGGTGGAAGAATCTGTCTCTAACTCTTTGTCACATGTTCACACACATGCACCACATGGGCATGCACACACGCAGATGCACATATGCACTCAAATATACACTACACACATGCACACGTGCACATATATACACCCACATATATATGACTTTGGCTCACAGTGTCTATAGTGATTCTCCCAATAAACATAAAATGTACATTGCCCTGCAATTCAGGAACTCTATGCACTATTACAGCAGGTCAGGTAAAACCTCTACATCTTCCAATGTAGCCGCTATGAACTGTAACTTCATTATCAGCTAAGGTGCGTTTTCATCATTTTCTCATCTTCATGTGCAAGAGCGACAATTTATAGAGCTTGACATAGAACCTGCACCTGGAACTTATAAACTAACAGAACAGATTCGATGAGTCTCCAGCAGCAATCACACTGCCATGAATCACAATGTTCTATTTAGCACAGAGAGCAGGATGTGAGGAAAGGCATGAAGTAAGTCGAAAAAATAGCCAATTTAGATCTGGTCGACCTAAAAGTACAGGTTTAATAACAAACATCTCTCCCCTTCATCTCCACAAATGCGTGTCGATTTTCATAGTAATTTCATTGCCGTGTTCATAGAACCTCGAACATAGAACAGTACAGCGCAGTACAGAATATTGTACCGAGCTACGTCCCCAAACTCAAGATCGAGCTATCCCACTCCCTATCATTCTGGAGTGCTCCATGTTCCTTTCCAATAACTGTTTGAAAGTTCCTATAGTGTCCTGCTCCACTATCACAGCAGGCAGTCCGTTCCACATGCCAACCACTCTCCATGTAAAGAATCTACCTCGAACATCTCTCCTATATCTCCCACCATGAACCTTATAGTTATGCCCCCTAGTAACAACTACATCCACATGAGGAAATAGTCTCTGCACATCCACTCTATCTATCCCCTTCATCATCTTACAAACCTCTATTAAGTCTTCTCTTATTCTGCTCCATTCTAAAGAGAAAAGCCCCATCTCCCTCAAGCTTTCCTCATAAGACCTACCTTCCAAACCAGGCAGCATCCTGTTAAATCTTCTTTGCATTTTGATCAATGCTTCCACATCCTTTTTATAGTGAGGTGACCAGAACTACACACCATATTCATAATGTTGTCTCACCAATGTCCTGTATAATTGCAGCATAACCCCGTGGCTCTTAAACTCAAATCCCCTGTTAATAAATGTTAACACACTATAAGTCTTCTTCATGGCTCTGTCCATTTGAAAGGCAACTTCAGAGATCTGTGGATATGAACACCAATATCTCTCTGTCCCTCCACATTCCTCAGAAAATGTTAACTTAAGTTTACTTATTGCGCTAATAAATAAACTTCAATAAACTTTGATTTTCAAATCTGAGGATTGTCAAAATGAGATGGGACATTTGGGTTAAAATGTTCCTTCTGCTCAGTAAATATATTTGTAATTAATTTATTCATCTTATCAAGATAGTTGCAATGAGCTTAAGGATCCTTTCTGAAAGAATTATATATTAATGAAGTAAATGATAAATGTTAATCTAATATCTTTTCAATGTGAGAATAGCTGAAATACTGAG
Organism: Sphyrna mokarran; assembly: GCA_024679065.1. Taxonomy (NCBI): domain Eukaryota; kingdom Metazoa; phylum Chordata; class Chondrichthyes; order Carcharhiniformes; family Carcharhinidae; genus Sphyrna; species Sphyrna mokarran. Next base: position 22,573,439 of record JAGIQG010000007.1, on the reverse strand, counting down.
AAACGCTTGACAATATTAATTCTCTTCAGCCTGTTCTCCTTTGGTTTCCAGTGTCAAGCAAATAATGTTGAAAATTGAATGAATTACTGATTATTTGGCTGATGTAACAACACCTTGAATAAAAGCTATCTCACTAACCTCTGCAAATGTGTGCATGGAGAACCTAATAATTTGCTACAGATTTATAGGTGACAAGCATATTTATTCCTTATTGTAAATGTTTTTTTGTGTGTTAAAATGTGTCCTGTTTTGTAACATAGCTCTCAACTGTAAGTTCACACAACAGCTTTTCATGCTCAGTCCTTTATTCAGGCTAATATGTCTCCGCCTACACCATGCTTTCTTATCTTTGGTCTCCCTTTGATGTGACACCTGATCAAATACCTGCTGGAAATCAAGGTACATCACATTCACAAGTTCCCCTTTTACCAACCTCAATTCATTACTTTTATGTATTTTACTCCTTTGTCATACCAAAATAACTCCATCCACCAGACGGACATCAGGGAGGAGCAATCGTTCTTTTGTAGGTCTTGTTGGCTTCACCTCCCACTCTACTCTGCAGGGCAATCCCCAGGGAGATCTTAAAACCCCCAAGGGTCACATGACTTGATCCATTAAAGGGCTATGCATCCAACATATAGGGGCTCTACACGCTAACTATGATTGTAACACTACATTCTGCACTCTCACACTTCCTTCTCTGTGAACATTTTTTTTATCTGTATAGCGTGTAAGAAACAATACTTTTCACTGTATACTAATAAAAGTGACAATAATAAATCAAATCAAATCAATTCCCCAGCCTCATTCTCTGGGGGACTAACATTATGTTTAGTGACTCGTCTTATTTAAATACATGTGGAAACTCTTATTATCTGTTTATATTCCTCGCTATCTTTGCCTCATAATCTTCTTTCTACCTCTTTATTAAGTTTTAATCATTTTTTTGCTGGTTCTTAAAACTTGAATAATCTTCTGACCTAATACAAACCTTTGCAGATTTGTGCTGTGTTTCTTTCAGTTTGATTCTATCCTTAATTTCCTTATTCAACCACAGGGTGATGCATCCTTTTCAAAGAGTTTTTCTTTCTGACTGGAATGAATCTTTGTGGAGGGTTATTATCAAAATTAAAAGAACAGAGTAATTAAAAACTGCAAAAATTTACCCCAGAAAGTATTAGCACAGCAATATATGGATTTGAAAGAAAAGTTGTAAAATAAACCCGATTTTAAAAAAAGTGCAGAGTGAAGAAAGGAAAATTTACACTGTCACTGAAGTGTTTAGTCAAGAGGTAAATGATTCAGTTACAGAACATTACAGTTGTGTTCTGGATAGGAAGGGGGTTCATTTAAGCAGCATTGCTTTCTCCTCTGTCTGTAAACAGAAAGGTGTCTTTTGATATGCTTCACCTTTCGCCAACCCTTCAGTTTTAGTAGATCCAGTTTTTTATTAGTAACTTCAAGGCAGCTTTGTGATAGAATAGCATCATAGAATCCTCACAGTGCAGAAGCATACATTTGGCCCATCGAGTCTGCACTGACCACAATCCTACCCAGGCACCATTCCTGTAACCCCACATATTTACCCTGTTAATTCCCCTGACACTAGGGCCAACTTAAACTAGTCACTCAACCTAACTCATACATCTTTGGAGTGTAAGAAGAAATCTGAGCACCTGGCAGAAACCCACACAGATGCAGGGAGAGTGTTCAAACCTGCTGCATGACTGAAATAGTGCAGTGGGTCTGGAGAATCATCCCATGGTATTTCATGTGGGTATCAGAATCTGGAATCAATGTCCAGTAAAGTAAGCCTTTGGGGAGATTAACAGGTTGAAAACCATGCTGTGTAACTTTTTCCCCTGTGCTTGATGTCACCTAATGAGTGAGCTATGCAAAGATGATTCAGTCTGGTACAGAATGGTGTAGAAGTTACAGCAGAAAGAGTGTAAATGCAACCGGGTATTCAACCCTGGCAGAGCTTCTTTTTTTATGTTAGATGGCAAAAAAGCAGACTGAGTTTTCTCAGTGCACTAAAGCAATATTTTTGATTATACAAGTTGGAGCTCCATGTCACATGGTTCCACCTCTTCACAGTGATTTTAATAAAGGGTATGTATTTCTCCATGTCCAAGGCCGTAAGGAACTACAAAAGGTCATGACTGTAGCTCAATCCATCACGCAAAGCAGCCTCCCATCCATTGATTCTATCTACGTTTCCCGCTGCCTCGGCAAAGCAGCCAGCATAATTAAGGAACCCACACACCCCGGACATTCTCTCTTCCACTTTCTTCCTTCAGGAAAAAGATATAAAAGTCAGAGGGCATGTACCAACCGACTCAAGAATAGCTTCTTCTCTGCTGCTGTCAGACTTTTGAATGGGCCTACCTTGCATTAAATTGATCTTTCTCTACACCCCAGCTATGATTGTAACACTATATTCTGCACTGTCTCGTTTTCTTCTCAATAAACGGTATGCTTTCTCTGTATCACGTGCAAAAAATAATACTTTTAACTGTATGTTCATACATGTGACAAACATAAATCAAATCAATTCAAAATCAAATCAAAAAATTGTTAGGTCTCTAACCCATTAAGATTTAAAGGAATGTGGCTGGTCTCTTTGTCCTTGAAGATGATTAGACTCTGGTGGCCAGCCTGGGTTATTTAGTGCAAATGGATTTTGTATCGCTCCCTTTGAAATTGGCCTGTGTAGCTCACAATGTGTCATTAGTATTTCTTCAGAGATAATAAGACGCACATTCCTTTGATATCACCAGCTATCTCTGTTATTTGAGGGGTACATTCAAGTATTTTAAAAGGTTTTTGTCCAGTTTTGAAAAATTTAGCAACAGCCACGAACCACGAGGAGGTATTTGTTTCATAGAAACATACATTGGGAGAGGTTTTAGTTTGCTCACAGGTGCATCTATGCTTTTGAATGACAGATTCTCCATGAAGGTGGCACAATGGTTAGTACTGTTGCCTCACAGCACCAGGGACGCAGGTTCAATTCTGGCCTCAGGTCACTGTCTGTGTGGAGTTTGTACATTGTCCCTGCGTCTGTGTGCGTTTGCCCCGGGTGCTCCAGTTTCCTCCCACAGTCCAAAGCTGTGCAGGTTAGGTTGATTGGCCTTGTTAAATTGACCCTAGTGCCGGGGGATTAGCAGGATGAAAATGTGAGGCTATGGGAATAAGACCTGGTTGGGATTGTGGTCAGTGTAGATTCAATGGGCTGAATGGCCTCCTTCAGCATTGTAGAGATTCTATGATGCTCTAAGAGCAAAAACAGGTCATTCCTGTACACCCACGTTTTGCAGCAAAGTGACTATAAGACTTCCAGAACTAGTACATCACAGAAATCTGTTGATGCTATTTACATCCCTCTCTTCATTCAGGCTTTCCATATTGCTTTATAATCTTTGTATACATATTTTAGCCAAAACCCATGTGAAGGTCAATCTTTAATTAAATATTAGCGGTGATGAAATAATAGCAGAAAATACTCAGCAGGTCAGGCAGCATTCTTGGAAGTGGAAAGGGAGTTAACAGGCTGGGTTTTATGGCTTCTGGCAGGGAAAGAGAGGCAGAAGGGAATTGCATGGTTCACCCATTCCCACCTCTGCTGCTTTAGCACGTCAAATCAAGCACAAACCGACCAACTAGCTGCTGACCAATTAGCAATGAGAAGCAGGGCTCCATGCTCAGTTGAGAGTCTAGGTTAAGTGAGGAGTCCGGTTGTAAACTGAAAGTCGATTCCAGACACCAATTTAAAAGCCTCCTTCCCTCTCCCTCTCCCTGTTTGCAACATCCACCTACAATGAACTGAATAATTAATTGACAGCCAGATACTATCAACAGAGTTTCTGCTGCTATGTGCAGTATTGGCTCTTTGCCGCAGAAGACTGTGAAGGCCAGGTCATTGAGTGTCTTTAAGACAGAGATGGATAGGTTCTTGATTAATAAGCGGATCGGCAGTTATGGAGAAAAAGCAAGAGAATGGAAATGAGAAAAATACCAGCCATTATTGAATGGCAGAGCAGACTCGATGGGCCGAGTGGCCTAATTCTGCTTCTATGCCTTATGGTCTTACAGAGTCATAGAGTTTACAGCGTGGAAACAGACTCTTCAGCCCAAATTGTCCATGACACCCTTTTTTTAAACCTCGAGGCTAGTCCCAATAACCCGTGTTTGGTCCATATCTCTCTTTACCTATCTTAACCATGTAATTATCTAAATGCTTTTTAAAAGACAAAATTATACCTATCTCTATTACTACCTCTGGTCTTATGGTCTTACAGTTACTGTCTCAGACTCTCAGATTTACTATTGTGCCAACATAACTTATTGCTAATATTTCTCTCAAAAGACTCACGAAAACAAAGCGAAACAATGAGAAATTGCGGCCGATTGAGCCTTTAACATGTATGTGTTCACCACTTTTTTTCAAAAGGGAGAGGCAGGATGAGGCTAATGATTTCAGCACCTATTCGTCTTTTGTGTTATTATATTCTTGATCTGATGTATGGTGGGGGTGGGGGGGGGGGCGGTGAGGGAGGCATGCGGGGGCACCTGGCCTGCCCCATCTCTGACTGTACAATGTTTCAGGTCAATGGCTTGGCCTGGAACTCTTGCGGTAATGTTGGGCAGTATTTGCCACACTCCAGCAACCAGCTCCAGAAATTTCTGGTCCCACCATTCTCATCAGGACTTCCTGTTGCATGTATTCCCCCTCTTGTGCCTCCCTCCACCATCCCCACTCCCCCCCCCCCCCCCCACACACACACACACACACACACACACAGACAAGCACACATACCACACCTCCTTAGTCACCAGAAAACCTGTGTTTGTGAAGGCGGAGGAGGCTGGGGAGGGGGGGCTTCTCTATGGATGGGACTCGAAGATTCCGACAGCGGGAACGGCTGGAACTTTCCAGATGTTATCTCAGTCTGCGGGTGCTGCTTGATCTGTTCAATAACTTTAGCATTTTCCAATTTGGATTCAAGTTTCCAGTTTGGTGAATTGCTGTGTTCTCTGCTGTGCCCCATCCTGGAATATTATTTCCAAAAGAAAATGGATACAGGTTACTTGCAATGGCAATGGATCATGTATAGCCACTTGAAGTTGGCAAACAGCCCCATTAGTCATTGGGTATAAATAAAGCACTGATTGATTCGATCGTATTGAAATAGGTTGTTCAGTACACTGCAGATAATTGATTGTCAAATGGTGACAGGATTTCATCTGAACCTGAGCTCTCACTGAAATAAGTCATTTTCTGCATCTGCATTTTGAATATGAAGATGACGTCGAAATGTTTTATGAAATTCGGGATTAGGCCCAGCATCAACAAAGTATCGCCCAGAGTTGAGATTATAATTGGCTATTAAAGAAATCATAGAATCTCAGAATTGTTGCAGTGCAGTAAGGAGGCCATTTGGCCCATCGTTTCTGCCCCAACTCTCCAAGAGAACATTATGACTTAATTCCACAATCTTTCTCTTGTCCCTATACTCCTGCACGTTTTTTCGGTTCAATTAATTATCTAATGCTCTCTTAGATGCCTCGATTGAACCTGCCTTCACCATACTTCCAGGCAGTGCATTCCAGACCTGAACCACTTGCTGTGTGAAAAGTTGCTTCCCATATCACCTTTGCTTCTTTTGCAAATCACGTTACATCTGTGCTTTGTTGATCTCAGTCCTTTTATGAGGAGAAACAATTATGAAGAAAAACAGTTTCTTCTTACTGTCCAGTTCCCTCATGATTTTGAACATTTCTATCAAACTAACGCTCAGCCTTCTCTCCAAGGAGAATGATTTAGATGAGAATATAAGAGGCACGGTTAGTAAGTTTGCAGATGACAACAAGATTGGTGGCAAGGTGGACAGTGAAGAAGGTTATCTTGGATTGCAATGGGATCTTGATTAATCAGGCCAGTGGGCTGACGAATGGCAGATGGAATTTAATTTAGACAAATGTGAGGTGATGTATTTTGGTAGATTGAATCAGGGCAGGAGTTACTCAGTTAATGGTATGGCCTTAGACAGAGTTACAGAACAAACAGACGTGAGGATGCATGCTCACAGCTACTTGAAAGTGGAATCACAGGTAGACAGATGGTGAAGAAGGCATTCAGCATGCTTGGTTTCATTGATCAGAACAGTAAATATAGGAGTTGGGATATCTTGTTGAAGTTATACAAGACATTGGTAAGGCCACACTTGGAATACTATGTGCAGTTCTGGTCATCCTATTATAGAAAGAATATTATTAAACCAGAAAGAGTGCAGAAGAGATTTACTACAATGCTACCTGGACTTGACAGTTTGAGTTATAAGAGAGGTTAGATAGACTGGAACTTTTTTCTCTGGAATGTAGAAGGCTGAGGGTTAATTTTATAGAGGCCTATAAAATAATGAGAGGCAGAGATCAGCTAGATAGTCAATATATTTTCCCAAAGGTAGGGGAGTCTAAAACTAGTGGGCATAGGTTTAAGGTGAAAGGGGAAAGATACAAAAGTGTCCAGAGGAGCAATTTTTTCCACATAGAGTTGTGAGTGTCTGGAACAAACTGCATTACCTAGTAGTAGAGGCAGATACAGTTTTGTCTTTTAAATATCATTTAGACAGTTACATGAGTACAATGAATATATCGGGATATGGGCCAAATGCAGGCAATTGGGACAGCTTCGTGGTTTAAAAAAAAGCAGCATAAACAAGTTGGGGCAAAGAGCCCATTTTCATTTTGTAAACCTCGATAACAGTCTCAAGCCTCTCCAATTTATTCTCATAACTGAAGTTTCTCATCCCTGAAACTATCCGTGTTAGCCTTTTCTGCACTCTCTCCAGTGTGTTCAAATCCTTCCTATAGTGTGGCATGCAGAACTCTACACAAAAGGCTGGGGAGTTAATAAGCTCAATTGGCTCGGTAGCTGGTTCTGAGGATGAAGAGATAGACATATGAGGACAAATTAAGCAATTAAGCAGTTTACGCTTGAACTCACTGTGTTTTAGAAGGATAAGAGGGAATCAGATAGAGGTATATAAAAATTTAAAAGGGATTGCTAAATGTAGATCTAATGTTACTCTTATGGGACAATCTAGATCAAGAGGTCACACGTATAAGTTGTGAAGCAGTAGATTTAAAATTGAGATCAGGAGAAAATACTTCTTGCAGAGAGTGGTGAATTTGTTGAACCCGCTGTCCCATAGCACAGTGGAGCCTGAATCATTGAATGGTTTCAAGAAGGAGATAGATATATTTCTGATTAAAAAAGGGATAAAGAGATATGGAGATGGATTTGAGACCAAGGAGAGATCAGCCATGATCTGATTGAAGGGTGGAGAAGGCTTGAAAGGTTGAATTTGCCTACTTCTGTCTCTAATTTCTATTTCCTTGTGTAACTATGATGCACAGAGATGGCAACAGCATGGATTCAATTCCTGTACAGGTTGGGATTATTCATGAAGCAAGAAATCTCATGACACCAGGTTAAAGTCCAACAGGTTTATTGGACTTAAACCTGGTGTTGTGAGACTCCTTACTGTGTTTACCCCAGTCCAACGCCGACATCTCCACATCATTATTCATGAAGTTAGGCTTTCTCAACCTTGCCCCTGACCTATTGTATGGTGATCCTCAGATTAAATTACCGCCAGTCAGCTCACCCACTCAAAGGGGAGGGAGCAGCCTATGCTCATCTGGGACTGTGAGAATCCTGAGTGCTTAATGATAAAAAGAAAAGAGAAATCGGAATTACAATGGATCAATTAGAAACTGATGATTGTAGCTTAGAAATGGTGCAACTAATATTCAGTAATGATCCAGGAGACATATGTAGATGGGACTTGAAGATAGAGTTTGGAGTCTAGCCTCAAACAGCCTAAAAATATTCAAAGATTACTTTAAATATGTAAATCTATCTTGCATAAACTGGTTTGTGTCATATAGAAAGGATGATTGCAAACTGTTTGACATCAGGTTGTAGATAGAGTTTGGAGTCTAGCATGGTAATCAAAACCATGTTACTGTGAAAATCCCCTAGTCGCTACACTCCAGCACCTGTTTGGATTCACTGAGGGAGAATTTAGCATGGTCAATGTACCTAATCAGCATGTCTTACTGACTATGGGAGGAAACCGGAGTACTTGGAGGAAACCCATATCAACACAGGGAGGACATGCAATCTCCACACAGACAATGACCCAAGTTGGGAATCAAACCCCGATCACTGATCCTGTGAGGCAGCAGTGTTCCCACTGTGCCACTTGATTATCTTTAAAGATTCGCATTCCCAGTTCTTCTGCAACCACTTCCAAGGGAATCTTAAACATTTATCTGGGTGAAAAATGGGATTCGGTTAACTGTCTCATTTGAAATAAGGTAGGTCCAGTAATTCAGTGCTCCCTCAGCAATGCACCTCAGCAATGCAACACACCAGGGTTATGTGATATTGTGATCACTGTTCTCCTGAAGGTTGAGTAATTTGCTGCTGACAATGGTCTCTCTGAGATTGCATGCTTATTTGAAGGCAAATAATGGGGGTGTGGGGGTGGCCTTGGCGAGATGTTTGTCTTCATCAATGATATTGTGGGGTGGTGTGTGGGTTGTGTGGCAAGTTTGGTGGCGTTTAAGAGGTTAGTTGATAAGTATATGGAGGAAGGGAATGGTTTAGTTAGGAGGGGCATTGCTTTTTATTTTGGTCGGCACAACATCGAAGGCCGAAGGGCCTGTTCTGTGCTGTATTGTTCTATGTTCTATGTTCTATGTTCTATATGTTGAAGGCTCCGGAGAAGATGTCATAGCTTCTCTTATAAAGCATGTCAGAATTTTCTAATGTGTGTTCCTGGCAGTTGAGACTGTCCTCAAAAGCAGAAACTGAATAAGCAGAAGGGGAATAAGCAGAAGTCCTGAGTGATTATGTTGCGGAACTTGCTGCCCCACCTTGCCAAGTTGTTCCAGTCCAGCTATAACACAGGCATCTACCCAGCAATGTGGCAAACTGCCCAAGAATGTCCTTTACACATAAAACAGAACAAATCCAACCTGGCCAATTATCCCTCCATCAGTTTACTCTCAATCAACAGCAAAGTGATGAAAGCAATAATCTGCTCACTAACACTCAATTTGAGTCTTTTCAGGGTCATTCAACTCTTCATCTCATTGGAGCTTTGGTTTAAACATGGACAAAAGAGCTGAACGTGAGAGTTACCGCCCTTAATAACAAAGCAACATTTGACTGCATGTGGCATCAAGCAGTCCTCACAAAACTGGAATCAATGGGAATCAGGTGGGAATAATCTCAGTTGGCACAAAACATGATAGCTGTGACAGTTGGAGATTAATCATCTCATCTCCATGATATCACTGCAGGAATTCCTAAGGGTAGTGTCCTAGAGCCAACTATCATCAGCTGCTTCATCAATAACCTTCCTCCCATCATAAGGTCAGAATGGGAATATTCACAGATGACGACACAATGTTTACAACCGTTCAAATACTGAAACAGTCCATGTTCAAATGCAACATGTTCTGAACAATATCCAGGCATGGGGTGATAAGTGGCTAGTAACATTTGTGCCACACAAATGCCAGACAATGACCATCTCCAACAAGTGAGGATCTATTCATCACCTCTTGACATTCAATGACATTATCATCATTGAATCCTCTATTATAAACTTTCTGGAGTTACCCATTGACAAGAAATTGAACTGGACTAGCCATAGAAATACTATGGCCACCAGGTTAATTCAGAGGCTAGGAATCCTGTGGCGGATAATTCCCTCCTGACTTCCCAAAGCTTGTTCACCATCTACAAGACTCAAGTTAGAATTGTGATGGAATACTTTCCACTTGTCTGGATGGATGAAGTTCCATCAACACTCAAAAACCTCAGCACCAGCCAGGACAAAGCAGCTTGCTTGATTACTAACCCTTCCAAAAACACTCAATCCCACCACAACCAAGGAAGAGTGGCAACCATGTGTATCATCTACAAGATACACTGCTGGAACTCACCAAGGTTCCTTAGGCAGGACCTTTCATAACCATGACCACTACCACCTAGAAGAACAAGAGCAGCAGATACATAGGCAAACCATCACATGGAGGTCCCCCTTCTATACCACTCACCATCCTGACTTGGAAACATATTGCTATTCCTTCACTGTTGCTGGGTCAAAATCCTAGAATTCCCTCCATAATGTGGAGAATATACCTATACCTCAGGGACTTCAAAAGGGAAGTTCAACACCATCTTCTGAAGGGCAACTAATGATAGATTATAAATGCTGGCCCAGCCAGTGATGTCCACATTCTGTAAAATGAATAATTAAAAACAATCTTGGCAAAGTGACACAAATAAACTTGTGCAAAATGATTTATGACAATGCTGGAGTCATCAGTAACATTTCTATTAAAGATTAGCAATCATGCTTTTCCTTTTACTATTTAGAAGAATGATCTTGGATAATGCATATATCAGCAGGAAAAATGAGTCATCGTGCACTTGTCCAGAGAAGTATTTAGATTCATGGCTTAATGTTAATGGTTTGAAAGATTGATACTTATAAATAGTCACTTTAATTCATTTCATTATGTTTAAAAACTGGTCTTATCTACTGTTTCAAGGATGTGATTTTTCAAAAAAAGAGATACAATTTCTAATGCCTCTTTCTGTGGCTAGATTTTAATAAAATTTAATCCCAGTTAAACAATGGAAAGATATCCAGCCAAATACAGCACACAAGCTCACATTCAACCCAAGTGGAATTGAAAATAATGGACTCCCATACTCCTTGGAGAGCATGGAAGATCCCATTCTATCGTGGCTTTTATATTGCTACTCCTCAGAAGTTTCTGAGATGAGACAATAAAATGTAATTACCTGCTCTATAAAATAATGATGACACAGGCATGATAATATAATTCCACTGTAATATGTTCAAAATCCAACAAGTCTTTTGAGAACTGTTTCCTAAACCAGAGAGGAGATATTGGAAAACCATACTCAGAGGCTGTAAAGGGTTATGTCTCTCTCTCAGAACAACTACAGTCAATGTGATGCATATACTACACATGCAGTGCTGTTAAGTAGACCCAGAATTTTAACCCAGTGACTGTGAAGGAATGACGATATAGTCCCAAGTGTATGGTTTGAAGGGGGCCTTTAAAGTATACTGAGATGGATCATCCAATTGATTCATCTGTCTAAATATTGTTCAGCATTCTCTTGTGCATGGATTTACTAGGCTCCTCTCTCATTGAGGATGGGGATATCGTGCAGTCTTCTCCTCCAGTGAGTTGTTTAATTGTCCACCACCATTTATGGCTGGATGTGGCAGGACTGCAGAGCTGAGATTTGATCAGTTGGTTGTGGAATTGTTCAGCTCTGTCTGCACTGCAATGCTGCTTGCATTGTTTCAACAGCACACTATGAAACTGCCCAATGTTGAGGAATAGTGGTGCAGAAAATACCATTAAAGAGGAATGTGAAATCCCAGTCAATTTAGAGTCAATTGGATAACATGAGTGAGGAATGGAGTGAGGATGGAGGGCAGGTGGGGTGGGGGTGTTGATGGCAACAGGTGTTTTGAAGGGAAGTTGAGAGTATGTTCTGATGAAGGTTGAAGGGGGTTGAGGGAATCTTGAAGAGGGGAATGTTGAATGGAAGTGGAAAGGGAGGTTTTGCAGAGTTTTGCACAGTAGGGAGTTGCTGAAGATGGGGGAGTCACTTCTAAGTTTTAGCAGCACAAAATTCAATACCATACACTTCTTAAAATTCTATTTGGAATGTGAACCACCATATTAATAGCAAATCAGTGTAAAATTCCTGCTGACCTTCTGTGTTGATATTGCAGAGTCAGGAGAACATGGGCCTCATCAAAATAAATGTCAAAGGATAAAAGCCAGGAATGATGCAAAACAAAGCTTTGACTCAATGCCACTTATTTTATTCCTCCTACTCTTGGAGTGAAGTCCCTATTTGTCATGAAGAGATTGCTAGAAAGGGTTTTGCAAATTCCTAATCCATTCTAGGTTCATCTAATCACACCATCCTGTTAAAAAATTAATAGAATGTGTTCTAATTTTGGGACTAAACTTTCTCTGGAGGATAGGACTCCAAATCATCCCAATGTACCTTTGGCAAAAAAAACCTAAAATCCTGAAGAACAGCATTATAGGCTTTTAACAGAAAGGATATTTTTAGAAATCCAATCCTATGATTTAAATGCTTTTGGAAATGATTCCTCTATGATGTTGCTGCCACAGTCATATTTTAAATTAGTAATTACTTTTTCCACTTAATTTGCCTGTTTCTCTCGCACCTCAAAAAAACAATTAAAATTAAATAAAAATACAATTTGCACATTGGTTTCTCACAAATTTAATACAGAACCTGGAAATAGGCTATTAATTCACAATATGCAGCACTATTGATCTATAATGGGCCGGCACAAGAAAAGTCAGAATGGTAAGATTGTATTAGCTACAGAGTTGAAAGTATTCCTTCATCATCACTTTCCCAAGATCATTTCATTTCTTTGTGATCATTTATCTTTAGACACTTAGCATTGTACCCCATTTCAGCAATCACTCTGCCTTCTGCATGCCTGTGTAATGAAATAAAAACAAAACCTACATTCTTGCAGAACTTTTCACAATGTCCAAAATTGCTTCACAGCAATCAATTAATTTTGAGTTGTCGTCACTGGTATAACGTATGTGATGTTATCAAGCTTGAGGGGCTGAACAGTCTACTCCTGCACCTAGTACATTAGAAATATGATATTCGAGATATATGAGTTGCACTGAGCTAGGTGGTCTTTGTCAATCTTACGACGAGTGTAGAACCATGACTGGAGTTCTGTTTATTTTGTTGCTGATGAACATTTACTGCAAACAGGCTTATGTGGGGTGGAATTGCCAGGACAGGGGTGCATTATGAGCTCACAATATATCAGTATTTTGTTTTACAATGCATGTAGTTCTCAAGAGAATATTTAATTGGCTTCAGTTTTGTCCTTTGGTCTATTTACCTGTTATTCCTCTCTATCTTGATGCTTTATATGGGTTTTTAGAGGTATTAAAATTTTATGATAAAGTTGTAATACATTGTAGATATTGAAAATGTCTTGTAGCGAGAGAAACTTATTAGCAGCCTTCAGACTTGTTGACCAAGAAACAGATCAAGATGCAATTGTCAACCATTCAGTGTCTGTCCTCTGTTCTGTTAAAAGTTATGTTGTACAGGGACAATTGAGGGCTCCAATACTTCTCATTGACAATGAAGACGTGTGCTATCAATCAGTCTACTTGGTTCCTCTTAAGTTATTGATCTTCCTACCCAATGAAATTATTGGTAAAACAGAACTAAATTACACTAATTGTATGAAATAATTATATTGAATAATATCATGTGCCCTAAGTAGAAGAAAGTCTTCTTCTAATTTTATATAATGGAAAAGATCTTGTGTGGTTCATCTGGATTATAAGAATTGAACCTTCCCCAATACATATATTTACTGTTATCATGGGCAATGTGCAAAACATGTTAATGAGAGCTATGGCAATTGCCAGAATCAGTGTTATCATCTGCACAGTGTATAAGTAACTAAAGTTAAAATTAAAGTTTATTTATTTATTAGTAACAAGTAAGGCTTATATTAACACTGCAATGAAGGTACTGTGGAATTCCTCAAATGGCAATGTTCAATGTTGTTAAAATAATATTTGGTTTGTCTGATAATGGCAGTGGAATCACCTACAGTGTCCACATTGCTGCTCTTAATATTAATGACTAATGTTGCACATGTCTTAACACATACACAACATCTGTAACCAGATACCAACAATTTGCATTCTAATTTTATTAGTTCTTTCCTGCAACTGATTGGTGAATTGATTGGTGAATCATAAAAGGAGAAAAAATATCATGCAAGATTGAAGAGGAAGGTTAAAATAAATGTTTAGGTGGGTGATAGAAATAAAGGAGGGCACAAACAGGACCTATAATTTTCCTGGTCCAACTGGTCTAGTCAGATAATAATTGCTACCGTTCAGAGTAACAGCAATCATTGGCTGAGTGGCCTGTCAATCAGAATGGTCTATGCACTATAATGGTTGTTTTGGAAACTGCTGCAAATTTGAAGGAGCCAATCTGGTATGTGGATATCCCAACTAACAGACTTCAAAGAGTAGTGCAGTGGTACAGTAGTTAGCTTCACAGCGCCAGGGACCTGGGTTTGATTTCCAGCTTGGGTCACTTCTGTGTGGAATTTGTACATTTTCCCCATTTCTGTGTGTGGTTTTTCGGTGTGCTCTTGTTCCCTCCCAAATTCTGAAAGATATGCTGGTTAGATGCATTGAACTGGACTGTGGTGACTAGGAGAATTTCACAGTAATTTCATTGCAGTGTTATTGTAACCTCACTTGTGACTAAAAAATAAATACAGTTAAGTTTTTATTCAGCCAATGAGCCCGGAATCTTGTAAAGTATGAGCCCTGGTGTTTCTGCACCATGTCTCTGACTAGCACCCCCCTCTTCCATTTTCCTGAGCCCACTCTGAAAGATTGAAAGTTGAGGCTAAAACTGTATTTGTGAATCTCCACCCACACTACTCCCAACAATCCCTCACATATAAACACATCCTGAGTTGGGGCTATTACACTTTGAAGAATGATTAATTGAAAGAGTTTAACCCACAAGTATTCCCGTGGAAATGCATGAACTGAAATGGCAGATCTGCCATTTTAGGAGACACTAAGTCAGTTAGGATTATATTCACCGGAGTTTAGAAAAGTGAGAGGGAATCTCATAAAAACTTATAAAATTCTAACAGTGTTAGACAGCGTAGGTTCAGAAAGAATGTTTCCAATTGTGGGGCATCCAAAACTGGCAATAAGGGGTAAATCTTTTAGAATTGAGGTGAGGATAAATTTCTTCTTCCAGAGGTTGGTGAATCTGTAGAATTCACCACCACAAAATGTAGCCGAGGCCAAAACATTATCTGATTTCAAGAAGTTAGATGTAGCTTTTGGGGCTAAAGGGTTCAAGGGACATAAGGGAAGGGGAGATCAGGATATTGAATTTCACGATCAGCCATAATCAAAATGAATAGTGGGGCAGGTTTGAAGGACCAAATGGCCTCTTCCTTCTTCCAGTTTTTATGTTTCTAAAACAGTAAATTACTTGATCACACTCTTAGGATTTGCAATTGGAACAGTCCTGTTCTTCTGATTACATATTAGCGTGACTCACGTGTGAACGATGAAGCATCTTAATGGACAGAAACTGCAACACTTTCATCATGAAAATTTAATACAACATGGAGTTCTTTAAATTCACTCAGTTGTATTCTTTTCTGCTTCAAGGTTAAGAACAGAGTGTAATCTGTACTGTTTCCGTTAATAACAAAGGCAGTGACAAGGGTTTAATTCAGTAGTAATATGGTGGAAAGTCAAAAAATGTCAGCAAAGGTGGCTTTTTAAAATACAGGAAGAAAATCACATGACAAAACTAACCTGTGAGTTAGCCGAGTTAAGATCCTCTGATCTCTTGATGGTTCTTCTTTCAAGCAATCACTGCTGTTTGAATTGACTCTGTGAAAATGTAACATGCTTAATGTTAGATCGGTGACAAGGTTATGAAAATTGTTTTAGAGTGCCAAGAATAATCGTAAAAAAAAATCAAAATTTGGACAGATGATCTTAGCTGGTGAAACAATGTAGAGTTTTTTTATTCGTGGGACATGGGCATCGCTGTCTGGCCTGCAGTTATTGCCCACCCCTAGTTGGCCGAGGGAAGTTGAGAATCAACCACACTGCTGTGGCTCGACAGTCACACGTAGACCAGACCAAGTAAGGACAACATTCCCTGAACGCATTAATGAACCAGATCTGTTTTTATGACAATCAATTATTATTTTATGCTTATCGGTCAATTCTTAATCCCCAGATGTTTTTATTGAATTCAAATTCCATTATCTGATGTCCCCAGAGTATTAGCTGAATTTCTGGATTAATAGTCTAGTGATAATACTACTAGGTCATTACCTTCCCTAATTCCAAGTACAGTAACTATCCAGCTGTAATGTCAGATAGAAAATTTCAACTTTTTACTTCTCTAGTTATTCAGTAATAACTTGCATTTATGTAGCATGCAAGATGCTTCACAGAAATGTGATCAAACAAACAGAATTTGGCACCGAGCCACATAAAAAGAAATTAGATCAGGCAATCACCAAATGGTCAAAAAGAATGTCTTAAAGAAGGAAAGGTAGAGTATCCACAAATAGGGTAGAAACTTAATTTTATAATCTTGTAAACTGATTTCCATTTTGTAATTATCTTAAAGCGTCATTTTGAATCTGCACTCAGGTATTATTCGAAGTCCAGCCAATAATCTCGTTGCTCAGGATGTTGCCTCACACCAATTGGACTTTCTCTCAGAAGGGCAATAAATTTAATGTGCTGCTCAGCAAGACCTAAAATGCGTACAGGCAGATCAGTGGAGACTTTTGCTGGAACTGGAATAGACTTTATTTTGAATATTTTTAATGTTCACACTCATGCAGTGACACAAAATTTCAAAGTTTACCAGCTGAGAACAAAGCTTTGATAGCAGTGATTTCTCTTGAAATCCAATGTCTGGCTTCTCACAAGGGGCATCATGGATTCTATGAAGTGTTAAACATTGATGGTAGATATTTCAATGGCTATTGTTTAATCTCTCATCATAATAATACAAGAAGTCATGCAGTTTGGTTGCAGCATCCAAATCTCTGGGTGAGAAGTCCTGAATTTGGGATGTCTCGGTGGCACATTGGTTAGCACTGCTATCTCAAAGCGTCAGGGACATGGGTTCGATTCCTGCTTTGGATAACTGTTTGTGTGGAATTTACATATTCTCTCCATGTTTGCATAGGTTTCCTCCACGTGCTCCAGTTTCCTCCCACAGTCCAAAGATGTATGGATTAGGTGGATTGGCCATGATAAATTGCCCCCTATTGTCAGGAGAACTATTGGGTTAAATACGTGGAAATACAGCATAGGGCTTCGATGGGATTGTTTTTGGAGTAAGTCAGATGGGTCGAATGGTCTTTTTCTGCACTGTCAGGATTTTATGATTCAGGGCCCACTCCAGGACTTGCAGGTGATGAAAGGTGCATTTGTAATTAGGCTAACCAGATTTGTAATCAGCTTGTAAATTCTTCCAATACATCTGATGGCAAGCAAAAGAATGGAAGAGCTTTCTGTCAAGTTGTGCTGCAGGGAGGCATGGATAAAATGGATAGTCACGGTCTTTTTCCCAGGGTATAAGTGTCAATTACTTGGAGACAGGTGTTTAAGGTAAAAGGGGAAAGTTTAAAGGAGATATGAGAATGGTAGCTGCCTGGGACGCATTGCCACAGCAAGTGATAGAAGCAGACACAACAGCAATGTTTAAGAAACATCTTGACAGATATATGCATAGACAGAGAATAGGGGAAAAAGGACCACGTAGAGGCAAAATATCTTCAGTTCAGCAATGTAGCACCTGTCAGCGCAGGCTTGGTGAGCTGAAGGTCTATTCCTGTGCGGGATTTTTCTTTCTTCTTTAAAATGGCAAACCAATGTAGCACTTTCCCAAGGATAATCATGGATTAAGCCAATGGAAATATATTATCACCAATGCTCCCTTAGTACCTGGTGTCTGCAGAAAGAGGAGCATTGATAAAACGTCACTTGTGTCAGATTGTCTCAACAATTGTTACTCTGAGTCAGAACACTAAGGTTAAAGATGTAATATAAGGGTATGGCAACTATAGGGTTAACGTTGGACTAAGTATAATATCACCCGTGCATTAAGATAGCGAGGCAATGACCCAGATCCAGGGGCAGAGTGCTGTTAAATAGAGACCTGAAGCATGAAGATAGCTCCTTGACTATTTTTATATATGTAAGTAGTTCTACTTGCTCAGAAAGGCTCACATTATCCCACCAAAGAAACTTTTCTTCAACCTACACATCTCAATAGGGTGGCAGCTGGGGATAAACAAAACCTCAACCTCACTAAATGTTGAAACAAACCAAAAACAATGACCTGAAGGAAGCTCCCAACAGAAGCTGAAGGTTCAGAGAAATGTTCCAGAGGAAAGGCTTTGAATTTGAAGGCAAAGATTTTTATTACAACAGAAGATCCCTTGGAAATCCAATGTTAGAACTCACCACCCACATAGCTTACAAAGGTGAGCTAAATCTTTTAAACATTTAGGCTGTAGCCAAACCTGAGAACCCTTTCTTGCATACAGAGTTAAATTTCTAGAAACCAGTTTCCCAGGGAGAACTCCAATACATGACCTCCAAATGCATAAGAGCAGAAAACAAATGAATTATTTAAATCCCTCACAAACATTGCAACTGTTCAGTTCGAAATATGGCAAGCATAATTTAAAATTCAAATGCATTGTTACTCATCGTAGAAAATTGTAGAAAGAAAGAAGTTAGCATGTAATCAATCTAGGCAACAATTATTCAGTCTGCTTCAAGAAATATGACATCACAATTTTGCAGAGCCTGGCAAAACTGACAAGCACAGAAAATCCCTTTGTTTAGAGTCAAGAGTGATGACACATTGAAAACCTGTAAGCTAATAAAGTAGTAAAGAAAAAGCAGAGAAATAAAAATGTTACTACAATGCCATTCTTAAGGGGGCAATGACATTTAGATCTGTAAGAAGTCTCACAACACCAGATTAAAGAAATCACAAGCTTTTGGAGCACTGCTGAGGCTCACCTGATGAAGGAGCAGTGCTTTGAAAGCTGATTCCAAATAAACCTGTTGGATTTTAACCTGGTGTTGTGAGACTTCTTACTGTATCCACTGTAATCCAACGCCGACATCTCCACATTATTTAAAACTGTGACAGCATAATGCAAGTTAACAAATCAGTATGGAATTATCGCAGGGCCAAATCTTATGGACATTTGGGTGCCTTGGAGAGAGGATTTTTTAATCTACTGGAGGACATGAGATCTCAATCAGAAACTAGAAGAAGCCTGGATTAATACCTTATTAAACTAATTTGGGTGAACATGCTTTTGGAACAATAGTTATGCCGTGTTAAAAACTGGGGAAAATTACAATTAAAAATTGAAATCGGGATAAAAGAAAGTAAAACAGGGTGTTGAAAAAGGCAGCTGTCTGAAGAGATGTTGAGATGCAGATTAGCATATAGTGAGAAAAGCAAGTGTTTACATGCATGACTAGAGGAGAACAATGGGGACAGAACAGGGGAAACTTCAAAATGAAGAGAAAGGGAAATCAACAAGTTTACATCACAAGCTGACTCCATAGGGTGGATAACATCAAAGGAAAAGGATGATATATCCATAGCTCAATGACTGGGGAAAAGGGTGCAGTCACAACTAAGATCACAGCCATGCCCAGCTGCAGAAACAATCTCCTGAAAAGAAATGGCAGGTTTTCCTGCTACTTTCAGTTCCACTAAAACTGAAGATGATTTTCCCTACTGTGGCCACATAATCCATTGTAATCATTTGCTGGATTTAGCTCATAATATTGGATGTTATTTGGGAAGAAACAAGCATCTCAAAGTTCAGACAAATGACCAAGGGGTCATTTCACGTTATACTGTGTGCTCATTGCCATCAGCATGCTTCAGTTTTGTAGTATGTTTATAGCCTTTCATGCCATGTGTACTTTTCTTTTTATATTAATAAACATCCTTTATTAATTCTTCATACAATAACTGGACTATTCCTCCACATATCTTTCTCACAGTATACACCACTAGAAAGCAACATTACAAGTTATCCTTTCAGGTTTTGAGACACTCTCACAGATAATGTCAACAGGGTTCCTATCAGCAGTGCACTGATAACTCTTCAACCAGCTTTGATGAAATATTTAATACCATTGACAAATAGTTTGGTACATAAGATCTTCTAAGGATGAATAGAAAACTCCAATGAATATATGAAAGGGTATCATCTTAGAAAACTAAATAAGCGTGGCAGAGAGACAAAGAACTTTCCAAAAATCACAGGAATAGATATTTTTGTAAAACTTGAGACATTCCCAAGCTGTAATAGTGGGTGGCAACGCAGAGTAAACAGCTGACAATGAATAATAGAAATCGGTATGGTGAAACTCAAAATACATAACTCTTGCAGAAGGAAAATGAGTTAAGTTTCAAAAATGGTTGCATCAAAGCTGAAGTGAGAGATTTGAATCACAAGGTTCAAGCTGAGTAGATACCTTTGAAAGCTGTTTGCAATCTGAACAAACAAATCTCAGTGATAGGATAACGATACCCAGAAGAAACAGTGATCTGTAATTCCATGGTTGGCATATCAAAGTAAGGGTTGTGAAAACACAATCAACTGCACAGTCCGGCACAACAGAAAACAGAAAAAGTACTCAAAGAAATTACAGCTTTGGAAGGCTCTTGGAAGAACCTATCCACGCTCCCCAGAAGGAGTTTTTAAAAAATGCTGAAAGCTGCTTTAGATAAAACTACATTGGAGCTATCCAAGTAATACACTGAAACACAGAATGAGAAGACAAGAGCTGAACAAGAAAATAAACAGTTGAAAGAAGAGCTAATAGTCCTTCCAAAACAGTACATAATCCTTCAGCAACATGATGGTTATCCAATGTTACCTCAAACTACCTTGAGCAGCAGAGTGGCAGTACAAATTCAATGAGACTGAGTTAGCAGGGTGATTTTTTTTATTCCACTTACCATGGGAATCGTAGCAGGTGGGACCATGCAAAGGTCCATTGACCTCAGGCTAGATTTTCCAGTTTCAGGACTAGTTCAAGTGGAAAATCCCTCCCAGGTTGTAATTAAAATTCCATACAATGATTTTGAGCTTCACAATGAAAAGGAAAACCCATTGAAGGGCCTTCTCACACTGCGAGAACCCCTCAGGCCAGATCCTTCAGAACATTATGACTGTGACTGAACACATTGACGAAGGAAGAGCAGTGGACATGGTGTACATGGACTTCAGCAAGGCATTTGACAAGGTCCCACATGCAAGACTTCTTGAGAAGGTGAGAGGCCATGGGATCCAAGGGGCTTTGGCCTTGTGGATCCAGAACTGGCTTGCCTGCAGAAGGCAGAGGGTGGTTGTGGATGGCTCTTTTTCTGCATGGAGGTCGGTCACCAGTGGAGTGCCCCAGGGATCTGTTCTAGGACCCTTGCTGTTTGTCATTTTCATAAATGACCTGGATGAGGAAGTGGAGGGATGGGTGAGTAAGTTCGCCGATGACACGAAGGTCGGTGGTGTTGTGGATGGTCTGGAGGGATGTCAGAAGTTGCAGCATGACATCGACAGGATGCAAGACTGGGCGGAGAAGTGGCAGATGGACTTCAACGCGGATAAATGTGTTGTGGTCCATTTTGGCAGATCCAACGGGATGAATGAGTACACTATCAAAGGTAGGAGTCTTAGCTGTGTGGAAGAGCAGAGGGATCTTGGGGTCCGGGTCCATAAGACTCTCAAATCGGCCTCCCAGGTGGAGGATGTGGTTAAGAAAGCTTACGGTGTACTGGCCTTCATTCATCGAGGGATTGAGTTCAGGAGTCAGGAGGTAATGCTGCAGCTTTATAGGACCCTTGTCAGACCACACTTGGAGTACTGTGCGCAGTTCTGGTCGCCTCACTATAGGAAGGACGTGGAAGCTATTGAAAGGGTGCAGAGGAGATTTACAAGGATGTTGCCTGGATTGGGAGGCATGCCTTATGAAGACAGGTTGAGGGAGCTGGGACTGTTCTCCCTGGAGAGACGAAGGTTGAGAGGCGACCTGATAGAGGTTTACAAGATGTTGAGAGGAATAGATAGGGTGGACTCTCAGAGACTATTTCCCAGGGCTGAAATGGTCGCGACGAGAGGGCACAGATTTAAGGTGCAGGGAAGCAAGTACAGAGGGGATGCTAGGGGAAAGTTTTTCACTCAGAGGGTGGTGAGTGAATGGAATCGGCTGCCGTCGGTGGTGGTCGAGGCGAACTCGCTGGGGTCTTTTAAAAGATTTCTGGATGAGTATATGGGATCCAATGGGATTGGGGGTTATAGATAGGTCTATGGCTGGGTAGGTTTTGATGTGTTCGGCACAACTTGTGGGCCGAAGGGCCTGTTTGTGCTGCGGTGTTCTATGTTCTATTATGGAGAGAAACAAAATGAATTTAATGTCACTCTGAAAGAGCTAAAGAGTCATTTGGCAGAGAAATCTCTAGAATTTTTTATATTCTGAGAGGAAACTGAGAGTGACAAGGAAGAGAATGCAGCACTGAAAGAAACAAGGAAATTTGTTAGTCATGACTCTCACCAACTTTTACAGGTGCTCTGCAGAAAACATTCTTTCTAGTTATGTCGCAGCTTGGTATGGCTTCTGCTCTGTTGAAGACCCCAATGAACTGCAAAATGTAGTGAATGTAGCCTAATCCATCATGCAAACCAACCTCCCATTCATTGATTCTATCTACATTTCCCGCAGCCAGCATAATTAGGTACCCCATGCACCCTAGACATTCTCTCTTCCAACTTCTTTTGGGAAAAAGATATAAAAGTCTGAAGTCACATACCAATCGACTCAAGAATAATTCCCTTGCTGTTGCGAGACTTCTGAAAGGATTTGCCTTGCGTTAAGTCGATCTTTCTCTGCATCCTAGCTATGACTGTGTCACGAAATTTTACATTCTCTTGTTTCCTTCTCTATGAACAATGTGTTTTGTCTGTATAGCACACAAAAAACAGTACTTTTCACTGTACGTTAACACCTGTCTCGATAATAAATCAAATCAGATCAAATCAAAAAAAGTTGCACATTTGGACAGAACCTTGGAATAATGTTACATTTCCATAGAGATAGACAACGATAAAAATAAAAAAGCATAGAATAGCAAGCAAAGGTAGGTGTTCTTATTACGAAGCATGGGGTGTTTTAAAAACAATTAGCAGAAGCGTGATTATAATGTGAGCTGGAGGGATTATATTCTGCCAAGGAGAAACTGGCAACTGTCATGAACCAACTTTCACGTAGAAAAGCTGAGTTTGTTAAGGAAAAATGAGAACACTGAAATATCACCCACAGAAAGTAGAAAACTTGAAAGAGGACTTGATGTGTTTCAATGGTGAACTCATACAAATTCAACCAAGATAGATCTTTGATTAAAACTTGGTAAACTTCAGGCTGTAAGCTTCGTGACAAAATGCATAGAAAGGAAGGAATTGCTGCAAAAACAGAACAGTTATTTGAATTAATAACCAGAACTGGTTAAACTGATGAACTTTGGTCCAACCTGAACAATATGATGGACTCCCCAGATGTGCAGTGTGGATGACAGAGTCCAGCCCTTGAAAGCAGAGAAGTAGAATTGCAAGATACACATTGAAGGAGGTAGCAGGTGAACTGAAAGAATCAGTGAACAGACAAGAAATATTCAGAGCAGAACTGAATGCCCGGGTCAAGATGTCAAATTCATATAAGAGTTCCACAGATAACCCTAAAACAAAATAGCTGC
The DNA here is from genome assembly GCA_024679065.1 of Sphyrna mokarran. NCBI lineage: Eukaryota > Metazoa > Chordata > Chondrichthyes > Carcharhiniformes > Carcharhinidae > Sphyrna > Sphyrna mokarran. The sequence continues at coordinate 22,549,897 of JAGIQG010000007.1, read as the reverse complement.
CAAGCTGAAGGAGCAGGCTAAAATTGTGAAACAGTGCGAACAAAGGTTCTATTGTTGAAATGTGAATGTCCATTTACATCGAGGTGGGCCACATGACAAAAGAAGAAGGGAAAGAAATGCTAAGCAAACTATCTCAGGGGGAATGAGCTAGAGTAGCAGCAACCACTGCTGAAGCTGAATTGAAGTGCAGTTAGGCAAGGTTCAGAATGAAGAGATGGGAGAATGAAAGCATACTCGAATGCCAGTCCAATCTCCAAATCAGCAGGAACAACAGAAACTATGCAGCTTGCCGCTCTGCCAAGAGAGTGACAAACAGGATATGAAGGATTGCATATATAAGGCCTGCAGATTGCTGGCACCCGTAAGTTCAAAGTTTGAAGGGGGAGATGGCTGGTGAGAATGTTCTGGACATGCTGAAAAAGTAATAGTAATCATGTTTTAATAGCAATAATGCAGCAACAACATGTAAATGTATGAGGCTGATAACAATGGCAGACATAAAGTAAACTAGTCTAAATCTATGTGCATTGAAGAGTGGCATAGTGGCACAGTGGTTAGCATAGCTGCCTCGCAAAGCCAGGGACCCGGGTTTGATTCTGGCTATGGATGAATGTGTGAAGTTCACACCCTGTTTCCGGGTGCTCCGGTTTCCTCCCACAGTCCAAAGATATTTGGCCATGCTAAATTGCACCTTAGTGTCCCATGATGTGTAGATTAGGGGGGATTGGTGGAGTAAATACATGGGGTTGAAAGGATAAGGTGGGAGTTGGCCCGGGTAAAATGCTCTATGGAAAGGTTGATGCAGGCTCAACGGGTCAAATGGCCTCTTTCTGCACTGTAGGGATTCTACGATTTGTTGATTCTATGAAAATCTTGAGGGGTCTTTCACATACAGGGTTACTGTAGGACACCACTGTTCACGCAGTGATGAAAAGTGCCCATGTGATGTTCATGATTTGGAGATGCCAGCATTGGACTAGGGTAAACACAGTAAGAAGTTCCACACAACACCAGGTTAAAGTCCAACAGGTTTATTTGGTAGCAAAAGCCACTAGCCACTGACAAAGGGGTAGTAAACACTCCAAAAGCTAGTGGCTTTTGCTATCAATAAACCTGTTGAACTTTAAGTTGGTGTTGTCAGACTTCTTACCATGCGGTGTTGAGCAGTGACAGGCTGAGACTGGAGATATGTCCCAGCTTGTACCCCTTATTGTACATTTGTAAATAGTTCCACATGTTCATGAATGTTACCTGGAATTGTTTGAGAGACACCAGCTTGTAACCAACACCCATCCCCAACAAAGATCCACTTCAGAATTCTGTAATCCTGCATTGTAGGAGGCGTTGGTGCTTTTAAATGTGCTAAAACCAGGTCTTATCGAAACGTTCGCCTGGATTTTGTGACAGGTCTGTAAAGAAGCTCATGGAGGATTTCCTTGAGCTTCAGCCGATGTGCTTCCCTCAGCCAAGACAGATCAGTCGGTCAATTATTTCAATGCTTTTTTTTTATTGAACTTGCTTTGTAAAAATCGTCAACTACATTTGCCTATGCAACAAGCATTACTGTTTTGTGTACAAAGAGCTAGGGGAGTTCACTGAGAGATGTGATAAGGCTCTGCTAAACTCAAGTCTTTCAATTTTGCTTCACAACATGGTTCCAGCTTGCTGCTTACAGCCCACACATAATAGGCAAACAGACTGCTCCCTACGAGCATGCTGGGCTTTTCAGTAAATCTTATCTGCTACAGTCTGCGCGCAAATGCATTTATTAAAAAAGTTTCACATGAAGTGGCAAACTAATCCTCAACGGAAAATTAAGTTTCATTTGCCTAAGCACAGTCTGCCCCTATCATCAGTTCAACTGTGTTTTTAACCACGTGTTAATTTATCTTTCCTTTTCTGATCCTTTTGCTCACCCGTCAGGAAGCCAGAATAACAGAACGAATTTCCAATCTTTTCCGAGAGCTTGAGTTAACAGCAATGCACTTAATTGGCACCAGACAAAGGCAATCTGGAAACTCTGATTAAACCGCATGTGGTAATTGCTTCTGTGTTTCTTCAATAAGCTAAAAAGTACTTCCAGGATTTTATGTTTCTTCCTTCACTTCATTCTGGAAGCATTGTGCTGCTATCAGTCAAAGTTGTACACATCTCTGTGAGACCATATAATATCAGAGCAGGATTAGGCCATTAGCCCCATCGGGTCTGCTCTACCATTCAATCATGGGATGATTCTCATCCGCATTCCCCTCATAACCCTTGATCTCCTTATTGATCACAAATATATCGATCTCTGTCTTAAAGACACTCAATGATCTGGCTCCAGAGCCCTCATTCCACAGCAATGAATTCCACAGATTCACCACCCTCTGACTGAAGAAATTCTTCTTCAGTTTTAAAGTAGTGTGCCTTTACCCTGAGATTGTGCCCTCATTTTTAGTTGTCCCACTAAGCGGAAACGTCTTCCCACATCCACCCTATCCAGGCCTCTCGGTATTCTGTAAGTTTAAATTAGACCACTCCCTTATCCTTTTATACTCCATCGAGTATAGACCCAGGCTCCTCAACTGTTTTTTGTATGACAAACATTTCATTCCTAGGATCATTCTTGTGAACTTCCTCTGGACCCTCTTTAAGGCCAACACATACTTGCTTAGGTATGAGGTTCAGAACTGCTCACAATATTCCAAATGGAGTCTGACCAGACTGTTATTCTCCCTCCTCAGTACATCCCTGCTTTTGTATTCTCGCCCTCTAGAAATTAATTTTCCCCATTTAGAAATAGTCTATGCCTCTATTCTTTCGACCAAAGTTCATTACCTCACACTTTTCTACATTGTATTTCTTCTTTGGCCCACTTTTCTAGTCTGTCCAAGTCATTCTGCAGCCTCAACACTAGCTGTCCGTCTACATGTCTTTGTATCATCCACAGGTGGATGAATCAGCTGCCAGCCCGACCAGATGATTTAGAGGAGAACTCACCTGTGCATAATTAATAAGATTCCAAGTGCAAAATTCTGCTACTCTGGCCAGTGGGGAGAGTTACTGCCAGAACTGCCCGCCGCCACACTTAATCTCAAAAAATGGAGCACTCCACTCAGCCCAGTACTTATGGACCATTTTGATGTTGTTTACACAAGGCAAAATATTATGGATACTGGATATCTCAAATTCTCACAGAAAATGCTGGAAATACTCAGCAGTCCTGGGTGCATCTGTGGAGAGAGAAACAGGGTTAACACTTCAGGTCAGCACAGTGACGCAGCGATCAGCACTGCTGCCTCATAGCTTCGGGGACCTGGGTTCGATTCCCGGGTTGGGTCACTATCTATGCAGACTTTGCAGATTCTCCCCATGTGTGTGGGAGCTTTGGTTTCCTCCCACAGTCCAAAGATGTGTGGGTTAGGTTGATTGGCCACGCTAAATTGCCCCTTAGCAACCCAGGAAGTGTACGTTAGAGGGATAAATGGAGAAAGTATGTCGGGTTATGGAGATAAGACATAGAGGGTGTTGTTGGTGCAGACTCTATGGACCGAATGGCCTCTTTCTGCACTATGAAGATTCTAGGTCATTGGTCTTTCATTAGAACATTTTATGCAGGTTTGTACAGTATTTGTTGAAGAGTCCAACTTCAAGTTTGCCTTAAATCCAGTGCAGTTTGGTGCAATAAAATTCTCACTTGTGTATTAATTGCGTGGATTCAATGCAAAATGTGTTCAGGTTGATTCGGTTCAGTCTTGTGCTTGGTGCGAGCATTGCTGTTTGTGAGTCAGAATATTTTGGGTTTAAACCCCTGCAGTAAATGGCCTTGGAAAGTGGAGACTGGAAGTCTAGCACTAACATTTGAGCTAATATCCAATAGGATGCTGATGGACTGTGGGAAAAATATGGCCAACTCTCGTCATTGTGGGGCCCCATAAAAACTCTCCTGGCACACATTCCTCTAATTGGAGGAAAGATGGTTTTACCATGTCACAGCCTCACCAACTGTGATTCAGCCTGTGAATCCTGCCACTACCCAATACTATTCCCTGAGGGAAGAATTTGAAGGCATAGGTTACAAAAACGATCCACTCATAATGGGCACAAGCTCTTCCTAGTTCTCAAGGATTGTCATGGGGAATTTCACTCAAGGCTACAGGATATCTGTTCAAGTAGACAACGGTTGCAAAGAAGGTTTAAAGTTTATTTATTAGCTTCACAATTAGGCTCACGTAAACACTGCAATGAAGTTATTGTGAAAATCCCTCAGTTGCCACACTCTGGCACCCATACAGATACACTGAGGGAGAATTTAGCGTGGCCAATGCACCTAAGGAGCATGTCTTTCAGGCTATGGGAGGAAACTGGAGCACCTGGAAGAAATCCACACAGACACAAGAAGAATGCGCAGACTCCCAAGCTGGGAATTGAGCCAGGTACCTGGCACTGTGCTAAACACTGTACTACTGTGACACTAGGCGCGACAGTTCTATTTGTTAGGCAACATTTTGTATTAGATGTTTTTGAGGTTAAGGCAAGGGTAAATGGTTAGGAATGAATAAAGGCACTTTTCTTTTGTATCAATGGCTCACGTTGGAGTATTTGATGGTGAGGCTCGGTGCTTGAAGTGGAAAGTCACTGAGCCACTCAAAGCCATTATCATAAACCCTCCTAGCCTTGCCATCAGAGAACTCTGAGAAGCTGTCACTGGCACCATCTCAGAACAGCGGAGATGAGACTGAATGGTTGCAGATAAAGGTAGTTAGCAAAATGACTGTAGTGCTAAATATCAGAGAGCTGCAGAGTCCAGAGAATGTCATTTGTTGTCGACAGTACGACACTTTCTGCATTTCAACAAATGAAAGGCACTGTGGCAGCTGGAAATCTGAAATAAGAACAGAAAATGCTAGGAAACTCATGCAGCATCTTTGACAAGAGAAAGTGTTGGTATTTCAGATCAGTGACCTTTAATCAGAGCTAGAAGGAAGGCAGACTAGATTTGATGGGCCAAATGGCCTATTTCTGCTCCTTTGGTCTTAGAGAAGATATTAGAATTTAATAGATTTTGAATAGTCAGAACCATGAATATGTTGGATGGGCAAGACAGGGACAAAGAGGCAGTTTTGTGATCATGGGGATAGAAAGAGCAATTAAATGACAAAAAAGTTTGATTTGATTTGATTTATTGCTGTAACGTGTATTGAGATACCGTGAAAGGTTTTTTTTTGTGCGCTATATAGACAAAACATACTGTTCATAGAGTTTCACAGGGAGAAGGAAAGGAGAAAGTGCAGGACATAGTGTTACAGTTACATGTCATATGTAGGGAAAGATCAATTTGAGATGATAGGTCCATTCAAAACTCTGCCGAATCTGGACAGGCGAACATGATAGTAAAAGGGGAAATGCGTGGAGAGATTAGGCATCCACTTCATTAAGTCAATCGAAATGCATGCAAATGCATTTAAATAGATGTTGTGCCCTTTTTGGATGCAGTTTGGATAGTGGCCATTTTCAGTCCTTAGTAGAATGGGCATCTACTTTACCAAATTTTTGCACCCGTATTCGGTATAATCGTGGCCCTTTGATATTTCTTTCCTGAAGAAAGGAGGTGGAAAAGAGTATAGCGGGGGTATGTGGAATCCATGATTACGCTGGCTGCTTTTCTCGAGGGAGCGGGAAGTGTGAATGGAGTCAATAGATGGGAGGTTGGTTTGAATAATGAACTGGGTTAGATTCACGACCTTTTGTAGTTCCTTGCGGCCTTAGTCAGAGCAGGAGCCATACTGAGCTGTGATACACCTGTCAAGGTGAAAGACATGACAATGGGGCACCTAACAAGTGGTACTTTTTATTAACTCAAATGGTGGGCTGGATTGAGACCATTGTTGAGAAAACTCCATGACCCTTAGTTGCTCTGTGTAGTATAGTTCTGTGAATGTTCTAAACCTGTGATGAAGTCCTCTGGAGAATCTCAGGACTGAGGCAGCAGTTTTCTTGCCTTGTTTCAGATGTCACAATGATGAGAATATCTAAATGATGCACAGGACTTGAGTGAGGATGCATGTATTCCAAAAGTGCTTTGAGGTGCATTCTCCATAAATCACTCACAATTAAAATCATGTTTATCAAACTGACCATGATTTATTTTCCACAAGTGCTCTTATGGACAAGAAACACATTTGTTGCCAAATTATATGTTTTCACGTTGACCAACCAGTCAAACTTGGTAGGAAAATAGAAGATGATGGAAATACTCCGCAAGTCAGGCAGAGCATCTGTGGTTGGGGAAAAAGCTAAGATTTCAATAATACTATAAGTGCTTTGCTCTTGTATCAGTCAAACTTGGAAATGGGTTGAATGATCTGATCCAACGTTTCAAGGTATATAACTCAATGCGCACTGATACTATGGCATTCTGAGCAAGCTCAAATGCTTCAATTCAACTGTCTGGCACATTCTGCAATGCAAATTTGTCATCCAATCATCCAGGGCCTTTTTGCAATGGATCTGAAATGTATGGACATTCTGCTTGATAGAGAAACAAAGTAGTTTTTAAAGTTTATTTATTGGTGTCACAAGAGGGCTTACATTAACACTACATTACTGTGAACATCCCCTCCTGGTCACACTCTGGTACCTGTTGGGTCACACTGAGGAAAATTTAGCATGGCCAATGCACCTCAGCAGTATGTCTTTCAGACTATGGGTGGAAACCAGGACACCTGGAGAAAACCCACGCAGACATGGGAAGAACGTGCAGACTCTGCACAAACAGTGAACCAATCCAGGAATCAAACCCGGGTCACTGGCACTGAGGCAGCAGTTCTAACCACTATGTCACCCGAGTTAATTTAAGCACAGTGCTTCACTTCACTGATTCCTCGGAAGAAGGGGTCATCTTACGAGAAAAGATTGAGCAGGTTGGCTTATGATCATTGGAGTTGAAATCAATGAGAGATGACCCTTACTGAAACAGATAAGATTCTGAGGGGAATTGAGAGGATAGATGCTGAGAGGATGTTGCCTTTCCTGGCAGGGGATGGGGAAGTTTCTGGAACGAGGGGGTATTGTTTAATAGAGCCTCAGCAATGGAGGCTGAGTCATTGAATATATTGAAAGCTGGGTTAGACAGCTTTTCAATTGACGATGGAGTCAATGGTAATGGGGTATAGGCAAGAAAGTGGAATTAAGGCCAAAATCAAATTAGCCATGGTCCTATTGAATGGCCCAGCAGGATCGATGGACTGAGTGGTCCACCCCCTCTCCTTTTTTTATGATCTTATAATCTGATGTTTGACCCTGTATTGCCTCCATGCTGAAATGAGGCATGGCATAGTGGCATGTTGATTAACACTGCTGCCTCACAGTGCCAGGGACCCGGGTTCGATTCCTGGCTTGGGTCACTGTCTGTGTGGAGTTTGCACATTCTCTCTGTTTTTGCGAGGTTTCCTCCGGGTGCTTCGGTTTCCTCTCACAGTCCAAAGATGTGTGGGTTAGATGGATTGGCCATGCTACATTGCCCCATAGTGTCAGGGGAACTAGCTAGGGTAAATGCATGGGTTGTTGAATAGTGCCTGGGTGGGATTGTAGTTGTAGACTCGATGGGCTGAATGGCCTCCTTTTCTATTATATGATTCTACAAAATACAGACAATTGTGCATCAATGAATGTCGACTTCAATATGTATAACTTTGGCCAGGATTTTGTGATATTAATGATGGTAAAACAGTCAGCATTCCCCATTATTACTCTATGAAACTGATGGCAATCACTGGCATCTATGTGAGCACGGGTAAATGTGCAAATCTGTCAGTGAGGCTCTGTTCTTTCCCATTGTGTGCTACTGCCATCTTGGTAGGTGGGAATCATCAAAAATCATTGTACGTTATACTAGCATTTTAATGAAGTAGTTGTACCTTGTTGAATCAAGTGTCAGGGAACAAAGAAAGAACAGTACAGCACAAAAAAGGTTCTCCAATCCACTATGTCTGTGCCAGTACGGATGCCTCCTGAATCTAATATTTCTTTGCCTCTCTGAAGTCCATATTCCCTCGATTCCCTGCCTATTCATGTATTTATCTCGATGCCTCTTGAACGTTGCTATAGAATCTGCTTTTACTGCCTCTTTCAGCAGCACATCCAGGCATTCACAGCCTCTATGTGAAAAACCTGCCCCTTACCTTCTCTTTTAAACTTTCCCCTTGTCATTTAGGTTTTAACAGCATATTAAGTCTTATTACTGAAAAGCCACCAAAAATGGTATATTTGAGAATTATCGTGATTTTTTATGCAATGATAAAAGTTGTGCAAATTTTAAAATGCTAAAATTATTTCTTTTTTTAAATAATATATTTGTTCTTGCCTTAATCTTATGTGCATGTTCCAATCATTATCTTACTTCCTGGAAAATTATAAAAAAGCAAATGATAACATCTACTTTAACAATGGAAACAGGAAATGTTGAAAACACTCAACAGGCAGGCAGAATCAGTGGTGACAAACAGGTGCTGAGACTTTGCTACCCTGCCATGATGAAATGCAGCAGGCCATCCAAAAGTACATTGGGGGTGCGATCTTATCAAAAACATTTCTAAGTACCAAATGGGTGTGAAAACAGGGAAGTTTTAGACCCTTTTTTTGATAAAAGAGGAATTCAAATTGATGAATTCAAAGCATGTAGGAGGAGCGAAGAGAGTCTACTCACAATAAGAAGCCGGCTGCTGACACTAGAGGGCACTACTGTGCATGCACCCTGATCTCCCACTGCACTATGTTCAGAGTACACAATGCACTGGGAGATTATCACTCCCCTACCTCATCCCCCCATCCTGGACATCACCTCCAATATCCTTCAATTGCCCCTCCTGATTAAAAAACAAGTGAATCTTATGGGTCAAAGGAGTCGGGGCAAGAAAATAAACAAAGGATGTGACTAACCCAAGCAAGCTGCTATCTGAAAGCCAAGAGAAAAACCAAAACGTACAAAGGAAACAAAATGAAAGCAGTAGACTGCAGTTTGGAGAGTTTTGCATCCATTGCAATGGGATCTATTGTAATTATCTTGAATAATCAGAAATATTGTCTCATATGGCCTGTTGACCCTTGACTGGAAGCAATATCAACAAGAAAATAGTTAAGATATAATTTGTTTTCTTTTCAGAAAAGGAAACAGGAATTCTTAGAGGCAATGTGTGGGCTGACTAATAAAGGTGTAAAACCAGGAAAACTGTATAAAACACTTCGAGACATTATTGGGTGTTTCCCTAGAAGTGGCCAAATCATAAACCAGTATCTTATTTGTTGGTGAGTGGAAAAGAACATTTGAACCTGCAAATTATGGGTTTGTGGGGATTGGGTGGGGAGGGTGGGCCTGGATAAGATGCTCTTTTGGAGACTCTTTTGACTCACAGGTCAAAAGGCCCCTTTCTGCACTGCAGGGATTCTACCTAAATGCCTTTGTAACTTCTGTATGTCGTTTGCACAATTTGTTTTCCTGCCTGTCTTTGTATAATCAACAAATTTAACAACCGTGCCTTCACTCCCTTCTTCAAAGTCATTTATATAAATTGTAAAAAGTTCAGGCCCAGCACTGATTTTGGTGACACATTATTTGTCATATTCTGCCAATCAGAAAAAGACCCATTTATGCCAATTCTCTGTTTTTGTTAGCCAGCCAATCTTCAAATCATGCCAGTATGTTACCTCCTACACAATAAGTTTTTATTTTCTGCAATTGAGGGTGGGGGAGGGGAATCTCACTGAAACTTATAAAATTTTAACAGGACCAGTCAGAGGAGACAAGATGTTCCCAATGGTGGGGTGTCCAGAACCAGGGGTCATAGTCTGTGGACTCAGGTAGACCATTTAGGATGAAGATGAGGTGACAATTCTTCAGCCAACAAATGCTGAGTCTGTGGAATTCATTACCACAAGGAGTAATTGATACCAAAACATTGAATGTACTCAAGAGGCAGCTGGATATAGCACTTAGGGTGAATGGAATCAAAGATGATGGGAAAAAACAGGATTAGGCTATTGAGTTGGATGATCAGCCATGACGGTAATGAATGGCGGAGCAGGCTCACAGGAATAGATGGCCTCCTCGTGCTCCTATTTTGTATGTTTCTCTCGAGAGCAATCTCCTAAGCTGCACCATCAGGATTGTTGTGGCCTAAGTAAGAGAAGATTAATAAAAGTATGACTTGCTGAAGACAGCTCTATTCATGAAACTCAAAGATGAAAGCTCTTGATCCCTGACCTACCCTGCATGAGTAAAGGGCATCATATTATCGAATGGTATAGCCGCATCATTGTGAGGGCTGATCAGTTAGTTAAAGTGAAGTTTGTTTTTTTTTAATTAATTCGTAGGACACGGGCATCGCTGACTGGCCGGCATTTGTTGCTCATTCCTAGCTGCCCTTGAACTGAATAGCTTGTTCGACCATTTCAGAGGGCAGTTGAGAGTTAACCACATTGTTGTGGCTCTGAAGTCATATGTAGGTCAGACCAGCTCAGGTTGGCAGATTTCCTTCCCTAAAGGACATTAGTGAACCAGATTGTTTTTCCCCGGCAATTGACAATGCTTTCATGGCCATCAGTAGATTCTTAATTCCGGATATTTTTATTGAATTCAAATTCCATCATCTGCCCGGGCAGGATTCAAACCCAGCTCACCAGAACATTAGCTGAGTTTTTGCATTAATAGCCTTCCCTGCCTTCCCTGCAGTGTAACGTGAAGCGCATTTTGTCTGTTAATCCATGTTTACTTTGTATTGGTTCTGATTCATGTTAACATAAAGGCTGTAAAAGCACTTAAAAAGCACATCTTTCAGAATGTTGGGGGGAAACCAGAGCACCCAGAGGAAACCCACACAGACACGAGAAGGACATACAAACTCCACACAGACAAAAACTGGGAATAAAACTGGGATTGTGAGGCAGCAGTGCTAACCACTGTCCCTCTGTGCTCAGTGCAGTGAAATCATAAATACATTCCATTTGAACATGTTTACCACTTTGCAGAAATAGAGGAGATTTCCATGAATACACTTCCAATGTTATATCAAACATTTCCCAGAATATTTCTGATCATTTCCATATAAGGCTACATGTGCCACATACTGTCGGGCCTGCAGCAATAAGTGTATAGGTTTCTGACTGGTGTCATTCAGAGGGAGCTGGCTGATAACACACAACTCATGCAGAGACTGACATCAGGCACTAGCAGCAATGTAAACACCTGCTAGGACAATGGTACTATCATTGCCAACTGATTGATAAATTACAGAGAACACAGCAGCAAGGAAATGGATAATATTTTGGAAATAAATGTTTGACACATCAGGATTAATTTTTGATTCGTGCAGGAACAGAGAAAGGCAGTCAAGAATGAATCCCAGTGAGATCAGAGAGATTGGAAGCTGGATAACATGCAGTGAAATTGGGCTTCTATGTCAACCATGCCAACAATGACACAATATTTGGCGGAATGATGTTGGGTCGCATTCCTGATATCATCACTGTAATGTGCTAGGAAAGCAGCCCTAGCAATCAAGAGCCCTCCCCACCACCTTATTCAAATTGATTTAGATTCACAGGAGTCATAGAATCAGTTTAAGCCGGGATAGTCAGCACAGTTTTGTGAGGGATAAGTCCTGCTTCACAAATTTGATTGAATTCTTTAAGGAGCTAACTAAGTGTATAGACGAAGATAGAGCAGTTAATGTCGTGTACGTGGATTTTAGTAAGGCATTTGATAAGGTTCCCCATGGTAGGTTCATGAAGAAAATAAGGAGTAGTGGGGTAGAAGGAAATTTGGCTGATTGGATAAGTAATTGGCTGTCTCATAGAAGACAGAGGGGGATGGTGGAGCGAAAATTTTCAGATTGGAGGTCATCTACCAGCGGTGTACCACAGGGATCAGTGCTGGGTCCTCTGCTATTTGTGTTTTTTATCAATGACTTGGAAGAGGGGGCTGAAGGGTTGATTAGTAAATTTGCTGATGACACCAAGATTGGTGGAGTAATGGATGAGGTGGAGGGCTCTTGTAGGCTGCAAAGAGCTGAGATGCAGAGCTGGGCCAAAAAGTGGCAGATGGAGTTTAACCCTGATCAGTGCGAGGTAATTCATTTTGGTAAGACAAACTTGAATGTGAATTATAGGCTTAACGGCAAGGTTCTGAGGAATGTGGAGGAACAGAAAGATCTTAGGTTTCATATCCACAGATCTCTGAAGATTGCCACTCAAGTGATTACAGCCATGAAGAAGGTTTATAGTGTTTTAGCATTTATTAACAGGAGGTTTGAGTTTAAGCACCGTGGGTTTATGCTGCAACTATACCGGACCTTGGTGAAACTACATTTGGAATATTGTGCGTAGTTCTGGTCACCTCACTATAAGAAGAATGTGGAAGCATTGGAGAGAGTGCAAAGGAGATTTACCAGCATGCTGCTTGGTTTAGAGGGTAAGTCTTACGAGGAATGGTTAAGGATGCTGGGGCTTTTCTCTTTAGCGTGGAAGACGATGAGAATCAACTTAGTAGAGGTTTATAAGATGATGAGGGGGATAGATAGAATGGATGTGTGGAGACTATTTCCTCGGGTAGATCTAGCTGTTACTAGGGGGCATAACTATAAGGTTCATAGTAGGAGATACAGGAGGGATGTCTGAGGTAGGTTCTTTACTCAGAGAGTGGTTGGGATGTGGAATACACTGCCTGCTGTGATCGTGAAGTTGGACACTTCAGGGACTTTCAAGCAACTATTGGATAGGCATATGGGGAATACCAGAATAATAGGATGTGGGACAGCTTCGATCTTGGTTTCAGCCAAAATTCAGCACAACATCGAGGGTTGAAAGGCCTGTATTGTGCTGTACTATTCTGTGTTCTATAATTGACAGTGGCCTTTTACTGTAAGTTACATTCTTATACAGGGCTATCTTTTGTTTGCTGGCTGCTCAAGCAATGGTTTCACTGTGAGCTCCATGTCTTCACCCCAATTTATTTCTGAGAGTCTAGTCACAATTGTTCCCAATCGCTCTTATGAGTTGATTGAATACTGACCAGAAAGCGAACTTGCCATGAAGAAGTTGGAATATATAATTCATTTTATTGATTTTAATTTTGGCTTCAGAACAACTTTCTCTAGTTTGACACAAAGGACAATTAATTAACGTAGCATCCTGCCTTAGTTCAGAGTACAAAATAAATCATGAGAGGTGTTGCTCTTGCTTGTTATCTGGTGATTTTTGCTGGGAAATGCCTATATATGAACATTTGGTATGGGTAGTATCCAGACTTGGAAATGGTGCCTCTCTTAGAAATAACTCACTAACAGTTGTGGCCACTTGATCAGACCATAACCATAAGAGATAGGAGCAGAATTAGGCCACTCGGCCCATTAATTCTGCTCTGCCATTCAATCATCCCCATTCTCCTGTCTTTTCCCCATACCCCCTTATCCCCTTATTAATCAAGAACCTATCTATCTCTGTCTTAAAGACACTCAATGACCTGGCCTCCACAGCCTTTTGTGGCAAAGAGTTTCACACTTTCACGCTCGTCTCTGTTTTAAAGGATTGTCCCTTTAGCCTGTTGTGCCAACTGGTTGTAGTTCTTCCTTGTAGCGGAAGCATCCTCTCCCCATCCACTCTTTAAAGGCTTCGTACTATCCTGTAAGTTTCAATAAGATTTCCCCTCATCCTTCTAAACTCCAGTAAATACAGACCCAGAATCCTCAACCATTCCTCACACAACAAGTTCTTCATTCCAGGGATCGTTCTTGTGAGCCTCAAGGAGGGAGGTAGTTGATTAGCTCAGTTGGCTGGATAGTTGTTTGGTGATGCAGAGCGATGCCAACAGTGTGGGTTCAAGTCCCATTCCAGTTGATATTCTTAATGAAAGCCTGCCTTCTCAACCTTGCCTGTCACCTGAGGTGTGGTGACTCTCAAGTTAAATCGCCACCAGTCAGTTCTCTCTCTGAAAAGGGAGAGCAACCTATGGTCATCTAGAACAATAGCAACTATACTATTTATCAAGATGGAGGAGATCAAGAGTGACAGGGTGACAGCTAGGTGGTAATGGACAGTATGAATGGCAGGGCATTGGGAAGCTCAGAGGATCTTCAGGTATATATTCACAGATCTCTGAATGTGGCAGAGCAGGTGGTTCAAAAGGCATATGGAGACTTGCTTTTATCAAATGTGGCATAGAGGAGCGCAAGGAGGTAATGTTGGAGTTGTACAGAACATTGGTTAGGCCACAACTGGGGCACTAAATGCCACTCTGGTCACCTCAGTATCAGAACAAAGAGATTGCACTGAAAGGAGTACAGAGGAGATTCACCAGGATGGTGCCTGGGATTGAAGATTTGAGCTATAAGAAGAGATTGGATAGACTTGGATTGTCTTCTTCAAAGTAGAGAAAGTAAGGAGGGATATGACTGAGTTGTGTAAGGTTATGAAGGATATGGACAGGGTGAATAGGAAGCACCTATTCACCTTTGTTGAAGAGTCAATCACGTGGGTGCACAGTGTTAGGGTAAGGGGCAGGGGATTCAGAAGGGAGGGTGATGAGAATTTGGAATACGCTGAGTGGGAACGTAGTGGAGGCTGGAAACCTTACCTTTAAAAAGTATGTGGATAAGCACTTGAAGTATCATAACAATCAAGGATAAAAGCAAATTACTGTGGATGCTGGAATCTGAAACCAAGAGAAAATGCTGGAAAATCTCAGGAGGTCTGGCAGCTGTCAGTTCTTTTCTCTCCTTGCAATACTGCTGGAGCTGTTGAGATTTTCCAGCATTTTCTCTGCTGAAACATTGAAGGATATGGGACAAATGGCCACAACTGCTGGAAAATGAGATTAGCAAGTACTTTAGTGGCAGTTATTGTCAGTGCAAGCTCAATGGGCCAAAGAACTTTTCTGCACTGCACGATTCCATGATCTATCTTTATGGTTCTCACAATTCAGCATCCAGCACAGAGAAACCCATACGATTTATATCACTAAGTTAGTTGATGTTACTATCTTGTGTACTTCATATAGTTATCTCTGGTGTTGCAAATCTATGGGATCATGATTCCAGTGGTTACATCATATCCACTGGTTGTCCTCTCCTATTGGCCCATGTGGAAGTAGTGTGCAGAATCAAAAGGTAGGCCACAAACATATCTGGGATCATGAACCCCTGATCAACAATAATGGGTGACACAGTGGCACAATGGTTAACACTGCTGCCTCACAGTGCCAGGGAACTGAGTTCAATTCTAGCTTTGGGTCCCTGTCTCTATTCCCATAGCCCCATGTATTTACCCCATCAATCCCTCTAACCTACATATTTAGGGACACTAAGGAACAATTTAGCGTGGCCAATCCATATAACCTGGACGTCTTCAGACTCCAATATAACACTAGGCAGACCAAAGTTTTAGACACACCTCAATGTATTTTTGCCTAGACTTGAACTCTATCTGTCTCCCTGAGCACTGTCCCAGGCATCGCTACATCATGGCTGACTGAGACCATTGGCAATATTTGCATCCTATTTGTCTCTTTGGGTTGCAGAATGAAGACTGCCTATTCCCATCTTTGGATATTGTCAAACTTCATCCTTGTCTCCACAACTCAATTAAAAGATACATGGATCTGCATCTAAAGTGTTGTAACTCGCAAGGCTGCGGATTGGGTGCTGGGAGGTGGAATTACTAGTTTTTACTGGGAGGTGGAATTACTAGTTAGTGGGTGGCTAGTTTTTTTTTCAGACAGTGCAGACACAGTGGGATGAATGGCCTCATTCTGTGCCATAACATTTCTATAGTTCTATCCTTACAGCTTGTCATGCTTTCTCTGTGCTTGCTGGCACATTCAGTCAGCAATGCCTCCATTTTATTTTTTCACTATTCATTCACAGGATGTGGGCATTGCTGGCTACAAAGAACAAAGAATAACACAGCACAGGAAACAGGCCCTTCGGCCCTACAAGCCCGTGCCGCCCATTTTAACATTCAGTGAGTGCCTCATTCCAATCCTTCTTTTACCTACGACTTTTATCTACATCTCGTGGACTCCACAATAAAGGGGTGCAAATTTAGGGAATTATATGTGCACCAGATTAAGGGAGATCCAAATTTGGGACTATTTTTTAACACCAATCGGACTAAAAATGCATGCTTTTGGAGTGTGGGAGAAAACTGGAGCACCCAGAGAAAATCCATGCAAGCACGGAGAGAATGTGCAAACTCCCACAAACACTGATCCAAGCCAGAGATCCAACCCGTGTCCCTGTAACGGTACAGCAAACAGTGATAGTCACTGAGCTGTTACGTTGCCCATCAGTTGGTCCAGTTTACGCATACACTAACAGACATGAACCACAAGGCAATTCTCAAAGCAACATCCAAGAGTAGCACTCGCACGACCCACTGCAGCTATGCCCCTTGTTGGCCAACAAGGTGGACCAAATCACCTGTGGATGTAAAAAAGAGGCATCAATAAACATACAACAGCTTATACTGACTTTAATAGAAGATCCCCAGTAGCGCCAACATAAGAGACAGGTGAGCCATAAAATTTGTTCAGCATTTATTGTCCATCTCTAATCTCCCTTGAGTAGTTGGTGGTATATGTCTTCTTGAGCCGCTGCAGTTCATGTGGTGTAGATGCACCAACAGATGCTATGTGGGAGGGAATTCCAGGGTGGAAAGATAAAAGGATTGGATTCAAGGTATGCAGAAAAGAAGTCAGGCAACTAGACTGTCCATTATCTATGAACAAGGTAAGATTGTTAGTGATATTCATTAAGAACGCTCAACACATTTGTATGCAATTCATTTGTCCATTGTTTTAATGAAAACATTAATCACTTTATTCTAAACATGACAACACCTCATTAATATAATGAATAGAGGAATGTCAGATAATCTGACTTCACTAATAACATTGGAGGCAGGATCTAGGCCCATAGTCCCAAGAAGCTCAAACAGCTTCTTCTTCTGAAAGGCAGACTGTACAAAATATTTTATCTTAAATGTTACACACCTCAAAGTGCAACATCTCCACAACACAAAGCAAATGTCCACGGCTATGACAAATAGCTCTTGGGTAACTGTGAGTTTTTGCTGAACTTTCTGCTTCCTTGTTTAGAGGGATAAAGGCAAAGGTTTCAAGTCCATTGACATCTGTTTCTTGCCTGCTGTTTGGTTCGTACATTAATTCACTGACTTTGTTACGTGGCACTGCTATGAAGAAACAATAAAGATGGTGATGTGAGGGGAAGATCTTTTTTAAAGCAATCCCTTACAAAGTGAAAAGATTGATTGCCCATTTAGCTTTTATGATTCCTCTTTGCAGTAAAGGTAGCCTGTAGACCTTACAGGTCATTTTTTACAATTATTTGTTATCTAGCTCATTTTTGGTCAGTGCTTTTGCAGCAGCATGATGGCTTGTGTCTCAAGTAAGCCTCTATACAGAGTACTATTTTCATTTTATTATTTGTTCGTGAGATGTGAGCATCGCTGGCAGGTCCGTTATCTATTACCCATCCGTAATTGCCCATGAGAGTGCCATCCTCTTGAACTTTTCAGCTGCATGAAAAGTTCACACTGGTTGGCACTGTTGCCTCACAGCCTCAGGATTCCGAATTCATTTCCAGCCTTGACTCACTGCCTGCGTGGAGATTTCACGTTCTCCCTGTGTCTTTGTGGATTTCCTCCGCATATTCCAGTTTCCTCCCACAGTCTAAACATGTCAGGCAGACTGGCCATGCTAAATTGACCCTCAGTGTTTGGGAGATTAGAAGGGTAAATACATGGGGTTACGGAGATAGGACATGGGTGGTATTGTTGTCAGTGCAGGCTCAATGGGCCAAATGGCCTCCCTCCGCACAGTAAAGATTCTATTTTGTAGTGTGTGAGGTATTATTAGTTAGGGAGATCCACGTAATTGTACCCAGCAATGATGAAGAAATAGCACTATTGTGATGAACCCTAAAGATGAGAAATAATCTCCTTCTACATTTGCATCAAAATTCAGAGACTGGAAATGACTTCTTCCAGTTGACCTCAGTAGTTCCTCATATAAGCTTGTCATAGAGTGGCCGCGTATGTGCCGTTGGTGCGTGTTTACATTTCTAGGCCAAGAAACAGCCCTATGACATGCACAGATTGTTTATTATTTGTTTTCAGATTGGAATTGCCCTGTGGAATAGGACACAGGAAGGAGAACACGGAGAAGGCCCCAAACTAAAAAGAAGGTCTCAAGCCATGGAGAGGGACAGATTTTCAAGTTTACTGATGACACCACCACAGTGGGTTGGATCTCAAACAATGACGAGACGAAGCACAGGAATGAGATGGAGAATCTGT
The DNA here is from genome assembly GCA_024679065.1 of Sphyrna mokarran. Taxonomy (NCBI): domain Eukaryota; kingdom Metazoa; phylum Chordata; class Chondrichthyes; order Carcharhiniformes; family Carcharhinidae; genus Sphyrna; species Sphyrna mokarran. Next base: position 22,531,549 of record JAGIQG010000007.1, on the reverse strand, counting down.
TGAACTGGTGCAACAACTATAATCACTCCCTCAATGTCAACAAAACAAAGGAGATAGTCATCGACTCAGGGGGCTTAGTGGAGGACACGGCCCTGTCTACAAGAATGGGGACAAAGTAGAAATGTTCAAGAGCTTCAAGTTCGTAGGTGTCCAGATCATCAACAGCCTGTCCTGTTTCCCCCATGTAGGAAGGAAGGAAGGGAGAGAGGGTGGGAGGAAGTAAGGGAGGGAGGGACGGACAAAAGAAGGAAAGAAGAAAGGAGGGAGGAAGGAAGGAAGAATAATGTGATAATGACCAGGTAAATTGTTTTGTGCCCCTTTGAATGAGGGATTATCATTGGTCAGAGCACTGCCTTCAAAAGAGTGCCATTGCTTCTTTTATATAAGATCGTAAGAACCAGGAGCAGGAGTAGGCCATCTGGCCCCTCGAGCCTGCTCTGCCATTCAATAAGATCACGGCTGATCTTTTTGTGCACTCAGCTCCACTTACCCACACACTTACCATAACCTTTAATTCTTTTACTATTCAAAAATGTATCTTTGCTTTAAAAATGTTCAATGAGGTAACATCAGCTGCTTCACTGGGCAGGGAATTCCATAGATTCACAACTCTTTGGTTATGAATAAATCCTTAGGTTGCTCCCTTTCCAACCAAGCAAGCATAAAGGCTCTTAATTAGTTCAACACTCATCCAAAAGATAACAAATCTGACAGTGCAGCAAACCCTCTATAAGGCATTGGATTTTTATGCATGAATCCTTCCAAGGGATTCACCATGATAGAGCTAGAAAAACAATCAGCAATCTTTGAAAAGAGGAGTCAGAATGATGCTGTTCTCTTCGTTGGAAGTGAAGAGAGGATAAATCATTCATCGCTCTGCAAATAACTTTTTTTTCAAAGTTTACTATAAACCTAAAGAACAATTTTATTAGCATGCAAATTTAGGCGTGTAAGTGCAGAAGCCACAAATATTGTAGGTGTAATGTTGCAAATCTAGCGTGCAGATCCGAAAACATTGAACATTTAATCCATTTTATACAGGCTCGGTTAAAATTGACAGCTTGTGAAATTATCTCCAGGTTGTTCAGAAACAAGCAAGCTGTGTATAATGCTCCTGAAATTGTTCCTGCGCTGAAGAATTTGCAACATCTCTTTACGCATCTATCCAGAGTTAATGATGTTTCTTGGATGTTTGAAAAATTGCAATTGACATGTGATATGCATTCATTCCTACAAAGTACCGTTTCCCTGGAATAAAACTATAGGGAGACACTCGAGGAAGGCTGGCAAAGTTTAAGCATCAGGTGGGGCCACAGAAATAATTCCTATGTCCTCTGGAGGAACTCTGCAGCAAAGGTTCATCAGTAAGGCTAGTGAGAGAAGTCAGGATGGTGAATTTGAAGCAACAAGAAAAGGATTCGGGGTTACCTGATGTGGTGTGAATACCTCTGAGTTGTCACTTTCTGTAAATTCAGGAAGGAATCATGTATCAGACTGCCATGGCCTGACATCTGTCAGCTTCTATAACCTTTTACAGATCTACAACCAACCTCAGCCAGCACACCTGACTGCAATGAAAGAGACTATTGCACGTAGTATCTAGGGAAATCAATGTATCTAGCAGAAACAGGAGATATCGTCAGATTCGTCAGTGTGTGAATCATTGCTGCATTACTGAGACCACAGCTGAACCTCTATTGCAGCGCTGGCTGCAGAGGCTGTTGCAATATTAGTATACGCTAGTAACGTAACATTCCCAAAGAACCAAATACCATTCTCCCCGTATCTGCATGGGCTCCTTCCGGGTACTCCGGTTTCCTCCCAAGATGTGCAAGTAAGGTGTTTTGGCCTTGCTAAACTGTCTCTTAATGTCCAAAGGTATGTAGATTAGAGGGATTGGTGGAATAATTGTGGGGGTTGGGGGGGGGGGTATGCAGTATTGAAATAGGTTGTGGGTGAGATGCTGTGTCAGAGTCGGTGCAGACTCGATGGGCTGAACAACCATTCTAGGGATTCTATGATTGGTTCCATCTGAGTTGATATTCATTTTTTTTACAGTTAGAAAGGGCTACTGTTCCTTTAATGTTGTGATGGAAAAACATCATGGAACTTACTTCATCATCCTCCCCCCACATCCCCAACAACCAAACAATGTCCCCCAGTAGAAATAATTTTAAAATAACAGCGTAAAAATCTTTGACTAATTGGAGACAGAGGAAAAAAAACCTCTGGGATTTTCCTCTCTGTCACTCAAAGTTCTAGCAAGGCCTAGTGGATCAGAATAACTGGTGACACTAGCTTCCATTTGAAAGTATTTATGTTATACCCAATTCCCGGCTTCTCTCACTCTCTGAATTCTGAATAATCCACTCTTTCACACCATCTTATCCTCCTGCGGGCACACAGCGTGTGGCAGCCATATCGTTCAAAGAATAACAAACCACGTCAGGGTTCGAATACAGGTTGCCTTTTTCTTTTCCTCTTCTTTCCAGGGACAGAGATCCATCAAGTTTTCAAGTCCGCCATTAGATGATGTTTTGCTGCAGCATTCAGAACCATCGGATCAGACTGAGCCAGTAATTACACTGGAACCTCCGAGCTTACATTTCTCTTTAAATTGGTCTGAATTGACAAGTGCTGGCTTACACAGAGTGGACAACAATGGCTTTGTGATCAGATGTTTGCGGCATGGAGGAAAGCAGGAGCAGAGGAATTAACTTTCTAAAATATAAATCCCTGCTCATAGCAATGTCAAGAACATTCATAGAGGTTTACAGCATGGAAACAAGCCCTTTGACCCAGCTTGCCTTGTTGTCCTTTCTTTTCATCACTAAGCTAGTCCTTATTGCCCGCATTTGGCCCATATCCCTCTACCCATGTAACTGTCTAAACGCTTCTTAAAAGTCAGAATTGTACCCGCCTTTATTACTGCCTTTGGCAGCTTGTTCCAGACATTCACCACTCTCTGCGTGAAAAAGTTACTCCTCTGAACCTTTTTGTATGTCTCCCCTCTCACCTTAAACCTATGCCCTTTACAAAGAACAAAGAACAAAACAGCGTGGGAAACAGGCCCTTCGGCCCAATGAGCCCGCGCTGCCACCCCGATGTTCCCACTTCTACCTATAATCCCTGTCTATGTTTACAGATCTATGCATTGGAACCAAATTTGAGACAACTTAGGGAGAATTTGTTCTGCCAATCAGCCTAAGAGCACATATTTGGGATGTGGGAGGAAACCGAAGCACCCGGAGAAAATCCATACAAGCTCGGGGAGAATGCGCAAACTCCCACAGACACAGGCCCAAATCCATGTATTTGGACAGCACAGCGATAGTCACTGAGCTGTTGTGTTGCCCATCAAATGGTCCAGGTCAAGCATATACCAACGACATGAAGCACTAGGATACTCTTGAAAAATCCAAGAGCAGCCCTCTCACGACCCATCGTGTGTATTCCACTTGTTAGACAACAAGGTGGACCGAAGTATCTGTAGGATAAAACAAATACATCAATATCATTGACTGTTTACACGCTTCCCAGGGAACTCCCAAGGCTCATGACGCCAATTTTAAATCAGTTTTCTATATCCCTCCATTCCCATTCAGTTCATGTGCCAATCTAAGTACCTCTTAAATAACTCCAGAGTGCCTGCCTCCACAACTTTACTTGGCAGCGCATTCCATACCCTCACCACCCTCTGTGTGAAAAAACTCCCTCTAGCATCCAAATTATACCTTACCCCCTCACTCTAAGCCCGTGACCCCTCGTGCTATTTGAGTCCATCCTAGGAAAAAGCTTGTTTACTCTATCTATACCTCTCATAATCTTGTACACCTCCATTAGATCTCCTCTAAGTCTTTCTAAGGAAAACAGCCACAATTTGCTTAACCTCTCCTCATAACTCAGACCTTCCATACCAGGCAGCATCCTGGTAAACCTCCTCTGCACTCTTTCCAGAGTCCCCACGTCCTTCCAGTAGTAAGGCGACCAGAACTGGATGCAGTATTCCAAATAAGTCTAACCAACGTTTTATACAACTGCAACATTAAAGGCCAGCTCTTGTACTCTATACCCCTTCCTATAAAGGCTAGACTACCATATGCTTTCTTCACAACCTTCTCCACCTGCTCTGCCACCTTCAGAGACATGTGCACCTGCACTCCCAGATCCCTCTGCATTTCTATACTCTTAATAGGTCTACCTTTTATCATATATCTCTCCCTGACATTCTTTCTCCCGAAATGCATCACCTCGCATTTATCAGGATTGAATTCCATCTGCCATCTATCTGCCCAAGCTATCAGCCTATCTATGTCCTGCTGTATCACCTGACAATGCTCCTCACTATCTGCAAGTCGAGCCATCTTTGTATCGTCTGCAAACTTGCTGATCACTCCACTTTCTCCCTCTTCCAAGTCATTTATATATATTACAAATAGAAGAGGTCCCAGTACCGAGCCCTGCGGCACACGACTAGTGGCCAACCTCCAGCTAGAAAAACACCCTTCCACTATTACTCTCTGTCTCCTATTATCAAGCCAGTTACTTATCCATCTAGCTACCTGTCCTTGTTTCCCATGTGCCTTGACCTTCTCAACTAACCTCCCAGGAGGGACTTTGTCAAATGCAATACTGAAATCCATATAGACAACATCAATGGCTCATCCTTTGTCGACCATTTTCGTCACCTTCTCAAAAAATTCTACGAGATTTGTAAGGCATGACCTCCCCTTAACAAATCCATGCTGCATATCCCCAATCAGATTGCAATGCTCTAAGTGCCTATACATCCTATCTCTAAGAATCCCCTCAAACAGCTTCCCTACCACTGACGTCAAACTCACCGACCTATAATTTCCAGGGTTATCCCTACTACCCTTTTTAAACAACGGTACAACATTAGTTTTTGTTTTAGACTCCACTACATCTGGGAAAAGATATTGACTATCTAGCTGATCTATGCCTCTCATTATTTTATAGACCTCCGTAAAATCACCCCTTAGTCTCTTACGCTCTTGGGAAGAGTCCTAGCCTATCCAGCCTCTCCTTATAACTCAAACCATCAAGTCCCGGTAGCATCCTAATAATTTTTTTCTGCTCTCTTTCTAATTTAATAGCATCCTTTCTATAATAGGGAGGCCAATTCCTTGTGACCAATGTTGCTAGTAAGAAGGTAATGTTTGGATATAGCCCTACTATTGGCATTATGCACCTACTCCTAAATCTGGCAGAATTGTATGAGTTAGAGGACGGATATCAGAGGTAGGTTCTTTACTCAAAGAGTGATTAGGGAGTGGAATGCCCTGCCTGCAGCTGTTGTAGATGCGCCAAGTTTGGTGGCGTTTAAGAGGTTAATTGATAAGTATATGGAAGAGAAGGGAATGGTTTAGTTTGGAGGGGCATTGCTTTTTATTTTGGTCGGCACAACATCGAAGGCCGAAGGGCCTGTTCTGTGCTGTATTGTTCTATGTTCTATGTTCTATGTTCTAATTTCAGGTAAGTGGGAAGAGGAATGATAACTCTAGCGTCTAGAATAACAGCTCTCTGCCTAATTTTCCAGCCCAACCATTAAATCAACTTGTTAATTCAACAATGGCCAGAGTGAATATATGAACTTTTGTCCATTGGGATGGGGGGTGCTAAATGTTCCTGTCCTGCCCACCATGGGAATGATTGTAGGTGAGATGGAATATTTGACAGCCCATTCCAAGATTCATTGACTTTGGATGAGAATTTCCAGTTTTGGGACAGCATGACCAGCAGTTTAGTCTTCCCAGACATTGGCATTCCCACTGTGGGTTTTTCCATTATTATTTTATGTTCAGAGTTCTAGGTTGTTCCTTTTTATGGATGTTTATCTGTCAAGCAAATCATTGCAACGCTTGTTTCGAAACTCCTCGCAGTTCGAGCTGGAATTAAAGAGATTAATGATGCCCAATATTCTTACAATTGCATCACAGTTTAATTATTGCTATGGCGAAGCAGACTTAGTAAAATGATAAGCATTCATGTGCCTTTCTTATGCAAATCTTTTGTAGAAGCCTTTGTCACGCGCCTGCATTGATAATACATGAACGGTCACAGAATGATTGCCGAGTGTTATTTTCTGCTTATCCTTTCAAGCACAGAAAATGGAAATAAAAATACAATTTTGTGGCTGTGTTCTCTTTGTATAAGGGGAACAGGAGCATCAAAATCAAAGGCAGATGCTATTTAAAGAAACAGAACAGTGCCAAAGAAAACACGACTCATCTTCCCAGCTGTTATTACGGATTTCCACCCATCCAACCTGGCAAGGAAGACTCAGAGTGTAAGAGAATGACAGAAATGACAGCTGCTGCACTCATCTTGTCAGCAACAACTAGACTCAGCAGGACCCGATGGGAATGGGATTAATAAAAATGTACCGACATTTGGCTTTTAGGCTTCCACCTAAACCATTTGAATTTTTTAGATTGTGGTGGTGTGTCCCTTTAAGGGAGAGTTATTGAGGGATTCACTTGAGCCATCGGGTCAATTGTGACAAGGCGCATGATTGGGAGTGTGGGCTTACTGGCAGTTGAGGTCTGGGAGTCGTGGAGTTTAGAAGAATTCTTATTCATATTCCAGGGATGGCACGACTGATGTCTGGGGAGAGATTGAGTAGGTTAGGATTGTTTTTGCTGAAGTTCAGATGAATGAGGCGGGATCTCATAGATACTTATAAAATTCGAACAGGACTAGATAAGGTAGATGCATGGGGGGTATTCCTGATGGCGGGGGAGTCCAAAACCAGGGATCACAGTATGAGGATACAGGGTAGACCTTTTAGGACACAGATGAGGAGACATTTCTTCACCCAAAGAGTGGTGAGCCTGTGGAATTCATTACCACAGGAAGTAGTTGATGCCAAAATATGGCACATCTAGCTGCCTCTTGAATATATTCAAGAGACCGTTGGATATAGCACTTGGGGAAGATGGAATCAAAGGTTATGGGAAGAAAGCAAGGTATTGAACTGGACAATCAATCATGATCATAATGAATGGCAGACCAGACTCGAAGGGCTGAATGGCCTCCTCCTGCTCCTATCTTCTATGTTTCTGTGTTATGTTTCTAGGTGAGCGCCAAATTTTCCCACTTCACAGCAGCGGAAGCATGGCATGATCAGCCAGTTAGATCGCATCCAGAATCTTTTTTCCCAAAGTTGAAATGTCAAATACTTGGGGACAAAGTTGGGAGGGGAAAAGTTCATAGGAGATGTGAGGAGCAAGCATTTTATACAGAGAATGGTAGGTATTGGGAACACATAGTGGTTTAGGCAGATACGATAGGGTTGTTTCAGGGGTTTTTAGATAAGCACATGAATATGCAAGGAATAGACGGATACGGACCAAGGGCAGGCAGAAAGGATTAATTTAATTTGGCATCATGTTCCTCAGAAAGGGTAGTTAATGGCCACGTGGTATTATTGCTAGACTATTAATCTAGAAACGCAACTAATGTTCTGGGGACTAAGATTGGAATCCTGCCGTGACAGATGGCAGAATTTGAATTCGATAAAAAAAAATGGAATTAAGAAACCATAAACCATTGTCAATTATTGGAAAAACCCAACTGATTCACTAATGTCCTTTAGGGCTGAAAGTCTACTGTCCTTACCTGGTCTGGCCTACATGTGATTGCAGACCCACAGCATGTGGTTGACTCTCAACAGCCCTCTGAAATGGCTGAACAAGCCAATCAGTTCAAGGGCATCTAGAGATGGTCAATAAATGCTGGCCAGTTAGCGATGCCCAATCCCACAAATGAATAAAGAAAGTTCCGCTTTGTCAGGTCAAATGGGATGAAGGAGTATAACATCAAGGGTAAGACTCTTAGCAGTGTAGAGGATCAGAAGGACCTTGGAGTCTAGGTCTATAGGACTCTTTAATCGGCCTCGCAAGTAGAGGATGTGGTTAAGAAGGCGTATTGTGTACTGGCCTTCATCAATCAAGGGATTGAGTTTAGGAGTCGGGACAAAATGCTACAGCTTTATAAGACACTAGTCGGACCTCTCTTGGAGTACTGTGCTCAGTTCTGGTGGCATCATTACAGGAAGGATGTGGAAGCTGTTGAAAGAGTGCAGAAGAAATTTACAAGGATGTTGCCTGGATTGAGTGGCATGCCATATGAGGATAGATTGAGGGAGCTCGGTCTTTTCTCCTTAGAGAGACGAAGGATGAGAGGTGACCTGATAAAAATGTATGAGATGTTGAGAGGTATAGAGCGGGTGAATTCTCAGAGGCTTTTTCCCAGGGCTGGAATGGTTGCTATGAGAGGACACAGCTTTAAGGTGCTGGGGAATAGGTACAGAGGAGATGTCAGGGTAAATTTTTTACTCAAAGGGTGGTGGGTGAGTGGAATTGGCTGCCATCATTGGTGGCGGGAGCAAATTCAATAGGTTTGTTTAAGAGACTTTTGAATGAGTACATGGCACTTAATAGAATTGAGGGATATAGTAAGCCTATTAGGTAGGGATATCATCGGCACAACTTGTGAGCCGAAAGGACTGTTTGTGCTGTAGTTTTTCTATGTTCTATGTTCTAAAAACAACATTGCGGGCCAAAGAGTCTGCTGCTGTTATACTGTTCTTTGTTCTAAATCCAAGCTTTCAAAGCTGGCAATGTTCATATGGGGATAGTTCAAGCTTATCTGTTTGACATGCTCGCATTGTTGTGTCCTTGCCAAAGTATTAGTTTAGACTCCAAACCAAATAGCAGTAAGCAAGAAACATGTTATTTCTGAATTGCAATCATAGTAACCTAGGCTTAACTTCTCTGATTATCCAATTTAGTTTTGCTGCTGAAAGCCACAAATGTGACCATCGCAATGAGACTTACATTGAATCAAATTGCTACAGGACGTCTTCGGATCACTCATCCACTCTGATCTTTTCGATTTCTCTTTTATGTGTGCTGGTGAGAGCTATAGCAGCAAATGAGGTTATTATCGATCAGCTCGTCATTCCCGGGCTACGGAGAGAATACCCAGTCTTCCATATCATAGCATCAAAGAATACCTGTGTGCCCATAAAAAGTCCATGCCAATTTTCTTAGTCACACAATACCTTACATTGAATTCAACAAGTATTAAAGTGCAATGCTCGCTGCTGTAAGAAGACACTGTCTGTACTTTCAATAACTTCAAATATGTAAATTATGTTGTTCTTTATCTCTGCAAGGCATTTTTTTTAAAGAAAAATATTATTACAACACTAATATTTTAAATTTCTCAAAAGTAATCCTGTAAATTTGTTTCGCAGATGCTAACATACTCACCTAATGGAGATCAGTAATGCCCGCACATTTCATCTGGAAATGTTTACATTGAAATTTAGAACATAGAGACACAGAAGATAGAAGCAGGAGGAGGCCATTTGGCCATTTGGCCCTTCGAGCCCGCTCTGCCATTCATCATGATCATGACTCATCATCCAACTCAATACTCTAAATCTGCTTTCTTCTCATAATCTTCGATTCCATTCGCTCTAAGTGCTATATCTAACCTCCTCTTCAATACATTCAATGTTTTGGCATCAACTACTCTCTGTGGTAATCTATTCCACAGGCTCTCCACACTTTGGGTGAAGAAATGTCTCCTCACTTCCACTGTAAATCGGCTATCCCGAATCCTCAGACTGTGCCTCCTAGTTCCGGACTCCCGACCATCGGGAATATCCTCCCTGCATAATTTTAAAATATTCTCTGATGGGATGTTGGCATTGTAGGCTGAACCAACATTTGTTGTCCATCTCTAATTGCCCCTTGAACTGAATGTCCCACTCAACCATTTCAGAAGGCAGTTAAGAGTCGTAGGTAGGCCAGACAGGATAAGGATGGCAAATTTCCTCCCCTAAAGAAGATTGGTAAACCAGATGGATTTTTACATCAGTCAATACTGGTTTCATGGTCACCATTAAACTTTTAATTCCAGAGACTTATTGAATTTAAATTCCAGCACCTGCCATGGTGTTATTCAAACCTAGGCCCCCAGAAGATTACCCTACATTCTAGATTATTCATCCAGTGACAATATCACAACTGCCTTCTTCCTGAAGAGTTGATAGCAGTGAAGGATCATCTTCACAAGTTGTTTGTATATGCCTGTGGTTGTGTCATTCTATCTGTCATTCACTTGCACCGTGTATGATTGAGGTGTCAACTCTCTGCGCCCCAGGCTATATACGGGCTAACTCCTGTTGAGAGTATTGCTGGTTTGTACCCTAACTGGCTCTCTAATGCTAATCATTTGACAGTCTTATCAGACTGAAATTTAGCTTTCTGCCGCTTCACTTTGATTTTTTCACTCATGCCTTTAACTGCTTGTGAACTGAGAGCCATTGTCATTCATCATAGTGCCTGGAATATCTTGCTGACAGGATTGTGCTTGAGGCATCCCAGTATTTCTCCTGTTGTCAGCAAATCTAACTCCCAGTGGTCAGATTTGTCATCTGCTGTAAGAAGATAATCAGTCCTGTTCGGGTGAAACAGTGTACTTCCACCTACATCCTGGAATGTCTGGAATGCCAATGGCTCTCGAACTTGTTTAACTTCATAGTCATTATAACCACCACACTGACCGAATGTGTTTTTAATTTCATTGCTCACGTTTAGCCAGTAGAATACTTCTCTTGCACTTCTCAGAATTGATTCAATTCCTTGATTGCTTGCATGGATGGACATCAACATCTCTCCTCATGTCCCCTCAGGGATGTGACTATGTTCTTTACAGATGATGCCAATTCATTTTGGTCTACCCAATATACTGTTGCGACCACAGCATGCTCTTGATACTCTCGGGTCATTCTTGCAGCACTTGTACAGTTGCGTCTTGTTGGGAAGTTCACCTGATATGAGCAAGGCACTTGTGCATATGAAACAATGTATCTGCTGGGGTAATGATTTCCAGAGTATGTCAAATCCATGTTTTCTCTCTATCTTCTATCTCCCTTTTTGCTTAACAGGCTTATATTGGCTATCCTCCAATCTATAGGAACTGGTCGAGTCCAAAGAATTTGGGAAATAATGCCAAAAGACCTCCTATTTCCAGAGTCTTTTCTTTAAGTATTCTGGGATATCTCCAGTAACCTGGAGATTTATCTGCCTTCAATCCCATTAATTTCCCCAAAACCATTTCTTTACTAACATTGATTTCCTTCAGCTCCACACTAAAACCTGCTTCTCTCAGAAGTTCTGGTACATTATTCATATCTTTCTTTGTGAAGACAGAAGCAGAGTGCAAATTTAATTCCTCAGTCTTTGTTCCCTGTAACGAATACTCCCGTTTCTGATTGCAAGAGACCTACCTTCAACTTTGTCAATCTTTTTGTCTTTACATACCTATAGAAACTTATGTAGTCAGTTTATATGTTCTCTATCATCTTAATTTCAGACTCTGGTTTTCCCCTTCTTAAACAAGTCCTCCTTTGCTGAATTTTAAATTGTTCCCAATCCTCAGATCTCTTGCTATTGATTGCCAATTTTTATGCTTCTTCTTTGAATCTAATACTATCTCTTATTCCCTTGTAAACCATAGTTTGATCTTGCACCTAATGGGAACAAACAACTTCTGGAGTTCACCTATTCGCTCCCTGAATGCCTGCTATTGTCTGTCCACTGTCCTTCCTTTTAGTCATATTTCCTCATACATCATGGCCAATTCATGTCTCGTAACAGCATAGTTATCTTTATTAACACTACATAAGGTAGATTACAGAATAGGTATGTCTATTATGAGCACAGACTGGTCTAACCTCTCTCTCAAGTACCCATCAAATGGCTGTTGCTCTTACAGTATGATTGCATCTTTTATTACCATAATTATTCTATTACCATATTACACTACAGTAGATACTGAAATGTTGTTTCCCCAGACTAGGGGGTCTTGGAACGTGGACACAGACTTAGAAAAAGAGGCTAATTATTCAGGAATGAGTCGAGGAGAAATTGCTTCACTCATTGGTTGTGATTCTCTACCCTAAAGTTTTGCAGAAACGCCATAATTCAAAATTTTAAGCCTGAGACAGACAGATTTTTGGGAGTCAAGGGGAAGAGAATATGGCAGAAATGGAATTGAAACCAAAGGTCTGTATTGATCATACTGAATGGCAGAGCTGAATTAACAGACCATTTGGTTTACTTGCACTCCTGCCGCTTTTGTTCACATTTTTATGCGATTTCTGTGCTGGATGGTAACAAAACCATAAGACATAGGGGCAGAATCAGTCCATTGAGTCTGCTCTGCCATTCAATCATAGCTAATATTTTTCTCATTCCCATTCTCCTGACTTTTCCCCAGAACCCCTGGTCATCTGATGCTCTGCCTCTCTCCACCGCAGCCCATCATTATCTAGTTTCTGCTCACATCTAATTTACACTGACATGGAGAAAGCCATTGAATTAACTGATTAAGACTGATTCATATAATCTGGCCTTCGTTTAGCTCCAGAGAAAGGAGGAAAACTCACAAAGTTCCATGGTATAAACTCTGATGAGAAATGTGTGCATGAAATAGCTGTGGACCATACAAGATAGAGTTCAACTGTCATCTGCTGCATAGGGGATCCATCCTTCCATATTCCCAGTTTAGGGCATTGTCATGTCCAAACCATTTCATCTGGTATTAAAATAGCACAGAGTCCACTTGCCCCTATGTGAGTAAAAGCACATTGAAGAGGAGGAAGATACTTTGAATGAAAAATGAATGGGTAAATATTCGAACATACTGTGACAGTCAGCACTTCTCCCTCAAAAGTCCATTTTTTTGAAGGCATCCGTTCCAACGAGATATATCTGTCAATTGAAGAGACATTTCAATAGAACGAAAGCCTTGAAAAAAACATTATATATACACTGTAGATATTGCTGGAAGGCAAATGCCCTCTCGGTGAGTTTGGAAATCTAACAGACTTATTTGCCTTTCCCTTGAAGAATGGAAAATATCAGATTTACTACTGATAGGAGATGCTTTTGCTGACAATCGAAAAAAAACTTTACAACTCTCAGGAGCAATGGATGTTTCTAGCAGTAACTATTTAATGGGTTTCTTTTGCTTGCTTTCTACTGGTACTGCTTCATCGAGAATTATTTTGGGTCATGTAATATAGCTACTTCATCTTAGCTGAGGTAACACATGCATCTCCTGCATTATTTAGCTTCTCATGTAACCTGGGCCCCCACTCAACACTTTCTGCACATTCCAATGTAGGCAAACAAAATGCCTTCCTTTTCCAACATCAACATCAATTCAGCACCATCTAGATTCCAATCTGAGCTCACAATCTGTATCCTAATTCCTGCTGTCCCAACATGATGTGGAGGTGCGGCTGTTGGACTGGGGAGGACTCAGTAAGAAGTCTCATGGCACCAGGTTAAAGTCCAAGTTTATTTGGCATCATAAGCTCCTGGAGTATTGCTCCTTCAACAAGTGAGTGATGAAGGAAGAGCGTATCAAAAACTCGTGATACCAAATAAACCTGTTGGACTTTTACCTGATGTTGTGAGACTTCTTACTGTATTCCAGCATGAACCACTCTGCAGAACCTGTACCTGGGAGTCAGTGTAGTTTTGATTCCCTTCAGTGCAGAAGGGGGCAATTTGGCCCATTAAGTCTGCATCATCTCTCTGATAGAGCATCTTACATAAGCCCAAACCTTCTGTCCTATCCCCATAACCCTGCACATTTACTGCAAGAATGAGATTATATTGGGTTAAGTTGAGTGGCAATGGGTCAAATGAGGGATGAGATTGGGTGGGAGATAGTTTGGGTGGAGGGCAGATTCAGCTGGATGTTGGAGGGTGATGGAGAATCCCTTGCGGGTGGGGATGTGTGGATGGGGCATATTTTGGGGGTGCTGAGTGGTGGGGGGTGCAAGTGTTGGGTTATTGGAATGGATGGCATGGCAGCACAATGATTAGCACTACTGCCTCACAGCACTAGGGACCTGAGTTTGATTCCCAGCTTGGGTCACTATCTGTGTGGAATTTGCGTGTTCTCTCTGTGTTTGCGTGGGTTTCTTCTGGGTGCTTTAGTTTCCTCCCATAATCTAAAAGACATGTCAGTTTGGTGCATTGACCCAAACAGGCACCAGAGTGTAGTGACTAGGGGAATTTTGTGGTAACTTCATTGCAGTATTAATGTAAGCCTTACTTCTGACTAATAAATAAACTTTACCTTAGACTGGGAGCAGTCCTATGTGGAGATCAGTCTGGGTGTTTAAAATAGTTATGCTGAGGTTAGAAGTGGTTTTATTTCTTCTAAATTAGTACAAAGAACAAAGAACAGTTCAGCGCAGGAGCAGGCTTTTCGGCCCTCCAAGCCTCCCTCGATCATGTCATCCTATCTCACCCAACTGCCTGTATCCCTCTATTCCCCGTCTGTTCATGTGTCTATCCAGATAAGTCTTAAATGTTACTAATGCATCTGCCTCAACACTAGTGGAACCATCTGAAGTTAGCAATTTAAATCACTTCGCCTGATAGTTCCCAGCGCAAGACAATTATCCGGGGACTATTTGCACTTCTGCACATTTGTGGCATAGGCTTTTACCCGGGGAGTTCCAAGAGGGTTTCCTCTGATATTTTTTCTGCCAAATCTGAAGCTATTGATCCAGGAAGTTAGGCTTTTTATGTTGTAACAGAGCTGTGTCCTAGTCAGAACTTAGAATCTTATCGTTAAAAATTGTAGAAGAGTTAAGAGATCACGAGGTTATAGACCGAGATGACATTTTTATAAGTTTACATTTGAATTACATTGTAATAGTGTTTTGAAAATTACAAAATGTAAATACAAGATAAATTAATTAACCTACAGGTATTAACCTCAAATCTCAAATCCACTTATGAATGAAAATAGTTAAGATAGTAACAAATGAGCTTTATACTCACAATCCAACATATAAAGAATTGTGTCTTTATCTCAATTTATTCAGAGATCTCACAAAACCTCAACCCTTTAACTGAGGAGATCTGACTTCTCTATGGAGCTCACAAGCCGACTACTTTATTTATCTTCCTCATACACTACATTTAGTCAAACTTTCATGTCATTTACAAGAACTTTTTTTGCCATTACATTTTATTGATACTTTGCTGCTTCTCATCCATCCTCTCCTCAGAACTTGTATGCTCATTAGAGCTTTCTGAGGAGAGGATGTCCAAATCTAAAGGAGCCTCTCCTTCCCACCTGAGATTAATTAAGGGTGAAGATTTTTTGTTTCTGTTTGGTATTCTAATGCAATTGCTGCCTGTGAGCTTAAAATTGAGGCTAGTTTAAAAGAAAACCCCCTTAAGTGGCCACTTAACGGCCTCAACAGGACTATATGTGGACTTCCTGTAAGAAGTGTTGGCTGCCTCACTGTGAAATTGTGTCTGAATCAGGGCTGGTGAGATCTCAGAAGGAAACTTGTTCATACAATTTTACACTCCACCCTGCCTCAGAACTGGGGGAGGTGCCAGGGGGAGGGATGGAGTGGCGTGTGATATAGGCTTATATTAACACTGCAATCAGGTTACTGTGAAAATCCCCCAGCCATCACGCTAAGGGAGAATTTAGCATGGCCTGTTCATCTCTGGAATTATAGAATTCTTACAGTGCAGAAGGAAGCTATTTGGTCCATCGAGTCTGCATCAACCACAATCCCATTCAGGTTCAATTTTCGTGACCTCACATATATACATTTCTAATCCCCTGACACAAAGGTCAATTTAGCATGGCCAAATCAATTTCACCCACACATCTTTGGACTATGGCAGGAAACTGGACCACGTGGAGGAAACCCATGCAAACTCGGTAAGAATGTGCAAACTCTGCACAGGCAGTGACCCAAGCCAGGAATCGAATCTGGGTCCCTAGTACTGTGAGGTAGCAGTGCTAAATACTACGCTGCCGTGCCACACTGGTTTATGAATGTGAAGACATCACTGGCCATGGATGTGAAAAAGAAAGAATATTTATGCATGTTATTTTGTTTACTCTTAGGAGGGTCTCTTAAAACAAACCAGTTGTTGCAGTTGGAGATTTGTAACTTATCGTTCAAGAGAGATTGATACTCAATGAGACCTTGGATTCTTCATGTATCAGTCACTGAAAGTAAGTGTGCAGGTCCAGCAGGCAGTAAAGAAGGCAAATGGTACATTGGCCTTCATAGCAAGAGGAATTGAGTATACAGATAGGGATGTTTTATTGCAATTGTTGATGAGGCCATAGCTGGCATATTGTGCACAGTTTTGGTCCTTATCTATGGAAGGATGTCCTTGTTACAGAAGGAATACAAATGGTTTATCAGGCTTATTCCTGAGATGGCAGATCTGTCATATGAGGAACAATTAAGTCGATTAGGATTGTATTCACTGCAGTTTAGAAGAGTGGGAGGGGATCTCGTAGAAATTTTAAAAATTCTAAAATGGTTAGACAGAGTATATTCGGAAAGGATGTTTCCAATGGTGGGGGAGTTCAGAACTACAGGTCATAGTTCAAGGATAAGGGGAAATCCTTTTTGGACTGAAGTGAGGAGAAGTTTCTTCACCCAGAGAGTAGTGAATGTTTGGAATTCGCAACACAGAATGTAGGTGAGGCCACAATATTGTGTGATTTCAAGAGTAAATTACATACAGCTCTTGGGGCTGAAGGGACCAAGAATATGACAGGGGGGGAATGCAGATCAGGATATTGAATTTGATGATCAGCCATGTTCAAAATGTGGCAAAGCAGACTCGAAGGACCAAATGGCCTACTCTTGCTTCTATTTTTTTTATTCCTGTCTTTTGCGAAAGATCACTTAGCTTTCTTCAGCTAAATCATCCAAGTGATATGAATACTAGCCGGAAATGTCAAGTGGACAAATCCACTGTGTGCAAGGGCAGAATTTGTTCATTTAGGTCACATGCCTTAGAATAATATTTGTGCTTTCTCCCTTATGGTATTACTATCATTCGTAGCCCATAATGGATTCATTAAATTTTCAAAACTTCTGCAGGTTATTTTTCAAAGATAGGTATTTTCCAGGAGGTTAGTGGTTAATTGTAACGTCCCCATAACATCTAGAGAACTCATTAGGGACTATAGACATTGTACAGCGTAATTTTCTAAAACTGCAGTCCCAGTGGGGAAATCGAACAGAAGGTGCCCAGATTCTCGACAGGCATTTCCATCACACAAGATCCCTCACTGCGAGCTCAAAGGTCGAAAATTATCCTTTCATTTTTAATGATGATGAAGCAATGTACATGGACACCATACTGCTCATAATTGCGGCTCCAGAAACATTAGTAATGCCATAGTTGAGCATGTTCTCAGAGGAAAGGAAATTAGAGGGGAAATCGGGTGGCTAGATATTGGCCTGTCACTTCTGTGTCTGGGTCCAACCTAGCTCTGACTCATGGGAGGCAACACTTCTCTCTGTAAGATTTGGATGACAAGAATGAATTTGACAATGTTAACCCAAAACTCAAACGCACCTCAGGATGCCCATAAAGCTCCCTCATGACTTCTTAAAGCAAGAATAACTCAAAAGATATAATTCCTCTGGTAATTTAGCACCAGGGAAAAAGAGTCGCTTGTTAGTTGCAGAAGATTCATAGGCCAGTCCAGAGACTACAAGCAAAATAAAATCGCAACTGTGTAATGTTTAAGGCAATTTCACTTTTAACTGGATTCTGTGTAGCAGTGAATGGAAAATTAGGGCCTGTGAGCTGAAAGTCTCTCATTAATGTTCCCCCGTAAATGCCATTTCTTGCTGGGATGATCTTGGAATCAATCTAAAGAAACACAAGATATTTTGTACAAATAGCTATTTATTAATATTTAAACCCTTGATAAATGTTGAACTGCTTTACCTTCACTTACATCACTTATTAAACTACTTGTTATCAGTTCAGACACTGAACTGCTCTTTACTTCACTTGTGAGAGTACTAATTATTTGTTAGTTAGACATAACCTCTAAGGTGGACCCATTCAAAAGCCTGGGAAAAAGCTGCTTTTGGGTCAGTATGTGGTACGTGATCTCAGAATCTTATATCTTTTTCTTGACGGAGTGGTAACACAGTGGTTAACACTGCTGCTTCACAGCTGTAGGGACTGGGATTTGATTCCCGCGCTGGGTCACTATCTGTGTGGAGTTTGCATATTCTCCTCATGTGTGGGTTATCTCCGGGTGCTTCAGTTTCCTCCCACAATCCAAAGATGTGGGGGTTAAGTTGACTGGTCATGCTAAAATTGTCCCTTAGTGTCCTGAGATGCGTAGCTTAGAGCGACTAGCAGGTAAATATGTAGAGTTTCGGGGTAGGGCCTGCTGGGATTGTGGAGTCGGTGCAGACTCTGTGGGCCAAATGGCCTCTTTCTGCACAGTACGGTTTCTGTTTGCTATTCTATTCTATTCTATTTTCTGGAATGAGGTGGAAGACAGTATGTCCTTTATGATTTGCAGAAAATGAAATATTTTTGAGGTACAGTTACGTGACAATGCAGAAAACACAATGCCCAAGTGATACAAAGCAAACTTGCACAACCAGCAATGTGATAAATTACCAGATAATCTTTTATAGTGATGTTAGCTGAAGGATTATTGTTGAGTAGGATAATTATCATCAAACCTGCTTCAGAAAACACACTCCTAATTATTCTCCCAATTACATAGAGATATCTTTTTTTTTGGATCTGGAGCCAATACTAATAAGCTGCCTTTGTAATTGTAGCATATCTAATTATTTCTCTGTTGAAAGAAAGGGCATTGAATATTTCACCATGATAAAATAAATAGTCATGTTTACTGACAAATTTGTCAGCTGATTGCCCAAGCAATCTAAAAGTCATTCCTTTACCTGACAAAGCAGACTAAAATTCACAAATCTAACATGTTCACACATTATTATTTCATCAGGTTTTCAAAATAGTTAAGAAAATGAGCCTATTAATGAAGAACATGGTGACACAGCAGTTAGCACTGCTGCCTCACAGCACCAGGGACTCGGTTTCAATTCCGGCCTCAGGTCACTGTCTGTGTCGAGTTTGTACATTCTCCCTGTGTCTCCTCTGGGTGCTCTGGTATTCTCCATAGTCTAAAAATATGCTGTTTAGGTTGATTGGCCATGCCAAATTTCCCCTCTAAGGGGAAACACACAAGTTAAAGTATAATGAAGTTCAAATAAATCTGGCTCCTTTTTGATACATCAGTCCTACTGATTTCTTACCATAGCTCCTCAAACTCTCCTGTCTGAACATATCTAATTTCCCTCTTGAATACATCTTTCTTCCTTTTTGCAGTAACTTTCTCTGGTAAAATCTTGTGCTGTGATTACAGTAAATCCCATGCATAGTGACAGAGTATGTCATTAGTGCATTCTTAAATATACCAGGCTTATTTCTCAAATGAAGGAAAAAAGCAAGATTTGCATTTGTCCTGTGAATTACATGATCACAAGATATCCCAAAGCACCTTACAGCCAATAAGATAAATTTGAAGTCTTCACTATTATAGTGAATGAAATACAGAAGTCAATTTGCACTTAGCAAGCTCCCACCACCTGCAATGATGTATTTTTTTTACTGATATTGATTAAAGGATGGGGAAGGAGTGAACATGGAATTATGCCTTTCTGACCCGCAAGCCTGTTCTGCCATTAATCAGTTAGATTATGTCAGATATGAACTTCATCTCCATTTACCTTCCTGTGTTGTTTGATGCCTCAAGGAACAACAAGGTTTAATAGCCTTATATAACTGTATTTGCAATATTGGTATCCTGTTATTGCTGAATGCCATTTTGTAGCCATTCAGGCAACTGTTTAAAACAGGCATGAGATCTCTTTCATTTTAAATGAGAGTCATAGCATTTGTTTTAGGCCTATTTGTAGGAATTGGTTTGGATTCAATAGGGAATATATAATGCCTATTCCCCCACAATTTTCCAGCAGCTGATGACTTTCCTGTGGAGGTAGTTGCGGGATATTTAGAAGATCAGGCACGGTCTACATGGTTTTATGAAAGGAAAATCTTGTTTGACAAATTTATTATTGTTCTTTCGGGACAAAACAAGCAGAGTGGCAAAAGGAGAACCAGTAGATGTAACGTACTCAGATTTCCAAAAAGCATTCAATAGGTTGCAATATAAAAGGATTACTATACAAAGTAAGTGTTCATGATGGGAGTTGGGGTGGCATATCAGCATGGAGTGAGGATTGGCTAACAAACAGGAAACAGAGAGGTGAGACAAATGGATCTTCTTCAGTTTGGCAAACTGCAACTAGTAGAATAGAACAGGGATCAGAGCTTGAATCTCAGCCATTTACGATTTATATTAATGACTTGAATGAAAGGACTAGACATATTTATAATATCTTAGAAAGAGTGGTAACCACCAAGTGGAGTACTATCTGTTAACAGGAATAACTGTATACGGAGAGTGAGAGAGATGCAACCAATTATTTTGATTCCAGTCTCCAGACTATCTGGGAGAGTCTGCATTCAGCACCAAGATTGGTGCGCTTAGGCCTGATTGGCTGAATTAGTCACCTTGCCTCTTCAAGGAACTCACTTTTACTGTGTTGCAGCCAAATTTACCAATGATACTAAGATAGATAGGAGAGAAAGTTATGAGGAGGACACAGTGTCTGCAAAGGGAAAGGTTAAGTGAATATGCAAACAGTTAGCAGGTGAGGTGAGTTATAGGAAAATGTGAACTTGGCCACTTTGATAGGAAAAATAGAAACACGAAACATTAACACAGGCTGCAAAATGCTCTGGTACAGGCAGATCCTAATGGCCTCATAGATGACTTGCAAATGTTACCTTGCAAGTACAGCAGCTAACTAGGAGATCCTGCAGTGCAATGGGTAGCATTGTTGCCTCTGAGTCAGAAGCTCTGGGTTCAAGTACCACATGATGTAGAGATGCCGGTGTTGGACTGAGGTAAACACAGTAAGAAGTCTACAATACCAGGTTTAAATCCAACGGATTTATTTGATAATAAACTCACTAGCTTTTGAGGTTCTCCTCTTCGTCGGATGAATACTTCAAGTACCATACCAGAACCTGATGACCAATGAAATAGATGCTTTATAATATGGTCAAACAAGTTGATTAACAACCTGCAAATCCTTTTAACATGTCAACGGGAGACAGTAAGAGTGGGAGAGATTCCAGATCAGCTATTTAATGGATAGGAAGCTGAAGCAAGTATCATCACTATTCATAGCTTCATTGCCACAGCAACTTGGATTCCCCGAGTGATCTGCAACAAACAACCATAGCAGGTGCTTAGAAAGGAAAAGTAAACATCGGCTCTTAGTTGATAGCATATAAAAGTAGACAAGTCCTGTTTCAGCTATGCAAGGCCAGAAGACCGTATAAGACCATACATGGAGTACTGATTCCAGCTTTCATCTCCTTATTTAATGCACATTAAACTTACATCAGAGGCCATTCAGTGAAAGTTCACTAGTCTGATTTCTGGATGAAGGGATTGTCTTATGGGGATAGGTGAACAGGCAGGGCCTATACACATTGCAATTTAGGAGAGCAAGATATGATCTTATTGAAACAGAAAAGGTTCTTGGGAAATTTATAGCTATGAGGCATAGTTTCAAAATAAGGCATCTCTTATTGATTGAGATAAGAAATATGTTCTTCTCAGAGGATGGCTTTAGAATTCCTTACCACAGAGAGGAGTAAATATTGCCTGATTCAATAGATCATAGGCTGAGTTAGACAAATGCTTTGATCTATAAAAAGATTGGAGAGTGGCAAATGTTGTACCTTTCTTTAAAAAGGGCTGCAGGGAAAAGCCTGGGAACTATAGGCCAGTGAGCCTCACATATGTGGTAGGTAAATTGTCAGAAGATATTTTGGGAGAGAGGATCTACAGGCATTTAGAGACACAAGTACTGATTAGGGACAGTGAACATGGCTGTGTGAGTGGAAAATCATGTCTCACAAATTTGATTGAGTTTTTTGAAGGGGTAAACAAGAAGGTTGATGAGAGAAGTGTAGTTGATGTTGTCTACATGGAATTTAAGAAGGCCTTTGACAGGGTACCGCATGGCAGATTGTTGGATGAGGTTAAATCTTATGGAATCCAGGGTAAGGTATCTAAATGTTTACAGAATTAGCTTCTTCTCAGAAGCCAGAGTGTAGTGGTAGAGAGTTGTTTTTCAAACTGGAAGATGTGACCAACAGTTTGCCTCAGGGATCAGTGCTGTCATTTATATTAATGATTTGGACGAGAATGTAGGAGGCATGGTTAGTAAATTTGCTCATGACACTAAGATTGGTGGCATAGTGGACAGTGAAGAAAGTTATCTCCAATTGCAACGGGTTCTTGATCAATTGGGCCAGTGGGCTGATGCATGGCAAAGGGAGTTTAATTTAGACAAATGCGAGGTGATGCATTTTAGTAGTTTGAAGCAGGGCAGGATTTATTTAATTAATGTAGTGTGTTAGAGAGAGTTACAGAAGAAAGAGATCTAGGGGTACATGTTCATAGCTCCTTGAAAGTGAAGTCACAAGTGGACAGAGTGGTGAAGAAGGCATTTGTCATGCTTGGTTTCATCAGTCAGAACATTGAATATAGGAGTTGGAATGTCTTGTTAAAGTCGTACAAGACATTGGTAAGGCCACTCTTGGAATATTGTGTGCAATTCTGGTCACCCTATTATAGAAAGGATATTATTAAGCTAGAAAGATTGCAGAAAAGATGTACTAGGATGCTCTCGGAACTTGATGGTTTGGGTTATAATAAGAGGCTGGATAGATTGGGACTTTTTTCTCTGGAGTGTAGAAGGCTGAGGGGTGACATTATAGAGGTTTATAAAATAATAAGGGGCACAGATCAGCTAGATAGTCAATATCTTTTCCCAAAGGTAAGGGTATCTAAAACTAGAGGACACAGGTTTAACGTGAGAAGAGATACAAAAGTGTTCAGAGGGGTAATGTTTTCACACGGAATATCGTAGGTGTCGGGAACAAGCTGCCAGAGGTAATAATAGAGGCTGATACAATTTTATCTTTTAAAAGGCATTTAGATAGTTAATGGGTACGATGGATATAGAAGGTTATGAGCCAAATGCATGCAATTGGAATTAGCTTCAGGGTTTAAAAAAAAGAGCGACATGGATGGGTTAGGCTGAAGGGCCTGTTTTCATGTTGTAAACTTCTATGACATCTCTGATTCTAAGCATGACAATAACTTTCTGCTTCCACAAAAAATGTGAGTGATACTTGAGGCCCAATTTCTATCAGACCTTGGGTCTTTTGATTGGGATATGCACAGGGGAAGTGCCACTGGTTAGAACATGGACTGTGGTCAATTTTCACAGCGTCTTAGAAAAATGTGTTTCAAAAAGTTGCTGAAGTGGATAATCACAGAATCGCTGCGGTGCAGAAAAAGGTCATTCATCCCATTGAGCCTGCACCAATACAATCCCACCTACGCCTTGCTCCATAACCCCACAAATCCCAGATATTAAGGGCCAATTTAGCATGGCCAATCAACCTAACCTGCACATCTTTGGACTGTGGGAGGAAACCAGAGCACCCAGAGGAAACCCACCCAAACACGAGGAGAACTTACAAACTCTGCACAGGCTGTCACCCAAGGCTGGAATTGAACCCGGATCCCTGGCGCTGTGAGAAGCAGTGATAATCCCGTCACCACCATGCTGTAGTTTGATCAAATGCTCCCTGCCATGGCTTGAAACCTCTGTCACATTGTTGTGGATCTACCA
The DNA here is from genome assembly GCA_024679065.1 of Sphyrna mokarran. Lineage (NCBI taxonomy): Eukaryota > Metazoa > Chordata > Chondrichthyes > Carcharhiniformes > Carcharhinidae > Sphyrna > Sphyrna mokarran. The sequence continues at coordinate 22,507,809 of JAGIQG010000007.1, read as the reverse complement.
TCACAACACTGAAGACTCCTACAGCTTTTCAAACTTTTTCTTGCCGAATGCCATTCAGAAGCTTAGTACTATTTCTTTTTGTTTAAGCAAGAATGAAGCTTGGTGTCATTCAGTGGTTTTGGATTTAGGGGAGGCAATGGCTTGGTGGCATTGTTGCTGGACTAGTAATTCATAGCTTTAGGGTAGTGTTCTGGACACTTGGGTTTGAATCCCATTATGGCAGATGATGAAATTTTAATTCAGTAAAAAAATCTGAGTTTAAAAATCTAATGATGACTATGAAACAATTGTTGTAAAACCCCATTTAGTTAATGTCCTGCAGGGATGGAAATCTGCTGTCCTTACCTGGTCTGGCATAGATATGATGGAGCTATGAACATAGATCTCTTTGTTCTGTAGCTCTTTCTCCAACATCCTACCATTAATTGAGTAAGTCCTGCTCTGGTTCAAATTATAAAAATGCATCACCTCGCATTTGTCTAAATTAAACTCCACCTGCCATTCATCAGTGCACTGGCCCAATTGATCAAAGTCCCATTGCAATTGGAGATAATTTTCTTCACTGTCCACTTTGCCACCAATCTTAGTGCCATCTGCAACTTACTAACCATGTCACGTGATTGATTCTTAAATACACTGAGGGATGGGCAATAAATCTTGGCCCAACACTCACATCCTTGAACAACTCATGGAATTATTAAAGAAATCTCCAAGGTTTGGAGAGTATCAGTGGATCATTGTTAACCTAACAGGGCATTTTTTTTGTCATTGCTGTTGTCTAGCCCTCACCTAATCTGAGCCTAGTGCAGGCAATTATTGTTGATTCATGGTGCTGATCTCTGTCATGATTTGCAGTCAGGCTGATAATAGCAAGCAAACCTCCACTAATGAACACAGAAGCTTAATTTTCATTCACTTCCATAAATAGCTAAGGCTTACTGTCAAATTAAAGGAAAACCAATAAGGATATAACAAACAGGGAACAAGCTCATTAAGAACCCATGATGCAAAAGAGACCCTTTAGAGTAGAAGGAACACACTTCTGAATAATTATAACAAAAGCCTCACTTCACCGCATAATACATTGATAAACATATTAACTTTCAATAGGTTTTCATAAATAATGCAGATGCTAGTAGATTTTAGAGGTGCAGCCATGAGAATAATTATGCCACATTTCCCTAAGCACCAGTTCCCTGACTCGTTCTCCATTCTACATCACATGGGAGTCAACATTTCTTTGTAGCAAATCTTCACACCTTACACTGTTGTTTCCATTTTGAGGAATAGTGGAGGAAATGATCAAAAGATTCCCAAATTCATTCGGGATTTTATAGCCTTGCTCGGCCAAGCTTACAATATCCCACCCAAGGCCAAAGGAGATTTCTGTTCTGGGAACCTCTCACGATCCAAGAAGGTTGTTGGTTTACAGTTCGACTCAAAATACTTGCACATATGAATAAGTGTGTGTGAAATCAAAATTGGCAGCAACGGGTGGTAGAGTTTTGAGCAATATTATCACCCTGCCATTGAACGATGTTACGAGCGCTCCTTTTCTATGGCCAACAAGCCCAGGAGTATGACTTGAATCTGGAACCTATGGACCAGAGGTAGGATCTAAAACCACCATGCTACAAGACCTCCCTGAGTCAACGCCAAGCCAGTTCAGTTTTAACCCTAATTCTTGTGGAATAATAATACTCAGCCTATGTTGCCGGATTGTCAGCTGTGGTTCTTACCCAAGAAGATTGTTAGTTTACAGTTCCACTCCAACTACTTGAGCACATGAAGGCCTTTGAAAAAGTGCGCGTGAAATCAAAATTGGCAGCAAGAATCAATAACAGGAGAAAAATGTGTTTTTTTCTGTTCAGTGAGAACGATCATAGTGTGAGGATTTTAAATCTCGAAACTCAGACATCACCATCAACAAACTTAAGGCTGCTAATTAGTCAAAAGTTGGACTCATTTTGTGTCTAAATCCCTTGGGTAAAATTCCCAGCTCGATCTGTCATTCGATTCTTCTCTGACCGCTAACGATATAACTAACTGCAATAAACACGAGGGGCAAATTCAAAACATGTCCACTTAAAAAAAAATGGAAAATAAAGTGCCAAAAGTCATTCTGAAATTAAGACTTTGGGATTAAGAATTTTAGCAAAGCATCTGTTTGACTAAAAGGCATAGGTGCACTGTTCTCTGAACAAAGATTTGCTTTGAAAACAGCAGACGGATAACCAACAAATACATTAAACAAAAGATTCCATTGAGTGAACAAACAGCTTGAGGTTGCATTCGGTACATACACCCCATATCGTGCAGAAAAACCTAAGCAGGGAACAACACTGTTTAATCATATTCCTTCTGGCACAGTTTAAGCAGCTAAGCAGTATTGTTCCATCCATCAACTCTCCTAATCTGGTGAATGCTAAAATCATAAAACAATGTAATACATCATTACAATAATTTAGGAAGAACCTCAAAATAAAAGCATATTACCATTTCAGAGAACTTTATGGGTTTATTTTATTACAATCGCAGTTGGTGTTACTAGTGAACAAAAAGGTCCCAAATTGGAATGCTGGCTCGGAAGTTGGTAACATTTTTGAAAAAACATGGAGGAGCAAAGTTACAGGACAGCCAATTAGTTATTAACAACAAAGGAAAACATTTATTTAACATGTGAGAAGATCCATTTCAAGTCCTTTGACTAGCAGAAGAAGTCACTTTCATTGTTGGGGGGTTTTGTGGGGAGTCCCTTCTCTACAGCTGCTATTTCAGTCCCATTTTTAACATTGCATTTATTCCCAATCTCTGAGCCTTCCAAGAAAGCACACATCCTTGGAAATTTTTCTCTGCACAGCATAGTAGCACAGTGGGAAAGCCAAAGTGCTTTTCACTGGCATTACCAGCAGCTGTGAAGTGGGGTTCTCCCATTTAAACAATGGTTCACAGCTGCAGGACAATTACAAAGTAGCTACGTGCTCTCAGGTTCTTCTTCGTATCCTCCTTAGTGGGTCGTAAACATGAGTATAGGCCCTAAGGCATGGGACATGGCCTGGCAGTGTCTTCTGGAACTGCTCTTGACGCAAGTTGGCACTGTTCCTTGGCACATCTGGGTTGGCACCTTCACATCTTCGCAGAGGCAGCCTGGTAATGTCAACCTGACAGCTCAAATCTCTGCCAAGAGGCTAGCCCCAGTGACAGCTTCATGTGGGGAAGGGTGATGCCTTTAGAAGGGGGGGGGGGGGGGGCGGTGAAAGGCACTGGATGCTGGTTCCAAGTATGGGTTGGAGTATCAGTTTCTTATTCAGCATTTGCTGTCTTCATCCATTTTCATTGATTTTCAATGCGTTACAGATTTGCCCTTCTTTATCTCTCACTCCCAACTACCAAAAATATCAAGTCACTGCATCTTAAAAATGTGTTAAGAAAATTTGACTGTAGTGAGGGTTACCAAGGATGTTCTCAGCTAGCTCCTTAGTTTCATATCAATTATTCGGTGTTATAGGAGTTGAAATAATATTGTTTTCTTCATGACAGTTTATTAGCCTGAATGGCTTGAGCTGCCAAACAGCAAACAATAGATTTTCTTTTCACAGCAAGATTCTAATCCAGGACAAGATAGTCTAAGTGTGGACGCAACTAACAGTCACCTGAAATGTGGTGGAAAAGGCAGCCTCATCATTACAGTATTAGTGTTAACATCTGAACTTTCAAAGGCACCCATTGCTCAACTCACAGTACGGTCAGGTTTTACAAATATTCAAAAATAGTTCACAAAGGAATGTCTGTTCCAAAAGCACTTCATATAATTCAGAAGCAGACAATTCACCTTTTTTTAACTCATTCATAGGATATGGGCACCATTTCGATGAGCACATGAACAGAATGGGAATGGAGAGGTATAAAAAACTGATTTAAAATAGGTATCATGAACCTTGGGAGTCCCTGGGAAGTGTGTAAATAGATGATGATATTGATGTACTTGTTTTTATCCTACAGGTGCTTTGGTCCACCTTGTTGTCTAACAAGGGGCATACACGAGATGGGTCGTGAGAGGGCTGCTCTTGGGTTTTTTTTGAGAGTATCCTAGTGCTTCACATTGTTAGTGTACGCTTGTCCTGGACCATTTGATGGGCAACACGACAGTTCAGTGACTATCGCTGTGCTGTGTAGATACATGGATTTGGGCCTGTGTCTGTGGGAGTTTACGCATTCTCCCTGTGCTTGCGTGGGTTTTCTCTGGGTGTTCTGCTTTCCTCCCACATCCCAAAGATGTGCTCTTAGGCTAATTGGCAAAACAAATTCTCCCTAAATTGTCTCAAATTTGATTTTTAATCCATAGATCTATAAACACAGACAGGGATCACGGGTAGAGATGGAAACATCGGGGCGGCGGCGTGGGCTCGTTGGGCCGAAGGGCCTATTTCCCATGCTGTTTTGTTCTTTGTTCTTTGTTCTTTGAAATAGAACAAATAACAAAGAATAGCATGGCACGGGAAACAGGCCCTTTGGCCCAATGAGCCCAAGCCTCCATTTTAACGTTCCCACTTCCACCCATGACCCTTGTCTACACTGTTGTCCAACCCTAGTTGCCTCTGGAGGGCTGTTGAAAGTCAAGCATGTTGCTGTGGCTCTGGAGAACGGTGGATTTCTTTTCCAAAAGGATATTAGTGAACCAGATTTTTTTTCCCTTGACAATCAATTATGGTTTTGTGGTCATCAGTAGATCCTTAATTTCAGATTTTCTTTTAATTGAATTCAGATTCCATCATCTGCTGTGGTGAGATTTGAACACAGGTCCTCAAAGTATTAGCTGAGTTTCTGGATTAATAGTCTAACGATAATACCACTAGGTCATCGCCTCCCATTTCCCGTTTTTCCCCTGCCAAGGCAGAATTAATCAGGGAGGTGAAAGAATTCTCTGCAATTTGTAGCAGTTATCAGCACACTTTGCTTACCTCTATTTCTAAGTTGTATTCTTGAATAAGACCATATTGCACCTTTCTTTGTCAAACTGTTGTCTTAATGTCAATAAAAGCCATTACAAAGCCTTACCTTTTGAATACTATTCAAGAAAAAGAGATAAACTGTACAGTATGCAGTGTTTATGTTGTTGGACGAATAACCCACATGGATATGGGTTTAAATCTTACCTTCGTTATTTGAGAAATTGAAATCAGTTTAACAAAAATTGGAAATATAATAACTGGTAATGGTCTGTGTAAGGATAGCCTCGAAGGCGTCAAGATTGCTATAAAAATGCAATGGTTCCCTGATTTACTTTGCGAAAGGAAAATGAATCTGATCAATATGTGACCCCAATCCCACATTAACATGAATGAACTGAGCTGATCTGAAGTGATCTTCTTCAGTTGTTAACCTCTGCCCAGGATCTGAAAATTAGGTTCAAAGAATACCTTTAATCAAGTATGTATTCTGATCTTCCAAAGGAAATGAACTTATCTTGAAGGAAGTGGTTATGAATTTTTGTGATCCAAGACTTCAAAATAATAAAAGAAACAGAAAATAAAAAGCAAGTTACTTCTATTAAGATTTCAAAATGGCGCAGGAGTGAGGTGACTTGTGTTGCTAGCTGTCCCCAGCATACCGTCTGATTCTAACTTTTACTCTTGTTTAAAACTGCTTTTAAAACTGTACTCTCACTCTTTTAAACTCTCTAATAATGTTATATTCTACACCGTCTCCTTTCCATCCTCCCATGTATTCTATTGAATGATGTTCTTCATCTGTATCACATGCAAGAAATAATACTTCTCACTGTTTTCCAAAACATCAATAATGAAACAAATCAAATCAAAACAAATATGAAACTGGAAAGCCTCAAGCAAGTTCAGAAATTAGAAGAGCATTTTTCCCTTAGGAAATATACATATGGAATGTTGTTGATAATTAAATAACATTTTGAAAAACAGCTGTGCCAAATCATCACTAGTTGCAAGTTCTGTTGTCTTCCCTTTCCACAAGTACAATGTTAAATCTTTATCATATAAAATTATACTTATAGAGAGCTTTATTAACAATTTTATTGTGCAAGGAATAATTGGATCATCTTTAACAAGACTCTATATTAGTTAGTACCCACACAGACTATCTACAAGGTGCTGATGCATATACATACACAATGTATGATTGGAGGAGGTTGAGAAGACTATTGTCATACAACAGAGATAGATTTTAAGAAGGCTTTTTATAGCAGGACGGCTTACAACATTGTAAAGAAATGTAGGAAGAGTGATTCAGAGGTTCAGACTCTGATGATTCAGCACTTCCACAGTAAAGGATTAACTTTTGCCGAGAAACTTTTGCTTAGTGCTCGACAGAAGGACTGGGTAACTGATAATCTGAGGGAAAAGAAGACTACTTTCATGAAATAACATATGAGAGGAATGCTTATTTATGATTGTGTATATACTTAGAAGTTTACGACTAATTCTCAGGATGTGGGAGTCACTAGCAAGACCAATATTTTTTGCCCATTTCCAGCTATCCTAAGATGATAGTGGCAAGCTGCTGTAGGCCGTGATGAGGTGAAGATAATCCGTAGATAATGCTGTAAATAAGGGGTTCCTGAATTTTGATCCAGTGTCAATGAAGGATAACAATAAAAGGCCATGTTAGGATATTGTGCAACTTGGAAATGAACCTGGAGGTGATAGGATTTTTATGCAGCCATGCTGCCCTTGCTCCTTGGGGACACAGGTATAAGGTGTGAAGCGCAAGTTGAAAGGAGATGAACGAGGCAGATGTTTTACACAGATAATGGTGGGTGCCTGGAACTCGTTATTGGGGGAGGAAGTGGAAGTGGATACCGTAGTGACTTTTAAGGGATGTTTGACAAATAGATGAATAGGATGGGATTGGAGGGTATGGTCCCGAGAAGGATAAGGGGTTTTAGTTAAGTCAGGCAGCATGGTCAGTGCAGGCTTGGAGGGCTGAAGGGCCTGTTCCTGTGCTGTAATTTTATTTTTTTTTTGTTCTTTGTACTGGGACCTTGGATTTGGCAAGCTCTGATAATGGAGACTTGATAGGTTGCTGCAGTGGATTTTCTCAACACCACATTATAACTCAACAATGCATTCCCACAGAAAACAAAACAATATGGTACAGCTGCAACACTAAGACAGCAAAAAAAAATAATCAGGGCCAGAATTTTACAACCTCTAGGGAGGCTCACAGAAGGGCATTTTCCATTTGTCTCGGGCAGGATTCTGTAAGTCTCGACAGCCAAGGTGGCAAAATTCTGGCACAAGTCTCAAATGGGGTAAGGGGTACCTGGACTCAAGGGGGAGTGAGATTAGGGAAGTTGATCAAACTGGAAACTTCCCTTTGTGGAGAATTCTAGAACCAAGGGTAATAGATTCAAGATAAATGGTAGCAGATGTAGCGGGGATATGAGGAAGAATGTTTTTACACAGACTGGAATTCGCTGCTTAAGTTGGTGGTGGAGACAGAGATCCTAAACTCATTTAAAAATTTCCTGGATCTGCACTTTGAGTGCTGTAAACTGGAGGGGCTGAGTGCGAGAAGGTGGGTTTAGAAAGGGCACCTGGGTGTCCTCGGACTGACATGAATAAAATGGGCCAAATGGCCTCCTTCTGTGCTGTAACTTAGAACATAGAACATAGAACATAGAACATTACAGCACAGAACAGGCCCTTCGGCCTTCGATGTTGTGCCGACCAAAATAAAAAGCAATGCCCCTCCTAACTAAATCATTCCCTTCTCATCCATATACTTATCAACTAACCTCTTAAACGCCACCAAACTTGGCGCATCTACAACAGCTGCAGGCAGGGCATTCCACTCCCTAATCACTCTTTGAGTAAAGAACCTACCTCTGATATCCGTCCTATAACTCATACCCCTTAATTTAAAGCTGTGTCCCCTCGTGCTAGCTTTCTCCATCCTAGGAAAAAGGCTATCACTGTCCACCCTATCTAAACCTCTAATCATCTTATATGCTTCAATAAGATCCCCTCTTAGCCGCCTCCTTTCTAACGAAAACAACCTCAAATCCTTCAACCTCTCTTCATAGGACCTGCCCTCCATACCAGGCAACATCCTGGTAAACCTCCTCTGTACCCTCTCCAATGCCTCCACATCTTTCTTATAATGTGGGGACCAGAACTGCACACAATACTCCAAGTGCGGCCGCACTAGAGTTTTGTACAGTTGCAACATGATGCTGCGGCTCCTAAATTCAATCCCCCTACCAATAAAAGCTAAGACTCCATATGCCTTCTTAACAACTTTATCCACTTGACTGCCTACTTTCAGGGATCTATTGACACATACACCAAGATCCTTCTGTTCCTCAACACTATTAAGAGCCCTACCATTAGCCCTATACTCTACACAGTTATTGTTCCTGCCAAAGTGCATTACCTCACTTCTCCATGGTTCTATAAATTCCAAAAACTATAGTGTTCCTATCTGTCCACAAATTGTTAACAAAACAAAGGAGATTGTCATCCACTTCAGGCAGTGTAAAGGAGAACATGTCCCTGTCTACATCAACAGGGCCAAAGTAGAAAGGGTTGAGAACTTCAAGTTTTTAGATGTTTAGTTCCCCCATGTCAATACTATAGTTATGAAAGTCCACCAATGCCTCAACTTTCTCAGAAGACTAAGGAAATTTGGCACGTCAACTACGACTCTCACCAACTTTTACAGATGCAAAATAGAAATCATTCTCTCTAGTTGTATCACAGCTTGGCATGATTCCTGCTCTGCCCAAGATCCCAAGGAACCACAGATGACAGCCCAATCCATCACGCAAACCAGCCTCCCATCCATTGTCTACACTTCCCATTGCCACATCAAAGCAGCCAGCATAATTAAGGACCCACTCGGACATTCTCTCTTCTATCTATTTCTGTCAAAAAAACATATAAAAGTCTGAGGTCACATACTATCCAGCTCGAGTACAGCTTCTTCCCTGCTGCAGTCAGACTTTTGAATGGACTTACTTCACATTAATTTGATCTTTCTCTGCACCCTAGCTATGACTATAACACTACATTCTGCACTCTCTTGTTTCCTTCTCTATAAATGGTATGTTTTGTCTGTGTAGTGCACAAAAACACAATGCTTTATACGTATGTTAATACAATAATTAATCAAAAGAAATCAAATCAAAAATTGTTCAATTTTCAGAATCATTTTTTAACATTTCAAAATAATGACATTCAATTCCGGAGTCAATTCCACTAGTTTTTTTTTTAGCTTCGTTTGTTTTTAATTCATTGTTTTCTTGAAGAGGAACATTGTTACTGCACCAAACCTCAGCTACCAGGACCAGATTTTTCTACCATGTCAATTGTAAATAAACTATAAATGTGCCTGCACGGGAAATACTGTTGAACCATAGCAGGCATCTCAGGCCTATTCCTTTGCTGAAGCTTCCATTAAATCAAACCTCTGGTTCAATTTCAACAGCAATTTAAAAAGCGTTTCTTTTTTAAAAATCAATACGCTTTTTCCATGAGAAGATGATCTTGATGCATAGGCCAGCGAGCTGGATAATAAAGATGTATTCTTAGTCACAGTGCTAAGTCCGTTGATCCATACAGGTTTGAGAGTAGCCGTAAAAATATTCAATTCAACAAAGTTTATGTGCAAAGATTGGATTAGATTTTGTACCGATTGGCTTTTTGCAACTAGAGGAGAACTTCCAAACTTCTTTAGATGGAACTCAAAGCATTCCAGAAGAAAAAAAAGTAAAATGGGGAAATAAGAATATTGGTCTCAACTGGTCTTGTATACTTTAAAACAGAACACTAGTAAAGCAGGGAAATAGGGATATTGGTCCAAACTGTTTGTTGCCTTTTGGAATTTACTAGAGGAAGCCTTGTTGTATATATACAGGGTGGGTTTGCAGTGTTATCCTGACGAAGAGACAACATTAGCTGAAACAAGAGGTGGCCATTAAACTATAATAACAGCAATTGTATTTACTGAAGGCATGAAGGCCATGTTAGGCTGGTGTGCAATTTGGAAAGGAACTTGGAGAGCATAGGGTTCTCATGCAGCCATATCGTCCTTGTCCTTTAGGTACCGGGAATCTTGGATTTGGCAAGTCCTGATAATGGAGACTTCGATTGCTGCAGTGAATTTTCCCAACACTACATTATAACTCAACAGTGCATTACCACAGAAAACAAAGCAGTATGGTACAGCTGCAACACTAAGACAGCAAAAAAAATAATCGGGGCCAGAGTTTTACCGCCTCACCTATTTTGGACAACAGCATAAAAACTTTCTCAGGCATTTCTAAGGACAAACATAAAAACATAGAAAATCACTGCTGCAGTCGGACATTTGGCGCTTTGAGCTTGCACCACCATTCAATATGATCATGGCTGGTCATGCATTCTCAGCACCCCACTCCTACTTTCTCTCCATACCCCTTCACCCCTTGAGCTGCAAGGTCCATGTCCAGCTCCCTATTGAACATATCTAATGAATAAGAAACATACTCTTCCCACACAATATGTGCTCACAAGCACTCCACATTCACACTCCTTGCCCACAGATGCACCCCTCATACTGGCCAAATTGGCCCCTACAACTTTCTGCGGTAGAGAATTCCACAGGTTCATAACTCCCTGATTGAAGAAGTTCTTCCTCATCTCAGTCTTGAATGACTTACCCCTTATCCTTGGAATATTCTGCTCATTCCCAACATCAGAAACTTCTTCTCACATCTAACCTTTCCAGTCCCGTCAAAATTTTATATGTTTCTATGAGATCCCTCTCATTTTTCTAAATTCCAGTGAATATAAGCCCAGTCAATTCAATCTCTCTTCATATGTCAGTCCTGCCAATCCAGGAATCAGTCTGGTGAACCCTCGTCCAACACCCACAATAGCGAGAATGTCCTTCCACAGACTCGGGGACCAAAGCTGCACACAATACTCAAGGTGTGACCTCACCAAGACCCTGTGTAACTGCAGAAAGACATTCTTACTCCTATACTCAAATCCTCTTGTTATGGAGGCCCCCAGCATGCCTTTAGCTTTCCTTGATGCCTGCTTTATCTGCATGCCAACCTTCAGCAAATGTTCCACCCTGACACCCAGGTCACGCTGCATTTCCCCTTTTTCCTAAACTGCCACTGTTCAAATAACAATCATCTTTCTTCTTCTGCCACCAAATAATCTTCCTTCCAAAAAAGAAAATGCTGGAAAATTTCAGCAGGCCTGACAGCATCTGTAAGGAGAAAAAAGAGTTGACATTTCAAATCCACATGACTCTTTGGCAAAACTTTATCAGACCTTTGACAAAAGGTCATCTGGATTCGAAACGTCAATTGTTTTCTCTCCTTACAGATGCTGCCAGAGCTGCTGAGATTTTCCAGCATCTTCTCTTTTGGTTTCAGATTCCAGCATCCTCAGTAATTTGCTTTTATCCATTATTTTAAATAATCTTCCTTCCTGTTTTTGCCATTATTATCAGAATAATCTGAACCGCACAAAGCGAACTTACAAATATATGAACGAAGAGCAGGAGCAAACTATTTAGCCCCCGAGCCTGCTCTGCTACTTAATAAGATCACAGCAGATATGATAGTAACCTAAACTCTCCATTCCTTCTACCTCAATCACGCTTAATGTAGTGGACAAACAGGAACATTACACTTTTTGGAACTTACCTTACTCACCAAGAACAGATCCATCTCTGCCTTCCAAAATATTCAAAGACTCTGCTTCTTCCAGCTTTTCAGGAAGAGAGTTCCAAAGATGTGCATTGGAAATCTCTGATCTTGCCTGGGGTTGGCATTCTCTGGTCCCGCTTCCGTGAATGGAGTTTTGACCAAATGCCAAATTCTCTGCGCTCTCTTTTTTAAGGCAAGGATAGGTACATTTTTGAGCAGTAAAGGAATTAATAGTTATGGTGAGCAGCCGGTAAGTAGAGCTGAGTCCACAAAAAGATCAGCCATGATCTTATTGAATGGCAGAGCAGGCTTGAGGGGCCAGATGGCCTACATCTGCTCCTAGATCTTATGTTCTTATGTTTATGGTCATCATTAGACTTTTCATTCCAAGTGTTCTTTTGAGCTTAAATTCCACCATCTGCCCCCAGATTATTATCCTGGGTCTCTGAATTACCCATGGGCCCCCAGATTATTATCCTGGGTCTCCGAATTACCAGTCCAGTGACAATACAACTGCGCCCTTGTAGTTTATTGAATCTTTGCTACACTCCTTTTATGGCAAATATATCCTTTCTTTCAGAAGGAGACCAACACGACACACAGTACTCCAGATGTGGTCTCACCAAGGTCACATACAGCTGCAGCAAGACATCCTTGCTCCTGTCCTCAAGCTCTCTTGCAATGAAAGCCAACATATCATTTGCCTTCTTAGCTTCTTGCTGCACCTACGTGCTTGTTTTCAATGACAGTACCAGGTCACCCAGATCCCTTTGTGTATCAACATTTCCCAATCTATACCAGTGTTCTGTTAATCTCTTTGTCTGTCATATATTTGCCTACTCACTCAACTTGTCCAAATCATCTTGAAACCTCTGAACATCCTCCTCACCATTTACAACCCACTTCATGTTGTCAGCAAACTTGGAAGTATTATTTTTGATTCCCTTATCCAAATTATTAATGTAGATTGTGAGTAGTTGGAGCCTAAGCGAGATCCAACCCCACTAGTCAATGCCTGCCACTTCAAAAAAGATCCATTTATTCCTACTCTCTGGGTATGATTTTCTGGTCCTACCAGTTGATGGGATTTCCTAATCCCACCAAATGTGACTCTCTGTGATGGGTTCTCCAGTGGCAGAGTGGGCAAACCTTGCAAAATGGTGTCGACTTTGGTGTGACCAGAACATTCCACTGACGGTCAATCGTAAACCATCTCTGTCGCTGGAACGTACACCATAGGGGTATAGGAGGTGGGATGGAAATTCCAGTCACTGTTTCCTGTTTGTGAATTAATTTTCCATCATTGCCAATATATTATTCCAATCACATGCACTTTAACTTAACAGACCAACATCTTATATGAGACTTTGTTTTCTGAAAATCCAATTACACCACATTCACTAGCTACGCCTATCTATTCTATTAGTTACTTCCTCAAAACACTCCAGTAGGTTTGTCAAAACGTTATGCCTTTCATATATCCATATTGACTTTATTTAATCCATTTAATATTTTCTATGTGTCCTGTTGTCACATCATTTATAACTGACTCAAGCATTTTCCCTACTATAGATGTTTAGGGAGCCAATCTGTAATTCCCTGTTTGCTTCCCTTTTTTAAATAGTGGAGTTATATTTGCCACCTTTTAACTGCCAAGACAGTTCCAGAATCTGCAGAAATTTGGAGGATGACATCCAATGCCACATCAAGTGGTTATATTGCTGCATTGCAGCACTAGGGACTTGAGTTCAATTCCTGGCTTGGGTCACTGTCTGTGCATAGTCTGTGTGTTCTCCCCCATGTCTGCGTGGGTTTCCTCCGGGTGCTCCAGTTTCCTCCTACAGTCTGAAAGCTGTGCTGGTTGGGTGCATTGGCCATGCTATATTCTCCCTCAGTGTACCCGAACAGGCACTGGAGTATGACAACTCAGGGATTTTCATAGTAACTTCATTACAGTGTTAATGTAAGCCTATATGTGACTACTTACTAAATAAGCTTTATTAAATAAACTTTAATACCTTGGGCTACAGCGATAGAGATGGACACTATCATGTGCAACAGTGCAACCTCATAACAACAGGGATTGTATTTTAAAATAGCCTGTCATAAATCAGGAGCTTCCAGAGTTGTCCTGAAAGACTTGATGAGATGCCTCATAACCACAAGAACTTCAATAGATTTGTTCGAGTCAACAAATGAGGAACAATGTGGATCCAAAAGCGAATCAAAATCAAAGATAAAAAAATTAAGCTGAATGACACTTTGAAGAGATTTCTGGAGCTTTAATATGTTCAAGTTGTACTAGCTTTGGAAGGTTAGAACTATTATTATGGAGGCTAAATGATATGTATAATGAATCATTCCAATGTTAATGTATGGCAACATTCTAGATGGTATAAGTCCACTTTGCAAGGGAATCCGATCATTGTGACAGATTTATTTTAAAAAGTCATTTATTTTGAAGCCGAGTCGAAGCCTCTAAGTATCGAGTGAGTAACCACTGGCTAAATGGATTCTTTGCTAGAAATGCATCGATGCTGGAATGGAAAACCAAAATCTCTTCCTGATTGCAAAATAGGAACATACAGATAGTATTTCCAATGACTATTTCAGAAAAGTTCCATAACGAAATAGGATTAATCTTCAGTGGAACAGTGTTTAAGAATGGAGAATCTGTAAAATATTCACAGATTGAGTTGGGCAGCATAGTGGCACAGTGATTAGTTCCCTGGGTTCAGTTCCGAGCTTTGATCTCTGTCTGTGTGGAGTTTGCACATTCTCCCTGTGTCTGCATGGATTTCCTCCTGGCGCTCCAGTTTCTTCCCACCGTCCAAATATGTACGGGTTAGGGGAGCGGCAGTGTGTGGCACAGTAGTTAGCATTGCTGCCTCACATTGCCAAGGACCCAGGTTCAATTCCCAGCTTGGGTCACTGTCTGTTTAGACTTTGCCCATTCTCCCCATGTCAATGTGGGTTTCTTCCGGGTGCTCCAGTTTCCCTGCACAGTCCAAAGATGTGCAGGTTAGGTGGATTGGCCATGTTAAGTTGCCCATTAGTGTCAGGGAGATGAGCTAGGATAAATGCATAGGGTTATGGGGATAGGGCCTGGGTGGAATTGTGGTTGGTGCAGATTTGATGGGTCAAATGGCCTCCTCTAGCAATGTAGGATTCTATAATTCAATGGCTCTGTGAACCCCTAATGTGCAGAAGGAGAATTTGGCCCATCAACCCCACACAGGCCCTGCCTTGTAGTCCCATATATTTACTTTATTAATCCTCCTGACACAAAGAGGCAATTTAGCATGGTCAATCAACCTAACCTGCATATCTTTGGACTGTGGGATTCTATGGTTCCATGTATGTGAAGGCTATGTCAAAGCAGTCAATGTTGCATTCATTAATACATTTTTTATGCCCAAAAGAAGTGTTGTTTAAGAACAAAAGCAGAAGTTACAATGATAAATGTAAATTGACTAAGAGGTGGAGCAGAATGATCCCGGAGCTGCTGGAACGACGGAACTGTCATGCTTTGGACAACAGATCGCAGATGTGGAAGGCAAGGTTAGGACACATATTCTGTAGTGGCTGTTTAATTTACCTCACCATACAAACTGTTTTCAGGAGATTAAAAGAGTTGTGTCAAAAGGGTTTGAGCAGCTTATACCTGTTCGTTCTTATTCCCATTTAGTGATCTTCCCAAATCGTAATTAAAATGCGTGTGTTTTGACCTTTGCTCATCCGTTATTTCTGGTAAGTCTATGTATTGTTGACTGTGGTAACAATATCACTTTGGAATCTTTCCACAAGTCCCTGTTCGTGGATGGCATTTCCATAGAAATTTCCATAGAAACGCCACACGTCACGCCAGTGAATAACTTGTCCTTCTATATTTAGAGGACATGAAAACATGCATGAAGATGCAAAACTAATTCATCAGGAGCTGTTTTCACAGGAATTGCTGTGCAGGCAAATATTAGCACAGGTTAAAAACTGGGGAGATGGATTTTGTTAGTTTGGGGTTTTTTTGGAGGGTACAAAACAAAAAAGCATCTTTTGTAAAACAAAATCTGTCAAATGTTAACAATGCCAACAAGTACTTGTAGTACTTTGCCCCAGTCAGTATGTCAATGGTCAGTGTTCACAATGGCCATCTATTTCGCTATAACTGTTAAACAGCATTATCACTATGATGTTGAAGTAATACCAACCTTGATGATACGAATGCTTAAAGTCAGAGATATTGGCCAGATTCTCCCAAAATAATTCTATGTGTCGAATCGTGTGAAAACTGGAGTAAATCACATTAGTTTTCTCAGTAGAAGTTTCAAAATGAATCTCCCACACTCTGTTTATTGCAGAGTTCCTCAACATGAATCCCTTTGAAACCCAGTGGGCAAGGCCCATTCAGGCTGGCTCTCTTATGTCCCCCCAACCATCCCCTTCTGGCCTGCCCAGACTCACCTCAGTGCCTTTACCACCACCCCCCCCCCCAACCCCCCTCCCCAGCAGCAGCCCTGATCTTCCTAGCAGGTTCTACCCAACACCGGCTTCCCACACTGATGTCCCACCCCTATTACTGGCTTCCTTCCCTCTCCCATCAATCCCGACAGCAGGATGGGACCCTCCCACCCCGACTGATCGCCCTATCAGGCCCTGACCCTTTTGGCCTCATCCTCATTAAGCCCTGCCCTCTTTACACTGCTCTACACTCCGTGGGCAATGCCAAAATGCTCTCTGGGCATTGGCACTTTGCCCTTTGGGCAGCACCAGGGGGTCCAGGCTGGCACTTCCATGGTGCCAATACTGGGGGCGGCACCCTCCCAGCGACCCTCTGCGATGCCCCAATTGCACCCGCTTCATCCCAGCAAGGTCAGGCAGACAGCTCCCCACAAGTGAGGAGCTACTGTAAACCCCTCTGGTGTGAACTATTCCTCAACGGGGTGCGGGAAGCTGGCAGGCCTGGAGACTTCAGTTCTGAGCACACTAGTTACATTCAAAAGGTATTTAAATTGTCCCCTGGATGTATAAAGCTCCACACCTATTTCCAACACTGGGAGACACGCTTGGAGCCAGATGCCAGAGCTCACAAATCAGGCACTCTTTATATCTCCTAGCCTGCTGCAATGATTTTTAAGCACAATGGGATAGAATTGCTCATGTATTAAGAGCAAAGGGGTGGGTAGATTAGATATTACGTGGCCATTTCAGCTGTGTAATTAATGGCAGGGTCAAGTTCTGGGTTTTATTTAAATTTTTGCACAATATATAGGTGATCTGAAAAATCAGATAGATCATTTGAAAGTCTTTCCTTTAACTGGACAAGGAGGCATCACGTTAAAACTAAAACCATAGAATCCTTACAGTGCAGGAGGAAGCCATTTGGCCCATTCAACGTGCATCGACAACAATCCTACCCATTTCCTTTCCTTATATATTTACTCTGCTAATTGCCCTGACTCTAAGAAACAATTTAGAACATACAACATAGAACATAGAACATTATAGCGCAGAACAGGCCCTTCGGCCCTCGATGTTGCACCGACCAATTAGGAACAAGCAGTGACCCTCTAACCTAAATCATTCCCTTTTCATCCATAAACTTATCTACTAACCTCTTAAACGCCACCAAACTTGGCGCATCTACAACTGACGCAGGCAGGGCATTCCATACCCTTACCACCCTCTGGGTAAAGAAACTACCTCTGACATCTGTCCTAAAACCACCACCCCTTAATTTAAAGCTATGTCCCCTCGTGCTAGCTTTCTCCATCCTAGGAAAAAGGTATCACTGTCCACCCTATCTAAACCTCTAATCATCTTATATGTTTCAATAAGGTCTCCTCTTAGCCGCCTCCTTTCTAACGAAAACAACCTCAAATCCTTCAGCCTCTCTTCATAAGACCTGCCCTCCATTCCAGGCAACATCCTGGTAAACCTCCTCTGTACCCTCTCCAATGCCTCCACATCTTTCTTATCATGCGGGGACCAGAACTGTACACAATACTCCAAGTGCTGCTGCGCTAGAGTTTTGTACAGTTGCAACATGACGTTGCGGCTCCGAAATTCAATCCACCTACCAATAAAAGCTAAGACTCCGTATGCCTTCTTAACAACCTTATCGACTTGTTGCCAACTTTCAGGGATCTATGCACACATACACCAAGATCCCTCTGTTCATCAACACTATTAAGAATCCTACCATTAGCCCTATACTCTACACATTTATTATTTCTGCCATAGTGCATTACCTCACACTTTTCCACATTAAACTCCATTTGCCACCTCTCGGCCCAGTTCTGCAACTTGTCCAAGTCTCTCTGCAAACTATAACACCCCTCTTCACTATCTACCACTCCTCCGACTTTGGTGTCATCCTTAAATTTACTAATCCATCCTTCAATACCCTCATCCAGATCATTTATAAAAATTACAAACAGCAGAGGCCCCAAAACAGATCCCTGAGGTACACCACTAGTAACCAAACTCCACAATGAATATCTCCCATCAACCACCACCCTCTGTCTTCTATTGCTAGCCAATTCCTAATCCAATTAGCTAAATCACCCTTAATCGCATACACCTGCATTTTCTGCAGAAGCCTTCCATGGGACACCTTATCGAACGCCTTACTAAAGTCCATATATACCACATCAACCGCCTTACCCCCATCCACCTCTTTAGTCACTTTTTCAAAAAAACTCAATGAGGTTAGTAAGGCACGACCTACCCTTCACAAAACCATGCTGACTATCCCCAATCAATTCATTTCTCTCTAAATAACTATAAATCCTATCCCTAATAATTCTCTCCAATACTTTGCCCACAACAGAAGTAAGACTCACTGGCCTATAATTCCCTGGAAGGTCTCTCTTCCACTTCTTGAACAATGGGACCACATTCGCTATCCTCCAGTCCTCCGGAACCACACCCGTAACCAACGACGACCTGAAGATCAGAGCCAGAGGCTCTGCAATCTCCTCTCTCGTCTCCCAGAGAATCCTAGGGTAAATCCCGTCCGGCCCAGGGGACTTATCTAACTTCAAACCCTCAAGAATATCTAGCACATCCTCCTTATCTACTTCAATACTTCCCAGTTTGCAACCCTATATCCCAGTGTTCTCCACAACTACATTTACATCTCCCTGCATGAATACAGAAGAGAAATATTTGTTCAGTGCCTCTCCAATCTCTTCAGGCTTCACGCACAACTTCCCACTGCTGTCCATGACTGGCCCTAACCTTGCCCTAACCAATCTTCTACTCTTAACATATCTAAAGAAAGCTTTAGGATTCTCCTTGATCCTATCAGCCAAAGTCTTCTCGTGTCCCCTTTTAGCTCTCCTCAACTCACTCTTTAGCTCACTCCTGGATGTGAATTTAGGATGACCATTCCACCTAACCCGTACACTTTTTGGATTGAGGAAGGAAACCAGAGCACACAGAGAAAACCCATGCGGACATGGCGCAAAACATGCAAATTCTACAGACGGTGACCTGAGAATTGAATCCAGTCTTCAGCGCCGGGAGACAGCAGTACTAACCACTGTGCCACTGTGCTGCCCTAAGAGCTGGCGTATTCACCAGTGGTGCCAGGAAAAGCATTTCTCCACACAACGGATAGGGGAAATATATACTTCTCTCACCTAAAACCTTAGTAAGAAGCCTCAACAACTGGTTAAAGTCCAGCAGTTTTATTTGGAATCATGAGTTTTCACAGTGCTGAACTTCATCAGGTGAGTGGAGGTAGGTTCACAAATATGGCACATATAAACAAATACACAATTGCAAGGTAACTACAGATTGGAATTTCAAGAATGGTTGGAATGTGAGTCTTTACACGTAATCAAGTCTTTACAGGTACAGACAATACGAGTAGAGAGAGGTATAATCACAGGTTAAAGAGATGTGAATTGTCAATAGCCAGGACAATTAATAGAGTTTTGCAAACTCAGGCAGTATAGTGGGGGTTACAGATAGTGTGACATGAACCCAAGATTCCATTTGAGGCCATCCTCATGTGTGTGGAACTTGGCAATCAGTTTCTGCTCGGTTATTCTGTGTTGTTGAGGATCCTGAAGACTGCTTTGAAGAATGCTTACCCAAGGTCGGAGGCTGAATGCCCTTGACTGCTGAAGTGTTCCCCGACAGGAAGAGAATTGTCACGTAGTGCCCGTTCATGTGTTGTCATAGAATCTGCATGGTCTTGCTGATGTGTCAAGCCTCAGGACATTCTTTCCTACAACATATCAAGTAGACAACACTACTGTTGCATGAGTATGTACTATATACCTGATGGATGGTGTTCTCTCATGAGATGGTGGTATCCATACATGTGATCCGACACGTCTTGCAAAGATTGCTGAGGTAGGGTTGTGTGGTGTTGTGGTTGCTGAAGACTGGGTAGTTTGCTGTGAGCAATAGTCTGTATGAGAT
The DNA here is from genome assembly GCA_024679065.1 of Sphyrna mokarran. NCBI lineage: Eukaryota > Metazoa > Chordata > Chondrichthyes > Carcharhiniformes > Carcharhinidae > Sphyrna > Sphyrna mokarran. The sequence goes on along the minus strand of JAGIQG010000007.1, from coordinate 22,487,696 downwards.
TATGTGGTTGTTTCAAGGCAAGTAGTGGGTGTGTGGGGATGGCTTTGGTGTTCATCTTCATTGATGGCATGTTGAAGGCTCCAGAGAAGATGTCGTAGCTTCTCTGCCCAAGGGAAGTACTGGACGACGAAGGATATTCTGTCAATCATGTTGCTGTGTTTGTCTTCTGAGGAGATCAATGTGGTTTTTCACTGTGGCGCATTGGAACTGGTGATTGATGTGTTAAGCGCCATATCCTGTTGAGCATCATATCTTATGAGGGCGATGAGATCAGCTTCATATCTTATGAGGACATCCTTCAGCGTCTATAGGTTTCTGCTGCATTCCTCCTCATCTTAGCAGATCCTGTGTATATGAAGGGCTTGTCCCTGTGTAGGAGATGGCTTCTTTAATGTGTTTAAGGTAGTAACTGGAGAAATGGAACATTATGAAGTTATCTGCGGGCTTGCAATAGAGTGAAGTGCTGAGGAGACCGTCCTTGATAGAGACGCGTATGTCCAAGAATGTAACCGATTCCGGTTGTGTCCGTGGTGAGTCTGATGGTGGGATGGAACTTGCTGATGTCATCATGTAGTTGTTTCAGTGATTGTTCACCATGAGTCCAAAGGAAGAAAATGTCATTAATATGTCAAGTGTATAGCGTCAAATGAAGGTCCTGTGTGGTGAGGAGATCTTGTTCGAAATTGAGCATGAAAATGTTGCCATATTGAATGCACATTTGGTCCCCATGGCTGTTCCATGCATCTAGATGAAGAACTGATCATCAAAGATAAAGGTGGTGTGGTCTAGATTGAAGCCGATGAGTTGAAGAATTGTCTCTGCAGATGGGCAGGTGTCAGTGATAAGTGCTGAGGCTGTTGCAACAATGCTGTCAATGTGGGGATGCAAATAAACCTGTTGGACTTTAACCTGGTGTTGTGAGACTTCTTACTATTTCTCAAAGCTAATGGTGGCCCTGAAGTTAAGCTAAGTTAGGGGTATGAAAATCGTGCAGCTTTAACTTGGTTCCAGCCAATCTCTGCCTCTTTTTTATCATTCTAAAATTCAGACAGAGTTCAGGATAAGTGCCTCTTGCTTCAAACTCCCCACTTCAGATGTTCCCCACTGTCCATGTTTAAATTAAGTTGGATTCATAGCATGGCATCACCCAATACCAATCCTGCTACTTCTACGCCTTCTGCCTCCAATGAAGGTGTATTTACAGTGCCAAGGTATCAGGCTGGCTAAAGTGATGCCCCCTCAATTCTGATTTCCCCAACATGTGGAGCCATGGCAGCACTGTGACACAGTGATTAGTACTGTTGCTTCACAGCACCATGGACCCAGGTTCGATTGCCGAATTAGATCACTGTCTGTGTGGAGTCTTCACATCCTCCCCACATCTGTTTGACTTTCCTCCAGGTGCTCTCTTTCCTCCCACAGTTTGAAAGACATGCTGGTTAGGTGCATTGACCGTGCTAAATTCTCCCTCAGTGTACCCGAACAGACACCGGAGTGTGGCGGCTAGGGATTTTCACAGTAACTTCATTGCAGTGTTAACGTAAACTTACTTGTGACGAATAAATAGACTTTAGTTTTACATTTATTTTCCAAACTCAATATGATTCACGCTTCCTAGAAAAGATCATGGCCAGAGTTTTCTGGCTATTCGTACAGGCGGGATTTTCTGCTCCTGCTGTAGTGAATGGAAATTTGACTGAGTGCCAAATTCTCCGTCTTTGCTTATAGCGGCAACAGGATGTGAACGGCTGGAAAATTCTAGCCTATGAGTGTGCTGGACAGAGCAAGTAGAGAAAAACTGTCCTCCCTCATAAAAGGAGCAAGAGCAACAGATTTCAAGCGATTTTCAAAAGATGTGAGAAAAATCTTTTACATCTAATGAGTGGTCTGAAACGTATTGCCTGGCATGTGGAGGAATGCTCAATCAACGCAGTCACGAGGGCATTGCTCGAATAGAAACAATGTGCAGGATTAGGGAGAAAATTGAGGGGCTAGCACTAAGCCCTGATGCTCGCTTGGAGAGCTGGTATAGGCTTGATGGACAGAGTGGCCTCCCTCTGCACAATGACTATTCTGTGAAGATAGGCAGCAGTGTCGAAACATGCAACCGAATAGGCAGCAAAAAGCTCGGGATCACTAGAAGCACAACTTGTAGGAAACACTTTCCAATGGCCCTGTCCTAAATTCTGTCTCGTTCCTTGTGCGGATTTGTACATCACTGTTTAATTTAAAAACTGTAGCTTCATTTTTGGAGGATCAGGATGAAAAAATACAATTTAAAGATGTGAAGAATTTACATAGCAACTTTCCCAGCTTTAGAACATTGCAAAACATTTCATTATTCACCACAGAAGTACAATGATTATTATCTTACCAGCTAATGCAATAGCTCAGATGAAAACCGCAAGGTCCCACAAATATAAATAATCAGATATTTGTTTAGCTGAGGGATAATTCTTGGCTCGAATGCTGGGATTACTTCTGTGTTCATCTTTGAACATGGTAGTACGTGCTCAAGCTGCTAAACGGCCTACTCACGTTCCCATGTTTCTCGAGTGTACACCATTCAAGACCTTTATTCCAATCTGTTATCTTCCATAGATTGGATATTTCCACCTTTGAAAATTCCTCCAACTCCATTCAGACTGGTGTTAATTCATTTCCCCAAGCAATCTTTTCGATTTTCTCAAATTCTTCTCCAATAATAATGAAAAAAAAAACTGAACAACAAGCAAAGTGAAGAGCAGGACGCGGAAAGCTGTGAGAGTGTGAGTAAAATGCCTTTTTAAAATAAAGAATAACAGTAAATAGTTTTAAAATATACTAGTAAAGTGTTACAATGAGAGGATTCAGAGAAAAGAATAGTGGCAACTTGCCCCTCAACTCCCTCACACCAGGATCGTTGACCTCCAAGACCTCCCTAGGTCACCCCCAATATCCCTCTCCCATTAGTTCTCCCTTCCCCCCACCCAGATAGTCCCAATTTCCCCCCCAACAGTCTCAACACCATCTCCCCCCCCAGATCCTCCCTTATAGGCCCTGCCCCCTCGAGCCCACCAATTGGTACTGCCCTGATATCTGGTGGGCAGTGCCAAGGTGCCCCTTGGGCATTGCTAGTTTGCCCTTAGGCAATGCCAATCAGATAGAAGTCCAGATTAGAATAATGAAATCAGTTCTGTGCTAAGCTGATTACCCTGAAAATCTTGCTCCCGGAGATGCCTGGAAGTCATGGCACCCAGCAGCAAACCCACAAAATGGCTTCCGTTGTTGTCTCCATGCCCATTGTGCTGTGCACCGGTCTGGGAATCACCCTCATAAAACCATCAATTTGCCAAGTGTGATTTTGGTTAAAATTCTCGTAATAATTGCTTGGCCATCTGCAAATTGGACTTCTTGGACCCTTGGATGTATTCCATTGTGATCTGGTATCTCATCCTCTATCAAACTTACATGTAAAGTAATCCTTTTCTTCATCAAAATATGTTCAACTTGTGATCAATCACCTTTTAGTATCAACTGTTCTCTGATATTCTTTTCTTTAATAAGCACCATTAGAAAGTATGTAGAAAATATCGATAACCTTTTTGATTCTCATTGCAAGTTGCCACTTTTCTCTTCTCAGAATCCTCTCTTAATATTACCATTCCCATTTCATTGATATTTTTGATAATTATATATTGTTCTTCTTCATGTAAAAAATTCATCCCTGGTGAATTGAAGTTACTGGAGAGTACATTGACGCACGAAATCAAGGGTTGTGGTCATTTAGCCCATTTCGTCTGCACCAATTCTCTGAAAGAACATCCCAGCAGGCCCTTCCCTCCACTCTAACTCCACAAACCCATGCATTTATCTTGGCTAATCCATCTAACATACACATCATTTGGACTGTGTGAGGAAACTGGAGGAAGTCCACACAGACATAGGGAGAATGTGCAAATTCCACACAGACAATGGCTGGAATTGAACCCAGGTCCTGGGTGCTGTGAGGCACTAGTGCAAAACACTAGGCCGCCATGTTGCTCACAGTCACCATAGACAGGATGTAAAACCAGCATTGCACTTGATCATGCCCAGAAGGTCAAAACTGGCTGCTTTGTTTCAAGGCTTAATATAGTGTGACTATGTTCTAGAAAGTGGAAGAGTCACCAATGGGATATACCTTTTTAAGGAGGAAAACAGACTTTTGGTCAGTTACAATCCAGTTGGCTGAATGTTGCTAGTAAAGTGTAGACCATTCATCTAGATGTAGCTAAAAGTAGTCAGTGCAGATTTCGAAGTGGTTAATCACGTTTGACAATTTTCATAGGATTCTTTAATGAGGTATCAGAAGTGGTAAATAGGGGGCAGCAATGGATGAGTTTTTAGAATGCCTTTGACAATGTATAACACATCCCCCTGGAAGTCTTCCTCTGGAGGAATTCTCATCCACTACCTCAGGGACCTGGAGTGGGGGGTAGTGCACGCAGCAGTGATTAACCACTTTAAAATCTCTACTAACTGCTTCTAGCTATATTTGGGCTACACTTCTCAATATTAGAAATGTCCAGCCAACTGGATCGTAATTGGGCTCCCAAGAGGCCTGTTCTTTTTGCGATCTTGCGGAGTCCATGGACCATGTCTATGTTCAGTGTTGTAGACTGCACTCTCTTTTTTGGTTCCCTTATTTTTATTGACGTTTTGTTTGTTCTTCAGTCCCATGCTCCTGATGTACAGGCATCTGGTGCGGAGAAGGGGAGGGGGGCAGGGAAGGCGGAGGACTTCCTCGTGAACCTGCTCCTGGGCCTGACCAAACTTGCCATGAACAGATCCAAGCAGCAGGCCCCCAAGGGGGTCGTCTGGCCCGACTGTCTGTCCCTCTACCACGGCTACTTTTGCAGCCGGGTGTCCCTAGAGAGGGAATGTGTGTTATCCAAGGGTACCGTTGAAGCCTTCTGTGTTCATTGGACCCTGCAGTGGCTGTGGTGTATTATTGACTCTTTTAATCACTTTTTTAGTTTGACGTTTTAAGTTTCCTTTCGCTTTATTTCTTGTTTCAGGCAGTCCTTTTTTGGGGGGGCTGTCCCTCAGTTAATGCGATTTAATTTAATTGTTTGATCAAAAAGGTTGGCAATGTACTACACACAACATTAACAGACAATCCTTCAGGATATGAATTGAAGGAGAGCCAGGCTAGGAATAGGTAAGAGACAGAAAATGAATAGGAGTTCAGGACAGCTTTTTCAGAGTGTTTAGCATTGGATAGTGCTTTTTCACAGGGTTCAGGGACCACTTTTGGCCACTGTGCAAAGTTTGGTTGTGGTTCTAGTGGGAGTAGGGTCATAATTTGCTAAAGTTACCTTATTAACAAAACAATTTGCAAAAGAAAATTGATAAGTTGGAGCAATGGACTAAAAAATGGAACTCAATACAAGGAAATGAGAAGTGATATATTTAGGTAAAACAATAAGAATAGAAATTATACTCTAGCTGGTGTAACCTCAGTTCTGCAGATAATGTGAAATTGAGGGTTTAGATTCATAAATTCAAGTCATAAATTAATGGGATTCTAATATTTATCGCAGAGGATGCATCAACATCTCTATTTCTCAGAAGACTAAAGAAATTTGGCATGTTAGTTACAATTTTCACCAACTTTTTACAGATGCACCAGAGAAAACATTTTCTCTAGTTGTGTCACAGCTTGGTATGGCTCCTGCTCTGCCCAAGACCGCAAGGAACTACAAAAGGTTGTGAATGTAACCCAATCCATAACACAAACCAGCCTCCCATTCATTGACTTTGTCTACATTCCCTGCTACCTCAGCAAAGCAGTCAGCATAGTTACGGACCCTATTCACCCCTGACATTCTCTCTTCCACTCTCTTCCGTCAGGAAAAAGATACAAAAGTCTGAGGTCACGTACTGACTGACTCAAGAACAGCTTCCTTCCTGCTGCTGTCAGACTTTTGAATGGACCTACCTCACATTAAGTTGATCTTGCTCTACATCCAAGCTATGGCTGTAACACTACATCCTGCACTCTCTCATTTACTTCTCTATGAACCGTATGTTTTGTGCACAAGAAATAATTCTTTTCACTGTATATTAATACATGTGACAATAATAAATCAAATCAAATCAAATAAAACTCAAGAGACAATGTTGAGCCTTCACAAAATCCAGCTGAAATCTCCATCAGAGAGCTATCAACCCCTGCACAATGAGGAGGATTATTGAGGCATTAACGAGCAGACAATGCAGCTTCATAAAAATACTGAAACCAAAAGAGAAAATGCTCAAAAATCTCAGCAGGTCTGGTGGTACCTGTAAGGAGAGAAATGAGCTGATAAGAACATAAGAACATAAGAAATAGAAGCAGGAGTAGACCATCCAGTCCCTCCAGCCTGCCCCGCCATTCAATAAGATCATGGCTGATCTGTGGTGGTTCAGTTCCACTTTCCTGCTTTCTCCCTGTAACCCTTAATTCCCTTGTCAATCAAAAGACTATCCACTCTTGACTTGAACATATTCAGCGAGGAAGCCTCCACCACCTCATCAGGCAAAGAATTCCAAAGATTCACCACCTTTTGTGTGAAGTCCAAATGACCTTTTGTCAGCTGAAGATCATACATTTCTCATTAGAACAATGCAATTAATGAGGAGAGAAGACAAAGATGTTTAAAATTATGAAAGAATGTACAGGTCAGTTAAAAACAGACTGCTTGCAGTAAGTTGAGGAGTCAACAGGTCTATAATGTAATCCATAGTACATGGGTCTCATTGTAATGTTGACCATGTAGAATCCTTGAAAGAGATATGGGTATCTTCAGCCAGAACAGGGCTGAGGAGAATAACCTTGATTTCTTGACCAGCTTATGCACAAAATTTATCATCACTGACTTCAAGCCTCAGGAAAAATAATCACTTTAACAAGATCCAGTGATGACTTTCATCTGGTGAGCCCTGCCCCAGCACAGTGATCAGAAACTTCACAAGGAGCAGGGAGAAGAATGGAGGGGGAGTGAAGGGCACACAAACTAAAGGAAGAAACAAGTTTTAAAGCTAAAGTTTATTTATTAGTCACAAGTAGGCTTTCTTTACACTACAATGAAGCTGCTGTGAAAATCAACTACAGCACTGGTTTACGAACACAGAGAGAATTTAGCATGGCCAATGCACCGAACCCACATGTCTTTGGGTTGTGGGAGGAAACCGGAGCTCCCAAAGGAATACATGCGGACTTAGGGAGAACGTGCAAACTCCACACAGACAGTGACCCAAGTCGGAGAACTATCTGAATATTGAAGTCAGTTTTATGAAGGCTGCAGATTCCTGGTTGATGTGGATTGAATGCTCTGGTTGTGTGCCTCATTCTCAAGCCTGCTGAGTAAAAATAATCAGCAGTGAAAACCTCCCAAATACTACCCTCTCCAGGAAGAAAGTGAACCAACCAACAATCTTCTCCCAAAGAGATCTTTGTTAGTTGCTTATGCAGTTGCATTTCCCATTTGAGTGTCAGGTTGTATTTATTAAATTTCACTGTAATTGTTTTCTGCAGCTTCTTTTGATAGATACATATAATCAATTAAATCCCTTGCCATAAACTTGCAGCTTGACGAACGTGTTGCTAGCTCAAAGTGTCAAGTGCATTTATCACAAAGGCACAAAACAAGCCTGTGATTTTTTTTTAGCCCTGATTCATTTATCTCATGGTAGCATCGAAAGCAAAAACAAAAGCAAGGATTATAGCCACATTCTATTATTGATATAAAGCATGGACATCAACCAAGTATCAACTTGGGAATTAGTCTCAATGGTGAAAATAACAAGTTGTCTGATCTGACTGTGTAAAAGCCAAGCCTATATGTTCAAAATGCAGACTCATCAACACTTAGAAAGAGAACGGACAAATTAACATGCCAGGCTGGCATGGCGACACAGTGGAGGGTGGCATAGTGGCACTATGATTAGCAGTGCTGCTTCACTGCACCAGGGACCTGGGTTCAATTTCCGGCTTGGGTCACTATCTATAGGGAGCCTGCATGTTAACAAAGAACAGTACAGTATAGAAACAGGCCCTTCAGCCCACCAAGTCTGTGCTGACAGAGATGCCTCTCAAATCTAATATTTTCTTGCCTCCACATTGTGCCATATCCCTCTATTCCCTGCCTATTCGTGTGTCTATCAAGATGCCTCTTGAACATCGTTGTAGAATCTGCTGCCACCATATCCTCCAGCAGTATGTTCCAGGCATGTTCCACTCTCTGTGTGAAACGCTTGCCCCTTACATCGCTTTTAAACATCACCCCCCCTCTCATTTCCAACCTGTGCCCCCAAGTAATTGACCCTTTGACCTCAGGAAAAGGACTCTGTCTATCCACTCTATTCAAGCTTGTAAACTTCTTTCAGGTCCCTCATCATCCTCCAACATTCCAGTGAAAACAATCCAAGTTTATTTAACTTTTCTCCAGGGATGTTTGCTCTGGTTTCTGTGTGGGTTTCCTCGGGGTGCTCCTGTTTCCTCACACAGTCTGAAAGATGTGCTGGTTGATGTGCTTGATGTCCCCATCCAATACACCACCATGACATCACCATCTCCTTCAACCTCTCCCCCTACCCCCACATCCCCCCCAATCATCTGACCCATCATACCCACTTGCCTTACGCACTCACATTTTCCCCTGTCAAAGTGGCTGGGACCTTTAAACTTATCTGTTCTACAGCAATTATTGCTGCCAAAAAATGATGGGCAAGATTTTTCCACTCTGAACATAAAACATAGTCCAGCACAGTACAGGCCCATCGGCCCTCGATGTTGTGCCGAGCTTTCTCTGAAACCAAGATCAAGCTATCCCACTCCCTATCATTCTGGTGTGCTGCATGTGCCTATCGAATAACCACTTGAAAGTTCCTGAAGTGTCCAACTCCACTATCATGGCAACTAGTCCATTCCACACCTCATGTGCTTAACCCAAAACCAGAAAATCCTGCCTGAGGTCAATGGATCTTTGCGTGGTCTACTCCCAATCTTCCTCCCCCACCCCCCCATCTATCCTGCCCCACTGTTGGCCTACTACAATTCCTGCGGTGGGCAGGATGGAAAAATTCCCTGCCCTTCCCTGCGTGTCTTCAGTTGTCTCGACATTGCTGCATTGCACTGGAAGGAGACCCGAGCTCGTACGCTTCATTTTTTTCAGCAGATCCAAAGTCAGAGATCCAAGTGAGACATCTGCAGCTCCATTCTGGTGTAAATTAAAAGGAGCAGAGGAATTATAATCCTAATTCAGCTGGCGCCATTCCCTGGAAGTCCAGAGCCAATAACTGACAGATTTCTTCCCACAGTTCAAAGATGTGCGGGTAAGGTTGATTGGCCTTGCTAAGATTGACCCTAGTGTCAAGGGGATTAACAGGGTGAATATATGGGATTTCAGGAATAGTGTCTAGGTCAGATTGTGGTCAGTACAGACTCGATGGGCTGAATGTCCTTCTTCTGTACTGTAGGGATTTTCTGATTCTATGGGATCTAAACAGAATTCTTTTTGTTTTATTCATTCATGGCTTGTGATGTCCCTGGCTCAGTCAGCATTTATTGCCCTAGAGGTAGCTGGAAGGGATCTAAGGAGGATCTCTGATGCTGTGTAAAGGAGCCTGAAACTTAGCTATCTGCTGAAGTGAAAGCACGCACAGCAACAATGCAATATTGCAAACAATGCAAATGTTGTTCGCAAGCTGTCATAGAATCATAAAAAAATGAAAGCAGGATTAGGCCATTCAGCCCTTCGAGCCTACTCCACCAATTCATTTTAATCATGGCCAATCATTACATTCCACCCCCTGATCCCACATTCCCCCCATACCCCTTGATTCCTTTAGCCCCAAGAGCCATATCTAATTTCTTTTTGAAATTACCCAACATTTTGGCCTCAACTACTTTTCTCAAACTATGAGCCCGAGTCAGAGTCAAAATGGAGACTGATAGAGGTCTACAAAGTTAAAAGAGAGATATACACAAGGTGGGTAGTCAGAGGTTTTTTCCAAAAGTGGAAGAGTCAATTAGAAGGGGACACAGGTTCAAGGTGAGTCATCCAAACCTGTGTGTAGAAAGACCTCAACAACACTCAGGCTTGGGCTGATAAATGGGAATAACATTGACAGCGTACTGCTGATCAGCTCCAGCTTGACAGAAGCTAACCATGTGTCTTTGAATACCTTGTCTGAACCATACCATCAAGATCTTGGGATTACCATTAACATATTGGGGTTATCATAACTGGACCAGAAATAGAAATATCATGGCTACAAAAACAAATCAAAGGATGGGAAATCTGCAGTGAGCAACCTACTTCTTAACACTGAAAGCATATTCATGGTCTACAAGGTGTATGTCAGGAGTTCAATAGATTGCTCTTCATTTGTCTGGGTGAGTGAAACTTTGACAACACTTTATCCAGGATAAAGGAGCCCATTTGACTGGCATCCCATCCACAACATTAAATATTCACTCTCTCCATCACCGGCACTCAATGTAACGTCCACAAAATGCAACACAGCAACTTGTCAACTCTCCAACACAGTACTTTCTAAACATGCCACTACTAACAATGAGAAGTTCAAGAGCAGCAAGTACAAAGCGACACCACTATCTGCAGGCTACCACCCCCCCCCCCACCCCCCCACCCCCAAAGCCCACAAAGCCATATAATCCTGACTTGGAACTGTTCATTACTGGAACTAGTCACCATTCATTCACTGTCACTTATTCAAAGGTTTGCAACTCACTCTCTACTAGCACTGTGGGTGTACTTAGAACAGAGGGACCTCAGCAGTTCAAGAAGACAGCTCACCATCACCTTCTCAAGAGCAAGTAGAGATGGCCAACAAACGTTGGTCTAGCCAGCGATTCCCACATACTGTGGAAGACTAAACAAATAAAAATTGAACATCAATGTTCAATGCATAATACGAGAAGACGGTAATGGAGATCAAACTACAAGGAAGCATATTTTGTGAAGATTAGATTTGATTTGATGTATTATTGTCACATGTATTAACATACAGAGAAAAATATTGTTTTCTGCACGTCGTCCAGAAAAAGCATACCATTCATAGAGATAGAAATGAGACAGTGCAGAATGTAGTGTTACAATCATAACTATCATGTAGAGAAAGATCAACTTAATGCATGGTAGATCTATTCAAAAGTTTGACAGTAGCAGGGAAAAAATTGTCCTTGAGAGGGTTGGTACGTGGCATCAGGCTTTTGTATCTTTTTCCCAATAGAAGGAGGTGAAAGAGAGCACATCCGGGGTGCGTGGGGTCCTCAATTATGTTGGCAGCTTTGCCGAGGAAGTGTAGACAGATTCAAAGTACAAAGGATAAAGAAAATTACAACATAGGAACAGACCCTTTTGCCCTCCAAGTCTGCAATAACCATGCTGCCCAACTGAATAAAAACCACCACCCTTCCGGGGAAATATTCCTCTATTCCTATCCTTATTCATGTATTTGTCAAGACATCCTTTAAAAGTCACAATTGTATCTGCTTCTACTATCTCTCCCGGCAACGAGTTCCAGGCACCTCTACTCTCTGTGTAAAAAATCTGCCTTGTACATCTCCTTCAAACCTTGCCCTTCGCACCTTAAACCTGTGCCCCCTAGTAATTGACTGTTCTATTCTGGGAAAAAGCTTCTGATAATCCATTGTGTCCACACTCCTCATAACCTTGTAAACTTCTATCAGGTCAGCCCTCAACTTCCATCGTTCCAGTGAGAACAACCTCTCCTTATAACTGATGCTCTCTATATCAGGCAACATCCTGGTAAATCTTTTCTGTGCTCTCTCCAAAGCCTCCATATCCTTCTGATAGTGTGGCGACTAGAATTGAACACTATACTCCAAGTGCAGCCTAACTAAGGTTCTACAAAACTCCAAAATGACTTCCAATTTTTAAACTCAATACCCCAGCTGATGAAGGCAAGCATGCCATATGCCTTCTCGATTTTCTTTTCCATCTGCATTGCCACTTTCAGTGACCTGTATACTTGTACACCCAGATCTCTTTCCCTATCAATACTCTTAAAGGTTCTGCAATTTACTGTATATTGCCTATTTGTATTAAACCTTCCAAAATGCATTACCTCACATTTGTTCAGATTAAATTCCCTCTGCACCTCTCTGCCCAAGTGTCCAACCAATTTATATCCTGCTGTATCCTCTGATGGTCCTTGTTGCTACCTGCAAATCCACCAACTTTTGTATTATCCATAAACTTACTAATCAATCCAGTTACATTTTCCTCCAAATCATTTATATGTATTACAAGCAGCAAAGGCCCTAGCACTGATCCCTGAGGAATGCCACTTGTCACAGCCTTCCATTCAGAAATGCACCCTTCCACCATCTCTTTGGATGGGATAGGAGGCTGGCTTGTGTGATGGAGATGTCACATATCAATATTCCATTTCAAATACAGTTATTTATGGAATAGAGCAATTGCGATAAAATACTTGTGGATGTATCATGTCGCACAAGTTTATTTTTACTGGTTTCTAATCTTCATCCTAATTATGCCCCTCATGGGTAATTGCAAGTTTTCCCTTCATCTTGCAGAATCTCTGTGTACTGGAACCTGTGTTGTCCAGTTTTAGTGCTTATGAATGGCACTGTGTAGTTTGAACCAAACATTTAATTCCCAAAGTGGTTATCTTATTGTGGAAGTATTCTGTTGAATTTCTAAAACCAAAACTGCAAGCTTAGCTGGTTGTCAGCAGAACTCAATCATTATTTAAATCAAGAAAGCTTTCAGCTCGCTTTCCCATCATAGATCAAGGGGTAGAAATTTGCTTCTGCTCATTGCCAGCATAGTTAGGGTGGAAGGATTGAATCTTAAACCTAGAGAGGCCTGAAGCTATGCTGGTATTGTAAGCAGTTTGGAATATTGTGAGCAATTGTGGGGCCTGTATCTAAAGAGGGATGTACTGGCCTTGGAAAGGGTCCAGAAGAGGTTCATGAGAACAACCCCAGGAATGAAAGGCTTGATGTATGAGAAATGTTTGAGGACTCTGAGTCTGTACTCGATGGAGTTTAGAAGGATGGGGGGTGGGGGGGAATCTCTTTGAAATTTATAGAACACTGAAAGGCCTGGACAGAGTGGACGTGGGGAAGAGGCTTCCACTAATAGGAGAGACTAAGCTCCAAGTGCACAGCCTCAGAGTAAAGGAATGAACCTTTAGAACTGAGAAGAGGAAGAACCTCCTCAGGCAGAGGGTGGTGAATCTGTGGAAATTCATTGTCACAGAGAGCTGTGGAGGCCAGGTCAGGGCTGGAGTAGCCCCCAGGTAAGTGGTCAAGAGAAATAGGAAGGGGAGTAACAAGGATAGAGAGAAACTGGAAAGGGTTTTGATCAAATTGGAAAGGAGTACAAAGGAATCATTAAGCAAGGAAGAGACTGGCATTGGGAGGCTTTGAGGTAAATGCAATAGGCAGGCTTAGTGGTTTTAATGGTTTTCAGCAATGTCCCACATGGATATAACATGTTGTCTGGGGGTGCACTCCGAAAGGTTTCACATTCAGTAAACTATTTTTTAATCACTTCACGAAAAATCTTTCAAACTCTAAAGAGTGTCCAAAGCAAATCTGGTTCTTGAGCTAAAATTACTGCTTATCCCCTGCTTGTCACTGGATACCATCTTGGAGATGCCAGCGTTGGTTGGGGTAAACACAGTATGAAGTCTCACCACACCAGGTTAAAGTCCAACAGGTTTATTTGGTATCAAAAGCCACTAGATTTTAGAGCGCTGCTTCTTCGCCATGGGGGTTACAGATAGTGTTTCATAATGTGATAGCCAAGTTCCGCACACATGAGGATGGCCTCAACTGGGATCTTGGGTTCATGTCACACTATCTATAACCTCCATGACTTGCCTGGGCTTGCAGAACCTCACTAACTGTCCTGTCTGGAGACAATATGCATCTCTTTAACCTGTGCTTACGTCTTTCTCCACTCCCATTGTCTGTACCTTTAAAACATGATTACCTGTAAAGACTTGCAATCCAACCTTATTTTGTAAATTGAGTTTGTGTCTTTATGTGCCCTGTTTGTGAACAGAACTCCCACTTATCTGATGAAGGAGCAGCACTCAGAAAACTAGTGGCTTTTGCTACCAAATAAACCTGTTGGACTTTAACCTGGTGTTGTAAGACTTACTACTGTGCCATCTTGGTAACAGTGTTGACACTTGTGCTAGGATCCCAATCCTCTTGACTAGGGGGTAATTTAGTATGGCCAGTCAACCTAATGAGGGAGGAAACCGAAGCACTCATTTCAGAGGGTAGTTGAAAATCAATCATGTTGCTGTAGCTCTGGAGTCACACGTAGGCCAGACCATCAAGAGGACCATTAAACATCCATTTAAGTTCCCCACTTGTACTTATTAAGATGCAGCAGAATGATTCTTTCGCACTAGTGAATGGAATGAGTAGAGGGCATAAAGTTTAATCATCCTCTTCATGACAAGTTCACTCACATTAACTTTGCAGCTCAAGGTCGTAAATACAACACAGCGCTGAATGAGAATATACCTCAGCATTGTAGTCGATAGTGTTTGACCCAACATCCTCGCTGAACAGAACCAACTGTTTGAGGTTCAAGAAGCTGCCACTAAGGCTGCTGCACAAGGTTGTGTATGAATGTCAGTGATGTCAGGTACACAGACTGTACACCTCGATGATTGGCCAATTGAAACAACACAGGCAGAGTACAGATTGAAGCTGCACTGAACCAGCCAATGCTTGTAAATCCAAAACAACATACTGCTCAATATGATTCCGCCATTGGACAGCACTGGTTGAACAATCTGGAGTGCGCTACATTAACAACCAATTCAAGATATCAGTTGAGCCCATAATGGCTCATTTATGGCTAAATGGTATTACTGCTAGACTGTTAATTTAGAAACACAGCTAAAGTTCTGGTGACCTGGGTTGAAATCCCACCATGGGACAAATGGTGGCATTTGAATCCAGCTAAAAAAAGTCTGGAATTAAGAATCTACTGATGACCTTTATCAATTGTCAGAAAAGCCCATCAGGTTCATTAATGTCCTTCAGGGAAGGAAATCTGCTATCTTTAGCTGGTCTGGCCTACATGTGACTCCAGAGTCACACCAATATGGTTGATTCACAACTACCCTCCAAGGGCAACTAGGGATGGGCAATAAATACTGGCCAGCCAATGATGTCCAAGAATGAGTTCAAAAACAATTATGCCTTCCTAGAAACAAATTGTGCCTTTTTTTGAATTGACTTGGACCTTCATAGAATCATAGATACCCCACAGTGGAGAAGGAGGCCATATAGCCCATCAAGTCTACATCAACAATAATCCCACTTTGGCCCTATCCCCAAAACTCCACAAATACCCCTGACTAAGGGGCAATTTAGTATGGCCAGTCAACCTAATGTGAAAGGAAACCAAAGCACCCATTTCAGAGGGTAGTTGAGAGTCAACGACATTGCTGTGGCTCTAAAGTCAGACGAGGTAAGGAGCAGATTTCCTTTGCAAAAGGACATTAATGAACCAGGTTTTACTGACAATCAACAATGGTTTCATGGTCATCAGTAAATTCTTAATTCAAGATTTTTTTTTATTTATTCAATTGCCACCATCTGAGGTGACAGGATCTGAGTCCAGGTCACCAGAACATCAGCTGAGTTTCTGGATTTCTGGATGAACAGTCTAGCGATAACACCATTAAACCTTCAGCTCTCCCACATAATGGGCATTCACAATATTTTAATGTATTGAAATGGTATTCTCAACACGATGTAGTGGGAAATGCATACCGCTATTCATGGCAGGAAAGGATGATCCCAACTTGTTTTTATACCAATGGAAAACTAATTTTTACTCTCCCGCAATTTCTTCTCCCACCCACCAGCTATTACCCCTGCCAGAGACAGATTTGGAAAATTCAGGCTTATGAATCAATGGAACAAAGCACAGTGCAGGCAATGGAACAGCAACTAATTAAGAGAAAAATGTCAATCAAGTTTCTGAAAATCGTTTTGGAAGCCAATTCATGTGGAAATATTCTAATGATTCTTGAAATGGCTGAGACCGCAGAACCATATAAGGAGTCATCAGCAGAACTGATTTACTGAACTACATACCTGAAGGAGTGCATTTATATCACAGCATGAAACTCACATCTGAAACAAAAACTTATCATTGCGTTTGGGGTGTAGCGAGGTAAGGCTCAAGCCCAGGTTAGTGAACTAACAAGGATTTATGAGCAGAATAACTATACACATTACAGTGCAAGGAGAAAGGTTTTAGCTTCACAGTTCATTGTGATTCATCATATTATCTTCTCATATTTCTATTGTCAAACTCAGTGGAGGTCAGCCAGTCTTCTCTTCATAGAATCCCCACAGTGGTCCATGAAGTCTGCACCAACAATCCCACTAGGCCCTACTCCTGTAACCCTTTATATTTAACCTACTAATTCCCCTAACACTAGAGTTACTTAAATGGTCAACCAACCTAATCCACACATCTTTGGACTGTGGGAGAAAACCAGAGCACCTAGAGGAAACCCACACAGATACAGGGAGAATGTGCAAGCACCACACAGACAGTGACCTGAGGCCAGACTTGAACCCGGGTCCCTGGCAATGTGAGGCAGCAGCGCTATCCAGCGTGCCATCTATACTCTCTTGGTCCAAGGGTATGTCCAGAAATACTCACCATTCCCAGAACAGATAAGGATAGCAGATTTGGTGAACTTTAACATTTTCACAACAATTGATGATAGTTTTGTGGGCACCATCACTGAAACTAATGCAGTTAGTTTGCAGACTTTGTCAATTGAATTTAAATTTCACTGGCTGTGGCGGGACTTGATCCGGTTTTCCCCAGCCTGGAAATCTGGATTGCTTGTCCGTGAATCTCTTTCCCCTTGATTAAATCTTTTGAGTCACCTCAGGGTTTTCTCTGCTCTAAAGCTACTGCATAATTGTGAGTTGACGTAGTGGTTATGTGTTGATAGTTGATTTAACATAAACTGAACCAACTTGTGCAACTCAAATGTCTCACCTCTTCTCTTCAGTAAGTGTTAGCTGTGTGCAATTGACAGACAGCTCATTAGATAAAAACAAATACAGATTCTCCCCTCGCTCAATATATTGGCCAGATTGTGCGCTTCTGGGATTTCTCATTCCCTGAGTTATTTTACTGAGTTAGTGGTTTACTAATCGCAGCTGATAGGTAGGATCTCTGGGGCATTTGAATAAAACTTTACTGTCAGTACATATTTGGTTGAGAAATAATCAAAACACTGAAGCTTTTCTGTTTGATTTTCTGCAACTGTAAATCCCATTGAAAAATTGGACAGTTTAATGCCAGTTTTAAAGGTGCTATCCCAGCTGCCTGGTGGTATGGAAGATGGGGATGGACACTTCCATCAAAAATGGACATGGCAATATCTTGGAAAAGTAATTGGCTGCGATAAACTAACTGACCTTGGCTCCACAACCAAACACAAGGTTAAACAAAATGAAGGACCATCCTGCACTAGTACTACCATCACAGCCGGTGGCACAGTGGTTAACACTGCTGCTTCACAGTACCAGCTACCTGGGTTTGATTCCCACTTTGGGTCACTTGTCTGTGCAGGGTCTGCACATTCGCCCCACGTAGATTTCTTCCAGTTTTCTCCCACAGTTCAAAAAGTGTGCTGATTAGGTGCATTGGCCATGCTAAATTCTTCTTCAGTGTAACTGAGCAGATACTGGAATGTGGTGACTTGGGAATTTTGCACACCATCTCCATTGCAGTGTTAATGTTAACCTACATGTGACACTAATCAATAGACTTTGAACTTTTAAATTTCAAAGCAGCATGAAGTAATTATGAGTTGGTTACTCAATCTTTTTTTTATGCCGATAATAAATCCAGGGGCAGGATTTTATGGTCTCACTCAAGTGAAACAGGAAATTCCGGCCCAAGGTGAGGAGATTTCCATTGTCGAATGCTATCCCCATGACGGGCAAGGTGGTAAAGTTCTGGCCTAGGAGTCAGCTGTAAAGGAACAATGTCTTATTGCACAAAATAAAGTAAAGCAAAAACTGCAAGCCTGTGGTGAACACAACAGGTCCCAACTGGGAAATGGAATATGGACCCACTCAGAGCTCTGCTTCATAAAGTATTCTATATATAAGCTCCACCTGGTTTGTCAATTACCAGTCCCTAGGGAGTTCATATATTGTGTCGGACTTTATGATTCCCCATGAAAGTCATTGGGGTTATCGCATTCTCTGGCTGCTGGTGCAACTCTCTGCGTCTTTGGACGGTTCCCCTACTTGGTGGTACTTTTTCTATGCTACAGAAAGT
This sequence comes from Sphyrna mokarran, assembly GCA_024679065.1. Classification (NCBI taxonomy): domain Eukaryota; kingdom Metazoa; phylum Chordata; class Chondrichthyes; order Carcharhiniformes; family Carcharhinidae; genus Sphyrna; species Sphyrna mokarran. Next base: position 22,469,322 of record JAGIQG010000007.1, on the reverse strand, counting down.
AGCCTGGCTGATCTTGCAGTCTTTTCCTGTAATTTTAAATGTTCCAGACATGAGAGTGCCAGTCCATCTAATGGGATTTACACGTGGCTATAGAAATGTGAGAGGTAAAGAAGACTAGGACAAGCTGCTTGAGGAAGGAATTGGAGGAAAGTGAACACTGAATCGAAGGCCAGAAGGAATGTACAAACATGCTCGTCCAGAGCAGGTGTAGACCATTCTGCCCCTCAAGCCTGCTCGACCATTCCATAATGGATCTGATTGTGGCCTCAACTCCGCTTTGCATCCAACCCTTTACCCTTTTGATTCTCTTGTCAACCAAGAAACTATCTAATGCAGCCTTCAAAGTGTTCAATGACTCTGCCTCCACAGGTCTTTGAGAAAGAGAGTTTCACAGCTTAATAACCTGAGAGAGAAATAAATTGTTCTCATCTCTGTTCTAAATGGGAGACCCCAAATTTTTCAACTGTCTCCCTTCATTCTGGTTTCACCCGTACAGGGAAATATCCTCACAGGATCCATTCTGTCAAGAACCCTCAGAGTCTTATATATTTTGATAAAATCACCTTTAATTCTTCCAAACGCCAATGGATACAGGCCCAACCCGAATAAACCTTTCCTCATAGGATAGCCACAGCATCATCCATCCCTGGAATCAGTCAAGTGAATATTCTCTGAACTATTTATAATGCAGTTATCTTCTATATAAATGAGTAAACTGTATACATAACTCTAGATATAGCCTCATTAATACCCCACACAACATCCTAACTTTTATAAAAGCAAAATACTGCATATTCTGGAAATCTAAAATGAAGTAGAAAGTGTTTGAGAAGCTCAGTGATGGGGGAGGTGGGGGAGAAGCAATCTTGAGCTGGGTTCACCTTCTGTGCAAATGCCAGTGTGGCTCAAGATCCAGAAGTCGGCAGCAAGATTGCAGTTTCAGATATTCCCACTTCTTACCAATGATTTCATCGGGTTCACAGCCATTTAGGTACTTTAAATGAATTTGAATAACATTTAATATAATTAATCTGCCCCCTACCTCTGCCATATATTGACACCATGCTAATGTGATGGAATGTTGGCATGATTTACCACACGTACACGCAGACACAAACCTGCCCCACTCCCAGAAGAGAGGGACGTGTACAGGTATTGTCTTGGCACTGTCTGGTTGGCACCATTCCCCAGCCTGTGCCAAGGGGGTGAGCCTCATGGGGGAGTTGGGGACCTTCGTTCAGATTTGCGTGTGAGCAGGAAGTGGACAGAGGAGCAGGCGAAAAAGTCCATCCGATTCACTAATGTCCTTTTGAGGATGAAACCTTCAACCCTTATCTGGTCTGGCCTACGTGTCATTCAGAGCCACAGCAATTTGGTTGACTCTTGACTGCCCTCTGAAATGGCCTAGCAAGTCACTCGAGAAGGCAACTCATCACCATCTTCTCAAGTGCAACTAGGTATGGGCAATAAATGCTGGCCAGCTGGTAACACCGATGTCCAACAAATGAATAAAAATAAACCTCAGGATTTTGAAGTATTTCACCCTTCAAGTAATACAATGCTTTTTTTCTGTCCTTCCTGTCAGAGTTGATAACTTCTCATTTTCCCAGTTTATCCTCCTTCTTCCAGATTTTTGCCGAATCAATCAACTTGCCTATATCTGCCCACAACTTCCTTATGCCCTCTTCACAGTATTCTTTCCCACCTAGCTTTGTGTCATCTGCAAATTAGCCATCATCCCTTCTCTCCTTTCAGTTAAGACAATAAAGTTGGAGCTCCAGCACTGATCCATCCGAGACTTTACTGGTAACATTCTATTTAATGAGAAAATGATCTATTTGGACATATTATTCTGGCATTGACCTCAATACTAATTCCTCATCATCTGTCTAGATAGCTTCTGGATGTCTTTCCTCCAGCCCATTGCTTTCACCAAGGCCTCCAGTGCATTGTTAGATAGTAGTGACACATGCTATCTTGCGCGTTCAGCCATTTGTCAAAGTAATGCAATGTTGATTCAGTTTTCCAATAATTCTCATGGCCTCTTGTAGCAATCATGCACCTCCTGTTTATAAGATGACATTACTTTTAGCAGACACTCAAGCTATAGGATAATCATGAGCAGAGAAGATAATGTTGGCTGTATGCAACAACAATATAAAGCAACAGGCAGTGCAAATGTAAGTGTATAACAAATGAATCCAGGTTAATTGCACAATGGGATCCTTTGCAATGCCCAGTCTTGGGCTGACAAGTGGCAAGTAACATTCACGCCACATAAGTTCCAGTCAATGGCTATCTTTAATAAGAGAGGATCTAACCAACACCCTTGACGTTCAATGGCATTACCAATGTTGAATTCTTCATTGTTGAATCCTCCACAATCAACATCTTGGGGATTGCCGTTGACCAGAAGCTGAACTGGATGAGCCATAACTACTGTGGCTTCTAGACCCAATCAAAGACTAGGAATTCTATTACAAATAACTCACTCCTGATTCCCCACCAGGCAAAGTCAGGAGTGTAATGGAACACTCTCCACTTGTCTGGATGAGTGCCAAGTTCCAATATCTCTTGACACCATCCAGGACAAAGTAACTCTATCCCTTCCACAAACATCTAATCCCTCCACCACCCAGTATGCAGTGGCAGCCATGTGTACCATCTACAAGATGCACTGCAGGACTTCACCAATTTTCTATAGGTAGCACCTTCTAGACCCAAGACCACTACCATCTAAAGGGACAAGAGTAGCAGGTATTTGGGAATACCACTATCTGGAGATTCCCCTCCAAATCACTCACTATCTTGACTTGGAAATATATCTCTGTTCCTTCATTGTCACTGGGTCAAAATCCTGAAATTCCCTCCCTAACAGCACTGTGAGTGGGCCTATACGTGAGGGAGGCAGCGATTCAAGAAGACAGCTCATCACCATCGTCTGTGGAATAATTCAGGAAGGGCAATAAATATTGGCCTAACCAGTGACAACAACATCCTATAAATTGATTTTTAAAATATTCGGGGATGATCCAACATAACGCTTAAGTCTTACAGTGACATCTGCTGACGAGTTCATGTAAATAACTGGTAGATGACTGAGGGATCAGACTTAAGCTGCAAAATCTTCCAGTGTTGAAGAACCTGCTGAATATTGCATTGACGTGTGTATGACATATAGACAATAATCATGTCCAGTTCGTGATTTTGGGTGGGATTTTTCTCCTTCTCCGTGGTGTGTCTCGCAGGGGCAGGAGGTGGTAGCCCTACACTGGCAGCAAGATCTTATGATCTTGCTGTTGTCAATGGTATTTCCTTTTGAAGGCTCCCTCTCAGCGCCAGGAGATCCAAGGAGGGGGATGGTGGTGCACTGTCAGCAGGGCTTAAGGTCCAGCTGGCATGAAAAGGCAGCAAGATTTTGGCGTTTGACTTCCATGAGTTACATAAAACATAGAACATAGAACACTACAGCACAAACAGGCCCTTTGGCCCACAAGTTGCGCTGATCATATCCATTTACCTAATCGAAACATATAAGATGATTAGAGGTTTAGATAGGGTGGACAGTGATAGCCTTTTTCCTAGGATGGAGAAAGCTAGCACGAGGGGACACAGCTTTAAATTAAGGGGTGATAGTTATAGGACGGATATCAGAGGTAGGTTCTTTACCCAAAGGGTGGTTCGGGAGTGGAATGCCCTGCCTGCAGCAGTTGTAGATGCGCCAAGTTTGGTGGCGTTTAAGAGGTTAGTTGATAAGTATATGGAAGAGAAGGGAATGGTTTAGTTTGGAGGGGCATTGCTTTTTATATTGGTCGGCGCAACATCGAAGGCCGAAGGGCCTGTTCTGTGCTGTAATGTTCTATGTTCTATGTTCTATACCTACTAGGCCATAGAACTACCTGTAACTCCCAATCCCATTAAATCCCATGTACTCATCCAGAAGTCTTTTAAAAGACCCCAGAAAGTTTGCCTCCACCACCACCAATGGCAGCCGATTCCATTCACTCACCACTCTCTGAGTGAAAAGCTTACCCTTCACATCTCCTCTGTACTTGCCGTCCAGCACGTTAAACCTGTGTCCTCTCATAGCCGCCACTTCAGCTCTGGGAAATAGCATCCGAGAATCCACCCTATCTATTCCTCTCAACATTTTATAAACCTCTATCAGGTCACCTCTCAACCTTCAAATCTCCAGGGAGAAGAAGCCTAGATCCCTCAATCTATCGAGTTCATCCAATGAACACAGGAAAACAACAACAGCAACAAGTTGTATTTACATAACACCTTTAACATTGTTAATACATCTGAGGACATTTTACAGGCAGGATTATCAGACAACATTTGACACCAAACCATGCAAGGAGATACTGGGACAAGAGGTGGGCTCGGTGGCACAGTAGTTAGCACTGCTGTCTCACAGTACCAGGGACCCAAGTTCAATTCCCAGCTTGGGTCACAGTCTGTGTGGAGTTTACACATTCTTTCAGTTCTGCATGGGTTTTCTCAAGATGCTCCAGTTTCTTCCCACTGTCCAAAGAGGGTTAGGTGGCTTGGCCATGATAAATTGCTCCTTAGGAGGAACTAGCTAGGATAAATGCATGGAATAGGACCTGGAGTGGGATTGTAGTCAGCGCAGACTCAGTGGGCCAATTGGCCTTCTTTTACACTGTATGATTCAATGATTCCAAGTGGCAAAGAGCTTGGGCAAAGATCTAAGGAAAAGTGGGGAGTAGAAAGAAGGAATTGCAGAAATTAAGGAATGAGGCAATTGAAGGCAAAGTCACCAGTAAGGTGGAGAAATTTAAAATCACAAATGCTCAAGGATTCAGAAATAGAGAAGCTCAGAGATCTTGGTGGAGATGGAAAGCAGCAAACATGGTGGAGACTGGGATGAGGTGGGAGAATTTGGAGGTGAGGTGGAGGAGGGAAGACAATGTTGTAGGTGAGTTTATGCAGATGGGAATCTGGCCAAGAGAGCATTGGGGTGATCAAATCCAAGTACAGGATTTTAGCCATGGGTGAGCTGAATGAGAGCAAACATCAGGTGATATTACAGAGGTGGAAAGCTTGCTCTTGGTTTTGGAGTGTACATGTAGCCAGAAACTCATCTTGGGATCAAGTAAAGCACCGCGGTGGCACACAATTTGGTAGCACCTCAGATGATCGCCAGACTAAGGGGTGGAGTTACAAAATAGAACATAGAACACTACAGCACAAACAGGCCTTTCGGCCCTCAAATTGTGCCGATCATATCAGTACCTACCAGGCCTTAGAACCATCTGTAACTCCTAATCCCATTAAATCCCATGTATTCATCCAGAAGTCTCTTAAAAGACCCCAGTGCATTTGCCCCAGCGAGTTAATGGTTAGAGAAAAGAGTTTCTAGCAAGCATTGAAGGCAATGGGTTACTTTGTGGACAAAATGGCCATTTCTGCAGTACTGGATGTCAGACTAGCAATGCGGCATTTAGAGATATTTCCTCTGCGCGGGCACCATTAAAGCACTCGGTTCCATTCTTTGAAGAAAAGTAACTAGTTTTGGCGGCGAAGTGAGGAGATACATAAGGACCAAGGAGGAAGGGAAGAGAGAAAGAGAAATTACACAATGAAAATAAGCTAAAACTAGAACGAATATCACCCCAGCTGACATAATACTGATCACATCTCTGGAGGAAAGATGGGAAATGCAAAAGTGATGCTTCAGTTATGTTGAAGTTTTGATATCTGGTGTTCTGTTTAATTTTGGTGACCAAAGCTATGGAAGGCTATGGAGGTCAATGGATGGGACAAAGAAAGAATTTCCCCTGAGTCAGAGAATTCAGAACAAAAGCACACAGCCTCTTTCAACAAAAGTGCAGTCATTTAACAATGAATTCAGAGAGAATTTACAGGACTGTATTTTGGGCTCAATAAAATCCCTACAATGCAGAAGGAGGCCATTCAGCTCATTGAGTCTGCACCAATGCCTATCCCCACATATTTACCCTGCTGATCCCTCTGATGCTAAGGGACAATTTATCATGGCCAGTCAACTTAACCACCACATCTTTGGACTGAGGGAGGAAGTCAGAGCACCCAGAGGAAAACCAAGCAGACACGGGGAGAATGTGCAGACTCCACATAGACAGTCACCCGAGGTTGGAATTGAAACCGGGTCCCTGGTGCTTTGGGGCAACAATGTTGATCACTGTGCCACTATGCTGCAACTTTCCAAACCTTTATTTTACCCACATCATCGCTGGAGTGGGAGAAAGCCAAGTAGCATAATTCAACTGGGTGCTAATGGCAACTAGCACTTTCGGAAAATAAAAACGATTCATTTTAGTACGATTGAACTGATAGTTGCCGTATAATTAAAAGTTCGGTGATTTACTACAGTGTGATTAAAAATATTAATTGCAATGATGGAAATAAGAATGATAATTATGGTGTGAATACTATTAATCGCGGCGTGCCCCAAATCAATAATTCAGGGCAGTGTGATTCATGGACAATGATTAAAAATAAAATAACAGTTCAAATGCAAAATTGCCTCCTCCTACCCTCATCTCCACCTTGCAGGGAGTAAACTGTCCACCAAGCAAAGGGGCAATGCACTGTGTCTGTGCGTGGGAAAATCCATTCAGCTACAAACTCAGCTGGAAACTTTAAATCCATACTGACAAATTCAGAGGAGTGGAAACTAGGCCCAAGATATTAATTGGTCCATGTAAAATACAGATGCTGCGTTTTAATATTTTGATGAATGGAGATAATTCGCCATGGCAGAAGCCATGCTTCATCAAGTTGTACTTAAAACTTAAAACCTATTTCATTTTTAACTGTAAAACATCTTTAAGCCATGTGAAGTATAAAATTAAAGGCAAAAATACAATAGAACAAAGAGCAAAGAAAAGGACAGGTAAAAGCAAAATGCTGCTTTTCGGATGACTCACAGATGACTCCCACCTTTGCTGCCTTCAGTTGCAGGGTTGGGCAGTCTAACTGTGTTTTGTACAGTTAGGGTCCATCAGTAAGAATATACCATTACATACGTCAGAGGAGACATAAACCATGCGTATTCCAGGCCCAAGTGGGGAACCAAAAAAAAAAATTCCTCTGCTCCTAGAATTCCTAAATTTACAAGGTTTCATATTCATATGCTCTGTCAATTCCAATTGCTAAATTTTGCATTGTAATTTAGTTGCATTTTTACTGCAGTCATTTATTACGGGATCCCATCCTGTAAAGGCAAGCTGACCATTACATTCATTAGCATTGTGTAAGTGAGATGCATGACAGTACTTCTTCAATTATAAACGCTTGGCCATGTTTCAAAAGCTTAAGAAACATTTATCTCTATGGGGACATTATTCATGTTTTGAGTGACATTTTTCAGGATTAGCTGCTGTCAGCAAATTAGATGTATAATAGATGTTTTCATTTCAAATGGACATAAGAACATAAGAAATAGGAGCAGGAGTAGGCCATCTAGCCCTTCGAGTCTGCCCCACCATTCAATAAAATCATGGCTGATCTGAAGTGGATCAATTCCACTTTCCCACTTTTTCCCCTTAACCTTTAATTCCCTTGTCTATCAGAAACCTATCTACCCGTGATTTAAATATATTCAGCAAGGTAGCCTCCACCACTTCAATGGGCAGAGAATTCCAGAGACTCACCGCTCTTTGAGTGAAGAAGTTCCTCCTCAACTCCGATCTAAACTGCCTCCCCCCTTATTTTGAGGCTGTGCTCTCCAGCTCTGCTATCCTTTCTAAGCGGGAAGAATCTCTCTACCTCTACCCTATCTATCCCCTTCATTATCTTATCTTAAGATCCCCCCCTCAGCCTTCTAAAGTCCAACGAGTACAGACCCAGTCTATTCAATCTCTCCTCATAAGCTAACCCCCTCATCTCTGGTATCAACCTAGTGAACTTTCTCTGCACTCCCTCCAAGGCCAATATATCCTTTTGCAAACAAAACCAAAACTGCTCACAGTACTCCAGTTGCATCTTCATCAGTGCCCTGTACAGTTGAAGTAAGACCTCCCTGCTTTTATATTCTATTCCCTCTCGCTATAAAGGCCAACATTCCATGATCGAACGGATGACTAGACGGATTACAATGGTTCAAGAAGAATGATCATTATCACTTGCTGTAGGGCAATTCAGGATAGACAACAAATGATGGCCTTGCCGGCAACATCCACATTCTACGAAAGATTAAAAACATATTTCCACTGCAGAATCAGAAAATGCAGAAACTATTCAGCCCAGCATGCACGTGTCTGCTCTGTAAAAGAGTTGTCCTATTAGTCTAATTCCAAAGATTACTCCCCCTGGCCCTATAATCTTTTTATCCCATTCAAGTATTTATCCAATTCCATTTTGGAATTTATAATTGAACCCAGCTTCACCTCCCTTTCAACCATTACATTCCCAATTATAACAACGTGTACAAAAAAAAGAATCCTCCTCATTTTATCTTTGGTACTTCTGACAATAATCTTAATTCTGTTGTCTGGTTAACAGCCCTCCCACTAGTGGAATCAATTACCCCTTGTTATCAAAAACTGTCATTATTTTGAACATTACTGCTTTGAACTCAGAATGAGTTTGTGTTTCTTCGCCAATTATTTTGTTCAGTCTAAGTGTGATCTTTTTTAATATAGGGACATAGGGATTAGGTGCAGATGTAGGTAAATTCAGCCCTTCGAACCCACTCCACCATTCAATCAGATCATGGCTGTCTCTCCCTGGTCTCAAATCTACCTCCCCATCTGTTCCCCATATCTCCCTATCCCTTTTTTTTATTAGAAATGTATCTATCTCTATCTGTTAAGGACATAGAGGTGACAATAAAATGAGTATATCTGGCAGCATTAAGGATATAGCGTAAGGATGGATTCAGAAGAAAATCATGCATCAGGATAACAGCGATGGAAGGATAAGACTTTGAATGAGACATTGATCGATCATTCACTGTTAAGGAAACAAAAACGTCGCTATAATCGACCTTTCTCTTGGGCTGGGGGAGTTCAGAAGAGTAGAGATGGGAAACTTGGAAAAGATACTCCTGAACTGTGAACAAGCTAATTGGAACCAACTGTAAGAATGATCATAAAACCGTTTTCCTTGCATTTGTTTAATCTGTCTGATTGCAAGGTTATCCCAACGAATCCAGAATGAGAGTTATCACACATGTGGAGCCATAATGTCGATCCAATTAACTTCAACAACGCATCAGTGCTCGGCAAACAATATGACAAAAGAATGCAATCCTCAAAATATGTTCTCACAGAGCTCAGAGTTGCGGTATCAGGTACCCCATTTGTACGTACAGCATTTTAGGATTTATAACATATTGCTGCAACGGAGTTGGGTCAAACACAGGGAAATCATAGAATCCCTATTTTACAGATGGAGGCCATTTGGCCCATCATGCCTGCACCAACAATAACCCAACTCTATCTCCATTACCTCACATAATTAACCTACCAATTCCCTCCTGAAACTAGGGTCAATCTAGCAATGCCAATCATCCGAACCAACACATCTTTGGACTGTGGGAGGAAACTGGAGCATCAGGAGGAAACCCACGCAGACACCAGGGTTGACACAGACAGTGACCCAAGCTGGGAATCGAATCCATGTCCCTGGCGCTGTGAGGCAGCAGTGCCACCATGCCACCCCAATTGCGGTAGCAGGCAGTCTAACATCCCATTTAAACGTGCAGCATTTTAGGGTTTATAGCATATGGCTGCAACTGAGTCAATTCAAAGACAGGGAAATGTTAAAAGGACTGACTTTATTGAACTTGTTGACTGGTGCTTTCTGTTGACAGATTTTAATCAATTCTGAGAATTCCTCCACGTGAATTTGACAGCTTAAAAGAATGTCAATGGATAATTTAAAGCTGCAGAGATTTGCGGTTAATCACAATTCTCCAGTGAGGTGTTGTGAATTACTTAATTGATGTGCAATTTGGTTCATGAATGGAATGTGTATTGTCTCTCTCCAAAAACACATTTTGGGAATTTCAATATTACTGCGCACACTGCGCCTTCAATTATAAATGCTAATTCTGCATGAAACTAAATAGTTTGAGACATTTTATGAATAAGAGACTCACAATGTTGTTTATTGTCAACACGTGCCATTCCATTCTAAAATGCAAAGAAGTTCTCCTGCCATGTGTTAAATATTTCCAGAACACAAGGTTATCAGAGGAAGGTAATCTTCCACTTTCCATGGCTTGGGTTGAAAGCTTTGGAGTTTTTAGGTGGGATTTTTCAGCCGTGCTCGCCCCCAAGGCCAAAAATTACCACTCGAGGTCAATGGACCTTTATGTAGTCTGTCCCCTGTCCGCTGTGGTTCCTGTGGCAGGCAGGTGGGGAAAATTCCGCCCCTTATCTTCTCGTGATTCTCTTTATGTAGCAGCAGGAGTCCGGATGTTCGAAAGAAAGTATTGGCTAGCAAAAAAAGGAGATATGCAAAATGCAAAAAATACTAGAAAATATAAAACAAATACTCTTCATTTAGAACCTACTGAAACAAAATAAGCTCCAGAATTCTGTATGCTACTAATTTAAATGGGTGAAAGGTACAATCACAGGATCAAGGACAGGAGTTACTTACTTCATTATGACTATATTATCCAATTGGACAATCACCCCCAAAGCAAGAAAGTTGACATTGGATCTGACCATGTGGATTTAATCCTTAGGTATTTAAATTAAATAAGCCTGCACATGCTTCTGTTTTGGAATGCAATCTTCATGTCTTTATAGGCTTGCCATTGTCATGTGACCTCTGCCATGAGGCACAGGGAGAAGCCATTTTGTATTCAGTTCAATAAAGACTTTACAGTAGAAACACCCGTATCTTTGAACTAAAATCATTGGGGTGAATTTTTCCACACTGCCTACCACAAGAAGCAGCGTGGGCAAGTTGCAGACAGTGGAAAGGTCCATTGGCTTCGGGCAGGACTTTTTTTGATTTTGGGATGACCATGGCCAGAGTATCCTATCCCTGATGTCAGAAAGGGGACTGAAATTGAGTTTTGAGAAGCTGAAGAAAAGCCACAGCTTCTAAATAGTGAACACAAGAAATGTTTGAATCTGCTAAAAGCTGCTGATCATGAAAAGGGAATGATTTAGGTTAGAGGGTCACTGCTTGTTCCTAATTGGTCGGCGCAACATCGAGGGCCGAAGGGCCTGTTCTGCGCTGTAATGTTCTATGTTCTATTTTCCTCTCCCAGCTCCTGTCAAAATCAAAGGTGATATGCAGCAGAAAGACAGTTTCTCTACTTGCATTGCCAAGGTTGCAACAGATTTAATTAACAATTTGGAGCTCATCCAAGTAGCAACACTTTTAACACAGTTTGTTCCAAATAGTATCCCACCCTGAATCTATCCAACAAACAAAAGAAGCAGACAAAAGAGACTTTGACAGCATGCTTTAAACCCCAAGTGGACATAATTTATGAATGCTATATATTCAATACTGGAGGTCAAGATGAAACAGAGTCCATTGTTCAGTATGTGATTGTATTAAATCAACTCACAATCTATAAATTGGGGCAACTAAAAGATAATCTCATTAAGGATAGGATTATTTTTAAGCATTAGAGATCCTACAAGAAGACCAAGTCTACTGAGAGACAAAAAAAATTACTTTCAGGAAACTTACTCTTAAAAGTGCAGGGGTTGTAAAATATCAAATAGAGCACCCATATGATAGGACAGACCAGGAATTGAATTATGCTGAGGCACTCTCTAGGTCAGAAGAGCAGAACAATCACAGACAAAGGACAGGATGGAAACACTGCAGAGGACATTACAAAAAGGAAAAGAAGGACTGCCCAATATGGGGAAAGCAATGCTTTATCACCAGGCAAAACAGTTCCCTTCCTGTGGGCAAACACTTCAGCAGTCACGGGCATTCAGCCTCTGACCTGCGGGTAAATGTTATTCAAGAGGGCCTTTGTGATACATGACAGCGCAGAGTCGCTGAGCAGAGACTGATAGCCAAGTTCCACACACATGAGGACAGTCTTAATAGGGATCTTGGCTTCATGTCACACTATCTGTAACCCCCGTAACTTGCCTGGGTTTGCTAAAAATCTCATTTACTGTGCCGTCTGGAGAAAATACACAATTCTCTAACCAATGCTCAGGATTGCCTTCACACACATTGTTAGCCACTTTAACACTTGAATAGCAGGTTAGATGTAAGGATTCGCATTCTAATCAGCAATCTGTGACTGTCTGTGTTGATATGTGTGCTATTGCAGACCAGAACACTGCATTTGCCTGACGAAGACAGAAAGTCGAAAGCTCGCAGATTTACTATCAAATAAATCGGTTGGATTTAAAATTGGTGTAGCTAGATTCTTACTGAGTTCTTAGCTGCAAGAAGCCAAATCATTTTGCACACTAGTGCGTGGCTTGAAAAAAAGCACAGCAATCTTATACAAGTCGCCTCTGGAGTGATATCAGCTGAAGATTCTGATGAATTACTGCACACCATGCAAAGGTTAATTCCATTTAGTCTTTTGGTGATGATTGATTTGTTACCTTTAAGTAAGAATGGTCTTTCACATGACACATTGATCCAGACCTGTTTCAGACTGGCGTGTTTTCCTGCTGGTGTCATAGTGAATCTGGAGGGTGGGGTGGGAAGTGCGTGTTAGGTAGTGGCGGAAAGATTCGAGTAAAGCCTTCATTTACATCCCATTAGTGCAACTCAGTTTCACACCAGTTTTCAGCGGCATTCCCAATCTGCCATGGTGAGCACCAGCGGAAGATCCCATGGTAAATTCACACCGGCATAAAACCGACTTTTCCGCCTCCCGCTGAATTTTCCCACATGCACCTTTGAATCCACCGGCGGGGGCATGGGAGAATTCCACCTGATGTTTTCACTGCCTTACAAATGTAGCCACCACCAAAAACTCCAGGATTTATTATTTATCCCCGGTTGGTTTGGGGAAGATGGTGTGATATGATACAGTTAATAATGGCTTGCTGGACCAGTTCAGAGGACAGTTCAGGCTCGATCGGGCTATTGTGGGACACAGTAACTTAAAAACCAAATTGTGTTAAAGGTGGCAGCTTTATTTCCTTGAAGAACATTATTGAATCTGTTTTGTTAATATGATGATCCCACAGCTTAATTGTCACCATCACTGATAATAAGCCTTGAAAATTCTGAAACTGCTGCTGTGTGATTTTAAACTCAAGTTCCATGAATTACTGTCCAGTAACTTAACTGCTGTGATACATTATTCGTGTGCAGTGGTCTCCCCAATGATGTTAACTTTGGCAGAGATCTCTAGTAGGTGCTTGGTAACATTTGCAGCAAGATTAAAGGCCTGCAGCCTTTCTCTCAGTCTCTTCACACTACCTTCCTCTTTTTACAAGCCCTTCCTCAGGACGTCCTTGGACTGCTGCCTCACATCGACGTTAAGCCAGAATTCATTTCCTGGCTGATTTTCCCTCTGTAACTCAAGTCAATTTTCGTATTGTTTACGACTCCTTTTGCAGCTTTTCCTTCATGCTTTGTGCTGAGGGCAGGTCCAGAAACAACTGGCTGCGATCGAGGTGGCCTTTACCTGAGTGAATCACCTGACATCTGACCCCTATTATCATGCATCACTGCCTGTGTCTTCTACACTGGAGAGCAGAGGAGCTGTTATCTCGAACAGTTTTAAACATGTTTTATTAATAACTGAGCTGTCTGCAAGGTATAAATAAGGTGCATAACTCAGAAGTGGAAATGTGTCTAAAAAGGACGTAGGTACTTTTGTGTTGATGAGGGAGCTATTAAAATGCAATGTTATCCAAGGACATCTTTGTCGTGGACACTGTAGCTGTTTGGAAGTACCTTGGTACAGCAGCAACAAGGACACAGCTTACCCCCTCTGTTGCTCTACCTTCTGCAAAGGAGCAATCACTGTCAGTTTGCCACTTCTGTTGTATTTTGGTGAACCCAGACACAGCTCGCATTTCTGAGCCTGGACACAGCCCACGTTTCCAAGCCAAGGCGCAGTTCACAATTCTAAGTCTACACACAGCCTACATTTCTGAGCCCAGACACAGCCCACATTTCTGAGTCTAGACTCAGTCACATTTCTGAGCCTAGTTTCTCCAGAAACGAGGAGCATGCAGTCCATCAGAACATTCCAACGTAGCTGGACAACTATTTCTACAGCACCACCTGCCCCAAGATGGGTATCAGCATTCAGTGTGAGTGTTAGAATGGGAGAGTGAGTGAATGGGTGAGGTGGCAAAGGTTTCTATGTGGATGAGGCAAGTGGGCAGCACGGGCGGGAAGTGGATAAGGTGCCAGGGAGGAGTGGTGGCAGTTGGGAAAGGAGGCAGCTGGGTTGGATGGTCCTGTATATCATCCAATCCACCATTACCATCAAAATGGGGATCAACCAATGAAAAGTGCAAGATGCATACCAGAAACAGTACAGACATACCTAAAAAAAAGGTCTCAAGCTGGTGAAACTGCAGCACAGGCCTACATACATGTCAAATTTTAGAAGCAGCAAGTGCTTCTAATATTCTGTCATCATGTCATCAATGATAGTGGACAATTAAACAACCCACTGGAGGAGGAGATTCCATGAACATCTCCATCCTCAATGATGGAGGAGCCCAGCACATCAGCACAAAAGATAGGCTGAAGCATTTGCATCAATCTGCAACCAGAAGTGTTGGTGCATCATTCATTTCAGTCTCCTCCTGAGGTCCCCATCATCAAAGATGCCAGTCTTCAGCCAATGCAATTCACTACATACGATCTCAAGAAGCAGCAGCAGAAGGCACTGGATACTGCAAAGGCCCAGACAATATTCCAGAAATAGCAGTGAAGATTTGTGCTCCAACTCTTACCACACACCTAGCCAAATTGTTCCAGTATAACATTATTATTGGCATCTACCCAGCAATGTGGACATTTTCCCAGGTATGTTCTGTGCACAAGAAACTGAATAAATCTAACTAGGCCAATTATCTCCATCATCGGTAAGTTGACAGAAAGGGTCATTACGATCACTATCAAACTCACTTACTCATCAATAACCAGCTCACTGACACTCAGTTTGAATTCTGCTAGAGTCATTCAGCCTCTGACCTCAAGCCTTGGTTCAAACAAGGACAAAAAAGTTGAATTCCAGAGGGGAGATGAGAGCTACTGATCTTGGCCAAGTGTGACATCAAGGAAAACTGGAATCAATAAGAATCTGGAGGAAAACCCTCCACTGATTGGAGTTGGAAGGTGGCTGTGGAATTTGGAGGTTAATCATCTCAACCCCAGGACAGCACTGCTGGAGTTCTCTAGGGCAGTGTCCCAGACCCAAAAATCTTCAACTGCTTCATCAATGACCTTCCTTCCATCATAAGATCTGAAATGGGGAATTTTGTTGATCACAGCTCCTCAGGTACAGAAGCAGTCCATGCCCATACATACAAGACCTGTAAAAACATTCAGCCCACATATTAACACCTAACTCTTCCAACATCCATGCACCTTCACCACTAACACACAGAGGCAGCAGTGTGTTCCATCTACAAGTTGCACTGCAAGAACTCACCAAGACTCCATGCATAATACCTTCCAAACCCACAACACTACCATCCAGTTGTAGAAGGACAACAGATGCATGGGAACACTGCCACCTGAAAGTTCCCCTCCAAAACATACATCATCCTGGCTTGAAAATATATTGCTGTTACTTCACTGCTGCTGAGTCAACTCCTTAACTTCCATCTCCAAAAGCACTGTGACTGTACCTACTCTGCCTAGACTACTGCAGTTCAAGAAGATAGCTCACCACCACCTTCTCGAGAGAAATCAAGGCAATAAATGTTGGCCTTGGTAAAGGAGCTTACATTGTTTGAGTGGATAAATGTGAATAAGGCGGATAGGGTGCTAGGTAAGTTGAGAGGTGGCGGCATGGGAGGCAGGTGTGTGAGGCAGGTCAGTTGGTCAAAATAGTTGGTTGGGGCTGATCCAGAGAGGAGTAATCATGTCAGGGCCTAGTCTGGTCAGGTCAGGAGAACAGTTGAATGGTGAGAGGCAGTTGGACTTAGGGAATAATTGAGTCAGGTGTAAGGGGTAGTGAGATCAAGAGGGTTGTTGAAAGGTCAGGCAGTTAAGTCAGGAGTTTCAGGGGGATTAATTGGCTAGGCGGGGAGCGCGGGGGGGGTAGTGGGTGGGTGGAATCATAAGATTGTCAAGGGTTCATCCATGTACGCAATTAGTAAATCAGTACTGGAGTTACCTGGAGTTATACAGGGAGTCTCTGATTTACATTTCCTGGCTAGCTATTTAAATTAGTTCTCCAGAACTGTCCCACAATCTTTGACTTTAACTCAAAGCCAGAGTGTTGGAGAGTGCAGGGAAATTGGAAGTGGGAATTTCAGACTTCCCATGTAATTCCCACAGGAGTCTGTGCAACTGAACTTCCGTGAGGTCCCAGTATGTAATACGTGATATACTTCTGGTCTCCAATGATCCAGGAATTTTGAACCTTCATGAAGTTTTTAAACATCAGCTGACTGTAACTCTTCAAAATGGAATAAAGTTACAGAGAGCAAATATAATATTGTTTGAAAAAAAAATTGCAAAGATATTAATGGTTAATTCACATTTTACTACCACTTGCTAGGGTTTGTGAGTCTAGCTGGTCTATAACTATTTGTCATCAGGGGAACAACTCCTGGACAAGAGTAGCTGCATACTGTGGAGAACACAAGTCCATTGAGTATTCAAGCCAGGAAGATGGAATTGGACAAGATTATCTTAACTCAACCTAAAATTGACACTGTCAGATTGCTTCCCTTTTACAGCCTGTCTGATTTTACTTTCTGTTGATTTTGACAGAAAATATAATTGATGAAGTGGCTGGTCATTCTGAGCCTGCCAGGTTAGATTAAAATGACTCTTGGCTATTTCAACACTTTGACTTGCTGTGTACATTGACATTCCTGCCTCTTGTCCTTTTCTCTTGAGGGAATGCACTTTGCCCTGTGACAGTACAACATCCAGTGGGGGTATAACACCCAGAGGAATCATCCAAGCCAAATGGACCTAACGGTAGGAAGCTACCAAAGTGAAAATAAGGTTAACCAAAAATTTGTTTTATTACAGAAACCACCCAGAAGTAAGAAGAATCTGTTATAGGTTTTCAAACGTGTTTGGGGCTAAGCCCTCATTTTCATATTTTTATAATATATGTTATATATCCTTTTATAAACTTTATAACAATCTTTTTAAATTTCTGAAGTGATGTAAAGCTGAAGCATAGAAAACACAGAAACATCAAAACTAGAAGCAGGAGTAGGCCATTCAGCCCTTTGAGTCTGTTCCGTCATTCATTTCAATCATGTCTGATCAAGAAACTCAATATCCTGATATCCTTTCCTCCCATATCCCTTAATCCTTTTAGTCCCAAGAGCTATACCTAATTTCTTCTTGAAATCAGACAACATTTTGGCCTCAACTGCATTCTGTGCTGGTTAATTCAACACATTCACCACCCTCTGGGTGTGTGGAAATTAAATTGTAATTCGGACCATGGCCAAATATTTAATTCACTTTGTTCTGCAAGATTAAGGATATTCACTTCAAATAAAGCAAAAAATATAGTGAAACTGTAGTTAAAAGCAATTAAAAACTTCAGATGCTGGCATGGAAAATTTAAGTTACAACAATTGTGGAAATTAAGTTATGACAAACAACTCTGTTAAGTAATAGAAAATGATTATTAGCCTTCAGTGAGACCAACACTTACATACTCAGGATAAGAGATTAATCTAACTTTGCCTCTATTTCATAAACACTGCATTCCAGGCTAGGACACAAGATGAAAACAAAAAGTTACCTTGACAATTACCAAATAACAATCTATGATACTAATGAAGGAGGTTTTTATTATTGGATAAGAAAAGGCAAAAAGCTAAAATATGATTGGTAGACTATGTATTCAAATGAAGGATTAAAAAGTTGATTGTTTCTCATTTGCTACAATTAATTATAACTGCTAAGAATCTGTATAAATCAACAGAACTCCATAGTGAAATTCACTGTTCACTGTGTCCATTCTCCTTGCTAGCAGGTTAATAAAAATCTTCAAAGATTTGATTACCTTTATTTGCATTATTTGGGTTAATCCTCAACAAATGAAGAAATTTCTCCTCATCTCAGTTCTAAAAGGTTTACCCTTATTCTTAAACTATGACCCATAGTTCTGGATTCCCCCATCATCAGAAACATTCTTTCTGAACCTACCCTATCTAAACCTGTTTGAATTTTATAAGCTTCTATGAGATCTCCTCTCACTTCTAAACTCCAGTGAATATAATCCTAACCAACTTAGTCTCTCCTCATATGGCAGACCTGCCATCCCAGGAATCAGCCTGGTAAAACTTCAATGTATGCCTCAAGGACATCCTTCCTCAGATAAGGATACAGAAACTGTACACAGTACTCTAGGTGTGGCCTCACCAATGCCCTATACAATTATAGCAAAACATTCCTATCCCAATGCTCAAATCCTCTCACTATGAAGGCCAACATATCATTTGCCTTCTTTACTGCCTGCTGTACATGCGCATGGGCTGATGCACAAGGACCCAGAGCCAATCCTTGTGCTAAGACAAGAGATCAAATTTCTCACCTTCATCACCATTTTTGCTAACAGTTAATGTGGGCACAAGATTTCACCCAGAGAGTAGAGATAATGGACAGCTACGAATTTTCAGGAGGTGGTATGTAAAGTTAGGTCACTCTGAGTGAATGGTGGGACTGGGTTTGAAACAGTCTACTCTTGTTCATGTACCCCAATTCTTGTGAACTCAGGGTGCTTTCCACTTTACTGGTCTCATTTATTCATTCAATTGGCACTAACTATTGCTCTTCTGTGGCCAAAATGTCTGATTTCAAGAAGAAATTCGACATAGCTAAAGGAATCAAGGGATATGGGGGGAAGATGGGATCAGGATATTGAATTTGATGATCAGCCATGATTAAAATGAATGGCAGAGAGATCAATGGGCTGAATGGCCTACTTCTGTATCTATGTTTCAATGCAATCAGCAACATCATGAAATCTCTCCAGGTAACCTCTAAGCACGAGGGAGTGTGTACTGTTTGATTATTTACCATGTAGGGGATCAAAACTGATTTAATCCTATCCACCCCCAGCATTTACATCTTCAGATTCCAACAGCCTTGTTTATTATCAGAAATGAAACCCTCATTTTTTTTATTTCTGTCCATTTTCTAGATGCAATGAGGCTCATTACAATATCCAGTAACACTGCAATGAAGTCATTGTGAAAATCCCTCAGTCACCACACACCAGCACCTGTTCAGATACATTGACAGAAAGTTTAGCATAGCCAACGCACCTAACCAGCGCATCTTTGGACTATGGGAGGAAACCAGAGCATCTGGAGGAAACCCATGCAGGGGAAAATGTGCAAACTCCACATGGACAGTGACCCAAGGCAGGAATCTAACCCATGTTCCTGGTGCAGTGAGGCAGCAGTGCTAACCACTGTGCCACTATGCTGCCAGGCTCAACTAGAATAAATTAAATGACCTGGATGACATGCCCATTTGTACACAAGTGTATCAAGAGCTGATCACTGTACTTTCAAAGAAGAATAAACATTCACTGTTAATGGACTAGCTTAGTGAGAGCCATCCTGTCCAAAGTCCATTCATCCCATCGACCCTGTTGTATGCAATTAACATTGCACAACTTATACTGTCACGAATTTACAACAAGTGCAGGAACCTCCTGAGAGAAGTGAATTATCTCAAACAAGACATACCAATTAAAGGCATTCTGTTCCATTTCTACCTACCCCCTAAGCATTATTGAGAGAAACCTCTTAGATATCCAGCTAATGTCAGAATCCATATCCTGAATCTTGACTGCATTCTCAGGACCCAGGCAGGACTGAAATCAAAGTGCTTTGTCAATTGTAGCATTGTCTCTGGCTAGAAGCAACTTGATGTTCAAGAATTAAACATGAGTTTACAAATTTCTCCATTCCTTGTATTTAATCAGTCCAGAAACACAAAATATGCTTAAGCTACAGCAACAACATGTATTTATATAGCACTTTAACATCATAAAATGTACTAACACACTTTATAGGAGCATTACGAAGGATAGTTTAACACCAAGGGTGCAATTTTCCCTTCCTGCCCAGCATGGGAATTGTAGCGAGCAGGACAACGACCGTACAAAGGTCCACTGATCTTGGGTGGGATTATGTGGTCTTGTGGTGAGCATGGCCGGAAAATCCGGCCCCAAATATCCCATTAAGCTAGCTGACCAAAAACATGATCATGTTTTCGAAGTTATCTTTTTGGTGGGACAGAAAGTTAAACACACTGGTCAATTTTAAAAAAGAATTAGATCACTCTCAGTTGAAAAAAACATCCAGCATTGGTGGAACAATTAAAATTGGGAATGCTCAGGAGGTTATAATGATGGGAATGCAAATATTGTGGAGGATGTAGGAGGTTGCAGCAAGAGGGAGAAGCAAGATCATTGAACAATAGAAGTACACAAAAGTATACAACAGTAGCATCTTGATTTTCCTGAATAGTGATATGATGTTCTTTGCTTCCCTTCAAACCCAACACTTTCTACAATTTATAATAGGAAGGCTAATGGAAAGGTGGACTTTATTTCAAGGGGGTTGGAGTATAAGTGTAAGTCTTGCCGCAACTGTACAAAGTAGTAGTGAGACCATATCTGGAGTATTGTGAACATCGTAGGCCCCCTTATTTAAGAAAAGATATTGGGGCGAATTTTCCTGTTCTGCTGCCCATCATGGGAATCATAGTGGGCCAGGTGCGGACAATGGAAAGGTGCATTGACCTTGGACAGAATTTTCCCGTTTCGGGGTAAACGAGACCGGATAATCTCATCCATTATTTCTTTGGAGACTGAGAAATTTCACTAGGATGATTACTGATATTGAGGAATTGTCTGATCAGGAAAGGTTAAACAGGTTTATTCATTGAAATTTAGAAGAATGAGAGGTAACCTCATTGAAACATAGAGGATTTTTAAGGGGCTTAACAGGGTAAATGCTTAGAGAATGTTTCCCCTTATGGGAGAGTCTAGGACCAGAGGGCATTGTCTCAGAATAAAGAATTACCAATTTAAGACTGACATGAGGAAAAATTTCTTCTCTAAGAGAGTTGTGAGTCTTTGGAATTCCTTGCCACTAAGAGAACTGTGGGGGCAAAATTATTGTGTATATTTAAGTCTAAGATAGATGGATTTTTGATCCGTAAGGGAATTAAGGGTTACAGGCAAAGGCAGGAAAGTATTAATGAGGAATGTCAGATCAGCCATAATGCTATTGAATGATGGAACATGTTCAAGATGCCAAATGACGGACTGTTGGTCCTATTTCTCATGGTCTTATCATCTAAAAGGTGAACTGTTTCTCAGGAACAGTGTTTACAGTTTGACAAGATTTATTGCAGAAAAGACCACCAGAATTGAATTATTTCTTTCAAAACAACACCAGCAAGCTGCTTTTCATCCAGTTTCCAATTACTCAAAATACTCTTCACTATCTGTTTCATAATATAACATGAAAATTCACAAATAATAATAGACCCTGTATTTCAGCAAAATAAAAACAACTGAACCATAGTATTAGCTAAATAATACACTAACTCTTAAAACATTCCCGCAATGAACAGCTATTAGGGAGGCGATGACACACAAATTGGCAGAGTTGCAGATAGTGACAAGGATTGTCAGAGGATCCAGCAGGATATAAAAAGATTGCAAACTTGGGCACAGAAATGGCAGATGAAGTTTAATCCAGATAAATGCAAGATGATGCATTTTGAAAGATCAAACTCAGGTGCAAATTGTACAATAAGTGGCAGAAACCTTTGGCGCTTTGGCATACAAAGGAATCTGGGGGTACAAGTCCACAGATCCTTGAACATGGCAATACAGGTGGATAAAGTGGTCAAGAAGGGATATCGTATGCTTGCCTTCATCAGTTAGAGTATAAAAGTTGGCAATTTATGTTAAAGATGCATAGAATTTTAGTTCGGTCACATTTGAAATATTATGTCCAATTCCGGTCATCACATTATCAGAAAGACATGAATGCTTTGGAGAGAATGAAAAGAAGATTTACCATGATGTTACCTAGTCCGGAGGGTTTTACTATGAGGGGAGTTTGGATAATCTCAGATTGTTTTCACTAGAAAGATGGAGGCTGAGGCGTGACCTGATAGAAGTCTACAAAATTATGAGATGCAAAGATAGCGTGGATAGTCAGAGGCTTTTTCCCAAGGTGGAAGGGTCAACCACAAGAGGGCACAGGTTTAAGGTGGGGGTGGGGGGGGGAGGTGGGGGGGCTAGGTTTAGGGGATACATGTGGGAAAAGTTGTTCACATAGTGGATGTAAGGTGCCTGGAATGCACTGCCTGTGGGGGTGGTGAAAGCTGACACATTAGCAAAATTCAAGATCTATCCTGATAGATATATGAATGGGAGGTGAATAGAGGGATAGAAGCTGTATAGTGTTGTAGGCTTGGTGGGCTGAAGGGCCTATTCCTGTGCTGTATTGTTCTTTGTCGGTATTTCACAAAGTAAAAAGAAACTCACAGTTCAGTTGTCTCAGAATAAACCAAATCATAAGTATTTGTGTTAATGTGTACACAATTGGAGCATTATATTAATCTCCCAATAACACTCAAACATAACCTATAGTGTGATTATTTTAAAATCTACATCATTATTCTGCAGGGCAATGTAACTTTGCTGTTCCATTTGCTGTTCCAAATTCCAGTTGTATATTGAACAACCTTACCCTTTTGATTCAGGTGTTCAATATAAAGCTGTCTTTTCATCTGGTTAGATTCTGGCTGCAATTGAGACGAAATGAATCAGGCATGTCGAACAAGGTAAATTTCTAGCAAGCAAACTGCTTGAAATGAAAATTGCATGAAACATTAAGTGTAAAGCACTTTTGAAAAGGGTCTTTCAAAAAAAATCTATGAATGTGTGAGTGCCTGTTCTGAATGTTTCAGTGCATAAGAGGACAACGCATCTGCTTCAAGGGGCATTATCGCCATGTAAATGCGGTTGGCAAACAATTTTTTGTTTGAACTGAAGAGCTGAAATCAGCATGAGTAATTTTCACTGACAAATGCAGAAATTAGGACTCCCAGGTGTTTTTAAATTGCATAATCGGGTCTGTTGAAATTGGGTGAAATTGTGTGCAATGATAGAATCCTAGAAGTTACAGCGTGAAGGATATCATTCAGCCCATTGCTGCCATGCCAGATCTGCAAGACAACTTTCATTCCAACACCCTTCCCTCACAGGCTTGTCACTTCTCCATCCTCATCCAATTCTGTTTTGAAAGACCCATGATTGAATTTGCTTCCACCGCATTCTCAGGCAGTGCATTCCAAGTGCTCACTCGATAGAAAGATTTGTCCTCGTATTGTCATTGGTTCTTCAGCCAGCTACCTTCAATTGGTGCCCACTAGTCGTCACACTTTTGCCAAGACTGCAAAAAATGACAAACGGTTGTGAACAAAGCCCAGCCCATCACGCAAACCTCCCATTCATTGATTCCATTTTCTCTTCCTGCTGCCTCAGAAAAGCAGCCAGCATAGTCAAGGACCCCCCCACAACCCAGACATTCTCTCTTCCACCTCCTTCTGTTGGAAAAAATATACAAAAGTCTGAAATCATGTGCAAATCGACTCAAGAATATATTCTTTCCTGTTGCTATCAGACTTTTGAATGGACCTATCAAATATTAAGTTGATCTTTCTCCACACCCTAGCATTTAATTTATTAGTCACAAATAGGCTTACATCAATACTGCAGTGAAGTTACAGTGAAGATCCCCGAGCCACTAACTCCGGCGTCTTTTTGGGTACAAATGAGGGAGAATTTAGAATGGCCAATGCACCTAATCACACATCTTTGGACTGTGGGAGGAAAGCAGAGCACCTGGAAGAAACTCATGCAGACACAGGGAGAATTTGCAGATTCCACACAGACAGTGACCCAAGCCAGGATTTGAACACAAGTCCCCTGGTGCTATGAGGCAGCAGCGCTAACCACTGCGCCATTGTGCCACCTGTAACTGCAACATATATACTGCATCTTCTCCTTCCCTTCTCCTCTATGTATTTTATGTCTATATAGCGTGCAGCAAACAATACTTTATACTGTGAACCAATACATGTGGGCAATCAAATCAAATCAACAGGAACATTTTCCTTCTATTCAATTTATCTAGACGCCTCTCCTTTCAACTATCTCTTTTCCGGTGAGAATCATCCCAGCTTCTCCAATTCTTGACATAACCCCCATCTTTGGGACCATTCTAATAAATTCTTTCTGTGCCTTGCTCTAGAGCATTCAAATCCATCCTGAACTGAAATACCTAAATCAGTTGAGGGAAAAGATTTTTATCAACCTTCATCATGCGTTCCTTGCTTCTCTGTCTTTGCTTAAATTGACCCAGAATCCTGTATGGCTTTTCAGGTACTTCCTTGACCTGTTTGACCACCTTTAATGCTTTTTGCAAATATAACCCCAGAAATTGGATTTTGCAGTGGAGAGAAAGAGGGTATATACTCTTTGTGCCCCCAAAAGAAAGGTTGTTAAACAGATTGACTTGAAACAAGGCTGCCCTGCCGTGATCACACGCTGCTCGTGATTAAACTAACTGATGGTCGGACTTCCAATCTGAAGTGGGAGAAAGTCTTGCCAATCTGATGAGCTCTAGCAGTCCAAGCACCATCAGAACTGACCAACGGGAGCTGATGGGACAGCATGCAGGGCCCTGAGATGAAGAGGACATGGCCAGCGAAGAGATGAAAGTCTTGTGTTTGAGAAGGGAAGACACAAAGGAGCTGAGAGAGAGGAGGGAAGGGAGGTGAGGGATGGATTTTGGAGGCCAGGTGAAATAGGAACAAAGGTGATGGCAATATCTGGAGGGGGATAGGATACCGAATGCACATAGGGCAACCTCCAAATGATGTGCCTGCCCACCCTTCATCTCACTTCTTCAACAAAGTTGTTTAAAAGGCTGTTTTCCTACTCCCGTTGCTTGCTGCTGCCTAAAATATTGGAGTACTATGGTGGCACAGTGGTTAACACTGCTACCTCACATGGCCACGGAGCCAGATTCGATTCTGACTGTGGGTGACTCTGCGTGGAGTTTTGCACTTTCTTCCTGTGTCTGCATGGGTTTTCTCTGGGCACTCTGGCTTTTTAATTGGGTATCCTTGTTAAGCTTGCTAGCTTTCTATTCAGGGACTTAGGGTGATTTTTTTTTTGATTTGATTTGTTTTATTATTATCACATATGAATATACAGTGAAACATATTGTTTCTTGCGCACTATTCAGACAAAACAAACTGTACACGCAGAAGAAAAGGAGTAAGTATAGAATGTAGTGTTACAGCCGTAGCTAGTGTGCAGAGAAAGATCAACTTAGTGTGGGGTAGGTCCATTCAAAAGTCTGACAGCAGCAGGGAGGAAGCTATTCTTGAGTCCGTTGGTACGTGACCTCAGATTTTTATATATCACTCTGTACTATTTAGACTTAAAACCTGGATTATCTTTCTGAGAAGTGTCAATGTTGTGATTGAATTACCAACAAAGGTGAAATTAATTATTTAATAAACTTTTCTATAAGTTGGGAGGTATATTATTCAATATAGTTTTCTGCATCCAAACTCAAAAACCCATCTCTGAACACTTTCCATCAGCCAGGGCACTGAGTACAAGAGTTGGGAAATCATATTGCAGTATATAAAACATTGGTTAGGCCACACATGGAATATTGTGTGCAGTACTGGTCACCACATTATCAGAAGGACATTGAAATTTTCGAGAGAGCGCAAAGAATGTTCACAGGATGTTGCCTGGTTTCGAGAGTGTTGGCTTTGAGGAGAAGTTGAATAAACTAGAATAGTTTTCACTGGAAAGATGGAAGCTGAGGGGGGGATCTGATAGCAATCTGCAAAATTATGACAGACATAGACAGGATGGATATTCAGAGGCTTTTTTCCAGGGTGGAAGTGTCAATTATAAAGGAACACAGGTTCAAGTTGAAAGGAGAAAATTTTAGGGGAGATGTCCAGAGGAAGTTTTTCACACAGAGAGAGGTGAGTGCCTGGAATGTGCCTGGAAACATTTGATGGAAGCAGGCACATTAGCAATATTTAAGAGGCATCTGGATGAGTACATGAGTAGGGAGGGAATAGAGGGATATGGACCGAGTAAGGACAGAAGGTTTTTTTTACTTCAGTTAGGGTATCATGATTGGTACAGGCTTGGAGGGCCAAAGGGGCTGTTCCTGTTCTGTACTTTTCTTTATACTTTCTTTTTCAGTGCAGATGTACACTGTTGAGAAGAAATGCCCATGCACTTATAAAAACTGGACTTTCATAATCTAGCCAAAAGTGAGAATGATCATCCAAGGAGTACACCTGATACAAATTAATCCCAAAAAGAGATAAGGATTATACCCTACATCAGTCCAATCTATTGCAATATAAGCTTTTCTATGCTCCAGGTATGATTATAAGACAAAGTGCTGATTAGGTTCTAATGCAGGAGCATTGTGATAGATTGCTTATGCTCTACCTTGTAAAGCCCTTAATAGTTATATAAATTAAAGAGCTGGATTGAGATTTTAAACTAGTTGCCCATTTGAAATGAACAATTAAGTAGAGGATTAGTCAACACCTTCCAGTAACTGCAATAGCATCATTCTGATTACTCCTCAATTCAGGAGTCCAAGTAACATTACAATTCAATTCAATTCAACTTTATTGCCATTGCATAATGCATAAGTACAAATACAATGAAAAGCGAACTTGCAGGCTCCCAAGATATGAAAAAAAAAGCAAATGCAGTAGTCATTATAAAATAATGTCAATAGTCATTACGTGTATACATTGCACAATGCCCATCGCCTGGGAATATGTTAGAAGACGGAGTTCAGCTGGGTAACAGCTCTGAGGGAGAAGCTGTTCCTCAGACTGGTCAAACAGGCTTGAATGCATCTGTAGCACCTTCCAGTTGGCAGTCTATGTCTGGGATGGGTGGGATCTCTAGTAATGCTGAGTATTTGTAATATATGTCCTGCATGGCTGGTAGCTGGGTGCCAATGATGTATTGGATAGTTTTGAATACCCGCTGCAGAGCTTTCTGGTCAGAAATGGAGGAACATAGAACATTAGAGCAAAGTACAGGCCTTTTGGCCCTCAATGTTGCACCGACCTGTGAA
This sequence comes from Sphyrna mokarran, assembly GCA_024679065.1. NCBI lineage: Eukaryota > Metazoa > Chordata > Chondrichthyes > Carcharhiniformes > Carcharhinidae > Sphyrna > Sphyrna mokarran. The sequence continues at coordinate 22,442,005 of JAGIQG010000007.1, read as the reverse complement.
AACCAATCTAAAGCCCATCTAACCTACACTATTCTATCACTCATATGTTTATTCAATGACCATTTAAATGCCCTGAATGTTTGCAAGTCCACTACTGTTGCAGGCAGGGCCTTCCACACCCTTACTACTCTCTGAGTAAAGAATCTACTTCTGACATCTGTCCCATATCTCCCGCAATTTAAAGCTATGTCCCCTCATGCTGGCCATTTCCATCCAAGAAATAAAGCTCTCACTGTCCATCCTATCTAATCCTCTGATCATCTTGTGTGCCTCTATTAACTCACCTCTTAACCTTCTTCTTTCTAATGAAAACAGCCTATAGTCTCTCAGCCTTTCTTCATAAGACCTTCCCGCCATACCAGGCAACCTCACAGATATGCAGTTTGACAGTATGCTCTTTATTGTGCACCAGTAGAAGTTTGAGAGAAGCTGGGGGGACAGTTGACTCATACAAGGGATTGAGAAATGGAGATAAAAGATTCCCTTTTGAAGAAAAATCTACAGGTAGGAACTGCCCCTTAGGAAAATATCATTTGTATTACTAAAAGCTGCCCATGAGATTTTCTGTTCTCCTCAAGTTCTCAAGGAAAAACTTGCCTTCTGAGAATAATATGAAGAACCACGGAATGTACTCCGCTTTTTAAATAGTTTAGAGGAGTGGTGTTAGTTTTGATAAATCACTTCTTTGCATTTCAGTCATCATCATGAGACAATATCAAACAGTTAAGAATGATTTCAGGTGCTAACCAGTGTGTTAAACTACATACCCAATGCAAGCGAGTTCATTTGAGTTTTAGCTGCAGAATGATGTGTCAGGATCAGGAATCTAATCCGAAAGGATAGGCAGAAAAGTTCGAAAAATATTCAAGAGCAGCATAAGGAGAATTCAGCTTCCACCATACCCAGCTTAACAAGTGAGACAGTATCGTTTCTGTCAACACCTAAAGTAGGGATTCATTTACATCTTGGCATTTGAGAAATAGTGGTATAACCATCAGTTTTGCTCTAAAATTTGACAGTAATTACAACATTGACCTATTTACTGTCAGTTTGAGTTTTTCACCATGTACTAAACACAAGCAGTAATTCTGACTGCCAGTATAATTGACAACCCCTTGAGACCTTGATGAGAGGACATTATGGCAGTAAATATGCCATCCAAATAGCATTCCGTGATTCATTTCAGTTACAATTCCTCATGGTTTTCAGAACAAGCCAAAGCTAATTTAAATTGTACCAAAGAGCGTAATGAACACAGGAAACAGAGAAAGTAGCAGTCAAGCTGAAAGCGCAGAGCCAATACTAATTACTGAGCTCTTGTTGGGTGTTATAAATTTAGCCGAGAAGTCCGTGATAGGCAACTGGGTCTGAAATCTCATTTCCTCAATGCAATAGCTTCACCAACAGCAGATGATTTGTCTTCATTTCTCGTGTTCTTTGTTTGTGACTCTTCCAGTTATGACCAGCATGTGCGATCCACATCACTGATAGATTAAAAACTACCCCATCTCCTGCATTTCCAACTCAACTGCCATGGCTACTACAAGTCCAATACAACATTCTGTATGTTTTTGTCAACTCCCTCTGTTTGTTGCCTCAGGATTATCTAATCTTTAAGTATGACTTTTCATCACATTGGAGAGTCTCTTTATTATAGAAAAAGGGGAAGATGTGACTGGAAGTGGTGCCCGGAAGACCATTTTTTGCGGAGGTGGGAATAGTCCAGGTCATGGTTTATATGTCCACTCAGGTCAGTTTCAGGTTTCACCAGTGCCTAAAATATGATGCATACAGTGTAGATCCAGCAGGAATATGCCTGAAATTTGCATATTTCTTCAGATAGCCAGGGTACAAATCATAGAAACCCTATAGTGCAGAAGGAGACCATTCAACCCATCGAATCTGCACCGACCACAATCCCACAGGTCTTATCCCCATAATCCGACATATTTACCACGTTAATCCCTCTAACCGATGCATCTCAGGACACTAAGGGGCAATTTGACATGGCCAGTCAACCTAACCCGCACATCTTTGGAGAGTGGGAGGAAACTGGAGCACCCGGAGGAAACTCGTGCAGACACCGGGAGAACATGCAAACTCCACACACAGATAGTGATCCAAGCTGGGAATCGAATCCAGACACCTGACGCTGTGAGGCAGCAGTGCTAACCACAGTGCCCTGTGCCACTCCATACTATTCATCATAGAAATCACCATAGGATTGTAGTAGAAACATAGAAACTAGAAGTAGGCCATTCGGCTCTTCGAACCTGCTCCGCCATTCATTATGATCATGGCTCATCATCAGATTCAATATCGTGATCCTCCATTCCCGCATTATCCCTTAATCCCTTCAGCCCAGAGAGCTATATCTAATTTATTTTTGAAATCAGACAATGTTTTGGCCTTGTTCCATGTTGACAACATGGTACAGAAGAGGGGCATGCAAACCAATAACAATGACACTATGAACAGAATGCCACTTTCTGATGTGGATCAGGAAGATGAAAAAAAAAGAAGCCTCTGTCCATTCTGATGATTCCCAAACAGAGGAGAATGAGAAAGCTACCAATTGCGGAGTAACTGGGAGGCATGGCCATTTACCCTGAACTGACTCCGTGCCGAAGGGGATCATTGCCAAATGTGTCCTTGGTTAAACTCGATTCACAGAAAGTCCTTCTATCTCACACTTGCCGTCAGCCGGTCCCTAACGAGTAACATTCAAGTAAAGAACCTTAATGCCACAATTAATCAGTAAGCACCCATCCTCCACGAGGGACAGAGTCAATATCAATGTCTGACTCAGATTAAAATGTCTGAAACCTTCACCATTACAACTATAATCATCGACATGTCACAAACATACATGGTAAGAGGTCTTTCACTATTTGCCCCATTCATATAAACTCCAGTGTCTGTCAATGAGGAACTAAAACCACCAACTTGTCGATAATCAAACTATGCCCACAATGCTGAGAATGATGTGACTTAAGGGTTTACATGTACATGCAGATAGAATAATTTGTACCAGCGAACATGCAGGGAGGGCTTATCACACAGAATGAACCCTCAGCTGTACAATAACTCATTTAAAAACCTACGCAGTATCCAGCCTGGCCCATGGTCAAGTTTGCAAAGTGGGCTGCATATGCAACAGTCCAGACTTCCATAAATCTCTGCTGTCCCCAAAAACACTTCCTCCACTGCCAAATAGTGGGAACAGCAAATATGCAATATTCCCTGGAGCATACATCATCTCGAGCTACGATGCTCTCCACCCCCAGGCCAAGGTGTAATACTGCAGTGTAAGTACATGCCTTGCACTCAGCAATCATGCTGCCCAACATCTCCTGGTAGAATCTGATCAGTGAGGCTCCCTTAAAGTCAAATTGGCTGGACAATGAAAGATGCATGGAGCATCTCAATGCTTGAAATTTGACCGCCAGAATCTTATAAAGCAGAGAAGGAAAAAGCTCTTAAATGACTCATAGATATGGTCACACTCTTGCTTCTGATGACTTCACCTCGAGATTTGCCTCAGCATGTCACTTTCATGATCACTGGTAAGAATGACCTTTGTCATATTACCACTTGTTTGGAGTTGGGAAGTGTACAAACACACACCAAGTCATATACAAGTGTACGTATAGTAAATACGTTCAGAAAGTTTTCAGATGTGCTACACCACAAAATATCTAGACATGTCCACACTGCTGATTGTCTAAATACTGCAACCCAAATAGGACACTCCTGATTCTCCACATTCCTTTTCACTAAAGCATCATCCTGACTTTCATCCCTCTTCTGAGGGGGTCAGTGTGCAGATGTTCCTCACTCTGACACCTCCTCTTCCACTCACCCTGTATCATCGATCAAATGTGTGCTACATCCCTTTGACAAGCTTTGCCATCTCCTTAGTGTTTGTTATCCTTTTTGATTGCAATGTTAACATGGTTTCATGTTAGTCTGCTACATAAGGGTGAGTTAGTGAAGCGTGATGTGACGCTGTGTCCTCCAATTTTTCTTTAATGCATTCATGGGACATGGGCATTACTGACTGATAGTTATTACCCATCCCATAGTTGCCCCTGGAGGGCAGTTGAGAATCAACCACATTGCTATGGTTCTGGATCACATATAGGCCAGACCAGGTAAGGACAGCAGATTTCCTTCTCTGAAAGACATTAGTGAAGCATTGGTTTTTTCTGACAATTGACAACGCTTTCATGGTCATGAATAGAGTCTTAATTCCGGATATTCTTTATTGAATTCAGATTCCACCAGTTGCCATGGTGGAATTCGAACACAGGTACCCAACATTAGCTGGGGTTCTGGATTAATAGTCTAGCAATATACCACCAAGCCATCACCTCCCTATATATCACTTCCACTTCTCGGTGTTGGAGGGATGAGCTGGTCTGGAGGGGAGGGCGGCTGGAGAAGCAAGTGAGCAGAGATGGGACCTGCACAAGACAGAGAGGGAGTTACTTGGTTTTCACCCTTCTCATTGTGAAAGCAGACTGTGGTACATATCACTGCCTTTAACCATGTTAGGCTGACGTAACCCATTGTCGCATTCCCTCCCACACCAACATCCCCTTGTGCTCAATCATGACCTCCACCATTACCACATGTGCCAAGCTGATTTTAGCACTGCCATTAATGTTATTATCACCTGTTAACGATGATTCACCATCTCCAGCACTGAATCCATGGTGTTCATGGCCCCCCATTTTGCTCACTGCAGCCATAGTTTGAGCCCAGTCTTCTCGGTTGTGGGGATTATGCCAGCCAGTGGCACACAGGACTGCTCTCCTTGTCTGGAACTCTTCCACTGAAGGTCCTGATCAGCAAAGTGTAGTGCAGCTGGATTCACCCCTCTGTGACACATTATCATTCAAACTTTAAGGCCAAAGAGATCATGAGCTATTAGATTCCAATGGAGATTGCAATAATCTCATTCACTTCTGTGTGCTTACATGAATACAAATCCTTTTCACATCAACAATTACTGTTGAGTTGTGCTGGAGAAATGGTTCGGTGCAAATGCTTGAATGTCGGAGCTGTCATTTGAAGACAGCGTGCTCTGCCCTGTGACCAATGAGAGCCTTGCTGGTTTACTCCCACTTTGGTAGTGAAATGGCATAACGCTGATTACGTGAAGGTCGAAGGGTAACTGTGTGGCCTTGGGTGGCAAGAGGGCAAGTGGATGGGATAAGGACTATATCACTGTTCATCATTCATCCACCCACTGAGACTTGGCAGCAAGCTACATGCCTGCACACAAAGTGGCAGTAAGGTGATGCCACCATCATGTCTTGTGAATCGACTCCTTGCTTTCAGTGCTTTGATTTAGCACACCATGAATAGGCAGCAATACATTTTTTTACTGAAAGTCCATGGTTGGCCATCCATTCCAGGGTCAGCTTACAGCTGGACAACATTGCAGAGATCCCACTCAGCACATTAGGCACTTACACCTTCTCCGATGTACAGGGACTTCACTGGGCATGACCAACATCACCAACAGAACTTTGTAAGGGCTTGTTTTATATCTGCACCCAGATCAGGCATTCTGCCCTAAATACTCACCAGTTTCTGGCTCACTGTATTCTCGATCTTCCTTTTGAATTATGATCCTATAGCACTTCCTTTTCTCTGGTTCTAGCATCATCACTCATCTCTGCACCTCCCTCAGTGCCAAAACTCTACTGCTTGTTGACTTGACCGTTGAGACACTCTCTAAACTGGCTACCCAATGTGCATCATGCATAAACTTAAACTCACCCAACTCCCTACCCACAGTGTCCTAATTCACAGCAAATCCCTTTCACCCAACACTGCTGTGTTCATCAACCAGCGTTAGATCCCTAAATCCAGCAATGCTTCTGTTTCAACATTTATATAGAATCATAGAATCCCTATAGTGCAGGACGAGGCCATCTTTGTTTTCTCATCTCTCCATGACTTAAATTGCCCCTTCTACTTCTGTAATTTACTCCAGTCTCATAACCCTTTGAGAAACCTGCACTCTCCAAATTCTAGCCTCTTGTGCACCCCACACTTAGCTTACTTCACTATTAGAAGCAGTGCCATCGATTGCCATGGTTTGCCTTGCAGGATTCCAACCCTCTCGAAACCCTGCCTTTTTCACCAGGTTTTTGGTTAATTCCCCTAATGTCAGATTTTGTTTGATCTGTGAAGTATCTTGGGAAAGTTCACTGTGTTAATTGTTACATAAGAACATAAGAAATAGGAAGAACAGTAGGCCATCTAGCCCCTTGAGCCTGCTCAATAAGATCATGGCTGATCCACTTACTCTTCTGCTTCCCATAACCCTTAATTCCCTTATTGGTCAAAAATCTATCTATCTGTGACTTAAACACATTTAATGAGGTAGCTCCACTGCTTCAATAGACAGAGAATTCCAATGATTCACTACCCTTTGGGAGAAGAAGTTCCTCCTCCTCTGTTCTAAATTCAAGCCCCCTATTTTGAGGCTATGCACTCTGGTTCTTGTTTCCAATCTAGGTGGAAATAATTCACTGCTTCTACCCTGTCTATTCCCTTCATTATCTTATATGTCTCTATAAGATCTCCCCTCAACCTTCTAAACTCCAATGAGTACAGGCCCAGTCTATTCAATCTCTCCTCATGAGCTAACCCCCTCATCTTCCAATCAACCTGGTGAACCATCTCTGTACTCTCCATGTTCTGCATAAGTGGCAATTGACATGGTTCTATTGGCAGAGCATGTACCTTCCACTTCACTATTGCAATCTACACCACCTCCTCTCTCCTCTCCTCTCTCTCTCTCATCCATTTCTTTTCCTCCTCCATCTCATCTCCTCCCCTCTCATCTCCTTTCCCCCCTTTCTGCCACTTATGCAGAACCACGTCAATTCCCACTTATAAGCTGACCAGAGTGTCTCTTTCTGGGCTTACTGTAGGATCAGTCTGACTGTACATCTTGTGGCTGATCTTGGATTGTTGGGCTCAAATGATCATGACCCAATTAGAATTCAGGAGAAAATTTTAAAAAATATACCACTAGTTGAATATGAAGATTGAATGGAAATGTTTCTGAGATTTTACTGAAAGGCAAAACCCTGATGACTATACTCATAGGAAAAGCAACAAAAAATAAAGTTAGCCCTTAGGGCACAGCAAAATGATAGGTAGCAGCTGTTATCTTCCAGAAAGCTAGTTATTGAAGGATAGAACTTAAGCAATCTTTATACCCTTATAAGTATTTATTTACAAGAGATACACTGTACAATGTGATTTGATTTGATTTATTATTGTCACATTCATTGGTATACAGTGAAAAGTATTTTTTTGCGCACTATACAGACAAAATAAACAATTAATAGAATACATAGGGATATAGGAAAGAAACAGATTACTTTACTATAGTCATAGCCAGGGTCTCAAAAAAGATCAGCTTAATATATGGTAGGTCCATTAAAAGTCTGATGGCAAAGGGGAGAAGCTGTTTTTGAGTCTGTTGGTACGGGATCTCAGACTTTTGTACCTTTTTACTTATAGAAGAAGGTGGAAGAGAGTATGTCAGGGATGTGTGGGGTCTTGATTATGCTGGCTGCTTTGCCAAGGCAGTGGAAAGTGTTGACAGAGTCAATGGATGGGAGGCTGGTTTGAGTGATGGACTGGGCTACACTCATGAACCCTTTGTAATTTCTTGCAGCCTTGGTCTAACTAACCAACTAACCAAGGTCAGTGTCTATTTGAAGAGGTACAATTGAATCTACAGTTAATACCCACCACCTGCATGCAATTAGACAATTATTATACAATTAACTGAAGCAAAAGAAAGAATATTGTCTTTGCGAGAAACAGTTATTAAGAGACTAAGTAGGTCTTGTAAGATTAGGAATATTATGAAAGGTCAGGAAATGACCTCCCTATAAAGATTGGGCAGGCTGGATATGTAATATATACAGAAGCAGAGGTAAAGCAAGTAACAGTTTGTTAAAAAGACGGGTCTATTTTCAAAGGCACAATGCTAGTGTGGAGCCTTAGACACCACAGTCACATATCTGAACATCTTAGTACATTTTCCATCGATATACTTGCAAGTTTCTGATATACGTTCAGATGAAGCAATGTTCCTTGTCAGGGCATTGGTAAAGTTCACTCTTTCATATCTAGAAATAACAAATGGGAAAGCCATAGTTAATATTTTCAAAACCACAAATTCAGGGATGAACTGAAAGACCAGATGTGATTCCTCAACATGTTATCTGCAATATGTTGTAAAATTCCTGCGACTTACCAAGATGTCAGTGGAGCATGGCAACTTTTTGTGAGGTGTCCCCAGCACAATCTCTAATCCTGTCAGGAGGCTAAGGAAATTTGGCATGTTCACTATGACTCTCACCAATTTTTAAAGATGCCTCATAGAAAGCATCCTTTCCAGATGTATCACAGCTTGGTATGGCTCATGCTCTGACCAAAACTGCAAGAAGCTACAAAGCTTTGTTAACATAGCACAGTCCATAATGCAAACTAGCCTCCCATCGATTGACTTCATCTACACTTGCCGCTGTATCGGAAAAGCAGCCAGCATAATAAAGGACCCCACGCATGCTCCCTTCTGCCTTCTTTCATCAGGAAAAAGATACAAAAGTCTGAGATCATATTCCAATCAACTGCAGCCCTGCTACTACTTTATATTAAGATCTATCTTACATTAAGCTGATCTTTTCTATATCCTAGCTTTGACTGTTACATTACATTCTGCACTCTCTTCTTTTCTTCTCTACGTATTGAAATCTTTGCCTGTATAGCATGCAAGAAACAACACTTTTCACTATATACTAATACATGAAGTCAGGGAGAGTCATGATGTAGAGATGCCAATGTTGGACAGGAGTAAACACAATAAGAAATCTCACAACATCAGGTTTAAGTCCAACCAGTTTATTTGATAGTAATCCCACAAGCTTTCAGAAACAGTGTTCCTTTGTCAGGTGTGTGGAAGTTTCTGATCAGAGAAAAGCGCACAAAGGCACACACAGTTTACAGAATACTGATTCGAATGCAAGCTTTGCAGCTAACTTACTATTCAATTCTTAAAGATGCAGACAATATGAGTGGAGATAACATTAATATAGGTTAGAGAAATGTATTGTCTGCAGACAGGACAATAAGTGAGATTTTACAAGCTCAGGCAATTCGTGGGGATTATAGATAGTGCAACATGAACCCCAGCTTCCAGTTGATGCCATCCTCATGTGTGCAGAACTTGGCTATCAGTCTCTGCTCATCGATTCCGTGCTGTTGTGTGTCTGCCTTAGAGAACGCTTACCCAAAGATCAGAGACCGAATGCCCATGACTGCTGAAATGTTCACCAACAGGAAGGAAACAGTCTTGCCTGGTGATGTCCAGCGATGTTCATTCATCCGCTGTCGTAGCATCTGCATGGTCTCCCCAATGTACCATGCTTCGGGACGTCCTTTCCTGCAGCGTATAAGGTAGACAACGTTGGCCAAATTTCAACAGTATGTGCCGTATACCTAGTGGATGATGTTCTCATGTGAGATGATATCATCCATGTCGATGATCCAACGTGTCTTACAGAGATTGCTGTGGCAGGGTAGTGTGGAGTTGTGGTCACCTTTCTCAACCGCACGACCTCAAACAGACCGTTGTTCACAGTAAACTATCCAGCCTTCAGGAGAACACCACAGTTATGTAGAGGGGCAGGTAGTATTGAGAAAAAAGGGAAGGTGCAGAAGGATTTGGACAGGTTAAGAGAGTGGACAAAGAAGTGGCAGATGGAATACAATGTGGAAAAGTGTGAGGTTATGTACTTTGGAAGGAAGAATGAAGGCATAGATGATTTCCTAAATAGAAAATGCTTAGGAAATCAGAAACACAAAAGAAATTTGTTCAAGATTCTCTTAAGCTAAAGTGCAGGTTCAGTTGACAGTTAGGAAGGCAAATGCAATGTTCGCATTCATGCCGAGAGGGCTAGAATACAAAAGCAGGAATGTAGTTCTGAGGCTGTATAAGGCTCTGGTCAGACCCCATTTGGAGTATTGTGAGCAGTTTTGGGCCCCATTTCTAAGGAAGAATGTGCTGGCCTTGAAAGGGTCCAGAGGAGGTTCACAAGAATGACCACTGGAATGAAGGGCTTGTCACATGAAGAATGGTTGAGGACTGTGGGTCTGTACTCATTGCAGTTTAGAAGAATGAGGGGGGTATCTTATTGAAACTTGCAGGATACTGTGAGGCCTGAATAGAGTGGATGTTGAAAAGATGTTTCTACTAGTCGGAAAAACTACAACCAGAGGACACAACCTCAGGCTGAAGGGACGATCCTTTACAACAGGGATGAAGAGGAATTTCTTCAGCCAGAGAGAGGTGAATATGTGGAACTCTTTGCTGCAGAAGGCTATGGAGATGAGGTCATGAAGTGTCTTTAAGACATAGATAGGTTCTGGACTAATAGGGGATCAAGGGTGATGGGGAAAAGGCAGGAGAATGGGGATGAGACTCAATGGGCCGAGTGGCCTAATTCTACTCCTATGTCTTATGGTCTTATGTGACTATGAGAAATCAAATCAAATCAAATTTACTATTTTAGCAAAGTAGTTAAGCCAGTGACGTAAGAGCACAAGTTAGTAAGTTTGCAGATGACACCAAGATTGGTCGCATAGTGGACAGTAAAAGAGAGTTATCTACGATTACAACAGGATCTTGATCAATTGGGCCAGTGGGATGACAAATGACAGATGGAGTTTAATTTAGATAAATGCAAGGTAATGCACTTTGGTAGATTGAACCAGGGCAGGACTGACTCAGTTAATAGTAGGGCGTTAGGGAGAATTACAGAACAAAGAGATCTAAGAATACATATTCATAGCTCCTTGAAAGTGGAGTAGCAGGTGGATAGAGTGGTGGAGGAAGCATTTAGCATGCTTCGTTTCATTGAATACAGGAGTTGGGCCGTCTTGTTGAAGTTGTACAAGACATTGGTGAGACCACACTTGGAATACTGTGTACAGTTCTGGTCACCCTATTATAGAAAGGATATTATTAAACTAGAAAGAGTACAGAAAAGATTTACTAAAATGTTACTGGGACTTGATGGTTTGAGTTATAAGAGGCTGGATAGATTGGGACTTTTTTCTCTGGAGCGTAGAAGACTGAAGGGTGACCTTATAGAAGTCTATAAAATAATGAGGGGCAAAGATCAACTAGATAGTCAATATCTTTTCCCAAAGGTAGGGGAGTCTAAAACTAGAGGGCAAAGGTTTAAGGTGAGAGGGGAGAGATACAAAAGTGTTCAGAGAGGCAATTTTTTTCATGCAGAGCATGATGAGTGTGTGGAACATACACTGCCAGGAGTAATAGTAGAGACGGGTACAATGTTGTCTTTTAAAAAGGATTTCGACAATTACATGGGTAAGATGGATATTGAGAGATATGGGCCAAATGTGGGCAATTGGGATGAGCTTAGGGGTTTAAAAAAAAGGCGGCATGGACAAGTTGGGCCAAAGGGCCTGTTTCCAGCTGTAAACCTCTATGACTGTATGACTGTAAGTGCTGAAAATACATCTAGCAGCTGATAAATTTTAACGCATGTGCCTGCGTTTTTCTCTGTAGTTGCTGGAGACTTGTGTACAATGCCCAGGATGTTTCTGATTTGACTTCACATTTTCAACACCCACAGTACAGAGCTCCTAAATTAATACAGTAAATGGATTAACACCCCTGTTAAAGTATAAGGAAAGGAATTGTATGAAAATATAATAGTTTGAAGTTTATAGAATAGCACACTGAGGAATTTTAATCCCCTGGAGATTGTGACTGATAATTAATATTCAGAGAGGAAGGGAGAAACAAATCATGAAATTATGGGTTGTATACATTACATCTGTACTGTTGAATTTCTGAAGAGGTTATGAACTGATGTGGCAGGCAAAAAAAAAACATGTACACAAGCTATTTTGTACATGGATGGCACAATGGTACAGTAGTTAACTTTGCTACCCTACAGCGCTGGGGATCCTAGTTCGATTCCTGAGTTGGATCACTGCCTGTGTGGAGTCTACACATTCTCCTTGTGTCTGCTTGGGTTTCCTCAGGTGCTCCAGTTTCCTCCCATAGTCTGAAAGACATGCTGGTTAGGTGCATTGGCAATGCTAAATCTTCCCTCAGTGTACCTGAACATGTATGGGAGTGTGACAATTAGGGGATCTCCATAGTAACTTCATTGCAATGTTAATATAAGCCAACTTGCGACTCTAATAAGTAAACTTTTAAAACTTCAAAAAACCTATTATTTATTGCTATTTAAAACACTTGAGGCAGCACAGTGGCATAGTGATTAGCGCTGCTGTTTCACAGCGCCAGGGACCAGATTCAATTCTCAGCTTGGGTCACAGAGTCTGCACATTCTCCCCATGACTGTGTGGGCTTCCTGCAGGTACTCTAGTTTTCTCCCAAGTGCATTGACCATGCTAAATTCTCCCTCAGCGTACCTGAACAGACACTAGAGTGGATCAACTGGGAAATTTCACAATAACTTCATGGCTTCAGTCAGCCTACTTGTGACACTAACAAATAAACTTTAAACTTTAGATAAATACTGAGCTCATCTTTACTCTACATGTTAGAGTACTGATTACTTCTAACAATGAATCACAAGATTCACAGCTTGGACACAAATACTACCTGTTTCAAGGTGAGATGATCAGTCTCTCCTGGATGGGCGTCCTTCTTCTCTAAGGACGTGAGGTTTCCATCAGCGATGGTTCCTGCAGGCTTTTGCTGCACAGGCTTCTAGTCTCCCTTCTTTTACCCAACATTGAGAATGATCTTAGCTGTGTACTGCGGTAATCAGTTGCAAAACACAATGATGTACTTACCCCTCACAATAATACATGGGTAAATAGGTGAGGTTACGAGGATAGGGCATGGGAAGAATTGTTGTCAATGAAGGCTTGATGGGCTGTATGGCCTCTGTCTGAATTGTAGGGATTCTATGATTTTATGATAATCAGATGCAGGAAGGGGGAAGAATTGAGCAAGCAACTTTCCAAACCTGATGTTAGAATGCATTTTTTATTTGGAGAGTGTAATGAGGCCTGTGTAGAAAAACGTATAAAAATCACTTACAGCTATATTCAATTAAATAACATGCTATTGCCACACTTTGGACTGACCTCTATCCCCCAGATGTTTTGAATCCTTTAAAAGCAGATACATGGTCACTGCATGGGTCTAACCAGCTTTGGAGTGCTTCTTTTCTCTGCTCTTTCAATTGCTAGTCACGTTTTATTTATTAGCCCTGAGTATTTTTATATTGTTACAATCTTCATGGAGGCTAATAATTTTCAAAAAGGGAATCAAATTTCCAGTTACCGGTTGAAAGGATAATAGAACTATTTCACATTCTTAAAAAGTTTATTGTTACAAATGACAAAGGAAACACAATTGACTAAACAATATTTCCTTTAGCAGCAACTTCTTCTTTAGTCTACTGAAAGAAACAATCTCCTTGTATACTTATCAGCTGGAATTCTCTGGCTGTTAACATCCTGTTGCCACTACCAGCGAGAACGGAGAATTTGGCGCTCAGCCAAATCTCCACTCACTGCAGCGGGACTGGAGAATCCCAGCTGTCAATGAGATTGGAGAACCTGGCCCATCACCTATTGTGCTCCTCATGGAATTACAGTCTTTTTTAGCACAATGTTTGGAGTTTCTCCCAGCTTCCGCTGGGTTTCCCAACCTCTGTTTTGCCAAGTTGTAACTTCAGACACTCCCAGACATTTACCTCAGTTTCTGAAAAATGTCTTAAATCCACAACCAGCAGCAAATTTTGTTCTGATGACCTCACTTCCTCCTGACCATCGCAGGATGGATGTCCCAAATCTTGGATGTTTGAAGAATGCATCTCTTCATCTGGAGACTGCTTCCCTCGTGCATCTGGTAGCTTGCAAAGAAAAGCAGGCACTTTTACTCACCATGGACCATTACCACTCTTGTCTCTCTGAGAAGCATGGATTTGTTATGGATTCCTCCACCCTCTTCCCCACGAATTACTTCAGCCATATACTTAGGTAAAGATGATAATTAGCTATCCTTGATGCCAAATCCTTGATTTGGTTTAATTTTCATTTTAAATGTTAATGGACAGTTTACACCACAATTGTTTAGGACTCAATATCTCAACACCTTTCTGGAGACTCAGAGTGGAATTTTCCCATTCCGCCCACCATGGGAATCGAAGCAGGCGTGACAGGATCATACAAAGGTCCGTTTACCTCTAGCGGGATTTTTGATCTTGGGGTGAGTGCAGCCGGAACATCCTACCCTCAGAGTCTACGCACTGTAAACTCAGATCCGAGCATTGGCTGAAATCTCCCATCCTCGTTTCTTGCTGGGATTTTCCAATGCTGCCGATAGTGAATGGAGTTTTGGCTAGAATGCCAACTTCTCCATCCTTGTTCGCAACAACACCCGCCACTCACGAGACCAGAGAATCCTACCATTGTCTCAAAGCATAAATATCTTCCAATTCTTCACAGTGAAACAATATAACCTTGCCTTTTACCTCAAAGAATCAACCACCCCTCCCTGCACCACCATATCACCCCAGGTTACCTATCAGCCAGATTCCAGAACAACTTCCTTCACTTCCCCAAAACATAAAGCTATAGTACCAAAACAAAGCTTATAAACCTCATAATTGTAACATTACTCTATTGTTTGATGTCTTACATACTTATTTCATATTGTTACCAGGTACTCTGCGCTTGTGATTCCTATGGGCTTAAAAGATTCCAATCCTTTGCATGCTGTTGATGTGTTTGTAAGCTGACCAGATCTCTCTTCTTCCATTCCTGATATACCACTTGTCCATCTTGACGTGCAACTTGTGATTTGCGCAGTCCACTCCCTAAATTCTTGAAGATAAAGGAAAACATTCAGTGGTCAGGTGATGCTTCAAGCCAGGCTTATCTTGTAAAGAACATACAGCAAGTGAAAAGGGAAACCATCTTCAAAGCAATGCTTTCAAGGAAAAGCAAAATTGCAAAGCTCTTTGTGAATTGTGTATCCCTGAGCAAGTATACTTCGAAAGGCAAGGGGAGTAACAAAACAAATGTGGGAAGAATTATATTAAATGAAGAGTACTGTTGAGTAATAACATCAAAACCAGTCCATTGTTGGATCTTCCATACCTTCTCTGACAAGTATATTCTTATGACAAAAGTCATCTCTTCTAATCCATTGTGTTAAAATAATTGGCCCCATACCTAATCTGCTCCTCTCCCTGTAGTTGTCTATACCTTGATCTAAAGTTAAAGTTTATTTATTTATTGATCACAAGTCAACTTACATGAACACTGCCATGAAGTTACTATGAAAATCCTCTAGTCCCCACACTCCAGCACCTGTTCAGGTACACTGAGGGAGAATTTAGCAGAGCCAATGCACCTATTAGCACATCTTTTGAACTGTGGAGCACCAGGAGGAAACCCATGTAGACCTGAGGAGAACATGCAGACCACACAGACAGTGGCCCAAGCTTGGAATCGAACCCTGGCATTGTGAAGCAGCAGTGCTAACCACTGTGAGGAAGATGTTAACAGCTAGCTGAGCATCCCTTCAGCTATGAATGCAAGTACCTTGCAAAGAGCTAGCATTATGGTTTTGGTTGGCAGAACTCTCTGTGAGGAGGGAGCTTCAAACTAAGCTAAGTTTATTCAATTGTCTCAGTGCAATTCTGTTCTTTAGAAGTAGATAGCTTATCTTGTCATGCTATCTTCCAAAAGCGAGAAGTGTTCCCATTACAACAGAAGTCCTTCAATTGGTAAAGTATGCATGCACCTATTCACCCACCTTGGCACTTCTCCAGATACAGGTTAACTCCATCCTTTTTTTTCCCCATTTCCCCCAGTGAAGTACAACAAACATGGGTCACTCCATTGACTTTTTCACAGAACCTTTTCATTTCAGCTTTCACAAAGGGATCCAAACTGCCCAATATGTATCTATCATGCCCAGGACAATGAGCAGAACACTCCTCCCATGAGTTAGTTTACTTTCTCTTCTGCCTGCAAAGAAACTTTCTCCAATATCAGCTATACAGTAAAGTATTGTAAGGTTTCATTCTCAGTTGTAAATGTTGAATGCATTTCTTGAATAATAGATGAAGCAATAAATGAACACAAATATAAATTTATATATATATATATCTATATTTGCAGTAGCGTTCCTTCCAGCTTGCTCCTCAAAAAGGAAAAAATAAAAGGTCAGAGTCTAAAAGGAAAGTTACTCTCTTGTAAGCAACTTGCATTCACAAACTCTGTGTTGTCTGCTTTCTTTCACCACCAAAAGAATGACTCTGTCTGAACTTTATTCTTCCAGTTCTAGTTCCAGGGTAGATCCTGAGAGGCCTTTTCTCTGTTTGGAGAGGCCAGAAATAAAGATAGTTTCTTAAGATGAATCATCAGCAATTTTGGATTAAGATGAGAAGTTTCTTCACTAAGAGGAATTTTTAATATTGAAGGCTGTAGATGATGTATATGTTTGAGACAGAGATTGATTCATTTGTCAGAATGTGAGGTATCTAGGGATAGAGCTGGAAATTGGAGCGAGGTTTGTAAATCAGCCATGAATGTATTGAATGGTGAATCAGGCTCGAGGGACATCGAGCCTTCTCCAGCTTCTATTTCTTGTCCTGAACAGACTCAAACATTCAAATGATGACTGCTCCTTAATTCTACCCCAGAACCAGTTCCCAGGATCTGCTGGATTTGAATAACTGCTGACCACATTCAAAATTAAACGTTGTTAATACATATACTTTTAAGAATAAATCCACTCAGTCTGTCTTTGCCTTAAAATTGCTTAGCCTCTCTGACAAACTTGGTAGACAACTGATGAAACTCTTGGATTTGTATCAAATTAAATTGGGATTATTGGAAACCATTTAGTAGATCTGAATGTTTTTATTGTCTCAAGTTGATTGACTATGTATTTTTTAACCACAAGAACCATGTACATCTCTAGAACAAAGACTTCAAGCTGGGAGCTGTCTCCATGCTTGTTTGTGCACATGGTTCTGTCCAACACTAGACTGATCCTGAGGTGTGGGGCATATATCCTCTCTTGTCACTATGAGGGTGGTGCAATCCCATGTTAACCTTTTATGTAAGAACTCAGTAAGAATCTAGCAACACCAATTTTAAATCCAACCGATTTATTTGGTAGTAAATTTGCGAGCTTTCGACCTTTGTCTTCATCAGGCAAATGCAGTGTTCTGGTCTGCAATAGCACACATCAGTACAGACAGTCACAGATTGCTGATTAGAATGCGAATCCTTACATCTAACCTGCTATTCAAGTATTAAAGTGGCTAACAATGTGTGTGAAGGGAATCCTGAGCATTGGTTAGAGTTTTGTGTATTTTCTCCAGACAGCACACTTCTCCAGCTTCCACCGTAGACACGTTGAAGAAGCCATTCCCTATGGATAAGCCCTCCGTATACACAGAATTTACTCAGATGAGGAGGATTGTGACAGACACCTCCAGACACTGAAGGATGCCCTCATGAGAACAGGATATGGCGCTCGACTCATTGATTGACAGTTCCGACGTGCCACAGCGATAAACCGCACCGACTTCCTCAGAAGACGAACACGGGACACAGTGGACAGAGTACCCTTTGTTGTCCAGTACTTCCCCGGAGCGGAGAAGCTACGACATCTTCTCCGGAGTCTTCAACATATCATTGATGACGATGAACATCTCGCTAAGGCCATCCCCACCCCCCCACTTCTTGCTTTCAGACAACCACACAACCTCAAACAGATCATTGTTCGCAGCAAACTACCCAACCTTCAAGAGAACAGTGACCACAATACCACACAACCCTGCCACAGCAACCTCTGCAAGACATGCCAGATCATAGACATGGACAACATCACCAAACGTGAGGATGCCATTCACCAGGTACACAATACATACTCTTGCAACTCGGCCAACATTGTCTACCTAATACGTTGCAAGAAAGGATGTCCCGAAGCATGGTACATTGGGGAGACCATGCAGACACTACGACAGCAGATGAATGAGCATCGCTCAACAATCACCAGGCAAAACAGTTCCCTTCCTGTGGGCGAACACTTCAGCAGTCATGGGCATTCGGCCTCCGACCTGCGGGTAAATTTTCTTCAAGGGGGCCTTCGTGACACACGACAGCGCAGAGTTGCTGAGCAGAGACTGATAGCCAAGTGCCGCACACATGAGGACGGTCTTAACAGGGATCTTGGCTTCATGTCATACTATCTGTAACCCCCGTGACTTGCCTGGGTTAGCAAAAAACCTCACTTACTGTGCTGTCTGGAGAAAATACACAATTCTCTAACCAATGCTCAGGATTCCCCTCACACACATTGTTAGCCACTTTAACACTTGAATAGCAGGTTAGATGTAAGGATTCGCATTCTAATCAGCAATCTGTGACTGTCTGTGCTGATGTGTGCTATTGCAGACCAGAACACTGCATTTGCCTGACGAAGACAAAGGCCAAAAGCTCGCAAATTTACGATCAAATAAATCGGTTGGATTTAAAATTGGTGTTGCTAGATTCTTGCTCGTTGCTAGTCTCTGTGGGTGGAAGTTAGGAACAGCAAAGGCTCGATAACTTTGCTGAGTGTATTCTATAGGCTGCCCAACAGCAGCAGGGAACTTGAGGTGTAGATAGGGAAACAGATCCTAGACAGATGTAGAAATAACAGGGTTGTCCTGATGAGAGATTTCAATTTCCCAAACATCGACTGGAATATCCCAAGAGTAAGGGGTTTGGATGGTGTGGAGTTTGTTAGGTGTGTTCAGGAAGGTTTCCTGACACAGTACATGGAAAAGCCTACGAGAGGAGAGGCTGTACTTGACCTGGTGTTTGCTAATGAGCCAAGGGCAGGTGTCGGATCTCACGGTAGGTGAGTATCTTGGGAATGGGGATCATAATTCTATCTCTTTCATGATAGCGATGGAAAGAGATAGGATCAGGCAGGCTAGGAAGGTGTACGTCTGGAGTAAGGGGAAATATGAAAACATTGGGCAGGTAATCTGACGCATAAACTGGAAGGAGGTGTTCTTGGGGAAGAGTACAGAAGGGAAGTGGCGGTTTTTCAAGGAATGTTTGTCCGGGGCACTGCAAGACAATGTCCCGAGGAGTCAAGGAGGTTCAGGTAGGACGCGGGAACCGTGGTGCATGAAGGTAGTGGTGAACCTAGTTAGGAAGAAAAAAATGGTATATAAAAGGTTCAGAGAGCTAGGGGATGTTAGGGATCTAGAGGAGTATAAGGTGTGTAGAAGGGAACTTATAAAGGAAATTAGGAGAGCCAGAAGAGGTCATGAGAAGGCCTTGGCAGGTAAGGTTAAGGAGAATCCCAAGGTCTTCTACAAATATGTGAAAAGTAAAAGGATGAGGAGAGAAGGGATAGGGCCTATAAAAGGTGAAGGGGGAAAAGTCTGTGTGAATCCGGAAGAAATGGCAGAGATGCTTAATGAGTACTTTGCCACGGTATTCACGGTGGAAAGTGAACTGGGAGATTGCACTGCAGGTTTGCGGCATACGGAAAAGATTGAGTATGTGGATGTTAGGAAAGAGGATGTGTTAGACCTGTTAAATTCTATCAGGATAGACAAGTCGCCGTGACCGGATGGGATGTACCCCAGGTTATTGTGGGAGGTGAGGGAAGTGGTTGCAGAGCCCCTGGCGATGATCTTTGCGTTGTCCATGGAAACGGGAGAAGTCCCGGAGGATTGGAGGATTGCGGATGTAGTTCCTATCTTTAAGAAAGGGAACAGGGATAGTCCAGGAAATTACCGACCGGTGAGTTTGACTTCAGTGATTGGTAAGCTGATGGAGAGGCTTCTGAGGGATAAGATATATGAACATTTGGAGAAGTTTGGACTGATTAGAAATAGTCAGCATGGTTTTGTCAAGGGCAGGTCATGCCTTACAAGCCTAGTTGAGTTCTTCAAAAATGTGACTGAACACATTGACGAAGGAAGGACGGTGGACGTAGTGTACATGGACTTTAGTAAGGCGTTTGATAAGGTCCCACATTGCAAGGCTTCTAGAGAAGGTGAGAGGGCATGGGATCCAAGGGGCTTTGGCCTCGTGGATCCAGAACTGGCTTGCCGGCAGAAGGCAGAGAGTGGTTGTGGATGGGTCTTGTTCTGCATGGAGGTCGGTAACCAGTGTAGTGCCCCAGGGATCTGTTCTGGGACCCCTGCTGTTTGTCATTTTCATAAATGACCTGGATGAGGAAGTGGAGGGATGGGTTAGCAAGTTCGCCGATGATACAAAGATCGGTGGTGTTGTGGATGGTCTGGAGGGATGCCAAAAGTTGCAGCGGGACATAGACATGATGCAAGATTGGGCAGAGAAGTGGCAGATGGACTTCAACGTGGATAAATGTGTAGTGGTCCATTTTGGCAGGAATAATGGGATGAAGGAGTACAATATAAGGGGTAGGAGTCTTAGCTGTGTTGTAGAGCAGAAGGATCTCGGGATCCGGGTCCATAGGACTCTTAAATCGGCCTTGCACGTGGAGGAAGTGGTCAAGAAGGCATACAGTGTACTGACCTTCATTAATCAAGGAATTGAGTTTAGGAGTCAGGAGGTAATGATGCAGCTCTATAAGACTCTTGTCAGACCCCAGTTGGACTATTGTGCGCAGTTCTGGTCACCTCATTATAGGAAGGATGTAGAGGCTATTGAGAGGGTTCAGAGGAGATTTACAAGGATGCTGCCTGGATTGGGAGGCAGGCCTTATGAAGATAGGTTGAGGGAGCTGGGACTCTTCTCACTGGAGAGATGTAGGTTGAGAGGCGACCTGATAGAGATTTATAAAATGTTGGGAGGAATAGATAGGGTGGACTCGCAGAGACTATTTCCCCGAGCGGAAATGGTCAATACGAGAGGACACAGATTTAAGGTGCAGGGAAGCAAATATAAAGGAGATGTCAGGGGTAGGTTTTTCACTCAGAGGGTGGTGAGTGAATGGAACCGTCTGCCGTCGGAGGTTGTTGAGGCAAACTCACTGGGGTCTTTTAAGAGACTGCTGGATGAGTATATGGAAAAGAATAGGATAGGGGGTTATAGATAGGTCTGTGGATTGGTAGATGTGATCGGCGCAACTCGTGAGCCGAAGGGCCTGTTTGTGCTGTATTGTTCTATGTTCTATGTTCTACGTTCTTACTGAGTTCTTACTACCCCAGTCCAACGCCGGCATCTCTACATCACAATCTTTTATGTGCCAGAACCTTATACCACAGCAACCGAATTTTCAACTCGAATTAGTTTTGATATTAAACTTTTTACAATGAATGGCTCAATTAAAAAAAAATTACTGAGAGACAAGTAGGTTTACATTAATGAAGTTACTGTGAAAATCCCCTGGTCATCACACTCTGACACCTGTTCAGCTATATTGAGGGAGGTTTTATCTCAGCCAGTGCACTTAACCAGCACAATTTTCAGATTGTGAGAGGAAACTGGAGCACCCAGAGGAAATCCACACAGACATGGGGAGAATGTGCACACTCCACACAGACAGTGATCTAAGCCAGGAAATGAAACAGAGCCCCTGGCACTGTGAGACAGAAGTGCTAACCATTGTGCCACCATGCCATGTCTACAGATCTATAGGGGCATATGATTTAGAAGGAGGCCATTCTGCCCATTCTAACTGTGATGATCCTTTATCAGAATAAGGGCAAATTAAGCATATGTTCTGCACCCTCTTTCTATAGCCCTCTACATACAACACAGAAAATAGAAAAGTATAGTACAGGAGCAGGCCCTTTGGCCCACAATGTTGTGCCAAACAAGACACCAAATTAAAGGAATCCTTTCTGTCTGCCCTTGC
The DNA here is from genome assembly GCA_024679065.1 of Sphyrna mokarran. Taxonomy (NCBI): domain Eukaryota; kingdom Metazoa; phylum Chordata; class Chondrichthyes; order Carcharhiniformes; family Carcharhinidae; genus Sphyrna; species Sphyrna mokarran. Next base: position 22,420,077 of record JAGIQG010000007.1, on the reverse strand, counting down.
TTCACTTCCTTCTATTCCTTGCATATATATGTGCTTATCTAAAAGTTACTTCAAGTGTTTAACCAAAGCAAAACAAAATTGTGCCTTTTGTCACAATTGTTTCTAATCTCCACAATGATGCAAACAATACACTGAGCGCTTCCACAATGTTGACAGTTTAAATAGAAAATTCTTGAAGTCCAAACGAAGTGTGTAAAAGCTGCTTTGTGCGATGGACACATGCTGGTCGGTGCCAGAGTCATATAAAAGTGATGCCAAGACCCTAATTTGTGGAATTAATCCACATTCAATGCTGTCAAATATCCCCCTATGGCAAAAGTCTTCAAGGTATAGACAATGTGAGTACAGAGAGCGTTAAGCACAGGTTAAAGAGATGTGTACTGTCTCCAGATAACACAGTTAGTGTGATTTTAAGACTTGATTACCTGCAAAGACTCGCATTCCAACCATTATTCTATAAACTGAATTTGTGTTTTTATATGTCCAGTTTGTGAATAGAACTCCCACTCACCTGATGAAGGGGCAGTGATCCAAAAGCTAATGGCTTTTGCTACTAAATAAACCTGTTGGACTTTAATCTGGTGTTGTAAAACTTCTTATTGTGTTTACCCCAGTCCAACACCGGCATCTCCACATCTGTAAACAAAAGGCCATTGCCAAAAAGTTGATACCACAGCAATCATGTCAGTAACAGAGATTTCACACTGCTTCATTATGGCTTGTTTATACAGAGTGGTATATTGGAGTGATGCTTAGCACCACCAGTCCTGTAATAACCTTTCTAACACCATTTTATATCAACTTTTAATATTTGTGTATATTTGTTTAGCTGAGTTATATACTTTATTTGAAGCTGCTCAGGTTCATTGTACCTTGAATAATGTTCCATCATCACTGGTCCTGCGTGTCTCAGTGTAATTGAATAATTCATAAGCTTTATGAATAGCTTATTGCCATGATGGATAATAGGATGGGGGAATGGGATATTCTTCAACGTTGAAGCAAGTGAAACCAAATCAGTCAACAGGCAAGATTGTCGCAAGATTCAAATGAAATGCAAAGCTTTCAATGGCTTTTTGATGTATCATTACCGAATAGGCACATGCTGATTTCTTTCTCTCTCCCTGTCCATTGCTCTCTTATTTACATTCTTTCTAATCCTCTTTCCCCATCCTGTCTTTCTTTCCTCTCCTTTCTCATGCACTTTCTCTTCTGTCTTTTCACTCCCCTTTACATTGTTGGAGTTCCATTTTTTTTACTACCCTATCATCTATTATTTGTTGACCTTAAGGATGTTATCACACTACAGGTTAACCTCTCTCTGGTTCACCAACCACCAACTCCCTGTCTCCCCCATGAAAGAATGGGATTCAGTGAGATATAACTGGAGGCAAAATGAACAACATTCCTTAAAGCACCGACATTGCTTTCACTTGCTAGCGGTGGCAAGGTGGTTAGCACCGCTGTCTCCCAATGCCAGGAATGCCTGGTTCAATTCTAACCTTGGATAATTGTTTGTGGTGGAGTTTGCACATTTCTTCCCATGTTGCGTGCGTTTCCTGCGGGGGTGCTCCAGTTTCCTCCCATAGTCCAAACAACGGTAACTCTACGGGGTTATGGAACAGGGCGGAGAAGAGGCCCTGGGTGAGATAATCTGTCAAAGAATTGGAGCAGATGAACCAAATGGTATCCTTCTGCACTGTCGGGAATCTATGAAAACAATTCAATGAATTCCTGGATTTAGGTTTGGAACGCCGTGAAGCTGACACTCCCAGCACAGCGCATATGTTTGCTGCTTCAGCATTGTCATGGAAAATGCATGAGCTACTTATGCAATGATGAAGAAGCTCATTTCGGGATGGTGTCTTCGGCAAGAAGTCTGTCACTGTATTACATCTTGTTCTATCTTGTGAAGAATACGAGGTGATACATTGAGCTGGGGACTGTATATATTGCCTCAATGGCTTTAATTTAAATATCAATGTCTAAATGGAGGTAATGCACTTGAAATATGGCTGGTAGGTTGCACTGATTTACCAGATGTGCGCTTGCATAGGTAAATCCCTGCAGACATCTGGTAGAGGAATTAACAGCTGGCATTTTGTCTCTGCATTGTCTCAGCTGTTGTTGAAGGCAGCTGGGCCTCTCTGGAAGTGAGTTAATCTTTCCCTAATTCTGGGTTTCAGAATCAACAAAGGAAAAGGAAGGTACATAAGCTCAGTGGATGGCGAGTGCATGGTTTCACTGTTGGCTAATTGGTACTGTGGTAATAGGGGTGTTTGTTCCGGATAAATAAAGAGTTTGAAAGTCTACACAAATATTTTCTAGATGAAAATATTTCATCTAGTAAGGGAATTCCAAACAACTTTAAAAGTAGAACCAGGAGATTCATAAGTGATATCAGGAAGCCGTTCGAATCATAGGGATGAATTTAATGATGGAACTGGGGACCCCTGCCACCCTTGTCCCTGGGAACCTAAAGGGCACTTCTCACAGAGGGTGGGGACTCCATCTGAGCACGCAGGTGGATATAGAAGATCCTGTTGCATTGTTTTGAAGAAAAGTAGGGGAGTTATCTCTAGTGCCTTGACAAATATTTAAGCCTCCATCAACATCACAAATTATCTGGTTGTAATCACATTTCTGTTGTTGGTATGCACTTGTGTGTGAATTAATTGTTGCCTACATTACAACAAGAGAGGCTTCACTTCAAAATACTTCAGAGGTTGTAAGTGCTTTGGGAATTCTAGTGTTTATGAAAGGTGTTAGGCAGATGCAAGCATTTCCTTTTCTTTCTTACAGTCATACCTCAGGGATTTATTGTTTAGTTTAGTTTAGTTCAGACATGAAGCATGGCTGGTGCAGGCTTGGGGAGCTTGTTCCTGTGTTGTAATGTTCTTTTTTTTGTTCTTTTTCCACCCCATTGGTTTTAGAAAAGGTATTTCTATGGTTACTCAAGGTTTCAATGTTTCAGAGCTATCATATGTGGAAATAGATCAGTGATTGAGTCTCAAACAATATCTTATTGGACAGAAGGGACATAAGACCATTTGTCTTCCATCCCTAATATAACTAATAATTAGTTCAGACAACCATCCCTACTTGGTACAGACTGACTGTCACTGCTAACATTTTAGAAACCTTGGAACAAGAGCGTTTCCATTTCACACGCTGATCCATAGCCACGCACATTTGTTCAAATGTGTGAGAAATGTCAGGGAGGGAAGGAACTCCACCATTATTTAGAAAATGAATTTCTCCCTCTTAGTATTTCAAGTCTCGAGTCCACTTTTACAATAAAAATCAGTGCCATCAGTACAAAAGTCTCCATGCCAATCCATGCCCTCACCCACCCTGACTCTCCCATGGCTCCTTATAACCTCCATACCAACTTACCTAGCACTCACCCAGTATTTCAATGAGCAGACCACAGCAGTCACTTTGAAATGAGGGAAAACAAAGTTCCAAAAATTTAACATATTTTTAAAAGTACATCATCCCTGAAAGTCCATATAATTGTTTTAAATTTCAAATGGTCAATCCTCCAAAAAATACTTTTGTTCAAACCATATTAAAGGTAATTTTATCCTTAATAGGCTCTTTGCAAGTCCTAAACAACAAACAATTATTGAAACTATTTGGGCAGATGCTATACTGTCTGGCAGATTGTTTGTTTTTAAATCTCACTGACAGCAGTAGAGTTTAAAGAGCTGGAGATTTAAATGCTTCAGATGAAGAGAGTTAAGCAGAACTTATCACCTTTCAGGAGCTTATATGTATATTCCATGAATTGATTATTTCCTTGCTTGGTTTAAGATCCTGCAGTAGACCAAAATAGGATACGTTTGAAAGTAACACTGTCCCACCACACCCCTCCCTCTTATTTTCTAAGGTTGTTTATGAATGCTTTACTGATTTCCAAAGAGTATATTGAGGATGTAATTACCTTTAATATGGTATGAACAAAAATAAGTTTATTTCTATAAATGATTGACCATTTGAGACTTAAAACATTGAATAGACTTTCAGGAATGGTATCTTTTTAAAATTATATTGAACTTCTGGAACTTTATTTTCTGTCATCTCAACATGACTGCTGGGGTCTGCACATTGATACATCCCTCTTCCCTTCTGGTCTACAATTTGGAATTGGAGTGTGAATGTCTGTATTTATCCCTGGTTAAGAACTAATTCTCATGTCCTGCTGCTGGTACAATTGATATAAGCAGTATACCTATTGATTAATAGATAGGTGAAGAAGCATAAAGCAGAGAAAATGAAATGATTATTGTCTCAGATGCAATTAAACATCAATGTGGAGATTATCAAGGCAATGGTATCAGTAAATCTGAAGCCATCTGTTAAAAAAGTAATAATAAGGCTTCAAGATTGATTTAAATTTGTTTAAAATTTATTTATTAGTGTTACAAGTAGGCTTACATTAATGCTACAATGAAGTTACTATGAAAATCCCCTAGTTGCCACATTCCGGCACCTGTTCGGATAATGTTGGTTAAATGTACATCTAACCAATATTTCTTTTGGACTGTAGGAGGAAAACCACACAGACATGGGGAGAATGTGCAGACTCCAGAAAGACAGCAATCCAAACCGGGAATCAAACCCAGGCCTCTGGCACTGTGATGCAGTAGCGTTAAATACGGTGCCACCATGCTGTAGAAATGAGCTGACAATTCTCAGCACATGCTAGCAAAAGCAATCAGAGATTGCTAATTGAGTGGCTGAGAGGAATTGAACAACAAGAACTGTTGCCATGAAAGCCAAAGCATAAAATCAGACTAAAAACTTCCCGGCAGCAGAGCCACCTGGATCAAGAACATCAACATGGAAAGTCCTACAGGAAGTGAATCAGGCCTAGTCGGGTCGAATCCAATTAGCCTGCAGTCAACCTAGTGTGACTAACTCGTGCTAACTGTGTGTTTTACATCACTCTGCATTGCTTTTTCGTTCAAGATTTTGGCAATAAAGCTGTTCAATATGTGGCAAAAATGAGTCAGTTGTGATTCTCAATCTCTCAGTGATCACAGAAGCATAGGTAAATTCCAGCTACTGCCTACAATTAAATGTAATTATTGTATAATGAATGTTCCCCACCTGACTGATAGCCAAACCTGGCAATCGGACTGGCTTCTGAGTGGGAACACAATGAAGATAAAACTTTGCCCATTAAAATTCCTCCTTTATCCGCAGAGTTCATTGGCGCATCCCGGACGTTCTCTCTTCCACCTCCTTCTGTTGGGAAAAAGATACAAAAGTTTCAGTTCACGTACAATCGACACAAGAACAGCTTCTTCCCTGATGCCATCAGGAAACTGTAATATTACATTCTGTACCCTATCCTTTTCTTCCCTAGGAATAGTATGCTTTGTCTGTGTAGTGTGCAAGAAACAATACCTTTTACTGTAGCAAATGTGACAATGATAAATCAAATTAAATCAAATATTCCCAATGAATGCGATCAGGTGCTGTATAAATCCAAGACCTTACTTTTATATTGCAGTATCTGATTAAGCTGGCATTGTACAATTGTTAGTGAGAATCAAAAATAGGATAGCATCATCCACTCATCCCACAATGAGTGGGAGGAGCATGTGTGGTATTAGTGCATTAAGGCCCTGGTTTGGTCCAGGGCCTGACCTGTGGGTGATACTGACACTTCAAAGAACAAAGAACAAAGAACAAAATAGCACGGGAAACAGGCCCTTCGGCCCAACGAGCCCACGCCGCCACCCCGATGTTCCCACCTCTACCCGCGATCCCTGTCCATGTTTATAGATCTATGGATTAAAAACCAAATTTGAGACAATTTAGGGAGAATTTGTTTTGCCAATTAGCCTAAGAGCACATCTTTGGTTTGTGGGAGGAAACCGGAGCACCCGGAGAAAACCCACGCAAGCACGAGGAGAATGCCACAGACACAGGCCCAAATCCATGTATCTGCACAGCATAGAGATAGTCACTGAGCTGTCGTGTTGCCCATCAGATGGTCCAGGTCAAACATACACTAACAACGTGAAACAGTAGGATACTCTCAAAAAAGATCCAAGAGCAGTCCTCTCACGACCCATCACATGTATGCCCCTCGTTAGACAACAAGGTGGACCAAAGCATCTGTAGGATAAAAACAAATACATCAATATTATCATCTATTTACACACTTCCCAGGGACTCCCAAGGCTCATGATCCCTATTTTTAAATCAGTTTTCTATACCCCTCCATTCCCATTCTGTTCATTTACCTTTCATTTTCACTTTCCCCTGGGAAAGTTCAAGAGGCAGAAACTGTCAGAATTTCTTTACTTATTGTGTTGGTTTAGAATTCTGTAATGGGCAGAATCTCACTATGTATTAGTCATTCTGTTAATTTACTCATTCTGTTAACAATGTGCAGCTAATTGCACCTAGATTCTTCATTCATACACAGGAAACCTTTAGAGATAAAACACTGTAAAACTTAACTACTTTTCTATCAGAAACTCCATTTGTGCAGCCCAAGCAAAACCATAATGGTCCTCCAAAGAATTAAATAATACTCTGTGGAAGCATTTGTGCAGTATAACATGCCAGCACAAAACAATCTGCCACTCTCAAGACTGTTCTCACAAAAGCTATTTCTGCCTTTAATCTCTTACAATATTCACATTGTTGACGAGGTGAAGGGGGCAACCATTTCAGAAAGTATATGCTGAAATAAGCAGGAATACATCAAGAAGTTGGCAAAATGATGATATTGGTTAACCTTGTTCAATTAATGCTTTTCTAAGTTTGATTTGGTAGGTCATACGATATACTAGAAACTCAGAATGTATCTGTGCCAGCCACAGGTAGCAAATTAAAAAAACACTTTGCCAAAAATTCACGCTATCATTTAACAACATTAATGAGTCAATAAACAGGAGTAGAAACAGACTTGAAACTCTCCAAGGAATTCTTCCCATGTGTTGGTTTATATTGGCAATTTTAACCCTTGAATGTTATAAAACATTGGAGAAAAAGGAGAGTATTTCAGCATATTTTATGCTTCAAATTGAAGGTTAATAGTTTGATGTGGTTTCAGCTTTTATTGACATTAGGATTGTGGAGGTTCAATGATTTGATTGGATTTATTATTGTCACATGTATTAACATACAGTGAAAAGTATTGTTTCTTGCATGCTGTACAGACAAGACATACCATACATAAGGAAGAAAAGGAGAGGGTGCAGAATGTAGTGTTACAGTCATAGCTAGGGTGCAGAGGAAGATCCAAATCTGTAAGAGATTGAGTTAAAGCATTGTTAGAGAGTTTAAAAGTATTAAAATGAAAGTTTTAGAAGCATAAAACAATAGTAAAAGATGGAATCAGAAGATATGCTGGGCGCAACTTGAAGAAGTCACCATCTTGGAATTCAAAACTGAAACAGAGTAATGTTTCTTGCCCCAGGGAACCTTAGTTTGTTTTACTCTGGATTGGATCAGATCCTACATCTAGATTCAGTCTACACTGATGTAGCAGCTTCAGTGGGAGCAAAGTGAAATCTCTGTATTGAGCTTAACAGTGTGCCTGCACTCATAATCCAGATTGGAAATTCAACCTACACACACTGGATCCCATAGTCCATCACTAAAACTCCCCATTTAAAAATATATATATGTACATTATTATCAGTTCCCCTTTTAAAGGAGTCAACATATTTTTATCTGCATGTTTTTGTTGATGCAAATCAAGAGAGAGAAGGTCCAATGCCTTCCTTGTGATACTATCAGGAACGACTTTGAACACCCTGGGGTAAAAGATAGTTTCTGGAATTTCTCCAAGCATTCCACAGCACATTACCAACATCCTGGAGCTATCCTGGAGTTAAACTTAACTGGACAGACCATATAAATACTGCGGCTACAAGATCAGGTCAGAAGCTGGAAATTCTGCAACTAGCAATTTACACCCCAACTCCTAAAGTTTATCCACCATCTACAAGGCACAAGTCACGGGTGTGATGGGATACTCTCTGCTTGACTGGGTTAATGCAGTTCCGATGTGAAGATGCCAGTGTTGGACTGGGGTAAACACAGTAAAAAGTCTCACAGCACCATAGAACATAGAACATTACAGCACAGAACAGGCCCTTCGGCCTTCGATGTTGTGCCGACCAAAATAAAAAGCAATGCCCCTCCAAACTAAACCATTCCCTTCTCTTCCATATACTTATCAATTAACCTCTTAAACGCCACCAAACTTGGCGCATCTACAACGGCTGCAGGCAGGGCATTCCACTCCCTAATCACTCTTTGAGTAAAGAACCTACCTCTGATATCCGTCCTATAACTCATACCGCTTAATTTAAAGCTGTGTCCCCTCGTGCTAGCTTTCTCCATCCTAGGAAAAAGGCTATCACTGTCCACCCTATCTAAACCTCTAATCATCTTATATGCTTCAATAAGATCCCTTCTTAGCCGCCTCCTTTCTAACGAAAACAACCTCAAATCCTTCAACCTCTCTTCATAGGACCTGCCCTCCATACCAGGCAACATCCTGGTAAACCTCCTCTGTACCCTCTCCAAAGCCTCCACATCTTTCTTATAATGCGGGGACCAGAACTGCACACAATACTCCAAGTGCGGCCGCACTAGAGTTTGTACAGTTGCAACATGACGTTGCGGCTCCGAAATTCAATCCCCCTACCAATAAAAGCGAAGACTCCATATGCCTTCTTAACAACCTTCTTGACTTGACTGCCTACTTTCAGGGATCTATGCACATACACACCAAGATCCCTCTGTTCATCAAGACTACTAAGAATGCTACCATTAGCCCTATACTCTACACATTTATATTTCTGCAATAGTGCATTACCTCAAACTTTTCCACATTAAACTCCATTTGCCACCTCTCGGCCCAGCTCTGCAACTTGTCCAAGTCACTCTGTAAACTAAAACACCCCTCTTCACTATCTACCACACCACCAACTTTAGTATCATCTGCAAATTTACTGATCCATCCCTCAATACCCTCAATCCAGATCATTTATAAAAATTACAAACAGCAGGGGCCCCAAAACAGACCCCTGAGGCACACCACTCGTCACCGAACTCCACGATGAATATCTCCCATCAACCACCACACTCTGTCTTCTATCTGCCAGCCAATTCCTAATCCAATTAGCTACATCACCCTCTATTCCACACATCTGCATTTTCTGTAGAAGTCTTCCATGGGCCACCTTATCAAACGCCTTACTAAAGTCCATATATACTACATCAACCGCCTTACCCCCATCCACCTCTCTGTTCACTTTCTCAAAAAACTCAATGAGGTTAGTAAGGCATGACCTACCCTTCACGAAACCATTCTGACTATCCCCAATCAATTCATTTCTCTCTAAATAACTATAAATCCTATCCCTAATAATTCTCTCCAATACCTTGCCACAACAGAAGTAAGACTCACTGGCCTATAATTCCCTGGAAGGTCTCTCTTCCCCTTCTTAAACAATGGGACCACATTCGCTATCCTCCAGTCCTCCGGAACCACACCCGTAACAAACGAGGACCTGAAGATCAGAGCCAGAGGCTCTGCAATCTCCTCTCTTGCCTCCCAGAGAATCCTAGGGTAAATCCCGTCCGGCCCAGGGGACTTATCCAACTTCAAACGCTCGAGAATTTCTAACACATCCTCCCTATCTACTACAATACTCCCCAATTTGCAACCCTGTACCTCAGTGCTCTCCACAGCTACATTTCCAGCACTCTGCGTGAATACCGAAGAGAAATATTTATTCAGTGCATCACCAATCTCTTCAGGCTCCACGCACAACTTCCCACTGCTGTCTATGACTGGCCCTAATCTTGCCCTAACCAATCTTCTATTCTTAACATATCGAAAGAAAGCTTTAGGATGCTCCTTAATCCTATCAGCCAACATCTTCTCGTGTCCCCTCTTAGCTCTCCTCAATTCACTTTTTACCTCCTTCCTAGCTAATCTATAGCTATCCATTGCACTACCTGAGCCTTCAAGCCTCATCCTGACATAAGCCTCCTTTTTCTTCTTAACCAGCAAATCAACTCTTTTCGTACACCAATGCTCTCTTACTCGTCCATTTCCTCCCTGCCTGACAGGGACATACTTATCAAGGACTCTCAGCAGCTGCTCCTTGAATAAGCACCACATTCCAGATGTTCCCAGTCCCTGTAGTTCCCTAGTCCAATCTATGCACCCTAATTCTCTCCTGATGGCCTCATAATTACGAAGTAAATCACCAAGTAAAGGTCCAACAAGTTTATTTGATAATAAACTCACTAGCTTTCGGGATTTGCCCCTTCGTCAGGTGAAGAAGGCTCTATTTGTGACCAGAACTCTCCACTCACTACAGCACTTCGGCCCACAAGTTGCGCCGATCATATCCATACGTACTAGGCCATAGAACTATCTATAACTCCCAATCTCATTAAATCCCATGTACTCATCCAGAAGTCTTTTAAAAGATCCCAGGAAGTTTGCCTCTACCACCGACGGCAGCCAATGTGCAGGGTTACGGAGAAAATGGCAGGAGGATGACACAAAGTCATAATGCTCATTCGGAGAGCCGGTATAGACACAATGGGCTGAATGGCCTACTTTTGCATTGTAACAATTCTGTGTCTCTGTTTGGATTCCAGCTCAAACTCTAGCAAAAACCCCCCAGAGCCTAGTGATGATATTAATACAGAAATGACAGAATTTAGAATGCATGCTCATTATTTTCAGCCACAGGCTGTTTAATGTGATAAGTGTTTGAGAATTCATATTGCTTCTTGTATGAGACTCCCACTGATGAAGTGAATTTTCAATGACCATGCATGGATTGCATGGCAACAGGAGTAGGCCAATTAGTCCCTTGATCCTATTCTACTATTCGCTGCAGTCGTGGCTGATGTGCCATATCACACAAATTTCTCCATTTCCTTTAATATCTTAGTTAACAAGAGATCAATCAATCTCAGATTTAAAACTAACAATTGACCTAGCAGAGAAGGAATCAATTCAGAGAAGATTTACATGACTATTACCCGTTTGAGCATTTGGGGTAGACTATTTAGGACGGAGTTGAGGGGACATTTCTTCACCCAAAGCGTAGTGAACCAATGGAGATCGTTACCACAGGAAGTAGTTGATACCAAAACATTGAATGTATTCAAGAGGCAGCTAGGTACACAATGTGGGACAAATGGGATCCAAAGTTATGGGGAGAAAGCAGGATTAGGCTACTAAGGTGGACGATCAGCCATGATAGTAACGAATGGCGGAGCAGGCTCGAAGGGCCAAATGGCTTCCTCCTGCTCCTATCTTCTATGTTTCTATGGCTGAGTTGTCTTATGAGGAAAGGTTGGACAGGTTAGGTTGGTATCCACCGGAGTTTAGAAGAGTAAGAGGTGACTTGATTGAAACTTTGAAGATCCTAAGGCATATTGATAGGGTGGATGTGGAGAAGATGTTTCCTCTTGTCAGAGAATCTAGAACTGGAATTATAAGATCATAGATTCATACAATGCAGAAGAGGCCCTTTGGCCTGTTGAGCTTGCACCAACGTTTGAGAAACTTCTGATGTCCCACCTAATCCCACTTACCAGCACTCGGCCAGTATACTTGAATGTTATGACATGCCAAGTGCTCATCCAGCTTCTTTTTAAAAGATATGATGCAACCGGCCTCCACCACCTTCCCAGGCAGCATATTCCAGACTGTCAGCACCCTCTAGGTAAAGGTTTTCCTCACATCCCCCCCAAACCTTCTGCCCCTCACCTTGAACCTATGTCTCTTGTGACTAATCCTTCAACTAAAGGGATTAGCTACTCCCTATCCACTCTGTCCATGTCCCTCATAATCTTGCACACTTCAGTCAGGTCACTTCTCAGTCTTCTCTGCTCTGGCAAAAACAACCCTAGCCTATCTAACTTCTCTTCATAACTTAATGGTCCCATCCCAGGCTGCATCCTGGAGAATCTCCTCTGTAACCCCCTCCAGTGCAATCACATCAATATTATAATGTGGAAACTAGAACTACACACAGTGTTCCAGTGTGACCTCGCCAAAGTTCGATACAACTCCAACATGACATCCCTGCTTTTGTAATCTAAGCCTCGATTAGTAAAAACAGGTGTCCTAATTGTCTTTTTAACCATCCTACTAACATGCCCTTCCGCCTTCAGAGATCTGTGGACAATCTCGCCAAAGTCGTTTTGTTGCTCAGAATTTCCTAGTGTCCCAACATTCATTGGATACTTCCTTGTCAAATTACTCCTTCCAAAGTGTATCACCTCACACTTTTCAGGATTAAATTCCATCTGCCACTTTGGCCATTCCATCTGCAGGTCATTATTTAAGAATAAGAGGTCATTCTTTTGGGAGAGAGATGAGGAGAGTTTTTTTCTCTCTCAAAGTGTCATGAGTAATTGGAAATCCCTTCCGCGAAAGACAGTGGGAGCAGAGATGTGATTATTTTTAAGGGAGAGGTAAATGGATTCTTGAGGAACAAGGGGGAGTGAAAGGTTATCAGGGGGTAGTCAGGAGGTTACAATCATAATCTTATTGAGTAGCAGGGCATGTTCGACTCCTGTCTCTAATTTGGCTGTCTGACTATTTTCTGTCCTGACACCTTTCCATATAACTATTTACTGTCAAATAAATCGGTTGGATTTAAAATTTGTGTTGCTAAATTCTTACTGAGTTCTTACCTTTCCATATAATCCAAAGGTAGACCAGCCACATTTCTCCATAGCCCTGTCTCATCCTTTGCTTCAAAAAATATTTTTCCATCATTGTTTATGTCCGAATCATTCCCTGTAGAAATACAATCACTACCTGAAGAACGTTTTGCAATCCTATCTCCCCACTCCTGTCCTGACAATTTTTAATTAAAGTTTGAACTTTATTTATTAGTGTCACAAGCAATACTGCAATGAAGCTACTGTGAATATTCCCCTAGTTGTCACATTCCGGTGCCTGTTTGGGTACACTGAGGGAGAATTTAGCATGGACAATGCACCTAACCAGCACATCTTTCAGACTTTGAGAGGAAACCGGAGCACCCAGAGGAAACTCATGCAGACATGGAGAGAATGTGCAAACTCCGCACGAACAATGGTCAAAGCTGGGAATTGTACTCAGGTCCTTGGCATTGTGAGGCAGGAGTGCTAACCACTGTGCCACTGTGCCACCAAAATACTATGTCCCAAGCAGAAGAAATAGCCTTTTTCCCATTCATCCTCTCTGAACTTACCATAATATTTCAAAATTACATAAAAATACTTAAAATGACATCATATTTACAGTGTGTAAACAAGCCATTCAATTTACCTGGTCTCAGCTGCTGCTATGACCCATACAAGGCTCATCAAATCATAATCCATCAAATCCTGTCAGTATAACCCCAATTCCTTTCTTCTTTATGTGGTTGGATTTTAACAGCCAGCGCAGTTTCAGCTGCCTTGCTAAACATCCGGTGAGAAGCCTGCCCATGGGGTGTGTGGCTGTCCCTGTCATTTAATGGTGTAAGTCTGAAGATGGGATTTCCACCTCTCAGATATTGGAAGCTTGTGGAATTTGTTACCACAGAAAGCAGTTGAAGCCAAAACATTATATGTTTTCATGAAGGATTTAGATAGGACTGTGATTCTGGACTCTGGACTCACACGAAGCCATAATTCTTTATTCTGTGGTGGGTCTAATTTGAGAAACTTTTTGCCAGAGCCATCTTGTGAGATGAACCCTAAGCATCCTAAACTAACAGCACAAGGGCATCCCAATTGATTGTCCAGAGAGGACTAAGCTCCTATACTTCTCAAACTGATAATAGTTGTGTCCCAGGAGGTCCACAAGTGGTTATACAATGAATTGTACCACAGTTTAATCTAGGGAGTTGGAGTACAAACATTGTTGCACTGAAACTAAAGACAAAGAAACCAATTAATAGTCAAGGAAAGTCGTGAAATGATAGAAGTGTGCCGAACTTAATCAGAAACCTAGCAATTGTGCAGTTATCATTCCAACACATACAGTGTTTTATTATGATGTACATCAAGAAGTCGTTCCATACTGGTGTTGATCAAACTGACAGATATCGGGTTACCAGTATGGTGTAAAGATTAGATGCATAATTAAGTTTTGGTTTATTTGCATCACAAATAAACTTACATCAACACTGCAATGAAGTTACTGTGAAAATCCTCCAGCCACCACATTCCAGCATATGTGGTGATACACTGAGGGAGAATTTAGCATGATTAATGCACCTAATCAGTATGGCTTTTGTACTGTGGAAGGAAACCGGAGCACCTGGGGGAAACCCATGTAGACACAGGGAGAATGTACAAGTTCCACACAGACAGTGACCCAAGCCGGGAATTGATCCCAGGTCCCTGACACTGTGAGGCAGCAGTGCTATCCACAGCGCCACAGTACTGCCCAAAAGGAAAGAATGTTATATCAGTTCCTTGGAGTATTTTGGGAAAGAACATAAGACAGAAGGGGCGGCACAGTTGTTAGCACTGCTGCCTCACAGCTCCAGGAAAGGTGTTTGACTCCCGGCTTGGGTCACTGTCTGTGTGGACTTTACACATTCTCCCGGTGTCTGCATGGGTTTCCTCCAGGTGCTCTGGTTTTCTCTCGCAGTCCAAAGATGTGCAGGTTGGGTGGATTGGCCATCCTAAATTGCTCCTTCATATCCTCAGATGCTTGGTTAGAGGGATTAGCAGGATAAATATGTAATGTCACATGGATAGGGTCTGGGTGCCGTTCTTGGTCATGCAGACCCGATGGGCCAAATGGCCTCTTCTGCACTGTAGGGATCCTACGAATCTGTGAACAGATATGATAGCAAATAAGGAGGAAGTCACCGATGTAAACATGTCATTTGGAAATAATATAAATTCTTCTTATTCCCTGAAATCAATGCAGAATAAATTAGAAAAGACACTGACTAAAATGGATAATGTAAAGCAGAGAGCGCTTGTTGAGGACTAAATTTCATCTACTAGATATTGTGGGAATTCATGAGAGACATGTTCATCAAATGAATTAGATCAAATCTCATCAAATGTGATTTTGAAGAAAGATAAAAATATTTCAAAAGAAGCAGCAGAGAATGAGGCCTGCAAAGAATATAGGTTCTTGGTTGTTTGGAAAGACCACAGGAAACCCATAGAGAATTGTGTCCGGGTGGATGCTGGATAATAGATGTGCACTGCAAGGCCCTATCCACATATCAGTTCACTCGAGGGTTTAGCACAGGTATTCCAGTGAAATATGGATGTGACTTGGGAAACAATAGAACAAAATGCTATGGTGGCACATTAATTAACACAGCACCAGTGTTCCAGGTTAGGTAAATGTGTGGAGTTTGCACGTTCTCCCCAAGATGGAGATGAGGGAAGAATGCTCGCTCCTCCTGGCCCATATAAACAGTGCAATAAAGACAATAGAATCCTTACAGTGCAGAAGAGGCCATTTGGCCCATTGAGTTTGCACCAACTCTCTGATAGGGTATCTTATCTATGCCCTCTCACCCACCATTTCCCAGAAACCCCTCATCTTTTCCATGGCTAATCCATCTAATCTGCACATATTTGGACTGTGGGAGGAAATTGGAACACTTGGGCAAAACCCACACAGACATGAGGAGAACATGCAAAATCCACAGAGATAATTACTCAAGACCAGAATTGAATCTGGCTCCTTGGCGCTGTGAGGCAGCAGTGTTAACCATTGCACTACAGTGGTGTCCCATTGAATCCAGCTTTGTGAGGTTTCCTTGATACCATGCTTGGTCAAATGTTGCCTTGATATCAAGGCCAGTCACTCTCACCTTACCCCTGGCATTCAGATCTTTTGTCCATGCTTGAACCAGGTAAGGTCAGGAGCTGAGGGGCCCTAGTGGAACACAAACTGAGCATCAATGAGCAAATTATTGCTGAGTAAGTACAGTTTGATATGCTGTTCAATTCCCATTCCTTCACTTTGCTAATTATTGAGGGTAGACTGATGGTAACCATCTTGGTCCCACCATACCATCTGCTATTTCCCTCTTTCTTACCCACACCATGGTGTCAAAGTCTCCCCCAAAGATGTTGAACTGCTTCTGAGTCCTTTTTGCCTGATGGATCATCAGCCTTATTGATGTGGCTGGCCACCTGGTAGGGAATATGTTGTGATCATTTAGAACAGCTTCTGCCATTAAAGTCAGCAGTATAAGTTGGAAGCCCTTACCTCCTTGTTTCCTGTTCACAGATCCTCCCTCCCACTCTCTTCCTGGCTGTGAATTAATATTGGGCCTAGCACATTTTCATTTTCCTCTGTAATCTGTCTTGTTCCTTCAGAGCAGCGGGTAACATATTTCTGGATGTGTATATTGGGCACCTGTTTAAATTATATTGACTTGGGGCCCTCAGCAGCTGTCAGTTAGAAACTACTCTACAAGCCCTCTGGACAATGAACTGGTTTTCTGCACAGCAGCATCTTATCCAGTGTCAGAAATGACAGTTCTAATCTCTTCCGTTGTTATGGCAACTAACAAAATGCAAGTTGTTTCCTAGGGTAGTTCTGGTTTTACATTTAATAAACACGTTATCCTAAATTAACTGAGATACTACCCAAATTCCTCTATCAATGCAAAATGCACAGGGCAGGCATTTATTTTCAGACATTCATGTTTTGATTTTATTAATGGTTTTTCTCTTTTAAAATTGCGCTCACTGTGAGAGATCAGTGTTTCAGAACAAAGCATTGTTCTGTTTTGAATATTCCACACCAGAATAAGCACTTCCAGGTCAAACATTGGAGTAAACCTTCTGCTGCTATTGTTTTTGAATACTGTACTTTAATCTCAACTCAAAGCACGAGTGTTACACAGTGGTTAGCACTGCTGCCTCACAGCACCAGAGACCTGGGTTCAATTCCAAAGATGTGCTACTTGGCCATGCTAAATTGCCTCTCAGTGCCAGGGAGGGTCAGCAGGGTTGATCCGTGAGGTCATGGGAATAGGATCTGAGTGGCATTGTTGTCGGTGCAGGCTCAATGTGCCTCCTTCTGCCCTGTAGTGATTCTAAATTCCTGGCTTGGGTCACTGTCTGTGCAGGGTGTGGCCTTTCTTCCCGTGTCTACATGAGTTTTCTCTGGGTGTTCTGGTTTCCTCCCACAGTCTGAAAGACGTGCTGGTTAGGTGCATTGACCATGTTAAATTCTCCCTCAGTGTACTAGTAGCAACTGGGGGATTTTCAGAGTAACATCATTACAGTGATAATGTAAGCCTACCCGTGTCATGAATAGAAATGAGCTTTAATGTATCTTCCCCGCCGCCTACTCTGCATTGTCTCAAAGCAAAATGACAATGTTCATGTAAAATGGTGCCGAATTATTGTCTCTTATAGAGAACAAATACACTTAAACCAGATTCAGACTTTCTATTTAAGATCCTTACAGACATCGGAGAAGGAAAGCTCAAAATTACCCATTCCAGCAACCATCTGAAATGAACTATATGTTAAAATTGGGTTAAGCATGGGCCAGTATCTCTCCAAATATTGCCAAGAACAACAGTTCCCAAGCAACATGAGGTAAAGCTTTTCCACGCAGCGAGTGATTAAGGGTCTGGAACATGCTGCTTAGAATGTGATGCAGGCAGATTTATTCAAATATTCAGACAGAAACTAGGCACTTATCTGAAAAAGAAGAATGAGAAACATTACTGGCAGAACAGTTCGTTACAGGTATAGTGCCGGAAGACTGGAGGATAGCGAATGTGGTCCCATTGTTCAAGAAGGGGAATAGAGACTTTCCGGGGAATTATAAGCCGGTGAGTCTTACTTCTGTTGTGGTCAAAGTATTGGAAAGAATTATTAGGGATAGGATTTATAGTTATTTAGAGAGAAATGAATTGATTGGGGATAGTCAGCATGGTTTTGGGAAGGGTAGGTCGTGCCTTACTAACCTTATTGAGTTTTTTGAAAAAATGACCAAAGAGGTGGATGGGGGTAAGGCAGTTGATGTGGTATATATGGACTTTAGTAAGGCGTTCGATAAGGTGGCCCATGGAAGCTTCTGCAGAAAATGCAGATGTATGGGATTGAGGGTGATTTAGCTAATTGGATTAGGAATTGGCTAGCAGATAGAAGACAGAGGGTGGCGGTTGATGGAAGTTATTCATCATGGAGTTCGGTTACAAGTGGTGTACCTCAGGGATCTGTTTTGGGGCCCCTGCTGTTTGTAATTTTGATAAATGATCTGGATGAGGGTATTGAAGGATGGATTAGTAAATTTGCGGATGACACCAAAGTCGGAGGAGTGGTAGATAGTGAAGAGGGGTGTTCTAGTTTGCAGAGAGACTTGGACAAGTTGCAGAGCTGGGCCGAGAGGTGGCAAATGGAGTTTAATGTGGAAAATTGTGAGGTAATTCACTTTGGCAGGAATAACAAATGTGTAGAGTATAGGGCTAATGGTAGGACTCTTAATAGTGTTGAAGAACAGAGGGATCTTGGTGTATATGTTAATAGATCCCTGAAAGTTAGCAATCAAGTCGATAAGGTTGTTAAGAAGGCATATGGAGTCTTAGCTTTTATTGGTAGGGGGATTGAATTTCGGAGCCGCACGTCATGTTGCAACTGTACAAAACTCTAGTGCGGCCGCACTTGGAGTATTGTGTGCAGTTCTGGTCCCCACATTATAAGAAAGATGTGGAGGCATTGGAGATGGTACAGAGGAGGTTTACCAGGATGTTGCCTGGTATGGAGGACAGGTCTTATGAAGAGAGGCTGAGGGATTTGAGGTTGTTTTCGTTAGAAAGAAGGTGGGTAAGAGGAGACCTTATTGAAACATATAAGATTATTAGAGATTTAGACAGGGTGGACAGTGATAGCCTTTTTCCTAGGATAGAGAAAGCTAGCACGAGGGGACATAGCTTTAAATTAAGGGGTGGTAGTTATAGGACAGATGTCAGAGGTAGGTTCTTTACCCAGAGGGTGGTAAGGGTATGGAATGCCCTGCCTGCTGCAGTTGTAGATGCGCCAAGTTTGGTAGCGTTTAAGAGGTTAGTATATAAATTTATGGATGAAAAGGGAATGGTTTAGGTTAGAGGGTCATTGCTTTTTCCTAATTGGTCGGCACAACATCGAAGGCCGAAGGCCCTGTTCTGCGCTGTAATGTTCTATGAAACTGGGCCTAAATGAATTGCTTATTCGGAGAGTCGCTGCAGACAGGATGGGCTTCTGCACTATAATAAGTTTAAATTTATTTGTTTGTGTCAAAAGTAGGCTTACATTAACACTATAAAAAATCCCTTAGTTGCTACTGGCACCTGTTTGGGTATACTGAGGGAGAATTTAGCATGGCCAATGCATGTAAAGAGCACATCTTTCGGACTGTGAGAGGAAACCAGAGCACTCTGAGGGAACCCTGAGATATCTGCAGGCTCTACACAGATGGTGACCCAAGCCAGGAATCAAACCTGAGTCCCCAGCGCTGTGAGGCAGTAGCATTAACCTTTGTGTCACCGTGTCACCCACAAGGCTGAGATTATGTGGTAAAGTTATTATCCATCCACTCACATCCCAAAATGTCTCTCATTTTGCATTGCTTATCTGGAGGTTTTTGAGGTAGATTAGACGCCACCTTGCCATCCATTCCTTCACTCAGCTCACTGCACATCATTCCTGGTGGGACACATTCATCTTCAGTCTATAGTTTGCGGAAGGCTTAACATCCCTGGCCATATTGTCTCTGGGAAATTATTTAACTGGTGAAAAACTCGAAAAGGTTTTGCAGTACACACATAATTTTAGGCAAACAAAATTATGCACTTTGACTCGATCCAGTGAAACATTCCTAAAAAAACATTTGATCAATTGGCAAGTTGATCTGAATTAATGTTTGATAGGATATCATCTTAAAATGTACAATCTGATAGAACTGGAAGCTGTGAAAAGTGCGTTCTCTTCGCTATATTCCCCAAGACCAAGGTGGACTAATTACTCCACCTTAACCTGTGTAATTGGAAAGAAGGGGAAGTCATAGCTCATAGCAACAGAAAGCCCGGGAGATATCTCCCCTTTATCTCCAACTCCTCACCTCAGAAATATCATTATTTTTTTAATTGACTTCCACTTTAAAAAGGTGTTTTCATTTCCTTTCGAGTAACCACAGATAATCCAGAGAGAACACAGTTTTATACAAACCAAAATAAGGCAGCTAAGAAATATGATAGAAACCTCACTCTGTTCTGTTAAATGAGTGTAAGAACATAGAATCCCAACAGTGCAGAAGGAGGCCATTTGGCCCATCGAGTCTGTACTGACCACAATCTCATCTAGGCCATATTCCCATAATGCTCATTTACTCTGCTAATCCCCTGTCAATTTAACGTGGTCAATCAACCTAACCTGCAGATCTTTGGACTGTGGAAGGAATCATAGAATCCTTCAATGCAGATTCAGCTTATTAAATCTGCACTGACCACAATCCCACACAGAGCCTAGCTAGTCCTCCTGGCACCAAGGGTCAATTTAGCATGGCCCTTCCACCTTACCTGCATATCTTTGGACTGTGGGAGGAAACTGGAGCACCCAGAGGAAACCCATGCAGACACAGGGAAAACGTGCAAAGTGCACATAGACAGTGACCCGAAGCCGGAATTGAACCTGGGCCCCTGGCACCGTGAGGCAGCAATGCTAACCACTGTTCCTCCATACTGCCCTGGGAACATGAGTCAGCCATTTGCCCTCTGTGGCTGCTACCTCATTCAATCAGATTGTGGTTGATCTTCTACCTCGGCGCCATCTTCCCATACTATCCCCGTATCTGTTAATGTCTTTGGTATCTGGAAATCTATCAGTGTCTGCTTTGAACGCAATTATTGGCAGAGCTCCCACAACTCTCTGGGATAGGGAATTCCAAAGATTTACCACTACCTGACTGAAGAAATTCCTCATCATTGCAGTTTGAAATGGCCTATCTTTCATTTTGAGACCATGTCTCCTTGTTCTAGAACATCAATGCCCCTGCCCAGGAAAACATATTTTCTGCATCAATCCTGTCAAACCCTGTACAAATTGTGTATAACTCAATGCCATCCTCTTTTATTCTTCTAAACTCAGGAGAATACTAATTCTATTGATAGTGTTTTGACTTTCCAGCTGGGATAGACTGTGTGGTCAACTTTTTCATACTGTCCACCATGGGAATCGTAACAGATGGTGGGGTAGACCATGCACAGGTCTGCCAACCTCGAGCTGGATTTTGGGGCAAGCACAGCCAGAAAAATCATAAAATCATCGAATCCCTACAGTACAGAAGGTGGCCATTTGGCCCATCATGCCTGCACTGACAACAATCCCACCCAGGCCCTATCCCCATAACCCCATGTATTTACCCGACTGGTCCCCCTAACACTAAGGGGCAATTTAGCATGGCCAATCAACCTAATCTTTGGACTGTGGGGGGAAACCGGAGCACCCGCAGGAAAACACACAGACACGGAGAAAATGTGCAAACTCCACACAGATAGTGATCTGAGGCCGGAATACCCGGGTCCCTGGTGCTGTGGGGCAGCACTGCTAACCACTGTGTCACCTTGCTGCCATAAATCCCACTGTGTAATCTCACAAAAGTGTCCATGTAGCTCACTGAAGTATCTAATGCCAATAGGAGATTTCTGAGATGTTCAGTAGGTCAATTTCTTGATTGATCACAGAATCATCAGAATACCACGATGCAGAAGAGGCCTTTCAGCCCATCGAGTAGGCATCGACTCATGAAAGGCCCTGATTTGCCCACCCAATCCGACTTGCTTGCACTTGGTACATGGCTTGAATGTTATGGCAGGCCAAGTACTTTTTAAAGGATGTAAAGTATCCTGCCTCCACCACCCTTCCCCCCCTAACCAGGCAGCACATTCCAGCTCATCACCACCCTCTGGGTAAAAAAAACCTTTCCTCAAATTCTCCCTAAACCTCCCATCCCTCACTTTCAGCTTGTGTATCCTTGTAACTGATTCTTCAACTAAGGCAATCAATTAGTCCCTATCCATTCTATCCGTGCCCCTCATAATCTTGAACATCTCAATTGATTGATGCACGGAGTAAAGTTAAAAATAAAAGTACAAACAGAGAAGATCGCATGGTGAAGAATGCGCATTTCTTTGCTCTGTCATTAAGAAGTGAGTTACATTAATGGGTCAAACCTGCAGAGAATTGGGTGGAAAATTGATGGATTTTCCTCTTCACTGATACGGCGCGGATAAAACTCTTCACTCTGTTGTGAAATGGGGCAATTTAAATTGCATTAACAATATGTCTGTAAAATTTCCACATCAAACAAACCTCGTCCAGTAAAAGGAAAGTGTAAAAGGTTCAGATGGCTTTAAAGTATTAAGGAAAATTGTCTTCCTGCTGGATGATAAAGTCGATAAGATACGGCCACCACTTAATGAGCCTCTTCGCGTCTCAGCTGGGAGAAGCGCATTCTGGGAATTCCAGCACCATCAGGATCACGATTTGCCATTCGAAAGATGCCTGCTATTCTTATGGAAATAAATGTTTTTAATCCCGGCATTTAATCATATAATAGCCTTGAATTTCTGCCCCAGTCACATCAATCTCTGTAGCCTGTGTAACTAAGGGGAATTATAGTGGAAAACCTCTTCTGGACCTTATCTGCTGGTGTCAGTTTGTCAAGGACCCAGGCTGCCCTGCATCAGCTGTACCCTTATTTCCTGTACAGAGGGCAGTTAAAATTCATGTGGCAGCATATCGCAATCTTCTTCCCTTTGCGGGTTTTTTTTTATTCATTCATGGCTGACCAGCATTTATTGCTCATCCCTAGTTGTCCTTGAACTGAGTGGCTTGCCCAGCCATTTCAGAGGACATCTGAGAGTCAATCACGTTTCTGTGGCTCTGGAGTCACAAGTAGGCCAGACCAAGTAAGGACAGCAGATTTCCTTCCCTAAAGGACATCAGTGAACCAGAATGGGTTTTTACGACAATCTACAATGGGTTCACAGTGGATTGTTAATTCTAGATATTTTCTTTTATTAAATTCAGATCTTATCATCGGCCATGGCTGAATTCGAACCCAGGTCTCTGGAACATTAGTTGAGTTTCTGGATTAATAGTCTAGCGATAGTACCACTACACCTTTCTGGGAGTCCAGAACCAGGGGTCACAGTTTGAAGATTTGGGATAGACCATTTAGGGTTGAGGTGAGGAGACATTTCTTCACCCAAGGAGTGGTGAGCCTGTGGAATTCATTCCCACAGGAAGTAGTTGATGGCGAATGTTGAATGGATTCAAAAGGTGGCTAGATAAACAATTTGGGGCGAATGGGATCAGAAGTTATGTGGAGAAAGCAGGATCAGCTGTTGAATTGGACGATCAGCCATGTCGTAATGAATGGCGGAGGAAGCTCATGTCTTCTATGTTTCTATCTCCTCCCCAACAACAAGTCCTCATTCGAGATTCGATGTGGCCTCTCAGTCAGTCCATGAATCTTCCTGAACACTGCTGCTGTATCAGTTGCCTTCCTGTGGCAGTGGGTGCATGCAGGCTACACACTACAGCTCAAACAAAATCGTGTCCAATCAGCATTTGAGTGCCCAGCCTGCAGCTGTTGGCTCTGCTGCCTTTGGGGATGTTCAAATCATAATAATCATCAATTAGCCCTAAAATTGCATGGTAAATCCAGACTTTTAAACTGGCATGTTTTCATGGCAGGGGACCCACTGAGTGCTTGTTTTCAACATTTGGGCAAATTCGCCTCTGCTGAATGTTGAACTACTTCTGTCTGTGCCATTCCCTCTCTCCCGATGACAGCAACGCTGGACAGACTGTAAATTCACCAAAATGCCAAAGTACCTCAGTTTAACCCTCCATACCAAGCGGAGATCTCTGAATCGCTCAATTGTGTGATTAATATACAAAGCAAAATAATAAATAAAAATGTATAAAGAGAAAATCACATCAGCAAATATTGAGGACTGGATATTGTTTGCTCTGACATTACGAGCCTGTCGAACGGTAACATCCATGATATTTTCGAATTGAAGTTACTGGAGAAACTATGGGACAAGCAAGTTTATGCATACAAATATGCATATGCACACACGTCTATGCATTGAATAGGATGTGTGTATATGTACTACATATGTCTGCACACGCGCGCGCGCGTGTGTGTGTGTGTGTGTAAGTGTCACCTTATATGTTTGTGTGCCTGTGTAAAGAATGAATTGCTATACATGTGTATGTGTGTGCCAATGTGAGGGATGAATGTGCGTATGTGCTTGCATGTGTTTCTTGCATGTGTGTGTATGTGTGTGTGCACGTGTATGAATACACGTATGTATGTGTGTGCATGTCTGTGTGTGTGAAAGTATGTAAGTGTTTGTGTATATGTGTGTGTGTGTTTGTTTGTGTACAAGTGTGCATGTATGGACGTACATATATATATCTGCATGCATGTTTGTGTGCATGCAAGTATATATGTGCATGCATCTGTGTCTATGAATGTATGCATGCATGTGTGTGTGTAAGTGTGTGTATGAGTGTTTGAATGTGTGTGTGTGTATGTGTGTGCAAGTATGTGTGTATGTAAATGCATATATGTATCTGTGTGCATGCATATGCGTATGTGAGTGCATGTATATGTGTATGTGTGTATCTGTGAGTGTGGGTGTGTGTGTGAATGTGTGCATGCATGTGTGTGTGAGTGTGCATGTGTGTAAATGTGCATGTATGTGTGTGTGTGTGAGTGTGTGTGTGTGTGAGTGAGTATGTGCATGTGTTTGTGAGTGTGTGTGAGTGTCTATGTGTGAGTGTGTGTGTGAGTGCACATTTGAGTGTGTGTGTAAGTGCATGTGTGTAACCATATGTATGAGTGTGTGTGTGAATATTTGAGTGTGTGTGTGAATTTTTTAGTGTGTGTGTATGTATGTGAATGAGTTGAGTGAGAGTGTATGTGTGTGTGTGTGTATGAGTGTACGAAGTGGGTGTGAATAAGTATGTGTGTGATTGTGTGTGTATGAGTGGGTACGTGTGCGTGTGAGTGCATATGTGTGTGCGCGTGTCTGTGTATGTGTGTGTGTGTGTATGCGAGTGTGTGTGAGTGAGTGTGAGTGTGAGTGTGTGCAAATGTGTGTGAATGTTTGAATGTTTGAGTGTATGTGTGTGTATGGGTGAGTGAGTAAGAGAGTGTCTGTGTGAGTGTGAGTGAATGTGTGTGAGTGAGTGTGTATATGTGAATCTGAGTGGGTGTGTGTGCTTGAATGTGTGGAGTGTGTATCAGTGAGCATGTGAGCATGCATGAGTGTGTGTGAGTGAGTGTGTGTATATGAATTTGAGCGAGTGTGTGTATATGAGTGTGTGGAGTGTGTGTGTGAGTGAGCATGAGTGAGTGTAAGTGTGTGTGAGTGAGTGTAAGTATGTGTGTGAGTGTGAGTGAGTGTGTACGTGAGTGTGAGTGAGTCTGAGTGAGTGTGAGTAAGTATATATGCGTGAGTGTGAGTAAGTGTGAGTGTGAGTGAGTGTGTGCGTGAGTGAGTATGTACGTGAGTGTGAGTAAGTGTGTCTGTGTGTGTATAGCTTTTCCTCATTTTCTTCAAGTCTATCTTTAAGCAAAGCCCTTCATTTTGGATTGGACTTCTTAAGAATGTGGTTTTAAGTTTGTTCTGTCTTGGTAACCACTTGTACTTTATCCAGCAGCAGTGTGAGTGAGCATTGTGGATCATTAATCCAGCCCTGGTATTTAATGATAGCGAGAATCAAAGACATTGAAAACCAAGACTATAAATCAGATTGCAGACTGTGAGGCTGGGACAGCGAGACAGCCTCAGGGTCACCCATTATTATTAATCTCACCTTGAGTAAACAGGATTGAGTTTGCCCACATTGAACTTCCTGGGTGCGCTTCTACCTCGGAGGAGATTTAATGTGAGTGCTGAGTTTTATGTAAATGAGGTGATAGTCTGGCCAAAATCCAACGGCTCTCATTGCTAAGGCAATTTTGTCACCACTTTTCATCACCAGGATGCAATCAGTCACCTGCCAAGAGTCTTTAAATCTGTAAAAATCACATTTTAAAGACTATTGTTCAAGAATCACATTCGTACCTGGCCTCTTTGGCAATAAGCAAATCATTACATTGAATTGAAGTTATCATCAGTTCCGAGTATTGTCAGTAGGAAGGCAGTTCCACACAGTGGGAGGAAAAGTGATGTTGCCTGGCACCTGGATGTCACGGGCAAGTGCCTTCAAATCAGCCTTGGAAATTGTGCACCTGTTCTCCGGCACAGTGGAAAGATCCAAACTCTTTCCTGACATATCTCATTATGCTAGCTCAGTTGAATCCAGCTTGCTGGCAGCACCCACGGTGTAGCATTATCATTTTCTGTCCCTCACTGCTGATGGCTGATCCTGCCGCGTGCCCCAGCCGCCTCTCACAGGTCTGACATGCTCTCACTGAGTCTGCTCCAGACTCACAACTTGTTATATTCTGTAGACTTGCATGGAATTCACAGCAGTGGGACAGACCACTCTGCCACACTGATCAATGTCTGTATTTATGCTCTGCATTTACTTGTTCGCACTTTTCCAAATGTCAATTAGATGTCACATTTGTAAAAATGAAGGAAAACATCAAAGGCCTGCCTACTTCAACCTCAATTATGCGCTTCCCTCCATGATCCTTTAATATTACAGGATTCCCTTCATTCTGCTTTGATATTACAGAGTTCCCTGCACTCTGCTTTGGTATTACAGAGTTCCCTCCATACTGCTTTGATATTACAAAGCTCTATCTGCTTGGCCTTTAATATCAAAATCTATCTGTAAAATTTGTAATGCAAAATCTTCCTCCACATCATTGCAAAGCAATAGTGCATTACTATCCAGTGTACAGAAACATTGGGTGGACTCCTGAACCCAGATTCTCTGTGCGTGGAAATGGCAACACACTCAATATCCATTGCATTTTGAAAAACGTGTTTCTCACCGGGGAGTTGGCATTTTGCAGTTTTGGACCAGGCTCACTGCCAGAAGAATGCAGAACATGCTGCCGAACGTGGGAAAATCATTTCAATATATTAATATTCAATACATTATTGAGCATTCAGTCTGGATATTTAGCCCACACCAATAGAAAGCAGTTGCCGGTTTGCTGTCATACCACCATCATTTACACAAGCTCTACATAACTATGAACCCAGCAGTTCTGGGAGAGAGAGGGGTGGGAACAGGAGGTGAGCACTTAGGCGGCCATTACTTCACAATCTGTCCAACACTCAAGGGACAGCAGGGAGAACGCTGGGGTTCAGAGATGGGGGTTACTCTCACCATATGATGGTGGAAGAGGGGCAGGGTGTGAAGGGAAAGGGGAAGGTGAGGGGGGAGATTGATATCACGAGAAAATGGAGGCTTAGTGCTACTCATCCCTGTGATGTAAAAAGCAAATAATGGGGAATGTATCTGTTGTCTCAGAAGAGATGTTAAGAGGCAGAACAGATATTATCTCAGTGAATGGAAATGAGTTGGGTGCAAGTCACAGAGGGGTGGAGGGGTGATTGCACACAGTGGTGTTCTCACTCTGAAACAGCAGCAGGACTGGATAAACCCAGCCTCAGGTGAGGTCGGAGAATTACAGCCAATATCAAACTGTGACTCCAATTTTGTCCAGTTACATTAATTGTATTAGCAGATGGTTATTGTAAGCTTGAATTGTTACACATTGCTCACAAAATTTAATTTCTCTGCTCTCTTGTTTTAAAAAACTGAGTAGAATTAAGTTTGGGATATTAGTTATTTTGCAGTGTTGATTTGGGCCAGTTGTGTAGTTTATGGATCTCTGCACTGTCTTCCAATATTCACCCTTGGATTGCAGGCTCTGTTTTTTTTTCAGAACTGAGAAGCAAAGAGCAGTGTTAGCACATAAAATGTTCATGTTCCTGAAACGATCTCCATTGGGGCAAGTTCATATGTCTTGACATTGTATCAGAGTGTTTTGCCCTTTGAAAATGTGATTTTTCAACTTTCAACTGAATGGAAAATATGCAATTTGATCTGCAACAGAGAAAACTGCTTAAAATTGCAAGGTCACATTCCACGGTAAAGCTGAGAAACCAACAAATCACCATCAGGAGAGATTCATTTCCTATAATCCAGGCACCCATCAAAATTTATCATATTGTATGAGTGCATGTATGCATATGTACGTGTGCACTTGCACATATGTGTACTTGTGTGTGTGTGTGTGTGTTCTAATGTTCCTCTTCCTTACACTCACAAAACCCTCTTCAGGTGGCTCCTTATTGCTCACAGCAATAATTGTCCATCCTGATTTGGAAAAGGCATACCCTCGTAAACAGGAATCTTAAAACTTTCGTGGTGATCAACTGAGAAGGTTGAATCGAGGGGAACCAATTCACCACTTCTCACCCAGTCAGACAATGGCACTACATATTTGATAGTATATGGAATCGCTACAACTCAGAAGAAAGCCCATTGAACTGCACCAACGGCAATCCCATCCAGACCCTATCCCTGTAACCCTACAGATTTACCTTGCTAAACCCCCTGACACTGAAGGGTAATTTAGCATGGCCATTCCACTAACCTGCAAGGGACAGGACAGAGGAATAGGTTAGTCTTTTGCGGTCTGTCATTTTCACAAGCTCCTATGTTTGATGGGTTAAATGCTGGATTCACTTGCGATATCTGCCTCACCAAATTTTGTTCAATTTGTGATTAGGGCCAGGGAACACAGGCCAGATAATTTCCTGATCTTGAGTAAGCTCTGAGCAGCTGCTTCACACCATTAGAAAAGAAGAGAATGTAGCTTAAATGAATGAATTTCTTCCTAACAGTACCGGGGACCCGGGCCCAATTCTGGCCTCTGGTCACTGTCTGTGTGGACTTTGCACTTTCTCCCAGTGTCACTGAGGGTTTCAATGGATTGCTCCAGTTTTCTCCTACATTCCAAACATGTGCAGGTTAGTTGATTGGCCAATTGCCCCTTAATGTCAGGGAGATTAGCTGGGTAAATACATGGGATTACAGGGAAAGGGCTTAGGTGGAATTGTTGTCGGTACGGGCTCAATGGGCCGAATGGCCGACCTTTGCACTGTAGGGAATCTGTGATTCTAATGTGCAATGTTACAGGAATAATTTCTCAAAAATCAAACAGCTTCACTTGCTGGGTGCCAATGTCACCAATTTAGAAACATTTTGGCAACAGAGTTTTCGAACCCCTACTCTTACATCTGCAGCCTTACAAACTTAAAACACTTTTAAAAGACGCTGGGATTATTTTAAGAAATTACATTTGCTGCAAAGTATAATGCTGATTTGCTGCAAAAATTGAGAATCTGTGTCAGTATTCCTGATGGACTTCTGACCAGTAAAATCTATTAAGACGAGATGAGAGTCTTCCCTTTATATAGCATCATTCATGGCCTGGGGACATTGCAAAGCACTTTACAACTTCCAGTCAATGGTGTACTTCTTGAATTAGATACTGTTGTTGTAATGTAGAAAATATGGCAGCCTATTTTTACACAGCAAACTCTCATAGACAGCAAGGTGATACTGATCAGATAATGTGCTTTTGTTCTTTGCTGAGGTACATCAGGAGAGGTGATAGCCTAGTGGTATTATTGCTATATTTCTAGATTATATAGTGTTCTGTACTATAGTGTTCTGGGGTTCGAATCCCATCCATGACAGTTGGTGGAATTTGAATCCACCAAAAATATCTGGAATAAAAATTTACTGATGATCATAAAACCACTGCTGATTGTCAGAAAACACATTTGGTTCATAATATCCTTTGAGAAAGGAAACCTGCTGTGCTTATTCAGTCTGGCCTACATGTGACTCCAGAGGCACAGCAAAATGGCTGACTTTCAACTGTCCTTCAAGGGCAACTTGGGATGGGCAATAAAATGCTGGCCTGCCAGCAACACTCATGTCCCACAAATTAAAAAAAAGGATTCAACCTGGGTACCAGGGACATCTCTTCTTCTGTGAGATAGTGCCATGGTCATCTGGGTATCCTTACTTAAGGGACCTTCGACTCTATAAGGTAATGACAACACAGTGATTTCCTGTCTGTCCCCAGCATAAGATTCATTGTGCTCTACATTCATGCATAAACAATGAGATGAACAGTTTAAGGTCATGGGTGATCAGCACACTATCCACCTCCCGTTCCCAGCAGGAATCAGGTTAGGGTTTGTCTGATAGAGGTGGTAGTTGGGTCGGATCAAGGGTTAGTCAAATGGTGGGTAGTCGATCTGGGAGGGCAGGTGGGGCCTCGAGTTAAGGTCTCATCTGAAAGGTGTCACCACTCTCAGCGCACAGAACCTCAACTATAGATGGACATTATATCATGAAGAGGAATCTTGTTCAGCACTCATGGTTAATGAGGTTCTCCTCCGATCTTAAAATAACTCATTACGCTTCTCCAATTCCTGCTGTCTGGAATTGGTTATGTTCAGTACACAATCCTCAGTGAATGATTCGATTCTTCATGCAGAAGGGTGGAAGACAGGATTGCTCTTTAAACTTTTCTCAAACAACTTCTCTGACTCGTATTCAATTTCTATTATTGTCATTCTAGCAATGAACCAGGTTTGGCCATTTTACAATGAGGAAGCGGATCTCCTTGAACTACCACAACCGGTACAACATTCGACCATAGAATCATAAGAATTAGAAACATAGTGGACAGGACTAGGAGAAGGTGATCTGGCCCTTCAAGCCTGCTCTGCCATTCATTACGATCATGGCTGATCATCCAACTCGAAAGCCAAATGCTGCTTTCTTCCCATAATCTTTGATCCCATTCACCCCAAGTGCTATATCTAACCACCTCTTGAATACATTCAGTGTTTTGACATCAACTATTTCCTGTGGTAATGAATTCCACAGGCTCAGCATGCTTTGGGTGAAGAAATATCTCTTCATTTTTGTTCTAAATGGTCTACCCTGAATCCTCAGACTGTGACCCCTGATTCTGGACTCTGCACCATCAGGAATATCCTCTCTACATCTTCCCAGTATAGAATTATAAATCTCTATGAGATTGTCCATCATTCATCTGATTGTTATCAGCAAAAACAATCCTAATCAAGTCAATCACTCCTCATACATCAGGTATAACCTCACTAAGGCCCTATCTAATTGCAACAACATATCCCTCCTCCTGTACTCAAAACATCTCACAATGAGGGCCAACATTCCATTTACCTTCTTTACAGCTGCTACAACTGCATGCTTATCTTCAGTGATTGGTGCACAAGAACACCCAGGTCTCACTGTACACAGCCCTCTCCCAATTTACAGCCATTCAGGTAGTAATCTGCCTTCTTGTTTTTGCTTCCAAAATGAATAACCTCACAATTATCTGCTTTACACAGCACCTGCCATTGATTGGCCCACTCACCCAATTACTCCAGATCGCGCTGAAGAATCTCTACATCTTTGTCACAGTTCACCCTCCCACCCAACTTGGTATCATCTGCAAACTTTGAGATGTCACATTTTGTTAGGCCATTCAGCCCTTAGAGCATGCTCTACCATTCAGTAGAATCATGCAACATTTCTTGCCCTTTTTCTCGTAATCTTTGATTCCCTTTCTGATCAAAAATCTATCTATTTCAGCCTTAATATATATAGGGACTTTGCCTCCATAACTCTCTGTTACAAGAAGTTCCAAAGGCTCTCAACCCTTGGAGAGAAGTTCCTCCTCATTGAAGGGTGGCATAGTGGCCTCATGGCACCAGGGACTCAGGTTCAATTCTGGCCTCAGGTGAAGGTTTGTGTGGTCTTTGCATGTTCTCTCTATGCCTGCTTCCTCCAAGTGCTCTGGTTTCCCTCCACATCCAAAGATGTGCAGTTAAGTTGACTGGCCATGCTAAATTATCTCTTAGTGTAAGGAGATTAGGAGGGTAAATATGGGGATAGGGATAATACAGAATCGATGAATCGATGGGCTGAATGGCCTTCTTCTGGACAGTAGGGAATTTATTATCTCAATCTTAAATTGGCATCTCTTTATTCTGAGACTATGCCCTCTGTTCCAAGACTATCTTATGAGAGGAAACATCTTCTCAGCATTTTCCCTGTCAAAATCCTCCAGATTTCAATGAGATCACCTCTCATTCTTCAAACTACCAAAGAGTAGAATCCCAATCTGTTTAACTTTTCTTCATAAGACAATCCCTCCAAACCAGGAATCATCCCAGGGAACATCTCTGAACTGCCTCCACTGAAACAATGGGTGGAATTTTCCTGTCCCGGCTACCACAGGAATTGTAGCGGCTGGATGTGGACCATGCAAAGATTTTCAATCAGTCAGGTTTTTAGTCATTTGATCTGGGGCAGGATTTTCCTGACTTGGGTGAGCACAGTACAAAAATCACACCCAATATTTTTTCTTAGATAAGAGGATAAAACTGGTCACAGTACTCCAGGTGTGGTCTCGCCAATATATTGTGCACTTACAACAAGACTGTACTGTTCTTATACTCCAAACCACACTCCCGCCCCCACCCCAGCTTGAAATAAAGGTCAACATTCCATTAGTTTCCAGATTACTTGCTGCACCCATATGCTAGCTTTCTGTGTTTTGTACACAAATACCCCCAAGTCTCTTTGTGTTGCAGCTTGCTGCAGTTATTCTCCATTTAATTAATATGCTGTTCTTTTGTTCTCCCTTCCAAAATGAACACTTCACATTTTCCTACATTATACTCCATTTGCCAACTTTTTGCCCACTTCCTTAATCTGCAATATGTCTTTGTAAATTGTTCATATTACTGTATGAATATACTGTATTACTGTACTGTGTCCTCCAACTCGCTTTTCCACCTATTTTTGTGTCACCTGCAAAGTTGGCTGCAGTACATTTGAATTCTATCTCTTAGTGACTAATATATGTTGTCCCAGAAATGATCCCTGTGGAACCCCACTGGTTACAGATCACCAACCTGAAAAAGAGCCCTTTATCCACACACACTGTTTCCTGCCCATGAGGCAATTCTCTATTCATGCCAATAAACCACCTGCAACACCAGGAGTTTGTATCTTATGACTTAATCTTTTATGAGATTACTTATCGAACGCCTTCTGGAAGTCCAAATACGACACATCTACTTGTTCCCCTCTATTCACTCTGATTGAGACTTCCTTGAAAAGCTAATAAATGAGTCAGACACGATTTCCCTTTCATGAAAATAAGCTGATTCTACTTGACGAGATTATGATTTTCCAAATGTGCCGCTGTCACTTCCTTAGTAATTGATTCCAACATCAGCCTATTTCACCTGCTTGTGGCCTCCCTCACTTTTTGAATAGCCTCATTTTGCATCATATCCTATCTGACTAAGCTAATGTACTCCCACGCTGTACAGGAAAGGAAATGAAATGATCCAAAATTACTGTCAGGACGCAGCACTGGTCCGATGTGGAGGAACCTAGCAAGTAACTTGTCAACTTGGGAACTTGAGATTTGTGATTGGGGTATTAAGTGACAATTACTGTTGGAAAATCTCTACCAGGTAGCTTTCAAACTGGCTTAAACTGTGTTGGCTTTCGATGCACGAACAGTGAACAGTTCACTTCAGGACTCAGTAGAAATTACGATCCTTCTAAGATCTTATTATGCTGCAGAATTCTAGGAGAGAATAGCTGAACCTTGTTGGAAAACAGAATAGCAAAAGTAACATAACTCTAGGCATGTTCTTTGGATATTGCGTGGATGAAAGGGATAGTAAATAAACTCAGTAGGCAAATACAAATTCATTTAAAATTGTGAATAATCTATGTCCGCAGTGACTAGTTATGAGACTGGTGTGAATAGAGTTGATAGAGATCATTCAAGCACAGAACAGTGCCCTCTAGTGCTGCCAGAGATGAGAATGATTGCAGCTGCGATCAGAATGGAAGTTCATTTCCTGTAACATTTTTATTTGAAAAAGAAATAGATGATTAGACAGGATTTGAATACGCTTGACAAGATTTCCAGTCTCATCACACTCTACAGACTCATTGCTAACTTACACACAGCACTCAAGGCTTATTCTACTTCTGTTCGAATAGAATCTCCCTCAGAATCCAACATCTCTGAGTGAAATTTGGATAGGGCCATGGCAAAGAAGATTTTACAGGTCCGTTTGTCAAAGATTAGCTCATCTTTTCATGTCAAGCTACACAATAGTGAAACCTCCAGCTGGATATACAAGGCTAACAAGCTCAGAGATTTCAGCACATTGCAATTTCTGTTTGAAATGCACTTTGTTCTATCATACAGGCCTAAATCACTCAATCGTCAGAAATTGGACTTGATTTTGGAGAGGTGTGCCCGGTCCCTGTGGAAGTCTTGACACACAGACAAATGCATTGAAATTGCTCAGGAAGGTGAAACTCCCAACAGGCTGGGTTCCCCAGTTATTGATTAAGAAGCAGGACTAAGGAAATTTGGCATGTCCACTATGAGTCTCACCAACTTTTACAGATGCACCAGAGAAAGCACTCTTTCTGGTTGTATCACAGCTTGGTATGGCTCCTGTTCTGCCCAAGATCGCAAGAAATTCCAAACGTTTGTAAATGAAGCTAAGTCCTCGCACAAACCAGCTCCCACCCATTGACTCTATCTACACTTCCCATTGTCTCAGAAAAGCAGCCAGCATAATTAAGAACCCCACACACTCCAGACAGTACTCTCTGCTATTTTATTCTGTTAAGAAAAGGATAGAACAGTCTGAGGTCACATACCAACCGATTCCAAATAGTTTCTTCCCTGCTGCCGCCAGACTTTTGAATGGACTTACCTTGCACTAAGTTAATCTTTCTCTACACCTTAGCTATGACTGTAACACTACATTCTGCACTCTCTCCTTTCCTTCTCTACGAATGATATGCCTTGTCCATACTGCACGCAAGAAACAATACTTTTCACTGTATACTAATACTAATGCGATAATAATCAAATCAAATCAAATCAAATCAAAGGATGTCCTGAATGTCCCTGATCCTGAGCTCAGAATCACAGACTTGGGACAGATATGCTGGACGCACCCTGGGAATGTTAGACTGGTTAATACCAGATAAACCAGTGTTTATCCAGCATAACAGTACGGACTACCAGGACAGATCCTTCCACAACCCCAATCATTTCCTCCACCCTCTATCTCTCTGATCCAGACTGACTACTGACCCCCCATTCGACTAGCTCTCGATCTGACCCAACTACCCCTCACACCTGACCAAATCCTACTACCCATCTTGCCCCCAACTGGAATACCCAATCTGACCCAACTACCAACTCCACCTAACTACCCACTGACCCAACGGGACTATTCCCCACACACTGCTATCCAACCAACTCAATTGACCCAACCAAAGCTACGGCAGGTATGTCTAATTGTTAAAGCCTTCGTTGGTTATGTGCCATTTTGAGCTAATAAGGAAGGTTACAAGTAAGGAAGCAATGTGTACATTAGCCTTGACTTCAAGATTGATGTGAGTATCAGGTTTAGAGGCTGTGTGTGCACTTGACTGAAGCTTTTGTCAAACATCACACAGAGTTTTGTGTGGCCTCCTCATCTCCTCATCAAGGATGGCAGTATATTTCGCATTGAAGGTTTGAATCAAAGTGCACTGGACATCATTGAAGGACCAGGATCTTAGTTTAAGAAATGAGAGAGAGTAGAATGGGCCTGAATGCTGGCTAGACTATGCCAAGTACCACCAAGCTATCCATGCGAAGCATCAGCAGCTCCAACCGGCCACTGCAGGGTCCTTGCAGAGAAGAAGTTTACATCAGCTGAGTTGGTCACATATCACAGTCTCACACTCATATTAGGATCATCCAGGACTGAAGTTTGTTGGCATCTCAAGTATTGTTAGGTCTTTGTTTTTGTTCTTTGTTCTTTGTCCAAAGTGCTTGCAACCTAGCAACCATGGTGAGATGTGGTCAGTGAGCGAGCTCCAAGATAACCTCAGAACATCTCGACATGATAATGATAAGGATTTGATGAAGAAGGATTTGCGTGGCAATTGTGGGAGATCAGGAATATACCCTTCCTTGCTCAAGCTGCATGGAGGGGCAATCTTGAGGGGCCAAATGGTGTTCTCCTGCTGCACCTCCCTGCAGGCCCATCTCCCTAGTTCTGCCAGGATTTTGGGAACAGGTATAGGTGTGCAAATCTGCTGAGGTTAGAATTGACAATGCTTCCATGGACACTGTGAGGGCATGGGTGAAATCACAATTCTACTCGCAAGTACTTGAAATCACGAAAGTGCAGGTTCTAATGTGTGTACCCAGCGCCAGAGCAGACAATAACTAGTGCAATTTAAGTTAGCTTTCATAACTTAGGGCATATAAGAGCAAATAATGTTTTCTGTAACAAGTGAAGGGTTGGAAACTTCCAGCTAACAGAGCAGGTTAAAGAAATGTGTCAGCAATTGACTCTGCTTGGAATCTAGTAGTCTGGGTCTGTTGCCATGCTGCTGCCCTGCTGTGACCTCTGCATGTGGCTTAATGACATCCTGATTTTTGTCAGCTCCCAATCCCCTCACTATTCTCCTCGTAGGAGGAGATATCTCAACCCTCCATGGAACCTACGACCAGACATTGCTCATTTATAACATAAGGCTGTGCTGAAGATGCACACACCCATAATCCAAAGCACTCTCTGTGGCAAGTATTGGAGCATCCCACCTGACAACCCACCAAGCATCTGAGCCTCATCTTCAGAAGGTCCATTGTCTGCTCAATCACAGACATTGTGGAGGAATATATGATATTGGAGTTCTCTTCGGCAGCACTTTGTGGATAAAAGAACATAAGAACCAGGAGCAGGAGTAGGCTGACTGGCCCCTCGAACCTGCTCCATCATTCAATAAGATCATGACTGATCTTTTCGTGGGCTCAGCTCCACTCACCCACCCACTGACCATAACCCTTAATTCCTTTACTGTTCAAAATTTACCTATCCTTGCCTTAAAAATTTATCTATCCTTGCCAAACTTTATCTAACCTTGCCTTGCCTTATTCAGTGAAGTAGCCTCAACTGCTTCACTGGGCAGGGAATTCCACAGATTCACAAGCCTTTGTGTGAAGTTCCTCCTCAACTCAGTCCTAAATCTGCTTCCTCTTATTTTGAGGATATTCCCCCCTAGTTCTAGCTTCACCCACTAGTGGAAACAACTTCCTTGTTTCTATCTTATCTATTCCCTTCATAACCTTATATGTTTCTATCAGTTCTCCCCTCATTCTTCTAAGTTCCTCATAATCCACCTCAACTCCAGATGGCAATCTGACATCACCAATCAGGTCTTTTAGGGATATTCCTTCTCCCTGAGGAGACAGCCCTACCACTCCTGAAGTCCTTCAAACACCTGTGGCACCTTGGAGTGGGGTCAGAATGTAGATGTGGTGGGAGCTCTCTTGGAACCAAACACAATCATGAGGAATTTTCCATTTGTGATCACAGATCAGTGACATGTTTAAAAATTAGAAACCTCTCTGTTGACTGGCTGTTGCGTAGGAGCTATACTGAGAACAACAGTTTGAAGAATATCGTCTATCCATATGAACACTTGCTCTGCCTTTGAACATAGAACATAGAAAAACTACACACAAACAGGCCCTTCGGCCCACAAGTTGTGCCGATCATATACCTACCTACTAGGCTTAATTATAACCCTCAATCCTATTGAGTCCCATGTACTCATCCAAAAGTCTCTCAAAAGAGCACATCGAATTTGCCTCCACCACCACTGACGGCAGCCAATTCCACTCACTCACCACCCTCTGAGTAAAAAACTTACCCCTAACATCTCCTCTGTACCTACTCCCAGCATCTTAAACCTGTGTCCTCTCATAGCAACAGTTAGCCCTGAGAAAAAGCCTTTGGGAATCCACCTGATCTATATCTCTCAACATCTTATACACCTCTATCAGGTCACATCTCATCCTTCATCTCTCCAAAAAGAAAAAACCCAATCCAGGCAACATCCTTGTAAATCCACACCCATCCTCCCATATAGGCAAGTCTTTTAAGTTAATCGCAGTCATTAGAGAATGGTATTTGATTCCATCTGCAATAACATCTAAATGTTTGTGCGAAATTAGACCTTGGGAAGACCAGGAATATAAATTAAATATGAATGGGTATAACTGTAAGCCCCTTTCTTCGGTCAGGAAGCTGATCCCTGTTTGGCACAGTGGTTGCTACAGTGGAAGCAATTATTAAGAAATACAGTTATGATGGTATTGTTACCAGCCAGAAATTGCATTACTTTGAATGAATAATGAATATCACTGTCTGCTGAATAACAAATAATGCCATTAATAAGCAGAGACACTCCATTCCTTGCCTCCCTGACAAATTGCTCTATCATTTCACAAAAGGCAATCTCCCAGAAAATCCTGTGTTAAACTAATTCAGCTGGTGCACAAGATACATTTTGGATGGGAAAAAAAGTCCAGAGAGAATGAATCAATATTTAATCTTATAAATTAGAATTTATTTTCTACAAATATTTAAATGTGCAGCTACTGTGTTGCGGTGTTTTACTATTTACTATACATATATTGTATCTATATATTATCCCAGCTGATCTCATTCCCCATTCGTCTTCCACTCATTCATTGTCTCGTTATGCCTCTCATACGCTTCCTCAGCCAGTCCTACTAGAACCAACTGGTTTTTGCTCCATTTGTTTCAAACGAGTGAAAATAAGATGGGTTCTGGACTGAGCGGGTGATCTATTTTCAGCAGATTGCCAAGCTGAAGGTGAAGCTGCGAATTAGTCCTAAAATTTCTATTACCAGAAGGTCAAGAAGCCACAAAAAAGCATCAAATACTGAGAGGAGAAGAAATTTCTTCCCTGGAAGGGTCGCGAATATTTGCAATTTGCTACCCCGGAGGGCTATGGATATTCTAGTGTTGAATATGTTTAAGGCTGGGGTAGACCGATTCTTTGTCTCTCAGGAATTCAGGGATCGTGAGGGAAAGTGGGATTGAAACCCAGGCAAGATCAGCCGCAAACACTGGTTAGCACTGCAGCCTCACAGTGACAGAGACCTGGATTCAATTCCCGGTCTGAGTCACTGCCTTTACAATGTCTGCATGTTCTCCCTGTGTCTGCGTGGATTTCCTCCAGGTGCTTCGGTTTCCTCCTACAATCCAAAAATCATGCTGATTCAGTGCATTGGCCATGCTAAAGCTTTCCCTCAGTGTATCCAAACAGGTGCTGGAGTGTGACCAACTCTGGGATTTTCACAGTAACTTCACTGCAGTGTTAATATA
Organism: Sphyrna mokarran; assembly: GCA_024679065.1. Classification (NCBI taxonomy): domain Eukaryota; kingdom Metazoa; phylum Chordata; class Chondrichthyes; order Carcharhiniformes; family Carcharhinidae; genus Sphyrna; species Sphyrna mokarran. The sequence goes on along the minus strand of JAGIQG010000007.1, from coordinate 22,380,754 downwards.
AGATTACTTGTGACTAATAAATTAACTTTCAATTTTTTTAAAGTTGCATTGAATAGCAGAGCAGGTTCCCACTCCTACCTCTTGTGCACTTGAGTAAAACATTTCTATTAACCCAGAGTTTCATATATCAGTGAGATATGCAATTAATTACACAATTTTTTGTCACAACTTTAGATTCATAGAATCATAGAATTCTTACATTGCGGAAGGAAGCCTTCTGGCCCTTCGAGCCTGCACCCATAACAACCCCTATTTCTATAACTCCATGTATTTATCCTGCCTGTCCTCCTAATCTACACATCTTGGGACAATTTGACATGGCCAATCCATCTACGCACAAATCTTTGGATTGTGGGAGGAAACTGAAGTACCAGAGAAAACACACATAGACACAACGAGAACATGCACACTCACCCAAAGCTATAATTGAACCCTGGCACTGGAAGACAGTGGGGCTAAACAGTGTGCCACTGGACCACCGATCATTGAGTTCGTAGAGACATATAGCACAGAAAATAGCCCTTCAGCCATTGTGTTGGTGCAAATCGATGACAAACTGGCTAACTATTCCCTGGCATTTCAAGTATGCATTTAAATAGTTCTTAAATGTCACGGCTGTTTCTGTCTCCACTGCCCTTTCAGGTTCCAGATTCCAGCTATCTTTGGATGAAGAAGGTTTTTCTCACATCCCCTCCAAACCTTCTGCCCCTTATCTAAAATCTATACTTCCTAGCCATTGATTGGGAAACGTTTTCCCCTGTTTACTCGGTCGATGTCCCTCATAAGATTATATATCTCAATCATGTATCCCCCCCACCCCCCTCAATCTCCCTTATTCGAAAGAAAACCTTCCTATTGCATATTTACCTCTAAAGATAACATTGAAAAGACAGAGTGATTATGATAGAGCATTAGCAACTTACTCTGTCTGCGTCAATGAACTAATTAACAGGTCAATATGACTTGAGCCCGTAGAAATAGGAATTTGAAATCTGTACCCTCCATTGATCTTGATCACTTGCCGAAGATTGTATGAGCCAGAAAATATTCAGTTGTTGCATTCAGTTTTCGAAAAATTCTTAGCTACAGAATTGTTAATCATTAAATTTCATAAAATCATAGAATCCTTACAATGCAAAAAGAGGTTATTTGGCCCATTGAGTCTGCACTGATGACAATCCCACCCTGGCCCTATCCCCATAAGTCCACATATTTACCCGGTTAATCCCCCTGACACAGTAAGAAGTCTGACAATACCAGGTTTAAGTCCAACCGATTTATTTGATAGTAAACTCACAAGCTTTCGAGGATATGCTCTTCGTCAGATGGGTGAGGTGTTCTGGTCTCAGACAGCACACGTAACAGCACAGACAGTTTACAGATTACTGATTAGAATGTGAATTTTTACACCTAATCTGCTATTCAAGTCTTAAAGTGGTTAACAATGTGAATGGAAGGAGCACCGAGCACAGGTTAAAGAGATGTGTGTTGTCTCCAGGTAGCACAGTAAGTGAGATTTTTTGCTAACCCAGGCAAGTTATGGGGGTTACAGATAGTGTGACATGAACCCAAGATCCCTGTTGAGACCGTCTTCATGTGTGCAGAACTTGACTATCAGTCCTGATAGCCCCCTGACATTCAGGGACAAATCCCCCTGACACTCAGGGATAATTTAGCACAGCTCATCTTCCAAACCGGCACCTAATCTTTGGACTATTGGAGGGAAGTGGAGCACGTGGCAGAAACCACACAGCTACAGGGGGAATGTGCAGACTCCTCACAGACAGTGACGTGAGGCTGGAATTGAACTCGTCTCCGTAGTGCTGTGAGGCAGCAGTGCTAACTACTGTGACAGCGCACCACCCCAACTTGAAAATGACACAAGAGTAGAATACAAGAGCTGGTCTTTAATGTTGCAGTTGTATAAAACTTTGGTTAGACCTCATGTGGAATACTGCTTCCAGTTCTGGTCGCCTTACTACCGGAAGGATGTGGACTCTGGAGAGAGTGCAGAGGAGGTTTACCAGGATGCTGCCTGGTATGGAAGGTCTGAGTTACGAGGAGAGGTTAGGCAAATTGGGACTGTTTTCCTTAGAAAGACGTAGACTTAGAGGAGATCTAATAGAGGTGTACAAGATTATGAGGGTATAGATAGAGTAAACAGGGTTAAGCTTTTTCCTAGGATGGACTCAAATAGCACGAGGGGTCACGGGCTTAGGGTGAGGGGGGTAAGATATAATTTGGATGCTAGAGGGAGTTTTTTCACACAGAGGGTGGTGGGAGTATGGAATGCGCTGCCAAGTAAAGTGGTGGAGGAAGGCACTCTGGAGTTATTTAAGAAATACTTAGATGGGCACCTGAACAGAATGGGAATGGAGGGGTATAGAAAACTGATTTAAAATAGGGATCATGAGCCTTGGGAATCCCTTGGAAATGTGTCAATAAATGATGATATTGATGTACTTGTTTTTATCCTACAGGTGCTTTAGTCCACCTTGTTGTCTAACGAGGGGCATACACACGATCGGTTGTGAGAGGACTGCTCTTGGATTTTTTTCGAAAGTATCCTAGTGCTTCACGTTATTAGTGTACGCTTGACATGGACCATTTGATGGGCAACACGACAGCTCAGTGACTATTGCTGTGCTGTGTGGATACATGGATTTGGGCCTGTGTCTGTGGGAGTTTGTGCATTCTCCCCATGCTTGTGTGGGTTTTCTCCGGGTGCTCTGGTTTCCTCCCACATCCCAAAGATGTGCTCTTAGGCTAATTGCAGAACAAATTCTCCCTAAATTGTCTCAAATTTGGTTTTTAATCCATAGATTTATATACATAGACAGGGCTCACGGGTAGAGGTGGGAACATCGGGGTGGCAGCACGGGCTCGTTGGGCCGAAGGGCCTGTTTCCCATGCTGTTTTGTTCTTTGTTCTTTGACACTTGTAATTTGGTTTACATTAACAAAACTCAGATTAAACAAATAAAAGACGGTATTGAAACTTGTGCCACCAATTCTCTGAAATTGAAGTAAAAAAAAATCCAATTTTTCACTGTCCAGAGACTCAGAATTAAATCTAATGGCACTTTATTTATTATTTCATGGTAAGTGTGGGCATACCTGGCAAAGTCAAAGGTCAACAAATGTAGTCCATCTCTAATGGCTCCCCAATAACCATTAAGATTCAACCACATAATTATGGATCTGGGGGTCACATGTTGGCAGATAAGGGTGACATATTTTTTCCCTAAAGGATTATTAGTGAACCAGATGGGTATTTAAGCACAATCAATGCCATGGTCACCATTTCTAATACTAGCTTTATATATCAGATTTAGTAACTGAACTTGAATTCCATTTGCTGCCAAGGTACGGGTTGAACTGGTGTCACAACAGCATTAGCATTGGCACAGGCCTCTAGATTACTACTCCAATGGCACCACCTCTCTGCCAGTATGTCCCCTTATTTCAGTCAGAGACACAAACCTAAACAAATTTACCCCCATTCATCAGTGACCTACATCACGCACTCAATGGGCAATTCCAGCCACAGGAACCGGATTGGGTGAGGGACAGACCAAGGAAAAGTCTGTTGACCTCGGACAGGATTTTCTGGTTTTGGGGTGAACACAGCTGAAAAATCCTACCACATACACGTAAAATGTAGCACACATTAGCAAAGAAGAAGTGTTTTGATGGGTTTAGATAAAAATTATATATATTAACAAAGAACAAAGATTTTACTTTAAGTTAATCAGTTACCTTGATCTCGTACATATCAGGACCCTGTTGCATATGCTCACTGCCCTGAGGTAGACCTTCCCCATTTCAAAAGTTTTGCTGTTGTATCTGCAAATTTTGTTGACAGATCTGGTTCTGAAGTCCCAATCTGAGATAAAATGACCTGCTGACATATTTCATTTATTTATTTATGATTAGTGCCACAAGTAGGCTTACGTAAGCACTGCAATGAAGTTACTGTGAAAATCCCCGTGTCGCTACACTCCCAAATCAAGAATCTTCTGTTCGGGTACACCAAAGGGCAATTTAGCATGGCCAAAGCGCCTAACTGGCATATCTTTTGGATTGTGCGGGGAAACCAGAGCACATGGAGAAAATCCACACAATCGTGGGGATAATGTGCAAATTCCACACAGACAGTGACCCAAGCTGGGATTCAAATTCGGGTCCCTGTGCTGTGAGACTGCAATTCTAATCACTGTGACATTGTGCCAACATCTCCATTAGTGAATGGAATCGGCTGCCGTCGGTGGTGGTCGAGGCGAACTCGCTGGGGTCTTTTAAAAGACTTCTGGATGAGTATATGGGATCCAATAGGATTGGGAGTTATAGGTAGGTCTATGGCTGGGTAGGTTTTGATGTGTTCGGCACAACTTGTGGGCCGAAGGGCCTGTTTGTGCTGTAGTGTTCTATGTTCTATGTTCTATCTCAATGATCAAATCCTTTCAACATTTCCCATGGATCAAATTTAGGATTTCCTTTGTGCGCATGGTTGCTATATAATACTTTTGTTTTGAACCTTCAGGGCAGCCTCATTTTCTTTAAGTCATTTCTCTGTTTTCTACCAAAACTGTTGCATCTGTTACAAATTATTCATGTCTCATGTTAGTTTTATTTTCTTCAACATGAGCAAATAAAATTTATCTGTATCTCTTCATGACTTAAAGCTCATAGTTTTTAGATTTATTTTTGTTTTTTGCTGGTTGTCTTCTAACACATGATTTAAATTCAAGTAAACTTGAACACATTAGAATTAATCTTTTGGGACAGCTCTGCATACCGAGTCAGCACTTACCATATAATAGTGGGAACATGTAAAGGAGATACTTCATCAGAAGTATCTGAGATGCTTTGGCTGAATGTGAGATTGTGCACTCAACATTGGGTCTTACAGAGCATCCCTAAACTTTCAATGAAGTCAGAATAACATTTTCTGATAATTGTCAGATAATTCACCTTAAGCTAAAGAATAGCTACAGTGGCACAGTGGTCAGCACTGCTGCCTCACAGCGCCAGGGACTGATGTTCAATTCCTTGTTTGGATCGCTGTCTGAATGGAGTTTGCATATTCTCTCCATGTCTGCGTGGGTTTCCTCTGGGTACTCTGGTTTCCTTCCACAGTCCAAAGGTGTGCAGATATGGTGGATTGGCTATGCTAAGTTGCAACTTAGTGTAAGAGGGACCAGCTAGGATAAATGCATGGGGTTATGAGAATAGGGCCTGGATGGGATTGTGGTCAGTGTAGACTCAATGCGCTGAATGGCCTCCTGCACTGTAGGAATCTATGATTCTATACCCCATAACATTATTGGCCTTGTTCATTGAATACTTCCAGCATTTTCTCTCAATTAAATTGAGTAGATGCTTTCATAAGTTATTAATGACTACAGCCAATTTTTTTTCTCTGCTAGCTTCTACCAGTCAATCTACCAGCACAGCCAATTGGTTGAGAATGGTCTGGAGCACACATACACACTAGTAGAACAACTATAACCAGCCAATTATAAACAGTGATATTTCAGTAAGGACAATTTGTTGTGTTAAATTTGACCTCTCTCCCATAATCTATACCTTAACCTGTCCTAATATCTGATACAATGATTTCAATAGCACATTTATGAATGGAAAATGGCAAAGTGGGGAGGCTATGATCTCACTGTATTATCGCCCGGCTATTAATCCAAAAACTTTGCTAATGTTTTGGGGATCCCACCATAGCAGATTGTGGAATTTTAATTCAATAAAACATATTTGGAATTAAAAATCGACTGATGACCATTGCCAATTGCTGAGAAAAATGCATCTGGTCCATTAATAATCTTTAGAGAAGGAAATTTTCCAGGCTTACCTGGTCTGGCCTACATATGACACCAGAGATACAGCAACGTGGATGAGTGATGTTAGTATACCTTTAAGAGATTTTTTAAAAATATGTCCTCTGCAGCTCTCATCTCTACATGTTACCAAATTGGCTATAGACAACTTTATTGTTCCTTCAATGGTTTAAATGGGATTTGTTTAGTTCTACTCTGGGTTTTTTTACATCGCTGCATTGTTAGAAGGAAGGTCTGGACAGTTTTATTTTGTTCCTAGTGAATTTAAGATTTCCTTTTCTGTTCGGTTGCAGTTGGGATTTAGAAGGGGGTGGAGATCGGACTAAAAAAGATGTTTCTCTTTCTCTCTCTCTTTGGTTTTGGAAATTCTGCTGGTTGGCTGAAAGCAAAGCTTCTTGCCCTCCTGGACTGGAGAATCTGCATCAGTGGCTCGACAAGAGTCTCTCCTTGGTATTCTGGGAAGCTGTTCTGTCTTCAAACTCTTCTGAAAATATCCAGAGGGTTGCTAGAAGTAATAAGCTGAGAAGTCAGGATTTCAATTCTCTATCCAAAGGACTCAGTTCCAGTATCACATGAGCATTAGTCTTTGTTAACCCTATGAAAATGATTTCTTTTTGTTTATGGGAGGTTCTGTTTGATCTGAACATCTTAGATATATTTGTTAAGAGTTATATATTACCATTGTTTTTTTTAACTTTTATTTGTGATTGATAAAAGCTAGTTTTCTTTCCATACATATTAACTATATTCTTAAATAAACTTTGTTTGACAAAACTCCCAAGTGGTGATTTGAATCATACCTGAGATGAACAATACCATGCTTATCCTAGCCAAAGTGCAGCACTTCCGAAATACTGCACTAGAGTTTTTTTTTAGTTTTAAAGTTTATTTCTGAGTGTCACAGGTAAGCTTACATTAACACTGCAATAAAGCCACTGTGAAAATCCCCTAGTCACCACACTCCGGCACCCGTTCGGGTACACTGAGAGAGAATTTAGCATGACTAATGCACCTAACCAGCACGTCTTTCAGACATAAGAGGAAACTGGAGCACCCGGAGGAAACCCAAGCAGACACAAGGAGAATATGCAGATTCTGCATACATAATGACCCAAGCCATGAATCGAACCTAGATCCCTGGCACTGTGAGGCAGCACTACTAACCACTGTGCCAGCGTGAAAACCTTGATTGTTAGCCTTGATTGTAGCGCTCAAGCCCCAGAATCTTGCAAATCAGAAGCAAAAGTGCTACCACGGCTGACATGTAAACATGTGTCAAACTAGTCTCATCTGAGATGACTTTGTCTTATAGCAAAACAAGTGTTACTCCATCTATAAAATTTTCAACAGGCAATGTGACTTGCATTAGATCGCAGTTAGACTGCAAGAAGCTACATGAATGCAGCCTAGTCCGTTATGCAAATCAGCCTCCCATCCGTTGACTCCACCTATACTTCTTGGAAAAGCAACCAGCATAATCAAGGACCCCACACAATCTGGTCATGCTCTCTTCCATTTCCTTCCGCCGAGAAAAAGATACAAAAGTCTGAAGACACATATCAACTGACTCAAGAACAGCTTCTTCCCCGCTGCCATCAGATTTTTGAATGGACCTATCTCAATTGATCTTTTTCTACACCCTAACCATGACTGAGACACTGTGCATGTTTTTCTTTCCTTTTCTATGAATATGGTGTGGAGATGCCAGCACTGAACTAGGGTGAGTACAATAAGAAGTCTCACAACTCCAGGTTAAAGTTCAACAGATTTATTTGGAATCACAAGCTTTCAGAGTACTGTTTCTTCATCATGTAAGTCTGAAGAGTGACTCACCTGATGAAGGAGCAATGCTCTGAAAGCTTGTGATTCCAAATAAACCTGTTGGACTTTATCCTGCTGTTGTGAGATTTCTTTCTATGAACAGTAAGATTGGCCTGTATAACATGTAAGAAACAATACTTTTCACTGTGTCCTGATACATGTGATAATAATAAATCAAATCAAACCAAATAAATTCACACACAAAGTAATGACATGTGTTTGAGTTCAGGTTTAGATTGTCTCCATTTCTTCTTCCACTTTCTCCTTTGTGTTCACAAGAACAAAAGAATTTGGAGTAGGAGCAGAATATGTGGCCCCTCAAACCAGCTCTGCTCCTCAATAAGATCATGGCTGATCAGATTATGGCCTCAACTTCACTTTCTTTGTTGTCCCCCAACCCTTCATTGCCTGCCAATTAACAGCTTCCAAATTGCCTGTTGTCCAAACTCAGCCAGACAATTAGGCTGCGAAGCATTTTCCTTTATTCTTTCATGGGATGTGTACAGCACCGGCAAGACCATCATTTATCGTCCATCCCAAATTGCCCTGAAGCATGGTAGGAGTTGGTTGCTTCAACCACTACAGTCCATATTATGTAGATATACCCACAGTGTCATTAGTCGGGGAAGTCTAGAACTCTGACCCACTGATAGTGAAGGAATAGCAATACATTTCCAAGTGAGTGACTTTTGGGGAAACTTCCAGATGGTTATATTCCTAGGTATCTGCTGCCCTTATTCTTGAGAAGATGGTGTGGTGGGAAATGGCTTCTTGAATTGCTGCAATCCATGTGATGTAGGGTACACCCACATGCTGTTAGGAAGGATTTTGACCAAGCAACAGTGAAAGAACAGTGATATTTTTCCCAGATGCTGGTGTTCCCTGCGTTTTGTCCATGCAGATGATAGAGATCACGCATTTAGAAGGTGCTGTCTAAGGAGCCTTGGTGAGATTTATGGTGCATGCTGCTACCATTATGGCTCAGCGGCATGGTGAATGGATGTTGAAGTTGCTCAGTGAGGTGTCAATCAAATAAGCTGCTTTGCCCTGGATAGTCCTGAGCCTCTTGAGTGTTGTTATATTATTTTAGGGAGATTACTTTTGGATGGCGCAGTGGCACAAAAGTTAGCACTGTTGCCTCATAGCACCAGGGATCCGCATTTGATTTCTGGCTTGATTCATTACTTGTGCATAGTCTGCACGTTCTCCCCATGTCTGGGTAAGTTTCCCCTGGGTGGTCTGGTTTCCTCCCACAGTCCAAGGATGTGCAGGTTAGGTGCATTAGCCGTGCTAAATTCTCCTTCAGTGTACCTGAACAGGCATGGGAGTGTGGCAACTAGGGGATTTTCACAATGCTGCATTGGAGTATGATTGCAAGCCTACTTGTGACTAATAAATAAGCTTTACTTTAATATTTTCCGGGGTTTTGTTTAATTGATCTGTAGGGAGAAAATTTGCAGAATATTCCTTAAGAAAATAAACAGGATGGAGCGGAATGGCTTATGTGTGGCACCTGGAAGAATGGACTGATGAGCCAAATAGTCCCCTGACACGTCCTTTCTGAAACACTTCGGCCGGTTTGTTCAGGAGAAGAAAATGTTATTTGTGAATAAATAATTCAATAGTAATTCTTAGTGCATTGGAAAACGATAATTTGTTGGAAGTTGTATTACAGTTTTGCAATTAGACTACAATAATGAGAATAGTTGGCTGGAGCAAAGGTAAATCAACATTAATTAGATTATTGGACAGTTGCCAAAACCATATCCTGCTAGCGATGTCTACAATACTTTCGGACTTCTGGGACAGCAAAGATATCAGAATCTCCAGAAACAATTCTGCATTCTGGAATGGGGATTTCTAATTAAATGGATTCACGAAAGATTACAATCTTCCCTCCAGCGCTTGTTAAAGTCCAACAGGTTTATTTGGAATCATGAGCTTTCGGAGCATTGCCCCTTATTCAGGTAAATGAAGGAGAGTGCTTCAAAAGCTCGTGATTTCAAATAAGCCAGTTGGACTTTAACCTGGTGTTGTGAAATTTCTCAATGTGCCAACCCCAGTCCAATACCAGTATCTCCACATCATGGCTCCATAGCTTGGCATGAGATCATAAGAGACTATAGATAGTGGGTGGGTGAATATTTGTTGGCATGGATGGGGTCTGGGGAGTGTGTAAAGGATGGGGCATGTGAGGGGTAATGCCTGAAGTGCCTTCCTTTCTTCATTACAACTGAGATGAGATCCCATAGCACTGAGGCCAGCTTTGCAAACAGCCCATGTCGACACCTAGCAGGCAATGTGACTGCCCCTGAACTCTTGCCAGATCATCTAGTCCAATTTGCAGACTGCACACTCCCCTCTACAAACCCCGCATCCTTTTGCAAAATTGAACTCTTGCCTTTGAAGGCACTTTCTCCAGAGAAGGCAAGAAACTTCCCAATTTATGCTCAAGGATGCAAATCCTTCATCTCTGAACTCACCTGAAACCTGCTGATGTGCAGCAGCCCACCCTGCCCGTCTTCAATGGAAATGGTGCATGAAACTTGTATTCAACACCCCAAAAGTTATATCCAATTAGCAGCTGAGTGTTGACTTTGCAGGTGACTGTTTTAAACCCTGTGGGCAAGATTAATTTATAGTTTTTTTTTCATTTGTGGGACATTGGTGTTGCTGACTGGCCAGCATTTATTGCCCATCCCTAGTTGACCATGGTGGGTAGTTCAGTGTTAACCACATTGTTGTGGTTCTGGAGTCACACGTAGGCCAGTCTAGGTAAAGATGGCAGATTTCATTCCCTAAAAGAGCATTAGTGAACCAGATGTGTTTTTCCGACAATCAACAACAGCTTTATGGTCATAAGTTGATTCTTCATTCCAGATATTTTTTATTAATTTCAAATTCCACCATTTACTGTGGTGAGATTTGAACCCGGGTCCCTAGAACATAAGCTGAGTTTCAGGATTAATAGTCTAGCGATAGGGGCAGCATGGCAGCACAGTGTTGAGCATTGCTGCACCAGAAACCCAGGTCCAATTCCAGCTTCAGGTCACTATTTACGCAGAGTTTGCACATTCTCCCCTTGTCTGCATGGATTTCCTTCAGGTGCTCTGATTTCCTCCCAAAGTTCAAAGACGTGTGGGTTAGATTGATTCAGTATGCTAAATTGATTCTTAGTGTCAGGGGATTAGCAGAGTGAAAAAAGGGAATAGGGCTTGTGTAGGACTGTGGCCAGTGCAGACTCGATGAGCCAAATGGCCTCTTTCTGCACTGTAAGATTCTACTGGACGTTCACCTCCCCGCAAATCAGCAATTGGGACCCAAATGAAATCTTGAAGCCAGGCTTTGAAATGAGACAGCCTTCTGAGCACAGCATCCAAGTTAGCCTGCCTTCACATTGTCACCAAAATAAGCTTATTATATGACTCTAGGTGACTTCATATAACATGATCAGAGGATTAGATAGAGTGGACAGTGTGAGCCTTTTTCCTCGGATGGAGGTGGCTAGCACGAAGGGACATAGATGCGCCAAGTTTGGTGGCGTTTAAGAGGTTAGTTGATAAGTATATGGAAGAGAAGGGAATGGTTTAGTTTGGAGGGGCATTGCTTTTTATATTGGTCGGCGCAACATCGAAGGCCGAAGGGCCTGTTCTGTGCTGTAATGTTCTATGTTCTATGTTCTATAGCTTTAAATTGGGGGGCAATAGACATAGAACAGATGTCAGAGGTAGGTTTTTTACTCAGAGAGTAGTAATGGCATGGAATTCCCTGCCTGCAACAGTAGTGGACTCGCCAACATTAAGGGCATTTAAATGACCATTGGATAAACATACGGATGATATTGGAATAGTAGAGGTTAGATGGACTTTAGATTGGTTTCACAGGTTGGCACAACACCAAGGACCAAAGGGCCAGTACGGAGCTGTAACATTTTATGTTCTAACCTCCTAAAGATTCTTTAAACATTCCTTAATTCCAACTGAATAACGACGTTGCAAAGAGGCATTGCAGCATTTGGGGAAGGACATTGAGTAACAGAAGCTTTCATTCACTCTGCCAGCCTGAATTAGATGGAGGATTATTTTTATTCAGCATTTACATTTCATTACAGATTAGCTGAAAACTCATATTTCTGTGGCTATAAGAAGCTTCTCCCTTCATAATGCTGGAATATTTGTACCGTTAACCACTTTTGTGCAAATAAATCCTGACAGGCGCAGATAAGCAAGATTTTTCGCCTTGCACAGAAATAAGAGTACACATCACTGGTCCAAAATTATTTCACATTCAATTTCTTCCCATTCTTTTCCAATAATATTGTAAATTGCTGGTTTATGTATTTTCATATAATGTTTTCAGTTCTGAACAAGCGGCAAACATGGGATTTTTAAAACGGATCCAAATTTATATTTGTCCTGGAAATGGAACAGTCTCCTGTATAAGTGCAGGGTTCTGCTGAAGTCAGTCATTTCACAATATTATCCTCGGGGCTAGAAATTGCACAAACAGAAATTGAAGTTTCTGCTATCTAGACTCTCAGCCCCTATTGCGTTTTAGCCTTCAGGATGCAGTTATACACCTAATACTGAAAGGGTTTGCCAACCACATATGCACTGGCCTTTAAACAATTCGCAGGTCATTCTATCTTCAGCAGTTCCAAGACATCAACTGTTAGCCATCAGAGTACTTACTTGCTGCAAACAGCTCTGCTCAAATCCCGTCTGTAATTTGATTCTTACCAATAGGTTGGGGACAGACCAAGGGTTCAACACCAGCTTTTGCGCCTGAAGATACAGCTCTATACAGCAGTAAATTCTACTAGAAGTACCTGCATTTCTGAAGGGTTACAGATGCTAGCTCATGTCTAACTGGGCATCAAAGGGCTCCATTTACAGTAACATACATAACACACAGTGGATGGAGTTTTCTCAAAAAAATTCTAAATGCAAAATGGGTTTAAAAAAAAGGAGGATTCCTCACCCAATTTTTTCAGTGTGTTAAGTGCAATAATGTGATTCTCGCCAGTACAGGAGGTGTATTCTCAGTATGCGCATGAGGCTGGCTGCTGAGATTTAGGTGTGCCATTATACAGGCCCAGGTATCCCAGTATGTTGTGTCCAGGTGCAAGGCTGATCTAGCTGGCAGAATGGGCCAGAAAGATCACGAGAAGTGAGAAACGGATTTTTAGACTCTCGCCCTATCTTACCAGCTCACCAGGCCGATTGACCAGCACGGCGTGTTGATAAAATCACTCCAATATCTATCCAAAACCAATATCTATCTACAGAAATGAAAGATAGGCTTGAATTACCCTGAACAGCTTTGGATGGATGGTGAGCTGGACACTGGCAAAGAGAAAAGTAGCACCCATTCAGGATACCAGGAAACTACTCATGGCCATCCCACAATCTGGACCGGGGTGTCACAGGAGATTGCAAATCTCCAGACAGATAGTCACTGAGACCTGTATCCTTACCAATGAAGATGCCACACCTCACAGCACTGGATGCCATGCCCTATCAGTGACCATTAAAGTCATTGTAGCATCAAAGCAAAATACTGTGGCTGCTGGAATCTGAAACAAAAACAGAAAAATCTTAGCCGGTCTGGCAGCATCTGTGGAGAGGGAGTGGAGCCAACATTTCGAGTCTGGATAACCCGTTGTCAGATTTCCTCTTATCTGGCTTCTCCCAAGACTCAGCTGTAGTCCTCAGTGACATCTCACTACTGGCCACACACCACAGCATCCTGCAGGTTACTGATTGCTCAAGTGGGACAGTCTATTCAGTTCATGGCAGACACAGCCTTACAGGCACAGAACACAGTGGGTTTCACTACAGGACATAGAGTCACAGAGATATACAGCACAAAAACAGGCCCTTCGGCCCAACTCACCCATGCCGACCAGGTTTCCTAAACTGAACTAGTCCCAATTGCTTGTGATTGGCCCATATCCTTCTAAACCTTTCCCATCCATATTACTGTCAAAATGCTTTTCACATGTTGTAACTGTACTTGCTTCTTCTACCTTCTCTTGCCAGATATGCCCCACCTTTTGTGTGAAAAATTTGCCCTTTAGGTGCACGAAGAATCATGATGTAAGCTTGATAACGTGAACACTGAGATCTCTTTATTTAGGGTCTACACTAGTCTAAGATCAATAGAGTCCCACTCTGGGTGGAGTTAATTACTCTTAAAGGGACATTCGGGAGCCCAAACCCAAACATACTATACACGTAGATAGATCACATCACTGAGCTTCACAAAGTGCCTAAACCGGCTATATGCCAGCCTACCGAAGATGTGTGGGCTACATTGATTGTCCATACTAAAGTGACCATTAATGTCGGGGGGAATTATCAGAATAAATACAGAGTTTACAGGGATGGGCCTAGGTGGGATTATGGTTAGTGCAGGCTCAATGGGCCAAATGGCCTCCTTCTGCAGTGTAGGTATTCTATGATTCAGCTGTTCATTCCTGCAAGGTTCTCACTCATTATGGTGGTTTGCTGCACACTCCATGGCTCGGGACTTCAGACAGGTGTGACCTTTGAGGCCTTGGAATAAGACAGATCATAGGAGGGAAAGGAAGAAACAGATATGGAGAGATGGAGGAAGAGGAGGCTGAAGAGAAGGAGGTAGATCACCAAAGTGCTCCAACAACACAGGGAGGTGACCAGGCCTAATGCAGAGTTCAACAGCCTCTCCAGAATGCCATGAATGCCAAGGATCATCAAGTCAGGAAAGCTACAAAATAATCTCTCTGACCCAGAATAAATGGAACTATCAGCTTCTTGTGCTAACATATCCATTGAAGGGACAGTCAGCAACATGTAACTTCTTACCATTAATGAAAATGTACATCTGCACATGACTGGTGAAAAAAACCCTTGATCATAGCGTCCCTACAGTGCAGAAAGAAGTCATTCAGCCCATTGAGCCTGCATCAACAACAATCTCACCCAGGCCCTATCTCCATAACCCCATGTATTTACTCTCGCCAGACTCCTGACACTAAGGGGCAATTTAGCATGGCCAATCAACCTAACCCTCACATTATCGGCCTGTGGGGGGAAACCAGAGTACCCGGAGGAAATCCATACAGCCAAGGGGAGGACATGCAGACTCTGCAGAGACAGTGACCAAAGCCAGGTCCCTGGTACTCTGAGGCAACAGTGCTAACTACTGTGTCACTGTACTGCCTTATGGGATGGTGTAGGATGGTGATCTCTTTCACCATCCCGTACCTCATTTCCCTCTGTCCAGACTCCCTCTGCTTCTGGCACTAATTAAGAATTTAGCAACACCAATTTTTAATCCAACCGATTTATTTGATAGTAAAATTGCGAGCTTTCAACACTCTTGTGTCTTCCTCAGGCAAATGCAGTGTTCTGGTCTGCAATAGCACACATCAGCACAGACAGTCAAAGATTGCTGATTAGAATGCGAATCCTTACATCTAACCTGCTATTCAAGTGTTAAAGTGGCTAACAATGTGTGTGAAGGGAATCCTAAGCATTGGTTAGAGAATTGTGTATTTCCTCCAGACAGCACAGTAAGTGAGGTCTTTTGCTAACCCAGGCAAGTTACGGGGGTTACAGATAGTGTGTCATGAAGCCAATATCCCTGTTAAGACCATCCTCATGTGTGCGGAACTTGGCTATCAGTCTCTGCTCAGCAACTCTGCGCTGTCGTGTATCATGAAGGCCCCCTTGAAGAACATTTACCCGAAGGTCGGAGGCCGAATGCCCGTGACTGCTGAAGTGTTCGCCCACAGGAAGGGAATTGTTTTGCCTGGTGATTGTTGAGCAACGCTCATTCATCTGCTGTCGTAGTGTCTGCGTGGTCTCCCCAATGTACCGTGCTTCGGGACATCCTTTCTTGCAACGTATTAGGTAGACAATGTTGGCCGAGTTGCAAGAGTATGTATTGTGTACCTGGTGAATGGCATCCTCACGTTTGATGATGTCATCCATGTCTATGATCCGGCATGTCTTGCAGAGATTGCTGTGGCAGGGTTGTGTGGTATTGTGGTCACTGTTCTCCTGAAGGTTGGGTAGTTTGCTGCGAACAATGATCTGTTTGAGGTTGTGCGGTTGTCTAAAAGCAAGAAGTGGGGGGTTGGGGATACCATTCACCAGGTGCACGGTACATACTCTTGTAACTCGGCCAACGTTGTCTACCTAATACGTTGCAACAAAGGATGTCCCGAAGCATGGTATATTGGGGAGACCATGCAGACACTACGACAGCGGATGAATGAGCATTGCTCAACAATCACCAGGCAAAACAGTTCCCTTCCTGTGGGCGAACACTTCAGCAGTCATGGGCATTCGGCCTCCGACCTGCGGGTAAATGGTCTTCAAGGGGGCTTTCGTGATACACGACAGCGCAGAGTCGCTGAACAGAGACTGATAGCCAAGCTCTGCACACATGAGGACGGTCTTAACAGGGATCTTGGCTTCATGACACACTATCTGTAACCCCCATAACTTGCCTGGGTTAGCAAAAAACCTCACTTACTGTGCTGTCTGGAGAAAATACACAATTCTCTAACCATGCTCAGGATCCCCTTCACACACATTGTTAGCCACTTTAACACTTGAATAGCAGGTTAGATGTAAGGATTCGCATTCTAATCAGCAATCTCTGACTGTCTGTGCTGATGTGTGCTATTGAAGACCAGAACACTGCATTTGCCTGAGGAAGACACAGTGTTGAAAGCTCGCAATTTTACTATCAAATAAATCGGTTGGATTAAAAATTGGTGTTGCTAAATTCTTACTGAGTTCTTACCACCCCAATTCAATGCCGGCATCTTTACATCTGGCACTAATGCCAGCTTATCTAAACCCACAGCCTCTTCACCATCTTCTGTTTGTTCCTTGCTGACTCTTACAAAGAACGAGACAGATCAAGGTTGTCAGCTAAGGTTGGGATTAGACTTGCCTATGAATCATAAAATAGAATTGTCGAATTCTACAGTGCTGAAGCGAGTTATTAAGCCCTTCAAGCTTGTACCAACAACAATCCCATCTGGTTTCTGACTTCTTAACCCCATGTATTTACCCTGCTGGTTCCCCTGACACTAAGGGGTAATTTAGCATGGCCATTTAACCTAATCCGCACATCTTTGAAATGTGAGGGGAAACCAGAGCATCCAGAGGAAACCCACACAGACACGGGGAGGATGTGCAAACTCCATACAGTCATCCGAGGGTGGAATCGAATCAGGGTACCTGGTGCTGTGAGGCAGTAGTGCTAACCACTGTGCCACTGTACACTCTGTTGCAATGCACCTCATTGTTGAAGAGGCAACTAATAACCTCCACATCCACACAGGGATGAAGAATTATCACGTAGCTTTTGAGGTGGAATTTACTGCACATGTCACGGTGAAAAAGCAAATATCAGTGAAGTATTTGTCACTGCAATCAATGTCTGAGTTAAACAGGGATTAATGAATTTGTACTGGTTGGCCAGAACAATAATACAGATGAAGAGGAACAGTAGAACCAAGTGGTTAACTTTCTACTGGCATAAAATTGAAGGAAATTCTCCGTCACAAATAGTCTTTTTTTAAAAAGAAAACTAATTCATTGCAATGTTATCAGTCTGCTTATTTATTTACGCATTTGTGTTCATCAGGATGAGGGATGGCAGTTCTGAGGACCGAAACAATTTCCCACTTTGCGTATAATGGCAACATCAATCATTATTAAGCGAGACATAGCTCGCAGCAAATATAGAGATCTCTACACTATCGTATGAAGCACCCAAATCCCGAGCTCTGAAAAACAGCCACTTATTCATCAGGATGTTCCTTGTTATCCACATTGTTATCGTCCTGTGATCTTTGTGAAGTGGCACGGTTGTGAATTAAGGCCAATTGGGCAACACTTAAAGGTAGATTGCCACGGCAAACACATGTCTGCTTCAACAACTCCTTTCACTTAAGATCTTAATTTGGTACTCAGCCATCAGCGTTAGGAGACTCATGTCTTGCACGAAGAATGCCAAATAGCACTGCTGAAAAAGGAGAGTGTTAACCACTGCTTTTGGCAGTTTATGGTCAAAGTGCTGTTGGATGCTGACCACACATGCATCAAGCAGCTTCTGCTTCAAGCAAGCAAAATAGATTCCAGCACCTGGCAGACAGTTTATTTATCTGAAGATAACAATAACTTGCTTAAATAAGTTAATGTACAATTGGTAGCATGAAATAGTGGGGTAGAAAACATAGAAACATAGATGTTAGGAGCAGGGGAGGCCATTTGAGCCTGCTCCACCATTTATCACAATATGGCTGATCGTCCAACTCAATAGTCTAATCATGCTTTCTCCCTATAACCTTTGATCCCATTCACTGTATCCAGCTGTCTCTTGAATACATTTGGCATCAACTACTTTCTGTGGGAATGAATTCCACAGAATAGAAATTTATCTTGGGTTCCTCAATAATCGTAGAATCCCTACAGTGCACCGGCTCACTGACAGAGCATCATATCCAGGGCAAACCCCCCGTCCCCCCGCCCTATCTCCATAACCCACATCTATATCTCACTAATCCCCCTTACTGTACATTAAGGGACAAAGTAGCAAGGTCAATTGACCTAACCTGTACAACTTTGGAGAGTGGGAGGGAACCAGAGCACCCGCAGGAAACACACGCAGACACGGTGTTAGCGGGAGAGAGTTTCAAAGAAATCACTCAACGCTCAGGGTTGGTCCTCACATCAAATGGTTTATTTTCACTGGCAGGAAGATGGCTTCGGTTAAACCCAACACCTCTCTCCAATGAACAAAGGAAAAACGTCCATTCTTTTACATTTTTCAAACATCTACACAGACCATGACAGTTGGGCCCTGTCCAATAATATTTGATTACAGATTACATATAGCAGTTACATATCCAATGAAAAGAGGCATTACATAAGGTGGGCTTGTTCATGATCAGCCTGTAGTCTCATAGACACGACTCAATATTATCTTTCTTTCTCCCATCTGGACTCTTTGAGTGTACAATACTCCTTGTCTAATGGACCTCCTTATCATTTTTCATGACTGTCCTCCCTAATCCTCTGTGTCTGGTTTTCATCCAAGACTTCAGATCATAGCCTGTTATCAGTCACCAGTATGTGTGATCTGTTGTACACAAGCTTATGCTCAGGCTGGCTAATGGTGTTTAGGAACGTGGCTAAAAGCTACCATCCATCTGGTGTTGTTTTACTACCCTCAGCTCCTGTTAACATGGTGGAGTTTTCATGCATGCCCTTTGTGATTAAATAACAATAATATACACATTTATTATACACTATTTATCCCTAGCGATATAAATTGCCATATGAATATAAATTGTTATATAGGCACCTAAACCAATGA
This sequence comes from Sphyrna mokarran, assembly GCA_024679065.1. Lineage (NCBI taxonomy): Eukaryota > Metazoa > Chordata > Chondrichthyes > Carcharhiniformes > Carcharhinidae > Sphyrna > Sphyrna mokarran. The sequence goes on along the minus strand of JAGIQG010000007.1, from coordinate 22,361,700 downwards.
TATTCCTGCTAAATCTATTTAAATCTCCCTTCAACACATGAGGAGAACATGCAAAGTCCACACAGACAGTCACCCAAAGCCGGAATTGAACCCAGATCCTTGGCTCTGCGAGGCAGCAGTGCTAGCCATTCTGGAGGTAAACTGTATTGATTAGCCAGTCTTTACTGGGTCCATCTGATATTTAATAGCATTGACAGGCACATATAATAAACAACAGTTGCAACACCATCCATTTCCAGCTAGTGTCCAAGGTGAATATCTACTTTAATATCTCTTGAGGCAGTTACAACTTCGGAATGTTATATTTTAGGAATTTTTTTCCTTTTTGCACTTCCAACACACTTCAAGAGTTCACAGATGCTGAGTGCATATTGCATAGTCCATCACTTTGGCACTGATTTTCCATTAAAATAGTGACATCCACATAAGGGAGTGAGCTGATTGTAAGCGATGGGTCACTTGCTTTCTCCACTTTAAAGCTACATTAAGGAAAGGTAAGAATTCTTAAAAATAACTTAGATAATTTTCTACTTGGCATAACTTGATGAAATTTTTTTGAAGAGGTGACTTGGTGTTTAGACAAGGGCATTAGAACATAGAACATAGAACACTATAGCTCAAACAGGCCCTTCGGCCCACAAGTTGTGCCGATCATATCTATACCTACCAGGAACTATCTGTAACTCCCAATCCCATTAAATCCCATGTACTCATCCAGAAGGCTCTTAAAAGACCCCAACGAGTTTGCCTCTACCACCACTGATGGCAACCGATTCCATTCACTCACCACCCTCTGAGTGAAAAACATACCTCTAACATCTCCTCTGTACTTGCCCCCCAGCACCTTAAACCCATGACCTCTTGTAGCGACCATTTCAGCCCTGAGAAATAGCCTCCGAGAATCCACCCTCTCTATTCCTCTCAATATCTTATAAACCTCTACCAGGTCACCTCTCAACCTTCGTCTCTCCAGGGAGAAGAGACCTAGCTCTCTCAATCTATCTTCATAAGGCATGCCCCGTAGTCCAGGCATCGTCCTTGTAAATCTCGTCTGCATCCTCTCAATAGCTTCCACATCCTTCCTATAGTGAGGCGACCAGAACTGCACACAGTACTCCAAGAGGGGTCTGACAAGGGTCTTATTATAGTTGATTTAGCCAACGTGGACTTCAGTAAGGCTTTGACAAGCTCCATGGGAGACTGGTCAAGAAGATAAGAGCCCATAGTGGGTAATTTGGCAAATTGGATCCAAATGTGGCTTAGTGGTAAGAGGCAGTGGATGATGTTTGTAGGTTGTATTTTGTAACTGGGAATGTGTACTGCAAATGGAATTTACTCCTGAAAATTGTGAAATGATGCATTTTGGCAGCACTAACAAGGCAGGGGAATACACAATGAACATTGGAATGCCAGGAAGTACAGAGGATGAGAGGAACCAGGGGTGCATGTCCATAGATCTCTGAAAGACCAGGACAGGTGATTAAGAAGGCACATGTGATATTTGCCTTTATAACCAAGGGATAGAATATAGGAAAGTATGAATATAGGATATAGAAATATAGAATATAGGAGGTTTTGATGGAGCCATATAAAATGCTCATTGGGCTACAGCTAGAGTACTATGTGCAGTTCTGGTTGCCACACTATTGGAAAAGAGTGATTGCACTAAATAGAATGCAGAGGAGATTCAACAGGATGCTCCCAGGGCTGGAGTGTTTCAGTTATGAAGAGAGGCTGGATAAGCTGAGATAACTTTCCTTAGAGAGAGAAGGTTGATTGAGGTGCATAAAATTATGAGGAGCATAGATGAAGTAGATAGGAAGAAACATTTCCCTTAGAAGGGGGGTCAATAACCAAGGGCAAAGAAATAAGATAAAGAGCAGGAGAGTTAGAAGGGATTTGAGGAAAGCTTTTTTTCACACTGAGTATGGTGGCGATCTGGAACTCACTGTCTGAAAAGGTGGTAGAGGTGTGAATGCTCACAAGGTGCAGGAAAATGGAATTGCAACAAATAGGTGTTTGATAGCCAGAGTAGGTACAGTACTGTAAAATTCTATGGGGCGATCTTATTATCTCATCCTCCTGGTCGATGGGTGGAAACAGACTTTTGCATGGACCTACCTTGCAATAAGTTGATCTTTCTCTACACCCTAGTTATGACTGTAACACTATATCCTGCGCTCTCTTGTTTTCTTCTCTATGTACAGTATGCTTTGTCTGTATAGCATGTATGAAACAATACTGTATACCAAAACCACTGTGTACCAATACAGGTGATAATAATAAACCAAATCAAATCAAATCAAAACAAAGACACCATAAGATTGTTATTAAGGCATGCTACCTGGCCTTGCTTTGGCACAGAGATAATGGTTGTCTTCTTGAAGCAGGTAGGAATCTCAGATCGATGTAAGGAGAGGTTAAAGTCTGTGAATACCCCCCAGCTGCGCAGACTCTGAGTGCTCAGCCAAGTACCCCATCCAGGCCAGTCGATTTTCGTGGGCTGACTTTTGAGAAGGCTGGTCTGACATCTGCAATGGTGATCTTAAACATGGGTTCAGACAAGGCTTCAGGAGTAGAGGGCATGCTCTCGCTGACCTCTTGTTCAAAACAAGCACAGAATGCACTGAGCACATTGGAGAGGTGCTGGTGATCCTACATGCCTGCTATGTCTTGCAAGCTTTGCCAAGATTGCAAGAAAACCAAAGAAATTGATATGAGGCTGATTGTAATATTTAAATTCTTTTTAAATAGACCCTAAATATTACAAGTGAGCCCAGGACACAATCCTCTAGGGTCACTTGTCTTTGCAACCTCGCCAGTGATGGACCTCAGCGGCGAGGATCATATATTATCTCTCTCAATGGGGATCTGTTGTAATGGCCTCACCAGTAGGACCGGAGGACATTGAGGCCCTTCTGGAAGTTCAGGAGCACGAGGGTTTCCCTTGAGCAGTATTAACCTGGCACTGTCAGCGTAGCACTTTGGCAGTGCCATCCTGGAACTCACGCACCAGACACCCACGCACTGCCAGGCTGGCACACTGACAATGCCCATTGGCCATTGGACAATGCCAAAGGGGCAAGGCCTGAGGAGGCAGAGCATATCATGAGAGGGCAGGGTTTAAAGGGCCAGGGTCTAAGGCAGAAGCAGGCAGGGGTACACTACACACTCTGCCATTGGGATTCAAGGTGGGGGAATCTGCCAACTCTTCAACTGGGGTCAGCCTGGCTGATCCATCCATAGTCAGTGATCCGAGGTTGGAATTGAACTCAGGTCCTTGGCACTGTGATGCAGCAGTGCAGCGAGTGGGTGGGGAATAGATCGGTCCTTGCCAGGGGGCAGGAGGAGTGGAGGGATTGGCCATGGAGTCCTGCAATAGTGGTGGGGCAATAAGCTGCAGAGATCCGCAAAAGCTGGGAGAAAGTGTCTGACTGATCTCTCTAGAAGGGATCTGCACATGAGTAATGGTGTCCTCTGCTAGGGCTTAGACCCTGCCTCCTTCTCTTGCTGGCAAGAGACAAATCCTGCTTCAGTTTCTCTGCAAAGTGAGATAAGCTTTGATTTTTAACTTGCCCATTAAACCAGTGTGATCCTCTCCCATTTTCATACTCGTGAATGTTGTTGGTAAGATCACCCATATCACTCTGTGACTCTAATATCTTCTGAATATTTGCCATCTTTTTTGATAAGTGTTTCCACGTCCATGATGTTCTTCAGCAGCAGAGAGACAACATACCACTCAGATATCTCAATTACAAATGCAACAAAGAATCCTCATTCCCTCATTGTTAAATTCCCCATTCCCTCCATTCCAATTCTTGTCATCATGTATTTTTCATACACAGTTAATTCTTTGCAACATGATATCAGGGCTTGGAACTGCTGCCTTCTGAATTAGTATCATTGTCAACTTATTACTCTCCAACAGTGAGTACTTATTTGGTATTTTCAAAAATTGAAGGCTTACCTCTACTTATGAATCCTACCTTCCTTTGATATAAAAACATAATGTCAAAAGAGGCCCTTCAAGCCACTGTGCTTCTACTGAGAAGATTCTTGAAAGAAGTTATTCCATTTGGTCTTACATTGCCATGCGTTCTCTATATCATCTTTGTGCCCTGAAAGCATAGATTCCCTACAATGCAGAAGGAGGCTATTTAAACCATCAAACTTGCACTGACAACAATTGCTCTCAGGCCCTATCCCTATAACTTTACGTATTTATTCTGCTAATCCCTCTGACACTAAAGGGCAATTTAACATGGCAGATTAACCTAACCAATACACCTTTGGACTGTGGGAGAAAACCGGAGCACCCAGAGGAAACCCATGCAGACATGGAGAGAGTGTGCAAATTCGACACAGGCACTGACCCAAGGTTGGAATTAAACCTGGGTCCTTGGTGCTATGAGGCAACAATGCTAACCACTGTGCCACCATGCCACCCACAGTACTCCAGCTGTGGCCTCACCAGTACCCTATACAACTGCAAAAGTACCTCCCTACTTTATATTCTATCCCCCTGACTATAAAGACCAACATTGCATTCGCCTTCTTAATCACCTGCTGCATCACCAGACTGTGTTTCTGCGATTTGTGCACAAGGACCCCCAGGTCCCTCTGCATTGTCACATGCTGCAACTTTTTGCCATTTAAATAGTAATCCTTCCTACCATTATTCCTACCAAAGTGAATAACCTCATACTTGCTAACATTATACTCTATCTACCAGGTCTTCGCCCACTCCCTCAACCTATCCAGATCCCTCTGCAGGCTTTCCGTACCCTCCACACAATTTGCTTTTCCACTCATCTTCGTGTCATCAGCAAATTTCGTCACCCTGTACTCTACCCCTTCCATCATCTATGTTAATGGTAAGTAGTTGAGGCCCCAGCACCGATCCCTGGGGCACTCCACTAGTCACCAGCTACTAATCAGAATAGCACCCATTAATACCTACCCTCCGCTTCCTATTAGATTTCCCCTTAAAGAATCCGTGCTGCATTTGCATGATCAAACCGTTCGTATCCAGGTGCCTCGTTATTTCTGCTTTGACAACAGCATTTTTCTGACTACAGGCGTTAAACTAACCAGCCTATAATTCCCTGCCTTTTGTCTGCTACCTTTTTTAAACAGCGGCGTAACATTAGCCGTTTTCTAATCTTCCGGCACTTTCCCGGAGTCCAGTGAATTCTGAAAGATAATTACTAGGGCATCCACTATCACCTCTGCCATTTCCTTGAGAACCCTGGAATGCATTCCATCCGGTCCCAGGGACTTATCTGCCCTCAGTCCCATTAGCCTAACAAGCACCACCTCTCTAGTGACTATAAGATTCAATGGGCCGAATGGCCTCTTTCTATACGGTAGGCTTTCCATGATAAATGGTGCCCCTGAGCACATACATTGGAGATCTCTATTATGCTGGGGAGGCATTGCATGGTTTCACATCCCCTGCTGTTATTGAAGAGAACATTTTTTGTTTGCCCATGTATAACATCTCTGGAGATTAGCTAATATAAATTGGGAAAGATGCACTTTAAGGAGATGGCAGAAATTCCTGTCTACAGCGCAACAATTGTTATATTTTGTGGCATATTTTGCATTGCTATTGAATCATTCTTGCTGATAATGCACTCTCTGCAGTGGTAGCATTCCAGTCTCTGTTCCAACCTAACTTTGCCAGATTCACTTCTATTTTACATGTATAAATATACATAACTAGAGAAAGCAAGGCCAGAAAATTATTTTTTCCCAAATAAAATATTTATGTTAATATATATTAATGTTGTATTTACCCACATATTGTGACAGCAGCACAGGGCCACGGAAATGCATTATTAATCTTGACATTATTATTCAGTAGCACCTCTCCTCATTTCGGAAAAACAAATAAAATCTTAACCTTCAGGACAAGCATCAAGGTTGACTCAACATTATGGATGTTACGTTAAAGCAACTTTCTCAAGTTAGTGATTCAGAGTACAGAAACATGAAGTTTTCTGTCTTGCTTTCAAGTCTTAAGGACAGAAGTGGAATTAAGATAAGAATGGAGCATTTTAGTTAACAATTTGAAATGAAGTTAACTGAGAAGAATGTTCCTTTCCTCTCATCTGGGCTCATTAAACTAGCTCTGGCCCATTGCATTCCAATTTAGTGTTCACCTTTTGGTCACTCTTGGGCTCAAGGTACATGAGACACTGCAAGCCATCTTCATAGTTTACACGTTCAGCTAAATAGACAGTGCGTTTTTAGTTGCAAACTTATCAAGAGCAGCAGTCCTTCAGTTGAGTGCTTTGATTTTCAGATAATCCGTTATGATTACGATAATCATAGTTGCCTCCAACTCCAGTAAAATAGCTTCAGACATTCTGTGTGTCTTTGAGTTAGGTTTGCCTAACAGCTTCATTTGATGTTTAGATATTTTGGTTCCATTTCTTGCTAATGATACTGAAAAGAGCCCATTCCAAGGAGCATGTATATAGTTTTCTAGTTATTTCAGAGCATGAAACTCCAAGAAAGATGGGGTGATTGCAGTGACCATCCCTTTGAGGCCTAAATGGCAGAAGAGAGTCGCCTGGCTTGAGGGATCAACTGGGATAAAGAATTGGTAATCGGCCCAAGGGGCGGAGTCCTCTCTTAGGCAGAAGTCATCGAGAAGACATGCAGACACGAGTGCAGCTAATGGACTTCTCCAGGGCAGCTATGAGGCTGCAAGATTTCCTTGTTAATAAATCTGCTTTGTGACCCTAACCATTATCGATTGTCAGAACAATCCATCTTGTTCACTAATGTCCTTTAAGGAAGGAAATCTGTTGTCCTTACCCGGTCTGGCCTACATGAAACTCCAGTGCCTGAGCAATATGGTTGACTCTCAACTGCCCACCAAGGACAATAAATGTTGGCCAGCCAGCCCCACATGTCTCACAAATGAATAAAAAATATTATAAAGAAACTAACTCAAATGACCAGTATTTTTAAAAACTCTAAGCATAGAAAACTATTGATAACAAATTATAATATTATGAGCTGATAAGGGATTAACACTGGCACAAACGGAAGAACTTGAGAAATAGTTAGTAATGAAGCAGGCCATTTAGCCCCTCTGTTGAGCTCGAGTTGGTCACAAGCAGTGTTTTTTAACTCACATAAATTTGATTGTCAAGATGTAGAGATGGGTTCTTTCTAGAAACAATTAAACTGTTTCTGACTTAAAGACCAAAGTTACACTCTAGAACCCTGGTTAATGACACAGTTGAGAAAGCCAATGAACAGTGAAAGGGTATAAATACAATGACTTCGATACCTGAACCCAAAGAGTGATGGATTCTGCTGTGTACCGGACAAGGAGGGCTATCCTGCATAAAAAGTAAAGGCAATTGATCTAAAATGTAACCCTGTCCACAGATACAAAGCACTTGCATGTATTCTCTCTTTTTATTTTGGGTTATGTTGTAATTTCGCCAGAGGAGAATGTGGAATGTGGGCAGAATGGTAGCACAGTAGTTAGCACTGCTACTTCACAGCGCCAGGGATTTGGGTTTGATTCCCAGTTTGGTCACTTTTGGTGTGGAGTATACACATTCTTCACTTGTCTGTGGGTTTCCTCCAGGTGCTCCGGTTTCCTCCACAGTCCAGAGATGTGCAGATTAGGTGAATTAGTCATGCTAAGTTTTCCCTTGGTGTACCCGAATAAGTGCTGGAGTGTGGCAACTAGGGGATTTTCACAGTAACTTCATTGCAGTGTTAATTTAAGCATGATTGTACAAATAAATAAATTGTTATTTACGGCTTGTCAAACATCAGTATAATTATTAATTGACTGGATTTTAACTCAACATCAATAAATATTTACAGGAATGTTTGCAGGGATGAGAAACTTCATTATGAGGATAAATTGGAGACTTCTTTATTTACCTACAGGATGTGGCATTGCTGGCTAAGCCAGCACTTATTGCCCATCCCTACTTGCCCTTCAAAAGTTGGTGATGAGCTGCCTTCTTGAGCCATGGCAGTCTCTGAAGTGTAGGAACTGTTAGGGAGTGCTGTTAGGGAGGGAATTCCAGTATTTTGAGCAAGCAACAGTAAAGGAAAAATGATATATTTCCAAATCAGGATGGTGAGTGATTTGAAGGGGAATATTCAAAAGGTAGTGTTCCTGAAGTATCTGTTGCGCTTGATCTTCTAGATGGAAGTCATCATGGTTTTGGAAAGCACTACTTAAGGAACTTTCATCTTGATCTGGTTGCAGCCCACTCATGCCAGTACTCACCCTGTGCTGAACTCATCGCCATGCTAGCTTTCAAGGTAAGTGCAGTGCCAGTGTGTGATCTGCTGATTGTCATTGTTAGATCAAATGATGGAGCTCTTCAGCAGTGCGATGGTATTGCTCAGATGACAGAGTACATGGGTAACTGAAAGCAGGAACTGAGTAGAGGAAGGTTAATCTGAGGGAACTGAGAGGCATGGTGGGAAGAAAGAAGTCCACACTCACACCATCTGCAGCTTGCTCTTGTTTACCATGACACATAGCAGGATGAGGGCGAGTAGTTTGTTCACGTTGGCGCATAGCAGGATGAGGATGAGAAAGTGAGAAGGAGCATAAGATGGGACCAAGCCATTTTCCACAATGTTCTCACCAATGCTGAGTGATAGGCACTCTGTCACATTAGCCTTGCAGCTTTAAATTCAGATTTCAGTGATGAAATGTTTCATCTCCCTCTTGACTGCAAAAGACTCGTTCAATAAAAGCAGCCTTTAGAACATTGCCATGAGATTTCATCCTTGAGTTTCAATCTAATTCCTAGTGAGTCAGGATCTATAATATAAGTTTGTCAAAGAACAAAGGACTGTAGAGTACAAGAACAAGCCCTTCAGCCCTCCAGGCCTGCACTGATCACGTTGTCCTCTCTAGACCTGTATCCCTCTATTCCCACCTGTTCACATTTATTTGAGTTCATCTTTAAAATAAAAGACAACTTAGACACATAGGGTGGGATTCTCTGATCACACTCACCCCAAAACCAGACATTTCTACTCGAGGTGAAGGGACCTTTGCATGGACTGACCTTCGCCTGCTACAGTTCCCGTGGTGGATGGGACAGGAAAATTCAGCCCAAAGGATAAGTGCCAACTGAATATTACACACCGCACAATGGTCAGCACTGTTAAGCATCACTATGGTGCCATTATTAAATCCCACTCTAACATGTACATAATATAGGTCCTTTATTTTGCTGCAATAGTGGCTCATTGACAAAATCGTGTGGCCTCTGTGTTTAAACATGAACACGTTGATTGATAAGTCTTCAACTACTGACAGGTCCAAGAATGGTCTTGCATGATGTTGCTTCCACCAAACTTTATTAAAAGGGCAAAGAGTGTTAAAGCAACAAATTATGTTGAATTTGTATAAAACATTGATTCTGCATCGATATTATATCCACTTCTGGGTACTGCGCTTGAGGAGGACTATGATGGAATTAGAGAGAATGTAGAAAAGATTCAGGAGAATGACTCTACAGATGAAGAACTTCAGTTACATAGATAGATTGGAGAAGTTGGGATGGTTTTTCTTGGTGAAGAGAAGGCTGAGGGGAAATTTGATCAGGTATTCAAAAGCATAAAGGGACTGAATAGGGAAAAATTGTTGCCACTGGTGGAAGGAATGAGAACAAGAGGACATGGATTTAAAGTAATTAGCAAAAGACGGAATGGCAACATGGGAGAAATGTGTTCATGTTGTGAATGGTTAGGATCTAGAATGGATTGCCTTACAAGAGTCCAAAGATGTGCAATTTAGGTGGATTGGCCATGCTAAATTGCCCCTAGTGTCCCAGGATGTGTGAGTTAGGGGGATTAGAGGGGTAAATATGTGGGGTTACAGGGATAGGGCATGGGTGAGATGCTTTGTTGTCATGCACACTTGATGGGCCGAATGGCCTCCTTCTGCACTACCAGGTTTTTATGATTTTATGAACATGGTGGAGACAGGTTCAATCCAGGCATTCACAGTGAATTGTACTGTTACGTGAAGGAAAAAATGTGCTGCAAAGAGCAAGAAAGTGAGGGAAGAGCACTAGGTAAATTACTCCTTCGAACATTAGACACAATGGGCTGAATGGTCTCCATACGGTGAGCAGTCTATAATTTTGTGGTTCTGTGAATTTAAGCCCAAATACAAGCTGAAGAGCAGACCTGATATGTCATCGATTTTAGTCCAAAATGCTTATTTTTGTCACAATTTCAAGCAACTCTTTGATATTCTGTCACAAACGTGGTTATAAATTCAATTGATTCATTGAACACGAAGAAATAGAAGCAGCCAATGTTCTCGCTCCGTCAATAAAATTCCATATTCAGTATCGACAGTAAAGCTTAACACTTTCTTTTGCTTCGATTGGCCTCCACCAGAGAGGATTATCACTTTGCCAGGTAAGTTAAATCACAGAATAACTACAAAGTGCTGAACTCAGGCTGAAGAGGCTTGCAGTTAACCTTTAGACTTTATGTCACTGAATAATATTTCAGGATGAGCCCTCATGACATTTTCAACTCCTTTAAACTAAAACAAAACAAGACTCTTGCCCTTATCATTATTGCCTCTGGCAGGATTTGGCTTCCCGGCGAGGGAGATAAAATATAAAAGCAAGGAGGTCTTGCTACAACTGTACAGGGCACTGGTGAGGCCACAACTGGAGTATTGTGTGCAGTTTAGGTCGCCGCATTTGCAAAAAGATATATTGGCCTTGGAGGGAGTACGGAGAAGGTTCACTGGGCTGACACCAGAAATGAGGGGGTTAGCTTATGAGGAGAGATTGAATAGACTGGGTCTGTACTCGATTAGAAGGCTGGGGGGGGGGGATCTTATAGAACATAGAACATAGAACATTACAGCACAGAACAGGCCCTTCGGCCCTCGATGTTGCGCCGACCAATATAAAAAGCAATGATCCTCCAAACTAAACCATTCCCTTCTCTTCCATATACTTATCAACTAACCTCTTAAACGCCACCAAACTTGGCGCATCTACAACTGCCGCAGGCAGGGCATTCCACTCCCGAACCACCCTTTGGGTAAAGAACTTACCTCTGATATCCGTCCTATAACTATCACCCCTTAATTTAAAGCTGTGTCCCCTCGTGCTAGCAAGGAGACATATAAGATAATGAAGGTGATAGGGTAGAGGTAGAGAGATTCTTCCTGCTTAGAAAAGATAGCAGAACTAGAGGGCACAGCCTCAAAATAAGGAAGGGGACAGTTTAGATCAGAGTTGAGAAGGAACTTCTTCACTCAAAGGGTGGTGAATCTTTGGAATTGTCTGTCCATTAACGTGGTGGAGACTGAATATATTTAAGTCATGGGTAGATAGGTTTCTCATAGACAACGGAATTAAGGGTTATGGGGAGAAAGCGGTAAAGTGGAATTGATCCACTTCAGATCAGCCATTGACCTTGTTGAATGGCGGGACAGGGTCAAAGAGCTAGATGGCCTATCCTGCTCGTAGTCCTTATGTTCTAATGTTCTTATGTTAGGATTTATACTTTTTCACAACCGATTTGATCTAATTTATTATTGTCACATGTTTTAGTATACAGTGAAAATGTTGCTGCTTGCATGATATACAAACAAAGCAAACCATTCATAGAGAAGGAAAGGAGAGGGTGTGGAATGTAGTGTTACAGTCATAGCTTGGATGTAGAGAAAGATCAACTTAACATGGGGTAGATCCATTCAAAAGTCTGATGGACCAGCGAAGAAGCTATTCTTGAGATTGTTGGTAAATGGTTTAATTCTGGCCTTACATGACTGGCTGTGTGGAATTTGCACATTCTCCCCATGTCTGCATGGGTTTCCTTCAGCTGCTGCAGTTTCCTCCCACAATCCAAAGATGTGCAGGTCAGATGGATTGTTCATGCTAAATTGTTCCTTTGTGTTCCAAGATGTGTAGGGGTTACAGGGATGGGGTTACATGGGGTTACAGGGATGGGGCCTGGATAGAATGCACTGTCGGAGAGATGCTTCAGACTCGATGGGTTGAATGGCCTCCTTCTGCACCATTGGGATTCTATGATTTAACTACTACAGATTGCGCAGAACTTTAAATCCCACTGAGAAAGGAAGGGTTTTTTTAAAAATTCCTACCAATTGTTTTCACAGTTATATTAAGTTTGCCTTCTTTCAATAGTATCATTGTGCCTACTAATGGAGAGATGGCCCAAAATATAAAATGAAAATACTACAAATGTTGGAAACCTGAAAATTAAAACAGAAAATACTGGATTAACTCAGCAAGTCCAGCAGTACCTGTGAAGAGAGGAAACAAGGTTAATGTTTCAAGTCCTTGGGAGATTTTTACAAAACTGTAGGGGGATAGAAATGTAATCAACCATATAGTTGCAGAGGGAATCATAGAATTCCTAAAATACAGAAGGAGTCTTTTAATCATTCAAGCAGACATTGACAAATATCCCACCCAGGCTCTATCGATGGCTGGAATTTTACCGCCACACCGCTCCAGAATTGGGGCAGGCACAGCTCACAGAACATAATTCTCCATTATAGTTATTTAGTTATAGTTATAGTTTATAGTTATTTAGAGAGAAATGAATTGATTGGGGATAGTCAGCATGGTTTTGTGAAGAGTAGGTCGTGCCTTACTAACCTTATTGAGTTTTTTAAAAAAGTGACTAAAGAGGTGGATGGGGGTAAGGCAGTTGATGTGGTATATATGGACTTTAGTAAGGCATTCGATAAGGTGGCCCATGGAAGGCTTCTGCAGAAAATGCAGATGTATGGGATTGAGGGTGATTTAGCTAATTGGATTAGGAATTGGCTAGCAGATAGAAGACAGAGGGTGGTGGTTGATGGAAATTATTCATTGTGGAGTTCGGTTACAAGTGGTGTACCTCAGGGATCTGTTTTGGGGCCCCTGCTGTTTGTAATTTTTATAAATGATCTGGATGAGGGTATTGAAGGATGGATTAGTAAATTTGCGGATGACACCAAAGTCGGAGGAGTGGTAGATAGTGAAGAGGGGTGTTATAGTTTGCAGAGAGACTTGGACAAGTTGCAGAGCTGGGCCGAGAGGTGGCAAATGGAGTTTAATGTGGAAAAGTGTGAGGTAATTCACTTTGGCAGGAATAACAAATGTGTAGAGCATAGGGCTAATGGTAGGACTCTTAATAGTGTTGATGAACAGAGGGATCTTGGTGTATGTGTGCATAGATCGCTGAAAGTTGGCAATCAAGTCGATAAGGTTGTTAAGAAGGCATACGGAGTCTTAGCTTTTATTGGTAGGGGGATTGAATTTCGGAGCCGTAACGTCATGTTGCAACTGTACAAAACTCTAGTGCGGCCGCACTGGAGTATTGTGTGCAGTTCTGGTCCCCACATTATAAGAAAGATGTGGAGGCATTGGAGAGGGTACAGAGGAGGTTTACCAGGATGTTGCCTGTATGGAGGGCAGGTCTTATGAAGAGAGGCTGAGGGATTTGAGGTTGTTTTCGTTAGAAAGAAGGCGGCTAAGAGGAGACCTTATTGAAACATATAAGATGATTAGAGGTTTAGATAGGGTGGACAGTGATAGCCTTTTTCCTAGGATGGAGAAAGCTAGCACGAGGGGACATAGCTTTAAATTAAGGGGTGGTGGTTTTAGGACAGATGTCAGAGGTAGGTTCTTTACCCAGAGGGTGGTAATGGTATGGAATGCCTTGCCTGCGTCAGTTGTAGATGCACCAAGTTTGGTGGCATTTAAGAGGTTAGTAGATAAGTTTATGGATGAAAAGGGAATGGTTTAGGTTAGAGGGTCACTGCTTGTTGCTAATTGGTCGGCGAACATCGAGGGCCGAAGGGCCTGTTCTGTGCTGTAATGTTCTATGTTCTATTGGCCTGGAATAGAATGTTAAGAGCTTTGCCCAAACGAGATTGTAAAATTCTAGCCATGTATTTATCCTGCTAACTCCCCTGAATTAAGGAGCAATTTATTTAACATGGTCAACCTACCTGAACCTGCACATCTTTCAAGTGTGGAAGGAAACCAGATCACCAGGGAAACCCACACAGACAAGGGGAGAATGTGCAAACTCCACACAGACATGTCACACGTTGCTAGAATTGAACCCCAATCCCTGGCGTTACAAGGCAGCAGTGCTGACCACTGTGCCACCATGCCACCAGGAGAGTTTGACAGAATAGAAAGTCAGAGATAGGTTGGAGTCAAAAAGAGATTGTCAAAGATATCATGGACATGAGACAAAGGGAGTGTTAAGGACTGAAGAGGTAATAATAGTGGCATAAAAGTAAGGGAGCAGAATATGTTATTGGGGAAATAAAGGTCAATGCCCAGTAGGGACAAAATTAAAAAGTCAGGAGAAAAAGGTTCTGTGGGGGAGGCGATGGAGTTGTATTAGAGCAAGCCAAGGAAATCAAAAAATAAAACTAGTGGGGAGGAGGACATGGTGAGGGGGAGGAGAATATTAGAGGAGAAAGTTCACAGTCTAAAAATGTTGAACTCAATGTTAAGTGTAGAATGCTGTGAGGTGCCCAATTGAAAGATGAAGTGCTATTCCTCCAGTTGGCATTGGGCATCACCAGAGTACTGCAGTAGGCCAAGAATGGACATGTGGGTATGAGAGCAACATGCTGAGTTAAAATGGAAGGTTAGTGGTCATGCTTACACGTGGAGTGAAGGTGGTTCCATAAAGCAATTACCCTGCCTGTGTTTAGTCTATCTGATGTAAAGGAGACCGCATTGGAAACAGCGAATACAGCCAACTGAATTTAAGGAGGTAATCGGCACAGTGGTCAGACACTAGCCTGAGGAACTCCTGCAGTGATGACCTGGAACTGAGGTGATTGACCTCCAACCATCACAACTATCTTCCTTTGTGCCAGATATGACTCCAACAACAGGGTGGCACAGTGATTAGCACTGCTGCTTCACAGTGCCAGGGACCCAGGTTTGATTCCCGGCTTGGATCACTGTCTATGTGGAGTCTGTACATTCTCCTCATATCTGTATGGGTTTCCTCCGGGTGCTCTGGTTTTTTTTCCCACAGTCTAAAAGACATGCTGATTAGGTACATTGACCATGTTAAATTCTCTCTCAGTGTGCCCAAACAGGCACCAGAGTGTGGCGATTAGGGGATTATCACAGTAACTGCACTGCAGTGTAATGTAAGCCTGCTTGTGACACTAATAAATAAGCTTCAATATCTACACTGACAATGTACCTGCTGATCCTGTTCATCTACAATATATCCTCACAAACTTTTACAATTTTCCAACCTAATTTGCCATTTTTCTTTTCTTGCCAACTTGAAAAGCACTTGATTTTTAGTCTTTCCTTCACCAATATGATTAGTTCCCATTGTCGTCCGGTGTTACGTTAACCAATTTCTATCTCCCAGTGAATCAAGCCATGGTTTCTTTTTATTTTCAGATAATTAGTTTCCTTTCTCTTGGATGAGTGTGCTTTCCCCTTTTCTTTTGCAGAGTCACATTACATTGTGGTCACTGCTTCTCAAATGTTCCCATGTTTTTAGTTGACCTATTTCTTTCACCCCTTTATCCAGAAGTAGGTCAGAGCATTTCATTTCTCCTCAATAACAATTCATTAATTGAGAAATCAGTTCTGAACATATAGCAAAAAAAAAATCCTCTTGCTGGGCATAACATTTTCCTTCATCCCATTCATTTTTGATCAATTAAAAGTGGTTAAGACTTTATCTGTGTTGTTCATACCTGTCTTTTGGATTAATCCATTAATGTTGTCTTAATATTAGGTGATTCTTGTATGGGGATACAGTATTAGAAATAATACGGTACACTCTGTACTTCATGGAGTCACCTGAAGTTGGGGGCCAAAGGTCAGATCGCCAGTATCAATGCAGACTAACAACAGCGGGAAGCCTTGCAATATATGTTAATGTCCTGAAAATGTGTTCTTAATAAACATAGAAATATAGAAGATAGGAACAGGAGAAGGCCATTTGGCCCTTCAATCCTGTTCCACCATTCATCATGTTCATGGCTGGTTGTCCAACTCCATATCCTAATCCTGCTTTCTCTCCATAACCTTTGATCCCATTTGCTATATCTAGCCACCTTTTGAATTCCATTCAATGTTTTGACATCAACTATTTCCTGTGGTAATGAATTCCACAGGTTCACTACTCTTTGGGCGAAAAAAATGTCTCCTCATTTCCATCCGAAATGCTCTATACCGCATCCTCAGACTGTGATTCCTGGTTCTGGACTCCTCTACCATTGGGAACATCCTCCCTGCATCTATCCTGTCTCGTCCTGCTAGACTTTGATAAGTCTCAATGAGATTCCCCCCTCATTCATCTAAACTCCAACAGAAACAATCCTAACATAGTCAATCTCTCATACATCAGTCCCACCATCCCTGGAATCAGCCTGGTAAACCTTAACTGCATTCCCTCAAGGGCAAGAACATCCTTCCTCAGAAAAGATCAGTATTGCACACAGTTAAAGTTAGCTTACAGTAATGATATTGATCATCCCGTAACATAAAACAAGCCAGATACGATCCTTGATTATCTTCCCACGTTCTGCCAATTTGAAATCTTTTTGCCCATCGCTATTCCTCATGGCATTCCAAAATATTCTGTGTTGGAACAGTTCCATTTAAATCCTTCAGCTGCAGTGAATGGCATTGCCCAGAAATAAATACCATAGTGTTTTTGTTCCTGATGTCAATATTGTGCATTGCTAATTGTTGGGGACGTGGAGGGGGAGGTGGGTCATCTATTGTCTCTAAACTGTATAGGCCATCACAGAATGAGGGGTATCCCTGTCGAGGTGCCTAGCTGCTCCAGGAGACAGGGTAAGCTATAGGATCTGGAGACCCATGGGAAAGATTATGGTTGGAATTTACCCATCCCGCCCAAGGGGATTATAGCAGGCAAGGCACAGACAATGCAGAGGTACATTAACTCGTACAGGATTTTCTGGCCTTCAGGTAAGCACAACTTTGTAAGTATAAGTGCTTTATGAATTTCCATATCTTTAAAAGGGAACTGTCACATAGATTCAAGAAACATCAGCCAGATTTGTAAATGAGTTTTGCATTTCTTACACTGTAGCGTTCTCTTCAACAGTGACAAAACTTAGGAGAAAGTAACATACAAACTGGCTATCACTCCTTCCACATGGGTGAGCATCTTCAATCTTTTCAATGGCAGCCCAGGGATAGCGTGAAAATAAGACAGATACAAATCAATTATTCTGTTTACTTCACACACAGCGAGTGAATATACAGAGAAATAATTATGTTCAGTCTTGCTTAATCCAAGCAGCAGACTTGTGTATAATGTGATGAAATCATGAACATGCCATGCTTCCCCATATCAGTGGGTCACCTTGCTTGACTGATGATACCTAAATAGCTATCTGAATTCTGAATGTCTTGCAGTTTTGGTGGACGTACAGTTATTTCTTTGGAAAAATGGTTACTGGCCACCTGCATCTTGGCAGTGTTGAGGAGCAGAAGGATCTTGGGTTCCAGGTCCATAGGACTCTTAAATCTGCTCCGCAAGTGGAGGATGTGATCAAGAAGGCATATGGTGTACTGGCCTTCATTAATAGAGGGATTGAGTTTAGGAGTTGGGAGGTAATGCTGCAACTTTATAAGACCCTTGTCAGACCCCACTTGAAGTATTGTGTGCAGTTCTGGTCACCTCACTATAGAAAGGATGTGGAAGCTATTGAGAGGGTGCAGAGGAGCTTTACAAGGATGTTGCCTGGATTGGGAGGCATGCCTTATGAAGATAGGTTGGGAGAGCTAGGTCTCTTCTCCCTGCAGAGAGGCGACCTGATAGAAGTTTATAAGATGTTGAGAGGAATAGATAGAGTGGATTCTTGGAGGCTATTTCCCATAGAACATAGAACATAGAACATTACAGCGCAGAACAGGCCCTTCGGTCCTCGATGCTGCGCCGACCAATTAAGAAAAAGCAATGACCCTCTAACCTAAACCATTCCCTTTTCATCCATAAACTTATCTACTGACCTCTTAAACGCCCCCAAACTTGGCGCATTTACAACTGCAGCAGGCAGGGCATTCCATACCCTTACCACCCAGGGCTGAAATGGTCGCTACGAGAGGACACAGGTTTAAGATGCTGGGGGGCAAGTATGGAGGAGATGCTAGAGATAAGTTTTTTACTCAGAGGGTGGTCGGTTGCCGTCAGTGGTGGTAGAAGCGAACTCACCTAATAATCTGAGTCTTTTAAGAAACTTCTGGGTCAGTACATGGGATTTAATGGGATTGAGAGTTACAGATAGTTCTTTGGTCTGGTAGGTATAGATATGATTGGCACAACTTGTGGGCCAAAGGGTCTGTTTGTGCTGTAGTGTTCTATGTTCTATGTTCTATCTCTCTCTCTCTCTCTCTCTATTATAGCTTCATATCCAATACTCAAAAAGAACATTTATGTCAAATAAACCCCTTCAGAGTATTCAGGGTGATTGACCTGTCAGGGTGCAAAGTGGGGCATTTACTGATGGAAAGATTGGCTAACAAAATGTTTAGCATTTACAATCTTGGTAAAAGAAATATTAGTCCAAGGACAATTAGGGATGGGCAACAAATGCTGGCCTGGCCACCTACACTTACATCCCATGTAAGAGTCATTCGATTCCATTGCCCCAAATGTCTGTCATTAACGTCCTTCCATCCACATGAAATGATGGACAGCAAATCCATTGATGATGGGATAGTTTTGTCTTAATATTACAGATCAGTCTGACATTAAGATGAATGGCAGAGCAAAAAAATGGTTGTGAATCTGTGTATCAGTTGAGGCTACCTCATTGAATGTTTTTAAGGCAAGGATAGATAAATTTTTGAACAGTAAAGAAATTATGGTGAGAGGGTGGGTAAGTGGAGCTGAGTCCACAAAAAGATCAGCCATGATCTTAATGAATGGTGAAGCAGGCTTGAGGGGCCAGATGGCCTACTCTTGCTCCTAGTTCTTATGTTTTTATCTTATGTTCCAGTTACATTTGGTGCATTTCTGCTGGACAGTCTAATCTGTGAGAGACAGATACAGCCTCAAGTGCCACATTTGAGGAGATTATTAGGTGTCAGTGTGAGCTGCTGGGTTGATGTTTGTTGTCACTATAACCATTGTTCTTCATGGAGCACAATCCCTCAATATGTGAAAGTCTTTGTAGCTGAGTCTTCCTATAACTATTGACCCACTAAGGCACAGAAAATAATAATGAAAGTCCCTTGTGATTTGGACTCAATCTATGTCTACACAAAGTTCTGCTTCTTCAGTCTTTGCGGAGGTAAGCTACATTAGCATTATGTGAGACCTTGTTTAGTTCAATTTGTAAATTGTCGTATTTTACATAAGGTAGACTTTATAGAACATTCAGTATCATACTGTGCAGAAGGAGGCCATTTGGCCCATCAAGTCTGCACCAACTCTCCAATAGAGCATCTACTCTAGGCTCTAATGCCCCATAACCCACATATTTAACCAGCCAATCCTCCTAACCTACAGATCTTGGGAAACTAAAGGACAATTTGGCATGGCTAATCCACCTAATCTGCAAATCTTTGGATTATGGGAGGAAACTGGAGCGCTTGGAGGAAACATGCAAACTCCACACAGTCACCCTAGAATCAAACCCAAAGCTCAGGCACTATGAGGCAACAGTGTCTGCCACTGTGCCACCATGCCATCCTAAATCTATTCAACTCCTGCTCATGTGTTCTGACAAGAACATGCCTGAATTAGCTTTCTTGCAAGTTCTTATTTAACACAAAATTGCATGTTCATTCATTTTTTCATGCTTGGGTCATGGGTGTCACAGATCAATCAATATTTATTGCCCATTCCCAGTTTGCTGAGTACTTTAGGAGTCAACATACTATTGGTCTGAAACTGGAGTCACGTGGAGATGGCACAATAGGAGTGGCACAGTGGTTAGCACTGCTGCCTCCCAGTTCCAGGATCCCGGGTTTGAATCCTCGCTTGGGCCACTGTTTGTGTGGAGTTTGCACATTCTACTCATGTCTGCATGGGTTTCCTGCAGGTGCTTTTGTTTCCTCCCAAGGTTAAAAAGATGTACTGGTTAGGTGTCTTGGCCATGCTAAATTCTTCCTCAGTGTACCTAAGCAGGCACCAGAGTGTGGCAACTAGGAGATTTTCACGGTAGCTTCATTGCAGTGTTAACGTAAGCCTACTTCTGACACTAATAGATGAACTAATACTGAAGAAGGCAGATCCCATGTGTGCTTGAGAGAGACCAGGAATCAAACTGATATCGTTGCTGTTGTTCTAAACCACACACTGGCCATTATCAATGTGAGGTTATCCACTTTGGTGGCAAAGTGGAAGGAAGATTATTATCTGAATGGTGGAAAAGGGGAAGTGCAATGCAACCTCACTGAAGGTTGGCATGCAGGTACAGCATGCTGTCCTTCATAACAAGAGGATTTGAGTATTGGAGTAGGTATATCTTGCTGCAGTTATATAGGGCTTTGGTGAGGCCACACCTTGAGTATTGTGTGCAGTTTTGGTCTCCTAATCTGAGGAAGGACATTCTTGCTATTGAGGGTGTCTGACAAAGTTCCACCAGACTGATTCCCAGAATGGCAGGACTGACATATGAAGAGAGATTAGATTTACTGGGCTTGTACTCAATTTAGAAGAATGAGCGGGGATCTGATAGAAACATATAAAATCCTAATGGGACTGTGCCAGATAAACATGGGAAGAATGTTCCCAATATTGGGTAAGTCCAGAATTCAGGGTCTAAGACAAAGGGGTAAACCATTCAGGACTGAGATGAGGAAGAACTTCTTCGCTCAGAGAGTTGTAAACCTGTGGAATTGTCTACTGAAGAAAATTGTTGGGGCCAGTTTGTTAGATAGAGAGAGAGCTGGACATGGCCCTTGTGGATAAAGGGATCAAGAGGTAGGGAGAGAAACAGGAGTGGGATACTGAAAGTGCATGATCAGCCATGATCATATTGAATGGTGGAGCAGGCTCAAAGGGTCAAATGGCCTATTTGTGCACATATTTTTTATGTTTCTATGTTTCACCTAGCCAACTGAGCTATGAACTTCATCTGCACCTCCCCCCCACCCCCATGCCACCTCCACGCAAAGTTTAATATCCTATTTCAGTGTTAATTAAATACAATTCCATTCCTTAAATTGCACAAGTTAAGATTCTTAAATACCTGATCCCAGACTTTCCATATGTGCTGACATCAATATTTATTGCCACCTAGCTAAATAAATCTTTTCTTTTCGCAGTATTTGGAGAGAAAGTTGCATTCAATTTAATCCTGGACTGTAAGTAAAATTCCACCCACTCCGAGAGCAATTTCCTTGTCATTGCCTCCTTAATTCGGAAATCCATCGCGTGTTCCTCTATCTGCGTGGTAGACTTTGATAAAGTCGTAGCCATGGAAACCGAAACTGAACGCCAGAGAATTTTTAAACCACAAGTGCAGCAGGGAATTAAAAAGCAGAACAGAGCAAATTAATTACTGGATGTTAATTATGTGGTGAATTAACTAGCGACACACGCATGTAGCCACTTAAGCAATAGAACTACAAGCTTATGGAGCAGGGTAATTATCTATCTGCACCGTCTATTTTCTCTGATCTTTTGGCTTTATGCAGTGCAGTTGTGCGCTTCTGAGCAAATAAATGACTTAAAATCAGTTAACCACAGTGCGAGAAGCACAGCCTAAAGAAAAAACACTCTTAAAAGCTTTTTTGCTGAACTGCTCAAATTCTCTGCAACTTGTTTCCCAGCGTTGAGCCAGTCCCTGAACTCTGTAATGCCAATGTGACAAAATGGAACCGAACTGGAAAGTCAGGGGCCAAGGTATTCTTCATATATTCTGACTGACCTTTGCCAAATGCATCGTGCCCAATGGCAGTTCACAACATGAAGCAATATTTTCCAGGTATGTGCAGTATGCAGTGCCAGCTGGAATTTTATGGGCAACCCACCACCACCCCCAATCTCCATCCACCCTCTCCGTCCAGGCAACGGCAATGCATACAGTAAAGTAGATTGTGGGGACAAGTGCAGGGGGAGGGGTTATTACCATCCCTGTTGCATAACCCTTTCCACTATTCCACTAGTATTTTACCAGCATTAACAGCCCACTCCCCTTTGGGCCAATTGAGAGCAGTAAAGGGTCTATTAGAATCCATAGAATACATAGAATCCCAACAGTGCAGAAGGAGGCCATTCAGCCCATCAAGTCCGCACTGACCACAATCCCACCCAGACCCAATCCCTATAACCTCATGAATTTATCCTAGCTAATCCCCCGATATAACGTGCAATTTACCAACCTAACCCGCACACCTTTGGAGAGTGTGGGATGAAACCGGTGCACTCGAAGGAAAGCCACTCAAGCATGGAGAGAATGTGCAGGCTCCACATGGACGGTAACCCAAGCCGGGAACTGAACCTCAGTCCCTGGAGCTGTGAGGCAGCAGTGCTAACTTAATGCTTAAGTGCTATTAATGGTCACTTAAGAATCTCTTCCTGCTGCCACTGATATTTTACCTGAAGCAGGAGCAGAGGCAATTCCTCGCGGCCTGGTTGACAGACATATCTTAGTAGACTGCCTTCAAACTGAAGAGGAAAAGCCTTCCTGTTGAGCATCCAGTGTCCCCACAAGGGGTGTCTCAAACTGCAAAGAATGTCTCCTGACCTCTCAATCCTGTTTGTCTCATTAGCTCCGGCGAACGCATCCCATTTACTTTTAACTATGTGCACATCTCCAGCATTTCTTCTGGTCCCAGATCAACTGGATTTCCAGCAGTTGCCAAGAGGGCAGGGCATCTTTATGGTAAATCCTGGCCATCTGAGTACTCAGAACCAGTGTAAAGCACTGAACCCATTGTACCTGCTCTCACAATCAGGGGCTGATCTGTATCTTGATCCCATTTTTCTGCCTTTCTTACATATCTCTTAATGGCCTCGCCCAATAAAAACATCTGTCTTTCTCAGTCAAGAAAGCTCCAATTGCCCTCATGTTCTGGCAGCCTTTTGGCTGAAAGATCTCCAGCTTTCCATTCCCCTCGGAGAATGGAATAAACTCTATCCTATTTCAGGAGAACATGTTCTCCCTGTCTCTGCGTGGGTTTCCTCCAGGTGCTCCACTTTCCTCCCAAAGTCCAAAGATGTGTGGGTTAGGTAGATTGGCCATACAAAAATTATCCCTAGTGTCAGAGGAATTAGCAGTGCAAATACATGGGGTTATGAGGATAGAGCCTGGGAGGGATTGTTGTTGGTACAGGCTCAATGGGTCGAATGGACTTATTCTGCACTGTAGGTATTCTATGATCTTATTATAACCAATCTGGAAAGCAATTTGCAACTAATAACTAATACTTCCCTTCTCTTGCTTTTTTCTCAGTTAATTATAAAAATATAACATCACAGAACCTCATTGCCAACACTGCGTCTAAGGGGAAATGCAGTGAGGCAGGAATTTGGTTGTACTTCATCATTGAACCTGTTCCAAATCTCATCAGTATAATGATGAGGTAGGGCAGGCTTACAACTCATCTCAGATCCGTAACCTGCTGTTACAGCAAGGGCAATAAATGCTGGCCCTTGCCAGTGATACCCATATCTGTGAATGAGTTCTCAAAAAAAAACCCTTTCCCAGCTCTTTTCCTGCAATACTTTCTCCTTCAAATTTTTATCCTATTCCCTTTTTCAGGGATCTGTCTTAAAGGGCTTACTGGGTCCCTCTACTAGAGCCAATGTAAATCCAAACCAGTATCGGATTCGATATATTTGATTTGACTTATTATTGTCACGTGTATTGGAATCCAGTGAAAAGTATTGTTACTTTGCATGCTACACAGACAACACACACCATTCATAGAGTGCACTGGGGAAAAGGAAAGGAGAGAGTGCAGAATGTAGAGTTTCAGTCATAGCTGGGGTATAGAGAAATATCAGCTTAATATAAAATAAGTCCATTCAAAAGTCTAATGGCAGCAGTGACGAAGCTGTTCTTGACTCGGTTGATACATTGATCTCAGACTCCTGCAAAGGGCAAGTGCTGTTCTTCATTAACCCTTTCTTGGCCGAACAATTTTATGCTACAATGGCATGCTACTGTCTCTCAAAGGCACAGCACAACCAAAAAAAAGGTACCGAACGCAGAAAGGCAGAAGTAAGTGTTGAGTGGGTTATGTTCAATGTGGCTACATGTCAGTACTCTCAGACAGTAACCAAATGGATCTCAGCTTGGAACAGATTATGGGGAAAGTTAGTTGTGTGGCTTTGTACTGCATTATGGAAGGGTTGCTGTGGTGCAGTGCTGAGATTGAGATCTTCCAAATGCTGAATCAGCTTTCAAAGTGAAAAATGTTAATGATTTTTATTAATTCCATTTCTCACCGCCAGACACTCAGTGTCAATTGAACATTACTTTGCCAACTATCAAGTATAAACAATGTACCCCTGAGGATATGGCAAAAAACTTCTCTCTTATATTTTCTTAATACATAAAAAAGTATGAAATTACTCTGCTTTATTCATAAACATTATAAACTGAGATGTTCCAATTCAATGTAAATGCGGACATCTACTGGCAATGTGGGAAGTGACCCAGGTATGGCCTATCCACAGACCCAAACTGGCCAATTTACCACCATGTCAGTCTACTCTCAATCATCAGCAAAATGATTCAATGGGTTATTGAGATGGTACTTACACAGCAATAACTTCTCATTGACACTCAGCTTGGGGTTCTACCAAACCGATCTTGTCCCTTATCTCATTACAGCTTTGGTTCCACTATGAACAAAAGAGATGAGTCCAAGAAGTGAGGTGAGAATCACTGCCCTTGACATCAAGGCAATATTTAACTGAGTAAGGCACCAACGAGTCTTAGCAAACCTAGAATCAATGGGAATCAGGGCAAAAAACTCCTCACTACTTTGTTTATTTATTAGTGTCACAAGTAGGCTTCCATTAACACTGCGATGAAATTACTGTAAATCCCCTAGTCACCACACTCCGACACTGTTCGGGTACACTGAGGGAAGATTTAGCATGGCCAATGCACCCAACCAGCACATCTTTCAGATTGTGGGAGGAAACCATAGCACCCGGGGGAAACCCATGCAGATACAGGGAGAACATGCAGGCTCCGCACAGACAGTGACTCAAGACAGGAATCAAACTTGGGTCCCTGGCGCTGTGAGGCAGCGGTGCTAACCACTGTGCTACTGTGCCATTGGAGTCATACCTGGCATAAAAGAAAAATGGTTGTGGTGGTTGGAGGTCAATAATCTCAGTTCCAGAACATCACTGCAGGAGTCTCTCAGCAAAGTGTCTGAGTTCTAACCTCAGCTGCTTCATTTGTGCCCTTTTCTCCATTGTAAGCTCAGAAGTGGAGACATTTACTGATGATTGCACAATAGTCAGCACTATTCATGACTCCTCAGATATTGAAGCGATCCACGCTTATACGCAACAAGGCCTGGATAAAATCTAGCTTGAGTTGATAAATGCCAGGGACATTCATGCCACACAAGTGCCAGACAATAATCATCTCCAACATAAGATAATTTAACTACTTCTGCATAATCCTCAATGACATTATCATAGCTGAATTCCCCACTGTCAAAATCCTGGGGTTACCATTAACCAGAAACTGAACTGGACCAACCATATAAATACTTTGACTGTAAGAGTGGGATAGAGGTGAGAATTCTGTGGCAAGTAACTCACCTCATGACCCTCAAAGCTGTCCATCATCACCAAGGCACAATTCAGGAATGTGATGCTCTTCACTTGTCTGAATGGATACACCTCCAACAACACTCAAGGACCTCAACACCATTCAGGATAAAGCAGCCCACCTGATTAGTAACCCATCCATCACATTAAACTCACTCCCTCCATCACTGACAAACAATGGCAGCAGCGTGTACCATCTACAAGATGCTGCAGCAACTCACCAAGTTACCTTTGGCAACACCTTATGATTCTTGGCCAGACTTGGGGATGTAGGGGGGGAGATTCAGTTATCAACTAATAATGTTTGTTTAAAGTTGACAATGGTTGAGATTCGAGATGCGTACTTTTGGAATAAAGCCAGAAGATTCCATGGGCTTTGAACAAATAAAAATCAACTTTACTTTTTGTATTTAAAATTCAGTCTAAGCTTGACGTACATGTGAATTAACAGACACACCTCATTACAAAGTAAATGACAGATGCAGCCATGTCAGAGTCCATAGTTTTCTCATAAACCCACCGAGACGTCGATAAACACCAAGTCAAATAATCCAGTTGAAACTCTATCTAATGGAGAATTCAATTTTTAAGATGTTTCCTTGGAATTCTCTCAAAAGATGTTCCCAGTGGGATGATTTTAACATTGACCCAATGCACAGGATTTCAATATCACTTTCCATAATTATTTCTCCATGGATTCCTGAGCACACTAAAAACAAGAACAGTTTTAGATCTATAGCTGTGCCAAACGAAATATTGCTGCTCCTAAAGGGCTACCTTTGCCGCAACAGACCTTTTGACTTAAAGCTTCTAGAATCTCTTTCTTTATCTTAACTGGGATTTGTTCCTGTCCCTGAGTCTGTGACACTTCTGGTTGATGGTCTGCCTCAAACTGACTGCCTCAATAAGGGGTGTTTGCTGGCAATTGAATGACCTGGGAACACATCAAAATACTCCCAAAGGGTCCAACCATTATTACTCGGCAGGAACTCATACAACAAGCATTGGAACATCTTGTATTAGTGTCCACAGACTGTGAAGGTACAACCCAGGGATACACAGGTCAATGGATTTCATGACAAACCCTACAATATCTCCCATTTAGGACAAGGGCAGCAGACGCATGGGAACATCATCACCTCCAATTTCCCTTCCAATGGGTGGTATGGTGACAAAGTGGTTAGTACGGCTGCCTCACAGTTCCAGAGACCTGGATTCGATTCCCTGCTTTGGGTCATTGTCTGTGTGGAGTTTGCACATTCTTCTTGCATCTGTGTGATTTCCTTCAGGTGCAAAGATATGCAGGTTAGATGTACTGACCATACTAATTTACCCCTTAGTATTCTGGGATGGGTAGGTTAGAGAAATTAATGGGGTAAATATGTGGGGTTACAGGGTTACAGTCTGGCTGGGAATGTTGTCAGTGCAAACTCAGTGGGCCGAATGGTCTCCTTCTACACTATATTCTATGAATACATAAAGCATCCTGATGTGGAACTAAGTCACTTTTTCTTCAGTATCACGAGATCAAAATCCTTCCTAATAACACTGTTTTTCTATACCACATGAACTGCAGCTATTCAAGAAGACAGTGCAACACCATCTTCTGAAAGGAATTTAGGAATGAGTAACAGCTGTTGACGTTTCTCTCCTCCTATAAACAAATAAAAGAAGTAAATGAGGAATTATAACGATGTATCTTCCTCCAGTCATTCTGTGCAATTAGTCCTTCTAAAATCTTCTTCTTTCCCTGCTGCTAAAACAATTAAATTTCAGAGGCTCATAGGCCTCATAATAATTGTTCTCATCTGTTGAATTCACTACAAGGCAGTGAGAGCTACAGAACAGGACAACTGGGAAAAACTGCAGGATTTAAGTGGGAAGAATGCATCAAACAGTGACAAACCAAATGAAACAAGAATCAAATTCACATCAAGAAAGTTAACGAGAAGCGCAATCAGGGAGCAATCAATCACAGGACACAAGTGAAGCTCAACTATCTACAAGACCAGAGCAATTAAGAAAGCAGTTGCATCCAACAGGGGGACAAGGTGAACCAAAAAAACAGCAACTCACACCAAATCATTTCAAACAGCAAAAACAGAAACTGCTGGAAACTTCAGCATTCTGACAGCATTTGTGGAGAGAGAGAATAGAGTTAATGTTTTGAGTCTGGATGATCCTCTGTCTGCAATCTGGAAGGAAATTTTCCCGTCCCACCCACCACAGGAATCATAGGAGGCAGGAGGAGGGGGCGAAGAGGAGTAGATGCAGGGGGGAACCATGCAAAAGTCATCTGACTTTGGGATGGATTTTCCGGTTTCGGGATGAGTCGGCCAGAGAATTCCACCCTTGGGCTCCGAACAATATTGCTTTCCTGTAATTGTGCTAATAAATAGAAATCATCTTTGCTACAGTATACCATTCACTCACCATTAATACATTGGAGATGAGTTTCCATAATTTGTTTGGAGCTCGGACAATCCAGCCATCCATACTCTATAGAGGTTGTTTACACAGGTGTACTTGGGTTTTTCTTGTTTTTAGGTTATTACTGAACTTTGGGAGCTTTAGACATGAATAAAAATAGGCAAGAGTGAACCCCAGTTACCTGCTTCAGACACAAGTGAAGAATTTGAGAGCATTAAAGAGAGCTCACATTTCCCTTGCTCACTTTTGACCACAAGGATGTTTCTCCACCTATTTTGTTTTCTTCTCAGTTTTGCTCATTGTAACTCTATCCCCATGTTCCTAAATTCTTCAACCACCACTACCACCCTCCCCATCCCAAGTCCACTGCATACTTACATGACTCTCAGAAAGTCATTTTGTCCCCATGATGCTGACCATGGTGTTCTGGTCAATATTAATCCCTCAATCCATATGACTAAATATGGAACGCACTGCCAAGTAAGGTGGTGGAGGCAGGCACACTGGAGTTATTTAAGAGATACTTAGATAGGTACATGAGCGGAATAGGGATGGAGGGACATAGAAGACTGATTTAAATAGGGATTATGAGCCTTGGAATGGTCCTGGAATTGCATAAGTTGTGCATGTTATTGATGTATTTCTCTTTTATCTTACGGGTACTTCGGTCCGCCTTGTTGTCCAACAAGGGGCATACATGCAATGGATCATGAGAGGGCTGCTCCTGGATTTTCCGAGAGTAGCCTAGTGCTTTACGTCGTTAGTGTACGCTTAAACTGGACCAGTTGATGGGCAACACAACCGCTCATGACTATCACTGTTGCTACGCAGATACATGGATTTGGGCCGGTATCTGTGGGAGTTTGCGCATTCTCCATGTGCTTGCGTGGGTTTTCTCCGGGTCCTCCGGTTTCCTCCCACACCCCCAAAGATGTGTTCTTAGGCTGATTGGCGAAACAAATTGTCCCTAAATGGTCTCAAATTTGGTTTCTAATCCATAGATCTATAAACATGGACAGGGATCGCGGGTAGAGGTGGGAACATCAGGGTGGAGGTGCGGGCTCATTGGGCCGAAGGGCCTGTTTCCCGTGCTGTTTTGTTCTTTGTTCTTTGATCTGGATTGGTTGAGTGATTGGGCGAGGACCTGGTAGATGGAGTATAATGTTAGCAAATATGAGGTTATCCACTTTGGTAGAAATAATGGTAGGAAGGATTACTATTTACATGGAGAAAAGCTGCAACATGTTACGGTGCAGAAGGACCTGGGGGTCCTTGTGCACGAATCGCAAAAACACAGGCTGCTGGTACAGCAGGTGATCAAGAAGGCAAATTCAATATTGGCCTTTATAGCTAGGGGGATAGAATATACAAGTAGGGAGGTACTTTTGCAGCTGAATAGGGTACTAGTGAGGCCACAGCTGGAGTACTGTGTGTAGTTTTAGTCGCTGCACTCGAGGAAGGATATATTGGCCTTGGAGGGGGTGCAGAGAAGGTTCACTAGGCTGATACTGGAGATGAGGGCATTGGATTATGAGGAGAGACTAAATAGGCTAAGTTTGTACTCTTTGGAGTTTAGAAGACTGAGAGGGGATCTTATAGAGAGATATAAGATAATGAAAGGGTTGGATAGGGTAGAAGTTGAGAGGCTCTTCCCGCTTAACAAAGATAGCAGGACTAGAGGGGACAGCCTCAAGATTAGGTGGGGAGTGGTTCAGTTCAGAGTTGAGGAGGAATTTCTTCACACAAAGGGTGGTGAATCTTTGAAATTCTCTGCCTGTTGAAGTGGTAGAGGCTTCCTCGCTGAATATATTTAAGTCAAGGGTGGATAGGTTTTTGATTGACAAGGAAATTAAGGATTACGGGGAGAAAGCGGAAAGTGGTATCGAACCACTGCAGATCAGCCATGATCTTATTGAATGATGGGGCAGGCTTGAGGAGCTGGATGGCCTACTCCTGCTCCTATTTCTTATGTTCTTATGTGAGGCTAGGGTGCCACACAACCAGAGTACATTCAACCAAGGGACAGATGTAACAGGTAAACATCAACAACAGGTCAAAAAGCTCTGTTTCATTCTGCAGTTTAAAGTTGCCATGGGGAATGAAGTGAGTCAGTACCAGAAACAAGAGTGAACAAATTTCTCAGTGTGGGATTTTATTTTAAAATGAAACCCAAAAAAAACACAACCTATTTCTATTGTCTGTATTGATTTTCAATCTCAAAGGAATAATTCCATTTTTCCAAATTTTTACATTGCTGTGCTCTGTCAGATTTGTCAGATTTCTGATGTGACCGATTCATTTGCAGAATTCTGCTCAAACAAAGTGGACCGGGATTTTCCAGCTGCTTTTGAAATCGTGAACTCTCGTCAACTCTCTCCTTCTCCAGAGAAATCATTGAGGAGCAATAGGAAATTAGATATCAAATCCTGAAACAAAATGCAAAGCAACGCAATGCCAACAGGGATGGCATGGTTGCACAGTGGCTAGCACTGCTGCTTCACAGCACCAGAAATCTGGGTTCGATTCCCGGCTTGTGTCACTGTCTATGCGAAATTTACGCATTCTCCCTGTGTCTGTGTGGGTTTCCTTTAGATGATTCGGTTTCTTCCCACAGTCAAAAGATGTGCTGGTTAGGTGCATTGGCCATACTAAATGTGTAGCCGAACAGGTGCCAGAGTGCGGTGATTAGGGGATTTTCACAGTAACTTTATTGCAGTGTTAATATAAGCCTACTTGTGGCTAATAATAAATAAATAAACTTTAAAATATGTGAAGATTTGGACACTGTCATTAGTTGCCATGGTAGTAACTATGAAGGCACAATTCTACGGCAGTAAAAGAAGAAAATGCGAGATAGGTATTTTTTTAAGCTCAGAGTGATGTTTTGTTCTTTGTTCTTTGTAAGACAAGGAATATGACTGCGCTTAAAATTTCATCCAACAGTTCCACGATCACTATAACATGAATCACTTCAGAGTCGGTTTTGAACTCACCTTGCTGCTTCAGTCATCCAGAATCTACATACATTTGATCTTAGCCAAAAGCAAGAATCATAGAATAGTTACGGCAAATAACAAGGTCTTTCATCCAGACAGTGGATCATACCAGCTGTCTGGAAGATCCACTCAGTGATCCCTACTCTCTCATCTTTACTCTGGGGCCCTGTGAAGTGTAGGTACACCCACAGTGCTGTTTGTTTTTTATTCATTTCTGGGACATGGACTTCGCTGCTGGCCAGCATTTATTGACTATTCCTAGGTTGCCCTTAAGATGATGATGAGCTATCATCTTGAATCACTGCAGTCCACGTGCTGTGGGTTGGCCCACAATGCTATGAGGGAGGGAGTTCCAGGATTTTGACCCAGCGATTGTGAAAGAACGGCGATATATTTCTAAGTCAGGTTGATGAGTAGCTTGGAGGAGAACTTACAGGTGGTGATGTCCCCATGTATCTGCTGCCCTTACCCTTTAGGTGGAAGTGGTCATGGGTTTCAAGATACTGTTGAAGGATCTTCAGCGAATTGCTGCAGTGTATTTTAGATAGTACGAGATGCATTCCAGCAATTATGGAGGGACTTCCAAAGCTTAACCAAGTCGGATGTTTTCACTTGGATGGTGTTGAGCTTCTTGAGTGTTTTGGAGCTGTTCTCATACAGACAAGTATTCGATCACATTCCTGACTCGTGCTGTATCTCTTTGATGTTAGCTGCCCAGCACTTCCTTGATCTTCCTCAGCTCGCTGCTCCATGCAAGCAGCATTTTCTTGTTATTTATCTGGTATCATTAATGTAGTAAGGTGTCCTAAAATGTTTCACCTGATTGTTATCAAATAGAAATTGATGCTGAACTGCAGACACTGATATTAGGGCAGATGACCAAAACTTGGTCAGAGAATTAGGTTTTAGGAGGAAAGATAGAGAAAGAGGAGAAAAGGTTTGGAGAGAAAATTTCAGAGCATTAGGTAGATGAATGCATATTAACTGAGTACTGATTAACATTGGAGATGTAGGAAGTAGAGGAGAGCATTTAATTAAAAATTAAACATCTCAAATGTTTAAATTTATAATTCCTGTCTTAAGCCGGAATAAACAATCTCTACTAGCGAACAGCTGTATTTAATTTATTAGGTAGCAAGCTTAATCTCGTATTAGCAGAGCCAATTCATCTATGTGTCAGCTAGTATAACTGCAGGGCGTTCAGTGTGACTTTCCCTGAGTGCAATTTGATAGACTGAATGGTTGGGTGTTCAGTAAAGAGAGCCAAGAGATGTTTCTTATTTACCTTTGGCTTTTATTTGTGTACAGGAAGGTGCTGATTGGTGAATAACTGATTAGTTATTCTACATATAATAAATAGCTTGTCAAAATTAAGATATGATAGAACAGCTCAGCTGGGTGGTATGCACATCCTGTGGCACGTGGGAAGTCACAACCACACCACATGCCCAAGACAGATGCATCTGCAGGAAGCTTTCCCTGCTGCAGATGCTTGAGTTCCAGCTTTTATTAATCAGCTAGTGGCTGGAGTCACTGTAATGCATTCATTGAACCAAAAATTATGTAAGCTGCATGTTCAGGGATGTGGTAACACAGCAGGTTGAGAGTGGACAGGCAGAGAGGGAATAGATGGCTGCCAGAAGAACCAAGCAAGTAGTGCAGAAACCCTCTGAGTCAATCTTGCTCATGAGCCAGTTTTCCACTTTGGATCCTGGTAGCGATAATAGTTCCTCAGAGGAGTGCAGCAAAAGCCAAATCCATGATGTCTCAGGAGTTTGCACAAGTTGGGAAGAAGCTGAGTTGATGTGCATCAGTGATAAGGAATACATTGTTGTCCCTTCTGCCAAGGTCAAGGTCAGAGATGTGGTTGAAGGAGGGACAGGATTGGCAGCTTAACATTCCGGGATATCGATCTTTAATACAAGACAGAGGAGGAAGCAGAAGAGTTGGAGAGTTACATTAATGCGAGGGAGCATATCACAGCTGTATTGATGAAGGACACATTGGAAGGACTTAGCAGAGAGGCATTATGGATAGAGATCAACGACAGGAAGGGAATCACTATGTTGGAATTGTACTACAGACCTCCAGCGGGAGATAGAGGAACAGATACGTGGTCAGATCATAGAAAGATGTGAAAATAACATGGTTGTCGTGGTGGGTGACTGTCCCTATATTGACTGTGAGAGTGTGCAGGGAAAGGTTTTCACACAGAGGGCAACGGGTGCCTGGAATGCATTGTCGGAGGTTAGGGAGGGTGGGTGGGTTGATGGCAGCATGTACATTAGCAATGATCAAAATGTATCTTGATAGACACGCGAAGGGGAGGTGAACAGAGGGATTGAAACCATGTATTGGAGCAGGCTTGGTGGGACAAAGGGCCTATTCCTGTGCTGTATTGTTCTTTGATTTTTGTTCTCTGATGTCACAGGGCAGCTGCGGGACAATTTTCTGGGGGAGGGGTGAACAGTCCGAAGTTGTCATCCACATCAGCATCAAAGACATAATTTGAAAGAGGCCCTGAAAGCAGATTTTAGTGAGTTAAAAAATAAATTAAAAGTCAGGGTATCAAAAGCAGTAACGTCAGGATTACTCCCAATGCCATATGCTAGTAAGCATAGGAATAAGAGGATTGAGTGATTGGCTGGAAATTGCAGGAGGAAGGGCATCAGTGTTCTGAAGATGTTGGAGTGGTTCTGAGGCAGACGGAATCTTTAAAAGATGGATAGGTTGCACCTTAACAGGACTAGGATTAACTTCTTCACAGATGATTTGTTAATGCTGGAAAGGGTTTCAAATAGATTGGCACACAGATGGGAACCAGAAAGGAAGCTCCAGTTGGAGAGAAGCAAAGCTAATAACTGACAGTAGAAAAGTAGTGAGCAAAATTAGAAGGTAGACAAAGCAAAGATAGTCATCAAATAGGAATCAATCAGGAATAATGTGAAGAAGACAACGTTAAGGGCATGTTGTCTGAATGCAGGCAACTAGGTAAATCATTTGAAGGCACAAATGAGGGCAGCATGGTGGCACAGTGATTAACGATGCTGCCTCACAGTGCCAGAGACCCAGGTTCAGTTCGCACTTGGGCCACTATCTGTGTGCACTTCTCCCTGTGTCTGCGTGGGATTTCCTCCAGGTGCCCCGGTTTCCTGCAATAGTCTGAAAGACGGGCTGCTTGGGTGCACTGGCCATATTGAATCCTCCCAAGTGTCCTTGAACAGTCTGGAGTGTGACAACTAGGGGATTTTCACAGTAACTTCATTGCAGTGTTAATGTAAGCCCAATTGTGATACTAATAAATAAACTTTTCAAAAAAAACCTTTAAAACTTTAAACAAATAGAGGTAAATAGATCTGCTTTAATTGCCATTATGCAGATATGGCTACAGGGTGACCAAGATTGGGAACTGAATATTCAAGGAGATTTGTCATTTAAGAAGGATAGTGAAAAATGAAAAGGAGGTGGAATTGTGCTATTATTATGGTAAAGGTCAATACATTAGTGAGAGAAAACCTTTGCTCAAAAGATTAAGGTGTAGAATTAGTTTGGGTGGAGCCAATAAACAGCAAAGGGCAGCAAATATTGGTGGAAACTGTTTATTGGCCATCAAACAATTGTGATGATGTTAGGCACAATATAGATGCACTAAGAAGTCTCACAACACCAGGTTAAAGTCCAACAGGTTTATTTGGAATCACAAGCAACCAGAATGCTGCTTCTTCATCAGGTGATTCATTGTGACTCTTCTTCCTTTGTCCACCTCAGTCAAACACCAGCATCTTTGCATGGACAATATAGATGAGAAAATTAAAACTCCATGTGACATGGGAAATACAATAATAATAGGTAACTTTCACTTACAAATCGTCTGGGTGAATTTAATCAGCACTAATACTGTGGAGAATGAATTCCTGCATGGTATACAGATGGGTTCCTGAAGCAATACATTGAAGAAGCCACTAGGGCTATTTTAGATTTAGTATTATGTAGCTGGAAAGTCTGAATTAATAACTCTGCTTTAAAGACGCCTTGAGGAAAGATTAAAAATTTACTTTAAGATTGAATATAGTTTATACTGAAGTCATGGTTTTAAATCAGAATAATTGAAACGATGGAGTTTATTTTTAATTGATTCATGAGTGTTGCTGGCTGGGCCAATATTGGTTGTTCGCCCCTAATTGCCCTTGAACTGAGTGGCAAGGGCATTTCAGAGGACAGGTTAGAGTCAACCATATTGCTCTGTATCTGGAGTTGCATGGAGTTCAGACCAGGTAAGGATGGCAGATTTCCTTCCCTAAAGAACATTAGCAGTTGGATTTTTGTGGTGATGAAGATAAGACTTTTACTTGCAGATTTTTACTGAATTCAAATTTCGCCATTTGCCATGATAGGATTTGAACCCTCATTCCAGAGCATTACTCGGGTGTCTGGATTACTAGTCCAGCAACAATATACCACTGACTCCCACAGTGAGGTTGAGAAAGTACACAAATATAATTTATAGTAGACAGGCAATGGCATTAAAGGGATATTCATAGAATCATAAAATCATACTGGCCATCAAGTCCACACTGACACACAAGAAATACCTGACCGCCTACCTAATGGCATTTACAATCATTTGGCCCATAGTTTTGAATATTATGTATTACACAATCCACAACAAATATACATTATTCTGAGTCACAAAGACTCAACGGGAAGGGTGAATCGACCATGGCTAACACAATATGTTAAAGATTACAATATGTCAAAGATAGTGGCTTTTAAGAATGCCCGCAGCAATTTAGAAAACAGAGGATCGGCAGCAATTTAGAATTCAGCGAAAGAGGACCAAGAAACTGATAAAGAAATGGAAAAGGGAATATGAATGCCAAGCTAGTGAGAAACATAAAGGCAGACTATAAAAACGTACTTAGGCATTTGAAAAGAAAAAGATTAGCAAGAACAAATGTGGATCTATTACAGGTGGAGACAAGATAATCTATACTCGAGAATAGGGAGATGGTGGAGATTCTAAACAATTACTTTTTCTGTCTTCACAGAGGGAGATACAGGAAACCTGCCAGATAAACTGGGGAAACAAGGGACCTGTGAAAACAAAGAACTGAAAGAAATTGGTATTAATAAAGAGATAGTACTCAGAATTAATCGGAGGTTGCTTAAATTAAAGGTTGAAAAATCTCCTTGGAACTGATTAGCTATATCACAGAGTGCTGAATGAGGTGGATGTAAAGATAATGGTTGCATATTTTTATTATCTTCCTCAACTCTACAGTGTGTGGAAAGGTGCCTGAGAAGTGGCAAGTGTAACCATACTATTCAAGAAGAACAGAAAAAGAACAAAAGACCTGCTTGTTTGGAATCGGTGTTTAGTATTTTTTTTAATTCATTCATGGGATGTGGGCATTGCTAGCTGGGTCAGCATTTATTGCCCATTCCTAACTGTTCTTGAAAGGACATTTAAGTCAATCGTATTGCTGTGGCTCTTGAGTCACCTATAAGCCAGACCGACATAAGAACAAAGAAATAAGAGCAGGAGTAGGCCATCTGGCTCTTCAAGCTTGCCCTGCCATTCAATAAGATCATGGTTGATCTAGAGTGCATCAATTCCACTTTCCCATCTGCTCCCCATAACCCTTAATTCCCTGATCAATTGGAAATCTATCTACCCATGACTTAAATATATTCAGCTACTTCAATGGGCAGAACATTCCACAGATTCACCACCTTTGAGTGAAGAAGATCCTCCTCAACTCTGTTCTAAATTGCCCCACCTTACTTTGAGGTTGTGCGCTCTAGGGCACAGGACAGCAGATTTCCTTCCCTGTGGGTGGCACGGTAGCACAGTGGTTAACACTGCTGCTTCACAGCTCCAGAAACCTGGGTTCGATTCCTGGCTCAGGTCACTGTCTGTATAGAGTTTGCATGTTCTCCTTGTGTCTGTGCAGGTCCCATCTGGGTGCTCTGATTTCCTCCCACAGTCCAAAGATGTGCTGGTTAGGACGATTGGCCATGCTAAAATTGCCCCTCAGTGTCCTGAGATGCATAAATTAGAGGGATTAGTAGATAAAATATGTAGGGATATGGGTGTAAGCCTTGGGTGGAATTGTGGTCGGTGCAGATTCAATGGGCCAAATGGCGTCTTTCTGCACTATTTTACGATTCTATGACATTGGTGAACCAGGTAAGTTTTTTTGACAATGGTTTCATACTCATAGTTAGACTTTTAATTCCACATTTTTATCTAATTCAAATTTTACTATTTGCAATAGTAGGATTCGAACCATGGTCCCCAGAGTATTACCCCAGGTATCTGGATTACTAGCCTGCAACAATACCACTCACCATTGGCTCCCTGTACTGTCAAGGTTGTGATAACAGAATAATTAGAAAGTAATGATATCATTGCACATGTCAGAATGAATTCATGTTTGATAAACCTGCTGGAGATTTTCAGGATGCTACCTTTAGTACTGATAAAGTAGAACCAGTGGATGTGATGTATTTGGATTTTTGGAAAGCTTTCAATAAGGTCCCACACACAGGTTAATAAACAAAATGAGAGCACATGGTTTGTAAGTAATATGCTGTTAATAGTAGCATGCCCCTATAACAGGTGAGGATTCTGCCAATCGAGCACCCCACCCAGGCCATCTTTCTCTGCCCTAAGCCCATAATTCCATGCATTTACCATGGTAATCCACCTAACCTACACATCTTCAGAAACTAAGGGATAATTTAGCATGGCTAACCCAACTAACATGCAGATCTTTGGACTATGGGTAGAAACTGGAGCACTCCAAGGAAACCCATGAAGACATGGGAAGAACATGCAAACTGCACACAAACAGACACACAAAGCTGGAATTGAACCCAGGTCTCTGGAGCTTGAGACAGCAGTGCTAACCATTGTGCCACCATGACAATTTCTGGATACTAATGACATCAAAGGTTATGGGAATAGTGCAGGAAATTGATATGGAAATAAGCAATGAACCAATATCTGGTTGAATCAGAGAGCAGACCTGCCAGGCCAAATGACCTCTTCCTACTGCTCATGTCTTCCTATATCTTACGTTCCTATCTCAGGCTAAGGGAAGAGTATTGAGGCAGAGAGGTGAGACACCAGAGAGAGATTTGAAAATAAGGAAGAGAATTTTAAATTGAAGTCTTGCTTAACCATTAGCTGCTGTAGATCAGCAAGCACAGTTGTGACAGTTAAATGGAACTTGGAACAAGTTAAGACAGAGCAGCAGAGTTTTGGGTGACCTCAAGTTGAAAGAAAGCGGGACAGGGAAGGCTAACTAGATTTGAATACGTCAAGTCTAACTATAACAAAAGCGTGGCTGGAGGTGGAGTCAGGCAAAGTGACAAAGGTGGAAATAGACAAGTCTTAGTGATAAAGCAACAATGTAATAAGATTGGCATCAGATATGACCATGGAGATTGTGGCTTCTCAATACTTGATTGGGGGAGACTTCCACTTATCATATGTTGGATGATGGGCAATTTGGCTGACAACTTAGTGACATTGAGGGTTCAGGAGAGGTGGTGATGAGGCAAAACTGGGTGTCACTAGTGTTTATGTGGAAACTGATGTTACATTTCCACAAGAAGTTGCTGAGAGGGGAACATGAAGAAAAAATGTTGAGGCCAAGGAGCAGGGGAAAAAAAGACCATTGCAAGTGATGTTCTGGCTACGATTTAATAGATTTAATAGACTAGAATGGAAGCAAGCGACCAATGTTTGCTAGATTGTGACAGATATTCTGTTTCCATTTCTTGAAACGTTTGCAATGAACAGTCATCCCTCTTTGAATTTCTGTTCTTTTTCTACTTCTCCAAGCCATATTCTTGCTATAATATTTCCAATACTTGGCATCCTGCATGTTCCCAGCGTACTTGTCAACCAACTCACTGCTAATGTTAGCATGTTTTGCTTCTCAGCTTTTCTCATGTTCCAACATTCAGAGCCACATAATGTACGGTTACTCATTGTTTCATTTACGCTTAGCATTGCTTTTACCAAAGTATCTACTTCATGTGGATATGGAATACCCAATCAGAAACAGGGTAGGAAGCAACATCCAGAATAGCCTTTAAAATGGGTGTGGGAATCTCTGCTAATGCTGCCCTTTGAACTTGTTTAGCTGAATTATTTCACAGTTCAGATCTAAATTTGAGGAGGTGTAGTTGCAACAAACAGTTTCTCAAGATGTAGGAACCGAAAAGTGAGCCCAATGTGTGATGTCAAATTCTCTTAAAACTTTCCTTATCTGAAATGAGAACGCAAGTCCTAAGCCATATATTAATAACACTTCATAATGCAGCAATCAGCTAATCTCTAAACTCAGAGAACCAAGATGACCTAAATGGCCAATTCCAATGGATGAGATTCATGTTGTACCAAAGGGATACATTACTTCAATAGGCCTGTTTCTGACTGGTCATTCCATATGTCCCAAAGACTGGTGGATTGTATCAAAACAGTACATCCATTCAACTGTTCACAACAAGCAAAGTACTGACTGCACACAGTCACTCTGTGCTTGCAAAACTGAGAAATTAGTGTCCGACCTTAGGCATGAGTTAATGATTGCACAGCACTTACTGAATAATCTTAACTGTGCTCAGAATGACATAAATAACCAATGTAAAATTACCAGTTAGGCTCGTAACGCGGCTCACTGAATCAACTTTGCTTTCATGTGTACCCAATTACAACTTGGCATCAAGAGTTTTAGTTTGGAATTAGTTTAATATCAAACTTGATGGTTTGCACATAGCTATCCCAATGAACTCAGAGCTATCCCAGTGAACTCACAGCTATCCCAGGACACTCATAGCTATCCTTGTAAACTTAGAGCTTTCCCAGTGAACTCAAAGCTATCCCACGGCACACACAGCTATCCCAGTGAACTCAGAGGTATTCCAGTGAATTCAAAGCTACCCCATGAACTCAAAGCTATCCCAGCGAATTCAAAGCTTGAGAAGATGTTGAAACAATTAATCAGTATCTTGGTTAAATAACCTAATGATAAGGAACATCTTAATGAAAGAGTGACTCGGTGAGGTTTAAGGTGATAACCCTACATTAATGGGGAGATGGTGGTATGGTGGAGATGTTAAATTAGATAATAATCCAGAGGTCCAGCTCAGGGAGTACCAATTCAAACCTCACTATGTCAGCTGGTCGAATTTAAATACATTAAATAAAATGTAATAGTAATTATGGCAACTATTTCTGATTGTTGTAAAAACTGCTGGTTTGCTAATCTCTGTTAGGGAAGGAAATCTGATGCCTTACCTGGTCTGGCCTACATGTGACTCCAGAGCCATAGCAGTGTGGCTGACTGTCAACTGTCCTCTGAAATAGCTGTGCAAGCCATTCAGTTGAAGGGCAATAACGCTGGCCTTGTAAAGTTCCATCATCCCATGAAAGAATAAAGAAAATGCGGATTTGTACCACTGATCAAATAGTCAACACAAAGAAAGAAAAGTCCCATGTCATTGTGTTTTTTTATCAACTAACTAAAATTGCATTTAGGAAACTCATTGGATAGCATCACTGAATATCTTTTCTTCACAAGAAAAACGTTATTCTAAGAAACCTAATTGCAACCAGCAAACCTATCAAAATATCGCAGTATTCAATCCACAAGATAACTCATATCCTCCAAAATACAATCAATAAAAGGGCATAATATTGTTTCAAATTTAACTTTAAGCTGAGGGAAAATGATGATTTTTTTCTTTTCTGAATCCCCTGCCGTTAGATTCCTCCTGCTGTAATTGATCCAATCTAATGACTTGTACTCACCAATTCATCACATTGTCTTTTGCCACTTGCTTTTGTTATAGTCTCCAAAGAATGATATTATAATATTGAATGGAAATTGTACTCAATTAATTATTATATGCCATCAGCTATTCTCTTTGGGCAAGGAAATTAGAGTTCCATACCGGCTCGATCAGAAAAGGACACCACTCACCATAGCACTAATAGTCACTACATTGGCTTGTTGTAGGTCCAGAACAATATGTGCAGTGAGGCAGAATGAGCCAGTGATGTTAGTAAGTAGGACATTGCTAAAATGTGTCAGTGATGGAAATGAATGAGGGATCAATGGAAGGAGATGAGATGTACTTTTCTAACTAGTTTTCTTGAATCATATAGGATTTTGATAAATAAAATCTGTAGTCATAATTCATAACAAAATTATTTATTTTAATATTAGGAAATTGATCACTTTTTTTTAAACAAGTGTTCAAAGTGGTATAAAATCCATATATATTCTGCAGTGTGTTAGAACCATAAAACCAATGAAACCTTATAGTGCAGAAGGAGGCCGTATGGCCCATCAAGTCTGCACCTACCTTCCAAAAGAGCATCTCATCCAGGAACCTTCAGCCCAATCCCCCTTACGCCACACATCAACCTTCGCTAACCCACCTAAACTACGTATCTTTAAGATTTAAAGTTTATTTATTAGTGTCACAAACAGGCTTATATTAACACTGCAATGAAGTTACTGTGAAAATCCCCTACTCACCACACTCAAGCACCTTTTCAGGTGCATTGAGGGAGAATTTAGCATGACCAATGCACCTAAACAGCACATCTTTCGGACTATGGAAGGAAACAAACAGACACAGGGAGAATGTCAAACTCTGCGCAGACAGTCACATGAGATCGGAATTGAACTTGGCTCCCTGGCACTGTACCACTGTATCATGAATATATTTTAATCAACAATAATTTGGGATGCTGTCCCCCTGATAATTTTTTTTAGTTTATGGGTGATCAATTCAGATTTTAAAAATTTGCAGTAAGCAGGTTTTAAATTATACAGAAACTACTGAGATTTCATTCTATGTATATACTTAGTTCCCAGCTTTATTTAATTTTTAAAATCAAATTTGAATACTTGTGCCCAATCGGAATACCAAGAAAACTCTCAAAGAACATATTTGTAGAACACAAATTCATAAATTCTGACATAACAGTCAGGATCAAGTTTAGCTATGTGTGATAAAAATGGTAAAACCCCAAGCCCCTGGTTCCTTCCCAGTATCCCCCATCACCGCCACCCCGCCCCAGCTTTAAATTACATCTACTTAATATTTTCTTATTTTGTGGAAAATACATCAAGCAAATTGTTATATTGTCATTTTATCTTTTTTTTAAGAAAAACTTGCTCCATAGCTAAATATTTTTCCTATTGTCTTGAAAGCCTCAGAGGACTAATAACATACCTAGTCCAATAACAAGACCTTCTGTTTGATCTCCACAGTACCAGTTATTGTGTGTATAATCACCAATCACTCATAAGGACTTGAGTAAACGCATTGTGAGTTTGTTTATTAAGACAAGGGACATGAGAACAGTGCACATAAATATGAAGCTTGAAGACATCAAAACTGTACGTGGTGTGTCTATTCAAGGCAAAAATGTAAGTATGATTGGATCACAGGACGTGTTTCCCTACTGGTGATGTCATGCTGCTATCCTTTAAACTAAAATATCATGTGTTGCCTTGGAGAGAATGAGGACTCACTTATGCAAATGGTCTCAAGCACTAAGAACAAGATAGGTAAAATTGCCAAGCTATAATCTTGAATTCCAGCTGAATCCCATGCAAGAACAGAGCAATATAGAGGAGTCACTTGTCTCTATGCATATTACACTGAAGGGTGGCCTAGAGGGCAGGAAAGTGTAGAGGAGTTCAATAATCAGGTATGCAGTCACCTTCTACATCCAG
The DNA here is from genome assembly GCA_024679065.1 of Sphyrna mokarran. NCBI lineage: Eukaryota > Metazoa > Chordata > Chondrichthyes > Carcharhiniformes > Carcharhinidae > Sphyrna > Sphyrna mokarran. Next base: position 22,318,724 of record JAGIQG010000007.1, on the reverse strand, counting down.
GTACCATCCACACTATATTGACCTTGCGGCACCTGCAGTGCAGGCTTTGTTATTTTACGTTATCAGTACAAAAGAATACCACCATGAAAGGCTCTACATCTGCAATAGAACCCAAACTTCAACATGCAGTCATAGTCACCTTCAGCTTATTTGACAACCCGAGATGATTCCTTCATGTTTGGGCACAGAGGAGCTGTCACCATCAGCCATGAAATTGTTCCAGAGGAGAGGCAATGATAGTGTTGCTAGACTATTTATCCAAAAATTCAGCTAATGTTCGAAGGACACAAGTTCAAATCCCACCATGGCAGATGTTGGAATTTGAATTCTTTTTTTTTTAATTGGAATTAAGAATCTACTGATGACCATGAAACTATTGTCGATCATTGGGAAAAAAGCCATCTGGTTCACTAATGTCCTTTAGAAAAGGAAATTTGCTGTCCTTAAATGGCCTGGCCTACATATAACTACATGGTTGACTCTCAATGGCCTTGCCAGAGATGCCCATGTCCTACAAATTAATTTTAAGAAAGCATTGGCGTTCAACATTTCTTAGGTCAGCAGGAGCAGACACTAGTTTAAAATTAACTCTTCACACTCTTGCAAGTATATCAGTTAGCCACAGATATACATGCAAAGTCCTTTGTCACTCCCTACAGCTCACTAGTTAGCTTTACAGCTGCTCTCACTGATATTTATGCTAGGTAAGCAATTATAGAATCATAGAATCCCTACCGTGCAGAAGGAGGCCATTTAGCTCATCTGCACCAATCACAATCCCACTCGGACCCTATTCTCATAACCTCATGCATTTACCCTAATTGCCCATACACTAAGGGTCAACTTATCATGGTCAATCCATCTAACCTGTGCATCTTTGGACTATGGAAGGAAACCGGAGCACCCAGGGGAAACCTGTGCAGACATGGGGAGAATGTGCAAACTTCACACAGGCAATGATCCAAGGATGGAATCTAACCCAGATCCTTGACACCGTGAGGCCATGAAGTAGACATGCCGGCATTGGACAGTAAGAAGTCTCACAACACCAGGTTAAAGTCCAATAGGTTTATTTGGTAGCAAGAGCCACCAACGTTTGGAGCATTGCTCTTTTATCAGGATAAATCTTGTAGATCAGGATCACCTGATGAAGGAGCAGCACTCCAAAAGCTGGTGGCTAAGACTTTAACCTGGTGTCGTGATACCTTGATGTGAGGCAGCACTTTGTCACCATACTGCATTTGTCACCAAGCTATGTCCTGGAAACACAGAGAAGCTTCTGGCATTAAGTGGGAAAAGACATTCACAAAACATTAAACTCATTCACTGCACAATGGAAACAAGATGAATTCATCTTATTGTATTTTGCAGTTGACAAATCCTTCATCCTGCAGGCAAGAAGAACCAACTGTCTGGAAAGTAATTAGCTAACTCTTGCATTACTCTGATTGGGTACCTGCATGATTCATGTGCCTTTGAAATGAAGTTCCATTGCCTTTCATAATATATAAAAGACTGACTATAGGAACTACAAGAGGTCGAGAATGTAGCCCAATCCATCACACAAAACAGCCTCCCATCCATTGACTCTGTCTACACTTCCTGCTGCCTTAGAAAACCAGCTAGCATAATCACGGACCCCACACACTCTGGACATTCTCTCTCCCACCTTCCATTGGAAAATGATACAAAAGTCCAAGGTCCCATATCGACTGACTCAAGAACTTTTTTTCCTGCTGCTGTGAGACTTTTGAATGGACCTACCTTGTATTAAGTTGATCTTTTTCTACACCCTAGCTATGACTACATTCTGCTCTGTTGCACTTCCTTCTCTATGGACGGTATGCTTTGTCTATATAACAGGCAAGAAACAACATTTTTCACTGTATGTTAATACATGTGGCAATAACAAATCAAATCAAAATACGTACAGATTCCCCCATTAGTTGAGACTTTAAAAGTTATGGGCCTCCTACGCCTGCTATCTTTCTGACCTACCTTCTTGTCTAATTACTTTTGTTCAACCCAGCTACACCTACTCATGGCTTTTATATCCATTCACTCCAGCTACCTTTTGTTACACTGTTCATTACTGATACCGCTGTGCTGATAATTTCTGAATCTAATTCATTAGTGTCACCATGCTAGGTCTGAGCTGAGGAGAATGCTTTTTGATTGCGCTGTGACAATGTGGAGTCCTGCATATCTACATCAAGCATATCATAACCAAGGCTTGATGAGTAAAATTGTTTTCTTCATTCAGATTTTGCAAATGATTCACAGGATAGGGTTTTTAACTATGCTGTTAACTATGAGCAAAATGCCTGGTAGTGAGCAGTAACTACACTGCAGCCATTTTTATCCATATCACCTTTTTATTGAAGTTATTAAACAACGGAAGATAAAATCACTTGTCAGCATCTGTATCTGATATCCCCTTCTAAAATTACCAGACAAAAACAAAACTCTGGTAAGTCTCATAAGTCTTCATTTAGACTAAGTATTTCTGGTAGGCAAAATGTGCCTTAATAAAAACATACTGTTGACTGAAGCAGACATTGCCAGAGGTTTTGCCTTGTGGGGCTTACTGAAGGTTTAAAGTACACAGAAGCAGATGGTGTGTGTGTGTGTGTGTGTGTGTGTGTGTGTGTGTAATATACTCCGAAGTTACTTACTTCAGCATATCGGACATGGTTCCTCTTAATAAGGGCTATAACTTCATAACTCCAGGGCAATGTAACTGGAGGTTACCCCAAAGATGCACCAACAAATGACCCCCACACTCCCCAACCTACCCACCCCCCCCCACCATCCGACCCCCAAACGGTTCAATGTAAGGCTTGCACAGCAATTGCCTAGGAAGTGCAAAACTCCTCTGGGCAATTGCCCTGCACATCATATGATTTTAAATCGCAAACTTCAAAATGTTCAGACTTGTGTTACAACAACAATTAAAAGAAAAAGTTTGAAGTCTTCAAATCATTTCTAACTTCTGATTAGCTACTGCACAGACCCCACATCTACCACTTCAAAGGACTCTCTCCATACCCCAAACCTTCAAGAGGCTCCTCCCTACAATCTCCTCCACATAGCTCCCCTCTTTCCAAAAGGGATCCACCCCGTTCCACCCGCTCCTCCAACCTTGCCTTAGGATTTCTACAGCAAAGACCTGCAGCCCTGTGGTGTAGGTACACCACAATGCGGTTAGGAATAGAGTTCCAGGATTTTGAGCCGGCGACAGTGGAAGAACAGTGATACATTTTATATATTTTACAGCAGTTAATGCCAGGAGAAGGATCCCAAGACAAGCTCAAAGCTAGCTCCAAGCGACCCGCTGCACTGCTCAAATCTCTCACAGACTGGGATGGAAGGTTGGGTGAAATAGTACCAAAAAACATTTCAGGTGAGAAACTAGGAATGGAGTGTCAATCCAGGTCTGGTTATGTAATGACTTCAATCAGGTCATTGAGATTGGCCAATTGGAGTATGAACTCACTGATTAAGGACCCAATTGATGGGCCAATTAGGGAGTCTATGTCTTATACTTACCTGGGCATGTCAGTTCCTCTGACACCCACAGAGATAGACTGCTAACAAAGAACAAAGAACAAAGAACAACATAGCATGGGAAACAGGCCCTTCGGCCCAATGAGCCTGCGCCGCCGTCCTAACGTCTTAATGGCATATAGAGACCAATATAGGGACAATTTGTTACCCAATCAGCCTAAGAGCACATTTTTGGGATGTGGGAGGAAACCGGAGCACCCGGAGAAAACCCACGCAACCACGGGGAGAACACGCAAACTCCCGCAGACACAGGCCCAAATCCACGTGTCTGCACAGCAACAGCGATAGTCTCTGAGCTGTCATGTTGCCCATCTGATGGTCCAGTTTAAGCATACACTAACGACATGAAGCACTAGGCCACTCCTGAAGAAACATCCAAGAGCAGCCTTCGCACGACCTGCCGAATGCATGCACCTTGTTGGTCAACAAGATGGACCGAATAGCCTGTGGAAACAAATAAAATATTTAAACAGTCTTCCTATATCCCTCTATCTGCAGACCGCTCATGTGGCTGTCCAAGAGACCATTAAACAACCCTAGCGTGCCTGCTCCCACCACCTTACTCGGCAGTGCATTCCACACCCCCACTACCCTTTGTGTGAAAAAATGCCCTCTAATATTCGTCTTATACAGAGCCCCCTTCACCCTAAGGCCGTGACCCCTCGTTCTATCCATTTCTAATGGTGGAAAAAGCTTACCACCATTTACTCTATCTATAACCCTTATAATCTTATATACCTCTAATAGATCCCCTCTCAGCCGACGTCTTTCAAGGGAAAACAACCCCAGTGTGTTCAATCTTTCCTCGTAAGACAGCCCTTCCATTCCAGGCAGCATCCTGGTAAATCTCCTCTGCACTCTCTCCAAGGCCTCCACATCCTTCCGGTAGTACAGTGACCAGAACTGGACGCAGTACTCCAAGTGAGGCCTAACCAACGTTCTATACACTTGCAACATCAGACTCCTACTCTTGTATTCTATATCCCTTCCTATGAAGGCTAACATACAATACGCTTTCTTTATCACTTCCTCCACCTGTACTGACACCTTCAGAAACTTGTGAACCTGCACCCCCAAGTCTCTCTGCGTCTCTATACTCCGGATAGTTTTACCTTTTATCCTATAACTCCCCTCTACATTATTCCGGCAATGCTGACTGTGTCCTGTTGTTAGAGTTTGAAAATAAAGGGATTTTGGTGAAGAGACTTCTATCTCCCAAGACTTATGACAGTTAGTACTTCGCGCAAGTTCAGGTTCGTTATGTATTTGAACCGCAGTTGGACTCAGTGCAGATTCACTGATCGAGACCAGTAACAATAGTGGATCTCTTTACTATTTAGACCCTTGTCAGACCCCACTTGGAGTACTGTGCACAGTTCTGGTCGCCTCACTACAAGAAGAATGTGGAAGGTATTAAAAAGGTGCAGAGGAGATTTACAAGGATGTTATCTGGATTGGGTGGCATGCCTTATGAAGATTGATTGAGGGAACTAGGTGTTTTCTCCCTGGAAAGACGAAGGATGAGAGGCGACCTGATAGAGGTTTATAAGATGTTGAGAGGTATAGATAGGCTGGATTCTCAGAGGCTATTTCCCAAGGCTGAAATGGTTACTACGAGAGAATACAGGTTTAAGGTGCTAGGGAGTAGGTACAGAGGAGATGTCAGGGGTAAGTTTTTCACTCACTTGGTGGTGAGTGCATGGGTTTTTTTTTAAAGAGTCTTCTGGTTGAGTACATGGGATTTAAAGGGATTGAGGGATACAGAAAGGCCTGGTAGGTAGGAATATGATTGGCGCAACTTGTGAGTCGAAGAGCTTGTTTGTGCTGTAGTGTCCTGCGTTCAAACCTGAGAACATTTCAAACTCATTTGTTTTACTGACTTTGAAGCACCTTTTTTAAAAAAGTTTATTTATTAGTCACAAGAAAGGATTACATTAACACTGCAATGAAGTTACGGTGAATTTCCCTGAGTCATCACAGTCCAATGCCTGTTCGGGTACACTGAAGGAGAATTAAGCATGGCAATGCACTTAACCAGCACTTATTCCAGAATATGAGAGGAAACCGGAACACCCGGAGGAAACCCACACAGACACAGGAAAAACGTGCAAACTCCATACAGACAGTAAGCCAAGCCAGGGATCGAACCCCGGTCCCTGGGCTGTGAGGCAGCAGAGCTATCCAGTATACTATCCTCACAGGTACAGATGTTTATAACATTATCCAGAATTCAAAAGTGAGAATGTTCATTTTTTTCAGCTTCAGGAAGGGAAGGGGCTAATTCTTTGCTGACATCTTACATAGACACAAGGGTAGACCATTCAGCCCTTCAAGCCTCATCTGCCACCATTATATTCATGGATGTTCATCAAATTGAATACCTTGATCCCGCCTTCCCCCCATATCCTTTGATTTCTTTAGTCCTCTTCATCTTCTTGAAATCACACATTTTGGTGTCAACTACTTTTTTTGGTAGTAAATTCCATAGATTCACCAGTCTTTTGGGAGAAGAAATTTCTCCTCATCTCAGTTGTTAAAGGTTTACCCCTTATCCTCAAACTTTGAACCTTGGTTCTGGACTCCCCCACTATTGCGAACGTTCTTTCTGAAGCCACCCTGTTTAATCCTGTTAGAATTTAATAAGCTTCTATGAGATCCTCCCTTTCTAAACTCCAATGAATATAAACCTAGAAACTTTGTCTCTCCTTGAATGACAGACATGCCATCCCAGGAATCAGCCAGATAAACCTTCGCTGAACTCCCTCTGTAGCGAGGACATTTTTCCTCAAATAAGGACTCTAAAACTGCACACAATACTCATGGTGTAGCCTCACCAATACCCTATACAATGACAGTAAGACATCACTATTTCTATATTCAAATTCTCTCGCTTTAAAGGCCAACACATTATTTGCCCTCTTTATTGCCTGCTGCACTGGCAAAGTGACTTTCAATGGATGATGCATGAAGAACCATGGTCTTGTTGAGTATTTCTCAATTTACTCCCATACAAATAATAATCAAATAATAAAATTTGCCTTTTTCCTTCTATTTTTGATATTAAAACAGATAATCTCATGTTTATCCTCATTATACTGCATTTGCCATGCATATGCCAACTCACTAGCTGTGCAAATTATACTGAAGCATCTCTGCATCCTCCTCACAGCTCACCCTTGCACCCAACACTGTATAGAACATAGAACATAGAACACTACAGCACAAACAGGCCTTTCGGCTCACAAGTTGTGCCGAACACATCAAAACCTACCCAGCCATAGACCTATCTATAACCCCCAATCCCATTGGATCCCATATACTCATCCAGAAGTCTTTTAAAAGACCCCAGCGAGTTCGCCTCGACCACCACCGACGGCAGCCGATTCCATTCACTCACCACCCTCTGAGTGAAAAACTTTCCCCAGCATCCCCTCTGTACTTGCTTCCCTGCACCTTAAATCTGTGCCCTCTCGTCGCGACCATTTCAGCCCTGGGAAATAGTCTCTGAGAGTCCACTCTATCTATTCCTCTCAACATCTTGTAAACCTCTATCAGGTCGCCTCTCAACCTTCGTCTCTCCAGGGAGAACAGTCCCAGCTCCCTCAACCTGTCTTCATAAGGCATGCCTCCCAATCCAGGCAACATCCTTGTAAATCTCCTCTGCACCCTTTCAATAGCTTCCACGTCCTTCCTATAGTGAGGCGACCAGAACTGCGCACAGTACTCCAAGTGTGGTCTGACAAGGGTCCTATAAAGCTGCAGCATTACCTCCTGACTCCTGAACTCAATCCCTCGATGAATGAAGGCCAGTACACCGTAAGCTTTCTTAACCACATCCTCCACCTGGGAGGCCGATTTGAGAGTCTTATGGACCCGGACCCCAAGATCCCTCTGCTCTGCCACACAGCTAAGACTCCTACCTTTGATAGTGTACTCATTCATCCCGTTGGATCTGCCAAAATGGACAACACATTTATCCGCGTTGAAGTCCATCTGCCACTTCTCCGCCCAGTCTTGCATCCTGTCGATGTCATGCTGCAACTTTTGACATCCCTCCAGACCATCCACAACACCACCGACCTTCGTGTCATCGGCGAACTTACTCACCCATCCCTCCACTTCCTCATCCAGGTCATTTATGAAAATGACAAACAGCAAGGGTCCTAGAACAGATCCCTGGGGCACTCCACTGGTGACCGACCTCCATGCAGAAAAAGAGCCATCCACAACCACCCTCTGCCTTCTGCAGGCAAGCCAGTTCTGGATCCACAAGGCCAAAGCCCCTTGGATCCCATGCCCTCTCACCTTCTCAAGAAGTCTTGCATGGGGGACCTTGTCAAATGCCTTGCTGAAGTCCATGTACACCACATCCACTGCTCTTCCTTCGTCAATGTGTTCAGTCACATTTTCGAAGAACTCAATTAAGCTTGTAAGGCACGACCTGCCTTTTACAAAACCATGTTGACTATTTCTAATCAACCTAAACTTCTCCAAATGCTCGTAAATCTTGTCCCTCAGAAGCCTCTCCATCAGCTTACCAACCACTGATGTCAGACTCACCGGTCGGTAATTTCCAGGACTATCCCTGTTCCCTTTCTTGAAAATAGGGACCACATCCGCAATCCTCCAATCCTCCGGAACCTCTCCCTTCTCCATCGACGACGCAAAGATCATCGCCAGGGGCTCTGCAATGACATCCCTCACCTCCCACAATAACCTGGGGTACATCCCATCTGGTCCCGGAGACTTGTCTATCTTGATAGCATTTAAAAGTTCTAACACATCCGCTTCCTTAATATCTACATACTCAATCTTTTCAGTCTGCCGCAAACTTGTAGTGCATCCTCCCAGATCACTTTCCACCGTGAATACTGAGGCAAAGTACTCATTAAGCACCTCTGCCATTTCTTCCGGTTCCATACAGACTTTTCCCCCTTCACCTTTTATAGGTCCTATCCCTTCTCTTCTCATCCTTTTACTTTTCACATATTTGTAGAAGGCCTTGGGATTCTCCTTAATCCTATCAGCCAAGGCCTTCTCATGACCCCTTCTGGCTCTCCTAATTTTAAGCTCTCCTTTTTAAGCTCTCTTCTATAAGCCTTATACTTCTCTAGATCCCCAACATCTCCTAGCTCTTTGAAACTTTTATACACCTTTCTTTGCTTCCTGACTATGTTCACCACAGCCTTCGTGCACCACGGTTCCCGCGTCCTACCAAAACCTCCTTGTCTCACCGGAACGTTGTCGTGCAAAGCTCCAGACAAGCATTCCTTGAATATCTGCCACCTTCCTTCTGTGCTTTTCCCCAAGAACACCTCCTTCCAGTTTATTCGCCCCAACATCTGCCTGATGTCTCCATATTTCCCCTTATTCCAGACAAACACCTTCCTAGCCTGCCTGATCCTATCGTTTTCCAATGCAAGGGTGAAGGAGATAGAATTATGATCTCCATCCCCAAGATGCTCTCCTACCGAGAGATCCATCACCTGTCCCGGTTCATTAGCTAGTACCAGGTCCAGTACAGCCTCTCCTCTTGTAGGCTTGTCCACGTGCTGTGTCAGGAAACCCTCCTGAACACACCTAACAAACTCCTCCCCATCCAAACCCCTTGCCGTTGGGATATTCCAGTCGATGTTCAGGAAATTGAAGTCTCCCATCACAACAACTCTGTTATTTCTACATCTCTCCAGTATCTGTTTCCCTATCTGCACCTCAACTTCCCTGTCACTATTGGGCGGCCTATAGAATACACCCAGCAACGTCACCGACCCTTTGCTATTCCTAACTTCCACCCACAGAGACTCCGTAGACATTCCCTCTTCGGTATCCACCTTCTCTGCAGCCATGACACTGTCCCTGATAAACAGTGCCACTCCACCACCTCTTTTGCCTCCCTCCCTGTCCTTCCCGAAGGATCTGAATCCCGGGACCTGTAGTACCCAGTCCCGTCCCTGAGACATCCAAGTCTCTGTAATGGCCACCACATCACAATCCCAAGCAGCAATCCACGCCCTAAGTTCATCCACCTTATTTACTACACTCCTGGCATTAAAATAGACACAGCTCAGTCCCTCAGACTGGACAGTTCCCTTCTCCCCCACTCGTCTAACCTGCCTCTCATCCTGCCTAGGGTCCTTCCCTACCTGGGAGCTAACTTCCTTGCTCCCAGTCTCCACATCACTATTCCCTCCCCCTAACCTTTCTAGTTTAAAGTCCTCCCAGTAGCCTAGCCAGTATCATCTACAAATTTGGAGATAATACATGTAGTCCCCTCTTCCAAATCATTAATATATAATGTGAACAGTTGGGGTCCTGTCCTAGATCTCTGTGGTACCCCACTATTCACTGTCTGCCGATCGTACTAAGGCCCATTTATTCCATCTGTTTACACCCTGTCTGTGAATCAGTTTTCTATCCATCTCAAGACATTACCTGCAATCCCATGTGGCTTTAACTTTACATAATAGTCTGATATGTGAAACCTTGTCAAAAGCCTTCTGAAAGTCTAAATAAACGTCTACTGGTTCTTCCTGGTCAATTCTACTAGTTACATCCTCAAAGAATTCTAATAGATTTGTAAAGCACTATTTCCCTTTCATAAACCTTCACTGTCTTTGTCTTATTATACCAGTACTTTCCATAGGCTATGCAATGAAATCCTTAATAATGGATTCCAGCAACTTCCCCAGTACCGATGTCAGGCTCATTGATCTATAATTCCCTATTTTCTCTCTCCCCACCTTTTCGAATAATGGACTTACATTAGCTACCCTCCAATTTTTAGGAACAGTCCAGAGTCAAAAGAATTTTGGAAAACGGCAGCCAAAGGATCTACTATTTTCAGCGGCACTTCCTTAAGTATTCTGGGATGCTGGAGATTTATCCATCCTTCAATTTCCCCAAAACTATTTCTCCACTCATACTCATTTGCTTCAGCTCCTCACTAAAATTTGCATTTCTCAAAAATTGAAGCAAAGTACAAATTTAACTCCTCAGTCATTTCTTTATTATGAATTCCTCTGTTTCTGACTCTAAGGTGTGTATATTTGTTCTTGTCAATCTTTTTCTCTATATTTGATGAGTGTATTCCTTTCTTGCCATATGATTTTTGTAGAGTCACAGGTGGACAGAATGGTGAAGAAGGCATTCAGGATGCTTGGTTTCATTGGTCAAAACATTGAACACAGAAGTTGGGACATCTTGTTGAAGTTGTACGAGACATTGGTAAGGCCACACTTGGAAGACTGTGCACAGTTCTGGTCACCCTATTATAGAAAGGATGCTATTAAATGAGAAAGAGTACAGAAAAGATTCACTAGGATGTTACCAGATCATTTGAGTTATAATTTGAGGCTAGATAAACTGGGCCTTTATATCTTGGAGCATAGGAGGCTTAGAGATGATCTTATAGAGATCTATTAACTAATAAAGAGCATAGATAAAGTGGATAGTCAACATCTTTTCCCAAAGGTAGGGGAGACTATAAACTAGAGGACATAGACATAAAGTGAGAGGGGAGAGGTAAAAAGGGTCCAGAGGGACAATTGTGGCCTTTCAGACTCGATGGGCTGAATGGCCTCCTTCTGCAATGTACACTGAGGGTGGTGAGTACCTGGATGAGCTGTCAGAGTTAGTTGTAGAGGGTACAATTTTGTCTTTTAAAAGGTATTCAGACGTTACATGGATATGTAATAGACATAAGATGGATATGGAGGGATATAGGCCAAACGTAGGCAATTAGAGCTAGTTTAGTGGTAAAAACTGGGCGATATGGATACGTTGGGCTGAAGGGCCTTTTTCCATGCTGTAAACCTCTAAGACTCTATGACTCTATCAATAGGAGATGATCAGCTATCAAAACAAAAAGTGCCTGTTCCACCTTGTGCCCTTCTCTGCCCATTCACTGTGACTCATGTTGTCTCTTCAACAGAATATTTAAAATTCAAAAGGCTATAGACATATCTGGTTGAGTGGACAGACAGATGGCAGAAGTGTAAGATGACGCACTTTGATAGGAAGAACATGGAGAGGCAATATAAAATAAGGGACAAAGTTCTTAAGGGGATGCAAGAGCAGCAGGACCTGTGTGTATATATGCATGGATCATTGAAGGTGACAAGACAGGTGGAGAGAGCAGTTAATAAAGCGTAAGAGTATTCTGGGCTTTATTAATAAGAACATAGAGTAAATGAACAAGTACATTATGCTGAACTTATACTAGCTAGGCCTCAACTGGAATATTGTGTACAGTTCTGAGTGCCAGATTATAGGAAGGATGTGACCACGTTGAAAAAGTACTGAAGATATTTGCAAGAATGGTTTCAGGGATGAGAAATTTCAATTATCAATCAATCATAGCATCCTACATTGCAGAAGGAGGCCATTCAGCCCATCGAGTCTGAAAGGCCACAATCCCACCTAGGCCCTGACCCCATAAACCCATGTATTTACCCCAACTAGTCCCAGTGACACTCAGATGCAATGTAGCATGGCTAATCCACCTAACTCTCACATCTTGGGACTACGAGGATAGATTGGAAGAGGGTGAGATTGTTCTCCTTGGAGAGAAGAAGGCTGAGAGGAGATTTGATAGAGAGGTTCAAAATCCTGAAGTGGCTGAACAGTCGATAAGGAGAAACTGTTCCTGTTCATAAAAGGATCAAGAACAAGAGGACGCAGATTTAAGGTGATTTGCAAAAGAAGCAAATGTGAAAATAAAGCATTTTCACATTGATCTGCTATGCAAAGTTGCATGTTTGGGCTCCAAGCAAATGTCCTGAAGTGTCGAATAAGGTCTTCACTTCCCTCTGACATGATTTGATTTATCAGCCACATACTAGGATCACAGAGGCCACATCATTTCACCATACACTCAATTTCTACTTCCAAATTGGTTGGAGCTACTGTTATTTGGTACCAGTTATCTGCTGTGTCTTTGTAATCTCCGCAACATTTTTGCCCCCGTATGTGCAGTTACTTACCCTTAGGTGTTCTCATCCTTTAAATTTTCATAACATCCCTATGTTCCTCAAACCTTCACCCATCCCTGTCCATTTGCTCTAACTAGGCCTCATCTTGAATAATCCATTGGAACCTGCCCTGGGAAATCCCAGCCAGGTGACACTACACACTTCCTGGTTTAGAACAACACCTGAAGAATTGAATCATAAAATCCCTATAGCACAGAAGGAGGCCATTCATCCCATCAAATCTGTACCGACTCTCTGATAGAGCATCTTGCACAGGCCTGCCCACCGTCCCCCCACCCCTCAGCCCTATACCGGCAACTTCACACATTTACCCTGCCCAATCACCATAACATCTTGGGACAGTAAGGGGCAATTTAGTATGGCCAATCCAGCTAACATCCTCAAACTATTTATCACCCTACTGCTCCCCCACCCACCTAACCCTACATCCACCCCACCATCCCTCCACCCCAGTCCACACCCAGTCACTTATTTAGTGCTAATAATTAATGGTTACTCTGAGGTTGTTGTGCTTGGAATACATCCGCTAGCAATGCATTTTCAAAGATTTGAATGCATAATTTCTACAATTTTCTGATAGAAATCATTTCTTGGACTTTTGACTAAGAACCCACGTCAGATCAAGCACAAGATGGGGTCCAATGTCTTGTCTTGTCAGTTTAGATCTCTTTTGATCTCTTGAATTGAATTCAATTGGATTTTGAATTTGGTTTTTGAAGCAAGCCAGGAATGGATTTGGGTTTGCCTGGTCCACTCTGAGCATTGGCATTGTAACTTTAAGACTGGAGTTAAAATAAAAATTATTAAAAAAGTATCCTTCTATATTTTAGACATGCATTACTATCCAGTAACAATACAAATATAAAATTACACCAGTACATTTCTTTTTCCTGCAATTGGAAAGGTTAGTAAACATTGGCAGATGTAAATAAAGGTCAATAGAGTCAAGCTGGTTCATTTGGAGAAGGCCACAGGTACTTTGTCTTTTCAAAGCTGTTTGCTTACCTCCTTCAGGCAAATGTGATCCTTCAGATCACATCTTGCTATTTTTCACTGAAGACAGCTGATGTTGCTGACCTTACTGGAGCGGCACAGGGCGACTAAACAGAACCTGACAGCTCAAAACAGAAAGAAAAGATTTTAATTTTACACCACTTCTTGCATATCTCAAAACCGTCTCCAAGAAGTTTATATCTTATGAGCTATTTTAAAGTTCAGCGGCCATTCCTATCCAGATGATGCCTGTCACTTTGAGCACCGCGGTGAACGTGACAAACAACAAGGAAATAAATCATAGAATTCCTCTCGCGCAGAAGGAGGCCATTCGACCCATCCAATCTGCATCAACCACAATTCCACCCTATTCCAGTAGCCCCCATGCATTTACCCAACCACTCCCAGATAGAAAGAATTAGCTCTGCTCCCATCATAAATGATCTCTAAGCAGTTGACTTTTGAGTGTGCGGGCTGACAACTCACTTTTCAGTCACAGATAGCGGGGATTTTGGTGGTCTGTGAAATCCAGGGTGACATTGGCCTGAATAGGAACCAAAATTCTAGTCTGCAAATGGCTTCCCTTGACGTTCTGACACTAACCTTCTGATACATTGACCATGAAGGCTCTTGCTCGCCCAATGGGAAATGGCCGGAGAGGCTTTTTAGGCCTGTAGCTTTACTTGGACTGGCACTGTAGGTCCTAAATGAAGCCTATCTGACTGTAAGCCCCAGGGAGCAGCCTTTTCTTTTGGTACACAATAAAGGATGTTGGTCATGGAAACTGTTATGTATCTGAATTACTCCACTGGCGACAAGTAGAAAAGTTTTACTTGGGACTGAAACGGGCCCTGAGGAGGTAGCTGCTTCATTAACTCTGTGATGTTCCCTCTAAAAAAGAAGGTTCCTAATTTGGATTACAGTGCCTGACCAAAACCCCTCTCCAATGGGCTTCTACCTGAGCACTAAGTACTGAAAAGGATATCCTTGCAGTAGGGATGCTGGAAGAGACACTGGCCCAAGGGAGGAGGAATGTTATGATGACCATGGAGCATCATCATTAGATCTACCTGTGGGCTTCGTGGAGTACAAGGTGCCCAATAAACGATCAGAGGAGAAACAGCCAGCGGGAGATTTTAAACCTGTAACTTTACCCAGACCAGAATTGTAAGATCCGAGGTGAAGACTACTTGACTGTACACTGCCTTTTCCTTGGATGTACAATAAAGGGTTTTGGTGACAGAAACTGCTGAGTGGCTGAAATACCACATTTCCTTCAAAACTTTGATAAATAGGAACAAGGGGACCAAAACAAAATACAAATTGCCAGAGTTTTCATGAGTTGATGTGAGGTCTAAAATTCTCAAAACTAATGAGTGGAGTTGAAGGCTCAAACAAATCACAACAATATTGACGACATGGCAGCAAAGTAGTTCACATTGCTGTCTCACAGTGCCAGGTACCCGGGTTTGATTCCTGCTTGGGTCGCTATCTGTGTGAAGTTTGCACATTCTCCTCATATCTGCATGGGTTTCCTCCGGTTTCCCCTCAGTCCAAAGATGTGCATGTTAGATGGATTGGCCATACAAAATTGACCCTAGTGTCAGGTGGACTAGCTGGGGGGAATGCTTGGGGTTAGGGGGATAAGGCTTGTGTGGAATTGTGGCCAGTGCAGACTTGATGGACTGAGTGACCTCCCCCTTCTCCACGGGCCTATGGTTCTATGAAAAAAGGGGACTTAAATTTTGTGTACAGGATACTGATGGAATTTTGTTGGCTGATCGTTTATCTGCAGAATGAACAGGCCATGTAAATAAGTTTAAAGCCTTCTCTTCTGGGCTCTGAGTTTCCCAGGGAAAGTATAGATCATCCATTGCCCAGGTTTCTCCCACTCCTGCTCACGAGACTTTAATAAATCATGCTCCCGTCTCCTCCAACCCTCCCCACCCCCGCACCCGCCAACCCACCCCGCTGTCTCACTTAGCAAATTTACCAAATTCCAGAGAGTTGCCTTGGCTCTAGTTAAAATCCCTTTGATCCATTGATATAATAAGAATGCTTTCAGTGAGCACCTCATTCACCGATAGAACCCAAGAGGTTACAATCAGAGTCAGTGGGAAAGAATCAACTTTCATGCGGGGAAATAACCTGCTCATTTTTACCTGCCTATCTGCTAAGTTTGTATTAGGGAGGCAGGATAAAAATCACCTCCATTGGTAGCACAGTTATCAATTTACATGGCAGCTACATAAATCTCATCAGGAAAAAGTCCACCCACAGCTAACCCTGATACATAGATACATCCTGGAAACTTCATTTCTGCCAACACGGGATTCACCTTGTATGTGCAAACTCTGCATGGCTTATTTCAATAAATGCTTTAATTTCTATTTTAATGTACTAATAACTGAACAACTTTTTAAAATGTCAAATCGATATCCCCCTGCACCCCCTACTGTTTTGATCGCAAATTGCAATTTTAGAAAACAATGTAATCTGTGGTGATGTCTATTGGTAATTCAACAATTTATCTTTGCATGTTGGTGGCGGTGTTACTCAGGGGATTTGAGTTGCTGTGGTAACATGCACTTTTACATGCATGTTGTAGCCTGCAGTTATGGGTAGTGATCATAAAAACCCCAATGGTCTTTCCATCAATTGGCTGACTATGAATTGCTCCCGCTTTTATACCTGCCTTTGCCACATGTTGGAAGGATTTTCAGGTTGGTACTCAACTTGTTTGGTCACATAATGGACACACATTCCTTGGCCATCAGGTCTTGCATTGGGACTGGGACATAAATTTCGTCACTCAGAGCTGTGAAATTATAAACCACTGATATGCTCTTAACCACGTGGCATCCTGACATCTTCATAGAATCATAGAATTACTACAGTGCAGAAAGAGGTTCTTCAGCCCATTGAGTCCGCACTGAACACAATCCCACCCAGGCCCTACTCCCATATCCTTTCATATTTCACCCGCTAATCCCTCTGACCTACATTTCCCAGGACACTAAGGGGCAATTTTTTAGCATGGCCAATCAACCTAATTCACACATCTTTGGACTGTGGGAGGAAACCAGAGTACCCAAAGGAAACCCACGCACACACGAGGAGAATGTGCAAACTCCACACAGACAGTGACCCGAGCCAGGAATCAAACCCAAGTCCCTGGAGCTGTGAAGCAGCAGTGCTAACCACTGCGCCACTGTGCCGCCCCAATTTGTCAGGTGATGGTTTGTGCTATGGTATTCAAGCCTGTATTAAAATTCACCTGGTGTGGCTCAGGAGCCCTAGTCTGGCATGGCCGTCTCTGCTGCATTTGCTACAAAGAAAGACAGAGGTCTGAGAAGGTAAATGAATCATCAGTCACGTTTCCTTTGGGATGTCTTCTTGGGCAGATGAGATTCTCATTTCTGATCACCTCTTTCAATACCCTTCCAGTTAGCCTCCAAAGATCACAGCCAACAGTGATTGTCTCCCAGTTGTCAGTGTCACAGAATAATAGAAGCAAATGTCCCCTATTTTCATTCTCATTGTATCCCTTTCTGCCTGGTTTAGCTTTTGGTAAAGCTATCCAATTAATCCCACTTTTTCCCCATGAACCATAGGATCAGAAGGAGGTCATTCAGCCCATCGAGTCCACTCAGCGATTCATTGAGACCATGACTCATAATCCTTAACTTCCCCTTCCTGCTTTATCCCCATAACCCTTAATTTCCTTACTGATTTAAAATCCGTCTATCTCAGCTTTGTACATACTTAATGATCTAACATCTACTGCTCTCTGCAGTAAAGAATTCCACAAATTTGCAACACTCAAGAGAAGAAATTGCTCCTCATCTCTATCTTAAATGAGTGACTCCTTACTCCAAGATTACACCCTCTGGTCGTAGACTCTCCCACCAGGGGAAACAGCCTCTCAGCATCCACCCTGTCAAGGCCCCTGAGAATCCCACGTTTCTCAATAAGGTTATCTCTCATGCTTCTAAACTCTAATGAATACAGGCCCAACCTACTCAATCTCTCCTCAAAAGTAAGTTCCTCCATTCCCAGGCATCAACATTGTGAACCTTCTCTGGACTGCTCCAAAATCAGCATATATTTCCTCAGACAAGGGGACCAAAACTATATACAGTATTCCAGATGTAGCCTAACTAGCGCCGTGTCTAACAAATGCTTAGCTTTAATAAAACTTCTCTTTTTGTACTCATTTTACTTTGAAATAAAGGCCAACATTCCATTTGACTTCCCTATTCAAAGAATAGCATCATAGGATCCTACAGAGCAGAAGGAGGCCATTCGGTCCATTGACTTCTCTAATCGAGTGCCTTTCCAGGCTCTTTCTCCCACTTTATAACTCCACACAGTTACCAAAGCTAAACCATCTAACCTACACATCTTGGGACACTAAAGGACATTTCACCTAACCTGCACATCATTGAATTGTGGGAGAAAACCAGATCACTCAGAAAAAACCCACGCAGACATGGGAAGAATGTGCAAACTTCACACAGACAATTACCCAAGGCTGGAATTGAACTCGGGTCCCTGGCACTGTGAGATAGAACTGCTAATCACTATGCAAATGTGCTACTAAACTTTCATCCTAGCTTTTTGTAATTTATGCACGAGGATCCCTAAGTAACATTCTCACTACATAAATGCCAGGCAATGACCACCATCTATCAGAGACAATGTAGCCAACAACCCTTGACATTCAATGATGTTACCATCACTGAATTCCCTACTGTCAGGTTACCATTGACCAGAAGCTCAACTGGACTTGCCACATGAACAATGTCTACAAGAACAGGTCAGAAGCTTGGAACACTGCAGCGATTAACTTACCTCCTAACTCCCCAAAGCCTATCCCCCATCTACAAGGCACAAGTTAGGAATGTGATGGAATTCTCTCCACTTGCCTGGATGGATGCGGCTCCAACAATACTCAAGAAGCTCGACACCATCCAGGACAAAGCTACCCATTTGATTAGCACCACTTCTAAAAACATCCACTCCCTCACCACTAATGTTAAGTACAGCAGTGTGTACTAACTACAAGATGCACTGCAGCAATTCACCAAAGATCCTTAGAAAGCATCTTCCAAATCCACTTCCATCTAGAAAGATAAGAGGAGCAAATAAATGGGAAGACCCTGACTTGTATGTTCCCCTCCAAGCTATTCATTGTCCTGACTTGCAAATATATCACTGTTTCTTCAGAGTCACTGGGTTAAAATCCTGGAATTCCCTCCCTAATTGCATTGTGGGGTTAACACACAGCACATGGACTGCTGCAATTCAAGAAGGCAGCCCACCACAACCTTCTCAAAAGCAACCAGGGAGGGCAATAAGTGCTGGTCAGAGAGCAAGCAGCCTCTGGGCTGCAGCCTTCTGCAATCTTTCTCTTAGAATTTAAATAATATTCAGTTCCTTAATTCTTCCGACCTAATTGCATTACTTCACGTTTTCCTACATTATCTTCTATTCAGGTACACTGAGGAAGAATTTAGCATGGCCAATGCACCTAACGAACATGTCTTTCGGACTGTGGGAGGAAACTACAGCATCCAGAGGAAACCCACGCAGATACAGGGAGAACATGCAGACTCCACATGGACAGTGATCCAAGCTGGGAATCGAACCCCATGTCTCTGGCACAGTGAGGTAGCAGTGCTAACCACTGTGCCACTATGCCACAGGTGATTGTTCCACTTCTTACGACTATGCCCCATCCAAGGGTTGCTATTGGGAAAGTAGGTAGCTTCTTATTAATACTTTTGCTTGAATAATCTGCCCCTGACTTCATACTCAAGAGTGATGAATAATTACTTGGGCAATGTATCAAAAGGCTAAGAGTACCTCTTCTAGCTTCAATCATCACTTTCATGTGAGGAAGGAAAGAAAACGAAACAATTGGAATCAGAAAAGATAATGTGCATAATGTACCATTCTATCCAAATCTAGATAGCAGAATGAAATGGAAGTGTCTGAAAAGGAGAAAACCCATAGCAAGTGGAACAAAATAGCATTAGCCTCGCAGCAGTGTGCACAAAGAACAATGTGATGAAAGATTTTGAAGAGCCTCTTTACTCGAGCAATAAAGAAAAATAATTACCCAGCTATTTGTTTCTGTGGGACAGCGCAGAGAACTGGGGAGACAATGACTACTGTAACAGGATGCAAAGTGCAACTCCAATTTATTATAAAAATGAAGGATTTTCTTGTTAGAAAGGGGAATTTTAACCCTCAGATTGGAAGCTGGTATTCCAAGGAAGTTCATTCAGATTTGATCTGATTTGATTTATTATTGTCACATCTATTAACATATAGTGAAAAGTATTGCTTCTTGCGCCCTGTATAGACAAAGTATACTGTTCATAGAGAAGGAAAAGAGAGGGTGCAGAATGTAGTGTTACAGTCATAGCTAGGGTGTAGAGAAAGATCAACTTAATGCAAGGTAGGTAGTTTCAAAAGTCTGACAGCAGCAGGGAAGAAGCAGTTCTTGTGTTGGCTGGTACATGACCTCAGACTTCTATATCTTTTTCCCAAAGGAAGAAGGTGGAAGAGAGAATGTCCAGGGTGTGTGGGATTCTTAATTATGCTGGCTGCTTTGCTGAGGCAGCAGGAAGTGTAAACAGAGTTAATGGATGGGAGGCTGGTTTGCGTGATAAGTTGGGCTACATTCACAACCTTTCGTAGTTCCTTGCGGTTTTAGGCAGAGCAGGAACCATACTTAGTTATGATACATAGTAAGAATCTCACAATACTGGGTTAAAGTCCAACATGTTTATTTGGTAGCAAGAGCTCTAGCTTTCAGAGCGCTTGCTGTCCCTTTATCGGATGAGTCTGTGTAGAGACTCAGGATGCCATGAAGATGTCATGAGAACAGGCAGCAAGAGCTCTGAAAGGTAGTGTTTTTGCTACCAAATAAACCTGTTGGACTTTAACCTGGTGTTATGAGACTTCCTACTATGTTTATCTTTGTCCAACACTGGCATCTCCATAGCTGTGATACAAGCAGAAAGAATGCTTCCTATGGTGCATCTGTAAAAGTGGCTGACATACCTAATTTCCTTAGATAAAGGCATAGTAAAAAGTCTCACAACATCAGGTTAAAGTCCAAGCAGTTTATTTGAAAATAAACCTACAGGCTTTCAGAAACACTGTTCCTACGTCAGGTGTGTAGAAGGCTCTACACCTCGTGTTGTGAGACTTTTTACTGTGTTTACCCTAGTCCAATGCCGGCATCTCCACATCATGACCACATTTAATACCCCAGTGGACAGCCAGAAACTGTACAAAGAACAGTACAGCACAGGAACAGTGTCTACGGCTCTCCAAGCATGTGCCAACCATGATCTCTGCCTAAACTAAAACTGCACACACTTACAAAGTCCTTATCCTTCCATTCCCATCTTATTCATGTATTTGTCTAGATGATCCTTGAATGCTGCTACTATATCTGCTCCTGCCCCGAGCAGTGCATTCCAGACATACGCCATCTTCTGTTTAAAAAACATGCCTAGCATATCTCCTCGAAACTTTATTGGTGTGCATAGAGGCAGTCCACCAGCTTTGTGTTGAAGATGTTCTGGGGCCCCAAAAGTCAACAATCAGTTCTGAGCTAAGTGATGACATCCCTATTTATATATAATTATGAAGTTCCTACCTGCGTATGTAGGCTTATTTAAAGAGGTTCATGGTAAAATGCTCTGAAGGGCTTACAGGTCATACCTTGGTGTAAAGGAATACATCTGTCAGTCCTTGGGCATCAAGCCTCCTCGTGATCAATGTTGGAATACTGTCCTTTTTTTTCCTCCAACTGCTCCAATAGTTACAGCTAGGAATTCTGCCCCCCCGCCTCCCCAGCCTCACTCCCATTATCTGTGATTTTGAGGGAAAGCAAGCAGATATTAGGCAGAATGGCACAGGACTCGGTGGTATGGTGGCACAATGGTTAACACTGCTGCTTCACATCACCAGGACCTGAGTTCGATTTCTGGTTTGGGTCATTATTTGTACGGAGTTTGCACATTTTCTTCGTGTCTGCGTGGATTTGCTCCGGTTTCCTCCCACAGTCCAAAAATGTGCAGATTAGGTGGATTGGCCATGCTAAATTGGCTTTTCATGTCAGGGGCCTAGCAAGGAAAATGCAGTCTGGGGGGTATTATGGTCGGTGCAGACTCAATGGGCTAAATGGCCTCCTTCTGCACTGTATGAGTCTATGATTTTCGTAACTATTTCTGCACTCTTACTATCCATCTTTATATTTAAGGCTACCTTTCTCTTGTGTTCTTATTTTTCCATCCTTACCAATCAGTTGTTCATTCTTTGCTGTTTTTTATATTCTATCCAATCTACAAATATAACTCATGAGTGTGAAATGATACTCTCTTTCGCCTTAGAGAGTGCAATTCCAACAATACTTAAGCAGTTTTACGCTGTCCACACTAAAGCAAGGCACTTAATCTGCGATTCATCCACCATTTAAAACGTTCACTCCCTCCATCACTGGTACATAAAATGCAAAGTCTCTATTGTCTAAATTGACCATAAGCTGATGTGTGGGTGATCACCACACATCAGGCAAGGGGCAAGGTTGAGAATGCAGGATGTTCATGAACAACTGCAGCTAGGTATAGGAATTGACTCAACGCTGTTGGCATTGCTCTGCATCACTAACCAGCTGTCCAACTAACTGAGCTAAATCTGACTACCCTATTCTAGGAATATAAGAAATAGGAGCAGGAGTAGGCCATCTAGCCCTTCGAACCTACCCCGCCATTCAATAAGATCATGGCTGATCTGAAGTGGATCAGTTCCACTTACCTGTCTACTCTCTATAATCCATAATTCCCTTATCGATCAGAAATCTATCTACCCGTGACTTAAACATATTCAACGAGGTAGCCTCCACCACTTCAATGGGCAGAGAATTCCAGAGATTCATCACCCTATTCTACTCATTTAGATCTGGCCATAACACATTTTCTTCCCCGAGAATTTATAAGGGATGAAGATGTTAATGTATGTACTTAACTATTTACCCACCTATTGCAAAAATAAAATCAGTCTGACAGATATTCAAAAATAAAGAACAAAGAAAATTACAGAACAGAAACAGGTCTTTTGCACCTCCAAGCCTGTATTGACCATATTGCCCTCTGATCTAAAACCCCCTACCCTCAATTCCTATCCTATTCATGTATTTGTCAAGGTGCCCCTTAAAAGTTACTATAATATTGAGTTTAAAACACAAAAGGGGTAGTTTATGTTAAATTGAGCAAAAATCCCACACAGGTAATGATATAAAGATATTTTTAAAAATAAATCCACATCCTGACCTCTGCAATTCACACAAGTGTGCAAAACAATAAGTTAAAGAATAGAAAATGACTTTTCAGACAAATCAGAAGATTGAGAAGTGGTCTTACTGAATTCAAGATTCTAAGGGCATTTTACAGAGGGATCTTAAAGGATGTAGTCACATTGTTCATTTTTTCTTATTTTTACTAAATATTTTATTCTTTGTGCTAAAATTTAAAAGCAGTAATTTCTCATAATGGAAAAAAGTTCATAAAAAATTAGAGTCTATCAAGCCTTGTTTCACTCTAGGATTTTAAAGTTTATTTATTTAATAGCAATTAGGCTTCTATTAACACTGCAATGAAGTTACTGTGAAAATCCCCTAGTCGCCATGCTCTGGCACCTGTTCGGATACACTGAGGGATAACTTAGCATGGACAATGCACCTAACCAGCATGTCTTTCGGAGTGAGGGAGGAAACTGGAACATCTGAAGGAAACCTATGCAGACACAGAGAGAATGCGCAGAAAAAGAAATCAAGAAAGGAATTGAATCTGGGTCCCTGGCACTATGAGGCAGTAGTGCTAATCACTGTGCCACCATGCCATGCCTTTTTATCTTCCATGAAGTCCAGTATTAACATCAGCTGAGGTCCATTTACTTTCCAGTGGCTGATCTGCCATGAGGCTGAATTGTGGAGATGGGGCAATTGTGGAGTAGGTGCTATTGTAATGCCTCATAGAGAACATGTCCTTCAAGAACTTGGAATCTCACTTCCACCGAGCATATGCTCAGAGTGCCATGGGGAGCCACTGATCATCAACCCCATGATTCTACATTCCATACCATTAAGTCGCCACTCCAGACAGTAAACCAATTGGAAAAGTAAATAAATACCACAGGTAAGGCATAAGGAAGGGCCTGGATGGGACTCTCTTTCAGAGAGTCAGTGCAGACCCAATGGGCTGAATGGCCTCTTTCTGCATTGTAGGAATGCTATGATTTGACAAAGTTCTCAGCAGATCATCTTCAATCATGGATTGAAAAATATCCTCAAAGTGATCTCATGGTCCTCTGTGTGCGTACCCAGCTGCTAAACTTTCTCCCTGCCAGATTGTGCTCAGAAAAGTATCCCCATTGTCTATATTCCTAAAAGCTGAGGAAAACATCCATGTGGGCTGTTTACAAAACTAGAGACCCATTTACAATAAATGCAGCATGTTAGGAATCTTTCCCCAATGGATATTATCAATTCCATAATTATTAGTTATAATAATTTAACTTCTGGTAATATGTCATATTAAATTAATTTTGGGTTTTCACATAAATGATCAATGTTACGTCAAATGATAATGTGAACTGCGTGTTAGTAAGATCCAAGACTGGCAAATAGTGAGGTTTTCTGCTCCCATTCCTATTCTGCTGCAGTGGCACAATGACTAACACTGCTGCCTCTCAGTGCCAAGGACCTGGGTTCGACTCCTGGATTGGGTCACTCCCTTTGTGTTCTCTCTGTGTAGACCTGTGTCTCCTCCAGATGCTCTGTTTTCCTCCCACTGAAAGATGTGCTGATTAGGTGCATTGGCCATGTTAAATTCTCCTTCAGTGTACCCAAACAGGTGCCAGAGTGTGGCAGTTCAGAAATTTTCATAGTGACTTCATTGTACATATTAATATCAGCCTATTTGTGACACGAATAAATAAACCTAAAAATAACTAGAATAAAGAGGTAAGAAAGAGAAGTAATAATGAGTTGTGCTGCAGAATGTAGCAGGGCAATTGAACAACTGAGATGTGTTGTCCTTCAGATTGACCAGAGCTATGTCCTATTCAAGAGATGCAACAGATTGTAGTATTGTATTGAGAAATAGATACTTGAAAAAGCAATATGTATCAAGGTGAAACACCAGAAACAAAGCTTTTTTTTCTGTTTTCAATTCAATGCCTTGTGAAATCAATACAGCTCCAACTGAGGTCAATGCCTGCAATTATACTTTAGCTGCGAAAATGAAGCCTGCAAATTATTAACCAAAGGTTGTCCTGCAAAGGCACGTGAAATAGAGAGCGCATACAAAGATAGATGTTTTATTTTATCTATCACAGCTGAATGTGCTTTCTAACAGCACCAAAACTGTAATAAAGGCATGATTAAGTGACCACTGTCTGAACCTAACACCAATCCCCTTCATTTACATTCCTAGTTACTTTTTTTTAACCTCAAATAACCTCCCAAACACTATAAATGGTAACTACAAGGCAAATCACCTTTGCATTCACCCCTTCCACTCCCTCCCAGACCATGATTAGGTCTCCTTGTCATTGCTAAAAAAGGTTTTTAGACACAGTGTTCATGAGTGGTCGATCCTTTATTGCCTTCCTATCGATAAGAAGAAGGGAACTGGAGAATTCCTAAGGCTTCTTCAGTCTGCTCTGCTCAATTCTGTATAGCTAGTCTTTTTTTATAGAGCATTTCTTACAACTTCTAACAATGATAATTGTTTCCAGTCACACACACTGGTAAATTATTCACATACGATACAAAGATGTAGGCTCAAGACAATAATTGTCGGTAATATCATAATCTTTATTAGTTGACGGATGAAATGCCCATTCAGACAACGGTCACTTAATCATGCCTTTATTACAGTTTTGGTGCTGTTAGCAAGCACATTCAGCTGTGATAGATATAGTAAAACATCTATCTTTGTATGCGCTATCTATTTCACGTATATGTAGAGATAGCCAGGCTACAGTGAGGGTGCTGCTGCTGATGTATTAATTTTCTTGGTCTCCTGGCCAATCCCCTGCCGAGCTCAATGTTCTCTCCCATGCTCCTTGTCCTTATTTACAATTCATCAGCATTCAAATGATCATCCTCTACCATTTCCACCAACTCCAGCACAATGTCACCAGGAAAAACATCTTCGCCTTATCTCTCTGAAAGCATCACAGTGATTGCTCCCTCTTGACACCCAGGTCCACTCATCCATTAACCCTAACGCTTCACCCTTTCCCACGACAACTTCCCTTGTAATCACAGAAGGCGCAACACCTACCTCATTACCTCAAACCTCATCACTGTCCGAGGCCGAACCCTCATTTCTGGTGAAGCAGCATTTCACTCCTTCAATTTTGTCTACTGCATTCGCCAGTCCCAATGCAGTCTCCTCCACATGGGAGAAGATAAATGCAGGCCAGGTGACCGCATTGTGGAACACCATGACTCAGCCCACAAGCATGACTCCAACTTTCCTGTTGCTTACCATTATGACTCAGCACCTTACTCCTATGCCTGTTGTGATATTCCAGTGAAGACTGGAGGAGCAGAACCTCATCTTCCTATAAGGCATTTAAAACCCTCAGGACTCAATGTTGACTTCAACAACTTTGGACTATGATTTTTTTTCCTCCATTTTTATCTTTTTTAATATCCCAAACAGTTTTGGTTCTTATGTAAAATCTCTCCCTCTGCCTCTCCCACTGGGTCATTTATCACTCGTTCTTCAGTTTGGCTACATCTTTGCTGCGATCTCTCCCAGCTCCTATTAATCACGGTTCCAGCTACACCAGCCCGACTAACATATAATCATAACTTTCCTCCTCTCACTCTGAAGAATGGTCATGTAGTCTCAAGACATTAACTACGTTTTCTCTCTAATTATACAAAGCAAAACATTGCTGATGCTGGAGACTTGAAATCAAAATAAAAATATTGTAAGAAAATACTACTGTCAGAGATCCTTGGGTACCAACAATCTTCGGCACACTTAGTCGATCCTTAATGCAAACAGCAGTGGACACCATGCATCCAATGCAAGGTCTTGAATGAATTGCGCACAAGGAGAACTCCCTCTCCTTCCAGGCTGGAGTAATTCTGAAGTTACAGAGAAACAGCTCAGCAGTTATAGTCAGGAACAGGAGATTTTTCGTCAACAGACATATTTGCCAATTAAATCCTGGCCTTTTGCCCTTTCTCATTCAATGAAAAATTAACTTCTGCTAATCTTTCATTTGCATTGCATATCCCCATATCTTGTCTTTGGTATCTGTTATGGAAAAAAATTTGGTTTTGTTCACCCTCCGATGAAGCTCAGAAAGCAGAATGTTGCAAGGTCTAGACAAGGAAAAGATTCATAAAAAGTAGACTGCCTCCCTTGAAAGTCTGCAAATAATAACATTCTCACATGTTGTTACAAAGAAGGCATGAATTTTTAAAAAAACCTAAGCCTTTTAATTTCTACAATACTGGACAGCAATGTCAATAATCCCTTCCACCACATTACTGATAATTGTGAGTAAGCCTATTGGGCAGTAATTGGCCAGAACTAAAAATAGAAACTGCAGGAAAATCTCATTTGACAGCTTCTGTGATGAGGGAAACAGAGTTAACAGCCAGAATTCTCCAGCCATTCATGCTGGCGAGATTCTCTGGTCCCATTGGCAGCGTACCCCCACTCATGGGTTTCCAGCCGACATGGAGATACATCAGTGGGAATTCCCATCGACAGAGGCAGGATTAGAAAACCCCACCACTAGCAAACAACGCACCACCGCCCACTGGCAGGAAACACATGGCTACAAGGCGGGAAAATCTCACTTAACATTCCTATTCAGGAATCTTTCCTCAGCAGCCAATAGACACAAACATTGGATAATTATCAGTAAGTCTAACAGGGAATTCAACAGAAACCTTTTTACTCGGAGAGTGTCTGACACATTGCGGGAATGGAGATACATCAGTGAGTGAGAAGGTAATAAAAGATCGGACTGAAATGATTCATATCATTATAGAATTAAAGAATTGTTAGAGCAAGGAAATCATTCCACCCTTGAAGCATGTATCAGTTCTCTGGAAGATCAAATTCTAGTTTCAATTTCCTACTGTTTCCCCAAACTCCTGTTTTTTATTTCCTTCACACACTTATACAACACCCTCTGTGAGCCACAACTAAATTTATCTCCATCACACTTTAGGCAGTGTATTTAAATTAAACCATATGCAATATATAAAAAAAATTCCTCATCCTGCCAATTGCCCTAAATAAGACCATAAGATATAGGAGCAGAATTAGGCCATTCAGCCTGTTGATTCTGCTCTCTCACTTTATCATGGCTGATATGATTCTCATCCTCATTCTCCTGCCTTCTCCCCGTAATCTTGATCCCCTCATTGATCAAAAACCCATCTATCATAAAGACACTCAATGACCTGGTCTCTAGTCTGTGGATAACCCCAGGTTTGATGAATCTGTTCATAATTGCCTCTTCAAGAATGCCGTCTCATACATTCTTAATCCATTCAAGTCAGGTCAGCATTGGAGGGACATTGCATATGTCCCGTGTACATGAAACTACGTTCCCCCGTAGACATCCAGTTTCCCCAAATTTCCAGAAGTTCAGGCTTAAAACAGCAGTTGAAAGAAATGTCAAGTGGCTGTAGAAACCTCGCCATGTCACCAAGAATAACATTTAACACAATGTTCCTGTAATTCACATTGCACTCATTTCCTCATTTATATGAGCCTGCATAGAGGCTGTGATTAATATTGAATTCTTTGTTTGAAAAAAATGAGGATTTTTGGCTGTAAATCATAGAATAGAAGAATCCCTACAGTGCAGAAGGAAATCATTCAGTCATTGAACTTGCAACAACAACGATCCCTGTAACCCCACATATTTGCATTGCTAATTCTTCTGACATTAAGGGGCAATTTAGCTTGGGCAATCCACCTAGTCCACACATCTTTGGAGTTATAAATTTATGAGGTTTTGGTGTCTAAAATCTACTTAAGCATTAGATCAGTCAAAGCAGCTTATAAAACAAGACCCAACTGTCAGGAGAAAAAGAATCTTGTCTTATCCAACAAAAGATATAGTAAATGTAATGCTTTGGTACATATTGAAGATTGAATTTTATTTACAGCATTTCGTTTGAGATGAATAAGAATTTGCATGACTGATTCATAGCTCAGTCAGAAACTGAGATTAAGTTATAAGCTTGTTTTTAAATTACAGGTTGTTGAATCAAAGATAAAGGATAAAGATACAGATGAAAATGTTCAGCATGGTATGCGATATTCTGGTTGTCACATCTCTTACGACTTACTGCATCTATTGGTGCAAGAGCAAACAGGGCATGATTAATACAGAAAATAAAATACTATATCAGCACTATCAAGTCAAATAAAGGACGTAATGGTGGCACACTGGTTAGCATTGCTGCTTCACAATGCCAGGGAACTGGATTCGACTGCCTGCTTGGGTTACTGTCTATGCAGTCGACACGTTGTCCCTGTGTCTGCATGGGTTTCCTCTGGATGCTCTGGTTCCCTCCCACAGTCCAAGTGACATGCTGATTAGGTGTATTGCCAAGTTAAATTGTCCCTCAGTATACTTGAACAGGCGCCAGAGTGTGGCGACTGTGAGATTGTCACATTAACTTCATTGAAGAGTTAATGTATTAATAAATAAACTAGGCAGATATAGCAAAAAGACTTCTCATATTTTTAGGTGTCCAGATTACCAACAACCTGTCCTTGTCCACGCATGCTGATACTATAGTTAAGAAAGCCCACCAAAGCGTCTACTTTCTCAGAGAACTAAGGAAATTTGGCACGTCAGCTGTGACTCTCACCGACGTTTACAAATGCACCATAGAAAGCATTCTTTCTGGTTGTATCACAGCTTCGTTTGGCTCCTGTTCTGCCCAAAGACCGCAAAGAACTACAAAAGGTTGTGTCTGTCGCCCAATCCATCACACAAACCAGCTTCCCATCCATTGACTCTGTCTACACTTCCCATTGCCTTGGCAAAGCAGTTCAGCATAATTAAGGAGCCCGCGCACCCTGGAAATTCTCTCTTCCACCTTCTTCCTTCAGGAGAAAGATACAAAAGTCTGAAGTCACGTACCAACCAACTCAAGAATAGCTTCTTCCCTGCCACTGTCAGACTTTTGAATAGACTTAACTTACATGAAATTGATCTTTCTCTATACCCTAGCTATAATTGTAACATTACATGCTGCACTCTCTAGTTTTGTCTGTATAGCATGCAAGAAACAATACTTTTCACTGTATGTTAATACATGGGACAATAACAAATAAAATCAAATTAAATCCATTCCAAACAATGGGTGAACCTTTGTTATATCGAGCCACATTGCAAATGCACGCAAAAAGAACCTGGAGAATTAACAGGGGTAATTCTGTTCCATTAAGCTTTAACAATCTCTTGCCCCTACATCATAAAATCTTTACAGTATAGAAGGAGGTCATTCAGCCCATCAGGCCTGCAATGACAATAATCCTACACATGCTTTATTTCTGTAACCCAGTAGTTACCTTGATACTAAGGGACAATCTAGCAGGGCCAATCTACCTAACGTCAGGAGCACCAGAAGGAAAACCATGCAGACATAGGGAAACCTTTCCCTATTTCTCGCCTCATCTTAAGCAGAAGGTCAGGTTCAAGAAGTCATGAGGGACATGACTTCATTCCATTTTTAAGATTTTTCCTGATATTCCTGGGGTAGAGGTTGCTTATCAATGTGGACATTTTATATGGAGGGAAATAGCCGCAAGAAGGACCAGTTTCAGATTGTGATGTCCTGCGTCCCACCTCCCCTCCACTTCCCAATCAGCTCAATGTATCTTTCAGAGAGGTCACCGTACTTCCAGTAAGGCCTTTTTTGTCCCATTCCTACTCTTTTTCCCTCACCTCCCCCTGCCGCCCCGACTCCCCATCAAATACACACACACACAGGTCAATCTGCCTGGGATATAGGTGCTGCCAGTCAAACATATAGCCTGAAATTCATTGATTAATTGATTGATTATTGTCACGTGTTATTGTACAGTACAAGATATTGTTTCTTGCACGCTACACAGACAAAGCACTGTATGACCCTATGACTCCTCACATGAAGGTCTAATCATTGGTGCAGGAAAGGCTTACTAATGTAAGATCATATTCTTTCTTTCTGACATATAACAGGATTACGTTCCAATCTCAGAATGTTACTACTGCGGATTTGTCATCGAAAATTATCATTTGAATTCGATCCCGTCAGTGGTGGGACTGCTGTGTGGTGACGGACATTTCCACCGAGGTTATGACTGCCAGCATTATACACAGCAGCTACTGCAGAAGATACTATTCACCATCAATCACTGTCATGAGTATAATATTCAGGCTCCAGGAGTGAATAGCAGCAACTGAGCTTTCTGCTATGTATAGATCATTGTACAAAGCTTTCTTAATTGTATTACAGCATAAACAAACACGCAATCAAAACACACCATTAAACTCTAACAGCTGTACTGATACTCATTATGCATTAGTTTGAGGGAAGAGGGTGATGTTGTGGTAATGTCACTACACAGTTAATTTAGAAGCCCTGGATAATGCTCCAAAGACATGTGTTTACATCCCACCATGGGAGTTAGTGTAATTTAAATTTATTAAATCTGGAAAAGAAAGCGAGTCTCACTAATTGTGATCACGTAACATCATTGAGTATTGTTAAAAAAAAATCTGGTTCACTAGAACCTCTTTGGGGAGGGAAAGACGATCTTACCCAGATTAGCCCACATGTGACTCCAGACCCAAGGCATTGGTAGTTAATTGTTAATTGCCATTGTTATGATCCTAGCTGATGGTATAACTGGATAGGAGGATCCCAGAATGGAACCCTGGCTTAAAAGATCAAAATTTTACTTTTTTTTATAACAGGGTCACAAGGCCACTAATATACCTTTACTCCTCCCCTTAATTTAATAAATGCACATAGTATAATTACCTTAATGAGGCTCCATGAGATTGGCCTCTTGGAGTTTCAGTTCCTGACTGAGGTAATGATTGCCTGCTCAATGAGAGAGTCTCAGCTGTGTATATAATAAGGAATGTCAGGACCACTGGCCCTCTAGATATAGGTCCAATCCAGGTTTTACAGATGACTTTCAAACCAAGCTTCCACTTCACATTTAGCAGTGAATCCAGTCCAGGATTTTACACAACTCCTTATGGCAGGGGGTGCGTGCATTCTTTTAGGTCAAACCAAGTAAACAAACTCAAATTAGATTAGGACAAAATTAAAAGGGGCAGCTCCCCAAAAGGAAGGGGGAACAGCCTGAACAAAAACAAAAAGTACAAAAGAAACTTAAGACACGTCAAATCAAAATGTGATTGTCACGGTCTATAATGCATCTCAGCCCCTGCAGTGCCCAGCGGGCATGGAAGGTGTCGACTACGCCCACGGACATCGCATGCTCCCTCTCCAGGGACACCTGGCACCAATGCCTTGCAGGATTCCTTTAACTTGAAGACTTCGACACAAACTCTGAGGTCCAGCCATTGATCCACTTGTTTATTTCAAATAATGTTTCACAAACACTAGTAGCGTTTCACCACTGCAGATATCTTCTCATGACCCGATATATTTTCAATTTTTTTGACTTTATTGAACAGTAATCTGTTCATGTTCCCAGTTCCTGATGTTCAATGATAGACTTTAGATGACCATTACTCCAATGTATGGCTTTCCTTCTAGTAAGGCTGAGAGAGATATTCCATCTTTCATCTTCTAAAATGAACTGCTTCTAGCAGAGCTATGAGAGCTGTCTTCTTGTTCTGTACATATCTCTATTTGCTCTGGCTTCCAGTTAAAAAATTTAGCAAATGAAAGCCCTTCTCTTTGGAAAGAAGCCTCTTACTGCTAAGCAATGCCTCTGTGACTGCTACTAAGCAATGCCTGTGTCAACTATTTATTTATTTTTCACATTGTAAGCCTCTCTAAGCACAGTATAAACATATTGGGAACCTAACCAAGCCTACATGTATAAGCACCTTTGTCCAGCATGAATCCAACTAAAGGTTTGATACTTCTAGACACAGAAATATTAAACAAACTTAAAACCAAAACTTATTTCTAATGATTACCAATACAAATGTAAATCATTTAAAACTACCTTTGTTTTCCTAACACTATCTGCAATAGCCTAGTAAGCCATTCAGTTTAAGGCAACTCAGGATGGGCAAGGAATTCTGCCCTCACCAGAGGCACCCATATCCCATGAAAGAATAAAGATAAAAGATTCAAATTTAGTTTCAGCAATAAAATTTGAAATATTGTATTATTGATTCATTCTATAGCAAGAAGGGTGCAATTGGTAAGAAAAATAGTGATAATACATATCTGACAAATGCTCTATTTATTATTAAGTGATGTATCTAGCAAGTGGGCTCTGGCTAGATTTCTGCCATCAATCTGTTGGACCAACCAGAGAAATGGCCGAATTCAAATGTTTAGACAAATTTCATGGAGTTTCTGTCAAGCATTTGAATTTCAAGCCTGCTGTTACTTCTGCCAATGCCTTGGTTTACTTAGCAGAACAAACTGTTTTCTTACTTTCCCAGCTCCACTTAAAAAAAAGCAAGGAAAAGTAAAAGCCCAGGAATTCAAGTTGAGAATGTCCACGTTGTGGGGGTTGGTTAGATTCCACACTGTTCTAGTGCAGATTAGAAAAGTGTGTCCCCTGAGCGCATCATTTCATAAATATTTCTTTCAATGGAAGGTGGCTAGAGGCTGCACAGTTTCCCAATACAATGTTCAAGGCTTGCTGCAGGAACACTGAGGTGGGAGTGTCTGTTATTGATTCAATTAATTAATAAATGGATTCGTCACTACACTGAGGGAAAACATGTTTACCCAACAAATATGCAATTTACTGACTAAAACATTATTCAGCAGTATGTGTAACAGGATAAAAATAAATTACTGCAGATACTGGAATCTGAAACCAAAAGAGAAAACGCTGGAAAATCTTAGCAAGCTCATTACAGATGCTGCCGGTCCTGCTGAGATTTTCCAGCATTTTCTCTTTTAGTGAATATGTTGCCCATCCTGAACTGACCTTTAACTGAATAGATTGCTAGACATAACAATAATAAGGCATAAAAGGAGAAGATATTGACTATTACTTCAATCATTAAATATTATTGATTTACTTGTGTCATAAGTAAGGCTTACATTAACATGGCAATGAAGTTACCACGAAAATCTTCTAGTCACTAGACACCGGTGCTTGTTTGGGTACACTGAGGGAAAATTTAGTACAGCCAATGCAACTAATCACCATGTATTGCAGACTGTGTGAAGAAATTAGAGCACCCAGAAGAAACCCACTCAGACATGGGGAGAACATGCAGACAAGTGATCCAAGGCAGGAATCAAACCTAGATCCTTGATGCTGTGAGGCAGCAATACTAATCACTATGCAACCATGTCATCCAAAATAATGAAACAAACTAAAATATCATGTAACAGTCTGAGAAATCGAGCTCAAAGATAGCAATAGAAGCCATCTGTCATAAAAATTTCTTACAAATTGCCTACTTTAGTCAAAAGCATGATCCCTTCTATTACCCATCAGACAAACAATTAGAGTCGTAGAAGCACAGAATCCCCACAGTGCAGAAGGAGGCCATTCAGCCCATCAAGCCTGCACCGGCAACAAATCACCCAGGTCCTATTCCTATAGCACCAAGAGTTTACCCTGCTAATCCCTTTGACGGCAATTCAGCATGGCCAATCAATTTAACATCTTTGTTTAGTGGGAGAAAACTGGAACGCCCAGAGAAATCACACGCAGACACAACGAGAAAGTGCAAGCTCCACACAGACAGTGACCCAAGGCCTAACTTGAATCCGGGACCCTGGCACTGTGAAGCAGCAGTGCCAACCACTGAGCCACCCTACTCCACACAGACAGCAGTTTTTAAATATGAAGAAGAATTGTATTCATACGAGTTCCTCAGATTGTCTCAAGACTGGCAATGTGATTGCAGTAGGGGGAAAATTGTTTGACTGCAATTCTCCCATGTTCTAGTGCAGCGGGCCGAGAGAAACGTGTGTCAGCCAATTTGTGAAATCCCCGTGAGCATTTGCGCTGTGCCTGCATCTCCTAGGCAGGGATTTCTGATGGCGTCTGCACCCTGACAGAAATCAGCAGGGAGGCAGGGTCAGCATTTAAATAGCATTTAGTATACTATTTAGCATACTGTCACACTGCCTAAGGATCAGTTAGTTAAGGAGGGAGGCCAGATATTGGAACGGGCTATGGGGGTGGAGGTGGGGGGGAGGTGGAGGACGGGAGGGAAGGGGTGGTCAGCTAGGGATGGGTCAACCTGCTGGACAGTTTGGGGTAGAATCAGGTTGGGGGCTGGTGACATCGGGGTGGGCCGGGAGGGGAGGGGTAAGTGGAAATAGTCGGGGGAGGGGAGCAGCGATGGGAGGAGGTAGAGGTTTGGCACTGCAGGGGTCACAGAGCTTGCCAGCGATCAAGGGAGGCTGTCAATGCGGGGCTACTGGGCACTTGTCAATCTCTGCACTGACAGATAGACGCATGCTTGGTGGCCTTCTCAGTGTGCTGATTTCAGCCTCTTCAACAGGAATGGAACTTGCCCCCTGAAATGTAATGATAATCAGCATTGCATAGAGTGTGGGAGATTCTTCTCTGAACTCCCACTGAAAAAACAGCGTGAATCCTTCCAGATTTCACTGAGAAAATTTAGTTTTCTGGGAGAATTCTGTCCTTTATTTTCAATTCACTGAAACCATTTGAGTCTAATATTGCAACTTATACATCTGAGAGTACTGAATATCAGAAATTGTGAATGTCTGTTTTGCTTCTTGGTGTAAGTCAGTGGGGAGCCCATCTGAAATGATGCAGAAGTGGATTCCAATGTTTGGCCAAGCAATTCGTGTTTATTTATTCATTGAATCAAAGAACGTTTACAGGCTACAGACAAACCTTGAGTCTTTACCCATGGCTTGTGTTCTGTCATGTGGCACAGCCATCTAGTCCCACCCTCCTGCTTGCTTCTTCCAACCTTATTGTTCATGGTTTTCAATCAACTATCAAATCCTCTTTTAAAAGATTACGTGGAGCATCTTTCATAAGCAAACTGAATTCCACATTGTGTAATCAAGAATATCACTTCATACTGCGGATTTTAATTCTTTTTGCGGCTATCGCGAAGTTGTTCTTTCTATCATTGTCTCACCAACCAGTGGAAAGAATCCGTTTCTCTGTATGTTATTATTGCCCTAACTCCGAGCCACAATTCGAAATAAGTGATTCCTCATCACTCTTTTCCTAAATGGGGCAATTTTTATCTTCGCTTTGTCGTCATCCTCCATTATCTTAAAAAAAATCTGTGAAATCACCTCTTTCACTTTTCTAAACCAATTGGGATGGTCTTAGTAACCGGGGTTCTCCCTGACAACAAGTGAATTATAGATTCCCCACAATCCAGAAGGAGTAAACTTGGCCTATTGAACCAGTAGTGAAAGTAATCCATCCTATTCCCACAATCCACACTGCTGGTCCCCCTGACACTAAGAGGCAATTTAACATGGCCAATTAACTAAACTGCACGTCTTTGGAGTGTGGGAAAAGAACAGAGCACCCACAGGAAACTCACGCAGACGTGGGGAGAAAGGAGAATCCAAACACCTTCTACAAATACATAAAGGACAAAAGGGTAATAAGGGAGAGAATAGTGTCTTTTAAGGATCAACAAGGTCATCTATGTGTGGATCCACAAGGGATGATGAGATCTTAAATGAATATTTCTCATCCATATTTACTGTTGAGAAAAGCATGGATGTTAGGGAACTTGGGGAAATAAATAGTGATGTCTTATAGAGAAGGAGATGCTGGAAGTCTTAAAACGCATCAAGGTAGATAATCCCTGTGTCCTGATGAAGTTTATCTCAGGACATTGTGGGAGGCTCGGGAGGAAATTGCAGGTCCCTTAGCCAGGAAATTTGAATTATCGATAGTCACAGGTGAGGTGCGTGAAGATTGGAGAGTGGCAAGTGTTATGCTTTTATTTAAAAAGTGCTGCAGGGAAAAGCCTTGGAACTACAGGCCAGTAAGCCTCACATCTGTGGTGATAAGTTGTTGCAAGTATTTTGAGAGACAGGATCTAGAGACATTTAGAGAGGCAAGGACAGATTAGGGACAGTATGCATGGCTTTGTGAGTGGAAAATCATGTCTCATAGATTTGATTGAGTGTTTTGAAGGGGTAATCAAGAAGGCAGATGAGGGCAGTGCTATTGATGTTGTTCACATGGACTTTAGCAAAGCCTTTGTCAAGGTATTGTATGGTAGATTGTTACATAAAGTTAAGTCTCACGGGATCCAGGGTGAGGTATCTAAATGGATTCAAAATTGGCTTGATGACAGAATCCAGTTGTAGAGAGTTATTTTTCAAACTGAAGGACTGTGACCTGCAGTGTGCTCAGGGATCAGTGCTGGGCCCATTGTTAGTTGTCATTTGTATTAATGATTTACAATACAGGGGGCATGGTTAGTAAGTTTGCAGGTGACACAGAGATTGGTGGCATAGTGGACAGTAAAGAAAGTTATCTTCAATTGCAACAGGATCTTAATCAATTGGGCCAGTGGGCTGACAAATGGTAAATGGAGTTTAATTTAGACAAATGCAAGATAATGCATTTTGCCAGATTGAACCAGAGCAGGATTTACTCAGTTAATGATAGGGCATTTTGGAGAGTTACAGAACAGAGAGATCTACAGGTCCATGTTCATAGCTCCTTGAAAATGGAGTCACATGTGGGCAGCATGGTGAAGAAGACATTTGGCATCCTTGGTTTCATTGGTCAAAACATTGAATACAGGAGTTGGGATGTCTTGTTGAAGTTGTACAAGACATTGGTAAGGCAATACTTAGAATACCAAATGCAAATCTTGTTACCCTATTATAGAAAGAGTATTATTAAATGAGAGAGAGTGCAGAAAAGATTTACGAGGATACTACCAGGACTTGATGGATTGAGTTATAAGGAAAGGCTGGATAGACTGGGACTTCTTTTCTCTGGAGCTTAGGAGATTGAAGAGGGACTTATAGAGATCTATAAAATAATGAGGGACATAGACAAGGTAGATAGTCAATATCTTTTCCCAAAGTTAGGGGAATCTGAAACTAGAGGGCATAGGTTTAAGGTGAGAGGGGAGAGATACAACAGTGTCCAGAGGGGCATTTTTCACACAGAGGATGGTGTGTATCTAGAACAAGCTGCCAGATGTAGTAATAGAGGTGGGTACAATTTTATCTTTTAAAAAGCATTTAGATAGTTACATAGGTAACTTCGGCATTGAGGGATATGCAGGTAATTGGGATTAGCCTGAGGGGTTTTAAAAAAGAAAGGGTGGCATAGACAAGTTGGGCCAAAGGGCCTGTTTCCATGCTGTAAACCTCTATGTCTCTATGACTCTAAGAGGTCAGTAACCCAGTGCAGCAAGTGGATGAATGATTTCCTCCATTCCACCAGGCTAAGTCAACCAGCTCATAGCTCACAAATCCATTATATATTCACAAAGATCTTAGTCCCTGCTGCCTCAAGGGACATCACCACTCACTCACCCACTTTCACATCATCATTTGGCCTCATTTCCTCAGGAGCATGTGTCCTTATGCTGTCCAGGATCTATTCACCAACCCCACAGGCCTTCTGGTATCCTTCTCAATCTGTCCTTGCATATGACTTCCTCGTACATCATCTGCAGAACAAGCTGACTCACAATCTGAAGGAGAGGCCCCAGACCAGTGGACAACTCCCTGAGATCCTGAGAAGATGCCCATGCGGTGTACCCATGAATGTTCATTATATTCCCAGCCTTCTTGCTCCAACCCACAACTGTCCGCAACTTCAGCAGGTGAGCATAAATTCCATCTCCAGCCTATTAACAGCCAATTGATGGGCAGCTGGAGTTCCCCCCATGGGTTTTCAGCCCGCCCCAACTCTTTATATGTGGGGAATGCGGAATCCAGTGCTTTGACTGATTGATTCAGCCCTATGTCTGCCTTCCCAGATGGATAAAGAGAAATACCCTTTGGCCCTTTGAATTTGCACCAACAGTAACTACCACTAGAGGCGTGCTAATCCCAATTTTCCTGCCCTCATCCCTTATCCTTGAATGTTATATTTCAAGTGCTCACCCAAATATTTTTTAAAGGTTGTAAGTTTTGCAGCCTCCACGACCTTCCCAGGCAGTTCATCCCAGATTCTCACCACTCTCTGAGTAAAAATGCTTTCCCTCAAAACCTTGTCCCTTTTCATTGAAATATGATAGTTTGGCATGGATCAGTTCAGGTGTCTGAGCTACAATTCCCAGTGTGCTTGAACAAATTGAAAATGGCAGAAAAAAAGGCACTGGAATTCATCTTCCTCACTACTTTTCAAACAAGGTATAATTACAGCTTCCACTATTCTGATGCGCTTCTGCTTGACTCTCTTACTGCCTCAGGAGAATCCAGCACAAGTACACGCCAGTTTGACCTTACTGAAATAGGTATGTGGAGCCCAGCTTGCGAGGTGCAACATATGTCTCACACCTCTCAGCAGTGCCACATATAAAAGCTCATTCATTACTCTAATAGAAAGTGACAGATCAGCAACAGCTGGCACAGCTGGAAAAGGGCACAAACTGCATCAGAGATGAAATCCTGCCCCGGTGTCAGGACGACAGACAGCTAAGTGTTAGCAGCGCTCCTTAAGGGAAAGTCACTGTCAGAGCTATTAAAGTCGCAGCATTCTTCTCCCACCAATCATTTTTTTCTTCGTTAAATATGAAAGAAACTAAATTGAAACGTGTGCATACTCAGAATGAGTTGGAACGATCTCTCTCTCCCTCTCCCTCTGTAAATATGTGTTGACAGAACTGACTTGTTTCTGGAGATCGATTCCCATCAAAGGTGGCTGAACCAGGTGAGGAAGTAAATTATGCGAATCGGAGATTGCTACGGCCACAGATCCAGAAATTGGTCAATCAGCTATCTACAGAAAGGTCACTAAATGGTCCTCTTGCTAATAAACCTAAAGAGGTAAAGGTGACAGATCGAGCAAGAGAATAAACAGGATAAAAGCGAATCAGTGCTTGCTTCGGTTTCAGTACAAAGCCACAAATGTCCGACAAAAAAAGAAATAAATTGAATTGAACGTTTATGGTTCACTGGCTGTTATATGTTATTGTATTATCTGTAAGTATCTGTGTAGAGCTGGCATCCAACTGTTACAGGCAAGTGTTCAAGAGATTAAACAGTTTGAGCTTATACTCGCGAGAGTTGAGAAGGATGAGCAAGGATCTGATCGAGGTACGTGAAATTTTAAAAAGGATTGATAAAATAAATATATCATAGAATCCTAAGTGCAGAAGGAGGCCATTCGGCCCATTAAGTCTGCATTGACCACAATCCCACCGAGGCCCTACTTCCATAACCTCATGCATATATCTTAGCTTGTCCCCGGACACTAAGGGCCAAATTAGTAAGGCCAATCTACCTAACCCACACATCTTTGGACTGAGGTAGGAAATCAGAGCATCCAGAGGAAACTCACGCAGACACGGAGAGATTGTGCAAACTCCACACAGACATTGACCCAAACTGGGAATCAAATCTGGGGCCCTACCGCTGTGAGGTGGCATTGCTAATCACCGTGCTACTGTGCCACCGATATAGACCAAGCGTTTCCTCTTTCCTCAAATGAAAGGTCACAGGTATAGAAGAGGTAAATTTAAAACTGAGATGACGAGGAACTACTTCTTGCAGAGAGTGGTGAATTTGTGGAACTCGCTATCCCAGAGAGCACATGCCCCATAGATCATTCTTACTCATTTTGAATCATTGAATGGTTTCAAGAGAAGCTAGATATATTTCCAGTCAAAAGAGGGATAAGGGGACATGGGGAACAGGTGGGGAAATGGATTTGAGATCTGGAAGAGATCAGCCATGATCTTATTGAATGGCGAAGCAGAGTTAAAGCACTGAATTTGCCTATTTCTGCTCCCAATTCCTATGTTCCTATGATCAAGGGAACCACATTTCACAGCTGCAATAGTGACTGACATGATGTATAATGTAACCAGTTCAAACTGGTCCTTTCTATTGCAAAAGGCAACAGGGAAAGTTAAAGATAAAGAAGTTCATATTTCGAAGCATGAAGTGTATTATTACCAACATCTGGGAATCATGCAGTACACTTGATAAGTACACTTAACGTGGAATCATATTTTTTCATTTCCTAAGCAGCTAGTTCCAATCTGGATCTGAAGGAAGTGGCAATCATACATGAACAAGATGTGATGATACTGTGCTAATGATATATTTTATTTTTTGGAGAATGTCTTGAAATTCAGTAATTTTTTTGTACACAGTCGATATGTCAGAAAACATACAACTCAGATTCTAGGAAAGCAGGATAATTACTCATTTTAGCCGTCTCATGTTGATTTAGGAGAAAACTAACGGGTTTTGTTTATGCATGGAAACTTCCCCTGAGTGTTTTTTATTGCTTGAAGGAATGACACCGGAGTTTTATCTTTGTTAATGGGAAGAGCTGGTTTTGAAACAAAGAAACAACTTCTCTGTGGTTTGTTGCTGACTGGAGTTATTAAAATATAGTAGTCTGGGGGCTGCTCTGAAAAATAAAATCTTTCCGAATATGCCAAAAATGTCACCCAAGTCAGAGCAAATATATCTGTGATTGCTAACTACATTTAAAGTATGTTTTACGTCTATTGAGAAATAATGCTTAATTGGAACTGAAATAATGATGACGTAGAAAGTAGAATTATTTCCTTTCATTATATGCATTGTTCAGCTGTTAATGATGAAGATAATTCATTTGATTCATTAAACCATGTTATTAAATAAAATTTATTTCAATAAAAGATCCCTATTTGTCAGTAGAATCATTCCTGGGGTAAAACATTCTATCTTCACATTTATTTGGGAAAAAAAACTGTTGGGGCCTAATCTTCATATAATACCTTGGGATTCAAGCACAGGATGCTAACAATGGGAAGAAGATGATGCCATTTATCTCCTCTAGTCTGTTCCACCATTCAGTGAGGTCATGGATAAACTTTGACCTAACTCTATATT
This sequence comes from Sphyrna mokarran, assembly GCA_024679065.1. Taxonomy (NCBI): domain Eukaryota; kingdom Metazoa; phylum Chordata; class Chondrichthyes; order Carcharhiniformes; family Carcharhinidae; genus Sphyrna; species Sphyrna mokarran. Next base: position 22,276,886 of record JAGIQG010000007.1, on the reverse strand, counting down.
CCTTTTCTTCACCCTATGTCCTTCTATACCTTTGGGCATATGCATGAAGGGAGATGAGGAAAATATAGGTTCAAATATATAGATTTACAAAATTATAATCACAGTCCATTAATTTATTCCCCCCCTGCATTCTTCTATGTCAAATATTTTATGTATGTAATCTCTCGACATAACAGTCAGTAAAAACATGACTTGATAAAATTTCCATAATTCTGTGCAACCCTCCCAGGATCTATCCACAGTGGGCTTCTCAAACTCCACTCGAAGACCCTTCCGGATCTCTCCACTGTGGGTCTCTCAAACTCTACTCCAAGGCCCTCCCAGGATCTCTGCACTATGAGTCTCTCAAACTCCACTCCAAGGCCTCCAAGGATCTCTCCACTGTGGGTCTCTCAAACTCCACTTCAAAACCCTTCCATATCTCTCCACTGAGGGTCTCTCAAACTCTATTTCAAGACCCTTCCAGGATCTCTCCACTGTGGGTCTCTTAAACTCCACTCCAAGGCTCTTCCAGGATCTCTCCAGTGTGGGTCTCTCAAACTCTACTCCAACGCCCTCCCAGAATCTACACAAATGACCTTCCTGACTTTCTGTACTGTAAACCTATCCATACCAGGAATCCTGTCATTCCATGATTTTGCAGAGCCAGCCAGACACTTACTCCCAGGCCTTCTCAAACTGGCTTTTCCTGTTTAAACCAAGTTTACACCATTCTCACTATTTCTGCACCAAAAATTGAATTGGATGGAAATTTAAATGACCAAAAAGAACCTGCAGGAATAAATTCCAAGTCTTAATTCTCACATAGATTAAAAAAAACTATAAATACTGAAATCCTGAGGTAAAACAAGAAAATGAGGGGCAGCAAATGACAATAAATGGAACTGAATGTTTCCATGGTGATCCTACGGGGCATGATAGTTTGAAACGTAGAGCCAGCCACATTGAAAAGGACACAAGCCCTGTTTGCAACCGTTGTGTCAAGGTTGATCTAAACTTATCTATGTGACAACCTTTATCAATACATTGCCATAGTCACTGCCAAAAAGGAAATAATTCAAAATTCGCAACAGAGCAGCAAGCTGTGAGACCTTGAAATCATTGTAATAACACAGACACTGGATCAATACATGACTGTCCTGGAGTTCATCTTCCTTTTGTGAACATAAATTCGCCTTCTCTTTGCTCACCACCACCTCACCACCCATTGACACTGGACTGAAAAGATTCAGGCCTTAAAAATGTCAACTGCTTTTTGACTCCTCAAATCTTTTTGTGTTTATTTGTGAAGGGGACTTCCATAACCGCCAAAAGTAATCATTTCGAGGTCGCCTGCAGCTTCGAGCTTTTTGATGGATTAAGGTTCCATTGATTAAAAATTGCAACACCTTTCTAAATGGGGAAATACTTTTCTTTGGGCAAACCTTCGAGTACAAAGGGTACGGAATTTGATAAACTTTCAATCAAGGATATTATGCTGGGATCATGCCTGCCAGGAGCTTCCAAGAACTTTCCAGTAAAGGAAAGGAAGAAAGGCAGGTCTTCCAAAGCAACTTCCAGCCCGGGTGGGATTGTGGTCGGTGCGGACCCAGTGGGCTAAAGGGCCTGTTTCTGCACTGTAGGGTTCTATGTTCTATGATCAATGCAGCAGTTTTCCTGTGTAGTAACTGGTGATAGAGTCATAAAGGTTTAGAGTATGGAAACAGGTCCTTCTGCCCAACTTGTCCATGCTGCCCATTTTTTTAAAACCCCAAAGTTAGTCCCAATTGCCCTCATTTGGCCCGTATCCCTCCATGCCTATCTCATTCATGTAACAATCTAAATGTCTTTTAAAAGGCAAAATTTTACCTGCTTCTACTATTAAGTTTAGCAGCTTGTCGCAGAAGCTCATCACCCTCTGTGTGAAAAAATTATCCCCCTGGATCCCCCTTCTTACCTCTCACCTTAAACCTACGCCCACTAGTTTTAGACTCCCCTATCTTTGAGAAAAGATATTGATTATCCAGTTGATCTATGCTCCTTATTATTTTATAGATCTCTATAAGATTACCCCTCAGCCTTCTACGCTCCAGAAAAAAAAAGTCACGATCTATCCAGCCCCTCCTTATAACTCAAACCATCAAGTCAATATAAACATGGCAACCAGTTTATATTGACCAATGTCACACAATCAGTAATGCTCAGATAATTTGCTTCGAGCAGTGTTGATTGGGTGATAACTTGTGACCAGAGCAACAGGAAATCCCCCATGCTAGGGTAACGGCATGAGACTTTGTAGCAATTGAAAGGATTTGCTATAACCAAATTAGTATTTTTTTAATTCACTTGTGGGACTTGGGTGTCGCTGGCTAGCCATTATTTATTGCCCATCCCTATTTGTTCTGGGTGGGCAGTTGAGAGTCAACCACATTGATCTGGCTTTGGAGTCACATGTAGGCCAGACCAGATAAGGACGGCAGATTTCTTCCCTAAAGGACATTAGCGAACCAGATGAGTTTACCTGACAATTGAAAATGGTTTCATGGTCATCAGTAGATTCTTAATTCCAGAATTCTTTAAAAATTCAAATTACATCACCTGCCATGGCAGGATTCGAACCTGAGTCCCAAGAACATTAACTGAGTTTCTAGATTAATGATTTACCAAAAATAATACTAGGCCATCCATTACCTCGCTAAGTGAACTATAATGATTCATATACAAACCGATAAATATACATTTCATGGTGTTAACACTTCCAGCTCCAAGATCTACCCTGATTGTAAAAGCTCCACCAAGATCCCTGCACTCATTCCCCATTGGACAATTAGGTCATGTGACTCTCACAATGTATGCCCCTTAAAGGGGCCAGCTGCTGCAGACATTTTGCATCCAGCTGAGAGACAGTTGCCAATCAGCAACTCCTCTGTGCAGAACTCCTGATGTAGAGATGCCGGCATTGGACTGGGGTAAACTCAGTAAAGTTTTACAACACCAATTTTAAATCCAACCAATTTATTTGATAGTAAATTCATGAGCTTTCAACTCTATAGCCTTCGTCAGGCAACTGTTTGCCTGATGAAGGCTATAGAGTCGAAAGCTCGTGAATTTACTATCAAATAAATTGGTTGGATTTAAAATTGGTGTTGTAAAACTTTACTGTGCAGAACTCCCTCAGAGCTGCACTGAAGTGTTAGGCCGGACTTTATGCTCAAGTCTCCAGACCGACACTCGAGCCCGCAACCCCCTGATTCAGAGAAAAACTGTTAGCCATCCAGCCACAGCCGAGGGGATTGCTAGCTTAAAATGGTGGGATGTCACAAAATAGTGTACGTATCAACCTCTAGAACAAAAAACAACGAACAAAGAAAATTACAATACAGGAACAGGCCCTTCCAAACCTGCACCGGCCATGCTACCCAACTTAACTAGAACCCCCTACCCTTCCAGGGATCATATCCCCCTATTCTCATCTTATTCATGTATTTGTCAAGACACCCCTTAAAAATCACTACCATATCCGCTTCCACTACCTCCCCCAGCTACAAGTTCCAGGCACCTACCACCCTCTGTGTAAAAAACCTGCCTCGTCCATCTCCTTTAAACCTTGCCCCCTCGCATCTTAAACCTGTGCCCCCTAGTAATTTTCTTGCTGGGAGAAAGCTTCTGACTATCCGCTCTGTCCATGCCTCTCATAATCTTGTAGACTTCTATTAGGTCTTTCCAGTGAGAACAAACCAAGTCTCTCTAATCTTTCCTCATAGGTAATGCCGTCCATACCAGGCAACATCCTGGTAAATCGTTTCTGAATCCTCTCCAAAGCCTCCACATCCTTCCTGTCGTGTGGCGACTTGAACACTATCTTCCAAGTGTGGTTGAACAATGATTCTATAAAGCTGCAACATGACTTGCCAATTTTCAAACTCAATGTCCCGGCCAATGGAAGACAAGATTCTGCAAAAGCCCTAGCATCCTAAGATAGCAGTAGAGGTTTGATAGCTCTGTGCTGTGGGCTGTTGGGGCTTGGGTAATTCTTTGAGTAGCATTATACTCAATGTGGCTGATGTTGTGCTTCTGAGTTGGTGCATGAGTGCAGGCTGGGAAGTCCAATGGAACAGGGGCTTGAGAGACAAAATTGAAACTCAGTAGTTGGGGAGTTATTGAGGCTGTCCAAGCTGGAGGAAATTTGGACAGAATTCCAAATTAGAACCTTAAAAGTGAAAACTGGAATCCCTCAAGAGAAAGACAGAGATTGGTTCACCCACAGTTTTCATTCACGTCTGTTGAAAAATTTATGGAATCTATTTTGGTCGCATCTGCCACTTATTATGCAGCGCGATGTGTTTGATGACAGTTTACCTGTTAATTCCCATGCTTCTCTTATTAACCCTAAACATTAAAAGAGTGTAAGATAAGTATAGATTGTTTATCTCTCTGACCTTGTATAGTAATGCTTATTTTTATTTGTTCAAATCTTGTGGCTTTAGTCTCTTAGCAAGTGTCTTAAATCTCATTCTTTGTCTACTTGAAACAAAACATTATTTATCCCCAACTGGATTTCACCTAAAACTTGGGTCTAGTCCAGAATCAAAATGATATCAAGAAATTCTCCCTAACAATACTGTAACACTAACACCAGATGGACTGCAGCAGCTCAAGAATGCAGTTCACCATCACCTTCCTATCAGCAATTGAGATAGTCAATAAATGCTCCCTTTGCTAGCGATGCTCACACTCCATTTACCAATAAAAAAAACCCTTTCTCCCCACTTCTCTTATCTCTCTCTTCTGCTTTAAGGTTCTCCCTTATTTACCTCATCCACCAAGCTATTGATCAAATTTTGCAACATCTCCTGATACAGTTTTATGACAAGTTCATTTGGTAAGGTTTCTGTAAAGCATGTGGGGGTGCTTCACGACTTGAAGGTGTAACTAAATGCCAGTTTTTGTTGTTGTCTCACCGGCACATTGAATTTTTAGTTGAACAGTCTCAGATACTTCACAATGCAGATCAATATTTTGTTCATCGGTTGATCACAGTGGCACATGAGTTTGACAAGTTAAATTCAGGATCCACAGGCAATGTTGGATCGCATTCAATTTTGCCTTTATCTGCTTCTAAACTATTCATTGATTAAGCACACTGTATAATCATAGAATTCCTACAGTGCAGAAGGAGGCCTTTTGGCCCATCGAGCCTACAATCCCACCCAACATCTATCCCTATAATCCCACATATTTACACTGCTAATCTCCCTGACAGTCAGAGGCAATTTAGGATGGCCAATCAACCTAATGCACATATTTTTGGACAGTGGGAGGAATCTGGAGCATCTGAAGGAAACTCATGTGGACATGGGGAGATCATGTAAATTTCACACAGACAGTCACCAAGGGTGGAATTGAATCAAGGTTCCTAACGCTGTGAAGCAGCAGTGCTAACCACTGTGTCACCCCAATTTCATAGAATCATAGAATTCCTACAGTGCAGAAGGTGATCATTCGGCCCATCGAGTCTGCACCGACCACGATCCCTGCTATGAGCCACTGTGCACATGTTTCATTATTTTATGTGATAAAGAACTTCCACCTGTGTACAGATGTTTCAAAAGTATAAAACAGAAGTCTGTATTTGACCTATCTTTGAATGCTAATAACTGGCTTGTTTTATTACATTTCGGAAAGTATATGTGAATTCCGTCTAATATACTCTACCTTTAACAAAAAATTGATTTATTTCTGCATTGTTCCAATTACCTCTAAGTTATTGTACAACTAGAATTTTCTGCATCAGTAATATCTTATTTAGTGGACTGAAACTATCCTTGCAAAGTAAATACATTTCACGTTAATAGACTATCATTTAATTTAATAGTAATAACATTAAATGGTAATGTTCATTTTAGTGCCAAATGCAATTTCATGCTCAATGGGCAATTCATATTTCATCACAAGTTGATGTTGGACACATATAGCATAATTGATTTTTGTTGCTGTCCTACAGTTTCCCAGCCTAGTTGAGGTGTGGCCTTCTCAACCTTGCCCCTCGATTTAACTCAGGTTAAATCACTCCCAGTCAGCTCTTGAGAGCAGCCTATGATCATCTGAGACTAAGGCGACTTTTACCTTTCACAGTTTCTGCTATATCTGCTGCCAAGTTGAGTGTCCACGCATTTGACTCATAAGATGGATAATTCCTGGTAAAGTTGCCTTTTCAGCGAATTGAACAGTGTCATTTTGAATTGAGCTTGCTCGCCACAGGCTTAAAGACCTTGAATCGGTTCAAATGGGGATGAGAAATCAATATTCCAGAGTGAAAACAGGGAACTAACAGGGATTTTCCCCAAATTAACCAATTGCAGGTTGGGGGCTAGGTTCCAATTAGTGGTGTCAGGGAGGGCTTATTGTTCAGTTGAGGATAGTAGGTGGGCTCAGTTAGGATGGTAGGTGGGCTCAGTTGAGGATGGTACGTGGGCTCAGTTGAGGATGGTGGGTGGGCTCAGTTGAGGATGGTAGGTGGGCTCAGTTGAGGATGGTAAGTGGGCTCAGTTGAGGATGGTAGGTGGGCTCAGTTGAGGATGGTAGGTGGACTGTCAAGCTCAAAGCTTTGGCAGTGGAGATTGGGTAATGGTAGTTGATGAAGCAGCTGAAGATGGTTGGGTCTCAGGACACATCCCTGAGGAATTATTGCAATGACGTGGTGGAGCTGAGATGATTGACTTCCAACAACCACAACTACTTTCCTTTGTGTCAGGTGTAACTCCAATCAATGGAGAGTTTCCCCCTGATTCCCATTGTCTTATATTTTCCTGGGGCTCCTTGATGCCAAACCTAACGCAGTCAAGGGCAATCACTCTCACCTCCTTTGACCATGTTTGAACCAAGGCTGTAGTGAGGTCAGGAAATGAATGTCCCTGACTGAATTCAAAGTGAGCACCAGTGTGCAGGTTGTTTCTGAATAAATGACACTTGATAACACTGCATGAAAGCTTCCTTCACTTAACTGATGATCAAGAGAAGGCCAATGAGAGTCGGTAATTGGCCAGGTTGAGTTTATCCTCCCTTTTATATATAGCTGGCTGTTTTCCATATTGCTGGGTAGATGCCAGTGCTGTGGCTACACTGGTACAGTTTGTCAAGAGGTACAACTAGTTCAGGAGCACAAGTCTTCAATATTGTTGCTGAAATATTGTCAGAACCCACAGCATTATCAGTATTTAGTGCTTCAAACTGTTTCTTGCTATCACGTGGAGTGAATCGAATTGGCTGAAGATTGGCATCTGTGATGCTGAGGGCCATTGGAGGAGGCTGAGGTGGATTATCTACTCTGGCATGTCTGGCTGAAGATTGCTTCAACCTTCTCATTTGCACTGATATGCTGGTCTTCTCAATCACTGAGGATGGGAATATTTGTGCAGTCTCCTTTTTCAGTGAGCTGTTGAATTGTTCACCACCATTCACGACTGAATATGGAAGGATAATAATGCTTAGATCTGACCAGTTGATCGCAGCATCACTTTGATCTGTCTATTGCATGTTCCTTTTGTTGCTTGGTACAAATTTGTCCTGTATTGTAGCTTCACCTGGAGCTCACTCATTCTATGGTTGCTAACCACTTAGCATTCAGCCCTCATGATCTTAGCAAATGCTTCTGACAGGTTTGTTTATTTAATAGTCACAAGCAAGGCATACATAGAGTCATAGAAGTTTACAGCATGGAAACAGATGCTTCGGCCCAACTTGTCCATGCTACCTTTTGTTTTAAAGCCCGAAGCTAATTCCAATTGGCCGCATTTAGCTTATACTCCTTTACACCATCTTATTCAGGTAACTATCTAAATGCTTTTTAAAGACAAAATTGTACCTGTCTCTACTACTACATCTGGCAGCTTGTTCCAGACCACCCTGTGTGTGAAAGAATTGTCCCTCTGTTCACTTTTGTATCTCTCCCCTCTCACTTTAAACCTATGCCCTCTAGTTTTAGACTCCCTTATGTTTGGGAAAAGATATTGACTATCGATGCCCCTCATTATTTTATAGACCACTATAAATCACCCATCAGCTTCCTACACTCCAGAGGAAAAAGTCTCAGTCTATCTAGCTTCTCCTTATAACTCAAACCATCAAGTCCCGGTAGCATCTTAGTAAATATTTTCTACACTCCTTCTAGTTTAATAATATTTTTTCTCTAATAGGGTGAACAGAACTGCACATAGTATTCCAAGTGCGCCCTTACCAATGTCTTGTACAACTTCAACAAGACGTCTCAGCTCCTGTATTCAATGTCCTGAACAATGAAACCAAGCATGCTGAATGCCTTCTTCACCATTCTGTCCACACATGACTTCACTTACAAGGAGCTATGAACATGTATTTTTAGACATCTTTGTTCTGTAACTTCCCCCAACGCCCTATCATTAACTGAATAAGTTCTTCCCTGGTTCAATCTACCAAAATGCATTACCTTGCATTTGTCTAAATTAAACTTCATCTGCCATTCGTCAGCCCACTGGCCCGATTGATCAAGATCTCTTGCAATTGGAGATAACTTTCTTCACTGTTCATTATGCCAACAATCTTGATGTCATCTGCAAACTTACTAACCATGCCTCCTATATTCTCATCCAAATCATTAATGTAATATACACGATCATTACAATCAAGATACTGTGAAATTCCGCTAGTCACCATACTCTGGAGCCTGTCCAGGTCAAAACACCTAACCTGCACGTCTTTTGGACTGTGGGAGGAAAATGGAGGACGTGGAGGAAATCCATGCAGACATAGGGAGAACATGCGGACTTTGCAGAGGCAGTGACCCAAGCTGGGAATCGAACCCAGGTCCCTGGCACTATGAAGCAGCAGTGTTAACCACTGTGCCACCGTGCCGTTCCTCCTTTACATTTCTTACACTTTTGATGCCTAGCATCCTATAAAAATGTGAATAGGAATTTTCCCCATTCTAAATTTTATTTATTCGCACTTCCCATTACTCCTACCATCCTTAGAACCATTTGAACAAGATACAGGTGCTGTGATTTATTATGCAAATATATTTACACTGGAGATTTGAGCACTGTTTGTAGTTCATGGCATGAATTGCTCTAGAGCTCAATAAATACAGAGGATGCCATATTTAATCAATTTAAACCAGTCACCTTGATTACTGCAATAAAATATCATTAGACTGATTGTTGGAATCTAATTTGATGCATTTGGTCTATCCACACATTGTCACCCTCCTTCCAAGATCAATGTTCTCCTCTTTCTTTGGAATCTTCTTCGCATTTGCTATACTGCCTGCTGTTTTGGTCTCCACATTTATGAAAGGCTGTACTTGCAATGGAGGCAGTATTTGGTCCCTGGGATGAGAGGGTTGTCCGATGGTGAGAGTTAAGTAAATTGGACTTTTATTGTCAGGAGTTTAGAAAAATAAGAGGCGATCTTGTTGCAACTTACAAAATGTTGAAGAGATTTTATAGGTGATGGACTCCAGATAACCTAGATAACAAGGATACCTATGTCAGACTCCTGTTTATTGGCTATAGCTCAGTCTCCAATACCATTATTCCCACTAAACTCATTTCCAAACTCCATGACCAAGGGCTTGGCACTTCCCTTGCAACTGGATCCTGAACTTACTAAGTCACAGACCACAATCAGTAAGGATAGGCAATAACACCTCCTCCACGATTATCCTCAACACCGGTGCCCCACAAGGCTCTGTTCTCATCCCCCTATTATACTCCTTAGACACTTATGACCATGTGGCCAAATTCCCCTCCAACTTGATTTTCAAGTTTGCTGATGGCACAACCATAGCAAGTCAGATCTCAAACACTGGTGAGACAGAGTACAGGAATGAAATAGAGAATCTGTTGAACTGGTGTGGCAACAATAATCTCTCCTTCAATGTCAACAAAATGAAAGAGATTGTCATTGACTTCAGGAAGCATAAAGGAGAACATGCCCCTGTCTACAACAATGGGGACGAAATACAAAGGGTTGAGAGCTTCAGGTTTTTAGGTATCCAGATCACCAACAACCTGTCCTGGTCTCCCCATGCTGATGCTATAGTTAAGAAAGCCCACCGGTGCCTCTACTTTCTCAGAAGACTAACGAAATTTGGCACATCAGCTACAACTCTCACCAATTTTTACAGGTGAACCATAGAAAGCATTCTTTCTTGTTGTATCACAGTTTGGGATGGACTCCAAGACTGCAAGGAACTACAAAAGGTCATGAATGTAGCCCAATCCATCACGCAAATTAGCCTCACATCCAATGACTCTGTTTACACTTCTTGCTGTCTTGGGAAAGCAGCCAGCATAATTAAGGACCCCACGTGCCCCGGACATTCTCTCTTCCACCTTTTTTATTTGGAGAAAAGTTACAAAAGTCTGAGGTCACGCACCTACTGATGGCTGCCATCAGACTTTTGGATGGAGTTAAGCTGATCTTTCTTCACACCCTATCCACACCCCAGCTATGACTGTAACACTACATTCTGCACTTTCTCGTTTCCTTTTCTATGAATAGCATGTTTTGTCTGTATAGCACACAAGAAACAATGCTTTTCACTGTATGTTAATATATGTGACAATAATAAATCAAATTAAATCAAATCAAAGACTGAAGATTGTTTCTCCTGGTTGGATAACCAAAAACATGGGATCACAGTATCAGGATAAGGGGAGAAATCATTTAGGACTGAGATACGGAGAAATCACTTCCCTAAAAGGGTTGTGGATGCTTCTTCACTGAACACTTTTAAGACTGGGGCATACAGATTCTCAATGGAATATAGTGATATAAGGAGCAGGCAGGGTAGTGGGTTGAAGCAATAATTTTGTAGCAGGCTGGATGCCTTGTTGAAATAAGGCCACACTTGGAATATTGTGTATAGTTCTAGTCACCCGATTGTAGAAAGGATATTATTAAGTTAGAAAGAATGCACAAAAGATTTACTAGAATGCTACTGGGTCTTGATTGTTTGAGTTATAAGGAAAGGTTGGGTGGACTGGGGCTTTTTGATTTTGAACATAGAAGATGTAGGGGTGATCTTATACAGGTCTATAAAATAATGAGGGGCAAAGATTAGGTAAATAGTCAACATCTTTTCCCAAAGTTGGGGGAATCTAAAACTAGAGGGCATAGGTTTAAGGTGAGAGGAGAGAGATACAAAAGGGTCCAGAGGAATAATTTTTTTCACACAGAGGGTGTGAGTATCTGGAACAAGCTGCCTGAGGTAGTAGTAGAGATGGGTACAATTTTGTCTTTTAAAAAGCATTTAGACATTTACATGGGTAAGATAGATATGGAGGGATATGGGCCAAATGCGGGCAATTGGGACTAGATTAAGGGTTTAAAAAAAAGGGGCAGCATGGACAAGTTGGCCGAAGGGCGTGTTTCAATGCTGTAAACTTCTATGAGTCTAATCCCACCCAGGCCCTATTCTCATAACCCCAAACATTCACCCTGCTAATTCCCCTGATGCAAGGATCAATTTAGCATGGCCAATCAACCTAACCTGCACATCGTTCAACTATAGGAGGAAAACAGAGAACTCAGAGGAAACCCATGCAGACACAGGGAGAATGTGCAAGCTCGCAGCCTGGGGCCAGAATTGAACCTGGGCCCTGGGCATTGTGAAGCAACAGTGCTACCCACTGTGCCACTGTGCTGCCCAGGGAAGGACAGCTTCTTCCCTGCTGCCATCAGTCTGTTGAATGGACCTACCTTATATTAAGCTGATCTTTCTCTTCACCCTATTTATGACTGTAATACTACATTCTGCACTCTTTCCTTTCCTTCTCCGCTATGTATTCTATGCATGGTGCGTTTTGTTTGTGTAGCACACAAGAAACTATTCTTTTCACCGTATCCCAATAATGAATCAAATCAAATCAAACCCCTTCTATCACTAATTCATTTATCCATGTGAATGTGTACACACACCAAATTCTAGCTTCTGGCCCCAAAAATTCAGTTTTAGACTTCTACGTTAAACTGCTAGGCTGTTAAACTCTTAGTTGTCCCATGTCTTTCCCATATGGAAAGAGGCATTGCCGGCGCACTGCCTCTGCAAGTTCACTATGTACGATTTTGTCCTTCGCAAGGTTTCGAATAATTGGAGTTGTCTACATTACCAAAACAAAATTCATGACGTAACTGGAGAAAGGGAAAATTATTCCAAGTGGGGAGTCCAGTGTTGATTGTGATAGGACCATTCAGGAGAAACATATTATTTCAGTTCATTTGATTGAACCATTTCCCCTCCACATTGTATTTTTGCACCAATCATAAATCATCTTATTCACACAAACATCACCTTTTTATTCCTAATGAAGCAACTCACTGAACTGGTAAATAACAAATGAATAATTGTAATTAATTCTACACATCATGCTATGGCAGTTTCCAGTGGAAACGATTGGTATAAGTTCTGACGTTAATCTGTAATGTGACAGATACATTTCATATCAGTGCTCTGGCTGGCAAGATGCGAGTCCTTCTAAATTAACTAGCTACTCCTAAGGGCACAGTAAATGCTTGAGATTTTTTTCCCAAAGCAAATAGAACTAAGCTTGTAAGTTAGTGCGCGCAGATCTTTAAAATTGGGTGGACAAGTTAATAAAGTCTCATGGGCCTGGTCTCTCTAGAACCTTATTTACTCTATTTATGTTGAGCACAGACAGTGAGTGTAAGTAGCATACTTGCTGTAGATAGCAAGATTGATGCCAAATTCATCTCATGGCAACAACACTTCTTTCTATAGCGACTGGAGCTGCGTTCAATTACGGCATCCTGGCTGCTTCTCTTTGTAGGTTAAAATGCTATTATTTGTATTGTGGGAGCAGAAGGTGGTTGGCTGGGTAATTGGGAAGTGTGTGTAGATCTTCAGAAATGTCCCCTCTACGCCTCCGTTCCGGTACGGCGCTCTGACATTCCATTTGCTCTTTTAATTGCTTTCTCAACTTTGGAAATGATGAATCTACTGTCTTCCTAAGTCTCCCTGTGGGCCTAACACGGCTGAGGTTCAGCACGTTATGGTGCCAAGCAACTCACAAAGCAACAAGGAAAATTAAATAAGCTTGGGCAGGGGGCATTTGTGAGCAAAGAATTAAGATCAAAGGTCACAATATCATCGCAGAAACAACAGAGAGGATGATAAGGGAAACAGAATTGTCAGCCATAACTTTTCTCATGGGAAGCACTGCATCAAAATCCAATCTGGTACGAGTTTAACCTTCATTCTTTGAGCCTTTGTTATTTTTGAATAAGCTCAGGTGATTGAATAAGGTAAGGTGACCCATCTCTTGCCTTGTGTGGGTACAGTAATTTAAAGTAAAGTAATTACATTGCCTAGAGAAATCTGTGATCTGCACACCCAGCCTACCAGAATTCACTTGTTCTTTTACTTGAATCAGACATGTTCTGCTACTCTTCATGAATGGAACAAAAATACGTATTACAAATCATTCACATCGGATTATTTCCTTGGGGAAGAAGAATGCAGTTTGTTGCATAAAAGAGTTCTTTCACAATCTTCAGCATACATCAATAGCTTGTGACTTTCTGAGTTGAAATCCAGCCCTCACTGATATCGTGGAAGTCTCTTCTGAATACTGGCTGTGAGTTCCCCAAGTGCCCTTAAATATGTTCAGGCTGATTGTGGTTCCTGGTAAGAAATTTGGCTGCATTAGGCAGTAACATTTATAAAGCTCACAAAGAGAGATGGACTGAATGTAGTAATGGATCAGACAATCCAAAGGCCAAAAGATGCGCAGGTCGCTAAATTGTCGCTTATTACCCCAAGATGTGGAGATTAGCTGAATTAGCCTAAGTAATCGTGTGGGCTTACGGGCATAGGGCAGGAGAAGGGCTTTTGTATAAAATACTGTATCAGGGAGCGAGTGGAGACTCGATGAGCCAAATGGCCTCCTTTGCACTGTCAGCGTTCAATGATGCAAGAATTGAGAAATAGAAATTTCAGCATTTTGCACGCCAACATCTTGAAATGCCATTGAGCAATTTTAACAATGGAGTCATAGGCCAGAATTTTACTGGCCCACCCGCCACAGGAATCGGAGCAGGTGAGCATGGGGTGGAGCATGGGAAGTCTGTTGACCTCAGAAGGATTTTACGGTTTCAGGAGGAACGAGGCCATAAAATCCCACCCATCGATTTTTACAGTACAGATGGAGACTCTTCGGTCCATCATACCTGCGTCAAGCATATTCAAGAATGCTCATCCACAGGTCTCATAGTCTGTCAGAGGCTTGTGCAACTTTGGAATTCCCTGCCTTCGACAGTGATGGAGGTGGGGGAGTGGGGTTCATTGAATATTAGTAGAGTGGAAATGGATAGATTTTTGTTCAGCAAGGGAATTAAAGGTGATTGGGTGTTGATGGGAATATGGAATTTGGAACACAAATAGATCAGTCATGATCTTATCGAATGACAGAGCAGTTTGAGGGTCCGAATGGCCTACTTTAAAAAACAACGAACAAAGAATAAAACAGCCCGGGAAACAGGCCCTTCAGCCCAACGAGCCCGCGCTGCCACCTCGATGTTCCCACTTCTATCCATGATCTCTGTCTATGTTTATAGATCTATGCATTGAAACCAAATTTGAGACAATTTAGGGAGAATTTCTTCTGCCAATCAGCCTAAGAGCACATCTTTGGGATGTGAGAGGAAACTGGAGCACCCAGAGAAAACCCAAGCAAGCATGGGGAAGATGCACAAACCCCTACAGACTGACTGCTCCTGTTTCATGTGTTTTTTTTCTTTTATACTAGAACACTTAGAGCCAGGGAGCCATCAATCTATCTGCTTGTAAAGAACTTGATCTAAATCCACTGGAGTGAAAGAGTGTCTGATCCATTGCTGCATTCTGTTTTCCTTTACTTATTCTTTCAAACAGAATGGGGCTTGAACCAGCAAAGCTAAAGCTGACAAACAGTTGCCCTCAGAAACATGCTGCCCCAGTTGGGTTGGATGCTAATTCAAATGCATCTTTCAAAATTATTAAACAGTCAGGGAATGTATAGTAACAAGCATTTATCTTGAAAACATATGGAAAATTCTGCCCAGAACTCCCAAAATATGTTCCTGGAAAGTGAAACTTTCTCGAGAATTGCATTTGCATTAATATAAGATTTGCCAACTGTGCAAAACTACCATTCTCCCAGTTGTTAATCTTTTAATGCCTTGTTTTTATGAGCTCCAGCACTTTCACTGAAATAGTAAAAACCCAATTTTAACTACATTGGAAAAGAAAATGTGAAACTTTTGCACATCCAAGGTGCTTATTTCGATGATTATTACCAATATTTAAAATGCTTCTGTACAGATAATGTGAACTCTGGAGCACCATATTTAAAATCTTTTCGCCCTTCAGTTTTTCCCCCCTCCTTATCAAATCAGACATGTTGAGATGCATAAATTATTTCCAGGTGATGGACGGGATTTTACTGCCTCGCTCAGCTGAGACCAGAAATTCCTGCCCAATGTCAAGGGAGATTTCCATCGTCAACCTTTGCTCATGCCAATTCCATGACGGGCAAGGTGGTAGATTTCCAGCCACACAGTCAGAAATGCTGGGGACCAGATCAGAAACCCCAAGATATATCACAAAGCCAGACCAGACTCCAACTCCAACAATTTGTTAGTTTGGTATTAATGTGAGGATATGACATTTCATTCCAGATACTATAATAAATGAATTAGCTTAATCTTTAATGATTGGCGTGATATGGAAATGGCAGCATTGGACTGGATGTGCACTGTAAGAAATCTCACAACACCAGGTTGAAGTCAAATAGGTTTATTTGGAATCTTGAGCTTTTGGAGGCCTGCTCCTTCACTTACCTGAGGAAGGAATTGCGTTCCAAATGCCCGTGATTCCAAATAAACCTATTGGACTTTAACCTGTTGTTTTGAGACTTCTTACGTTAATGATTAGATAATACTTAAACATGACAAGACACAATTCTTAACTGCTAATCTATCCACATGAGTTCCAACTTAAGCAATATTCTTCTTAACAACTTTAAATGCTACTTCAAAATCAGTTAGCAAAACACAGGTTTAAATGCTTGCACATAGGTTGCCAGCCCTGGAATTCCCAGACAACCTCCAAAAGGAAAGAGAGAGACAAACAGAAAAACCTGTCTTGTTTCCTTCAGAACCAGGCAGGAGCTGTTTGTTTTAAAAGAAAGAGAAACTGTGTTTTTTCCTGCAGGCTTAGCACCATCTATTAAGCACATGACTCTGTCTCTGTCAATCAACCTAATCAAAACTCTATTCTGGAACCCCAGGGGAAAAACTAAGTAAACACAAATGCACTAACATTTAGACAAATGCACTATTAGCTGCCGTCTCAGTATGGTGTTGCATGTTTTTCCAAACAAATCAATTCCTTGCAACAAAATACTGCATCTTACAAGAAACGTGACATAAACGTATGTCTTAGAAGCAAAGTATATTCATAGGAACCACCTCTATTTCAGAATTATAAATGAATTTTCCAATCACCTGCTTTAAACAATAAATTTCCAAATGCATATTTTTTCACTTCTGAAGTTAATAAGGGAACCAAGTAAAATTTAGTACATTTACAGGTGCATTATTTTGGAGACACCAATCTGCTGCAAGCACTGATGCACTCATACTATGAACACATTCATCACAAAAATCTGACACTTGGTTCTTTTGAATAACTGAATTTAATCAGTATTTGAAAATTGCTGCTACTTTTCCTTCACTTTCTTTATGGTAGTACATTTCTCCCTGATATTTTTTCATTGAACCAAGCAAAAGATGAACTTATACTTCAGCATTCCACAGTGCTCACTGCATTAACTGCAATGTTCCAGGACACTGAAATTTAAATGCCATAGCTGGTATTTTGCGACATCGCTCAGGCAAGGCTAGTAAAATCCGCCTGAGGCCAATGAAGAATTTCATTTTGCGAACCACGCCTACCCCAATTCCGGGGCAATAAAATTCCGACGTATATTTTGGTTGATAAAACTGAAAATCCTCAACTGCTGGCCATGTCTGCAGCTATCTGAACATTGGAATTTCCTTCCCAAGCATCACTGCCTCTCCTTTAGCGACATTATTTCAAACTGAATTCTTTGACTAAGCCTTTCATCACTTGCCCTAATATTTCCTCCTCTTTGATCTGCTCTCTTTATCTGATAATTCTTCTGTGAAGTGCCTTGCAATGCCTCATTGCATTAAAAGCATTTAATAAAGGTAACTCATCATTGTTTTGGGATTGCCTTTGAACAAACAGGAAAGTTATTATTGGTAGGTACATTAAGTTCTTCACACTTTGCATCTCAGACAGTGTCTATTGATGTGTTTAATTCCTTTAATTAATCCAATCCAGATGTTACTCTTGAGTTTTCACATCCCAATTATGGAAATAGGGCTAGAAAATAACAGCATAACGTTCCACCATGTTCTCATCCCGAAGTAGTCAGGGCTCTGTAGGTGGGGAACTTGTGTCAATCTATATTGCAGTCATTTTTGTTGGCTCTGTATGTTGTACCTTTACTGCAGGGTTTAGCTTAAATTTCCATGGAATGGTGTTTAATTCTTCAAATTGCAACTGAGTAAACTTTATCTTTAATAGCTAGATGCCATGTTGAAATGTGCTAAACATTAAATTTTATGAAAACATCATCCTAAGCTTCTATGGTTTATTTGTTGCATGCTGGACTTGAGGCTGGCCAATCTTTTATGGGTTTTTTAAATGAATTAGAACATAGAACATAGAACACTGCAGCACAAATAGGCCCTTCGGCCTACAAATTATGCCGATCGTATCTATACTTACCAGGCCATAGAACTATCTGTAACTCCCAATCCCATTAAATCCCATATACTCATCCAGAAGTCTCTTAAAGGATCCCAGCGAGTTCGCTTCTACCACCACCGATGGCAGCCGATTCCATTCACTCACCACCCTCTGACTGAAAAACTTACCTCTAACATCTCGTCTGTACTTGCTCCCCAGCACCTTAAACCTGTGTCCTCTTGTAGCAACCATTTCAGCCCTGGGAAATAGCCTCCGAGAATCCACTCTATCTATTCCTCTCAACATCTTATAAACCTCTATCAGGTCACCTCTCAACCTTTGTCTCTCCAGGGAGAAGAGACCTAGCTCTCTCAACTTGTCTTCATAAGGCATGCCTCCCAATCCAGGCAACGCCCTTGTAAACCTCCTCTGCACCCTCCCAATAGCTTCCACATTCTTCCTATAGTGAGGCGACCAGAACTGCACACAGTACTCCAAGTGGGGTCTGACAAGGGTCTTATAAAGTTGCAGCATTACCTCCCGACTCCTAAACTCAATCTCTCTATTAATGAAGGCCAGTACACCATATGCCTTCTTGACCACATCCTCCACTTGCGGAGCTGATTTAAGAATCCTATGGACCCGGACCCCAAGATCCTTCTGCTCCTCAACACTGCCAAGACTCCTACCCTTGATATTATACTCCTTCATCCCATTGGTCCTGCCAAAATGGACCACCACACATTTAACTGTGTTGAAGTCCATCCACCACTTCTCCGCCCAGTCTTGCATCCTATCTATGTCTCGCTGCAACTTCAGACATCCCTCTAGACTATTCACAACACCACCAACCTTTGTACTGTAATTGTTCTAATTACCTACATATGAAGCAATGGCAATTGGAGTGGTGTGGCCCTTTAAAGAGTGGGAAGTTTCCTAAAGGCCACGTAGTGAGCAAGGACACTATGGATCATCCCAGTGTACTATACACATTAGATGCACCTTAGAAAACATTCTTTCTGATTGTATTACAGCTTGGTACGGCTTCTCCTGCTTTGCCCAAGGAACTCCTACAAGTAGTGTATGTAGCCCAAGCCATCACACAAACCAGCCTCTCATCCATTGACTCTGACTACACTTCCCACTGCTTCAGCAAAGCAGCCAGCATAATTAAGGATCCACTCACCCCGGACATTCTCTCGTCCATCTTCTTCTTTTGGGAAAAAGATACAAAAGTCTGAGATTAAGTGCCGACCGATTCAAGAGCAGCTTCTTCCCTGCTTTCATCAGACTTTTGAATGGGCTTACCTTGCATTAAGTTGATCTTTCTCTACATCCCATCTATGATTGTGACACTACATTCTGCATTGTCTCATTTCTTTCTCTATGTTTTGACTGTATAACGCACAAGAAACAATACTTTTCACTGTATGTTAATATATGTGACAATAATAAATCAAATCAAAAATCAGTGAGAAACTAAGCCAATTAACAGGGTGGCACCTACCATGGGTTGAGGAGAGACTCACAACTGGAACCAGGGTGTTGAATAGAGCAGCGGCATTGTAATCTAGCCTGAATTTGTTTGTATAGACATTATTTGGGAATAAGGACTTTGTTGATTCAAGCCACATTGAATCACTCTCAATCTATTACGGAAGTGTGTGTAAGGGATGTGGGTGCAGTGTTATGTAAATGCCCATCTGTATTTCTTCCATTCATTTTTGACTCTGATGAGACTGGAGAAGGGAGAGGAAGTTCACTGAAAAGCAGCCTTCATGCCCAAATGTTAGGAACTGCAAATCCATAAACAATAGGAAAGATTATAGCCTTTTGCTTCGCTGTGCAAAGTCTTCGCCAAAAAAAAATCCAACACTAATCCCTTGGCCCTGCTTTCTCCGTTCCCTCAGTTATTGTCCTCGGCTTTGAATGCTGAGCTGTCTTCAATTTTTGCAGAACAGAAACTGTATTACGAGCCACAATTACACCTGTCCTTGCAACAGATCAATGTGATAAAAAAGAGAATGTGCTTATCTCAATAGGCACCGGAGTGTGGCGATTAGGAGAATTTCACAGTACCTTCATTGCATTGTTATTGTAAGCCTACTTGTGACACTAATAAATAAGCTTTAAACAATTATTCCCTGTTGCAAAGCATTCCACTCTCCAACAACTGTCTCTGCAAAGAAATGTAAATTTAATGCATAATTATCATATAAATTTTGTAATTAAAACACTCTAAGGGAACCAATTGAGATAAGCACCCTCTCTTCCTTATCAAGTTGATCTGTTGCAAGGACAGATGTAATTATGAACACGTTTATCACAACGAGACCTGACTTTTTTGAAAAAGAGTATCACAGTTTTCTCTTCCCTCTCATAACTATGGAATGCCTGGGAACCAATAGTCATGTTTCTTTCCATAGAGAAATAGTGGCACAATGGAATTATTGCTGGGCTAGCAATGAGAATAAAGCTTGAGGGATCCAGTTTTACATTGGTGAAATTTGAATTCAATAATCTGAATTCTTGAATGAAAAGTCTAACGATGACCATAAAATCATTGTTATAAAAACTCATCTGGTTCACTTATGCCCTTTAAGGAAGGAAAAAATGTGGTCTATACGTGACTCCAGATCTAAAGCAATGCGGTTGACTCAATTGCACCCTGAAAGGGAGAGCAGTTAGAGACAAACAACAAACATTAAGGTTTCTTTATTAGTGTCACAAGTAGGCCTGCATTAACACTGCAATGAAGTTACTGTGAAAATCCACTAGTCACCATACTCTAGTGCCTGTTCAGGTACGTTAAAGGAGAATTTAGCATGGCCAATGCACTTAACCAACATGTCTTTCAGACTGTGGGAGGAAATCAGTGCACCCGGAGGAAACCTATGCAGACACGGGGAGAACATGCAGACTCTGCACAGACAGAGACTCAAACCTGGAATCGAATTCAGGTCCCTGGTGCTGTGAGGAGGCAACGCCAACCATAGTGGCACCATGCCACTCTAAGTATTTACAAATGTTTTTTCCCGGAAGGAAGATTTTTCAATCGACTGTCATTTTCTTTCATTTAATGCTGGGCTTTTGCTTTCTTTCTTGCACTTGCATTTTATTATGCAACGTTCTGACTCTTGCAATCCCCTAGAGGTACTTAGGCTGCATTTCCAATGAAGCTGGCCCATTAAACCACCGGGACAGTGTAACCTTAACGTTGAAAGCAAGTTCATCCATCTGCCCACCTGCATAAAATGGTTCCCTCGTTTACACTAGGAGAAATGTCACATCTGTCACCTTCAGAAAGATGCATTAATTGCTCCTTTAGTACAGCTGTAGACTCACAATCAGTGGAAACTACTTCACCTTACAATACTGAAAGGAAATGTTTACGTGTGCAAGCATTTATGTTCTTTCTCTTTAGACTTTCCTTAGTTTATATTATGCATACACATCTCCCTTTTATTACCACTGGCTGTTAACAACATTATAGAATCCCATAGTGTAGAAGGAGACCATTTGGTCCATCGAACCTGCATTAAGCACAATGCCACCCAGGCCCCATCTCCATAAACCATCCTAGCTAGTCCCCCTGACAATAAGGGGCAATTTAGTATGGCTAAACCCCCTACCCTGCATACCTTTGGACAGCAGGAGCAAATTGGAGCACCTGGAGGAAACCCCTGCCAATGGTTGCAACCTGTGAGCTCGCCATTTCCGCAAAATTCTGCCAACTATGCCCGTTGTATGACCAATAAATGCTTCTTCCGTGCCTCCATATCTGATTCCAGTTGTGTGGGTAGACAAAAAGTCCATTTTAGTCTAACCAGAAGGGATGAGGTACTGCGACTCCTTACATTTTACACTGCTGATTGTTTTATCAATCTGTAAAGGCAGTGATTCCTCTTCATCCAATTCAATAAACCACCATCTTCCCCTAAGTTCTCACATGAAAATATGGAAATAGTGATGGAAACATCGCATATCTAGCACCTTCTCTTTTCCAATAGCCTGGACCCCATAAGTAGCAAAGTCCTGTTTATGGAAATGTTAACTGCTGACAATATATCTTTTACAATCCAGATCTAAACTTTCATCAAATTCCTCCAACTATAAAAAGGTAAAAATGACCTTCAGTACAGTGCTTTGATTCAGTATTGTTCTTAGTGTCTACCCTACAGGTAATCGCAGTTCATCTTTGCTTCAAATACCTTTACAGTCAAATTTGGTTTAACTCAGGTCTCAAAACACATCTCGCTGCCTTGACAAAGCAACCAGCATAATTAAGGACCCCACGCACACCAGACATTCTCTCTTCCACCTTCTTCCGTCGGGAAAAAGATACAAAAGTCTAAAGTCACTTACCATCAGATTCAAGAACAGTTTCTTTCCTGCTGCTGTCAGACTATTGAATGGACTTACCTTGCATGAAGTTGATCTTTCTCTACACCCTGGTGATGACTGTGACACTACATTCTGCACTGTCTCATTTTGTTCTCTTCAAACAGTATGTTTTGTCTGTATAGCACGCAAGAAACAATACTTTTCACTTTATGATAATGCATGTGACAATAATAAATCAAATCAAATCAAATCAGATCTTCCAGTCATCTTCGATGCCTATCCAGTCCATGAAAGTTGCTGCGACCCGACCCTCTCACCCTCAGTTAGATATTCTGATCCCGGGTGAAAAGTCGAAGGATCAACACAGCTTTCCTTGGAGAAGATTACCAGATGCAAAAAGAGATGGAGGAAGGGAGGGCCTGTCATGTTCCCTTTTCACGACAGTGGACGCAATATTCAGATAAGTTTGTAAAGATCCATTCTATCAGTAAATGAGTTCATGAGGAGACAGTGGCCTAGTGGCATTATCGCTAGACTATTAATCCAGAAACACAGCTAACGTTCTGGGGACTTGAATCCCACCACAGCAGATGGTGGAATTTGAATGCAATAGCAAATATCTGGAATTAAGACCCTACTGATGCCCATGAAGCCATCGTCGAGTGCCATCTAGTTCACTAATGTCCTTGAGGGAAAGCAATCTGTTGTCATTACCTGGTCTGGCCTACATGTCAATCCAGAGCCACAACAATGTGATTGACTCTCAACTGCCCTCCAAATAAATGCTGACCATCCAGTGACATCCATGTCCCATGAATACATTTTTTAAAAAATAGTGCGCGAATGGACATGTGCAGTAATGGGTGAATGGGTGAGTGGCGAGACAGGTGAGGTGGTAAATGAAAGAGACAAAATTAATCTGCATTGGAGAGGCAGGGATTAATCAAGGTTAATGATTAACAATGGTTCTAGTTGTGAAGAGAGATTGAAGTTGATTTCTTTGGAACAGAGGAGACTGAGAGACATGATTGAGATGTAGAAAATTAGGAGGGACATAGATAGAATAGACAGGAAAAAATATTTCTTCTTGATGGAGGGATTGATGATGAGGGGCATTGATTTAAGATAAGGGACAGGAGGTTTAGAGGGGATATATGAAAAAGCTTTTTCACCTAGAAATCATGAGAATCAATTGCCTAAAAAGGTAATAGAAAAGGAAACATCAAAACATATAAGAAGCAGTTAGATGTGCACTTGTGATGCCAAAGCATACTAGGCATTGGGATAAGTTTTGGAAAATGGATTAGAACAGTTAGATGGTTGTTTTTGACCAGCACAGGCTTCTATGGCTCTATGCATGAGTGATTAGTTGGGTTGGGTTGGCAGTCAGATGGTTGAGGAGATAGTTGGGTGGTTAGTGGGATATCCAGGTGGTGGGGGAGTAGAGTCAAGCTGAGACGGGGATGGTCAGGAGGATAATTGGTTCTGGTCAAGTGGTTAGCAGGAGATTGAGGGATGGTCAGGGGGATGGTTGGGTGTTTGAGGGAGCTGATTGGGAAGTGGGATAATCAGTTGTGTTGTGCCATTCAGTTACACTGTAAGAAGCTTCACAGCACCAGATTAAAATCCAACAGGTTTAGTTGGAATCGCAGGTTTTTGGAGCACTGCTTCTTCAGCAGGTGAGTGAAGAAGTAGGTTCACAAACACAACATATATGGACAGACACAACTGCAAGGTAATGGTTGGAATGCGAGTTTTTATAGGTATGTCCCTCTCTTTACCGACCCATGAAACTTCTTACTGTGCCATCCTGAAGGCTCTGATCTTCAGGTCGTCGTTGGTTACGGGTGTGGTTCCGGAGGACTGGAGGATAGCGAATGTGGTCCCGTTGTTCAAGAAGGGGAAGAGAGACCTTCCAGGGAATTATAGGCCAGTGAGTCTTACTTCTGTTGTGGGCAAAGTATTGGAGAGAATTATTAGGGATAGGATTTATAGTTATTTAGAGAGAAATGAATTGATTGGGGATAGTCAGCATGGTTTTGTGAAGGGTAGGTCGTGCCTTACTAACCTTATTGAGTTTTTTGAAAAAGTGACCAAAGAGGTGGATGGGGGTAAGGCGGTTGATGTGGTATATATGGACTTTAGTAAGGCGTTCGATAAGGTGGCCCATGGAAGGCTTCTGCAGAAAATGCAGATGTATGGGATTGAGGGTGATTTAGCTAATTGGATTAGGAATTGGCTAGCAGATAGAAGACAGAGGGTGGTGGTTGATGGGAGATATTCATCGTGGAGTTCGGTTACAAGTGGTGTACCTCAGGGATCTGTTTTGGGGCCCCTGCTGTTTGTAATTTTTATAAATGATCTGGATGAGGGTATTGAAGGATGGATTAGTAAATTTGCAGATGACACTAAAGTCGGTGGAGTGGTAGATAGTGAAGAGGGGTGTTATAGTTTGCAGAGGGACTTGGACAAGTTGCAGAGCTGGGCCGAGAGGTGGCAAATGGAGTTTAATGTGGAAAAGTGTGAGGTAATGCACTATGGCAGAAATAATAAATGTGTAGAGTATAGGGCAAATGGTAGGATTCTTAGTAGTCTAGATGAACAGAGGGATCTTGGTGTGTATGTGCATAGATCCCTGAAAGTAGGCAGTCAGGTCGAGAAGGTTGTTAGGAAGGCATATGGAGTCTTGGCTTTTATTGGTAGAGGGATTGAATTTCGGAGCCGCAACGTCATGTTGCAACTGTACAAAACTCTAGTGCGGCCGCACTTGGAGTATTGTGTGCAGTTCTGGTCCCCGCATTATAAGAAAGATGTGGAGGCATTGGAGAGGGTACAGAGGAGGTTTACCAGGATGTTGCCTGGTATGGAGGGCAGGTCTTATGAAGAGAGGCTGAGGGATTTGAGGTTGTTTTCGTTAGAAAGGAGGCGGCTAAGAGGGGACCTAATCGAAACATATAAGATGATTAGAGGTTTAGATAGGGTGGACAGTGATAGCCTTTTTCCTAGGATGGAAAAAGCTAGCACGAGGGGACACAGCTTTAAATTAAGGGGTGATAGTTATAGGACGGATATCAGAGGTAGGTTCTTTACCCAAAGGGTGGTTCGGGAGTGGAATGCCCTGCCTGCAGCAGTTGTAGATGCGCCAAGTTTGGTGGCGTTTAAGAGGTTAGTTGATAAGTATATGGAAGAGAAGGGAATGGTTTAGTTTGGAGGGGCATTGCTTTTTATATTGGTCGGCGCAACATCGAAGGCTGAAGGGCCTGTTCTGTGCTGTAATGTTCTATGTTCTATGTTCTATCCCAGTCCAACGCCGGTATCTCCACATGTTTGGTTACACTGTCTAACATCTGAGTTAAATCAGACATGGTAACATTTCCAGGGGAGGAATGCAGTGTCCACCCTGAGCTCGGGGTCACTCATGGAGGATCCCAGACAGTAGAAATCAGCCCATCAGAAATTTCAGTTTTTGGACAATTTCTGCAAGTATCTATACATCAGGACTTGCACAGAATCCGGAATTGCGCCTCCAAACTTATTTCCCATCTCTGACATTCAGGAAACCAGAAAAGTTGAGCCTGGATTTTGTGAACTTTCAGATCCTTGCAGTTTATATCTTTTCAACAGAATGAGTTTGTATTTTGTACTTGGGGAAAGCCAAGATCATATCATACACTTAGAACGTCAAGCAATTACATTATTGAATACAGTATACTCTGACATGAAAGGGGCAGAAAGTGAACTTATCTTTGTGATTAATGAGACTAAGATCCAAATTAAATAAATCCCAGAGCTTCTAATTACTTGGAATTCAACCACAGGACTATGGAACATTTAACAATTATATTCATGTTTAAAATCAATACAACATTGATTCATATCAAAAGTGTTACCAAAGGGCAAGTTCCATATCTAGTCTGTCTGCTTCATTTGTGCTGGGACCTACAGATGGGGATTCAGGTACCCAAACCTTTCAATTAGGAGCCTATCAGGGTCATGAAAATTAGAATCAAGTGGAAGTCATAGAACCCTGTTGCCATTTGGAGGTCCCTAACCGATGACTGCACATAGCCTAACCAGCAGTTCCTTAAAGGCACCACCACAGGATACCTTGGAAGCAGCTAAGTAGAGGTATTCTGCATTCTTTTTGGAGCATCTTCCGTCTTATGACTGTCTCCCCACTCCCCACAGACCTTCTCCTTCCCAAACTTCAATATCCAAGCATTTGGCCCACTCAAAGCACAGCAACGTTGCCTAAATGACACTTTACTTTTCACTTTCTCTACACTCTTAAAGGTATCAAGAATAGGGAGACAGCAATTGTATGACATTAAGATAGAGGATCAGCCATGACCATACTGAATGGCAGAGGAAGTTCTCAGGGCTGAATGACCTACTCCTTGTGGTAGCGGAGCCCCTTTAAAGGCCATGTGATCGGGGCAGACCCTATGGAGAGACAGTGTGGGATGCCAAACCAATTGAGAGCAAGGAAGTGATTCTTGGGTTAGGGAAGAATCTCAGTTAGAGCCATGGAGGAGACAAAAGTAGACGTATATTACAGTTCTGAGAGACTTTTTTTTTAATCATTAGTGATAAACTCTTTGTAACTTTAAGCCACAGCAAGTCTCTTTCAAAGTTATTACACTCCTGCTCCCATTTTCCACATTTCATGGAATGGATCTGACAACCTTGTTGTATCAAGTTCATTGGATGGGATTTTCCAGATCTTCCAGCCAGTGGGATCTTCCAGGCCCTCTGTGATGGGTTTCCCAGTGGAGGGACAGCTGAGCCATGCAAAATGCTGTTGATATCAGAAGGACAGGAGGATCCTGCCAGTGACCAATGGTAAGCTGCCTCCATGGCCCTAAAGCAGCAGGACTGGAAAATGCTACACAATATCACCTGAGGCTATCTGAAAGACAATTGCACCCTGTTGCTATTCCTGCAATATTTAATACCATTATGCCACTTCGTGCAACCAATTTATTCCTCTTGCGTTTCAGTAGACTGGGGGCAGTAGGAGAGAGTGGCATAGTTCTATGTTCTATGTTCTATGTTCTAGTTGTATCATCACTTGACTAGTCATTCAGAAACCTAGGTTAATGCTCTGGGGACCCAGTTTCGATTCCCACTATGGCAGATGATGATCTTATAATTCAATAGAAATCTGGAATTAAAAGTATGATGATGATCATGAAACCATTGTGGATTGTTGTAAAAACCATTCTGGTTCAGGAAAGGAAATCTGCCAGCCTTACTGGTCTGGCCTACATGTGAGTCCAGGTTCACAGCAATGCGGTTAACTGTTAAATTCCCTCAGGGGTGGGCAATAAATGTTGGCCCCACCAGCGATGTCCACGTTCCATGAGCAATCAAGGTCTTTGTATCCTGCCATTGTCTGGAGGCTCCAGAGAATTTGGGAAGAAAAGGACTATTAATTTTTTTAAAGTTTTAAACTTTCAATGTAAACTTTATTTATTTGTGTCACAAGTTAGCTTACAATAACACGCAATGAAATTATCTGTTCTCGGACCCTTGCTGTTTGCATTTTCATAAATGACCTGGATGAGGAAGTGGAGGGATGGGTTAGTAAGTTCGCCAATGACGCGAAGGTTGGTGGTGTTGTGGATAGTCTAGAGGGATGTCTGAAGTTGCAGCGAGACATAGATAGGATGCAAGACTGGGCGGAGAAGTGGCAGATGGACTTCAAAGCGGATAAATGTGTGGTGGTCCATTTTGGCAGGACCAATGGAATGAAGCAGTATAATATCAAGGGTAGGAGTCTTGGCAGTGTTGAGGAACAGAAGGATCTTGGGTCCAGGTCCATAGGACTCTTAAATCAGCTCTGCAAGTGGAGGATGTGGTCAAGAAGGCATATGGTGTACTGGCCTTCATTAATAGAGGGATTAAGTTTAGGAGTCTGGAGGTAATGCTGCAACTTTATAAGACCCTTATGTACTTGTGTATAAGACCCACTTGGAGTACTGTGTGCAGTTCAGGTAGCCTCACTATAGGAAGGATGTGGAAGCTATTGAAAGGGTGCAAAGGAGATTTACAAGAATGTTGCCTGGATTGGGAGGCAGGCCTTATGAAGATAGGTTGAGAGAGCTAGGTCTTCTCCCTGGAGAGACAAAGGTTGAGAGGCGACCTGATAGAGGTTTATAAGATGTTGAGAGGAATAGATAGGGTGGATTCTTAGAGGCTACTTCCCAGGGCTGAAATGGTCGCTACGAGAGGACATAGGTTTAAGGTACTAGGAGGCAAGTACAGAGGAGATGTTAGGGGTAAGTTTTTCACTCAGATGGTGGTGAGTGAATGGAATCGGTTGCTGTTAGTGGTGGTAGAGGTGAACTCGCCGGGGTCTTTTAAGAGACTTCTGGATGAGTACATGGGATTTAATGGGATTGGAAGTTGCAGATAGTTCTATGGCCTGGTAGGTATAGATACGATCAGCACAACTTGTAGGCCAAAGGGCCTACTTGTGCTGTAGTGTTCTATGTTCTGTGCGCTATGTTTTATTGTAAAAATCCATTAACTTACCAACCACTGAAGTAAGACTAATTGGCCTATAAATTACCAGAGTTATTTCTATTTCCTTTCTTAAGGAGAGGAATAATATTCGCCACTCTCCATCCTCTGGCAGAATCCCCGTGATGTGGCGATGCTGGCATTGGACTGGGGTAAACACAGTAAGAAGTCCCACATCACCAGGTTAAAGTTTTATTTGATAGTAAACGCCACAAGCTTTCAGAATACTGTTCCTTCATTTCCATTCACTTTCCACTTACCTGGTGAAGGAACAGCGTTCCAAAATCTTGTGGCATTTACTATCAAATAAACCTGTTGGACTTTAACCTGGTGTTATGAGACTTCTTACAATCCCCATGGACAGTGAGGACCCAAAGATCAAAGCTAAAGATTCCTCAATTTCATCCCTTGCCTCCCAATGTATCCTAGGACATATCCCACCTGGCCTAGGGGACTTAGCGACCCTCAGGTTTTTCAAAATTGCTGATACATCTTCCCTCAGAACATCTACCTCCTCCATCCTATCAGCCTGTAATTCTTTTATGTTCTTTTATGTTCCTATCAGACTGTATCACACTTTCATCCTCAAAAAAACCCTCTCCTTAGTGATCACTGAAGTATTCACTCAACGCCTCACCTATCTCTTCTCACTTCATGCACAAGTTCCCACTACTATCCTTGACTGGCCCTAACCTTATCCTGATCATTCTTTTATTTCTCACACAAGAGTAAAAAACCTTGGGGTGTTTCCTTTATCCAACCTGCCGAGGACTTCTCATGCCCCCTCCAAGCTCTCCTAAGACCTGTTTTTAATTCATTCCTAGCTACCTTGTAATCCCCAAGTGTCCTAATTGAACCTTTTATTTTCATCCTTACACACGCTTCCTTTTTCCTCTTGATAAGACATTCAATCTCCTTTGTGAACCATGGTTCCCTCACTCAGCCATTTCCTCCCTGCCTGCCAGGGACACATATCTATCAAGTACACGCAGTATTTGTTCCTTGAAAAAGCTCCACTTTTCATTTGCGCTCATACCTAACAGTTTCTATTCCCATTTTATGCTCCCTAATTCTAGCCTAATCTTTTACCCAAAGGGTGGTTCGGGAGTGGAATGCCCTGCCTGCAGCAGTTGTAGATGCGCCAAGTTTGGTGGCGTTTAAGAGGTTAGTTGATAAGTATATGGAAGAGAAGGGAATGGTTTAGTTTGGAGGGGCATTGCTTTTTATATTGGTCGGCGCAACATCGAAGGCCGAAGGGCCTGTTCTGTGCTGTAGTGTTCTATGTTCTATGTTCTATGTTCTAATCGCATCATAATTACCCCTGCCCCAATTATAAGCCTTGCCCTGCCATGTGACCCTATCCCTCTCCATTGCAAAAATGAAGGACACTGGATTGTGGCCACTATCTTCAAAATGCTTTACCACAGACAAATCTAACGCTTGGACTGGTTCATCACCCAGTACCAAGTCCAATGTGGCCCCATCTCTTGTCGGCTTATCCACATATTGTGTCAGGAAACCCTCCTGTACAAAAAGTGTCCCATCTGAACTATTCGACCTATAAAGGTTCCAATCAATATTTGGAATGTTAAAGTCATCCATGATAACTACCCTGTGATCTTCACACCTATCCATAATCTGCTTTGCCATTTCACCTTCACATCTCTATTGCTAGTTAGGGGTGTACAGAAAATTCCTAACAACGTGACCTATCCTTTTCTATTTCTAACTTCAGCCCATATTACTTCGGTAGGCAGATCACCCTCGAAACGTGTTTCAGAGCTGTTAAACTATCTTTGATTAACAATGCTACTCCATCTCTTTTACCGTCTTCCCTACTCTTACTGAAACACTTGTACCCCAGAATTGCCAATAACCATTCCTGTCCCTTTCTAACCATATCTCCGTAATGGCCACAACATCATAGTCCCAAGTACCAATCCACGCTCCAAGCTCACCAAGTTCCTGCAGTCATTTTTTTTTCTCTCTGGACATTACAATATAAGTTCCCCCAGCAACATCTTCCTACCTGGTCTTGGAATAAAAATAACAATTAGAAAACAATAGATCATCGTTGTAACTTAAACACACAAACAGCAGGATGGCAATGCATTAAAATGGAAGGAGTGTGAAGCTTGATCAGTTAATATGTGTATGACAAGTTACATTTCCCCGACAATTGTACAGAATTTGAAAAATAAAGCATATTTCCAAAAGGCCATTCCTGATCTAATGCCGGAATGATTTTGTATTTTGTTAGCATTACCGTGGAAGGTTACTAATCTCCCCATCTCCAGAAACACACAGAAGCAATTGTGTTTTATTGAACCATTCTTTTCATAGATTCCCCAGCCTGTCGTTTAAAATAGCAGCAAGTTCATTCAGATAATCAAAAGAAAAGAGTATTTATCAACAATAATATCCCTGCTGCATTCCCCTGTTCAGTGCCAGCCATAGTGTGAGGTAAACCTGACAATGAAAGGTCAGGATTTTTTATTCTTAACCTGGATACTACAGAAAAGTTGTGAAGAAAAGTTATTCCTATCTTATCATCAATTATTTTGTTCATTAGATAATCCCATCTCCAGTGTTAATGCCAATATTTATACCCAATTTTCTGAATTTTTCATTGTAGGTGACAAATTATCCATTTTTAATGTTTAAAGTTTATTCATTAATCATAAGTAGGTTCACTGAACTGCAATGAGTTACTGTGAAAATCCTCTAGTTGCCACACTCTGGCATCTGTTCAGGTACACTGAGGGAGAATTTAGCATGGTCAATGCACCTAACCAGCACATCTTTCAGACTGTGAGAGGAAACTGGGGCACACAGAAGAAATCCATGCAGACATGGGGAGAATATACAGACTCCACACAGAAAGTGATCTAAGCCAGGAATTGATCCCAGGTCCCTGGCACTGTGAGGCGGCAGTGCTAACCATTGTACCACCCTGATGGAAACCATGCTAATATTAATATATTGGTAATAGCCTATTTGATTGAATAATGGAATATAAGGTTGATTCAGAATGTTAAACTCTGAGCTAAGCTTCTCACCTTTGTCATAAAGGCTGCTTACTCTGCAGTTATTACCACAGTGTTTCCTGGCTATGTGACAGCAATTGTTGGGGCTCATTCTTCTGTTGCTGGTCATTTTTACGCATATTCCTCTCAAAGTATGGTCGTGCTTATTTGTCAGGTATGGGAATTGAACCTAGGCTGTTAGTGCTGCTCTGCATCACAAACCAGCCCTCCAACCAACTGAGCTAATCCCATGACTAACGTTACCTAATGCCACCCTAATAATATGATCATCAAATCACGTGATCAGCTCTTAAAGTAACCAGTAGCCCTTTTAAATATATAACATCCCTCCCCCTTTACTTCCCTGGTCATGATAACCAATTGCTATGATGTTATACACAAGATCAATAATATGAAACACAGTGCTATGCATCATTAATTATTACACACAAACAATAAGAAAGTCAGTCAAGAGGACATCTATTCTTCTTTTGTTGTCCTTGACCTAGAAGTATTATCTGGAATGTCAGTAGACACTTCTTCTCTTGGAACTAAGTCTGTACCGTTCTCATTCAGTGAAGCAGCAGAGACACAATGGTTAAGGTATTCAAATACAATTAAGTCTTGAACAGTAGGGAGTGAAGAGGTTGGTGCTTGTGGATATGATACTGAGAAATCATTTCATGATGATAACAATTGGTCAGCATGATGTCACCAAACTAGTTCATCTTCAGTTTGAACCATGTAAGAAATTGGGCCTGTTTTTGCTAACACTGTGGCTAGTACCCACTTCTCACTCATGGTATAATTACGTACTAACATTCTTGTTGAAATGAGATCATTTTGCCCTCACTCCTCATCTGACAGTTTGAGATTGTTATTGACATTCTGGTATCTCTGAAGTTTCTGGAGGTAAAAATATAGTTCTCAACTTTTTCTGCAGGAGTAGCAACACAGGCGAACTTTGTGTGGTGGCATGAATTGTGTTTCTATGAGATGCCAAAAAGCTATTCCCATCATGTGATAATGAATCTTGCTCTTTTGAAGATTTTAAGGGATGTTTCAAGGATTGTATGAATCTTTCAGTTAATCTATTAGTTGATGGATATCAAGGTGCAGGTTTTGTATGCTGATTGCCATTTACTTTGAGGTAATCCTCAAGCTCTTGTGAAGTAAGCTGTGAACCATTATCACTAACAATTTATTCTGATTTACCAAATCTTGCAAAAATTTCATAAAATTTATCAATGGTTTGTTCAATTGTTGTAGATGTCATCATGACAACTTCTGGCCATTTTGAGAGTGCATCAATTATGACTGAGAACATGTGACCCTCAAACACACCAGCGAAATCTATATGTAATTATTTCCATGGCTCTTTAGGTCACTGACAAGGAAGAAGACAACAGCAACATATTTCTTACTTAAATTTTCTTCAATCTGATAATCCAGAGATGGCCACCAAAAATAACTGTGTGATAATTCATTTTTATGGATTACACCATGATATTTTTTGTGTAGCTATTCAAGAATTCTTCCACACAGAGTAGAAGGAATGATTATTTGGACTTCCCACAGTAGACACCCACCTTGGGCAGTCAATGTGAATTTGGTGTCCACGTCCAAATGCAGCAAAGCTTAGAACAAATCCAGGTTTACATAGAGACACACATAGAAACCAGAAGCAGGAGTAGGAAATTTAGCCCTTCAAGCCTGTTCCACCATTCATTATAATCATGGCTGATCATCAAATTCAATACACAGATTCTGCCTTGTTTCCATATCCTTTCATTCTTTTAGCTCCAAGAGCTATACCTAATTCAAAAGGTAGATTGCTAAATTCTCCCTTAGTGTACTCAGACAGGTGCTGAAGTGTAGTGATGAGGGGATTTTCACAGCAACTACATTGCAGTATTAATGTAAACCTACTTGTGATACTAATAAATAAACTAAAAACTTAAACTTAATTCCTTCTTTGAATCACACAATGTCTTGGCCTCAACTACTTGTGAAGAATTCTACAGATTCACCACCCTCTTGGTGAAGAAATTTCTCCTCACTTCAACCCTAAAAAGTTTACCTCCTATCTTCAGGTTGTGATTCCTGATTCTGGACACCCCACATTCGAAACATTTTTTCAGAATCTACCTAGTGTAAACCTGTTTGAATTTTGTAAGTTTGTGTGAGATTCCCTTCTCACTCTTCTAAACTACTATGAATATAATCCAAATTGACTTAATCTTTCCTCATATGACATCCTGTCATTCCAGGAATCAGCCTGATAAACCTTCACTACACTCTCTCCTTAGCAAGGAGACTCTTCCTCAGATAAGGACACCAAAACTACACAAAATGCTCCAGGTATAGCCTCACCAAGATTTTATATAATTGATGCAAAACATTCCTACACTCAAATCTTCAGGTTTGGACTGATAAGTGGCAAGTTACATTCACGCCACACAAGTATCAGGCAATGACCATCTCAACAAAGATAATCTAACCTCATGACTCTCCAAAGCCTGCCCATAATTTAATTGAAAAGCAATCAATGCATCATGCTAGATATCATGCCCCAATAGTGTAATGATCAAGCAGCTATAAAACAAATGTGTTATTTTACACACTGATATGTCTATATTATGTAGAACAGAGATTTTTTATTCATTTCTGGGACACGGACATCGCTGGCTGGCCAGCATTTATTGTCCATCCCCAGTTGTCCTTGGAAGGCAATTGAGAGTCAACCACTCTTAATTGAGTGGTTGATTGCTGTCGCAAGGCCAGTTAAAAATGGAAGATTTCCATCTCTAATGGACAATGGTGAACCAGATGGGTTTTTCCAACAATCAGCAATGATTTCATGGTCTTCAGTAGATTCTTAATTCCAAATATATTTTAGTGAATTCAAATTCCACCATCTGCCATGATGGGATTTGAACACAGGTTCCCAGAACATTAGCTGAGTTTCTGGATTAATAATCTAGCATTTATACCACAGGCTATCATTTTCCAAGGTATTTGTTTCTCAACATACCCTACATGGTTTTGTGTTCTAGTCAGACTCTATGTGGAGTATTATGAACAGTTTTGGGCCCCACACTTAAAGGAAGGATGTGCTGGCTTTGGAGGGTGTCCAAAGGAGATTCACAAGAATGATCCCAGGAATGAAGAGTTTGTCATATGAGGAGCAGTTAAGGACTCTGGGTCTATGTTCAAGGAAGTTTAGAAAAATGAGAGGGGGATCTAATTGAAACTTACAGAATACTGAGAGGCCTAAATAAAATGGGCATGGGTAGTTTCCACTAGAGAGTGAGACTTGAACTCAAAGACACAACTTCAGAGTGAAGGAACGCTTCTTTAAAACTGAGATTCGGTGGAATTTCTTCGGCCAGAGGATGGTGAATCTGTGGAATCCATTGCCCCAGCGGGCTGTGAAAGCCAGGTCATTGAGTGTCTTTAAGACAGGGATAGATAGGTTATTGATTAGTAAGGGAATCAAGAATTATGGGGAAAACACAAGAATTGGGTATGAGAATCATATCAGACATGATTGAATGGCAAAGCAGTCATGATGGGCCAAATTGCCCACTTCTGCTCCCATATCTTATGGTCTTATGGAACAGAGATGAGAATGATGAAACTGCATGCTGCAATTGAAAATCTCGGACTTGATCTGTACTGCTGACAGGTTATCAATATATCTGAGAATGGTTGATGCATTAATAACTTATTCGTTCTAAATAACAAGCATTGGATTAGAGGTGAACAGCAGAAATGAAAATCGATGCGAGGTCTAGCCAGATAAGAAACGCAATAACTGTGACATTACCATTTGGTTTTATTACGGTAAATCTAGAGGCACAAGTGACAGCCTATATAACTGTGACCATTACAAACTATCTCTCCTCATTCTTGCTAAACATTCTGTATGCAGCCATTGACATGATTAGCAACATTTCCACTCCAAGGCTTCCAATTCTATACGCATCTACCTAGTCATAACCAGAGAATCATCTGTAAGAGCTTCTCTTCCTTCTTTCCACGATTAAATCCAGAATTCACCAAAAAGCTACTCTTTTCTCCCCCACCAATCACCTACATCTGCATGTACATTCTGTTCACAATGATGTCATCCTGAAATGCATCTGCTGAATTTTATGGCCCCTCCCACCAGTGGGATCTTCCGGTCCTGTCAAAGTCAACGGAAAATTGAATGGATTACCACATTGATCGCAGGGAACACTCTGTGGCAAGGCCATAAAATCCTGGCTATCAAGTTCCATTACATTCTGGGAATGCCTAATTCTATCTCACCACCGCTCCCAACCACTTCAGTTTTCCCACAGGCGTGGACGTTTAGTTCCAATTCAGATGAATCGTGGCCTTGTTTTCAGTGCTTCCATGGCTGCTCAGGGAGAAAAGAATAGCACTTTGGTGGACTCCAGAGGTAATGATGTGAGAGATGGAAGAGGAGCTCTTACAGGTGATTCTCTGGTTATGACTAGGTATGATGTGGAGATGCTGGTGTTGGACTGTTCATGTTAAACACAGTAACAAGTCCCACAACACCAGGTTTAAGTCCAACCAATTTATTTGATAGTAAACTCACAAGCTTTCAGGGTTTGTCCTTTGTCAGATGAATAGAGAGTTCTGGTCTCAGACAGAGCATATAGCTGTCTATGCTGTTACATGCTCTGGCTGAGACCAGAACTCTCCATTCATCTGACGAGGGACAAATCCCAAAAGCTTGTGAGTTTACCATCAAATAAATTGTTTGGACCTAAACCTGGTATTGTCAGACTTCTTATTATGACTAGGTACACACATATTGAAATGGAAGCCTTGGAGTGCAAGTGTTGTTAACTATGTCAATGGCTGCATGCAGAATGTTTAGCAAGAATGAGGAGGGATAGTTTGCGATGGTCACAATTACATAGGGTGTCACTTGTGCCTCTAGATTTACTGTAATAAAACCAAACGGTAATGTTACAGTTATTGCTGCGCAAAACATCTACTGCTTGTGTCACAGTTCACACCAAATTGCATTGACTTAGCATTCCTATGTTCACTGGTCTACACCAGCTGCAAGTCTAGCAACGTCTCCCTCAGTGCTTTCCGTTGCTGCACACATTTCAAAAGCGTTCAGGGAATGCTGTGGTGAGTGCTAAATTATCTTTTGTCTGAGGGTACTGAGCGGCTAATTCTTGAAAATGAGCATAAACTGGGAGAATAAGCAGAGGTCACACAAAGCAGTTCGAGTTGCTGGAAAAGGGAAGGAGCAGAGGAGGAGGGGAAAGAAAGAGGGAAAGAAAGGGAGATGACAATCTAGCCCAGATCCTTACTGCCGGGACAGTATATGGTGATTGTTCATTCATGGGACATGGACGCGTTGCCTGGCCAGCATTTATTACCCATCCCTTGTTGCCCGAGGGCAGTTGAGAGTCAACCACATGTAGGCCAGACCAGATAAGGATGGCAGATTTCCTTCCCTAAAGGGTATTAGTGAACCAGATCAGTTTTCCTGACAAATCAGCAATGGTTTCATGGTCATCAGTAGATTCTTAATTCCTGATATTTTTATTGAATTTAAATTTCATCACTTTCTATGTTAGGATTCAAACTCCTATCCCCCAGAACAATAGCTGAGTTTCTGGATTAATATTCGAGCTATAAACCACTAGGCCATCGCCTTCCCTAATTTGAGTGTGAGATCAGTAACCTCAACATCAATTCCCCATTGACCAATAGTGCTACAGCCCATACATTACCCCAGCACTCATCACTACATTGTCTTCTTGGCCACAATGCAACAACATCAGCCAACACAAAATATATATTCAAAACCAAACTTGTAAACTAAATCATGTAATATTATGTACAAGACAGCTTTAATCACCATTATGCATCTGCTTACTGCCTGTGTCTGTGTCTTTACCTGTCCTAGCATTCTGCTGTGCTGCTGACTTTCATTGGAGGAGACTCTAATGACCTTGGAGGACGACTTGTACTCAATGTCTCATCACAGGCAGATCCTACCTCTCTGTTAAACTCTAAAATACAGTGTCAGTATCCGAGCTGATGACTGTGACTATGAAATCAAATGAAGCGTATCTTCATCACTGTCTCCTTGCTCTTCCTCCACTGCCTGGGTAGTTTACAGTTTTTAAATCTCTGAAAGGAAAAAGGGACAAAGCGAAGGTTGTGAGGCAGAGAGAGGGAAGGAAGAAATGCATGTTGACATCATAGAACATAGAACATAGAACAATACAGCACAGAACAGGCCCTTCGGCCTTCGATGTTGTGCCGACCAAAATAAAAAGCAATGCCCCTCCAAACTAAACCATTCCCTTCTCTTCCATATACTTATCAACTAACCTCTTAAACGCCACCAAACTTGGCGCATCTACAACAGCTGCAGGCAGGGCATTCCACTCCCTAATCACTCTTTGAGTAAAGAACCTACCTCTGATATCCGTCCTATAACTCATACCCCTTAATTTAAAGTTGTGTCCCCTCGTGCTAGCTTTCTCCATCCTAGGAAAAAGGCTATCACTGTCCACCCTATCCAAACCTCTAATCATCTTATATGCTTCAATAAGATCCCCCCTTAGCCGCCTCCTTTCTAACGAAAACAACTTCAAATCCTTCAACCTCTCTTCATAGGACCTGCCCTCCATACCAGGCAACATCCTAGTAAACCTCCTCTGTACCCTCTCCAATGCCTCCACATCTTTCTTATAATGTGGCGACCAGAACTGCACACAATACTCCAAGTGCGGCCGCACTAGAGTTTTGTACAGCTGCAACATGATGCTGCGGCTCCTAAATTCAATCCCCCTACCAATAAAAGCTAAGACTCCATATGCCTTCTTAACAACTTTATCCACTTGACTGCCTACTTTCAGGGATCTATTGACACATACACCAAGATCCTTCTGTTCCTCAACACTATTAAGAGCCCTACCATTAGCCCTATACTCTACACATTTATTGTTCCTGCCAAAGTGCATTACCTCACACTTTTCCACATTAAACTCCATTTGCCACCTCTCGGCCCAGCTCTGCAACTTGTCCAAGTCACTCTGTAAACTAAAACACCCCTCTTCACTATCTACCACACCACCAACTTTAGTATCATCTTGTATCATCTTGTAAATTAGCACAGTGGTTGGCATTGCTGCTTCACAGCACCAGGGGCTTGGGTTCGATTCCCAGCTTGGGTCACTGTCTGTGTGGAGTTTGCATATTCTCCGCGTATCTGTGTGGGTTTCATCCGGGTTCTCCAGTTTCCTCCTACAGTCCAAAAATATGCAGGTTAGGTGGATTGGCCATGCTAAATTGTCCCTTAGTGTCAGGGGGACTAGCTAGGATAAATGCATCGGGTTATTGGAACAGAACCTGGGTGGAATTATGGTCGGTGCAGCCTTGATGGGCCAAAGGGCCACCTTCTGCACTGTAGTATTCTATGATCTATAACAAATTGTGGGATTAGGTGTGAGGATATCATTACCTTTGATGATATCAGCTACACAATTGGTCAGGGGATCAGCAATAGGAATTCCGTTAATGGCAATGATCATCTCTTCCACAGAGATTAGAACACACACGTATGCTTCTCCCATTCTAGTCAGTCACAGCTGGCTCTAGTTATGTGGCACTTTCACCTAAAAGAAAGCATAAAGTGTTTCAGCAGGTTTTGTTGAAGCATCATCAGCCTGACTCCGTCCCTCTACTATTTCCTGATCTTATTTCAGATTTCCAGCATCGGCAATATTTCACTGCGGTGTATAAATTAATGTTGATTTTTGATTTGATTTGATTTGATTTATTATGGTCACATGTATTGGTATGCAGTGAAATGCATGGTTTCTTGAACGCTATACAGACAAAGCATACCATTCATAGAGAAGGAACAAAGAGGGTGCAGAATGCAATATTACAGTCATAGGTAGGGCATGGAAAAAGACCTACTTTACAAAAGATTATGCCATCTGTTTGGCTGATGTGTCTACCACAGTTGAATAGCTGGCAGTGTTGCAAGCTGTGAGATGTGGTTGTGAGGCTTGCAAAAGCATATGTGAAGGTGAGCTTAACTATTGGATAGATATGTGTCTTGATTGAAAGTGTGTAGTAGGTAAGTGATGGGGAATGGTCAATTGAACAGTGAATGAGATTAGTAGAAAAGCAAAAATACTGTTGATACTGGAAATCTGAAATAAAACCAGAAAATACTAAACTACACCAGATGGCCTGTCAATCAATGCATCACAGCAGAAGGTGCCTCTCTGAGGCAGAGAGATATGAGATCGAGAAATTGCTTACAGGTATGCTTGCTTGAGTATTCTCATCATCTGCATTTTGCAGTCCTGATATGCACTGTAGTCTGCCAAATCTTAGACTACTTATTTTGTTTTTAATTAATTAACATATTTATTCAATTATTATTTTTGACTTGATTTGATTTATTGTTGTCACATGTATTAATATACAATGAAAAGTATTGTTTCTTGCATGCTGTGCACACATAAGAACATAAGAAATAGGAGCAGGAGTAGACCATCTAGCTCTTCCAGCCTGCCCTGCCATTCAATAAGATCATGGCTGATCTGAAGTGGATCAGTTCCACTTTCCCACTTTCTCTTCATAACCCTTAATTCCCTTGTCTATCAGAAATCTATCTTCCTGTGACTTAAATATATTCAATGAGATAGTCTCCACCACTTCAATGAGCAGAAAATTCCAGAGATTCACTACCCTTTGAGTGAAGAAACTCTTCCTCAACTCCATTCTAAACTGCGCCCACCACCCCCCCTCTTTTTTTGAGGCTGTGCCCTCTAGTTCTGTTTTCCTTTCTAAGTGGGAAGAATTTGTCTACTTCTACCTGCCTAGCCCCTTCATTATCTTGACGGTCTCTAGAAGATCCTCCCTCAGCCTTCTAAACTCTAATGAGTACAGGTCCAGTCTATTTAATCTCTCCTTATAATCTAAGCCCCTCATCTCCAGTATCAGCCTGGTGAATCTTCTCTGTACTCTTTTCAAGGCCGATATATCCTTACACAAATAAGTGGACCAAAACTGCACACAGTACTCCAATTGCGGCCTCACCAGCACCCTGTACAGTTGCAGCAAGACCTCCCTGCTTTTATATCCTATCCCCCTCTCTATAAAGGCCAACATTCCATTCGCCTTCTTGATCACCTGCTGCACCTGCAGACTGGGTTTTTGCGATTCGTGCACAAGGATCCTCAGGTCCCTCTGCACTGTAGCATGCTGCAGCTTTTCACCCTTTAAATAATAATCCCTTCCACTATTATTTCTACCAAAGCGGATAACTTCACATTTGTTAACGTTATACTCCATCTGCCAGATTCTCGGCCATTCACTCAGCCTATCGAGATCTCTCTGCAGGCTTTCCGCACCCTCCAAGCAATTCGCTTTTCCACTCATTTTCGTGTCAACAGCAAATTTTGTTACCCTACACTCAGCCCCCTCCTCCAGATCATCTATGTAAATGGTAAACAGCTGAGGCCCCAGCATCAATCCCTGGGGCACTCCACTAGTCACCAACTGCTTACCAGAAAAGCACCCATTGATTCCAACTCTCCGCTTCCTGTTAGATAACCATACTTACCATATATAGAGAAGGAAACAAAAGAATACAGAATGCAGTGTTACAGTCATAGCCACGGTGTAGAGAAAGATCAACTTAATGCAAGGAAAGTCCATTCAAACATCTAAGAACAGCAGGAAAGAAGTTGGTCTTGAGTTGGTTGGTACGTGCATCTTTTTCCGACAGAGGAAGAAGATGGAAGAGAGAACGTCCGGGGTGCATGAGGTCCTGGATTATGCTGGCTGTTTTGCCAAAGCAGTGGAAGTGTAGACAGAATCAATGGGTGGACACTTGTTTGCGTGATGGATTGGGCAACATTCATGACTTTCTGTAGTTGGTTGTGGTCTTGGGCAGAACAGCAGGCATGTCAAGCTGTGATCCAAACAGAAAGAAAGCTTTCTATGGTGCATCTGTTAAAGTTGGTGAGAATCATAGCCGACATGCCAACTTTCCTTCGTCTTCTGAGAAAGTAAAGGCAGTGGTAGGCTTTTGATATTTTTGCAGTTATATCAAGTAATTTAACTGCTTAAGCTACAAATGTAATAGTGTTCTTATGCTAATATATTCCCAGTTTAAACTATTGCATTTGTTTAAGGGAAAAAGGAACATTAAATCAAGCCAACTGATCACCTCTCCCCTTACCACATTAATGCTTCTGGACCTCTGCTCTAAGATCTCTGAATCCTCTGCTCCCTCTCTCTGACCTTGTTTTGTAAAAGGCCTGGTTGGTACTCCTTCCTATGATGGGCCAAATTCCTTGACTCACCAAATTCCCTACGTTACATATGTATTCAGCTGAAGCAATACTCCCGTGAGTTGTACTGTGTGCTACTTACCTGGTTCTTGCCCACAGTTCATTTTTAAATAAAGATGGATGCAGCCATTTCTTTGGCAACTTTATGACCAATTTTGCACGTCTTCCAAGTCTTCCAAGCTTGTTTAACAGCCTTTCCTGTTGCAGGTTATCAAATACTATCCAATCGTCTCGACATATAATACTATGAAATTTTGCAAAGTCAGTGATGCGAAGGATTGGAATTAACAGTTTGTGAATGTATTTCCCCTTAATGTTGTTCTAGTTAATTTGTGGTATTTCAGTTGTTACATTTTGCAGGGGCATGGTGGGGAGCAGGGGGTGATAATGTGCTCTCAGATCACCTCTGTTCATCTTAGCATCAAATTTTATTTAATAATGCTCCTTGAAGTGTCTTGAGACATCTTGCTACATCACAAGCTCTATGTAAGCACAATATGTTGCTTTTGTTC
Organism: Sphyrna mokarran; assembly: GCA_024679065.1. NCBI lineage: Eukaryota > Metazoa > Chordata > Chondrichthyes > Carcharhiniformes > Carcharhinidae > Sphyrna > Sphyrna mokarran. Next base: position 22,234,321 of record JAGIQG010000007.1, on the reverse strand, counting down.
TTGGGTTCCATATGAATACCACTCCTATCAGTAAGCTACAAGAATAACATTTACATATCCCAAATCCAAGAGCAGCTATCCCTTGTACTTGTTTTTCCCTGAACAATATTGAGTTAAGTTGAGCCATGTGACTAGGTTTTCATCAGCAATGTGGGTAGCTCATGTTGAGTAATTTCCCAAATTGACAGATCTGCCTCAGTTTAAAGTGCCCCGTTAAAAAAGTTTATTTATTCGTCGCAAGTAAGGCTTATATTAACGTTGCAATGAAGTTACTGTGAAATATCCCTAGTCGCGACACTCCAGCATCTGTTCAGGTCAAGGCACCTAACAGGCACATCTTTCAGATTGTAGTAGCCAACCAGTGCACCTGGAGGAAACCCACGCAGACATGGGAAGAATGTGCAAATTCCATACAGATAGTGATGCAAGCCAGGAATCAAACACGAGTCTCAATCACTGTGAGGTAGCAGTGCTAACCCCTGCCCTGTGCCACGAACTCTCCTCTAGAGATCTAATCCATTTTTTTGCTTCTTTGAACTGTCAACCAAACAGTGAACTCGGAGCTCCCACTAAAATATTTGTAGCTTTTGAAACTCAACCAAGCATTCATTATAGCATCATAATAACCATTAGGAAATATCAACATAAAACTGAAGCTAGAGGTGCTAGCGTTTTCTCTAACCTAGACCAGATGTCCAGTCAAACAAAGCAATTCAGCAGATGATGTATTTTAACAGTTTTAGTCTATATTAATTTCCAATTTTAAAGAGTGTGGAATTTATAAAAAAAAATTCAGATTAGTACATTAAACAGACATTACCTGCCCTCCGAGGGTATGTACATTTACTGCTTCAATTTAGACTCCTTTTGAAATTCAGCCAAGCATTCATAATGTGGGTTAAGGCTACTGAAACAGCGAAAATGTGGTCTATTGGAGTTTTAACACACATTTAAATGGCCCTGCTGAGATCAGATTTCCTGCCTGTTTGGGTCACACTCTCTTCTCTTTCATCTACTGGAAAAAAGGGATCTATTGGGAATGGATCTGGGACATCTGGCACCCAGGTCCTGCCCACACTATATGAAGCTCTGCAGTGCCTTCCCAAACTCCAGATCATGATCTCAACCAACAGGCAGGGGGTATGGGTGACAAAATTATTGAGGGAAGGATGCATGCTAAAGATCAAGGGTGTAGGGCAGCGTAAGGGAGAGATAGGGAAGAACTTGAAAACTAGGGCATGAATTCTGAATCAACTCACTGGAGCTGTGGAGAGAAGTTGATGGAGCGAGGGATTTAGTGCCAATGAGGAAACACTGCTGAAGCCAAATGAAAGGAAATTGCTCCACATTTATTTTCTCGAGAGCTATTTGTCTTGATTCCTCGCTCTTCCTGTGTCTGGGGCTGACAGCCAATGACTCAGTGGGAGGGAGAATTGTCTTTTAGTTGACAGCCTCAGACGCTCACTGTCTTATGAGAAATGCATTTTCCTTGTAGGTTCGTGACATCAGGGGCTTCAACAAATAATGGAATTGCATTTTGTGTGCAGTGGTGATTTATGGCAAGTCAACGTCAGGTGGTTATAATCCCTGCTGACCTCAATACCTCACTCTGATGATACATGTGGTAATGATCTGTGATGGGCTACAGTTCTTCCCGAGTCACTTCGCCATTAACAGTCAAAGTCAAAGTTCATTACTCTGCTGCCTGGTAGCTTGGAAACAACTGGGGTCTTGAGCAAACAAGCACAATGCATTAGAGTAACTCCATTAAATAAAGGAACAGCTCAGAGCTGTGTAATTACTTCACAGGCAGACAAGCAGGCAGACAGGGAGAGCAGGGAGGCAAGTGACTGACACTTTATATTGAGGCTATGTCAGCTGTTCTCAGTATTATTCGTCTTGAGTCTCATATTGGAAAGGACACATCATTGGCGCAAATCAGTCTCATGTTCAAAATTTATATGCATACCAGTGAGTCTGTTAAAACTCAGGTGAACATTACTGAAAGATGACTGGAAGTAATTTAACAATCTAAGAAAATATCGATGCAGCCAGGAAGAAAAGACTAGAAATTAAATATTTTACACAGGGGAAGCAATGATCTGGTGGCAGGGAACTGGGTTCAACTGGGTCTCAAGTCACTGTCTGTGTGGAGTCTGCCTGTTCTCCCTGTGTCTGCGTGGGTTTCCTCTGGGTGCTCCAATTTCCTTCCATAGTCCGAAAGACGTGCTGGTTAGGTGCATTGGCCATGCTAAATTCTCCCTGAGTGTATCTGAACAGATGGTGGAGAATGGTGACTAGGGGATTTTCACAGTAACTTGATTGCAGTGTTACTGTAAGCCTAGCTGTGACACCAATAAATAAACTAAACTAAGCTAAGCTATCAACGCAGAAATTTAGCTAATGTTCTGGGGACTTAGGTTCCAATCCTGCCACAGCAGATGATGGAATTTGAATCCAATTTTAAAAAATCTGGAATTACAAAATCTACTGATGACCATGAAACCATGATTGATAATGAGAAAAACCATCTGGTTCACTAATGTCCTTTAGGGAAGGGAATGTGCATTCCTTACCTGGTCTGACCTACATGTGATTCCAGAGCCACAGCAATGTGGTTGACTCTCTGAAGTGGCCAAGCAAGCCATTAAGCTCAAGAGCAGTTGGGGATGAGCAATAAATGCTGGCCAGCCAGTGACATCGATGTCTCATGAATGAATAAAAAAAAATTCAAAAACCACTGGGAGGTTCAGGGACAGAACATAAAGCATCTGGACTGGCAAGAATCGAACAATCTTCACTAAATCACCTTAAGTTTTTAGGACTTTAGAACACCGAACGTGGCACCGAGAAGCCCCAGTAAAAATGAAGTCAATGAGATTCACTGTTTAGACCCATAGCTGGCACAAAGGAAGATGGGTTGTGATACTTGAGGACCAATTGTCAGTCTCAGGGCCATCTCTACTGGAGTTCCTCAGGGTAATAGCCTGGGCCCAATCTGACCCTCATGAGATCAGAAGTCTGGGTGTCCGTTGAAGACTAACAATTTCAGAGAATGTCATGATTAAACCACGTGTAGACCAGATCGAGTAGGTTAGCTCCCTTACCTAAGGCACATTGGTGGACCTGTTGGATTTTAATGGCAGTGCAGCAGTTCCATGGTAATTCTTCCTTCTGGTCACCCCACACAAAATTTAATTAATAATTACCATAATTTGAACTTGGCAGGCTATTTAAAGGGAGGCAGGAAGGACGTGGAGGGGCCATTGGAAAAATTGAAAGCATTCATTTCTCTTGGATTCTGCTGGATGTAATTGCAGAACCTGATCTTGAGATCCATTTCCAATGGACAGGCTGAGGGGACAGTTTTCCACTAAATAAAGAACAGCAGCACCAGGTAACGATTAGGGGGCATAGCAGAAACATTGAGAGAGAAAGTAGCAGAGGATCAGAATGATCAAAGCAACAGCTGGAATGACAGCGGGAGACATCAGAGATCAACAGAAGAGGGATAAAAGAAGGTGATGGGGTTTGGAGAGGTTGGAAGCGGACAGAGAAGATTACGAGAGTGGATTGGGAGAAATCAGAATGGGAGCTGGAAAGATTTCATGGGGCAGAGGGCAGAGATCTCTTTATATAAAACATGCAAGCTACGACCAGGGATAGACAACTCAGCCCCTCAAGCCTGTTTCACCATTTAATAAGATCATGGCTGATCTGATTGTAATCTTGACCCAATATTATCACCTGCCTCCTGTCTAATAGAAAACTAATCTTGATAACATGAATTAAAAATCTATTCTGTTATCACTATGAAGAAAGCACATAACTAATTCAAAGCCATTTGACTCCTCGATCACAAAGTTGTGATCTCAGCCCCCTATTATATTTCTTATACACCTATGACCACGTGGCCAAATTCCCCTTCAATTTGAATTTCAAGTTCACTGACAACACCGCTATAATGGGTCAGATCTCAAAAAATGATGAGACAGAGTAGAGGAATGAGACAGAGAATCTGGTGAACTGGTGCAGCAACAATAATCTCTCCCTCAATGTCAACAAAACGAAAGAGGTTGTCGTCGACTTGTGACAATAATAAATCAAATCAAATCAAAATCAAATTCAAGAAACAAAGAGTAAAATGGAATCATTTGTGATTTACCCACCGCAGAATTCTCACTTTAAGATTTGTATGTGTTGCCACAATGTTTACATGAATGGTCTAGTTAGGTTTATTGTCAATGGAACCTACCAGGGTGTTGATAGTGGGAAATTCAGATATTATAATGCATGGCATTTCTGTGGCACAAATGCTACGTGCTGTTTATTCGCCCAAGTCCGAAAGTTGGCAAAGTCTTGCTGCTTATTGACATGGATTACTTCAGTATCTGAAGAGGCACGAGTAGAAACAGAGAAACGAGAAGCAGGAGAAAGCCATTTGGCCCTTTGAACCAGCTCTGCCTTTCATCTTCATGACAGCTCATTGAATTCAATATCCTGAATCTCCCTTTGCTCACATATCCCTTGATCCCTTTAGCCCCAAGAGCTATATCTAATTTTTTTCCTGAAATCAGCCTTACTTTCATTCTATGATGGTCAATTCTATACATTCACCACCTTCTGGATGAAGAAATGTCTCCTCACCTCATTTCTAAAATGTTTATCCCTTATCTTCAATTATGACCTCTAGTTCTGGACTTTTCCCACTGTCGGGAACATTCTTTCTGAATCCGTCCTGTCTAACTCTGTTAGAACATTGTAAGTTTCTATGAGATTCCCTCTCACTCATCAAATCTCCAATGAATATAATCCTAACCGATTCAATCTCTCCTCATATGATAGGCATATCATCCCAGGCCTAAAAAGTGAAAATCCTCACTTCTGACCTTAAGATGAAATGATGGTCATTCTTGAAGCAGCTAAAGACGGTTGGGTCGAAAGCACTACGCTGAGGAACTACTACAGTGATATCCTAGGATGAGATAGTTGACCACCAACTGCAACCATCTTCCATATAAATATGGAATTGAACCAGTTCTATGGCTATCTCGAACTAAATTCTCTGTTTCTGTTTTGCTTTTATATATTTAGCGCAACTGGCTACCACAGGAGGTGATTGATGCAAATAACTTGGATGCATTCAAAAGGAAATTAGATGGGTGTATGTGGGAAAAGGAAATAGAAAAAAAGCCCAAAGGCTTGAGTTGGATTGGAAGGGGAGTGATATGATGCATAAAGACCAATACAATATAGTTGGGCCAATTGTGCTGTTTATTCTACGTAATGACATTCTATGGCTCTCTACAGAACAGATTTTATATGCTAGTTTCCTGAATATATTTTCATACTTGGTTTCAGAGTCATCATACAGGAACAACAAGGGTCAATTTAATATGACATAAATCAGCATAGCATTCTAATCGCAGACTGAAATAACATCAGCTTAATATAGCATTAATAAAGCAGTCATACAGTGGCGGGGGTCGCACAATGAGGTCAGTTCTTTATAGTAATTTCTGAACTGCCAAAGCTTCTGTAAAGCAAGTGTATTGCTCACCCAAGTCACATTGAGCTGCCATCTGGTTAGTTCTTGGGGTCAGTTTATTTAAATAATTATTCCAAGCTCCCAGCAAAGGAGGTCTCATCAAATTGTAGCGAGGGCGAGAAAACACATCTGTGCAGTTCCTCGATGGAGCCTCAGACACATCTGTCCTTTACAGAACACAGATTCAAATCGCAATACAATTGAGAGTTGGGGGAGGATATAACTAAGACACATTAGGGGATTTCACAGAAACTTCAGTGTTAATGTAAGCCTTACATTGTGACTAATAAACTTCACATGCTGAAGTTAATAATCACATTAAAGTACAGAAAAATCGACACCCAATCTAAAATTGCAGTGTGTAGGGATGATCATATGTGCATGGATGATATGCTGCAGTTAAACCAGCTTAAACTGGGTTAGCAGCACTTGCAAAATATTTTCATTGAATCAGAGAATTGCTGCAGAGCTGAAGGAGGCCATTCAGCCTAGCGAGTTTGCATTGACTCTCTGAGGTCCTTTCCAGGCCTTTTCCCCACTCTATCCTTGTAATCCCATCCATTTACCATGGTCAATCCGCCTAACATACACATCTTTGGAGGTAGATAGCAGCAGAGCATAGACCTGTAGTCAAGTTCCCAACTCTGGCTGGACATTTTACTGGAGGTTTGATTGCATGGCATCTGATCAGGCAACATCCAAGCTTTTGGTCCTTTGAAAATCAATTGGATGAATAGTTATTGGGAAAGGGAACTGAGGATAACATAAATATTCCTAAATGTGTTTACTCTGCACCGACGTTGGGGAGTTCATATAGAGACATTGGATAGCAACAGATGTGTTCATATCATAGAATTGTCACAGTGTAGAATGAGGTCCTCACCAGCTCGCCAAATGACTTAGTGTCATTCCCCTGCCTTTTCCCCATTCTCCTGTAATTTGTTTCTTTTCAAAAATTAATCATCTAATACCCTTTTGAATGCCTCAGTGGAACCTGCCTCCACCACACTTCCAGGCAGTGCATTTCAAACCTGAACACTTACTGTGTGAAAAAGATTTTTCTCACATCATATTTGCAAATCACATTAAATCTGTGCACCCTCGTTCTTAATCCTTTTACGAGTAGGATCAGTTTCTCCCTATTGTTTTTGTCCAGTTCCATAATGATTTTGAGTATTTCTATCAAATCTCTTCTTAGCTTTCTTCTGTCTAAGGAATACCATCCCAACATCTCCAATCCATCCTCATAACGGAAGTTTCTCATGCCTGGAACCATTCCTGCAAACCTCTTCTGCACTATCTCCAATGTGTTCACATTCTCTAGTGTTGCACTCAGGAACATACACAATATTCCAGTTGACTTTAAACTAGGGTCTTGTATAAATTCAGCATAAACTCTTTGCTCTTGTGCCCTATGGCCCTATGAATAAAGCCTAGGACACTATATGCTTTGCTAACTGTTCTCTCCACCTGTCCTGTCACCTTCAATGCTCTATGCACTTTAACTTGATTTGATTTATTATTGTTACATGTATTAAAATACAGTGAAAACTATTTTATCTTGTGCGTTATACAGAAAAGCATATTATTCATAGAGAAGGAAATGAGAGAGCATAAAATGTAGTGTTACAGTCATAGTTAGGGTGTGTAATTCCATTCAAAAGTCTGACAGCAGCAGGGAAAAAGTTGTTCTTAAGTCAGTTGGTACGTGACCTCAGACTGTTGTATCTTTTCCCAGAAGGAAGAAAGTAGAAGAGAGAACGTACAAGGTGCGTAATGTCCTTAATCATGCTGGCTGCTTTGCCAAGTCAGTGGGAAATGTAGACAGAGTCAACGGATGGGAGGTTAGTTTGCATGATGGATGGGGCTACATTCATGACCTTTTATAATTCCTTGCAGTCTTGGGCAGAGTAGGAGCCATACCGAGCTGTGAAACAACCAGAAAGAATGCGTTCTATGATTCATCTGTAAAAGCTGGTGAGAGTTGTAGCTGACACACCAAATTTCCTTAGTCTTCTGAGAAATTAGAGGCACTGGTGGGCTTTCTTAATTATAGTGTTGGTATGGGCGGAACCAGGACAGGTTGTTGGTGACCTGGACACCTAAGAACTTGAAGCTCTACTTTGTTCCCACTGATGTAGACAGGGGCATGTTCTCCTTTACACTTTCTGAGGTTGATGACAATTTCCTTCATTTTGCTGACATTGAGGGAGAGATTATTGTTGCTCCACCGTTCACCAGGTTCTCTATCTTATTCCTGTCTCATCATTGTTTGAGATTAGACTCACTAAGATGGTGTCATCAGCAAACTTGAAAATCGAATTGGAGGGGAATTTGTCCACACAGCTTTAGGTATGTAAGGAATATAATAGAGGGCTGAGAACACAGCCTTGTGTTCTTATGCACCAGGTCCCTCTGCTCCTGCATCCATTCATCATGCTTCATAGTCTATTTGGAGAGAGGAAGCTTGATGCATTAAAGAGCTGTGCTTCAAATACAATTTTTTTTACATTGGGCGTGGGAAGAAAAGGAAGTTAATGTCAAAGATGATTCTCTCAGTGCAATTTTGTTCTATTTTTATAAACCACTTGTTAATATTATCTTGCTAAGTAATGGTTCAAGTCATCCTATTGTACCGTGTCCGTGTGTTCCCCTGTCCCACCAGCCCACACACATTCTGATGTAAGTGGCTACTTCCAAATGCCTTTGTGAGTTAAAGTACTCATCCCCAGTTTAATGAAACCAGAACAAATCTAGTCACACAAGTGCTCATCTTGTCACCCAGTGATATATGTTGGTAATTTGAAGGTACTTGTTTTGATGTTTGCCCAAAGTCTGAACAAATAATTATTTTAATGACATATTAATATTTCATGGGAAAAGATAGCAAGCTTCTTTTGTTTGTTTATGACACATGGTGCAAGGACATAACATTGTCAAGAAATGCGTCACTGCATTACTTGAAAGTTCACTGTTAAGATTCATACCTTCCCCCAAAATCTTGCCCAATGCAAGATTTTCATTAAGTATCGCCTTCTTCAAATTCACTTGGATACACGTATTAATTTCTGCACTGAGTAATTAAGGGTGGGGAGACACATGTTCATTCCCTATGCAAGAACAGTGAGATTTGAGACTGCACAGATATTGGTCCTCATGTTTTGCTATAATGGAGCTGTGTCACGATGATGGAAGCCCAGAGTGATAGGGAGTACAAAATCCGATTATTTTAATGTCAGGATCACCATCCGGTAAATAGGATTGGATCCAGTATTGGACGAGTGGCCAGGATTGCACCCAGGGTCTGCCCTCAGGGATCATGGGATTCAAGGAAACACTAATGGTCAGAAATCATAGGAAGATATCTGTGTCGGGGGAGGGGAAACCGGAAGGGAGAGTAGTCAGGGGAATCTCTTGCCCAAGTGCCCAAGATTGATGCTGGGGAATTGCAGAGGTCAGGTATCAGGGAGTGAAGGAATTTCAGGGGAGAGAGATTCAGGAGTAAGCAATGGTGAAGGAAGGAGGATGAATTGATCCCTTTGGCATGGGGTCATAGAATCATAGAATCCCTACTGTGCAAAAAGAGACAATTTGGCTCATTGAGGCTCCCCTGGTAGCAATCCCAACCAGGTCCTATCCTTGTAACCCTATGTATTTATTCTGCTAATCCCCCTGACACTGAGGGGCAATTTAGCATGGCCAAACAACCTAACCCACACATCTTTGGATTGTGGGAGGAAACAGGAGCCACCTCACACAGATACAGAGAAACATATAAATTCCACACAGAGAGTCACCCAAGATACGAATTGAACTTGGGTCCCTGGTGCTGTGAGGCAGCAGTGTTAACCACTGTGCCACCATGCCAGTTATGAGCTTCACTCCTGCTTCTCCCAACTCCACATTCAAGTCAGCTACTTGTTTGGGCCTAGCAGACCTAGTTTGTCTGGCTTTTGGCTGGAAGGATGAGCAGGCTTCCTGTCCATCAAATTACGGCCTTAGTAATCTGAGTACTGGCTAGAAAATAGGCACTGAACAGGCCAATTTCTATCCCCATTGTCTCCTTTTAACTCCAAGAGGAAAATGGGTTTTAGTTTTCTTTAAAAAAAATGTTCCATTGAAGTAATCCAATTCAATTCAGAAGACTGGCTGCAGTTATTCTGTTCCCCCATGATCTCAGCATGCTGGTTAGGCTCTACGATCCCTACAGAGAAAACTCACAAAAATATGGAATGCTTTTATCAGTATTACACAGCTGACCCATAGAAATGGGTTTCGAATGTATTTAAAACTGTGGTCATTCAAGCAATAAAATGGAAAGTATTAAAACAAAAATCGGATGATACAAGCCTCATGTAACATGAATAATTTCTTGCAAAAATTGTTCCGTTGGCATTGTACTAAACAATTTTCAAAAAAAAAATTGAACAATAATTCTTAACACCAAAACATTAACTACTTTAAAACAGTTTGGATTCAGACCAGCAATAAAAATAAGAATCACAGACTAATCTGGTTTAAAAACCATGATGTGGTAATTCAACTTAATAATAAAATGTGCATGCTTTCGTTTATTTTTTCATACAAAATTAATTACTTCTACAATTAAAGTACTGTTGCACACTAAGGAACAATCGAGCCGTAAGTACGCATTTATCAGTTTTATGCAGACAATTTTGATGTCATTCTTCACATCGACATTCAGACCACAAGGGTACAATTCACGCATCGACTGAATGCAAAAACATAAATTGAAGTTTATTTATTAGTGTCACAAGTAAGGCTTACATTAGCTCTGCTCTGAAGATATGGCGCAATTCTCCTAGTCGCCACACTCTGGCATCTGTTCAGGTACACTGAGGGAGAATTTAGTATGGCCAATGTGCCTAACCTGCACATCTTCCTAACTGTGAGAGGAAACTGGAACACCCAGAGGAAACCCGCACAGACAAAGGGAGAACATGACCCAAGCTGGGAATCGAACGCAGGTCCCTTGCATTGTGAGGGAGCAGTGCTAACCATTGTGCTGCTGTGCCAAAGGGACTGTGTGGATGATTGTTGCTGCTACTCTACTGTGCAGAAAGTTACGTTTATCTGCAATGGCATTAGGGGAGCCTATTCTTCTTTGGATGAATTAATAACTTCCTTTTTGGTTCTTGGCCCATGCAGCCTGCCGTTAGATGTTTTATTTTTCTCTGAGGAAGATTTCTTTATACTTTCCCTTCTGCTGGTTCAGCTGCTTTGAACCTATCATCCCACTCCTCAATAGCTGGCCTCAGGATGATCCCCTGTTTTAAATGCTCATCCTGTTGGTAGCCTTGCCTTCTGCTACCTAGATCTTAAGTTCCAGAATTGGAACTTAATTCCAGTTGATTTGCTGGTTAAGAAGAAAAAGGAGGCTTATGTCAGGATGAGGCTTGAAGGCTCAGATAGTGCAATGGATAGCTATAGATTAGCCAGTAAGGAGGTAAAAAGTGAATTGAGGAGAGCTAAGAGGGGACACGAGAAGATGTTGGCTGATAGGATTAAGGAGAATCCTAAAGCTTTCTTTCGATATGTTAAGAATAGAAGATTGGTTAGGGCAAGATTAGGGCCAGTCATAGACAGCAGTGGAAGTTGTGCGTGGAGCCTGAAGAGATTGGTGAGGCACTGAATAAATATTTCTCTTCGGTATTCATGCAGAGTGCTGGAAATGTAGCTATGGAGAGCACTGAGGTACAGGGTTGCAAATTGGGGAGTATTGTAGTGGATAGGGAGGATGTGTTAGAAATTCTCGAGGGTTTGAAGTTGGATAAGTCCCCTGGGCCGGACGGGATTGACCCTAGGATTCTCTGGGAGGCAAGAGAGGAGATTGCAGAGCCTCTGGCTCTGATCTTCAGGTCCTCGTTGGTTACGGGTGTGGTTCCGGAGGACTGGAGGATGGCGAATGTGGTCCCATTGTTTAAGAAGGGGAAGAGAGACCTTCCTGGGAATTATAGGCCAGTGAGTCTTACTTCTGTGGTGGGCAAGGTATTGTAGAGAATTATTAGGGATAGGATTTATAGTTATTTAGAGAGAAATGAATTGATTGGGGATAGTCAGCATGGTTTTGTGAAGGGTAGGTTGTGCCTTACTAACCTTATTGAGTTTTTTGAAAAAGTGACCAAAGAGGTGGATGGGGTAAGGCAGTTGATGTGGTATATATGGACTTTAGTAAGGCGTTCGATAAGGTGGCCCATGGAAGGCTTCTGCAGAAAATGCAGATGTATGGGATAGAGGGTGATTTAGCTAATTGATTAGGAATTGGCTGGCAGATAGAAGACAGAGGGTGGTGGTTGATGGGAGATATTCATCGTGGAGTTCGGTGACGAGTGGTGTGCCTCAGGGGTCTGTTTTGGGGCCCCTGCTGTTTGTAATTTTTATAAATGATCTGGATGAGGGTATTGAGGGATTGATCAGTAAATTTGCAGATGATACTAAAGTTGGTGGTGTGGTAGATAGTGAAGAGGGGTGTTTTAGTTTACAGAGTGACTTGGACACGTTGCAGAGCTGGGCCGAGAGGTGGCAAATGGAGTTTAATGTGGAAAAGTGTGAGGTAATGCACTTTGGCAGGAACAATAAATGTGTAGAGTATAGGGCTAATGGTAGGGCTCTTAATATGTTGAGGAACAGAAGGATCTTGGTGTATGTGTCAATAGATCCCTGAAAGTAGGCAGTCAAGTGGATAAAGTTGTTAAGAAGGCTTATGGAGTCTTAGCTTTTATTGGTAGGGGGATTGAATTTAGGAGCCGCAGCATCATGTTGCAGCTGTACCAAACTCTAGTGCGGCCGCACTTGGAGTATTGTGTGCAGTTCTGGTCGCCACATTATAAGAAAGATGTGGAGGCATTGGAGAGGGTACAGAGGAGGTTTACCAGGATGTGCCTGGTATGGAGGGCAGGTCCTATGAAGAGAGGTTGAAGGATTTGAGGTTGTTTTCGTTAGAAAGGAGGCGGCTAAGAGGGGATCTTATTGAAGCATATAAGATGATTAGAGTTTAGATAGGGTGGACAGTGATAGCCTTTTTCCTAGGATGGAGAAAGCTAGCACGAGGGGACACGGCTTTAAATTAAGGGGTGATAGTTATAGGACGGATATCAGAGGTAGGTTCTTTACCCAAAGGGTGGTTCGGGAGTGGAATGCCCTGCCTGCAGCAGTTGTAGATGCGCCAGTTTGGTGGCGTTTAAGAGGTTAGTTGATAAGTATATGGAAGAGAAGGGAATGATTTAGTTAGGAGGGGCATTGCTTTTTATTTTGGTCGGCACAACATCGAAGGCCGAAGGGCCTGTTCTGTGCTGTATTGTTCTATGTTCTATGTTCTATAATTCCTCCTCCTAAAACTTCTGTTCCCAGTCTCTTGTTCCTCCTTTAAGGGTGCTCTTTAAAATTGCTCTTTGATCAATTAGTTGTAGAACTTTGTTGTTTGTAGCATATATTGTATGTATATATATGTGTGTAAATGTAGCTGGTCTAATTAGTAAATTTGCAGACAACATAAAAATTGGTGGAGTTGCAGATAGTGAAGAGGATTGTCAGAGGACAAGCAAGATATAGACCGGCTGGAGACTTGGATGGGGAAATGGCAGATGGAGTTTAATCCAGACAAATATGACGCAATGTATTTTGGAAGGCCCAGTGCATGTAGGAATTATACGGTAAATAGTACAACTTTTGGAGTATTGACATGCAGAGTGATCTGGGCACACGTGTCCACCAATCACTGAAAGTGGCAACGCAAATGGATAAGGCAGTGAAGAAGGCATACGGTATCCTTGTCATCATCAGTCAGGGCAATGTGTTTAAAAATTGGCAGCAGCTGTACAGAACTTTAGTCAGGCCTCATGTGGAATATTGTCTACAATTCTGGTCACCACCCTACCAGGAGAATGTGTTGAAGTGGGTAGAGAAGAGGTTTACCAGGATGTTGCCTGGTCTAAAAGGTATTAACTATGAGGAGAGGTTGGATAAACTCAGTTTACTCTCACTGGGATGATGGAGGTTGAGGGGTGAGCTGATAGAGGTTTACAAGATTATGAGTGGACAGAGGGGATAGTCAGATGCTCTTTCCAAGAGCAGAAAAGTAAAGTACTGGAGACATTGGTTTAAGGTGCTTGGAGAAAAGTTTAGAGGAAATGTGCCACGCGAGTTTTTTATACAAAGGATGGTGAATGCCTGGAATATGGTGCCCATGGAGATGGTGGGGCAGGTACAATAGGGGGCATCTAGACAAATACATGAATAGAATGGGAATGGAAGAATATGAACTCCTTAAGTGCAAACAGCTTTAGTTTAGGTAGGCATCATGACTGGTGCTGGCTTGAGGGGCCAAAGGGCCTGTTCCTGTGCTGTATTACTCTTTGCTAATTTATCATTTTCCCTTATGGTGTCACGTTTCATTTCAGGCTGCCATTGCGAAGAGTTTTATCATGATAAAGGTGCTATATAAATATGTTGTTGCTGTTATATGGCTCACTGTCATATGTTCTTTGTAACATTGAATAGAATCATAGAATCCCTACAATGCAGAAGAAGGCCTACACTGACAACAATCCCACTCAGGTCCTATTCCTGTAACTCCACATATTTACTCTGTTGATTTCCCTGACCCTAAGGGGCAATTCAGCTTGGCTGGTCAACTTAACCAGCACATGTTTGGACTGTGGGAGAAAACTGGAGCACTCGGAGGAAACCCACATAGACACGGGGAGAATATGCAAACTCCACATAGGCAGTCACCCAAGATTGGAATTGAACCTGAGTTCCTGGTGCTGTGAGGCAGCAGTGCTAACGACTGGGCCACACTGCTGCCTTGCATGGAGCACCATGGGAGACTCTACTAACGGAGCTACAGAAATGCAAATTATTATTGATCAAGGGTTGGAAAGAGGAAAGAACATCTGAGAACAGAAAATGCTGGATAAACTCAGCATTTGAAGAGAGAGAGGAAGAGTTGGACATTGGGCTCTACATTCATTGCATATAGCTGCCAGGACTACCATTTTGCACAATCATAAAAGGAACTTCAGTTTGAGGAGTGGATAAATGTCACTTCAATAGAAGCACCAATTTGTGCAAAGGTCTTGGGGGTAATTTGAACCTAATCTTCCCAAGTTGGATCACTCCAGTTGGGAAATTTCCTGATTTGTCATACCCACTTTGGGAGAAAGTGACTGGATGTTGGCTCCAGGGTGCCAATGGATCAACTGTCCCCAGACACAAATCAGAGACCCCACCCCCCCTGGAACAGCTGACTGTCCAGGCTTCCTGTTTATAAGGCTTGCCTCAGGTCTCTAAGGCTTCATCCCAATTGTTTCCTTAAATTTTAGATACTCTAGTTCTCACTCCTCACAATCAATCACACACCAACCACTCTTCAAATCACTTCCATGCCCCCACTCACCCCTATGGAGGCTTATAGTCCCAATTCAAACTTAATGTCATCAGATGTTGACATGTGCTAACTAAATTACCACCTTTGCTCTGATACCCTCCATGTCCCATGAATCTTTATTCCCCATGGGGCAGATCTCAGGGGTCATGTTGAGGTGAAATAAAATAGATGTCTAAATGCCTATCACCACCTTCACCACAACACTTCCATTCATTAAAAATTTAATCAATTATAAAAACAAATAAGCTTGTATTCATAACCTTACATCAAAGATAGCTAATCCTTCAAAAACCTCTTTGAACTTGTCAATCAAACTATGACTTCAAAACTCCAAATGGGATAAATTCAGATTGTGTATTGCAGTCATGCAATAATTATGATACAATGATAGTGCATGGGTTAAACTCAACAAATAGCTATTGTAATTGCTGGAATTTTTTTCCAACCCTCTTTAACATATAGAATATAGAACATAGAAGATAGAACATTACAGCACAATACAGGCCCTTCGGCCCTCAATGTAGTGCTGAGCTATGTCTGAACCCAAGTTCAAGCTATCCCACTCCTTATCATTCTGGTGTGCTCCATGTGCCTATCCAATAACTGCTTGAAAGTTCCTAAAGTGTTTGACTCCACTATCACAGCAGGCAGTGCATTCCACACCCTATTCCACACTCTGAGTAAAGAATCTACCTATATTCTTTATATTTCCCACTATGAACCTTAAAGTTATGGCCCCAGTAACAGCTACATCTACCCGAGGAAATAGTCTCTGCACATCCACTCTATCTATCCCTCTCATCATCTTATAAACCTCTATTAAGTCGCTTCTCATCCTCCTCCACCCTGAAGAAAAAAGCCCCAGCTCCTTCAACATTTCCTCAAAAGACCTACCTTCAAACTAGGCAGCATCCTGGTAAATCTCCTCTGCACTCTCTCCAATGCTTCCACATCCTTCTTATAATGAGGTGACCAGAACTTAACACAATATTCCAAATGCAGGCTATTCCTTTATTAATATTTAAAGGGCTTAGTTCCCAGACCTAATCTGTTCTTCAAGAACATTTATATCTGCTTTAAACATTTGCCATTTCCACACCATGGGTTAAAGCTCTTTGCTCAAGAGAAAATGGGATCTGTTTAATTTCAGCATTGAATGGCCCTGTTGAGTTTCCTGCCCATGTAAGTCATGCCCTGTCCTTTATCATAGTGGGAAAAATGAAATTGTTGGAAATATTTGTGGGACTTCTGGAAGTAGATCCTATTCATAATTTTAAAAAGTCCACAGAGTTTCTCTGACTCTGTTAAAATCCAGCCCAAGAATTCAAAATTCACACTACTTTTTGGCTTATGACAGCACCTAATAATCATTTAGCTCCAATTTTAAGGATATGCTGTCTTGTTGTCTATGTCCCCACCAAATGAAACAGTTTCTTCTTTTCAACCCAATCAATTCTTTGACTCATCTTAAACACAACCTCTTCATCTTTTTGATTTGATTTTATTTATTTGATTTGCTATTGTCCCATGTATAAGTACACAGTGAAAATATTGTTTTTGTTGCTATACAGACAAAGCATACCGTTCATAGAGAAAGAAAGGAGAAAGTACAGAATGTAGTGTCACAGTCATAGCTAGGGTGTAGAGAAAGGTCAAATTAGTACAAGGTAGCTCCATTCAAAAGTCTGATGACAGCAGGGAAGAAGTTGTTCTTGAACTGATTTGTATATGATCTCAGAATTTTGTATCTTTTTCCTGACGGAATAAGGTGGAAAACAGTATGTCCAAGGTGTATGGGGATTCTTGATTATGTGGCTGCTTTTTCGAGGCAACGAGAAGTATATACAGAGTCAGTGGATGGGTGGCTCTTTTGTGTGATTGATTGGGCTACATTCACAACTATTTGTAGTTTCTTGTGGTCTTGGTCAGAGCAAGAGGCATATCAAAGTATTTTACTTCCAAATAGGAGGGTTTCTATGATGCATCTGTAAAAATTGGTGAGTGTCTTAGTGGACAGACCTAATTTCCTTAGCCTCCTGAGAAAATAAGGGCATTGGTGGGCTTTCTTAACTATAGCATCAGCTATCATCTTCCACATTCATTGGGAAAAAGTCCAGTCTGTGCAACCATTGCTCATAACTTTACACTTTTAACATTGCTTAGAGGCGGCAAGGTGGCACAGTGGTTAGCATAGCTACTTCGCAATTCCAAGTACCCAGGCTCAATTCCGGCCTTGGGTGACTGTATGGAGTTTGCACATTCTCCCCATGTCTTCATGGGTTTCCTCCAGGTGCTCTAGTTTCCTCACACAGTGCATTGATGATTGGCCATGCTACGTTGCACCTAAGTGTCAGGAGGATTGGCAGGGTGAGTATGTGGGGTTATGGTGATAGGGCTGGGGTGGGATTATTGTCGATGTAGGTTTGATGGGCTACATGGTCTCCTTCTGCATTGCAGGGTTTCTATGATTTTATGGTCATTCTGATGAGTGTGTACAAGGCCAATAGACATGCACAAGGGGCATTTCCCTGAGTAGAATACATTGGGGTCCAACCAGAGCTTTATCTAGAAGTAACATCAACTTTGCTCAAGACATTAAGGAAAGGAAACAGCAGGCAAGGTATAAAACTGGTGGCCAATTCAATCACATAGGATGTCTATTAACAAGTTATCATGACCTCTTAATTTAATACTGCTCGTAACTGTGGCACATGAAGATACTTCACCATCCCCACCTGAGAACCTCCTGTCTCTAAAGCTACAAGTTTAATTTTTTTTTATTCATTATGGGACATGGCCATCTCTAGTTGCCTTGAAGAGCAATTCAGAGTCAACCACATGACTGTGGCTTGGGAGTCACATGTAGGCCAGACTAGGTAAAGATGGCAGATTTAGTTCCCAAAAGGTCATTAGTGGACCAGACAGGTTTTTCCAACATTCGACAATGGTTTCACGGTCATCAGTAGATTTTTAATTCCAGATTTTTTTTTATTGAATTCAAATTCCACCATCTGTATCATTCAATGTGAGCTTTCTCCCATTTGTTTTCAGAAGCATGAGACACAGCCCAATGTTCCATTGACTCAGACGAGCCAAAGATCATAGTTGAAGGATACGCAAACTACAAATCATATTTTATAACTAACTGTGTCACAGTAATGGAAGTGGTAACAGATTAATAAGAATACATATATATATGATGACCAAGAGGTCTTAAAGATCTACACATAAAGGTTGATCCATTAACAGAGCATAAAATCCCTACAGGACAGAAGGAGATCATTCTGCCCATCAAATCTGCACCAACAACAATTCCATCCAGGCCCTATTCCCAATACCTCACGCATTCTACTCATATGAGAATATAAGAACATAAGAACTAGGAGCAAGAGTAGGCCATCAGGCCCCTCAAGCCTGCTCCGCCATTCAATAAGATCATGGCTAATCTTTTTGTGGACTCAGCTCCATTTACCTGTCTGCTCACCATAACCCTTAACTCCTTTACTGTTCAAAAATTTATCTATCCTTGCCTTAAAATCATTCAATGAGGTAGCCTCAACTGCTTCACTGGGCAGGGAATTCCACAGATTCACAGCTCTTTGTGTGAAGAAGTTACTCCTCAACTCAATCCTAAATCTGCTTCCCTTTATTTTGAGGATATGTCCCCTAGTTCTGGTTTCACCCGCCAGTGGAAACAACTTTCAGTCCCTTCATAATCTTATATGTTTCTATAAGATCTCCCCTCATTCTTCTGAATTCCAATAAGTATAGTCAGTCTCTCCTCGTAAGGCAACCTTCTCAACTCCGAAATCAACGCAGTGAATCTCTTCTGCACCCCCTCCAGTGCTAGTATATCCTTTCTCAAGTAAGGAGACCAAAACTGTACACAGTACTCCAGGTGTGGCCTTACCAGCACCTTATAAGTTTGCAGCATGACCTCACTGTTTTTAAACACCATTCCTTTAGCAATGAAGGATAAAATTCCATTTGCTTTTTCAATTACTTGTTGTACCTGCAAACCAACTCCTTGAGATTCCTGCACAAGGACACCCAGGTCCTTCTGCACAGCAGCATGTTGCAGTTTTTACTATTTATATTTGCTGTTATTCCTACTAAAATGAATGACCTCACATTTACCAGCATTGTCCTCCATCTGCTAGACCCTTGCTCACTCAGTTAGACTATCTATATCCCTCTGCAAACTTTGCTCTTCCACCCATTTTAGTGTCAGCTGCGAATTTTGACACACTACACTTGGTCCCCAACTCCAAATCATCTATGTAAATGGTAAATAATTGCGGTCCCAACACTGATCCCTGAGCACACCACTAGTCACCAACTGCCAACCAGAAAAATACCCATTTACCCCCACTCACTAATCCTTCTAACACTAAGGGACAATTAAGCATGGCCAATCAGCCTGCTGAAACATCTTTGGAGTTTGGGAGAAAAATCCACACAGACACAGGGAGAATGTACAAACTCCACACAGTCACCCGAGGCTGGAATTGAACCCAGCTCACAGGCGCTTGAAGCAGCAGTTCAAACCAATGTGCCACCTGTCCTGTAGTTTGAATTATTTTACAAAGTGGTCTGATTTAAACTGTCTTGCTGGGCAGTTTGATGATGGGCAGTAACACGTTCCTGCTCTATGCATCAAGAATGATAATTTTACAACTAACCACTAATGTTATCTCACAGAAACCATGTCGACATGTAACAAATCAAATCCCATACAATCCTGTGGATTTTATATTTCTCATCAATTGTATTTTTTATGTTAACTAGACACTAGAGTAGTGCTGACTAGAGACATCGAAGGAGTTATAGTTGTACCTTGGTGAACACAAAACTAGATGGCCAATGCATTTCATGCTTGAATAAGGATTTCCATGAACTGTGTACACAAGAAAATTGCTTTGCTGCAGAACTGCTTGTAATTGAGTGTTTTTAATCATTTATTCTGCAGCTAAATCCAAATTAAAATTAGAGAAGCATTTTACTCTTATCAATAAGTAATTAATTAAAATTATCTTCTGGGCAAAGGAGTTGAGGGAAGTAAAGTACTTAGTTTTTAGAGTTTGCTTTAGCATTCGGGGGGAGATTAAACAAATGGATTAACATACGTTAGTTCATTGAGGAATTTCTCTTAAGGGAAAAATAAGTCTGCGCTCATCACGTGAAGGCATAACAAAAATGGCAGGACCGCTGGGAGATGGCATTCCATACCAAAAAATGCTGTGTTGTGTGCATTCTCAACAAAAAAGGATCCACTAACAGATCGTTTTGAATGCTATAAGCAAATTCTCCAACAGACAGATGCAGAAACATAACCGAGGCTTCATTTCACAGGCAATCTTCGATCTTCAATTGAAGCAATCCAAAAATGTGTCGCATGATTCTGAAAAAATCACTATGGGAAATAAACCTTGATCAAAGATTTGGAATGGAAATCACTACATCAAAGGAGAGAGAAAAGTAGACTTGACTATGTCAAGGGCTGGAAGGAAGAACAACAAAAAGCATGTGCACTAGAATTCTACCGCCCCACCCGGCACGGAATCAGAGCAGGCGAGGGGCGGACGATGGAAATGTGCTTTGCCCTCGAGGCGGGATTTTCCAGTCTCACTCAAGCTAGCCCTTAAAATCCCACCCATGGTGTCAGAATGCAGATTTTTGAGGTGCAGAGGGATCTGGGTGTCTAAATGCAATAATCACAACAGGTTTGTTTTTTGTTTATGCATTTGTGGCATGAGCTAGGCGAGCACTTATTTGCTTATATCTAATCATTCTTGAGAAGGTGGTGGTGAGATTCCTCCTTGAACTGTTGCAATCTAGGTACTCACATATTGCTGTTAGGAAGGCGATTCCAGGATTTTAACCCAGTGAAGGAACAGTGATATATTTCCAAGTCAAAATGATGAGTAACTTGGCAGGTGACATCCAACTGATGGTGTTTCCAAGTGGCTGCTGCTCTTGTCCTTCTACATGGTAATGGCTGTAGGTTGTGAAGGTACTGCCTAAGGAAGCTTGATGAGTTCCTGCACTGCATCTTGTAGATGGTACACATTGCTGCTATTGTGCATCAGCGGTGAAGAGCATGGATGTTTTTGATAGAGGTGCTAACTAAGTGGGCTGCTTTGTCCTTGATAGTGTCGAGCTACATGACTGTCGTTGGAGCTACACTCATCCAAATGGAGAGTATGCCATCCATATTCCTTATGGGTGGAGTACAGGCTTTGGGAAGTAGGGGATGAGTTACTCTCAGCAGGATTTCTACCCTGTGACCACGTAGCTAGAATTGGAACAGCATCCAGTGTCTAGCAACTGATAGAGATCAGGGGAGTCTCAAGTACATTGATTCTGAGGATCTTAGTGAGACAGAATTACAACTCATAGCCCTGGTCTTACCACCTTTTGGTGTTCTCTTTGGAAAGGACCACCTTTCTTATCATTAGATTTGGAGGCACAGCTGATGGTACTTTTCCAGTGCTTTGTTGTGCCTGCTATAGGTTCTCAAAGTTTGTGAACCAGGCGGGAGCATGGGGATCTCTGCTGCATGCCCTGAACCTTGAGTTTGAGGTCCTAGTCCTCAAATACTCTTTACCTCAGTTAAGTGAACTCTAAGCTGGTACATTGGATGTGATCGAAGCAAGGAGGTTGTTTCCATAGGCAGGTGAAACTAGAACTAGAGGGCATGGGCTGAAAATAAGGGGAGGGGCAGATTTATGACTGAGTTGAGGAGGAATTTCTTCACCCAAAGAGTTGTGAATCTGTAGAATTCCCTGCCAGTGAAGCAATTGAGGCTATCTCATTGAATGTTTTTTAAGGCAAGAACAGATAAATTTTTGAACAGTAAAGGAATTAAGGGTGATGGTGACTGGGCAGGTAAGTGGAGCTGAATCCACAAAAGATCAGCCATGATCTTATTGAATGATGGAGCAAGCTTGAGGGGCCAGACAGCCTACACCTTCTCCTAGTTCTTATGTTCTTATAATGATGAATTTTATTGCCTAGTCTGCCTTTATCAAAAGAAGCCTTCCAAGATATGTAGATCAAATAACTATTGCCAAGAGATTCTGGTCAATGGTGATTCCCAGAGTGTATATTCACACTGTGCAAGTACCAGGCAATGATATCTCCAATAAGAATAAGCCTCTGCTTGATACTCAATAGCACTTCATTACTCTGCCTCTTGGTAACTACAGCTTTTAAAGTTAAAGTTTATTTTTTAGTGTCATAAGTAGGCTTATATTAATACTGCAATGAAGTTGCTGTGAAAATCCTCCATTCACCATACTCCGGCACCTGTTTGGGTACACTAAGGGAGAACTTAGCATGGTCAATGCATCGAACCAGCACGTCTTCCGGTCTGTGGGAGGAAACCGGAGCACCCAAAGAAACCAATGCAGACACAGAGGAGAATGTGCAAACTCCACACAGACAATGATCTGAGGCGGGAATGAAAACCTGGGTCCCTGGCGCTGTGAGGCAACAGTGCTAACCACTGTACCACTGTGCCACATCAGTTGGCACGAAGAAACAAAACAACATTTGAGCAGCCACTGATTATTAAATTTATTGAGATTTTAACTTAAATGTTATAACAGGTCAAAATACAGTTTTTCTATAGCCTGTTACGCCCCCCCCCCCTCAGTTTGCTTAGCTCAGCTAAAGCAAGATAAGATGAAACATTGTGAGAATTAGGATAAATTTAGCTGTCAGAAAAGAAGCCATTTGAGTAAATGCAAAATGGCAGCTGAGAGGTGAACCTTCAGTGGGAACGATTCTCCAAAGTCTTCTTTTGGGAACATGAACAGGAGAAAGAGGGAAAGAAGATCTTTTGGATGAAATGGGGTTTTGATAATACTGAACTAATTAAAGAATTTAGACAGGGTTCATGCCTCAGTGACTGCTGTTAAATTTCACTCCGTACAATGCAGCAGTTCTGACAATGCTAATACGATGTTTTCTTTTCCTAAGCTTTGTGAGTCACTGACATGATTTATATAGCCTTTCAAGCTATCTAATCATCCAACAAAAAGAAACATATATATCCATGTGTCAAATTGAAAAGTGAATGAAAGGAAGCGTGTTTTTTTTTGTGTGAAGTAAACCTTTCCCCTTCTGTTCTGCCTTCCTTTTCCTCACCCACTGAAGGTGCTGCTGTATTGGGTACAGTCCAATTAGGGCAGCAATCCTTTAATGTTGCATCTAAATGCCCATTTGTCATGAATGTGACAAGGCAAATCAAGCAGGATACACCTCAGGAGAGAGGGGAATTCCAGAGACAAATTTGCCCTGGCCCAATCCGTCAATAATATTAGTGAACTTTAAACAGTTAGCAGATCAGCTCCATAATATGAAATACACACCAGTTCTAAAGCAATGCAGGTATCAATTGTGACTTTAGTATTGTAGTATTAGCTCTGCAAAAAAAAACTAAATGACATTCTGGACAGAATGCATGTGTTCTTTATTTCCCATTGTATTTTGTTCCAGAAGGTGATGTGCCTTTTCTTATCCTTTTCAGTCTGTAACCCAATTAAATAATTCAAGCTTTGGTGAGCTTTACTTATTCTCACACACTCATTCTCAAGCATACAAAGATTAGATACAAATAAGATCATTCATTTTTACAGATTATAGTGTTCTCAGTTTCTATTTTACAAATTCTGACCTCCCATGTGGCAGGGTCATTTGAATGGTTTTGGTGAGTTAAAATTGAAGTGAGGTTCTTATACAGTGACAGGTTCATAGCAGGACGCAAAGTTTCTTGTTATTGAATTTCTAGGGAGTACATTGTCAGGTGAACTTGAAGTTGGAACAAGTTGGTAAGTCCTTCTCCCTGTTGTGGTCTCTCAGTTCAAGGTATTACTGTTAATTAACTTGGCCGTTCAGTGACTTGTTCATGGTCTGGCTTTCTGACTACTGAACAGGTAATTCAATTATCTTCTGTGAGAACTACGTGCAAACAGCTTGTGGTCAGTCTTAAAAAGCTGAAAGTAAATATGAACATTTCACTATCTCATAATGTGACTCACAAGTTCAAAATCCTTTCCAAGGTGTTTTTGTGCAGATCCGAACATGTTGTGCTGCAGGTTAACAATTCTTAGACTCAATCTAATATGAATGGTGAAAGCCATGATAAAACCCACTCAAGCACGGGGAGAACATGTAAACTCTTCACAAACAGATATCCAAGGCTGGAATCAAATCAAAGTCCCTGGCAGTGTGAGTCAGCAGTATTAACCACTGTGCCACCGTGCCCCCAGTATGTTGCCTATGTTTTAGCTTTGTACAGTAAGGAAGGGATCACAATCACACAAGGCACGTAGATCATGAGCTCGATTTCAGATTGGCTGTAAAGTGCTTTAGGACACTGAGGAAGGTGCCATAGGCAGCATGGTGCCCTGGACACGGTTTTCAATACTGGCCTCAGGTCATTGTCTGTGTGGAGTTTGCACATTCTCCCTATGTCTGTGTGGGTTTCCTCCATGTGATCAGGTTTCCTTCCACAATCCAAAGATGTGCAGGTTAAGTGGATTGGCCATGTTAAATTGACCCTGGTGTCGGGATTAGCAGGATAAATATTGGAGTTACAGGTCTAGGGCTAATGTGGTCAGTGCAGACTCGATGGGCCAAATGACCTCCTTCTACATTATAGAGTTCTATGAAAATGCCCCACATTAGAAAGACTGACTTCTGATTGCACAAGTAAACATTTTGAAATCTATTTTTTCAGACCATGAAACAAATTGTAGTGAAAGTATCTCCTTGATTGGGCAGTAAATGTTTAGCTTGAAGAAAACTCCAAGTTTAAGTAAGGCAATTGAGCAAAAGCTTAAAATTATACTCTACACACTTTAAATTTGACAGGAATCAGACTGTGGCTGAAAGTTTTTTTTAATTCATTCGTGAGACATGACCAGCATTTATTGCCCATCCCTGTTGGCCTTTTTCCAGAGGGCAGTTGAGGATCAACCGCATTGTTGTGGCTCTGGAGTCACATGTAGGCCAGACCAGGTAAAGACGGCAGATTTCCTTCTTGAAGGAGATTAGTGAACCAGATGGGTTTTTCCGACAATGGTTTCATGGTCATTAGTAGATTCTTAATACCGGATATCTTTTATTAAATTCTAATTCCATTATCTGCCGTGGTGGGATTTGAACCTGGGTTCCCAGAACATGTGTTGAGTTTCTGGACTAATAGTCTAGCTATAATGCCACGAAGTTACCGCTTTCCCATAAATGTCATGGATTCATTGTTAAATTGCTTCACATTCAGAATATAACTTTGTGGTGATTATGAGGGGCAGGGGAAAGATAGAGAAATCTGTATGAGGTAAAATCATTGCCACAGAAGGTGGCACGTACTTCAATGCCACCATTCTCATGTTCTCCCTCAGACCACTTACAGTTTCAATTTGGAACTATATTGCCCTTCCTTCACTGCCACTGAGTTAACAACCTGGAACACCTTCCCTATCAGCATTGTTGATGTACCTATGGCACCTGGACTGCAGTGATTCAAGAAGGTGGTTCACTACCATCTTGCCATGGGCAATTAGGGACGAGCAATAAATGCTGGCCCAGCTGGCGAAGTCCACATCCCTGGAAAGAGTAAAAGAAAATGTTAGTACGGAGATAAATTACATGAGTGAACAAGCGATGATGTTAATGGGCTGTTACCAAATACACTCCTCGGCCCTTAGTCCTATAACTGTGCTGAGAAATGTGTTCAATAGCTTACAAATCCCTAATGGCCTCACCCTATGACCTCTAATGATTTTTTTTAACTTTACATCTCTGCTTTCCAAAAAACCTCAAATCACTGTCAATGTCTAGTCAATATGAATTCTGTTAACAGCCAGAAACAGAGCTTCTTATAGCACCAAGCTGTACACATGTTTACAGTGGCATGGAACTATACTTGTGTACACCTAAAATTAGATTATAATTGGCTATAAAAATTATTGGTATCTTGTTTCAATATGAGGGGAAGTGTGTGGCTGACATTTTGGGGTCAATGACATTATACTTCCTCCCAATTTCTGCTTATGCTTATGCATATGCCCTGGTGAGCTGATGTCTCCTCACAATGTACCTTTGTACAGAATTGTAAGATGCTGTCGGTGTGCTGCATGTCATATGCCAGAGATACGCTGTGATCAGGGGACAGAGCATCCTTTATGGTGGAATCGGACATCACAGCAGGCAAGGTGCTTAAGATTTTTTTTTATATTCATCCATGGGACATGTCCAGCACTGGCTGTCCAGCATTTATTGCCCATCCATAATTGACCTTGCCCAGAGGGCATTTGAGAGTTAACCACATTGCTGTGGCTCTGGAGTCTCATCTAGGCCAGATCAGGTAAGGACGGCAGATTTCCTTTCCTAAAGGACATGAGTGAATGAGATTAGATTTTTTGACAATCGACAATACTTTCGTGGTCATCAGTAGATTCTTAATTCAACATATTTTTAATCAAATTCCACCACCTGCCATAGCAGGATTCAAACCTGGATCCCTTGAGCTGTTAGATAAACACAAAATACTGCAGATGCTGGAATCTGAAACAAAAAGAGGAAAATGCATCTGTGAGAGAGAATACAGCCATCCATTTCAAACCTAGATGACACTTCATTTAGACACGAAATATTGACCCTATTCTCTCTCCACAGATGCCGTCAGACCTGCTGAGATTTTCCAGCATTTTTCTGCTTCTGTTTTCCAGAACTGTTTCTGGATTAATAGTGTAATGATAATATCACTAGGCCATCACGTTCCCTATGTGGTGAATAATCCTCTAAATGTAGCCCAGTCTTCAAATTGTTTAAACTATAGCTTTGCAGAATTAGTCACGAAAATTTTACAGTGTTGTCAACTTTGATACCGGGATCATTTTCTGAGATTGCTTTGCATATGGGCAGATCAACACTAAACATATACACACCTTACAATGAGCAGAACTGTAGCCTGTGGTGGAAGAATCTTCTTTATACTGTTAAATCTATTAATCATACACGGGCCCATTCACAATGAGATTCTCTTGCACCAAAGCAAAATGCAGTGGACATTGAAATAAAAACAGAAGCCAGTGGAAATACTCAGATCTGGCAGTGAACAGAGTTTGCATTTCAGATCGATAGTCCTTCATTACAGCTAGAAGATGTTGAAGATAAACAGCTTTTAAGCAGGTGCCCAGCCAGAAAAAAGGGGCAAGAAAATAATGAAAGGGTCAGTGATGGTGCGAGAGCGATTAAACAAAAAAAAAACGATGATGGTGGCAAGGCAAAAGGGAGTGATGATGAGACCTACTTACAATTAGTTAGAAAGACTCATAGAATCCCTACAGTGCAGAAGGAGGCCATTCAGCCCATCAAGTCTACACCGACATCAATCCCACCCAGGCCCTATCCCCATAACCCCACACATTTACCCTAGTTAGTCCCCCTGACACTAAGAGGCAAGTTAGCATGGCCATTCAACCTGACCCGCACATCTTTGGACTATGGGAGGAAACCCATGCAGACATGGAGAGAATGTGCAGACTCAGCACAGACAGTGACACACGCCATGAGTTGAACCTGCATCCCTGGCACTGTGAAACAGCAGTGCGAACCACTGTGCCATGCAATTCCAAACATATGCCTTGATCTCCTGTGTTTTTTTTATTCATTCATGTGACATGGGGGTCACTGGTCAACATTTATTGCCCATCCCTAATTGCTCTTGAGGGAGCATTTAACAGTCAACTACATTGCTATGGCTCTGGAGTCACACGTTGGCCAGACCAGATAAGGATGGCATATTTCCTTCCCTAAAGTACATTTGTGAACCAGATGGGTTTTTGCAACAATAATAATGGTTTTATGGTCATCAGTAGATTCTTAATTCCAGATATTTTATTGAATTCAAATTTCAACATCTGCCAAGGTGGGATTTGAATCTGGGACCCTAGAGGATTACCCTGGATTATTAGATTACTAGTTCAGTGACAATACCACTATGCCATTACCTCTGCTCCATGACCAATGGTCTCCATAGAATGCATAAAACTAATTCAAATTTCTTTTCAGTTTTTAAAATATTTAAGCAATATAATTAGTTACCTACCAACTAATTGCATCTTGCAACAACCCCTTTGTTGTTTTATGATGCACACCCTTGAATATTAGAAGTGACTTTTATATATATACATATATATCAGTAAATTGTATGTTGGAGTTTGGTGTGTGTATTGCCCCTTTAAGACTGTGGGTCAGGTGACCCCTGGGGATTAGCTGCTCCCAGTGTTGGACCCAGTTGGGGAGTCTGAGATCTGACTGTGGAACAGTGCATTCCTACAAATAGAGAGTTCCCAGTGTTCAAGTTACCAAGCCGACCTTGTGGTTATTTGATTTGATTTATTATTGTCATTTGTATTAGTATACAGTGAAAAGTATTGTTTCCTGCGCACTATACCCACAAGCATACTATTCAGAGAGAAGAAAGGGGAGAGTGCAGAATGTATCATAGCTAAGGTATAGAGAAAGATTAACTTAATATGAAGTAGATCATTCAAAAGTCTGATGGCAGCGGGGAAGAAGCTAGTCTTGAGTTGGTTGATACAGGGCCTCTTAAATCGATGGATGCATACTAAACAAGATTACCCAGTTTCCTCCCATAGTCGAAAGATATACGAGTTAGGTGGATTGGCCATGATAAATTGTCCATTTGTGTCAGGGGGATTAGCAGGGTATATATACATATATATATATATATAGGGTTACAGGCCTGGATGGGATCATAGCTGGTGCAGACTCGATGGGCTGAATGGCCTCCTTCTGCATCGTACTAACTCTATCATTCTATCATTCTATGATTCACAGAGGAATCATTAATATCTGAGCATAAACAGCGGCAAGTACAACATTTTCTTTCTTGTCTTCACTCAGTCCCTGTCAGCTGGAAAAGTTCTCAGTTACTGGGAACTGATGCTGCAGTATCTCCACACTGTAACAGTTTATCATAATCTGATCATACCACGAAATTAAAGCTTCGCGGCAGATTATCTCAGGAGGGGAGGCTCCAAGGGACTGGCTTTCCTGCTGCCTTTCAATTGCGGGGGCTCACTCTCCTTTTAAATTCTCCAAGTGTGGGAAACCACAGGCTGGTGTTTGAACAGACAAATTAAGATATTACAGCCAGTTCTGCGAACCGCTAGCACCAATTCCAGAGCCTAATGAGAGGAACTAAATTGAACTTGAAATTCACATTGATCCTCCAGTTAAGCATCATCAATGCCCGTTTTACTTAACATAAATCTTGTCTGCCCCGAATGTGTTACTCGTTCTATCTGAACATGGAACAAATGGTAAAGACACAGGTAAGAAAGCTTCTGCAAATCATTTCCATTAATCTTGGTCAATTTTTAATATTTAATGGATTTCTCCGTGAAAACGCTCTCCCTGACGTTTAGGAGCCGCAGAAAAACACAACTGAAGCTACTTCTAGTGAAATAACACAAAGGCAAGATACTGCAGATGCTGGAAATCTGAAACAAAAGCTGCAAACAGCTTGGGGACAGCAGTTGAAAGAGGTCACGTTACAAGTTGATGACTAATGCAACAAATTAGAGGTTTAAGCGAGTGGAGAGGCAGGGAAAGGGCAATGGGAGGAAAGGATAAAGAGTTGTGCTGGTTGTCGAATAGAAGGCAGGAGTGATAGAACATAGAACATAGAACACTACAGCACAAACAGGCCTTTCGGCCCACAAGTTGTGCCGAACACATCAAAACCTATCCAGCCACAGACCTATCTATAACCCCCAATCCCATTGGATCCCATATACTCATCCAGAAGTCTTTTAAAATACCCCAGCAAGTTCGCCTCGACCACCACCAGCAGCCGATTCCATTCACTCACCACCCTCTGAGTGAAAAACTTTCCCCTAGCATCCCCTCTGTACTTGCTTCCCTGCACCTTAAATCTGTGCCCTCTCGTCGCGACCATTTCAGCCCTGGGAAATAGTCTCTGAGAGTCCACCCTATCTATTCCTCTCAACATCTTGTAAACCTCTATCAGGTCTCCTCTCAACCTTCGTCTCTCCAGGGAGAACAGTCCCAGCTCCCTCAACCTGTCTTCATAAGGCATGCCTCCCAATCCAGGCAACATCCTTGTAAATCTCCTCTGCACCCTTTCAATAGCTTCCACGTCCTTCCTATAGTGAGGCGACCAGAACTGCGCACAGTACTCCAAGTGTGGTCTGACAAGGGTCCTATAAAGCTGCAGCATTACCTCCTGACTCCTGAACTCAATCCCTCGATGAATGAAGGCCAGTACACCGTAAGCTTTCTTAACCACATCCTCCACCTGGGAGGCCGATTTGAGAGTCTTATGGACCCGGACCCCAAGATCCCTCTGCTCTTCCACACAGCTAAGACTCCTACCTTTGATAGTGTACTCATTCATCCCGTTGGATCTGCCAAAATGGACCACAACACATTTATCCGCGTTGAAGTCCATCTGCCACTTCTCCGCCCAGTCTTGCATCCTGTCGATGTCATGCTGCAACTTTTGACATCCCTCCAGACCATCCACAACACCACCGACCTTCGTGTCATCAGTGAACTTACTCACCCATCCCTCCACTTCCTCATCCAGGTCATTTATGAAAATGACAAACAGCAAGGGTCCTAGAACAGATCCCTGGGGCACTCCACTGGTGACCGACCTCCATGCAGAAAAAGAGCCATCCACAACCACCCTCTGCCTTCTGCAGGCAAGCCAGTTCTGGATCCACAAGGCCAAAGCCCCTTGGATCCCATGGCCTCTCACCTTCTCAAGAAGTCTTGCATGTGGGACCTTATCAAATGCCTTGCTGAAGTCCATGTACACCACGTCCACTGCTCTTCCTTCGTCAATGTGTTCGGTTACATTTTCGAAGAACTCAATTAAGCTCGTAAAGCATGACCTGCCTTTTACAAAACCGGCAGATAGTTGGGATGATAAGACAAGGCCAAAAATAAAGATGGTAATGGAACAAGTGAAGAAATAAAAGATAGGTCTACAGGAAGTGTCAAGACAACAGCCTAACCCAGTGACCTGCTTGTGATAGGAAATTGTTTAACTTGATGTTTGTTATGCATGCTTGGGGTGTAGCCCCTTTAAGGGAATGAGTCAGGTGACCCTGGGTGTGGGGGGTGATCTGCCCAAGAACCACCTTGGGAAGTCAATTATAGTTTAGAGCTGGTAAGACCTGCAGTTCCCTGGCGCCTGTCTGTGGAATGAGTTCTTGAGGACACACCTTAATGGTAGAGAATTTAATATTATTGAGTGCTAAAAAATTGCAAGTGCTTTGATCTCTTGTTCAACGTCATTTGGAGAGTTTCGGAGCCCGTGGTCAGAGTGGAAGACATTCCACAGTCAGAATGGGAGACAGAATTCAAATGATAAGGAAAATCAGAGCTACACTAGTAGATGGAAAGGAGATGCTTTACAAACACCCAATCTAGCCCAAAGGAAAAATAAACAGTAAAAACTGGGAAAGAAGGATACTAGTCTGAACTTCTTTTCTCTGAGGTGTTTTTAGTATAGAGGGCAGTCCATCACAAACAGTGAATACTGTTTGGTGAATGAAAACAAGGGCAAGTAAACAACTTGGAAGGAGCGTCTGGGCCTCTGAAAGGTGGGAAAAGAGGAGGTGCATGGTAAAGTATTGTATCTCCTGCCCTTGGATAGAAGGACCAAAATAGTATCACATCAAAGGAAATGAGGGAGGGAATCTGACTAGGATGTTCCGCATATCGCACTAAAAGGCAGGCAAAACTCAGACCCATGTGGGTAGCCAGAGCAATAGTAAGGAAATGAGAGGAATCAAAGGAAACATTTTTAATGTGAGGCCACATTTAGCCAGGCGATAGTGGAGGGCGCTGATTGGACCTTTGTTGAAAGTAGCAGAGAGCCTCCTGATAGGAAGTGCACGTTCATTTTGAAAAGCAGATGATTACGGCCAAAAGTTGACAACTGTTAAAGTGGCCGAGGTCATTGCAAGACTCACAAGTGTGAGCTGGAAGAAACTGGGTGAATGAATTTAGAAGGTTGAAATAGGAAGAAGATCTGTTCTGTGAGACAGGAACAGGTTGAAACAGTAAATACGTTGTTTCTAAATCTTCACCAACACCATTTCAGAATCATCTATTAGCTGGTGAGGAAAATAACAACATATCCTTTCTATTTATCTTTCAGTCACTCTCTGTCTCTGGGGAAATGCCTGGCTTAGTTTAATACAAATTCACACTAGCACAGCAGAACCGGTGAATTCATTACTTGAGGGGCCACATTTGGAATTGAGGCTAAAATTGACCATGGGAGTGAAAAGAAACTGAAGGGACCACCTCTGTCCAACTGACCAGTCCCAAAAATTTCATATCTTGAGTTCCTCCAGTGCTTTTTTTTGTGCTAAACATTAATCCATCCCTTGTTGCACTTATCAATATTCTCTGTCTCCACTGCCTCACCAGATAGTCTATTTCAATTGGCAGTTTACTCACTTGTGCAAAGCAGTTGCAGCAATCAGTGACATGATGTCTTAATCATAGACAGAGCAGAAGAAGGCCATTTGGCCTATCGACTCTGTACTGAGCAACCCAGGTCTTATTCCCATAACCCCATGCACTTACCTTACTTAGTCCTCCAGGCACTAATGGGCAATTAGCATGACCAACCTACCTAACCTGCACATCTTTGGACTGTGGGACGAAACCGAAGCACCCGGAGGAAACTCGCGCAGACACGGGGAGAATCTGCAAACTCCACACGGACAGTGACCCAAGCCCCACCTAAATTGAACCCAGGTCCCTGGTGCTGTCGACTGTGCCACCACGCCACCACATGCGGAGGCATATGTGGTCATATGTTTCCCAGAATATTCTTCCATGTAACATGTCCAGAGTAAGTTCCGAAATATGTTGCTTTATTATAAAACATTGCTGTTGTTCAGTTTTTACGTATGAGGCAGTATTATTGTCAGTTGACGTATAAGGCAAGAAGGGCAAATTTGCAAAACATTCTGAATTACTGTTATTGACTGAAATGAGCTATAATTGTTTCCTATTTTTTAAAGCTAAATTTCAGTTCCAACAATCCTTCTACATTTCCCTGCTGTGCATTCAATTGTTTGGAGCCTAAGCTCTGGAATTCCCAGCCTAAATCTCTCCAGCTCTCTTTCCCATCCTTACGACTCTTTGTTCTAATATCTCCTTAATTGGTTCAGTGTCAATTTCTCCCTTGCTAATAATCTCGCAAGGCACCTGAGGACATGTCGAAGGCACTATACAAATGAAAGATATTGTATATTCATTCCATTCCTGCACGATAACATCCTTCTTGATCCCTGGATGAAGATGTGGGAACTATATTGCATTGAGCCAAATTATTGAGCTCCCAATGCTTCCCAATGCTGTTGAGAATCCCGATCCCCTTTGGGAAGCAGGGTGGTAATCCATAACAGAGTTAGTGGACACTGAAACTAAAGTGATTCCAAGGCCAGGCTACTGAATTTTAGACTCCACAAATTTCCAGGCCTGGTCTTGTATTCAAGGCAAACATTAAAATGGACCTTTCAGAGAGTAAGAAAATAGAGAAAAAATTTGGTCTCATCCACTGGAGAAATATTATCATTGTCAGATCAGGCTACTTCCTTGCTTAGTGATAGCTTTTCCCAAATATATGGGATCTCAGTAGTAGCAGCCCTGTATGTGAACTAGCAATTCATCTTGATCAATTATTGTAGCAAGGGGTAACGCAAAGAGGGAGCTTTGAATCACAACAGTAATGTATTGAGAACGATAGTTATAACTGTATACCAACAAGTTCAGTACAGGTCTAGTCCTACCATTCCTAAGCTCACACTGCAAGTTTACAGTGGTTAGCACTGCTGCCTCACAGAGGCAGGCACCCGGGTTCAATTCCGGTGTCTGCACATTCTCTCTGTGTCTGCATGGGTTTCTTCCAGGTGCTCAGGTTTACTTCCATAGTCCGACAGATGTGCTGGTTAGGTGCATTGACCATGTTAAATTCTCCCTCATGTTCAGGCCTCAGTGTGCCTGAACAGGCGATGGAGTGTGGCGACTAGGAGATTTTCATAGTAACTTCATTGCTGCGTTAATATAAACATACTTGTGACTAATAACTAAACTTAAACTTACTGGACCTGTTTTCTAATACCCGATAGGCTGAGTTTCACACACTCTTTCTGCTAGCCCCCAGGAGAGTGATGTGACCCACGAAAAATTGTCCCGGAAAGGAGCCACACGTAAAAACTTATCTTTTTCACTGAAGTCCTTTAGGGAAGGAAATCTGTTGCCCTTGCCTGGTCTGGCCTACATGTGGCTCTTGAATGATAGAATCATCAAATCCCTACAGTGCAGAAGGAGGCCATTCAGTCCATCGAGTCTGCACCAACAACGATCCCACCTCGGCCCTATCCCTGTAACCCACATATTTACCCCACTAATCCTTCTAACCTACGCATCCCAGGACATTAACAAGCAACTTAGCACAGCCAATGCACCTAACCCCCACATCTTTGGACTCTAAAATGTAACTGCCCTCTGAAATGGCGGAGCAAAATTCTCACTTCAAAGGCACTTACGGATAGGCAACAAGCACTGGCCTGGCCAACAATACCCACATTCCACCAAAAGATTCATCTTAAAAAAGGATCATATTTGGTTTATCTACAGCCATGCACACAAATGTTGCAGGACCCAATGTTCACCTGGCATGTCGAAACAATGAAAGCAGTGGCAGAATTATAGCATTTTCAAATTCTCTCCTTTGTTTCAAACTCTTGTGTGACCTCCCACTCCAAACGCCGTTCTACCCTCTATCTCTGCACTCTCCAAATTCTGGTCATTTTACATCACCAATTCTGACTGACCCAATGGTAGGTTGAGGGAGCTAGGTCTTTTCTCTCTGGAGAGACGAAAGATGAGAGGTGACCTGTTGGAGGTTTATAAGATGTTGCGAGGCACAGATAAGATAGATTCTCAGTGGCTATTTCCCAGGGCTGAAATGGTCGCTACGGGAGGTTTAAGGTGCTGGGGGAGTAGGTACAGAGGAGATGTCACGGGTAAGTTTTTCACTCGGAGGGTGGTGAGTGAGTGGAATCGGCTGCCGTCGGTGGTAGTGGAGGCAAACTCGCTGGGGTCTTTTAAGAGACTTCTGGATGAGTACATGGGATTTAATGAGGTTGAGGGTTATAGTTAGGCTTGGTAGGTAGGGATATGATCGTGCAGCTTGTGGGCCGAAGGGCCTGTTTGTGCTGTAGTGTTCTATGTTCTATGTTCTATATAACCCATTGTGCCTTAAATTGCTTCGGTCCAGAAATCTAGACTTCCCACCCCTCAACGTCTTCAACTGCCAAGCTTTCTCTCCCCTTTAAGAAGTTCTTTCAAGATCAAACTGCTTGACCAAGGTTTTAATCAGCTGATCAATTATTTCCTAACGTGGCTTTGTGATAATTTGTGTTTGATGATACTGATCTGAAGAGTAATTGGGCCATTCTGTTGCACGACGTGGAATGCAAATTGTTGCTGTACAAACTATGCGCTTTGTGGTGATGCTGTTCATTCCTTTTGTAGCCCAGAGACGTGGAGAAATGTCGGATTTCAGAAAGACTGGATTTTTCAGTTTCTTCTGACGGAGACTGCAGGGCAGACAGGCATCCACTAACTAATGATGGTGATATATGATAGCTGCCATTCGCAGAGATTGATCCTCGTTCGCTACCCACCTGATCTCTCTGCTGTGATGAAAGGATGCTCAGGCAAATTTAATCTTCTTCAGCTCTGAATCTCAATATTTTCTCTGCCATTCCCTGGTGCATCCTCCCGCCCCCATCCGCTCCCCACTCCAACCCATCCCAGCCGTGTGCCACCAATGATGGAGATAGACAGGAGATTATTCCCATTTCTCCTCAATTCCTGCTCCAGTAAAACCAAGCTCGTGAATTTTCCTTCTGGAAAGCATGCAGGTTATAAGGAAGGTGGAACTTGCATTTTTATGGCGCCTCTTACAGTCTCGCAATGTTTTACAGCAGTGAGGAGCACCCTGGGCTGGCGGGTGGGCCACAAGATTGAAATCAGGCATATTCACAAACCGTCAGCCCATGAATAAGATTAAATGCATTTAATACACACCAATTATTTCCTAACGAGTTATAGCAAATGCTTAAATAATTCCTTTATTAATAGAACTGTCATCAAATTTAAATGGTACAACCACAGCAATGATCCAAGGCAGGAATTGAACCTGGGCGCCCTGGCCTTGTGAGATAGCAATGCTGTGCCATTGGCCACTCAGAGTACATAATCAATCAGGATCTGAAAGCTTTTGGTGTAGGTATTGGCGTTCAGAGTGCAATTGATGTCCTTCCCCCAAACAACCCTAGGGAACCTCACAACTCTGTCCACATTGGTTCCTTCCCCAGCACTGACTGATTTGCAGAAACTGAGCTCCAAGAGGAGAAGCCCATTCACCTGCATCCTGTCCGGGAAGTAAATTCAGTCAGTAATTCCGCCGGCTGAAACACCAACGAGTTCACAAGTTATGGAATCATAATGGACTGAAGTGGCTCTCGGGCCCGTCGAGACTACCCTGACAAAACTAAAATTTACACAAATCCTATTTTCCAGCACTTGGCCCACAACCTCGAATGTTTTGACATTTCATGTGCTTTCTAAAGTCTTTGAGTTTTGCTGCCTCTGTTACCCTTTCAGACTGCGCTTTCCAAACACCCACCTCCAATCTCCCCAAAACTTCCTGTCTCTCATCTTAACATTATGCCACCTCATTGTTGACCCATCAACTTAAGGAAACAGCTAAAGTTAAAGTTTATTTGTCACAAATAGGCTTACATTCAGACCACAATGAAATTACTGTGAGAATCCCATAATCACCACACTCCAGCGTCTATACGGGTATATTAAAGGAGAATTTAGCATGGCCAATTCAATTCACCTAACCTGCAGATCTTTGGACTGTGGGAGGAAACCCAAACAGACATGGGGAGAATGTGCGGACTCCATATAGACAATGATCCAAGCTGGGAATTGAACAACCCAGATCCTTGGCGCAGTGAGGCAACAGGGCTAGCCACTGTGCCACCTTGCCACCCCAGCTGCTTCCTATCCAACCTGTTCATACCCTCCAATCTTATAAACTTCAATCAGGTTACGCCCCTCAGCCTCCTATGCTCTAAAGAAAACAGTCAAAACTTATTCAGCCTCTCTTCACAGCCATTAGTGACCTGCCTTATCCGAGAGTGAATCCACTGACAGGATCTGACTGCTCTGTGGCATCCTGGCCTGCTCTGCTCGCTGATGTCTTTTTCATTGTCAGAGCTGTCATGACTACAAACCTGGTGCTGCACACCTGGTAGCAGAAATGAGTGGAGGTTTGCCAATGTTTCATGAGGACAAATCTCGCCACATTCATCTGAGCTTCTACATCCTGTACTGTCAGGATACCCAGAAGGGAAAGAACTGTTCAGACCAGTGTTCTTATTTCCCTGTTTTATGTTTTTTCCCTTCTAGATAGTCATGCTGTGCTCTAGTCCAGCCTCATTCACCTGCTCCATCATTCCTTCATAACCGCAGAACAACTCACTACCCAAAGGAAATTTTCCCATTTGTGGGTGGCACAGTGGTCAGCACTGCAACCTCGCAGCACCAGGAACTTGGGTTTGATTGCAGCCTCAGGTTACCGTCTGTGTGGAGTTTGCATGTTCTCCCTGTGTCTGCATGGGTTGCCTCCGGGTGTTCTAGCTTCCTCCCATAATCCCATAATGTGAGGATCATGTGGATTCTACATTACCCCTTAGTGTCAGGTGGATTAACTAGTAAATGCATGGGACTATGGGAATAGAGCTTGGGTAGGATTGTTGTCGGTGCAGGCAGAATGTCCTCCTTTTGCCCTGTCATGATTCTATAGTTTCCACATCTCCCCCTCACCCCTTCCCCTGAATTTTTGGCCAATTTACTTAAACCTGTATCCTGTGGTTTAGTGACCCTCCTGCAAGTTGGTAACCACTCCCAAACATCAATTCTGGTGCTCAGATTTCCAACAATCCTCTCCCACCGCCCCCCACAATCTTCCTCCCCACCAGCCCCCACTCCTCCCCCTCCACACTGACACGATGGTTAAGAAAGCCCCCCAAAAATCTCTACTTTCTCAGAAGACTAAGGAAATTCGGCATGTCCACTATGACTCCTACCAGTTTTTACAGATGCACCGTAGAAAGCATCCTTTCTGGATGTATCAAAACTTGGTGTAGTTCCTGCTCTGACTAAGACCGCAAGAAACTACAAAGGACTCTGAACAAAGCCCAGTCCATTATGCAAACCAGCCTCCCATCCATTGACTCTGTCTACACTTCCCATTACCTCAGGAAAGCAGCCAGCATAATCAAGGACCCACGCACCCCGGACATTCTGTCTTCTATGTTCTTCTGTCAGTAAAAAGGTACAAGAGTCTGAAAACATGTACCAACCGACTCAAAAACAGCTTTTTCTCTGCTGCTGTCAGACTTTTGCATGGTCCGATCACACATTAAGCTGATCTTTCTCTATCTGTAAGTGCAACCCTCTATATTTTGCGCTCTCTCCTTTCCTTCTCTGCTATGTGCTCTATTAATGGTATCTTTTGTCTGTTTAAGAATTTTCGCAGATGCATGTGACCATAATAAATCAATTCAGATCGAATTCATCCTCATTCAGAAAGCATAACATTTATTTGTCATCATCTGCTCCAAAGTAATTTTACAAAAGTACCTGTTGAGCATAAATAACTTACTCACAGGGGCAGAACAATAACAACTCTCCTTTATGAATAAAACACATGTGCATCGCAGGTGAGTCACTTCACAGCTCGATGCAGTGAGGATTTGTGTGGAACAAACATATGATCTTGGCCTCATGCTCTTGCATACTGTTATTGTCAGGAAAAGGAGACGCTCACAACACCTAGCATTAGATTTCCAATATTTTCATTAGTTCAGAATGTAGACTTTTGTTTTTATTTTAAATTCATCAAGAACCTTGGTGAAAATTTTATGGACAAAAAATTGAAAATGAACTTCACCATTACTTATGAATTGTGGCGCCAGGAAGAAAATGATAATATTCATCAAGCCTGTGTATTTCTGTTTCCAAATATTGAAAATATGATTTTTTTTCGCTACCAGACATGATCAAACATCTTTTTGTTCTCAGTAAGTAATCCTCCTGTGTTTATCCATCTGATATGTTCTTGGGCTTTAGTTCCCTGTAGCGTTGGTGCCACCTACTGTCCCAATGTGAAATGCCAATCACCCAGCAGCCTCAGACC
Source organism: Sphyrna mokarran (assembly GCA_024679065.1). Lineage (NCBI taxonomy): Eukaryota > Metazoa > Chordata > Chondrichthyes > Carcharhiniformes > Carcharhinidae > Sphyrna > Sphyrna mokarran. The sequence goes on along the minus strand of JAGIQG010000007.1, from coordinate 22,194,988 downwards.
TATTCCCACTTATATAAAACATTGTTTAGGCCACATTTGGAATACTGTGTTCAATTCTGGTCACCACACTACCAGAAGTACATGGAGACGTTGGAGGTAGGCAGAAAATGTGTACCAGGATGTTGCCTGGTGCGGAGAGCATTAGCTATATGGAGAGATTGAATAAACGGGTTGTTTGCCCTAGAAAGACTGAGGCTGAGGGGGCGACCTGATATAAAATTATGAGGGGCATAGATAAAGTGAAGCTTTTCCCAGGGAAGAAATGACAATTACAAGGGTGCACAAGTTCAAGGTCAGGGTGGGAAGGTTCAGTAGGAGTGTGCAGGGAAATCTTTTCCACAGAGGGTGATGGGGACTTAGAATGCACTGCCCAGTGAGCTGGTTGAGGCAGTTACATTTACCACATTTAAGACAGACGTAAATAGGTGCATGAACAGACTGGGAATAGATGGACACAGGTTTAGGTAGGACAATGTGACTGGCACAGGCTTTGTGGGCCGAAGGGCCTGTTCCTTTATATCCCAATCAAGCAAAAAGGGAAGGAAAGTAGTTCATTCATTAAAATGAATTAATTGCAAATTATTGTGATTACTGCAGTGCATTGCATTTCTTTGCTGTTCATTTATTCTGGCTTCCGATGCCCTGCTTTATTAGAAATAACTCAATCAGTACAGCACAGGAAACAGGCCCTTTGGCCCTCCAATCTTCAGAGAACAAATTTTTTCTGCAGTTTGTGTGACGTATAAGTTGAATGGTTAAGGAAAGGATGATTAATTTGGTTCTGGCAATTGTATCTACATTGTCTCTCCCACTTATTGTCATTGAATGTACACTGCTGTGTTGCAAAGACATCCTTATTGGCAGAATGTTGGAAGATGAGTTTAAGTTTATTTATTAGTGTCACAAGTAGGCTTACATTAACACTGCAATGAAGTTACAGTGAAAATCCCCTAGTCATCAGACTCCGGCACCTGTTTGCGTATACTGAGGGAGAATTTAGCATGGCCAATGCATCTAACCAGCAAATCTTTCAGACTGTGGGATGCAACGAGAGCAAACCCACTCAAACACAGAGAGAAAGTGCAGACTCCACACAGACAGTTAACCCAAGCCAGGAATCGAACCGGGGTCCCTAGTGCTGTGAGGTAGCAGTGCTAACCACTGTGCCAACATGCTGCCCAAGATTGTTCTGTATATGATCTCATGCTGATGTGTAAGCAGCCAAAGATGGGCCCAATGGCCTCCTTCCACGCCGGAGCAGTTCTGTGATTTTATAATGTCTTACAACACAGCCTGGTCTCCAATCATTTTGGAAACCCCTCTCCATTGGACCAAGACCCTGCTCTGTCAAGAATAGAGGCGAGATTTTCCAGCCTCACTTGCCCCAGTGCTGGAAAATCCTGCTTGAGGTCACTGGACTTTTGCATGCTCCACTCTCCCCTACTCTCCCCCCCCCCAACCCCCACCCCACCACCTACTGGTGGTTGGACGGAAAAATTCAGTTCTAGGTGGTAGTTGCTGGGCAACGACCAACCTCACATTAAAGGAAAATCAGGCATACGTCTCTCCCACTCACCCAAAAATGAAGTTTTGGGGCCTGGAACATCAGGATTGTGGAATAATAGGTTAATAGTTACGCCAAGTCTCTCCCCACCTCCCACCCCCCGTCCACAGCTGCCGCACCTGGCCCTTTCCCTTCTCCCCAACCACCTCTCCAATAATCAGCCTCAAAACTGAGGCCTGGCCAGAAGCAGTCATTAAGTGGCCATTAATTGGCCTCTTCAGGGCTTCAATTGGAGAGAGGGCAGGTGGATCACCCGAGGCTTTGTTTATTTCCCCACTTCCCTGCCCCCCCATAAAATTAAGGACAGATCAGAGATCGGCAGGAAGACAGTGAAAAGGCCACTGAGTAATTTAGCAAGCCCTTCTGCCTGCAAACCCATGGCAAAGGTCTGTATATTCTGGCCCCAAATATGGTCTAACCAAGGTTTTGTATAACTGCAGCATAATCTTTTGTATTCTCGTCTTCTTATTATAAAAACCAAACATACCATTAGCCATTTCGATTATTTCCTTTCCCTGTTCATGAAATTCAATAGTTTGATTTGATTTTATTATTGGCACATGCATTAGTGTACAGTGAAAAGTATTGTTTTTGCTCACTATACATTCGACGCATACAATGCATAAAGAAGGAAAGGAGAGAGTGCAGAATGTCAAGTTATAGTCATAGCTAGGGTGTAGAGAAAGATCAATTTAAAGCGAGGTAAATGCATTCAAAAGTCTGACAGCAGCAAGGAAGAAGCTGTTCTTGGGTCAATTGGTAATCAGACTTTTGTATCTTTTTCCTGATGGAAGAAACTGGAAGAGAGAATGCCCGGGGTGTGTGGGGTCCTTAATTATGCTGGCTGCTTTGTCAAGGCAGCGGGAAGTGTGGACTGAGTCAATGGATGGGAGGCTGGTTTGCGTGATGGATTGGGCTACTTCATGATCTTTTGTAATTTCTTGCAGTCTTGGACAGAGCAGGAGCAATACCAAACTGTGAAACAACCAGCGAGAATGTTTTCTATGGTGCACCTGTAAAAATTGGTAAGAGTCATGGCTGACATGCCAAATTTCCTTAGCCTTCTGAGAAAGTAGATCTATGTAGTTGGAGCCCTGAGTCTCTTTAGACTCTCCACCATTTCCAGCTTTTCTATTCTTTCCAGGTCCAATGTGGATGACTTTTCTACGTTATCAACATCCATTTGCCAAGGCATTGCTTATTTGTTTACTCAGTTTTTTTTAATATAATTTTATGAGTGTTGAGAGTGGTAAATGGGTTAGTGGAATAATTTTCATCATAAAATGTTAAGTAAGTGAATAACACATATTAGCCAATTTAGCGTCTTAGATCCCTACAGTACAAAAAGAGGCCACTCAGCCCATCAAGTCTTCACTGACTCTCTAATGAAACATTTCATCCTGGCCCTATCTCCATAAGCCTATGTATTTATCCCACTAATCCCCATAACCTACGCATCTTTGGACACAAAGGGACAATTTATCATGGCCTCTTCACCTAACCTAGACATCATTTGACTGTGGGAGGAAACCCACGCTGACACGTGGAGAATGTGCAAACTCCACACAGTCACCCAAGGCCAGAATTAAACACTGGTCCCTTGCACTATGAGGCAGCATTTCTAACACTGTGCCAGCATGGCTCCCAACTTCATATGTTTGTAACCAGCGAGAGACTGGTGTGTAGCCAATAGCTTTCTATGAGCATCCATTGTACTGCTAAAAGTTACACAGAGCAGAATCCAGGTTGACAACCCAGTGCAACACCAATTCAAATTTCTACTTTCAAAATTTGCATCCTTTCGCTAAGAATTAAAACTGAGTCTTGTTGTTCTGTTCCAGTGAGCTGTTTGGATGATAAGTTCCTATAACATTACTTGAAGAGGAACATCAAACCTTCCTGGATCAACAGCACCAATAATTGAATAAATAGATATTCAGCCCATCAACATTTGTTTAAGTTTATTAGTGTAACAAGTCAGCTTACATTAACATTGCAGTGAAGTTAGAATGCAAATCCCCTAATCACCATATTGCATCTCCTGTTTGGGTACACTGAGGGAGAATTTAGCATGGCCAATACCTCTAACCAGCATGTCTTTTGGTCTGTTGGAGGAAACACACACAGACACGGGGCAAATACGCAGACTCTGTAAAGGCAGCGACCCAAACCAGGAATTGAACCCTTGTCCCTGGCACTGTGAAGCAGCAAACCACAGTGCCACCCTGTGGGATCTTGCTGTTCTCAAAGAACTGCCATGATCACTTAAAGAGCCACAGTTAGCCGATTGCACAAAAGGAGATTTGCTTCAGTTCTGAAGGAGCTGATAAAATGTGATGTGAATCCGATTCTTTCTTCTTTTGTCAGATTCCTTCGAAAGATTTTGAAACACCACCTACACTGAGTTTAAACTCCTGATGGAAATGTCTTCCTCGATTCCTTGCCGTTCTGAAATTTATTTCCTGATAGACTGCAAGTCAGCCGCATTTCTCAGCTTACCCCTCTGCATTTGGTTGCATCTTGTAGACACTTCAGCTGCAGTCGTGACACACAGACCCCCTACCAGTCATTGCTAACATTAGTCTCCCCCTCACTCTCAGCACTGCACTCGTACAAGTGCACAATCAGCCATTTCCTTCAGAACTGCAAAGGCAATAAAAAAAAGTACCTTGCATCTATTATGCAAATTAATGGATGGTCCAGGATGAAATACAAATGTATATTAGATCCCTCGCTGGCTTTGGGTTCATGAGCTTAAGAGTGGATAAGCACCTTGGGACAGCGTAAACATCTGTAACTCAGCTTTTGATAATCCATTAGTCTAAATGCATTTATGCGGCAGCATTTATCACAGCAGGCGAAAGCGGCTTGTCGTGAATTTTGCTTGTGGTTATTTACCTAGTAATTTTTTTGTAACTTTAAAATAGCTTTGCATCGTTAATCAGCTAAGCTCTGCTCTGCAACTGTCAGGAGGAAGGCTTTTTCTGAACATCAACTTGAAAAGAAACTGGAAATTTATAAACCTGGGAATGGTGTTGACTCATCTGTCAACTGTCTATGTGGAGTCTGCACATTGTCCCCATGTCTGCGTGGGTTTCCTCCAAATGCTCCGGTTTCCTCCCACAGTTCAGAGATGTGCGGGTTATGTGGATTGGCCGTGCTGAATTACCCCTTAGTATCAGGGGGACTAGTTGGGGTAAATGCCTGGGGTTATGGGGATAGGTCCTGGGTGGGTTTAAACATAGAACATAGAACACTACAGCACAAACAGGCCCTTTGGCCCATGAGTTGCGCCGATCACATCTATACCTACTAAGCCACAGACCTATCTATAACCCCCTATCCCATTCATTCCCATATACTCATCCAGAAGTCTTTTAAAAGACCCCAGCGAGTTTGCCTCTACCACCTCTGACGGCAGCCGATTCCATTCACTCACCACCCTCTGACTGAAAAACTTACCCCCAACATCTCCTCCCTATTTGCTTCCCTGCACCTTAAATCTGTGTCCTCTCATACTGACCATTTCAGCTCGGGGAAATAGCCTCTGAGAATCCACCCTATCTATTACTCTCAACATTTTATAAACCTCTATCAGGTTGCCTCTCAACCTACGTCTCTCCAGGGAGAAGAATCCCAGCTCCCTCAACCTATCTTCATAAGGCCTGCCTCCCAATCCAGGCAGCATCCTTGTAAATCTCTGCACTCTTTCAATAGCTTCTACATCCTTCCTATAGTGAGGCAACCAGAACTGCGCACAGTGCTCCAAGTGGAGTACTTTGTGGTCAGGGTTTGTGGTCAGTGCAGACTCGATGGGCTGAACGGCCTCCTTCTGCACTGTAAGAATCTATGATTCGATGATTTGCCATGCTGCTGTGAGGTCTAGCAACAGAACAGGTAACATCCCTGTCTTTGAAACTCCAGCTTCAAGTCTCACCCAGGACTTAACAATAAAGGGAGGTGCGTTCACAACACAACTGTCAGGCACAGAGATAAGATCTCCATTTCTACTGTTAAATATTAGACATAAGGTAAAGATTTAAGGGGGTTTAGAAGCATAGAAAAACTACAGCACAATACAGGCTCTTCAGCCCACAAAGTTGTGCCGAACATGTCTCTACCATAAAGTGGGTTTAAATTTAACATTTTTGTGTAGGAAAGTGTACAACCTTTTTTTATTCATAGGACATGAGCTTCATTGGCTGGCATTTATTGCCCATCCCTATTTACCCGAGGGCTGTTAAAAGGCAACCATATTGCTGTGGCTCCGGAGTCACGTGTTAAAGTCATTTATTAGTCACGCGTTAAAGTTATTTATTAGTCACAACTAAGGCTTACATTAACACTGCAATGAAGTTACAGTGAAATTCCCCTGTGAAAGTCTCCATGCTCCAGCACCTATTTGGATCAATGCACCTAACAAGCACGTCTTTCAAACTGTGAAAGGAAATCGGAGCATCCAGAGGAAACCCATGCAGACATGAGGAGAACATGCAAACTCTACACAGTGACCTAAGCCTGGAATCGAACAGGGGTCTCTGGCACTGTGAGACAGCAATGCTAACCACTGTGCCACTATGCTGCCCATTATGCCATTGTGCCACCCGTAGGCCAGATCAGATAAGGATGGCAGATTTACATAGAACAATACAGCACAAACAGGCCCTTCGGCCCACAAGTTGCGCCGATCACATCTACCAATCCACAGACCTACCTATAACCCCCTATCCTATTCTTTTCCATATACTCATCCAGATGTCTTTTAAAAGACCCCAGCGAGTTTGCCTCAACAACTTCCGAAGGCAGCCGATTCCATTCACTCACCACCCTCTGAGTGAAAAACTTACCCCTAACATCCCTGCACCTTAAATCTGTGTCCTCTCGTAGTGACCATTTCAGCTCAGGGAAATAGTCTCTGAGAGTCCACCCTATCTATTCCTCTCAACATTTTATAAACCTCTATCAGGTCACTTCTTTCCCTAAAGGATATTAGTGAACCAGATAGTGATTGGCATGTGCATTTTTGGATTTCTCTAAGAAAGTTAGCCTTGAATATTACTGGGGGTTTTTGTCCTACATTTTTACCCCACTTATACGTAGCTTCTGAGAGAGCAATTATTTGATTTGGTTAGAGCAAATGAAAGAGATAAATAACAGTAGAGGGAGCAGCAGCAGCAAACTGCCCTGCCCCAAGGAGCGGTAACTGCCAACAGTGCAGACAAAGCTCCAAATGTGAAAAGGTGAAATCTTAAATGTCAAAATAATAATAGTCTTGACATTAATTTTCTCTCAAATGTCAACTCACCGTGCCTTTATTCGAATGTTTTCTTTAAACTAATCATCCTATTGCTGTGAAATGATCTCCTGGTGATTGCAATGAAGTTGATGAGAATCTGTTGTTGTACCATTAAGGATTAGTTTTATCACAGATGTCAGTATCTTTCACGTGAGCTTCATGTTTTTAGGTGTCCAAATCAGCAACAACTTGACCTGGTCGCCCCCATACCGACACTATAGCTTCTACTTTCTCAGAACACAAAGGAAATTTGGCACGTCAGCTACAACTCTCACCAACTTTTACAGATGCACGATAGAAAGCATTCTTTCTGGTTGTACCACAGCTTGGAATGATCCTGTTCTGCCCAAGACTGCAAGCAACCACAGGGGGTCATGAATGAAGCCTAGTCTATCACACAAACCAGCCTCCTGTCATTGACTCTGTCTACATTCCCCGCTACCTCTGCAAAGCAGCCAGCATAATCAAGCATCCCAACACACCCCAGATATTCTGTCTTCCACCTTCTTTTTTATATCCACAGGGGATTCACCTTGTTGCCAACAAGGGGCATGCGTGCAGTGGGTTGTGCAAAAACTGCTCTTGGATGTTGCTTCGAGAGTTGCCTAGTGCTTCACATCGTTAGTCTACGCTAAAACTGGACCAACTGACAACAACACAACAGCTCAGTGACTATTGGTGTTTGCTGTGCAAATACATGAACTCAAATCCATGTGATCTCCGACTTGGGCCTGTGTCTGTGGAAGTTTGCACATTCTCCCCGTGCTTGCGTGGGTTTTTTCCAGGTGCTCCGGTTTCACCTCAAAAACATGCTTTTAGGCTGATTGATGTTAACAAATTGCCCCTAAATTACACATCCTTTAATCTGGCACACATAAAATTCTCTAAATTTGCACACCTATTTTGTGGAGTCCAAATGGCATAGGCAAAAGTCATAGGTAGAAGAAGGATTGGAATGAGGCACTCACTGACTGTTAAAATGGCAGCGCAGGCTTGTTGGGCCGAAGGGCCTGTTTCTTGTGCTGTGTTGCTCTTTGATCCTGTTCTTTGTTCTTTTATTGGGAAAAGATACAAAAGTCTGAGGTCATGTACCAACCGACTCAAGAACAGTTTCTTCCCTGTTGCTGTCAGACTTTTGAATGGACCTATCTTGCATTAAGTTGATCTTTATCTACACCCTGGCTACGACTGTAACACTACATTCCGCACTCTCTCCTTTCCTCTATGAATGGTATGCTGCATCTGTATATTATGCAAGAAACAGTACTTTCCACTGTATGTGACAATAATAAATCAGATTAAAAAAAGGATAATTCCTGACCGCAAACCCTCTCAAGGAGGCAAGGCGTTATCTGTCCAAATTTTACCGGAGGTGGCCGATTAGGTCTCCTCTGCGTTCACCATCTAATTCGGAATGGTGGAGGGCTTCCTGGGGCAGGACAGTGTCACCCACTGTAAGCTTGAGGCAGCAGCTGTGTGGCCAGTGGGAGTGCTGCTGAGACCCAAGCAGCAGGAAGTGGCAGGATGAGCACCATAGGATCACTGCCCACATCGACAGAGAGTTCAATAGATCCATGACAATCGGCACCATCTGGCTCCAGCGTTTCCACGCTCAGTGGCAAAACTGAGACCTGGCAAGACAGCAAATCTATCAAAGTTCTGCTGGAAACATATAGACCTCCTCCCACAGCTTCCACTAAAGAGGATGTAGACACAGCGGCAGAGGTTGGGGCTCATTTCGTGCCTCCAAAATTATCATCCTATAGCAATAATCACCATTCAGAGCTCTGATTTCATTCAATTTAAATTTCTGTGTTGTTAGGTGGGTTGAATCATAGAAGCCTACAGTGCAGAAAGAGGCCCTTCAGCCCAAGAGTCTGCACTGACCATTATCCCACCCAGGCCCTAACCCCCATCCCTACATATTTTACCCCTTGATCCCTTAACCTACGCATCTCAGGACATTAAGGGGCAATTTTTTAAGCATGGCCAATCAATCTAATCAGCACATCTTTGGACTGTGGGAGGAAACCAGAGCACCCAGAGGAAACCCACGCAGATACGAGGAGAACGTGCAGATTCCACACAGGCAGTGATTCAAGCCTGGAATTGAACCCAGGTCCCTGGATCTGTAAAGGAGCTAACAACTGTGCTACCGTCTTGTCGCTGCTGCTAGCCTCAGCCCTGGGTAAGGAGATGGGAGCTATATCGCTGCAATTTTCCCAACCCAATCCTCCGTACACTAATCAGTGAAAGTGAGGTAGCTACAGGAAGCAATCCGAAAGACAGATAGTGTGTTGGCCTTTGTTACAAGAGGATTTGAGTTCGGATCTAGAAAATGTATTGCTGCAGTTAAACAGGGCCTTGGTGAAACCACATCAGAAGTCTTGTGTGCAGTTTTGGTCTCCCTATCTAAGAATTTGTGTATGTGTCTGTATATGCCTTGTTTGTGAACCTACCTCCATTCATCTGATGAAGGGACAGCTCTCCAAAAGCTTGTGATTCCAAATAAACCAATCGGATTTTAACCTGGTGTTGTGAGACTTCTTACTGTGCTTACCCCAGTCCAACACTGGCATCTCCACATCATACCTAAGAAAGGATATGTTCTCCATAGAGGGAGTGCAGCAGAGGTTCATGAGGCTGATACCAGGGTTGGCAGGACTGTCCTCTGAGGAGAGGTTGGTTCAATTAGGCCTGTATTCACTAGAGTTTATAAAGATGAGAGGGGATCTGACTGAAACAATTAAAATCCTAACAGTGTTGGACAGACCGGATGCAGAGAAGATGTTTTCCATGAATGGGGGAATCTAGAACCAGAGGACACAGTCGCAGGATATGGGGATGACCATTTAGGCCTGAGATAAGGAAAGATTTCTTTGAAGTAGGCTTACATTAACACTGCAATGAAGTTACTGTGAAAATCCCTGAGTCACCACATTCTGGCGCCTGTGCACTGAGGGACAATTTAGCACGGTCAGTGCACCTAACCAGCATGTCTTTAGGTCTGTGGGAGGAAACTGGAGCACCCGGAGGAAACACACGCAGACATGGGGAGAACATACAGATTCCACACAGACAGTCACCCAAGCCAGGAATTGAATCTCGGTTGCTGGCGCTGTGAGGCAGCAGTGCTAACCACTATGCTATCGTACCACCACTTTACTCAGAGGGCAGTGAGCCTATGGAATTCCCTCCCACAGTGGAGGCCAAGTCACTGAATGTCTTCCAGAAAGAGATGGATTTTCTTTTAGATTTTAAAGGCATCAGATGGGGAGAAATGTCATTGAGAGCAAGGATTAGCCATAATCACATTAAATGGTGGAGAGCATTTCCAATGGGCCGAATGGCCTATTTCCCCAGGTTTCTATAGTTACAGGTTTGGGTGACATTTGACCCCATGGTCTTACTCACTCCAGGAAAATGGAAACCTCCCCAGTACTGACACAATCAGTAGGCCCTCTTAAAGCAAGACTGGTGATATTATGGCTGCATTTTGAACATTGCTGCTCGCTGGGGACATTGATCATTGTGCAAGCAGTTTTTGAGATCCCTGGTGCTATCTTTTTTATTGTAAAGTCATCACTTTCACCATGCCGCATTTGCATTTAAATTGGCAAATTGCTGCGGCAGGACGAACCAGAGCGGATGGATCTGGAAGTGTCAGTTCCCATATTGCTGTCAATCAGAATGATTGCGAAATAATGAGGCATCATTTGCATGTCTCAGGCGCTCCATTAAGGGGGAGTTCAGCCTTTCCTCTTTACCAATATGTTCGAGAAAACTCAGATTGAAGCACAAATTCCTATGAAGACTAACTGAGGCATTGGAAAATCAACCCCTGTAATCCTTTCAGGTAAACTGCAATGGATGTAATTCTAAATGTTTTACATTTTTCTCCCATCCAGCATATGGCAAAATAGTCCGTTACACAAATACTCGACACATTGAAATCTGTGTAACAGTTTCAGTAATCTTGACATTTGACATTAATATAGTGAAGTTAATTTATTAGTCACAAGTAAGTCTTACATTAACACTGCAATGAAGTTACTGTGCAAGTTCCCTCTTTGCCACATTCCAGCACCTGTTTGTTTCTATACACCTAACCAACACCTCTTTCAGAATGTGGGAAGAAATTAGAGCACGTGGACGAAACCCATGCAGACATGGGGAGAATGTGCAAACTCCACATGTACAGTGACCCAAGCCGGGAATCAAAACCGGATCCCTGGCGCGATGAGGCAGCAGTACTAACCACTGTGCCACTGTGCCACCCATTAGTGCCCATTGTCCAATTACATTAAATTATTCAATGATAATAACATTCCTAGTAGATTCCTCAAAAGTAGAACAGGTTAACTTCCTGGCCAGACTCGCCATTGGCAGGTCCAGGCAGCAGGCAACCAAGGGAATCATCCAATCTGACTGTCTATCCCTCTACTGCGGCTACATTCGAGACTAGGTGTCCCTGGAGAAGGAGCATGCAGTGTCTGAGGGCATTGTTGATGCCTTCCATGCCTGTTGGGCACCGCAGGCATGATGTAGAGATGCCGGTGTTGGACTGGGGTAAACTCAGTAAAGTCTGGCAACACCAATTTTAAATCCAACTGATTTATTTGATAGTAAATCTGCAAGCTTTCGGCCTTTGTGGCCTTCATCAGGCAAATGAGGTGTTCTGGTCTCCAAAAGCACACATATCAGCACAGACAGTTTACAGATTGCTGATTAGAATGCGAATCTTTACACCTAACCTGCCATTCAAATCTTAAAGTGGCTAACAGCAGATGTTAGAGGGATGTGTATTGTCTCCAGACAGCACAGTAAGTGAGGTTTTTTTGCTAACCCAGGCAAGTCATGGGGGTTACAAAGAGTGTGACATGAAGCCAAGATCCCTGTTAAGACTGGAGAGCATTTCCAATGGGCCGAATGGCCTATTTCCCCAGGTTTCTATAGTTACAGGTTTGGGTGACATTTGACCCCATGGTCTTACTCACTCCAGGAAAATGGAAAGCTCCCCAGTACTGACACAATCAGTAGGCCCTCTTAAAGCAAGACTGGTGATATTATGACTGCATTTTGAACATTGCTGCTCGCTGGGGACATTGATCATTGTGCAAGCAGTGTGTGCAGAACTTGGCTATCAGTCTCTGCTCAGCGACTCTGCGCTGTCGTGTGTCATGAAGGCCCCCCCAAGAGGCCAATAGCAAACTCAATGAGACAGCTAATGAACCAGAACAGCCGACAGAGGGATCCGCAGTGCAGCAACCGAAGAGGAAGGAATCCAATTGGACTCCTCCGGAAGGCCGCTGCCCCTGACTGGACATGTATGCCCAAGCCATCAGGAGTGCGTGAACACCAGATTCATTAACCGCACTTACAAGACAGTCCCGAACATCACCCAAGCACAACGCAAGGCCATCCGTGCTCTCAAGACCAACCGCAACATTGTCATCAAACCAGCAGACAAAGGAGGCGCCACCGTCATACTGAACAGAACGGACTACTGTGAAGAAGTGTACCGACAACTAAACAATGAGAAACACTACAGACAGTTACCAGCAGATCCGACCAAAGAACACACTCGTCAACTCAACACTCTGATCAAAACCTTTGATCCGGACCTTCAGAACACCCTCCGGGCTTTCATTCCACGTACTCCCCGCATTGGAGATCTCTACTGCCTCCCAAAGATACACAAGGCAAACATACCCGGCCGTCCCATCGTATCGGGCAATGGGACCCTGTGTGAGAACCTCTCCGGCTATATCGAGGGCATCCTGAAACCCATTGTACAAAGAACCCCCAGCTTTTGTCTTGACACTACGGACTTCCTACAGAAACTCAGCACACATGGAGCAGTAGAACCAGGGACACTCCTTGTCACAATGGATGTCTCGGCGCTCTACACCAACATCCCCCACGACGATGGTATTGCTGCAACTGCCTCAGTACTCAATGCCAACAACTGCCAGTTTCCGGATGCAATTTTACAACTCATCCGCTTCATCTTGGACCACAATGTCTTCACCTTCAACAATCAGCTTTTCATCCAGACACACGGAACTGCCATGGGGACCAAATTCGCACCTCAATATGCCAACATCTTCATGCACAGGTTCAAACAAGACTTCTTCACCACACGGGATCTTCAACCAAGGCTATATACTAGATACATTGATGACATTTTTTTCCTTTGGACTCATGGTGAACAATCATTGAAACAACTGCATGATGACATCAACAAGTTCCATCCCACCATCAGACTCACATGGACTATTCTCCAGAGTCAGTTGCATTCTTGGACACACGCACCTCCATCAAGGATGGTCATTTCAGTACCTCACTGTACCGCAAACCGACAGACAATCTCACAATGCTCCACTTCTCCAGCTTCCACCCTAGACATGTTAAAGAAGCCATTCCCTATGGACAAGCCCTCCGTATACATAGAATTTGCTCAGATGAGGAGGATCGTGACAGACACCTCCAGACGCTGAAAGATGCCCTCATGAGAACAGGATATGGCGCTCAACTGATCGATCGACAGTTCCAACGTGCCACAGCAATAAACCGCACTGACCTCCTCAGAAGATGAACACGGGACACGGTGGACAGAGTACCCTTTGTTGTCCAGTACTTCCCCGGAGCGGAGAAGCTACGACATCTTCTCTGGAGTCTTCAACATATCATTGATGACGATGAACATCTCGCTAGGGCCATCCCCACCCCCCCACTTCTGACTTTCAGACAATCGCACAACCTCAAACAGATCATTGTTCGCAGCAAACTACCCAGCCTTCAGGAGAACAGTGACCACAATACCACACAACCCTGCCACAGCAACCTCTGCAAGACATGCCCGATCATTGACATGGACGACATTGTCAAACATGAGAATACCATTCACCAGGTGCACGGTACATACTCTTGCAACTTGGCCAATGTTGTCTACCTAATACATTGCAAGAAATGATGTCCCGAAGCATGGTACATTGGGGAGACCATGCAGACACTACGACAGCAGATGAATGAACATCGCTCAACAATCACCAGGCAAAACAGTTCCCTTCCTGTGGGCGAACACTTCAGCAGTCACGGGCATTCGCCCTCCGACCTTCAGGTAAATGTTCTTCAAGGGGGCCTTCACGACAACGACAGTGCAGAGTCGCTGAGCAGAGACTGATAGCCAAGTTCCGCACACATGAGGATGGTCTTAATAGGGATCTTGGCTTCATGTCACACTATATGTAACCCCCATGACTTACCTGGATTAGCAAAAAACCTCATTTACTGTGCTGTCTGGAGACAATACCCATCCCTCTAACATCTGCTGTTAGCCACTTTAAGACTTGAATGGCAGGTTAGGTGTAAGGATTCGCATTCTAATCAGCAATCTGTAAACTGTCTGTGCTGATATGTGTGCTTTTGGAGGCCAGAACACCTCATTCGCCTGACGAAGGCCACAAAGGCTGAAAGCTCGCAGATTTACTATCAAATAAATCAGTTGGATTTAAAATTGGTGTTGCCAGACTTTACTGAGGGCACCGCAGGGGCAGGGGTGGATTATCAACCCCCTTAATCACATTCTAATTTGATGTCTTAAGTGTCCTTTCTACTTTATCTTTTGTTTTGGGTGGCTCCCTCCTTTTTGGGGGCTGTCCCTTTTAATTTATCCCTAAGTTAATTTGATTTAGTTTAATTATTCGATCAAAAAGAGTGACTAACCTACACCCACATTATAACGCCTCCAGAATTCGCACAATTGTAAGCAGCTGTATTTTTATCAGCCCTTAGCTGACGGTTCGATTTCACTCATTTAGGGGATGTGGGCATCACAGGCAAGACCAGTATTTGTTGTCCATCCCTAATTGCCCTTCAGGAGATAATAATGAGTTGTCTCAACCGTTGCAGTCCCTGAGGTGTAGGTACACCCACATTGCTGTTAGGAAGGAGTTCCAGGATTGTGTCTGACTGACAGTGAAGGAATAGTGATTTTTTTTTCCCCAGCATCAGGATGGTGAGTTACTTGGAATGAAACATCCAAGTGGTGGCATTCCCAGCATCTGCTATTCTTGTTCTTCTAGATGGCTCGGATCGTGAATTTAGAAGGTGCTGCTCACAAAGCCTTGGTGAGTTTCTGCAGTGCATCTTGTAGATCATCCACAATGCTGTCATTGTTCATCGAAGGTGGAGGAAATGAATGTTTGAAGATAGGATGCTAATCAAGCAAGTTTTTTTGTCCTGGATGGTATTGAGTTACTTGAGTGTTGGAGCGCCACTTATCCAGGGAATTAAAGAGTATTCTATCACATTCCTGACTTGTGCCTCGTAGACAATGGGCAGTCTTTAGGGAGTCTTTACTAGGATGCTACTGGGACTTGATGGACTGAGTTATAAGGAGAGGCTGGATTGACTGGGACGTTTTTCTCTGGAGCACAGGTGGCTGAGGGTAATCTTGTAGAGGTCTATAAAATAACGAGGGGCACAGATCAGCTAGCTCAATATCTTTTCCCAAAGGTAGGGGAGTCTGAAACTAGAGCGCATATGTTTAAAGTGAGAGAGGAGAGATACAAAAGTGTCCAAAGGGCAATTTTTTTACACAGAGGGTAGTGAGTATCTGGAACAAGTTGCCAGGGGTAGCAGTGGAGGTGGGTACAATTTTATCTTTCAAAAAACATTTAGATAGTTGCAGGTATGATGGGCGTAGAGGGATATAGGCCAAATATGGCCAATTGAGATTAGCTTAGGGTTTTCCAAAAAAATGGGTGGCACGAACAAGTTGGGCCGAAGGGCCTGTTTCCACACTGTAAACCTCAATACTCTGTGACTCTATGAGTCAGGAGATGAGTTACTCACCACAAGAGTCCTTTAGTTTGATTTGATTTGATTTAATATTGTCACATGTATACAGGGAAAAGTATTGTTTCTTGCACGTATACAAGGCATACCATACATAGAGGGGGAAAGGAGAGGGTGTAGAATGTAGTGTTCCTAGCTTCTGATTTGCTTTTGTAGCTACATTATTTATATGGTTACTCCAGTCAATGGTAACTCCCAGGATTTGATGATGGGGGGATTCAGTGATGATAATGGCATTGAATGTCATGGGGTGATGATTAGATTGTAGGGAATGTGACTAGATAGTTTTGACTTAAGCAAACACAAGGATGATGAGCACATGAAACACACTGTCAGGGCAACATGATAGCACAGTGGTTGGTCTTCTTTCATTTGATTAGAAAGGGCAAATATTTGTCTGTTTGAGTGGCTTGAATTGCTAATGTAGATATCATTGTCATTGAATGATTCAAGAAAGTCAGGCTAAGGGCACCGTATTCATTGCATTGTACACCAAGCCCATAGTACTTGTAACACAGTGTTCAAACACTGGTGCATGATCAAAGAGCTATTTTACAAATTACCGCTTTCATAAAAGACTGTTGGAAACAAGACATGGAATAAGAAATCAATATAATTGGAATTTGTTTGCAGTGTTCAGGGTTAGACTTTTATAATATTGATATTATAAAATTATATTGATAATATAATTAATTATTAATTAATATTGATTAAACTGTTTTTAGGTTCAACATTTCTCCATGAAGTTCAGTTTGTGATGAAGTTCAGGCCCTGGTAAGGTCTGTGTTGATAAGCCTGTTGTGGGTGATTTGCAAGGATTCTCTCACCCTGTCCATACTATTATAGAAGCAGCTGCAAAATCTCTGGAAAAGTCAAAGTAAGCGTAAATAATGAGGGAATCCTGATTGTTCCTTGAAAAAGGCATAGCGGCTGAAAATTTTCCAGACCATCATCCACAGAAATCAAAGCAGGTGAGATAAAAAACCCAGTGAATCATTTAAAGGCCTGAATGGCTGTTCAGCCCATTGAGTTTGCACTGACCTTCTGAAAGAGCATTCAAACTTACGCTCATGCACTATTCCCATGCACATTTACCATGGCTAATCCGCCGCATCTTTGGACATTAAGAGTTAATTTAGCAAGGCCAATCAACCTAACCTGCATATCTTTAATCTGTTGAAGGAAACCAGAATACCTGGCACAAACCCATGTAGACATGGGAAAAATGCGGAAACCCCGCATAGTCACCCAAGGCTGGAACTGAACCGGCGTTCCTGGCGCTGTGAGGCAGCAGTGCTACCCACTGTGCCACCATGCTGCTCCATATGTTAACCCCAAACCTTGTACGACTGTTACATTGGATCAGAAAGCTTTTAGAGATGTCATAGTCATTCTCCTGTCCTGACGAACATTGGTCCTACAATCAACATCAATTTACTGGAGAGTCATGTGCAGAGCGGGTGAAAACTGCTTCATCATCCTCTGTAATTATTATACTGATGATGCCATTGAATATACAAACAGATGCTTGTTGCATGTTAGGTTTTTATTCATTTGTGGGACATGGGTATCACTGGCTGGCCGGCATTTATTGCCCATTCCTACTTGCTCTTGTCCAGATGGCAGTTGGGATTCAACCACATTGCTATGGCTCTGGAGTCATATGTAGCCAGACTGGATATGAACAGCAGATTTCTTTCACTAAACTACATTAGTGAACCTGATGGGTTTTTCCAAAAATCAACAATGGTCATCAGTAGATTTTAATTCCACATTTCTTTTTTATTGAATTCAAATTCCACCCTCTGCCTTGGCTTGATATGAACCCATGCCCTCCAGAGTATTAGCTGAGTTAATTGTTTAGCGATAATACTATTAGACCATTGCCTTCCCACAAAATGGTCGCTTGTAAAAATAGTCATGTAGTATAAGCAGGTTTTGAATCCCTTGGGCTGTTCATTTTGTAACAGTACATCAAATCTTGCTGTATGGCATTCTCTTGTCATATCTCTGGAATTCTCTGCCAGTGAAGCAATTGAGGCGGCCTCTTTGAATGTTTTTAAGGCAAAGATAGATGGAATGACCAGTAAAGGAATTAAGAGTTACGGTGATTGGGCAGATAAATAGAGCCGAGTCCACAAAAAGATAACCGTGATCTCATTGAATGCGAAGCAGGCTTGAGAGGCCAGATGCCCTGCTCCTGGTCCTAGTTCTTGTGTTCTTATAACCATGATGTAGAGATGCTGGCGTTGGACTGGGGTAAGCTCAGTAAGAGTCTGGCAACACCAATTTTAAATCCAACCGATTTATTTGATAGTAAATCTGCTAGCTTTAGCACAGACGCCGAAAGCTAGCAGATTTCTTATAACCAGTCATTGTACTTCAGTGCCTGAGATACTATTTGAAATGGAAGACTCTTTGCTCTTGGGCTTCAGCAGATTTAGCAGTGTTATCATACAGAAAGTGTTAATAAATACGGAGAATTGCATGTCCCACTGCCTCTCCCACATTAGAACATAGAACATTACAGCGCAGAACAGGCCCTTCGGCCTTCAATGTTGTGCCAACCAATTATGAAAAAAGCAATGACCCTCCAAACTAAACCATTCCCTTCTCTTCCATAAACTTATCAACTAACCTCTTAAACGCCACCAAACTTGGCGCATCTACAACTGCCGCAGGCAGGGCATTCCACTCCCTAACCACCCTCTGGGTAAAGAACCTACCTCTGATATCCGTCCTATAACTATCACCCCTTAATTTAAAGCTGTGTCCCCTCGTGCTAGCTTTCTCCATCCTAGGAAAAAGGCTATCACTGTCCACCCTATCTAAACCTCTAATCATCTTATATGTTTCGATAAGGTCCCCTCTTAGCCGCCTCCTTTCTAACGAAAACAACCTCAAATCCCTCAGCCTCTCTTCATAAGACCTGCCCTCCATACCAGGCAACATCCTGGTAAACCTCCTCTGTACCCTCTCCAATGCCTCCACATCTTTCTTATAATGCGGGGACCAGAACTGCATACAATACTCCAAGTGCAGCCGCGCTAGAGTTTTGTACAGTTGCAACATGACGTTGCGGCTCCAAAATTCAATTCCCCTACCAATAAAAGCTAACACTCCGTATGCCTTCTTAACAACCTTATCGACTTGATTGCCTACACATTGATTGATTTACACATTGTCAAAGGAAAAGGCAGAACTTGCACTACTTTCTGATTCAAGATGCCAATGCGGATGTGGATTGTCAACAACCCATCAGCAATGGTGAAATCACTGCAAATTGTTGAAAGAAGCAACTGCAATTGGCACAATGGAAGTCTTGGAATGGAAAAAGAACTTGAACTGAGCTTGAGATGTATATATCTTAATAAAATCTAGTGCTGGTCCTGTAGTGCTGCTGACAGTTGATAAATATGTTCCTTTATGTGCAGGTTGGCAAGGGAGTTGGAAGAGTTAGTTCAGCTCACAGAGCCTGCAACAACATTGTGACGGTTGACATAACAAAATTGAATAGGATTTGTTGACATGACTAATTGGAAAGTTCATTGTTGTGATAAAACTGTTCCCAAAAGCCATGACAACTGGCTTCTGTGGATGCAAGGTATTTTATGTACAAAAGATGTGTATTTGTACAGAATTACACAAAATATACAGTACAAAAGCAGGCCATTCTGCTCTGATAGTGTTTATACTCTACACAGGCTTCCTCCCAATCTTTCAGCATCATTAAAGCCTTTCAGTCTGTTTCTCTTTCTCATCTACTTTTCTTGTTTAACTTGAAAGAATTTAAAACATAGAACATTACAGGCTCTTTGGCTCTCAATGTTGTGCCAACTTGTGAAACCAATCTAAAGCCCATCTAACCTAAACTATTCCAATATCATCCATATGTTTATCCAATGACCATTTAAATGCACTTAATTTAGTTGGCGAATCCACTACTATTGCAGGCAGGATATTCCACCCTCTTACTGCTCACTGAGTAAAGAATCTCCCTTTCTGTAGCAACAGTACCCACATAGCAACACTCGCCAAGTAAAACATTTTGTGAATTTCTCTGCAGTATTTATTGGTAACTCTCTTGCACCGGTTGCTCCAGAATCCCACATATTCATTAGTTTTGATTCCTGCAGAGTCCAGCACAGTTTTGGAAGGATGGAAACACTGGGCAGTTGGACTCAAAACCAAATCGTTTTGATTGACCAAAGGCTGGGAGGACCCATTTCATTCCCCCCATTTTCCCCCACAAAACCACCTCCCCCAAGCCTCTCACTGGTTTAATCGTGTTCAGTAAAGGCACCATCTGATTTGATTTGTCACATGTATTAGCATACAGTGAAAAGTATTGTTTCTTGCACGCTATACAGACAAAGCACACCATTCATAGAGAAGGAAACAAGAGAGTGCAGAATGTAGTATTACATTCATGGCCAAGATGGAGAAAAAGATCAACTTAGTGCAAGATAGGCCCATTCAAAAGTCTGACAGCAGCAGGGAAGAAGCTTTTCTTGAGGCAAATGATATGTGACCTCAGACTTCTGTATCTTTTTCCCAACGGAAGAAGGTGAAGGAGAGAATGTCTAGGATGTGTGAAGTCCTTAATTATGCTGGCTGCTTTTCTGAGGCAATGGGAATATCACAGTGATACCATGATCTTCGTAGATGGGAAATACTTTCCAACTTCTTCCCTGCACATCCTTTTAAATATATTAGCACAAGATATATCCTTTCAATTCCAAGTTTCCCATCGCTTCAATGAATGTGGGTTCAGCAAGGAGACCAATAGTTCACCTTCTGGGTTGATGCTGTCTCACATGTGATGTTTAACCAAATATTGCAGATTCAATTGGAATTTTACATATGAAGAAAGATGGTAATGTCACTGAAGTACCCCAGGGACCATATTTACTCTTTGAGAAAACAAGTTCAAGTACCACTATGGTACTGGTGGAATTTAAACTCAATTAATAAAATCTGGAAATGACAGCTCATCCCAGTCATAGTGACCATGAAGCTATCTGGGAAGGCACAGTGGCTCAGTGATTAGCATTGCTAGCTCCCTGTGCCAGGGACTCAGGTTCAATTCCCTGCTTTAGGTCACTATCAAAGAACAACACAGCACACGAAACAGACCATTCAGCCCAACAAGCCCACGCCACCATTTTAACATTGTGAGTGCCCTCTTTTACCTATGACCTTTGTCTACGCCTATTGGACTCCACAATAAAGGAATTATAACCAGATTGAGGGTCGCCTAATTTAGGGACAATTTGTTAACACCATCTATGCGGAGTGTGCACGTTCTCCCTGTATCTGCATGGGTTTCCTCTGGATGCTCCAGTTTCCTCCCACAGTCCAAAAGACATACTGGTTGGCCATGCTAAATTCCCCCTCAGTGTACCTAAAGATCATTGGAGTGTGACGACTGGGAGATTTTCACAGTAACTTCACTGCAGTATCTATGTAAGCTTATTTGTGACACTAATACTTGAACTATGATTGATTGTTGTAAAAACCCATCTATTCACAATGTGAACCAGAAATCTGCTATTTTTATCCTGTCTGGCCTACATGTGACTCCGGGTTGTGCTAGACTTTTAACTGCCCTCTGCAATAGCCAAGCAAGGCACCCATTTCAAGGGCAGTTAGGTACGGGCAACAAATGCTGACCTCGCCTGTAGTGGCCACATCCTATGAATGAATAAAGAAGATCAAAGAAGGGTGGATGCTTTGTGATATGCTCATTTGCCCTGTAGAGATCTGATTCTGGTCTCCACAAATGTTGATGTGTTTCAATACAGGAGCTTCTTCATTTGGATACATCCCAAATGTCCATGCATCTTTTCCACCATGTACAGGGATTCTGTTCTCAGATTACTTTTGGGATCCTCCATGTGGATCAATGACCAACTCAGTAAAGAATGATCTCTAATGAAGGTGGCGTGTGGCACCTTGCAGGAACCTTGGTGCTAAGGATTATGCCCTGATACTTGATGTTACAAATGGATCTTAAGCGACAAAGGCAGAATGCACCGAGTTGCTTTAAGTGACTCCAGTAAGGTTGCTGCTGCCTCACAGGCGCAGAGCTAACATATTAATTACTGATATCATAGCAAAATGAAACAATGTCTGGTGGCTAATTTGTCAAGACCAACCTATATATTCACAGTAATTTGTTACAGGTCTCTTGGCATTTCTGCAAATAATCCTGAAGCGAAGAAAATTGTTTTGTTTCTTTTTCTTTGAACACTTTTCGTTATCGGTTATAATATTATTACAGCAGGGATGCACTGCAATCCAGTCTATTCATTTTGTTTGTGTGATTAGGCAGGACATCATAATGATTGATGAGCCAGCCAGCCAATGACAGAAGCATGAGAGAGGGTAGTTTATTTCTTTATTGATGGGGACATCACTGGCAAGATCAGCATTTGTTGCTCATCTCTAATTGCCCTTAAACCGAGTGACTTGCTCCAGTGAACCAGATGGATTTTTACAACAGTCGATGAGGGTTTCATGGCTGCCAGTACCGAGACTAGCTTTTCATACCAGATTTATTAATTGATGGTGTCACAGATTGTGCTGTGCTTTTACTAGATGCAATTAGTTTATTTATTAAATTCCACCAGCAGCCATGGTGGGATTTGAACTTATGTCCCCATAGCCTGGATCTCTGGATTACTGGTCCAGCGACCTTATCCATGTGCCATCATCTATCCCAGTTAGAGGACAGAAGCCATGTTATAATGCCTCCAAAACCACATTCAACCAAATTTGTCGACCATAACTGGAGCCTCCTGGAGCCCTGCGGTGACACAAACCAAGGGTCAAAGATCAAAATAGAGAAGCTTCATAGAATTCTTCCATGTTGTACTTTGAAACACTAAGTTTCAGAAGATAAACCAGAAATAATTGCCAAAATTTTACCACTCCACCCGCCACAGGAATCGGAGCAGGCGAGAGGCTAACAATGGAAAGGTTTCAGGATGAGTGAGGCCTTAAAACCCTGCTCAATAAATATGTACAAAATATATTAGTAGCCTTGAGTTTGTAGAACTGTGCCCCAAGTGGAGTTACAAAGATTGTCGCATCTTGCTTTTTGCAGTCAAGTGAGCTTTCATAGATCAAACAGATGGTCAAAGTTCAGACAGTCTGCGACTTGTAGGCGCAGAAGTGAATACAGCGACATCCAAGAAATGGATAGTCTTCCCTCAGAGATTCCTGGGCAATATGGGAGAGTTGGCAAGCTAATCTAGAGCTTGGGAAAGTCTGTAGGCTTCAATCTGTTATCATCCCCAAGGCCCCAGTCGCAGTGTTAAATAAAAAGAGGAAGGAATGCCAATCTCAAAATTTACACGTGACGGACTTTTTTCCAATGTTTACATTTGTTAGCATAAAGGCAATAGAAGGCTTCTGGAAGCATTTGAGAATTAAATGAAGCTTTAATGGTCCTTCTGTGATAGGTAGATCTGAGAGCAATGTAATATTTCAAGTCAAGTTAAAGGAGGAAAGATTTCCTTTCCAGATATTCAATTTATTTGACTATTACCTGCTTATAGTAATGTTACTTACACTTAGATACTTTAACAGATATCAGAAGGCAGATTTGTTCAATAAATATCCATTATTTTGCACTCAGGAAACAAAATCAGTTTGAGAAAGACAAGTTGAATGCAGTGCAAGTTGAATTTAACACAGATTTAGCAATCCTTCCCAGCCCATCTCCTGCTTATACTCCATGAGCTTGATTTTTATAACAGGGTCAGGAACCCAATACCTGGATAATTTCAGGGTCTTGGTCATGTGCCACAACTGTTTTGTACATGCAATGTGATCTTGAAATGTAAATGCCTTAAGTAGGCCAGAGGTGAACTGTCAATTAGTGACGGTAAGTGTTACCGGAAGGTGAGAGCTACCTGCAGATCTTGATAAGGGGTCACATAGCAGACATGATGGGGATGGCCACTACATTGCAGAGGAGGTGAGGCAGATCCTTGGAGGACTAGCAACCTAGCCAAGTGTGAAGGTGGCTACATGACCCATGGAAGATAATGCGCATGATCCAAGACAAAATCCCTCAGGTGCCAAAATTTCCCAACTTATGTGAAAGACCTTCACATTTCTATCCATATCGAAACTGACAGCCTTGCACTAATGTGTACCCATCATCAAGGATCCTAAAGCTCTTAATTGGAGGTAGGCAACTTCTCTATTACCTCTTTCCATCTGCCATTCGAAAATTGCTTTCCAGAAGCAACAGGATCCAAGGACATAGTTTGGCTGCTCTGTGAACTGACTGGGCTTCATCAGTGTTGACCATGGGACTACCAATGGAGCCATTTCATTGGGGTAAATGATGGCACCTGGGTAAATTTGCTGGACTAGAGATGCAGACTATGGGGACATAGGTTCAAACACCAGCATGGCAGCTGGCGGAATTTAATAAATAAACTAATTGTGTCTAGTAAAACCACGGCACAATCTGTGACACCATAAATTGATAAATCTGGAATAAAAAGCTAGTCTCATTAATGGCAGCCATGAAACCCTTACTGATTGCTCAATGCTAAGTCGTCACTGCATTTACTGACATTACAACAGCAACTACGTTTCAAAGGCGATCCATTTGCTGAAAAATGTTTTGTGGTGCCCTGAGGTCATGAGAAAGGCACAACACAAATTAAAATTACATTGAACTGGAGTTTCTTGAAAAGGACAATATTAGGCCTTTTTCCTGCATTTCTTATGATGATGGTGCATAGTGACGGAGTGGTTAGTAGGATACCAGAGAGCATTAAGTATCAACCAGATCATGAATCACCCTGAAAACCCAGGCTGCAGTCTCGAGGCTAGCACTCTCAGAGTCTAAACATTGCAGCATTTACTCTGTGAGAGCTAGATTATCTTTGCTAAAGCATCAGAATGGATACTGCACCCCATGACCCTGAGCACAATTGGTCTAAATCGCATTAGGTTTCAGCTGCTAATCATTATCTGATTAGTGGGTGTTGGATGAGGAATGGATGTTTTTTGGCTGATGTACTCAGTGAAATGGTGCAAGCTGCCATTTTAATGTCCAACTCGCAATTGAAGCATAATGCTGAAAATCTGCTCTGGTTCCAGAATGCCCTGGTCATAATCCCAGATCATCTTTCATCTTTCTGAGCTTGATTAAGTGAGTGCCATGCTTTGAGATATCGGCGGGAGAGAGGACACATCAGTGACATGGTAAATCTTGCCACACGCAGCATTCCAGAAGTATCACTGTTCCACCACACTAACTGAATTGGATAGATTTAACCATCAAAAGGACCCCCGACCCTGCACCCCTGCCAAGGCTCAGTAATGAAGGTCAGTAATGTTTCAGAGGAATCCATTTCTCCACATAAATCTATATAGTTAAAGCAAAGATTTAAGGCAAAATTTTCTGTCCCAAAAGCTAATGGCTGGAATTCTCCAACTCACCACTGGAATTCATTAGTGACAAGGGGGAGGCAATGGCCTAGTGGTGTTATTGCTGGACTATTAACCCAGAAACTCAGCTAATGTTCTGGGGGGCCTGGATTCAAATCCCACCATGGCAGGTGGTGGAATTTGAATTTAATTTAAAAAATCCGGAATTACAAATCTGCTGATGATCATGAAACAATTGTCAGAAAAACCCATCTGGTTCACTAGTGTCCTTTAAGGAGGGAAATCTGTTGCTCTTACCTGGTCTGAACTACATGTGATCTGGAGCCATAGCAATGTGGTTGTCTCTCAAATACCCTTGGGCAAATAGGGATGGGCAATAAATGCTGGCCAGCCAGTGACACCCATGACCCGTGAAT
The DNA here is from genome assembly GCA_024679065.1 of Sphyrna mokarran. Taxonomy (NCBI): domain Eukaryota; kingdom Metazoa; phylum Chordata; class Chondrichthyes; order Carcharhiniformes; family Carcharhinidae; genus Sphyrna; species Sphyrna mokarran. Next base: position 22,169,433 of record JAGIQG010000007.1, on the reverse strand, counting down.
AAATTTTTAGAAAGACCAGTATCACTTGCTTGTATTTATTCAGACTGGTCTTGAAGCAAGTGCATCCAGAAAATCCTGCTCAAAGTCAATGGACCTTTGTGTGGTCCTGTCCCATCTGCTATAATTCCCATGGCGGGCAGAATGGGAAAATGTTGTTGACTTTGTCAGAGTCAGTGCAGATTCAATGGGCCAAATGGCCTCCTTCTGCACTGTCGGGATTCTACAATGTAATACCCCCAGGTACTCTGAACTTTAATATGGCTGTGTTAGTCTCTTGCAAGGCATCACGCGGTTTCCAACGAGGTGGTGAATGTATGTACTGTGATTGACACAAAGTCTATTGCATGGAACAAGCTGAATGTTTTTTTTTACTCCTATATGCCGTCTGTGTGTGCTCACACAGCTCCAACAACTCCTTTAGCAGGGCCTTCCAAACCTGCAATCTGCAGCACCTAAAAGAAGTAGGCTAATTGATGTGTGGAAACACTATTACTCCAAGTCTTCTTGACTTGCACGTACATTGCTATTCTTTCACCATAACTGGGCCAAAATTTTGGCAGCACACTTCCTACAGTGGATCAAGAAGAAAGCTCACTGTCTCGTTCCCTGGGTAGCCAGGAATTGACAGTAATGTCAGCATCTTGTCAGGTACGCACAAAGCCTGAGAGTGAATTCATTAAGAAAAAATCCCAAAAATAGAAATTCTGTAAATGAGTTTGTATCTGAAAGAGAAAGGATAAAATGGCTCCGTCAAAATATTTTTCAGATGAAAACTGACCCAAAGTAAAATTGCAGTTTAACCTCTTCTTGTTTTTCGAGCACGTTAACTATTCACTTCTGGATTTCAGAAAAACAATTCTTGCAAGCGGATTTTAAGAGTCTGCTCAGGTATCAATACAAGCAGGAATTTCACTGTAATCCTTCCTGCCTAACAAAGTGAATTTCTCACACAATTCACTGAAGTATTACTTGTGATCGCGAACGGACTGAAAAACTGAGTAAATAAAACAAAGATTTTTATTTGATTGGGAAATCTGGAGCATAGTAATTACCCTGAACAAAGGGAATTATGTCTGCAGCATATCTGCAATCTGTTGAGGGAGGCTTTTCTATTTTGTTAGGCTTACTACAAATCGGTACCAAATTGGGAAAACCTTGTTAATGTCGCTGGGTCTAGAAGAGGTATAAATTGCAACAGTTTTTTTGTTTTGAAAGCATTGCATTGACCTTCCGCCATGTAAACTCCAGAGCATTCCTATTGATCTGGCAAGTTAATTCTTTCCTCGAGAAGGGTTCCAGTGTCATTAATCACTCTAATGAATAATTGGTTCCCAGTCGAGTTTGGAAGTGGTGGATTTGTTTCATAATGAAGTGTCCATGACAAAGCATGGTCCTCAGGTAGCAGCCTTTTGTGTGAGGAAGTGACAAGTTTTGTAAATATTTAGCATGGGCGGCACAATAGCACAGTGGTTATCACTGCCACTTCATGACATCAGGGATCTGGGTTCGATTCCCAGCTTGGGTCACTGTCAATGCGGAGTCTACACCTTCTCCCTGTTTCTGCATGGATCTCCTCCGGATACTCTGATTTCTTCCCACAGTTCGAAAGACATGTCAGTTAAATGCATTGGCCATGCTAAATTCTGCCTCAGTGTACCTCCATTTTTAAATCCAACTGATTTATTTGATAGTAAATTTGCTAGCTTTCGGCCTTTGTAGCCTTTGTCAGGCAAATGAGGTGTTCTGGTCTTCAAAAGTGGTGCTGATATGTGTGCTTTTGGAGACCAGAACACTCATTCCCCTGACAAAGGCTACAAAGGCCGAAAGCTAACAGATTTACTATCAAATAAATCGGTTGGATTTAAAATCGGTGTTGCCAGACTCTTACTGAGTTTACCCCAGTCCAACGCCGGCATCTCTACATCAGTATACCTCAACAGGCATCAGAGTGTGGTGACAATTAATACTTATTAGTGTGACAAGTAGGCTTATGTTAACACTGCAATTAAGTTACTGTGAAAATCATCTAATTGCTGCACTCTGGCGCCTGTTTGGGAACACTGAGGGAGAATTTAGCATGGCTAATGTACCTAACCAGCACATGTTTAGACTCTATTACAAAGCTGACATTTTTGGTGGCTAAATCATAAATAAGATTTAAACAAGTCAGAAGGATGCTGCAGTCTTGCTTTGGTGACTATTATCACACTGCCAATAATACAGTGATGCTGAACTTGAGTAGCATTCAACAATTAAAACACGGTGCAGGTAAGCAAAGTTCCTCATACAAATCTCCCTTGGAAAACTGGCCTAATACAATATATCACCAATGATTTTGTAGTAGATGTGGGACCCAGCAGTGCTGTTGGAAAAAAGATATCATTGGGGTTGTTTTATAATATATTGAAACTATCAATAAAGTTAAGCACTTTAATTTGAGATAGTATATTCTCCACTGTATCTGTGGTTAAGGATAATTAATTGGGTAATTATTTTCAATTAACTATAATCATTTATATTGCATTAATCCTATGACTGCTGGGAGAGGGGCAAGACACCATGATCCATTGTGGAAAGGTTTCTTATAAAAGTTCTAACAATTCAATAACCTGATATGATTTTACCTCAAAATATTCCTTGTAGAATTAGAGAATATTACCACACAGATTATTTGGATATAATGTCTGTGTTGTACTATCTAATTCACCCAATGGCCCAACTCTTTCTCCATAGTGCCATATATTTTTTCCACTTTTAAATTTTTCTCTTTAAGTTTAAGTTTACTTATTTAGTGTCACAAGTAGGTTTGCATTAACACTGCAATGAAAATCCCCTCATTGCCACACTCTGGCACCTGTTCGCGTACACTGAGGGAGAATTTAGTATGGCCAATGCGCCTAACCAGCACGTCTTTTGGACTGTTGGAGGAAACCGGAGCACCTAGAGGAAACCCACGCAGAGAATGTGCAAACTCCACACAAACAATGACCCAAGGTCAGAATAGAACCCAGGTCCCTGGTTCTGTGAGGCAGCAGTGCTAACCACTGTGCCACCCATGAAGCTGTACAGCTGAGGGGCTGGAGCTCAGAGAACTTGAGAAGCCATTGTTGGCAGCAGCATGGCTGAGAGGCTGGAGCCTTGGCAGTGTTTAGACTCAGGAATGTAGCCTGGCCAATGGCAAGAATGAGAAGGGGTTGAGAGAGAGTCTCAGTGGGAGGTCAGCTTAGCTGTAAAAGAAAAACAAGAAGGCTGGACCTGCGGGCAGATTTGAGAGCAATCTGGCAGGATACGTTTTGGCTCAGGATTGTGTGAGGTTGATTGGACATGATAAATTGTACCTTCACATCAGGGGGATTAGCAGGGTAAATAAATGGGGTTACAGGAATAGGGCCTGCATGCAGTGTAGACTAAATGGGCCGAATGACCTCATTCTGCACTGTAGGGATTCTATGGATTCTTCACGGAGCCAATTCTCTTCCTCAGCCGTTCCTGACTCACTGTTCACCAACAGATGTTCCTTGATCCTCAAACTGACCTGTGACCTCTGATATCTCTTAAGAGTGTTCAGCCCCTTGCCTTGAACTGTAGGAGTTTGGAACATTCTATGCCTTAAACACAAATTTCCAGTCAATGCACAGGTGCTAACACATAACATCACAAATACACAATACAAAACATATATATATATTGATTTCTTCACAGAATTAATCCACTGAGTCCAAGAGGTTAATAATGGGAGGGGAAGTTGGGCAGGGAGATTGGCAAGATTAGCCACCAGCAAGAATGCCAATGGATGGGAAATTCACTGAGAATGGGATGGAGTAATTGGGACTTTTTCAAATTTTTTTTACTCCATCCTTGAAGTTACAAAGCCAATGGTCAGAATGGACCAGGCTCACACAAATCTATTCCTTGTTTGCTCCAAAAACCAAATTCAAAAATCCAATTGAATCCAACTCATGGTTTCCACAAGGGAGACAAATAAGATCCAAGTTGACAAGATAAGGCATTGCACCCCATCTTGGACTTGATCTGACGCTTAATCGTAGCCAACAGGCCAAGAAGCTGCTGCTCATAATTAGCCAATGTCAAGTACCTCAGCAAGTCCAACAGAGGATGCCTGGAGAGGCAATGAGAGAAACAGCAGGTTTACTGAAGAGAGAGTGCAGCCTGTGACAACAGCAAGAGAGCTGAAAAGCTGAAGGGTGCTGTTGGGGTAGGGACTTGGGAGACCAGTGTACCTGAGAGTGGAAAAGTGAAATGGGGCATTGATAAGAGAATAAAGACCTCCACAAAAAGTGAAGAGAAAAGAGACTTAAAAAAAGGTGGAAATAGATTGATGGGCATGTGTTTATCAGTGTCACAAATAGGCTTATATTAACACTGCAATGAAGTCACTGTGAAAATCCCCTAGTCATCACAATCCAGTGGCTACACTGCGGGAGAATTTAGCACACCAATGCACGTAACCCTTATACGTCTTTCAGACTATGGGAACACCTGAAGGAACCTACACAGACAGAGGGAGGACGTGCAAACTCTTCTGACATAAGCCATCTGTGATAATCTTAAGTGTAGACAGTGACCCAAGCCAGGGATCGAACCCAGGTCCCTGGTGCTGTGAAGCATCAGTTCTAACCACAGAGCAGCCACGATGTGTACATGAATGGCCACAGGAGGAAATCAAGCTACTGGGCCTGGTTACAAATCAATTATGATACATAAGAATCCGGCTAATGGAATTCCTCTTCACTCCATAGCAAGGAAGGAGTTAATGCATCTACTTTAAATGACTTCAAACTTACTAAGATAGTTCAGAGGAACCTCATAACAATCTGTCAACTGCTCATACTTTTACATTCCCATAGCACAATTTCAAGGTCTATGTTTTCACATTGATGCATTTTACAATTGACTACACTTAAGATTATCACAGATGGCTTATGTCAAAGGTTCTGAGAGACTAATATGAAATACAAAAGCAATAGGGCAGTTTTAGCTCCACCCTCCCATCTGGAGACTAATTTATTGTTGGAGTTATTATTAGTATTCGCTGAAATCTTTTTGTGCATATGGTGCAGCAATTGAATGGACATTCTTTCCTTCAGTAATTTTCTGACAGTGCAAAGTAAACAGAATGCATCACTCCAACAATTACACACATTCTTCAATATTGATAAGAGGGGCCATCCAATTGCAACTACGAAATAATGTAGACTTTTGCTTTTAGTTAGAATTCAATTCCAAACTAAATTGCTTCAACTTTTTAGGGTCATATTTACAGTTCAGCAGAGTACGTCTAATTCACTGGCTTTGCTGTCTCATCCCTATTTTTTATCCTTAATTTGTTTTAGATATTCAGGACTAAAAATATTTCCTTTTTCTCAAAATGCTTCATTATTCCACCAATAATAGACGCAAGTTTCTCATTACAACAAAACCAACCAACTGCAATAAATACAATAAGGTTTTCTTGAGGGGTGGCAAGGTGGCACAGCGGTTAACACTGCCTCATGACGCCAGAAACCTGGGTTCAATTCCCAGCCCCAGATCACTGTGCAGAGTTTGCACGTTCTCCCCATGTCTGCGTGGTTATCCTCCAGAGTTGCAGTTTCCTCCCACAGTCCAAAGATGTGCAGGTTAGGTTGATTGACTAAATTGGCCAGTAGTATCAATGGGTTTAGCAGGGTAAATATGTCTGGTTATAGAAATGGAGCTTAGAAGGGAATGTTGTTAGTGCAGAGTTGATGGGCTGAATGGCCTCCTTGTGCACTGTAGGGATTATATGATTTGATAAATATCACTCAATGACACCCTCAGCCTGGTCATATTTCCATTGTATTATCTTTACTGAGTCAAAATCCTGCAAATCCAGGAATTAGAGCTTTTCAAGAATGCGATTCACTACCACATTATGAGGGCATTTAGCAATGGGCATTAAATGCTGATCTAGCCTCCCGTATCCCAAGAACGAACATAGAGAAATGAAACGAGGAAGTTTCTAGACTTAGCTATTCTAACACACGCCTAAAGGCCTCCCAGCCTCTACCCTCTAAACATGATGACATCCAAAACACTGCTGTCCATTTCCTGTCCTGCAACAAATCCCATTCACCACTGTGCTCACTGACTTACATTCACTCTTGTTAAACTGTTCAAATCAATTTTCAAATCATTCCCCAGTCCCAATCCTCTGCAATCTTCTCCAAGGTCAGAAACCTTCAAGACATCAGCACTCATCTAATCCTGGTTTTTTATCTCCAATTTGAATTGGTCTACCATTGGTGGCCAGCCTTCAGCTGCTCAGGTCTCCCGTGTTAGAATTCCCTCCCTCAATGTCTCCCTCTCTCTTTCTCCCTTTCTTTCAGACATTTCATTAACCCCACCTCTTCAACAGAGTTTTCTGCCATTTTCCCTAATATACCCTTACATAATTTGATGCCCAATTTTGCTCTACAGCAAGCCTGTGAAACACATTCAGATATACTAAAGACATAATACAAAATATTCGTCCTTGTTACCCCTCTTTAAAATAATATCATGACTTATTTTGTACTCATCTGAGAGGGCAGGCTTAAAGTTAAAGTTTATTTATTATTATCACAAGTAGGCTTACATCAACATTGCAATGAATTTACTGTGAAAATCCCCTACTCACCACACTCTGGCGCCTGTTCGGGTACACTGAGAAATTAGCATGGCCAATGCACCTAACCAGTAAGTCTTTGGAATGTGGGAGGAAACCCAAGCACCCGGATGAAACCCATGCAGGCAGGAGGAGAAGGTGCAGACTCCATACAGACATTGACCCAAGCTGGTGCTGTGAGGTGGCATTGCTAACCACTCTGCCACCCAAGAATTGGCCTTGATTTAGCATTTAAACAGAAGGACAGCATCTCTGGCATTACAGCACTCCTTCAGTGTCAATCTCAAATGTTTAAAACAAGAATTTAAATCCCCGTTCTCAACCTTCTAATGTCGTGGCAAGAATGCTACCAACAGAATCACAGCTGATAACACATGCTAAAAAGTTCGACAAGACATTTACAACATATAACTTTAAAATGAAGTATTTCTTTGGCAATTTGGAGTCTCCATTAATGTCTCCCTTACACAAAGGCCTACAGGCTAAACATTTAGGCTTAGATTGTTTTTTTACAGTCAGCAGCTGAAAAATATTTGCAATGAAATACGGAAGCTCCTTTAATAAATTACTACACGCCTGCCCAGATTTATTTGCAGACATAGTCAAAGATTAGACAGAGCTATTCTGCGAAAATTAGATTTTCAGCATCAGCAAAGTACAGTGCATGTTTTATTTACAATCAATTAAAGTGATATAGTGTTTCATTTTAAAGCTACTTATTTCAACTAGTTATTCTTGCCAAAAACAAATATTAAAAAAAAGATTCCAGAAGTATGATTAATGATCAGCCGCAAATCAAATATTCATTATGGCAGCTAGTAAGGTCAACACTACATATAGCAAAAGAAAGCTGACAGGGCGGTGTGGACATGTGGGGGAAGGGCTTGCATGACTCCTGTTTCAGATTTGTAAATATATTTGAGCACTGAATTGCATTCCAAAACCCTGAGACATTTGCAGTCTCTGGTATAAGACCTGAGGTTCACAAAATCCTTGGTGGATTTTCTCATCCCACTTGCCACAGGATTGATTATGAGCCGGATACAGATCATGCAAAGGTCTGTTGATCTCAGACAGGATTTTCCGTTTTTGGGGCGAGCATGGCCAGAATATCCCGCACATCATTGTCAGATGAGTCGTGCACTTTTTTGGCCCCCTTGTTGAATGATGAGCTGACCACTGCATATTACTATCACTTCAAACACTATGGCTGGGAGTATTGCATGGGGCGTATTTTCAGGGCTCCTAAACTTCTACACCAGCATCTCAACAACCTACCTGGAGTATTGTGTACAATTTTGGTCTCCTTACTTGAGAAAGGATATACTGGCACTGGAAGGGGTGAAGAGGAGATTCACTAGGTTGATTCTGGAGTTAATAAAGTTGGCTTCTGAGGAGAGATTGAGTAGACTGGCACTATACTCATTGGAATTCAGGAGAATGGGGGGAGATCTTATAGGAACATATAAGATTATGAAAGGAATTGTTAAGATCAAAGCAGGGAGGTTGTTTCCGCTGGCTGGTCAAACTAGGCATGGCCTCAAAATAAGTGGGAGCAGATTTAGGACTGAATTGAGGAGAAATGTCTTCACCCAAAGTGTTGTGAATCTATAGAACTCCCTGCCCAGTGAAGGAGTTGAGGCTACCTCATTGAATGTTTTTAAGGCAAGGATAAATTTTTGAACAGTAAAGGAGTCAAGGGTTATGGTGACTAGGCGGGCAGTTGGAGCTGAGTCCACGAAAAGATCAGACATAATCTTATTGAATGGTGGAGCAGGCTCGAGGGGATACATGACCTACACCTGATCCTAGTTCTCATGTTCTGTTGTTCTTATGGTCTACCGTGCCTTGAAGTGATGGGTCTTTTCTTACACCTTTGTCTTTGGAGCAGTGACATTTCAAAATGTTGTCATCAACCAAGCAAAAAGGTTAATTCCCTATTCCTGAGTAGCTATTTCCTTAAGACTGGTATCGGAGTGGAAGAGAAGAGATGATATTGAACTAATGTAAGACGCAGGCAGCTTCTTGGCTAATGGGTCCATACAACTAAAATGTCAACACCTTCCACTTACACAACATCCTTTATGTTTTAATGTAGCAAAACCTCTTCAGGGCCTTCACAGGACTGTTATCACTCAACACATGGCACCAAATCACCTCAGGAGACACTATGATGGATGATCAAAAGATGGGCCAAATGATTGGTTTTAAGAAGCATCTTAAAGTAGGAGAGAGAGAGAGAGAGACAGAAATCATTAGGATGGGAATTGCAACCATCGGACCTACACAGCTCTAGGCATAGCCACCAATAATGAAGCAATTAAATCAGAATTGCGCAAAAAATGTCAGAATTCTCACAGGGTTGTTGTGCTAGAGAAGTGCAGAAGGAGGGTGGTATGGCTGAGTTAGGAATTGAGTCGCTATGGGTGGAGTTGAGGAATAGGAAGGGAGAAGTTACTATGTTGGGTGTGTACTACAGACTGCCCAACAGTCCACGTGCCTTGGAAGACGGGATATATAAGGAAATTTTAGATAAGTGTAGGAAGAATAGGGTAGTTATAATGGGAGATTTCAATTTCCCTGGTGTAGATTGGAAGGTGCCGAGAGTGGAAGGTGCGGACGGGGAGGAATTTGTACAGTGTGTTTTAGAAGAGTCCTTGGAGCAGCATGTGGATAGCCCGACTAGAGAGGGGGCTATACTGGATCTGGTTCTGGGGAATGAGCCAGGGCAGGTGGTTGACGTTGCAGTAGGAGAGCATGTGTCTAATAGTGACCACAACTCTGTCTGCTTTAGGATATTAATGGAAAAAGATGAAGCCTGCCCTAAGGGGAGGGTGTTAAACTGGGGGAGGGCTAGATATAGCCAGATTAGTCAGGATCTTAGGGATACCGACTGAGATAAGCTGTTCGAGGGTAGGTCGACGCTGCACATGTGGGAGTCTTTCAAGAGAAAACTAAAATTTTTGCAGGAAAAACATGTGCCGGTAAGGAAGAAGGATGGGAAGGGTAGGATTAGAGAACCGTGGGTTACTAGGGATGTTGAGGACTTGGTCAGGAAGAAGCGGGAGGCGTACGTTAGATCCAGGCAATTGGGGACAGAGGCAGCGCTTGAAAAATATAGAGAGTGTAGACGGGATCTTAAAAGGGGTGTCAGAAAGGCAAAAAGGGGCCACGAAATGGCTTTGGCAGGTAGGATTAAGGAAAATCCTAAGGCATTTTACTCCTATGTAAGGAGCAAAAGGATGGTTAGAGGGAAGATTGGACCTCTCAGGGACAGAGGAGGGGAACTATGCTTAGAGCCTGAGGGAATGGGGGAGATCCTGAATGAATACTTTGCGTATTCTCACGCGGGAGAGGGGCCTGATGTCTGATGCCGGCTTTGAGGATTTTGAGGACCCGTTAAAGGAAATATTCATTACAAGGGACGAAGTGTTGGGGCTTTTAGGTAACATAAAGACTTATAAAGCCCCGGGGCCTGATGGTATTTATCCCAGGCTGCTAAGGGAGGTGAGAGATGACATTGCTGGGCCTCTGACGCAAATCTTTGTCTCTTCTTTGGACACAGGTGAGGTCCCAGAGGACTGGGGGATTGCAAATGTAGTACCGTTGTTTAAAAAGGGTCAGAGGGATAATCCAGGGAACTATAGGCCGGTGAGCTTGACTTCAGTTATAGGTAAGCTAATGGAGAGGATCCTCAGGGACAGGATGTATAAGCATCTGGAGCGCTGTGATCAGATCAGGGATACGCAGCATGGCTTCATTAAGGGGAGGTCGTGCCTTACGAATCTAATGGAATTTTTTGAAGAGGTGACAAAAACAGTTGATGAAGGACAAGCCGTTGATGTCGTCTACTTGGATTTCAGTAAGGCGTTTGACAAGGTTCGCCATGGTAGGCTGATAAAAAAGGTGAAGGCGCATGGGATACAGGGCCAGGTATGTAGATGGGTTGAGAACTGGCTTGGGAGGAGGAGACAGTGGGTAGTAGTGGAAGGCTCTTTTTCCAACTGGAGGTCAGTCACTAGTGGTGTGCCACAGGGCTCAGTACTAGGACCTCTTCTATTTGTGATTTATATAAATGACTTGGAAGAGGGGGTAGGTGGTGTGATCAGCAAATTTGCTGATGACACTAAGATGCTTGGATTGGCGGGGACTGAGGAGCAGTGCCAGGCAATACAACAGGACATAGATAGGCTGGTAGACTGGGCAGATAGATGGCAAATGGAATTTAATCCGGATAAATGCGAGGTGATGCATTTTGGCCGGAATAATGTAGAGGGGAGTTATAGGATAAAAGGTAAAACTATCTGGAGTATAGAGACGCAGAGAGACCTGGGGGTGCAGGTTCACAAGTCTCTGAAGGTGTCAGTACAGGTGGAGAAAGTGATAAAGAAAGCGTATGGTATGTTAGCCTTCATAGGAAGGGGTATAGAATACAAGAGTAGGAGTCTGATGTTACAAGTGTATAGAACGTTGGTTAGGCCTCACTTGGAGTACTGCATCCAGTTCTGGTCGCCGTACTACCGGAAGGATGTGGAGGCCCTGGAGAGAGTGCAGAGGAGATTTACCAGGATGCTGCCTGGTATGGAAGGGCTGTCTTACGAGGAAAGATTGAACGCACTGGGGTTGTTTTCCCTTGAAAGACGTCGGCTGAGAGGGGATCTATTAGAGGTATATAAGATTATGAGGGGTATAGATAGAGTAAATGGTGGTAAGCTTTTTCCACCATTAGAATCGGATAGAACAAGGGGTCACGGCCTTAGGGTGAGGGGGGCTATGTATAAGACGAAGATGAGAGGGCAGTTTTTCACACAAAGGGTAGTGGAGGTGTGGAATGCGCTACCGAGTGGGGTGGTGGGAGCAGGCACGCTAGGGTTGTTTAAGGGTCTCTTGGACAGCCACATGAGCGGTCTGCAGATCGAGGGATATATGAGGACTGTTTAAATACTTTATTTGTTTCCACAGGCTATTCGGTCCACCTTGTTGACCAACAAGGTGCATGCATTCGGCAGGTCGTGCGAGGGCTGCTCTTGGATGTTACTTCAGGAGTGGCCTAGTGCTTCATGTCGTTAGTGTATGCTTAAACTGGACCATCAGATGGGCAACATGACAGCTCAGAGACTATCACTGTTGCTGTGCAGACACATGGATTTGGGCCTGTGTCTGCGGGAGTTTGCGCGTTCTCCCCGTGGTTGCGTGGGTTTTCTCCGGGTGCTCCGGTTTCCTCCCACATCCCAAAAATGTGCTCTTAGGCTGATTGGGTAACAAATTGTCCCTATATTGGTCTCTATATGTCATTAAGACGTTAGGACGGCGGGCTCGTTGGGCCGAAGGGCCTGTTTCCCGTGCTGTGTTGTTCTTTGTTCTTTGTTCTTTGTAAGGTTACAGAGACATGGAGGACTGAGGCCAGGGACCAATTTGTAAAGCAGGATGAGAATCTTAAAATTGAGGTAGAGTTGTCTTAACTATGTTTGGGGTTGTGCGTTTTAAGCAAAAAGAAGGATGTGGTTTGCACACGTGGATTCAGACTAACAACAACAGGTTTATTGCAAAAGCTGTTGCCTGTGCAGAATAGAAAATGAAACTAAAGCAGGAGTCTGTGAAACACCCCAGTGACATCAAATCGTATGAGTGGCACTTAAAGCAATCATGCAATCACTTCCAAGAGGTGTTATCAACCACTGCATAAAGAGATATCTGCTGTTGCTGGATAGCTACTTACTAAGATCAGTGTCCGTGTGGTTTCTTTGTTTATTAGCATCACAAATAGTCTTATATTAACACTGCAATGAAGTTACTGTGGAAATCCACAATCTAGTGCCTATTTGGGCACACTGAGAAACAATTTAGCACGGACAGTGCACCTAAACAGCACATTTTTTGGACTATGAGACGAAACTGGAGCACCCAAAGGAAACCCACACAGACACAGAGAGAACATGCAGACTCCACATAGACAGTGACCTAAGCTGGGAATCAAGCACGGATCTCTGGCACCATGAGGCAGCAGTGCTAACCACTGTGCCACCATGCCACCCAAAAATAGTTCTGCCCACTCTGAGGATCAGCTGATAAGACTGATTGCTGTCTACTGCGTTATGAAGGATGGAGGAGAAGAGGTGATATTGAACTAATGTAAAACAATGGCAGCTTCTTGGCTAATGGGTCCATACAAATAGAATGTCAATAACTTCCATTTAACAACATCTTTTATGTTTTAATGTAGCAAACTTTCTGCAGGATCTTCACAGCACTGTTATCATATAACATTTAACACCAAACCACAAAAGTGAAGGCATTGTAGGTTAGCAAGGGCTGATAAATGAATGGTGTTTGAATAGGTACAGCTAGATACAAGGTAGCTATGTTTTGGATGAGCTGATGTTTATAGATAACGTGAGATGGGCTACCAGTCAGGAGAACATCAGAATAGTTAAGGCTAAAGGTAACAAAGGGTGTGATGAGAACTTCAGCAGTAGATGAGTTGAGATAACTGCATTAACCTCTTTTTGCTGCCATTCACACTGCTGGGATCTTATGTTCTGCTGATGGTATGGGTTTTTCAGTGGCGAAGGGTGCATTCATCAAGTAACTTTGTTAACAACATTAGGATCCTGCCACAGCGCATTGCTGCCAAGCAACCATGGACAGGGAGAAAAACCCCATCCAGTATTTGTGTTAATTTCGTGTAATCCCATGAGATTAGAAAAAGCTCTTCTCTGGTCAGAGTGTGCCCTGGTAGCTATATGTGTCCAGTCTATTGTACACTGTATTCAGGAGAACTCTGCAAGATCCTGAAGTTCTTCCTATCTATTGTCATCAGGTGGGAAGAGATATATTAGCTGGTTGGCTGTGACATGTTTGAGCTACTCACCATCTGATAGCTCAGAAATATCCAGAGAAGTAACAGTTCAGGCTAGTGTTGATTTTCACTGACATCTCTGTTAGCTCCTGTAGGCAGGAGATTTCTTCTAAGGAAGCTACAGAGGCCAGCAACCACTTACTTTACCATCTGATGTTCTTGAGGCACAAATCTCCAAACAGACCAAGGAAGCTGGGCATGTAATGGCAGGTCCTATGTGAGGAACATAAAGCCTTTGGTGACCACAGCCTCCTCTACCTATTGCCCTCTCTGTGGCCTAAGGACCTTCGCCTGAGATGAGTGTGCCACGTAGACACACTTGCTCATGCAGGTTGGGTTTCATAGAACATAGAACATTACAGCACAGAACAGGCCCTTCGGCCTTCGATGTTGTGCCGACCAAAATAAAAAGCAATGCCCCTCCAAACTAAACCATTCCCTTCTCTTCCATATACTTATCAACTAACCTCTTAAACGCCACCAAACTTGGCGCATCTACAACAGCTGCAGGCAGGGCATTCCACTCCCTAATCACTCTTTGAGTAAAGAACCTACCTCTGATATCCGTCCTATAACTCATACCCCTTAATTTAAAGCTGTGTCCCCTCGTGCTAGCTTTCTCCATCCTAGGAAAAAGGCTATCACTGTCCACCCTATCTAAACCTCTAATCATCTTATATGTTTCAATAAGGTCCCCTCTTAGCCGCCTCCTTTCTAACGAAAACAACCTCAAATCCCTCAGCCTCTCTTCATAAGACCTGCCCTCCATACCAGGCAACATCCTGGTAAACCTCCTCTGTACCCTCTCCAATGCCTCCACATCTTTCTTATAATGTGGGGACCAGAACTGCACACAATACTCCAAGTGCGGCCGCACTAGAGTTTTGTACAGTTGCAACATGATGCTGCGGCTCCGAAATTCAATCCCCCTACCAATAAAAGCTAAGACTCCATATGCCTTCTTAACAACTTTATCCACTTGACTGCCTACTTTCAGGGATCTATTGACACATACACCAAGATCCTTCTGTTCCTCAACACTATTAAGAGCCCTACCATTAGCCCTATACTCTACACATTTATTGTTCCTGCCAAAGTGCATTACCTCACACTTTTCCACATTAAACTCCATTTGCCACCTCTCGGCCCAGCTCTGCAACTTGTCCAAGTCACTCTGTAAACTATAACTTAACTCATCAGTTAACTGCCTGGCAATATCAAAGCAAAGTTTTCTAAATCAGAAAAGATTAAATTGATGTGCTCTGATGATGGGTCACCCAACATTAGCTCTGCTGTCCCTCCATAGATGCTGTCAGACTTGCTGAGATTTTCCACTACTTTTTCGTTTTGGTTTCAGATTCCAGCATCAATGGTAATTTGATGATTTACACTGCTTCCTCACAGCACCAGACACGCGGGTTCCATTCCCAGCTTGGGTGACTGTCTTTTGCAGAGTCTGCATGTTCTCCCTGTGTCTGCGTGGGTTTCTTCGTGATACTTTACCCAAAGGGTGGTTCGGGAGTGGAATGCCCTGCCTGCAGCAGTTGTAGATGCGCCAAGTTTGGTGGCGTTTAAGAGGTTAGTTGATAAGTATATGGAAGAGAAGGGAATGGTTTAGTTTGGAGGGGCATTGCTTTTTATATTGGTCGGCGCAACATCGAAGGCCGAAGGGCCTGTTCTGTGCTGTAATGTTCTATGTTCTATGTTCTATGTTCTATACTCCAGTTTCCTCCGAAAGATGTGCTGGTGAGGTGCATTAGCCATGCTAAAAATTCTCCCTCACTTATCTAGACAGGTGTCAGAATGTGGCGACTAGGGGATTTTCATAGTAACTTCATTGCAGCGTTAATGTAAGCCTATTTGTGACGCTAATAAATAAATTTTAGCTTTTATGTTAAGTTGAAGTTGTCCAGGTTTGTTCAGCTCCCTGAGAATACACCTATACACTCGCATGCACGAGAGAGACAAAAATAGTCAGTGAGGCAATCTTCTTGCGGGAAGCACCCGGACATTCCCCACTCCAAAATTCTGATTATGATTGAGATCTCACCAGCCCAGGAACCACTGCACGAAGCAACCTCTTAGTGCAGTAGCTGTAACGACTTTGTCAGGGTGCTCATCTTTTTAATATACTTGAAGTTGTTCCCAAATGTGTTTATGCAGCTGAAACAGATATTTTATTTAAAGCAGAGAGGGAAGCACGCAGTCGATGCCTTCAGCTTCCCAGAATGGGCTATTAGCTCAGCAATAGAGGAGCCTCTGCTAGTTATTCATGGTGATAATTCCTTGACAAATGCTGAATAGAAAATAGGCTGAAACCGAAGGCTAGCTCGGGGAAAATTAGAGACACTTCTACTCATCAAAACCGTGGCAGAGCGATTGAAGGCGAGAGATGTGTTGATTTAATATCAGAACGAGTAGTGTAGATTGACGTCGCATTTTGCAAGTGGGAGCAAGTAAGCAGGAGGACAAGCAATAAATTCATTGTGCTGATTAATCAACTGCTTGTGTTTATGTCTCTGCTTCTCTCTCAATGTTGATCTAGCCCAGCACTCCTCCTTAGCTTTTGTTTCCCAGAGGGTGACTGCACCCAATCAACCATCAGGTTAGTAATTAAGTGGGCTTTCTTGTAGTGAAGGTCAAACTATTTTTTTGATTACTGTGAAGATGATATTGCTTGCTAGCTGTGCAGAAGCACTGCTGAACACCAGTCATTAAGATTGTGTTTTCAAGAATTTTCTTTTATTCATTCAAAAGAATAAAGAAAATTACAGCACGGGGACAGGCTTTTCGGCCCTCCAAGCCTGCACTGACCATGTGCCTAATTGAACTAAAACCCTCTACCCTTTCGGGGATCGTATCTCTCTATTCCCATCCCATTTATAGAACATTGACATTTTATTGCCCATCCCTTATCACCTTTGAACTGAGTGGCTTGCTGGGTCATTTCAGAGAATAGTTAAGGGTCAATCACATTGCTGTGGCTCTGGAGTCACATGTAGGCCAGACCAGGTAAGGACAGCAGATTTCCTTCTCTAAAGAACACTAATGAACCAGATGGGTTTTTCTGACAATCGACAGTGGTTTCATGGTCATCAGTAAATTTTTAATTCCAGATTTTTTTTACTGAATTCAAAGTTGAACCCAGGTCTTCAGAACATTAGATTAGTTTCTGGATTAATAAATAGTCTAGTGATAAGTTATCAACTCTCCTTGGGAATTACATATCTGAAAATAAGGATATGTTGCTGAAGATTTTTACCTGGCATTCATCAGGACAAACACAAGAATGCCAAATTTCAAACAATCGCAACGACTTATACTACGTGGGAAAAGGGTGCTGATTGGTTGGCAGGTCAACACTGATTAACTGACATCAGTAAATTTTAATTAAAAATTAATATTTTTTAATGGTTTTAATTTTTAATATATTAATTAATTATTAATTAATTAAATTATTAATTTAATAAAATTTTTAATTTTAATTAAAAATTTACTGATGACCATGAAACTACTGTCGATTGTCAGAAAAATCCATCTGGTCCACTAATGCTCTGGAGAAAGCAACGGGAAACAAAAGGTTCCCTGCACAGCCAGGACATTTAAACAGATAAATATCTTGTTTGTAGAAATCCCTGTGTACAAATGTATGTTCAGTTATCTAAGCCTGTATTGAACCTCAGTTGCAACACACTTAGGGAACTATATAATTCTTTTTGTGATATTACTAAAATGAAGCAAAAGCAACGGAAAAGATGCAAAGAAGATTTACAAGGATTATATTGGAAATGCATGCATATACACATCAGGAAAAGATTGATAAATGATATGGACAGCCTGGTGGTATTATTGCTAGACTATTAATCCAGAAACTCAGCTAATGGTCTGGGGACCCAGGTTCGAATCCTACCATGGCAGATAGTGGAATTTGAATTCAATAAAAAAAATCTGGAATTAAGAATCTACCGATGACCATGAAACCATGTTCAATTGTCAGAAAAACCCATTTGGTCCACTAATGTTCTTTAGGAGAGGTTATCTGCCATTCTTACCCAGTCTGGCCTACATGTGACTCCAAAGTCACAGCAATGTGGTTGACTTCTAACTGTCCTCCAAGCGCAACTAGGGATGGACAATAAATGCTCGCCAGCCAGCAATGCCCATGTCACACAAATGAATAAAAAAGTTAGGTCTTCCTTTGAAAAAAAAGCATGACTTAAAATTAGGAAGGCTTTGACAGAGTGGATACAGAGAGAATGTTCCCAGCAATATGAAATAGTCATCAAGAAATCCAAGAATGAATTTAGATGGAATTTCTTTTCTCAAAGAGCAGTGAGAATGTGGAATTTTCAGTCACGGGGCAGAATTTATAGATGCATTTATAAAATTTATAGAATCTCTACAGTACAGAAAGAGACCATTCAGCCCTTCAATTCTGCGTAAGCTCTCTGACAGAGTATCTTACCAAGGCCCAAACCTTTGCTCGATCCCCATAATTTTAATCACTCTTAGAACTTTTGTTCAAAGTATACCATGGCCTGTCCATCTAACCTGCATATCTTTGGATTTTAGGAGGAAAACCACACAGATACGGGGAGAACATGCAAACTGCATACAAGCGTAATTGAACCCAGGTCCCTAGCACTGTATTAGCAGCAATGCCGCCACTGTGCTGCCATATGTAGGTAGACAAGGAGGGAGAAAGGAACTGAGGGTTATGATGATAGAGTTAATAAGAAAAGGTGAGAGAAGCCTGAATGGAATGTTAATGGCACTATAGATTGATTGACTCCAATGGCCTGTGTAAAGCACTAATCAGTCCTGTTGTACTAACCTGGCAGAGGTGAAACTATGATCAATAAGTAGTTACCCAGGTTTAGGCTAGCCCATTGCACTTTGGGTATGCTGGCACCTGCAATTTCCCCAAATGCAGGATACTTGACTGAAAAAAATTTGTCTGCAAAAATGGATCATCCTGGATCGCAAAGATAACCCCAGTTTCTTTCCTTTATTGCAAGCCATTTTCTTTAAATCCCCTCTCATTTCCTCTAACCTTACTTCCAACAAATACTAGAATCCCATGGCCTTTTTCCTCACTAACATTGAGGTCATTAAGTCAGAGATCTCTGTCACTTCTTTCCCTGGCTCTGAACTTGCATCTTTCTCCAGTTTCTATTTGTCATTATGATATCATCTTGTCCATGAGACATTGTTACAGGATAGTCCATTGAGAGAGGAGGTGAAGAGGAGAATAAAGTCATGTCCTACAATAAGGGTTTTATAATACTGGATTTCCTTTTAAAAATCAGTAAAATCACAGTCACAACACTATTTTTATCTATCAATTTATTTTCAAGCAAGTCTATTCAATTGTTCAAACAGATACTGGCTTTTAAATGGATACGTTGACAGACCTGGGTTTATTTGTGTTTCTCTGAGTGCAAAGTCAATTCATCCCATATTGTATACTGCAATAGGTTTTTATTACTATTCATTCGGGAGACATGGGCATGACAGGTTGGCCAGCATTGATTGCCCATGCCTGGTTACACTTACTTAGAGGTCAGTTGAGAGTCAAGCACATTGTTAGAGTCCCATTTAGCCAGACCAGGTAAGGACAGCAGATTTCCTTCCCTAAAGGACATTAGTGAACCAGAAGTTTCACAATCATCAGGAGATTCTTAATTCTAGATTTTTGATATTGAATTCAAACTGCACTATCTGCCATGGTGGGATTCAAACCCGGGTCCCCTGAACATTAGCTGAATTTCAGGATTATCGAGTGGATTTGTGGTATTATCTAGTGATAAAAGCACTGGGCCATAATGTCCCTGATAACTGGAGCAAAGCAGAGAGGCCTGTAATTTTTTGGCTTCTTCACTACTCCTTTCTTGAAGATGACAATTAGATTTGACACCTTTCAATCTTCTATTTACTTGTCACAGTAGTTTGGAAAAACGGTCAGAGGCCTTGATATTTTCTCTCCAGCTGCTCTCACGATCTTCCAATATGAATTGTTAAGTTCCAGTGATTTGTCTACGACAAGTGTTGTGTTGTCTCTTCAGTGCTATTTCTCTTGGCATAAAGGTGTGTCGTTCCTTTCATGCTATTTCACTTTGAATAATAACTTCTGCCTCTGAAGCCACATCTGGTGATTCTACACCTCAGGATCTACTTCCTCTATGAAACAAGAGCCAAAAGGACTTACTTGTTATCTGTGCTGCACTCCTCTTTATTTATTGAACATTGTGTACGTTCTTTGGAACAGCTTTTGAGCACTAATAGTGGACATGTATCATTCACACCAGCTCTCACAAACACTTTCACAGCTACACACATACCCTGGGACATGTTGACGGTATCCTTGAGAACTAAACTCAGTGTACTTGTGAGCACTTGCAACTGATATAGAGGAAGAAGGAATCTGTTACCAGCTCAATTCCTTCTATTGGTATTTAAACAGCATAAAGCCTGCACATAAAAAGATATTGCTCTGTGAGCATGATCATCCAGGAATTCAGGCTAACCTTGTTTGGAAGAGGAAGAAGCGAGGTAGAGTTTAAAAGCTTCATGGCACATTGTGCTTACGCAAGTCCTTCTCATTGTAAAAATGGTGGGAGTTTTTGAAGCAATGGGACTATATGATGAGAGCACTGAGAGATGAAGCTCATGCACTTAAAGATTTGAGCACTTTGTCCAAAGGCACAAAATTGCTGCAGACACAGTACAATCGTAGAATCTCAATAGAGCAGAAGGAAGCCATTCGGCCCATCCAGTCTGCACCAACAACAATCCTACCCAGACCCAATCCATATAACCCCATGTATTTACCCAGCTAATCTCTCTGATATTAAAAGTAACATTTTATGGCCTCGTTCAGCAAAATCATAAAATCCCACCCGAGGCCAATGGAGATTTCCATTCTGCAAACCTCACCCGTCCCAATTCCGGGGTGAGGGAGATAGTAGGGCTTCGGCCTAAGGATCAATTTACCATGGCCTATCCATTGAACCTGCACATTTTTGGACTGTGGGAGAAAAGCAGAACACCCAAAAGGAACCCACAGAGATACAGGGAGAACATGCAAACTCCATGAAGGTCATGACCCAAGATCAGAATTGAACTCAAATACCTGAATACTGTGAGTTTGGTGATGTCTTGAATGACACCATAAGAGACAGACTAGAGTGTGGGTTGAGAAACAAAGCTATTCAGAAAAGAGTCTTAACAGAAAGCAACTTAAGCCTAAAACAGAAGCTATGATCTCGATGGAATTAGTAGTTAAGGAAGCCCAACAACTTGAGCACTAAAATCCATAAGCTATCAGCTGAGACCAAACACAGGCATAAGTTCAAAATTGCCATTGCTGTCCAAATGACTGGTCTTGCAAAAATGTGAATGCAAAAGTCGTGATTTAAAATAAGGGCATATCGAACGTACATGTTGGAGGGAGAAACACCAAGTTCCAAACAAGAATTATAAAAAGCAAGAATTAATTGAATCAAATAGAAAACTGAATACAGGGAAAAGAAGCCACAGGATATAAAGAGTGCAAAAAAGAGGACCAGAGTCACAATCTGCCATTGAATATACTGGTCTATGTCGGTGCAAAAACCCAATACTGGATTATTCCTTTATTGGATGGACAACCAGTGAAACAGAGGTGGGCACTGGAGCAGGAGTATTATTTGGTCCCCCACTGGCATAGCTAAGGACTTGCCAATGAAGAGGCAGTACTGAATGGGACAGACATACTCACCATGCACATTGCTGTTAGCCACTTGTGCAGGCTGCAAATGAGTAGCGAACTAATATGTAAAAAGCTCACTAACAGTCTTCAGCCAAACACGAAGATCATAACATCCTGTCGGACACTGCAGACAATTACCACTCATTTGATTTATTGGTGGATATCAAAGAGGAGAATTGTGCACATAGTTCTTGTACAAATCAGGCAGAAAGCTAAAGGGTGCACTGTGGTCACCTCGTCTGCCACTGGAAGTGTTAATTCCTGGGGTGGAGTTACTGTGTTGAAAGTTGAGGCCACAAATGGGGCGCTGTTCAATCACGTGTTGTTAACCGGTGCCTGTAGATGGGACAGATAGCATCGTGTTGGTGAATCAAGCCAATTTATCACTGGGGCCGTCAGGTATCCAACTGAACTGCTTCACCTTTATCCATTAAAGCAAGTGAAAGAGCAGACAACAAGTAAGGACAGCGGTTTGCAAGCATTTAGCAATAAACGAACCCTGATGCTGTTAAATATCCTGATATGTGAGAACCTGCTGCTTTAAAGAACCATTTCAAATGGATGAGATTAATATGCACTGTGTAAAAGCAGGAACATTGCAGCGTGAACATTCAGTGAGATTCATGACTAGATTTGAACTGATAACACGTTGCTACACAGTGGGAGAAAACTTACTGCTAGCATGGAAACTTTCCAGGAATTTTCATCAGCAAAAGGGGTACACGTAAAATGAGGAACTTCCAGATTTGTCCTGTTTTTCCCTTTTATTTTTAAAAGTTAAAGTTTATTTGTTGGTTCACAAGTGAGGTTTACATTAACACTGCAATGAAGTTACCGTGAAATTCCCCTAGTCACCACAACCCAGCGCTGATCGGGTCAACGCACCCAACCAGCACGTCTTTCAGACTGTGGGAGGAAACCCATGCAGACACAGGGAGAATGTGCAAAGTCCACACAGCCAGGACCCAAACAAGGAATTGAACCCAGCTCCTTGGTGCTGAGGGGCAGCAGTGCTCACCATTGTGCCACTGTGCCACCTTTTCATTTTTGGAATGTGGATGCTGCTGCCACAGCCAGCATTGTTTGCCCTTTTCTAATTGTCCTTGGAATGAATGGCTTGCTTGACCATTTCAGAGGACTGTTAAGAATCAAATACATTGTTGTGGCTCTGGGTCACAGATAGGCCAGGCCAAGTAAGGGCAGCAGATTTCCTTCCCTGAAGTTTATTTTATTTATTAAGGTCATACTAAGGGTTGCATTAAGACTTCATGAAGTTACTGTGAATATCCCATAGTTGCCACATTCCATTGACTTTTTGGGTACACTGAGGGAGAATCTCGCATGGCCAATGCATCTAACCAGCACATCTTTCAGACTGTGGGAGGAAACTGGAGTTTCAGGAGGAAACCCACGCAGCCATGAGGAGAGCAAGGAAACCTGAGAACCCAGAGAAAATCCATGCAGACACAGTGAGAATGTGCAGACACCACCAAGACAGTCCCCCAAGGCCAAAATTGAACCTGGGTCCCTGGCACTGTGAGGCAGCAGCACTAACCACTATGCTACCATTCTGCTACTTATTAGCCTGGACCTCAGAAACACCACCCCACACCATTATCCGCATACCCCCTCCACCCCACCATTCCCCATCCCCCGGTGCATCGGAACCAGTAAAAGTATATTGTATTAAGAAAATCTCCAGCTGAGGGAAAATTATATGGGCAGCCTGTACAGTTGTGTGTCATTACACAAGGCCAGAAAAAGACTTTGTCATTCATTTGCATGCAGAATGACTGGTGGTGGGTTAGAGACTTCCCATTGCTGCTCAGGTCTTGCTTTATCCCCTGCCTTGACAAAATAATTCTGTTAAAAGCCATGGAAAACCCGACTGAGCGAACCAAAATCTTGGATTAGCTTCATTTTTAAGCTCCAATATCTCCTTCCTGTCAGGCCTGTTATTATAGACAGGTAATTCTAGTGCCAATTCAAGTCCGCTATCTATACACATTGTCATTATTTACAACTGTAAAGATTTGGCCCTCCTGGCACTGGTGCTTTGACTTAAAGGCCAAGCAAACACCGACTGTGTCGCTGCTCTCTGCACATTTGTATTCCATCAGGCTCACAAAGTAATCGCTTTGGAGATGGGATCACTGACATTCTGTAATGAGTTGGCAGCAATAACCTTTCCCAATGTGGAGCATTCAATAAACTCTCCAATGGGTGAAAAACTGAGCTCAGGTTTACGCCTTTTATGGCATCTGATGGGACTCACATTAGCAACAGCCACCATTAACTCAGCAGACTGAAGCCTCTGATATGATAACAAGCCAGTGGAGAGTTGCATTGTTAAGAGATTCAACAAAACTCCAGCTTGATTTATGTGTGGAGAATTACAAGAATTTTAATTTACAAGTCAGACTCGGTTTTTATCCTTGCTGCCAACAGAAGTTAAAGCATTAAAGCCTACTGAAGAGAATGTTGGGGAAAAGTTAGCAGCAGATTATATATTTTTTTTAATTTCATTGGTTTGGGCTGTCATTAAGAGCTGTTTTTGTGATTGACTTGAAAAGGTGTCTTATATATTTGAGAATGAGATATTAAAAATCAGAACTAAAAACAATGCAAAATAGTGATCGTTCTCTCAAGGAGAAAGATAAGGCAAAAATTGAGAGACAAAACCCCTACTGTGCAGAAGGAGGTCATTTGGCCCATTAAGCAGACACTGACAACAATCCCACGCGACACTATTCCCATAACCCCATGTATTTACCCTGCAAGTCCCCTTACATAAGGGTCAATTTAGCCTGGCCAATCCACCTAACCTGCATAACTTTGGATTGTGGGAGGGAACCAGAGCACCCAGAGGAAACCCACAGAGACACGGGAAAAATGTGCATGTATGTGTGTGTGTGTGCGTGTGTATGTGCCTGTATTCTAAGAATGTACATAGTCCCTGGTATAATATCATATAACCCATACAGTACAAAAGGAGGCCATTTGGCCCATTGAGTCAATACCAACCACAATCCTACCCAGGCATTCTTCCCATAATCCCACAGTATTTAACCTGCTAGTCCACCTGACACTAGGGTTCATTTAGCATGGCCAATCCACCTAACACACTAAGTTTGGACTGTGGGAGGAAACCAGAACACCCAGAGGAAACCCACACAGACACAGAGAGAATGTGCAAATTCCACAGTGACCCAAGACTGGAATTGAACCCAGATCCCTGGCACTGTGAGGCAGCAGTGCTAACCACTGTGCCACCATGCTACCTAACAGAATTGTTAGTTTCTTCTTCCGCTTTTAGATGCCAACCAATTGTAGCTATTCACCCAGCACTTCTTAATTTAATTTTAAACTTAACAAAGACCATGCAGAGCTGGCTCCCGTGGGACACAATTAGATAAAATTTTTCCTTAAATCATATACAGGGCAATTCAGATAACAGCAACTGCAGTCACATCAAGCAGAGGTCAGAGAATTGGGCTACAATGTACCCCACCATCTCTGGAGAATATTGTAATTAAAGAAAAAATTCATGAGCACTTTGAAAATATATGGATTAATCAGTAACAACAACTTGTATTTATGTAACACATTTAATACAATAAAATGTTCCAAGGCACTTCACACAAACAAAATTTGATACCAATGCAGTACTAGACGAGAGGTTTTAAGGATTATTTTGATGGAGGAAAGTGAAGGTGTGAGGCCAAGAGATTTAGGAAGGGAATGTCAATGCTTAGAGCCCAGGCAGCTGAAGGCACAGTCACTTGTGCTGCAGGCATTAAAACCAGGAAGGCACATGGAGCTAGAATTAAAGGAGCATATTTGACTTGGAGGGTTGTGGTTGTGGAGGAGATTACAGAGATAGGGGGTGGGGGTTGAGGTCATGAAAGGATTTGAAAGCATGGATGAGAATTTTGTGACAGAGATGTTGCTTAACCAGGAGCCCATGGGATCAATGAGCACAAGTGCAAGGACATGAGTAATCGGGTCTTGGATGACCTCAGGTTTACGGGGGGGCAGGGGTGAGATTACAATGTTCGGGGCCAGATAGAGGGGAGCATTAGACCAGTCAGATTGAGTGGATTTTGGCAGCACATAAGCCAAGAGTCCGGCAGTTATTACTGCGCCAGTCATGTTTGACAAATTGAGGAGTGCTTTTCCGTTGACATGAACCGATTGGGCAGATAAGGAGAATACAATAAATGTCGTGCTGATGGATTTTCAGAAGTTGTTTGCTGAAGTGTCTCGCTAAAAATAAAAATCAAGTGTAGTTTAAAAGAAAATGTGGCAAGATGGATAGAAGGCTGGCTGGCAGATTGGCAACAACAAGAAGGATTAGCACAGTTCATTTTCACACTGGACATTTGACATGTCAGCTCTGACTTTTACCACCTAATAGCGATGCATCATAGAAAGCAATCATTCTGGTTGTATCACAGCTTGGTATGCCTTCTGCTCTGCCCACGACTTCAAGGAATTGCAAAGGGTCGTGAATGAAGTCCAGCCCATCACGCAAACTCGTTTCCCATCCAGTGACTCCATCTACACTTCCAACTATTTTGGAAAAATAGCCTGCATAATCAAGAATCTCATGCACCCCAGACATTCTCTCTTCCATCTTCTTCCATTAAGAAAAAGATATAAGTGTCTGAGGTCACACACCAACTTCTTCCCTGCTGACATCAGACCTTTGAATGGACTTATCTTGCACTTACCTCGATCTTTCTCTACACCTAGCTATGACTATAACACTACGCTCTGTCATTCCCTTCTCTATGAACATAATGCTTTGTCTGTATAGCATGCAAGAAACAATACTTTTCACTGTATGTTAATACGTGTGACAACAATAAATCAAATCAAATCAATGCTAACCACTGAGCCGCCATGCTGCCCAGAGTCCCAACTTTCCTGAGCATCATGGGGTGAAATGCAATGTCTGGTGCAGCTAGAAATACTAGGCTCAAAAAGCTATGATGGAACAATACTTTTCATTGTATGCTAATTCATCTGACAATAATAAATCAAATCACATCAAAAATGTCAGCAGAAATGCTGGAAATATGATGGAAAATGAGTATTGTTTGAATTGGAGGTGTGCTGGTGACAGATCATCAGGGGGAATCCGCTCCCTGGTCTTGCAATGTACATGATCAATAAATGAGAGATTTTCACGGTCAGAAGTTTATGCTTCCCTCCCCCAGGATAGGCTATGAGGCGGAGGCAGAGCCTGTGACTACATAGATGAGATTTCTCCTGGGATTCCTCCTGACATTCCATCCGCAATCTAGATGCCCAGATGCAATTTCCAAGTGGGGCAGGGCAAGCCTTGAGTGGGAAATGTGCCCATTCATCTATTAAGAAACATAAGTGGCCACTTAAAGGCCAATCACAATTTTTATGCTGGTAGGAGTAGGTGAAAGTAGGATGACAAGTAGCAAAATAATCTTTCTCCATCCTGTGTGGAAAGAAGAAGTGGGGCTGTATCAATCTGAAGCCCTCTTCAGTTTGGGAAACCCTCCTTTGAAGGATTCATTTATTTGTGATGGTGGGGTGCAGTAGAGGGTGTGTGACATGGATTGGGAGTAGTGGGGATGTCAGCAGAGGCTGTTTGTTGGGGGGGTGCAGTGAATAGGGTGAGGGCAGGCATTGACTGTTGGGAGAGAGGGGGGGAGGCGGGTGATGGGGGGTAAGGCACTGTCTGATGCCAGTGATGACTCTTTGTGGAGAGTGGGGGAAGAGGTCCAATACTGCTGTTAGTGGGGGGAGAGCGGAGTGTGTGAGAGAGACAGAGAGAGAAAGATGCTCATGATTGCCAAGGTTGGAGGGATGGAGGGAAGGGGTGGGGTGGGGTGGAGATGCCAGCCTTGATTGCCAAGGGTTGGGGAGATGCTGGTTCTGATTGCAAGGAGAATGCGGTGGAGCTTCTGATACCTCCAAGATGGGGTGGGGAGGAGGATATTCTTTCTATGATTGGGGCTCCACCGGTGTGTTTAGGCCCCACTCTTCAACATGACGGCATGAAACACCCAGGTTGTTTTCACTATGAGATCTGGGTGAGAAGACTTGTCTGTTTCTCTGGAGAGAAAGATACGCTTTTCAAGCAGATCCTGACACTTTGCCATTTTTTGGTAAGTTTCCGCCCCATAGCTGAGGGAAATTGCAGAATGATTCCTACAGTAATGACTTTAGGGGATAATCATTGGCCGGAATTTTACCATCACTCCCGTCACGGGAATCGGAGCAGGAGCGAGGCAGACAATGGGAAGGTCCATTGATCTCGGGCGAGGTTTTAAGGCTTTGGGACAAGCAAGGCCATAAAATCCCACCCAACATCAAGGAATGTCTAATTTAAATATATCATGAATAATTCATCCAAATAATCTGGCCCACTAAAAGAGAGAACTGAATGTATACAGTGTTTTTTCACAATCATTGGCAATTTCCATGTGCTTTACAGTCTGTGTAGTCACTATTGTAACACAGGACATACTGCAGCATATACACACTCCACAAACTCCTACAAATGTGATAATGATCAGATCAGTGTGTTTTTGTGACACTGAGCGAGGGATAAATATAGGCAGGGATGCCAATGGTAACTCCCCTGATCTTCTTCGAAATGATCTCTCCCACACCCACCCACATAGGTATGTGAGTTCCAGGTTCAAGTGCAGAGTGGGACTTGAACCTGGAATTGTGTGACTCAGAGGTGTAAAGCATTCAAGCCAATACTTCTACTATCATCAGAGACCAGTTCCCTCAACTTTGCAGTATTTTGTCAATCGCTCTTCTATTGAATTTGATGATCAGCCATGATCATGATGAATGGTGGAGCAGGATCAAAGGGCCAAAGGGGCTCCTCCTGCTTCTATTTTCTATGTTTCAATATCTCACGATTACTAGCTCAGTGACAATGTAATACACCACTGCCTTCCCTCATGTTTCAATCACAATCAAAGGCCATGCTGGCAGATAATAGTTACAATACTTACATTTATTGCACAAAGTAGAAGTGTTTTTTTTAAAGTGCTGATCCAGTTATCACCTCTAATGCTGAAGGACTCAGAATGTGAAAGGTATGTAGCAGATGAGAATCACATCCCAAAATTGGCAGATTCAGCGTTTAGTTCTAATTTCTTAACCATAAGCACATAGTTCACCATGAGTGGCATGGTGACACAGTTGACAGCATGGTGGCACAATGGTTAGCACGGCTGCTTCACAGCGCCAAGGACTTAGGTTCAGCCTTGGGTGACTGTCCCTGTAGAGTTTGCATGCTCTTCCTATATTTGCATGGGTTTCCTCTGGGTTCTTCAGTTTCCCCCCACTGTCCAAAGATGTGCAGGTTAGGAGGATTGGCCATGCTAAACTGCCTCTTTGTGACCCAACGTAAGCAGGTTAGTGGGGACTGGTGGGATAAATGCATGGGTTATAGAGTTAGCCTGGGTACGAGTCGTTGCAGACTCAATGGGCCAAATGGCCTCCTTCCACATTGTAGAGATTCAATGATTCTACGGTAGCCCTTTGGATAATGTAAACTCACAACATTCTAACCCAAGACAAGAAGATTAAGAAGCTAATAGATTTTGCAATAGTAGGAGAACTTTCTTTAATTTAATTCTAAAGTAAGATCATAGTAGGATGTAGTGATGCTAATGTTACTGTAACTGTTAATGCCATAAGGCTAACATCTCATTTATGTTAAGTGGCTCCACAATGTATTGGAACTGCAGGGAGCTTCCAATTCACCAGGGACCAGACTCAGAGAAACAAAAATTAGACTTGTAATGATACGTACCTTTAATACCTCAGGACATCCCAAAGCACGTTGAAGTTTCAAGAGTAGGCATCGGGGTATAATGGATCAAATTATACACAGCAAGATCCAAGAAGCAGCAGAAGAGATAATACAAACTACCAAGAATTTAGAAGGCTTATCGATGTTTCTTTGATGTTAAGAGGAAATGATAAATTAGATAGACAGAAGCTATTTCTTCTCTTTGGCAGATTTAGGATTAGAGTATACAACTTAAAGATGAAAGCCAGCCCTTCCAGAAATGACATTAGGCAATTATTCATTTGAAACCTGGGCATGAGAGATTTCTGTTAACCAAAGTTATTAAAATGGTGGGCTGGGAGGTGCTGTTTGTGGTATATGGGGGTGACAACTTATCAATGATCTCATTCTACCACAGAGCAGACTCAAGAAGCTACGAGTCTTCATATATGATGATATTGGAATAGTTTAGGTTAGAGGGTCCACTGGCCGGCGCAACATCGAGGGCCGAAGGGCCTGTACTGCGCTGTAATGTTCTATGTTCTATGTTCTATGTGGGCCACACCTAATCTTCTTACATTCACATTGATGAAGATGAGTGGAGAACGGCTAATTTATTGACAAATGTCAATACTCGGAATTCTGTGCACACAGGTTCAAATAGAGAGTAAATCATCATTTACTGAAGCTAATATGTTCTAGCACGCATTAGGAGGGAGAAAATCACTAACTTGCTTCAGTAGAATGTCTAGCACAGCTCTCTATCCTTTCAGTAACGATCACATTTAAATGCATTAAGGCAGTTACATGAAAATCTTTGCTTTTACAGCTGCCGGTAAGTGGATCTTATTGCCATGTCATTTGGCGCACAGAGAAAGTAAATCTTACATACCTACTGAATGGATGTAACTTCCACATTAAAACATTGGGATACCTTGAAACAGTTGCCTTCTGGAATGGTGCTATTTAAAGGGCTTAAGGATCAATCAAACTCAATAAATGGATGTCTCTGGTGTGGCAAATGTAACATACAAAAGTCTGGATAAGAAGCTGCCATTAAGTCCATTTGGCTTCTTCTTTCCCGCACAGCACTTACTATTCCCATTCCAAGTATAACGGCTGTCCTGAAATTAGTCCACGAAAGTAAAACAATACTGCAGTTTGAAAGTAAAAGGATTTAGATTCACTGTGTTCCCATTAACTTTGGCTTTTTTGAATATGATTATTCCTGGGAAGTGAACGTCACAGGTAAGGCTAATATTTACTGTCTATTCCTGTTTGTCCCTGGAGAAACTGGTGGTGTGCCATCTTCTTGAATGTGTTTTGGGTAGACCCACAGTGCTGTGAGGGACGGAGTTCTAGTATTTTCAGCCGAGCGACAGGGGCAGGATGATAATGTAATTCAGAGTCAGGATGATGTAAGGAGACGTGGAGGTGGTGCTGTTGAAGAAACTTTGGTGAATTGATGCAGCGTATCTTGCCAATAGTGCACACTATAGCCAAAATGTGCCAGTGATGGTGGGAATGGTATGTTTCAGCTGGGGTAGTAGTAAAGTGGACTGCTTTGTTCTGAATGGTGTCTAAGTTCCTGAGTGTTTCCTTCAACACTCATCCAGGCAAGTGGTGACTGTTCCATTCACTCCTGACTGCTCCACTATCCAAGGCATTGCAAAGGGAACTAAATACTGAAATCATTAGTAAACATCCCCACTTCTGACTTAACGATGAAAGGAAGGTCATTGATGAAGCTGCTGAAAATGGTTGGGCTGAGGACACTACACCCTGGAACACCTCTGAAGTTATTGCTCTCCAACAAAGACATTCATCTTCCTTTGTTCAAGGTGTGACTTCTGACATTCGAGCATTTTCCCCATAATTTCTTCAGATTTCAATTTTGTTGATGCCACCATCAAATAAGTTCTGCCTTAATGCGAAAGGCAGTCACTTTCACCTCATCTTTGGAATTCAGTTTTTTTTCTCTATGTTAGAATCAAGATAATAAGTCTGGAGCTCAGTGGAAACCAAGCTGAGGATTGATGAGCATATTACAATGGCACAGTGCTTAGCACTGTTGCCTCACAATGCCAGAGCCCCTGTTCAATTCCAGCCTTCGAATGACTGTCTGTGTGGAGTTTGCATGTTCTCCCCATGTCTGTGCAGGTTTTCTCCAAGTGCTCGGATTTTCCACCACACTCCAATGATGTGGAGGCTAAATGCCAAATTAGCCATGCTAAATTGCCCCTTAGTATCCCAAGATGGGTAGGTTAGGGAAATTAGAAGGATAAATGCATGGGGTTACGGAATGAGCTTTGGTGGGATGCTCTTTCGGATAGTCGGTGCAGACTTAATGGGTTGAATGGCCTCCCTCTGAATATAGGATTCCGTTGTTCTATGGTTATGGTGAGTAAGGACTACCTTTTGCAGATGATTGAAAGTACTCTAACGGTCAGATTAAATTTTCTCCATCTTTCGTAAGCAAGGTCTACTTGAAGATGTTTCCCATCAGGTAAATACCAATGTTGTAGCTGTAATGGAACGGTTTTATTAGGGATGTGATTAGTTCAGAAGCTCAAATCTTTAGTACTACAGCCAGGGTGTTGTCAGGGCCCGTTGCTTTGCTGTACTCTTGTGCATCCAGCTAAGTCTTGACACCTTGAGGAATGAATCAGATAGGATGAATAGACTTTTATGAACTCAGGAAGAGGTCAAGTTGGATTATCTCCTTGGCATCTCTGATGGAAGATGGTTACAAACACTTCAGCTTTGTCTAATGCATGGACTTGCTGAGTTTGTCATTGGTGAGGATGAGGATATTTATGGTGACTCCTCCTCACCACATTCATCGGTTAAATGTCCACACAATTCACGACTTGATACCAGAACTGTCGAACTTTGGTCTAATGTGTTGGTTGTGGGATCGATTATCTCTGTCCTCCTTAACAACGTTTAGCCCATCTAATATCTCAATCACCTCCTCCGTCTCTATAACTTTAACAGCATCTTTAAAAAAGCATTAAATATTCATTTAGTATCTCAGATAGCTCTCTGTCTCAGTGTAAATTTCCTTTTTACTTCTTAATTAGCTCATTCAAATCCTTTTACAATTTATATGCCTTGAGAAGACTTCTGGGTTTCCTTTTACGTTGGCTGCCAGTCTCTTCCCATACTCTCCCCTTGGCTCTCTTATTTCCTTTCATCATTTTCCCTGTGAACCTTTTACAATCAGCTTAGTTTTCATTTGTAATATCAGCCTGACATCTATCATACACATACTTTTCCAACTTCATCATACTCTCAATTTTGTCATCCAGGTAGCTCTGGACTTCTTTAGCTAAACTTTCCCTCTCAGGAAAATGAGCCTCGCAATACCTGAAGCGACTCCTCTTTAAGGACAATCTATTTATCCATTATTCAGATCTGAACGGTTGATGACAGCACTCGTCATTCCAAAGCATGCCGTTGCTACTGTTCAGCATGTATGTAGTCCCGTGTTGCAAATTCACCAGGTTGACACTTAATATTTTTGGCATGAGTGATGCTTCCATCAGCCTTTCTCCTTTATCACATACATAACTGCTAACTGCACATTAGTCTGTACTTCATCAGCAAAGTGATAGAAACTGTCACCAATAGTGCTATAAATTGTCACTTACTCAACAATAACTTGCTCATTAATACTTGATTTGGGAGTCATGAGTGCCACTCAGCCCCAGGCCTCATTACATCCTTCTTCCAAACATAGACGAAAGAGCTGAATTCAAAAGCCATGGACAAATGACTATCCTTGACAACATTTGCCTGATTGTGGCTTCAAGGAATCTTAATAAGACCGATATCTATGGGGATCAAGGGGAAAATTCTCCACTGGTCGAGATGTAGGTTTAAGGCATGTGGGGAAAAGTTTAAAGGAGATGTACGAAGCAAATTTTTTACACCGACAGTTGTGAATGTCTGGAACACGCTGCCTGGGGAGATGGTGGAGGCAGCTACAATAGCGGCATTTAAGGGGCAAATAGACAAAATCATGAATCGTACAGGAATAGAAGGGTACAGTCTTCATAAGTGAATATGGTTTTAGTTTAGGCAAACATCGTGATAGGTGCAGGTTTGGAGAGCCAAAGTGCCTGTTCCTGTGCTGTACTTTTCTTTGTTCTTTGTAGTAGTCAGACCTGGTACAAAGGAAGATGGCTCCAGTTGCTGGGAGGTTAATCATTTCAATGCCAGTACGTCACTGCAGGGGTTCCTCAGGATAGTGACTTTGGCACAGTCATTATCAGTTTCTTCATCAGACCAGAAGTGGGGATGTTCATTGATGATCACACAATCTTCAGTACAATTTTTAAGTCACCCAATATTGATGCATTTGATGCTGGGCAATATTCAGGTTTGGAATGATAAATGGCAAGTGACATGCATGACATGTAACTGCCAGCCAATGACCATGTCCAACAAGACAGAATCATCCACATGACATCCAATGGCCTTCCATTTCCCTAACTCGCCATTATCACGACACAGTAGCACAGTGGTTAGCACTGCTGCTTCACAGCTCCAGGGTCCTGGGTTCGATTCCCAGCTCAGGTCACTGTCAGTGTGAAGTTTGCACATTCTTCTTGTATCTGTGTGGGTTTCTTCCAGGTACTCCGGTTTCCTCCCACAGTCCAAAGATAAGCGGGTTAGTTTGATTGGCCATGCTAAGAAAATGCTAAGAAACGTGTCCAGGAATGTGCAAGTTAGAGGGATTAGTGGGTATAACTTGTAGGGATACGGGGGAAGGGCCTGGCTGGGATTGTGGTCAGTGCAGACTCGATGGGCCAAAGGACCTCTTTCTGTACTGTAGGGTTCTATGATGATCAATAATCAAGCAGTGACCAGAAACTGAACTGGACATGTAAATACTATGGCTACAAGAATAGGTCAAAAGCTGGGCTCCTTTATGGCAATAACTCACCTCCTGACACCCCAAGTGCCTTTACACAATTTACAAGGCACAAGTCAGCAGTGTGGTAGAATATTATTCATTTGCCTTAATGAGTGCAGATCTAACAATGAACAACAAGCTCAACACCATCCAAGACAAAGCAGCCCACTCGATCATTACCTGCTAAATCACCTTAAGTATTCTTTCCCTCCACTATCTTCTAATCCTATGATGGAGGGAAGATAAGAATGAAGGATGAAGACAGGAAAGAGTAAATGAAGGTTGTTGGAATTGAGCATGTTCAAAACAAAGATTGATGGATTTCTCCATATTAGTGACATCAAGGGATGTGGGGATGGTGAAGAAAAATTTGCATTGAGGTAGATCAGCCATGATCTAGATTAATGGTGGAGTAGGCTTGAGGAGCCAAATAGTCCACTCCTGTTCCTGTATCCTTTGTTCCTTTGGAAGTGGGACATTACCTTGAGGAATTCCAGCAGCAATACCCTGAAACTGCAATGGTTGACCTCCAACAATCACAACCATCTTTATTTGCACTCAGCATGATTCGGTTCAGTGGTAAATCTTTGTCCCTTAATTCCTATTGATTTCAGATTCTCTAAGGCTCCTTGGTGCTATACACGGTTAGATACTGCTTTGATGTGCGAGGAATAGCATGGGTAGTCCAATCAGTTGTGGTGTTTTTTGACATTCTAACATTTTTGATATAAATGAGTGACTTGTTTAGACATTTCAGAGGATCTTTAGGTTCAACTACACATGTCCATATTGTCACAAGGGAATTCCTAAGTGAACCAAATCGGTTTTTGCAACAATCTTGGTTACTGTTCCTGATATTAGCTTTTAACACCAGATTTATTACATTGAACTTAAATTGCACTAGCTGCTGTGATGGGAGTTGAACCAATGCTGCCACTGCAATAACCTGAGCCCAGTGACATTAACACAATGACACAACCTATCTGCACCTGATCTTATCATAACTGACCAGTAACTACTTGATATCAACTTCAGGTGACGAAAGTGCAAGAGGGATATATTCCTCAGTACTGATGTCCTTAACCATGGTGAGTACAAGTAATGGTGGCCACAGTAAACGTAAGTGGCATGGTCAGGCTATGAATTGACCCAGTGTTCTCGAACAATATGCTGCTCAGTTCTCAGCACCCTATGAAGGAAGGGGAACAGGTAATAGAAGACATGTCAAACCAAGTATATATACCCTCAGCTGCAATCATGAGAGGTAAGGCTTTGTGCCATTTTACAACCAGTGCAATTCATGTGATCTGACAAGTCCCTCATGCACAACATTTAGCGAGGATATTAATTTTTAACTAATTGTTTTAATATTTATGGCTGCAAAATTGAAATGAAATAAATTATGAAGTTTAATAAGGGGAATGTGAGAAACTCTTACTGACTGTAAATGAAACAATTAACTGCACTGTAACAAAATAACACTCTTCTGAATGCTAAATTATTGATTCAATGCTCTAGCAGAGTAAATGGCCCTAAACATTCATCTCTTGATGTAGCACTGCAGCTCAGAGACTACAAAGTCCTGGGTATGATCTCCAGCCTGTGTGGAGTTAGTTAATCCAGCTGTACAATTAGTACAATTCTTGTACTAAAGCTGGTCCTCTGCACTTCACTGCGTTGCCTCTTCATCTGTGAGCACCCTGCTCATGTTCCACATGTAAGGCCATAAATGGCAATGTGGCACAGTGGTTAGCGTTGCTGCCTCAAGTGCGGGGGACCCAGGTTCGATTCCTGGTTTGGGTCACTGTCCGTGCAGGGAAAATAGATCGGCCATGCTGAATCAAAGAGGACTAGTTGGTGTAAATAGGTGGGGTCAGGAATTGTGGTCAATGCAGACTGGATGGGCTGAATGGCCTCTTTCTACATTGTAGGGATTTTATGATTCATTTGAATAGCCACTATAATTCATCTACCAACCTCTCCCCGCTGACTATACTGCAACGATAATTAAAGAAACCAATGCAAGATGAAAATAAACAAGTACAAGTTAACAATACTGCTAACTTATTTTTCAAAGTGGCCCTGGATTCTCTTTAACTTATATTTTCATGCATCGACTAAATCTTGCAACAGATTTTATGAGCGGGAAACTGGTCAATTATTTATTCATATCTTGGCATTAATACTGTATCGACAATGCAGTTTCAGCTGTGTAGTGTGTAGTTTCTTCAGCTTTTAATACCGAGCTGACAGTTTCCCTCCCCCCAATTAAATTTCAAAGCTCTCTCCGCTAAATTATGTTATCTTCTTGCCTTGCATAAATGTTCCAAGCCAAAATTAAATGCAGAAGGCCAATGTAAATTAAACCGGGCAGCACAGATAATCAGCATTTTTTTTCTGATATTTGGGTTACATTGTGCATATCCACTCCCTCTACCACCAATGCTCCATAGCAGCACTGTATACTATCTACAAGATGCATTCCAGCGATTCACTGAAGATCCTTAGACAACATCCTCCAAACCCATGACCACTTCCATTTCGAAGGACAAGAGCAGCAGATACATGGAAACACCAGTGCTTGCCAGTTTCCCTCTAAGCTACTTACCATCCTGACTTGGAAATATGTCGCCATTCCCTCACAGGGTCAAAATCCTGGAATTCCCTCCCTAATGGTTTTGTAGGTCAATCTACAGCAAGTGGATTGCAGTGATTCAAGAACGCAGTTCACCACCACCTTCTCAAGGGCAAATAGGGATGGGCAATAAATGCTGGTCAGCTAGCCATGCCCATGTCACAAAATCAAAGAATCACAGAATACTACATTACAGAAGTCAAGTCTGCACCAACGTGTGAAAGGCCCTGACCTGCCCACCTAATCCACTTGCCAGCCGCTAGCCCATAGACTTGAATATTACGGTGTACCAAATACTCATCCAGGCTCTTTTTAAAGGATGTGAGGCATCCTGCCTCCACCATCTTCTCAAGCAGCGTATTCCAGACCATCACCACCCTCTGAGTAAAAAGGTTTTCCTCAAATCTCCCCTGAACTTTCCACCCTTCACTTTTAACTTATGTGCCCTTATAATGGACCCTTCAATAAGAGAAACAACTGCTCCCTCTCCACCCTGTATATGTCCCTCATAATTTTGAACACCTCGATGGGATTGTCCCTCAGTCTTCTCCGCTCCAACAAAAACAAGTCTCACAACACCAGGTTAAAGTCCAATAGGTTTACTTGGTAGCAAACGCCACTAGTTTACTACCAAACAAACCTGTTGGACTTTAACCTGGGCTTGTGAGATTTCTTACTATGATTACCCAGTCCAACACTGGCATCTCCACATCACAACGAAAACAACCCAAGCCTATCCAACCTCTCTTTATAACTTAAATCTTCCATTCTTTGTTCTTTGTTCTTTGTTCTTTGTATTCCAGGCAACATCCATGTTTGTGTCCTTCCTCTGATGTGATGACCAGAACTGCACACAGTACTCGAGCTGTGGTATCACCAAAGTTCTGTACAACTCCATGACCTCCCTTCTTTTGTAATCTATACCCTGATTGATAAAGGTGAATGTGCCATATGCCTTTTTCACCACCCTATTAACCTGCCTTTCCACCTTCAGAGATCAAAAGGCAAACAAACAAATAACGTCCCACAAATGAATATAAAAAAATTACACTGAGCTCAAAATCAATGTTGAAACATACAAGCAATTCATTATTTGCAGCTTCTAGCTAACGTGACATTATGGGCAGCATACTGAGTATTCGCTGAAATTATCTCCTGCTATGTTGTTAAGCATGACTAGCTTCAGTCAAGCTGAAATGCTGCACAGAGTTAACCATGTCAAACGCTAAGGGAAGTAGCCTGGGAAATTTCTCCAGGCGGATTTTGCTCAATTCTGAGGTTGGTGCTATGGAAATCACCTCCTAATGAAGCAACGCTGTGGAGTCAAAAGATTAAATTTCTTAATCTCCTTTCTTAAATCGTCCTCGTTAACTGCAAATATTCCCCGGTTACGTGCCCCCTTCTGCGGAGAATGTCAGCCCCAATTATATTTGTGAATCGTTAGCACAACCAAGGGGGATGTTTGTTCGTTTCTAGGTTGTAGCAATCACAGCCAAGAGCACAGTCGACACACAATGAGAGAGGGTATTGTGTCCGCCTAGAATACGCAATTAATAAAGATGCTTCCCAAATTGTCAAGTGAGTTGCATTTTATCGAGTGCAGGAGCTCCCACACAGGTTTAACGGTGATGCAGATCACCAAACAGTAGTAATTGTATTCCCACCTTGCACTCAGCCAGATACTGCAAGCTAGGTGCTGAGAAACCAAATTGTAACAGCCAGTGTCGCTTTAGCTGTTGGGATGAGCTGCAGCCACCAATCACATTGACAGCTGGTGGCCAGAATAGCTTCAAGATTTGAAAAGCTAGCTTTTTTTGTTAATTCCTTCTTGGAAATTGGGCATCAATGGCTGGCCAGCATTTATTGCCCATCCCTAGTTGCCCAAGGGCAGTTGAGAGTCAACCACATTGCTGTGGCTTTGGAGTCACATGTAGGCCAGAACCAGGTAAGGAGGGCAGATTTCCTTCCCTAAAGGAAATCCCAACAATGGGTAATAGTTTCATGGTCATCAGTAGATTCTTAATTCCAGGTATTTTTTATGGAATTCAAAAATTCCACCATATGTCATAGCAAGAATCGAACCCAAGTCCCCAGAACATTAGCTGAGTTTCTGGATTAATCATCTAGGGATAATACCACTGGCCTATCGCCTCTCCAGCTTTGAAATAAGGAGGTTCTCTCTAAAGGAATAGGCAATCGCAAACCACAGCAGCAGGGTGTTTGCAGTAGGGTGAGGCAGTGTCATTGTGGTAATGCTATTGGAATATTAATCCAGGGAATAAAAGAAAATTCCTGCGGATGCTGGAAATCTGAGATACAAACAGAAAATGCCAGATAAACTCAATAGGTCAGGCAGCATCTGTAAAGAGAAACAAAGTTAACGTTTCAAGTCCAAATGACCCTCCAAACGAACAGAGAGTTGGAAGTCTGCCCAGAGACAGGCCCATGCGATGTGGTTGCCATGGGGAAAGAGTCTCAGACTGTGGAAAGTTAAATGATAAACTACACGCCTTGAGACAAAAGACAGATCTTTCCAGCAAGACCCGGAGTGAGACATAACTACAGTTGCTGCTGTGAAAGTAGAGGAAAAAAACGGTTTTATGTTAAACATTGAACAGGATGGCAAGAGAAACTAATTTTCTGTTCAAGGAGCCTTATGGAAACTCAAGAACCAAAGAGTTGCAAGAGTAGGCCTTGCTACTGTCAGTCAATCCAAGG
Organism: Sphyrna mokarran; assembly: GCA_024679065.1. Taxonomy (NCBI): domain Eukaryota; kingdom Metazoa; phylum Chordata; class Chondrichthyes; order Carcharhiniformes; family Carcharhinidae; genus Sphyrna; species Sphyrna mokarran. The sequence goes on along the minus strand of JAGIQG010000007.1, from coordinate 22,130,106 downwards.
ATTCTCAGAAGACTGAATGAAGAATCTTTAAAAGGACAAATACAAAAGCATCAAATTTCAAATAACTAAAAACTTTATTTTATAGGAGAAAGGGATGCAGATTGGTTGACAAGTCAACACTGATTGGACAAGGTATTCCCATTGGAAAAGCCAAGGGGAATGAGAGACTCCTCAAGCTCTTAGGAGACTGGAAAAGGTGAAAGGGTTGATGATTTTCCTTCTATTTGAAGAAAATGGCTTGAAAATAAAAGTATGTAGCTCCTCGCAGATGAGCCACAATATAAGCTTGACTGATTATCTTAAATTGGTTGTTAGTGTCACTATTAGCACATCCAGGATTGTTCCATAGTTGCTGCCCACTTGTGGAATCAGATCTAACAATATCTTGATCCCCCCTGACTCCTGTATCCCTGAATCCCTTTAGCCCCAAGACCCCAAGAGCTATGTCTAACTTCTTTTGAAACCAGATAACCTTTTGGCCTCAACTACATTCTGTGGGAATGAATTCCATACATTTACCCCTCTCTGGGTGAAGAAATTTCTCCTCACCTCAGTCCTAGAAGGTTCGTCCCTTATCCTCAAAGTATGCCCCCTAGTTCTGATTTCCCCCCCCCACCATTGGGAACATTCTTTCTGAATCTATCCCATTTAAGCCTGTCAAAATTTTAGCAGTTTTTATGAGATCCTCTCTCCCTCTTTTGAATTCCAATGAATATAATCCTATCTGAATTAATCTCTCATCAAATAACAGACCTGTTATCTCAGGAATCAGTCTGGTACATGACAACTAGGTAAAGGTAAATTTGCCATAGTCTAGGTGACCTCAGGTTGCTGTCCCCTTTTAAGGGGAATGCTGGGTTTGGTGATTTAACCTGAGGATCGCCACACCTCAGGCGAGGGACAAGATTGAGAAAGCAGGCTCCTCACTATTTAGGTATTGATACTTATAATGTTAGAGGAAGGGACAGAGTGTACAAATATTATAAAAAGCAATAAATAGGGTCAAAAATGGAAATATGGTAACTAGGCAAAATTAATCGCTCTTTAGTTAGATGTAAGTAGCATTCAGTATAAAATAAATGAATCAGCGGCACAAATTGAGGTTAATGGATTTGACTTTACAGCCATTACAGAGATATAATTACAAGGAGGTCAAAAGTGGGAACTAAATATTCAGGGCTATGTGACTTTTTGTAAGAATAGGCAGGAAGGAAAGGGTGGTGGCTTAGCTTTGTTAGTATGAGATAGAATAAGTGCAATAGCAAGAAATGATCTAGGATCAGAAAATGTAGAATCCATATGGGCGGAGGTAAGAAATAACAAGGGGAAGAAGACACTGGTGGGAATAGTCTATAGCAACAACCCCCTCCCGCAGTGATATCTAATACATTCTTTACAATGGACTGTTATATTTTCCCAATGACAGAACTAGGAAAATGTGAAGTTATGCACATTGGTAGGAAGAATATAGGAGTTGAGTATTATCTAAATCGAGAAAGGCTGTAGAAAGTTGCAGCTCAGAGTGATTTAAGAATCCACAAGCATAAAGTTCAGCAAGTAATTGGAATGGCAAATGGAATGTTGGCCTTTATTTCAAAGGGAATGGAATACAAAATGCAAGGCATTAGTTAGACCACAACTGGAATATTGTAAACAGTTTAGGTCCCCTTATTTGAGGAAAGATATAATGGCCTTGGTGGCAGTCCAGAGTTGATTCGCTAGGTTGATCCCTGCTTTGGAGGAATTTTTGTATGAGGAGAGAACAAAGAATAAAGAACAAAACAGCATGGGAAACAGGCCCTTCAGCCCAACGAGCCCGCGCCGCCACTTCGATGTTCCCACTTCTACCCGTGATTCCTATCTATGTTTATAGATCTATGCATTGAAACCAAATGTGAGACAATTTAGGGAGAATTTGTTCTGCTAATCAGCCTAAGAACACATCTTTGGCAATCTTTGAGAGGCTGGGGAGGTTGACTCTGTACTCATTGGAATTTAGAAGAATGAGAAATGATATTAGTGAGACATTTCAGATTCTCAGGGGGCTTGACAGAATAGACATGAGAGATTGTTTCCCCTTGTGGGAGAGTTTAGGACCAGAGGGCAAAATCTTAGAGTAAGGGGATTGCCCATTTAAGACAGAAGAGGAATTTCTCCTCTTGGAGGGTGGCAAATCTGTGGAATTCTTTATCACAGAAACCTGTAGAGATTGAGTAGTTAAGTATGTTCAAGGCTGAGGTAGACAGATTGTTAATCAGTAAGAGAATCAAGGCCTATGGAAATATGGCAGGAGAGTGGAGCTGAGGATTATTTCAGATCAATCATGATCTCATTGAAAGGAGGAGCAGATATAATGGGCCAAATGGCCTACTTCTACTTTTACATCTTACGGTCTTGTAAGCTTATGGAAAACAGCCTACACAAGAGTGACTATTCCAGTGTTCAGTGTCCTTATCAGCAAATATGATCTTGGAAAAAATCTGCTTATCTAAAAGTTCTTGGCTCTTTTTCAAGATTATCAAATCTTCAGGTCCAGATTTGGATCAACTGATCATTCTCTATCCTGATTACTATCTGCGTTTAAAGACTTACTGAACATTATACATTTTTTTCAATGTGGGCAGTTGCCATTGACATCCTCTGTGAATCAGATAGTTCTTGCTGGGAACGAGTGTCATCTTGTGTGCTCAAGTAAAAAGAGATTGGCAAGGCACCAGCTAAAACCTCCCTTTCATAATGGGTGGTCTGAGGAATAAGATCCTTATTCCTGCAGGCTGTGCACTGTATCCACATAAAGTTACAGTTTATTTATTAGTCACAAGTAAGGCTTATATTAACAATGCAATGAAGTTACTGTGAAATTCCCCCAGCTGCCACATTCTGGCACCTGTTCAGATCAATGCATCCAAGCAGCACGTCTTTCAGACTGTGTGAGGAAACCGGACTTAGACACCCAGAGGAAACCCACACTGACACAGGGAAATGATTCAAATTCACACAGACAGTGACCCAAGCCAGGAATCAAACCCGTATCCCTCAACCTATGAGGCAGTACTGCTAACCACTGTGCCACCACGTTGCTCCATATTAATGTATAAGTCATAGGGACCTAAGATTGTCCCAATGTCTTTTCTTTCCTCCACCAGGAGCCGTTGGAAGGAAAAATTCAACAAGACTCAGGTTTTTACACTTCAGTATTCTTACTGATCTTCATTTTCAAAATCACCACCAGCAAGTTTCCCTCCAAGGCACACACATTCCTGACAGGGAAATATATCGCTGTTCCTTCACATATGTCACTGGGTCAAAATACTGGAACTCCCTCTGTCATGTACTGTGAGTGCACCTACATCACACAGACCATAATAAACACTGGCCTCTCCAGCAACCTGCACTTGATGTGATGAAATATTTCAAAAATGCACCACAAGCCCAAACTGTACAATCACAGGCCTTCTCTAACTATAATAAAATTATTTAAACCTAGCTCATATTGTGAGCCAGTTCAAAGACTTCAATGTAATACTTTTTAAGAATATACAAACAGCAACAGGCCAATCAATGTGTTCAAAGGGCAGCACAATGGCACAGTGGTTAGCACTGCTGCTCTCCCAGTGCCAGGGACCAAGGTTCAATTCCAGCCTTGGGTGACTGTCTGTGCAGAGTCTACACATTCTTCTGTGCCTGGGTCGTTTTCCTCCAGATGCTCCAGTGCTGGTTAGGTGGATTGATCATGATAAATTGCCCTTTTGTATCCCAAATGTGCACGTTAGGTAGATTGGTGAATAAATACATGGGGTTACAGAGATAGGGCAAGAGATGGGCCTCTATAATGCTCATTCAAAAAGTCAGTGCAGACTCAATGGGCTGATAACCTCCCTCTGTATTGTCTTCCTATTATTGCTACCAAAATGGTTAACCTCACATTTATCCACATTATACTATATTTGCCATGCAGATGCCCACATACTCAGCCCATCCAAATCACACTGAAGCATCTTTGCATCCTCCTCACAGCTCACCTTTCCACTCAACTTTGTATCATCTGCAAATTTGAAGATAATGCATTCAGTTCCCTCTTCCAAATCATGAGTATATAATGTGAACAGTTTGGGTCCTCCACTACACTCCTGAATTCGATAATTATCTCTTTCCTTTCAATGACATTTGAAGGAGAAATTGTTGTCATCACATCATTATTTTCCTTCCAGTCTCATCATTCTTTGAGGTCTGACCCAGTGGCAGCAAGTGGTTTAGATTTGGAGAGTTAAGAGATGAGTTATTCACTAGAGGATTCCTATCCTTTATCCTGAACTTGTAGTCACAACATTTATGTGATTAGTCCAGTTCAGTGTCTGGTGAAAGGTAATCCCCCAGGATGTTAATAATAAAGGATTTGACAGTGATTGGCGCTGTTGAATGTCACAGGCCGATGGTTTGATCTGCTCTTGTTGGAGATGGTCACTGCCTGGCACTTAAATCTTGCTTGCTACTCATCAGGTCAAGTCTGGATATTGTACAGGTCTTGCTGCATTTGGATATGGATTGCTTCAGTAACCAAGGAGTCATGAATGCGCGGTTATTAACGACCATCCCCACTTCTGGTATTACGGGAGAGGGAAAGTCAGAAGATGGTTGGGCCAAGAGACTACCCTGAGGAACTCCTGCAATGATGTCCTGCAGCTGAAGTGATTAAGCTTCAACCACCACAGCCATTTTCCTTTGTGCCAGGAGGGATTTCCCCTGATTGCTATTGACTTAAGTTTTGCTAGGGCTCCTTGATGTCACTCTCAGTCAAATATCATTTTGAGGTCAAGGGCAGTCACTCTCATCCTACCTCTGGCAATCTTGCTTGAACTAAAGCTGTAATGAGGTCGGGCACTGAGTAATCCTGGCAGAACTCAAAACTGAGTATGAGTGAGAGGCTTATTTCTCAACAAGTAAGCGCTGCTGATGATCCCTTCCATCATTAAATGAACAGACTGATGGGGTGTTAATCGGCTGGGGTGTAATTGTCCTGCTTTTGTGTATCACAGCTTGGTATGGATCCTGCTCTGTCCAAGATCACAAGGAAGTACAAAAGGCCGTGAAAGTGGCCTAATCCATCATGCAAACCAGCATCCCATCCATTGACCCTGTCTACATTTCGCACTGTCTCAGCAAAGCAGCGAGCATAACTAAGGACTTCACGCACCCTGGACATCTTCTCTTCCACCTTCTTCTGTTGGGAAAAAGATACATAAGTCTGAGGTCACATACTAACCGACTCAAGAACAGCTTCTTCCCTGCTGCTGTCAGACTTTTGAATGGAACTACCTTGCATTAAGCTGATCATTCTCTACACCTGAACTTTGATTGTAACACTGCACTCTCTCCTTTCCTTCTCTTTGAATGGTATGCTTTGGCTGTATAGCACGCAAGAAACAATACTTTTCACTGTACGCTAATACATGTGACAATAATAAATCAAATCAAGTCAAATCATTGAGGGTGAGGATATTTGAACAAAGAAGAACAACACAACACGGGAAACAGGCCCTTCAGCCCAACAAGCCCGCACTGCCATTTTAACAGTGTGAGTTCGCTCTTCCATCCATGACCCTTGTCTATGCTTATAGAAATCCACATTGGAAACCAGTTTGAGGGAAGACAATTTAGGGATAATTTGTTACACCAATCAGCCTAAGAGCACATCTTTGGGATGTGGGAGGAAACCAGAGCACCCGGAGAAAACACACACAATCACGGGGAGAATGCGCAAACTCCCACAAATACTGTCCCAAATCCATGTATCTGCACAGCAAACAGTGATAGTCACTGAGCTATCGTGTTGCCCATCAACTGGTCCAGTTTAAGCGTACACTAATGACGTGAAGCACTAGGCCACTCTCGAAACATCCAAGAGCAGCCGTTGCACGACCCATCGCGTATATGCCCCTTGTTGGGCAACAAGGCTGACCGAAGCACCTGTGGATTAAAAGAGAAAAACATCACTAAGATGGGAGGCTGGTTTGAAAGTGATGGATGGGCTATATTCTCGACATTTTGTAGTTCCTGTGGTCTTGGACAGAGCAGGAGCCATATCAAGTTATGATACAACAGGAAAGAATGCTTTCTACTCTAGAAGGCATTTGTGGAGCTTCCTACTCTAGTTAGTTGTTCAATAGTCCGTCACCATTCATGACTGGCTGTGATAGCTTAGATCTGACCTGTTGGTTGTGGAATCACTAAGCTCTGTGTATAAGTTGCTGTTAATGTTGTTTGGCATGCAAGTAGTCTTGCTTCACCAGGTTCACACCTTACTTGCAAGTATGCTTGATGTTGTTCCTGGCACACCTTTCTGAACCCTTCATTGAACTGGGTTGCTCCCTTGGCTTAGTGAGCATGGGCATGCTAGGCTCTGATGTTGTAAATTGTGGTTAAGTACAGTTCTGGTGGTGCTGATGGCCCACAGTGCCTCATAGATGCCCAGTCTTGAGTTGCTAGGGATATTCAAAGTGTATCCCATTTAGCAACATGATTGTGCCCAACAACAATGTTGTCGGGGAGATTACTGCGATACCAGGTTGTAGACTGGGCAGGATTGAGGTTCATAAGGAGGAGGTGTTAGCGAATCTTGAGGGTATGAAAATTGATAAGTCCCCTGAGCCAGATGGGATTTACCCTAGGATTCTCTGGGAGGCTAGAGAGGAGATTGCAGAGCCTTTGGCTTTGATCTTCATGTCGTCGTTGGCTACAGGTATAGTGCCGGAAGACTGGAGAATGGCAAATGTTGTCCCTTTGTTCAAAAAGGGGAGTAGGGACCATCCTGGAAATTATAGACCGGTGAGCCTGACTTCTGTTGTGGGCAAAGTCTTGGAAAGAATTATAAGGGATAGGATTTATAAGCATCTAGAGAGAAATAAATTGATTAGGGATAGTCAGCACAGTTTTGTGAAGGGTAGGTCGTGCCTCACAAACCTTACTGAGTTTTTTGAGGAGGTGACCAAAGAGGTAGATAAGGATAAGGCAGTTGATGTAGTGTATATGGATTTTAGCAAAGCGTTTGATAAGGTTCCCCATGGTAGGCTACTGCAGAAAGTGCAGATGCATGGGATTGAAGGTGATTTAGCAGTTTGGATTAGGAATTGGCTAGCTGATAGAAGACAGAGGGTGGTGGTTGATGGGAAATATTCAACCTGGAGTGCAGTTACAAGTGGTGTACCTCAAGGATCTGTTTTAGGGCCACTGCTGTTTGTCATTTTTATAAATGACCTAGATGAGGGTGTAGAGGGTTGGATTAGTAAATTTGCTGACGATACCAAAGTGGGGGGAGTTGTAGACAGCGAGGATGGATGTTACAGTTTGCAGAGGGACATAGATAGGTTGCAGAGCTGGGCCGTGAGGTGGCAAATGGAATTCAATACGGATAAGTGTGAGGTGATTCACTTTGATAGGAATAACAGGCATATGAAATATAGGGCTAATGGAAGGACCCTTAATAGTGTTGTCGAGCAGAGGGATCTTGGGGTACAAGTACATAGCTCTTTGAAAGTTGGCACCCAGGTTGATAAAGTTGTTAAGAAGGCGTACGGTGTGTTAGCTTTTATTGGTAGAGGGATTGAATTTAGGAGCCGTGAGGTTATGTTACAACTGTACAAAACTCTGGTGCGGCCGCATTTGGAGTATTGCGTACAGTTCTGGTCGCCGCATTATAAGAAAGATGTGGAAGCATTGGAAAGGGTGCAGAGGAGGTTTACCAGGATGTTGCCTGGTATGGTGGGAAGGCCTTATGAGGAAAGGCTGAGGGACCTGAGGTTATTTTCATTAGAGAGAAGAAGGTTACGTGGTGACCTAATTGAGGCGTATAAGATGATCAAAGGACTGGATAGGGTGGATAGTGAGAGCCTTTTTCCTCGGATGGTGATGACCAACACGAGGGGACATAACTTTAAATTAAGAGGTGGTAGTTATAGGACGGATGTCAGAGGCAGGTTCTTTACACAGAGGGTGGTGAGGGCGTGGAATGCCCTGCCTGCAGAGCAGCTGTGGACTCGCCTACTTTGGGGGCATTCAAATGTTCGGTGGATAGGCATATGGATGATGTTGGAATAGTTTAGGTTAGAAGGTCCACTGGCCGGCGCAACATCGAGGGCCGAAGGACCTGTACTGTGCTGTAATGTTCTATGTTCTATGTTCTAACATTGCACACTTGTGCTCCAAATTATATATACCCTGCTATTAAAGCGTCTTTCTTTCTCTCCCTCTGGTCAAGGCACTGCTGATAAGAATAATGGTAGGAAGGACTACTATTTAAATGGAGAAAAGCTGCAGCATGCGGCGATGCAGAGGGACCTGGGGGTCCTTGTGCACGAATCGCAAAAACACAGTATGCAGGTGCAGCAGGTGATTAAGAAGGCAAATGCAATGTTGGCCTTTACAGCTAGGGGGATAGAATATAAAAGTAGGGAGGTTCTGTTGCAGCTGTATCGGGTATTGGTGAGGCCGCAGCTGGAGTACTGTGTGCAGTTTTGGTCGCCGCATTTGAGGAAGGATATCTTGGCCTCGGAGCGGGTGCAGAGAAGGTTTACTGGGCTGATACAGGAGATGAGGGCGTTGGATTATGAAGAGAGACTGAATAGGCTAGGTTTGTACTCTTTGGAGTTTAGAAGGCTGAGAAGGGATCTTATAGAGACGTATAAGATAATGGAGAGGATGGATAGGGTAGAGGTTGAGAGACTCTTCCAGCTTAGCAAAGATAGCAGGACTAGAGGGCACAGCCTCAAGATTGGGGGGGGGTGTTCAGATCGGAGTTGCGGAGGTTTCTCCATGCAAAGGGTGGTGAATCTTTGGAATTCTCTGCCTGTTGAAGTGGTGGAGGCTTCCTCATTGAATATGTTCAAGTCAAGAGTGGATAGGTTTTTAATTGACAAGGGAATTAAGGGTTACAGGGAGAAAGCGGGAAAGTGGTACTGAACCACTACAGATCAGCCATGATCTTATTGAATGGTGGGGCAGCTCGAGGGGCTGGATGGCCTACTCCTGCTCCTATTTCTTATGTTCTTATGATAAGTAGTGGAGGAATACTTCCATTAATTAGGGTTTGAGGCCTTTGTAATTCTGAGCCATTAACTGTTGAAGCAGCATTCACTCAAAGAACAAAGAAAATTACAGCATAGGAACAGGCTCTTCAGCCCTCCAAGCCTGCATCAACCCGACAGAACTAAAACTCCCTACCCTTCTGGGGACCATATTCCTCCATTCCCATTCTATTCACATATTTGTCCAGATGACCCTTAAAAGTCACTATCATACCTGCTTCCACCATGTCCCCCGACAGCGAGTTCCAGGAACCCACTATCCTCTGTGTAAAAACCTCCTGGCATCGCAGCAGCTCACATTGTCACTACGCAATGAAAAACAAATACTGCATGAATGTGTCAGGTCACGCACTGGTATCTTTCCTGACATGTTGCTCGTTTGTCAGGCAGATGAACATAGTTGTCAGGAGTGGCACATCACAATTTGTTTATGCCTGAGGCATCTTGGAGTCCAGCACTGCGAAATCTCTCATCAAGAGGAGGACATCACTTTACAGCTAAGTGCCAAAGTCTCAGGATAGCACATGCAATGGTGAGATAATACTCTGTTATTGCAGACCAGAACACCTCATTCGCCTGACGAAGGCTGCAAAGGCCGAAAGCTAGCAAGTTTACTATCAAATAAATTGGTTGGAGTTAAAATTGGTGTTGTCAGACCTCTTACTGAGTTTACCCCAGTTCAACACCGACATCTCTACATCATGAGATAATAGGGAACAGATCAACAGGGGTAAGCAGGAAGGATGACTTTGTTACATATACGCTAACACGTTGTTATAAGTGGCCCACTAGATAACCTCTTGTCCTTCCAAGTGTGGTACTTGTCTGAGGATCTATTCTCAAGAAACACTAAAGTTCCACTGTGAACTAAAGAATAAGTCTACTGTTGAAAGCACAGCTTGGGTTAAATGTTTGGGTATTCGAAATCTTGGATGAAAAGCTTTGAATGACTTATTTGCAAACGTATTTTGCAATTTAATATTTTGTGAGGAAAGGTGTGAAGACCAGTGAAGGATGGCCCAGGTTTTTGTGATGATTTTAAACAAAATGAATGTCTTTTAATCAGTAAAGCACACAAGGTCAACTGAAGTACACTTAACTACATTAATGGTTTTAGATGGTATCTATAAATTTGCTCTATTCCAGATCCCACTATCTTCCTAATCTCAGAGCTAAACCTGCTCAAACAACAGCCCATAGATTTTAAACAGTAAGCAAAATCCAGCAATAGTTACCACTCCAGGCATCTACTTGTTTTCAAATTGGCATAGAGACAAATAGCCTTCTCAAATGGGCTTTCTCCAGGCACATCACAAGATGCCCAAAACAGACTCCCTACTCTGATCTTCGCCACAGCAAGCAGTTAACAGCAGGGCAAAGGAAATGTTTCAACGATATCCTCAGAGGCTCTGTGAAAAAAATGTAACATCCCTGTTGATCTGTGAGAATCTCTTGCTCAAGGCCACCCAAACTGAAGAAGAAGCATCAATGAATGTGCAGTACATTTCAGACATCTCTAACAGACCCAGGGGGAGACCAAGCGCAAACAGTGGAGGGAGCATAACAAAATCTGAGCATCTCACCCAACCCACCTCACTCTCCGTGACAAAGTGTGAGGATCCAGCATTAGACTTTACCGTCTCCCCATGACACATAACCCCAGAGTAGAGGAGAGTCGTCCTTGGTTCCAAGGGACAGTCTAAGAAGATAATCAAGTGGCCTCTTCATTTATTGCAGAAAAATAAGGTGTACTCCATCACACTGCTGAACTGGCTTATAGTAGAGAAGCTTTGGAAAATTTGGGAATGTAACATGCACTGAAAGTGTTATTCTGAAATAAGTACTTTTTTCTGCATTTTTTACCAGGGTGTGTAAAGTTGACCTTAATATAGGGAGGTGAATGATTGTTTTTTTCAAACAATCAATAGAATCGTACAGTACAGAAGCAAGCCCTTCGGCCCATCAAGTCTGCACTGACCACAATCCCACCCAGTCCCTATTCCCTTTATCCCACATATTTACCCTGCTAGTCCCCCTGACACTAAGGTGCAATCTAGCACAGCCAATCAACCTAACCCACACATCTTTGGACTGTGGGAGGAAACCAGAGCATCCAGAGGAAACCCATGCAGACATGTGGAGAATATGCAAACTCCACACAGACAGTGACCCAAGCTATGAATCGAGCCAAGTCCCTGACACTGAGGCAGCAGTGCTAACCATAGTGCCACCATGCCACTAATAAATCTACCATTCTCCATAACAACAACTTGACAAATCGAAATCTACTCACTAGCCAACCTGCACACTCTTCTCATGCCCTATAAATTGTTGTTCCTTTAGATTTGATGTTCTTGTGACACTGTCTTGATGGCGCAAGATGAAAATCTTCGATAGCGTGCTTCTTTTTTTCAAGCAGTATTCAGAGGTGTATAAGATTATAAGAGGTATAGATAGAGTAAATGGAGGTAAACTTTTTCCGCCTTCAGAAATGGATAGGACGAGGGGTCATGGCCATAGGGTGAGCGGGGCTATGTATAAGACGAATATTAGAGGACAGTTTTTCACACAAAGGGTAGTGGGGGTGTGGAATGCACTGCCGAGTAAGGTGGTGGGAGCAGGCACGCTGGGGCTGTTTAAGGGTCTCTTGGACAGCCACATGAGCGGTATGCAGATAGAGGGATATAGTAGGACTGTTTAACTACAGCTTTTTTCCACAGGTAATTCGGTCCATACTTTGAGCATGCATTCGGCAGGTGGTGTGAGTACAGCTCTTGGATGTTGATTCATGGGTTGCCTGGTACTTCATGTCGTAAATGAGTGCTTTATGTGGACCATCTGAAGGGCACCATGACAGCTCAGAGACTATCGATGTGGCTGTGCAGACACTTGGAATTGGGCCGGTGTCTGCGGGAGTTTGCGCGTTCTCCCCGTGGTTGCGTGGGTTTTCTCCGGGCACTCCGGTTTCCTCCCACAACCCAAAAATTCGCTCTTAGGCTGATTGGGAAACAAATTGTCCCTATAGTGAGAGTCTTCCATATTAGGAATAACCTAAATCTATAATAGGATAATGGAATTGCTACTATATAGTTATGAAGGCTGCGCGGGCTCGTTGGGCCGAAGGGCCTGTTTCCCGTGCTGTGTTGCTCTAAAAAAAAATAATTTTTGTCATTTTTCATTGCCTTATTGAAGAGAGTTCAGTTTATTGCACTATTGGTCTGAGTGGTCAGTTTGTGTGTCATAGAGTCATAGAGGTTGACAGCATGGAAACAGGCCCTTCAGCCCAACTTGTCCATGCCACCTTCTTTTTTAAACTATATGCTAACCCCAATTGCCCACATTTGGCCCATATTCTTCTATACCCGTCTTACCCATGTAACTGTCAACGTTTTTTAATAGCGTACTCAGCTTTGTTGTGGGAAAATACTTTGCAGTGAGTTATCACTGAAAAAGTGTAACATTATGCAATTTGAGCAGAGCTGGAGGCTAGTTTGAGAATCAGACACCAAGGATACAACAGCCAAACAGTGCCCTCGAGTGGTCACCAGTCAACTCTTGATGTTACTCTCTTTTAACAGACTATATCTCCTCCTAGTGGATAAATGGGATAACACAGATGGGCAAAATACTGTAATGCAGTTAATTGCAGGAAGGATGGATCAAATCAGAGGATAATTCTGGGAAAGGTTTGGAATTTCAGTCTATTATCCTCAATCCATGTCTCTTATTCAAAAAAGATGATTTACATTGTTCTGAAATCCAAACTGGATCTCCATTCATTTTTACTGTATAAAATTCCAGCACGTCTTACAATTTATATAAAATCATCTTCTACTGACTGATATTGTGTAACATTCCTGAATGCTGACTCATTTTCCATTCATGTAAAGAATGCCTTTAAGCCTGATCCATCCATTGAATCATATAAACTAACAGCCACAAGTTGTCTTCCTCATTTCTTTAAATCACAGCATAGAGTCATAGAATCGCTACACTGCAGATCTGGCAGGATTTTATGGACTAGCTCGAGCAAGGTCAGAAATTCCCAGCTGAGGTCAATGGTCATTCCCGTTGTCCGCCCCTCACCCACTCTGATTCCGTGGTGGGCAAAGCAGTAGAGTTCCAGCACTCAAATATGCACCGACTGTCCGACAGAGCATCTTACCCAGGCCCAATCTCCCGATGTGTCATCGAACCATAAAACCATAGAACCCCACAGTGCAGAAAGAGACCCTTCGGCCCATCGAGTCTGAACCAAACACAATCCCACCCAGGCCCTACCCCCATATACTTTACCCACTAATCCCTCCAACGTAAGCATCCTAGTACACTAAGGGGCAATTTTAGCAAGGCCAATCAACCTAACCCACACATCTTTGGAATGTGGGAGGAAACCCATGCGGACACAAGGAGAACGTGCAAGCTCCACACAGGCGGTGACCCAAGCCGGGAATCAAACCCAAGTCCCTGGAGCTGTGAAGCTGTGGAGTGCTAACTACTGTGCTACCGTGCCATCCTCATAACCTTTTGCCGTGGCTAAACCATCTAACCTGCACACCTTTGGACCTTTGGACATCTAACCTGCACAACTTTGGAGGAAAACAGAGCACCTGGAGGAAACCCAATGTAGACACGGGGAGAATGTGCAAACTCCGCACAGACAAGTTGGATTGAAACCCAGATCTCTGTACCGTGAGGCAGCTAACCGCTGTGCTGCCATGTCACCACCCCATCCCTCCGCCCCCGGATCTCCTGAATGAGTCACAAGTAAACTTTCTTCGTTATTTTGAAATCAGGTAAAGGGTCAAAATGTAAATATTACAATTTAAATCACTTTGTGTGCTACTGGCAATGAATGAGTTAATTGATTTGTATGATATTCTTCTGTTCAGTTAAGATAGATAAACGGGAGGCAGTGGCCAAGTGGTAACATCCAGAGGCCCAGGCTAACACTCTGAGGATGAAGGTTTGAATCCCACTCTGGCAGCTCGTGGCATTTAAATTCAGTTAATAAATCTATGTGGGTTCCCTTCGTGTTCTCCAGTTTCCTCCCACAGTCCGAAAGATGTGCTGGTTAGATGCACTGGCCATGCCACATTCTCCCTCTGAACAGACGCCAGAGCGTGGCTGGGGGATTTTCATAGTAATTTAATTGCAGTGTTAACTTAAGTCTACTTGTGACACTAATAAACTAAAAAAACTAATAAAAAAAGCATTCAGTTACACTGTAATCAATAAAACACAGTCAAGGCTGAGGTAATATCCTTAAATTACATTTGTGCCTGCAAGAAATATAATATGTACTAAATCTTAGGAACCCCGCTAATATTTCCATATGTAGCTTAATCAGCCTCTGTTACACCTCATTACAATGCCTTTTGAATGAACCTGGCAGAACTTGAGATGAAATACATCTGAGGAAGAAATTATCTTGTTCCTGAAGAAGCAGTCTTTGTATAAATTATGCAGATACAAACCTACCAAGCTTAATTCTTTGCCCTACTCACCAACAAGACAAGCTGTTAACTCAAAAACAAAATCATGCTGGAATTTATACACATTTCCTGTGGAGAAGTCATTCACTTTGCGTGGCAGTCAATCCAATAAACCAAACAATATCAACAAGCTCAGAATAAGAGCATAATCATCCCAGTGAATTGACAAAGATTGTAATTATATATTCATTAATATATAATTATTCGATTCTCTCTATTACAATACAGGTATCTCATAATGATAAACAAATTAAAAATTGCAAGGGAGCTATTTAATTAGAAATGATTGCATTGGACAATAGTTTAAAGAGTTTATGGATGGCCTCTTCATATGATGGAGATTAATATTTGATTAAGTGGTTAAAATTTTATTTTATTTATTAGTGTCACAAGTAGGCTTACATTAATGAAATTACTGTGAAAATCCCTGAGTCGCCGTACTCTGGCACCTGTTCAGGTATACTGAGGGAGAGTTTAGTATGACCAATGCATCTAACTAGTGCGTCTTTCAGACTGTGGGAGAAAACCAGAGCACCAAGAGGAAAGCCATGCAGACACGAGGAGAACATGCGGACTCTGCACAGACAGTGATCCAAGCCTGGAATCGAGCCCAAGTCTCTAGCTCTGTGAGGTTGCAGTGCTAACCACTGTGCTGCCATGCAGATGAATCTGCAAGATTTTCTGCAGAGGCTCAGCTGCTGAGTTTTGCCTCAGTGTAAAATTATTTTCAACTATAATCAATCTTTTATCATTCAACGCTAGTTTATTGGGAACCATAGCAATAACCTAAACAAACAAGCTCCACAAGGGATTTTTATTTATAGTCTGGAACTCTGAGATCATTGGTTCAAGACTGTGTCCCAGTCTTCTCTCATTACTGTTCTATGGTAACGGCCCTATTACATGAGTAACGAATTGGCTTGATTCTGATTGTTTTTACATTGTTAGAATGTAAATGCTCTGAGAAACAGTAGCCAAGACATGGGAGGACATGGTTTTGCATAAGAGACTAATCCCATGGTCTGTAGATATGTAGTCATCGATAGCCACAACATGTAGGCATCGATAGCCAGTTCCCTCGGCTTGCTTGACCATTTCAGAGGGCATTTTAAGAGTCAACTATATTGCTATGGATCTGAAGTTATACACAGATATATGTGTGTGTGTGATATTGAAAGATGTCCAAAGATGTGCAGGATAGGTTGAGGGCCATGCTAAATTGCTCCTTAGTGTCAGAGGCATTGGCAGGGAAAATGTGCGGGAATCGGGCTGGGATGGGATTGTGGTCAGTATAGACTGGATGGGCTAAATTGTCTCTTTCTGCACTGTATGGATTCTATAAGAGTTCAAAATGACAGATTTTCTTCCCTTAAGGACATTAGTGAACCAGATTTATTTTTTAATTGCATTCACCATCTAACATGGTGGGATTCGAACCTGGGTCCCCAGGCCATTGCTCTGGATCTCTGGATTATTTGTCCAATGACAATACCAGTAGACCAATACCACCAATGGCAATAATCCTTCATTCTTTAGGTTAAATGATGATTAACTTTAAAATGGTTTGCATTTTGAATGAGTTTTTCTTGACTGATCTGACAAGGTAACAGCCCTGGATTTATTGCTCCATGCCCTGCCAGCCAGACTTCAAACCCTTCACTCAGTCTTGTTAGTTGCTGAAATTGTGGCCCAATGATGGTACAGTAAGGGCAATAAGGCATCTGCAACTTTAATGAACAATTGAACTAACAATCTATCTCTTTAACAAATATGTTTAGGATTTGTAATATATATAAATGATTTGGAGGAGAATGCAACTGGTTTGATTAGTAAATTTGTAGATGATACAAAGGTTGGTAGAATTGCGAATAGCGATGAGGACTATCATAGGATACAGCAGAATATAAATCAGTTGGAGACTTGGGCAGAGAGATGGCAGATGGAGTTTAATCCAGGCAAATGTGAAGTAATGCATTTTGGGAGGTCTAATACAGATGGGAAAAATATAATAAATGGCAAAACCCTTAAGAGTGTTGATAAGCAGAGGGATCTGGATGTACAGTTACACAGTTCATTGAAAGTGGCAATGCAAGTGGAGAAGGAATCAAGAATGCATATGGCATGCTTGCCTTCATCACTTGGGGCTCTGAGTTTAAAAATTGGCAAGTCATATATAGGATTTATAGGACTTTTATAGGACCTTAGTCAGGCCACACTTGGAATCTGGTGTTCAATCCTGGTCGCCACACTATCAGAAAGATATGCAGGCTTTCAAGAGGATATAGAAAAGATTTACCAGGATGTTATGAGGAAAGATTGGAGAAACTTGATTTGTTCTCACTGAAGTGACGGAGGTTGAGGGACGACCTGATAGGAGTCTATAAGATTATGAGGGGCATGGACAGAGTGAATAGTCAGAAGTTTTTCCCAAGGTGAAAGAGTCAATTATTGGGGGGGCATAGATTTAAGGCATGAGGGACAAGATTAAAAGGAGACGTACAAGGCAATTCTTTTACCCAGAGAGTGGTGGGTGTCTGGAACTCACTACTGGGAGCAATAATGCAAGTAGATATGATAGTGACTTTTAACAGGCATCTTGATAAATATATAAATAAGATGGGAATAGAGGGATGTAGGTCCCGGGAAGAGTAGAGGGTTTTAGTTCAGTCAGGCAGTATGGTCAATGCAGGTTTGGGATGCCAAAGGGTTTGTTCCTGTGTTAATTTTTTTGTTTGTTTGTTGTTCTTTGTTGATTGAGAAAGTAACAGAGGAATGACAAAGAAGGAGACTGAATCAGAATCAGTGAATTGAGTTCAAATCCACCACATGAGACAGAATAAGGGAGAGTAAAAGGTGACAGAAAGGTAAAAGAAGAACGTTTTAAGCACTGAAATATCTAACAATTTACTGTTCTCAAGAATGAGACACCATGGTTTAAATTTTTTACTTTCTGGGCCGGAGAGAGCTATTGGCATAATAGGAATATAAATATCCTCATTCAAAGGATGCATTCTATGTTGAATACTAAACCTAACTTTCTGATGTAAGTTTAATGAACATTGATGAAAAAAATACAACTTTATGAAAAAGTCACAGCCAGGAGGGAGGTCAATTTAAATTGCCCTGATTTGCCCACTCTCTATCCAACCATAAACTGTAAGTTTTTTTTAAATTCTGAATTTCCTCTTTATAAATGGTGATGTATTTTTCCTCAACTCTTAATTTGAAATGTTCCAATCCTTTATTAATCACTTGCACACTAGCACATACTTGCACATGCATGCAGATGCACACGCATGCATGCACATACACACACACATATATACACGCACACACACATGTACATACATGCACACAAGCACGTGCACACACACATGCTCACAACATGTATACACATACATTCAAACACATACACGCACACATATATACATACACACTCACATATATACACACATGCACACACATGCAAACATATGCACACACACATAGACACGCACACACACACACACACATGCACACACAAAAACACATACACGCACATATACATATACACACACAGATACACACACACACACACACACACACGTGGTTTTGCAATAAATTGGGGATAAGCCTGGTATGGAGGGCAGGTCTTATGAGGAGAGACTGAGGGATTGGAGGTTGTTTTCGTTAGAAAGAAGGCGGCTAAGAGGAGACCTTATTGAAACATTTAAGATGGAAGAGAAGGGAATGGTTTAGTTTGGAGGGGCATTGCTTTTTATTTTGGTCGGCACAACATCGAAGGCCGAAGGGCCTGTTCTGTGCTGTAATGTTCTATGTTCTATGATTAGAGGTTTAGATAGGGTGGACAGTGATAGCCTTTTTCCTCAGATGGAGAAAGCTAGCACAAGGGGACACAGCTTTAAATTAAGGGGTGGTAGTTATAGGACGGATGTCAGAGGTAGGTTCTTTAGCCAGAGGGTGGTAAGGGTATGGAATGCCCTGCCTGCTGCAATTGTAGATGCACCAAGTTTGGGGGTGTTTAAGAGGTCCATGGATAGGTTTATGGATGAAAAGGGAATGGTTTAGGTTAGAGGGTCATTGCTTTTTCTTAATTGGTTGGCGCAGCATTGAGGACCGAAGGGCCTGTTCTGCGCTGTAATGTTCTATGTTCTAAGAAGAAAGGAAGAAGATTAAAGCCAATAAATCATTAAAATACAAATATATATTTTATGCGTATCCACAGTGCAGAATCAGGAGACAACTGGAATTATCTTTCCATAGGGAGGTTAATCATAGATGATCCGTCATCCAGACCGAGACTCCCATAGTGGGAACAGGCACGTTGAATGCAATAGTCTGGAGATCCAAGGATCCAGCAGTTGGCAAGTTTGATGAGGGACAGAATTCCTTCTTATGCCACTGGTTTGATGGTAGACAGCACAGATTGTTGCCTGGAGTTCTGTTCAGGTTGGAAGTTAAACATTAACTACCGGAATTCAATTCTAGCAGGTGATGGATATCACAGTGCAGGTTGGGAAAGGTGATGTGGCGTACCTCCTCAATCCTGTACACAGGGTGACGGGAATTTTCAGAGTTAATGGGCACCAAGGTTCCTTTTGTTTTTTTTGGTCTTGAGTCGGTAAACAAGCTCTCCCTTGTTGCGACCATCGTGTCAGAATTGCTTATACTTTGGCCATTAAAATAATTATGGGAGATTACGACCTGTGAAGGTTTTCTTTTGTTCAGAGTTTGCTGGACCAGACTCCCAACCTCCGCGGCCGTTGTTGCTTTGAAACTTCTGTAAGATATCAGCCGACCGACTGGAAATATGGCGTTAGTCAGCAACTTTCCATTTTTAACAGCACAGGCGAAAAATAAATGACTTAACAAAACAGTCCAGCTGATGAAAATGTGTATTTTTTATTTTTTGCGTCTCGACTGTGACAAAACCCAAGTGATGATTGAGATGAAGCGTTGCAAATCACTTGTGACAATTGGCAATGTGTTGGGGAAATCTCTTCCTCATCATATGTTGCTGGACAGTTTTATGATTAACAGCAAGCATTATTTTTAGTCAGCAAAGGCTGGATTATTACCTCTTTGCATATTTAATATAGGCCAGAGGCTACCTTTGGATGTTAATCGAAGTAGCCTCTGGACTAAATATATAATCAGGGAGAGAATCATTTACCTCCTTGGAAGCTGGCTGTTAGTGGGATGCTTTAAACCATTTTCGTCATTGCCTTCGATCCCCTAATCTGCAAGTTAGCCACAAACCAGCAGAGGGCACTTGTGGTTTACCACAACTCAACATAGCCCTGCAGCAGATGGAGATGCTGGCATTGGACTGGGGTAAACTCAGTAAGAAGTCTCACAATATCAGGTTAAAGTCCAACAAGTTTACTTGATAGTAAACCCACAAGCTTTCAGAAACCTTTTCCTTCGTCAGGTGTATGGAAACTTTCCTGACGAAGGCACAGCATTTCCGCAGAATTTCTGAGACAGAACACAGCAGAATGATCAGACAAGCGAAACATAGAGAGAAGGCAACAAAGAATTTCAATTATTTAACACCATGATTGGATTTAATTTATTATTGTCACATATTATTATGCAGTAAAAAGTATTGTTTCTTGTGCGCTCTACAGATAAAGCATACCATTCAGAGAGAAGAAAAGGAGCGAGTGCAGAATATAGTGTCACAGTTATAGCCAGGCGGTAGAGAAAGACCAATTTAATATAAGGCAGGTCCATTCAAAAGCCTGATGGCAGCAAGGAAGAAGCTGTTCTGGAGTCAGTTGGTACGTGACCTCAGACTTTTGCATCTTTTTGTCGATGGAAGAAGGTGAAGGAGAGAATGTCCACGATGTGTGTAGTCCTTAATTATGCTGGCTGCTTTTCCGGGAATGCAATGGGAAGTGTAGACAGAGTCAATGGATGGCAGGCTGGTTTGCATGTCAAACTGGGCTTCATTCAAGCTACTTTTATAATCAATTCCTTTCACAATAAATGATAACATTCTATTAGCTTTCCAAATTACTTTCTGTACCTACATATGAGCCGTTTGCAATTCATGCACTAAGACACCCAGATGCCTGTGCATTTCAGAGCTATGCAAGCTGTCACTTTTTGAATAATATTCTTTCTAACTAAATGGGCAATTTCACATTTTCCTTCATTATACTCCATTTGCCAGATCTTATCCCACTCATTTAACCCAGCTATATCTTATTATAGCTCATTATGGTCTCTTCACAATTTACTTTCCTATCTATTTTTATGGTCATCGGAAAATTTGGTAGCTATCCCTTCCCCAATTCCTTCATTCAAGTAAAATGGAACCAGTTGAGATCTCAGCACTGATCCCTGTGGCACACCATTGGCGACATCCTGCCAACTTCAATAAGTCCAATTTATGTTTACTCTCTGCCTCCTGTTAGCCAATCAATCTTCTACCCATGCAATATGTTAGACCCTATGGCATGTGACGCTTTATCAAAAGCCTTCTGGAAATCTATATACAGTATCTCCAACAGTTTCCCTTTATTCATGGCACAGGCAGCTCCTCCAAAGAACTCGAATAAATTAGTTAAACATGATTTCCCTTTCACAAAACCATGTTGACTTTGCCCCATTGCCTTGAAATTTTTCAAATGCCCTGAAAAAACATATTTATTAATGGCTTTAATATTTCCCTATAACAGATGTTAAGCTAACTGACTATAGTTTCCTGCTTTCTGTCTCCCTCTCTTTTTGAATTATGAGGATATATTGGCTGTCTTCCAATCTAATGAGACCTTTCCTGAATCTATGGAGTTTTGGAAAATTAAAACCAATGAATCAACCACCTTTCAAGACACTTCCTTTCAGATGAATGAAGTCCATCTGGACCGGAGCTCTTGTCAGCCTGCAGTTCCAACAATTTATTCCATACCACTTCTCTGGTGATTGTAATTTCCCTTCCGTTCCCTGGTTTATAACTGCTTCTAGTAAGTTATTTTTTCTTATTCATTTGCCCAATATTTATTGCCCATCTCTGGTTGCCTTTGAGTGCTTACTTGGCCATTTCAGAGGGCAGTTGAGAGTCAACTACATTGCTGTGGCTCTGGAGTCACATGTAGGCCAGACAAGATAAAAATGACAAATTCCCTACCCTAAAGGATATTGATGAACCAAATTGGTTTTCCAACAATCACCAATGGTTTCACGGTCATCAGTAGATCCTCCCCTTTTATCCTCTGTAATGAAGGCTGATACAAAATGCCTCTTTAATTCATCTGCATCTCCTTGTCTTCTCCATTCAATTCTCCAGATTCACTTTATATCGTAAGAATTCTCACACCAAGTTAAAGTCCAACAGGCTTATTTGGAATCATGAGCTTTCAGAGCACCGCTCCATTATCAGATGAGTGGAGAGGTAGGCTTACAAACATAGCATATATAGGGAAAGACACAATTGCATGATAATTACAAATTAGAATGTAAAGAATGGTTGGAATGCGAGGCTCATAAGGTAATCAAATCTTTACAGGTACCGACAGTGCGAGTGGAAAGAGGGATAATCAGACATTAAAGCATAGAACATAGAACATAGAACAATACAGCACAGAACAGGCCCTTCGGCCTTCGATGTTGTGCCGACCAAAATAAAAGCAATGCCCCTCACTAAACCATTCCCTTCCTCCATATACTTATCATACCTCTTAAACGCCACCAAACTGGGCATCTACACAGCTGGGGGTTTTTTTTTGGTGTTTGTTGTTTTTTTTTTGTGTGTTGTGTGTTTTTGGGGTTTGTTTTTTTTTTTGTTTGTTTGTTTTTGACCTCAAATCCTCACCTCTCTCATAGATGCCCTCCATACCAGGCAACATCCTGTAAACCTCCTCTGTACCCTCTCCAATGCCTCCACATCTTTCTTATAATGTGGCGACCAGAACTGCACACAATACTCCAAGTGCGGCCGCACTAGAGTTTTGTACAGCTGCACTAAAGCAATATGAATTGTTTCAAGCCAGGACAGTTAGTAGGATTTTGCAAGCCCAGGACAAATAGTGAGTGTTATATGTAGTGACATGAACCCAAGACCACAGTTGAGACCATCCTCATCTGTGTGGAACTTGGCTATCAATTTCTGCTCGGCAGTTCTGTGTTATTGTGTGTCTTGAAAGCCATCTGAATCACCTGATGAAGGAGCAGCGCTCTGAAAGCTCGTAATTCTGAATAAATCTGTTGGACTTTAACCTGTTGTTGCAAGACTTCTTACTGTGCCCAGTCCAACGCCAGCATCTCCACATCACTTTCAACAGGATTAATGCTCACTTTGTTAATTCATTTCTTTTTAAAATATTGTTAGAAACACTTACTATTATTTTTCATGTTTCTAGCTACATGTCTCTCGTACTCCCCCCTTTTCCCACCTTATCAATCTTTTAGTCATCCTTTGCTGCACCTTGTATTCTATCCAATCTTCTAACCTTCCACCTACATTTGCACAGAAAAACTATATGATTTTCTTTACGTTTGATATAATCCTTACCCTTTTTAGTTACTTACACATGGCGGGTTCACTCCCTAGATCTTTTTCTTACTCTTTGAAATGTATCTATTCTCAATATTCTGAACTATTCCCTTAAATGTCTGCCACTGCATCTCTATTGGCTTATTCCTTAACCTAATTTGCCAATTCACTTCAGCCAGTTCTGTTTTCATGGCCTCATAATTGCCTTATTTATGTTTAAAAACATAGGGCAGGACTCTCCCATTTTGAGACTAAGTGCTGTAGTGGAATGGGAATGTGAAGTGTTTCCCACTGCAGTGGCTGGCAAGAAAACACACCTGTGGAAGGGAATTTTAGATCAGCTAGTTAGATCCATAGAGAGATCTCTAGTCTATAGTGGCAGAGTAACTCAGAGGGGTTAAATGATTCCATCTACCGAGTTAATATTAACAATTTGCTCATATGTGAATGTGATAACAGTATTAAAATGAAATGAATACAATTTTAAAGTGTATATTGAAGTATTAAATGTATTTTTAATATAAATGTATTGCTTGTCTCTGTCAAAAATGCAAATACTGCAGAATGTAATGATAAGGTCTGAAGTTCAGAGCAGGAAGAGCAGAATAAACATGGATGTTCACAGCCATCTGGGAAATTCAGACACTCCTTTATTTCAGGGTGGTTCAGTGCAACAGCACTCTAGAATTCCAGCTAATCTTACCCTTTTGTTTCATCTGGATGAAAGGCAACATTGAAACTCAGTGTCTGCAGGAGTGATGTGAATGAATCTTATCAACCTTCCATTGACTAATGATGGTTTCCCTCATCCAAAGTAGACTGGGTAAATCTCAAGGCACCAAATTACAATATAGAATGATTAGAATCAACATACACATCACCCTTTGTATGGAAAAACAACTTTGAACTTGTGGAAGTCATATGATGAGGGAGTCATCTGGCAGTCTACTTTTAAAATCAGTTAAAAAAAAATGTTGACAAACAGCCAGTGCCATCGAAAACAGGCATTGACTTTTCCACAGAACTAACTACAAATTACCAAATCAGACAAGATAATAAACGGCAAACTTTGAAAGTAGGAGACCATACCAGCAAGGAGAAATCCCTAACCTTTCACCTGAGAATCAACTGACTTAACATTTGACTAAAAGGAAACTCACAATCTGCTGAGAATCCCTCGCTGCAATATTGAGACTTCAATTTTAAAGCATCAACCTTTCTAAGAAACAACAGGCCTGCCACATGTGAGAAAGAGATAATTATAAGCTGTAGCATGAGCTTCATTTGTAGCTAATCTTTGTGGGGTGAGTTTTCCCATTCTACCTGTCATGGGAATTGTAACAGGTAAGGGGTGGCCC
Source organism: Sphyrna mokarran (assembly GCA_024679065.1). NCBI lineage: Eukaryota > Metazoa > Chordata > Chondrichthyes > Carcharhiniformes > Carcharhinidae > Sphyrna > Sphyrna mokarran. The sequence continues at coordinate 22,105,673 of JAGIQG010000007.1, read as the reverse complement.
ATGGAAAGGACCGTTGACCTCAGGCAGGATTTTCCAGTTTTGGGATGAGTGTGGCCGGAAAATGGTGCCCTGTGTAAGTGTGTGTGAGAGACAAGTGAGTGAAACATTGCGTTAAATTTGGATAAATGTGCGAAAATGAATAACCTACTTTATGATGAACTCACAATATCTTTGCTGCTGGAATTATTTAGCTATCACCTCCTACACCAACCCCCCCACCCTCACCCCACCCTAGTTTTGGTTTGCTTTGCTACCATTGGATTTAAATCTTGGGAGGGAAAGGGCAGATAGTTAGATAGTCTAGGATGCTTTAGGCTGCTTAGCACTGGAAACAGTAACCAGAACTGCAACAAAACAGACCATCATGCCTCGAAACAAACTAACCTCAATGGGTTAATGTGTCTTTCGCAAAGAACTTAGTGCACATAGAATTGTTGAAGGGATCTCCATTGCTCTTTTACAAAACATTCTCTGGATTCTCTTAGTTAGCCTTTAGTGATACCAAAGCAAAGGTTGAAATTCCCCAACAGTTTAAGGATTTCTCATGGTTTTTCCTCATGGGATAACTAGCTCCCCGCATAGATAAAGGAATAAATGAACCTTATTTCACTACTAACACATGCATTGTGCCCAAATAATGTTTAAGAAAGCACATACTTGTGGTTTGTAACAACTTACCCATTATCAAGAAAGCATTTGTACAATAATCTAAGTGGCAGCACTTCAGATAATGGTGGAATGTCATTTGAAAGCATTGGGCTACAATGCAACCACTTAATACAGCAGCTTAATCATAGTTTTCAGAGCTTCAATTTATTACAACAATTTGTAAAGCATATCTTATCATAACGTCTCATTAATGTTTAACATACTGTACATAGTTTCCCAGTGGTTTTATTTAAGGCCATATTATCTGTCTCCCTTTTCTCTCATTGTGCCAAAGTTTAAAATACCTTTCAATCTGAGTTTCTATTTTCACAAAGGAAATGGCTATCAGTGCAGAGGGAACTGAGTATGTTTTGTTACTTGGGAGGGCTGCCTGTTGTCAGTGTGAAGTTACTTCCCAGTCAATTATATAGCAGCATGGTGGCATTGTGGTTAGCACGGCTGCCTCACAATCCCAGGGACCCAGGTTCAATTCCAGCCTCAGGTCACTGTCTGTGCAAAGAATCCTCCATTGTCAACATCCTTGGAATTAGTATTGATTAGAAATTCAACTGGACTCACCACATAAACATAGTGGCTACAAGAGAGGTGAGAAGCTAGGAATACAGTGGTGAGTAACTCATATCCTGACTCCCCATAGTCCATCAAAAGTGTGACAGAATACTCCACATTTGCCTGGATGGGTGTAGATCCAATAACACTCAAGAAGTTTTACACCACCCAAGACAAAGCAACTGGTTTGATTAGCATCATATCTAGAAACATGCAATCCCTCCACCACTGCAGCAGTAACAGCAATGTGTACTATCTACAAGGTGCACTGCAGCAATTCACAAACCATCTTTAGGCAGCACCTTCCAAACCCATGACCACTTCAATCTAGAAGAAGGGAAGCAGATACATAGGAACACCACCACCTGCAAGTTCCCCTCCAAACCACTCACCATCCTGACTTGGAAATAATCATCGTTCTTTCGTAGTCACTGAGTCAAAATCCGGGAACTCCCTCCCGAACAGTATTGTGGGTCAACCCACAGAACATGGACTGCAGTGATTCAAGAAAGCAGCTCACCACCACCTTCTCGAGGGCAACTAGGGATGGGTAATAAATGCTGGCCAGCCAGTGATGCCCATGTCCCACGAATGAATGTAAAACAAAAGTTTGCATGTTCTCCCAATGATTGCGTGCGTTTCCTCCTACAGTCCAAAAGCATGCGGGTTAGGTTGACTGGCGATGATAAATTGTCCCTTAGTGTTAGGGGGATGTCATGGGAGATTAGAAGGATAAATATATGGGGTTATGGGTATAGGACTTGAGTGGGATTGTTGTTAGTGCAGGCTCAATGGATCAAATGGCCTCCTTCTGCACTGTAGGGATTCTATGATTCTATGCCCCAATTTCCTCCCACAATCCAAAGATGTGCGGGTTAGTTCATTGTTATGCTAAATTGACCCTAGCGTCAGGAGGATTAGCAGGGTAAACGAGTGGGGTTATGGTAATAGGGCCTGGGTAGTATTGTGGTCGGTACAGACTCAATGGGCCAAATGGCCTCCTTCTGTACTGAAGGGATTCTATGATTCTATATCAGGAACCAACTAGCTCATCAGAACACACACACACTTGTCAAGTAGCCAACCTTCAGCCTTATCTAACTGCCAACTCATGCTCATGTAGCCAAGTTCGGTATGAATCTCCTCAGCCCACTTTGACCATACAGGGGGCCAACCTCTTACCAGATCCAACTGTGTGGCCAGTTCACACAACCAGACCAAGCTCAGCCCAAATCAACTCTACCAGATTCTGAGTACAACCAACATTGCAAGAATTGAAGATACAACAGTTTCAAAAAAAAGATGTGAAGCCTTTTGCCTACTACAAAGGACATCTAAGGATTGCAGCTGTAGCCTTGCAATGACAAGAATGTGCTGACTGTTCTCATATATACCAACATTTGAAACTCAGTTTCTTAAATGCCCAGATAAGAATCATTAAAGGTGCAACTTCTATGCTGTTGGAAACAGTCCCGGGAGCCAATGTGGCCAAGTTCTTCTACATACACTCTGACAAGGCATAATTCATCTGAACTCCTACAATCAGTGGTACAGTTTCAGTCATGGGATTCATTAACTGGCTCGGTGAGGTTATAAGTTTTGCGTTGCTTGTTTCTTCTCATACCCCCAAATGCTCACAAAACAGAGCACACTGGCGAGCTATTTTATTTCACTTTGGAGGCAAGTGCTTCAGTGCGGGTTGGCCATGATTGCTGCTATTTTTTGATATATGTTAGTACAGACCTAAGTATACACAGGGATAATTTTCAAGTTTGCAGATGACCCAAATTCAATAAATATGGTAAGCACTGAGAAAAATTATAACAGGAGGGCATGGACTCACCAAGTGAAATGGGAAGACATTTGGCAAATTAAATTTAGGGCCTAAAGAAGTATGAAATGATTAATTTAAGAAAAATGAGAAGATGCAATAGGAAAGAAGTGGTACAATGATTCAGGAACTGAACTGGGGGTATACGTGCACAAGTCTTTGAAGGTAGCAGGAAAAGTTGAGATGGTTATTAATCATAGAACCCCCACAGTGCAGAAGGAGGCCTTTTGACCATTGAGTCTACACCAACCACAATCCCACCCAGGCCCTATTCCTGTTACCCAACATATTTAGTCTTAATTTACTTTTAAATTGACCCCCTGACATGGGGGTTAATTTAGCATGGCCAATCAATCTAATCCGCACATCTTTGGACCATGAGAGAAAACTGGAGCACTCGAAGGAAACCCATGTAGACAAGGGGAGAATATACAAACTCCACACAATTGAACCCGGGTCCCTGGTAATCTGAGGCAGTAGTGCTAACCACTGTGCCACCATGCCGCCCAATTAAAAGGACATCAAAATTTCTCAAGGGCAATTACGAATGAGCAATGATGATGGCAAATGGTGGTCAGGTCCCATGAATGAAATAAAGAGAACACAGTACGTTCGGCTTTATAAATGGAGGCATTGAATGGAATCTTCTCTCCTCATTCACTGCCAGAAATGCAAGGTATTTTTTCAGGAGAGGAACCCAGCTTACTAGATTGTGTATCCGGCTGATGTTCTGTTTCAGGGCCACTTAATCATCATTCCGCTTCTGGCTCCCCAGCTAATTATTGTGACACATCCATTCTCTCAAAGGAGAGGGAATCGTGTCATGTGTTACGAAGACTTACCATCGATTGGAGGCTGCAGCTACCACTGATATGGAGAGGAGACCTGTGGAGGCATCCCCTCAGCCCTCTCACTATTCCTTGGAGGTGCAGCTGTGAGGTGAGTTTTCCCAAGTGTTGGAGGAAGAGAGCAACCACTCCAACCATAAAGCTGTGAAATGGAAGTGGCCAACGAAATCAGCAGCAAAATGTTCTCCCTCAACCTGAAGACAACGCATTAGAAGGATCCAGGAGGGTGCGAAAGGTTGACAACAGTACTCCATACTCTGATCTCCACCAAAACACTTGCCTCCAGAATGAAATAGAATGGTTCACCAGTGTGCTCTGATTCCTGAGCATTCGGGGGTATGAGAAGAAACAAGCAATGCAAAACTTATAACCTCACCGAGCCAGTTAATGAACCCCACGACTGAAACTGTACCACTGATTGTAGAAACCAAGTTTCAGTAGCTCGGATGACTTATGCCTTGTCAGAGTGTGTGCCAAAGAACTTGGCCACATTGCGTCCAAGGGTGGTTTCAAACAGCACAGAAGTTGCCCCCTTATTGATTCTTACCAGTGTTTACCTCAGCACTTCTCAGGACAACGTACCTTGCAGATCCACTCATTCATCTCTCTGCAGCCATCTTACATCCCCTTCTGAGTAGCTGCACATGTTTAGATGAAGGGAGGAAACCGAAGCATCCAGAGGAAACCCATGCAGATACGCATGCAAATTCCACACAGTGACCCAGCTGGAATTGAACCCGGGTCCCTGATACTGTGAGGCAGCAATGCTAACCACTGTGCCACTGTGCTGCCCAATTACAAAGACATCACAATTTCTCAAGGACAATTATGCCCTCTGCCCTCTCATATCCATGATTTATATTCAACCTCCATACAAGCCTTTACAATCACTCACATCTCTCTGATTTCTGTACTTGCAGGAGAAGACAGTGTCCACCCAGAACAGGGGTATACTGCCACTCTCCAGTGACAGCCATCATTGACAATCCCATGCCCATCTGCTCCACCAGGATAAAGGCCTTGCTCCAGGAGGCCACAGATATGGGCAGTGACCAGCCAGAAGAGCCAGCACTGATTCTCAGACATATCTGAGAGGCGATTGCAGAGCCTCTGGCTCTGATCTTCAGGTCGTCGTTGGTTACAGGTATAGTGTCGGAAGACTGGAGGATAATGAATGTGGTCCCATTGTTCAAGAAGGGGAAAGTCTCTAATGGGAATTATAGACCGGTGAGTCTTACTTCTGTTGTGGGCAAAGTATTGGAAAGAATTATTAGGGATAGGATTTATAGTTATTTAGAGAGTAACAAATTGATTGGGGATAGTCAGCATGGTTTTGTGAAGGGTAGGTCGTGCCTTACTAACCTTATTGAGTTTTTTTGAAAAAGTGACCAAAGAGGTGGATGGGGGTAAGGCGGTTGATGTGGTATATATGGACTTTAGTAAGGCGTTCGATAAGGTGGCCCATGGAAGTCTTCTGCAGAAAATGCAGATGTATGGGATTGAGGGTGATTTAGCTAATTGGATTAGGAATTGGCTAGCAGATAGAAGACAGAGGGTGGTGGTTGAGGGAGATATTCATCGTGGAGTTCGGTTACAAGTGGTGTACCTCAGGGATTTGTTTTGGGGCCCCTGCTGTTTGTAATTTTTATAAATGATCTGGATGAGGGTATTGAAGGATGGATTAGTAAATTTGCAGATGACACCAAAGTCAGAGGAGTGGTAGATAGTGAAGAGGGGTGTTATAGTTTGCAGAGAGACTTGGACAAGTTGCAGAGCTGGGCCGAGAGGTGGCAAATGGAGTTTAATGTGGAAAAGTGTGAGGTAATTCACTTTGGCAGGAATAACAAATGTGTAGAGTATAGGGCTAATGGTAGGACTCTTAATAGTGTTGATGAACAGAGGGATCTTGGTGTATATGTGCATAGATCCCTGAAAGTTGGCAATCAAGTCGATAAGGTTGTTAAGAAGGCATACGGAGTCTTAGCTTTTATTGGTAGGGGGATTGAATTTCGGAGCCGCAACGTCATGTTGCAACTGTACAAAACTCTAGTGCGGCCGCACTTGGAGTATTGTGTGCAGTTCTGGTCCCCGCATTATAAGAAAGATGTGGAGGCATTGGAGAGGGTACAGAGGAGGTTTACCAGGATGTTGCCTGGTATGGAGGGCAGGTCTTATGAAGAGAGGCTGAGGGATTTGAGGTTGTTTTCGTTAGAAAGAAGGCGGCTAAGAGGAGACCTTATTGAAACATATAAGATGATTAGAGGTTTAGATAGGGTGGACAGTGATAGCCTTTTTCCTAGGATGGAGAAAGCTAGCACGAGGGGACATAGCTTTAAATTAAGGGGTGGTAGTTATAGGACGGATGTCAGAGGTAGGTTCTTTACCCAGAGGGTGGTAAGGGTATGGAATGCCCTGCCTGCTGCAGTTGTAGATGCGCCAAGTTTGGTGGCGTTTAAGAGGTTAGTAGATAAGTTTATGGATGAAAAGGGAATGGTTTAGGTTAGAGGGTCATTGCTTTTTCTTAATTAGTCGGCGCAACATCGAAGGCCGAAGGGCCTGTTCTGCGCTGTAATGTTCTATGTTCTATGTTCTATATCAAGAGAGCCGATCTTCTTCCTGCAGACTGTGTGTGTCATGTCACATAGAGGGTGGCCAGACTTACAGAAGGATATGAGCCAAATGCAGGCAATTTGGATTACTTAGGGATGTAAAAAAAAGAGCGGCATGAATAACAGTTCCAATAAGCTGATGGTATGAGGAGTAGTGAACGCAGATTTAGATTTATGGACAGGAGCTACAGAAGTTGTAAGGTTGGGGATGGGGAATGGGGGGGTGGGGTAGGGGGAGGAAAATTGTGAGGAAGAAGCTTTTCATGCAGCGAGTTGGATAATTTATAAACAAAATGTGAATGCTGGAAATCTGAAATAAAAACAAAGTGCCGGAAAAACTCAGCAGGTCTGGCAACTTCTGTGAAGAGAAAAACAAGGTTAACCTATTGGACTGTTTCCATGCTGTAAACCTTTATGACTCTTTGATTCTATGACTCTATGACTCACCAAAGCGTTGACAAAGATTTTACTTATAACCGTTACCATATTCAAATGTTGAACACAAAGACTCCCATCGACAGTGTTCAGTATAAATCTGGCAACAATTCAGGACTTCCAGCAAAATTGGCGGTCAAGTTACAAAACTGTTTCAAACTCTCACAGGCTCATCCAAATCAGTGGGTTCAAATTAGCCAATTACAAGTGCAATCCATCAGCTAAACACATTTTTTTCATAAATGTCCTGATTTTTCTGAGGATCTGTTAAGTGCCAATTAATTTTTGGTTTTGGAATGTGAGCTAGGTCTACATATGTGACCACTTTGCCTGGCCTCATCTTCTTTTTGAAATACGAGAGTCACTCCCAACCAGATTGAAAGCTCTGCTGGTTGTTTTCTTATCCAAATATTTCCCTCGTACTCAATGCCAAAGAGTATTCCTGGAAATCAGGTCTTACTCCACTTGACGCAAAAGAGAGTTTGATGATATCAGCCTGTCTCACTTTGAATATTTACCAGTATTAATATGTAAAAGCCACATTCCAACCAGATTGTGAAACTGAACATCACTCACATGATAAACCCACAGTAGGTAGATTGGATTATTTGTTTATTCCAGCCTATTATTAACCCCAAAGGTACTAAAGTGACAGTCAGGAAACAAAGGCAACACACTAAGAATTTTGCAAGGGCGTTTTTAATTTAAGTCGTCAAGCAAAGATATGGTGGGTGATCATGTGCTCAGGAATTTAACCATACCTTACCACCTCTGATAACCTGATGGCTTCTGCAGACACCCGGTTAAGTGGGCAGGAGTCTCCCGAAGTTTCTTCTGCAAATCGGGGTTATGTTCCACACCGCAAAGTGTTTCTATCCCAGGTCTGAGCAGGAAGAGGCATATCAAAATCTAAACCCCACAATCCTGATAAATGTGAGGTGATGCATTTCAGGAGAAAGAATGTAGGGGGGAGGTATATGATAAAGGGTAGACCTATTAAAGTATAGAAACGCAGAGGGACCTGGGGGTGCAGTTGAACAAGTCTCTGAAGGTGGAGAAGGTTGTGAAGAAAGTATATAGTATGCTAGCCTTTATAGGAAGGGGTATAGAGTACAAGAGCTGGCCTTTAATGTTGCGGTTATATAAAACGCTGGTTAGACCTCATTTGGAATACTGCGTCCAGTTCTGGTCGCCTTACTACCGGAAGGACGTGGAGATTCTGGAGAGAGTGCAGGGGAGGTTTACCAGGATGCTGCCTGGTATAAAAGGTCTGAGTTACGAGGAGAGGTTGGGCAAATTGGGACTGTTTTTCTTAGAAAGACGTAGACTTAGAGGAGATCTGACAGAGGTGTACAAGATTTTGAAGGGGATAGACAGAGTAAACTTAACAGAGTTAAGCTTTTTCCTAGGATGGACTCAAATAGCACAAGGGGTCACAGGCTTAGGGTGAGGGGGGTAAGGTATCATTTGGATTTAGAAGAGTTTTTTCACACAGAGGATGGTGGGGGTATGGAATGCGCTGCCAAGTAAAGTGGTGGAGGCAAGTACTCTGGAGTTATTTAAGAAATACTTAGATGGGCGCATGAACAGAATGGGAATGGAGGGGTATAGAAAACTGATTTAAAATAGGGATTATGAGCCTTGGGAGTCCCTGGGAAGTGTGTAAATAGATGATGATATTGATGTACTTGTTTTTATGCTACAGGTGCTTTGGCCCACCTTGTTGTCTAACGAGGGGCATACACGCGATGGGTCGTGAGAGGACTGCTCTTGGATCTTTTTCGAGAGTATCCTAGTGCTTCACGTCGTTAGTGTACGCTTGACCTGGACCATTTGATGGGCAACACGACAGCTCAGTGACTATCGCTGTGCTGTGCAGATACATGGATTTGGGCCTGTGTCTGTGGGAGTTTGCGCATTCTCCCCGTGCTTGCGTGGGTTTTCTCCGGGTGCTCCGGTTTCCTCCCACATCCCAAAGATGTGCTCTTAGGCTAATTGGCAAAACAAATTCTCCCTAAATTGTCTCAAATTTGATTTTTAATCCATAGATCTATAAACATGGACAGGGATCGCGGGTAGAGATGGGAACATCGGGGTGGCGGCGCGGGCTCGTTGGGCCGAAGGGCCTGTTTCCCAAGCTGTTTTGTTCTTTGTTCTTTGTTCTTAATCAGAGACCTGCCACTACTGACAGATTGACCCCTTCCCTGCCAATTTCCCAACTGGACCCCCTTTTCCAGCTCTCCAGACACCATCCAACAAACTTTGATGACTGACCCATAATCTCTTTGGCTCCACCCCAGTATTTAATCTGGGATCTCTCTGGCCCACACCCACAATCAGCATTTCTGCTGTGATCCTCACCAACTTTTACAGATGAACAATAAAAAATACCCACTCCGGATGTATCACAGCGTGGTGTAATTTCTGTTCTGACCGAGTCTGCTAAAAAACTACAAAAGGTTGTTAACGAAGCCCGGTCCATCACACAAACCAGTGAATCCGTCTACACTTTTCACTGCCTCAGAAAAGCAGCCAGCATAATTAAGGACCCCATGCATCCCAGACATTCTCTTTTCCACTTTCTTCTATCAGGAAAAAGATTCAGAAGTCTTAGATCATGTACAAAACGACTCAAGAGCAGCTTCTTCCCTGCTGCCGACAGACTTTTGAATGGACCTACCTTATATTAAGTTAATCTTTCTCTACAATCTAGCTATGACTGTAACGTTACATTCTGCACCCTCTCCTTTCCTCCTCCACGTACGATATGCTTTGTATAGCATGCAAGAAACAATACTTTTCACTATATACTAATACATGTGACGATAATAAATCAAATCAAATTAAAAATCAAAAGAAGTTATGCTTCAGCTGTACAGAGCACTATTGGGGCCACACCTGGAATACCGTGTATAGATTTTTCTCGACATCCTAGCAATGACATAACACTATATCCTGCACCCTTTCCTTCCCTTCTCCACTATGTATTCCATGAATATTGTATAGCACACAAGAAATAATACTTTTCACTGTATTCCAATATATGTGACAATAATAAATCAAATCAATCTTTCTCGCTTTCTTTCTATTTTTTTTCTCTCTCCTTCCCTACTTTCCAGGGACAGCATGGTGGCACAGTGGTTATCACTACTGCCTCACAATGCCAGGGACATGTGTTCAACATCTGGCTTGGGTCACTGTCTGTGTGGAGTTTGTACCTTCTCCCTGTGATTGTGTTGATTTCCTTTGGGTGCTCTGGTTTCCTCAATCTGAAAGACATACTGGTTAGGTGCATTGGCCATGCTGAATTCTCCCTCAGTGGACCCAAACAGACACTGGAGTATGGCAACAGGAGATTGTGATACTAATAAATAAATAAACTTTACTTCATTTTCCTTGCTTCAGCCTGGTCCGGCAGGATTCCTTGCCAAACTGCCAGCCAGCCTGTCAATCTGGGTAGCTGTGTTTGGGAAATGGATTGAAAATATGTTAACAATGTTCTGCCATTAAATACCACTGCAGCTCAGGAAACCCATAGCTACAGTTCCTTGGCTACTTACAAAACCCTCTTCACCACCACCCTCAACTATAGCCTCCAAATAACATTGGGAGCATAGTGTCCTGCCGAATCTTGGCATTGTAAGGAGAGTATTACTGGAAGTGTTAGCTGCTGGCAGCCGTCATAATTAGCTTCAGGTTCTCTGAGTTCTTTCTCAAACTAAATTGGAAGTATTGGTTTCTAAAGAGCATAGCGCTGGCCCATGAATTCAGCCACAAATTATATCCATGTCTCTGGATAGCTCAGAGAATAATTATCACTGCTGGAAATGTCGAAATAACCTTATTAAAAGAAGCCGCGCTGGACCCTTCCAAAGTGCCAATTTGACATACAATAGATGGATTACTCAAATATTGGGTTCACATTATTACAATCACTGGGACATAATTTGCATATTTTCAGCTTTTGTGTATCATGTAAGACCCCCATGCATCAACAAAAGCATGATGAAAGTTGGGATGCCTCTAAAAGAATCACAATTTTATTAGATTTGGGATCTTAACAGGCTTTTGAAAGCTAATAGCTTAAGTTTATTAGTAGTGTCACAAGTAGGCTTACATTAACTCTGTAATGAAATTACTGTGAAAATCCCCTAGTTGCCACACTCCAGCACCCATTTGGGAGAATTTGGCATAACCAAATCTCCTAACAAGCACGGCTTTTGAAATATGGGAGGAAACCAGAGCACCCAGAGGAAACCCATGCCGATGCAGGGAAAATGTGAAGATGTAACACTGTAAATGATCCTAGCTGGGAATCAAACATGGGCCCTGACTCTGTGAGGCAGCAATGCTAACCACTATGCTACTGTGCTGTCCAGTGGTCCGATGCTTGAATCTAACCTACATCTCTCTGCCTTTCTCACTACATAAGAGTTCAAAAATAGTTCAAAAATCTATCGACCTGATCCTTGATAATAACACAGTTGCTACAGCGCTGAATCATAGAATCCCTAAGTTAATAGAAACTTGAGGTTAAAACTCACAGGATCCAGGGTGAGGTATCGAAATGGTGGTTGTAGAGAGTTGTTTTTCAAACTGGAGGCCTGTTATATTAATGATTTGGATGAGAGTATAGGAGGCATGGTTAGTGAGTTTGCAGATGACACTAAGATTGATGGCATAGTGGACAGTGAACAAAGTTATCTCCAATTGCAAAGGGATCTTAATCAATTGGGCCAGTGGGCTAACAAATGGCAGATGGAGTTTAATTTAAACAAATGCAAGGTGATGCATTTTGGTAGATTAAATCAGGGCAGAACTTACTCAGTTAATAGTAGGGTGTTGGGCAGAGTTACAGAACAAAGAGATCGAGGGGTACTCGTTCATAGCTCCTTGAAAGTGGACATAATGGTGAAGAAGGCATTCGCATGCTTAATTCCATCAGCCAGAACCTTGAATACAGGAGTTGGAATGTCTTGTTGAAGTTGTACAAGACATTGATAAGGCCACACTTGGAATACTGTGTGCAATTCTGGTCACCCCATTATAGGAAGGATATTATTAAACTAGAAAGAGTGCAGAAAAGATTTACTAGGATGCTACCGGGACTTGATGGATTGAGTTCTGAGGAGAGGCTGGATAGTTTGGAACTTTTTTTTCCATAGCGTAGGAGGCTGAGGGGTGATCTTATCGAGGTCTATAAAATAATGAGGGACACAGATCAGCTAGATAGTCAATATTTTTTCCCAAAGGTATGGGGAGTCTAAAATTAGAAGGCATATGTTTAAGGTGAGAGGGGAGAGATACAAAAGTGTCCAGAGAGGTAATTTTTTTCACACAGAGGATGGTGAGTGGCTGGAACAAGCTGCCAGAGATAGTAGTGGAGGTGGGTACAATTTTGTCTTTTAAAAAGCATTCAGATAGTTACAGGGGTGCGATGGGTATAGAGGGATATGGGTCAAATGCGGGCAATTGGGATTAGCTTAGGGTATTAAAAAATGGATGGCATGGACAATTTGGGCCAAAGGGCCTGATTCCATGCTGTAAACCTCTATGACTGTATAAATCTACTGTGCAGAAGGAGACTATTCAGCTCATTGAACCTACATCTTCAATAGTCCCGCCCAGGTCTTATCTCCGTAACCTTTTGTATTAACCCCTGCTAATCCCCCTAAATGGCATGGCCAAGCCACTCAACCTGCACTTCTTTGGACTATGGAAGAAAACAGATGCACCTGGAGGAAACCCACGCAGACATGGGGAGAATGTGCAGACTCCACACAGATAGTCACCCAATGACAGAATTGAACCTGTGTTCTTGGTATTGTGAGGCAGCAGTGCCAACCATTGTCCTCCGGCTAAATAATTTCAAAGATCAGTATTTTTCTGAGAGGAAAAATTCCTTCCCATCTTCTTTTTAAATCTGAAATCATGTCCCTGATTCTAAATTATCCCAGGATGGGAAATATCTCCTCAGCTTTTAACCTGCCAAGCCCTCTTAGAATTTCATATGTTTCAATAAGATAACCTGTCATGCTCTCAATGTATTTACATGCTACTCAGGCTGGCACAGTGTCACAGTGGTTAGCACTGCTGCCTCACAACACCAGTGATCCGGGTTCAATTCCTGGCTTGGATCACTGCCTGTGTGGATTTTGCACATTCTCCCCATGTTTGTGTGGATTTCCTCCGGGTGATCCAGTTTTCTCCCACAGTCTGAAAGACATGCTGGTTAGGTGCATTGGTCATGCTGAAACCTCCCTCCGTGTACCTGAGTGTGGCGGCTAAGGAATTTTTACAGAAACGTAATGACAGTGTGAATGTAAGCCTACTTGTGACTAATAAATAAATTTTAACTTTAACTTCAACAGTTAATCCATAAGACTGAGTATGGAGCATTGTTTCAGAAAAGCTGCAACGCTGGTGTGGGAAAGAGAAAACACAAATTGTCAGTCAAAAGTGCTGGGAAAGATTTATGGACAGAAAGTGGTCTGCTGGTACGTAACATGACCCGAACAAATCATGGAGTCATGAAAGTGATCCAACGAGACGGTGGTGATTGCGTAAAGGGCTCAAAAATAATCCGGGAACCAAGAGATATTGTTTTAGCAGATACAAAGACAGGAATTGCTGGTTAAAATAAAGAGGAAAAATAAAACCAGAAATGCTGGAAATCTTTCTGACAAACAAAATATCCATGGATCCATTTTAAAACTACCCATTCACCCTCTGTTAATGACTACGTTAGGAATAACACTCTGTTCACAAGAATTCTTGTATTGTCTTTCACTTGTAACACTATCTTTCCCAATGTGAAATTCACCCCTCCTGTCTGACATTGACAGATTATTAAAACTAAAACTTTTCATCATTGGATCTCTGGTTTTTAATTAGTTTTTCTAGTTTATTGCTGCCTCCTTGAAGTGCTTTAGGATACATTATTAAAAGAATGCTTTAGACAAATCATTTGTTTATCCTCGGTTCATGCCTCGACTCTTCAATAGCAGACCTTGACAAACGTGGTTGGTTCTGGACATTGGCTTTTGAGTTTTATTGCAATCTGAGGATGGCGCAGTGACATAGTGGTTAACATGCTGGCTCACAGTGCCAGAGGACCTGGGTTCAATTCCAGCCTTGGATTACTGTCTGTGTGGATTCTACACGTTCTCCCCATATCTGTGTGAGTTTCCTCTTGGTGCTCTGGTTTCCTCCCACATTTTGAAAGACATGCTGGTTAGGTGCATTGGCCATGCTAAATTCTCCCTCAATGTTCCCGAACAGACACCAGAGTATGGCGACTAAGGAATTTTCACAGTAACGTAATGGCAGTAGAGTGTGGAGACTAGGGGATTTTCATGGTAACTTTATTGCAGTGTTAACGTTAGACTACTTGCGACTCTAATAAATAAACTTGAAACTTAAACTCTATCCAGAGGTGTCTAGACTTTTGTGGGATGAATTTCTGTGGGACTTCTCCCAAGCATCTGCTGAAACAATTAGTGGAAGAATAACAAAAAGCATTGAAAGTGCATTCGCACCAATTGGGAAAACCAGTTGGTTTGGAATTAACGGTGTTAGTCTTTTTGTGCTGCTTAATTGGAATCCACGTGACCTATTTTGTTACTTCTTTTTACTTTTCCCTGCCCTTTATATTTCATTTACCACAAATTTTCTTTTCCTACCATTGTTACCCAAACAAATCTGTAATCACGACAATCTGCTAACTCCAAAAGTAATAGAGTTTGAACTTTTACCTAAAAGGGGGCACAATGCCTGTAGGAATGAGCCAAGTCCCACCACCTTTTCAGACTTGTATCTATTTTTAAAAAGGTGGGCAAGCTGTTGACACAAATTGTGCTGGTAATTGGACATCATACCCACTGCGGTGAGGTGTTAGTCATTGGCATTCTGTATGTGTTAAAAGGGAGAACCAGCAATTTTGGTGCAACTTAGTTAAAGGCTGTTTGTAAACTGTACATTGATTGGGAACATGCTAAGATCGTGATTTAGTGGTCTAAGTACAGAGCAGAAAGAATGTCTTATTTCCATCAGGTGAAGTATGAACACATTCTCACCCTGTCAATAAAGTACCGTCTGAGATAGCATGTGAGTGACCCTGCACCCTGAAGGAAGTGCAGGAAAAAGTTTAATAACCTGATCTGAAGGTAAGACTCCCATTCCAGCCTTCTCATTATCAGCACAGCCTTGCATTGCTTTATTCTAATTACATCAATGAAATTGGGCCCGGTTTCTCTGATCTTGCCCACTGTTGGGATTCTCCAGTTCTGGGGCTGTGAAAGGAAATCTGGTTGAGAGTTCTCCGTCCTCGCTGACAGTGGTGGTGGGACATACAACATCGGAGAATTCCAGCCTTGAACTCCACTACTTCACATTCCTTTTGTCTGTTTGTTTCAATATGTTTCCTTCTGTTGCCACTTCTAAACCACTGCTGCTGTCACTGGCCTCACAATTAACGTCTTTGCTTGTTACACAACTGCTTCTTCACGACCCCAGGCAAATTATTTAATCCTCCCTCAAAGAACCTTGCAGCATATCACTCACAATCTACATCACTGTGTGGTGCTTCATTTAGCAAGCACCGTTTCAGATCACTTCAATATACTAACAATCTTCTCCATTCCCTCTTTCCCAGATCTTGATGGAGAACTGAGACCTTTGGCCTTCAGGGAGGAGGATGAGGAATCTAGCTCCAGTTTCCTCCCACAGTCCAAAGATGTGCAGGTTAGGTGGATTAGCCATGCTAAGTTGCCCCTTAGTGATAGGGGAACTAGCAAGGTTAAATGCATGCGGTTGTGGGGATAGGGCCTGGGTGGGATTGTGGTCATTGCATGGCCTCCTCCTAGATTGTAAGGATTCTATGATACTTTTTGTGACACATTAAAAGCCATAGACAATTATTTGACTTGAGGACATTCAAGAGTTTGATCTCAACAGGGGTGTACTCACTAACATGCATCACATTGCATTATGGATCTGTTCACTGGAAATTCTGGAGCTCTACCAATGACCAATGTGAGACAGCAAGATAGGACTTGAACCTGCCAAATCACCCAGCTCTGACCTCCATTGTGGGATAGCTCATTAGAATATTAGAGAGCAAGAGAAGGGTACAAGTTTTGCACAGCATTAATAGTTGGAAATTTACATTGGGAGACCCAGAACATTTGTGGTTCAGCGAGAACTGGAAGAGGGAGGAAGAGTAGGAAATGGGGATGGTGGTAAGGGGATAGGAGTTGCATGCAGGGGGAGTAAAGGAAGAACATGAGCTGATTTAAAATTGGACTGTTCTTAAAACATTGCCAGCTGGCAGTAAGCTGAAAAAGCATTGATATGATGCTTATGATTTTTCTGTTGAAAACATGATTCACATTAGTCCAATATGAGATAATTTCAGATATGAAGGCTCTTGTATGATCTTAGCTATAATGATTAATGTAATGGTTTTAAGGGGTCATTAATGTGGATATTACTGGTTAATACACTTGTACTAACAATGTAATCCAATTAAATATTGATCAGTGTTTCTCTGATGAATTTTCTAAGGTGGCACGGTGGCACAGTGTTTAGCACTGCTGCCTCACAGTGTCAGGTACCCAGATTTGATACCTGGCTTGGGTTACTGTGTGCAATTTGCATGCTGTCCCCGTGTCTGCATAGGTTTCCTCTGGGTGCGCCAGTTTCCTCCCACAGTTCAAAAATGTGCAAGTTAGATGGATTGGCCATGCAGAATTGCCCCTAATGTCCCAAGACATGTAGGTTAGGTGAATTAGTGTGGCAAATGCACAGGGTTATAGGATAAGGTGGGAAGTCTAGGTTAGGTGCTGTGCCGAAGAGTTGGTGCAGACTCGATGGGCCGAATGACTTCCTTCTGTAATATAAGGATTCTAACCTGGAGTTTCAAGCTAGCCTCAGTAATGGTGATCATGACAACCATCACCGATTGCTGGAAAAATGCATCTGGTTCACTATAGAGATGGAAGGCTGCAATCCTTATCTGGTCTGGCCTACATATTCCAGACCCATATCAATATGGTTAACTTTGAAATAGGTTGGCAGCACTCAGTTCAAAGGAAGTTAGGGCTGGGCAACAAACACTGGGCAAATCATTGGATCTCATGGAAGACTTTTTGTTTTTAAAAGCAGACCCATATTCTCACACGATTTGAGAAAGAGAAATCATTACCCTTACCTAATATGGTAATGTTCAATCTGTGGTTCTAAGCATGTGAAGAAACTCTACGAAATTGAATCTTCAAGTTTATTGGCCCTGTGCGAAATTCAATGAACTGGAATGCCATAGCAAGCTGACTAAACCTTGGAAAGAGACAGTGGACACTAAGTGCCATTGTGCCTTTCTCAGCCGCAGTGAGTGCGGTAATGTTTCTTGTGAAAATTCTCTCTCTTCATTAGATGGCTCTTTTGGGGCTTCTGCATTGAACAACAAGCCCCTTACACATAACTCCAGGAAGATATTCAAATAAAACCTTATTGGTCTCTGAAAGCCCGTGGTTGGGTATTATTATTAGCTGCCTCTGGAACTCCTGTGGCGTCGCCTTGTGAGCGTGGCTTTGCAAATTCCCAGCTGTTCCTCATCTAATAAACAAAGGGCAAAAATGAGAATCACCACAGGGAGAAAAATATTTTGCAGCATTTTAGGGAACTTTTCTCCAAACAAAAAACAAAATAAGCTCAAGGAAGTCTTCCAAATGAAACTCGTGAAAACAAAGAATGAAAACATAGCAATGAAAGACCAGTTCAAAGTTATGGGCCTCTATTACACCACAATGAAATTCAGCCATTTACTGACAAAATCTCAGTGTCCCTCGGCCTTCCTCAGGTGTTGTGTTACATTATCCTATATTGTCCTATAATGGTATACGATTTGACTTGATTTGATTTATTATTGTCATGTGTTAGTATACAATGAAAAGTATTGTTTCTTGCATGCTATACAGACAAACCATACTGTTCATAGAGAAGGAGAGAGTGCAGAACGTGCTGTTACATTCATAGCTACGGTGTAGAGAAAGATCAGCTTAATATAAGTTGGTCCATTCAAAAGTCTGACAGCAACAGGAAAGAAGCTCTTCTTGAATCAGTTGGTACATGACCTCAGATTTTGTATCTTTTTCCCAATGGAAGAAGATGGAAGAAAGAATGTCCGGGATGTGTAGGGTTGTTAATTATGCTGGCTGTTTTTTCAAGGCAGTGGGAAGTGTAATCAAAGTCAATGGATGGGAGGCTTGTTTGCATAATGGACTGAGCTTCATTCACAATCCTTTGTTGTTTCTTGCGGTCTTGGGAAGAGCAGGAGTCATACCAAGCTGTGATATAACCAGAAAGGATGCTTTCTATTGTGCATCTTTAAAGTTGGTGAGAGTCGTAGTTGACATGCTAAATTTTCTTAGTCTTGTGATGTTAAATTGGTGGAAATTTGACTGTAGAACATAAAGCAAAGAACATTACAGCACAGGAACAGACTTGTTGGCCCTCAATGTTGTGCTGAACATGATGCCAAATTTAGCTAATGCCTTCTGCATTGACAAAAATGATATTCTCCTGATCTAATCTCATTATTCACCTTGCCACATCCTCAGAATAAACTGTTGAGAAGCCTCTTTCGCCAGACAAAAATCTTCCATCAGGCCAGTTTTTCCCCTCACTTGAGAAAGTGCTTACTCAGTTATGATTCTTCAGGGATCAGTCACCCTTCAACATTTTAACCAACTGACCTCTTTTCACAGCTGAGCTTGGACAATAGGGTGAGGGTGTTAGAGGGAGAAGAGGGGGAGGGCGTTGAGGATAGGGTCAGCAGATGCTCCAGCCAAGCCCTCTTCTTACCCTGATGTTCACCGATTGCTGAATGGAAACCTGAAGTATAGCTCCTGTCAACACTTCAGGCGCAGCCCATCAATCCCTGACGTGGATGGAAGCCGTCAACCCCTTGTCAGATCTACCAGTCAGTGGTGCGAGAGTAGTGAAGGCAATCACAGTGCCCCACTCACCACTCTGGGTAAGTCACAAATCTTCAATCTTGTTGGGCTGTGGAGCTCAATGTCATTTGGTATGGTGGACCCAAGATCCACCATTACTGCAGTACTGTTTTTGTGATGAGATATGTCATTTATTTTGTATGGTCGAGGGATCCAATGGTGAATTCATTCTAGCAGGGTAAGATAGAGCAATTGGAATTCATACAGTCATAGAGTGATAGAGTAATAGGGTCACTGAGGTTTACAGCATGTAAACAGACCCTTCAGCCCAACTTATTTATACTGCCCAACTTTTACCACAAAACTAATCCCAAGAAGGCTTGGAAATGTTTTGTTCATTTTGCACTTGGGCTTCTCCAACCAAATCAACAGGGAAGTTTTTGATCAAAAGGAGGCAATGGCCTAGTAGTATTATCGCTAGACTATTAATGCAGAAACATAGCTAATGTTCTGGGGGCCCAGGTTCAAATCCCACCATGGCAGAGGGTGGAATTTGAATTCAATGAAAAATATCTGGAATTAAAAAACTAAGATGACCATGAAACCATTGTCAGAAAAATCCATCGGGAACTCCTTAGAAAGGAAATCTGCCTACATACAGCATGGTCTGGCCTACATGTGACTCCAGAGCCACAGCAATGTAGTTGACTCTCAACTGTCCTCCAACGGAAACTATGCGCAATAAACGCTGGCCACCAGCGACTCCCATGCCCCATGAACGTACAAACAAAATCTCAACGGCCCAAGTCACCCCCCTCAGAATAGCTGAAGGGAAAAAAAGGAACAAATCTGGACAAACAGGTAAACGATAAAGGTGCCATTGTCCCAGGAGGCTGTACTTCCTTTTTTTGAGGAGGAGAGCTGACCTGTGATGATTTAACCTGAGGATGATCACACCTCAGGCGAGGGGCAAGACTGAGAAGGCAGGCCTTCGTGAACAACCTCAGCCAGTCCTGGAATTGAACCCACACTGCTGGCATCATTCTGCAATCCAAAACCAGCTGTCCAGCCAACTCAAACAATTCTTTTCTTCACTATAATAGATAGAACTGTACAATAATAAGCTCACCTTTGCTGACCTTTTGTCCCAGTTAGCAGTGTCAGGGATTCGGATGACACCATTATCAATTACAGTGTCTGTGAGTGGAAGATAGGTTGAGCAAGGATCAATCATTTTGGTGGGAGTGAAATGTGAATTTGTATAGTAAATGCAAGATGGCAGAGCAAGGTAGCTGATACCTTGCACCATTCAAATCCAGTCAGGTGAGAAGGACTTTGTCCAAAAATGTAACTGTCAGTTTGGACTGGTATCATATCATTGCAAATCAACAATACTCTGTGCAACTGCTAGGCTCGCTGCCGGGAAGATTCTGTTATTTACAGAGAATTACTTTTTGAACCGTTGCCATTCCCACTGGCCTATTCTAATTTGTCACTGACCTAGGAGTGCCTAGCACTGTGCCATGTCCAGGCATTCCGTAGAGAATGTTCTTTTCTTTGGAGACCTTAGCTCTTTATACAGCTGCCAGGAATTTTTTTTTGCACTGGGACCCCAAGGGTAAATACAACAAACATTCAGCACATTTTTGTGTCAGTCAATAGAAACTCTTGGGAAAAGAGTCTCCATAGAGGTACTTTTGGTCACCATTCAAACGTCAAGAGATAATCCCTTTCCTACCATTCTCATCAAAAGTGAAATATTTAGACCCTTGCTCTTTATATCTATAAGGACATCACTTAGCTTTCTGTAGCTCCTTATTTATTTTCCCATTTCTTTCCCTCTCTCCATTTTCCTTTTCTCCTTCTCTGCTGAAGGCTGAGGTTCAAGTCCTAGACTCTAAACTCCACCCGAAATTAGGGGAATTTCCCCTCAGGATGTTTTTCAAGTGTACGCTTTGACAGCGAGGATAAACAGAAGAGTTTTATTTTACTTTTTAATTGTCTTTCTTCATTTTTCTTCTCCCCCTCTCTTTCTCCTTACTTCATCTCCCTTCCTTTACCTTTTCTCTCCACCACTTCCCCTTTTCTAATTCTACTTCTGCCCCATCTCCCCCACACCACCCCCCTCCCCAACCTCTTCATTCAGTCACAGCATACAACTTCTCTGTTATTTGGCCATTCACAGCCTTTATTCTTTCTGGGACAGCTATTAGCAATCTTTTCCCTAATTTCTATGGTGATAACTCATTTTTCATTCCCTCACCCTGCAGTATAAATATTTCCCATTTTCTATGCCTTTGAGCTTTGACAAAAAGTCATCTGGACTCAGAACATTAGCTCTTTCCTCTTCTTATTGATGCTGCCAGACCTGCTGAGATTTTCTAGCATTTTCTCTTTGGCAAGCAGAAGAGTTGACTGTGAGAAGCTCTGCAATTGACCCAGTATGCATTTACATGCATTTTTCAATGGAATCTATTGAGTAATCACTCTGTTATTCTAAAAATCCTCTGGTCATCATTCTCTTGTGGCTGTTTTAAGAACATAAGAAATAGGAGCAGGAGTAGGCCATCCAGCCCCTCGAGCCTGCCCCACCATTCAATAAGATCATGGCTGATCTGTAATGGTTCAGCTCCACTTTCCCGCTTTCTCCCCATAACCCTTAATTCCCTAGTCAATTAAAAACCTATCCACTCTTGACTTGAACATATTCAGCGAGGAAGCCTCCACCACCTCATCAGGCAGAGAATTCCAAAGATTCAACACCCTTTGCGTGTTTCTGATACACTGAGGGAGAATTTAGCATGGCCAATGCACCTGACCAGTATGTCTTTCAGATTGTGGGAAGGAACTGGTGCGCCCAGAAGAAACCCATACAGACACAGGGAGGACTTGCAGTCTCTGCACAGACAGTGACGCAAGCTGGAAATCGAACCCAGATGCCTGACACTGTGAGGTAACAGCACTAACCATTGTGCCACTGTGCCGCCCTATTATTAAATTACCTTTGTTGAAGATGTGGTTAATAAGTAGCAATTCTTCTATTGAGACAAGATGCAAAGCGGTTTCCCTTAGTCAAAAACCAGAACAATATGGCAGTGACATTTTGAACAGATGGATACATTTTCATTGGGATTTTTTCTATTATTCATTCCTGGGATATGGGCATTGCTGGCTGGCCAGCATTTATTATCCATCCTCGATGCCCTTGGAGGGCAGCTGAGAGTCAATTACATTGCTGTGGCTGTGGACAAGGCCAGATCAAATAAGGACAGCAAGATTTCCTTCCCAAAAGAACATTAGTGAACCAGGCAGGTTTTTCCAACAATCAATAATGCTTTCATGGTCATTAGTAGATTCTTAATTCCAGATAAATTTACTGAATTCAATTTTCACCATCTGCTGTGCTGAGATTTGAATCCAGGTCCCCAGAATATTAGCTGAGTTTCCCAGATCAATAGTCTAGAGATAATATCACTAAGCCATCACCTTCATTACTGTTAATGAGAAAAGACAACATAAAGAGTACAATTCTAAAAGAAGGAAGGTACAGGAGCAGAGAGCACCGTACATATAGACAAGCAGAGGAATTAGAAGCAGAAGCAGGTAAATTCTGCCTTTCGGGCCTGTTTTGCCAATCAATTAGATCATAGTTGATCTCTCCCCAGTCTCAAATCCACCTCCCCATCTGTTCCCCATGTCTCTTTAACCATTTTTTTATTAAAAATTTATCTATCTTTTTCTTGGGGCTTTTTAATGACTCAGACTCCATGTATAGACAGATAATTAAATGTGGCAGGGCAGTTTGAGAAAGCATAAGGATATCTGGGCTTTATAAATAGATGCATACAATACAAAAGCTAGGAGGTTATGGTGAGCCTTTACAAAGCATTGACTCAGCTTCAGCTAGAGAATTATGCCTCATTCTGTGCCCCGGACTATAGAAAGGTTTAAAGGCATGGGAGGAGGAGCAAAGAAAAGATTCACAAACACATTGCCGGGGATGAGGAACTTCAGCTACATGGATGGATTTGTGAAGCTGAGGCTGTCTCCCTTGATGGTTGAGAGGAGGTTTAATCGAAGTGTTCAAAGTCATGAGGGACCTGGAAAAAATAAAACTGTGAGGATACACTGGCTTAATGGTATTGTCATTAGATCAATGATTGGACACCCAGCCTAATGCTCCAGCAATTTAAGTTGACAGTAGCTGGTGAAATTTAAATCCAATGGATCAAGGGATTGCACAGTCGCACAGTGGTTAGCACTGCTGCCTCACAGCACCAGGGAATTGGGTTCAATTCCCAGCTTGGGCCACTGGCTGTGTTGAGTTTGCACATTCTCCCTATGTCTGCGTGGGTTTCCTCCGGGTACTGCAGTTTCCTCCCACAGTCTGAAAGACGTACTTAGTTAGGTGATTTAACCTGAACTGGCACTGGAGTGTGGTGACTAGGGGAATTTCACAGTAACTTCATTGCAGTGTTAATGTAAGCCTTATTTGTGACTAATAAATAAACTTTAATTGAAAGCTCTTAGCAACGGTGCCGTGAAACTAATCATCGATTGTTGTAAACCCATCCGGTTCACTAATGTTGATTAACAAAGGAAATCTGCTGTGCTAACCTGGTCTGGCCTACAAGTAACTCCAGACCCATAACTATGTGATTGACTTTTTATTGCTTTCTGAAATGGCCCAGTAAATTCTCAGTTCAAGAACAATTATCAATGGGCAACAAATGCTGGCGATGCCCAGCGATGCCCAGCAGGAATGAAGAGTAAGGTAGAAAGGGAGAAATGGTTCCAGAGGACACCATGCCAAAAGAACCAATAGCAACATGAGGAAATTAGTTTTTTACTTAATACAGTATTAGGATCTAGAATGCAATGCCAGAGAGCTTGTTGGAGGCAAATTCAATTGTAACTTCCCAAAAGGGTCACACGTCTACAGGGAAAAGATGGGAGAGTGGGACCAGTGAATTGCTCTGGCAAGGGAACAGCACGGACACGATGGCCAAATGGCCACCTTCTGTGTTGTAATTACTGAGCAGGCGATGGCCTAGTGGTATTATCACTCGACAATTGATCCAGGAACTCAGCTCATGTTCTGGGGACTTGAGTTCAAATCCTGTCATGGTGGATGGCACGTGAATTCAATAAAAAATATCTGGAATTAAGAGTCTACTGATGATCATGAAACCATTGTCGATTGTTACAAAAACCCATGTGGTTCACCAATGGCCTTTCCAGAGAAGGAAATCTGTCATCTTTACCAGGTCTGGCCTATATGTTACTCCAGCGCCACAGCAATGTCTCTCAGCTGTGCTCTGAAATAGCCTAGCAAGCCACTCAGTTGTATCAATCAAGGGCAAATGGTGGCCAACCAGTCACACTCATGTCCCACAAAATGAATTTTGGATACAGCTCCTCCAGCCAGCAGAATTTTCCACTTCCACCAAAGTCAGTGGATGCTTGAATGTCTCAGTGCATTTTCCAGCCCTGTCCCTGCCACAATGGGACTCTAAAATTCCATCTATCATCCTATAAGTTTTTATGCTTCCAACTTGAACAGCAAGAGACAGTTCACAATCATGAATAACATGGAAGAAATCAAGAGATTATTGAGCCTGAAAAGAAACACTATGCCAACATTATTGTTGGCAAAGGTAGAAAGAGTGAAGTGGTTTCAGAGGACATCACACCAAGAAAACCAACAGTAACATGAAGAATAAGACAATAAAAAGTCAATCACATTGCCATGGGTCTGGAATTACATGTAGACCAGCTAAAAGAAACATTATGCTGACATTATAGTTAAGAAAGTGCACCAACACGTCTACCTTTTCAGAAGACGAAGGAAATTTGGCATGTCAGCTAAAACTCTCACCAACTTTTAAAGATGCATCATAGAAAGCATTCTTTCTGGTCGTATCATAGCTTGGTATGTCTCCTGCTCTGCCGAAGACCACAAGGAACTACAAAAGTTCATGAGTGTAGCCCAATCCATGATACAAACCAACCTCCCATTCGTTGACTCTATCTACACTTCCTGCTGCTTCAGAGAATCAGCCAGCATAATTACAGACCCCAGACACCCCGGACATTCTCTCTTCCACCTTTTTCTGTCGGGAAAAAGATACAAAAATCTGGGGTCACATACCAACTGACTCAAGAACAGCTTCTTTCCTGCTGCTGTCAGACTTTTGAATGAACTTACCTTGCATTAAGTTGATCTTTCTCTACACCCTAGCTATGACTGTAACACTACATTTTGTACTCTTTTATTTCCTTCTCTATGAATGGTATGCTTTGTCTGTATAACACACAAGAAACAATACTTTTTACTGTAAATACATGTGACAATAATAAATCAAATCTAAATCAGTGGCCATTTCAAGCAGTATATGTCTTCAAAATTCTCAGAGAGGTTTCCATCTTTCATTTAATGAAAAAACATGTTGCATTGATTCATGCTCTGCAATGGTAATTTCAACAGTTTCTTACTGGGGCCAAGAAACATTACACTGCAACTTCATGCACAAGAAAATGACTGCAGAGAAAAGCAGAGAGGCAGCCAACAGTGTTACAGACATTCTGAGATCCAACACCACTGTTTCAAACATTGAGAAATATCTCAGGAAATGTCCACAATGAAACCACAGCACCCAGAGTTGAGGAAAGTCATTGCAGAGTAGGAAGAAAGTGACCATTGCGGTTTTCATTTTCTAACAAGATAACTTTCGCTGGATGGAATTAAATGCCTTTCCCCTGAGGCAGGTTTGGCAAGGAGAGTAATGCGGATGACATTGCTCCTTCCCACCTCTACCCTCGTCCATTGTGAGAAGGCTCAAGTGAGCAGCACAGTGGTGAGAACTGCTGCCTCACAGCACCAGGGACCTGGGGTTCGATTGGGTCACTGTCTATGTGGAGTTTGCACATTCTCCCCATGTCTGCATGGGTTTCCTCTGGGTGCTCCGGTTCCTTCCCACTGTTTGAAAGATGTGCTGATTAGGTACATTGACCCGAACAAGCAGTGGAAGGTGGCGACTAGGAGAATTTCACAGTAGCTTCATTGCAATGTTAATGTAAGCCTTATTCTGACTAGAATTTCATAGAATCGCTACAGTGCAGAAGGAGGGCATTCGGCCCATCAAGTCTGCATCGACCACAATCCTACCCAAGCCCTATTCTCACCTATTTACTCTGCTAATCCCCTGACACTAAGGTCAATTTATCATGATCAATTAACCTAACTGCACATTTTTGGCATGTGAGAGGAAACAGGAGCACCTGGAGGAAATCCACGCAGACACGGGGAGAACATGCAAAAACTCCACACAGACAGTGGCCCGAGACCAGAAATGAATCTGGGTCCCTGATACTGTGAAGCAGCAGTGCTAACCACCATGCTACCGTGCCACCCGTACTAATAAATAAACTTTACAGACCCGAATTCAACAAAATAGCAACAAAACACTTTTCAAAAAAGGAGTGATGTAAAGCAGATTTACATATATAGCTCTAACTCAAAACCAATGCCAAGCAAATGTATTGACATATAATCCACAAGTTATTTACACATGAATTGAATTGTTTGGACACTCCCTTGTTTGTCTCCAAGACCATGTTTGCACATAGATACTCTCCTTGAACAGATCAGTGCTGCCAAACATAGAAAGAAACATAGACACTATATAGAGCAGTCTTTCTGAATGTATCACAGTTTGGTATGGCTCCTGCTCTGCTCAAGGCTGCAAGAAACTACAAAGGGTTGTGAACAAAGCCCATTCAATCATCTTTACCAGTCTCTCATCCATTGATTCCGATTACACTTCCTACTGCCTCTGCAAAGCAGCCAGCATAATCAAAGACCCCACGCACTCGGGAAATATTCTCTCCCACATCCTTCCATCAGGAAAAGGACACTAAATTCTGAGATCACATACAAACCAACTCAGGAGCAGTTACATCCTGCTGCCATCAGACTTTTGAATGGACCTATTATATATTAAGCTGAACTTTCTCTACAACCGAGCCGTGACTGCAACACCACATTCTGCACCTTCTCCTTTCCTTCTCCCCCACATACTCTATGACAGTTTTAAGACTGTAAGATATAAGATCAGAATTAGGCCATTCAGTCCATCCGTCTGCCCTGCCATTCAATTATGACTGATATTGTTCTCAACCCCATTCTCCTGCCTTCTTCCCGTAACTCTAGATCTCCTCATTGATCAAGAACCTATCTATCTCTGTCTTAAAGACACTCAATGACTTGACCTCCAGAGCCCTCAGTCGCAATGAGTTCCACAGATTCACCACCCTCTGGCTGAAGAAATTCCTCTTTGTCAATTTTAAAGGAGCTTCACTCTGGGGTTGTGTATTCCAGTTCTAGTCTCTCTCACTAGTTGTTAAGAAGGTGTACGATGTGTTAGCATTTATTGGTAGAGGGATTGAATTTTGGAGCCGAGACGTCATGTTGCAACTGTACAAAACTCTGGGCAGCCGCACTTGGAGTATTGTGTATAGTTTTGGTCCCCACATTATAAGAAAGATGTGGAGGCATTGGAAAGGGTGCAGAGGAGGTTTACCAGGATGTTGCCTGGTATGATGGGTAGGTCTTATGAGGGAAAACTAAAGGACTTGAGGTTATTTTCATTAGAGAGAAGGCTAAGAGGTGACTTATTTGAGACATATAAAATGATCAGAGGGTTAGATAGGGTGGATAGTGAGAGTCTTTTTCCTCGGATGGAGATGGCTAACATGAGGGGACATAGCTTTAAATTAAGGGGTGGTAGTTATAGGAAGGATGTTAGAGGTGGGTTCTTTACTTAGAAGGTAGTAAAGGCGTGGAATGCCCTGCCTGCAGCAGTTGTGGACTCGCCAAGTTTAAGGGCGTCCAAATGGTTAGTGGATAGGCATATGGATAGCATTGGAATAGTTTAAGTTAGAGAGTCATAAAATTGGTTCCATTGGTCGGCGCAACATCGAGGGCCAAAGGGCCTATACTGCACTGTAACGTTCTATGTTCTACTAGTGGAAACATCCTCTCCTTTTGCCTGAATAGTGCAAGAAATAATACTTTTCACTGTATCCCAATATATGTGACAATAATAAATTAAATCAAATCGAGTCAAATCAAAACTTCCATTTCTACACAGTCACAGCACTTCACTAACTGGTGAAGCACCTTGAAGTGATTTGAAGTGGCAGGGTACACTATAAGTAGCAGCAGTTTTTCCATGGTATAGATCAGAGTGGGTCAGATGTCATGTTGTCATAAGAGATTGCTGCAAAGGATATTTTGGTCACGCTTTGAGTATTTAGGTGCATCAACTTTGACTGGAAAATTATCTCAGATCAAGTTCAGAAAGTCATGTTTTGATGCTGGTAAACATAAAAAGAATTAGCAATCTTCTGACATAAACAACCTCCTGAACATAATTAGATCCATTGCCTTTGCAGTCAAATTTAACTGAAAAATTGAAGTGGCAACTCAACCTACGTTCTCGAAAGCTTTTGATTGAATAAAAGCGAACTATTGTGCACGTCGGAATCTGAAACAAAATCAGTATTTGAGGATGGCACAGAGGGTGGCACAGTGGTTAGCACTGCAGCCTCACAGTGCTGGGGACCCAGGTTCAACTCCAGCCCCTTTGGGTCACTGTCTGTGCGGAGTTTGCACTTTCTCCCTGTGTCTGTGTGGGTTTCCTCCCACTCTCAAAGGTTGTGCAAGTTAAGTTGATTGGTCCTTATGTCAGGGGGGATTAGTGGGTAAAATACCTGAGGCTACGGGGATAGGATTTGTTTTTGGTGCAGGCTCATTGGGCTGAATAGTTTCCTCCTGCACTGTAGGGATTCTATCAATGCTAGAAAAACTGGGCAGGTCTGGCAGCATCCATGGAGTTAATGATTCAAACATGTATGATTCAAATCTAAGAGAGGGAAAAATGTGTTTTATAGATTTTATGTACTGTATAAAATGTGTGCGAAATATATTATTTTCGTGCATGCAAGTTTTCATGCTTTTTGCACACAATTTGCATTCACATTTTCTGACCATTTTCCTCACATTTTTGACATTATTGAAGCCTCAGAGGGAGGTGCCTATTCATGGAGTAAGTGCAGAGGGTGGTAGGGTGATACATAGGTAGGGTGGTGAATGGATAACGTGACAGGTAGGAACATTGGTAGGTGGGCAGGGTGAGTGAGGTAGTTAGGTGGATTGGGAGTGCAGTTGGTGGGTAGCTGGATCAGGAGTGTAGATGAATAAAGAGCAAGGAACAAAGAATAAAGAAAATTACAGCACAGGAACAGGCCCTTTGGCCCTCTAAGCCTGCACTGACCGTGATGCCCAACTGAACTAAAGCTCCATATCCCTCTATTCCCATCCTATCCTCGAAGAACATTTAAGCCACAGGTGAGGAGGAATTTCTCCTTTCAGAGGGTAGCGGATCTGTAGAATTCTCGACTGCTGAAGGCCCTGGAGGGTGATTGTTAAGTATGTCCAATGCTGAGATAAACAGATTTTTCATCACAGAATCCTTATAGTGCAAAGGGCAGCCATTTGGCCCATTGAGTCTGTACTGACAACAAATTCACCCAGGCCGTATCCCTTAACCCCAAGTATTTACCCTCCTTAGTATTTCGCTTGACACTAAGGGGTCATTAACCACAGCCAATCAGCCTAACCTGCACATCATTGGTGTCTGCATCCAGTCTGCAGGTGCAGCAGGCAGTCAAGAAGGTGAAAGAAATGTTGGCCTTTATAGCGAGGGGGATAGAATATAAAAGCAGGGAGGTCTTGCTGCAACTGTACAGGGCGCTGGTGAGGCCGCAACTGGAGTGCCGTTTTGGTCGCCGCATTTGTGGAAGGATATATTGGCCTTGGAGGGAGTGCAGAGAAGGTTCACTAGGCTGACACCAGAGAGGAGGGGGTTAGCCTATAAGGAGAAATTGAATAAACTGGGTCTGTACTCATTGGAGTTTAGAAGGCTGAGGGGGGATCTTATAGAGACATATAAGATAATGAAGGGGATAGATAGGGTAGAGGTAGTGAGATTCTTCCTGCTTAGGATAGCAGAACTAGAGGGCAGAGGCTCAAAATAAGAGGGGAGGGGGGCAGTTTAGATCGGAGTTGAGGAAGAACTTCTTCACTCAAAGAGTGGTGAGTCTCTGGAATTCTCTGTCCATTGAAGTGGTGAAGACTACCTCGCTGAATGTATTTAAGTCACGGGTCGGTAGGTTTCTGATAGACAAGGGAATTAAGCGTTATGGGGAGAAAGCGGGAAAGTGGAACTGATCCATTTCAGATCAGCCATGATTTTATTGAATGGCGGGGCAGGCTCAAAGAGCTAGATGGCCTACTCCTGCTCCTATTTCTTATGTTCTTATGTCTAGCAGGATATTGAAGCATTGGGATGAAACACGTGCAAACTCAGGGAGAACATGCAAATTCCACATAGGCAGTGATCCACACCTGGAATCGAACCAGGATCCTTGGCACTGTGAAGCAGCAGTGCTAACCACTGTGCCACCGTGCCATCCCTAATCAGCAAGGAGATCAAGGGTTCTGGGGATAAGGCGGGAAAGTGGAGTTGAAGATTATCATATCAGATCTGTCATGAACTCATTGAATGGCAGAGCAGACTAAATGGGCCGAATGGTCTACTTCCGCTCTTCCATATTCTGGAAATGCCTGAGAGCAAGTTGGAACACCAGTTTAGGCCTCACCCAATTTATATATGCACTGACTTCAAGCTCTATCCCAATGTTATTGTGAACGGATTTTGTTGCTATGGTTTGAAATGAAGATCTGAAAGATGGTTCAGTTCAGTTCAGTCGAGTCAATTCATGAAATCACAACACACTATCTAACATTAGTTGCATTATGTGGCATTAATTACAGCACTTAATGAGATAGAGAAAAATAATTACACTGTTTAGTCAATGAGGAGAAGGTAGTAATTACAAACTTTACTGGAGTAGCAGAAAAGAGAATAAATTAACTAATCATGAGTTGGGTAACAATAGTTATTTAAATGTATGCTGCAGGCAATGCATTTTTAATTATAGTTAATTTGTCAGAATGCCAAGGTTCAGTATTTCTGTCAACAGCACTGATGATTAATGTGATGTACAATTCTAACTGTTTTATCATTTTAATCTTTTGTAATACTATGCTGTGATAAAGGGAAAACTAATAAGTACTGATTTTCCTAGACATGCACAGAGGTCTAAACTCATGTATATTGAGGTGGGTTGACTTTCTTCGCCCGAGTTGACACTGAAAAAAAATTAAGAAAATTCTGCTCTGTGGTAAAGCACTTCAGTTTATTCTTGGATGTGAAAGGTGCTACATCAAAGGTGCTACAATACCGTTTTGTTCTTCTTGGGAATGGATCTACAGACTGAAGCTTTCCTTTGTCTGCCATTAAGGGTGAATTTGTCATTTAATGAAAAGTCAGATGAATATCTGTCTTTCTAATTAGTGAGCTTTCAGCAAAAAATGCTGTCTCAGAAAGTATACTTTTCAAAACTACCATATCCACTATTTCACTGGCTGTTCAGAGGGATAGCACAAGTATTTTCTCTTTCTTTAATTAAAAGAAGAATTTCAGACCATTTAACTCCTTTAGAATCCCTAAACACACACACACATACATACAGGTGTGCACACACGCGCACACACACACACACAAATACACGTGCAAGCACATGTGCATACACACACATATGTATGTGTGCACAGTCACATGCACATATGCACAGACACATACATATATATGCACACACGTGCACACACATATATGTGCACACAGACACACATACACATGCATGTGTACATAGTCATATAAGTACACATGCCCACATGTGTGTGCACGCACACATGCAAGCACACACGCAAAGGTTAATCTGTTTTACTATTTTACCTTATAGTCTGAAGCTCTGACACTACTCAGCATGAACATTTTATTTGAAGTTCATGAAATTTGAAGGTCACAGGCTAAAATAACAACAAGCAAATGTTTGGAGAGTCGATTCACTTCTTCACATCGATTCGTTAGGCTCATAATAGATTTAAAAGATTACGAATGATTGCAAATGTTATATCCATTTCAAAGAAATGAAGGAAAGAGATAAAACCCAATTGAGAAATTTGGCCACAATTAAATGATACTTGGAAAATAATCAGATAATAAATTAAATTTAGAACTGATTTGTCGAATGCAAATTGTGCGTGTCTGTTTTGAGTAATTTGATGAGGATATTGCAATTGACATTGTGTATCTGGGCTTTCGGTAGGTTTTTGAAGAAGTGCAGCAATAATAGGGATTTTGGGATTAAAGGAACAGTGGCAGCTTGCATATAAAAATAGTGAAGGGACAGAAAGCAGAGAGTACTGACAAATGGTTATTTTTCAGACTGGAGTAGTGTACAGTTGTAGTCCCCAGGGTCGGTGTGGGGAATCCTGCTCTTTCATTACATATGTTAAGGTTAATTTATTTATTAGTGTCACAAGGAGTCTTACTGCAATGAAGTTACTGTGAAAATCCTCTGGTTGCTATACTCTGATGCCTGTTCGAGTACACTGAAGGAGAATTTAGCATGGCCAATGCACCTAACCAGTATGTCTTTTGGACTATGGAAGGAAATTGGAGGAAACTCACGGTGACATGAGGAAAAGATGCAGACTCCGCACAGATAGTGACCCATGTTGGGAATTGAACCGAGGTTTCTGGCTCTGTGAGGCAGCAGCATTAATCAGTGTGCCAGCGTGTCAGCCACAACCTAAATGACCTGAAGGTGGATATACATGCCATAATTTCAAAGCTTTCAGGTGATACAAATCACAGAAATCTAGAAACAGTGAGGAGGGCTTTCAAGTATAAGATGTATACAAGTATAAGAAGTATTAGACATATAAGATGATTAGAGGTTTAGATAGGGTGGACAGTGATAGCCTTTTTCCTAGGATGGAGAAAGCTAGCACGAGGGGACATAGCTTTAAATTAAGGGGTGGTAGTTATAGGACGGATGTCAGAGGTAGGTTCTTTACCCAGAGGGTGGTAAGGGTATGGAATGCCCTGCCTGCTGCAGTTGTAGATGCGCCAAGTTTGGTGGCGTTTAAGAGGTTAGTAGATAAGTCTATGGATGAAAAGGGAATGGTTTAGGTTAGAGGGTCATTGCTTTTTGTTAATTGGTTGGCGCAACATCGAAGGCCGAAGGGCCTGTTCTGCGCTGTAATGTTCTATGTTCTAAGTGTAAGTTGAATGAAATCCAGGACCGGCATGTCCCTGTAAGGTTGATGGATAGTTATGGCAAGTTTTGGGAAACTAGGATATCGACAGGCATAGTGAGCCTAGTCAAAAAATTTGTGAAGTCTAGAAAGCTGGGAACATACGAAGCAAGTGTGGAATGCGGAAAGTAGAAAGAAACTTAAGCAAAGAGTCAGGAGAGCTAAAAGCGGTCACAAAAAGTCATTAGCCATTAGGATTAAAGAAAATACCAAGGCTTTTTATACATATATAAAGAGAAAGAAAATAGCCAGGGAGAGGGTTGGCCCACTCAAGGAAAGGTGAGGGAATCTATACATGGAACCAGAGGAAATGGGTGAAGTATTAAATGAGTACACCAGTGTTCACCAGGAGAAGGACTTGATGGTTGATGAATCTGGGAAAGAGTGTGTAGATAGTTTGGATCATGTTAAGATCAAAAAGGAGGAGGAATTGGGAGTCTTGAAAATCATGAAGGTAGACAAGTCCCAAGGGTCTGATGGAATATACTCCAGAATACTAACAGAGGCAAGGGTGGAAATTGCTGGGACATTGTCAGAAATCTTGCATCTTCACAGGCTACAGTGAGGTCCCAGAGGATTGGAGGATAGCTAATGTTGTTCTTTTGTTTTAGAAGGCAGCAAGGATAATCCAGTCAATTACAGGCCAGGAAGTCTTAAATCAGTGGTAGGGAAATTATTAGAGAGGATTCTTCGAGACAGGATTTACTCCCACTTGGAAATATGTGGATGTATTAGCGGCAGTCAATATGGTTTTATGAAGGGGAGGTTATATCTCACTAACTTGATCGAGTTCTTCAAGGAAGTGTTGAAGATGATTGTTTCAAAAGGATACAGAAGAGATTTACTCAAATAGAGCCAGGGATGAGGATAGTAGAGAGAATGGAGAAGCTGAAGTTCATTCTGGTTAATTTAAGAGGAGATTTGATAGAGGTGTTCAAAACCACCTTGATTGAGTTAAAAAACGGAAAACTGTTTCCGGTGACGGGAGGTGATGAAGGTGATTGGCAAAATAACCAGGAACAACCGGAGTGAATTGCTGTGAACTAAGGGCTGATGTAGGACCATTAATGGGCTTTGAAAGGCAATTCTGATAAAAAAGACCACTAACTCAACTATTAATTTGTTCATTCCATTCACTCCATTCAGTGCTTCCAGTGTATCAGTTTCACACATCTTGTTTCTTTTTCTATTCATATTAATACAGAAACCAGAAGCAGGAATAGGCCATTCAGCCCTTCAGGCCTGCTCCACCATTCATTATGACCATGGCTGATCATCAAATTTAATATCCTGGCCACCTCCCCTGTACCCCTTCACCTCTCCTCCCCCCCAGGTTCTCTTGATCCCTTTAGGCTTTAGAGCTATACTTAATTTACTCTTGAAATTAGACAACATTTTGGCCTCAACTACTTTCTGTGGTAGTGAATTCCACAGGTTCACCACTCTCTGGGTGAAGAAATTTCGCCTCACCCTGTGTTCTAAAATGTTTATCTTTTATCCTCAAACTATGACCCCCTAGTTCTGGACTCTCCCACCATTGGGAACATTTTTTTCTGAATCTACCTTTTCTAACCCTGTTAGGATTTTATAAGTTTCTATGAGATCCTCTCTCATTTTTCTAAAATCCAGTGAATATAATCCTAATCAACTTAAACTTCAAATTTATTTTTATGAAGAAGAATACATATTTGGGAGTTACTGCATAAGTCTGACCTCTCATTTCTGGCATTATTTGTCAATCATAACTATAATATCCTTCCTCTAAAGAAATCTCTATGTCCCTGCGCAACTGCTTCAAGTCACTATTTCCCAATGACAATGATTGCAGAGTCACGATTGTCATTGTGTAAGTAATACCACAATTTCTTCTAAATATTTCATTTCACTGCCCATCCACAAACAAAACATCCAGCTGCTTTAACACTGCAGTGAAGGGTTTCTCAGGAATTCCAAACAGTTACTGGCTGAAAAGCAATATAATAGTTTCACTGGCAGTTGAACTCAGTGGTGAGGATGTAATGCATTGTTGGGTGCACCATCAGTGGCTCTTATGGGCAATAAAATTGAGAGCATTGATTTAGAATAATGAGAAATACCCCCCATAATACAGCATTCTGGCATGGATTTTTCTTCATACAAATGTAAAATGGGGAGATGATCAATCTTTCACATTTTCATTTCCATTGAAGACCTGCACAGAATTGATATTTTCATAGAATCCCTACAGGGCAGAAGGAGACCATTCGGCCAATCGACTCTGTACCAACAACAATCCCACCCAGGCCCCATCCTTATAACCCCACGTTTGTACCCTGCTAATCCCCCGACACTAAGGGACAATTTAGCATGGCTCATCAACGTAACCCCAACATCTTTGGCATGTGGGAGGAAATCTGAGCACCCGGAAGAAACTCAGTCAGACATGGGGAGGACATGCAAATTCCACATTAGTAGTGACCCCGTGGCTGGGATCGAACTCACGTCCCTGGCGCTGTGAGATAGCAGTGCTAAACATTGTGCCACTCTGCTGCCCAGACTAGTCTTCATATATCCTTCTTCATATAATTATACATTGACTTGTTTTCTTTCTGCAGCAGCGCCGTTAAATTTGGGTTTTCATGGACTCACTTCAATGGCCCTGACTACTGTCTGCATATGATGGCCACCAGCATTCAATAGCGCAACATTCTGCCAATGTGAATGAAGCTGACAACCAGTCAAAGAGATAAGGCCATGTTCAAATTTCTAACAATTCGCATTTTGAGAACAGTTAAAACATGATATCAGAGCTCTGCATTCGGGTGAATTCCAATTGGGATTTTGATTCTGATTTGACGGCGTTCCTGTTTTTTAATTCTTGAA
This sequence comes from Sphyrna mokarran, assembly GCA_024679065.1. NCBI lineage: Eukaryota > Metazoa > Chordata > Chondrichthyes > Carcharhiniformes > Carcharhinidae > Sphyrna > Sphyrna mokarran. The sequence goes on along the minus strand of JAGIQG010000007.1, from coordinate 22,069,626 downwards.
AGCATGTTTCGGCCCATCCCTTTTCCAGTCTGGCACATTACGGATGCTTCGGGGCATGTTGCAATACATTTTCCTTGATTTTGTACTGTGTTCATGATTCTTACTTCATGTATTCCTTCCGATAGTGATTCATAAGGAGATTATTTTCATTGCATTTTTCAGTTTATATTCTGACATACATTTGGTGAAGACACATACACTTTCCCTCAGTGGTGCTGTGCCGGACAAGTAATTGGTACATTTGTTTTCTTGGCTTTGCTGTGTGTATTTTGGCAGTGACGCAGGTTTAAGGGTTGAAGCAATCCATTAGTCTTGTTCCCTGAGGTTTAGTTAGGTCGATGGGAACAACTGGCCCTGCCCACACTAACTAAAGTTCATGTTTGCTTGGGTCACCATTCTTGCTTGACTTCAAGCAGGTCACATTTGTTGGTTCATTTCCCATCCTGTGTTGACCTGGCTTGCCCTTTCGTTGAGGTGGCTTTGGTTCTGGGACGATAGGGTCATTGAACTTTCAAATGTTTTTAACATTCTTTGCATTTTGTTCAAAATTAGTTTGGTGCATTCTACGTAACTGATTCCATGTTGGTCAGGGGAAAACAAGTGAAGCTATCCATCCAATTCACTAGCAATCGAGTGGACGTTGAAGAAAAACAGAATGTACTGAAAATATTCAGCAGGTCTGACAGCATCTGCGGAGAGAAACAGAGTTGTGGCCTCCCGTCATAGGACAACCCTCTCATCCTCCGGGTGCTCCAGTTTCCTCCCACACTCCAAAGATGTGCATGGTAGACTGACTGGCCATACTAAATTGCCTCTTAGTGTCAGGGAGACTAGCAGGGTATTTTGTAGCATTGTGGGATCAGGTTGGGGTGGGATTGTGGTCGGTGCAAATTTGAAGGGCCAAATGGCCTCCTTCTGCACTGTAGGCACTCTATGATTTATCTGTGAATTACCCCGTTCTTGTCAAAAATGGTTTTATTAAGGTTCAGCCTGCTCTAAGCGATGGTGATTACATTCTGTCTCACTGGTGCAGTGCTGCAAAGTATTTTGAGACATCAATTTCAAAAAAAAGATCTATCACTATGCATCCCTGATGTGGAGATACCAGTGTTGGAATGGGGTGGGCACAGTAAGAAGTTTCACAACACCAGATTAAAGTCTAACAAGTTCATTTGATAGCATAAACAATAAGCTTTTGGAGCACTACTCCTTCACCAGGTGAGTAGCAGTTGTGATCACAAACAGGACATATATGGACACAAACCCAATTAACAAAATAATGGTTGGAATGCAAGTCTTTACAAGTAATCAAATCTTAAAGATACAGACAATGTGAGTGGAGAGAGGGTTAAGCACAGGTTAAAGAGATGTATATTGACTCCAGCCAGGACAGTTAATGAGATTTTGCAAGCCCAGGCAAGTCGTGGGGGTTACAGAAAGTGTGACATGAATCCAAGATCCCGGTTGAGGCCATCTTCATGTGTGTGGAACTTGGCTATCACTTTCCGCTCAGCAATTCTGTGATGTCGTGTGTCCTGAAGACCACCTTGGAGAACGCTTACCGGAAGATCAGAGGCTGAATGCCCAGGACTGCTGAAGTGTTCCCCAACAGGAAGAGAACACTTCTGCTGATGATTATTGAGCGGTGTTCATTCATCCGATGTTGTAGCATCTGCATCATCTCCCCAATGTACCATGTCACGGGACATCCCTTCCTGCAACACATCAAGTAGACAATGTTGGCTGAGTTGCAAGAATATGTATCTTCTACCTGGATTGGCCAAGTTAATTGCCCCTTAGTGTCAGGAGGACCAGCTAGGGTAAATGCATGAAGTTATGGGAATAGGGCCTGGGTGAGATTGCACTCAATGGGCCGAATGGCCTCCTTCTGTACTGTCAGATTCTATGATTGTATGACTCATCTTAGCCAAAGTCTATCCCCATAACTTAGTGTATTTACCCCATTAATCTCCCTAATGTACACATCCAATTTACCATTGCCAACCAACCGAACCCGCACATCTTGGGAGGAAACCAGAGCACCTGGAAGAAACCCATGCAGACACAGGAAGAATGTTCAAACACCCAAAGCTAGAATTGAACCCAGGTCCCTGGCGGTTTGAGGCAGCAGTGCTAACCACTGGGCCACCGTGCTACCCACAGAGTACAGTCAGAAAATTTGTAATTTATTTCAAATGGCTAGGGAATCTGTAATTGCTTTCTAAAGGGTGGTTGAAAAGCCCTTTGAAGAGTTTGTAAGAACACCAAAGAAATCAATTGCAATGTTTTGGATAATAAGAAAGGATTTTGGAGTAGTATTCAATTCTGTTCACCACACTACTGAAAGATGTGGAGGGTTTGTTCTCACTGAAATGGTAGAGGTTGGGGGGCGAACTGATAGAAATCTACAAGATTGTGAGGAGCATAGACAGAGTGAATATCCATAAGCTTTTTTCCAGGGTGGAAGAGTCAATTAGCAGGGGCACAGGTTTAAGGTGAGAAGGGCAAGGTTTAAAGGAGACATTTGAGGCAAGTTTTTTGCACAGAGGGTGGTGGGTGCCTGAAACGCATTGCTGGGGAAACAGGAACGGTAGTGACTTTTTAACGGGCGTTTTGACAAATGCATGAATAGCTTGGGAATAGAGGGGGATTTGGTACCTAGAAAGGTAGGGGGTTTTAGTTCAGTTGGGCAGACTGGTAGGTGCAGATTTGGAGGGCCTAAGGGGCTCTTGTTCCTATGCTGTAGTTGTGACCATTGACCTGAAAGCATGAACCAACAGGAAGGAAATTAAGATAAGGACACTGGGTGACTGACAGACACAAAGGAGAACTACAAGCCAGGGAGCTGGAGGGGGAAGATGGTCAAGCGTGCAGAGCAACAGCAGAGACAGAAAGTGGAACACTCATAATTCTTGTAAGAAGAAGAAGCAAATCACTCTCAGGAAGGGATGGGTGTTTTGGTTTGGCAGAAATCAAGTACTACAAAGTATTTGAAGTAAAATCAGACAATGAGACGGGAAAAAGGAGAAATCATTCTAAAATATCAAGGCCTCTCAAAGATTCTGTCGCAATTTTGGGTTTTTTTTGAAAAATTGAAATCTCCATTCAGTTCTGGGTGGTGTTGTGTCTGGCACAGGGTTGTGATATAAAAATGTGTTGGAGTAGGATAGGGGTTCAGATGTGGGTGGCAGTGGTTGGTGGAAGAGAGAGGGGATGCGAATAAATATGGAGACTTTCATTATAAAACATAAATCAACTCAGAATTAAGAGCTGGATTGTTTGGAGAAGATGTCATGAGCACTTATCCCAGACAAAGAGTGGTGGAAATCATCAAATTCCATGAAGGATAAGACCATTGAAAATTTCAAAACTGAAACTGACGGTAGATTTTTGTTCGGCAAGGATATTAAGGGTTAGAGAACCAATGCAGTCTGGAATTACCATACAGATCAGGCATGATTCGATTAAACAGTGGAACAGGCTTTCGGGGCTGACAGGCACTTGCAAATTCCTGCCTCCCACAATGCTACATGGTGCAAAGGCATGTATGATTCTTTTTAAAAGCTTTCAAAATCATTTGGTTATCAGTAGATTATTATGGAACTACCTGCTCCATCCTCAATATTGCTGTTCCTGATTTAGTAATCTTCACTGCCTCAGAACCCAACACAAAAATAGACAGGACAGTAAGTGGCAGTGAGGAAATAAGAACATTACAAATGGATATAGATAGAGTAGGAGACTGGGCCAAAATGTGACAGATGAAGTTTAACATGAATAAGTGTGAGGTTAGGCATTTTGGTCAGAAAATGGGAAGGTAACTTATTATCTAAATGGGAAGAAACTTTGGGGTGCTCCAGAGAAGACAGATCTGGGTGTCCTCATTCATGAGTCACAGAAAACTATAATGCAGGTACAGCAGATAATAAAGAAAGCAAGTAGAATGTTGCCGTATATAGCTCAAGGAATAGAACAAAAAGGTCAGGAATTATTGTTGTAAGATATTAGTGAGGCCATACCTGGAGTATTGTACACAGTTTTGGTCCCCCTTTTTGAGGAAAGATGTAGTGGTGTTGGAGGCAAATGAGAAAAGGTTCACTTGGTTGACTCCAGAGATGAGGGGTTTGTTGTATGAAGAGAGATTGAACACTTTAGCCTCTATTCTCTGGAATTTGAAAGAATGAGAGGAGATCAAATTGAGGCACATATGATAAAAGGTATGAATAAAGATGTGGAGTAGATGCTTCCTCTTGTAGGGAATTCGAGGACAAGAGATCATACTCTTAGTATAAAGGGTAGCAAATTTAAGACACAGTTGAGGAGAAACTACTTCTCGCAAAGAGTTGGGAATCTGTGGAAATCACTACCCCAAAGTGTGGTGGATGTTGGGACAGTGAGTAAATTTAAAGAGGAGTTAGACGGATTTTTAATTGGTAATTGGTAAAGGGTTATGGGGCGAAGGCAGGAAAATAGGGATGAGAAGCAGAGCAGCCACGAGCAAATGGTGGGATAGACTCGATGGGCCAAATGGCCTAACTCTGCTGTTATATCTTATGAACTTATTAAACAGAATGTCAGTTAGAGTTCTTAGCATCTGGATAGTCTTAGCGTGGACAGCATCCATATCACTAGAATATTGCAAATATTTCCAAAGCAACTTTAGCGTTTTGAATTACACTTTTGGACTGTTGTTCCTACACATCAGTTTGTTTAATTATGAAATGTAAATATGGCTTTGAGATACACACAAGAAGCAATAAATCAGATAAATAATGAACACCTTTCAGAAAAGAAAGATAAGAAAGGATTCATAAAACAGTTACCCTCATGGAGTTCTCTGTGATAGGACCACAGTTCCATCTGGCTGAACTGAGAGACTAATAATATTTAATTATGAAATATTTTGATTAATGTATTGGATTTGTTAACAGTACTGTAGTCCCAGGGACTAAAGAAGTGGCACAAGCTGTAACGTTTCAGGATGTATTATCTCTGTCAATGATTGTGCATTAACTACGCCACAGCTGTAGTATTTCTCCAGTTTTGTCTGCTTTGGCTACATTTCAAAGTCTACTGTACACAATGCACAGTCCCATGTGAATTCTGCAAATTAAACCTTGCAGGTCACGGCATGGCTGGATTTCTATGAATAGGTTCTTCATTCTTCCCTGTATAAGGGAGGATCATGGTACTATTCCAGATCCCACAATTAAACTGATATAGGTATCAAGGGAGTGTGTGCACTAGATAGATGTTAGTGGAGGAAAGGTCATGAAGCAAGGAGAAAGAAAAGTTTATCCTGTCACTCCTTTTCATAGAATCCCCTTCAGTGCATAAGGTGGTCATTCAGCTCATCGAGCCTGTACTGACAACAATCCCACCCAGGCCCTATCTCCATAACCATCTGTACTAATCCTGCTAGTCCCCCTGACACTAAGGGACAATTTAGCATGGCCAGTCAACCTAACCCGCACATCTTTGGACTGTGGGAGGAACAGTTTGTTCCTTCATTAAAGCTTTTGTTAAACTGAATTCAGCTCCCAAACTATCCTATCAGGATAGGGTTTGAATTCACATCCTGCAGAATGTTAGTCCAGGCCTCTGTATTACTAGCCCAGCAACAGAATCATTACACTATTAAGCCCATTGATTACAAGCTTTTTAAAATTCATTTATAAGAACTTAAGAACTAGGAGCAAGTGTAGGCCATCTGGCCCCTCAAGCCTGCTCCGCCGTTCAATAGATCATGGCTCATCTTTTTGTGGACTCGGCTCCACTTATCTTTCCACTCACCATAATCCTTAATTCCTTTATTGTTAAAAAAATTGTCTATCCTTGAATGAATCCTTGAATAATTGAAAAATTATGGGACATGAGTGTCTCTGGCTGGGCCAGCATTTATTGCCTGTCCCTAAATTCACTCCATTTCAGAAGGCATTTGACACATTCAAACACATTGCTGAGGATCTGGAGTCATATGTAGGCCAGAACAGGTAAGGTGGCAGATTTTCTTCCCTAAAGGACATGGGTTCTTATGACAATCAACAATGGTTTAATCATCATCCTTAGACTTTTAATTCCAAATTCTTTATTAAATGCAATTTTCACCATCTGCCATGGTGGGATTCAAACTCAGGTTCCCAGATATTGCCCTGCACCTCTGGAATACTAGTCCATGACAATAGCATCGTGGCTCCCCTAATGTTTTGGTGGGTCATTGAGTATTCAAATCAATGGTGGAATACTTCATTATTTGTAATTTTGAACACAAACCTTTTGTTTACATTGGTAAATTTGCTTAAAGCCTTTGAAGAAGTTATAAATATTGAATTATATACATTCGGTATGAATTCACCTATTCTTTTCAGACAAATGGCATCTTCTATTTCCACCCTGCAACATATACTAATTCCCTCTGGCATTTCCAATTGTATTTTTAGCTCCACATGCCTGTTTTTCAAAGTTTCAAAAGTTTATTAGTGTCACAAGTAGGCTTACGTTAACACTGCAATGAAGTTACTGTGAAAATCCCATAGAAGCTACACTCTGGCACCTGTTCAGGTGCACTGAGAGAGAATTTAGCATGAAAAATGTATCTAACCAGCATGTCTTCTAGACTGTGGGAGGAAACCAGAGAACTCGGAGGAAACCCATCTATGCTGACCATGGTGTCCTTCTAGTGAGCCCCAATTGCCCGTGTTTAGCCATATCCCTCTAATCCTTTCCCATCTATGTATTTATCTAAATGCTTTTTAAATGTTGCTATTGAACATGCCTCAAGCACTTCCTCTGGCAGTGCATTCCACATATGCATCACCCTCTGTGTGAAGATGTTGCTCCTCAGGTCCATTTTAGTTCTTTCCCTTCCTCCTTAAACCTATGCCCACTAGTTTTCAATTCCCCTTGCCTGGGAAAAAGATTTACGTGGGTTCACCCTATCTCTGCTTCTGATGATTTTATGCACCTCAATAAGGTCACACCCTAATCTTTTACATTCTGACGAATAAAGTCTTAGTCTGGTCAACTACTCCATACAACTCAGGACCTCCCTCACCCTAAACTCAGTAATAGAATGGCCGGAATTCTAAAGCCGTTCATATACTCCCCTACCTCCATCCCCACCCCCTCCAGCGAGAACGCAAAATTTGGCACTCAGCCAAATCTCCATTCACTGCAATAGGATTAGAAAATCTCAGCTAGGGGCGAGCTCAAAAAATCCAGCCCATAACAGACATTTCAGAAGGAGGCCATTTAGCTCATCATACTTCTGCACGCTTATTGAAAGCATTATTGAATTTGCCATGCAACCTCCTCTTATCCCATAACCTTACAAACATTTACTCTTCCAGTGTGTGACCATTTACCCATTGAGGTTTACACTGGATCTTCCAACCACCCCTTCAGGCTGTGCATGCCAGGTCACAAGTCACTCTGTGAATAAAAAATAAAACTTCTTCATCTCTCATCTGTCAGAAATGCTCTATGAGTTATTTTATTAGTGCAGTGGCCCCATAAAGGAATGTAAATGCAGTTTTTATTTCTCACAAGGACATGAATGGCCTGTTAAAATTTTGCTAGCAGTGAGAGGAATATTGCTCGGCACACCGGGAGACCTTAGTTCTTCTTTGAACAACGCCACAGGGTTTTTAACTTTGAATCAGAAAAACAGACCTCGATTTTATATCTCAGCTGAGAGACAAGACCTCCAGTTGTGCAGGACTCCCTTTGTACTCCATTGGAACGGCAGTCCAGATTAATGATTCTGCGTTTAAATCACAGAAGGGTAGGAGTTCAACAACATTCTGACTTCGAGGCAAAAATCCCACCAACTTAGCTGGAGGAGCAGAAAAACCAAGCGGGAGAATTTTAATGTGTCCCTTTGAGAAAGAAAACAAACAGCAGAGTGAAAGGTAAACTTGAGTGCAGCTGGGAAAGATTAAAGAGAGGGAAACAAAATAACGGAACTTAAGCTAAAAAGGAAACACAAGAGGATTTTAAAAAAATTTTAGTGAGCAGCCAATTCAGTCAAGAGTCCAAGGCAAAGGAAAGAAATTTGATGATATTAATTCCAAGCTCAGTCACCTCTCAGAGCTATAAGTCACAATATCAAACAGAGGTGAACACAGCACTGAAGATTTGTACCTGACCTGAGTTTCTCTCTCAAGTCTATCACGTTATTTCTTAGAATTCTGTTGGCACAATAAAGATCCACTTGCCTGTGTGTGTTCCTGTTCACGTTTGGTATTTATTTTCTCTTCCATTCCCTATTTTCTTTATCTGCCGGCTTTGTTCTGTTCTGGTCGCTGTATCTTCACGCTATGCTCTACTTTGCTGTGTTTATTTTCATTCATCTGTCTTTAAGCTTTGAGGTTGGTATTGGCATTAAGACATCTTCCTACACAATCAAAATTTTGTGATTCAGGTTCTCCACATTTGAAACGTCACTCCTCCCTTGATCAATTCATATAACCACCTGGCTCATTCAGATATGGACCAACAGGTCATGTAGCTACATTGCTGCTAAGCGGACCAGTCTTTAAAGACACAACAAACACAAACATAGTTAAAAGGAGAACTGAAACACAAACAGAATTCTGGCCACAATATAAAAGCAAAATACTGCAGATGCTGGAATCTGAAACAAAAGCAGAAAATGCTGGAAAATCTCAGCAGGTTTGGCAGCATCTGTGAGGAGAGAATAGAGCCAACATTTTGAATTTGCATGACCTTTCTTCAGAGCTCACAGCAAAGAAGATCAGAAGAGATTTGTAATATGAGGGTGCATCGGGGGAATGTAAAAGAGGATACAGCAAGCTGGGAGGATGCTAAAAATGTCCATTAAATAATCAGAATGTGTGAATGGCAGAACAGAGGAACAGATGATTAGGGGAACTGGCTGGGCATTATGGCAGTTGCCCTGAGGATGGGGGGGGAGGGGAGGGAGGGAAGGAAGGGGCAAGAAGGAGAGCTGGAATGGAGAAGTGGAAAAATAGAAGTGGGAAAGAAGGGTCTTAAAAATGAGATGAAACAAAATGAAATAAAATAAATGGAAACAGAGTGAAGGTGGAGGAGAGGGCTCATGCTTTGAAGTTGTTGAACTCAATATTCAATCCAGAAGACTGTAATCATCGGAAGATGATTCGAAGAATTCTGGACATTCTATTACTGACTTCTACTTGAATGCACTCTTGAATAGCACCTCAAAATGGAGCACACATTCCTTTTCTCCAACAACCTGTCAAACCTCTATTTATCACCAAACCACTATTTATCTTTTAAAGTACACTAAATTGAAAAGGGAGTAGCTTCAAACACTTTCAGTTTAAAATAAGGATAGCTGGGCTTCAAGCCCAGTGCAGTACAGGACAAAAAGTTGGAACACTCTGTGTACCTGTAATGATACATTTCAATAGAGTGCAACACCTGCAAAGCATTTAAGAATCTCTCAGCAACACAACTCAAAAAAAAGAAAAGGGAAGCCAAACGCATCCTGTGCTTGTAGCCCTGTTGGGAAAAAATGGTGACTGCACTGATAGCCTTGAAAGGGATTTAAAAAAGTAACTACAGCTTTCAGCATGGTAGGTGTAGGCTTAGCACGATCAGTACAGGCTTGGAGGGCCCAAAGGCCTGTTCCTGTGCTGTAATTTTCTTTGTTCTAAGACAAAACCAACCATGAGCAATGGGAGACAATAATCAAATAAACTATATGATAGTTCTGACCAGGCCAGTGCAATTAAATACTTGAGCTGAAGAATTTACTGCAAAAGAAAGAAATGGCTGCAAAGCAACAGAAAGGTTCAAAGCAGAGTTTGTTGAAAGTGCTGACACAGTACACAAACTGCAACAGCAAATGGCACAGTGGAGAGAGCAGATGGGTAAGAATGAAGGAAAGCTATCTGAGGTCACTCAAAAGAAGCAAACAAGAAAAAAGTAAAATGATTCAGTTCTACAGGAAGATGCTCAAATCAGAGCTGAACTGGAAGCTTTGAAGTGCAAGAAAACACACGACAAACTGAATTCTTCAATGAGCCAAGCTGCTGGAGAGCAGAATAAACAGGCTTCAGAGACAACCAAGAGGAAATAGTGATCTGTAATTCCACGGTTGGTAAATCATTGTGGGAGCTGAGAAAATTCAACTAGATATAAAGCCAGACTAAACTGCAGGCAGAAAAGACACACAGGGAAACTGCGACCTGAAAGATTTCATGAAGAAGTTATATGTAACCATAGAAAAACATGAGGAGCAAGAGAGGGAATTGAATGTTACTTCAGAAAAAGTTGTATTTAAATTATCAATTGCAACAAAATGATGCACTGAGACTGTTTTTTCGGATCAGTGAGTAATGATCGGTGGTCTGCCTCAGAGGTGAGTGTTGGGATCACAATTGTTTACAATTTACGTAAATAATTTGGAGTTGTGGACCATGTATAGTGTGCCAAAGTTCATAGATGACACTAAGATGAATAGTAGAGCAAAGTGTGAGGAGGATGCTGAACATCTGCAAAAGCATATAGATAATCTAAGTGAGTGGGCAAGGGCCTGGCAGATGGAGTACAATGTTGGTAAATGTGAAGTCAACCATTTTGGTAGAAATAACAGCAGAACAAACTATTACTTAAATAATAAAAAAAAGGCTTGCTGCTGTGCAGAGGGACCTGGACGTTGTTGTTATGAATTGCAAAGAAGTTGATTTGCAGGTGCAGCAATAATTAAAAAGGCAAATGGAATTTTGTCCTTCATTTCTAGAGGGATGAGGTTTAAAAACAGGAAGGTTATGTTGCAGCTATATAAGATGCTGGTGAGACCACACCTGGAGTTCTGTGTCCAGTTTTGGTCTCCTTATCTGAGAAAGAATATATTGGCACTGGAGAGGGTGCAGAGGAGCTTCATGAGATTGATTCTGGAGTTGAGACGGTTGGCTTATGAGGAAAGCCTAAGTAGACTGGGACTATATTCATTGGAATTCAGAAGAACCTTATAATAACATATAGAATTATGAAGGGAATATGTAAGATAGAAGCAAGAAAGTTGTTTCCACTGGAAGGGAGAACCACGAGGCATAGCCTCAAAATAAGCAGTGGGAGAGGGGCAGATTTAGGACTGCATTGAGGAGGAACCTCTTCACCTACAGGATTGTGAATCTGTAGAATTACTGCCCAGTGAGCCTACCTTTCTGAATGTTTTTAAGGCAATGATAATAGAATACTGAACAGTAAAGGAATTAAGGGTTATGGTGAATAGATGATTAAGTGGAACCGATTTCACGAAAGATCAGCAATGATCTTAACGACTAGTAGAGCAGGCTCGAGGGGCCAGATGGCTTACTCCTGCTCCTAGTTCTTATTCTTATAAGACCCAAAGTGGGTTGGCAAAAGATCAACAATAAATAATTGAAAGAATAGTTAATTGTCCTTCAGGATCAAACGCAAAAGGAATGCGTGGCCATCCAGAAAAAGAAAGGAAGACTGCCTTAAAGAGCAGAATGAAAGCTCAGCATAAGAAACTCAAAGAGACTTTATATGATTACTGGAAACTCAAGATAAAGCAAGTGATCTTCACAAAAGAAAATCAATCGAAAATTTTTCGCATGTTACAAAAATCCAGTGGAAAACTGTGAAGAGAAATAAAGTGAATTTAATGTCACTTTCAACAGACAATAGAACCAGTTGGCAGAGACGATTTAGCAATGTTCTATATTTTTGGAGGAAGTCGAGAAGTAGAAGAAATAAATTGAAGAGCTGAAGAAGCATTGAAAGAAAATGCTATGGAGCTTTCCAGAGAAAGATCAGACAGAAGTGAGATAGATAAATGTAAATCAGAGAATAAAGCACAAAGAATATAGAGGATAACTAGAAACATAGAATACTATAGCACAAACAGGCCCTTTGGCCCACAAGTTGCGCCGATCACATCTATACATACCAAGCCATAGACCTATCTATAATCCCTAATCCCATTAGATCCCATATACTTATCCAGAAGTCTTTTAAAAGACCCCAGCGAGTTCACCTCTACCACCACCGACAGCAGCCAATTCCATTCACTCACCACCCTGAGTGAAAAACTTACCCCTAACATCTCCTCTGTACTTGCTTTCCTGCACCTTAAATCAGTGTCCTCTCATAGCAACCATTTCAGGTAGGGGAAATAGCCTCTGAGAATCCACCCCATTTATTCCTCTCAACATCTTATAAACCTCTATCAGGTCACCACTCAACTTTTGTCTCTCCAGGGAGAAGAGTCCCAGCTCCTCAACCTATCTTCATACAGTATGCCGCCCAATCCAGGCAACATCCTTGTAAATCTATTTTTTTTATTTTCTTGCCCCGCCTCCCCTCACAAACCCTACCCTTGTCCCTGCCCACAGCAGCGCCACCCACTGGCTGGGAGTTGAGTGAATGAAAAGATTGACAAGCATGTAAAAAGATGATAATAAAGCAGCAAATAAATCTTTGGATGAAATTGTGAAACAAATGTTAATAAAGATTGGACTTTGTGATGATACTGTGCTACTTTGATATATTTCCTGTGTAAGATCAGGTTGTTTTAACGGGCAGTATTTTGTTACAAGAATTGATTTGTCTGGAAAACCATATAGTTCAAATGCTGAGAATGAAGGATAATAATGAATTTTAACTAAGAGTGTGTTACTTTCTAATGTTAGTGGACCTATTGTTTACTTAAGATCTCCAGGGATTTCGCTCTAGGCATGTTGAGTTATGTGATTACTGGGAGGAGCTCCACTTCCGGGAAAGACCTGTTTCATTTTCATTTTAAGATATCAGCAATTGCTGCCTGAGCCTGATAAAACAAAGAAGTCTCCCTCTCTCTCCAGAGGTTTTCTGAAAGCTGCAGGACTGTTAATCGAAGTCACAACATAGTGTGTCTGTGTTTTGCTAGCTAATTATAAAGAAGGGTTTGAGACTATAAGAGAACATTTGCTTGATTGGAACTCACAGGGATAGGTTAGCAGTTAAGAATTGAGGCTTGTCATATTTAAATATTGTTCAGTTGTTAGAATTTAAACTAATTCATTTGTTGCAGTTAAGTTGTGTTGTTAAATAAAATTTGTTTTGATAAAAGCTCCCTAGTTTGTCAGTAGAATCACACTTGGAGTGAACATCCTATCCTCACATTAGTGCCAAAATAGAATAATCATTAGAGTCTTGACTGATTTCACAATATACCTTGGTGTTTCTGATCAGGTACCTAACTATTTACAAAACATTAAATTCCAGCAAGAACATGGCAAACACCATGGAAAATGAAATTTCTAGTCCAGTTTATTCCCTTTGGAAGGAATGGGGCAAACCCACAATATCTGAAAACAAAACAGAGGAGTTAGTAATAAAGAGAATCATGACACACTGGAGCACAAAAAGTGTATCAAATGGATATAGCCAAGTACCAGAAACACAGAGTGCTACTACCATTCCTCCAGACATGACAGACCAAGATGTAGAAAAACTGTGAAGCTTCAAGGATCTTCTAAATTTGTAAAGTCAAAGACTGAAAATGGAAAGAAGGGGTAGCAAGTAAAGATTGCATTGTAATACTCCATTGGAAAAAAGGAAAGTTTATTTCTTGGAGAAGAAAAGGGCATGTTTAATATTGCGTGCATACCAATAAAATGTAAAGGTATTCAAAATAAGGGTTAATGTGTAACTGGAGAGTAGTACTGCCTGCAGAATAATGTACAGGATCACATGGTAATGGAGCCAGAGGAAGCATGTGGCATGGCTGAAACAGCACCATAAATGGCAATATCCAAATTTTGTAAATAGTGTTAAAGATGAATAATAAATGGTTCAAGTTTAAACATACGGCTGTGTTTAAACACATGGTTTGTTCTGTCAGGAAGATACAAAAGCCTGAAATCACATACCAACCAACTCAAGAACAGTTCCTTCCCACTTGCTATCAGACTTTTGAATGGATCTATCATATAGTAAGCTGATCTTTCTCTACACTTCAGCTATGACTGTAACACTATATTTTGCATCTGCTCTTTTCCTTCTCTATGTACAGTATGTTTTGTCTGTATAGCCACAAGAAATAATACTTTTCACTGCATACTAATACATCTGACAATAATAAAGCAAATCAAATCAAAAAATCATTCACACAAAACAGAGACGTATCTGAAGAAAAAAGAACTATTATGAACTATGTTTGGCTCAGTCTCTCTTTCATGGCAGGCAGGTAGTTTTATAGGTAAGTTGATGTTTTTAGTTGAAGTGAAAGTCTTGCAATCTGAAGTTTTCTCCGTAAACGGTGATGCTTCTTGTGGTTGAATTTCCAAGTGGCTGCTTTTCAGATGAAGAGTCCATCTCTCATTTTCAAGGTGTGGTTGTTTATTACCTTGATTGCAAAGTTGATTTGTAACTGGTTTGATGGGTGTCTGATGGGGTCTCTACATCTGCATGGTTGATTCTTATAACAGTAAAATCATTGCTTGATTTAACTGTTATAAAATCAGGCAATAAACACAAATGTCTAACCTCATATGACTTGTTACAAATCCAAAGTTATTTTCGTAATTAAGATTATACAATTCTGTGCAATGGCATTTACACATTGAGAGCCCAATTGTATATGAATGACCCATTTAATTTGGATTTACCTTTTTGAATTAACGTCAGAAAAAGGAATTGAGTCAACTGGGAAATTCTTTTTGTTCCCTCTTGAGACAGGGGAGAGTTTCAATGCACGAGTGAAGTTGGTGATCTTCAGGTGGCATCTTTTTGCAGTCCTTCTGTGTTTTTTTAAAAAGCAGAAGATAATGACAAAGAGTGTATAATATATTGGAACATGACCATTTCACTATTCCTTGTTGAATCAAGCACCCTTCCCTAACAGCACCTGTGTGTACCTACACCACCTAGACTGCAGAAAGCTAGCTCACCACTCCCTTCTCAAGGGCAATTAGAGGTGATCAATAAATAAATATTTGCCAAAAACATGCACAAAATAGATAAATAAATTTTCTTTCCCAGTAATGCGGATTAGTTGCATTGCATGCACTTGTCCTGTTCATTCTTGTGTGTCTTCCCATTGGTCTTGCAGTTTTGTTAAATGAAATAAAAAGAATTAGGAAAGGTACGATCAATGATTAATGCAATCAATAGTTGGTGTACTAATTCCTTTGCTAAAGGAAGCTAAGCAGGTAATACAATTTTCCATATTAAGTATTCATTACCAATTAGGCAAACATGATTTATGCAGTTGCAGATATCCATCTGCATTTGGGGCTGAGGAAATTGAGTTTCATATTACAGCTCACTGTGTTATACTTGGCTCAGGAGTGCCTGATATTGACACTTAATAATACCCACCATTATTAAGTGTGACAAATTGGGCATGAGCAACATGAAACAAACTGAGCATTAATTGTACCTGCCAGCAAAAAGAAACCATCAGCATTAACTACATGAACTTCATCGTTCTTGTTGTGAGAATGTCAGACACTCTTGAGTGAGTTGAACCTTATAATTGCATGTTTGTTTCAGTTAGTTAAGTGTTATCAGTCACTGAAGTTATAATTGTGACATTACCTGAACTCTTAATACAGCTATCAGTTCCAGGAAACCACAGTCAGCATGGTGACACAGTGATTAGCATTGCTGCCTCACAGTACCGGGGACTTGAATTCGATTCCAAATTTGGGTCACTGTCTGTGTGTAGTCTGCACATTCTATCCATGTCTGTGTGGGTTTCTTCTGTTTACTCTGGTTTCCTCCCACTCCCCAAAAGTGTGCAGGTTAGGTGAATTAGCTATGCCAAATCCTCCCTCAGTTTATCTGATTAGGTATTGGACTATGGTGACTAGGGGATTTTCACAGAAACTTGAAGTGTGAATGTAAACTGACTAGTGCGAGAGATTGAGTGAGTGCAAGTCTGCCTTATGCCAATGTCTCAGGTTCCTCAATCACTCTTACCATCACACCACACACACAAGCAGCCTTTCCACCTCTCCCCCACCACCCCATCCCACCCCCATTCACTGACCCTTTCATATACTGGGTCATTTCTTATCACTTAGACTTTTTTTAACTTAACCATTTATTGCTCTTAAATTACCTTACTTTTAATTAGAAATCATTTCTTTCCTTGAAGCCCCAACATTCTTGTTAAAACTCAGTTTATTGTTCTGCCAAATCTTGGAGCAACTCTCCTATCCCACTGCCAGAAGATTCAAGTGGTGCCAGATGCATGACCCACCCCCCTCACCCTCCACACCAATAGCTTCTCCCAATGCTGGATTTGGGGAGGCGCACTTCCATGTTGGAAATCAGTGGTGAGCTGCATGAATTATTCAAATCCCATTTTTAATGCAATTAGCAGGCCCAGGACTGAAGTCTGCGGGTCCACTAGCCTCTCCCACCCCGGCAGGAGTATTTCACTCCAGCGGGGTTTACAATAGCTCCCCATTTTCAGGGAGCTACCAGCCTGACCCCCATTGGACTGAAGTGGCTCTCCAGAGCATGGGACACCTGATCTGTGGTGGGTATCTCCTGGCGATGAGCACTCAGGGCAGTGCCAGCTGATGCCTTCTGGCACTGCCCAAAAGCACCTTGGTGTTACCGATAGCCATGAGATAGTGCCAAAGGAGTAGGGCATAATAGGGAAGGGGTCTGATGAGATGGGGCCTCCAGCGGTGGTCTGTGGGTGTGGGAGGTCTGGCTACCACTATGCAGAGAAGATTGGTGGGAGGAGAGCTGGCTGTGAGCGGAGTTTGGTGGGGGTGGTGGGGTGGTCAGCACTGCAGGGGAGGAGGGGGGAAGGTGGTTGAGGCTGGACCCAGGTATGCTTGGGGGTGGGAGGGGGAAAAGAGGGATAGCAATCGAGTTTTGGGGAGAATGGAGAGTGAATCAACCCTCTTGATTTCTCCTCTTGGTTTTAAATGGCAAAACCTTTATCCTTCAGTTGTTGGTATGTCTGGTTTTTCACCACTTTTTCTTTTGCTGATGATTGACTTTTGATCTTGATAAACTCCTTGAAGGAGAAGGGGTTGTTTTCATCGGAGCATTGCAGGGATCATAGGACTGGCCAGTAATCGGGAAACTGGTAGCACAGGGGCGTGACACATGCACCAATTTTGGTACTGACTGATCGGTGCATACACAATGGCCTGCTCAGCACTCTGCTGTCGGCATCTCCAGCAGGGCTGCGTCCAGCCTTCTGAATTTCAGCATGATTTATGCTGAGGCATTCAACAGTGCACAGACTGTGGGAGATTCCTTTTACAACTCCCACGGGAAAAAAAAGCGTGATTTTCTGCTTTTTTTATGCAAATTTAACACTTCAAATTTTTGGGGGCAAAGCCAGCCCTTATCTTTCCAAAATTTTCTTGTCAGCCCCTTGAGTGATGATAATATGCAAATCTGGCTCTCTGATTGAAAATCATAAGATTCCTACAGTGCAGATGGAGGCCATTCGATCCATCGAGCCTGCACCAACAACAATCCCACCCTATCCCCATAACCTCACGTTTACCTTTACAATCACCATGATACTAGGTGGAATTTAACATGGCCAATCCACCTAATCCACACGTTTTTGGACTGTGGGAGGAAACCGGAGCACCTGGAAGAAACCCATGCAAGCACAGGGAGAATGTGCAAGCTCCGCACAGACAGTGACCGAAACTGGGAATTGAACCCAGGTTTGGAAAAACTTGGGTAAGTCTGATAACATGTGTCAATGAGAAATTCCCATATATTTTATGGGAATTTGGTTGGCAGAATCAACTTGCATCTTGGGAGATGAATTTCATTCTGGTGTGAGATTGGTAGACAAATGTCAGCGTAACCCAAACTCTTTGATGCACAACAGCTTGGCAATCCAAATTTGGCATCATCTCCTTCTCAACATAAACTATATCTAAATGATACTGTTAGTTCTTGCAGCTCACTGTGCCACTGGAAAAACAAAGGAATAATTCAAACACTGGAGGGAGTGGAAAACTACAAAGCTGATATGTCAGCTCAAAATAATCAGGGGCCTGGCTTTTCAGATTGTAAAGGAAGTTGGAATAGATGCCTGTATGACAATTACAAGTATAGAAAAGGATAAATGAAAAATATTAATTTAAACTGTGACTGTAGGACAAGTAGATATAGATCAAATTGGTTAAAGGTAAATTTAAGATTGATATCAGGCAATAATTTTTTAAAGATCAGCCTCAGTGGATGGCAGTGGCAAGCACTGCTGCCTTGCAGCACTAGGGACCCGGGTTCAATTCCCAGCTTTGGTCAACATCTGTTTAGAGTTTTCATGTTCTCCCCCTGTCTGCGTGGGTTTCCTCCCACAGTCCAAAGATAGGTAGGCTGGCTATGCTAATCATTTTAATATGCATAGTGTCAGGGAGATTAGCTAGGATAAACTTATGGGGTTTGGGCCTGGGAGGGTTTGTGGTCAGTGCACATTTAATGGGCCAAATGTCCTCCTTCTGCACTGTTGGATTCTGTGATTAAATTGTTAAAAAAGGCAATGAAATTCCACACAAGGTCCCACAGAGAAAATAAGGTGGTGTCCAACTAATTCTGTGCTGTTAATGGAAGAATGATATTTGGAACATTTGGCGAGTCACTGTCATGCTCCATGTGATCACGGCCACTTGAGGTGCATCATGCTTTGGTTTAATATCTCTTCTGAAAAAACAGGATTTCAGTGCTGTGCTGCAATATCTGCTTAGATTACACACAAACTCCAGATGGGACCTTGGACCTCTGATCCTCTGAATCAAGCACAAGGATGTTGTTAACTTGGTGAAACTAACACCTGGACTTGCACAGGATTAAAATCAATCATGATTCATTTCTCCCACATCAGTAATCAGCAAAACTTTCAATTTTGAAAGAAACTTGGTATCTGATCTGAACTGCCGCTTTTTGTTTCTGATCACTGTCCGGATTTTAAAACAACAGTTACCAAACTAAGGCAAAAATCGTATACTTCTCTGTCGCAGCAATTTATGGCTGTCAAGCAGCTTAGAGGTGTCTGAAGAATGTAAAAAGACACTAAATACATCACAGTATCACACAAAGTGGCAGAGGCCCTTTAGCCCATCAAGTCTGCTCCATTTATTGCTCTTAAGTTGCCTTACTACTTCTCAAAAATCATTTATTTCCTTAAAACCCCAGCAATCTTTTTGACATTCTGTTTATTGTTCTGCCAAAACTTATCTTTCCCAAATTTTCTTGTCTATCTCTTGAGTGATGATAATATGTAAATATGGCTCCCTGTTTGAACACAGAACAGAACAAGAACAGGTCCTTCAGCCCATGATGCTGTGCCAAATGTTACGCCAAATTAAACTAATTCCTTCTGTCTGTCCTTAGTCCATACCCCCCCCGCAATTCCTTGTATATTCGTATGCTTATCTAAAAGCCCTTTAAAAGCCCCTAATCTACCATTACCACCACCCCTGACAGTGCATTCCAGACACTGGACAAGTCTGATGTGCAAGTTATCATGCAACAGCTCCACAAATAGATCAAGTAACTCAGCATGGATTGGCTGGTAAGGAAGTTTGTGACTGGACTTTGACCAGTTCCTTCTGATTCAGAGCTACAGTGACCCACTGAACTGGTCACAATTCCTTCTGTCATTTTGGCTTTTTAACATTAAGTACAAATGTAGTCAATTCAGACACAGGGTAGATTTCTGAGGGTGCACAGAACCAAAAAAAATAATATTTTGCATTCTCTTTTTCTTGCTGGCTAGATCCAGTTTATTTTTATTGCTAAAAAAGCAAACCATTGTATGGTACAGCAGCTCGTTAACCTGTGGTCATATGCCAAAGCAAAAAGGGTGGTCGTGAGGAGATTGTCACAATACCTCATTTGCTTCACTAATGTCTTCTAGGGAAGGGAATCCGTAGTCTGGCCTATATGTGACTCCAGAGCCACAGCTATGTGTTTGGCTCTCAAATACCCTCTGAAATGGAAGACTACTGGGGATGGACAACAAATGATATGCTGAGCCAGTGATACCCACGTCCTGCAAAACAAAAAAGGGACAGAATTAGAGAGATTTTAACAAACAAAATTCACGTTCTTGCTGGGCACTCTGATAATAACCAATATTTATTAAACATAAACTGGTCCAATATCCCATTAAAATATCAGCAACACTGACACTGATAATATCAGAGTTCCAGTTTATGGTATCCAAGATCAGTGTGGACAAGTTTTTATTGCCACCCTTCATTTCCAAGTTCTAACTAGTTTTTCCTTTCAACTTACATAAGAACATAAGAAATATGAGGAGGAGTGGGCCATCTAGCCCTTCGAGCCTGCCCCACCATTCAATACAATCATGGCTGATCTGAAGTGATAAGAACTCAGTAAGAATTTAGCAACACCAATTTATAATCCAACCGATTTATTTGATAGTAAAAAAGCGAGCTTTCGACTCCTGTGTCTTCTTCAGGCAAATGCAGTGTTCTGGTCTGCAGAACACTGAAGACCAGAACACTGCATTTGCCTGAAGAAGACACAGGAGTCGAAAGCTCGCTTTTTTACTATCAAATAAATCGGTTGGATTATAAATTGGTGTTGCTAAATTCTTACTGAGTTCTTACCACCCCAATCCAACGCCGGCATCTGTACATCATGATCTGAAGTGAATCAGTTTCACGTTTCCACTTTCTCCCCATAACACTTAATTCCCTTGTCTATGAGAAATCTGTGACTTCAATATATTCAACAAGAATAGCTTCCACCACTTCAACGGGCAAAGAATTCCACAGATTCACCACCCTTTGAGTGAAGAAGTTCCTCCTCAACTCTGATCTAAACTGCCCCCACCTCCCCTTTATTTTGAGGCTTTGCCCTGTAGGTCTGCTATCCTTTCTAAGCAGGAATAATCTCTCCACCTCTACCCTATCTAGCCCCTTCATTATTTTGTAAGATTTCCCCCCCACCCCGTTTTCTAAACTCTAACGAGTACAGACTCAATCTATTCAATTCTCTTCATAAGCTAACCCCCTCATCTCCGGTATCAGCCTAGTGAACCTTCTCTGTACTCCCTCCAAGGCCAATATATCCTTTCACAAATACAGGAACCAAAACTGCACACAGTATTCCAGTTGCAGCCTCATCAGTGTCCTGTACAGTTGCAGCAAGACCTCCCTGCTTTTCTATCCCCCTCACTATAAAGACCAATTTCTATCCCCCAACTTGGAGAATTTGAGCCAATGGTGAGTGTGAAGGTAATTTGAATCGACTTTGGACACATTAAAAACTGAATCCAAGCCCTTATCACTTAAGAATCAGCACTTTGAGCCTTGTGATTTATGAACTAGTCAGCACACTGAGCTCTGTCACTGAAGAACCAATGAGCATACTGAACCCAATTAAGAACCAACAAGCACATTGAACTCCATTAAGGACTAAGAAACTATAAAGGGTTATGAATGAAGCCCAATCCATCACTCAAACCCACCTCCCAATCATTGACTCTCTCTCACTTCCCATGCTTCCAAAAAGCAGCCAGCATAATTAAGGACCTGTGCATCTCTTACGTTCTCTTTCTTTCACCTTCTTCCATCAGGAAAAAGATACAAAAGTTGTACTAACCTACTCAAGAACAGCTTCTTCCCTGTTGCCATCAGACTTTTGAATACTCCTCCCTTGCATTAAGTTGATTTTTATTACACCCTAGCTATGACTCAATAAGAAGTCTCACAACACCAGGTTAAACCAAGCAACCTGATGAAGGGGCAGTGCTCCAAAAACTCATGCTACCAAATAAACCTGTTGGACTTTAACCTGGCATTGAGAGACTTCTTACTGTGCCCACCCCAGTCCAAGGCCAGCACTTCCGCATCATTGGCTAGTTCTGACTATAATGCTACATTCTGCACTCTCTCGTTTCCTTCTCTAAGTACAGCATGCAAGAAACAATACTTTTCACTGTGTACTAGTACATGTGACAATAATAAATCAAATTGCATCAATCAGCACGTTGAACCCTGTGATTTAAGAACCAATCAGCATATTCCTCTTTTAGGCAAACTAAATAAACCAACTCAAAATTAACTCAGGGATAAAGTAAAAGTATTCCACACACATGAGGACGGTCTTAACAGGGATCCTGGCTTCATAATCACACTATCTGTAACCCCCATGCCTTGCCTGGGTTAGCAAAAAAAACCTCAAGTACTGTGTTGTCTGGAGACAATACATATCCCTCTAACCTGTGCTCAATATTCCTCCCACCCACGTTGTTAGCCACTTTAAGACTTGAATAGCAGGTTAGGTGTAAGGATTCGCATTCTAATCAGCAATCTGTAAACTGTCTGTGCTGATATGTGCGCTTTTGGAGACCAGAACATCTCATTCGCCTGACGAAGGCTACAAACGCCAAAAGCTCGCAGATTTACTATCAAATAAATCGGTTGGATTTAAAATGGGTGTTGCCAGATTCTTACTGAGTTTACCCCAGGCCAACGCCAGCATCTCTACATCATAAAGAGAAAGGAGCAGCTCCCCAAAAGGAGGAACAGCCCAAACAGAAATAAACTGCAATGGAAACTTAAAACATCAAATCAACCGATCAGTATATTGAAGCCTGTGACCCATTCATGAGGCTGGGGAAGCAGACTGGCGGGAAATATAGAGAGCAGAAATAAGGTCTAGGAGGCAACAAAGCCGCCATTTATCCAATTGGAGGGGACGGTTTATATTTTTATTTTTAAAAAGGAAAGAGTCTCGGATAATTCCACTGGCGTGTCACAATTTGAAAAGGAAATCAGAATAAAGACGTGGCGTCTAATTTGATTTTTGATGATTTTTTTTATCGCCCCCCCCCCCCCCCAGTGTTGACCTGTGACCCGACGCTGACGTCCCTTAGCGACGGCGGCTGGAACATATGGTAACGGCGAGGCTGGGGGGAGGGAGAGAGACAAACTCACTCAGTACCAGGAGCTCGGCCCTCAGTTCAGCAATACTGCCAGCAGCTATACTGCCCGTGCTTTAAATGAACAGGCGTCGCGCAGTGAGTAACTGAAACTCTCCCTCCTCCACCGTTGTCTTTAATTGTGCTGGAGAAACATTGTGAAAACACACACATAGCAACACCTTCCCGCAGGGCGGCTGCAAAGTTCAATACATTTTACGCTGTCAGAAATTATCTTTGTGGATCATGTTCTGTATCTCAAACAAGTCAAAGAAGTCGGTGCTTTCACCTCACTCTCACTCTCTCTCTCTCTGAGATTCCCCCATCTTGAGTATGTGGCTGCTGTTCCTCTCCTTTGTGCCTCTTTTTGGATAACCAAATCATCTTTCCTTTGTGTCTCTTTTGAGAACCAGATCTTTCCTTTGTGTCTCTTTTGAGAACCAGATCTTTCCTTTGTGTCTCTTTTGAGAACCAGATCTTTCCTTTGTGTCTCTTTTGAGAACCAGATCTTTCCTTTGTGTCTCTTTTGAGAACCAGATCTTTCCTTTGTCTCTTTTGAGAACCAGATCTTTCCTTTGTGTCTCTTTTGAGAACCAGATCTTTCCTTTGTGTCTCTTTTGAGAACCAGATCTTTCCTTTGTGTCTCTTTTTGGATAACCAGATCATCTCCTTTCCTTTGTTTCTTTTTGGACAGCCAAATCATCTTTCCTTTGTGTGTGCCTTTCTCCTTCTCTCCCCCTCTCTAGTGCTTTTAAGCTCTTCCAATCAAATGAAAGATTAATGATTTTTTTTCTACCCATACCCATCCATTTGTGCAAATATCACAATCTCTCTTTTTTAAAAAAAAATCCAAATGCATTTTGTTCTAAATGCTGCATCTGGTGTCTGAAGGAAGTCTAGAGAGGGTTCTGCTTTCACAAAAAAAATTATGCTGAAACTCAAACAGACTTGTATTTATATGACATCTTTCAGGAAGTCCCAAGCACTTTGTAGCCAATGAAGTACTTTCTTGAAAAAGAAGTATAATCACTGAAGTAATGTGGGAAGAAGGCTACTTTTCAAAGTGGTCAATTTGAGTCTGAAGATTTAATGCAATGCAAGTTTTCCACCTCTTTCCTACATGTCTGAACTTTGCATTTTTATAATATTTGTTAATGTCACTTATATGTTTAAAGACTCTGACAACAAATTCTTCAAACAATCAAAAGCATTTAAAAAACCTAACTACCCCTTAAGCCTCAGAAATTTGGCTACATCTGTTGGCTCCAGCAACAACTTTATCGCTTCTTGACCTTCTGGGCTAAGCCCAAGATGGGGTGCAATGCTTCATCTTGTGAGCTGGTGTCTTGTTTGTCTTCGTTGGGACCTTGAATTGGATTCAGTTGGAGTTTGAATTTGGTTTTTAGAGCAAGCAAGGAATGGATTTGGGTTGGATTTGATTTATTATTGTCCCATGTTTTGAGATAAATGTAAAATATTATTGCCTGTGCACTATGCAGACAAAACATACCGTTTAGAGTATATGGAGCGAAGCAAAGAAGTCTTGCAGTTAACAATAACTTGTAGAAAAAGATCAGCTTAATATATGGTAGATCCATTTGAGCATTGGCTTTGTAATGTTAAGGATGGAGTGAAATATTTCTTACAAAGCAATAGCTTCATCTTCGTGAAGGCCTTTTGGCTAAGGATCAAATGTGCGATCAGGTGCAATGTCTGTTCTTGTAAGCTTGGATTTAGTATGTCTCTTTTTGTAGGACCATGAATTGAATTCAATTTGAATTTATTTGTAGAGCAAGGACAGAGATGGACTAAGAGCTTGCCCAGTCCGCTCTGCGCAATGACTTTGTAACTCTGAGAAAGGAATAGAAATGTTTTTAAAAACTTCACCATTGTGAATGTTGGGAAGTCTGTCCCTGCCATTGTGATGTACTACTTTTATCTTATGTGATCTGTGTCTCCCGAATCTTATGAGGAGTGAATGTTTGCAGTTTGAATTCGTAATTAATTTTAGGTGTTTTTTTTTGTTGCCCTTTTAATGTTTTTAAAGATGGCAAGAGGGAAAGTATCCTCACATGTAATAAGCTGGGTTTTCTACCCTACTGTTTTGTATTTACTTGCTTTGCTGGTGTGGTGTACATCACAGGTGAGTATGAGTCAGCTATTCTGACCTTTAAATCTTAGATTAGTTGCTTGGATTCAGAGACAAAAGGTTTTTTGCACATTTTAAAGAAAAATGCTCAAGTTTTATCCTCTTGCCAGACAGTTTCCTTTCAAATACTCAAGATTGGCAATCTTGATATTTAAATGGAAATGTATAGATTTTGTATTTCGTTTTTATTGAGAATCATTATATCTTGTGCTGAGAAATTATAGTCGCTTGTGAGAATTATGGAAGCAGCCGATTTGAAGATCACTTTATTGTCTCCAGAGCCTTATACTTCTGTCGCTTGTTAAAATATTGTGAAATTTAAATCAGATTTTTAGATGGGTCAGTAGATCATTATACTGGCTCGTTACTGAGTGGAAGAGTGACTTGTTGCAGAATGGAATTGGCAAAGGCCCTGGGAGAAGGTCATCTGTTTATCCTCCAAGTTGGAGAAGTGTGTGTGCCAATTTTTTTAGGAGAGGGGAAGTGAAGTATTTATAGTTGAATACAGTATTACAGCTGAGTTTGCTTCATTTACTGTAACTGGTGACTGTTTATATATTAAAAATACAAAATCTACTTTACTGTGAAGTGTATTTGGTGAACAAGTTGGAGGTGTGTGCTGCAAACATGGTGGTCCATAAGCAGATACTTAACAATTAACAGATGGGTTTCTGCATGCTTGGTTTATCACATTCTTTTGTTTCAACTGGGTAATGCTGCATTTCTCTCAATATTATGCATTGTAAAAGTTGTATGACTCAGCTTAAGGTGCAGTTTTGAATTGGCAGTAACTTCATTGTAAATGAAAATATAGTGAAATGTTCAAGTACAATCTGGCCTCAAGCCTTGCCTTTGTCATTAGTAAAACCCTTTACTGTCTTCCACCTTGTCATTCCCCTTGGTGGAGCCTATCTTCACTCTAAGTCCAGTGAATGCAGACTTGAACATATGTGACGTTTTGTTTACACTTCCCTGGGACAGATCTACTAATCAGAAAAGTGGTGGCTGAGACAAAGAAGAAACTATTGGGAAGTGTGACTAAAGTTTTGGTCAAAGGTCGGTTTTAAGGGTAGTATTTACAAGAGAGAGTTTGATGTAAAGAGGTGAATTTTCGCGTTCAGAGCCTATGGGTTTGCTGGTACAGCTGCTGATAGAGAGACAAAGGGAGGCACACCCAAATTTAACTTAGGCCAGAAAGAGAATACGTAGAACATAGAACGTTACAGTGCAGAACAGGCCCTTCGGCCCTCGATGTTGCGCCAACCAATTAACAAAAAGCAATGACCCTCTAACCTAAACCATTCCCTTTTCATCCATAAACCTATCCACTGACCACTTAAACACCCCCAAACTTGGCGCATCTACAACTGCAGCAGGCAGGGCATTCCATACCCTTACCACCCTCTGGGTAAAGAACCTACCTCTGACATCCGTCCTATAACCACCACCCCTTAATTTAAAGATATGTCCCCTCGTGCTAGCTTTCTCCATCCTAGGAAAAAGGCTATCACTGTCCACCCTATCTAAACCTCTAATCATCTTATATGTTTCAATAAGGTCTCCTCTTAGCCGCCGCCTTTCTAATGAAAACAACCTCAAATCCCTCAGCCTCTCCTCATAAGACCTTCACATTGCTTGACACCCTTCACCAGTGAGACCAGACCCACTAAACTCAGTAGTGAATGGAGTTGCTGGAAGAGATTGGTGTGGTTGAGTGTGTCAGAGGTTGTTGGGAATTTGAAATGGTTGAGGCGAACGCATGGTCACAATCACAAAGAATATCTTTTTGTTTGGAGCAATTTTGGTGCTTTGTAGATGTGGAATTCTAATTGGAGAGTTGTGAAAATAATGGGCACAAATTTAAAGATGAAACGTTTCACAGCTTGCGTAGCGCAGTGGTTTACGAGGACAGGGGTCATAGACGTTTCATTCAAATTACCTTGGATGCCAGAAATCTGAAATAAATCAGAAAAATGCAGGAATGACCCATTAGCTCAAAGAACCTGTTGGAGGGAGAAACATTAGAAGTAAAATTGAGTCTAATATTACTCTTCAGAATTCAGCTTATTTATGTCAGCCATAAGAATCGGGAATGAAAGTTGGATGGACAGCAGTTGAATAAGAAAGGGGTCAGGAAAACAAGCATTGGATTTCATAGATGGTGTTCTGAGACAGAACATAGAACATTACAGCGCAGAACAGGCCCTTTGGCTCTCGATGTTGCGCCAACCAATTAGGAACAAGCAGTGACCCTCTAACCTAAACCATTCCCTTTTCATCCATAAACTTATCTACTAACCTCTTAAACGCCACCAAACTTGGCGCATCTACAACTGACGCAGGCAAGGCATTCCATAACCTTACCACCCTCTGGGTAAAGAACCTACCTCTGACATCTGTCCTAAAACCACCACCCCTTAATTTAAAGCTATGCCCCTCGTGCTAGCTTTCTCCATCCTAGGAAAAAGGCTATCACTGTCCACCCTATCTAAACCTCTAATCATCTTATATGTTTCAATAAGATCTCCTCTTAGCCGCCTTCTTTCTAATGAAAGCAACCTCAAATCCCTCAGCCTCTCTTCATAAGACCTGCCCTCCATACCAGGCAACATCCTGGTAAACCTCCTCTGTACCCTCTCCAATGCCTCCACATCTTTCTTATAATGCGGGGACCAGAACTGTACACAATACTACAAGTGCGGCTGCACTAGAGTTTTGTACAGTTGCAACATGACGTTGCGGCTCGAAATTCAATCCCCCTACCAATAAAAGCTAAGACTCCGTATGCCTTCTTAACAACCTTATCGACTTGATTGCCAACTTTCAGGGATCTATGCACATATACACCAAGATCCTCTGTTCATCAACACTATTAAGAGTCCTACCATTAGCCCTATACTCTACACATTTGTTATTCCTGCCAAAGTGAATTACCTCACACTTTTCCACATTAAACTCCATTTGCCACCTCTCGGCCCAGCTCTGCAACTTGTCCAAGTCTCTCTGCCAACTATAACACCCCTCTTCACTATCTACCACTCCACCGACTTTAGTGTCATCCGCAAATTTACTAATCCATCCTTCCATACCCTCATCCAGATCATTTATAAAAATTACAAACAGCAGGGGCCCCAAAACAGATCCGAGGTACACCACTTGTAACCGAACTCCACGATGAATAATTTCCATCAACCACCACCCTCTGTCTTCTATCAGCTAGCCAATTCCTAATCCAATTAGCTAAATCACCCTCAATCCCATACATCTGCATTTCCTGCAGAAGCCTTCCATGGGGCACCTTATCGAACGCCTTACTAAAGTCCATATATACCACATCAACTGCCTTACCCCATCCACCTCTTTGGTCACTTTTTCAAAAAACTCAATAAGGTTAGTAAGGCACGACCTACCCTTCACAAAACCATGCTGACTATCCCAATCAATTCATTTCTCTCTAAATGACTATAAATCCTATCCCTAATAATTCTCTCCAATACTTTGCCCACAACAGAAGTAAGACTCACGGGCCTATAATTCCCTGGAAGGTCTCTCTTCCCCTTCTTGAACAATGGGACCACATTCGCTATCCTCCAGTCCTCCGGAACCACACCCGTAACCAACGACGACCTGAAGATCAGAGCCAGAAGCTCTGCAATCTCCTCTCTTGCCTCCCAGAGAATCCTAGGGTAAATCCCGTCCGGCCCAGGGGACTTATCTAACTTCAAACCCTCAAGACTATCTAGCACATCCTCCTTATCTACTTCAATACTTTCCAGTTTGCAACCCTGTATCCCAGTGTTCTCCACAACTACATTTACATCTCCCTGCGTGAATACCGAAGAGAAATATTTGTTCAGTGCTTCTCCAATCTCTTCAGGCTCCACGCACAACTTCCCACTGCTGTCTATGACTGGCCCTAATCTTGCCCTAACCAATTTTCTATTCTTAACATATCTAAAGAAAGCTTTAGGATTCTCCTTGATCCTATCAGCCAAAGTCTTCTCGTGTTCCCTTTTAGCTCTCCTCAACTCACTCTTTAGCTCCCTCCTGGCTAATCTATAGCTATCCATTGCACTAACTGAGCCTTCAAGCTTCATCCTGACATAAGCCTCCTTTTTCCTTTTAACCAGCAAATTAACTTTTTTCGTACACCATGGTTCCCTTACTTGACCATTTCCTCCTTGCCTGACAGGGACATACTTATCAAGGACTCGCAGTAGCTGCTCCTTGAATAAGCTCCACATTTCAGATGTTCCCAATCCCTGTAGTTTCCTAGTCCAACCTATGCACCTTAATTCCCTCCTTATGGCTTCATAATTACCATTCCCCCAGCTATAACTACTGCCCCCAGCTTCATGCCTATCCCTATCCATCTCTAAGGTGAACGTAACCGAATTGTGGTCACTATCACCAAAATGTTCACCAACTTCCAAGTCTAAGATGGCATGAAAGAAGGGAAGATAACAAATTTGAGAAGAGTTCAGGCTGGGACGAGTGGGAACTTTGACTTGCTGTGCAAAGGAAATGGAAACGTGTCTGAGGCAACAGAATGGATGCTCTCAATCTTAATGGTAAAGTGGTTCAAAGATTACTTACACTTAATGCTACTACTAAACAGATCTT
This sequence comes from Sphyrna mokarran, assembly GCA_024679065.1. Lineage (NCBI taxonomy): Eukaryota > Metazoa > Chordata > Chondrichthyes > Carcharhiniformes > Carcharhinidae > Sphyrna > Sphyrna mokarran. Next base: position 22,039,948 of record JAGIQG010000007.1, on the reverse strand, counting down.
CTGGTAATTGTCTGATTATTAGACTTTGTAACTTAGCTCCTGAATTTGCCTATTTAACAGTTAACTCTTCAAAAAGAATTCAATGACTGTTAACGTTATGAAGGGATTCTGAGATTTTAAAAGCATATAAAGTTATTTCTAATAGACAACCTGTGGGTGAGTTGTGGCATAGATTAAAATATAATTTCTTAAGACTGACTTCTGTTAACTTCTCTGTTCTCCCTTTCAGTTGAATGTAATTACTCTCTGCCAAATAAAAATCTGCAGCCCAGTATTAAATTGAATGATTCATTGAATTTTTTCAGGAGGTATCTAACATGCACATACTGAAAGTTATGAGAACGGGAAACATGTAGATTATGCAACATTAATAAATAATTGGCAAACCCACTACTAGGACAAGGAAAGAAATATTTCCATACAGCAATAATGTGTTAGGTAGATTCCCATCAGTATATTCAGTCATGTGGGTTGAACTCAGTTTTTTAAAAAAAGAAAGTTAATTTGTGCCTTGCAATATGTTTTTAGCTTTGTTATTTTACTACTTTTAAGGGACCAAGGTTCCAGTTATGTTGGGATCGTGGGAATATTACTTATAAAATGTAACTGACCAAAGTTAAATAGCATTGGATATCTGAAATTGATACTGCTTAAATAGTTTTGAGGGCCACAACACAATTTTGTTTTGGAAGATTAACTAAGTTGGTAATAAATTCAATCATGCAGTAGGCTTTCCATGATTTGTACCTAACTTTGCAGTCTTGTTGCGTCAGGCCAAGAAATTGCTTGATTTGCGATTATGGAAATGTGTGTGGAGATGGCATTGAGATTTCTTGAGTGTTTTCTGAAGTGTAATGAGTATTCTTTCGATGCTAGCCCCTTGAACCAAATGGAGTGAGCTGAATGTTTTGTTGCCAATGATTATTTGAAGGCAGTTGAATGGACAAATAGAGGCTTGGCAGGATGATGTGGATTTAAACCCCAGTGAATCCACACTAATCAAAGGGGACAGTAACTTGCTCCAAAGACTGATGACTGTTACTGGAAATGCTCTGTTGACATCTAACCCAGTTCTGTTACATAACATGTATGAATATTTAGAGGACGTGCATACCTATCTTACTCAAATAGTGGAGTCAATGTATTCAGTATTAGTTCCTTCATTAATTTAAAGATTTCAATCAAAGTATATGTAACTAATGGATTTTCAGTCAACGAATGTGACCTTGCTAGCAATTTCTAAATCACGTGGAAGCATTTTTAAAATTATCTAGTGGCCATTCTGAACCTTTTCCCGAATGTGTGTCATCCACAATGGAACAAAAATTCCTGTTTCCATTATTCTAAATGCGACCTAATCAAGCTTTTATAAAAAGACAGTACTTAGGTTTTTGTTTTATACTGCATTTTTCTAGCAAAACATTCAAACTCTTGTTTACTTTTAGTAGAGCTTTGAAGTACTGGTTATGAACCACTTACTATAACAGCGTAGGTTTTTTCCTTTTCAACAGGCACATTCCATTAACCATTCCATTACCTTAACATTAGTTTTATCTATACGAATTGACACTTCAATACAGGCCATTTTCCCAATATGTCTACACCTGATTTGTAATTGATTTTTCTCACCCAACATCTTAACAGTCTGCAAATCTTTGTAATTGGCAAATCTGCAGATAATTCTTTAACAGCTCCATCCAGTTTCCAAATAGTGCTAATTGTTCCGCCACCTTTTTTGCAGGAACACAAGTAACTGGTCTTCAAGCATATTGTCCATAACAATCATCTAACTACAGGAATGCAGTAGCTCCTTTTCCAACTCAAGATCTGCTGCCAATTCACAAGATTGTGTCTCTTTCTAAAAAGTACCTATTGTGACGCCTATTATGAAATTGTTTTTAAATATAGAATCTGCATAAACATTCCAACACTCAAACAGGCTGGTAGGTCAACTAACAAATTAGTTTTGTCATTTATCCACCACTGAGACAGTTGTCTTAACTGCATGTTCCCATATCGCTTCATTTCTCCACTTTTGGCCAATGGAATTGCATAACATATCGAAGATATAATGGGCAAATCAATATCTTGGCGTACTTTGAAAGAATTTTGGCAGTATTGACGGTGATGTGTTAAAAGTCATGGAAGTATGTGTGCTCACACCAAAAGCTGTAGTCTTCTAAAATATTTTCAAAATTGCATTTGACACAACATCATGTCCTTTGTCCCCTTCACCGTCAGGGCAAAATACCTGAAGCTGCTGGGGATATGGTTTGGAGCGGCAGGGGCATGCACCAAAACTGGGACGAGTGCATCGCGAAAACCAGGCAGAAACTGGGCTTGTGGGAGCAACGCTGCCTCCATCACAGGAAAAAAACCTGGTGATCTGATGCGAGGTGCTGTCTGTGTTGTTGTATGTGGCACAGGTGTGGCCTATCCCCAAATCCTACGCTAGATCAGTGACACAGGCCATCATCAAGTTTATCTGGAGATCAAAAATGGATCGCGTTTGAAGGAAGATGATGCACAAATCTCCAGAGAACGGAGGGAAAAATGATTCCAGTGCTGTCCTCATCCTGATGGCCACCTTTGTGCGCAGCTGCATCAAGCTGTACACTAACAGCAAGTGCCACTACTTTTTGAGGTTCTACCCCTCTCAAGTGTTGCAGAGGATGGGTTGGCCACACTGCCACAGAACGCTTCGAGTAGTTGGACTGCACCATAGCACCTGTCCTTTGTGGAGAAATTTTTCCACAAACACACCTTTGACCACATGGCGATTAAGTGATCAGTGCGTAATGTCCTTGGGCCCCTGAGAGAAAATGAGATGACGGATCCTTCGGATGGTTCCCTGAGTTGACTGTCAGTGTCATCTAGCAGACGCCTCATCACCAGAACTCTCAAACAAGCACCAAGACCTGGCTTGGCTGGTGGTGAGAAGGGCGCTCCCTGTCAGATCCTTTATGCATGCTCGAGTTCTCAACATCACTGCACGCTGCCCTCGAAGTGGCTGCGGGGTTGATGAGATGGTCGTACACCTCCTTGTGGAATACGCCTTTGCAAAGAAGGTCGGGAATGAGATGTGGTGGCATTTGTTAAGGTTCGTCCCGAGCAGCTCGGTGACGCAGGACTCTGTGCTCTACAGGCTGTTTTCAGGGACCCACACCAAGACAAATATCAACTGCTGCTGGAAGTTATCAACTCAGTAAAGGGTGCACTTTGATCCGCCCAAAACTTGCTGATCTTCCAGTTGAAAGAACTGTCCTCGACCGAGTGTTGCAGACTGGCACATTCCAAGGTCCAGGACTATGTGCTGAGGAACGTCCACAACACCAGGTAAACTTGAGGCAGCCACTGCAAAAGCACAATGGGGAAAAGCCACAGTGTAAGGCCTTTTAACGGACGCAGACCGAGGGGCTGGGAATTGCAGAATACCCTCGACCTGCATAACTGTGTGCTAATCTGAGAAATAACGGCACACAGTAATTTTGAAGCATGTATATAATTTTAAATGTTGAAATGTAATGACTGTAATTTGTACAGGACCGTAGAAATGTTTTTATTTTGCACTGTTTGCAATTTATAGACATGTAGGTTTAGAATGGTTTAATTGAGATTTTTATGAATAAAGTATATTTTTGAAATAAAAAAAATCATGTCCTTTAAATCATGTCCACAGTTGCTTCAACAATAGAAGACATAGCACGCATTGCATTTTAAAATTATCTTATACTGTGAACTGGACCCAAAACAAGGGTATGTTATTTGAAAATTGTATTAACAGTTTAAGGAGTCCGTCAGTATAATTTGTCCATTGTCATAGACACAGCTATATTTCCAATGAGCAAAAATTGGAGCACAAAAAAATCAAAATGATATACACAAGACTATTTTTTTTTGCTCTCCTAGTTTGGTGTTTAAAATATCACTCTCATTTTCTTATCTTTGACTGTTCTGATATGACACATTTACTTGGCTTCAGCTGCTTCTAAAATTTGCCCATAGAATTCACAGTCCCTTTGTAATCTCTGTCTCAGGAATGCTTTAGTAATGAAAGGTCAGAATAGTGATTATGTAAACTTGTATTTAAACAGCTTTCATTGAATCATTAAATCACATGGAACTGCACAGCTGTTGTACTATTTGATTTCAAAACCAAAGCATTCAATAGATTTGTATTATCAAGAGTGAAGTTGCATATTGTTTTCGCTAATAGTGAATTCAGAAAAGGATTATTCCTGTTTTATCGATCTCTGGTTTAAGGAGCTAACTTCAAAATAAATTGATAAAATTGCATACTAATTACTTTGGGCAGAAAGTAAAATAATTTTCGCTGACATAATGTATCATCTTCTCAGATCATCTAGAGTACTTCATATTCAGAGGTTTAGCCCCCAGTGGCAACCAGGCAAATATGGGTTAAATCTAGGAATATTGCACAAACATCAGATAAATGATCAGTTAAGTTTTTGAGGGAGAAATTGTAGCTCACACAGAACTTGCATTTAATGCAAAAACTCATCCCAGGTTGCTTCACAGGAATATTATCAAACAAAACTCCACAAGATGAGGTCAAAAAAGAGGCAGATATTTCTTTCATATTAATTTCTGGGATGTTGGCATTGCTGGCTAAGCCAGCATTTATTGCCCTTCAACAGGTAGTGGGGGAGCTGCCACCTTGAATTGGTATAGTCCCTGAGGTGTAGGGAGGGAATTCCAGAATTTTGATCCAGGAACAGTGAAGGAACCATGATAGATGTCTAAGTCAGGATGATGACTTGGAGGGAAACCTTTCGGTAGTTGTTTTTCAGGCATCTTCTGCTTTTGTCCTTCTACATGGTGGTGGGTTTGGAAGATGCTGCCTAAGGAACCTTGGTGAGTTCCTGTAGTGCATCTTGTAGATGATACATGTGGCTACCACTATTCACCAGTGGTGGAAGGATTGAATGTTTGTGGAAGGGATGGCAATCACGCGGGCTGCTTTGTCATGGATGGTTTTGGGCAGCTTTGTGTGTTCTTGGAGCTGCACTCATCCAGGCAATTGGACACTATTCCATCACACCCCTGATTTGCACCTTGTAGATGGTGGACAGACTTTGGGGAGTCAGGAGGTGAGTTATTCGCACAGTATCCCTACCATCTGACCTATTTGGTAGCCTCTCAACACCAGGTTAAAGTCCAACCAACTTATTTGATAGTAAACTTCTTGCTGTGTTTATCCCAGTCCAATGCCGGCATCTCCGCGTCATGACTGTTTGGTAGCCGCAGTATTTTTATGGCCAGTCCAATTCAGTTTTTGGTCATTAATTCCCAGGATATTGATAGTGAGGATTCAGTGATAGTAATGCTATCAAATGTCAAAGGGCAATGGTTAGATCCTTTTGTTAGAGATGGTCATTGACTGGCACTTATGTGATGTGAATATTACTTGAATTTCTCAGCTTAAGCCTTGATATTGTCCAGTTCTGCATTTGGACATGGACTGCTTCAGCCTTTAAATGAAGGGAACATGTACAGTAATTGTAAAATAAAATGTTCATAATTGCATGTATTTTATTTTTGTTTAGTTGTTTAAAACTTATGAATTATGTATTGTCATCAGAACTTAGCACCTGCTGCAATGGTTTTTTTTCAATAAACCCAACCAACTAAACGACTTTGTTTTAAAGCTTTCAAAATGTCTATTTCTAAACTAATGGATTTGGACATCTACTCCCCTATCTTCTGCTGACCAGAAATTGATGTAGGCAGTTGGGAGATAAACAAAGTAATCACAGCAGCAAGCTACCCAAGATGGACAGATTATCAGTTAGCTGTACTGAAATGCGTTGTAAATGTTTTCCTAGTGTTAATAGTATATATTTTGATTCCTCCTTCAGTATGTGGAAAGGAAATCAAAATTAACTTGAAGCAGACAAATGAAAGCTGAGTGGCAATACTGTCTTTGTTCTCAATTTGCAACATTTGTCATAGAACCTGCTTATGATGGGCACTCTGCATAATATTCTTTTGTCCCTGTTAGTTATGATGTATCCAACTATGCTTACTGCAAATGTATTGGGATTGCTAACTCAGGAATTGAGTCCAAATCCCAGTGTTTAAATTTAATGTTAGAGATAAAATAATGAAAGGTGTTCTGCTGTCATTATCATTACCAGGGAAATATACCACCCCTGCCCTGTATGGTCCAGCCCCTGAATTTGGCTCCATCCTGAGCTCAAATGTTTATATATCTTCAGAGACTGATTAATTTGGATCCAGCAGATGGCAACCATTTCCCTCCGCTTTTTCCTCTTCACCTTTTGTTACAAACCCATTCAGTTCTTCTCTTTTCATTTCCCTGTGCATCTTGCTCTTTCTAACTCACCTAACCTTGCAACAAAAGTTATTTGATACTTTCGATTTGTTTTATTGCTGGATGTATTCTGGTTTTAAGTTTGATCTCTCACGGCAATTACAGGTTTCATTAGTTTAAACCCCCAATATTAATTTTAAACACAGTGAACTTCGACAGTGATTGGTCAACAATTATTTGGCAGTCGGTCACTGACCTTTTAGGATTAGCAGACACGTTTTTAAAATGCAACATAGAATTTAAATGATAGATCAGGAGGTAATTTGATAATCAGAAGTGAGATTTTCAGTTATATTTCTCCCCTTCCTAACCACCATCATTGTCACAAAAGGCTTTAATTGAAATTGATCTGGTTGTAAACAGAAGTAAATATATCAGAATAAGAGAAGCACATTCAAAGAAGAAGAACAAAACAGCACGGGAAACGGCCCTTCGGCCCAACGAGCCCGCGCCACCACTCCGATGTCCCACCTCTACCCGCGATCCCTGTCCATGTTTATAGATCTATGGATTAAAAGCCAAATTTGAGACAATTTAGGGAGAACTTGTTTTGCCAATTAGCCTAAGAGCACATCTTTGGGATGTGGGAGGAAACCGGAGCACCCGGAGAAAACCCACGCAAGCACGGGGAGAATGCGCAAACTCCACAGACACAGGCCCAAATCCATGTATCTGCACAGCACAGCAATAGTCACTGACCTGTCGTGTTGCCCATCAAATGGTCCAGGTCAAGCGTACACTAACGACGTGAAGCACTAGGATACTCTCAAAAAAGATCCAAGAGCAGCCCTCTCATGACCCATCGCGTGTATGCCCCTTGTTAGACAACAAGGTGGACCAAAGCACCTGTAGGATAAAAACAAGTACATCAATATCATCATCTATTTACACACTTCCCAGGGATTCCCAAGGCTCATGATCCCTATTTTAAATCTGTTTTCTATACCCCTCCATTCCCATTCTGTTCATGTGCCCATCTAAGTATTTCTTAAATAACTCCAGACTACCTGCCTCCACCACTTTACTTGGCAGCGCATTCCATACCCCCACCACCCTCTGTGTGGAAAAAACTCCCTCTAGCATCCAAATTATACCTTGCCCCCCTCACCCTAAGCCCGTGACCCCTCGTGCTATTTGAGTCCATCCTAGGAAAAAGCTTAACCCTGTTTACTCTATTTATCCCCTTCAAAATCTTGTACACCTCTATCAGATCATTCATTTGTCCAGATCAGCTTCAGAGTTCAAAGCAACAGTTTGTGTTATTGATTCTAAAAAGATGTCTGTTTACTTTTATTTGAGTCAGTATTTACCACTCGAATCGTATGTTATTTGGTCATGAATCAATTGTGCTTTGGGATTCCAGGTGATGTGAAAATTGCTGGTGGTAATTTGGGATAGATTTCATAGTGACTGGAATATGCATGTCCATTTGTTCTTAAATTTTTCTATAAAATTGGCGACCCCAGAAATCTGTTGTCAGTTTGTGGATTATGGGCCAAGACATTTCAACTACCTTTGCCTCAATAGCAATATTTACATTTGTTGGGTGAGGCATCCATATTAACTGTCTCCTTTGGATATTAAACTTTCTGGAGACAGCAGCACTTGCTCACTTTCATGGGATATGTACTTGTTCCCTGTTGATTTAATTGTAAGTTGGCACAAAAATGTCATTCCAGGCAGAGTACATCGTTGGCACGGAATTTTGTCCTGTTGTGGTTTGAAGCCATCTGATTTTGATGGTTTGTTTTATGACATGTATTTTGTTGTCTGTACGTACCATATAATTTTACAAAACGTTAAAATTCCAGAAACTGGATTTTAGGCCCTCCAACACTGACTTGGACTGTTCTGATTCAGCTGAAAGCAAATACTCTTTCTAATGTGTAATTCTGTCCTCCTTTTATCCTTTGGTCTGTTACCAATGGCTAACAAATGTCTTTTTATAGATTAAAAAGAAGCTTGAAGGGGGCAAAAAGCAAACCTATATGGAAAAATTCTACTCGGGATTTGCTAAGATGAACAGAGCTTTTATTTGAGCTCGAATACCTGCCCATTTACAAAATAAAAGAACATTGTCTCTTTGTGTATCAGTTAGAAGATGTGTAATGATTTCAAGCTAGTGATTCTGCCTCCATATCACTGATCAATAAGATTCAATAAGATTCTTAATAGAGCTGCCTCATGGATAATGCACAGTTTTAAGAACATAAGAAATAGGAGCAGGAGTAGGCCGTCCAGCCCCTCGAGCCTTACTCATCATGGCTGATCTGATAATGGTTCAGTTCCACTTACCCACCTGGTCCCCATTACCCTTAATTTCCTTATTGATCAGAAATGTAGCTACCTGTGACTTAAACATATTTAACAAGGTAGCCGCCACTGCTTGAATGGGCAGAGAATTCACCACCCACTGAGAGAAGTTGTTCCTCCTCAACTCTGTTCTAAATTGACTTCCTCTTATTTTGAGGCTGTGCCCTCTAGTTCTTCTTTCCTTTCTAAGTGAAAAGAATCTCTATGTCTCTACCCTGTCTAGCCCCTTCGTTTTCTTATGTCTCTATAAAATCTCCCCTCAGCCTTCTAAACTCCGAGTACAGGCCTAATCTACTCAATCTCATCATATGCTAACCCTCTCATCTCCTGTATCAACCTGGTGAACCTTCTCTGTACTCCCCCCAAGATCAGTATATCCTTTTGCAAATAAAGGGACCAAAATTGCACACAGAACATTACAGCGCAGTGCAGGCCCTTCGGCCCTCTGTTGTGCCAACCAGTGGAACAAATCTAACCAGTGGAATGACCTGCTAACCTAAACTATTCCAAAATTATCCATATGCCTATCCACTGACCATTTGAATGTCCTTAAAGTTGGTGAGTCCACAACTGCTGCATTCCAAGCCCTTACTACCCTCTGAGTAAAGAACTCTAGCTGTGGCCTCACCAGTATCTTATACAATTGCAGCAAGACTCCACCCCCCTCGCAATAAAGGTCAACATTTCATTTGCCTTCTTGATCAACTGCTGCACCTGCAAACTGAGTTTTTGAGATTCATGCACAAGGACCCCAGGTACCGCTGCACAGTGGCATGTTGTAATTTTTCACCATTTAAATAATAGCCCATTTTACTATTATTCATTCCTTTTGTTCCTTCCCTGCTACTATCACTGACAGGGGTCACTTTGCTTCTTCTCACTCGTCTGGTCCTTTTCTTGATGCAGTTTTAAATATATCAGTTTGTCCCTTGAGTTGAACTGCATTACTAAGCCTGAAAGAATTAGTTCTCAATTTCTTTAAAATGGCAAATCTTGCTGATATGGTTATGCTCATTTATAACATTGAGGATGAAATGCGCTGATACAATTCTTGTCTTTTGCCACTGTGGCCTTACAGACTCAACAAAGTTGGGCATGTACACCAATGCTGATATGTGATGTTTCAGATTATTTGCAGTTCCATAAATATTTACATACTTTCTGCATTCATAGAAACAAAGAGCAACACAGCACGGGAAACAGGCCCTTCGGCCCAACGAGCCCACGCCGCCGTCCTAACGTCCTAATGACATATCCTTGTCTTTAGGCTATGCCTATTGTTGAAGATTCCCATATAGGGACCAATATGGGGACAATTTGTTACCCAATCAGCCTAAGAGCACATTTTTGGGATGTGGGAGGAAACCGGAGCACCCGGAGGAAACCCACGCAACCACGGGGAGAACGCGCAAACTCCCGCAGACACAGGCCCAAATCCACGTGTCAGCACAGCAACAGTGATAGTCTCTGAGCTGTCATGTTGCCCATCAGATGGTCCAGTTTAAGCATACACTGACGATGTGAAGCACTAGGCAACTCCTGAAGCAACCTCCAAGAGCAGCTCTCGCATGACATGCCGCGTGCATGCCCCTTGTTGGTCAACAAGGTGGACCGAATTGCCTGCGGAAACAAATAAGACTTAATTAAACATGCTAAAAAAAACTAAGACATTCCCGAGACGAAACTAAAAGATAGTCTACTACTATTTGGTCCTCCCGATATTCAAACAGTCCTGCTATATCCCTCTATCTGCAGACCGCTCATGTGGCTGTCCAAGAGACCCTTAAACAACCCTAGCGTGCCTGCTCCCACCACCTTACTCGGCAGTGCATTCCACACCCCCACTACCCTTTGTGTGAAAAACTGGCCTCTAATATTCGTCTTATACATAGCCCCCCTCACCCTGAGCCCGTGACCCCTCGTTCTATCCATTTCTAATGGTGGAAAAAGCTTACCACCATTTACTCTATCTATACCCCTCATAATCTTATATACCTCTAAAAGATCCCCTCTCAGCCGACGTCTTTCAAGGGAAAACAACCCCAGTGTTTTCAATCTTTCCTCGTAAGACAGCCCTTCCATACCAGGCAGCATCCTGGTAAATCTCCTCTGCACACACTCCAGGGCCTCCACATCCTTCCTGTAGTACGGCGACCAGAACTGGACGCAGTACTCCAGATGAGGCCTAACCAATGTTCCATACACTTGCAACATCAGACTCCTACTCTTGTATTCTATACCCCTTCCTATGAAGGCTAACATACCATACGCTTTTTTTACCACATTCTCCACCTGTACTGACACCTTCAGAGACTTGTGAACTTGCACCCCCAGGTCTCTCTGCATCTCTATACTCCGGATAGTTTTACCTTTTATCCTATAACTCCCCTCTACATTATTCCGGCCAAAATGCATCACCTCGCATTTATCCGGATTAAATTCCATTTGCCATCTATCTGCCCAATCTACCAGCCTATCTATGTCATGTTGTATTGCCAGGCACTGCTCCTCAGTACCCGCCAATCCAATCATCTTAGTGTCATCAGCAAATTTGCTGATCACACCACCTACCCCCTCTTCCAAGTCATTTATATACACCACAAATAGAAGGGGTCCTAGTACAGAGCCCTGTGGCACACCACTAGTGACAGACCTCCAGTTGGAAAAAGAGCCTTCCACTACTACCCGCTGTCTCCTCCTCCCAAGCCAGTTCTCAACCCATTTTTTTTATTGGTGAATGCAAATATTTTATTACAGCGCAGACAGTGACAGGCATAGTGTCAGAAAACATCCTTCTCTTCCCCCACCCTTCTCCTCACACCCCTAATTTTCTCCCCCATCTATAATAGTCCAGGAAATGCATCAGGAACAGGGAATTCAGCTGTGTGAACCATCACTGGGCTCGGCATTCTCCTCCAACCCAACCCAATCCATACCACCCACTCACACTCCCCTCCAGGACACTTCCAGTTCCTCCCCCCCCCCCCCCCCCCCCCCCCACCCCAGCCCTGGCTTTCTGCATCTCTCCCCGCAACCACCCAATGGCCAAAACAGAGAAAGAGCAAAAGGAAACCCAAGGCACTGAGTTCCCAACAGTGTCAGAGGGGACCCCAGGGGGAGGGCTGGTTCCAGGCTGTGGATTTTGTAACAGGATGGGAGATGTTCCAAGAAGATTCTGGAAGACTTCGCTCCGTCGTGTTTAACTCAGGGTTGGCGACTGGAAAATCTTTCCAGACATGGCCAGGAAGGCAGGGTTCATACAGCAGGTGGGAGACTGGTTCATCATCTCAGCAACTTCAGGGGAGGTCAGTGGTTTAAACAAATTCCCGGACAGGAGCAGACCTGGTTGGGTGTTTCTGGGTCCCCCTTGGCCAGTCTCCTGTCCCACCAGCTGGTTCCAGTAATCAGAGGACATGGAGAGAAGTTGTTCCACAACCTTTGGCTGGCGTTTTGTGTCCTCGAAGACCTCCAGCGGGTTTGGGTTGGGGTTGGAATGGCCCACGATGGTCGGACCAAAGATCCTGGCAATGCTGTGTTTATCCATTCGACACTCGGGGCTCGCCATCACCCTCTGAAGGTGGGTGATGAGGAAGGCCAGTGTGTCTCGATTAGCTCGGGGCAGGCTATGTACAGCCTGGCTCAGGTTCCTGCTACTCTGATCATCTGGGAGGTCCGTCACTGCCATGAACATCGAGTGGAGTTTGAAGGTGACGAGAGGTTCTTTCAGTTTGCGGAGAAAGTCTTTCAGTAACCCACAAACCACGTGGATGTTGGAGACTCGGCTCAGCAACGGGAGACCCTTCCCTCGCACATAATTCTCTTTCAGCTCCCTCACAATCTGCTCACCACCGGGTACCCGATAAATCCCAGGCTCCTGCAATCCCCTCTGTTCAATTTCATTGATACAGTGGACGATCAGAGATGGGATCGTGGGACTGGTCAGTGGAACAAAATCAGCAACTGTTCCCTGGCCATTTTTGACTGAAGTCAGAGGGAAATTGGGGGCACAAAGTGTGGGACATCGATCCTTACAGTCTGGGTGTGACACCACATTGCAAAAACGACATTTCAGTGCCATCCTTCCAAATCTGATCCATTTCCCACAGGGAACACAAACCTCCGGCATAATGACCGTTTTGGAAACAAAGTTGTGTGGTCTGGTTTGAGTTGCTTTCCCAGGGGTTGTGAATGGATCGGGAGGAGTCGGGGCAGTCAGGAAGTTCTGTTGCTTTTCCACAATCCGCTTCTCTGGAATCTGTTCTGCCAAGCTGGGAAGTCGCCTGTTCTACTCTACGTGCCTGCGATGAACTCGATCTCTCAAGAGTCGGTGTGGCCCTTGCACACACTCCTGGTTTTACTGTCCACTGCGTCGCCATCCTTTCCGGGGGTGGAAGTCAGTCCGTCCCCAGGCTGGTCAAAGGAGAGAGAGCGTGACCTCCTGGGAGCGACTGGAACGCCTCTTGTCCCGATTCTTGGGTTTGATTGGTTTCGCTGCTGATGAATTCGCATCCAGCGCCTCGTCACAGGTTCTGTCGTAGCTGATACTGGAACAGGAGAAATTGGAAGTCATTGTTTCATCAACAGCAGAGAGTCTGGCACAGGCCTGCCCCTTGGGCCTAGTCTGAGCTGTTAGGGCCTTGAGGAGACTCTTCTGATCTTCATTCTGCAGCGTCAGGCTCGAAGCTTCATTCTTCAGCACATCATGAACCAACTACAACCTGCGTTCCAGTTGCTCACAGGCCAGCTCTGCTTTTTGTCTTCTCCTGAGCTCCACGTTCAGCTGACCGCACGCTTAGAGCAGTCAGTTCTATCTCCACCTTGGCCAGCCGATTCCGATTCTCCACCAACTCCTCCTCGGCATTCCTCCATTTCTTCCTGCAGTTCTCAAAGTTCCTCGCCAACTGAATTTCTTGCTCAGAACCGTGAGAAATTCCTTCACACAATCCAATCAGAATGTCCAATTTCTTCTGAACGTTTGCTTCAAACTTCATCATTGTTCAGTAGCTGAAAGGAGTAACCAATACCTCACTGTGGAGCCCAGAAACATCCCCCACACAATCCCTGAGTACACCTGGAAACATTCCTCTCAAATTGGCCTTCATATAACTTGAAGATTAGGCAATTGCCTGTGCTGTTTTATAATGTGGCTTGGATAAAAATCACTTTTTTTTTGTCCCCGTGATGCTGAGAAAGTGAAACAATTGATAATTTCCAGCTTTTGTATTACACAAAATGAGTCTGATGTGCTGCTATCATAAAGAAAGTAACATATAGAGTGACAGTATACTCAAACGGTTGTACTGTTATTTAGGAGAAAAATCGGATGGAAGCATTTAAATTCACCTGTAATGACCTGAAAGAATTTTAAGGCTATGGGAGAAATTGCACCAGACTGGGGCTTGGTGTTTTTAGAGAGTCACCGTAGAAAGGATGAACTAAAAGGATGGCCTTTTGTGTCGTAATAATTCTATGATTCAATGTTTCTAATTTGAAAGAAAAATGACTAGCATTTATATAGGGCATTTCCGTCTGCTTTACAGCCAATAAAGTGCTTATGAAGTGTAGATGCATTGGAATGAAGGGAAAGCAGCAAGACTCCTGCAAACAGCAATGTAATCGTCAGTCTGTTTTACTCTGGTTGATTGAGGGATGAATGATTCATCAGTTCACAGGAGGTAACTCTCCTGCTCTTGGAACAAAGAACAATACAGTTCAGGAACAGGCCCTTCAGCCCACCAAGTCTGTCCAACACAGATGCCTATCTAATATTTTCTTGCCTCTACATGACCCATATCCCTCTATTTTCAGCCTATTCATGTATCTCTCCAGATGCCTCTTGAACATTGGAGATGGTGGTGGAAGCAGATTCTATAACAGTGTTCCAGGCATTCACCATCCATTTTTTTTTAAATTGTGCCATGGAGTCTTTTACATCTCTCTGATGGGTGGGATGTCTATTTAATGTCTTTCTAACAGTGTGGTACACTGTCAAAATTGAACTACAGTGTCAACCTAATGCTAATTAATTCCAAGTTTGTTCTTCCTAAAGGACTCTGAACTGTCTGAACATAAAGAAAATTGTTACTGGGAATGTATGGAAAATGCACGTGCAGACTCCTGACAGGGAAGGCATTGGATTGGGCTGTTAAACCTTTCTGTTTGGGGGGAAAAAACACTTTGTTTAAAGTTACATGTGAAAAGATAACAGTTTGAGGTATTGTCATCAGTAAAGCAGGTACAATATTCTTTGGTGAATAAAGCAATAATTGTAAAACCACAAATTGGCTGAATTTCCTGGATTGGTGTAATCAACAAATTACATTTTACAGTTAGTTAGGAAGAACATGTTTTACCATTCTAATCTCATTTCCTCTACTTCCCGTAGATGAAGACAAAACCAAGTATAGGGCCCTAAAGGTGGATAAAAAGATCTCAATCAATCTCATCGCTTGTCACTGAGGCTATCATACAACCTCTACTGTGCAGAAAGAGGCCATTCAGCCCATCAGGTCTGTACCAACAGCAATCCCACTCAGGCCCTAACTCTATAACCCCATATTTATCCTGCTAATCCCAATCCACCTAATCCGCACGTTTTTAGATTGGGAGCAAACTGGCGCACCCTGATGAAACCTGTGCAGGCACTGGGACAAGTATGCAACCTCTACACAGGCAGTCACCTGAAGCTGGAATTGAACCTGGGTCCCTGGTGCTGTAGACAGCAGTGCTAACCACTGTGCCACCATGCTGACCAATTTGGACAGTGAGAATTGGTCCCCTTCTCTCCATCTTTAACTCTTGCCATCTCATGGTCACAGGCAGAAGCACTGACGCCAGTCCCAGGATATCATAGAACATAGAACAATACAGCACAAACAGGCCCTTCGGCCCACGAGTTGTGCCAATCACGTCTACCAATCCACAGACCTATCTATAACCCCCTATCCCATTCGTTTCCATATACTCATCCAGAAGTCTTTTAAAAGACCCCAGCGAGTTTGCCTCAACAACCTTCGACGGCAGCCGAATATAGAACATATCCATTCAGACATGAGCCAAATCAGAGAGTTAAAAGTTCGTATCACTGGCAGGGTGGAGGAAACTTTGGAGTGAAGAGACCTAGGATACAGAGCTCATAAGTCCACAACTCAAAATCCAAACAGCCCCGTACAGCACAGGTACTTGAGTGTTTTAGCTCACAAAATTGGCTGAGTTGAGGGACCAATTAAAAGGCATGCTAAAATCTCACTTTCCAGTCCCTAATTCGAGCACAGTTTGAGTCTGTTTTATGTTGCTACAGTCACACAACAAGCATTCAGCCTGCCTTCTGTCCTCAACCTACTTTTTTTTTGCTATACTTTTGCTCCCTGGCCATGCTTTTGATAACCTCTCCTAATATATTTTGATATATTTTAGTAAGGTTGCAGATGACACCAAGATTGATGACATAGTGGACAGTGAGGAAAGTTATCTCTGATTGTAACAGGAGCTTGATCAATTGGGCCAGTGGGCTGATAAATGGAAGATGGAATTTAATTTAGTCAAATGCGAGGTATTCATTTTGAACCAGGGCAGGGCTTCCTCAATTAATGGTAGGATGTTGGGGCGAGTTACAGATTTAGAAGTACAGGTTCATAGCTCCATGAAAGTGGAGTCACAGATGGACAGAGTGGTGAAGAAGGCATTCAGTCAGAACATTGAATGCAGGAGTTGAGACGTCTCTTGTTGAAATTGTACAAGATATTGGTAAGACCACACCTGAAATACTGTGTGCAATTCTGGTCACCCTAATTATAGAAAAGATATTATTAAACTAGAAAGAGTGCAGAAAAGATTTATTAGGATGCTGCCGGGACTTGATGGTTTTGGGTTATAAGGAGAGGCTGGATAGACTGGGACTTTTTTTTCTGGAGCGTAGGTGGTGAGAGGTGATCTTATAAAGGTTTATAAAATAATGAGAGACCCAGATTGGCAAGATAGTGAATATTCTTTCCCAAAGGTATGGGAGTCTAAAACTAGAGGGGTGAGATACAAAAGTATCCAAAAGGGCAATTTTTTGAGGATGCTGAGTGTCTGGAATAAGCTGTCAGAGGAGTAGTAGACGCAGATACAATTTTGTCTTCTAAAAAGCATTTACACAGTTATGTGGGTAAGATGGGTATAGAGGGATATGGGCCAAATACAGGCAGTTGAAATTGATTTTGGAGTTTTTAAAAAAAGTGGCATGGACCAGTTGGGCCAAAGGGCCAGTTTCCATGCTGTAAATCTCTGACTCAAAACCAAACTTCCTTTAATCTATCCTATGTAAAATCTTAAGATATTATGTTAAATGGTGCAATATTGATGCAAGTTGTTGCTGCCTCTTTGCTCCACAGGGCATTCCATGTTGAATAATCTTATTCCTTTGTATATCCTGGCTCATGTTGAATGATCTCCAGTGGATGGGTGGCAGAATCTTCAATTTCCATTGCTAAGGCCCTGCTTGCAGGCTCCAATTAGGGTCTTTCCAGGTCATAAACTGCCATATTGTGACTCGATCTCCGCACACTCCTCTGAGAAGAATAAATTCACTGGGGAGTGATAATAGCATGTTGGCATGAGAATCTTGCCTTGGTGCCTGGCCTCTTGCTCTCTTCTATCCATTCAGTAGAGCCTTTTCAGTTCCTTTTGCCATCTGTGTGCCCCAATGAGCTGGATTGCAAAAATTGGAGAAATTCACAGTTCTCTGCTCAGGAAAATTACAGATGCTGCAAGGAAAAGGAAATTTAAAAAAATGGATAAAATTGCATCTGAACTGCATGAGTTGGGAGCTAGCTTGAGTAATTAGAGATTAGAGCAACACAGCACGGGAAACAGGCCCTTCAGCCCAACGAGCCCGCGCCGCCGTCATAACTATATAGTAACAATTTCATTATCCTATTCTAATTTTAGGTTATTCCTAATATGGAAGAGTCTCAATGTAGGGACAATTTGTTTCCCAATCAGCCTAAGAGTGAATTTTTTGGGATGTGGGAGGAAACCGGAGCGCCCGGAGAAAACCCACGCAACCACGGGGAGAACGCGCAAACTCCCGCAGACACTGGCCCAATTCCAAGTGTCTGCACAGCTACAGCGATAGTCACTGAGCTGTCATGGTGCCATGATATATTATATTAATATATATTATTAATAATATAATATATTATACTGGTGCCTGATTCCTCAATCTTACGACCTGAGTTGTCACTTAACAGCCAGTGAGAAACCTGTGAAAACTTCTGTTTTCAAGGGGGCTTTATTGATGAATGACAAAAGATTTGAATGGAGATTTTGTTGAAATGCTGCAAAAATAAATAAATTTAACATACCGTTTTGATGTGAATCGTTTGTGCATAAATTTCTTCCATGTTGGAAGCATATGTGCAAACCAGTATTTTAACTGACCTAATAAAAGCAAGAATATGTAGTGAGTTTGGAGTCTGGAGGGAGTAAACGTGATGTATGAAAACTTTTTGGTCTAATCTTTTTAGTGTTGTATTATTCTGTAGGAGCCATATTATGTGCATGTATGTATTATATCCAGGATGTTGTATCACTCAGTACAGTCAGGCTCACTTCCAGCGCAGTGTGGGTTCGGGACTCTCGTTTGACCCCAACATTGAAGTCCCAACCCAAAAAGCAAAATCCAGTTCACGCTAAAAGGGCTAGTTGAATACAAGTAGAAGAAACATTCAAACTTTAGGATTGTTACATGTTATTATTCAGTTGTGCCATTGCAGTTTTGACCACAGAAATTGATCACAGTATATGGTTAAGGCTGGATGTTCATTGGTGTCAATGTAGCTAGCTTATTATAAAAAATAAATTTACAATGGGGCAGCACAGTTCAGGTGCTATGATTTAAACATAGCCCAGGTAGTTTCTTTTAGACAGGAAAATTCATCAGTGATTGCTGGGTATTTTTAGATTTACAAAAATTATTGGTTTGTAATTTCTGCTAACTCAGCAATGATGAAAATGGTCTAACACTGCAGTCATAACATATTTTGGTAGACCAATTCTGGAACCAGTTCTGCTCGTTCCAGTAACTGTTGTGAAGTTTTTTTTCCCCCCTCTCCCTAGCTCTTAGTTATTGCAATAAATTTTCATTGTTCATTTTCCTCAGTTTTAGAAAGCTCATTCAGTTGTGCTGCTGCTTCAGATGTTGTAGATTTTATCAATTTAGACATCTTTCTCTCCACACTAATATTTAAGTTATCGATGCTCTGCACACTAATAGTGCATTTTAGCTTGATGCTTCCATCAGACAATCATTAAAAGTTTCTTTATAGATTCTCTCAAACAGCTGCCAACCACCTAAGTGTAAAAATGGAATGTCCGTAGTCGTGACAACCCTTGAAGATTTGCCCCTTCTTAAATGGAACTGTGTTTGATTCCCAACTTGGGTCACTGTCTGTGTGGCATTTGCACATTCCCCCTGTGTTTGTGTGGGTTTCCTCCAAGTATTTCAGTTTCTTCTCGCAGTCTAAAGATGTGCAGGATAGGTGGATTGGCCATGCTGAATTGTCCCTTAAATTATCTCAGGATTTTATAGGCTAAAGGGATTAATGGCGTAACTAAGTAGGGTTAGAACCTGAGTGGGATTGTTGTTAGTGCGGACTTGATGGGCCAAGTGGCCTCCTTCTGCACTATAGGGTTTCTATGATTCTATGAAATGAAGTAGCAAAAGGTTCGTTTGCTAGGACTTCAGAGCTTCCTTCTTTTTACCCTTCAGTATGCAGACTGTTAAAACACCAATCTTGGCATCACTGTAATGATATAGGAAACAGTATAGTTTGTGGTGTATTGTACTTGGCATTGGTCCTGTCCTGCATAGCTGACTTCAATGTTAGATTTCATTTTAATGCAGAGAAAAAAATGTCCTCGGGCTCTTCTAATTTGAATATTAGCTTTGTTTAAAAAAAATGTCGAATTTAGAACCAACTTAATATATATGGTACAAGAATATAAGCTGCTGGAAAAAACTGAGAGAAAGCAGTATCTGTAAGGAGAGAAAGAGTTAATATCTCAGTCTCTTTGCTCATCAGAATTGAAAGCAAGGCGAATGTGTTGAAGATGAGAGAGATTACAACAAAAAGTTTTAACTTTAGGAGCACAGCATAGATGATCTGAGTTGGGGAAATAGAGGTTCTAATTAGAAACACAGTTCCTGTTACAGTGCAATAAATAAGCTTGATTGACTAGAAATTTGTAGTTACTTAATGGACACCTGGGCTATAGTGGGTGTGCTTTTCTGGAGAGGCAGTAGTGTTGTACTGGTATTGCCACTTTTCTAGCAATCCATAGTAATGCTGTGGGGACTTGGTTTGAACTCCTCCAGAAATCCCATTCCTTCCAAATGCTCAAGCAAGCAACTCAATTGAAGAGCAATTAAGGATGGGTAATAAATGCTGGCACAGTCAGTGACACCCACATCCCTTAAATTAATAAAGAAAAATAGAGAGCAGGCAGTATGTTACAACATTCAGCCATTTGTTAATTTTGGGAAAGGTATAGAGGAAACTAGTAATTGTTAACTAGCAGTGTCAGGTTATGACTTAACTTGTGGATGCACTGGAGTCTTTGAAAATTTATTGAACTGCAATAACTTAATAACAAACTTGGCAATTTATTGTTGCTTATTTGCAGAATGACCAAAAAAAATTGCAGTTTTCACAAGTATTCTATAAATCACAATGCAAATACATTATTCTTTGTAATGAAAATGAAATTGTCTTTATCAAACTTACTGATCAAACTCCAACATTCAAATGATTTGCTTTGGTAAGTGAATTTTGCAGTTTCAATCAATCTCTTCCCATGGCATTTATTGTAGTCTAGTCAACTTCCATTTGCTTTTGGGCTCCACAAAAAGATTCCCAGGACTGTGCTCGGAAGGCTTTTATCTATTAATCTTTTAGAAAAAGTTATTCTGGTAAATCTCGCAGCAAGTCTTTTCTATGGAATGCAGAATTTATTTCCCATTGAATTTTTATTCATTCGTGGGATATAAGCATTGCTGGCTGGCCAAAACTTGTTGCCTTGGAGGGCAGTTGAGAGTCAATACATTGCTGTGGCTCTGGTGTCACATGTAGGCAGACCAGGTTATGACGGCAGGTTCCTTTCCTTAAAGGACATGAGTGAACCAGATGGGTTTTTCCGACATTTGACAATGGTTTCATGATCATCAGTAGATTCTTAATGCCAAATTTTATTGAATTCAAATTCCACCATCCGCCATCCCAGAACGTTAGCTGAGTTTCTGGATTAATAGTTTAGGGATAATGCCATTAGACCATTGCCTGCCCTAGAAGAATGCAGTGTGATATACTTCAAAATCATTACAGATCTTGGTATTTGAGATATTTGCCCTTTATTCTTAATACCTCAGATGTCTAATCTCTTTGAATATCTTTTTAGAGTCAGAGGTTTACAACATGGAAACAGGTCCTTCGCCCCTACTTGTCCATGCCACCCTTTTTTAAAACTCTCTAAGCTAATCCCAATTACCTACATTTGGCCCCAATCCCACTATACACTTCTTTAGTTTAATCCTTTTCTATAATAGGATGATCAGAATTGCACAGAGTATTCTAAGTCTTGTACAATGTCTTGTACAACTTCAAGACATCTCAATTCCTGTACTCAAAATATTCTGACTGATGAAACTAAGCATATCTGAATATCATCTTCATCAACCTGTCCACCTGTGACTCCATTTTCAAGGAGCTATGAACTTTTACCCCTAGATCTTTGTTCTATAACTCTCCCCAACACCCTACCATTAACTGAGTAAGTCCTGCCCTGGTTTAAGCTACCAAAATGCATCGCCTTGCATTTGTCTAAATTAAACTCCATCTACCATTCATCAGTCCACTGGCCCAATTGATCAAGATCCCATTGCAATCGGAGATAATATTCTTCACTCTCCACTGTGCCACCAATCTTAGTGTCATCTGCAAACATTGTAACCATGCCTCCTACATTCTCATCCAAATCATTAAGGTAAATGACAAATAACAGTGGACCCAGCACTAATCCCTGAAGTACACCGCTGCTGACAGACCTCTAGTTTGAATAACCACCCTCTGGCTTCTGTCAAGAAGCCAATTTTGTATCCATTTGAATACCTTATCCTGGATCCTGTGAGATTTAACCTTATGCAACAACCTACCATGTGGTATCTTGTCAGAGGCCTTGCTAAAGCCCATGTAGGCAACATCAACTGCACTGCTCTCATCTACCTTCTTGGTTACTCTTCAAAACCTCAATCAAATTTTGTAGGACATAATTTTCCACTCAGCCATGCTGCCTGTCCCTAATCAGTCTTTGCTTTGAAAACCTTGAAAATGCTGTTGGGTGTCTATTTGCTAAACACTCAATTCTGCTTATCACCAGAAATATGACTGTTTTCCAGATCTAATAAAACAGATATGGTAGGAATATTCCCAAAGCTTTGTACATGAGGAATTGAGATTTAGTGTAAACTTCAGGGAAAGTAGGGTGAAGGGGCAAGCAGGTCCAGTTGTCATTTTTGAAACTGCATTGCTTGTTAGCTATTTTACATTCGTATTTGAAGCAAAAACAAGAAATTCTCTGTGTGCGAGCTGAGGAGCTGGAAATTGCAAGCAACAGTACCACAGGTGGTAAGGCGTTACTATAGTGACAAGTTTCTGTATGTGATTTCCATTAATTTTCATAGATGTGGATTTTATTACACGTTCTCAAATATTGCCTGTACCTGTATCAGTAGTCTCATAATAGTAGGATATGCAAATAGCCTTAAATTAGTCTAATGAATTAACAGGAATTGATTTTTCACGTCCGTTTGGTTTAGAAACACAGATGTTTAAATGTTGTGTTGGGATGAAATTACTAAATAAAATTTTTAATATTTTTTGTATCACAATGGTGGCAAATTTGATCTGAGCATATATATCATAGCTGTAATAGTTGATTACCAACAAAGTTTTACTGAGAGGATAGACAGGCAAACTCTTCAACTATTCATAAAAGAAGGTGGTTTGAATTTTTAAAGTAGATTCTGACATGTCTTTCCAAACCCTCACTTTGTGATCCAATTTACTAATAACTTGGTTCTGATGAACTCAAGGTTAGTTTATTTGCATTCAAAACCAGAATGTTCAAAACTTCTCATCCCACGGCATGCATGCATGCAAACAGAAAAAGGGTACAGAAAATGAAAGTTTTACTGTGGATATTAACAGTACAAGAACCATGTGCACATTAATTCATGATTTCTAGAGACTGAAAGCTAAGTCCAGTGGAGCGTTTTGTGGTGAATTGCAGTCTGCTTGGGTTTCTGATTGGAGACAACACAAATCTTGCAACAAATTAGCCTACAGCAGAGTATTTAAGTTTATTTATTAGTGCCACAAGTAGACTTAAGAACAAAGAACAAAACAGCATGGGAAACAGGCCCTTCGGTCCAATGAGCCTGCGCCGCCACCCCAATGTTCCCACCTCTACCCGTGATCCCTGTCCATGTTTATAGATCTATTGATTAAAAACCAAATTTGAGACAATTTAGGGAGAATTTGTTTTGCCAATTAGCCTAAGAGCACATCTTTGGGATGTGGGAGGAAACCGGAGCACCCGGAGAAAACCCACGCAAGCACGGGGAGAATGCGCAAACTCCCACAGACACAGGCCCAAATCCATGTATCTGCACAGCACAGAGATAGTCACTGAGCTGTCGTGTTGCCCATCAAATGGTCCAGGTCAAGCGTACACTAACGACGTGAAGCACTAGGATACTCTCAAAAAAAAAATCCAAAAGCAGCCCTCTCACGACCCATCACATATATGTCCCTTGTTAGACAACAAGGTGGACCAAAGTACCTGTAGGATAAAAACAAGTACATCAATATCATCATCTATTTACACACTTCCCAGGGACTCCCAAGGCTCATGATCCCTATTTTAAACCAGTTTTCTATACCCCTCCATTCCCATTCTGTTCACGTGCCCATCTAAGTATTTCTTAAATAGCTCCAGAGTGCCTGCCTCCACTACTTGGCAGCGCATTCCATACCCCCATCACCCTCTGTGTGAAAAAACTTCCTCTAGCATCCAAATTATACTTTACCCCCCTCACCCAAAGCCCGTGACCCCTCGTGCTATTTGAGTCCATCCTAGGAAAAAGTTTAACCCTGTTTACTTTATCTATACCCCTCATAATCTTGTACACCTCTATTAGATCTCCTCTAAGTTTATGTCTTCCTAAGGAAAACAGTCCCAATTTGACTAACCTCTCATAACTCAGACCTTCCATACCAGGCAGCTTCCTGGTAAACCTCCTCTGCACTCTCTCCAGAGTCTCCACGTCCTTCCGTAGTAAGGCGACCAGAACTGCACACAGTATTCCAAATGAGGGCTAACCAACGTTTTATACAACTGCAACATTAAAGGCCAGCTCTTGTACTCTATACCCCTTCCTATAAAGGCTAGCATACCATATGCTTTTTTCACAACCTTCTCCACCTGCTCTGCCACCTTCAGGGACTTGTGCACCTGCACCCCCAGATCCCTCTGCGTTTCTGTACTCTTAATAGGTCTACCCTTTATCATATACCTCCCCCCTACATTCTTTCTCCCAAAATGCATCACCTCGCATTTATCAGGATTGAATTCCATCTGCCATCTGTCTGCCCAAGCTACCAGCCTATCTATGTCCTGCTGCATCGCCTGACAATGCTCTTCACTATCCGCAAGTCCAGCCATCTTTGTATCGTCTGCAAACTTGCTGATCACTCCACTTACTCCCTCTTCCAAGTCATTTATATATATTACAAATAGAAGAAGTCCCAGTACCGAGCCCTGTGGCACACCACTAGTGACCGACCTCCAGCTAGAAAAACACCCTTCCACTATTACTCTCTGTCTCCTATTAGTAAGCCAGTTACTTATCCATCTAGCTACTTGTCCTTGTATCCCATGTGCCTTGACCTTCTCAACTAAACTCCGATGAGGGACTTTAACATTGCAATGAAATTGCTATGAAAATACTAGTGCCTGCTTGGGTACGTGAGGGAGAATTCAGCGCGGCCAATACACTGAACAAGATATCTTCCCATTTGTGGTTGGGATGGGGGGCACACCCATGCAGATATGAGGCAAACATGCAGACTCCACACAGTGACCCAAGTTGAACCCTCTCCCTGGCACTGTGAAGCAGCAGTGTTAACCACTGTGCCAACTTGGGCTCACTGTGCTTAGACTGCTTGTCAGGCATTGATCAGAAATTTTAAAATCAAGCAGGCTTTGAGGAGTTCATAATAGTAGCCAGTTGCTGGAATTCTTTCCAATTGTTAAAACAGCAATCAGAGGATTTCTCCATTCCCAAAAGAATGTAAGGATTTCAAAATGGTCACATGAACTTTCTTCACAATGATTTCAAAAGGGATGTTTAGTGTCTGAAATTAGCTTTAACTTCAGGGCTGGTAATTTTCTGGCTGTTAGTTATTGAAATCATTATCTAAGCAGACACTCTATCTCTGCTAGAGAGGTAGACTTATCAAAATGAAAATGATATCCATTTTTCCCTGAGGGGCCCCCTTTTTTTTTAAATAGACCTGCACAGTCCTAGGTGTGAAATGGGTATGTTAATTGTAGATGTGATTGTTGCCTGGTTTTGCATTTAAGGAGGTCTGCACAAAGTGAGGGAAGAATTATTTTCTTCTTGTAACTGCCACTGGTAGCTTCCAGAATGAACAGCCAATTTTGTGGTCACGTGACTTGTAGCAGCTATCTTTTGGCTAACCAATCCACTTCAAAAACAGCAAAAAAACAAGTTTTGATCTATGTACTATTATGCATTTATTCCTATATCTTATTGACTTGCTGCATAACACACTTCAGTTCTACACCCTAAGACTGAAAAAAATTGCTTGGCTAGAAAATTGGCAGGTAAGCCTCTAAGAATGTATTATTGGAATTTTTACAGTAAATTGTCTCAAGGTGTAACCTGCTGATCTTCCACCTTTTTGAGCATTTGAGTAATTTATAAATGTGAGTTGATCTTAGCAATAGTTAGTGGTCTGATTTCCACAAGTTACTGGATTTTTGAGAAGATTTTTCCCAGAATAATTTACTAAGGAGTTGGACTTCAGAACAGGAGAATTGGAATATACTTGAGTTGTGCACGCAGTTGCTAAAGTTCAATGTCAACAAATGGAGACAAAACATTCAAGAAGGGGTTACCATACTTGAATGAAAGCAAATGTACACGAAAAAATGGAGATCATGATAACAGGTTGAAGTTTGGCACAATGTTTCGTGGAAAGAGGCAAAATAAATCAGAAACAGAATAGAGAACACTGGAAAATCTCAGGTGGTCTGCAGCATCTATCAAGAGAGAATCAGTTAACGTTTCAAGTTACAGATAGGAGAATATAGAAACTGCAAGCAAACAGAAGCAACTTTAAGAACAAAAGGCAGATGGAATCGGATGTTGAAATGCATTTTAATAAAAATCACCACTGAGCCAAAATTTCAATGAATGAATTTCAGGCATGTACCAGGCACCTGAATGAGGCAATGAAGTTTTTATTTATTAGTCACAAGTAAGTTTACGTTCACACTGCAATGAATTTATGGTTAAAATCCCCTACTCACGACACTCTGGTGCCTGTTTGGGTACATTGAGGGAGAATTTAGTATGGCTGGTCTTTGGACTGTGGGAGGAAACTGGATCACCTGGAGGAAACCCACACAAACGTGAGGAGAATGTGCAAACTCCATACACAGTAAGAAGTCTGATAACATCAGTTTAAATCGAACCGGTAGTAAACTCGCAAGCTTTCGAGCCTCTGGTCTTCATCAGATGAATGAAGTGTTCTGGTCTCAAACAGCACATATAACAGCACAGACTGTTTACAGATTACTACTTAGAATGCAAATCTTTACACCTAACCTGCTATTCAAGTCTTAAAGTGGCTAACAATGTGAGTGGAAGGAGCACAGGTTAGAGAGATGGGTATTGTCTCCAGACAGCACAGTAAGTGAGGTTTTTTTGCTAACCCAGGCAAGTTATGGGGGTTACAGATAGTGTGACATGAAGCCAAGATCCCTGTTAAGACTGTCCTCGTGTACAGAACTTGACCTTCAGGTAAACATTCTTCAAGGTGGCCTTCATGACTCACGACAGCGCAGAGCTGATGAGCAGAGACTGATAGCCAAGTTCCGCCATGGTATTGAATGGCAGAGCAGTCTCAGGGGTGGGGGCTGAATTGCTTACTCAGAACGTAGAACATTACAGCGCAGTACAGGCCCTTTGGCCCTCAATATTGCGCCGACCAGTGCAATGAATCTAATGACCTTCTAACCTAAACTATTCCAATAATATCCATATGCCTATCCAATGAACATTTGAATACCCTTAAAGTTGGCGAATCCACAACTGCTGCAGGCAGGGCATTCCACACCCTTACTACCCTCTGAGTAAAGAACCTACCTCTGATATCCATCCTATATTTATCACCCTTCAATTTAAAGCTATGTCCCTTCATGTTAGCCATCACCATCAGAGGAGAAAGCCTCTCAGTGTCCACCCTATCTAATCCTCTGATCATCTTGTATGCCTCAATTAAGTCACTTCTTAACCTCTTCTCTAATGAAAACAACCTCAAGTCCCTCAGCCTTTCCTCATGAGACCTTCCCACCATACCAGGCAACATCCTAGTAAATCTCCTCTGCACCCTTTCCAATGCTTCCACATCTTTCTTATAATGCAGCGACCAGAACTGTACGCAATACTCCAAGTGCGGCCGTACCAGAGTTTTGTGCAGCTGCAACATGATCTCACGGCTTCAAAATTCAATCCCTTTACCAATAAAAGCTAATACACCATATGCCTTCTTAACAACCCTATCAACTTTCAGGGATCTATGCACATGTACGCCGAGATCTCTTCGCTCATCCACACTACCAAAAGTCTTCCCATTAGTTCAATACTCTGTAATCCTGTTACTCCTTTGAAAGTGAATCACCTTATACTTTTCTGCATTAACCTCCATTTGTCACCTCTCAGCCCAGCTCTGCAACTTATCTAATGTCCCTCTGCAAACATCCATCATCACTGTTTACAACTCTTCTGACTTTAGTAAATTTGCAGATGACATTAACCCATCTTTCTACACTCTCATCTAGGTCATTTATAAAAATGACCAAAAATGGTCCCAAAACAGATCCTTGCGGTACACCACTACTAACTGAACTCCAGGTTGAATATTTCCATCAACCATCACCCTCTATCAGCAAGCCAATTCCTGATCCAAACCTCTAAATCACCCTCAATTCTATTTTCTGCAGTAGAAACATCTTTCATGACGAATGTGGTAAACGCCGCAGCTGGTTTGTGCAGAACAAATTCCAACAAAAAGTAATGTGTCAGTCTTGGTTTTTTTAATGCTCAAACCCTGGAGTGAGTCGTGAATGTGGGCCTTATGATTCTGAGTTGAGTTTGCTACCAGGTGAGCCATAGCTGAGAAGATTGGGTTGGAGAACTTGTGGTTGTCTTTTGGAGCAAAAAGTTGAGGGGAAACCTGGTAGTTGTGTACAAAATTATGACAGGTTTATATAAGGTGGACAATAGTAAAGCTGTTCCAGTTAGATGTATGGAACAAGGGCTAGGGGACGCTGAGGTATTTGGCAAGAGATATAGTAGGAGTGTGAGGAAGATTTATTTTGGGCAGCAAGTTCTAATGAGCTAGAACTTGCTGCTGATAATTAATAATGTGGCTACAAGAGCAGACCAGAGGCTAGGAATCCTGTGAGTATCTCCCTTCCTGACTCCCCAAAGACACTTAGCCTTCAAGGCACAAGTCAGGAGTATAATGGAAAACACCTCATTTGTCCAGATGAGTATAACTCCAATGACACTTGAAGCTTGATACCATCCTGGAAAAAACAGTCTGTTCAAATGGCATCCATCCACAAACAATTCACTGCCTCCCGTACTGACACACAGCGGCAGCAGTGTGTACTGGTTACAAGATGCACTGCTGGATCCCTCCAAATCTTGAGACAGCACCTTCCACATGGATTGCAGCAGTTGAAGGCCATCACCACCACCAATAGCAATAAATGTTGGCTTAGCTAGCAGTGCTCACATCCCATGAATTTAGGGTGGCATGGTAGCACAGCGACTAGCACTGCTGCCTCTCAGTGCCAGGGACCCCGTTCGATTCCTAGCTTGGGTTACTGTCTGTGTGGAGTTTGCACATTCTCCCCATGTCTGCATGGGTTTCCTTCAGATGCTTCAGTTTCGTCCCACAGTCCAAACAAAATGTGCAGGTAAGGTGCATTGGCCATGCTACATTCTCCTTCAGTGTACCCGAACAGGTGCCGGAATGTGGTGACTGGGGGATTTTCACAGTAACTTCATTACAATGTTAATGTAAATCACCTTGTGCCAGGAATAACTTTAAATTGATAGAATTGCCAAGCTCAGCAATAGATTCCCTGCCTCAACTTCTCTACCTTACTTTTCCTTCCTTTAAGATCCTTCTAAAAACCTATCTCTTTGATGAAACTTCTGGCTATCCTACCTAATATCCTCTAGTGTACTTCAGTGTGACATTTGTCTTCTAACATTCCTTTGAAGCACCTTTTAGTTTATTATGGCAAATGTGCTATGAAAATATAAGTTGCAAAAATACAAGTAGATATTCACAGAAATGTGGTTGTGCGATCGCCCTGGGTACAATTTGTGCAAAAGGGGTATTTTAAGAAATAGTATAATTTTAGATAAGTAAGTGGCACTGACAAATTTAATGGTGCACAAAATGGATTAGAGATTGGTCCTATCCTGGGTGCATCTGAGTTGAGAGAAGTCAGAAAATAATAAAGGCTATGTCTACTCTTCAAGGCATTGTTGAATTTCTAACTTCTGTAAGAGTACTCAAATTCTACTAATATTACATTCTGTAGAAGTGAGATGGGGATAAGGCAGTTAGCTATCAGCAGTCCAACTGTGGGCCATAATATATGGTAGTTAATACACACTTAGATGGACATGGACTAATTAAAAATAGCACAGCTTTATCAAAGTTAATTCAAATGTGACAAGCTTAAGTCAATTAAGGAATTAACGAGTGTACTGATAATAGCAATACAATGAGAGTTGGGTGGGAGAGTGAACTGTGAGGAGGATGCAGAGATGCCTCAGTGTGATTTTAGACAGGCTGTGTGTGGGCACTTATATAGCAGATGCAGTATAATGTGAATAATTATGTGGTTATGCAATAATAGGAAAACTATTATTTGAATGGGTGTAAATTGAGAGAAAACCAAACTCAATGAGACCTTGGAGTCCTCATGCATCAGTTGCTGAAAGTAAGTATGTAGGTACATGAGGCAATAAAGAAGTCAAATGGTATGAGTGAGAGGGGATTTCTCAAAAATTTATGAAATTCGAACAGGGTTAGACAGGGTAGGTTCAGAAAGAATGTTCCCATTGTTGGAGTACAGAGTGAGGATAAGGGATAAACCTTTTAAGGATTGAGGTGAAGAGAATTTTTTTTCACCCAGAGGATGGTGAATGGGTGGAATTCGCTACCACAGAATGTAGTTGAGGCCAAGATGTTTCTGGTTTCAGGAAGAAATTAGCTAGAGCTTTTGGGGCTAAAAGAATTCTATGAATGAGCTGCCAGATAAAGTGGTAAATGCGGGGTCAACATCCAAGAAAAACTTGGACAGGTACATGGATGAGAGGGGTATATAGAACATAGAACATTACAGCGCAGAACAGGCCCTTCGGCCTTCGATGTTGCGCCAACCAATTATGAAAAAAGCAATGACCCTCCAAACTAAACCATTCCCTTCTCTTCCATAAGGAGGGATGGGTATGGAGGGATATGGTCAACATGCAGGTCAGAAGGGGATTAGGCAAAAAATGGTTCAGCCCAGACAAGAGGGCCAGAAGGCCTGTTTCTGAACTTTAAATTTTCTATTGTTTCTTTCTTCTATAAATATGGTGAGTTGGGGTGGGGGGTGGAATCAGGATATTGATTTTGATCTCAAAATCAATGACAGAGTAGGCTCAAAGGGCCAAATGGTCTACTGCTTCTAGCTTCTGAGTAATATGGATTTTTAATAAAGCATTTGACAAGGAGCTACACAAGATTCAATTTGATGGGAAGTTAAAAGCCCTCATGACTACATGGAAAAGTGGCTACAGTGCAAAAAATAGTATCAGTTAATCAATGTTTTTCAGACAGGAGGATCTGTAAATGACATTTACAAAACCATTAACTGATTAGGAATTCAAGTCACTTGGAGGACATAGACAGCTTAGTACATTAGACAGGCTGATGTCAAGTGATATTTCACATGGAGAAATGAGAGGCATTAATTTTTTTTAAACACAGGACCATAGTTTATGATTGAAAAATAAATGGTGTGTAACATGGACAGCGACTTACAGGGACTGTGCTGACCACAGATAAATACGGAAGTTGGGATTCTCAGGGAACCCTTTGGAAACTGCGTACCAGTGTTATCTTAAAGAAGCTTGCTGTTGAAATTCCTGGGACAATCTGAAATTACTGTTGTGAATACAGTTTACCAGAAAAAGTTAGAGCTTATCCATATATTTTAGTAACATTACAAGTCTTAATTATTTTCATACAATATTTCTCATACTGAAGATTTGGTTTAGCAAATATGGAGAAAAGTTCTAATCTTATTTGTTACACACAGCTTAAGTGCACAAGCCCTTTATTTTTCAGTGGCTTTAACTTTAAAGGGGTAAACTTGTGCTTGATCTGAACACTGATATTAAAATGTAATTTTAAAAAAACTTCTCATTTTCTCCATCTCTTCTCTATTTGATTTTAATATTGAATGAACTATTCTGGTTCAGAATCTGTATTGTTCCTTTGATCATTCATAGAATCCCTACAATGCAGAAGAGGTCATTTAGTCCATTGATTCAGCAGCAACCCCCCCAAAAGCACACGCTACCTGGGCCCAATCCCCAACCCTAATTCCTGCATGTTGACCATGGTTAATCAACCTAACCTACACATCTTTACTGGTTTTGTGAAGGGTAGGTCATGCCTTACTGGTTTTGTGAAGGGTAGGTCATGCCTTACTGGTTTTGTGAAGGGTAGGTCATGCCTTACTAACCTCATTGAGTTTTTTGAGAAGGTGACCAGAGAGGTGGATGGGGGTAAGGCGGTTGATGTAGTATATATGGACTTTAGTAAGGCTTTTGATAAGGTGGCCCTGGAAGACTTCTACAGAAAATGCAGATGTTGGAATAGAGGGTGATTTAGCTAATTGGATTAGAATTGGCTGGCAGATAGAAGACAGAGGGTGTGGTTGATGGGAGATATTCATCGTGGAGTTCGGTGACAGTGGTGTGCCTCAGGGGTCTGTTTTGGGGCCCTGCTGTTTGTAATTTTTATAAATGATCTGGATGAGGGTATTGAGGGATGGATCAGTAAATTTGCAGATGAACTAAAGTGGTGGGGGTAGATAGTGAAGAGGGGGTTTAGTTTACAGAGTGACTTGGACAAGTTGCAGAGCTGGGCCGAGAGGTGGCAAATGGATTTAATGTGGAAAAGTGTGAGGTAATGCACTTTGGCAGGAACAATAAATGTGTAGAGTATAGGGCTAATGGTAGGGCTCTTAATAGTGTTGAGGAACAGAAGATCTTGGTGTATGTGTCAATAGATCCCTGAAAGTAGGCAGTCAAGTGGATAAAGTTGTTAAGAAGGCTATGGAGTCTTAGCTTTTATTGGTAGGGGGATTGAATTAGGAGCCGCAGATCATGTTGCACTGTACAAAACTCTAGTGCGGCCGCACTTGGAGTATTGTGTGCAGTTCTGGTCGCCACATTATAAGAAAGTGTGGAGGCATTGGAGAGGGTACAGAGGAGGTTTACTAGGATGTTGCCTGGTATGGAGGGCAGGTCCTATGAAGAGAGGTTGAGGATTTGAGGTTGTTTTCGTTAGAAAGGAGGCGGCTAAGGGGGATCTTATTGAAGCATATAAGATGATTAGAGGTTTGATAGGGTGGACAGTGATAGCCTTTTTCCTAGGATGGAGAAGCTAGCACGAGGGGACACACTTTAATTAAGGGGTATGAGTTATAGGACGGATATCAGAGGTAGGTTCTTTACTCAAAGAGTGATTAGGGAGTGGAATGCCCTGCCTGCAGCTGTTGTAGATGCGCCAAGTTTGGTGGCGTTTAAGAGGTTAGTGGATAAGTATATGGATGAGAAGGGAATGGTTTAGTGAGGAGGGGCATTGCTTTTTATTTTGGCCGGCACAACATCGAAGGCCGAAGGGCCTGTTCTGTGCTGTATTGTTCTATGTTCTATGTTCTATCTTTGGACTCTGAGGGGAAACCAGAGCATCCAGAGGAAACCCATGCAGATACAGGGACAGTGTACAAACTCCTCAGTATCACCCTGGAATGGCATTGAATCTGGGTCCCTGGAGTTGAGGTAGCAGTGCTAACCACTGTGCCACCATGCTGTTTTTCTTTGTGCTTAAAATGACGTATGGCTGTCTGTCCTGCTCGTGCAGGTCCTAGATCTCTTTAGAGAGTGCTGGTTTTAATGAGTCAGCTAACAAGAACTTGCAGTGCAAAAGCTCATTGAGAAGTCTATGGGCAAGTCTTGTTGGCATTCTTCCAACCATGTAAGATGACGGCCATGCACCAAATTCATTGGCAACGGAATATAAATTTCAAATGGTATTTTGCTGATTGGCAATTAAGGCAGAAACAATTTGAAGGGGTATTGTGTGTGGCTTTTATGGCCTTGGTGTTTGTTGCCGAACCTCTTCAACCACCCATCATCATGGTGCATCATGCCAGCCCATAGATAATGTTGCTATTGCGGGCTCTTTAGCTAGTGTCTGCCACATGTAAAAATTGATGTTTAAAACCTTCATATCATATTGTTTGCTAGCATCCTTGAAGCAAAGCTTTGGGTGTCCTGTTCGTGTTCTGATTCTGGCTACCTAATCGTGCAGAAAATTCTTGGAAATGTATCTATCTTCCATCCTGTGAATATACCCAAGCAAATGAAGCCACAAGTGCTTGAGTGCTAACCAATCTGCGGCATTTGTCTTCAAGAACTGTCGCGTTGTGACTTTGAACTTCTAAGAGATGCTATTACGCACTTCGAGGATTAACACTTTGACCTTTCTTGATGGCTATAGGTCGTCCTTGTTTTATAGCCATCCAAGAAAATGCTATAGACAAAGTGCAAGAATAACATTCACTGTTGACCACAAAATTCATATTAAAGAGTAAAACCTGAAAGCAACAGGAGAAAAGAGAAAAAGTGCTTGTAACTACGAATCTTAAATGGAGGTAAGTTGATAAAGCTATATGCTTTTTCTAAAAAAAAGTATCTCAGATGCTGAGGAGCAAAAAGGTGATTAAAATCATTGATTAGACCACAGAGTATTCGGAATTCTTTTTGGGCATTCACATTATTACTGAAGGTTTCAAGACGATGGAAATGCAGGAATTTGTGAGAATTATAGAGGTGAGTGACTAGAGAAACTGTGTGGCTCTTTGTTAAAATTTGATCAATGTAATCAAACTAAAGAAGTTTTGAGGTAAGTAATTACTGGTCAGTGATTTTTAATTAGACTTTAAGATCACAGAAAAAGTTTGGAATACCCAATTTAAAGAACTTTTTTAAAAAGCAGGTACATAATTTTAAAAGAATAATGGGGAATAGGCAAGGAATCTTAAAAGTACACTCTATCAGTACTTGAATAGATTTTAAATTTACATTTTGAACGCATATGCTGTTATATCATTGAATGTAACCTTGTTTTAAGGTTAATTTCCAAACTGCAACAATATGACTTTATGACAACTAATAAGGATATCTTAGATGTGCAGCTACGTAAATGTAATATCATGGCAAGAAATGCCAGCACTTGACTCCTGTTAGATTAACAAGATCTTCAATATTTGACAAGAGCTTTTCTCAAGACTAATGATACATGGCAATGGCTCCCCTGTGAGATGTTTAGTTCTAAATACTTCCACATGACCTTAGCTAGCTGAAAATGAGAATTCCACAGCAGTTCCCTTCAAATCTCAGTAATGACGTGCAGAATCTTTTGCAGTGGTTCCCCTTGTTTGAGGTCAGAAATTAGCCATGTGGACCTTTTTTTCTCATTCTGTAGATGAGGACGTGAATTCCAAGCTGTGGTTTAGGCAAGATTCCAGAGTACTTCAAAGTTCGCATGAAGTCTGAGAAAAAATGTATAGACCTCCCTTAATGTTGTATGTTTCAAAGTTTGTTTGGCACAGGAATTGACTGCATGGGCAATGTACAAACAGTACCCTTTGAGTCATGTGACTTGTTTGACAAGTTGCCATGTATTGCAGATGATTGCATTGTTTTTAAATCATTTTGGGATCTGTTCATTTCTGACTTTGGTTTGGAAGGTAATCAATTTTGTTTTTTTTATTGGCTTCATTTTACTTTGCAATAGGCATTTTATAATTTTTGCAGATTTCAAGTATGGTGCAAATGATTCTCTTTATAGAAGAATAGAAAAATCATGTCATTTTTCTAGAAGTTATTAAATGGAAGAAGTGCTTCAATCATTTTTATGGTCCTTTATTTAACACGAAGGTTTTAAAGGACTGCAATCTGAATATTATTTTAATCCAGTGGCCTTGCTAGTAGAATATGCTTAGGTTTGTGAACAGTACTTCTCGATTGTGTGTCCTGAAAAGATGAGGCAAGTGGAAAGATCTCTGCCTGCAAGGTATGAAATCATGGTTAACTCCTGAAAATGATCACTGTAGAAACATAAAAAATAGAAGCAGCAGTAAGCCATTCAGCCCTCTGAGTCTGCTCCACTATTCAGCCCCAAAAGTTACATCTGATTTCTTGAAATCATGATGGGGCCAAGTGATCTATTTTTGTACAGTATTTTAGCAAATGCCTGCCAATGTAGGACTTTGTGGCAGTAAAGTGGAAAGCTAATTTTTTGTGGGTGGTGTTGTGGTTACCATTGCTGCCTCACATCTCCAGGAACCCAGGTTCAGTTTTGGCTTTGGGTGACTGTTTGGGGTTTGCACGTTCTCCCTGTGCCTGCGTGAGTTTACTTTGGGTGCTGCGATTTCTTCCCACAGTCCAAAGATGTAGGAGTTAGTTGATTGGCCATGCTAAATTGCTCATTGGTGTCACGGAATGTGTAGATTAGGGAAATTGTCCATGATAAGTATATATGGTTATGGGATAGGGTGGTGGTTTGTCAGAGTTGGTGCAGACTCGATGGACTAAATGATCTCCTGCACTGTAGGAATTCTGTAATTCTGTGTATGTTATTGCTTTGTACTTTTTGACAGGAAATGATGAGTATCACGCTGCACTAATTTTCATAATTCTGTAATATAATACAAGAATGCTGTGGATTCATAGAACATAGAACATTACAGCGCAGAACAGGCCCTTCGGCCCTCGATGTTGCGCCGACCAATTAAGAAAAAGCAATGACCCTCTGACCGAAACCATTCCCTTTTCATCCATAAATCTATCCACTGACCACTTAAACGCCCCCAAACTTGGCGCAACTACAACTGCAGCAGGCAGGGCATTCCATACCCTTACCACCCTCTGGGTAAAGAACCTACCTCTGACATCCATCCTATAACTACCACCCCTTAATTTAAAGCTATATTCAGATGGAAAAATTAGACTGCATTTCAGTCTTTCAAGTAAACACTGATAGAATTTGTATATTTGCAGATACTGTACCTTGACTGTAGAAATTAATCTCTGATAATTATACATTACCCATATAGAAAGCCGTAACCACCTTTTAGCTGTTCGTGAGGCATGCATAGAATACGGTACTTGAGAGTAATAGAATGCAGCACTTGGTTTATAAGATCTGTATTTCTTTGTATCTTATTGTATGAATGTGACAAATGGATGATTTGCAGTTATCCAGAAAGGAAGCTCAACTTTCATCTTTATTACTTATGCTTTCTGGGCACATGGAAGAGCACATCATGAAAGTGTCTACTCTCTTAAAAACAAAACTCCCAAGTATGTTGGCATTCATCAAGCAGAGGTGATTTCTCTGATTAGGACGCATGTGCAAGATAGAAGACGTGCATTGCTAAGGATTTTCAGGATAATAAAGTAGCCTGGGCAAGAAGACAGTAGCATGCCCAAAGTTTATAACTGTGACAAGAAGGTCCTAAGTACTTTTTTTGCACTTGGGAGACAATAGCCCAAAGCAGAGGAACATTGTAACATCAGGTGAGTTGGCAAGTGCCACTGTGGCTATCAGTCGCCACAGCAGCTAGCCAATAGGCATCAACACAAACTTGCTACTAAGAGTGACTTATGTGGCAGTTGTGGCAAAATCTGTTTCTCCTGGATTAGTCTCTTCAGTCATCAGCAAAGGTGCATCATATGAGGCTTCTCCATCCCCAGTGGGTTTGCTGTGTGTCCATCATACTTAACTGGAAGAGTGCCAACATAATTTCATGATGATTGGAGCCTATGGTGCCCATGTTATATAATTTATGAATGGTTTTAAACTTAAAACCATTGTGCACAGAAATATACTATCAAGTTTTTTTTTAAAAGATAACATTTCTCTAACTATTTAGATCAATCTATCTCTCATTGAATTTAAATCTGCGCAGCCTTGTGAAAAGAACACATGACATTCGCAATAGTAATGATAGTAATGACGGGAAAGGAAGTAAATTTGTCTGACCTTGTACCCTGCATACGCATGCTGATAGTTATACTGGCTCATCCCCAGAATTGAGGGCTTGGCAACATTGCTTGTTTATAATATTCAAACACATTTCTTAGTCTGCAGCATGTTGGACTTCTTGTGGCCTTTAGATAAGGAGTGTAACTTTCTAAATCAAAGGACTAACAATCAATTAACATTTCACAAATTCTGTCAGAATAATTTGTTTTGAGTAACTTGAATGTTCATTATTTGTACACAAAGTTCCATTGTCCATTAAAATATGTTTGTGTTGTTAAAAAATCTTATGTTTAGACACGTTTGTATGAACTTTGATCTTAATTCAAAGCAGTAGGACTGTATTATGTTTTATTTTGGATTATGGCAAGATTGATTTGCAATAGGAAACTGTTAACTGGAACAAATGTCACTGGGCCAGTATTTGTGGTTACGTTTTGCAAAGCTAATGGTACCTAGCCATTATTTACTGCTACTTGGCATAATATTTTCCGATCAGGAGGAGATGTGTGTTTAAACAGGTGCATTCTAAATTTGCTGTCCAGTTCATCATTCTATCATTAAACATTGGCATTAAGTCCCTCCGTTTTATTTAATACAGGAATTTCCTGTAATTTGCCCACTTAAAAAAAACGTCTTATCATGCCAGCAATAAGGAACCCTTCAGAAATGTAATAATTTACGACTGACAATCAACCCCTTTGACACTGAAGTCTCATTGCTTCAGGTTTGGAATGTGTGGGGATATTTTAAAAATACCAATTTATAAATAAATTGAATTTCTTCTTTTCTTTTCCAATCCATGTCCCTCCCCTATTGCTCATCTACATCACCCAAAAATGCACAGGCTCCACAAGAACTGACAAAACGCAGCTTGACTTCACCACCATCACTTGACAATTTCCATCAGAATTATCACACTACTTATCTGGCTTCCATCCTGGAAGAGCAGGGATTTCTTCAAACTAAATGTTAGGAAATCTTTGATTTGATTTATTATTGTCACATGTATTATTAAACAGTGAAAAGTAGTGTTTATTGTGCGCTAAACAGACAAAACATACTGTTCAAAATGGAGGAAAGGAGAGAGTGCAGAATGTAGTGTGGACGGAATGTACTTCCACTACACCCCACCCACAATTGGGGCGTACAGAAAGATCAACTTAATGCCAGGTAAATCTACTAAAAAGGCTGATGGCAGCAGGAAAGAAGCCTGATGCTTTTCTATATTTTCCTTATAGAAGAAGGCTGAAGAGAGCAGGTCTGGGGTATGTGGGGCTTTGATTGTGTTGGCTGCTTTTCCAAGGTAGCAGGAAGTGTAGGCAGTCAATGGATGAAATGTTCTTTGAGCGATGGGCTGGGCTTCATGACCTTTTATAGTTTCTTGCGGTCTTGGAAAGACCAGGAGCTAAACCAAGTTGTTACAAAAAATGCTTTCTATGGTGCTTCTGTAGAAGTTGGAGGCAGTTATTTGAAGATAAGAAGTAGGAGTTGGGAGTGGCTTTGGCGAGATGCTTGTCTTCATCGATGACATGTTGAAGGCTCTGAGGAAAATGTCGTAGCTTCTCCACTCCGGAAAAGTACTGGCCGACAGAGGGGACTCTGTCCGCTATGTCCCGTGTTTGTCTTCTGAGGAGGTTGCTGTAGTTTTTTGCTGTGTGTTGGAACTGTCTGAGTCTGAGATGTCCTTATTAGGGCATCTTTCACCGTATGGACGTGTCTGTTGCGATCCTCCTCAACTGAGCAGATCCTGTGTATGTGGAGGGCTTGCTATTGGGAGATGGCTTCTTTAAATGTTTAGGGTGGAAGCTGGAGAAGTAGAGCATCGTGAGG
Source organism: Sphyrna mokarran (assembly GCA_024679065.1). Classification (NCBI taxonomy): domain Eukaryota; kingdom Metazoa; phylum Chordata; class Chondrichthyes; order Carcharhiniformes; family Carcharhinidae; genus Sphyrna; species Sphyrna mokarran. The sequence goes on along the minus strand of JAGIQG010000007.1, from coordinate 22,000,684 downwards.
TTATCCGTGGGTTTGCAGTACAATGAAGTGCTGAGGTGAGCATCGTTGATGGAGCTACATGTGTCCAAGAATGCAACCGATTCCAGAGAGTAGTCCATGGTGGATGCAACTTGTTGATGTCATCATACAGTTGTTTCAATGATTGTTCGTCATGAGTCCAAAGGAAGAAAAATGTCATTGATGTATCTAATGTGTAGCATCAGTTGAAGATCTGGTTTGAACCTCTGTATGAAGACGTTGGTATATTGAGGTGTGAATTTAGTCCCCATGGCTGTTCCATGTATCTAGATGAACAACTGGTTGTTGAAGGTGAAGACATTGTGGTCCAGGATGAAGCATTTGAGTTGTAAAATTGCAGTTGACTTTTGAGGCAGTTGCAACAATGCCATTGTTATGGGGGATGCTGGTGTAGAGTGCTGAGACATCCATTGTGATGAGGAGTGTGCCTGATTCAACTGCTCCATGTATGCTGAATTTCTATAGGAAGTCTGTAGTGTTGAGAGAAAAGCTGGGGATGGTTTGTACAGATGGGATGCCCTCATAGCCAGAGAGGTTCTCGCACAGGGTCCCATTGCCTGATACGATGGGACTGATGAATGCATTGGCCTTGTGTATCTTCAGGAGGCAGTAGAGATCCCCAACGTAGGGAGTACATGTGATGAGAGCAGGGAGGGTGCTCTTAAGGTCCAGATCAAAGATCTTGATCAATTCAAGTTGATGGGTGTGTTCTTTGGTTGGATCTGTGGGTAACTGTATGCAGTGTTCTTTGTCGTTCAGGTGTCAGGACACTTCTTTGCAGTAATCCATTCTGTTCAGCATGACAATGGCCCTTCTGTCTGCTGGTTTGATAATATTGTGGTTGGTACAAGTTCCATCCTACCATCAGAGTTGCCATGGACTACAGCAGAATTGATTGCATTCTTGGACACACACATCTCCATCAAGGATGGTCGCCTCAGCACTTCAATGTACCACAAGCCCACGGATAACCTCACGATGCTCCGCTTCTCCAGCTTCCACCCTAAATGTGTTAAAGAAACCATCCCCTATGGACCCTCGATATACACAGGATTCTCAGATGAGAATTGCAACAGACACCTCCAGATGCTGAAAAATATCCTCGTAAGAACGGAATATGGTGCTTGACACATCGATCAACAATTGCAATATGCCACAGCGAAAAACCACACCATCCTCAGAAGACAACACAGAACAGGACAGACAGAGTACCCTTCATTGTCCAGTACTTTTTCCGGAGTGGAGAAACTATGACATCTCCTGAGCTTTCAACATGTCATTGAAGGTGCCAGACCCCCATTTCTTGCCTCCAAACAACTGCACAACCCGAAACAAATCATTGTCCCCAGCAAACTATCCAGTTTTCAAGAGAACAGTGACCACAATGCCACACAACCTTGCCAAAGCACCACTGCAAGATGTGCTGGATCCTCAACTTGGATGCCATCACCTCTGAAAATATCATCCATCAGGTACACACTACATACTCTTGCAGCTCAGCCAACATTGTCAACCTGTTAGACTGTAGGAAAGGATGTCCTGAGGCATGGTACGTTGGAAAGACCATGCAGATGCTACGACAATGGATGAATGAACACTACTCAACAATCACCAAGTGGGAGTATTCTGTTCCTGTTGGGGAACATTTCAACAGTCACAGGCATTCTGCACTGATCTTCAGGTAAGCGTTCACCAAGGTGGCCTTCACGACACATGTCAACACAGAATAGCTGAGGAGAAACTGATTACCAGGTTCCGCACGTGAGGATGGCCTCAACAGGATCTTAGATTCATGTCACACTATCTGTAACCCCAATGACTTGCCTAGGTTTGCAAAATCTCTTAACTGTCTTGGCTGGAGACAATACATACCTCCTTTTAACCTGTGATTAACATTTCTCTACACTCACATTGTCTGTACCTTTTTAAGAATTGATTACCTGTAAAGACTTGCATTCTACCCGTTATCTTGTAAATAGAGTGTGCCATTTTTGTGAACACAACTCCTACTCACTGATGAAGAGGCAATGCTCCGAAAGCTTGTGGCTTGTGCTACCAAATGAACCCGTTGGACTTTGGACTTTAACCTGGTGTTGTGATACTTCTTACTGTGCTTACCCCAGTCCAACATCAGCATCTCCATATCATTTCTTATTTAGGTTAGGCTCACCTGACTTGAATGCCTCAGACCTGGACTTCAAGCAGTGGATATCCCTATTCATCCATGGTTTCCAGTTTGGAAGCATGTGGATTTGCATCTTTGGCACACAGTTTTCTACATATTTAATAATGAAGACAGTTACTGTAGTGACATATTCATTCAGGCTACTTGCAAAGTTTTTAAAATCCTGATCAGTCTATTGATTCTAAGCAGCCCTGTAGGAGATCATGCGATTCCTCAGGTTAACAATGCACGACTCTGACGATTCTCCCATTTTCAATTTTTTGCTTGTAAGTCAGGAGCAGAAGCATAGCCTTGTGGTTTGGTTCATCAAGTGTGAGTGGGCAATAGAGTGGTAAGCATTTTTGATATTTGTGTAGCAGTGGTGTAGCATGTTTAGGCTTCTGGAACAGATGTATTGTGGGTGTCTTGGTAGAGTGGTTTTGAGTGTGGCCTGATTTGAAGTCCCAGGCAATGATGAAAGCCTCAGGATATTTCATCTCAAAACAATTTGTGATGGTGTATATTTCATCCAGCATGGTGGGATGTAAACTGCTGTCAGGATAACAGAGGTGAACTCCTCAGAAGGTGGTAGAGGCAGCATTTTAGCATCAAGTATTCTAGGTCTGGAAAGCAGAAATCCACCAATGTAGCTATATCTCAGTACCATGAGCTGTTGACTAGAAGGCAGATCCCACTTCACCTAATCTTGCCTGACCCCACTGTGCGGTCTGTTCGGTGGATTGAGAAGCCACATGGTTGTATTTGCTCGCCATCGCGAACTTTGTTCCTTAGCCATACGTGCATCTGCTTATCCCTGGACATTGTCTAAGTCTGAACGTCAGCCTTTGAAATTAAGTCATCATATTTAACCTTGAGAGGAACTTCTGATCACAGGTCTCCCATTACCAAGATTGCCTACTTTCTTCTTTTGTAATGTTCATCAGCTGACCTGGCTAAAATCCCATCTACCTTCTGTAAACTTGAACTCATCCAAAATTCTGCTTTACAATACTATATTAAATCTTGTCTAGTCTGTACTCGCTGACTATTGGCTCATGGTCTGACACCAATTCAGTTTTAAAATTAAGATCCTTGTGTTCGGATTCTTTCCATGACCTTCCTCTCCTATCTCTAACTCTCTCCATTATAATTGCCCTCAGTAAAGAGGCAGGTACTTGAACTGGAATTAGTTCAGAGAATGCCAATTCCTGAGATGGAGGGATTGAGGAAAGGTTAGTGTATACTCACTGGAATATACTCATCCTCACTGAGGGGTAAAATAGAGCGAATCTGGCAAGGTTGATGCTGGAAGGGGGATGTCTCCGGCACCCTGCTGGAAGGGGGATGTCTCCGGCACCCTGCTGGAAACTACAACTAAGGAGCACAGTTCAAAAATAATACTGAGATAAGGAGGAATTTCTTCAGGGTCTTTCCTCTTTAGAATTCTCTCCACTGAGAGCAATGAGGTTGGATTATTGAAAAATATTTAAGGCTTTTTGATCAAAGAAGTGAATAGTTAACCAGAACAGGCAGGAAAGTAGAGGTAAGGCTACAACCAAATTAGTATGATCTTTTCTTGCGTGATCTTATAGTGGTACTATATAAATGGAAGTTACTATTGTAAAGAAACTTTTTGCTGCAGACCTCTTTTTGAACTTCTGGATAAAGTGAAATGTACAGTTAATACTGTTAAAAATGGATTATTATAGCAACTAGTTTAAGATTACACCCATCTAGCTGGTAATGATGCACACATACAGTAACACTTAAGATTTAATTTGTGATAGCAAAGTCTGCCTACAGTAAACAAAGCTGTGGCAGCTTTTAACTTGTCGCCCAGAGCACTGTTGTTCTGACGTACATTTCAAAATCTCTGCTTCCTCTGCCTCCTTTTAAAGGCCCCACTGATGTAGGTGGCTTTGGTCTTTAGGGAGGAGGCTCACAATAGAGCTGGTTTGCTTTACTATAAAAATTTGATCGGTTTCCTGCTTGGCCTGCAGCACAATAGATCTGGCTGCTTGGATCTGAACTTCAGCCAGCAGGCAAAACTTCCTGCCCCGTGCTCACCATCCTCGCTTATTTCCCCTCCAGCTGTCTGGCCTTGGTTTTTGGCTAATGTCCCAGAAGAATCTGATGTGGGACTGAAAATGGCAAAACTGCAGCTGACAGGTGGAGATCAGGCTAAGATAGTTGTTGTTGATCTGCCCTAAACAGGTAGAGTCTCCAAGTAGTTTAGCAGTTCTCTTCAAATTTTTTTTATAAAAATGAGCAAACCTTCTCAAACTGCAAACCTCTTTAAAGCCTCTTCAACTTCCAGTTATGTTAGTGTATCCACATGCTAAAGTACCCCAAAAGAAAATATAAAGCTCCACTTGAAGGAAAGTAACAATTGATTTGCTTTGAACGGAATCAAAACGTGTATTTGATTTTAACCAGCTATTTTTGTAAGTTATTTAATTCTAGTACAAGTAGAAATGTTATACAGGAAACTATTTGTGCAACATTTCACTTTACCAAAATGTGAAAAAATATTACTTTTGGAGTGACTTGAGGAATTGATCGTCTAGGTGCCTTTGGCAGCCTATGATGCGAGCAAGAAAATATTTGTCCATGTTTGTCATTTGGAGCTACAGCAGCAGATAATGGAATTATGGCATTGATGCCACCAATTTAATCTTTTTCCTGATTTTCTGCCCTTCTTTGAATCTCTCTCTCAACTTAGTCCTGAAACTGAAGAGGAGCTGATGTCCACTCTACAGTTCTACTATTCTTAACTAGCCTTCAGGAGGAGGAACATGAGTGACTAACAGATTCTCCATCCCCCCCGCCCTCTTTAGATTGAGAATTCAATGGATTGACAGATGTTGACATTTGACTTCACTTCATGATGATCATGTTAAATATTGATATATGTTGAACTTAATTATCCTCATCCTAACTAGGGCTAAGGGAGCAGAAATTGTATAAATAAGAATTGATATAAATTGTTGGGAAATGATCAGATGTGGAATGTTTATTCAGAAGTCCTCACTTTCAATTTTTTTCACTTCTAAGGTGTCACTGGTTAGTCTTTGCATATTCTATATTATGCTTTTTCTGTGATGGTAACGCAGTATACCAATTGTTCTAATCATTGTTTTGCTAAGACTTTTAAACTAATGCTAACAAGCCATTCAGCACTTTTGAACAATGATTTAAAGACACTTGTCAATTTCTGAGCACAAGAGCTGAAGCAGGGTTAGTGGGCAAAAGATTTTTTTATTAGGGCACACTACACAATTTGGTCCCCATTTTAAAAGTCCCATAAAATCTAACCTTGCTTTGATTTAATATTATTTATATATGAGTAGAAAACTGATTTTCCACCCCCCCCCACCCCCGGAAGATTTGTTGCCATAATTGTCTAGAGATTCCGGATAGTCTCAAGTGATTTCGGGGGTGGGGGGCAACAAGTTGATTAGTAGGTTCTAGTAGTTATCAGGTCCCTGTAAATTTAAACAATCGAAGTACAAAAGGAGCTGCCATTTAAAACTGATTTCACAAGATGCTTAGTTTTGTTGAATGCTTGACTCCTCCCTTGGGCAATCGCTGAGCAGCAGCCGGTCTAATTGTTTCATTAAATGCCAAGTTAAACTGGCATGTACAAATTTGAAAGCGCTGCTGCTTTTTAACCTTTTGTATGCAGAAGGAATGTTATGCCGAATCATTGGTTAAAAATACTGCATTATTTGTCTCAAAAAAATAGTTATCGTTATTATAATCTAACAAATTTAGTCTTATTGCCTGCCTTTTCACAATGTATGTAGGTGTGTATTGGTAGATTTATAAACCAGTTTGGAGGCAAGGAGATATTTCACAACAGTGAGAATTTGTTGCTTTTTGGAAGCAAAGATCACAATGACAATCTCTGACTCTGGACAGCAAAAAATTCATTATTCCTTTTCAAATAATAGTCTTTCTATGAGTAGGAGAAGGTCACTTTGAGCCTGCCCTGCCCATTCAATAATATGTCTAATCTCCGTATAACCTCCTGCCTGTCCCTGATGATCTTCACTCTTATTTATATCAAAAATCTATCTACCTCTGTCTAGAAAACATCCAAAGACTTTGCTTCCTGTATTTTGGGGAACAGCATTTCAAAAGCTCGCTGCCGTAAGAACAAATAATTCTTCTCATCACGGTCTTAAATGGACAATCCCGTTATTTTTAAAAAGTAACTCCTAGTTGTAAATTCTCCATACAGGAAACATCTCCACATCCACTCTGACTCCTCAGGATGTTATGTTTCAATCAAGTCACCTGTTGGCTTTTCTAAAATCCAGCAGATATAGCCCTTGACTGTCCAGTCTTTCCCCATATGATACTCTTCCCATTCCAGTTAATCTTCTTTGAACTGCTTCTAATGCTTAATTGAATCCCATTGGTTTATCTGCACATCTTCTAATATTACTTGCATGCTATTAGTCTACCAACAACAGCAAGAGGACTATTTGAGGCATTCTGTGGGTTAAATAATTTTTTGGCCTGTTGTTGTACGTGCATGAATCAAAAAAGCAATTATATTTCAATGATTGGACAATGTTTTGGAACACATCAATATGAATTAAACAATATAAATACAAGTTTGTTTTACATTCGTATTTGAATATATTAAAAGTAATTTTGCAGTTTGTATAAGCAAAAGAATGCTTTTTCTTAATAATGCCCCAATAACTTGTAAGAAAACTTGCATTTATGTAGTGCTTTTCATGACCAGAAGATTTCCAGAGCTGAATAACTATCTTTTTTGAAATGTAGTCGCTGTTGTAACTTAGGAAATGTGGCAGCTGTCAAGCTTTCATAAGACATCAAGCTTCCATAAACAGCAAAATGGTGATGTGGAGCACAAAATCTTGTTTTTGATGTTGAATGAGGGGGAAATATTTAGCCAGGCCAGCTCCCCTTCGAGATCTTTAATGTTTCATCCAAAAGAACATAGCTCTAGTGAAGTGCACTGTCAGTGTTGTACTTTAACCCTCAGCCTTGATTTTGGTGCTTGAGTCCTGGAGTGAACTTGAACCCACAACCTGCTGACTCCAGAGACAAGAGTGCTGCTACCAACTGAGCCACAGCTGACACTTGAACTGATTGTGGTCATGTGTAGTTGGCGAATATGATGTTTTCATAGTTTACCTCATTCGTTTCAATTTAATTTGTTTATTTGAGCTGTAAAAAGCAGCCATTCTTGTTTATGAACTTAATTTGTAAGTTTTCATGAAATCTAGAGAGTTTCCCATGAGAATATAGAATATTCATTGTGGTCACGTGCAAAAATAATTTGAGTGAAACTGGCCGCTCCCTATTATATGATGGGAAACCATACTTAAGTCATCGTATCAGTTGGGTGTGGTAACAGATAACATCAAGAGGCAAGTTTGCCGAGGACAAAATGAAAGACAAAATGAGTACTACAACATATGTATGCAAATATATAAGAAAAATATGCTGCACCATATAGAACAAAATCTCTTCTAGTCAAACCATTGACACTGAACTGAAAGAAATCATTTCATTTTAATTGCTGAAGCAGATAATGGCAATATTTTGACTAGTAATCCAGAAGTCCTGGCTATTGCCCCATTGGTTCAAACCACAGCAGCTAATGGAATCTGATTTCAGTTAATATTTCTAAAATTGAAAGCTCATCTTGGTGACCATGAAGCTATCATTGTCATTAAAAACCATCTGGTTCACTAATGTCCTCGAAGCAAAGAAATCTGCTGTCCTCAGCTATACTGGACTACATGTGAATACTGATCCACAGCAATGTGATTGACTCTTAACTGCCCTCTCCACTGTGGTTTGCACTACTACTTCACTTTGTTAAGGATCCGAGTTCGATTCCTGGCTTAGGTCACTGTGTGAAGTTCGCACATTCTCTCTCTCTTTCCCCCCCCCCACCCAATGTCCATGTGCTTCCTCTGGTGCTCCATTTTCTTCCCATAGTCTGAAAGATATCCTGGTTAGGTGCATTGGCCTAACAAATGCTGGCCTTACCAGCAGTACCCACATCTATGAAAGAATAAAGGGGAAGGAAAAGATGAGGGGTTCTGCCACTGTGCAGAAGGCAGTTTCAAACACACTTGTGGGTCAGGATCCACATGGTCCAGTTTAACTGGATAATTGTCATTATCCTCTTTCCCACTTGATTTGGAATAAGTGAAGATTCTCACCAATTGTTGCAGATGGTTTGAATCTTGCAGCTCATTATTAATTTTTTATATCCACGGGTTTCATGCCGCACTAGCAGCGTGTTGTGTATTGCTGTAAACAGTGGGGAGCTCCATATAAACAGCTCCACAACACTTGGCCGCCATCCCCTGCAGTCTCTGTGGAACAAGAAACCAGCAGCATGCATCATAGAGAGAACTTTCATCAGACTGCATCACTCCCTCGAGCAGAGGAGGAAAAAGTGTGCCCATACTTCAAGAGACGGCTGTTCAGCAAATTGACCACTCTTGCCTCAGAAGCAGTGCACCCCTGGTCAGTAAGAACTCAGTAAGAATTTAGCAACACCAATTTTAAATCCAACCAATTTATTTGATAGTAAAATTGCGAGCTTTCAACACTCTGTGTCTTCGTCAGGCAAATGCCTGACGAAGACACAGAGTGTTGAAAGCTCGCAATTTTACTATCAAATAAATCGGTTGAATTTAAAATTGGTGTTGCTAAATTCTTACTGAGTTCTTACTACCCCAGTCCAACGCCGGCATCTTTACGTCATGTCCCCTGGTCAGTACCAGTGCACTGCAGAGGAGGATGGTGTAGCAGTATTGGAAGATGAATGATCATCTTTGCTCAACCAGGTGAAGTGCCCCCTCCACCCCCAACCTTTTACTGGACGCCCTCTCACTCCCAATCATTTTGCTCACCAGGGTGAAGTGCTTCCCCCCGCCCCCCCGACTTTTTTTTATTGGACACCCTCTCACTCCCAACCATTTTGCTCACTCTGTCACCTTGACTTTTGCCACCACCAGTTACTCCCCGCTCCTTCCCACAATGACTATGTTCCCCCAGTAGTTGCTATGCTCCCCTCACTTTGGCACCCATCCAAGCCTCAGGCCTGCTACACCTTAAATGTCGACACCGCCACCAGCAACCTTTCCTTACGCATGTCATTGCGGGATAAATTTGAGCACGACAGGTGTAGTGGGCACAGCCATTTGGGATAATGTCCTTGCAAGTTTCAAGGAGCAAGCCCTCAAATTGGCCAAGGAAGAGGAAGAATATGCCTCTGTTGCTGGTGAACTTTGTGGCAGCAGAGAAAAGTGAGAATTCTCAACACACATTATATCATTCCTCACCTCTATAGTGAGTACTGACTTAACCCTCATATCCCCTACAATGATGGCATGTCCCTTCTCTTGCAGGCTGACAGCCAGAACCATCCAGACCATCCTTGTATCCCCTGGGACCACTGGACTGCAACTCAGGGAGCATCTCTGGCCTTCATTGTCGAAGATGCTTCACAGTTGGCACTGACATGTGACACAGCACAGATCCTTCCACTTGTCTACATCAACGGGGATGAAATGAAATTATCAAAAGCCTCAAGTTTCCAGGTGTCCAGATCACTAACAATCTATTCATCGATCGACAGTTCTGACGCACCACAGTGAAAAACCACACTGACCTCAGAAAACAAACACAGGATGCAGTGGACAGAGTACCCTTCGTCGTCCAGTACTTCCCCAGAGCAGAGAAACTATCTTCTCCAGAGTCTTCAACACATCATTGATAAAGAAGAACATCTTGCCAGGACCAACTGCACACCATTGTTCACAGCAAATTACCCAGCCTTCAGGAGAACAGTGACCGCAACACCACACAACCCTGCCACAGCAACTTCTGCAAGACATGCCACATCATCGTCACGGATGACATCATCTCATGTGAGAACACCATCCACCAGGTACACAGCATATACTCTTGCGACTCAGCCAATATTGTCTACCTAATATGCTGCAGGAAAGGATGTCCTGAAGCATGGTACACTGGGGAGACCATGCAGACGCTACGACAACAGATGAATGAACATCGCTTAACAGTCACCAGGCAAAATCATTCCTTTCCTGTTGGCGAACTTCAGCAGTCACGAGCATTCAGGTGAGCGTTCTCCAAGGCGGTCTTCACGACACACAATAGCGCAGAGTCACTGAGTAGAAACTGATAGCCAAGTTCCACACATGAGTATGGCCTCAACTAGCATCTTGTGTTCATGTCGCACTATCTGTAATTCTCCATAACTTGCCTGGGCTTGCAAAATCTCACTCACCGTCCTGTCTGGAGACAATATACACTACTTTAACCTATGCTAATGCTATCTCCACTCATGTTATCTGTATCTTTATGACTTGAATAGAAGGTTACTGTAAAGACTTGAATTCTAATCAGCATTCTGTAAACTGTGTGTGTCTTTGTATGTCCTTCTCTGACCAGAACCTTCCACCATTTCCGAAAGTTTGTGAGATTACTATCAAATAAACAGGTTGGACTCTAACTTGGTGTCGGCAGATTTCTTACTGTGTTTACCCCAGTCCAACACCAGCATCTCTACATTATGACTGTAATACCATATTTTGTACCTTGAACTTTCCTTCTCCTCCATGTACTCAAACATATGCTTTCTGTATAGCGCACAAGGGAAACAATACTTTTCACTGTATCCCAATGCACTTGATAGTAAATCAAATCAACAGATCCAGTAAGGCTTTTGGATCACTCACTGGCGTGCATCTCCCAGTGGATGGATGCAGGAATGTCCTAGGGAACCAACACAGGAATGCTGGAGCCCAGGCCAATGATGTGCCCCTGTTAATTTTTTAAAATAACTCAAAAGTTTCTCAAAATAAGTATGAAAATGATAGTAACCATTTTGAGATGGATTTTCAAAATCTCAGTCCAAGTTTGTATCTGGAGAGTACGTTTAATGAAAGCATACACATGATATCCATCACACGGCAGCTGGAGCTGCAAAGGTGGAGTCGCAGGTAGCAAGAGGAGATGACAACGTGCCTCCTTGGAGTGCAAGTCTGACTAGACTCCCATCGCTTCCTATAAAAGATAACACTGTTATTGGAGTGAACCGAGGCCAACGCCACAAGGTTGGTGTCTACAGTGGAGACTTGATGCAGGGTGTAAATCAATATCCACACCATGGCTCAGTTTGACCTCTCTGTCTAACATCATGAATTCCATGTGCAGGGCTTTGACTGCATGGCACAAGCAATGGTAGAAATCCAACAAGTGTCAATGCTGGAGGACTGCAGGTTTCTACACCTTTCTAGCTGTCCCTCCATCCCATGGAAGAGCATAGGGTTCCTTGGGAGCGCAAAGGAAAAAGGATCCACAGAAGCACAGCCTAGGGCACTCTAGCTAGAAGCCCCTGAAGGTCTCTGGCTATCTGAATCCCCATCTCTGAGTGACACCTTCCGGACCCTGACTCAAAGGTAAACGTCCGTGCTCCCTGAAAGTAGTCTTAGACCCTGGGCTCCCAGCCTCACCGGGAGCGCCCAGCAAAGTAATCTCAGGCAAAAGGAAGTCAGCAAGCTGTCTTTACCTTAGCTGTGGATCTGGAGAGATACCTAGACGTAGTGGGAAGGTGAGCAAGATTAAGAAGTCTAGATACTTGATGTGTATGGATGAATGTAGGCACTAGAATATAGATACTAAGTCACCATTTTGTTTCGCTTGTTTATTAATAAACTGTATTTCATTCAACCATGGAGCTGCCACCCTCTGTTCATGACAACAAGCTTGAGGGTACCACCGCACTCGTGCCGTGTCTCATCCTCTGGAATGTGAGAGCAAAAGAGAGACTCTGGAAAATCTCAGCAGGTCTGTCAGCATTTGTAAGGAGAGAAAAGAGCTGATGTTTCGATGACTCTTTATCAAAGCTCTGTCACAGATGACTGCTTTGACAAAGCATAATGTCGACTCAACATCAGTTTTTTCCTTACAGATGCTGCCAGACCTTTGAGATTTTCCAGCATTTTCTCTTTTGTTTTCAGATTCCAGAATCAATAGTAATTGGCTTTTATTCCATGAAGTATGAGAATGGCAGTGCTAAGGAAGGGCACTTCAGTTACAATATGAACAGGAACTTAGAAAGGACACAAAGTGCTGCCTACATACCAAATTTTACAACCCCTTTAGAGTGCCCTGACATGAAGGATATTTGAGGCCTGCAAGTGACCCCTTCTGATTTCTCTGGCATCATTATTCTGGGACCCCACCGAGTTAAACCCATGTGTTTCCCCCAAGCCTTGTTCAGTGCTCTGAGCAGTACACTGCAGAGGATGCTGGTTGCCTGAGTGGTCATGACTGAAACTCCCCTCAGCGCTGAAGATGCCAGTTTCTCTGTTGTAAAAGGTACAGATGTGTCTACTAAATAGCTGGTGAGTGGGGGGAACGTTCTGGAAAGAGTGCTCGCTAATGTATTTAAATGAGCTTTCTATAATCCATTGGTGAGGGGCCATCCAGGTTTGCATTTGGCCTTCTCAGCCAAGTTTAAATGCACAACGGATGACTATACAAATAAAAAGAAAGGTCAGCTTTGATAATAATAAAAAGGGAAAACAAAGACAATGCAAGTATTTTACAGAATGGGCAGCCTGAGCACATTAGGGGGTTTTTCTCATAATATAGAAGGGACGATTTTGAGCCTGCACTCGCCGTCTGTGGGAATAGCAGCACATGCTCAAAATTGAAGAGCACAATTTGCACCAGAGAGTTTCCAAGTTCCAATCTTCCTGTATAAATGCTTAATATGCCTGAAGTGGGTAGTCCGTGAGCAGGATCTTTTGGATAGCTGAGTTCCTGCACTGTCTCTTGAAGATTTGGCAAGGAATGCATTAGTACTGATATCAGCAGCAGTACAAAAATTTAACACCCCAGAAAGGTACTAATTGGCTCAGGGCCCCCACCTGAGGCAGAGGTTCCACCTCAGCCAGCCAATGGCTCTAGACCTAGCAGTATGGTTTGAGCGATGGCCATTGATGGGACTGCCAGAGAAGCTAATGGAGGCCAGACTTGAAGGCATGTCGGTTTTTGGTATGATCTGGCTGGCTGTAAGAGGAGTGAGTTGTTTGGGATGTCTGGATTTGCAGGCTGCAGACCAAGAAGGGTTAAGGGGTTGGTGACCTTGTGGCAAGCAGTTTTCATTGGGCACAGCACATCTAAAGAGGTACTGTACTTTGCCCTGTGCCAGTGTCTGCAGCTAAAGCTGCCAGGCTCTTCCCTTGGGGCCCCCCCTGTAAGAGTAAAGTAGTAATAGGGGCAGGACCAGGTACCTTAAGGGCCTCATTAAGCCCAAGACGAAGCAGACTGTTTGGTATCTCTATTACCCTCCATAAAATAAGACGCCCGTCTCGGGTGGGACTAACTTCCCCTTAATTCAAATTTCTATTCCCTGACCTTCTACTATTCCGGAGAATATATTGTGCAACTTTGCTGTCAATTCTTTACATCACTTTCTCCTCAGCCTTGCCTAAGTGAGCAAATGCTGAACTTGCTCTGGTGATCTGTGTGCAACCTTGTTAATGCAGATAATACTTCTGAAGTGAGCAATAACCTTCAGGGTTTCGTCATTGATAGGTATTTGTAAATCTTGTAAGGGATTGAGTCTGGACGAATGCCACAATATTTGTTAGCAATTAATCCAGAAGTCTGTACTTTTTATTAGCAGTCCACAGTAGTGTCGTGACAAGTTCACATTTTCACTGATTGCTGCTTCTGCCTGTGAAACTCTCAAACATAATTAATTACTCAGGAGATTTTCTTTTGCATGGAAAAAATCTAAATGCAGAATAGCCATTACATACTCATTCAGGCTTGCAGAAAGTTGTATTAGGCCACAGGAAAGCTGAGACTTACTCCTTGGTACACTGCAGGTTTTTAAAAAAATATTCACTCTTAAGATCTGGATGTTAATAGCAAAGTGTTTACTGATGCTAGTTGTCATCTTCATAGAAATCATAGAATCCCAATTGTTCAGAAGGAGGCCATTCGACCCAATCAAGCCCGCACTGACAACAATCCCACTTAGGCCCTATCCCTGTAACCCCGTATATTTTACCCTGTTAATTCATCTAATCTACGCACCCCAGGGCACTAAGGGGCAAGTTAGCATGATCAAAATACCTAACCTTCACATTTTTGGACTGAGAGGAAACCCACACAGACACAGGGAGAATGTGCAAACACCATACAGACAGTGACCCAAGCGAGGAATCGAACCCAGGTTCCTGAGCTATAAGGCAGCAGTGCTAACCGCTGTGCCATCGTGCTGCCCAAATTGTAGCAGTTTTATGCAACTGAGTGACTTGCTTGTCCCTTCACAGAACAGTTAAAAATCAGTAAAGTTGACATGGGCCTGAGTTGGTAAAGATGGCTGGTCTCTTTTTGCTAAATGATGTTAGGGGTAAGTTTTTCACTCAGAGGGTGGTGAGCGAATGGAATCGGCTGCCGTCGGTGATGGTAGAGGCGAACTCGCTGGGGTCTTTTAAAAAACTTCTGGATGAGTATATGGGATCTAATGAGATTGGGGGTTATGGATAGGTCTATGGCTTGGTAGGTATAGATGTGATCGGTGCAACTTGTGGGCCGAAGGGCCTGTTTGTGCTGTAGTGTTCTACGTTCTAAATGATGTTGAGCAATTTAACAGCTTTCTGAGCATCTTTCTATTGCAATTGTATCTGTGCAACTTATCTTATGACAGCTCGAAACTGCAATGCATTTATTAGGATATTATCAAATTTATTTGAACTGTCCTGAAACACTTGAAATATTGACTTCACTCAAATGCAGTCAGTGACTCCTTAAAGATGCTCTTGCTATCTCTGAGTTAGCTTTGACATTTCCCAACTGAGCCAGCAGATGGAGTGGAGAAAAACTGAGTATAGTTTTTGCCTCAAACCTGCAATTTGTGAACTAGTCTGAAGATTACAGCCATGTGAATGCCTAAAGTTAGGTTACATGAGTCAAATGAAGGGTTATGCATGTTTCAAATGTATTACCTGTGTTCTGCTTAAAAGTTTAAAATCTAAAAGACAATATTGATGCATTCTGCATTGCAGGCTGCTGACAGGATTGTTGAAATGGAATGAAAAGTCACCTGAAGGGAGCCAGCTCTCTTTTTCATGCCCTCTTGAGGATGACATGATTGACACTGGCAATTTTAGTATTTATTTGCAATCGCCATCTTTTTTGGCCTTGGACAAGCCTGCTTGCACCTTTGTTTGTTTACCTGTTGATACTAATTCCATACATTGCTGGTGCACTGCACAGAAATGAAAGTTTTGTTTGATAACTTTAAGCATCTCATAAAAGGATTTTTTAAAACGCTGCTGATTAAGCCTCCATAGCTATTGCCTCTGCTGTTGAATCTACTACATTGAGGGGAGTGTGTTGCACACAAGTGGTTCAGGCTCTTCTGAAAAAGAACGGAGAGATTATTCCCATCAGGAAGTTATATGCTGAAAATAAAATTATGCTGGACTCTCCTTAAGTTGCTTCTAAATGCATGTTTGTTTCTCCACTAGTTAGCAGTTGATTAAATCCCAGGTTTCCTTTTGATGAATGGCTTAGGCTGACTCGACCTACGTAGAGTTCCGGTCATTGTCCTCCCTATTTCTGTATTTATAAGAAATTGGGTGTAAACTTTTTTTCTGATTTGTTGAATGACATGCTTCAGAACTTGTACTAAAATGAATAACATACTGTTCTGTTGAAGCGGGTTGGACTGCTCCAGGTGCTGGCATTAGCCCAGAGCAACTAGACCTTACAGATTTGTGCTACAGCCAATTGAATGACTGTTCAGTTCTCCATTGAGACAGCCTCTCAATTTTTTTTCTCTCCTTAAGCTGTCATTTGCAATTGCTAATTGGACACAGACTTTGCATAGGCAAACATTGACTTGCAGGAAATACATCGTTTGGGCTTTCTCTGAGAAGTGAGGGGAAAGTCCGAAGCATTCAAAAAGAACATATTGCTGCAGCTGCACAGTGTGTTTCTCAGTTTTGGCTGACTTGCCAGATGAGGTATTTGTATGTTTCTTATGCGTGTATAATTTATCAAAAGTTTTTGAAAACTGTGCTATTTGTGTTCAGACTGTCAAAGCAGAAATCTTTAGGAAGAATGTGAAACTTCCTTTGAGGGGAGACTCTCAAGAAGATTCCAACAGGATTTTACGGCTTTTAAGCAGGAAGTAACCACCACATTTTGTCATTCAGTAAGTTAATTTCTGTTCCCATTTAAAAGACTTAATTTAAGTGTATTTTCTGATGGAAAATCTGTGAATTCTAATTCTCAGGGATTGAGCCTTCAACATGAAATGCTTGAGGGAACATAAGTATTAAAATTGATTATGGCAAACTATTAATCTAGTCTGGCTTGATACTAAACTTGTCCAAGTTGTTATATCTCCCTATCTGCTGACTTACCAAATGTAACAACTGTTTAACATAATAATTCTTGCATCTTAGTGTGCATACTTAATAAATTTCTGTGAAGTGATTTTTTTCTTTCCTTCCATCCAATGTTGAAATGAAAAAATAATTTGTACAAAAAAAGTGCTTGTTATCTCTGCATGCATTTTATGTGTCACTACCTTAAAATATTTCCAAACTTAACCTATGGTATAAAACATTAAGCAAAGTTGCATAAAATATGACAGCAAACTTTCATACTCCATGGTCACTGTAAATTTATGTTAAATGAGATCTCGAGAAGATGGTTATTACCTTTTAATGAAGAATGCAATTTTGGGTATGGAAAAAAGGTGTGCACTAATTCTCGCATGCTAGCAACACGTTTTTGCAGCAGTTATTACAACTTGATCTAACTGCTGCAAAAATGTGTTGCTAGCATGTGAGAATTAGTGCACACCTCTTTTCCATACCCAAAATTACATTCTTCGTTAAAAGGTAATATCCATCTTCTCAGGATTTCACTTAATATTAATTTAGGGTGACCATGGAATATGAGATTGCTATCATATTTTATGCAACTTTGCTGAGTTGGTATTTTATACAATACTAGTTGGTTGTATTGTAATACCTGCTGATTGTTGTCAAGTTTTCATTTATTATAAAACAGTTTTCAAGCATAAAAACCAGATTGAAGATGGGACTAGCAATTGCAAGATTTTAGATTAGTTATTTCAGAAATCATTGAAACTTAAACCATTTGAGTAAAAGGGCATGTCAACATGGCTTCGGGATATTGCAACTTAACTTTTAGTCACAAACTACTTATTATGTACAATTTGGTTCTTTGACGAGAATATCATAGAAAATTAAAAACTTAAAAATGCAAGGTTTGTGATAAAGGGAAGCAGCTCGGCTGTGCTATTAGTTGTTCTTTCATGTCTGGATCCTGGGTTTAACACTAGGAAAAAGATTGATTCCCTCTGCTGACTAAATGGGATCTTCTGTATGACATTAATTTGGACACATCTGGTTCCCTAAACTTTATCTGTTTGTATATTATATATTGTCAGAACTCTTTCAGAATACTACATGCAGAGTGTCAAGACTAAGTGTAGACCTTGGGCCTGTGACATTAGTGGTCAAGTGATGATTGGAACATCCTGTTCAGATCCGGTAGAGGTCTACTTCTAACATATATTCTGTCCTAAATGTTTAATTTTATATTATTTATAGTTGAACATTTAAAATCAAGTAGTTTGGTATAAGAATTGGTGGAAGTGTAGTCCTTTCTTTGAAATACAATCTGAGAAGTTAAAAGATAAGACATAGAGGTATTAAGCTGTGGCTGCTGACCAGAGAATAAGTATAACAGTTTGCTATAGCCACATTTCTAAAACCAGGTTAAGTATTGTACATTGTGGGAGGGACTAAATGATGCTGAAAAATGCTGGCTAATAGGTGTTACATTTACTGGAGGTAGGCAACCATTCATCTAAAACAGTTTTTTCCCGCCAGAACTGCAATATCTAATACTAGAGAGAATGCACTTAAGGTAATAAGAGGAAAGCTCAAAGGAGATGTGGGGGGCAGGGAGGTAAGTTGTTTTACATAGCATATTCCAGACATCTACCACTATCAGTGGTAGTGGTGGAGGCAGACAATATAGGAGCGTTTAAGGGGCTTTTAGATAAGCACATGAATACGCAAGGAACAGAGGGATATGGAGCAAGGGCAGGCAGAAGGCATTCGTTTAATATGGCGTCATGTCAGCACACCACCCTGAGTTAAATGGCCTGTTCTTGTACTGCATTGTTTTGTGTTCTATAAAACATTGTCTAGGTGCTCTTATTTAGACGCATGTAGTATCCAGCATCCTTCAGCTTTATTTGGTTTGGAGCTGGCACAAAATTTCAGCTGCTGTTCTTTTTGAACCTTGATATCATATTGTGGATGAACCAACGTTATGTTCTTTCTTCAAAGCTGTCCGATTTCTTGGCCTTTCCATTGTCTGATAGTAATTTTCTGTTTAAAGTACTTCTCACTTTGACTTTTCTCTGGGGTTTATCAGATGCACCTTCTTGAGGACCATAGGGATGGGCGTTAAATGCTGCCATGGCCAGCGATTCCCATATTCCACGAATGTATTTTTAAAAAGATGGAATATTTAAAAATTCATTTATAATTGCAAATAAATTATAATGATGGAATTTATAATTCACGATAATCCACAATATCAAATGCATAAATTGCAATGGCAGTTGCTAGCACCTCTACGGGAAGTTTGGTTTCAGATAACTCAGAATGGCTTCTGGCAAAGTGATAATTTGCACGGGGGAGTGGAATATCATTTCTAATTAATAGAGCATTGCCATCAATGCAGTGCTGGAAAACGCTGTTTACTGTATAGTGGAAATGTGGATCCAAAAGTGTGACACATGTAACAGGAACTAAAATGCAATTTCTGTTCCAATTCTTTTATTTCCTTTTATTATCCTCTTTGGCAGATTTTTCAGAATATCTAGTGGAGTTTTTTTTTTCCATGTGTCCATGTTTTCAAATTCCTAGATATTCAGAGGGACACCAAGATCTCTGCCCTCAGGAATGCTTAAGTGTGTGCTGTCTAACCATCAAGGTGTGATGTGGAGGTGCCAGCGTTGGACTAGGGTAGGCACTGTAAGAAGTCTCACAACACCCACGTTAAAGTCCAACAGGTTCATTTGGTGGCACAAGCTTTCGGAGCACTTTCCCTTCATCAGATGAGTCAAATATGAGGACTCACCTGATGAAGGAACAATGCTCCAAAAGCTTATGTTACCTTTTGGATTTTAACCTGGTGTTGAGACTTCTTACTGAGCCTAACCATCAAGATGTTTAATTTGCAGCTATGTAACTTTGCTGATAGTGAATTAATCTTGGCAATCTGAATTGGAGTTTACTTACAAATTAAGAATATCGCTAAGAACAGATAAATCCCAGGCCGTACAAAACACAAATTGAGATGTATAAGCCCAGTAGGATCAAATTTCTCAGCTTCTAGAGCCAAATCTTGAGGATTCAGGTACATGGATTTTACAGGACAGAATCCAGTCAATCAGTCCTTGCTAATGTATGCTGCACGGAGCCTACAAGATTAGAACAGGGCTCCCCTGTTCTAATGTGAATCCATGCTCTTGTGTGTTTATTTTTAAATAATAAGCAAGATTTACCTTGCGCAGTACTACACCAGATTTGTCATATCTCAGAATAATTTATATACATCTGAAGTCATCTTGATTGTAGCACTCTGACTTCTTCTTCTGAACTTGCCACCTTTTACATCTTGGCCTTGATAATCTTTATATCTTCCCTATCATGCGTATTTGGTTCTGACCATTGTATAATAATGAGTATAATCCTAAAATTCTTTGTACTCAGTATTCAAAGTATGTTGCCACAATTGTGTAGATATTAAGTGATGGTTATACAATCACTCCCAGATTTCTTTTGTTTTAAGCTCCTTCCTCCAATGCTGTTCTAATCTTTGTATACTTGTGATGCTGGTTAATTGGTGTGAAAGCTTTACATTCATATTATTAATTTCAATTAACAATTACTTGTGATAGAACCTGAACTCAAAATAGCTGATTTAATCCTGTAACCTTAGATTGTTTTCAACTTGCATGACTGCAGTTTGTTCCCAATAAAGATTCTTATCACTCGTAAGTGCTTTGCTATCCAGGTCAAGAGCCTGTAAGATGTCATCAGTTTTCCATACTTCATCTTATCAAATGTCTTGCCATTTGACTTAATCATAACAATAGCATTTCTTGTTCACTATCTTCTATAAAATCACATTAAAGAGCTGAAATTTTTGGCTTTAACTTTCTTCTGGCCCTATTCATCAGTACTTGAAGGATCTTTATAATGTAACACATCAGACTGAATAATAGAGTTCAAATTCTATTGTTTTTGCCTTTTTAGAGATTGCAAGAAGTGTTAATTAATTCAGTCCTCTGGGATTTCTCAAATTTGTCCATTCCAATGTTTTGTAAATGTTTACTTTGTCCTGTGACTATTTGATCTGGGCCTTTGGCTTTATGGTTTTACAACTTATTTTTGTTCTTGCTTTGTCTTTGGACCATCTATGTTCCCTAAGTTATTTGTTTTTTTTTTAATCTGCTTTCTTAATTCATATTATAATATTCAGTCCATCTTGTAAGTGCTTGATCCCTTTCTATGACAACTGTATTTCCTTGGTATCTGCCAGAGTAGGGCATCAAGGAGCTCTGGTCATCTGTGGGGAAAACTCTCCACTGATTGGAGTCATACCTGGCACAAAGGAAGTTGGCTGTGGAAGGTCATTCTCTCCTGAGTACTAGGACACAGCTTGAAGTTTCTCAAAGTAGTGCCATAAGCCCAACTTCCTTCAGCTGCTTCATCAGTATTCTTCCCTCCATCACAAGGTCAAAAGTGGGCATATTCACGATTAACTATTTGTGACTCCTCAGATACCGCAGTAGTCAAATGAGCATATGCAGCAAGGCCAACAATATTTAGGTTTGGGCTGATTATTAGCAAATACCATTCACACCACAAGTGCAAGGTAATGACCATCTCTAAGAAGAGATAATCCAACCATTTAGCCTTCACATTTAATGGATTACTAGCATTGAATACCCAACTGTTAACATCTTCAGTGTTACCATTGACCAGAAACTGAACTCAACCAACCATATAAATAATTCAAGAGTTGGGAATTTTGTGAAGACTGACTCTCCAAATCCTGTCCTCCCTCTCCAGTGCGATGGAATACTGTCCACTTCAAGACACTTGACACATCAGGGAAATGCATCATGCTTGATTGGTCAACATTCACTTTCTCCATCTCTGATGCATGATGACAGCAGTCTATGCTGTCTATAAGATTAACTCAGCATCTGGCGAAGGTTCTTTTGACAGAACCTTTCAGACCATAACCATTTCCATCTAGAAAGACAAGAGCAACAGATACATGGGAACATTATACCACCTGCAAATTCTCCTACAAGCCAGTCACCATTTTGACTTAGAAATATATTGCTATTTCTTCACGGTTGCTGGGTCAAAATCCTGAATGTCCCTCCCTAACGATGTTGTGGGTCAATCCACAGTACATGGATTGCAGTGTTTTCAAGAAGGCAGCTCACCACCACCTTAAGGGCAAGTAAATGGGCAGTAAATTCTGGCCAGTCAGTGACGTTATGTCCCACAATTGAATAAAAAGATTGACAGCACTTCAAGATGAGAACTCACCACCATCTTAAGGGCAATTAAGGGTGGGCATTAAATGCTGGCCCAGCCAGCAATGCCTACAATGAAGGGAAAAAAAATTATATATTGGAGAGATTGAAGACTTCCCTGAATTATTGGTCAGGAGGCTACAACTGTAATAAGATATGCCAATGATATCATTCCTATTGTTGATTTCTATTAATAAGTGATGATTTGATATAGAAGGAGAATTGCCTTCTTTATATTAGTATCCAGCCTCAACATAATTCCCAGCTCTTGAAGCCACATTATTTATATGGATGGTTGAATTATACATTAAGGCCATTTTAATCTATATCTGATCCCAGTAAAATGTTACTGGGAAAAAAAATAACTTGTGCACTGCTTGCTCCTATAGTTCTGCTGTAGTGCTGCAAGTTTAGCATTAAAAATAAGTGGATACTTGAGGTTTATGGGGATCTGTAGAAATACTAGTATCCAGTGCAGTTGGATCTTAGGTTACTGACTTTATGCCAGAGTGCCAAGTTAGAAGCAAATTTAAATAGCTCTGTGTAGGCTCGAGGATTCGAAAGATGAGGTTGTCCTCGTTGAATTTTATTAGTTCGTGTCCAAGTTGCTAAGGGGCTGCATTGTGCTAAAGCAAGTCCGTGTTTATTCAAAAAGGATTTTCAGTGACGCAGATTACCTAGAAAACTGTTGACTTTCATAACGAAATTTCAAATCTTATTGAGATGATTTATCAAATTTGAAAAAAATGTTGACAACATACAGGAGATTTAAACTGAGTTGTATAAAATTGAAAGGCCTAGGTAAAACAATTAACACATGGGAGTCTTTGTCATGTGTGCATGCTGTTTTGAATGATATGGAGTCCTGTTTCAGTTTAGAGGATGAACAATTCTAAGAAAAAGAAAACATAGACTTGGGGCTACGTGCAGAATGAAATCAGCTGCTGCAGTTGTACTTGCTGCCAAAAACCAAGCAAGAGAAATCATTTAGATTACTGCCTGCACTATTTTGTTCTAGTTGCCAGTCAACATGTTGTTAGTAAACAGTACTCTGAAGATTTCTCCTTCCAACAGTACTTTAAATCAATAGTTTATCCCTTTATTGATGCATTCATATTGCAGTTTTATTCTTTTTTGGATAAATTGCTCAATCTATTTTGGGACCAATTTCAATTAGCACCAACTAAACATCATCAGCAGACTTAATGTATTGAGATGGTTTGAATTAAAGTGATCTTGGTTCATCCACTGCTTTACAAATGACATTGAAGTGAATTACATGACAAACCCATGCTTTAGGGCATTGTATTCCAGATCCTCACCATTTGGGTAAAAAAATTTCTCCTCAACTAATTTATCCTTCTACCAATTACTTTAAATCTATTCCCTGGTCATTGCTGTCTACCAGTGAAAACACGCATTTTCTATCCACTCTACTTAGGCCCCTGTACAAGTCTTTTTACATTTCTGTGTATGCTTCTATGAATGCTTTAGATTTTTTTCACTTTTGGTAACAATTCGAATCTAGTGAAGATTAATGCAATGTAAGTATGCTGGCTGGATGGTTCCAATATGATTCTGCTTGGACAACTTTGGTCCAATACTTAGGGGCAGTTATGCACTATGGATTTTTCCTAACAGAATCTCACTAGGAGCACAGTATAGCTGACATGGTGAATGGTGTTGAGATTAATGTTTGTTATGGGGAGTGTAGAGTAAAGCTTATTACCTTAACGGTGCCATGTGTGAACTATGTTTAACACTAGATTACTACAGTGAACAGTCCTAATGTCATGCAGAAAAGTCTTGTTTGATATCTCCTAACCATTCTTTCTGTTCCTTTCCCTGACACCCCGCTCCAGCAAAGCCACACTATTGTCATATTTCACTCTGAGATGAGCTATAGTGTAGTTGAGAATACTGGCATACAGGGTTGTAGACTAGACGGGATTGAGATATATATAAGGAGGAGGTGTTAGCAATTCTTGAGAATATGAAAATAGATAAGTCCCTGGGCCGGATGGGATTTACCCTAGGATTCTCTGGGAGGCTAGGGAGGAGATTGCAGAACCTTTGGCTTTGATCTTCATGTCGTCATTGGCTACAGATATAGTGCCGGAAGACTGGAGGATAGCAAATGTTGTCTTCTTGTTCAAGAAGGGGAGTAGAGACTATCCTGGGAATTATAGACCAGTGAGTCTTACTTCTGTTGTGGGCAAAGTTTTGGAAAGAATTATAAGGGATAGGATTTATAATCATTTAAAGAAATAAATTGATTAGGGACAGTCAACACAGTTTGTGAAGGGTAGGTCGTGCCTCACAAACTTTATTGAATTTTTTGAAAAGGTGACCAAAGGGGGTGGATAAGGGTAAGGCAGTTGAGGTGGTATATATGGATTTTAGCGAAGCGTTTGATAAGGTTCCCCATGGTAGGCTACTGCAGAAAATGCAGATGCATGGGATTGAAGGTGATTTAGCAGTTTGGATCAGGAATTGGCTGGTTGGTGGTTGATGGGAAATATTCAACCTGGAGTCCAGTTACAAGTGGTGTGCCTCAGGGATCTGTTTTGGAGCCACTGCTGCTTGTCATTTTTATAAATGACCTAAATGAGGGTGTAGAAGGATGCGTTAGTAAATTTGCTGAGACACCAAAGTCAATGGAGTTGTAGACAGTAAGGATGGATGTTACAGTTTGCAGAGGGACGTAGGTTGCAGAGTTGGGCCAAGAGGTTGCAAATGGAGTTTAATGTGGAAAAGTGTGAGGTGATTCACTTTAGTAAGAGTAACAGGAGTACAAAATGTAGGGCTAATGAAAGGACTCTTAGTAGTGTCAACGAGCAGCGAGATCTTGGTGTACATGTGCATAGCTTCCTGAAAGTTGGGCACCCAGGTTGATAAGGTTGCTAAGAAGGTGTACGGTGTGTTAGCTTTTATTGGTAGAGAGATTGAATTTCGGAGCCGTGAGGTCATGTTGCAACTTTACAAAACTCTAGTGCAGCCGCACCTGGAGTATTGTGTACAGTTCTGGTTGCCACATTATAAGAAAGATGTGGAAGCATTGGAAAGGGTGCAGAGGGGGTTTACCAGGATGTTGCCAGGTATGGTGGGAAGGTCTTATGAGGAAAGGCTGAGGGACTTGAGATTATTTTCATTAGAGTGAAGAAGGTTAAGAGGTGACCTAATTGAGGCATACAAAATGATCAGAGGGTTACATAGGGTGGACAGAGAGAGCCTTTTTCTTCGGATGATGATGGCAAATATGAGGGACGTTGCTTTAAATTAAGGGGTGATAGTTATAGGACGGATGTCAGAGTTATGCTCTTTACTCAGAGGATATTAAGGGCGTGGAATGCCCTGCCTGCAGCATATGTGGACTCGCCAAATTTAAGGGCATCCAAATGGTCAGTGGATAGGCACATGAATAACATTGGAATAGTTTAGGTTAGAGGGCCATTAGATGGTTCCACTGGCAGGCACAGCATAGAGGGCCGAAGGGCCTGTACTGCGCAGTTATGTTCTATAACACAACCGTACAACCCTCATCTACATACTCTCAATCACAGAAAAGGGGCATTTGGCTGATCTTTTCAGCACTGACTTTCCAAATAAGCATTATGACTTAGTGGCATTCCCCTGCCTTTTCCCTGTGGACCTGCAATTGCTTCCAGTCAAGTGATTTGAAAGAACGAAGAAAATTACAGCACAGGAACAGGCCACTCAGCCCTCCAAGTGACCATGCTGCCTGAGTGAACTAAAATCCCCTACTTTTCTGGGGTCTGTATCTCTCCATTCCCATTCTATTTGTATATTATCTAATGCCCTCAAAATTGCCTCGATTCGCCCTCAGCGTTATTTGTTCTACAATTGATGGCCATCTTTTCAGCTACCAAGGCCCTAAATTCTGCAATCCCTAAACCACTCCAATCCTAATTTTCTTCCATAAGTCTGAACTTAAAACTCACCGCTTTTACCTACTGGTCTATTTCTATGTTGCTGATATCAAATTTGATATCGGTAAAACACTATGGGAATTTCTGTTTTGTTTTTTCTTCATTCACAGGATGTTGGTGCTGTTGCCCATTTTTAATTGCCCTCAAGTGATGGTGAACTGCCAACTTGAACTGCTGTAAGTCCTTGTGGTGTTAGAAAGGGAATTCTAGGTCTTTAATGTAAGAGTATGAAAGAACGGTGATATCGATTCAAGTCAGGACTCTAGGGAGTTTCCAGTTGTTCCCATGTGTCCGCTACTCTTATCTGTTAGGTGCTAAAGGTGTGTGTTTGGAAGGCAATATTGAAGGAGCTTTGGTGAGTTGCCGCCTTTCATATTGGATATGGTACACACTGCTGCCAATGTACATCGATGGTGCAGGAAATGAATGTTTAAGGTGATTGGATGGGATGCCAAACAAATGGGCTGCTTTATCCCTGGAAGTCAAGCTTCTAGAGTGTCATTGGAGTTATGTGTATTCAGGCAAGTGAAGAATAAAAATATTCTAATTACACCCCTTCTGTATAGATGGTGGATAGCTTTGGGGATTTGGGAGGTGAGTTACTTACCACAGGATTCCTAGTCTCTGACCTGCTGTTGTAGCCACAGTATTTATATGTTCAGTCCAGTTCAGTTTCTGATCAGTGCTAACCCCCAGAAAGTTGTTAGGGATTTTGTAATAATAATTCCAGGGGAAGCAAATTAGATTCTCTTTTGTGCTGTGATTATTATTTACCAATTATAACCCATGTCGAATATTGTCTGGGTCTTGCTGCATATGCCAGGAACTGCTTCAGCATCTGAGGAGTCATGAATGGTGCTGAACAATATGCAGACATACTTCTGATCTTATGGCCACTTCTGACTTTGTGATGGAGATAAGGTCATTGACCTAGCAGTAGAAGTTGGTTGGATCTAGGTCATTACCTTGAGGAACTTCTGCAACAATGATCTGGGACTAACACGATTCTCCTCCAACAACCACAACCCTTTTCCTCTGTGCTACGTATGACTCTAACCAGTGGAGAGTTTTCTCCCTGATTTTCAGTTTTGCTAGGGTTATAATCAATGGCAGGTGGTAATTGGCACTCCTCCGTGTTGAACAGTACTCAGAGGAATCTTTGAAGATGATAAGAGCACAAAGTGTACTCTGGTTGTGGGACTTCAATGTCTATCACTTCTGGTCAAGTCCTCAAAGATGGGTCTGTACAGACTGGGCCTGCACTGGCTGTTGAGGGGACGAACCATAGGGAAAATCCTATGTAACCATGTCCTCACACATTTACCTGCTGTAGATGCATCTGCCCATGACAGAATAGTCAGGAGTGACACTGCACACTAAGGTTGCTTGTCAACATGTTGTCATAGAGTTTTACAGCATAGAAAGAGGGACTTTGGCCCATTGTATCTGCATTGGCCATCAAGTACCTATCTATACTAAGCCCATTTTCCAGCACTTGATGGAAGCCTTGTATGTTATGGCATTTGAGCTCCAGCATTTATCACCCTTTCAGGCAGTGAGTTCCAGATTCTCATTGCCCTTTGGATGAAAAAGTTCTATACCCCGGAATATTGAACACCCAGGTTTTGCCCTTCCCTCCATGTCACTGCAATAGCAATAATGTCATACTCCCATGAGTTAATCAGTGCCCACATATTATTAGCCTTGTTTGTAAAACTTGTATTAAAATAAATGCCATCAAGCCATGTCATACTCTTTTGTACCTTAAAGTATCTATCTTTGATCTGCCTTCCAGACTGACTTGGTTTTTTCTTCTATATTTAGCTGTGCATAATCCCCACTCTGCAACCCATCCTGCCATGTACAGCTTAAGTATGGATTTTACCCCCTTTATTTGGGCCAGAATTGCATTAGACATTTTAATTATTTTCTGTTGTTGTTCATGGCAATGATTGGTATTCCTGAACGCTGAGTGTCTTTAGACTATCACTATGTGTTCTAACATCATAGGCTCAAAATTGATGAGCTCATGTTTGCTATCCATTTGCCACAGCTTTGTCTATTTGCTGAATCTTGTCAATATCTCTTGTAATTTTATACTTCCAATCAGCATAACCACTGGCAAATTTAGATATGTGGCTTTCTATCCCATCTAAGTCAGTAATGCAGTAAATCGTTGAGATGCCAATGTGGATGTTTGCAGGATACTTAAGGTGGTTTCCACATTGAACAAGCTGGTCAAAATTGAGACAACAGCAGCAAAAGCTGGGAAATGCATTGGTCAGTTGCCTTTGTTAAAGAGCAAAAATGTTTATTTAAGGTGTAACCTTTATATAAAAGTTGGTGTTTGGCATGCCGGAGCTGAATTCATCTGCACAATTCCCAAGTTGCGCCATGTGAGGAGGAGCCAAGCAGAGACCAGAAGTTTCCCACAAGTAACTGGGGGAAGACTGAAGGGAGTCCACAAAGCCATTCTCATGCATATCCTAGAGGTCAGACTGTATCATATTAAATAGCCTGGGAACAGGTCACCAAAAACACACTGCAATCAACATGATTGACAGTAAAATTAAAAGTAGTAATTTAAACTACCTGACGATGCTTTGAGTCAAGTTTATTTATTCACTCAAGGGTATGCTATGAGAATTTAGTGATTTGAGTTATAGCTTTACAAGTTATTGACAGTCACCCAACCTCTTGTGTGTAATCTGTTTAATCCAGAAAGAAAGTGGTTACATTGACCTCTCTCTGTATCCACTAGTTGTTATAATGTATATAACAAAGTTAGTTTAATCATAAACAGTATCTGACCCATTGTTCCTGTGAGCTGCTGACAGTGCAAAGTATTTTGGTTTTCCTTAACGAGAGTGCTCTCTACTCGACAAGCAAGTGGCTGTGGAAAATTATTGAATTTATTTATATGATTACTATAAAGTAACAAGATTCTAAAAAGGACTTATTTTATAAATCCACCTGTTTTTGACCATGGGAAAGGTATGGATCATTTAACAGAAGTTAGAATAGGTGCACTGCATGTACAAAAAAATTTTAACTTCAAGATTTAAAGTACTAAAAGTATTGTTTTGTATGGGTCTGCCTAGCCTATAATTTTGAAAATCAAAGTCCAATATTCTACTCTGTAGTTTCATCAAAAAGCTTAAGTGTCCATTCTACAAAGCTGTTCATGGATCAGTAATTTCACATTAGATAATGACTGGATAGAGTGTCATTGCGTGTTTGGATCTGTTCAAAAGCTTGAACCTTAAGGCAAGGCTGAAAGAAATGTAAGAACACTTTTGAGCCTGGATAGCATGCTGCTACTCCTTGTAAATTTAGGTATGTATGGTATGGACAGGGGACAGATGTGGGATAATTTCTCCCTTTCCTACCACTTGACAATAGCCGTACAGTTGTAACTGTTAATTCCAAAAGTGATTTGCATCAGGATGATGCAATGTAACGTTCTCCAAAAAAAATTCACATTTTAATCATCATAGAAACCATAGAAATCCCACAGTGCAAAAAGAGGCCATTCGGCCCATCAAGTCTGCACCGACAGCAATCCCACTCCAGCCTTGCCTCCACACGCCCACATATTTATCCCACTAATCCCTCTCACCTACACATCCCAAGACACAAGGAGGCAATTTGGCATGTCTAGTCAACCTAATCTGCACGTCTTTGGAAAGATCATTTCTCAGATGTGAGTTAGTCCCTGTGCAGAATCTTGAAACATGTCACCTGGTCTTTTGTCCATTTTGTCATAGCAACTTGTCAATTTTCTAAACTGCTCTTTTACTTTTGTGTCCACCATCCTAATATATATTAGGATATGGGCCATTTGATGTGGCCATAACTGTGTGAGAAGTGCTACCATCTGTATTCACTTATATAATGCCGCTCGTCTCTGCCCTGCTGATTTGTTACTTTTGCACTGAACTATTTCAATGCTCTTCCTCCATGTTTTACTCTTCTCAAATTTCTGCCTGTGTCCTATTTGCACATGATTCTGATAACCTATCAGGTACTTTGATTCCCTATTAAACAACATCTTCATTTTGAAATTTTCATCTTTGTTTTCATATCCCTCTGTGACCTCACCCCTCCTGGACACTAACCTCTTCCAGCCTTGCAGTGTCCTGAGCAAATGGCACTCCTCCAATTCGTGCACCTTGAACATTCTTGACATTAATCTCTTTGGTGTTGGTGGCTATGTTTTGAGCTGTCCAGGTCTTAACCTCCATAATTCCCCCCATGATTCTCTCCATCTCTTTGCTTCTTTGAGATGCTGTTTTGTCAATTTTTATTTAACTCTGCAGTCAAGTACCTTGAAATATTTTGCTACATTAATGGTGCCATACAAATGCATGTTGTAACAACAAACGTAGCTACAACATTAGAAGATTGGTGAACCAAATGCTGTATAACTGAGTCTAATGGACAAATAAAAGTATAAAACTTGACTGCTTGCATTTTTGAAAACTGAAACCAGAAATAACGAAATGAATATGCTTTCAAGTTCTGAAAAATTGCTGTTGATTTCAACAGAATGAATGGAATTTTCCCACCACAGGAATCTTAACAGTCAGGACAGGACCATACAAAGATCCGTTGACCGTGGGTGGGAGTTTCCAGTCTTGAGGCGAGCGCAGCCAATGCAATGTTTCGTGAAACTTTTTCACCATTCTCCCTTGTATCATATAAATTGAATAAATATAGTGTATAGTAGGAGATTGCATTTGTTCACTGTGGAATCAAATTGAATATTAACTTAAAGGCGTAAACTAAGGAAAAGTGCCAATGTCAGCCTGAGCTATAACCGTTGTGTCTTCACAGGGCTGTGCTGTTGCAGTTTTCACAGATGTAATCAGCACAGAATCTGTTATTGGAAATGATCTTCAACTATTTGTTGATTTTTCTCAGTATAAAAACTATTGAAAAAGTTGAGACATGTTGAATGAAGTGTAACTGTATTTTTGATGACGTACTAAATCACCATTTCTGCTAAACAACCTCTTGTGCTAATAAACTGATTCTAGAATTTAGCATCTCATTCTGTCCATTCCATGACAAAAGAATCATGAGGTTTAAAAAAATGTTTATTATGCTTTAGCTTCTACTTTAATCCATGTATACTTTGCAATCTTAATTAATTTAGTGTTTTTTTACTTCCTGCTTTGCTGACTGTGAGAGTTCAGCAACCTGGTTGGCTGTTCAGACTGCTTGATAATTTAGTTCATTATTACTGAGTGCCAGCTATCCTCAATAACTGGCACAAGAATGAAATCAATGTCAGATTGGAGTAAATCAATGCCACTACATCTTTACTGCAGTGAAAATTGTTCTGTTCACTGAGTACAAAATCTGGACCATTAAATTCCTGCAAAGCAAGATTGTTAATGCTGTTGTTATGACTGACGGTAAAGTGGAATTGGTTGGCTCAATCCCCTGTGAATTGCTGGTAGTGTGGTTGCTAAGGAAACACTTGTTTTAGTGTATGGTTTCCTGTAGTGCAGCTGAAAAGGAAACAGCTGTTGGAGTTTAAGCAGTTACTGAGTACTGCAGAGGAAACTACAATAATTCAGTTAAGATCATTTTGATGGGTGTTTATCATGCTGACTGAACATTATAACCCATGTTATAAAGGAACATTTATGCAGCTCAGCAGACTTGGTGCAAAATGAGGTGAACTTTCGACCAACGCAAGTGAGAATTTATTTCTTTTTGTTGCTGTCCTCAGTCTTCTCCTTCAGCAGCTCTTTGTTTAAAGTGTTAGTGTTTTTGCTGCAACTGTAGCATGCTTCTCTTGGCTTTGCATTTTATTTAACAGACGAGTAATCTTTCCAGATGATTGATAAGATTGTAACAGCCTCTAGAATCGTGTCTAAACAGAAGTGTTCTTGCTTAAAAGCCTAGAATTATTGACATTTGAAATAAATTCCCCAGATAAAACCATTCCTATCTAGCTGATTTCTCAAGGAATGCTGAATATCTGAGGAATGGGATTCTAGCAATATACGTAGATAGAGATAGACCAACGTTGTTTGCAAAATAGTGCTTACACGATTGGGCTGACAAAATGTTGATAATTAATTCAAGAAGGGAAATGAATGTGATTTGTCTGTTATGGAGACATTCCTTTTTGTTCCATACTGCGACGTTTTCAAGCTGACTCAGGAAAATAAGTGCCGTCTCACAGGCTTAATTTTGCAGGACTCGGGAAACCAGTAGGAAGGGTTGAGAACATAGTTTGCTCTTCTGCTGCTTGTTATTCAGATCGCTCTCTCCTTGATCCCCATGGTAGGAGGCATGCATACCAATGTTTGCAAGGTTATTGTTTGATTTTTTTTTTCAGTAGTCCTGGGGAGAGGGTATTGGAACAGATAGTGTGCATATAAATTTCAGATTAGTAGTTGATGTGCATACCTTATTATGACACTTGTGCAACTAAATCAGCAGGAATTTCAACCATAAGCATTTAAATTGAATAATCATTAAGCTGCAGATCTAAAAAGTTGTAAATTTGGTGTTTTATGTTTGTTTGTGTATGTATATTATCATTGACTTTAGCAGCAGTGGTGTAATATCAATGAAATGGCACTGGTGTCCCAACCAGATGGTAACCTTGAGGGATGTTTGTTTTATTTCCCTTTGTGTCAGTGCAGTAGTGTGAGGAGTAATGGGGTTACATGACCTAGAAGTTACTGAAAGTTTACATTGTAGTAGCTATAATTCTGTAGCCTACTCCTTTACTGTTAATGTAAATATTACATAAAAATATGATGGAAGTGAGTCATTCTAATTATTACACTATGCCAGAATATCCAGAACTGTTTTTCCCTCGCCTGTTTAAACCCTAACTCTCTCAATTTAAAGTTTATTATTTTGTCTCTTTCAAGACAGCGGCAATAGTGGAGTTTCTTGTTTTTGCGGTTGTTGTCTGACTAGTTGGACACCTTCATTAAGGAGCACCCTATGGTCACCAAGTTATAATGCTTATATAATTATATTTCTAAATAAACTTTAGTAGTTTCAAAACTTTTTCAAACCATGTTGCAACGATTCATTTTTCTCAAAACAAAATTACTGTTTCTTGCTGAAGAAAATTAGTGAAATCAACTTCAACTATTTAAAAGATAAATGCCATCTCCTAATCCTGCCTTTTGTTTGATGTTGCCCTTTATCACTTCTCAAAGTGAGATAACTTTTAAAATAGAAACAGGAGTAGGCCATTTGGTCTTTGGTCTGTTCCACTCTCCGGTATGCTTACAGTTGATCGTCTATTTCAACGCCATGTTCCCACATTCTCCTCATGTATCGCTTGACACATTTTAGCGTCTAGAAATCTTGATTCTTAAATATTTTTTGTCATTGAGAATTCTTCATTATCTGGATGAAGAGGTTTCTCTTTGTATTAGTCCTAAATGGTCCACCGCATATCTGAGACTGATCCCTTTTTCCAAAGCCCTCCCCACCCTCCACCCAACCCCAGCCAAATGAAACATCGTCCCTGCATTCAGTCTATCTAGCCCCGCCAGAATTTTATACATGTTAGTGAGAATCCCCTTCATTCTTCTAAACTCCAGTGAATGCAGGCCTGGTCAATTAAATCTTTCCTCATATGAGATAAGACAGAGTACATGAATGAGAGAGAGAGAGAATCTGGTGAACTGGTGCCGGCAACAATAATTTCTGCCTCAGTGTCAACAAAACAGGAGGTTGTCATCAACTTCAGGAAGCCTAAAGGAGAACATACGTCTGTTTACAAGAATGGGGAACAGTAGAAAGGATTGAGAGCTTCAAGTTTCGAGGTGTCCAGATCACCAACAACCTGCCAAAACGCTATAGTTAAGAAAGCCCACTATTGCCTCTGCTTTCTCAGAAGACTAAGGAAAGTTAGCATTTCAGCAACGACTCTCACAACTTTTAAAGATGCAACAGAGAGAGCATTCTTTCTGGTTGTATTGCAGCTTGCTATGGCTCCTGTTCTGCCCAAAACCACAAGGAATGACAAAATGTCGTGAATATAGTCCAATCCATCACCCTAAGCAGCCTCCCATCCACTAACTCAGTCTACACTTCCCACTGCCTCGGCAAAGCAGCCAGCATAATTATGGACCTCAGGCACCCCAGACATTCTTTCTTCCACCTTCTTCCAACCTACCAATCTTTTCATTTTGACATGTTTTGGAAAATTGACTCCTTTTTATTCACTGAAACAATTTTACACACCGTCTTGCAGGAAAACCCTGGGGTCCTCCTGAATGAAATGTATAAACAAGTGAATGAGCAGTTGAAGTGACTGAGCTGTGGCTGGATGTGCATTGGATTTCACTCAGTCTGAAGTATATGTAGGAGTGCTGTAATTTGCGCTAACACACCTAGATTCAATTATTTGTACTACCCAACTATCTTTACGTTCCAAGTCTTCGTTAACCAAATAGTAGTAAATATATATTTTGAGTTGCTCCACAAAGATGTAATTGGTTAATTATGGGGGGTTAATGGCAGAGCTGTTCTTCATGTGTTATATATCAATCAAAAAAATTGTACAGCTTGGTTACAGGTCATTCAGCCCATTGTTACTATGCTGACTCTGTACTCGTTTTCCAATTAGTCCTACTCTCCTATTTTCCCTACATCCTGCAAATCTTTACCAACAAGCATTTATCCAAATCAGATTTGAAGTTTTATTGAACCTGCTTCCACTACTGTTTCAGGTAGTACGCTCCAGATCACAACAGCTCACTGTGTATATGTAAAATAAATTATCTCCCCTCTGATGCTTTTGCCAGTTATCTGAAATGCATCCTCTTGTTACCGACCCTCCTGTTAGTGGAAACAAGCTTCTGTTTATCCATGTTGTGAAGATTCCCAGAATTTCTTCTGACCTAAACAGAAATCCAGAAACAATCTATGGAGAATTGTCAGTGATGCAAAGAGAATACTTGAACCAAGCTAGAGTCAAAGAACAAAATAACACAGGAAACAGGCCCTTTGGCCCAACGCGCCCGCGCCACCACCTCGATGTTCTCACTTCTGCCCATGATCCCTGTCTGTGTTTATAGGTCTATGGATTGAAACCAAATTTGAGACAATTTAGGGAGAACTTGTTCTGCCAGTCAGCCTAAGAGCGCATCTTTGGGATGCGGAAGGAAACCGGAGCACCCGGAGAAAACCCACGCAAGCACGGGGAGAACGCGCAAATTCCCACAGACGCAGGCCCAAACCCATGCATCTGCGCAGCACAACGATAATCACTGAGCTGTTGTGTTGCCCATCAAATGGTCCAGGTCAAGCGTACACTAACGACATGAAGCAGTAGGATTCTCTCAAAAAAAACTCCAAGAGCAGCCCTCTCACAACCCATTGCATGTATGCCCCTTATTAGACAGTAAGGCAGACCAGGTACCTGTAGGATAAAAACAAATACATCGATATCATCGACTATTTACACACTTTCCAGGGACTCCCAAGGCTCATGATCCCTATTTTAAATCAGTTTTCTATATCCCTCCATTCCCATTCTGTTCATGTGTCCATCTAAGTATCTCTTAAATAACTCCAGAGTGCTTGCTTCCACCACCTTACTTGGCAGCGCATTCCATACCCTCACCACCCTCTGTGTGAAAAAACTCCCTCTAGCATCCAAATTATACCTTACCCCCTTACCCTAAGCCCATGACCTCTTGTGTTCCTTGAGTCCATCTAGGAAAAAGCTTAACCCTGTTTACTTTATCTATACCCCTCATAATCTTGTACATTTCCATTAGATCTCCTCTAAATCTACGTATTTCTAAGGAAAACAGCCCCAATTTGCCTAACCTCTCCTTGTAACTCAGACCTTCCATACCAGGTAGCATCCTGGTAAACCTCCTCTGCACTCTCTCTCCAGAGTCTCCACGTCCTTCCAGTAGTAAGGCGACCAGAACTGGATGCAGTATTCCAGATGAGTTCCAACCAACGTTTTATACAACTGCAGCATTAAAGGCCAGCTCTTGTACTCCGTACCCCTTTCTATAAAGGCTAGCATACCATATGCTTTCTTCACAACCTTCTCCACCTGCTCTGCCACCTTCAGAGACTTGTGCATCTGCACCCCCAGGTCCCTCTGCGTTTCTATACTCTTAATAGGTCTACCCTTTATCATATACCTCCCCCCTACATTCTTCCTCCCGAAATGCATCACCTCGCATATATCAGGATTGAATTCCATCTACCGTCTATCTGCCCAAGCTGCCAGCCTATCTATGTCGTGTTGCATTGCCTGACAATGCTCCTCACTATCCGCAAGTCCAGCCATCTTTGTACTGTCTGCAAACTTGCTGATCACTCCACTTACTCCCTCTTCCAAGTCATTTATATATACTACAAATAGAAGAAGTCCCAGTACCGAGCTCTGTGGCACACCACTAGTGACCAACCTCCAGCTAGAAAAACACCCTTCCACTATTACTCTCTGTCTCCTATTACCAAGCCAGTTACTTATCCATCTAGCTACCTGTCCTTGTATCCCATTAGCCTTGACCTTTTCAACTAACCTCCCATGAGGGATTTTGTCAAACACCTTACTGAAATCCATATAGACGACATTAATGGCTCACTCTTCGTCGACCGTTTTCTTCACCTCCTCAAAAAATTCTACCAGATTCGTAAGACACGACCTCTCCTTAACAAAGTCATGCTGCGTATCCCTAATCAGATCGCAACGCTCTAAGTGCCTATACATCCTATGTCTAAGAATCCCCTCCAACAGCTTCCCTACCATTGACGTCAATCTCACCGGCCTATAATTTCCAGGGTTATCCCTACTACCCTTTTTAAACAACGGTACAATGTTAGCTATTCTTCAGTCCTCTGGGACCTCACCTGTGTCTGAAGAAGAGACAAATATTTGCGTCAGAGGCCCAGCAATTTCATCTCGCACCTCCCTAATCAGCCTGAGACAAATGCCATCAGGCCCTGGAGATGTATCATTTTAATGCTATTTAGAAGCTCTAACACTTCCTCCCTCAGTATGGATATTTCCCTCAACTGGTCCACAGCTCCCTCAGAGACAGGACCGGTCAACAAGCCCCTCTCCTTTGTGAACACCGACACAAAGTATTCATTCAGGATCTCCGCCATTCCCTCGGGCTCTAACCACAATATCCCTCCTCTGTCCCCAAGAGGTCTGTTTTTTTTTTCCCTCTAATCACCTTTTTATTCTTAACCTAAGCGTAAAAAGCCTTTGGATTTTCCTTAATCTTATCCGCCAAAACCATTTCATGCCCCCTTTTTGCCCTTCTAAATCCCTAGGTTAGTCAGACAAACAGTCATCTGCATGACATAACAAGCTACAAGGTGAAGACGAGTAGAATTGCTGGCAGCAATGCATTCTATGCTTGTTTTGAGCAGAGAGTCAGGAGGAGATCGTCAAGCGTCCTGGCAGATTCCGTCAAACCGATTTATCGAAGGTCCACATTACAGGTGTTTGATTTGATTTATTATTGTCACAGCATACAGTGAAAAATATTGTTTGTGTGCTATACAGACAGATCCTACTGTTCGTAGAGAAGGAAATGAGAGAGTGCAAAATGTAGTGTTATGATCATAGCTAGGATGTAGAGAAAGATCAACTTATTGCAAGGTAGTCCATTCAAAAGTCTGGCAGCAGAGAAGAAGTTGTTCTTGAGTCAGTTGATATGTAACCTCAGACTTTTGTATCTTTTTCCTGACAGGAGAAGGTGGAATAGAATGTCCAGAGTACGTGAGGTCCTTTAATTATACTGGCTGCTTTGCGAGGCAGCAACATAGGGAAATGTGGATCGAGTTAATGGAAGAAAGCCTATTATGCATGATGGATTAAGCTACATTCACAACATTTTGTAGTTTCCCAGGCAAAGCAGGAGCCATACCGAGCTGTGGAAGAGCCAGAAAGAATGCTTTCCATGGTACATCTGTAAAGGTTGGTGAGAGTCATAGCTGACATGCCAAATTTCCTTAGTCTTTTGAGAAAGTTGGTGGGCTTTCTTAACTATAGTGCCGTCATTGGAGGGACCAGGATATGTTGTAGGTCTGGAAACCTAAAAATCTGAAGCTCTTGACCTTTCCTATTTCATTCGCGTTGATATAGATGGGGGCATGTTCTCTACTTCAATGACAATCTCCTTTGTTCTGTTGACAGATGGAGAGATTATTGTCACCATATCTATTCACCAAATTCTCCTATCTCATCCTGTATTCTGCCTCCTCATTATTTGAGATCCAGCCCACTACAGTAGTGTCATCAGCAAACTTGAAATTCAAGTTGGAGGGGAATTTGGCCACATAGCCTTGAGAATGATTGATTGTGCAAGAGGTGTTGCTTATGCTTACTGATTGTGGTCTATGACTTAGGAAGTTCAGGATCCAGTCACAGAGGGAGGAACTGAGACCTAGACCACAACGTTTGGAGATGGGTTTTGTAGGAATAATGGTGTTGAAATCTAGCTGTAGTCAATAAACAGGAGTCTGACATAGGTGTCCTTTGTTATCCAGGTGTTCCAGGGTTGAGTGCAAGGCCAGGGAGATGGCATCTGCTGTGGATCTATTGTCGTGATAGGCAAACTGTAGTGGATCCAGGCAGTCCAGGAGGGTGAAATCGACTCATGCCACGACCAGCCTTTTGAATCACTTCATAATCATGGATATCAGAGCCACTGAACGATGGTCATTAAGGCATGCTGCTTGACTTTTCTTTGGTATCAGCATGATGGTAGTCATCTTGAAGCAGATAGGGACCTCAGACTGATCTGGTATCAGATATCAGATTGCCTTCTTGAAGTTAACCCACAGAAAATGATAGGCCCCAGAGGGGTTCTTAACTGAGCACAGATCCTGTGTGGATCAGTTGACGAGGTATTTGCAGACAATTTTAATCGCCTCCTTTGTGAGGCTCCTAATTGCTTCAAGAAGAGGATCCTTGTCCCTGTACCAAAGAAAAGCTATGCAGCGTGCCTTAATAATTACTATCTGGTGGCCTTGGCATCCATCATAATGAAGTGCTTTGAAAGGTTCTTCATAATGCACATTAATTCCAATTTTTCAAATTGTCTGGATCCACAACAGTTTGCCTCTTGCTGAAGAACATCCATATCTCCCTGGCCTTGCGCTGAACCCTGGAATACCTGAATAACAAGATCACTGTCACACTCCTATTTATTGACTACAGCTCAGCCTTCACCACCATAATTCATCTTCAAAACTCATCTCCAAATTCCGTGGCCTGAGACTCTGCCCCTCCCATTTTGATTGAATCGTCGACTTCCTAACCTGTAGATCGCAATCAGCAGGGATGGATAACGACACCGCCTCCATGATTATCCCCAGACCAATGCCCTGCAAAGCTGAAGCCTCAGCCCCTTACTATACACACGAATGTGTGGCCAAATTCTGCTCCAATCCCATTTTCAACTTCGCAGATGTAGTGGGTTGGATCTCAAACAACAACAAGACAGAATGCAAGAAAAAGATAAAGAATTTGGTGAAATAGTGCAATGACAATAATCTCTCCCTCCAAATTACTGTTTTAATATCAGTAAAACAAAAGAGTTAATCATTAACTTCAGAAAATGTAGTGGAGGACATGCCTCTGTCTACATCAATGGTGAAGAATCGGAGATGGGATGCATCTTTGCGTTTCTAGGTTTTCAGGTCACAAACAGCCTGTCCTGGACCCTCTTTGCCGACTCAATAGTTAAGAAAGGTCACCCAACACCTCTACTTTCTCAAAAGACTAGGAAAATTCAGCATGTGCATTATGAATCTCATGAATACATCAGACTTTTGAAAGGACCTACCATATATTAAGCTGATCTTTCTCCTCACCCTACTTGTAACTGCAACACTATTCTACACCCTGTCATTTTCTTTTTCTCTTCAGTATTTCATGAGAAGTGTGTTTTGGCTGTATAGTGCGTGAGAAACATTTGTACTATCCCACTATGTGACAGAAAATCAAATTATTAATTTAAAAGCTAGCAGACCAAGCTACAAAGTTTGCATAAGTTCAAGTAAAATGCTTCCCTAACTGTATTGTCCTGAATTGACCATGAATTGTCCCTTGGCCAAAATCACTTGGGTTGGGGGGTAAGTCTTATGAAGAAAGGTTGAGGGAGCTACTGCTTTTATCTTTAGAGCAGAGGAGAATGAGAGGTGACTTAATAGAGGTTTATAAGATAATGAGGGGGATAGATAGAGTAAATGTTCAGAGACTATTTCCTCAGATAGATGTAGCTGTTACTAGGGGGCAAAACTATAAGGTTAATGATGGGAGATATAGGAGGGATGTCCGAGGTAGTGTGGGTTTTCTCCGGGAGCTCCAGTTTCCTCCCACGTCCCAAAGATGTGGTCTTAGGCTAATTGGCAAAACAAATTCTCCCTAAATTGTCTCAAATTTGGTTTTTAATCCATAGATCTATAAACATGGACAGGGATCTCGGGTAGAGGTGGGAACATCGGGGTGGCGGCGCGGGCTCATTGGGCCGAAGGGCCTGTTTCCCGTGCTGTTTTGTTCTTTGTTCTTTGTAGGTTCTTGACTCAGAGTGGTTGCGGTGTGGAATAGACTGCCTGCTGTGATAGTGGAGTCAGACACTTTAGAAACTTTCAAGCAATTATTGGATAGGCACATGGAGCTTACCAGAATGATAGGGAGTGGGATAGTTTGATCTTGGTTTCAGACAAAGCTCAGCACAACATCGAGGACTGAAGGGTCTGTACTGTGCTGTACTGTTCTATGTGACTATCTGACCATTTCTGTACATTGGAGCTTGCTGTGTGTATATTGGCTGTACTTCATTGCTTTGTGTGTCTGACAAAGAATTCTAGTATCTTTCAAGCTATTTGCGTTCAATGGCAGTACATCAGGATTGCATTCAACAATTCTGTTTGCTATTCCATAAGTAATGACTTACAGTGTCTCTATGCACTGGTTCAGCATTCTCTTAGTTATCACTGGTAAGGCTAGTGGAGAAGTTTCCCCTAGTTCACATTGGTTTAAATTTTATTGACTTCTTTGTGCTGCATTTCATTAAACGCTACCTTGAAATCAAGGACAAAAGAGCGGAAATCCAGAAATAGGATGGGAGTAATTTGGCCATGTTTGGAACTGGTTCTGGAGAAACTCAGATTGAGCAGATCTATTTAGGTGAATTGGATCTTTAGAAAAAAAATATCAACAGGGTATTTAGTAGCAATGCATCTAATCTCATCACTTTTTGATTAAAGTGTCATGATGTTAAATTCAATGCTTAATTTCCAGCCCAAGAACCTACAAATGTGATGAAAACTTCTAAGGTCTACTTGTATTAATTAAGTTATCTTGTTGACCATTTCTGAACATGTGCTATTTTGGATTTGTCGCAGTTCCATCAGAGGTGTATTCATATTTCTCCTAAGAAAATGTTGGACAATGTTTGCTGCAATGTGGCCAGTATTTAGATATGAACATACGAACCAGAACCACTCAGCCCTTTAGGTTTGTTCCGTCATTCGGTAGGATCATGGTTGATTTCACTAACCACCTGCTTACCCCAGTAAAGTTTATTTATTAGTCATAAGTAAGGCCTTCATTAATATTGCAATGAAGTTACTGTGAAATTCCCTTAATTGCCACACTCTGGTGCTTGTTCAGTCAATGCACCTAACCAGTATGTCTTTCAAACTGTGGAAGGAAACTCGAGCACCCAGAGTAAACCCTTGCAGACACGGAGAACGTGCAAACTCCATATAGACAGTGATCCAAGCTGAGAATCAAAACCAGTCCCTGGTGCTGAGAGGCAGCAATGCTTGCCACTGTGCCATCCCAGTAACCTTTTACCTCCACTACTTAACAAGAATCTGTCTACTTCTATCTTGAAAACATTCAAAGACTCTGAAACTCCTTTCCTCAAAAGGAGGGGAAATAAAGACCTGTTACTCATCTAAACAATCCATACAAGCATAGCCAGTCCATTCTTAATTCAAGATAACCAGTCCATTTCCTGGTTTTAATTTAATATTTTCTGAACTGATTCTAATGCATTTACATCCTTAAATAAGGTTCACAGTACTCCAGATGTTGTCTTGCCAGTGAAGCATAACCCCTCCATCACAACTTCTTATTCAGTTTCCTTCTCTATAAATGATAACATTCTATTACCTTTCCTAATTACTTGCTGTATCTACATATCAACTTTTCATAATTTCTACACGATGGACACCCAGCTTCCTCTGCACACCAGAGCTCTGCAATATCTCACTATTTGGATAATATGGTTTTTTTATCCTTCCTACCAAAATGGAAAATTTCATGTCCACATAATCCAAAATTTGCATTATAAGATGACAATCCCTCTTGCAGGAAATATTCCATTTGCAAAAAGCAAGTGTTCAAAGCTCTCAATCTTGCCAGCAATTTTATTTTTTATAATTGATACATTTTAAATATACTCTTTGATGCTAGGCAAGGTATACAGCTCAAATGTGTTTCTTATTACCATTTAAAAGGTCTTCCGTGTCTTTTTGTTAATAGTGACTCACGTTTTAAGTGGCACGGTTCCAGGACACTGGGATCCCTGGCATGTGGTAAAACTATTTCTGATCTGCAGGTTAAAGCACCGTGAAACTTTCCCACTGCATTCATGTATTGTGGCTTTTAAAAAAAAACTCAAAGTTGAAGTAATTCAGAAGCTTTTTAATTAAAAACTTTTGCCTTGTTATGATGGGAAGTTTAGTTCAGCTTTACCACCAACTTCGTAAGCCTGCAAAATCAATGATCTCTTGAAGAATGCAAATATAGTGTGTGACTGTAGACTTGGTAACCACAAGTTGTAGTGCAAATAGTATGACAACAAATGGAACTCCTGAACAGATGGCCCTTATGAAGCTCAGAATGGTGGCTTACATGCCAAGTTTTGTGCATTTCGTGAAACATATTGTACGGTAACCTTAATTTTTAATGCTTAATATCTGAAGTATGCCAGCTGCTCGTCTTAGTAAAACGTGTATTTCATTTCTGTATAAATAATCTTAACCATTTCTGTCTGCTGAGCAGTGACATCTGGGGTCTGCTGAGCAGTGACATCTGGGATCTGCTGAGCAGTGCTATCTGGGATCTGCCTTTACTCTTCCAAGTTTGAAGGTTATTAGTTCAAGTTTCGCTGAAAGCATAGCCTAGTCAGCATTGAGATGCTTCATATGAGATGCTTAATCAAGATTGCTTCCAGACATTAAAGGTCCCATAGCATATTTGGGTGAGAAACAATGAAAAACAACTGACCAGTGTTCTACTCTCAATCTACAGCACCAAAGATTATTCAACTGGTGATTCCTTTCATTTCTGTCTCTAAGTCTTGCTGTTTACAAAATGTCTGAACATTTGTAACAATTCTTTCGCTCCACTCCAAAGTAATTCACTGGATCTGAAGCATTTTGGAGACATTTTCTAATGTGGTAATATGCTACATCAATGCGGTGGCAGCAACGGTAGCACAGTGGTTAGCACTGCCACTTCACAGTGCTAAGGACCTGAGTTCAATTCCCAGCTTGGGTAACTGTGTGGAGTTTGCACTTTCTTCCATGTCTGCGTGGGTTTCTCTAGGCACTCTGCTTTCCTGCTATAGTCTGAAAGATGTGCTGGTTAGGTGCGTTCACCCAAACAAGCGCTGATCTGTGACAACTAAGGGAATTTCACAGTAACTTCATTGGGTGTTAATGTAAGCCTTATTTGTGACTAATAAATAAACTTTAAAAGCATTCTTTCTATTGTGTTTTTGTAGTTGTGAAGAAGTGTTTTTGATCCAAAAGTTGAAATTTGGGATGTTTGTACAGTTGAAATAGTCAATCTGAACTATAGTGGAAATGAAAATATTTAATGGACCATTGCACGCTCTCAGTCCCTTAAACCTGTTAAAACAAGCCTGAAATCTGTTTAAACTTACTGTGATTAGGATAACATTTTCTGGAATTAGAAATAAAATGCTGAATCACGGACTCAAAGGGTTTGGAGGATGTAATTTAGGAGAAGCAACAGAACTTCTTAATGTATCTATTTTAGTATAAAACCTATTACTATTTGTAGTTCTTCGGACTAAATGTGAAAGCCAGTAATCATCTGAAAATAATATATGAAATACATTTATTGTTCTTTCACTTTGTCACAATGAACAATGGTGTTCTAAAATCCATACTTAATCTTGCGTGTTAACTACCATGAATGCTTGTACTGCAAGTGGGTTCCATACCAGATCCAGCCTATAATCTGGATTTGGATTGTTTGGATTCTAAGTATTGATGCAGAAGAATAATAAATGTTAGTTGATTTTGCTATACTTGTAAAACTTCAGCTTTGTGGAATTAACCCTAATCTCAGGCTATGCGTTTTTCTTCAGATATGCATGGTAAGGTCTCAAATCGTTTGTGAACTATTGATCAAGGCCAAAATTTCTGAATGTAACACTAATAGGCCATATAATGAGGTCAACAGTGATGCAAGTAGCTTCGTTTTCTGCTTGGGATAT
Source organism: Sphyrna mokarran (assembly GCA_024679065.1). NCBI lineage: Eukaryota > Metazoa > Chordata > Chondrichthyes > Carcharhiniformes > Carcharhinidae > Sphyrna > Sphyrna mokarran. The sequence continues at coordinate 21,956,308 of JAGIQG010000007.1, read as the reverse complement.
ACTGTTTGCTCAAACAGTCTGAGAAAATGTGGGGAAAATGCTTGAGTATCTGCTGTGTTCTTTTAACAAAAGTACTGCTTAAATACTTACCGCCTGCCAATACTGGTTTATTAAATCTGAACCTCTCTCTGGGATAGCAATGATCAAACAGCTTGGAAATAACGCTGTTCTTGTTTAATATTTTTTTCTGAAAAATAGTTTAGCCTCCTTGGCCTTTGTTCATCGTCTTGCTCACAATCTTCCAGGGCCACTTCCAGAGTCATTGCAAACCAGCCATGAGAAAAGCATCAAGCTGGCTAACTGCGTTACTTTTGGAAAGTTCTTGGCCTCCATTTGCTAACTGTCCATGATATGGCCAATATCAGAGCTCAGCATGTTGGGAATCAAACTTCTTTCCTACGGTAAAAAGACATTGCAAACGGGAAGAATATTTGATTTGAATGTTAAGATGATTTGTAGTATTCTTTGAAATCATCCTGAGTTGAGATTTAAAATTTTGGATAGCTTATTTCTGAGTTGATGGCAGTTAAATTAAGTTCAGCAGCACAAAAACATGCACAATTATAACTGGATTACTGTCATTATAACTGATGACTAAATTCACTCACCAAGGGAGTACTGTACAGTATTCTTTTTCTGGTGTACCATACTTAAAGGCTTTGAGATCTGCAAGGGAAAGAAAAATTTGACACTATTCATGACCTGAGAACCTCCCAAAATGTTCTACAGTTAATGAAATACTTTTGAAGTATGGTCACTGTTGTAAGGTAGGAAACAAAGCAACTATTTTGCATGCAAATTTAAACAGCAATATGATAATGACTAGGTAATCTGCTTTTGTGATATTGAGTAAGGGATAAATATTGGCCAGGGCACTAGAAGCGACTTCCTTGGCATTGTTTGCCCATTTGAAAAGACAGATGTGGCCTATGTTTAGTATCTCGTCGAAGAGACAAGGAATTACCTTATTAAATGACTATTTGATCAACCAACAACAATACGGATACATGAATGCAATTGTCAATTTCGAATGCAGACACATATTTCAAAAGAACCTGATGACTGATTTTTTTAGTGGCTGAGGCAAAGGATGCTTGGCATTATACCTGTTTTTCAGGTTTAACTTTTGGCCAGAGCATGGAATCTTAATCTGTTCAAATTGGCTGTTTCACTTGCTGCACTACAACAGTGACTGCACCTTATTTTGTGGCTGTGGAGGAATTTAGGATGCCTTGTGTGAAAGGCCCTGCATAAATGCAAGTTTGTTTTTCTTGCTGTCTCAGCTCTTGCTCCTAAACTCAACTATCGCAGTGCCTTCCTGGTCTGTCACATTCTGCCCTCCATAAACTTCAGCTCATCAAAAACTGTGTTTTTGTGCCTTAACTTGCATGAAGCCCTGTTCCCCATAACCCCCTGTGCTCATTTACCTTCATTGACTCTTAGTGAAATGTACCTTAATTTAAAAATTCTCATTATTGTCAAATCCCTCATTTGACTTATTGTGGAGCGAAAATTGCATCTCAGTAGATTTCGCATGGGAAGGAGCAAACTTGTAAAAATAATTTCTGTTATTAAAAAAAGTCCTCTGTATTAATGAGCAGAGCTCCAGTGAGTGAAAATCCTATTGCTGAGCACTGGAAGGCCATTTTAAATGTATACATTTTTGCCATGAAAAGAACCATGAATTAGTGTTCTTGATGTGTTTTGGGGGAAAGTACAACCAAATTCATAAAAAGATCTGTCTCAATCAACAATCTCCCATGAAAATAAATTCAGGGGACCTCAATATAAAGGAGGATATTGAAGTCAAGGGGTAAAGTTAAAAGAATATTCTAAATGATTTCATACAGAGATATAATCTAACATTCCAGAAACACAGATTAATGTATTCAGAACATATGATTTGTTGTTTTCTTCCAGTCATTTTGATATATAGTCATCAGATATACTTATTCAAGCAATAAAATGTAAGGATGTCCTGATCTGGAAAGGATATTAATCACTAAAATATTACTAAGAAGAAAGTGTATTGAGCATGTTTTCTCACCACATTACTGAGATCCTTTATGTGACAATTTGTTACCTGAACTTTACTACTTCATTGAATTGATTCAAGTTTTTTTCTCTCTATTTCAGAAGAACCAGTATTTTACAATGCCTAAATTAAGACTCATTTCATGAGCAAGGGAAAATGAATTTTTTGTATTCCATTTGCTTTTGGCCTACTTTGAAGGTTGCCCCAATTAGAAATGAGTTTTCTATAAATTGAGTATCCAAGTTTTTTTTTGATATTGACTTTCTTCCTGCTTACTCATGTTTCAGTACTATTCATGCTTAGTCACTGAATAAATTTTCATCAGCCTCAAGCAAAAATCAGGCTGGAACCTCCTTCCCCATTCCACTCCACAAATCTGATTTTGATTTTGTTAACTGGTTGACACTCTAAACCCGATTTTTTAGGAAGTTTTCCTTGCAGAGAACATTTTTTTCTTTATTCCCCAGCAATTTTTCTTATTCTCCTGACAGCTTACAGAAAAAAGAAATCCCTGCAATATGGAAAGAAACTGACTAGAATATGCAGAATAGTGGCACAGTGGTTAGTGCTGTCACCCCATAGCACCAGGGATCTTCAGTTTTGTTTTTAGGGAACTGAACAAGAGCAAGATCATTGAGCAAATCTAATCCTCCCCACTGAGCTTAGAAATGATGACCATAACCAATCTATCAATACATCAAGAGCGAAATTTTTAATGTTAGTTAGCAGAAGAGATTTTTAAAAATGGTACCGCTCACCAACAATTTAGCAGTTGATTTGAGGCATTTATCCAATGACAATCATGTGATTTATTAAGCTTCAAGATCCAGAAACTCGAGCTGTAGGTAGTACAAAGTTTACTTTTTATTTATTAGTATCACAACTAGGCTTACATTTACACTGAAATTAGGTTACTATGAAAATCCCCCAGTTGTCACACTCTGCATGATGCCTGCACCGTTACACATAGAACATTACAGCGCAGTACAGGCCCTTCGGCCCTCAATGTTGCGCCGGCCAGTGGACCCTCTAACCTAAACTATTCCAATATCATCCATATGCCTATCCACTGAACATTTGAATGCCCCCAAAGTAGGCGAGTCCACAACTGCTGCAGACAGGGTATTCCACGCTCTCACCACCCTCTGTGTAAAGAACCTGCCTCTGACATCCATCTTATAACTACCACCTCTTAATCTAAAGTTATGTCCCCTCGTGTTGGTCATCACCATCCGAGGAAAAAGGCTCTCACTATCCATCCTATCCAATCCCGTGGATATTATACGCTTCAATTAGGTCACCGCGTAACCTTATTCTCTCTAATGAAAATAACCTCAGGTCCCTCAGCCTTTCCTCATAAGGCCTTCCAACCATACCAGGCAACATCCTGGTAAAACCTCCTCTGCACCCTTTCCAATGCTTCCACATCTTTCTTATAATGCGGCGACCAGAACTGTACGCAATACTCCAAGTGCGGCCGCACCAGAGTTTTGTACAGTTGTAACATAACCTCACAGCTCCTAAATTCAATCCCTCTACCAATAAAAGCTAACACACCATACGCCTTCTTAACAACTTTATCAACCTGGGTGCCAACTTTCAAAGAGCTATGTACTTGTACCCCAAGATCCCTCTGCTCGACAACACTATTAAGGGTCCTTCCATTAGCCCTATATTTCATATGCCTGTTATTCCTACCAAAGTGAATCACCTCACACTTATCCATATTGAATTCCATTTGCCACTTCATGGCCCAGCTCTGCAAGCTATCTATGTCCCTCATAGATAGCACACGGATGGAGAACTTAGCATGGTCAGTGCACGTAACCAGCATGACTTTTGTACTGTGGAGGAAAACCAGAGCACCCAGAGGAAACTTATGCAGACATGGGAAGCACATGCAGAGTCCACACAGATAGTCACCCAAGTTGGGAATCGAACCCAGAGTTCTTAGGCCACTGTCTGTGCGGAGTCTAACTGCAGCATCCAGATATGATCTTTCCATTGGTTGTGGGGGTTACAGATACTGTGACATGATCTCAGTTGAGGCACACATGAGGATGGCCTTAACCGGGATCTTGGGCTCATGTCACACTATCTGTAACCCCTATGATTTGCCTAGACTTGTAAAATCTCACTAACGTCCTAGCTGGAGACAATTCACATCATCTTTAACTTGTGCTTAACCCTTTCTCCGCTCACGTTATCTGTATCTTTAAGACTTCTTTACATGTAAAGACTCGCATTCCAACCATTAGTTTGTAAATTGAGTTTTGTAAATTAAGTTGCCCTGTTTGTGGACAGAACTCCCATTCATCTGATGAAGGGGCAGTGCTCCGAAAGCTTGTAGCTTGTGCTACCAAATAAACCTGTTGGACTTTAACCTGGTGTCGTGAGACTTCTTAGTATGGTTACCCCAGTCCAACGCCAACATCTCCACATAGTACTCATTGCAGCCACAATTTGAATCCAGGTCTTCTCATTTGTTGCAGGTAGATTACACCAGCCAGCAAGATGCAGGACTGCTCTGTTTTTCTACTCCTCCCCTCAAAACCAGCCCCTCACTAGGGCCTGTTAGCCAAATCCTGCCAATAACCCAGACTAACCAATCTAACTTCTATAGCCACCTCTTTTAGACACTGGCTTGTAGTCCCAGCAGAGGCCACCACTCATACTTGGCACTATTGGGACTACGGAACTGCCAAAAAATCATATTACTCTAAAGAGAATGTCCTCTTAAGGAGGTGGAAGTTTTGCTTTATGCCAAATAGCACCCCACAGAATGTGAAATGGCTGTGGTGCAGTTGGCTATTTGTGAACAGGCTTTCAATTGACTTCACAATCATTGGTGAGGTGGCCAAGGAGATGGGAAAGAGAAATGAAAAGAATAATGACAGTAAACATAGCAAGTTCAGCCTTTTTTTTTTTAACCTGCCCTCTTTTCAAACAATTTTTATTTCAAATTTGCACCTAAAAATTGGCATTACATTTCACCGAACAGCTTTAGGTTTTGTCTGATGTGAAGCAAGGCATGCAGGTAACCAGACTTTGTAACTTAGATGTCATAATAGGAGTGAGAGTAATCACCCCACACTTAAGGGCATCTTCAAGGAAAACAAAGCGAAAAGATAGTGAGCTCATCCATTTGAGTTTGGGTGCATAAGTCACTTGGTTTGGTAATGTCAGCAGGAGCATTCTTATCTGAGAAGTTTGTGGATTCAAATACCGCTGATAATATTTGAGTATATAATTTAGGCTGACTCAGTGCATTACCAGAGGAGCTCAGAGTTGCTTCTTTCAAATGAGATGTTAAACCATGTCTGCCCCCTTGGGTGGATCTAAAAGGCCTCTCTTCAAAAAAGGGCAGCAATAACATTTGTTCCTCAGTGTCACCGAAATAGCCTTAACATCCCATTGCAATGAATTACTTGGAGTGCAGCCACTTTGGCAAATGTAGACTTCGTGCGCAAAATGTTTGCTGCAGACGTCAGTGAATTTACTGGTAGTGGTTGAGAAAGTTGGCAAGCCATTACAATCTCCTGCTCTTGAATAGTGCAATTTTAATGTCGATGTCCACCTGAACCTGTGGCACTGATCTAGTTTGATCCAGTCTACCAGTGTTTCCTAATGCTGTAAAGCATCAATATTAGATTTTGCGATCAAGTACTGGATTGTAGCCTTTTCTTCTTTTAATGCTGGAATTTGTTTTGGTCTACATTTTCAAATTTTGCTTATACCAATAACTTGTATAAAACATATTAAATATCCAAGGATGCTTCACGGGAGCATTTTGTAGATACAATTTAAAAAGCCACAAAGAGACATTGAGGTAAGTGATCGAAAGCATGGTTTAGGGATAGATTTTAAAGGGGAATGAGGACAGAGAGGTTTAAAAAGTGAATTTGAGAGCTTAAGATTTAATATAGCTGAAGACATGATTACTGGCATTGAAGGGAAGAAATCAAGGATGATATCTATAGGATATTCGTTGGAGTTTGGAAGGGTGAGGGGTTATTGCAGTGTCCCCAGGGATGGGGAGGGGAAGAAGTGAGAATGAAGGCTACATCTAAAATTACACTGAACTGAAGGCAGACCACAAGTGAAAATGCCTTCACTTCATGACAACAAAGAGGACGCAGCTTCACTGCAACTATGTTTCACCACTACGCCTCTCTACTTGTCTCAACTATCTAAGTTGCAACGGGTACAGGAGGTTCCTGCTGCAGCAGGCTGTAAAGATAAAATCATTGTTTAAAATGAAGTCAAGTGGCGTAAACCACAACCTCCCTCACTATGTGAAAATCCAGGCTATTAGTTCCTGCCATTAGTAGGAGAGGATGGCAGAATTTCTAGCGACAACACTTTGCATCTAGTTCTATATCAGTTCATTAGTGCTGAAGATCACTTTTGATAACAGATGTGATCCATAAATTCATTAACCTGCTATAAAAATTCAGGGGATCAAAAGCAGCCTTATTTTCTTTTGTAGTGCAAAAATGTGGATGTTTTTAATATATCGATGAAAAACTTTATCAAATATTTAAAGTTGGTTTAAAGCTTATTATTGTTCTTCTCTTGCCTTCTTGCAAAATCAAGCTCATATTCCCTGAATAAGTGGGAACGCCTCTTCTGATGTTGTTCAAGTCACCTTTTGGATAGTTAAAGAGGAGCCTTAATGTTAAATTTAGCTTTTCTGATTTTCTGCAATGGCACAGTGGCAGGATGGTTAGCACTGCTCCCTCTTAGCGCCAGGATGTGTGTTCGATTCCCGGGTTGGGTCACTGGCTGTGTAGAGTCTGCACATTCTCCGTGTGTCTGTGTGGGCTTTCTCCCACATTCTGAAAGATGCTGGTTAGGTGCATTGATCTGAACAGGTGACAGATTGTGGTGATTAGGGGAATTTCACAGCCACTTTATTTCAGTGTTAATTTAAGCCTTACTTATGACACTAATAAATAAACTAGAAACTTTGTTTTTCCCAGCAGTGGAAATGCTTTACCTACACAGCTAAAGTCTGGAATCTCTGTGCAAGAAATTTAGGATATGAGGTATCAGCTAGTTCAATTGGGAGCACTTTTGCCTTTGAGCTAGAGGTCATGAGTACAAGTCTCACATCAGAGCTTGCAAAAGTCAAAACTGACATTACATTGCAGTATTGAGGCAGTGCTACAATGTTAAAAATATAATCCTTCAGATTGGGTTTAAACCAAATCCCCAATCTGAATGCTAAAGTTGACGTGTAAGGTATTCTAAGTGCAGGAGAATTACCCCAAGCCCCCCATGTGCAGCCATTCAAATGTTTAAAAGGCTTACTTAGGCTCATGAAAGACTCATTGGCATAAGATAGTTCAACCCATCTTGTTTCAAAAACTTCCTTGTTAATGATCTTCTCCTCATTGATCAATCTGCATGTTGCACATATATCTAAATGGTCCCTGGTGCATCCTTGAGGGCTAAAGTGGATTGACAAGTAAAGACTGAATGAAATAACATATATGTATACATTTCTATAAATGAGAAATTGGTTGGAATGAAATGCAATTTAACAAAAGAATTGCATTTATATGATTTGTTATGCTCAACAAACCTTGGTATGAGGAAAACAATTATGAGCCAAAAGACATTTGTATTGCCTCGACAAGAGAAATGGCAAGGATTACCTTTTCCTGGAGAGATGAATTAATCTAACGTAGCCAAATTTTATTCTGGCAAACTGAGACATACTCTGGTAACTTGAGTGCAGTCAGTAAGCAATGTGGCCCCGGTGTTACAGAGAAAAGAGAGGCAAAATGAACAGCTTTATTTTTCTGTGCAAATGAGGTCTATTCCACCAGTGATGGCAGACTGGGATCCTGCTTTGGTGTTGAGGGGCTGGATATTAGCAACAGAATGCCCTCTGAATCCAGGAATGTAGCATTAAATAGAGTGGGGGCTGCTTTGTCTTGGTGTTGAGCTTCTTTTCAAGCTGCGCTCATCCAGGCAAGTGGATACCATCACAGTTGAACTTTGTAAATAGTGGACAGTCTTTTGGGAATCATGAACCATGGTATTTATATGGCTAATTCAATTTCTGGTCAATGGTAAGCCCCAGAATATTGATAGTGGGGGATTCAGCAATGATAATGACATTGAACTTCAGAAGGCGATGGTTAGATTCTCTCATGTTGGAAATGGTCATTGTCTGGCAAATGTGTAGCTTGAATGTTACTTTGAGACATTTTTCAGCCATTCTGAGGCAACCACTTCTTAACAACATATTCATATTTCAGCCATGTTTTTCCTGTTCTGTTTACCATGAATTAATGCTCACTTGTCAATTGGATTCCATTATAAGATGTTGCATATTCAAATTTTATGGGATTGAATTTTTCCAAACTGAATTTGATTAAAAAACTTTTGAAATTAACTTGCCTTGTGTCCCATTTGCATGTTAGAATCAGCAGACAGTTGGTTTTCAATGCAATATAATGTGAGGTAGCAGGTTGGAGGTCAAACTGAAGGAACTAATCTAACATTCTAATTGTTAAAGGAATAGATTAAGACAATGTTCTGGGGCGCAGAATTGGACTGATTGTTCCACAACACAATATTGCCCAACAAAAAGGACAAATTATTAGCATAGTCCTTTTTAATAACTACATCATTATTAACCAGTATTAAAATATGTTATCCAATACCTGACTGGCTAATTTTAAAATTAAATCTGTTGAAAACTGGAAAGGGGACAGGTAAGTCGAGATGTACCGCGAGGGAGCTACCAAGCCATTGCTTGCCTTTCTAATTAGTAAGACAGGAGGATGAGTGTGTTTAAAATTCAGTAAGAACCTCACTTTTGGGAGGAAGCCTCCAGATTTCATGGCCTACTGTATAAATAGAATAATATTATTAAAATTAGGTGTACTTTTAGGAACAATTCTCTCTTCCCTGGACCCCCCCCACCTCCCCAAAACCATATTCTGCTTTCCCCTCCTTATCCTCTTGTGACTATTGCAACAGATTTAATTACTGATTTTGAGAAACGTTGCTGAAACTTTTAGTCTGACACTCATCTGGACAAACACAGGAGTGCTAAATTTCAAACTATCACTAGAATTCATACTGCAGGAAAAAAGGGTACTGATTGCTTGGCAAGTTGACTCTTGGTGAAAGCAGAGGGAGACTATAGGCTTCCCAAGCTCCTGAGTAGTGTGAAAAGGTGCAAGCCTGGAAAACATTCCTTTTGTTTGATAGTTCTTGATAATCTTGCATTTACAATAGTATTATCACATTGGTTGAACCTACAACAGTATCAAAGTCTATGTAAAGTCATGTTTGTAAGAGGACATTCAAATTGTCAATTGAATTGTTTCTTTTACATTTGTATTTACTGACTTAAGAAATGATACGATATAACGGAATGAAAAAGCAAGTATACGATTTAAAAGTATGGTGCAAAATGCCCATTTTAATGGGCACCGTTGAATTTGGTCATGTTCATAGTTTTTTAAATATGGGCTACACTAGAAAAGTAAAATTCATTGTCCATCTGCAACTACTCTGAGGACATTGAGTGAAGTGTGTAGCCTGGGACTACAGCCAAATGCAAGATGGGGTTAGTTAGCTTCTTTTCTGAAGAGAATTGGAGTTTCTACTTTAATTACTATTCTCTCTAATAGTTGACCATAAATTACCAGTTTCTACTTCACAAACTGATGGATTATTGTCCAGTACTATAACTACACATCGTACTTCTATCAGAGTTGCCATGCTTTTGGTCTTGATCATCTTTTCCACGGCTAAATACAGTACTGTGAGCCTGTGAAGTCACATGTTTCATTAAATGTGATGAATATAAACAAATGCAAAATACAAAGCCCAGCTGGAATAATAAATCAATTTCCCAGGGTCTTACTTTCTGCTTCAGGTCTTTTGATATCAAAACACGCAGAGGAGTAGCATCAGTGTTTTTTTGGTGCCGTTTAGTGTAACCTATAGTAAATGCTGACATTTCAGAGTACTGCATGGTGTTCATTCCCAAGATAATTTGTTATACCAGTGAGCAAAGCAATATTCTGCTACGATATGGAACCTTGCCGCTTAAGTTCAGTCTCTTTCAGGGACTTTGTAACATGTTTATTTAAAAATCCTTTCTTTATGTTTATTTAAAAATTCCTACAGATACCCATCTACGGAAACAGTTTTGATTCCTGTACTTTGGATCAATATGCATGTGTGTTTTTATAATCAATGTGCACATTTTAAATGATTAACAACTGTTACGTATCTATAAAAATGAACTTTTATTACAAAATCCAAACTTGTAAATGTTTTACAATTAATTCCTGTAAAGAAATTAAAAAATATGGTAATTTAACTGAAATATTTCTATATATAGAAATATATATATCTCTATATATATATAGAAATATATATATTTCTATATATGTATGTATATCTATATAGATATATATATACATCTATATAAGGATTTATAGAGATGTAGCATCACTTTGCTTTTGTACTCTGTCTCTATTTATAAACCCCAAGGATCCTATAAGTATTTTTAACAACTGTTTCAACTTGCCCGGCCACTTTCAGAGCATTATGCACTTAAATTCTGAGATCCTTCTGCTCCTATACTCTTCTCAAAATTGCACCGTTGAGCCAGTATTGTCTCCCTATGTTTCTTCTACCAAAATGCATTACCTTACATTTTGTTACATTTATATTCATCTACCAGTGTCTGCCCATGTGGCCAACTTATCATTGTCCCTTGAAGTTGTCCAGCATCACCCTCTCAACTCACTATTCTTCCTAGCTTAGTATAATCCGCAAATTTGAAGATTTTACCTTCAACACTCATCTCTAAATAATTTATACAAATCGGAAAAAGCAAGAGTCCCAACACTGATTGCTGGGGAACGCCAGTTTGAGAGAAGCCCATCTATACCTACTGTTTCCTATCTCTTACCCAACTTCTAATTCATCCTGCCAAAAGTGAATGTGTAGAATTCGCTACCATTGAATATAGTTTAGGCCAAAATGTTGTCTGATTTCAAGAAGAAATTCGATATAGTTCTTCGGGCTAACACATCAAAGGATATGGGGAAAAGCGGGGAATCAGGATATCAAATTCAGTAATTAGCCACATTCAAAATGAGTGGCAGAGCAGGTGCAAAAAGCCGAATGGCCTACTCCTGCTTCTAGTTTTTATGTAACTCGATTAAATTGCGGCAGAACGGTGGTTAGCACTGGTTCAATTCCAGCCTCAGGAAATAACTATGGAGTGTGCACATTCTCCCCTTATCCATGTGGGTTTCCCCTAGGTTTCTAGTTTCCTCCCACAGTCCGAAGATGTGTGGGTTGGGTTAATTGGCCATGCTAATTTTCCCTTAGTGGCAGGAAAATTTACAGGGATTCTATAGTGCATCAATATAAAATAAATGATACAGTTCTGTAGGGGGCAAAGGGATCTGGTGGGAGGTGTGCACAAATCATTGAAAGTGGCAGCATAGCTTGTGGAAGTGGTTCATAGAACAAAGAACAAAAAACAAAACACCACAGGAAACAGGCCCTTCGGCCCAACGAGCCCGTGCCGCCACCCCGATGTTCCCACCTCTACCCGTGATCCCTTTCTATGTTTATAGATCTATGGATTAAAAACTAAATTTGAGACAATTTAAGGAGAATTTGTTTTGCCAATTAGCCTAAGAGCACATTTTTGGACTGTGGGAGAAAACCGGAGCTCCCGGAGAAAACCCACGCAAGCACGGGGAGAATGCGCAAACTCCCACAGACACAGGCCCAAATCCATGTATCTGCACAGCACAGCGATAGTCACTGAGCTGTCGTGTTGCCCATCAAATGTTCCAGGTCAAACGTACACTAACGACGTGAAGCACTAGGATACTCTCAAAATCCAAGAGCAGCCCTCTCATGACCCATCGCGTGTATGACCCTTGTTAGACAACAAGGTGGACCAAAGCGCCTGTAGGATAAAAACAAGTACATCAATGTCATCTATTTACACACTTCCCAGGGACTCCCAAGGCTCATGATCCCTATTTTAAATCAGTTTTCTATACCCCTCCATTCCCATTCTGTTCATGTGCCCATCTAAGTATTTCTTAAATAACTCCAGAGTACCTGCCTCCACCACTTTACTTGGCAGCGCATTCCATACCCCCACCACCCTCTGTGTGAAAAAACTCCCTCTAGCATCCAAATTATACCTTACCCCCCTCACCCTAAGCCCGTGACCCCTCGTGCTATTCAAGTCCATCCTAGGAAAAAACTTAACCCTGTTTATCTGTACCCCTCATAATCTTGTACACCTCTATTAGATCTCCTCTCAGTGTACGTCTTTCTAAGGAAAACAGCCCCAATTTGCCTAACCTCTCCTTGTAACTCAGACCTTCCATACCAGGCAGCATCCTGGTAAACCTCCTCTGCACTCTCTCCAGCATCTCCACGTCCTTCCGGTAGTAAGGCGACCAGAACTGGACACAGTATTCCAAATGAGCTAACTAACGTGTTATACAACTGCAACATTAAAGGCCAGCTCTTGTATTCTATACCCCTTCCTATAAAGGCTAGCATACTATATGCTTTCTGCACAACCTTCTCCACTTGCTCTGCCACCTTCAGAGACTTGTGCACCTGCACCCCCAGATCCCTCTGCGTTTCTATACTCTTAATAGGTATACCCTTTATCATATACTTCCCCCCTAAATCCTTTCTCCCGAAATGCATCACTTTGCATTTATCAGGGTTGAATTCCATTTGCCATCTATCTGCCCAGGCTACCAGCCTATCTATGTCCTGTGTCATTGCCTGACAATGCTCCTCACTATCCGCAAGTCCAGCCATCTTTGTATCGTCTGCAAACTTGCTGATCACTCCACTTACTCCCTCTTCCAAGTCATTTATATATATTACAAATAGAAGAGGTCCCAGTAATGAGCCCTGCGGCACACCACTAGTGACCGACCTCCAGCTAGAAAAGCACCCTTCCACTATTACTCTCTGTCTCCTATTACTAAGCCAGTTACTTATCCATCTGGCTACCTGTCCTTGTATCCCTTGAGCCTTGACCTTTTCAACTAACCTGCCAAAGGGACTTTGTCAAATGCCTTACTAAAATCTATACAGACGACATCAACGGCTCGCCCTTTGTCGACCTACTCAAAAAATTCTACAAGATTTGTAAGGCACGACCTCCTCTTAACAAAGCGATGCTGCGTATCCCTAATCAGATTGCAACGCTGTTAAGTGCCTATACATCCTATCTCTAAGAATTCCCTCCAACAGCTCCCCTACCACTGACGTCAAACTCACTGGCCTATAATTTCCAGGGTTATCCCTACTACCCTTTTTAAGCCACACTACAACATTAGCTATTCTCCAGTCCTCTGGGACCTCACCCGTGTCCAAAGAAGAGACAAAGATTTGCATCAGAGGCCCAGCAATTTCACCTCGTACCTCCCTAAGCAGCCTAGGATAAATGCCATCGTGCCCCGGGGATTTATCAGTTTTAATGCTACCTAGAAGCTCTAACACTTCCTCCCTCGGTATGGATATTTCCCTCAACTGGTCCACAGCTCCCTCAGAGACAGGAGCAGTCAACAAGCCCCTCTCCTTCATGAATACCGACACAAAGTATTCATTCAGGATTTCCCCCATTCCCTCGGGCTCTAAGCACAGTTCCCCTCCTCTGTCCCCAAGAGGTCCAATTTTTCCTCTAACCACCCTTTTATTCCTAACATAGGAGTAAAAAGCCTTTGGATTTTCCTTAATCCTATCCACCAAAACCATTTCATGCCCCCTTTTTGCCATTCTAACTCTCCATTTGAGCTCCCTCCTACTCTCTCTACATTCCTCTAGCACTTTCTCTGTTCCCAGCTGCTTTGACCTATTATACGCTTCTCTTTTCTTCCTAACCAAGTCCTCAATATCCCTAGTAATCCACGGCTCTCTAATCCTACCTTTTCCATCCTTCCTCTTAGCCGGCACATATCTTTCTTGCAACATTTTTAGTATTCCCTTGAAAGGCTCCCACATGCATAGTGTGGACTTATCCTCAAACAACTGTTCCCAATCGGTTTCCATAAGTTCCTGCCTAATCTGACTGTAGTTAGCCTTCCCCCAATTCAGCACTTTCCCCCTAGGGCAACAAGCATCCTTTTCCATCTGTATCCTAAAGTAGACAGAATTGTGGTCACTGTTAGCCACGTGTTCCCCTACTACAACATCAACCACCTGCCCTGGCTCATTACTGAGACCTAAATCCAATGTAGCCCCTTCTCTAGTCGGGCTAGCCACATTCTGCTCCAACGATCCTTCCAGTACACACTTTACAAATTTCTCCCCTTCCAAATGGGAAGGGGATAGATAGAGTAAACAGGGCTAAGTTTATTCCTAGGATGGGCTCAAATAGCACGAGGGGTCATGGGCTTAGGGTGAGGGGGGTAAGGTATAATTTGGATGCTAGACGGAGTTTTTTCACACAGAGGGTGGTGGGGGTATGGAATGCGCTACCAAGTAAAGTGGTGGAGGCAGGTACTCTGGAGATTTTTAAGAAATACTTTAAATACTTAGGCACGTGAACAGAATGGGAATGGAGGGGTATAGAAAACTGATTTAAAATAGGGATCCCCTATCCCTTGGGAGTCCCTGGAAAGTGTGTAAATAGATGATGATATTGATGTACTTGTTTTTATGCTACAGGTGCTTTGGTCCACCTTGTTGTCTAACGAGGGGCATACACGCGATGGGTCGTGAGAGGACTGCTCTTGGACCTTTTTCGAGAGTATCCTACTGCTTCACATCGTTAGTGTATGCTTGACCTGGACCATCTGATGGACAACACGACAGCGCAGTGACTATCGCTGTGCTGTGCAGATACATGGATTTGGGCCTGTGTCTGTGGGAGTTTGCGCATTCTCCCCGTGCTTGCGTGGGTTTTCTCCGGGAGCTCTGGTTTCCTCCCACATCCCAAAGATGTGCTCTTAGGCTAATTGGCAAAACAAATTCTCCTTAAGTTGTCTCAAATTTGGTTTTTAATCCATAGATCTATAGACATGGACAGGGATCGCGTGTAGAAGTGGGAACATCGAGGTGGCGGCGCGGGCTCGTTGGGCCGAAGGGCCTGTTTCCCATGCTGCTTTGTTCTTTGTTCAAATCCCCAGCTCTAGATACCTTCCAATCCACCCTAGGGAGATTAAAATCTCCCACTGTAACGACTCTGTCCTTTCTGCACCTATCCAAAATGCCTTTACAAATGCTTTCTTCAAGTACGCACGGGCTGTTGGGTGGCCGATAATACACCTTTAGCATAGTAATCGCCCACAGCGACTCCACTCCTAACTCCTCTGTATTGTCCTCCCTCTGCACCGCTGTGACGCTCTCCCTAACTAACAACACCACTCCCCCACCTCTTCTGGACCCTCCTCTGTCACGCCTGAAACACATACCCAGGAATATTCAGCTGCCACTGCTCCCCTTCCTTTAATCTCATCTCCATCACAGCAACCACATCCAAGTTCCTCGCAAACATTAAGGCCCTAAGTTCATCCGTTTTTCCTGTTGCGCTCCTCGCATTGAAACAGACACACTCCAGACCTCCAAGCCCACTCGGAACCTCTTTCTCCCTGGTGTATTTCTTCTCATCCAAGCTTACTCTATCTTCCATCTCGCTCTCTACTGAGCTATCGGTCTCAGCCCCTCCCCGCCCCCTCCATATTAGCTTAAATCCTGCCGAAACACTCCATCTAACCTCCCAGCTAAGATATTCATGCCCTTCCCATTTAAGTATTCCTGTCCCTTCTATACAGGTGCCCTTCTTTCGCAAATATTTCCCAGTTATCCACAAATATGAAACCCTCTGCCCTTCACCAGTCCTTCAGCCACGCATTCAGCTGTAGGATCTTATTTCTCCTGGCCCCGCTATTACCTGGGACATATGGAACCTTAGGCGTTGTCGATAGTGGATGCATCCTAGATTGCGGAGAGAGGTAAAGGAGCAAATTACAGAGTCATGATCAGAAATTTTCCAGGCCCTTATGAATGCAGGGGAGTAGAGGATTGCAAATGTGATACTGTTCTCTAAGAAATGGGCAAAGGATAACCCAGGAAATTACAGACCTGTTAGATTGAAATTAATAGTAGCAAAGCTGATAGCCATAATATTGGATAAGATAAATATACACTTAAAAGAAAAAAAGTTAATACTAGACAGTCAACATGGCTTTGTCAAGGGCGGGTCATGCCTGACAAATTTAAACTCATAAAATCCCTACAGTACAGCAGGAGGCCACTTAGCCAATTGAGACTATGGCAACAACAATCCAACCCAGGGCCTATTTCTACAACCCCATGTATTTATCATTTTAATTCTACTAACAGACAAGCAAGGAAGAATTTGATGAATCTTTGTAAAATATTTGGTTCGGAGGATGAAGAAAAGACTAACTGAAAAGTACCACAGATAAGGGACTTTAGTGGATAAATTGAAGTTGGGGAGAAGATAACATTACATTGGATAGAAATACATCATTTTGCTAGGCCTGTCCATGTTTATGCTCCACTTGAGTCTTCTTCCACTTTCCTCATCCAAGTTCAGCTTTTAACTATCTATTCCCTTCTCCCTCATATGCCTACCTAACCTCCCCATAAAAACATCTGTACAATTTGCTTCAATCACTTCCTATGATAGTGCATTTCACATTCTCACCATGCTATGAGCTAGAAGAGATTTGATGGAGGTGTTCAAAATTGATCTGACTCAATAGAGAAGCTGTTTTGAGAGGCACAAAAGTCCAGAGCCAGAAAAGACACTGATTTAAGATAATTGCCAGGGATAACATCTGGAAATTTGGAGCTGGAATGAACTGCTTGTGAGGATGATGAAAACAGAGCCAACCGTGATTTTCAAAAGAGCATTGGATAATTATCCAAGTAGACACAACTTGCTGGGCTATGAGGAAGAGATAGGGAGTCCAACTAGCTACGTTGCTAGAGTTGATGCAGATGTGGTCCGAAAAACCTTTTGTGCTACACCTATTCTAGTTCTGAGACTTGATGCAGTCTTGCGAAAACTGAAACTGAGCACTTCCACAGGAGTGTCAATTAAAACGAAAAATAAAAATATAATGCTGAAAGAACACAGCAGCTCTGGCAGCATCTGTGGAGAGAGACAACAGTTAATGTTTTGAATCCATATGACTACTTCAGAACTGCTCTTCAATTAAAATAAAAGTTGGTTTGCTGTTTTGTGGAAATTACTTGCAATGTGCCTTATCCTTGACAGAATTTGCTTGATATAGTTTAAAATGTATCCTAACAATCATGTTAGAGTTCAGTGGCACAATGGTTAGCACTGCTGCCTCACAACTCCGGGGACCTAGTTTGATTTCCGGCTTGGGTCGATGTCTGTGTGGAGTTTGCAAGTTCTCCCTGTGTCTGCGTGAGTTTCCTCTGGATGCTCCGGTTTCCTCCCACAGTCCAAAGATGTGCGGGTTACGTTGATTGGTCATGCCAAATTGCTCCTTAGTGTCTCAATATGCAAGTTAGAGGGATTAGAAGGGTAAATGTGTGTGGTTATGGAGATACGGCCTGGGGTTATCAGTGCAGACTCAATGGGCTGAATGGCTTCCTTCTGTACTGTAGGGTTTCTATGATTCTCTCATTTCTATTTTGGGACTATTGTGTGTTTGTATGTGTGTGTGTGTGTCTGTGTCTTCAAAGGGCCTGTGGCGTTAACTCTAAGGTACTGTCTCCACAGATGCTGCCTGACCTAGTCTTGCCAGCACTTTTCTACATTGAGATTTCTAATATTCAATGCTTTTCTTTTATAACAAGTGGGATTTTATGTTATTGGAAATACACCAAAGGAATGCTGTGAATTGGTGGATGAGATGATTTCTTGCCTGCTTTATAGTATGACTACTTATTGATTAGCTAATGTATTACAAGTCGAATTAGCAAAATAGTATAATTCCTCTAATGTTCATTTTAAGTACTCCAAAAAAGGTCAAGGTCTGTATTAAAAAAAAAAGTTCTACCTAAAAAGATAGACAAAAATGAATATAGAATTTAAATTTGGAGCCACTATAATGTAGCTCCTTTCAAAATTCTTGTGAATACTGCTCCAAATACAACCATCTCATTTTACATAAAAAATATCTAATGCTGTAATTTCAAAATTGCAGGAGGTGAGAGCTGTTAGTAGTATGACTTGAATATTATTGGCTTTCAACAGGCAAGTCTAATGGTATTAAGGAGCATTTGTTTCTGACATTAGCAAAAACTCCTGTCAGTATCATATGGTTGGCTGGTTTGTACAGTCACAACTGGTTTGAGGCAGAGATCTCAAAGCCAGGTTTAGAAGCAGTTTACACTAGAGATTCTCAAGAGGTCTTTATTCTGAGCTCCAGTACTAAGGTAAGATTTTCAGCTAAAAATAAATGTTTAATCTTGACTATTTATTAGTCTGAAATTTTGCACCAATGTATTTGTGGAATTGTATTAGACATGATAATCTAGTTAGGATTGCACAGGTGAAAGCAAATGAGATTTGCCAAAATTGATCCAATTTGTGATCCAGCACTTCCTTCCTCCACTTTCTAATGAGATTCAATACAGGAGCTTCCAGTTTATAGCTAGAGGATGAGCAACGAAGTGTCATAAAAATCTCAGGAGGATTGAATTGATTATTATAAGAAAATAGAAGAGTCTTGTTTTAAATTCTGCTTCCTACTGGTGTTGCCAGGTAGCTTACTGCACTGTATTAGAAATAGAGTGGGAGGATTTGGGAGTAAAAAGAGATGTTTAATGTGGAAACTCTGATATTGTCTTGTTGCATGTGTTGCCAAAACTAGTATCTAGTCAATCTGTACAAACTGGAACACAATGTTCTTTGTTAAAATGTGAACAACCCCCCTACTCTTAAGATCCAGTTGAAGCTCTGCGACTGATTTGTGTTGGTGCATGAACTGTTTAATGCCAAATTGACGTCCTTGCCACTTTTCTTGGAGCGTATTATTTCTCATTAAAGTGTTCTTGAAAGAAAGATTGTGTTTTAATTGTATAATTGAACTGCTGAATTAGCTACCCCAATAAGTAAGTAGGTTAACATTTAAGGCATCATGTGCCTTGAGCTCACTTTATATCAGGAGTTTAATTCCAAACTTGAACCTATTTCAGTGTAAATTCAATGCAGAAATCCTAACAGAACTATGATTCAGCAGTTCAGTCTCCAGAGATTAACCTAGTGCTGTGCCAGTTTCAGAATCCATTTTGAGATCTCAAGAAGCCATGTTCACTTAGTTGGAATTACCCTTTCTGCTTAACACCTTTAAATAGACCTTTAAGAAAGAGAGCAGCAAAAATAAGCATTGGCTCATTAGAGGGCGAGACTAGGGAATGAGCCACAAAGAAATGGCAAAGACTTCGTAAAAGTATTTTGTATCTTCTTAGTAAAAAACTGGGACCATCCCAATAATAGAAAATCAGGAGACAAAAGAGAAGGAGGAACATAAATCAATCACAAGAAAAAAAGTGTTAGGATAATTAATGAGGCAGACTGACAAGTCCTTTGAATCTAATGACCAGCATTCTAGGGTCATAGAAACATAGGAATTAAGAGCAGAAGTAGGCAAATTCAGCTTTTCAAGTCTGCTCCACTATTCAATCAGATGATGGCAGATCTCTCCCTAGTCTCAAATCCACCTCCCCACCTGTTCCTCCTATCCCTTTATCCTGTATTTAATTAGAAATATATCTCCTCCTCGAAACCATTCAATGACTCAGATTCCATTGTGTTATGGGGCAGCAAGTTCACAAATTCACCATCCTCTGCAAGAAGTAGTTCCTCCTCATATCTGTATTAAATCTACTGCCTCCCAACCTATACCTGTGACCTATTGTTCTAGTTTGCCCCATAAGAGGAACCATTTTGTCATATTTATTGTCAGTTCTTTTTAAAATTTTATATATCTCAATCAGATCCCCCCTCATCCTTCTAAACATCAGTGAGAATAACCCCAAGCTGTTTAATCTTTCCTCTTGAAGGAAGTACCTGCAGCCCGTGCCAAGTGGCTGACCCAGCACGTTTTACTGCATAGGCTGGTGCCAGGGAGGTAAAAGGGGACCCTACGTTTGGGAGTCTTCGTACTTAACGAAGTACATCTACCAATTGACTGGTAGATACCTAGGTTGGGACTTCCTCCCCAGATAGGCGGGGTGCAGTTATGGCTGTGCAAGAATAAAAAATGCTGCAGCTCAACTAGCTTTATCGTGGATGGGTCACTGCCTACGCTTCAGCCATGTGTGAGGATACCTGGTGAAGGAAGGAGGGGAGATTTACAGCTCATCAGATTCACTGGGGCTTCACTATGAGGCTGTTTCCTCTTGTGCGCAAATATAAAACAAGGGATTCCATTTCAGATTGAGAAAAGGAGGAGAATTTTGTCTCTGTGGGGCATTAATTAGGAATTTTCTTTATGGAGAGCAGTAGAACCTGGTCTTGAATAATATTTGATCAACAAACGAGCTGAGAATTTTAGGGGACAGGCAGGAAAGTGGAGTTAAGGCCACATTCGGATCAACTATGCTCTTTTCCAATAGTGGGGCAGACTCAAGGGGCTGAACAGCCTACTCCTGCTTATGATCACTTGAGACCCAGCCAAGCAATGGTTTAGTTGTGAAGTACAGTTCCTGTCAAGGTTATAGATCTGTAGAAAAGGTGATGAATAACCATGGCAGAAATAGTAAACAGTTTTTTTTAAGTCAGGTATTTCAATGCGTGTGAAGCAGTTTGAGATTTCCTGAGTCTGGAAAGGGTTTTTTTTTGTTACAATTGAGTTCTCTTCTCCCTCCTTTTTTTTTTTCCCTTTTGCTGTTGGGTGATTTGAGAAAAATTCAGATGGAGGCCCAAAGTACATGAGATGTACTAACTTTTACAACCCCTCAATTCTACTTCCCAGTGTCTCCACTCCATTCTTGCTTCTGGCAGCGTTGTTCTGTCTTCAGTGGTAGCATTCAGCAGTTTGGTCCTGCATTTGAATAGTCACTCCTTTGCTATTTCTTTCCCTCAAAGACATCTTGGAAACTGCTCTCTCTTGGCTTTGGTCATCTGCCCAACCCATATTGGAAGTATATTTATATCACTTCTTAAAACTTGGAATATCTTCTAAAATGATCAAAAGTATGTTATTTCCTCTGACAGAACAAGATGTTCACAACTTGGGATCAGATTGCTGTCTGCTTATTGAGTTTTGGGTGAAGACAGGTTTATTCGATCACTGGCTGTGCATACTTTTTTTGATTTGGAGACTGAAATTTTCTTAGAGATTTATTTTAGCCCATCCAGTGAGACTGCTGGGCCATACACCTAATGTTAGTAGTCATTAATATGAAAGCAGATCAACTCTACTGGATTAACTGCTTTTCATTTGAATACAGTGCTGTTACAAGAATTATATGGTGTTTTATTTTAGTTTGATTTATATCAAATTAGTATACAGTGAAAAGTTTTTTCTCGTGTGCTACGTAGACAAAGCATATTAAACAGGCAAAGGAGAGGGTATAGAATATAGTGCTACAGTTATAGCTAGTATGTATATGCTGTAGGAAAATCATGTCATCAAATTACTCTCACTGGTAGAATCACCTTAGTGTTGTACAGCTCCAAACAAACTCAAATTAATTGGTTAATGGGCAGGAAACTGAGTGAGGATAAAGGGTTCTTTTTCATTTTGGAGACCTGTAACCGATGGGGTTCATAGAGATCAGCGCTGGGACCACAGCGGTTTACAATGTGTGTTAATAACTTGGTGGAAGAAAATTAGGTACTGCAGCCAAATTTGCAGACAACTCAAAAATAGTTAGGAAGTCAAGTTGTGAGAGGAACACAAACAGTTTACAAAGAGATATAGGTAAGAGTAGGGAAGTCTTGGTTCAACTGTTTTAAGGTATTGGTAAGACCACATCTGGATGATGGAGTGGTTTTGATCCCTTTATTTAGGAAATATATTATTTCAATGGAGGCAGTTCAGAGAAGGTTCATTAGAATGATCCTGGCGTGGAAGGGTTATCTTGAGGGAAAATGAAACAGGTTGAGACTCTACTTCTTGGAATTTAGAAGAATGAGAGGTGAGCTCTCTGAAACATATAACGTTCTTAAGGGGCATAACAGGCTAAATGCTGAGGATGTTTCCCCTTATGGGGAAACTCTAGACCAGAAGGCATAATTTCAGAATAAATTTATGACAAATGAGGAGGCATTTTCTCTGAGAGTTGAGTCTCTTTGGAATTCCTTGCCACAGAGCTGTGAGGCAGTGTTATTATGTATTTTTAAGGCTAAAATAGATTTTTGATAAGGGAATCAAGGGTTATGGGGAAGAGGCAGGAAAGTGAATGTGAGAAATGTTGGATCAGCCATGATCCTACTGAATGACTGAGCAGGCTCGAGGCCAAATGGCCAACTCGTGTTGCTATTTCTTAATCTTTTATTGTAGGAAATGCTCTGCTGAAATAGTAATTATAATTAGTGACTATAGTGAAGCTATTTGACAGTTTCACATAGTTTTGCATGTTAATGAGATTCTAATGTGCAATACTGAAAAGAGATAGAACATACAACATAGAAAAACTACAGCACAAACAGGCCCTTTGGCCCACGAGTTGAACTGAACATATATGTAGGTAGAACATATCTCTACCTACTAGGCTTATCTATAACCCTCTATCTTACTAAGTCCCATGTACTCATCCAAAAGTTTCTTGAAAGACCCTAACAAATCCACCTCCACACCACCACCAGCAGCCGATTCCATGCACCCGCCATCCTCTGAGTGAAAAACTTACCCTGACATCTCCTCTGTACTTACTCCCCAACACCCTAACTCTGTGTCCTTTTGTGGCAGCCATTTCAGCCCTTGGGAAAAGCCTTTGAGAATCCACTCGATTAATACCTCTCAACATCTTATACACCTCTATTAGGTCACCTTTCATCCTTCGTCTTTCTAAGGAGAAAAGACCAAGCTCTCTCAACCTATCCTCATAAGGCACGCCATCCCTGCACTCTTTCAGTGGCTTGCACGTCCTTCTTGTAATAAGGCAACCAAAACTGAGCAGAGTACTCCAAGTGGCATCTGACCAGGCTTTTATACAGCTGCAGCATTATCTTCTGATTCCTAAACTCATTTCCTTGATTGATGAAGGCCAGT
Organism: Sphyrna mokarran; assembly: GCA_024679065.1. Classification (NCBI taxonomy): domain Eukaryota; kingdom Metazoa; phylum Chordata; class Chondrichthyes; order Carcharhiniformes; family Carcharhinidae; genus Sphyrna; species Sphyrna mokarran. Next base: position 21,933,067 of record JAGIQG010000007.1, on the reverse strand, counting down.
ACACCATATGCCGCCTTAACCACATCCTCTACCTGCAAAGTTGATTTGAGAGTCCTATGAACCCGGTCCCCAAAATCCTTCTGATCTTCCACACTGCTAAGAGTCTTACCTTGAATATTATATTCCTTCATCCCATTTGATCTGTCAAAATGAACTACCACACATACATCTGAGTTGAAGCCCATCTACCACTTTTCCATCCAGTCTTGCATCTTATCTCTTTAGGGGCAGGTGCGACCTGTACAGTAAGAACGGGTGGCACTTGAACCCTAGGGGGACTAATATCTTGGCAGGTAGACTTGGCTAGGGCTACTGGGGGAACTTTAAACTAGAAAAACTGGGGGGGTGGGAATATCGATGAGACTGTGAATAAGGAGGTTAGCTCCCAGGTAGGGAAGGACTGTAGGCAGTCTGAGAGGGGGGGGTTAGGAGGGTGGTGGAAAAGGGAAATGTCCTGACTGAGGTGTGCCTATTTTAATGCTAGGAGTGTAGTAAATAAGGTACATGAGCTTAGGGCGTGAATTGCTGCTTGGGAGTGTGATGTGATGACCATTACAGAGACTTGGTTGTCTCAGGGACAGGACTGGATACTTCAGGTGCTGGGATTCAGATGCTTCAGGAGGGACAGGGTTGGGGGCAAAAGAAGAGGTGGTGTGGCACTGTTGATCAGGGACAGTGTCATGGCTGTAGAGAAGGTGGAAGACGTGGAGGGAATGTCTACGGAGTCCCTGTGGGTGGAAGTTAGGAACAGCAAAGGGTCAATAACTTTGCTGGGTGTATTCTATAGGCCGCCCAATAGCGACATGGAAGTTGAGGTGCAGATAGGGAAACAGATCCTAGACAGATGTAGAAATAACAGGATTGTCGTGATGGGAGATTTCAATTTCCCAAACATTGACTTGAATATCCAAAGGGTAAGGGGTTTGGATGGGGAGGAGTTTGTTAGGTGTGTTCAGGAAGGTTTCCTGACACATTAGGTGTAAAAGCCAATGAGAGGAGAGGCTGTACTTGACCTGGCTAATGAGCCAGGACAGGTGTCGGATCTCACGGTAGATGAGCATCTTGGGAATGGAGATCATAATTCCATCTCTTTCACGATAGCAATGGAAAGAGTTAGGATCAGATAGGCTAGGAAGGTGTATGTCTGGAGTAAGGGGAAATATGAAAACATTAGGCAGGTAATTGGACGTATAAACTGGAAGGAGGCGTTCTTGGGGAAGAGTACAGAAGGAAAGTGGCGGATATTCAAGGAATGTTTGTCTGGGGCTCTGCAAGACAACGTCCCGAGGAGTCGAGGAGGTTTTGGTAGGACATGGGAACCGTGGTGCACGTAGGTTGTGGTGAACCTAGTTAGGAAGAAAAGAAAGGTGTACAAAAGGTTCAGAGAGCTCGGAGATGTTAGGGATCTAGAGGAGTATAAGGTGTGTAGAAGGGAGCTTAAAAAGGAAATTAAGAGAGCCAGAAGGGGGTCATGAGAAGGCCTTGGCAGGTAAGATTAAGGAGAATTCCAAGGCCTTCTACAAATATGTGAAAAGTAAAAGGATGAGAAGAGAAGGGATAGGTCCTATAAAAGGTGAAGGGGAAAAGTCTGTGTGAATCCGGAAGAAATGGCAGAGGTGCTTAATGAGTACTTTGCCTCGGTATTCACGATGGAAAGTGAACTGGGAGGTTGTACTGCAGGTTTGAGGCAAACGGAAAAGATTGATTATGTGGATGTTAGGAAAGAGGATGTGTTAGACCCATTAAATTCTATCAAGATAGACAAGTTGCTGGGACCGGATGGGATGTACCCCAGGTTATTGTGGGAGGTGAGGGAAGTGGTTGCAGAGCCCCTGGTGATGATATTTGCATCGTCCATGGAAACGGGAGAGGTTCCGGAGGATTGGAGGATTGCGGATGTGGTTCCTATCTTTAAGAAAGGGAACAGGGATATTCCAGGAAATTACCGACCGGTGAGTCTGACTTCAGTGGTTGGTAAGCTGATGGAGAGGCTTCTGAGGGATAAGATTTATGAACGTTTGGAGAAGTTTGGACCGATTAGAAATAGTCAGCATGGTTTTGTCAAGGGCAGGTCATGCCTTAGGAACCTAGTTGAGTTCTTTGAAAATGTGACTGAACACATTGACGAAGGAAGAACGGTGGATGTAGTGTACATGGACTTCAGCAAGGCGTTTGATAAGGTCCCCCATGCACGGCTTCTGGAGAAGGTGAGAGAGCATGGGATCCAAGGGGCTTTGGCCTTGTAGATCCAGAACTGGCTTGCCTGCAGAAGGCAGAGAGTCGTTGTGGATGGGTCTTCTTCTGCATGGAGGTCAGTCACCAGTGGAGTGCCCCAGGGATCTGTTCTAAGAGCTTTGCTGTTTGTCATTTACATAAATGACCTGGATGAGGAAGTGGAGGGACGGGTTAGTAAGTTTGCCAATGACACGAAGGTTGATGGTGTTGTGGATAGTCTGGAGGAATGTCTGAAGTTGCAGCGTGACATAGACAGGATGCAAGCCTGGACGGAGAAGTGGCAGATGGACTTCAATGCGGATAAATGTGTTGTGGTCCATTTTGGCAGGAATAATGGGATGAAGGAGTACAATATAAGGGGTAGGAGTCTTAGCTGTGTTGTAGAGCAGAAGGATCTCGGGGTCTGGGTCCATTGGACTCTTAAATCGGCCTCACAGGTGGAGGAAGTGGTCAAGAAGGCGTACGGTGTACTGGCCTTCATTAATCGAGGAATAGAGTTTAGGAGTCAGGAGGTAATGATGCAGCTCTATAAGACCCTTGTCAGACTCCACTTGGAGTATTGTGCGCAGTTCTGGTCGCCTCACTATGGGAAGGATGTAGAGGCTATTGAGAGAGTGCAGAGGAGATTTACAAGGATGCTGCCTGGATTGGGAGGCAGGCCTTATGAAGATAGGTTGAGGGAGCTGGGACCCTTCTCACTGGAGAGACGGAGGTTGAGAGGCGACCTGATAGAGGTTTATGAAATGTTGAGAGGAATAGATAGGGTGGACTCTCAGTGACTATTTCCCCGAGCTGAAATGGTCACTGCGAGAGGACACAGATTTAGGGTGCAGGGAAGCAAATACAGAGGGGATGTTAGGAGTAAGTTTTTCACTCAGAGGGTGGTGAGTGAATGGAATCGGCTGCCATCGGAGGTTGTTGAGGCAAACTTGCTGGGGTCTTTTAAAAGACTTCTGGGTGAGTATATGAAAATGAATGGGATAGGGGGTTATAGATAGGTCTGTGGATTGGTAGATGTGGTCGGCGCAACTCGTGGGCCGAAGGGCCTGTTTGTGCTGTATTGTTCTATGTTCTATGTTATCTATGTCTTATTGCAGCTTCTGACATCCCTCCAAACTATCCACAACACCTCTAACTTTTGTGTCAGTGGCAAACATACCAATCCATCCCTCCACTTCCTCATTCAGGTCATTTATAGACCATGTAACTGCTTGATACCGTGAATTGCCCATCAACTTTTGCAAAAGTACTTAATGGACCAAGCATTTGAGGAGTTGAATACCAACAAAACATTACACCTGTGACAAAATTCTTTGTTGTTTTTGTATTCACTATAACTTGTATGAGCACCACAGGTTCTTTGTATGTGTTACAGAACTGATGAACTTGATTCAACCTCCCAATTTTAACAAACACTGGTATGTTCAAGTTTAGAATGGAAATGTCCTGCTGTGGATCCAGTAGTGATTGCACAAGTTTTATTGTTTGTTAGCCATAAAAACTTTTAATGACCTTTTTTTTGTGGGTCCTGTCCTTTGTGCATCAGTATTTCCAGCAGATTACAGTAACTTTCATTTCCTTTGAGTATTAATATGATAGGATTAAAAAGATCAGCTCGGGGAAATGATTCCTATACAGCAAACAACTGGCAAGAAGGGAAAATTGTTTTGATTACCCCAAAGTATTTTATTGTATTTGGGAATCAAATGGTGTAGGATGGACAAAGCATTGGTAGCATGGTGGTTAGCACTGCTGCCTCATAGTGCAAGGAACTGAGTTCGATTCCTGGCTCGGGTCTGCACATTCTTGCAGATACATGGATTTGGGCCTGTGTCTGTGGGAGTTTGCGCATTCTCCCCATGCTTGCGTGGGTTTTCTCCAGGTGCTCCGGTTTCCTCCCACATTCCAAAGATGTGCTCTTAGGCTAATTGGCAGAACAAATTCTCCCTAAATTGTCTCAAATTTGGTTTCAATCCATAGGGCTATAAACGTAGACAGGAATCACAAGTAGAGGTGGGAACATCGGGGTGGCAGTGTGGGCTTGTTGGGCCAAAGGGCCTGTTTCCCGTGCTGTTTTGTTCTTTGTTCTTTGTATTCTCTCTGTTTCTGCGTGGATTTGCCCTGGATGCTCTAGTTTTCTCCCATATCCGAAAGATGTGCTGCTAAATTCTCCCTTGATGTCCCCAAACAGGTATCAGATTGTGTTTACTAGGGAATTTTCAATTTACTTCATTGTATGCTAAAGTAAGCTATCATGCAGTGTTAATGTCTTAATGTAGTAAGCCTTAGCATTAATCTAAGAGGAGATTTGACAGAATTGTTTTAAATCGTTGAAGAATTAAAGAGATTAAATAAATATTCCAATGTGTTATGCATTAGTAACCAAAGGGCACAAATTTAAAATGATTGGCTGAAGAACCAGAAGTGATATGAAAAATCCTTATGTGGCAACTGCTTAAGATTCAGAATGTACTGCCTGATGGAATGGTGGACATGGATTCAGTACTATTTTCAAAAAGGAATTGGATAAATCCTTGAATGAGAAATATGGGTAAAGAGCAGGAGAATGGGACTAACTGGAATGCTTTTTGAAAAAGCTGGCATAGCATCAATGATTTAAATGGCCTCATACTGTACTGTACTGATTTATGATTTACTCTTGTTCTATTTAGCCAGTATAAGATTTATTTACCCAATTATCTTAAAAAAAAACTGAATAAAAATTATTGCTATTTAAACACATCAGCTTGGATGGTCATCTTCTTTGTATTGAATCAGAACAATACTTTTTGATAAGCTAAAGCTAAAGAGTGAATTGAGGAGAGCTAAGAGAGGACATGAGAAGACTTTGGCTGATAGGATTGAGGAGAATCCTAAAGCTTTCTTTAGATATGTTAAGAATAGAAGATTGGTTAGGGCAAGATTAGGGCCAGTCATAGACAGCAGTGGGAAGTTGTGCGTGGCGCCTGAAGAGATTGGTGAGGCACTGAATAAATATTTCTCTTCGGTATTCACGCAGAGTGCTGGAAATGTAGCTATGGAGAGCACTGAGGTACAGGGTTGCAAATTGGGAAGTATTGTAGTAGATAGAGAGGATGTGTTAGAAATTCTCGAGGGTTTGAAGTTGGATAAGTCCCCTGGGCCGGACGGGATTTACCCTAGGATTCTCTGGAGGCAAGAGAGGAGATTGCAGAGCCTCTGGCTCTGATCTTCAGGTCCTCGTTGGTTACGGGTGTGGTTCCGGAGGACTGGAGGATCGCGAATGTGGTCCCATTGTTTAAGAAGGGGAAGAGAGACCTTCCAGGGAATTATAGGCCAGTGAGTCTTACTTCTGTTGTGGGCAAGGTATTGGAGAGAATTATTAGGAATAGGATTTATAGTTATTTAGAGAGAAATGAATTGATTGGGGATAGTCAGCATGGTTTTGTGAAGGGTAGGTCGTGCCTTACTAACCTCATTGAGTTTTTTGAAAAAGTGACTAAGGAGGTGGATGGGGGTAAGGCGTTGATGTGGTATATATGGACTTTAGTAAGGCGTTCGATAAGGTGGCCCATGGAAGGCTTCTGCAGAAAATGCAGATGTATGGGATAGAGGGTGATTTAGCTAATTGGATTAGGAATTGCCTAGCAGATAGAAGACAGAGGGTGGTGGTTGATGGGAGATATTCATCGTGGAGTTCGGTGACAAGTGGTGTACCTCAGGGGTCTGTTCTGGGGCCCCTGCTGTTTGTAATTTTTATAAATGATCTGGATGAGGGTATTGAGGGATGGATTAGTAAATTTGCAGATGACACTAAAGTCGGTGGAGTGGTAGATAGTGAAGAGGGGTGGTATAGTTTGCAGAGGGACTTAGACAAGTTGCAGAGCTGGGCCGAGAGGTGGCAAATGGAGTTTAATGTGGAAAAGTGTGAGGTAATGCACTATGGCAGAAATAATAAATGTGTAGAGTATAGGGCAAATGTTAGGATTCTTAGTAGTCTAGATGAACAGAGGGATCTTGGTGTGTATGTGCATAGATCCCTGAAAGTAGGCAGTCAGGTCGAGAAGGTTGTTAGGAAGGCATATGGAGTCTTGGCTTTTATTTGTAGAGGGATTGAATTTCGGAGCCGCAACGTCATGTTGCAACTGTACAAAACTCTAGTGCGGCCGCACTTGGAGTATTTGTGCAGTTCTGGTCCCCACATTATAAGAAAGATGTGGAGGCATTGGAGAGGGTACAGAGGAGGTTTACCAGGATGTTGCCTGGTATGGAGGGCAGGTCCTATGAAGAGAGGTTGAAGGATTTGAGGTTGTTTTTCGTTAGAAAGGAGGCGGCTAAGAGGGGATCTTATTGAAGCATATAAGATGATTAGAGGTTTAGATAGGGTGGACAGTGTTAGCCTTTTTCCTAGGATGGAGAAAGCTAGCACGAGGGGACACAGCTTTAAATTAAGGGGTATGAGTTATAGGACGGATATCAGAGGTAGGTTCTTTACTCAAAGAGTGATTAGGGAGTGGAATGCCCTGCCTGCAGCTGTTGTAGATGCGCCAAGTTTGGTAGCGTTTAAGAGGTTAGTTGATAAGTATATGGAAGAGAAGGGAATGGTTTAGTTTGGAGGGGCATTGCTTTTTATATTGGTCGGCGCAACATCGAAGGCCGAAGGGCCTGTTCTGTGCTGTAATGTTCTATGTTCTATAACTTTTTCACTGGTTTTTGTATAGCTTAATATGGTTGGCAGCATTTGCTGTATATGTGACACTGTACAATGAACTATTAGTTTTAACTAATGTTGATTGTGTAATGCATGAAAAATACACATGTAAATACTTATCTAAAAGTCAAAGCAGGCAAGGTCATTAATGAATAGTAATTACTGTAATAAATTATCTTCGGTTCAGTTGGCAGTAATCAAAAGATTTTGCTTTGCGTATATAAAGAAGCTTTGTTTGCCTCTGTTTTATCCCTTAATTACCAGCTTACTGAGTCAGTATTGTAATACAAGCCTAATGAGTTTTTAATTTTAAAGCATGTTTGTATTTTAACAATCTTGTGCAGTCATACCTCAAGACAGGTTAAAGTTGTTACTGCCAAAACACTTGATTTGTACTCACATTGAGAAAAAGGCAATGCTGTATGTTAGATGAACTGTTAAGTAGAATAACTTGAGCAAAATAAAACTGAGAAATTTACTGAAAGGCAGACAATATAACTGAAAAGCGAGTCATCGTGTATGTTTTTAATATTGCACATCTCTTTGTGCCTAGCTTGTTCGTTATAAATACAGTGACATTGACATTTTATTGAAAGCCACAAACACCAGTCATGCAGCTTTTACAAAATTATCAGGGGATTAATATTTTTGGTGTGGTGTGATGCAAATTTTGTAGTGCACTTAGTAGATTGGATGCAACAACAAAGAAGAATACAGAACAGGACCTTCGGCTCACTAAGTTTGTGGTGACACAGATGCCTCTCTAACATTTTCTTCCTCTATGTGGTGCATATCTCTCTCTTCCCTGCCTATTCATGTATCTATCCAGATGCCTTTTGTTATAGAATCTGCTTTCACCACCACTCAAGCAGCACATTCCAAGCATTCTCTATCCTCTAACATCTCTCTCAAACTTTCTTCCCCTCATTTTCAAACTACGCGCCTAATTAATTGATCCTTTGACCTTGGGAAATAGTGTCTGACTGTCCACTTTATCCAAGCCTGTCATAATCTTTTAAACCTTTATTGGGTCCCCTCTCATCCTCCAATGTTTCAATGAAAACAATCCAGATTTGTTCAGTCTTTCTTCAAAGTTTATCCTCCAAACCAGATAACATCCTGGTAAATCTCTTCTCCACCCTTTTCAATGCATCAATATCCTTCTGGTATTGTGGCAACCAGAATTGTACACAATATTCCAAATACAGCCTAACCAACGTCTTATATAGTTGCAACAAGATTTTTCAATTCCTATACTCAATACCTCATCTGGTGAAAGCCAGCATGCCATACACTTTCTTTACCACTTTGTCCATCTCAGTTGCAACCTTCAGGGAATTGTGGCTCTGCATACCTAGATTCCTCTGTATGCTAATATTTCTAAGGGCTCTACAATTTATTATATACTTTGGTCTGCAGTAGAGCTTCCAAATCACATCACTTGTCATTTGTCTGGGTTAAATTCCATTTGCCATCTTTCAGCCCAAATCTCCAGCCGATTTATTGTATACTAAATTGGCTATTGTATACTCTATACTGTTGTATCCTCTGACAATCCTCCTCACCATCCTTTACTCCCCAATTTTTGTATTAGTCCATGTACACAACATCCACTGCCCTTTGTAACTGTACTTTGCAACTGTACAAAACTCTAGTGCGGCCGCACTTGGAGTATTGTGTGCAGTTCTGGTCCCCACATTATAAGAAAGATGTGGAGGCATTGGAAGGGTACAGAGGAGGTTTACCAGGAAGGTTGCCTGGTATGGAGGTCAGGTCTTATGAGGAGAGGCTGAGGGATTTGAGGTTGTTTTCGTTAGAAAGGAGGAGGCTAAGAGGGGACCTGATCGAAACATATAAGATGATTAGAGGTTTAGATAGGGTGGACCGTGATAGCCTTTTTCCTAGGATGGAAAAAGCTAGCACGAGGGGACACAACTTTAAATTAAGGGGTATGAGTTCTAGGACGGATATCAGAGGTAGGTTCTTTACTCAAAGAGTGATTAGGGAGTGGAATGCCCTGCCTGCAGCTGTTGTAGATGCGCCAAGTTTGGTGGCGTTTAAGAGGTTAATTGATAAGTATATGGAAGAGAAGGGAATGGTTTAGTTGGAGGGGCATTGCTTTTTATTTTGGTCGGCACAACATCGAAGGCCGAAGGGCCTGTTCTGTGCTGTAATGTTCTATGTTCTATGTTCAATTTTTCTTGCCACTTTCTCAAAGAACCTCATAAGACATAGGAGCAGAATTAGGTCACCAAGCCCATTGAATCTGTTCCACCATTCGTCCATGGCTGACATTTTTCTCATCTCCATTCTCCTATCTTTTCCCAAAACCTTTGACTCCCCTTATTAATCAAGAACCTATCTATCTCTGTCTTAAAAACATTCAATGATCTGGCCTCCACAGCCTTTGCAGCAGGAAGTTCCACAGATTCACCATTCTCTAGCAGAAGAAATTTCTCATCTCTGTTCTAAAGGATTGTCTCTTTAGCCTGAAGCTGGGCCCTCTGTTTCTAGTTTTTCTTACTGGTGGAAACATCCTCTCCAAGCCTTGCAGTGTCCTGTAAGTTTCAATAAGATTCTCCCTCCCACTCCTCCTCCTCCTAAACTCCAACCAGTACAGACCCAGAATCCTCAACTGCTCCTCATACGACAAGCACTTTGTTCCAGGGATCATTCTTGTGAACGTCCTCTGGATCCTTTCCAAGGCCAACAGGTCCTTCCTTAGATATAGGTCCCAAAACTGCTCATAAAATCCCAAATGGGGTCTGACCTGAGCCTCAGAATATATCCCTGCTCTTACATCCATATCATCGACAATTTACACACTTCCCAGGGAACTGCCACGGCTCATGATGCCTATTTTAAATCCGTTTTCTATATCCTTCCATTCCCATTCTGTTCATGTGCCCATCTCAGTATCTCTTAAATAACTTCAGAGTGCCTGCCTCCGTCATTTTATTTGGCAGCACGTTCCATACCCCCACCACCCTCTGTGAAAAAAATTCCCTCTAGCATCCAAATTATACCTTACCCTCCTCACCCTAAGTCCGTGACCCCTCGTGCTATTCGAGTCCATCCTAGGAAAAAGCTTAACCCTGTTTATCTATACACCTCATAATCTTGTACACGTCTATTAGATCTCCTCTAAATCTAAATTTCTCTAAATTTTCTAAGGAAAACAGCCCCAATTTGCCTAACCTCTCCTCGTAACTCAGACCTTCCAGACCAGGCAGCATCCTGGTAAACCTCCTCTGCACTCTCTCCAGAGTCTCCACGTCCTTCCAGTAGTAAGGTGACCAGAACTGGATGCAGTATTCCAAATGAGGTCTAACCAATGTTTTATACAACTGCAACATTAAAGGCCAGCTCTTGTACTCTATACCCCTTCCTATAAAGGCCAGCATACCATATGCTTTCTTCACAACCTTCTCCACTTGCTCTGCCACCTTCAGAGACTTGTTCACCTGCACCCCCAGGTCCCTCTGCATTTCTATACTCTTAATAGGTCTACCCTTTGTCATATACCTCCCCCCTACATTCTTTCTCCCGAAATGCATCACCTCGCATTTATCAGGATTGAATTTCATCTGCCATCTATCTGCCCAAGCTACCAGCCTATCTATGTCCTGCTGTATCACCGGACAATGCTCCTCACTATCTGCAAGTCCAGCCATTTTTGTGTCATCTGCTAACTTGCTGATCACTCCACTTACTCCCTCTTCCAAGTCATTTCTATATATTACAAATAGAAGAGATCCCAGTACTGAGCCCTGTGGCAACCACTAGTGACTGATCTCCAGCTAGAAAAACACCCTTCCACTATTACTCTCTGTCTCTTATTACCAAGCCAGGTAGCTAGACACAAGAACAGGTAGCTATTCCATTAGCCTTGACCTTTTCAACTAACCTCCCATGAGGGACTTTGTCGGTCACCTTACTGAAATCCATATAGACAATGTCAACGGCTCGCCCTTCATTGACTGTTTTCATCACCACCTCAAAAAATTCTACCAGATTCATAAGACTCGACCTCCCCTTAACAAAGCCATGCTTTGTATCCCTAATCAGATCATGACGCTCTAAATGCCTATACATCCTATCTCTAAGAATCCCCTCCAACAGCTTCCCTACCACTGATGTCAAACTTACCGGCCTATAATTTCCGGGGTTATCCCTACTACTCTTTTTAAACAACAGTACAACATTAGGTATTCTCCAGTCCTCTGGGACCTCACACATGTCCAAAGAAGAGACAAAGATTTGCGTCAGAGGCCCAGCAATTTCACCTCACACCTCCATAAGCAACCTGCCATCAGGCCCCAGAGATTTATCATTTTAATGCTACCTAAAAGCTCTAACACTTCCTCCCTCGGTATGGATATTTCCCTCAACTGGTCCACAGCTCCCTCAGAGACAGGACTGGTCAACGAGCCCTCCTTCTTCATGAATACCAACGCAAAGTATTCATTCAGGATCTCCCCCATTCCCTCGGGCTCTAAGCACAGTTCCCCTCCTCTGTCCCTCAAAGGTCCGATTTTTCCTCTAACCACCCTTTTATTCCTAACATAGGAGTAAAAAGCATTTGGATTTTCCTTAATCCTATCCGCCAAAACCATTTCATGCCCCCTTTTTGCCCTTCTAACTCCACGTTTGAACTGCCTCCTACTCTCTGTATATTCCTCCAACCCCTTCTCCATTTCCAGCTGCTTTGACCGAACATACGCCTCTCTTTTCTTCAAGTCCTCAATATCCCTAGTAATCCACGGCTCTCTAATCCTACCTTTCCCATACTTCCTCTTAGCCGGCACGTATCTTTCTTGCAACATTTTTAGTATTCCCTTGAAGGCTCCCACGTGTGTAGCGTGGACTTACCCTCGAACAACTGTTCCCAATCAATTTCCATAAGATCCTGCCTAATCCGACTGTAGTTAGCCTTTCCCCAATTCAGCACCTTCCCCCTAGGGCAACAAGCATCCTTTTCCATCTGTATCCTAAAGTAGACAGAATTGTGGTCACTGTTAGCCACGTGTTCCCCTACTACAACATCAACCCCTGCCCTGGCTCATTACTCAGAACTAAATCCAGTATAGCCCCCTCTGTAGTCGGACTAGCTACATACTGCTCCAACGATCCGTCCAGTACACATTTTACAAATTCCTCCCTGTCCAAACCCCCAGCTCTAGGTACCTTCCAATCCACCCCATGCAGATTAAAATCTCCCACTATAACGACCCTGTTCTTTCTGCACCTATCCAAAATGTCTTTACATATGCCTTCTTCCATTGCCCGCGGGCTGTTGGGTGGCCTATAATACACCTTTAGCATAGTAATTGCCCCCTTCCTATTCCTCAACTCCACCCACAGCGACTCCACTCTTAACTCCTCTATATTGTCCTCCCTCTGCACTGCTGTATTGCTCTCCCTAACTAACAACGCCACTCCCCCACTTCTTCTGGACCCTCCTCTGTCGTGCCTGAAACACTTATACCCAGGAATATTCAGCTGCCACTGCTCCCCTTCTTTTAACCACGTCTCCGTCACTGCAACCACATCCCAGTTCCTTGTAAACGTTAAGGTCCTAAGTTCATCTGTTTTTCCTGTTACGCTCCTTGCATTGAAACAGACGTGCACTAGTCCTCCAAGCCCACTCGGAACGTCTTTCTCCCTGGTATATTTCCTCTCATCCAAGCTTACTCTATCTTCCATCTCGCTCCCTACCGAGCTCTCAGTCTCATCCCCTCTGCCCCTGCCATATTAGTTTAAACACTGTCGAAACATTGCAGATAACCTCCCAGCCAAAATATTCATGCCCTTCCCATTTAAGTGTTTGCCGTCCCTTCTGTACAGGTGCCCTTCTTTCACAAATACTTCCTAGTTATCCACAAATATGAAACTTTCTGCCCTACACCAATCCTTCAGCCACGCATTCAGCTGTAGGATCTCATTTCTCCTGGCCCTGCTGTTACCTGGCCCTGGTAGCAGCCCTGAGATCGCCACCCTGGAGCCCCTGCTCTTCAGCCTACCCCGCAACTCCCTGAACTGCTTTCATATATCCTGCCTGCTCTTCCTTCTTACATCCTTCTCTCCTATGTGAATAATCACATCCGCCTGGATCCCCTCACCCTTCAAAATGCCCTATACCCTGTCAGACTCATCTTGCACCCAGTTGCTTTTTTAGCTGCTGACTGAACCTGCACATTAACTTTAAAAGAATCTTGAACAACGATTCTCAAGACCCTTTGTGTTTCTGATTTCCCAGGCATTTTCCCGTTTAGAAAATAGCCTGTGCATCCATTCCTCCTTCCAAAGTGCATAACCTCACATTTTTCCTCATTGTATTCCATCTGACACTTCTTCGCCGACTCTCCTAACCTATCCAAACCCTTCTATAACTTCCTTGCTTCCTCAATACTATCTGTTCCTCTACATATCTTAGTATCATCTGCAAACTTAGCAACAGTGCCTTCTTCTAAATTGTTAATGTATATTGTGAAAAGTTGTAGTCCAGCACTGACTCCTAAGGCACTAGTCATTGCTGCCATCCTGAAAAAGACCCCTTTATCCCCACACTCTGCTTTCTGTCAGTCAGGATGTGGAAATGCTGGTGTTGGACTTGGGTAAACAAGTAAGGAGTCTCACAACACCAGGTTAAAGTCCCAACAGGTTTATTTGGTAACAAAAGCATACATTCACCTGATGAAGAGGCAGCCAGTGCTCCAAAAGCTAGTGACTTTTGCTACCAAATAAACCTTTTGGACTTTAGCCTGGTGTTGTGGGACATCTTATTGTGTTCTGCTAGTCAGCCAATCCTCTATCCATGCAAGGATCTTACCCTTAGTACCATGGCCACTCATTTAACAGTTTCTTGTGTGGCACCTTGTCAAAGACCTTCTGGGAATCATGTCCTTAATACCTCTACAAAGAACTCTAACAGATTTCAGTAAGGCGTTTGACAAAGACCCTCATGGGAGGTTAGTTGAAAATGTCAAGGCTAATGGAATACAAGAACAGGTATCTAGATGAATAAGTAACTAGCTTGGTAATAGGAGACAGAGTAATGGCAGAAGGATGTTTTTCTAGCTGGAGGTTAGTCACTAGTGGTGTGCCGCAGGGCTCAGTACTGGGACCTCTTCTATTTGTAATATATTATAAATGACTTGGAAGAGGGAGTAGTGATGTGATCAGCAAATTTGCAGACGATACAAAGATGGCTGGACTTGCGGATAGTGAGGAGCATTGTCAGGCGATGTAGCACGACAGGCTAATAGAGCGCGCAGATAGATGGCAGATGGAATTCAATCCTGATAAATGCGAGGTGATGCATTTTGGGAGAAAGAATGTAAGGGGGAGATGTATGATAAAGGGTAGACCTATTAAGAGTATAGAAACGCAGAGTGACCTGGGGGTGCAGGTGCACAAGTCTCTGAAGTTAGCAGAGCAGGTGGAGAAGTTTGTGAAGAAGCATGCCTTTATAGGAAGGAGTATAGAGTACAAGAGCTGGCGTTTAATGTTGCAGTTGTATAGAACATTGGTTAGACCTCATTTGGAATACTGCGTCCAGTTCTGGTCGCCTTACTACCGGAAGGACGTGGGGACCTGGGAGACAGTACAGAGGAGGTTTTACCAGGATGCTGCCTGGCATGGAAGGTCTGAGTTACGAGGAGAGGTTAGGCAAATTGGGGCTGTTTTCTTTAGAAAGACGTAGACTGAAAGGAGATCTAATAGAGGTGTACAAGATTATGAAGGGTATAGATATAGTAAACAGTGATAACCTTTTTCCTAGGTTGGAATCAAATATCACAAGGGATCATGGGCTTAGGGTGAGGAGGGTAAGGTATAATTTGGATGCTAGAGGGAGTTTTTTCGCACAGAGCGTTGTGGTGGTATGGAATGCACTGCCAAGTAAGGTGGTGGAGGTAGGCAAGCTGGAGTTATTTAAGAGATACATAGATGGGCATATGAATAGAATGGGGATGGAGGGATATAGAAGACTGATTTAAAATAGAGATCATGAGCCTTGGGACTTCCCTGGAAATTGCATAAGTTGTGCATGATATTGATGTATTTCTGTTTTATTCTACAGGTGCTTCAGTCCACCTTGTTGTCTGACAAGGTGCATACACGCGATGGGTTGTGAGAGGATTGCTCTTGGATTTTTCGAGAGTAGCCTAGTGCTTCACGTCGTTAGTGTAAGCTTGAACTGGACCAATTGATGTGCAACACGACAGCTCGGTGACTATCACTGTGCTGTGCAGATACATGGATTTAGGCCTGTATCTGTGGGAGTTTGCGTATTCTCCCCGTGCTTGCGTGAGTTTTCTCTGGGTGCTCCGGTTTCTTCCACATCCCAAAGATGTGGTGTTAGGCTGACTGGCAAAACAAATTCTTCCTAAATTGTCTCGGTAATTTGGTTCCATTGCAGATTTCTCAAAACATAGACAGGGATCACGGATAGAGATGGGAACATCGGGGTGGCGGCACGGGCTCGTTATGCCAAAGGGCTTGTTTCCCGTGCTGTTTTGTTCTTTGTCCTTTATTTGTCAGGCATCCCCTTGATAAAACCGAATTGACTCAGTCCTACTTTATTATGCACTTCCAAGTGCTCTGCAATCTCATCTTTAATAATGGATACTCAAATCTTGCCAATGACTGAAGATTGGCAAGATCTTCAATCTTGCTAACCTTTAAACAGCTCCAAGGAGGGTGCCAATTAAGAGGTTGCCTCAATCAAGTTTGTGAGACATGGTCTCACCTTCACAAAAACCATGCTGCCTATCACTAATAAGCTTATTCTCTTCCAGATTTCAGTATATCCTGTTTCTAAGAATCTCCATGATGTAGAGATGCCGGTGTTGGACTGGGGTAGTAAGAACTCAGTAAGAATCTAGCAACACCAATTTTAAATCCAACCGATTTATTTGATAGTATATCTGCGAGTCGCTGAGCAGAGACTGATAGCCAAGTTCCGCACACATGAGGACGATCTTAACAGGGATCTTGGCTTCACGTCACACTATCTGTAACCCCCGTGACTTGCCTGGGTTAGCAGAAAACCTCACTTACTGTGCTGTCTGGAGAAAATACACATTTCTCTAACCAATGCTCAGGGTTCCCTTCACACACATTGTTAGCCACTTTAACACTTGAATAGCAGGTTAGATGTAAGGATTCGCATTCTAATCACCAATCTGTGACTGTCTGTGCTGATACGTGTGCTATTGCAGACCAGAACACTGCATTTGCCTGACAAAGACGAAAAGGTCGAAAGCTCACAGATTTACTATCAAATAAATCGGTTGGATTTAAAATTGGTGTTGCTAGATTCTTACCGAGTTCGAAGAATCTCCTCCAACAATTTCCCCAACACTGATATAAGGCTCATAGGCCTGTAATTTCCTGGATTGTCTCTTCTGCTCTTCTTAAACAGAGGAGCAATGTTAGCTATTCTCCAATCCTCTGGCTAAAGAGGATACATAGGATTGGATGTAAGTAGTCCAACAAAAATGTGAAGTTACTTTGCTGAACTGCATAATATCTTCCTAGATCTGACGGTTACTTCAGATAGTATTATTATGTGGAGTTTTCAGTTGTGCAGCTTGAAATATAAGAAGCTAATTGATACAAAGTGGCAACATTATTTCTAAAAACATTATTTCTTTCTCTTTCTAGTGGTTCAACAGTTCCTTTCAGCACACTTTTATGGAGTTTGTGAGAAACAGCAGTGGCTATTGCCCAGCACAACATAGCATCCTTGCAGACAAATAAATCCACCCAAGAACTTGAAGACCACCACTTTGAATTAACCACCAGACGTTGTTTTTTGACGGAAATAAAAGAGATAACAGACTTGGACTTTCCAGCATCTCCAGTTGTAATTTTACTGCTTTGTAATGCATCTCCAAATGGGGTGACCAGTCTGCTAAACGTCAAATTGTCCATGATTTGAAGGAGAGTGTGTAACAAGTAGTAAAAAAAGGGGGGATTGATCGCAAGTCAAAGAAGAATATTTCCTTCTCTTGCTGCAATAAGAAATCTACAATCCTATGAAGACACTCTGCATGTATTAACTTGGAGAGAATTGGATCATTTGCTGACCGTGTACCAATATACTTCTGTGCCACTGGTTCCTACTCATGGCTCATATGAATCGCCCTGCGCCTGTGGAAGTTAGTTACAACCACATGAGGTTTCTCATCACCCACAATCCCACAGATGCCACACTGAGTTCATTTATAGAGGTGAGTCTTTGAAGTGCTAAGTAAGTTTATAGTTTTCAACTTTGAGAGTAAGCCAATATCAAATTAAAATTCAATGTGATTTACTGAAGAAACAACCATATAGAACATAGAACATTACAGCGCAGAACAGGCCCTTCGGCCTTCGATGTTGCGCCGACCAATTAGGAAAAAGCAATGACCCACTAACCTAAACCATTCTCTTTTCATCCATAAACTTATCTACTAACCTCTTAAACGCCACCAAACTTGGCGCATCTACAACTGCCGCAGGCAGGGCATTCCATATCCTTACCACCCTCTGGGTAAAGAACCTACCTCTGACATCTGTCCTATAACTACCACCCCTTAATTTAAAGCTATGCCCCCTCGTGCTAGCTTTCTCCATCCTAGGAAAAAGGCTATTACTGTCCACCCTATCTAAACCTCTAATCATCTTATATGTTTCGATAAGGTCCCCTCTTAGCCGCCTCCTTTCTAACGAAAACAACCTCAAATCCCTTAGCCTCTCTTCATAAGACCTGCCCTCCATACCAGGCAACATCCTGGTAACCTCCTCTGTACCCTCTCCAATGCCTCCACATCTTTCTTATAATGTGGGGACCAGAACTGCACACAATACTCCAAGTGCGGCCGCACTATAGTTTTGTACAGTTGCAACATGACGTTGCGGCTCCGAAATTCAATTCCCCTACCAATAAAAGCTAAGACTCCGTATGCCTTCTTAACAACCTTATCGACTTGATTGCCAACTTTCAGGGATCTATGCACACATACACCAAGATCCCTCTGTTCATCATCACTATTAAGAGTCCTACCATTAGCCCTATACTCTACACATTTGTTATTCCTGCCAAAGTGAATTACCTCACACTTTTCCACATTAAACTCCATTTGCCACCTCTCGGCCAGCTCTGCAACTTGTCCAAGTCTCTCTGCAAACTATAACACCCCTCTTCCCTATCTACCACTCCTCCGACTTTGGTGTCATCCGCAAATTTACTAATCCATCCTTCAATACCCTCATCCAGATCATTTATAAAAATTACAAACAGCAGAGGCCCCAAAACTGATTCCTGAGCTATACCACTTGTAACCGAACTCCACGATGAATAACTTCCATCAACCACCACCCTCTCTTCTATCAGCTAGCCAATTCCTAATCCAATTAGCTAAATCACCCTCAATCCCATACATCTGCATTTTCTGCAGAAGCCTTCGATGGGCTACCTTATCGAACGCCTTACTAAAGTCCATATATGACAATGACTTTTTGGTTCCCAGTAATACATACTTCAGAGAACATGCCATTTGGTGATTCCAAAATTATTTTTTGTGATTTCTTTTGTTTAGATCCTGTGTATTTGTGGGATCCTTGAAAAAAAATTAATAAAGATACATAGTTTGTTAGTCAACATCTTGAATTACAAAGAAATGGACGCACAAAAGCAAACTGTTTAGCCTTACCAGTCCATGTTTATCTTTCTCACATGCTATCCAATTCCCTTTGCCTCTGACAATTTATCCATACTCTTAAATATTGACTTAGTCTCTGCTTCAGTCACTAAATCTGGTAGTGCATTCTAGGCCTGATAACCATCTGAATAAAGGAAAAAAATAGCTTTTCCTGCTCTCTGTCCTCAGTTTCTAGTGATGGGCCACAGAGATCAGTGCTGAGGTCTCAACTATTTATAATAATTATGAATGGTTAGATGAAGGGACTGAGTGTATTGTAACCAAATTTAATCACATATAAAGAAAGGTGGAAAAGCGAATTGTGAGGACGACAACCTGTAAAAGGATGTAGATAGATTAAGTGAGTGGGCAGAAAAAAATTGGCAGATGAAGTATAATGTGGAAAGATATATGATTATCCACTTTGGATGTAGATGCAAGAAACTGTGCAGGACATTGGTGAGACCATACCTGAGTACTGTTTATATTCTGGGTCTCTATGTTGAATGAAGGGTATATTTGCTAAAGGCAATAAATGATGGCTTAGTCAGCAACATCCATATTCTATAAATGTATATTTTTTAAATACATTAGAAGCAGTTTGGAGGAGGTGCATTAGGCTGATCCCTGGGATGAAGAAGTAGATCAGGTGGATATTCATTGGAGTTTAGAAAACTGAGAGGTGATTTATTAAAACATAAGAGTTTACCTGGATTACTAGTACAGTGACAATACCACTATGCCCTCGTACCCCCAATGCAAAATACAATTATAGAACATTTTTCAAAAG
Organism: Sphyrna mokarran; assembly: GCA_024679065.1. Classification (NCBI taxonomy): domain Eukaryota; kingdom Metazoa; phylum Chordata; class Chondrichthyes; order Carcharhiniformes; family Carcharhinidae; genus Sphyrna; species Sphyrna mokarran. The sequence goes on along the minus strand of JAGIQG010000007.1, from coordinate 21,913,662 downwards.
TGAATAGTTTCTTCCAATTTATTGGATTAAGCCTTCTAATGTTGATAACAGCCAATGTTGCATTATGGATTTTTACAGATCTATATCTATCTAGTTCTGACTTCCACAAATTCTCCAAATTAAGCATTGGAGATCTGATCTAATAATCTAGACAGGTTAGGAGAAGATTGGGTTTTAGTTATGGATTGGAAAGATCTTGAGATAAAATTTCCTCTATGACAATAATTTTGATGAAAGGTCTTATCCAACTATGATCCTATTTACTTTCTTTTTAAATGTGAACTGAAAGTCAAACGTTAAAATCTATTCTTGAGATTTGCTTTGGAAAGGGTGGAAGCTTGCCAGGACTGAATTTGTCCTACTGTTTAGAGGTTTTAATTCATGCCTTGACAAGAAATGGCTGTTTGTTTCTCTTTGAAATTTTGAATGTACATTTCACATGACTAAGAAAACAGTACGGCTTTAAGGCACACTCTGTAATCACGTATACGATTTGGTAGCATATTTGTATTATAAATTCTTCTAATGGACAGTAGTTTGCTTTCCGCTATCGCAAAAGTTTATTTTGCAGGTCCAAAATCAATACCAAATACTGTCTGGCAAAAGAGCTTTTGGGAGGTTTTGGTCTTTTGCTGCTTCAGTTTGCCAAATCATAGATATATAACAGTGCAGTTTCAAATTTGATGGAAAAAATGTTGAAAATACTGTGAACTGAACTGTAAACAATTAAAATTAATCTTCACTCACTTGCAATTTTATCTTGCATTGCCTAAGTTCCAGTGCTTGCACATCACATATTAGCACATCAGAATAACTTGCTAAGGAAGGAAGTATAAAAGGGTTCATTAGCTACACAAACAGGAAGAAAGCAAAAAGATTAAAAAAAAACTTTGCCCCTTTGTGTCAATTAGCTTCTTATATTTCAAGCAATAAATTGATTCCTTACTCCCACTGGAATTAACCAACTCTTTTTTTTCTTTCCTGAACTTAATAAGTGGATGAAATATAAATTGTGCAAGCCTGTTCATGTTGTCCTGTACTTTACAGTGGTCCCCCATCTTGTTTGCTATACCCTCCAATTTATTATTATCTGCAAATTCTAACATAATACTTCTAATTCCCAAGATCAAATGGTGAACTACACAGGTCCCAGAATAGTGCCCTATGGGATTCGATTTCACACAGTCACAAGAGACTGTCGTCAACACTTAGCCTTGGTCTGGATCTCTGTAGTTCACGATTTGCATTTGGTTTTGGGAATTGGATGAGTGATGCTAGAATTTGTAGATAACAATAAATTGGAGGGTATAACAAACAAGTGGAGGACTGTTGTAAAATATAGGACAACGTGAACAGGCTTGCACAATTCATATTACATCCATCCATTAAATTCAGCAAAGAGTTGGTTAATTGCAGTTGGGAGTAAGGAATCAATTTATTGCTTGAAATAAAAGAAACTAATTAATGTAAAAGAGCAAATTTTTTTCTTTATCTTTTTTTCCCTGTTTGTGCGGCTGCTGAACTGTTTCATACTTCCTTACTGTAGGTTTATTATTCAGCATATAAAATGTCTATTGATTGTTGTGAAATAACACTAATTAAATTTACTAACTTTTTTTATTGATAATTTCTAGTTTTACATCTGTGCTCTGTAGCTTGTCTTTTACAATAATGCAGGAACATTATTCAGGAGGATAGAAGACAAGCTAGTTCTTGAGAGGTTTTTAAATAAAGGTGATAAGAGACTGCCAATTACACTAATGGAGTGTAATCCCAGTACACCTTCTGTAGGATTTCAGGAAAGCAAATTGGGAATGTTTGTAGTTTATGTTGAGTGAATATCAGATTATTGACAGTGCACAAATCCAACACATTTCCTGTGTGGCTCGTCTTTTTTTAAAAAAGGACATTGCTGTGATAGAAGGCACTTGTTTATAATTATTTACTGTGTACAGTTTTGAGCTCCTTTATTTGAAATAAGTACATAACTGCATTGGGCTTTTGGCCAAGGTCAAGTATATTATCAACATGCTGTACTTGGTTGAAATCATTAGGTTATATTTTAGCTTCATTTGAAGCCATTTTTAGAAGCGGCATCTTGGCCTTTTGGCTAAGATGCAAATGAGGTGAAGCCTTGGAGGAGGAGCTAGGCCTATTCCAATCAGCTTGGATCATGTATATCAAGCCCAAGACAGGAGATGAGACCTGTCTTGTCAGCTTGGATCGGGAACATCTCAAATGGCTGAGACTCTGAATTGGACTTGATGGAATTGGAATAAAAGAAAATATAATTGCATTGCAAGCAGTTCAGAGAAAGTTCGCGCAACTTACTCTCGGATGCAGGGCTTATCGTGATGGAGAAGGGAAGCGCCCATACTGAGGGTGACGGAGAAGGGAACCGCCCTGACTGAGGGTCTGAGATGTGTCTATTTTAATGCCAGGAGTGTAGTGAATAAAGTGGATGAGCTCAGGGCCTGGATTGCTGCTTGGAAATGTGATGTGGTGGCCATTACAGAGACTTGGATGTCTCAGGGACAGGACTGGGTACTTCAGGTGCCAGGATTCAGATGCTTCAGGAAGGACAGGGAGGGAGGTAAAAGAGGTGGGGGAGTGGCATTGTTGATCAGGGACAGTATCACAGCTGTAAAGAAGGAGGATGCCGTGGAGGGACTGTCTACGGAGTCTCTGTGGGTGGAAGTTAGGAACAGCAAGGGGTCGAAAACATTGCTGGGTGTTTTTTATCGGCCGCCCAGTAGTTTCAAGGATATTGAGGCGCAGATGGGGAAATAGATCCTAGAGAGATGTAGAAATAACAGAATTGTCATGATGGGAGACTTTAATTTCCCAAACATCGACTGGAATGTCCCCAGGGTAAGGGGTTCGGATGGTGAGGAGCTTGTTAGGTGTGTTCAGGAGAGTTTCCTGACACAGCATGTGGATAAGCCTACGAGAGGAGAGGCTATACTTGACCTGGCTAATGAACCAGGAAGAATAAACTGGAAGGAGGTGTTCTTGGGGATAAGTACTGAAGGAAGGTGGTGGATTTTCAAGAAATATTTGTCTGGAGCTCTGCACGACAACATTCCAGTGAGACAAGGAGGTTTTGGTAGGTCGAGAGGACCATGGTGCACAAAGGTTGTGATGAACCTAGTTAGAAAGAAAAGAAAGTTGTACAATAGGTTCAGGGAGCTAGGGAGTGTTAAGGATCTAGAGGTGTATAAGACTTGTAGATGGGAACTTAAAAAGGAAATTAGAAGAGCCAAAAGGGGTCACGAGAAGGCTTTGGCGGGTAGGATTAAGGAGAATCCCAAGGCATTCTACAAATATGTGAAGAGTAAAAGGATGAGAAGAGAAGGGCTAGGACCTATAAAAGGTGAAGGGGGAAAAGTCTGTGTGGAACCAGAAGAAATGGCAGAGATAGAACATAGAACATTACAGCGCAGTACAGGCCCTTCGGCCCTCGATGTTGCGCCGGCCAGTGGACCCTCTAACCTAAACTATTCCAAAATCATCCATATGCCTATCCACCAAACATTTGAATGCCCCCAAAGTAGGCGAGTCCACAACTGCTGCAGGCAGGGCATTCCACGCCCTCACCACCCTCTGTGTAAAGAACCTGCCTCTGACATCCGTCCTATAACTACCACTTCTTAATTTAAAGTTATGTCCCCTTGTGTTGGTCATCACCATCCGAGGAAAAAGGCTCTCACTATCCAGTCCTTTGATCATCTTATACGCCTCAATTAGGTCACCGCGTAACCTTCTTCTCTCTAATGAAAATAACCTCAGGTCCGTCAGCCTTTCCTCATAAGGCCTTCCCACCATACCAGGCAACATCCTGGTAAACCTCCTCTGCACCCTTTCCAATGCTTCCACATCCTTTTTATAATGCGGCGACCAGAACTGTACGCAATACTCCAAGTGCGGCCGCACCAGAGTTTTGTAAAGTTGTAACATAACCTCACGGCTCCTAAATTCAATCCCTCTACCAATAAAAGCTAACACACCGTACGCCTTCTTAACAACTTTATCAACCTGGGTTGATGCTTAATAAATACTTTGCCTCAGTATTCACAGTGGAAAGTGATCTGGGGGGGTTGTACTACAGGATTGCAGCAAACTGAAAAGGTTGAGTATGTGGACATTAAGAAAGAGGAGGTGTTGGAATTATTAAATTCCATCAAGGTAGATAAGTCACCGGGTCCGAATGGGATGTACCTCAGGTTACTGTGGGAGGTGAGGGAAGTGATTGCAGAGCCCCTGGCGATGATCTTTGCATCGTCGATGGAAACGGGAGAGGTTCCGGAAAATTGGAGGATTGCGGATGTAGTTCCTATCTTCAAGAAGGGGAACAGGGATAGACCGGGCAATTATCGACCAGTGAGTCTGACCTCAGTGGTCAGTAAGTTGATGGAGAGGATTCTGAGAGATAGGATTTATGAGTATTTAGAGAAGTTCAATATATTCAGAAAGAGTAAACACTGCTTTGTTAAGGGCAGATTGAGGCTTACGAGCCTAGTTGAGTTCTTTGAAAATGTGACTGAACACATTGACGAAGGAAGAGCAGTGGACGTGGTTTACGTGGATTTCAGCAAGGCGTTTGATAAGGCCTTCCTTGCAAGATTTCTTGAGAAGGTGAGAGAGCATGGGATCCAAGGGGCTTTGGCCTTGTAGATCCAGAACTGGCTTGCCTGCAGAAGGCAGAGAGTCGTTGTGGATGGGTCTTCTTCTGCATGGAGGTCAGTCACCAGTGGAGTGCCCCAGGGATCTGTTCTAAGAGCTTTGCTGTTTGTCATTTACATAAATGACCTGGATGAGGAAGTGGAGGGACGGGTTAGTAAGTTTGCCAATGACACGAAGGTTGATGGTGTTGTGGATAGTCTGGAGGAATGTCTGAAGTTGCAGCGAGACATAGATAGGATGCAAGACTGGGCGGAGAAGTAGCAGATGGACTTCAATGCAGATGAATGTGTGGTGGTCCATTTTAGCAGGACCAATGGGATGAAGGAGTATAATATCAAGGATAGGAGTCTTGGCAGTGTTGAGGAGCAGAAGGATCTTGGGGTCCGGGCCCATAGGACTCTTAAATCTGCCCCACAAGTGGAGGATGTGTCAAGAAGGCATATGGTGTACTGGCCTTCATTGACAGAGGGATTGAGTTTAGGAGTCGGGAGGTAATGCTGCAACTTTATAAGACCCTTGTCAGACCCCACTTGGAGTATTGTGTGCAGTTCTGGTCGCCTCACTATAGGAAGTATGTGGAAGCTATTGAGAGGGTACAGAGGAGATTTACAAGCATGTTGCCTGGATTAGGAGGCATGCCTTATGAAGATAGGTTGAGAGAGCTAGGTCTCTCCTTCCTGGAGAGACAAAGGTTGAGAGGCGACCTGATAGAGATTTATAAGATGTTGAAACGAATAGATGGAGTGGATTCTCGGAGGCTATTTCCCAAGGCTGAAATGGTCGCTACGAGAGGACACAGGTTTAAGGTGCTGGGGGGCAAGTACAGAGGAGATGTTAGAGGTAAGTTTTTCACTCAGAGGGTGGTGAGTGAATGGAATCGGCTGCCGTCAGAGGTGGTAGAGGCAAACTCGCTGGAGTCTTTTAAGAGACTTCTGGATGAGTACATGGGATTTAATGGGATTGGGAGTTACAGATAGTTCTATGGCCTGGTAGGTATAGATATGATCGGCACAACTTGTGGGCCGAAGGGCCTGTTTGTGCTGTAGTGTTCTACTTTCTATGTTCTATCCAATGAAAAGCTGAACAGATTGGTCTTATACCTGTTGGAGTTTAAATTTGATTTTATTTACTATTGTCACGTATATTAACATACAGTGAAAAGTATTGTTTCTTGCGCACTGTACAGACAAAGCATACCATTCAGACAAAATAAGAGACTGCAGAATGTAATGTTACAGTCATAGCTAAGGTATAGCGAAAGATCAACTTAATGCAAGATAGGTCCATTTAAAAGTCTGACAGCAGCAGGGAAGAAAGCATTGCTAGAGAGTTAGAGTTAGAATGAAGTTTTAGAAACATAGAACGAGAGTAAAAGGTAGAATTAGAAGGTATGCTAGGCATAGCTTGCAAGAAGTCACCTTGCTCGGGTGCCATCTTGGGGGAAAAAAATCTTCAGAAGAACGTGTGGTGATCTTACTAATCTTGAGGGGACTCAAGTTGATGGTAGATGTCTAGATGATGATTCTGCTAGTGGTGGGCACAGATTATTCGTCAGAGGTCTACCATTTAAGACTGAGATTAGGAGAAATTTGTTTTCTGTGAAGGTCATTGGTCTGCAGAATTCTGTTTTCTAGAGAGCAGTGGAGACTGAATCATTCAATTTATTCAAGGCTAAATTAAATGAAATTTTAATAGGCAAGTGAGTTGAGAATTGATGAGGGACAGACAGGACAGTACAGTTGAGATCACAACCAGATAAGCCATGATATTGAATGGCAGAGCAAGCTTGAAAGGCCTATTCTTGCTCCCAAGTTCCTATGTTTCTCCAAAGAGGGATCAACTCCACCTGTGTGCTTGAGTTCTACAGTTTTTGCTTTTGAGAATCTGAAAGATCAGAATTTGAGTTAAATTAGCAGTCAAAAACTTAAGTTTAAAAAATCCCTATCATTATCCCTTTGATCATTGCCCAAAATGTATTTTCTGGTACTCATTCTATATAGTCAGTTCCATGTGCTTTGCTCTCCTTTAGGAACTTCGAAAGTATGGTGTGACCACTCTTGTGAGAGTATGTGACGCCACATATGACAAGGGTCCCCTGAAGACTGAAGGTATTGAAGTAATCGTAAGTATAAGGCTTTACTTTAAATTTTCATTTGGTGAAAGCAATCATATAAACTTGTCCTATTAAAAATGGCAAAATTGAAAAATGTGAACCGAACAAAACAATGAAAGCTTGTTGTTAATGAATTATAAATAAAGAAAGCATTTATTCCTCCATTGAAAACTTGTAATCTCAGGAATTTGTTGTGACCCGATGTGCTAAGCTTGTGTTCAACACACTAACCCTCGCTTGTTAGCATTCACAAATAAATAAAAGCCTCCTACCACAGCTAGGTCCTTATTTTAAAAATTTAAACTGGCCACACAAGCAGTGGGTTGGATTTATGCAACTTCAATAATCTCTGGTATTTACTCAATTAGTATAAACTACTTAAACATTATCAAACTTGTTTTCTTGAGCTTCTGAAATCCTATAAAGGTACAAAACTTTTTAAATTTTATTTATTAGTCTCACAAGTAGTCTTACATCTCATTCAAGAGGATGGTGGGAATTTGGAATTTAGTGCCTGGGAAGATAATGGAGGCCGGAAAGCTTCCAATCTTTAAAAAATACTTGGATGAGCATTCGAAACATAACATTCAAGGACATGAGACAAGTGCTGGAAAGTGGGATTAGTGCGATTTTAGTTTTTGTCAGATCAGATTTGATGAGCCGAAGGATCTTTTCTTCTCTGTATGGGGTTCTATGCATGGATCTAACTTTACAGGATAGTATAAATCCACAGGAAAATCCAATTCAGCATCAGCTAGGACCGTACTAACATGCCTCTAGAACGGGTTATTAACTGCAATGAAGTTACTGTGAAAATCCCCTACTCAACATACTCTGAAACCTGTTTGGGTACACTGAGGGAGAATTTAGCATGGCCAATGCATCTCACCATGTCTTTTGCACTGTGGGAAGAAACCAGAGTGAACGGAAGACACCCATGCAGGTATACTGGGAGAATGTGCAGACTTCGCACAGACAGTGACCCAAGCCGGGAATCGAGCACGGGTCCCTGGCGCTGTGAGGCAGCAGTGCTAGCCACTGTGCATCAGTACGATCCACTAGTGTAATTGACAGTCAACCATATCCTTAACAGCTCTATTCAACACCCCCCATAGCTCAAAATAACAGGTTTTTTTGCCATTGGCTGGCTTGCTCTCCTTTAAATGCTCTTCTTTCCCTCAACCTCCGATGTCTCCCTGATGCGATCAAGATTTTGTTCACATTTATAAATATAACTTTATCAGCCACTTTTTCAGAAAAACAGCTAAGTTGCAAATAATGCTGTGTGCACATTTAACTATTACACACATATTGCCTGACTCACATGAGCACATATATGCACTGTTTCAACATTTTTCAGACAGTTTATAGCAAAAAGTTCAACTTCAACACAATAAAACTAAATGGGAACTATTGCTAACTGCTGCCGATGCTTGCAGTTTACAAAAAGGTTTGCAATCACTTCAATAAGAGCTGTACTGACTGGTTGTCAGAGATCACTCTTATTGCAACATAAAACAACTTGTTTTAGAGGCATGTTGGTGCTCTCCCTAGTTGATACTTAACTAGACTTTCCTGTGGATTTATGTCACCCTGTAAAATTAGATCCATTCATACAGCCATACAGTGCAGAAAAGGCCCTTCAGCTCATCAAATCTGCACTGACAAAAACTAAAGTCGCATTAATCCCACTTTTCGACACTTGTATCATATCCTTGAATGTTATGTTTCGAGTGCTCGTTCAAATATTTTTTAAGGTTGTAAGGTTCCTGGCCTCCATTATCTTCCCAGGCAGTGTATTCCAGATTCCCACCACCCTCTTGAATGAAATAATGTTTCCTCAAGTCCCTTCCAGATCTTCTTCTACTTATCTAAAACCATGGCCCCTTGTGATTGACTCTTCAATCACGGGAAATAGCTGCTTTCTATTCGCCTTCCCCATAACTCTCATAATCTTTGTACCTCTATCATGTCCCCCTTAGCCTTCTCTGCTCTAGAAAATACAATCCAAGCCAAACCTGTCTCCCCTGATAGCACAAGTGCTCCATCCCAAGCAACATTCTGGCGAATCTCCTCTGTACCCACTCTGGTGCAATCATATCTCCCCTATAGTGAGGTGACCAGAACTGCATACAGTGCTTCAACTATGGCCTAACCAACGTTCTGTACAGCTCCAGCATTATCTCTTGCTAATGCTACAACTGATAAAACAAGTGCCCAATATGCCTTAGGAAGATACAATAGCCAAAAACAGTAAGAAATCACTTAGCATCTTTTCAACGTCATTAAAATAATGATATGATATCACAGAATTCCTGTATTTTCATTCCATGCTACTTTGACCTGAAAAAACAATCAGACAATACAATTATTTATTGCTCCAAGGAATTTCAACTCCCAATTTTTCTTCTTTCTTACACTGGGTGCGGATGTCTCTGGGAAAAATCAGTTTTTGTTGCCTATCCATAATTACCCTTAAATGAGTGGCTTGTCAGGCCATTTCAGGAGATAAAGACTCAGCCACATTGCTGTGGGTGTGGAGTCACATGTAGGCCAGACCAGGTAAGAATGGCACATCTCCCTCCTTAGAAGGATGTCAGAAAACCAAATGGATCTTTATGACAATTGATAGTTTCATGGTTGTTATTACTGAGACTAGCCTTACATTCTGGACTTGGTCATTGAATTTAAATTTCATCAAATGTCATAGTGGGATTTCAACCCATGTCCTCAGAGCATTCACTTGGATTACTAATCCTCTGACCATTACTATGACACCACCATCTCCCCTAAAGTATAATTGGTTGAAATGATTAAACAACTAGGACTTTTTAGTATCCACTTTTTGGCTTTTGGAACTTTCAGCTGCAATATTGCCACAGTTGGAGCCTATTTGATTTGAGATTTTGTGATTTTTGGATTCTGCCAAATGGCGAACATCTTTATGAGGTAAGGATTCCCAGTCAGCTCATTGTATGCCCTCTCAATCCATCAAAGTAAAAGTCAGTTTTTTTAATTGACTGATACGGAACTTCAATGTTGCTGAAAAGAGGGATATGTTGTCAAAGCTTTTCATCTTGCACTCATCAGGTCAAATACAAGAATGTCAATTTTCAACCAATAACAGCAATTTATTGAAAAGGGGGTCTGATTGGTTGGCCAGTTGATTATGATTAATTGGGGCCTAGCCAAGGAGAAAGCAGTGGGGAACCGTAGACTTCCTCAGCCTCCTGTTAATTCAAAAAAGAAGCAAGCTTACATATGTTCCTCTTGTTTGCAGAGAATTGGTTCCTGAGAAAGTTTTATCAAATCGTAGAATCTCCAGAGTGCGGGAGAAGGCCATTCGGCTCATCGTATCTGCACAGAATACAATCCCACCCAGGCCTATTCCCACAGTCTCATTTATTTACCTTGCTAATCTCCTGTCATTAGCGTCAATTTAGCTGGAAATGTAACTTAAAGTAATTGGTGATTTAAAGTTTCTTTAAGCTCCAATTTAACATGTTTGATGTGATCTACAAATTCCAGTCACTCCAAGGAAAGGTGATGGCCTAGTGTCATTATCGCTAGACTATTAATTCAGAAATTCAGCTAATATTCTGGAAACCTGGATTCAAATCCCACCACGGCAGATGGTGGAATTTGAATTTGATTCAAAAATTTGAATTAAGAATCACTGATGACTGTGAAAGCATTGTTGATTGTTGGAAAAACCCCATCTGTTTGACTAATTTCCTTTTAGGGAAGGAAATCTGCCATCCTTATCTGGTCTGGCCTACATGTGACTCTAGAGCCACAGCAATGTGGCTGACTCTCAACTGCCCTTTGAACAAGGATAACTAGGGAATGGGCAATAAATGCTAGCCAGCCAGCAATGCTTATGTCCCACGAATGGATTTAAAAAATTGTTATAAATTAATAATGGAATAAAATAATTATTGACATCTATTTTCATGATTTATAAAAGCAAGCTTTTTGACTGATGCAATGTGTCTCATTTGCCAGTAAAATTGCATTTTATTTTAATGAGAAAACTAGCAAAATTTAGAACACTTGAGATCACAAGATAGGTAGGCTAATTGTGAGGTTTATGTTATATATTGCTAATGTCTCTGTTACAAAAAATTCTGGTGAATGGGAGAAAAATGATGGTGGATCTAAGAAATCGAACTGACTTTGAATAAATGGTGGACTTTCACCTAAATAGATTGACACGGATTCCCATTTTTACAGTTCTTGAAATCTTTGAGCATTGTGAATTCTTCTACCCATCTCTTTCAGTGTATGTAATAGGAATGTTTTTGGGATCAGTTAATCTTGGTTTAAGAGCAAAATCCGTGAGTATGATGAGAATTGCATTGGTCCATTTCTGTCTCTGTCCTATGCTGTTACCAGGTTAAATCATTGATTTCAAACTTTTTATTAATTGACATTATACTTGCCTTGAAGTTATTTGGATTTGAATTTTATGTCAAATTCAGGGAAATCATTATCCAGTTCTGTTGTTTGGTGCAGCCTATACAACCATTCAGAAAATAAGTTCCTTCCCATCCTCGCAAAACATTTTTTTACAAAACTGTAATATTTCTAGTTACAATTGCCATCAAGCCTGGGTGTAAAATCTACATTCATAGTGAGGTTGTTTTATGTCTTATCAGTCTGCTGATAAAAACTTTTAGGCTCTCACGTGTGGCAAGCCCAATTATAGTAAGTAGTCTCATGGCATCAGGTTAAAGTTCAACAGGTTTATTTGGTAGCACGAGCTTTCGGAGTGTTGCTCCTTCACTTACCTAATGAAGGGACAACGTTTTGCAAACTCGTGCTAACAAATAAACCTGTTGGACTTTAACCTAGTGTTGTGAGACCACTTACTACAATTGGCAAGTCCAATTATAGTATTCTTTGTACTGCAATTTTTTTGACCTGTGCAATACAATCTGCATTTCATCAAATTGTGATTGAAGACCATTTTCTTTCCTGAAGGTGAACTGCAATAGCAATGACTTTAATGAGTGATGAATCAGCCTGTATTATCATACAATCATAAAGTGCAGGAGAGTCTGCACTAATACATGAGAAACATCTGACCTCCCACCTAATCCCATTTACCAGCATTTGGCCCATAACCGTGAATGTTATGGTGTGCCAAATGCTTTTCCTGGAACTTTTTCAAGGTTGTGAGGTAACACACCCCTACCATCAACCCAGGCAGTGCATTTTTGACTGTCACCACCTTCTGGATAAAAATGTTTTTCCTCAAATCACCCCTCACCTTGAATTTGTGTCCCCATGTGGCTGACTCTTCAACTAAGGAGAACAACTGCTCCCTATGCACTGCCGGGCACCTTGATCAAGTCATGCCTCAGTCTTCTCTGCTCCAACCAAAATACTTAAGTCTATATAATCTTGCTTCATAACTTAAATGTTCCATCCTGGTGAATCTCCTTTGTATCTTCTCCAGTGCAGTCACATCCTTCCTATAATGTGGTAATCAGAACTGCACACACTACTCCAGCTGTGGCCTCACCAAAGTTCTATGTAATTGCCAACATGACCTCCCTGCTTTTGTAATCTATGCCTCAATTAATAAACGCAAGTGTCCAATTCGCCTTTTTCGCCACCCTGCTAACATGCCCTTCCACTTTGAGACCTGTATTGTCAGTTGAGCTTTCAGTTCCAAAAAAAATGAAGCATTCCTATTACATTTTTGGGTTGTTATCAAGTGCTGTGTGAAGACCCACTCCTGTATACAAGTCGTCATTCCACAAGAACAGAAGTGTGGCCCTTAAATACAAAGATGTTGTAATGTAGCTCTCCCCAAGTTAAAGCAGAACAGCAATATTACAGTAATATATTCTTTTCAAATAGCACAAGCCCTCCCAAGTCAGTGTAGTAGCCTTTGGATAAGGGAAAGAAGAATGTGCTATTGATCCCTGTGGCTTAAGGCTATAATCTATGAATGAGATTTTTATTAAAATTATATAGAAAAATAGAGCAAATGCTAAAGATTGCAACATACATTTCCTCAGTTTTTAAAGTAGTTGGACGTTATAGAGAAACACAAATTTATTGCACAGACTTCATTGGATTTCATGGGTGTGAGGTGACCCATCTCCCTTCTCCACCTCCTTTGCTGATTCAAGGGCTGAACCCATTTGGAATGACCACCAAACATCCATTTAATGGTCATCTGCTCCAACCTGGTGAGGAAGGCCTCCACGACCTTCTGGCCAATCTAATGGCTGACAGCCTTTTTTCTCTCTCTCTACAAGTGCCGCCAGACCAGCATTTTCTCTTTTGGTTTCAGATTTCAGTATCTACAGTAATTTGCTTTTATAAATGGTTGGCAGTGCCCTGGTCCCAGCAATACTGCTGGGCGTGATGCCCACGGGACTGTAACTAGTCCCAAAGGAGGCATTCAGTGATGGAGAGCACTTCAGGAAATTCTGGGTCTGATCAGGACCAGATGGATTAAATGGGTGGGAAGAGGGGGAAGGGGGTATGTAAAAGTCGCAACACCCTGTCCCTGGGGTAATGGTTTGCCGGTGAGATCTGCCATGCTACGTGTTTGAGGCTGGTCCCCCTGCCTCCAGTAAAATCCCAGTGTCTCAAAGCTTTTAAGTGGCCATTAATTGTCCCACTGCTGAGCAGGCATCCTGAGACCACCCCAATCATTAGAAAAACTGTGGTGGAAGCAGGTGCAGAAGCACTGGGAATGGCACCAGGTTATGACATTAATTTTAAAGGCCCCCTGTCTGCACGGTCTGTAAAATGCAACCCCTGCTGTTTGCTAGAGCAATCTGGAATGATTCCCATAGCTCTGCTCACCTGTGAGTATTTTGATCTGGCCTTTAACTTGCCAGCTACCCAAGAAATCATTTCTACTTCCTGGTTAACTATCGTACTGATCATTCACTACAAAGGGAAACCCTGCAACACCTGATCCAGCCAGCATAAAACATCATCATTTCACTGTCATCTCTTGAATTCATCTGCGTACCTATTATGCCTTACCTTTTTAAAGAAAAAGATTCCTATGGCATCCAACAGGACAGATTTCAAATTTTTCAGACTGGATCCTAATTTTTGGTGAATTATTTCCTACTTTACTGTGCATGAGATGATAGAAGATTAGCATTACAACATTATGAAAATGAAACAATATTGGACTGGTTATGGGGAAGGAGAAAAGCCTGCTTCATTAGAATGTGCGCAATTTCTGCATCTTTCCCTTCTCTCTTCACGCAACTGCTCAAAACTGCACAAAAATGTTATGGAACTGGCTGAAGGATGATGTTTGTCCTTTTTAGTCCAAATCTTGGGATACTAAATTTTTAAGAATCTTAATACGAAAATGGTGAATTATTAAATATTTAATGCAGGTTTCAACTTGCTGTGTATTATTTATCTTGCTGTGTAAACAGCAGCACGTATTGAAATGTCATGTACGTGGACAAATTGTTGGCAAGATCTTCTATACTGCATAAAACACATTATGTTCTTGCCTTTTTCAAGGATTGGCCGTTTGATGATGGTGATCCACCTCCAAGCAAAATTGTGGATGATTGGCTTAATCTGCTTAAAATGAAGTTTACCGAACAGCCTGGTAGCTGTATAGCAGTCCATTGTGTTGCTGGCCTTGGGCGGTAAGTAGACAAGAATGTTGGTAAATGTCAAACAGGACATGTAAGCCCCGAGGCTTTTATAGTAAAGACTGATATTATAGTTAACATTCAGATGTTGATCCAGATAAACTGGCAAAAACAATTTGTAGCCTGTTCAAACTAACCAAACATTACTACAATGGTTTATAGGAGGGGATTCTTAGACATTAAATAGGATTACAGGAGCGTTGAGGTCATTGAAGACTTGGAACAATATAGCAATTGTAAATCTGGAGTTCTACAAGATGTGTAAGGGATTCATTCTAGCATTTTATTATCTTTGTACCCAATAGCTTCATTTTTATGATCAGTAATAATGCTCTAATCCTCTTCTTTCTCCATCTTTGCTTAAAATAAATCCTTTTATAATGTATCCTGACGTAGTATGCATGATATTGGATTTATCCATATTAATATTAATTTGCCATGGATATGTGATGTTACATTGCCTTATCTAAACATATAAAACAATGTTATTGCCACACTAGCTGCCTCAGCTGTTGCTCAGTTGGTAGCATTCTCACCTGAGTCAAAAGTCGTGGGTACAAGTCTCATTCCTGAAATTTGAGCACACAATGTAAGCTGATGCTCCAATGCACTACTGATGCAGTGCTGAACCATCGCTGCTGTGCTCAAGTAACATAGCTGCACAAAAAGAACAGGAGAGAAATCCTGGTATCTTGCCCAGTACAATCAACATTATTAAAACAAGTTATCTGATTGCCATCATATTGCTGTTTGTGGGAGCTTGTTGTGGCCAAATTGACTACAGTGATAACTTCAAAATGAGCTGAGTGCCTTAAATGTCCTGCAGTTTTGAAAAGTGCTACTTAAATGCAATTCTTTTCATTTTTGCCATGCTGATGCTGACTTGTTTTGAACATACAGGGCTCCTGTACTGGTAGCAGTTGCTCTTATTGAAAGTGGAATGAAGTATGAAGATGCGATTCAATTTATCAGACAGTAAGTGCCAAACATTCTTGGAAAAACAGTTTTGACTATTAGTTTGACATGGATTATTCTGATCTTCATTTTTACCTGGTCACTTTTGACAAAAACTCTATCTCTGTACGACACACAAAAGAACATTTGGAGTCTTTTATTTTTAACTTGCATGTGAACTTTAGGTCAAACACGAGCTTGGTGGATGCATATTCTCACTGGACTACAGCAAATTTTGTTACAGGTGGAGCTTCCATTACAAGCTGAACACACAGCCTTTTGAATTCCCTAACTGCTGTAGTGAAAACAGTTCCACCCACCCATCCATTCCATTTTCTTCCCTCCCTCTTCACCATACCACCACCACCATCTCCCGGGTGTAACATGATCCTATTATGACGCAATAAATACGCAGGCTGTCTCCTTTCTCCTTTGCAGAGCTACCAAAATTATTGATGTGCTTAACCTTAATAAAATGCAGCTTTGTGCTACCCTTCGTTTGGTCGCTAATAGTAAAAACAATGAGTCCAAATTGAACAAGCATTTCCTTTGAGATACTGTGTAATTCCTTCTCATCTTTCCAGGGTTTAGTTCAGCCTACATGATAAAATTCTCAAATTCTTTTCTCGACCGACACTAACTTGAGTAAAATTTGTTGCGATGAGCTGCCTGGGGTGACCTTGGCTGAGATTCCCCTACAATTGATATAGAATTAAATAAAATAATTAAAAAACACTTTATTGACTTTTTTCCTGTCCTTATTGCAATAGGAAACGGAGAGGTGCCATTAACAGCAAACAACTCTTGTATTTGGAAAAGTATCGGCCAAAGATGAGACTTCGAATCAAGGCCCATAACAATCACAAGAACGCTTGCTCCATCGTATGAATTTGACACATTCAGCCAACAATGGTTTACAGTGTTTTTTTCATAAAAAATAAAATGCCATTGGGTTTCCTGTCTTCAAATCCAATTGGATGTTTTTTCTGCCTTTAGTAACTTGAATATTTATTTATACAAAAATCACCAACTAGAAGGAAATACATTTGTTTTGGAAGCTTGTTGACTTTGGTTAAAAACATTGTAAGAACATTTGCTGTTAAGAGATAGGCTAATATTTCATTATCTACAAGTTTGTGTATGCTGTTTTTAAAACAAGAAAAGTCCTCCCAGATGTTTCACCTGTATGGCTTCTACTCGAATAGCAATTTTGTATGATTATCTAAAGAATCTGGAGCCAGGGAAATGATTGTAAATAGGATGCAAATTAACATAAATATCAGTGGTCTACTGATTAACTGATTATAGATATTCTGGTGAAACATTTGTTGTGTGTCCTGGAAAATTGATTGATGTCCTTGATAAAGTGCTTTCTTAATGCCTAAATTCACCTAACACACAATCATTTGCAGTCATATGGGCCATTTTTTTGCACCTGAAGGTGGTTTGGTTTCTAGGACACAACATTTTTCTGTCTTTTCTAAATAATATCCCTGTAGTAGAACTACTAATTTATATATTAAAGTGTTTCTAGTACTGAGTTGGTGTTGCAACCACTTTTTATTGAAATGGGGCTATTCCACAAACACCAATTTTTCTCCCTGTTTCACATTGAATATTGTCACTAACTGTGTGTTAATCCCAAATTGAAGAATCACTTCCACTAATTTACAGAGTTATTAAAGCTTTTCCAAGCTGGAGAAGAGGAAAAAACAGATTGGACCATTCCAAACACACAAAAATATTTGTGTAGTTGTCTTAAAAAGTAGCAGTTCTGCCTGTTTGATAGGACACTCTCTGGTCTGTTACAAGCAGACATTTACTTTAGCTACTGAACTGGTGGTAAAGTTGCATGTGCACAGTGCGACTGGACATCACTTCCTATAAACAAAGTTGGTTTGCAGTTGAGTACAAAAGATAAGTCCATTATTTTCTTTTGGGTACAAAGATTTTTAGCCATATTGCAAGATTATTGATATTCCAAGATCTACAATGGAACTCATGCTTTCAGATATTGTAGCAGCAAAGGAAACCTCTGAGTGCATTCATACTGCAAGCATGGTGTCAGTGATGGGTAGTTTTACAGACATAGTTCAACATCAAAGTGGAGTTACAATCCTTGGAAGTAAGAGTTCACTCTATTGTACAGGTCTTTACAATCAGTTTAGATCTCTAAGTTAACGTTGGTGAGAAAACACAACCTTTTTGCACAAACTAAACTTGCCTTGTGAATGCCACACCAATAAAGCATTTGTCTTGTGGTTAAGAGTCAACTTTTTGACAAATATAAAATAGTCTTTTTTAATAAGTTACCATGGATGCCCCTGGGAAATTGTGAAATCTCCCATATTTGCTTCTGAAACTGGTTTATAATTTGCAGACACTTGAAAAATGCCTCGTGTAGGAAGTAAAATGGACTTTAAATGTGTTCATGAAGTGAAAACAGGAAACACTATCAACATTTAGCTGGTCTGCCAACATCAGTGGAGAGAGAAATGGAATTGACATTGCAATATTAACTCTGTTTCTCTCACCACGAATGCTGCCAGACTTGAGGTTTTTCAGTATTTTCTGTTTCTATTTCAGGTTTCCAGCATCCGCTGCCATATTTTGCTTCTAACTAAATGTGCTTACTTTTATGCCCATGCCATCAGGTTAATTCTTGTATCATTCTGGGTTGATGATTGACTAAGTGGTATAGATTGAAAGAGACCTCTGTGAATGATGTAGAGGTTTTATTCAGATAATTGTGCTGATAATCAATCTGGCTATGAAAGAGTAATTAGTCCTTCCCAGTTAGGTTAGTCATAGAGCAGTAAAAGTTTGATTTATTATACACTGAATTAAAAATACATCACCTTTCAGTGAGCCCTGTAGCAGTGGCTGGTCACACTGAGCTCAAAATATTGACTGTCTGAATTTTCAAAACAAAAAATCAATTTAAATCAATGGGAACTAAAACAGACTGTGAAACATTCCCAGTTTTGATTTAAAGTTACATTTTTTGATCTCAGGATAGTTAATGTCCAACAATATTTTTTAGTATGAATTTTGTCACTTTAATGAATGTCAAAAATTTGATCACACAGCTCTGACTTTTGGGCACTCAGTGATCATCTAAGCCTCTGACAGCAAGTGGAAGATGCAAATTTGTACATTGGTAAAGGCTGAAAAATCTACGCCCAATATTTGGTGTGCCTAAATTTCTAGGCCATTTTGTACAAAATCCTGAAATAACTAGCATTTTATATATGCTATATAGTGTGATAGCATGGTTGCATAAGAAGTTGGAACATCAGGTTACAGTGCACACTGTTGGTGGACTGGAGGTTTAACCCTTCAATCACCACAGATAAATGCATATCTATTTATCTCCTTTTTTTTCCCATCAATAACTAGTGTGCGATAGGGCTTAAGGAGGGACCATTCTAGTGCACGTTCTAGGCAATGACACTGGGGGATCCTCCGACTTACTCCTTGGTTTCAGTCAACAGAGAGAACTCCTGGCCTCAATAAAGAAAGGCCATGTTGCATCATTGTTGTATTTTGCATAATTTCTTCTATCAGAAAAGTATCAAAAATTATGATCGTTAACCAAAGGTACATTATTTTACATTATGCTTATATAGTTACAAAGATTGTGCTCAGTGAAATACGCTATGTGCTTTTGAAACTCAGTTTGGAATTCTTTAAGCTGCTAAACTACCCTGTGGATGTCATTAAGTGGGGTGGCATTATTGGTTCCACGTATTCCAGATAAATGGGACCTTGTGGTGTATTGTCCCACCCACAAACCAACCCTTCAAATTACAGCATCCAATTTTGTTCACTTAAAGCTGTTGCTAGTTTTCACAAGCTATTGGAGTTTCATGAAATTACCACATGAAAAATGTGTTTATTTAGTAATTTCTTTAGCAATTACTGGAGCAAGACAAATGAAATATCCATCATGCAACTAATCAGCAAATTTGCTTCTCCCTTTACCAAAAGAAATGCAGTTTACCTTAAAATAGACTATTAATTGACAACCTGCTTCAACAACCAATGGGCATTCAGTAATATGACTATTATATTAATTTTGATGCACACATTCAGAGATGTTGTATGAAGTAAAATATTGCAGCACTGTACATCACTTGAAATAATATAATTACTTTAGTTATCAAAAGCAGCGGCAATTTATGAAAAAGCATTTTTGAAGTGTAGCTAATAGCAATTTAGTGTGGATATTACTGTTCTTCTACTCATTGACTGGAGTAGCATGACAGTATCCATTATTCATATTTCACCACTCATCAAAAGATGTTGCAGCTTTGCACAAATATTTCCCTTTACGCATTGCTGCAATTGATAAGTGTAATGATTTGATTTAAGTTTGCTATTTGGGATTAAAGTGCTATCATTTTAAGATTTGTTCTGTCGTGTTGATTGGGGAAGGGAAATTTCAATCCCTTTGATGCTAGGTCTATGTTTAAAACATCAATTACTACCTAATTCCTGTTTCAAGGAAATGGTTTTGACTTGAAACTGGGAAAAACTGCTCCATAGTGCACAATTATTTTTTTTTGGAAAGTTATTTTAATTAGGGATCTAGAAGCAGGCCAAAAAATACATTGACGAATCTGTAAATATTCTGCATTTCACAGGTTGTTCACTTGCTTGTAGCTTCAAATCCCACCTCAAGACTTAAGTTCATAACTCTGGCTGGCTCCTCAATGCAGCGTTGAGGAAGTGCTACACTTACTTGCAAGTGCCTTTTTTTTAAAGATGGTAATTTTAGATTGAGGTCCTCTGAATTTAACATGCAAGATTTTATGCCACTTTTTCTGCTCTTCTAATCAACAGTTATCCTTCAACCAATATCAATCCACAGTGCACGAACCACAAATTGGCTGCAATAGCTCCCTACAATACAACAGTTACCATGCTGCAAGAGTAATTCATGAGTTGCGGAGTGCTTGGGACATCTTGTTCTTCCTATGTAAAGGAGAAAATTGGCACTAAAGTAAGCTGATAGTATTGCTCACATTTTCCAACAGCCCTAAATTTCCTGTCGGATTGCAAGCTGCAGATGAGATCAGGACTGAAGATCGGAATCAGATTCATGTTTTCTTCTGTTTATCAATTTTTCAATTAATTAATTGATGTGTTCGCTTTGACATGGAGGGTTGATAATGCCCAACCATATGGCTCTACTAAACAGCTCACAGACCAGTCCACAATGATTAAAAGCACAGCTCCTGTAAGAATCCTTGGATTATCAACTTGCATTGCCACAATTTATTTCTGGCATATCCCATTAATCAGTACTTGCCAGAGTAGTAAGTGTTCATGGCCCAAGGTCAATTGACACTTGTTTATTTTGTCTTCCTTGTGAACAATAAGTGGAAAAATTGTCGTGAGCGAAATATTCCATGTCTGATACCATCAGAAACCGCTGCCTTTTAATATTGAGATTTTTTTAAATAAAAGTAGATATCTTGCCTGGTTTCCAAATAGATTGTCTTTTTGTAATATGTTCAAATCTGGAGATTAGGCTTGTTTGACTATTTAAACACCTTAATGTAATAAACTCCATTTTAATAATACAACAAATATAGTACTTCAAAAAGGCAGAGAAGAGTAATACCATTTTCTGGCAGCACAAAAGTGACTGAGAAAATAAGAGTGAAAATTTTGTTAATTTTTCTTTTAACAATACTGTTTCTACAACTTTTTTCTTTTGCATAAGGAACACATGACTAATATTCCACTTCCTTTGATAACAGGCACAATTGAGCATCCCAGGCACTCCCTTTTAAACTCATGTTCATTAAATGAATTAGTGTGGCTTGGGGTGTCACATGTGTTATTACATTTGGGACCAGAATAGGAAACAGCTGTAGGAACCAAACTTCATTTGAATTGCATTTCCTGCTGAAAGATTGAGAAAAAGCATTTAGTTCAATACTCACCACCCTCATGGTTAATGATTTCACAGGGAGAGCTTAGAAGGAACATGTTAAAAGAAAAAAGAATTTAAATGCTGTATGTTTATATTTGCATGCATTTTTCAGAATGTGCAACAGTTTAATTATGTATTACATACTTACTGAAGTTATTCAGATTTGAGTCAACAACATTTTGTTTTCTGAGTTGAAAATGTATTTCCTGAAAAAGCCTTATTTTGGGTCTCAGACTTGTTAACTAGAAATGTCGATTCTATTGATAGTATTATCCCACCTTTGCTGATAGTCCTACTTATAAGTTGACATTATGTGTAAGGCTGCCACCCAATGAAGGTCAGGTAACATTGCATCTAAAGGAACAAATATATAACCAGGCCCAAAACAGATTAATCTGTTGACTTGGTATCCAGGCATGCATATAAAGAGCATTTTGGGGAGCTATTCATGTGTCGCAATAAGATTTGGAGATTTTTTTGGAGGGCTTTGCAAAACACCTGGGGTTGATCAAGAAAGTCAACTATATCTGTTTTTATCTGTAGATCTTTAACAAAGTACTACAGGTTTCCAGTTAGCTAAAAGGTTGACAAGCTTTAAATTTTCTTAGCATGCTGATATTCTCAGGCAGAATTTTAGATCTGGTAGCTAGATGATCTGTCACTATTTGAACTGAAGTGGCTTTCTCTTGCAGTTCCTCAACTAGCTAATTTGATTGTGTCGTGTCAGTATTCAGACTTGTAAGTTTGCAGATGAAAAGTGCCGTGACTACTAGAGGTTGCCAGATGTATCTATTTTGTAAATTTATTTGCTACTGATTCTAGATTGCAATCAAGATCAAATAATTCGCTAGTACATGAAACAGGTTTTCAAACCCATAAAACCAGAAGAGCTGGTAGCTGTGTTATTCGTGGAAACTCTGCCCATTTCTGGAAGTGGTGTATTAAATTGGCCCTCATTTTCTCGTGCCCAAAGTATTGCACAACTACTTTAAGCACTCTGGCCTTCAGCTTATCAAAATAGCATTTATAACAAATATACATTTTGAATGTTCATGAGAATTGTTTATATGAAGTTTGAGTATATAGATTTGTGCAACTGTATGGCATTGTTTTACGCAGAAAATATTAATCTTTTCAGTGTGTAAAATTATAATCCTGCTAGTTTGAGCCAGGTACCTTTTTTTTTAAAACTGATGAGTATAAGTGCCTGTGTGTTTTTGTTTTTCTCTGTGGGGGAGGAAAGAGTGTTCTTTTAAAAAGCTGTATGGAGAGGCGTTTTCCAGTAGTGGTTTGCAAGTACTTTGAAGGGCGTGGTCTGTTTGAACATTTTCTGAAAGAAAAATCAATACTAACCATGACTGCCCTCTGCAGTCAGTTGAAAACAGGAGCATTTTATGTTTTGTATAGATTTTGAATAATTTTTATGAAGCTTGTGACACCATTTCTCCACCAACCCCCAACCCCTTCCCACTGCCCTAAACAAAACATATCACATGGGCAAAGAGAAAATGAAATACCTATACAGTTTGCTGATAGAAGATTAAATAAATGTATTTCTCTTTTCTGTAAAAAGTTTGAAATGTATTAATAGAAGATTATTGCGTAGTTTGTATTCAA
The DNA here is from genome assembly GCA_024679065.1 of Sphyrna mokarran. Lineage (NCBI taxonomy): Eukaryota > Metazoa > Chordata > Chondrichthyes > Carcharhiniformes > Carcharhinidae > Sphyrna > Sphyrna mokarran. The sequence goes on along the minus strand of JAGIQG010000007.1, from coordinate 21,890,699 downwards.
TATCCCAAAAATCCAATTATTTTTAATGTATTCCTGAATGGCAACAGAAAATTCTCTGCTATTAATATGTTCTCAAAGTTCTGCAAGCAGCACTGCACAGATGGAACCACTGTAGAGGAAAAAAAACCTCTGGGATTTACATTAATGATTTTTGGCATTTATGAAAAATGTAAGTCCTACTAAACCCAAGGACCTGTCCACTTTAAAAGATGAATCTGAACTTGTCTTGCTGTTACATGGAGCAGATGGCTGAGAATTGGGATCCACCCCCTTTAAAGGTTTTTTAATAGACTATGAAGGATTGTCTTGTACCAACCTTGGTGGGGTTTCTTTAAGTATAATGAACACTTTTTTAGACTTGCAAAAAGAAATTGTAATTGCAATTTGAATTCACCGCCAGCAAGGCAAATAAAAAGGGCTCTAATTTTCAACAGTGTATTGTTTGTTTCTTAAATTCTGTAAATTTCAATCATGCTGTACCAAGAACTTTATACTGTATTAAAATTTTGTATCTCGTTCACTTCATTAAAGACTACTTTTGTTTCAAAAGTCATTCATTTCATTATGCAGACATTTAGGAGCAGCTGTGTTCCTGATTACATTATTTCCATAAAAAGGAGTATTTGAGTGGTGTGTACTAAAGTCACAACAATGCTTCTGGCTCTGGATTACCTGTGAGCAATGGTCCAATAACACATAATTTTCTCAAATCTCTTTGAATCTGAGACATGCAAATCGGCATCAGATTTATTGCTTATGCATGGCTCTTGGTATTTAGAAGACAGGAAGAGTAATTAAAAGGGGCAAATCATCTTTGGCCCTATTCATAAAAACGTTAAGCAGTCATTTTTGAAGGTTGAGAGGCGACCTGATAGAGGTTTACAAGATATTGAGAGGATTAGATAGGGTGGACTCTCAGAGACTATTTCCCAGGGCTGAAATGGTTGCGACAAGAGGGCACAGATTTAAGGTGCTGGGAAGCATGTACAGAGGGGATGCTAGGGGAAAGTTTTTCACTCAGAGGGTGGTGAGTGAATGGAATCGGCTGCCGTTGGTGGTGGTCGAGGCGAACTCGCTGGGGTCTTTTAAAAGACTTCTGGATGAGTATATGGGATCCAATGGGATTGGGGGTATAGATAGGTCTATGGCTGGGTAGGTTTTGATGTGTTCGGCACAACTTGTGGGCCGAAGGGCCTGTTTGTGCTGTAGTGTTCTATGTTCTATTTTGCTTGAGCTACTTGTAATATTTGCCACATTTTTTTCAGCTTACCCAGATATCTACTTGCTATGCTTGACATGGGGTGAGAGATGAAGTTACTCAAAAGCAGCATCCCAATTGAGTGAACACTATCTGAAGTTGCAGAAAAGCTTTGGAAAAGTGCACTTTTGGTCTTTGATAAAAATGTGTGTTTCGACCTGGACAAAATCCAGGATGTTTTTTTCCTTTGTCATCCTTGCTGGAAGCACATGACTTTCGCTCTGTCTGCATGGAGAGGTGGTCACCAATCTCTCAGGATGAAAATAATTGTGAACACACCATACTGACATCCAGCTGCTACCTTTCTTGGGTTCGATCGCCAGAGTGTTAATAGAGAAGATCAACATTTTATCAGATTTGAACATTGTGCTCCATGTCTACTACAGAAGCCAGTCCCATACTTTGCCGCGCTTACTTGAATGATTCTCCAGTATTTAATCCAGGTAACTAAAAATCTGGAAAATGAAACAAAATCATTCCAGTCAAGAGTTGCCCTTTTTGTATCTAATGTGGTAAAGAACAAGTGAGTTTAATGTTTTTTAACAGTCAGGGTTGGGTATGTTAACACTAATTGCAAAATGAACTTTAAAAAAGTCATGTTGGCACAGTGGCTAGCACTGCTACCTCACAGTATCAGGGACCCCAATTCGATTCCACTTTTGGGTGACTCTAGAGTTTGCATGTTCTCGCAGTGTCTGTGTGGGGTTCCTTTGGGTGCTACAGTTTTCTCCCACACCCCAGAGATGTGGGGGTGATCATCTTAAATTGACCCTTAGTGTCAAAGGGATTAGCAGGGAACATATGTGGGGTTATAGAGATAGGGTCCCGATGGGATTATTGTTGGTACAGGCTGGATGGACCAAATGGCTGTCTCGTAGCGTAGAGATTTAAAGTCTTAGTGTTAAGAGACCCTCCAGACCCAAATAGCGCATGAAGAAAGGAGTAGCAAAATCAGAACATTTAACTGTGGCTAATTAAAATATAAACAATAGGGTTTCTTTGCTCAATCTTTGGCTGCTAAAGACCTTTATTTCACCATTCTAGTCAATAGATATTGTGATCTAAATCTTCCAATCACCAGATTCTGGAAGATCAGGTATATGACCCAAGATGCACGTTGGCAGAACCCCTGATGCACTTACTCCATGGCAACTGCCTGATACATTTGAACTTCCAATGGGCAATTCCATTACTACTTAGGACCTCAAAATGTCTCTGCTCCTGAGTTAAAGTTGATTTATTTTGAACTGGCCTAGATAGTTACTCAGAAATCGTTAGACAGAAAAATCCTAGTCAGCTTTGACAAAGGGTCACCTGGACTCAAAACATCAGTTCTCTTCTCTTGCAGATGCTGCCAGACCTGCTGAGATTTTCCCTTGATTTCAGATTCCAGCATCCAGAGTAATTTGCTTTTAATCCTAGTCTGATACCCAGATAAAAAAAGATGTGACCTTCCAACCACTTGATGCAGTTGCCAACTCTTGTCAGACATTCACACATAACATTTAACTTGATACAAGGCACCTAGCGCCATAAAAAGAGTGGATGTGTTCTTCATTGATTATCTTCACTGCTCTGTGTAGATTCCCACACTGAAAGCATTTGGCATCATGGAGAGAGAGGGAGTCTGGCTTCAATGTGCTCATGTGAGTAGTTTTCTCTCTGATTGGAGTTGGATGCAGTGTGGTTCAAACTTTGATCAGGAGATTTGGGCCATTATATTTCTGGAATATTACCAAACTTTGCTTATTGGCTCAACACCTGACTTGTGGCAACAGTTTTCTTCTGGGTCCCCTTGACTGGTTTAGGCAGAATTCAGGCCACATATTTTCTGACTTGGCTGATCAGCTGAGCTTTGATTGTGGCAATTCAATTTTTCATTGTGTTTCAAGGCCCTGCTGCGAAAGTGAGGCCAGGTTTGAGATCAGCTATCAATCTATCTGACTAGAGCTAAGGAACAAAAGAATTGGCAGGTGGTGTGATGGGTCACGTACCCCTCTATGGATGCATAAAGAGGCTCAAGGTCGGCCCAAATATTTCAAAACTGGAAACTCTTTTTTTTAAGGTGTGTACTGATTCCAGTCCAGTCTAAGACTGCCTAGCAGGATCCCACACTGGGAGGAGCTAATTACCCAGGGGTCACCTGACCCCCACACTTAGAGGGGGCCCAAAGCCCGAACTTCAACGTATGTATATACACATACATATGGTATTGTCAATTGACTAGCCATCTAGAAACCTAAAGTTAATGGTCTGGTTCGAATCCATGACAGATGGTGAAGTTTGAACTCCATCAAATTTAGAATTAAAAAGACTAATGATGACTATGAAAGTGTCAATTGTTGCAAAAAAAAAAAATTCACCTTGTTCACTATTGTCCTGTAGAGAAGGAAATCTGCTGTTCTCACCTGATCCAGCCTACATGTGACTCCAGACCCACTGCAATGTTGTTGACTCTTACTTACCCAATGCAACACTAGTTCAAGGGCAATTAGAGATGGGCAACAAACGTTGGCCTTTCTTGTAATGCTCATACCCCATGAAAGATGTCTTTTTTTTAATTAAGTTGTATGATCCATAGGCTACCAACTAGTGGAAGTAATGCTGAGGGACAGATTTTCAAGAAAACTGCAAAGAAATGCAGAAGTTAGAGCACTTAATAGGCAAATTTAATTATTTAGATAGAGATAGCTGTAGGGTCAACAACAGAAGGGGCAAAAGTTCCTAAAGCGAGTTCTTCAGTATGTTTCCAATCCAACAAGGAAGGATTGCCTCTAGACCTGATTCTTGGAAATGAATGGGACTATGTTGGTCATGTGTCAATTGGGAGAATAGTTAGAAGACAGTGATTTTTCTTTCGTGATTTTTTTTTTTAAAAGCAACACAGCACGGGAAACAGGCCCTTCGGCCCAACGAGCCCGCGCCGCCGTCATACTATATAGTAGCAAATCCATTATCCTATTTTAATATTCCTATATAATAATATATATATTATTCCTAATATGAAAATTCTCACCATAGGGACAATTTGTTTCCCAATCAGCCTAAGAGCGAATTTTTGGGTTGTGGGAGGAAACCGGAGTGCCCGGAGAAAACCCACGCAACCACGGGGAGAACGCGCAAACTCCCGCAGACACCGGCCCAAGTCCAAGTGTCTGCACAGCTACAGCGATAGTCACTGAGCTGTCATGGTGCCCTTTAGATGGTCCACATAAAGCACTCATTTACGACATGAAGTACCAGGCAACCCATGAATCAACATCCAAGAGCTGTCCTCGCACCACCTGCCGAATGCATGCTCATTGTTGGTCAAGTTGGACCGAATTACCTGTGGAAAAAAGCCATAGTTAAACAGTCCTACTATATCCCTCTATCTGCATACCGCTCATGTGGCTGTCCAAGAGACCCTTAAACAGCCCCAGCGTGCCTGCTCCCACCACCTTACTCGACAGTGCATTCCACACCCCCACTACCCTTTGTGTGAAAAACTGTTTTGCCAGTCACACTCCTCGCATTAAAACACATGCTAACTATGGGAAAGGATAAAGAACAGTGCAGAATGACTGGGAAGAAACCAACTTCAATTTGATAAGAATGAATCTGCCCAAATAAATTGAAATTATAGATTGGCAGGATAAACAGCTGCTCAATGGACTGCCCTCAAAGAGATAATTAAGTAGAAGAACAGAATGCTGGAAAAACTCAGCATATCTAGCACTGTCTTTGAAAGAAAACAGAGTTAACATTTGGCTTTTCACAAGTTCTGAATCAGTTCAGGTTCCTGCACTTGCAGTATTGCTTCTTGTAATTGGGGACGTCAAGGTGTACATTCCCTTGAAAGGAAAGAAAACAAGACAAGTAACATCCAGAGCTGCTGGATGACAAAGGAAGTAGAAAATTGTTATGACAAGGTAGAAAATTCAATAATAAAAAGTTAAATATAGAGGTTCAGAGGAGATGGGGAGAATAAAAAGAAACTGGCAGCTAACCTGAAAGAGAACCTCCAAATTTAATATAGACATATAAATAGTAAAACAGTGGTAAAAGGACTAGTATGGCTGATAAGGGACCAAAAAAAGAGGATTTACACATGGAAGCAAAGTGCATTGCTGTGGTATTAGATGAGTACTTAGCATCATTTCCTCTGAAAGACAGATGTCACAGTATTAGAGGAGGAAATTCAGACATTTGATGGGTTTAAAATTGAAAAGCAGTGGAAGTAGTATAGATAGGTTATCTTACCATCTTGACAAGGAAATGGATACTGAGGGGAATGAGAGTTGAAATCCACAGATCCAAAAACTTATGCTGTCCATAAGTTTCTAATGTTCATTTGAATCAGGTGAGATTAGAGAATTGCAAACATTATACACATAATCAAAAGATGATTATACACAAAATTATACATTATACACAATTATACAATTACACATTATACACAAAATCAGCTCAGCAAATACAGGCCAGTCAGTTTAACTTCAGTGGTAGGGAAACTTCTAGCAATAATAACTCAAGACACAAATAGACAAATCCAGTATACATTTCTTAACGAAAATCATGTTTGACTAATTTAGAGTGTTTTCAACATCCATATGAAACATGCGTTGGGTTAGGATAAGCTGCAAAGGATATTTAAGAGATCGACAGTGGATACGCAATGGCAGACATTTAGAGAACACATGCATAAGAGTAAAACAGAGAAAATGGTTCAACATGGCTAACAAGAGAAATCAAGGAGTGTTAAAGCTAAAAAGGAGGCTTATAAATTGGCAAGAAGAAGTAGCAAATCTAAGGATGGGAGGAAATGTAAAGTCCAGCAGAGGAAGACAAAGGGTTTAATTCATAAGGGGAAAATAGAATATGAGAATAAGCTTGCAGAAATCATAAAAACTGATTTAAATCTTCTGTGGATATGTAAAGAGAAAAAGGCTAGTGAAGACGAATGGTGGTCCCTCACCGTTAGAATCAGGTGAATACAGAACGGGCAACAAAGACATGGTAGACAAATTGAACCAATCTTTTTACTAAGGAGGACGCAACCTTCCAGAAACACTAGGGGACAGATGGTCTAGCGTGAAGGAAGGACTTTTTAGTTAGGAAATTCTATTGAAGAAATTGCTGGGATTAAAACCCGATAAGTCCTCAAGGCCTGATGCTCTGCATCCCAGAGTACTTAAGGAAGTGTTCCTAGAAATAGTGGATGCATTGATGACCACTTTCCAGTATTCCATAGATTCTGGAAGAGTTCCAATAGATTGGAGGTACCTAATGTAACCCCACTTTTTGAAAAAGGAGGGAGGGAAAATGGGAAATTATTGACTGGTCAGCTTGATGTCAATGGTGGGGAAAATGCTGGAGTCAATTATTAATGATGTAATAACAGCATTTCGAAAGCAGTGACAGGATCGGTCCAAGTCAGCGTGGATTCACTAAAGAAAAATGCTTGACAAATCTGGAATTTTTTGAGGATGTGACCAGTGGAGTTGACAAGGGTGAAGCATTGGATGTTGCATATCTGAACTTTCAAAGGCTTTTGATAAGGTCCCATCAAGATTAGTGAGCGCAATTAAAGCTCAAGGTATTGGGGGTAATGTATTGGCATGAATAGAAAATTCATTGACAGTGAGGAAACAGAGAGTGGGAATAAATGGGTCCTTTTCAGCGTGGCTGGTGGAATACCATGGGATTCAGTGCTATGACTCCACAATTTACATTTATCATTGGAGCAAAGAATTGAATGCAATATCTCCAAATTTGCAGACAACATAAAGCTGGGTGGTGGTGTGTACTGTGAGGAGGATGCTAAGAGGCTGCTGGGTGACTTAGACAGACTGGTTGAGATAGTAAATACTTGGCAAATGCAATATAATGAGGATAAATGTGAGGTTATCCACTTTGGCAAAAACAGGAGGGAAGTTTGTTATCTGAATGTGGCAGTTTAGAAAAAGAGAAAATGCAACATGATCTGGGTGTCATGGTGGAACACTTGCTGCAGTTTGGCATGCCGATACAGCAGGCATTGAGGAAAGCTAATGGCATGCTGTCCTTCATAGCAAAGGGGATTTGAGTGCAGGAGTAAGGGTGTCTTGCTGCAGTTATTTGGGCCATAGTGAGGCCACACCTTGAGTATTGTGTGCTGCTTTGGTCTCCTAGCCTGAGGAAGGACATTCTTGCTATTGAGGGATTCCAGTGAAGGTTCATCAGCCTGATCCCTAGAATGACAGGACTGACATATGAAAAAGACTGATCGACTGGGCTTGTACTCACTGGAATTTAGAAGAATGTGAGGGAATCTCATTAAAATATATAAAACCCTAATGGGACTGGACAGGCTAAATGCGGGAAGAATATTCCCAAAGTTGGCAAAGACCGAACCGGGTGGGGGGGAGGTCATACTCTTAAGGTATAAGCCACTCAGGACTGAGATGAGGAAGAACTTCTTTGCTCAGAGTTGTGAACCTGTGGAATTCTCTATCGCTGAAGGCTGTTGGAGCCAGTTCATTAGAATTATTCAAGAGGGAGCTGGATGTGGCCCTTGTGGCTCAAGGGATCAAAGGGGAGAGACTGGGATACTGAAAGTGCGTATTCATGTTGAATGGTGGTGCAGGCTCAGAGGGTTAAATGGCCTACTCCAGCACCTATTTTCTCTGTCTCTTTCCGTATCCGATAGTCGAAATTATTTGCTTCATCTGCTCAAATTCAATATGCTTTTGTCCAGGCTTAGTTCGTGTGTTCTGAAGTTTCTGCCTAAAAATGCCTTAGAAATCAACTCATACATGCTAGAAATAGCTTTCTTTATTACAGCATATTCTACAGATAACTTTTCTGACAATGATGCATATACCTCACTAGCTCTATTTACCAGTCTACTTTGTAAAAGTAATGCCCAAATTTCTTTTGGCCATTTCATCTGTTTAGCTACCTTTTCAAAAGAAATAAAGAATGCTTCCACATCCTTTTCATCGACTTTTGGAAATGCTTGTATGAATTTAAATATCTCCCCACTAGGTTCATGTCTAGAACTACGTTCTTGCACATTTTGCTCTAGTGTCTCTTCTTTTACTTCCCACATTTTAATCTGACGTGCTCGCTCTTTCTCCTTTTCCCTTTCTTCCATTGCTAATTTCTCCATTTACATTTTCACTTTGAGAAGCTTTCACTGTCTTTATAACTGAATGTTACAATCTAAAACTTATGAACATGAACTAGATATTTGAAACCCTGGATGGGATTTTATGGCTTTGCTTGACCCAAGGCTGGAAAATCCCGCCTGAGGTCAAGAGACCTTCCCATTGCCTGCCCCTTACCCTTTCCAATTCCTATGATGGATAGAACAATAGAATTCAGGCATCTATCTCTTCTGTGCCAGTCCTCTTTTCTCATGAGATAGAGATGCCAGCATTGGACTGGGGTGGACACACTAAGAAACCTCACTACACCAGGTTAAAGTCCAACAGTTTTATTTGGAATCACGAGCTGTGACTCTCAGGACCTGATGAAGGAGCAGCGCTCTGAAAGCTTGTGATTCCAAATAAATCTGTTGGACTTTAACCTGATGTTGTGAGATTTCTTACTTTTTTTTCATGAACACAGGGTCAAAAATGGGAATATTTTGATTGCGGAGTTTGGTTCTATTTATAACTGCTACATCTGCCAGAACACTGAAAGAATCCCGCTGCTTGCAAGTTGAGGTTACGGTTGACTGTAATTGGCAAGGTATGCACCAATTGTTCGAGTACGATGTTTTCCTGCAGCATGGCATAGATTTCTCTGACTATATCTGAGTCACATTGAGGAAGCTGAACCTGTTCTGGTAGACCCTTTGCTCTGTGTAATATCTTGCCCACCTTCACCTTACTGCCTTGGTTTGGGTCTCTGCCACCTCATGCCCACCTACCCTGGCTCTTGCTGCACACTGCTGCATGAATTTAACTCTGTCAGATATGACCTACTTTGACAAATTGGCAATTCTGGTATTCCTACATAAATTCGATTTTCTAAAAATAACATACAGAGATAATTGCCACCACAACACAGGTCTACATGCATGGTAAACAGTGGAAATGGCATGCTACAGCTAGAGCCAACAGCCAACAGATCAGGCCAAAGTTCTGCAGTGCTACCACATCCAATCCTGAGTGGTAGCAAACAATTACATAATGAGAATAAGAGCTTTCTAAGCATCCCATTTTCAATGATGGGTGAGCCCCGCACTCAAGCATTTGCAACCATCTTCAACCAGGAGTGCTGAGTCGATGGGCCATCTCAGCCTTCTCCTAAGGTCCCCATTATCTTTAGCCAATTTGATTCACTTGACATGATTTTCAGAAACAGCTGAAGGTACAGGACACAGCAAAAGCTTTAGACTCCAAAATCAGGCCAGTTATTGTGTTGAGGATGTGTGTTTCAGAATCAGCTACACACCTAGCTTAATTATTCCAGTACAGCTGCAAAACTGGAATCGAGCTGGCAAAACGAAAACTTGTTCAGCTGCACATTGTCCACAAATATCAGAGCAAATCCAATTTAATCAATTACTAACCCATCAGTCTACTCTCAATTATCAGCAGCGTGATGCAAGGTGTCATCAACAGCACTATCAAATGGCCATTACTCAGCAAAGAGATTCTCACCATGTCAGTGTGGTTTCTTCCATAACCAGTCAATTCCTGACATCCTTACAATCTTGGCCCAAACATGAATAAAAGGTCTGAATTCCAGAAGTGACAGTGACTGTTTTCGATGTCCAGGCAGCATTTAGTTGAGGTGGTATCAAGGAGCTCTAACAAATCTGAAGTCAATGAAAATAAGGGAGAAAATCTTTACTGGTTGGAGTCATACCTAGTACAAAGGAAGGTTTGTGTAATTGTTGGAGGTCAAACATCTCAGTCGTGGGACCTCATTAAAGAAGTGTTCCAAGTCCAACCATCTTCAGCTGCTTCATCAATGATCTTCCCGCAAACACAAAGTCAGATATGGGGGTGTTTTGCTTGCTTGCTATATTCATCCATTCAACTGGGTCATTAGATCTAGAGTAATTAGGGGAAAAAGTCATGTGATCAATATTCTACTTGTCACCCATATCCTGAAATGACTCACTGATAAATTGTGAACCGTTAATCATCATAATCTTTTAGGAGTAGCGAATAAACTGAAAATAGCACTTAGCTTATGTGCAACAGTTGTGCTTGATATGTTATGCAGTTGTCAAAGAATGGAATACTTGATAAAGTAGTCAATGATGATAATTAAGTCAGTTCTATGCATGTGCTATTAAGTAATATTCATGTCACACACATGCTAGATAATGACCATCCTCAATAGTAATGTCTAACCATATTCTGTTGACATCCAATAGCATCTCTGTCACTGTCACCCCAACTCCATCACCATCCTGAGGGTTACCACAGTGAGGACTTGCCTCCTGATTCCCCAAAATCTGACCACCACCTACAGAGTGATAAAATAATCTCCACTTGCCTGGATGAGTCAGCTCCAACAACACTCAAGAAGCTCCCCTCCACCATCAACTTCAACGGCAACACTGCATGCCATCTACAAGATGCACTTTCTAAGCTCCTTCGATGGCATCTTCCAAACCTGTGACCTCAAGCACCTGCAAGGGCAGCAAGTGCCTTTGCAAACTTGGCCATTTGCAAGTTCCCTCCAAGTCGCACACCACCCACTTGTAAATGCATTAGCATTCCTTAATTATTTCTTGGTCACTATCCTAATCTACCTATGAGCCCAGTGACAGTACCTTCACCATAAAAATCATTCACAGAGATGAATGAATATGGCTCACCACCAACTTCTCAAGGCCAACTAGGATGGGCAATAAATGTTGGATTTGTCAGCAATAAGTAAATTTCATGAATGAATACAAAAATGAAATAAAAATAGTTAATGCAGTGGTATTACATCTACTGAGCAGTTGAATGAATCTCCCATCTGTCGTCACTAGGAAGGAAGGAGGAACGTCATCAGCATGGGCCTGGGTTAGATCCGGATCCTGAAGTGGCCTCGTGGGGTTATTTGAAGTTCAGACACAAATACAAAGAGTTTGGCAATTGCTCACTGTTAAGTCTGTTTCCTGGTCCCTGGATGATATTTTCCAGTCAGCATCCTTCCTGCCTTCAAGGACAAAGTTCAGATGAGTGCAGTAGGAAGATGCCTGTTTCCATGTTTTTGTGTCTGTGTTTTGCTCCACACATTCACATCACAGCAGAGTGATACTCATTCATCTAATCAAGGCAGGATTTCTGTTTGAAGGATAAAAGGAGCATTTGGACTCCATCTGTTTACTTTAGCAGAGGGATGGCAGAGAGTTTAATTCTGAACTGCTGACACCTTTTCCGCTCCAGCCAGGTGGTTTGCTGCAGGATATTCCTGTTGAAATTTACACCTCTTGGCTTGCTGGGTAATTTCCATCCAGGTCTATTTGACTCCTGTTGATGCAAAAGTCCAGCTGAGACTTTAAAGAGACTCGTTCTTTATTATATCGATTTATATAAGATTTCAGTCTTGAGTAGACAGACATTCTTTATTAATTCATTGTCCATCCTCCATTTCCGTCCTCCCTCCACCACTGCCCACATACATGTTAACATCTTCTTTCTCATCCCCCTCCACCTCTCAGAAGCAGGATCAAGGATCATTTTGATGGTGCAATTGTTCATTGCATTCTGCACACAGTCCCAGTGATGTGATCAAGATGTGAGCTGCTCTCACAGTCTGAAAGTGCTGTTTAGGTGGATTGGCCATACTAAATTCTCCCTCAGTGTACCCGTACAGGCACAGGAGTGTGGCAACTAGGGGATTTTCACAGTAACTTTAATGCAGTGTTAACGTAAGCTGACTTATGACACTAATAAATAAACTTTAAACTCTTCCAAAACGCAATTGGACGGACAAACATTTGACAGAATTACAAACATCAGCCTGCTTTTTGTTTTGCTAAGCTTTACCTCTGTTCATTCTGCTTGTTTTATTTGCAAAGTAAAGAAACAGCAGCAACAATAGCTGGCAATGAACTTCATGAGGTTATCATCAGACAATGAGATACAGCACATCCACTGGCAATTAAAGGTGTTGGAGCTGAACTAATGATAGATTGTGCTAAATGTCAAACACGATTGCTTATTATTGTCCAGTAATTGAGCAGTCAGACTTGGCTAGGGAAGCAAAAACAGATGGAGATTTTTCTGTTACCACCATGACAATATAATGCCATCATTGGTGTCACCGTGGTACAACTGTCACTGGAAGAGCTGAGGTGTTGTATCTACATGGCCACAGGTAGTATTGCAGGACTTGCTTCTGTACCATAATAATTATAGGATAATAGAGCGCAGAAGAGCTCTTCAGCCCATGGAGTCTGCACTGACACATCAGAAACACCCACCTAATCCCATCTACTAGCACTTGGCCCATAGCCTTGAATGTTATGGTGTATTGAGTGCTTATCCAGGGATTTTTGAAGGTTGTGAGGCGACCTGCCTCCACCACCCTTCCAGACTGTCACCATCCTCTGGGTAAAAAATTTTCCTCACATTCCCCCTAAACGTCCTGCCCCTCACCTTGAACTTATGTTCCCTTGTAACTGACCCTTCAATTGAGGGGAACAGCTGCTCCTTATCCACTGTGTCCATGCCACTCATAATCTTGTACACCTTGATCAGGTCGCCTCTCAGTCTTCTCTGCTCCAATGACAAAAACCGCAAGCTTAGCCAAATTCAATCAATTAATGAAGATGGAGTATAGATCCAGTTTTGGTGTGGTGAGCACACAAACTATCACTGATTTGTCATCAAAACCCATCTGGTTCACTAATATTCTTTACGGAAAGAAATTGCCATTCTTAGCCAGCCTTGCCTGCATGTGACTCCAGATCCACAGCAATGTGGCTGACTCTTAATTTCCCTCTGAAATGCCCAAATAAGCCATTCAAACAATTACGGATGTACAACTAATGTTGGCCTAGCCAATGATATAGATATTCCACAGAAGCAGGGCATTTCTGAGCCTGCATCTGACTAAACACCCACCTCTATCTTGTGGCACAATGGTTAGCACTGCTACTTCACAATGCCAGGCACCCATGTTCGATTCCCGGCTAGGGTGACTGTCTGTGCAGAGTCTGCACGTTCTCCATGTGTCTGCATGGGTTTCCTCCAGTTGCTCCGGTTTCCTTCCACAGTCTGAAGACACGCTGGTTAGGTGCATTGGCCATGCTAAATTTGCCTTCAGTGTTCTCGAACAGGCACTGGAGTGTGGAGACAAGGGGATTTTCACAGTAACTTCACAGCAGTGTTAAGCCTCCTTGCAACTAATAAACAAACTTTAAAGAAAAACTTCAGCTACCCAAGCCTGTATGAATTATATTATTTTGTTAGGCCTTCTCGTAAACTGTGGCTTGTGGTGGAAAATATGCTGACATGTTCTGGTTACAGGGAGGCTGGGAATGAATCTAAATGTGAAGGGAATATCTGGCTAAATTACATAGAGCACCATTCTCTGCTTTAGCGGGAAACAGGGTTTTACAGAGGTTGCTGTTTCTCTATTAGGAAGAAGGTCTATTGGGACCTAGGTGTCGCTAGCTAGGCCAACATTTTTTTTGCCCATCCCTAATTGCGCTTGAGAAGATGGTGGTGAGTCACCATGTTGATGTGCAGTAGTCTACGTGGTGTAGGTACACCCACAGTGCTGTTATGAAAGAAGTTCCGGGAATTTGACGTAGCAACAGTGAAAGAACAGCAGTACACTTCCAAGTCAGGATGGCCTGTGGTTTGGAGGGGGACTTTCATGTGTTGGTGTTCCCATGTATATGCTGCCCTTGCTTCTACTAGGCGTTAGAGGTCACGGATTAGGAAGTTGTGGTTGAAGGAGCCTTGGTGAGTTCCCGCAGTGCATTTTATAGATGGTACACACTGCTGCCACTGAGCATCGTTTGGGGAGAGGTCAATGCTGAAGCTGATTGATGTGGTGCCAATCAAGCGAGTGAGGTATGTGCGGAAAATCTGCTGAGCAGTGAATCATGTGATGACACTTCTGAATATTACCAGCAGTTTTTTTTATTGTAAAATTCATTTCTAATAATATAATTATGAATATAAGCTGAAAGATAATGAGACAATTTTTCTTAAGTCCTCTGCTCACTTCCTGCAGTGTTACACCAGCTCAATGAAGATGACCTGCGAGGCCCAGTATCAGGGGCACTTCAAGCCTCACCATTCAGGGACAGGCAAATCCTGTGTCCGGCAGATATCCAGAAATGAATCTTCGTAAATTTCTAGTCATGGAAATGTAGAATGATCCTTGTTGCTGACCTCAGTGAAAAGGTGAGTCTGAAATTAAAAAAGTCAACAGACTCCAAGATGCAGGTAATAGAAATGCAGAAAGATTCCGTCTGTGCAGTGAAATTATAAATACATTCCAAAACAAATGTACAAAACACGCAGAGAAATCCTTAACACATTATGTTACTGCTGAAATTGGATTATGATATGTGAGTTCATTTTGCAGTTTTTCTGGCTTTACCTCATGTTCTAAATGCATAAAGTATTCATTTGTCCTTGTGCAGAAAAAGCTGAGAGGCATTAACCAGAATTATCTCTCTCTTATCCTCCAACCTCAGCAAGCAGAATCTCTCAGAAAGTAGAAAAACAAACCAAACATTAATCATTAACATTAGACAACATGATGAGTTTGGAATTCAACCCAAACATCTGCAGATCAATGTGGGTGGCTGGAGAAGATTGACCGAGCTTCCTGTCAGCTACAATTTTATCCCTTCCTTCCTACAGCTTACAAATTGTACTGATGTGTGTGTGTGTGTGTGTGTGTGTGTGTGTGTGTGTGTGTGTGTGTGTGTGTGTGTGTGTGTGTGTGTGTGTGTGAGCATGAGTGTATTACGCATGCGTGTGCATGGTGAAGAGAGGAACTGAAGTGGAAGACCAGCTACATTTAGTTCTTTAATAGACTAGATTTTAAACTTTGGTTATTCTTTCAAATCTATAGGGACTCCTGTGTCTTCTGTGTCAGAAAGTCAGACAATGGGGAAAATGTATCATCAGTAAAATATGGAGTTCCAGTTGTCCTCTGCTTGACTTGTTTCTATTTCCACAATCAAGCCAAGTGCCTCGATACATGCGTCAGTGTGACACGCTGATTTTTTTTTTGCAATTCAGTGAAAGTATGTGATTATTTCCTTTTCAGAAAAGATGCCAGTAATTTTAAAACCCTCAGCCTTAACAGTCGGACATTCAAGTCTGCACTATTGTGAAATTCAGTCATTGACCATTTGATTAAATGATCAATCTGCTTCAAGTAACAGGTTTGGGAATTATAGAAAGTTTACAACACAGAAACCGGCCACTTGGCCCATTACAACAACAAAGATGAGATCCATAGAATCCCTACAAACCGAAAATGGCCATTTGCCTCATCGACACTGTACTGACCACATACCACCTACGCCCTATTCCCATAGCCCCACACATTTAACTTGCTAGTCCCCCTGAAATTCAGGGGCAATTTAACATGGCCAATCAACCTAAACTACACATCTTTGGAGTGTGGAAGAAAACTTGAGCACTCGGAGGAAACCCATGTAGACACAGAGAGAAAGTGCAAACTCCACACAGATAGTGACCTGAGGTCAGAATTGAACCTGGATCAATTCCGGTGCTGTGGCATTATGAGGGCAGATGTGCTAACCAATATGCCTGTCTTATGTCTATTCTGGCCAAAAGAAATGAGCCTCCCAGGCTAATGCCACCTTTCAGCATTTGATCCACAGCCCTACAGTTACAGCAATCATCCAGATACATTTGAAATGAGTTGAGGGTTTCTGCCTCTGCTGCTCTTTCAGGCAGTGAGTTCCAGACCCCCTTAACCCCCTGGTAAAAACATTTTTCCTCACCTCCCTTCTAGTCCTTCGACCACCCACTTTAAATCTATGCCCTCCTGATCACTGTCCACTCTGCTAAGGTAATTAGGCCCTGCCATTCCTCTCTAACTAGGCCCCTCCCAATTTAGTACATCTTAATAAAATCTTCCCTCAGCCTCCTCTGTTCCAAGGAGAACAACCCCAGCTTCTCCAAACTTCCCCCAAAGCAGTATTGATAGCGTGGACATGGAGAATGTTTCCTCACGTAGGAAAATCAAAATCAAAGACCATCGACATAAGACCAAGAAATCCATAGGCGGTTTAGAAGAAACGTCTTACATAGAACATAGAACATTACAGCACAGAACAGGCCCTTCGGCCTTCGATGTTGCGCCGACCAAAATAAAAAGCAATGCCCCTCCAAACTAAACCATTCCCTTCTCTTCTATATACTTATCAATTAACCTCTTAAACGCCACCAAACTTGGCGCATCTACAACAGCTGCAGGCAGGGCATTCCACTCCTAATCACTCTTTGAGTAAAGAACCTACCTCTGATATCCGTCCTATAACTCATACCCCTTAATTTAAAGCTGTGTCCCCTCGTGCTAGCTTTCTCCATCCTAGGAAAAAGGCTATCACTGTCCACCCTATCTAAACCTCTAATCATCTTATATGTTTCGATTAGGTCCCCTCTTACCCGCCTCCTTTCTAACGAAAAATAACCTCAAATCCCTCAGCCTCTCTTCATAAGACCTGCCCTCCATACCAGGCAACATCCTGGTAAACCTCCTCTGTACCCTATCCAATGCCTCCACATCTTTCTTATAATGTGGCGACCAGAACTGCACACAATACTCCAAGTGCGGCCGCACTAGAGTTTTGTACAGCTGCAACATGATGCTGCGGCTCCTAAATTCAATCCCCCTACCAATAAAAGCTAAGACTCCATAAGCCTTATTAACAACTTTATCCACTTGACTGCCTACTTTCAGGGATCTATTGACGCATACACCAAGATCCTTCTGTTCCTCAACACTATTAAGAGCCCTACCATTAGCCCTATACTCTACACATTTATTGTTCCTGCCAAAGTGCATTACCTCACACTTTTCCACATTAAACTCCATTTGCCACTCTCGGCCCAGCTCTGCAACTTGTCCAAGTCACTCTGTAAACTATAACACCCCTCTTCACTATCTACCACTCCACCGACTTTAGTGTCATCTGCAATTTACTGATCCATCCCTCAATATCCTCATCCAGATCATTTATAAAAATTACAAACAGCAGGGGCCCCAAAACAGACCCCTGAGGCACACCACTTGTCACCGAACTCCACGATGAATATCTCCATCAACCACCACCCTCTGTCTTCTATCTGCCAGCCAATTCCTAATCCAATTAGCTAAATCACCCTCTATTCCACACATCTGCATTTTCTGTAGAAGTCTTCCATGGGCCACCTTATCAAACGCCTTACTAAGTCCATATATACCACATCAACCGCCTTATCCCCATCCACCTCTTTGGTCACTTTTTCAAAAAACTCAATGAGGTTAGTAAGGCACGACCTGCCCTTCACAAAACCATGCTGACTATCCCCAATCAATTCATTTCTCTCTAAATAACTATAAATCCTATCCTAATAATTCTCTCCAATACTTTGCCCACAACAGAAGTAAGACTCACTGGCCTATAATTCCCTGGAAGGTCTCTCTTCCCCTTCTTGAACAATGGGACCACATTCGCTATCCTCCAGTCCTCCGGAACCACACCCGTAACCAACGACGACCTGAAGATCAGAGCCAGAGGCTCTGCACTCTCCTCTCTTGCCTCCCAGAGAATCCTAGGGTAAATCCCGTCCGGCCCAGGGGACTTATCCAACTTCAAACCCTCGAGAATTTCTAACACATCCTCCCTATCTACTACAATACTTCCCAATTTGCAACCCTGTACCTCAGTGTTCTCCATAGCTACATTTCCAGCACTCTGCGTCTTTGGGTCTTTGACCCAGCACTTTGGGTCTTGACCCAAAAACTGCTGAGAATGTGGAATGCACTACCACAGGCAGTGGTTGAAGTGGAGATAGATTTGAGTGGAAGCTAGACAAGCATTTCACGGGAAAGATTGGGAATGGGGGAGAGAATGAAAATGGCCGATATTCAGGGTCACACTGAGTGGATGTGCTTCAGAAAATGGTCACCCAAACTGTGTGCGATTGACCAAATATAGAGGAGACTGCAGCATGCGCAGTATACATGACACAGTATATGAAAGGAAAAGGATTACTTGTAACTTGCTGCTTGACTGCAAGGAGTGGAGATAAGGGAGGAGGTGTTATATTTTCCATATCTACATGAAGAAATGTCACAGGAAGGGGAGAGGGGGTTGGAGGTGATTGAAAAGTGGACCAAGGTGTTGTTGAGTGAATGGTGCGTTTGAAAGAGTAGAAGAGGCTAGATTGTATTTGGTGGCTGAAGGTTATCCTCGCATTAGGGGCACTCTGTGAGTGTTCCCGAGATCAATCCCCGGAATAGGATTGACCATTGATTTTATTTTATTTATTTATTTTGTTTTTGTTTATTCGTTATTGTCACAAGGAGGCTTTCATCAACACTGCAATGAAGTTACTGTGAAAATCCCCTAGTCACTGCTCTCCGATACCTGTTTGGGTACCCTGAGGGAGAATTTAGCACAGCCAGCACGTCTTTCGGACTGTGGGAGGAAACCAGAGCACCCGGAGGAAACCCACGCAGACACAGGGAGAACGTGCAGACTCAGCACAGACAGTGATCGGGGGCCAAAATCAAATCCGTGTCCCTGGACTGTGCCCGTAAATGGGATTTGTTGTTAGAATTTCGACAGCAGAGATTTGGGAGTCAGCTGCCTTTCTCAGAAGGAACAAACTCAGTAAAATATTGAAATGACTGGTAGTGGTCCAAACTGGGTCCAGACTGGCTTTGTATACTTTCCAATGAAATTCCAGTTCAGGCCAATGCCAGTCATTTCTCGATTTCTTCCTTCTGGGAATAATTTTAAAGCACAAATGTTCTTTGTTTTCTAGGGTTTTATTGTTAATACCTTGATTGTCAACCACAATCCTTTACATTTTCCATTCCAAACTCTCACTTCCTCTCAATGCTGAGCTTATGGTGTTTTGTCCACAGGAGTGTATTTGCCATTTGTGTATCAAAAGGGTGGCTACTGTCTATCTCGACCAGAATGTGTCCCTCTGTTCAAAGTTTTGTCACGATCTCATTACAAATGCTACAGTTTTGCTCCCATCTGGTGGCTGTTTGAGATAATTGCAATTCCTAATCAAATCCATGTTCCGTTTGAACAGCTTCTACTTAACTGTCCTCCTTCCAATTAGGCAAATAATTGGAAACAGTTGGTGGGAGTCAAAACTCCTCTGAAATTGTTCATATCCAAGGTTCAAATCCCGCCACAGCAGATGCTGGAATTTAAATTCAACAAAAAATAAAGTATCTGGAATTAAGACTCTACTCATGACCATGAAACCATTGTCAACTGTCAGAAAAACCCATCTGGTTCATTAACATGCTTCCGGAAAGGAAATCTGCCGTCCTTATCTGGTCTGGCCTATATGTAACTCCAGAGCCACAGTAATGTAGTTGACTCTCAACATGCACTCTGAAATGGTCAAACGAGCCACTCAGTTCAAGGACAACTAGGAATGGGTAATAAATGCTGGCCAGCCAGCAACATCCATGTCCTACAAATGAATAAAAAGAAGCCTAAGTTTTTTCATTCCAACTCTTTTCCCGCACCTATTGATGCATTAAGACAGACTTTCATCTCTTTCCGTAGCTAGTAACTCCCGGAACTGGTCACTAGTCTGTCGCCAAACGCTTATAACTTGCAGGGAACAACTCCACATCAAATCTGGCTGACAAGAGTCTCTCTGAACTTGCTCCCAGCTAATGGAGTGTTTGGAAGGATTTTGTGGGTTAACAAACTTCAGCAGTTTGGCTTTATTATGAAATTTGGCCACCAAATCCTGTGCTGGGCCTGAACCCTGGGCTCAGAGATCTGGCCACTAGTTTTGCAAGCCTCCATAATGTGCATCATTAGTACTGCAGAATATCTTAGTTGTACAGCGTAGAAAAGGCTCTTTGGCCCATCGACTCTGCATTAACAATAACTACCACTAAATTTACACTTAACTTTAAATTTATTTGTTAGTATCACAAGTAAACTTACACTAACACTGCAATGAAGTTAATATGAAAATCCCCTAGTCGCCACACTCCAGTGAGGGAGAATTTAGCTTGGCCAATGCACCTAACCAGCACATTTCAGACTGTGAGAGGAAACTGGAGCACCCCGAGGAAATCCACGCGGACTCAGGGAGAACTTGCAGATTCCACACAGACAGGCGTCCAAGGCCGGAATCAAGCTTGAGTCCCTGGCGCTCTGAGGTAGCAGTGCTAACCACCATGCCACCATGAATTTCCAATTCAAAACTGGGGATTTTAGCTGTCAGTTATTAGCAGAGTTTACCAGCTACTGTTGTGTCTCTTAGCTGCTCCTGAAGTTTCCACACTTGAATAACACCTGGTTTGCATCTAAAAGGCCAAATATAATGCTGACCTCTGATCATTCGTTGACAAGTTGTTCAACTAACAGAAGCTGAAAAATGTCTGGAAGCTTAAAATGGTATATTTAATGACTGAGTAATCGAATGGTTACATTCCCCTCACAAAGGAACATTTGTCAATGGTAGTGGTGATGTATAAATGCGAGCTTTTGTTGTTGCCATGTCAATCATGGCTTAGTTGGTAGCACTTTTATCTCTGATTCAGAGGGTTGAAAGATTATGGTGCCTCTCAGCACCTGCAAGTCAAGGTTAGCACTGCAGTCCATTTGTGAGGGTGTGCTACATTGTCAGAAGTGTTCCCTTTGAAATGAAGTATTAAACTAAGGGGTTCCGATATGCTGACAGGTGGATGTGAAAGACCCCTTTGAACTATTTTGAAGAAGAGCAGAGGAGTTTCTCTCAATGTCCTGGCCAACATTACTCTCTCAAACAACATCACAAAAATTAGCTGATTATTGTGACGATGTTGTATGTAGGAGCTCAGCATTTGCAAATTATTACTGAGGATGTAACAAGCAAAATAGAACATAGAACATAGAACATTACAGCACAGAACAGGCCCTTCAGCCTTCGATGTTGCGCCGACCAATATAAAAAGCAATGCCCCTCCAAACTAAACCATTCCCTTCTCTTCCATATACTTATCAACTAACCTCTTAAACGCCACCAAACTTGGCGCATCTACAACTGCCGCAGGCAGGGCATTCTACTCCCTAACCACCCTCTGGGTAAAGAACCTACCTCTGATATCTGGCCTATAACTATCACCCCTTAATTTAAAGCTGTGTCCCCTCATGCTAGCTTTCTCCATCCTAGGAAAAAGGCTATGGATAAAGAGAAACCAGGAGTGTATTTGGATTCCAAAAGGGATGCAATATAAAAGGTCATTCATAGTATTGGGGGTGGTACGTCAGCATTGATAGAGGATTGGCCAGCATAGTATTGGTGATGGTGCATTAGCATGGATAGAAGATTAGTTATCATAGTATTGTGGGTGGCATCTTAGCATTGATAGAGGATTAGCTGTCATAGTATTGGGAGTGGTATATTGACATGGATAGAGGACTGACTATCATTGTATTGGGGTGATATATTAGCATGGATAGAGGATTTGCTAACTAAAAAGAAAGCAGTAGTTGGGTCATTTTCAGGTTGGCAAACTGTAACCAGTGAAGTGTTGCAGGGCTCAGTGCTGAACTTCAACTCTTTACAATCCATATCAAAGACTTGGATGAAGAGATTGACTGTATTGTAGTCAAAACAGATGATGCAAAGATAGGTAGGAAAGCAAGTTGTGAGGAGTCATAAAATCATAGTGGGTTAAAACATGGAAACAGACCATTCAGCCCAACTTATCCATTCTACCCTTTCTCTTGTTAACCACAAAGTTAGTTCCAATTGCCTGTGTTTGATCTATATCCCTCTATATCAATCTTACCCATGTAACTGTCTAAATGCCTTTTAAAAGATAAAATTGTACCCACCTCTACTATTAACTCTGGCAGCTTATTCCAGACACTCACCATCCTCTGTGTGAAGAAATTGCCCCTCTGTACCTTTGTGTATCTTTCCCCTCTCAGCAGGATAGAAAAGTCTACTGAGACATAGGTATATATTACTCATTAGTAAATATTCACGGATGGAATATATTGTGGGGAAATGCAAGGTTATCCTGTCTGGCAGAAATTATAGAGAAGCCGAATTTTATTTAAATGGAGAAAGAAGACAGTACAGTGATGTTGTGGAGTTTGGGTGTCCTTGTACATGAATCATAAAAGGTTACTATGCAACAAGTACAAGTCACTCGCAAGGTAAACTGGATGTTGGGAATGGGGGTTATTCAGAGGTGAGGGATTGGGGTTCTGGGGATTAGCCGGGTGCTCGAGTATAATCAGGATTGTCAGGAGAGTAGTATGGGGTTAAAGAGATAATTTGGAATCGGGGTTAGTTGCTTTGGGGTAGTCAGTTTGGGGGTGGGTGGGTGGTCAGAGAGGGTAGTTAGGATTGTTGGGAGGACAGTCTAAGGGTCAAAAATAGTTGAAATGTTTGGGAACATTGTTGGGAAGGGGAAAGGTGGTCAGACATTGCTGGACAGGTCAACAATATTCCCCATTCCCAATTTACCTGAAAAAAGTAGTGGTGATCTGCCTTCGTGAACTGTTGAATGCACGTCATGAAGGCACATCCACTGTGCTTTCAGAGAAGGAATTTCAGGATTTTGACCCAGCGACGCTGGAGGACTTGCAATATAGTCCAAAGTCAGGATGTTGAGTGACTTGGAGAGGAAATTGAATCTTGCTGCCCTGTTCTTCTAAGTGATAGATGGTGCAAATTTGGAAAAGTTAAAGTTTAAAGTTTATTTATTTGTCATAAGTAGTCTTATATTAAGACTGCAATGAAGTCACTGTGAAAATCCCCTGGTTGCCACACTCCTGCACCTGTTTGGGTATATTGAGGGAGAATTTAGCATGG
Source organism: Sphyrna mokarran (assembly GCA_024679065.1). Taxonomy (NCBI): domain Eukaryota; kingdom Metazoa; phylum Chordata; class Chondrichthyes; order Carcharhiniformes; family Carcharhinidae; genus Sphyrna; species Sphyrna mokarran. Next base: position 21,867,455 of record JAGIQG010000007.1, on the reverse strand, counting down.
CCAATGAACCTACTGTATTTTGGACTGTGGGAGGAACCAGAGCTTCTGGAGGAACACATGCAGACACGGGGAGAATGTGCAGACTCCAGACAGACTGTGACCCAAGCTAGGAATCAAATCCAGATCCCTGGTGCTGTGGAGCAGTAGTGCTGACCGCTGTGCCACGAGCTGCCCCAACGTGCTGTGAAGAGGCCTTGGTGAGTTGATGCATTGCATCTTGATGATTATATACACTGCTGCTACTGTGTGTCAATGGTGGAGGATATGAGTGTTTATTGTAACTGCATTGACCCAGACAAGTAGTCAACATTCCATCACACTCCTTACTTGTGCCTTGTAGATGGTGGGCTTTGAAGAGTCAGGAATTGAGTTACTCACTGCAGAATTCCAAGCTTCTGACCTGCTTTTGTAGCCTCATTATTTATATACCTGGTCCAGTTCAGTTTCTGGTCAATTGGCAACCTTCAGGATATTCATAGTGGGGGATTCCGTGATGGTAATGCCATTAATGTTAAGAGGGATTGTTAGATTCTCTCTTATTGGAGATGATCATTGCTTGGCACAGATGTTATATGGATGACAGCCACATTCCCAAAGACATGTTCTATCAATATCTGTGATTCTAAGGATGTCCACAAGTGAGATCTCTAGTTGCCTGGGATCAGACTCAATGCATGGGAAATTCTCGCTGCTAATAAAAGTGCCTGAAGACAGAGGGAGGGCAGGAGCAGTGAGGTCTAGGTGTATATGTACGTACAACATTGAAAGTGGCAGAACAAGTTGAGAGAATAGTTAATAAAACATAAAGTACTCTAGGCTTTAATAGGGACATAAAAATTCAACATAATCTTCTTGCTCTTGCATTCTATAAGATACTAGTTTGGCCTCAGCTGGTGTGCTATAGGTGCCACATTTTAGAAAGGAGGTGAAGGCATTGGAGAGAGTGCAGCAAAGAGTCACCAAATTTGTTCAAGGGATGAGGAATTCAGTTCTGAGGTAGACTGGAGAAGTTAGGTCCATTTTCCTTGGAGAAAAGAAAGCTGAGAGGAAATTAGATAGAATATTCTAAATTATGAGGGTGTTGTGTTATTACAATAGTATAATACCTTGGGTTTATTTACTGTACAAGATACATTGTGGGTTCATTTATTAAGACTAGCCACATGAGAACAGTTATACAATGGGGATAAAGCTTTCGAGATTTTGTCCTAGATGCAAAAAGGTTATATGAAAGTCAAAAAGCTCAAATGGATTTGCTTTGCCCTTGGTTACTCCTCCCCATTGTGCCTTTGTGTGTAAGAACTTAAGACAGCTTTGGTTCTGGACAAATTTTTGTCATCTCAGCCTGTTGCCACATATCTTCTGTGGGATCCTGGATGTAAACTTGACAATTCTGTACTTGCATTTTTATTATGCATGTTGCTCATCTTCTCTGTAGTTTTAAAAGCTGCTCTCTAGTCTCTGAGAGAGTAGAAACTGGTATGCACGTTGATATGCAGCTCAATGGTGATGGAAAAGTTTTACTTAAAGGTGTCACTCAGATGTATCACTGCAATGTGTCGATAGATCTTGTTTGCTATGTCTACATTTGGGAATGAGGGATTTCACTATGTGAAACATCCATTCAGCTGGACCATTAGATCTAGGGTAATTAGGGGAAAAAGTCATATGGTCAATATTCCACTTCTCAGGCATATCCTGAAATGACTTACCAACACATTGTGGACTGTTATTTGTAATAATCTTTTCAGGAGCAGCAAATAAACTGAGAATAGCACTTAGCATATGTGTAACAGTTATGCTTGATGTATTGTGCAAACAAAGAACAAAGAATATTACAGCACAGGAACAGGCCCCGTGGCCCTCCAAGCCTGCACTGATCATGCTGCCCATCTTAACTAAAACCCTCTACGCTTCTAGGGACCGTATCCCTGTATTCCCATCTCATTATGTATTTGTCAAGATGCCCCTTAAAAGTCACTACCGTATCCGCTTTCACTACCTCCCCCGGCATGAGGTCCAGGTACCCACCGCTCTCTGTGTAAAAAAATTTGCCTCGTACGTCTCTTTTAAAACTTGTCCCTCACACCTTAAACCTGTGCCCCTGGTAATTGACTCTTCCACCATGGGATCCACTCTGTCCAAGCTACTCATAATCTTGTAGACTTCTATCAGGTCTCCCCTCAACTTCTGTTGCTCCAATGAGAACAAACCAAGTTTCTCCAACCTCTCCTCATAGCTAATGCCCTTCATAACAGGCAACATCCTGGTAATTCTTTTCTGTATCCTCTCCAAAGCCTCCACATCCTTCTGGTAGTGTGGCGATAAAATTGAGAACTGTATTCCAAGTGCGGCCTGTCTAAAGTTCTATCAATCTGCAACATGACTTGCCAATTTCTAAACTCAGTGCTCCAGCTGATGAAGCTAAGCATGCCATGTGCCTTCTTGACTACTTTCTCCAGCTGGATTGCCACTTTCAGTGACCTGTATCCCTGTACAGCCAGATCCCTTTGCCTAGCAATACTCCCAAGGGTTCTGCCATTTACTGAATATTTCCTATCTGTATTAGACCTTCCAAAATGCATTACCTCACATTAATCTGGATTAAACTCCATCTGCCATTTCTCTGCCCAAGTCTCCAACTGATCTAAATCCTGCTGTATCCTTTGAAGGTCCTCATCGTTATCCACAAATCCACCAACCTTTGTGTCATCCGCAAACTTACTAATCAATCCGGTTACATTTTCTTCCAAATTGTTTATATATATTACAAACAGCAAAGATCCCACCACTGATCCCTGAGGAAAACCACTTATCACAGCCCTCCATTCAGAAATGCACCCTTCAGCTGCTACCCTCTGTCTTCTTTGACTGAGCCAGTTTTGCATCCACCTTACCAGCTCACCTCTGATCCCATGCAATTTCATTCAGCTTCTGCTCCAGTGTGCCTTGAGGGACCTTGTCAAAGGCCTTACTGAAGTCCATGTAGACAACATCCACTGCCCAATTCTCATCAATCATTTTTGTCGATCAATTTCATGAGACACAACCTTCCCTTCATAAAACCGTGTTGTCTCTCACTAATACATCCACTTATTTCCAAGTGGGAATAAATCCTGTCTTGAAAAACCCTGTTCGATAATTTCCCTACCACTGATGTAAGGCTCACTGGCCTGTAATTACCTGGATTATTTTTGCCACCCTTCTTAAACAAAGGAACAACATTGGCTATTCTCCAATCCTCTGGGATCTCCCCTTAGCAGTGAGGAGACAAAGATTTCTCTCAAGGCCCCAGAAATTTGCTCTCTTGCCTCTCTCAGTATTTTGGGACATATCCCATTAGGGCCTGGAGACTTGTCTACCTAGCTTAGTGTTTCTCAAGAACACTAACACCTCCTTCTTTTTGATCTCAACATGAGTCAAACTACACATCCTTTCCCAGTTGTCAGACAATGGAGCACTTGGTAAAGTAGTCAATGATGATAATGAAGTCAATTCTATGGATGTGAAAGGGTTCAAATGTGATTTTGGACCAAGGATGGATAGGAAAATGTGGTGCTTTGTGCTAACTTGGCAGACTTTCTTGACATGCCTTGCACTTCTTGATGATGATTTCAATGTTTTTGTTCATATCTGGCCAATAGATTGTGGGGAGAATTTTCCTGTCCCACCTGCCCACCATGGGAATTGTAGTGGGGCAGACCATGCAAACATACATTAACCTCGGGTGGGATTTTCCAGTTTTAGGGTGTAGGACAGAAATAAAACAAGTCAAGTTTGGATACCGTGTCAAACTTCAAGAAATATTTTTATTCCACATGCAAGAGGAGAGCGGGACTCCAGCCTAAAATCTTACGTTGCCTGTGACCCCTCTCTGAATCTGTTAGATTGGTACAGGGTTTATATTAGCATATAAATTACTCGAGTCACATACAAGATGGTTCTTCTAATCTCATTATGCAGACTGTATTGAACAAAGAACAAAGAACAAAGAACAAAACAGCACGGGAAACAGGCCCTTCGGCCCAACGAGCCCGCGCCGCCACCTCAATGTTCCCACTTCTACACGTGATCCCTGTCCATGTTTATAGATCTATGGATTAAAAACCAAATTTGAGACAATTTAGGGAGAATTTGTTTTGCCAATTAGCCTAAAAGCACATCTTTGGGATGTGGGAGGAAACCGGAGCACTCGGAGAAAACCCACGCAAGCACGGGGAGAATGCGCAAACTCCCACAGACACAGGCCCAAATCCATGTATCTGCACAGCACAGCGATAGTCACTGCGCTGTGTTGCCCATCAGATGGTCCAGGCCAAGCATACACTAACGATGTGAAGCAGTAGGATACTCTCGAAAAAGGTCCAAGAGCAGTCCTCTCACGACCCATCGCATGTATGCCCCTCATTAGACAACAAGGTGGACCAAAGTACACTTTAATGCAAGAAGTATTTGCAATAAGGTGGAGGAACTTGCAGCTTGGACCAGTACCTGGAACTTCGATGTTGTGGCCATTTCAGAGACTTGGGTAGAGCAGGGACAGGAATGGATGTTGCAGGTTCCGGGGTACAAATGCTTTAGTCGTAGTAGAGAAGGAGGTAGAAGGGGGGGAGGAGTGGCATTATTGGTCAAAGACTGTATCACGGTGATAGAAAAGAAGTTTGATGAGGACTTGTCTGTTGAGGTAGTATGGGCTGAGATTAGAAACAGGAGATGAGAGGTCACCCTGTTGGGAGTCTTTTACAGACCTCCTAATAGTTCTAGAGAGGTTGAGGAAAGGATTGCGAAGTCAATTCTGATTAGGAGTGAAAGTAGTAGGGTAATTGTGATGGGGGACTTTAACTTTGCTAATCTTGATTGGAATAGCTATAGCTCTAGCTCGTTAGAGGGGTCAGTTTTCGTACAGAGTGTGCAGGAAGGTTTTTTGACTCAGTATGTAGATAGGCCAACTAGAGGTGAGGCTACATTGGGTTTGGTGCTGGGCAATGAGCCAGACCACGTGTTAGGCTTGGAAGTTGGTGAACATTTTGGTGATAGTGACCACAATTCGGTTACGTTCACCTTAGTGATGGATACGGATAGGCATGAAGCTGGGGGCAGTAGTTATAGCTGGGGGAAGGGTAATTATGAGGCCATAAGGAGAGAATTAGGGTGTATAGGTTGGACTAGGAAACTACAGGGACTGGGAACATCTGAAATGTGGAGCTTATTCAAGGAGCAGCTGCTGCGAGTCCTTGATAAGTATTTCCCTGTCAGGCAAGGAGGAAATGGTCGAGTAAGGGAACCTTGGTGTACGAAAAAAGTTAATTCGCTGGTTAAAAGGAAAAAAGAGGCTTATGTCAGGATGAGGCTTGAAGGCTCAGTTAGTGCAATGGATAGCTATAAATTAGCCAGGAGGGAGCTAAAGAGTGAATTGAGGAGAGCTAAGAGGGGACACGAGAATACTTTGGCTGATAGGATTAAGGAGAATCCTAAAGCTTTCTTTAGATATGTTAAGAATAGAAGATTGGTTAGGGCAAGATTAGGGCCAGTCAGAGACAGCAGTGGGGAGTTGTGCGTGGAGCCTGAAGAGATTGGAGAGGCACTGAACAAATATTTCTCTTCGGTATTCATGCAGGGAGATGTACATGTTGTTGTGGAGAACACTGAGGTACAGGGTTGCAAACTAGAAAGTATTGAAGTAGATAGGGAGGATGTGCTAGATATTCTTGAGGATTTGAAGTTAGATAAGTCCCCTGGACCGGACGGGATTTACCCTAGGATTCTCTGGGAGGCAAGAGAGGCGATTGCAGAGCCTCTGGCTCCGATCTTCAGGTCGTCGTTGGTTACGGGTATAGTTCCGGAAGACTGGAGGATAGCAAATGAGGTCTCATTGTTCAAGAAGGGGAAGAGAGACTTTCCAGGAAATTATAGGCCAGTGAGTCTTACTTCTGTTGTGGGTAAAGTATTGGAGAGAATTATTAGGGATAGGATTTATAGTTATTTGGAGAGAAATGAATTGATTGGGGATAGTCAGCATGGTTTTGTGAAGGGTAGGTCGTGCCTTACTAACCTCATTGAGTTTTTTGAAAAAGTGACTAAGGAGGTGGATGGGGGTTAGGCGGTTGATGTGGTATATATGGACTTTAGTAAGGCGTTTGATAAGGTGGCCCATGGAAGACTTCTGCAGAAAATGCAGATGTATGGGATAGAGGGTGATTTAGCTAAGTGGGTTAGGAATTGGCTAGCAGATAGAAGACAGAGGGTGGTGGTTGATGGGAGATATTCATCGTGGAGTTCGGTGACAAGTGGTGTACCTCAGGGTCTGTTTTGGGGCCCCTGCTGTTTGTAATTTTTATAAATGATCTGGATGAGGGTATTGAAGGATGGATTAGTAAATTTGCAGATGACACTAAAGTCGGTGGAGGGGTAGATAGTGAAGATGGGTGTTATAGTTTGCAGAGAGACTTGGACAAGTTGCAGAGCTGGGCCGAGAGGTGGCAAATGGATTTTAATGTGGAAAAGTGTGAGGTAATGCACTTTGGCAGGAATAATAAATGTGTAGAGTATAGGACTAATGGTAGGATTCTTAATAATGTTGATGAACAGAGGGATCTTGGTGTATTTGTGCATAGATCCCTGAAAGTAGGCAGTCAAGTCGATAAGGTTGTTAAGAAGGCATACGGAGTCTTAGCTTTTATCCGGTCCAGGGGACTTATCTAACTTCAAATCCTCAAGAATATCTAGCACATCCTCCCTATCTACTTCAATACTTTCTAGTTTGCAACCCTGTACCTCAGTGTTCTCCACAACTACATGTACATGTAGGGGGATTGAATTTCAGAGCCGCAACATCATGTTGCAACTGTACAAAACTCTAGTGCGGCTGCACTTGGAGTATTGTGTGCAGTTCTGGTCCCCACATTATAAGAAAGATGTGGAGGCATGGGAGAGGGTACAGAGGAGGTTTACCAGGATGTTGGCTGGTATGGAGGGCAGGTCCTATGAAGAGAGGTTGAAGGATTTGAGGTTGTTTTCGTTAGAAAGGAGGCGGCTAAGAGGGGATCTTATCGAAACATATAAGATGATTAGAGGTTTAGATAGGGTGGACAGTGATAGCCTTTTTCCTAGGATGGAGAAAGCTAGCACGAGGGGACACAGCTTTAAATTAAGGGGTGATAGTTATAAGACGGATATCAGAGGTAGGTTCTTTACCCAGAGGGTGGTTAGGAAGTGGAATGCCCTGCCTGCGGCAGTTGTAGATGCACCAAGTTTGGTGGCGTTTAAGAGGTTAGTTGATAAGTTTATGGAAGAGAAGGGAATGGTTTAGTTTGGAGGGTTATTGCTTTTTTCATAATTGGTCGGCGCAACATCGAAGGCCGAAGGGCCTGTTCTGCACTGTAACGCTCTATGTTCTATGTTCTAAAGCACCTGTAGGATAAAAACAAGTACATCAATATCATCATCTATTTACACACTTTCCAGGGACTCCTAAGGCTCATGATCCCTATTTTAAATCAGTTTTCTATACCCCTCCATTTCCATTCTGTTCATGTGCCCATCTAAGTATCTCTTAAATAACTCCAGAGTACCTGTCTCCACCACTTTACTTGGCAGCGCATTCCATACCCCCACCACCCTCTGTGTGAAAAAACTCCCTCTAGCATCCAAATTATACCTTACACCCCTCACCCTAAGCCCGTGACCCCTCGTGCTATTTGAGTCCATCCTAGGAAAAAGCTTAACCCTGTTTACTCTATCTATCCCTTCAAAATCTTGTACACCTCTATCAGATCTCCTCTAAGTCTACGTCTTTCTAAGGAAAACAGTCCCAATTTGCCTAATCTCTCCTCGTAACTCAGACCTTCCATATCAGGCAGCATCCTGGTAAACCTTCTCTGCACTCTTTCCAGAGTCTCCACGTCCTTCCGGTAGTAAGGCAACCAGAACTGGACACAGTATTCCAAATGAGGTCTAACCAGTGTTTTATACAACTGCAACATTAAAGGCCAGCTCTTGTACTCTATACCCCTTCCTATAAAGGCTAGCCTACCATATGCTTTCTTCACAACCTTCTCCACTTGCTCTGCCACCTTCAGAGACTTGTTCACCTGCACCCCCATTGTTCAGTACAGCTTTGTTAATCAGTTCATTGGACAGTTCTATTTACCTGATTATGATATCAAAGTGCTGTATTTGCCAAGCTGATTAACAATGATATGTTAATCATCCTCCCCCTCCTCTGCTAGGTGATTATGTTTGACAGAAGACTATGACTTCCCTGAACTGCATGGAGCTGGCCTGGATTAATGTTGTTCTCCCACTGTCACGATGATTCAGAATGATCTCCTGCCCATCAGAAATTGATAGCATGCATTAATCATTATCTGTCGGCAGAGCAAGCCACTCGCTGTCTGGATTAACCCTTTCTTTCCTTTTGGTGAGGCCTGGCTCTCTGGACTTGCTCTATGTCGCCCTGCATGTGTAATACTGAAATTAAGTAAAACATACAAATTAAAATATAAAAGACACAATATTGCCCTACAACAGAGGTGAGTGCAGCCATAAAATCCTACTTGTTCTCTCTTGTGAGTCTTCTTATCCGACCAATGTCCATGTGTGAGCAATAAAGTTACTGAAGTGTATCAAGGCAGAAAGATTCTGGTATGATGACAGACCTGCCTTTAAAAATGACTCCCTGAAAGATGCTTTTCTCATCCCAATAATTCCAAAACAGTCTCACTTGTTCATGGATATATGGAATTAAATTAGGCCATCGTTCAACCATGACCTTTTTGCCACATGAAAGGTACATCCGTTCTCAAAAATTCTCTAAAAGAGACCTGGATATCTTTGAAAACTGTCCTTATCATAAAGTGTTGGCATGGCTTTAAAATCCTCCACTTCACTTGGAGCAATTCATACCAGTACTGGAATAAATTGAACTGAAAAAATTGATCTGGCACATGCTGAAGTTGCATTTCTGACTGTTGAATACCTTTGTCACTTGTTGTTTGCATCAGTAAGTGCAGATTAGAGTAATGTTCTTGCTTTATTCTTTGTACAAAAGCTTGACCATTTGAAACAAAATGGATGAATTAGTTGCGCGGATAGATGTAAAGACATATGATGTAGTTGGCTTTCAGATGACCAAGGATGGGAACTAAACACTGAGGGCTATTCAATGTTTAGGAAGGACAGACAGAAAGACAAAGGTGGTGGAGTTGCGTTGTTTATTAAAGAAAATGTTGATAAAATATTGAAGATACTAGCACAGACAATATGGAATCTGCATGGGTCAAGTTAAGAAACACCAAGGACCAAAAACATTTGTGAGGGTAGTTTACAGGCAACCAAACTGTAATAGTAATGCTGGGAATAGCATTAGATAGGGAATCAGAGACGCATGTGTTAAAGAAACACCTTGATTATAGGTGACTTTAATCTACGTATGGATTGGAAGAGTCAAATTAATCACTCTACAATAAAGGAAGAATTTCAGGAGTGTATACAGGATGGTCCTCTGGACATTGAGGAAACAATAAAGGAACAAGTCATCTTGGGCTGGGTATGGTGCAATGAGAAAGGATTAGTTGGCAACCTAGTTGTGAGGGAACCCTTGAAGGTGAGTGATCATAATATGATAGAATTCTTTATCAAGGCAAATAGTGACATAGTTGGTTCTAAAAGTACAGTCCTGAATCTCAATAAAGGTAACTATGATGGCGTGACATGAATTGGCCATAGCAGGCTGAGAAACATTACTGAAAGGAAGGATGGTGGACAGGCAGTAGCAGACATTTAAAGAAGGAATAGGTGAACTCCAGAAGTTGTTTAGTGCAAAAGTGGAAAGGGAACTATGGTTAAATCGCCGATTACAAGGGAAATTAGAGATAGCATCAGATTCAAAAAAGAAGCATATAAATTGACAAGAAAAAACAATAGACCCAAGGATTGGGATCTGTGTAAAATTCAGCAAAGGAGTACCAAGAGATTAGTTAAGAAGGGGAAAATAAAGTATTAAAGTAAAATAGTGGGGAATATTAAAACTGACTGTAAAAGTTTCTATAGGTATATAAAGAAAAAAAGATTGACAAAAACAAATGTAGGCCCTTTATAATCAGAAATGGGGAAATACGTAATGGGGAAAAAGAAATGGCTGAGTAACTAAGTTCGTACTTTGTCTCTGTCTTCACAATGGAAGACATGAATGATATACCAGAAATTCTGAAAAACACAACTGTTAGTGAGGAGCTGAAGGAAATAAGTATTAGTAGAGAAATGGTTTCTGGAAATAGATGGGATTGAAAGTGGACAAATCACCAGGTCCTGAGAATCTGCATCTCGGTGGAAGTGGCCCTGGAAATAGTGGTCGTTTTCCAAATTTCTTGGGACTCCGGACTGCTTCCTACAGATTGGAGGGTAGCTAATATGAGCCCACTATTCAAAAAGGGAGATAGACAGAAAACCATAGACCAGTCAGTCTGATGTCAGGACTGATTCCCAGTATGGAGGTCTGTCATATGAGGAGAAACTAAGTCAATTAGGATTATATTCACTGGAGTTTATAAGACTGAGAAGGGATCTCATAGCAATTTAAATTCTAACAAGGTTAGACGGGGTAGACTCAGAAAGAATGTTCCCAATGGTGGGGAAGTCCAGAACTAGAGGTCATAGTTTGTGGACAGGGGGATAAACTTTTAGAACTGAGGCGAAGAGAAATTTTTGCATGTAGAGAATGCAGAATCTGTGGAATTCGCTACCACAGAAAATAGTTGAGGCCAAAGCATTGTGTGAGTTCAAGAAGAAATTAAATATAGCTCTTGGAGTGATAGTTGGCAGCACTGTAGGTGTACCTATTCCATATGGAATAGTTCAAGGAGGCAACTCACTTTCTCAGGGGCAATTAGTAATGGGCAATAAATACCAGCTTAGCAAGTGAAGCCCACATCCTGTAAATAAATTAAAAATTTTTAAGTTTGGTCCGATGAATTCGCACAACATATATGCTAGACAATGACTGTTTCCAGCAAGAGAGAATCTGACCATCTTACCTTGAAATTTAGATCATAATAGGTACAGGAGTAGGCAGTTCAGGGGCTTGAGCTTGTTCCATCACTCAATAGGATCATGGCTGATCCAACATTCCCCACATCTACTTTCCTGCTCTTTCCCTATAGCACTTGATTCCTTTCCTGATCAAAAATCTATCCATCTCAGTTCTAAATGTGGAAAAGCACTCTGCCTCCACAGCTCTCTGTGGAAAGGAGTTCCAAAGATATTCAATGGCATTGCCATTGCCAATCCTCCCTTATCAACAAGGTTGGGAGGTCCAGGTAGTAGTTTGCATTGACCAGAAACTGAACTGGAGTACCCTTATGAATACTGTGTCTGAAGAGTAGGTCAAAGATTGTGAATTCTGAATACTCTGCACTTGCCTGGATGACTGTAATTCTAACTACACTCAAGAAACTCAACACCATTCAGAACAAAACAGCCCACTTGACTGGCACTCCATTCACCAGGTTAAACCTCAGCTTCCCACCGCACTGATGCACAGCGGGAGCAGTGTTATGTAGCTGGATTGGGGAAGTTGGTTTTTTTCTCCTTGGAGAAGAGAAGGTCAAGATTTGATAGAGTTGTTCAAAATTATGAGGGCTCTGGACAAAGTTGATAGAGAAAAATCATTTGCATTGATGGAAGGATTGAGAGCCAGAGGGTGACATGTTTAAACTAGTGAGACAGTTGATAATTTCCAACTTTTGTATTACACAAACTGAGTCTGATGTGCTGCTATCATAAAGAAAGTAACATATAGAGTGACAGTATACTCAAACGCTTGTACTGTTATTTAGGAGAAAAATCGGATGGAAGCATTTAAATTCACCTGTAATGACCTGAAAGAATTTTAAGGCTATGGGACAAAATGCACCAGACTGGGATTTGGTGACATTTACAGAGTCACCATAGAAAGGATGAACTAAAGGGATGGCCTTTTGTGTTGTAATAATTCTATGATTCAATGTTTCTAATTTGAAAGAAAAATGACTAGCATTTATATAGCACCTTTCAGTAATGCAGGGCATTTCCACGTGCTTTACAGCCAATGAAGTGTTTATGAAGTGTAGATGCATTGGAATGAAAGGAAAGCAGCAAGACTCCTGCAAACAGGGTCATGAGAGGGCTGCTCTTGGATTTTTTTCAAGAGGATCCTAGTGCTTCACGTCATTAGTGTACGCTTGACCTGGACCATTTGATGAGTAACACGACAGCTCAGTGACTATCACTGTGCTGTGCAGATACATGGATTTGGGCCTGTGTCTGTGGGAGTTTGCACATTCTCCCCACGCTTGCGTGGGTTTTCTCCGGGAGCTCCGATTTCCTCCCACATCCCAAAGATGGCTAATTGGCAAAACAAATTCTCACTAAATTGCCTCAAATTTGTTTTTTAATCCATAGATCTATAAACAGAGACAGGGATCGCGGGTAGAGGTGGGAACATCGGGGTGGTGGCATGGGCTCGTTGGGCCGAAGGGCCTGTTTCCCGTGCTGTTTTGTTCTTTGTTCTTTGTAATCATCAGTCTGTTTTACTCTGGTTGACTGAGGGATGAACATTTTATCAGTTCAGCGTGTTTATCAGGAGAAGCTGGATAGATTGGGACTTTTTTCTCTGGAGCGTAGGAGGCTGAGGGGTGATCTTATAAAGGTTTATAAAATAATGAGGGGCACAGATTGGCAGGATAATGAATATCTTTTCCCAAAGGTAGGGGAGTCTAAAACTAGAGGGTATAGGTTTAAGGTGAGAGGGGAGAGATACAAAAGTGCCCAGAGGGGCAATTTTTTGAGGATGCTGAGTGTCTGGAATAAGCTGTCAGAGAAATAATCAAGGCAGGTACAATTTTGTCTTCTAAAAAGCGTTTACACAGTTACATGGGTAAGATGGATATAGAGCGAAATGGCCCAAAAGCAGGCAGTTGAGATTGATTTAGGAGTTCTAAAAAAAGGGATAGCATGGACCACTTGGGCCAAAGGGCTTGTTTCCATGCTGTGAACCTTTGACTCAAAGTGTTTGACAGTGGAATGAATGAAGACATAATGAGATTTTTAACCCAATGAGTAGCTATGATCTGGAATGCATGCCTGAGTATGTGGTGGACACAGATTCAAAAGAGAACTGGATAATTAATTCAGGAGAAAAAGATGACAAGGCAATGGGAAAAATAGTGCTGCCTGAGTTGCTGTTGAGAGAGTCAGCAAGGATACGACAGGCTGAATGGCCTCTTCCTGTGCTGTAACCATTCCATGAAATTGGAAAACTATATGGTTTTACATCGATTGGACCCTAAAATGGATATTCTAGGTAGAGATTCTCCTCTGTGGTTGCAGGGAGGGGTACCACTCACCTAATCGTAGAGCTGTGCCTGAGATCTCCATTTTAAACATACATCAAAATTCACACTGTTATTTGTAAAGACCATATAATTCCAGGATCGGTACAACGACCATTTTAGAACATAGAACATTACAGCACAGAACAGGCCCTTCGGCCTTCGATGTTGCGCCGACCAATATAAAAAGCAATGCCCCTCCAAACTAAACCATTCCTTCTCTTCCATATACTTATCAACTAACCTCTTAAACGCCACCAAACTTGGCGCATCTACAACTGCTGCAGGCAGGGCATTCCACTCCCGAACCACCCTTTGGGTAAAGAACCTACCTCTGATATCCGTCCTATAACTATCACCCCTTAATTTAAAGCTGTGTCCCCTCGTGCTAGCTTTCTCCATCCTAGGAAAAAGGGCTATCACTGTCCACCCTATCTAAACCTCTAATCATCTTATATGTTTCGATTAGGTCCCCTCTTAGCCGCCTCCTTTCTAACGAAAACAACCTTAAATCCCTCAGCCTCTCTTCATAAGACTTGCCCTCCATACCAGGCAACATCCTGGTAAACCTCCTCTGTACCCTCTCCAATGCCTCCACATCTTTCTTATAATGTGGGGACCAGAACTGCACACAATACTCCAAGTGCGGCCGCACTAGAGTTTTGTACAGTTGCAACATGACGTTGCGGCTCCGAAATTCAATCCCCCACCAATAAAAGCTAAGACTCCATATGCCTTCTTAACAACCTTCTCGACTTGACTGCCTACTTTCAGGTATCTATGCACATACACACCAAGATCCCTCTGTTCATCAAGACTACTAAGAATCCTACCATTAGCCCTATACTTTACACATTTATTATTTCTGCCATAGTGCATTACTTCACACTTTTCCACATTAAACTCCATTTGCCACCTCTCGGCCCAGCTCTGCAACTTGTCTAAGTCCCTCTGCAAACTATAACACCCCTCTTCACTATCTACCACTCCACCGACTTTAGTGTCATCTGCAAATTTACTAATCCATCCTTCAATACCCTCATCCAGATCATTTATAAAAATTACAAACAGCAGGGGCCCCAAAACAGACCCCTGAGGTACACCACTTGTCACCGAACTCCTCGATGAATATCTCCCATCAACCACCACCCTCTGTCTTCTATTTGCTAGCCAATTCCTAACCCAATTAGCTAAATCACCCTCTAGCAATTTCTCCAGCAATCTCTCGCATTAAGAAATATCATTACATTACACTTTGGTGGCACAGTGGCACAGTGTCCTTACAGCGCCAGGGACCCAGGTTTGATTCCCAGCTTGGGTCACTGTTTGTGTGGAGTTTGCACATTCTCCCCATGTCTGTGTGGGTTTCCCCTGGATGCTCCAGTTTCCTCCCACAGTCTGAAAGGTGTGCTGATTAGATGCGTTGGCCCTTCTAAATTCTCTCTTAGCGTGCCGAATAGGTACCAGAGCGTAGTGACTTAATTGCATTGTTATTGTAAACCTACTTGTGATTAATAAATAAACTTTTAGTTTATGATTCAAGGCAAGTTGTGGCTGTATAATTGTCTTGTAAAGTTTAAAACTGTGAAAAAAAAATTCACATGAAACTTCAAAGTCTCATAGCAGAGAAAATTAGGTTGCATTCTTTTTTTTCTATAAAAGTAAATAAATCATGAGAATTAAGTGACAAATGAAGCCGGATTTTATATCTGGAGAGGGAGGGGAACAGGGTAAGAGGGTGAAACATCCACAGAGCCTTTCCCACTAAGGGGTGAAATGCTGACTAAATATAAAGCTGAGTCCAAGGTAACGGACTCTGGGCGGAGTTAGGGAAAGTTCAACTGGTGCAGGCTGGAATTGTTCATTGGTGCCGGGCAGAAAAATGAAAAAAAGCCAATTGCAATCTCTTGATGTGTCCGTCCCTCCCCGCACAGGGAGCCACACAGGGTGAAATGTAGCATTGAACTGAGAGTGAAATTGCCAGGGACAGAGTCAGCTAGGGAGGGAAGAGAGGCTGGGGGGGTGGGTAAGGGGGGGGGTGGAGGAGGGAGGGAGGGAAATCTTTCCCCAAAAGGTTTGCAAGGAGTGGAGCAGATGTTGGGGAGATGTCGGAGACGAGTTCCATCAGTTCTGGATCGACAGTCGGTTCAGGCAGCCGGGTGTTGCAACTGGCCAGCAAGGGAGAATGGTGCGTCCTGGAACAGACTCTGAAAAGCATGGACAAGGGAGATCGAGACATCACTCTCACGGACGAAGTGTGTAACTTGTATATCTATCTATCTATATATATTTTGTTCTTCCTACAGTACTTATAGCAGTCATTCTATTTATTACTGCAGGGGATGATCAGCTTGAGGGCAAGTCCAGTTTATATCCTCTGTACAGGGGAGCAAAAATTCTCTCTATCTGTTAGGCTGGGAGGCCGGGGAGAAATACAACATTAATTCTCCCCCAGCGCAAAGCAGTTTTTCCCTCGCTTGTGTGTTCCCGAGAAGGAATCAGGGCTGACTGATGAATGCGATAAAGTTGAAGCAATGAGTTCACCAGAAGAGCAGTCGCCATATCAAAGGAAAATAAGTTGTTCTTAAAGCAAGGCTGCAGTCATTAAGCTAACATTTGAGTCAAAGACTTGATGCTATCTTAGGGGTGGCTTGACATTTCTTTTCAAACTGGATTGTTGTTGAATTCAACTGACCCCCCCCCCCCCCCCCGCACACACCACCACTCCACAGTAAATCACTGGAGGTTTCAGGGTTGCTTCATGTTGATAGCTCATCCATTTTCCACCGACTTCTCATAAATAGGGAGGACATTCGGCCCATTGCATGTGAAAGCTCTTTGAAAGTGCTATGCAACTCTTCCCACTAACCCCCTTCCCGTCATCTCTGTAAACAATGTCTTTTCCAACTTAATTTGAGCACAGTAAGAAGTCTCACAACACCTGCTTAAAGTCCAACAGGTTTATTTGATATCACGAGCTTTTGGAGCACTGCTCCTTCCTCACCGATGAAGGGCACAGTAAGAAGCCTCACAACACCAGGTTAAACTCCCGGTCACTCGGGCCACTCACCTGATGAAGGAGCAGCACTCTGAAAGCATGTGACACCAAATAAATCTGTGAGACTTCTTACTACGTCCACCTCACTCCAGCTTCAGCATCTCCACATCATGGCTACCACCGACAACTTAATTTGACTGTTACTCCTGAATCTGGCAGCCCAACTTCCTGATCAGAAATTACTGTGCAAGTGTTGTTTTTTTTATTTCTGACACCAACTCCCACCTCCTCTGCCACCCTTATCCATTCTCTGTACAAAATTGTCCATTGCAAATCTTCTATCTGTTTGTGATCCCTGGCCATTTATTCCATTGAAAACTTCTGTGTTCACATTGACAATGGAAAGTATGGGCTGGATTTTAACATCTCTCCACCACCCCCACTCCCATCCCCACCCCTACCCCGTTCACACCCCGCCCTCCCCGGTGATGAATTGGCAATGTGGCAGGCGAGAGCAGTGTACACTTGGGTGCAATATCAAGAGCACTTTTCCGGTGTCTACCCATTCACCCCAGCTGTAAATTGACCAGTGACAGGAGAAGCATTGGGAGGCCCAATCACCCATGGGCCATTTGAGGCATTTCAGTGGCCAATAAATAGCCCTTTAGGGCCCTTTTTTAACTGTTGCTGAGATTGAACCCACAGAGGTTGACGCTCAGTCCAAGTGTCCGGCCTGGCAGCTTTCATTGCTGTGATATGGATGGATTTTCAGTGGCCCTCAGAGCCTGCTAAAGTAAAGTTAAAGTTTATTTACTGGTCACAAGTAGACTTATATTAACACTGCAATGAAGTTACTGTGAAAATCCCTTAGTTGCCACTCTCTAGCGCCTGTTTGGATATACTGAGGAAGAATTTAGCATGACCAATGCATCTAACCAGCACATCTCTTGGACTGTAGGAGAAAATTGGAGCACCTGGAGAAAATCCACAGAGGCACGGAAAGAATGTGCAGACTCTGCACAGCCAGTGACCCAAGCCGGGAATTGAATCCCGGTTCCCGATGCTGTGAGGTAGCAGGAATAAACTCTGTTGGGCTGAGAGCCTTTTTCAGCGTTATTTATCTCTATGACTCTTTGGATGCAATCTTACCAACGTTCACGCCAACGGGATTTTCCAGTCCCACTGCAATGAACAGAGATTTAGCTTATCGCCAAATTCTTTGACTTCATTGCAGCAGGAGCATAGCGGGAACTGGCAGTAAGATCATGCTCTCTGACTTGATGGGTGGGATTTTCTGACTTTGCTTGCCCAGAAACTGGAAAATTCTACCCGAGGTCAAAGAACCCTCACCTGCTCCGATTCCCATGGCGGGCGAGACAGTAAAATTCACCTCTATAACTCTGCCACAAATTCTAGCCCCATGTATACAAGCTTGTCACATTGTAATTACATATATTCTGCCTGTGGAGGTGCTGATGAGCCATTGCTGGAGGGAGAATATAAATACACCATGAAAAATTAACAGTTTCCATTAAAATTTCAGTAATAATTGTGATATAAAAGTAAAAGCAGAATGTACTATTTCAAAATGCAGACTGAATTACATCTGCACTAATTATTACCTTTTCATAGAAGCATTGAACATAAAAGCAGGAGCATAGAAGCTATTCATTTTGATCATGGCTGATCATCAAACTCAATATCCTGACCCCCCCTTCTCCTGCTATCCCTTGATCCCTTTAACCCCAAGGGGTATATCTAATTTCTTCTTGAAATTACAGATTTTGGCCTCAGCTTCATTCTGTGGTAGCGAATTCCACAGATTCATTACCTTGTGGGTGAAGAACTTTCTCCTCACCTCAGTTCTAAAAGGTTTACTCCTTATCCTCAAAATATGACCTTGAGTTTTGGACTTCCCCACCATTGGGAAGCTTCTTTCTGAATCTATCTTGTTAGAATTTTGAAAATAAACTTGATTTTGATTCCCTCTTTGCAATGCCACAGACATATCAGCTAGTAAATAATGACTACAATTTAAAGCCAGATGAAAGGATTTTTAAAAAGCTATTAAATCATAGTTACCATATCAAAAAAAAAACAGACTAAATATTTGCCAAGGGAAACATATTAATTTCATTGAGTGATGGAAAGGAGTTTTTTATTGGAAGCTGTGGGAAATTATTAAATGATTTACTGTGCCTAATGCAACCCAGCAATGCATAAACTGTTGTGACTGTTTCTTGTAATATTTGTGTCTAATTAGACGTGTAATAAATTTAGTTTAGGAGAAAGAGAATTCCAATGTACAACTTTTTAACAATTAGGTACATTAATTCAAGTGTGGGAGAACATTTGTTTCATTTTTCAAGCAACTAACTTAGCTTGTTTAGGCTGGTTGCATAAAAGAAATGAATAGACCACAAACAGGACATATGGGAAGGCAGTGGCACAATGGTATTGATGTTGGACTAGTAATCCAAAGACCCAGGGTAATGCTGTAAGACCCAGTTTCGAATCCCACCATGGCAGATGGTGGGATTCAATAAAAATCTGGAATAAAAAATCTAATGAAAGTATTGGTTGTCAGAAAAATCCATCTGGTTCACTAATGCCCTTCAGGGAAGGGAATCTTCCGTCCTTACCTGGCCACATGTGACTCCAGACTATCTGAATTGGCAGTAATGGATGGGGAAAAATTACTGGCTCAGCCAGCGACACCCACATCCCATGAAAGACTAAACGAAAGAGCGTTATAGACAGATGTCCTAAGTGGTTGAGGAAACTCCATTCATTCACATTTGAAAACTTATTGCAGTGAATTAAGGTTATCGCAATTAGAAAGTCAATCCAATGAAGTTGTTCACGTGGATACAATGTTCAAAACTTTTGACCTAGTTTAAAATAGAATTCCATTTTTGTTGCACCTGAATGTGGTTTTCTGGGATATTTCTTCATTTACTGAAAAGTGATAGAAGTTAAGTGCAAGTGTATGGATAGAGATGACGCCTCTCCAGTCTGATAGCCCATTTGACGAGGAAGTCCCAAGCTGATTTTAGTTGTCAGGCCATTGGTTGTGTTAGGGTGAGAACTTGGTCTGGTGAGTACCCAGCATATTGACAATGGGTGAATCAATGATGGCAATGCCTTTGAATATCATTGGGTGGTAATTCTATTGCTGGAGATGGTCATTGCCTGGCACACCTATGGCTGTATATTACATGATATTTAGAGTCATAGCAGTTTATAGTATGGAAACAGGCCCTTTGGTCTAACTTGTCCATGCTGCCTTTTTTTAAATGCTGAAGCTAGTCCCAATTGCACGCATTTCGCCCATATCCCTCTATATCCATCTTACTCATAAAACTGTCTAAATTTTTTTAAAGAATAAAATTGTTCCCACCTCTGCTAGTGCCTCTGGCAGCTTCTTTACCATCCTCTGTGTGAAAAAATGCCCCTCTGGACATTTTTGTATCTCTTCTCTCTCACCTTAAACCTATGCCCTCTAGTTTTAGACCCCCCTAACTTTGGGAAAAGATATTGACTATCTAGCTGATCTATGCCCCTCATTATTTTATAGACCTCTATCAGATCACCCCTCAGCCTTCTATGCCTAGTCTATCAAGCCTCTCCTTATAACTCAAGCCATCAAGTCCCAGTAGCATCCTATAAATCTTTTCTGCACTCTTTCTAGTTTCATGATATTTTTTCTATAATAGTGTGACCAAAACTGTTCATAGTACTCCAAGTGTGGCTTTACCAATGTCTTGTACGACTTCAACAAGACATTCCAAGTCCTGTATTCAATGTTCTGACCAATGAAACCAAGCATGCTGAATACCTTCTTCACCTGTGACTCCACTTTGAAGGAGCTATGAACATGTACCCCTAGATTTTTTGTAATATAACTCTCCCCAATGCCCTATCATTAACTGAGTAAGTTCTGTCCTGGTTCAATCTAACAAAATGCATCACCTTACATTTATCTAAATTGAACTCCATCTGCCATTCGTCAGCCCACTGGCCCAATTGATCAAGATCCCATTGCAATCAGGATAACTTTCTTCACTAGCCACTATGCCACCAATTTTGGCATCATCTGCAAACTTACTAACCATGCCTCCTATTCTCTCATCCAAATCATTTAATATAAATAGCAAATAAGAGCAGACCCAGAATAGATCACTAAGGCACACCACTGGTCAGAGGCCTCCAGGTTGAAAACCAACTCTCTAGAACTACCCTCTGGCTTCTGTTAAGAAGCCAATTTTGTATCCATTTAGACACCTCACGCTGGATCCCATGAATTTTAACTTTGTGCAAGGTACCTACCACGCGGTACCTTGTCAAAGGCCTTGCTAAAGCCCACGTAGACAACATCAGCTGCACTGTTCTCACCTCTCTTCTTGGTTACCTCTTCAAAATACTCAATCAAATTTGTGAGACATGATTTTCCACCCTGAAAGCCATGTGAATGTCCCTAATCAGTCCTTGCGTCTCTGAATGCTTGTAGATCCTATCTCTCAAAATACCTTCCAACAACTTACGCAGATGTGAGGCTCACTGGCCTGTAGTTCCCAAACTTTTCCCTGCACCTTTTTAAACAAAAGCACAGCATTTGCCACCCTCCAATCTTCAGGCACATCACCCATGACTATCAATGATTCAAATATCTCTGCTAGGGAACCTGCAATTTTCTCCCTAGCCTCCCATAACGTTGTGGGATACACTTCATCAGGACCTGGAAATTTATCTACCTTGATGCGCTTCATAACTTCCAGCACCTCTTTATAATCTGTAGGGAGAGAAAAAAATATGCTGAATATTATAATTATAAAAAATGTGTTTGGGACCAATATCCAGAACATGCCTATTATTGTCATAATTAGTATTAGCTATATCACTGATGTTAATGCCCTATTGCAGTTATCATGACTATGATGCATACTGAATGGCACATGATGAAGAATGCAAGCAGGATTCTCAAATCAATAAAAAGTTAAACGGCATTGTTGAAAAAAGTGTCGTTTCTGCTTTAACAGCTAGCTTCCAAAGATATTTTGACACATCCCACCAACCGAAATAGAAACGTCTGTGCTCTGTTCAATAAGTCAGCACAGTGGCACGGTGGAGTGCTGCCTCACAGCGCCAGGGACCCGGGTTCAATTCTGGCTTCCGGTCACTGTCTGTATGGAGTTTGCACATTCTCTCTGTGTCTGTGTGGGTTTCCTCTAGGCGCTCCGGTTTCCTCCCATAGTCCAAAGATCATAGAATACTACAATGCAGAAGGAGGCCATTCAGCCCATTGAATCTGCACCAACCATGATCCCACCCACCCAGGCCCTATCCCCATAACTCCATGCATTTATCCTTACTAGTCTCCCTGCTTCTAAGGGGCAATTTAGCATGCTCAATCCGCCTAACCCTCACATCTTTGGATAGAAACTGGAACACCTAGAGGAAACCCACGTAGACACGAAAAGAATGTGAAAACTCCTCACAGGCAGTGACCTAAATCAGGAATCAAATCCAGGTCCCTAGGGCTGTGAGGCAGCAACGCTAACCATTGTGCCACTCCTATCAGCCATGCTAAATTGACCCCAGTGTCAGGGGGATTAGCAGGATAAATGTGTATGTTTACAGGAATAGGGGAGTCAGGGTGGGATTTTAGTCTGTGCAGACTCGATGGGCCAAATGGCCTCCTCTGTAATGTAAGGATTCTATGATCTACAAAGTCAGTAATTTCCATTTTGGATGGTGCTTTTACTACAGTGCCAGCTGATGCCGTCTATTTTAGCATGGGCCAATGATTGAATATGGCACATCTATTTGACAATTCTATGATTCTGGCTTAAACATGCTTTTAAAAATATTGGTTTTGTTAAGTGTGCTGCATTTTAATTGGCAGGAATCTGGTCTAACTCCACTGCTGATCGCTGTTCGAGAAAGCAAATTGACGATTGTGGAAAGGCTACTTGAGCTAGGAGCCAATCAGAATGATCGGTCAAAGGTCAGTTCCAGATCATTCGTATTCACCACATTATTATAGTCAAATGTGTGCACTTATGAAGAGAAGAAAATTAAAGACCATTCCCTCTAACCTTTGCCTCTTGTTTACACCAGTGAGTATGTGGTGTCCTTATTATGTATCTCTTACTGTGTATAATATCAGGGGAGACAGTGTTGTCATGGTAATGTCACTAGAGTAGTAATTGAGTGACCCTGAGAGGAATCCAATGGGTGTGAAAGCAAAATATTGCAGCTGCTAAAATCTGAATCAAGAACAGAAAATGCTGGAAAATCTCAGCAGGTCTGTCAGCGTCTGTGGAGAGACAATAGAGTCTCTTGGATAACTCTTTGTCAGAGCCCTGGGGACAAATCTCACCACTGCAACTGGTGGAATTAAAAGTTAACGTCAGTAATGCTGATCTGGTTCACTAATGCCATGTAGGGAAGGAAATCAACTATCTTTCCTTGGTCTGGCCTACAAGTGACTCCAGACAACAAATGGACTCACAACTGCCCTCTGAATAAAGTTACCGACCTTCCCAGACCAGCTGGGAGTCCATCGAAATCAGCATCAACCTCCTGGTAGCCAAGTAAAGCATTCTGGAAAATTGGAATGCTCCTGCTATCTTACATTTCAGTATCCAACCTGCAGATTTGTGCAATCGCAGCATGATGCACCATTCCGGGAAGATACCACCGGTTCGAAACACTGTAGCAGAGCTGAGCGAAGGCAAGAGGAACTCACTGATTGAAAGAGATGTATTTTCCTCCACTATGGAACCAAGGTGACCAACCATCCCTTAACATACAGTATTGTCCCGAACCTGAAGCCACTGTTCCACGTCCTGGGCTGAAAGATGTTTTCTCCATAATTCAGTTCTTTAAATTTCATATTTGCATGCTTCTGTTTTTGGCTGTAACAGCTCTGATAGAATCTTCCTCCCATCCACCCCCATGTTCTAACAGATCCCATGCCAGAGTGTCCTTTCATTTCCTCTCCAAGAGTCCGAAACTGTACCTGCAGCATGATCATTTGATTGCATCATATATGAGCTCTTGGACACCTATTCACCATTTCTTGCAATGAAATATCAGAAAGATTTCAAGGAAGCAAGGAAGGTGATGGGCCTTTTTTATTCAGTAGTTTTCATCATACACTTACGGTTTTCCTTGACCTCACTTCCAAGAGCTTTACAAGATGCCACTTCTGGAGTCTCTCCACAACATCATGTCTGGGAGGTCTCCGTGACTTCACTCAAAAGAACTTTCCACTTCTGCTGCAAGCTTCCTGGATGCGTCCAGCAAGAGTTGGCAACCTGACATCTGTAAAAGCCTAACAAGTTGCTCAATTCAAGGGCAACTAGGGATGGGTAACAAATGTTGGCCTAACCAGAGATACCCATATCCCATGTAATGTATTTAAAAAATCCTGAAGACTTATTAAAAGTCGGTACTCTGTTTATACAATAGGGTAACTTTCCAAAACATTTAAACAACATAACTTCTGTACAAACATTTGATGAATCATGCTCATTTTCTGATATTTTTCTTGGTGTTTTCTATGATTTTTAGTCAGTTGAAAGGAATGTACTGATTTTACAAGAGTGTGGCTGCAGATACTGGGTCTCACATCATCAAGTTAAATAAAGACTTGAGAAATCTGACTTGCACCCAAAGTGGCTGCAGAGTGGGCCTGAATCATGCAAGTGCCTTATTGGAGGTTGTTAACTCAGAAGAGAGTGGGGAATCCGCTCACCCTTAGTCCAAATGGACTGGCAGGTCAACTCTGGGTGGGGGAAGGAGAACGGGAGAGAGAGAGAGAGAGTCTTGAAGAGGAGAGCAACAGAGATATGGGTCAGGATTCTCTGATCTTGTTCACCCTCTCCACTGATGTCAGTAGGAGTGGAGAATTTGGCGCTCAGCCAAAAGTCCATTCACTGCAGCGGAACCGAAGAATCGCAGCTATGGGCAAGGTCAGAGAATTTAACCATGGTTAATGTATGTGATCTTGGAAGAAGCTCCGCTGTCTAACAAACATGAACTTGAAACCTCTCCGTAGACCCTTTGAGGATTACAGACTTGGTTGGTGAGTACTTGGTACAAATAGACAGAGAATGTACAGTGCTTCCCTCTCAGCCCGTTTGTACTCTATTCTTTCACATGCATTCCCACTACAAACATTGGTACCTCATTTACAGATTTAAGGAATCAAAAATCTTTCCAAGCAGACGCCCAAGACAATCAAAACCTCTCCAAGCTAAAATAGTGTCTGTCGCACTTTAAACGAGATGAATTTTTGCAGCCTAATACTGATTTACACAAGACAAATGGGAAACTGTGAGTTACATTTCTGGTCCCTGTCCAGTACTTATTGCAAAACCTTTGTCCAGATCAAGCGCTCAGACAATTGTCTGATTTTCTTTAAGAATATCTGCACCATGTTTCCTCAGCATTGCTATTATTTTCTAAGGGCTTCCAATTTTCAGGAGGTAATGGATAGAAATAAATGACTTTTGTAAAACTTGCAGGATATTTTAACCAATGCTTAAAAGTCAGTATTGCTTACCCATTGGCTCTGTCTCTTTCTTATCACATTGTCACTGATGATATTGAAATGTTACATCTCCAGATGAGCTTCATAGAAACATATCATGTGATTCCAGGGCCACAGCAACGTGATTGACTCTCAGCTGCCCTCCAATAACTAGGGATGGGCAATAAATACTAGCTAGCCAGTGATGTCCATGTCCACGAATGAGTAAAAAATATACAGACGGAAACACCCACAAATATCATCGTAATTAGACTAAAATATCAATTATCAATTACAATTTATTATAATTGTACTGGCGCCTCTCTTCATATAGATAATGAAAGATGTTTCAGGGGTATGTGGGGGTGGAAGTATCAGGATAACAGGATGAGGCATGAGTACATGGTACAAAGGTGCACACCGTCACTCACAGGATATCAAAGACTGAGTTACACAGTATAAGAGTGCCCCTATGGAGTCAAAAATAACAGCCAGAAACTAAAATAGCACCCCAAAACCTCCAAATAATGAAAGGAATGCCATGAAAAGAGAAAAACCCCAGGAGACAACTCCAAATCCAAGACATAGTATTACCGTGTGCACTCTCACATGCAGGAGTATACGGTCTCATGCAGATAAAACAGAACCAAGGTATCTAAACTTACCCCTTATCAAATAGTCACTCTCACAACCTGCGCAGCCAAGGAAAATATAGAAAACCAACCCAAACAAGACTGGGCAACTGAGGATTCTCCGATTTGGGTATGCACCTGCAATTATTTCTCCCAATTCCAGCTACGCCAGAGGAGCCGATGATTATAAGGATACATGATCTTCCTGTATTTTCACCAATACCAACAAGGATTCTTTAACCCCAAATAACAGAAATACAAAGAAGATGTGATACCATTAGTCCTAAAAGGGGTTTTTCTCCACCCGCTATGAACACCTATAAGGCCATACCCACCACCTCTACAAACACTATCCCACTACCCTGCTGTGGTACTACTCATATAAACATCGCATAATCCTGATGTCATATAACCAACTCAGCTCATTCCCCAGTAGAACAATAGAAACTCATTATCAACCCACAAGCAAAGGAAATATCTCCACATTACAAAAACTAAACCCCAGGAGTTTGGATTTGACACAGGGCCAGAAGCAGAGTGGGCAGATCCTCTTACCCACACTTCTCCCCTGGGAAAGACCAAGATTGAATGTAAACAGGAATATGCTTTAATTTAGGGTCTCTCTCATTTTACTGTCAGAGATTACCAATGGATGAATTCCATTACAAATTAATTGATATCTCTGCCTTTCAAAGAGTAATAGGATAACAGGTGACATACACATTAGTGCTCAATTATAAAACATCCCGACAGGATAAAAGACAACTTCACAACATTAGGATTATAATCACAAGGGAGTAGTTCAGGATAAATGATGAGCGGCAGGATAATGTAGCCATCCATGGAGCTTGAAAAGGCCCAAACCTTGGTAGGATCTGTAGTTTCACCAAAAGCCGTAATTTCACCAAAGTCGCTGTACCACCATTATATTGCCGCCCTGTGTGAGAGAGAGAGAGAGAGACCGAGGCCCCGGCAGGCGACAAAAGTCTAACTGCATCCAGTTGTCTCCAGCCTCCCTTGACAAGCACCAAACTAAAGACAACATATGACCAATAATGACGGACCCAAAGTCTTGAAGACAGGCTACAGAATGCCTCTTTGAATTTGACAGACCCAGCCTTTAAACTGAGTTGACAAAATTCTCAAATTCAGACAAGAGTTTATCCTCAGCTCCTATTAGGAATTGGGCGCACAGATATTCTTTCTCTGGTCCCATCTCCCTAAATTAACCAGGATGTCTGATACACCACGCAGCAGCATTTCCAAGATCTCACGGTGAGTCAGCATCAAGGAAACTGCCCTCTCAACTGACAGGATTCTTTTTTCCGCTTCACCCATTTTCTTTCAGATATCTTACTGTTCCTCAGCGTGAGCATCAATGATTTATACCAGGGAGTCGAGACCGTCATCCACAACTTTACCTACAGTGGCAGCCATTATCTCGATGCCTACAACATTCCCGAGCGTGATCCGCTCACCCGCTAAACCGCAACTGCAGACAAGACCCCACCCTGGATGTCTCTAACTGCCTCAATTAAACAAGGACTTCCTTGGCTTTACTCAGCTCCCTGTCACCCAAACATAACCAGGATCTTCCAGGAACACAGTGTGGAGTACGCACTCCAAGATTAGGTAGTTCTGGATTGTGCATTAGGATAAATAAAATTATTTAAAAAATGAGTATTGCTAGAGCTTGCGAAAATGCAGCTGTTCCCATGCTTAACACAATTGATCCCCGTAAACCTATCTTGATAATGGCATTGTTAATGGAGAAGGAAGAGACACAAAAATAATGTTTATATTGCATTGCAACATTACCATTTAATACAATGCAACCATTTCATAGAATCGCAGAAGAAGGTTTTCGGCCCGTTGAGTCTGCACGAACACATTAGAAACACCTGAACTCCATCTAATCCTATCTGCCAGCACTTAGCCCATAGCTCTGAATATTATGATGTGCCAAGTGCTCAGATATGTTTTAAAAGACGTGAGACAACCTACCTCCTCCACCCTCCCAAGCAGTACATTTCAGATCATCACCATCTTTTGGTTATAAAGATTTTCCTCTTTGCCCTCACCTTGAACCTATGGTCCCTCATGACTGACCCTTCAAATAAGGGGAACAGCTGCTCCTTATCCACTCTGTCCATGTCTTTCATAATCTTGTACACCTTGATCAGGTTGCCCCTCAGTTTTCTCTGTGCCAGCAAAAACAAACCAAGCCTATGTAACCTCATTTCATAACTTAAATGTTCCATCCCTGGCAGCATCCTGGTGCGTTTCCTCTGCACCCCCTCCAACACAATTACATCCTTTTTATAATGTGGCGATCAGAACTGAATGCCACACTGTGAAGTGTGGCCTCTCAGCTGACAGGATGAGAGGCCTCACCAAAGTTCTATACAACTTCAACATGACATGACTGCTTTTGCAATCTATGCCTCAATTAATGACAGCAAGTGTCCCATATGCCTTTTTCACCACTCTTCTAAGAGGCCCTTCTGTCTTCAGAGATCTGTGGACAAACCCACCAAAATCCCTTTGTTCCACAGAACTTCCTAGTGTCCGACCATTCATTGAATATTTCCTAGTCAAATTATTCCTTCCAAAGTATATAACTTCACGCTTTTCAGGATTAAATTCCATCTGCTCATTTGATCATTCCATCTATATCTCCTTGTAACCCCAAGACACTCTGTCTCACTGTTAACCACTAGTCCAATCTTTGTGTAATTGGCAAATTTACCAACCCTGCCCATCTCAGAGATTTCAGTGTAATTTATATAAATGACAAGTAGGGGACATGCCACTGGACATTGACTTCCAGTCTCTAAATTGAATATTTTGTGTATTTGGATTTGATTGGTTGTATTATCTACGGAGGGAGATTGTATGCATTATGTTTGCTTGAGTCCACTCCAAGTTCACTTCGTGATGGGTGCAAAGCAAAATTGCTGCGCCGTATTTTTTATATTAAGCCCTGCTGTGCTGCAGTCAGCACAGTTCAGTTAGTGCTTTGTTGTACCCAAAGGATGGTTAGAATATGGGACTAACTATCACATGGAGTAGTTGGAGCGAAAAACATAGACACATTTTCAGGGAAGCTAGATACATACATGGGGAGAAAGGATGAGATGGGTATACTGATATGTTTATTTATTAGTTTCCCAAGTAGGTTTACATTAACACTACAATTAAGTTACTGTGAAATCCCTAGCCGCCACATTCTGTTCAGGCACATAGAAGGAGAATTTAGCATGGCCACTGCACCTAACCAGCAGGTCTTTCAGGCTATGGGAGAAAACTGGAGCACCTTGAGGAAGCCCACAGAGACACAGAGAGAATGTATAGACTCCATACAGAAGTGACCCAAGCCGGGAATTGAAGCCAGGACCCTAGAGCTGCGAGGCTGCAGTGCTTCCTGCTGATAGGGTTGAAGTAAATGTGAAGATTTACGTGTGTAGGTTAAACAGCGTAATAGACTGGTTGGGCCGAATGGCCTGTTTCACCCTCTAAACTCAATACTATTCTATGGAGTGTAATATATGTTCTATAATAAAGTCAATTTATCTTTCTTGATCTGTTCTCTTTGGTATTTGTAAATAAATATTGTCAGTAGCTTGCTCTTATCAAATTTTTTTATTGGCGTCACTCATTTTACTAATTAATCGATGTTGATACAAGATATACGCCCCCTTTGCTGATGTTCTCATAATGTAATGAGATTTTCCTTATCTTGAGCACAATGAAACTGTGAGTCATCTCTTAGCTCATTTTCTGAAGGCACAGCTACACTTGAGATGATGCCAGCATTCAGGTAGAAGCTGAACCAGTGAGTTTGTCCAACTCTAGGCTGCCACATTGAGTAATGGTCTTACAATTCGCCCCTGCAATTGTCCAGCCCGTGGCACATTTATACGGGAGTGGCTGGGCAGGGCTGACTGGAGGCCAGGCACTTCTCACAGGGAGAACAAAATCAGAAAATGAACTAAAACCCAACGAGAATGAGCTGTGCTTCTAATCTCGGTTCAGGGGGCTCTGACAGACTCTGTTTGTGCTTTGGCCTTCCCATATGGATAAGGTCAGCTCTACCTATGATCCACTCCATGGAATTAGCCATGACACCTTGTCAGGCCCCCAGAATGAATGGGTAGATGAAGCTACAGGAGCCCAACCCACATCACTGCATTCTGAAAACAAAGGGAAAAACTTGAGTAGGAAATGAGGAAATAAATGCACAAAACACAAGCATTTGTACACTTCAGGCATGTGCAGTCACTAATTTAATAGACGTAAATCATTTGTGCACCTTCTAATTTGTTCTCAAATTTAGCTGTCATTCCTCAAAACCAGCAAAGTGAGAGGGTTGAAGCAACAGTGTGAGTCAATAGCAGAAAGGAAGCAGCCGGACAATGTGGTGGTCATTTTCTTTTTATGTTGAGTCCTACTCTGTTCTTGGAGGGCACTCTCGATATAAGCTGAACAGTCCCATGGTGGAATCTTGTTGAGGAATTGGGGAGAATCCTGCCTTCCAACTGGTTGATTGCTGAGAGAGCCTCAATGCCTTTTTATAGGAATACCTACTGACCACAAGTTAATGAGAAGGTGATAGTCGAGGCCACTGGTGAGCCATCTTCTGGAGTCAAGATCCCAAGGATAGAGACCCTGCCTAAAGAAAGCTCCATAGAACATAGAACATTACAGCGCAGAACAGGCCCTTCGGCCTTTGATGTTGCGCCGACCAATTAGGAAAATGCAATGACCCTCTAACCTAAACCATTCCCTTTTCGTCCATAAACTTATCTACTTTCCTCTTAAACGTCACCAAACTTGACGCATCTACAACTGCCGCAGGCAGGGCATTCCATACCCTTACCACCCTCTGGGTAAAGAACCTACCTCTGACATCCGTCCTATAACTACCACCCCTTAATTTAAAGCCATGTCCCCTTGTGCTAGCTTTCTCCATCCTAGGAATCCCTAGAACCCAATCCATAGAATCCCTAGAATCCCTACAGTGCAGAAGGAGGCCCTCGGGTCTGCACTGACTCTCCGAAAGCATCTTACCCAAGCTCCCTCACCCAACCCCTGTTTACCATTGCCAAACCATGCATCTTGGGACACTACTAGGACAATTTACCATGGTCAATCCGCCTAACCTGTACACCTTTGAACTGTGGGAGGAAACTGGAGCATCCAGAGGAAACCCGCGCAGATACTGGGAGAATGTGCAAATTCCATACAAACAGTCACTCGATGATGGAATTGAACCTGAGTCCCTGGCACTATGAGGGAGCAGTACTATTAACTGTTCCGCTCAGCAGTACCACTGGGGAGGCAATGCTTGCTGCCAGTTGGGTTTCCTCTTGGAGTCCTAGGGTGAGAAGGTCGAGGTGGGAGTGGGGTCAGTGGGTGTTGGAAGCAAAGGCAAGGGGTTAGCTCTCAGTGGGATCCAGACACTCCCTGATGTTCAGTCCCTCAATCAGACACAGAGTGTTTTTGATCAAGGGACTGCATCCCCCAAGATGGGCAGCAGCCTGGGCATGTTTATTTATTGTGATACCACATGACGACAGGCCTGCTTGTAGCTGCATTAATATGAGTGATGGAGAGATGAGTCTCTTAAGTGACCATCAGTTGATCAAGTGTGGTCTTCACTTGACTGTAGGAGGGAAGGTCAACCATGGGTTTAGTTCTGGTGGAGTTGGGTTCAGGTACGCCACCACTCCATCACATGTCCTTCATGTCTCCAAGCTCACCACCAGTGGGAGCAGAAGATGCCATCCAAGCAACAAATTTCTGATAGTCAGCAGAAACTTGGAGTTATCGCACAGTTTCTATGGCTTTGTCTTCAATGGAGTCACTGCTTGAAACCACTCATCAACTTTATCCATGGAGGGAAATACATTGGTTTGATTGTTGTCAATTATGGACCCCCAGTTGAACTTGAAAATGAAGACATTTAAGTCACAATACTGATTATAATCTGAATATCAGAACTAATGGTAAATTGGTCAGTGATGCTGCCGCTGCCGAGACAGATATGTTTATCAACAGGGATGTTTCTCAAAGGAAATCTCAGAATGATGTTTGCATTTGTTTATTCCATCTTCTCCCCTATTCTTTTCTCTGTTTGCTGAAGGCACATATGTATTCAGGAGGCAAGTAGACATAACACTTGGGCGAATTAGCTCAAAGGTTATGGGGAGAAAGCAAGATTAGGCTCTTGAGTTGGACAATCAGCCATGATCATAATGAAGGAGAGAGAGCAGGCTTGAAGGGTTAAATGGCCTCTTC
Source organism: Sphyrna mokarran (assembly GCA_024679065.1). Lineage (NCBI taxonomy): Eukaryota > Metazoa > Chordata > Chondrichthyes > Carcharhiniformes > Carcharhinidae > Sphyrna > Sphyrna mokarran. The sequence goes on along the minus strand of JAGIQG010000007.1, from coordinate 21,835,619 downwards.
CTATTCCTATCTTCTATGTTTCTATGTGGAGAGGCCTTGGCACAGTGAAATTATCGGTGAAATTAACAATCCAGAGACATAAGGTGATGCTCTGAAGACCCATCTTTGAATTTTTTATATTCATTCCTGGGACATGGGCATTATTGGCTGGCCAGGACTTTCTGCCCAACCCTAGTTGCCCTTGAGAAAGCAGTAGTGAGCAGATTCTGGAAATCCCACCACGGCAGATGATGAAATTTGAATTCAATAAAAATCCAGAATTAAAGTATACTGATGACCGTGACACCATTGTCGATTGTCAGGAAAACCCATTTGGTTCACTAATGTCCTTTAGGGAATGAAATCTGCCGTCCTTACCTGATCTGGCCTACATGTGACTGCAGATCCACAGCCGTGTGGTTGACTCTCAAATGCCCCCTGAAATGGAGGCCAGTTACGGGTGGGCAATAAAATGCTGGCTCAGGTAACGACACCCACATCCTGTAAAAAAAATGGCTAAAAAAAAATTCTGGGTTTTGTTAACATTGTGGCCATTCTTTACTCAGTCTCAGCTGTGACTGCCAGCAACCTGTTCAACTGAGAATGAGAGAGAGGGGAAGCAGATGGCATTCAGAAGAATGCAGTGCTCTTGGGTGTGTGTGATTACTGTTTTAGTAAATCATTCATTAGCTTGCTGAATGCCTTAGGGACTTGACCCACAAAGAAAGAATTCTAATTAAGAATGAAATACAGAATACGGTGTGCCCATAATTCCTGGTGTTTGTAACAGTGGATAAAGGACAATTGATACAGTTTTTTTTCCCACCAAATTTTGGCCACAGGGAGGGTCTTGAGTCTCCAATACAAACATCAGACATTGTGAGCAAGGGATCCTCTATATTTTAAGTTATCAATATTAAGAAAGTTTGATGGGACTTGATGGTTTGAGTTATAAGAGGTTAGACAGACTGAGATTTCTTTCTCTGGAGCGTAAAAGGCTGAGGGGTGAGCTTATAGAGGTCTATAAAATAATAGAACATAGAACATAGAAATTACAGTGCAATACAGGCCCTTCGGTCCTCAATGTTGCGCCGACCAGTGGAACGAATCTAATGACCCTCTAACCTAAACCTAAACTAAAGAACATAGAACATAAATAATGGGGGGGGGAGGGGGGGCATTGATTAGCTACATAGTAAATACCTTTTCCCAAAGGTAGGAAAGTCTAAAACTAGATGGCATAGGCATAAGGTGAGAGGGGAGAGATACATAATTGTCCAGAGGGGCAATATTTTCACACAGAGGATGGTGAGTGTCTGGGGCAAGCTACCAGAGATAGTGATAGAGGCGGGTACAATCTTGTCTTTTAGAAAGCATTTAGACAGTTACATTCGATAAGATGGGTCAGGAGGGATATGGACCAAATGCAGGCAATTGGAACTAATTTATGGGTTTTAAAAAAAGGTAGATATGTTGGACCGAAGGGCCTGTTTCCATGCTGTAAACCTCTATGACTCTAAGATAAGTCTGTCAGATAGAGCACAGAATTTTCTGATCTGAGTGAAGATAAATATTTTAATTCCACATAGCTGATTGGAGGAGGACTTCAACACTTCTAATCTTTTTCAAAGAGAATGTTCCTCAGTCCCAATTGTAATTGGCTGGATAATCTCCCCCCTCTCCGAACCCACGTCCCCACGCTGCCGCAGTGTATATTCCAGCATTGGAGATGATTCGCCGTTGGCCGTTGGAGCAATCTTCCAGTCCCATCGAGGTCAAGGCCGTTTTGTAGGGTTTGCCCATCCCTTTGCCAGAGATTCCAATGCATGGGATTGTCTTTTAGCTGGGCTGGCTGATTCTTTGTTGAACTATTTTCAAGGTTGAGGGACTGGCTGGCAAGTGCAGAAAGTCCACCTGTCAGATGGTATTTCTCTCTAATTGGGAAGAAATAGTTTTTTCACAAACTGAATTACTGTTTAGCTTTTCAATCCACGAGCTGACATCCAGAGAAGATTGTTGCCTTTGATGGAAAAAACAGCTTCCTTGGGAGCTTTTCATAGGTTTTCCAAACATAGGCCCCTATCTCTGAGACAAATTCTATCTATGACATTTGTATTAGTTTATTTGAATATATAACTGAGTTTTCTTTCCTCATAAATCTGCCTCTTTGTGCACATTCTCAATCATTGTAATCTCCACACATAACCCTAATGGACCAATGCCTAAGGCTATGTCTACGATTGCTTGATAGGTAATTTATGGTGTGCATAGATTTCAGCTGAAGCCTCTGATTTTATTGAGTTGTGATGATACTATGCCATTAAGAAATGTATTTAAGTCATGTTTCTTATGCAGGATCTCTTTGATGCATTTGGAGCCGTTTTTTCTGGATCCAGAAGTACAGTAGTGTTACTGCAGTAACATAATTGATCTTAATTGACGCAGTGTTTGTTTTGATATGAAGTAATGCAGGGTTATGTTGTTTTGTATTTTCCCCAGGATATTGCAGAATGGGGCTTGATTCGGTTCATTGATAGGTAAGGTCATATGGCTCAGTACAGTTGGAGAACTCAAGGCAGTCTGTTTTATGGAATCTATAGAGAGTAGATGTTTTCTACTGTGTCTGAAGTGGAGACTAGAATTTGCCAAGAAGTAAGCCTTTGTCTCTGAGATTCTGCGATGTAGGGGTGAAGCTTTTGCTGGAAGTTATTGTGTGAAAATTAGAAGATAAGTGTCTGTCTGGATCACTCATGAGAAGTATTAAAAAGGCTGGAAATCTTGTACATATGTAAGTACCTTTGGTTTATGTGCTAATTAGTTCTAAAGAAGGAGTTCATGTCTGTGGAGGATACAAAATTGGAATAAAGAGAACCAGATGGGTTTTTCCCACAATCGACAATGATTTCATGGTCATCAGTAGATTGTTAATTTCAAATATTTTGGAACAATAGAGATAATAGAGATATAATTAAAAATTATATTTTATCATCTTTAAGTAACTGGGGTAGCACAGTGGCACAGTAGTTAGCACTTCTGCCTCACAGCGCCAGGGACCAGGGTAGGATTCTTGGGTCACTATTCATGTAGAGTTTGTACATTATCTCCTTGTTTGCATGGGTTTCCTCTGGGTGCTCCAGTCTGTTTCCAGTCCAAAAGACGTGCTGGTTAGGTGCATTGGCCATGCTACATTCTTCATCAGTGGTGGTTTAGACATCGTAAGTGTGCAGGGTTGCGGGGAAAGGGCAGAAGGCTGAGCATGAATAAGACACTCTTTCAGAAAGTGGGTGCAGATATGATGGGCCAAATGGCCTCCTTCTGCATTGCAGGGATTCGATGGTACATTTCCATAATGCACAGAGGTACTGATGTCTGCCTCGTTCAAAGATGAAAATTAATCATAATGATTGGTCTATTGACCATTTTGCTGCAGAGCTGGATCTGAATCTGAGTGATTTGATGAAAGTCTCTTCTGTCTGTTAACAATAAGGTTCTATTATAGAACAAGTGTGAAATGTTTCAATCCAATTCCTCATGGGAACCGACCAAAGCACAAAAAATTCAGTAATTCACTCAGACTGGGTGAATGGGCTTCCACAGCTGGGGATAAGGCAGATTATTAGAGCATGTCTCTCCCTGAATTAGGATTCAATTTTCCTCTTGTTGTTAATAAAGTGAATGTTGAAAGTAAGGTGAGAGTTTCCAGGGATGAAATCATTCTCAAGCAGGCTGAGACGAGCCCATCGTACTGGTGGTGTGCTGATGCCTGCGATGGTGGCTTGCCCAGGCTAGGGAAGTGTAAAGGATCATGGTAGCCAGGGGACCAAACCGAGTCTTTACCAAGTGGAATTTTTCAAACCTACCTCAGCCTTTTGATTAAGATGAAGCATTAGATGAAACACGAGACTGCATGTCCCTTAAGCTTAAAGTTTATTTATTAGTTTCACAAGTAAGGCTTACATTAACACTGCAGTGAAGTTACTGTGAAAAATCCCCTAGTCGCCACATGCTGGCACCTGTTTGGGTACACTGAAGGAGGATTTAGTATGGTCAATGCACTAAGCCACCACATCTTTTCAGACTGTGGGAGGAAATTGGAGCACTCAGAGGAAACCCATGCAGGCACAGGGGGAACATGCAGATTCCACACAGACAGCGACCCAAGATGGAAGTCAAATTTTGGTCCCTGATGCTGTGAGACACTATTTATTCTAGGCACCATATTGCTACAAGTTGTTGTTATTAATATTTTTAATATATTATCCTTATTTGAATTCTAAAAATGATGACCTTATAAAGACAATCTGGAGGCCAAAATTTTACACTCCTGTACCACTCACACCTCATCCCTGATAGATTCTAAGATTCAGAGAACATCATAAAAACATAGAAATATAAAAAAAAGGAGCAGAAGTAGGCCATTCAGCCCTTCGAGCCTGCTCTGGCATTCATTATGGTCATGGCTGATCATCCAAATCAGTAGTCTGACCCAAGTGTCACCCCCCCTCTCCCACACTAACCCTCCCCCACCAACTCATCTTTTGATGCCCGTTGGTCCAAGTGTTATATCTAACTCCTTCTTCAAAACATACAATGTTTTTTTCCTCAATTGCTTTCTGTGGTAGCAAATTCCATTGGCTCACCATGTTCTGGATGAAGAAGTCTCTCTTCATTTCAATCCCAAATGATTTACCTCATATCTTCAGATTGTGACCCCGGATTCTGGAGTTCCCCATCATCGGGAACATCCTTCCTGCATGTACCATGTCTAGCCCTGTTCAAATTTTATAGGTTTCCATGACATTCCCCACTTTCACCCGTTTCCCCCTCCCCTATTCTTCTGAAATCCAGAGAATATAATCCTAATCAACTCGATCTCTCCTCACACATCAGTCCAATCATCCCAGGAATCAGTCTGCTAAATCTTCGCTGCACTCTCTTTATTGCAAGAACATTCAGATAAGGAGATCAGAACTTCAGACTGCAAAGACATGCTGGTTAGGTGCATTGGCCATGCTCAATTCTCCCTCAGTGTATCTGAACAGGTGCCAGAGTGTGGCAACTAGGGGATTTTCATAGTAACTTTGTTGCAGTGTTAATGTAAGCCTACTTGTGAAATGAATAAAAAAGCTTTAAAAAAATCTTTAGAAGTAACTTTTTATGAAATGATGGTGTACAGTGGATATTTATTCCTGGAGGACATGCTTGTATATCTTCACTATTGCCTAAAAATGAATGATCTTCGTTTTTCCTTTACTGAACGTGATGTGCATGGAAATAAGGATTTCTGCAACTAGAGACTCAGCGTGAAAGGTCAGTGGGATGGCAGAGTACTGCCAATAAAACAGCTTGGATTTACGGCTGACCTTTGAATAAGTGCGCTTGTGCTGCATATTCTGGTGGAGTTGGTTCCCCACTGCTAATACTAGCACATAATGAAAATGGGAAGGCGGAGAGAGGAAGAGCCATTGAAATCATTGAGGAGGATGAATACTTTGACAAAATTTCATTTTAATCCCATTTTAGCGCGGAGGAATATTTCCAGCGGAGAAGTTTAGAATTTTATGTTTCATTTCTGAAAAGGTGCTGATAGAAAGATCTTTCAGAAACAGTAAAAGCTTTGAAAAGGAAGAGTTTGAACTGGACAACAAAAAATATAAAGCTGCATAGATTGATCTGTTCCGGGCATACCTGGGAGCAAAATAATTATGAAAGCGAAAGAATGAAGGCAATTGTGGCACAGTGGTTAGCATTACTTCCTCATAGCCCCAGGAACCTAGTTCGATTCTGGCCTTGAGTGTCCATCTGTGTGCAATCTGTATATTCTCCCTATGTCTGTGAGGGTTTCCTTTGAATTCTTGAGTTTTCTGTGTGACGTTAGTGTCCCTTTAACAAGTGTTTTTTTTAATAATTTTTTTAAATCTGCAATTGTTTCTGTTTGTTTTTCTCCTTGTTGCTGAGCTGTTGGACTTTAACCTGGTGTTGTGAGACTTCTTACCCGCCCACCCCAGTCCAATGCTGGCATCTCTACATCATCCCTTCAGAAAGGCAAAATCTTGCTTTCAGCTATTCAGCAGAATTTCCAAATCCAGGGAGAGAGAGAGAGACTTCTTTTCAGCTTGATGCCCCTTCTAAAACTAAAACACTGCTGCCAGCCAATAAAACAACCTTGAATTCCCTTGGAAAGAAAAAATAATTGATTAAAATTCACAACCTTTCTCCTAACTATGCAGAGTTATAAACATCCCAATAAAAATAATCAAAGCCCCATTTAAGCAGCAACAAAAAAACTCTTGTAGGATTATTGTTACATATCCAGTCTCCTTGACTGGAATACCAGTGTGTGGGATAGCACAGCTCCGACCCCAAACGATAATGTGTCGCATGTTAACTATGAGCATATCGGAGAGATGAAGTGCTTGTTTAACTTGATTAAAGGTCTCTTTTTGTGGTGTTTTTGAACACCATCTCTGGCGCCTCTTTAACAACTGATGCAGTGATGCTAACAATGTTTACAGATTTGGGACAAACCACCCATTATAGTCATAATTATAGTTGACCATCCCAAGGAAGGGTCTGAAGCATTCCTAGTGGCCAGTGTCTCCTTAACTCTCACTTTGTCCTCCATAGGCTGTTACCTCTGAGCATCAACCTGATGACCAAGATATGCCACTTCATTTGCTTGGAAGGTTCATGTTCCTCTTTTTAGGCACACTCCTGCCTCCTGCAATCTCCTCAAACATCGTCCAAGCTGGCCAGATATTCCTTTTCAGTGGATTTTATTGTTAACATGTCATTCAACTAAACAGTAACTCTGACCAAACCCTGCAACAAACTTTCCACAGTTCATTGGAAGATCATAGAATCTGCAATGCAAAAGAAAGCTAGTTGGCCCATCGAGCCTGCACCTGCAACAATCCCACCCAAGCCCTATCCCTGCAATCCCATATATTTACCTTCCTAATTCTCCTGACATTAAGGGACAATTGAGCATGGCCAATCAACCTAGCCTGCACATCTTTGGACTGTGGGAGGAATCCGGAGCACCTGCAGGAAACCCACGCAGACACAGGAAGAACGTGCAGACTCGACATAGACAGTCACCTGAGGCAGGAATCGAACCCGTGTCTCTGGCACTGTGAGGCAGCAATGCTAACCACTGTGCCACGGTGCCTCGGGATGGTACAAGCCAACAAAGTCTAAATGGTAGTTGTGCATATTGGCATAATTCCTTCTGATTATTTATGGTGACATAGCCTGTTGACATGTTGCCCAGGCAAGTATGGCTCATGTCCAATTTAAGGTATGTCAGCTCCCAAGCTAACTTCACATATAGGTCCTCTATTTTGGGGTTGGGACATCTATCCAGTTTCACAGCTTGGTTCACCGTCAACTTGTAGCCCCCACAGATATACTCTGTTGTGTCTGGTTTAACCACTAGCACTATGGGTGCTGCCCACTTGGCAATTTGTACGGGTCTAATGATGCCCAGGTTTTCCAGTCACTTTTAGCTCTGCCTTTGATTTTTTTTATGAATGCATAGGGTGCAAATTTGGCTCCAGAAAATTTCAGGATGGCTTCCAGATCCATGTGGACCTTTTTCTTGCAATCCTTTGATCTTTCACAGTTTCTCCTAGAATACATCCTGGTATTTACAAATGACTTTGTACAGGCCACCCCTCTTTTAATTTAAAATTTTTTTAGCTGGTTCAGCTTGCTCTGTTGGTGCCAGTGTCGCCCTATTAAATTCAGTCCCTGAACTAAAAGCACTCTCAGTGATAGCTGTGGAGAATGCCGTCTATAACTCACTAAGGTCATGGTGATTCTTACTATTTTGATGGCCTCTCTGTTGTATGTAGCCACTCCAGCTGCAGTCTTCTTCAGCTCAAGAGTTGAATCCCTTCTTGGCAATATGTGGTCAATGCAAATTCAATTGTGACTTTCAAAAGGGAAATAAGGACCTGAAGAGGAAAACAAATTAAGGGGGTAGGAGGAGAAGGTGAGGAAGGACAAAGAGCTAGCATAGACTAGACAAGAATGGCCTCCATCCCTGTCGTAATCATTCCATGATTCTGATTTTAAAATATATTTTAAGAACCTATCATCTTCTTCCTTAATTGGTTGACTGAAAACTGGACTGGCACAGTGGTACAGCACCAGGGACCTGCGTTCAATTCCAGTCTTGGGTGACTATTGGTGTGGAGTCTGCACATTCTCCCTGTGTCTGCGTGGGTTTTCTCTGGGTGCTCCGGTTTCCTCCCACAGTCGAAAGATCTGCGGGTTGGCTGGATTGGTCATGCAAAATTGCCACTTAATGTCTCATGATGTGTGGGTTAGGGGGATTAATGGGCTAACTACATGGAATTACAGGGATACGGCCTGGATAAGAGTTGATACAGAATCAATGGGCCAAATGGCCTCCTTCTGTGTGAGGTAATGCACAGTGTGAGGTAATGCACTATGGCAGAAATAATAAATGTGTAGAGTATAGGGCAAATGGTAGGATTCTTAGTAGTCTAGATGAACAGAGGGATCTTGGTGTGTATGTGCATAGATCCCTGAAAGTAGGCAGTCAGGTCGAGAAGGTTGTTAGGAAGGCATATGGAGTCTTGGCTTTTATTGGTAGAGGGATTGAATTTCGGAGCCGCAACGTCATGTTGCAACTGTACAAAACTCTAGTGCGGCCGCACTTGGAGTATTGTGTGCAGTTCTGGTCCCCGCATTATAAGAAAGATGTGGAGGCATTGGAGAGGGTACAGAGGAGGTTTACCAGGATGTTGCCTGGTATGGAGGGCAGGTCTTATGAGGAGAGGCTGAGGGATTTGAGGTTGTTTTCGTTAGAAAGGAGGCGGCTAAGAGGGGACCTTATTGAAACATATAAGATGATTAGAGGTTTAGATAGGGTGGACAGTGATAGCCTTTTTCCTAGGATGGAGAAAGCTAGCACGAGGGGACACAGCTTTAAATTAAGGGGTGATAGTTATAGGACGGATATCAGAGGCAGGTTCTTTACCCAAAGGGTGGTTCGGGAGTGGAATGCCCTGCCTGCAGCAGTTGTAGATGCGCCAAGTTTGGTGGCGTTTAAGAGGTTAGTTGATAAGTATATGGAAGAGAAGGGAATGGTTTAGTTTGGAGGGGCATTGCTTTTTATATTGGTCGGCGCAACATCGAAGGCCGAAGGGCCTGTTCTGTGCTGTAATGTTCTATGTTCTATGTTCTATGTTCTGTTGTATATGATTCTATGATATTACTAATCTTGAGTCAGTTACTGCTTCCTTGACTGGCAAGTTAATATTTCAGTTGTGTTATGACATCTTGTGGACATGGTGTACAAATATAAAGAAAGGTTCATTGCTATTTGTTTATGCTCCACATTTCTGTGTCCATGTCCCCAAAGCTAGCTTGAAGTATGTGTTGTGTAATTTCTCTACACCAGATAGATATCATACAATTTATATCAACCTAGTTAGACTAGATAGGTATAAAGGTTTAGAAAAAGGGATTGCAAAAGCAGACAAGGCAAGAAATAAAAAGCATTCATTCTTTTCCTTTAGTGCAATATAGGGAGTGATATTCCTGAAAAAAATTTGAAGTTTCCAATGCGGGGGGGGAGGAAAATGGGAGATTTTCCCACCTTTTTTTGGGCGTACTTAATGGGATGGATTTCCGGTACTCTATACTCCATTCTGTCTGTAGGAAGATTGGCATATGTGCACTTGCCGTCTCAAATGCTGGCCTCCATTATCTTCCCAATTGCTTCCCCAGTACCACCCCCCAATTGCCAACTTTCCGACCCTCCCTCCCGCTCTATGGTCAGCCTGACCATCCCTCCCTCCCATGGCCTGATTGCCCCCTCGTGCTCAGCCCAGATCACTCTTTTCTCTCCCAACCTTATTGAACTCTAATGCAGGGTTGCAGTGGGTCCGCCCCACCACCACTGATTGGCCCCACCCCAGTAGGCCCCACCCCCTTAGGCCCCATTTCCATGACATTGCCTGGTGTTCAGTGGGCAGTGCCAGGGTGTCAATGGGCACTTCTGGGTGTGCCAGGCTGGAGTGCCAGAGTGGCACTGACCAAGGAACACCCCTCTGTCCCTGACACCCCAAGAGGAGCCTCAATGGCCTCTGCCCCACCAGCGAGGTGATCACGCCTGATCCCAGTTGATGAGGATCAGTTTTAATCCCCATTATTGGGGACTTCTTCTGGTGGGGTGGGAAACATGATGATATGGAAATTGAAATTACCATATTGTCGTCAATCTCAAGTTGATTTCCAGCGTGAGGTTGGTTACGTCGTAAAAAAGGAAGTCACGATTAGCTGGACATCAGTCATGACTCCTGCTTCAGACCCATGACTGATATTTCCCTGTCCAGTCTGCAGTGGAGCAGGCCAGGAAAATCGTGCCCATAATGTTCAATGGATGCCAAACCTGAGCACATTTAATTCACAAGTGATTCCGCAGAGAACCTCATGGTGGTCCTGGTTAGAAAAGACTTTCTTTGCCCGTTCTTTGCTGTTCAGTGGGACTGAGTTCAATGCGTTCACTAGTTCTCCAGTCCTTTTGTTTGCCTGGCTTGAAGTTCCCTCAACTCAGAGTGGTCCAATACATTAACCACTAACCACAGTTAAAAATGAGTATTAGACACCATTGCAGGGCACGTGATCTCAATCTTCATATTCACACAGTATGTGCATATGAAGTTTAACCTTGTGCGTTTAATGGTAAAATGGTGAGATGAAATGCCGATTTGGTGAGGTTTTTTTCTATTGACATTCTTCCATAGTGCTGTTTGGGAGAGAGTTTTGACCTAGTGGTGATGAGGGAACAGCGATAAATTTCAAAGCCAGGACATTCTGTGATATATGCATTCTCACTAGTTATATAGTGAGTGAATTTTAGTTATTATATTTTAAGTAGGGTTCTGCTGTTCCTGGCGCTGTGAGGTTAGCACTGCTGCCTCACAGCGCCAGGGATCTGGGTTCAGTTCTGGCCTCGGGTCACTGTCTGTATGGCGTTTGCACTTTCCTCCCGTGTCTACATGGGTTTCCTCCACAGTCAAAAGATATGCACGTTTGGTGCTTTGGTCATGGTAAATTGTCCCTTAGTGCCAGGAAGATTAGCAGGATGGTTGTTAAGTTGATGGACAGGATCCTGAGGGACAGGATTTATGAACATTTAGAGAAGTTTAGTATGATCAAAAGTAGTCAGCACGGCTTTGTCAAGGGCAGGTCATGCCTTACGAGCCTGGTTGAGTTCTTTGAAAACATGACTAAACACATTGACAAAGGAAGAGCGGTGGATGTGGTTTATATGGAATTCAGCAAGGTGTTCAATAAGGTATCCCATGCAAGACTTCTTGAGAAAGTGAGAGGGCATGGGATCCAAGGGGTTTTGGCCTTGTGGATCCAGAATTGTCTTGCTGGCAGAAGGCAGAGAGTGGTTGTGGATATGTATTTTTCTGCATGGAGGTCGGTCACCAGTGGTGTGCCCCAGGAATGTGTTCTGGAACCCTTGCTCTTTGTAATTTTCATAAATGACCTGGATGAGGAAGTGGAGGGATGGGTTAATAAGTTTGCCGATGACACGAAAGTTGGTGCTGTTGTAGATAGACTGGAGGGATATCAGAAGTTGCAGCGTGACGTAGATAGAATGCAAGACTGGGCGGAGAAGTGGCAGATGGACTTCAACCCGGATAAATGTGTAGTGGTCCATTTTGGCAGTTCCAGTGGGATGAAGGAGTATAATATCAAGGGTAAGACTCTTAGCAGTATAGAGGATCAGAAGGACCTTGGGGTCTGGGTCCATAGGACTCTTAAATCGGCCTCACAGTTGGAAGACGTATGGTGTACTAGTCTTCATCAATCGAGGGATTGAGCTTAGGAGTCAGGAGATAATGCTGCAGCTTTATAAGACCCTTGTCAGACTTCACTTGGAATATTGTGTGCAGTTCTGTTCCTCTCATTACAAGAAAGATGTGGAAGCTATTGAAAGGGTGCAGAGGAGATTTACAAGGAAGTTGCCTGAATTGGGTGGCATGCCTTATGAGGATAGGTTGAGGGAGCTCGGTCTTTTCTCCCTAGAGAGACGAAGGATGAAAGGCGACCTGATAGAGGTTTATAAGATGTTGAGCGGTATAGATCGGGTGGATTCTCAGAAGCTATTTCCCATGGCTGAAATGGTCGCTACAGAAAGACACAAATTTAAGGCACTGGGGAGTAGTACAGAGGAGATGTCGGGGGTAAGTTTTTCACTCTGAGGGTGGTGGGTGTGTGGAATCGGCTGCCGTCGGTGGTGGTGGAGGCGAACTCGTTGGGGTCTTTTAAGAGACTTCTGGATGAGTACATGGGATTTAATGAGATTGAGGGTAATAGATATGCCTAATAGGTATATCTATTACCCTCAATCTCATTAAATCCCATGTACTCATCCAGAAGTACATGGATGATCAATGCAACTTGTGGCCAAAGGGCCTGTTTGTGCTGCAGTTTTCAATGTTCTGTGTTCTAAGGTAAATACATGGGATTAAGGGAATTGGTTCTGGGTGGGTTGGTGCAGGCTCGTTGGGCCAAATGGCCATCTTCTGCACTGTAGGGATCCTATGGTTCCCTATGCTATGAATAATTATTTAGTCGTGTGATGGGGTTACAGAAGTGGGCTCACACTTCCAATTCTTGATTAATCTTTTAACTGAACTATTGTTAAGTGATAAATGGTCACATTTCATGTGCAGCAGGTCTCATGAAGTCCTGGGCAAGCACAGTTAAACTCTCATATGGTCAGAGGAATCTATTTGTGCAACCTCCCAGGAAGAATGCCTGAGTCTGAGGGAGGTGCCTGGATAATTAACTATAGCTCTCATCAGTGACCCAAAGGAAACTGCTGGTCGACCAAATAAAATTTGCTGACTTGTGCAGCAGATAATATGAGTTGGCAGACGCACGCAAATCAGGTACTGGCTGTCATTTAGAGATTTCAAGTGTCGATGGCATTGTGTTGCTTTGCTTTGCGCTGAGTCAGTCTGTGCCAACACTGTGCTTCGTGTGTAGACCTGATGTTGGAGTCATTCCAAACTGAGCTCTAACTCAGGGTTAGTCAATGTTGCTGACAGATTTACTGGTTAAAATTTTAATCAATACACGCAAAGAAACTCAACAGGCGCAAATTCCACTTTTGTTCACTCGACCACTCCATAGACATCTTTTAACACCTTCATTGATCTACGCTGACCCACATAATCATTTGTAAATGTAATAAATTCTAACCATCCATGACACAGGACAGTCCATCAATTACCACCTCAGAGTCATGGGCGCTCAGTTGAAATTCCAGTTGCTTTGCTGGGCCCCAGCTGTCAGGAGAGTTGTTTGAAGACGCTCTGCTTGTATGATGGGGCGTGGAAGGGAAATTACAAGTCGAGGAGTAGAATCAGAGCATCATAAGGATACAGGATAGACTATTTAGGATGGAGATGAGGAGATATTTCTTCATCCAAAGAGTGATGAGCTGTGGAATTCATTCCCACAGGAAATAGTTGATGCCAAAACTTTGAATATATTCAAGAGGTGGCTGGCTATAGTACTTGGAGCAAATGGGATGAAAAATTATGGGGAGAAAGCAGGATTAGGCTACTGAGTTGGATGATCAGCCATGATCAAAAGGAATGGCGGAGCAAGCTCGATGGGCCAAATGGCCTCCTCCTGCTCTTACCTTCATTTCTGTGTGAGGCGACTTTCAAACTTCTGAGAGATCCATCCAGAGTAAATCGAGAGGATCTGTTCCCATTGATGGAAAGGTCAAGAGAGAAAGAGGATATAGAGGTCAAGGGGTCAGCAAAAGGTTCCTAAATCCTTCACCTTTACCATCTAGAGGGACAATGGCAGCTGAGGCATGGAAAGTTGCTTGCAAGTTGGCCCCCAAGCCACACACAATCTTTACTTGGAGCTATATCACCTTTCCTTTGCTATTGCCGGATCAAAAAACCCAGAACTCCCTTCCTAACATCGCTGTTGGCATACAAATGCCCCATGGACTGCAGTGGGCAGTTCAAGGGCAGTTAAGGTATAAGTGTTACCCTTGCCAGCAATGCTCACAGACCCACAGAATTAAAATAAAGAACCAAAATAAACTTGAGGAAAAGCCCTTTTTTCAGGATCTGGAGTTCACTGCCCGAGAGTGCGGTGGGGATTCAGTTGTCACTTTTGATAGGAAACCAATTAAGTATCGGAAACAGAAAGGGAGTGGAGGGAGCTAAATTGCTCCTACAGACAGATGGCGTGGACAGGAGAGACCGGGTGGCATCTCTCCATGCCAGAACCAATCTGTGATTCTATAATTATATGAATCATGAGGCTATTTATGGATAAAAATCTGCTTCCCACCTGACAAGAATACCAGTTAAAGTTGAAGAAGAACGGGAAGTGAAAATGAAAACAGTATTTCTTTTCAAAATTCCAGGTCATTTTCCCCCTCTGGCATGGTCAGGATCTGATGCATTTTAAAAGGCTGATGCTTATTTCATCAAATAATATACTTCAAAGAACTTCGACAGATTGTATAAAAGATTGATGAAATTGAATTTGGGGATTGTTACTAACTTTTAAGTTGTTGGATTGTGCTGAGGTATCTCAGGAAAATGGTTTTAATATTACATTCCTGGAGGTAGCAACTCTGTTGGATTAGATATCTACTGTCTTCAAAAACAATTCCTGGAGAAACAGTTCTTTTGGGTGGCCTTCCTGGAACGGAGGAGAAATTACCCTGATGGCATAAAGATTAGAAAGCTCAAAGATTGCCAGAACTCAAAAAATAACCCAAAAATCAGACAGTGCAACAGAATGATTAAAATTGGGCAGAATGAGATGGCAACGCCTTTGGCCATTGCAATAGAAGACAATATTGGAATAATAATGGGTGAATACCGGAAATACCAGAGCAATAGTGAATAGATCATCTCACAATGGCAGGGACCTGGGTTCAATACCAGCCTCGGGTCATTGTCTGTGCAGAGCCTGAACATTCTCCCAGTGTGTGCATGGGTTTCTTCTGGTTGCCCTGGTTTCCTCCCAGAGTTCAAAAGATATGCTGCCTAGCTGCATTAGCCATGCTAAATTCTCCCTCCAGGCGCCGGATTATGGAGATTTTCACAGTAACTTCATTGCAGTGTTAATGTAGGCCTAACACTAATAAATAAACTTGGATGCTTGAATGTGACTTGGAGTATCATTGCGCAGTGAACAGCCCAAAGTGAAGAGACAGAGGATCAAAAAGACACGGGATGAAGAGAATCCTGTGGAAGAGGATGAGGATGATAATGAATCAGAAGAAAAATTAAGCAAATTAGAAGAGGAAATCTGTGGAATTCATTACCGCAGAGCTTGGTCATTAAGTATGCTCAAGGCTGAGATAGATTTTTAATCAGTAACGAAATCAAGAGTCACGGAGATAAGGCAGGAAAGAGAAATTGAGGATTATCACATCACATCACATCAGTTATGATGTAACTAAATGTTGGAGCAGACTTAGATGGGTTGAATGGCCTACTTCTGCATCCACATTTTACATTTTGTAGACTCACAATTTAACAGTTCACTGGCCATAAATAAATGATGATAAATAATATTGCAATATTATCATAATAATTTGGGCAGCACAGTGGTTAGCACTACTGCCTCACAGCGCCAAAAATCTGGGTTCAATTCCAGCCTCAGGTCAGTGTTTGTACGGAGTTTGCGTATTCTTCTGTTTCTCCCAGGTGCTGCGGGTTTCCTCTCACACTCCAAAGATGTGCAGGTTAGGTTGATTGGCCACGCTATCGTGAGACTATAAAAGGGTAAACATGTGGTGTTATGGGGCCTATATGTGATTGCTGTTGGTGCAGGCTCAGTGAGTGGAATGGCCTCCTCCTGCTCTATCGGGATTCTATGGTTCTGTGATTCTATAAGTGTGAGAGATAAAACAAAAGTGATTAGATTGAAAAGTTTATTATGAGGTACCAGGGAAGGGGCAACCAGTTTTGTAACACAAGTGCATTTGTATGGGAAAATGCCAAGGCTGATGATGGTGTAGTGGTAATGTCACTGAACTAGTAATCCAGAGTTTGGGAACGAGTTCAAATCCCACAAATGCAGCTAGTGGGATTTAAATTCAATGAATAAATATTAGTCTTGGTAATGTTGACCATCGACTGTCATTAAAAAATCTGCCATCCTTACCTGGCCTGGCCAACATGTGATTCCCAAGCACCACATATTGGTTGACTCTTAACTGTTCTCTAAAATAGCCCAGCAAACTGCTCAGTTCAAGGGCAATTAAGGTAATTAATTAAGGTAATAAATGTGAACCTTTGCCAGTGATAAGGAATGAATGAAGAGACAAATGGACACATGGAAAGCTCTACCCCAGAATTCCAAAGATTCACAACCCTGTAAGTCAAGAAGTATCTCCATATTTCGGATCCAAATGGCTGACCCCTTATTCTGAGATAGTAATCATGTATATTTTCCTTTTTTCAGCATCTGCTCTAACAAGCCCTTTAAAATGTTTCAATTACATCATATTTGATTCCCCTACTTGTCTCCTCAATCTCTCTTCACAGGACAATCCCTTCATTTCAGAAGCCAATCTAGTTGTTGCACTCCCTCTTGGGCAAGTATGTCCTTTCTTTGGTAAAAAGACCACATGAATGGCCTCACCAATGCCCTGTATAATTGTAGACTTCTTTACTCCTGTACTCCAATTCCTTTTGGAATAAACACCAACATATCATTTGCTTTCCTAAATGTTTTATCTGCATGTTAACTTTCTGTGATTCAAGTACAAGGTCACCCCGACCCCCTTCAATGCCAACATTTTGTTCCTTACCATTCAAAGACTATTTTTTATTATTCCTACCAAAGTGGACAACTTCACCACATTATATTCCATTTGCCATGTTCTCATCCAATCTGTCTAAATTCCTGTACAACCTTTTGGCATCCATCTCACTGCTTACCTTCCCACTATGTGTAAAAAGATGATATCCTTAACATCCAAAACGTGGGCTGAAATCCAGCATAATATATACAGTATTGATTGGTAACCATCATAACATGGGGTGGCACAGTGGTTAGTACAGCTGCGAGTTCAATTCTGGCCTCTGTCTTGCGGAGTCTGCACGATTTTGCTATGCCTGCAGGTACTCCGGTTTCCTCCCACACTCCAAAGATGTGCTGGTTAGGTGGGTTGGCCGTGCTCAATTGCCCCTTAGTGTCCGGAGGATTAACAGGGTGAAGATGTGGGGTTATGGGACCTGGGTGGGATTATTGTCAGCACAGACTCGATAGAATCAAAGGCCTCCTGATGAACTGTAGGTATTCTATGATTGTATTCTAATATGTACAATAAGGTTTGTATGCATCATAATTTACATAACATGGGTTTTATCTATCGTAGCCTGCACAATATAGGCTAGTATCAGGTCATTGCTAGCTATACTCAGATGGTCAAGATGCATAGGATGACAAGTCATCACACTGAACCATTAGCTCAGTTCCTTTCTCCACAGATGCTGCCTGATCTGCTGAGTTTATCCAGCACTCTGTTTTTGTTTCAGCTTTCCCACATCTGCAGATTTTATTCTCCTTTCCATCATGTGCATTGCTACTAATTATTTACATTGTTAATACTTTTTCTGGCAACAGCCTCACAAGTGAAATAATTAGTCCCTGGTCTCCTGCTCAGGACTGTTTCCAAGGTGACCACTGGAACTGATCCAGTAATGCGATCAGTCAAGTTCTTATTGGCTTTTTTAGCCACTGATTTTATTGGAGAATTAACCTAATGGGTGTAGATGAAGAATAGTTCACCTCCTTAAAACGACTCCTTATGCTTTGGAGTTTTGTTGAGTGAATATTTGCATATGATGTTTTCATAAGAATTGCCTACCTTCACTATTTTAATGGAGGCATTCGCTCATTTAAAAGATGGTTAAATTAGTGAACAAAGTAAGACTTTTGAATGGAGTTACCTCACACTAAGTTGATCTTTCTCTACATTTTAGCTGTGATTGTAACACTATGTTCTGCACTCTCTCCTTTCCTTCTCTGTGAACAGTATACTTTGTATAGCATGCAACAAACAATACATTTCACTGTATACTAATGCGTGTGACAATAATAAATCAAATCAAAAGGAAGCATGCGTATAATGATGTCACACAACAGAGTTTCCTGAGCTCAATGTTCCTGTTGCCAACTGTCCTGAGTTTTGTAAAAGTCAAGTTTGGCATTATCTAATTGTTATTTTGGAATGTGTCTTCTCCACTTTATTGTCAAGTTTCCCCATACTGTGAGCCATAGCTTTTCCCCTTAGCTTTTCCATTCCTATCTGTCCCTGGACAGCAGATAGTACCTTGAACCAGGAATAATGGAACAGGAGTTTCCTCAAAACTGCTCCTGCTCCACCAATCCAAGTTGGTGCCAGAAGTGTGGGGGAAATGGTATGAACAGAGTCTCTGCCAACTCTCTGGTTATGGGATGGGAGCAGCCCAAAGGAATTTGGTACCTGATAATTCACACCAGCTCACTGTGCAAGTTTAAAGTTTTAAAAGTTTATTTATTAGTGTAGGTGTACATTAACGCCACAGTGAAGTTACCGTGCAAGTGCTGTAGTCACCACACTCCAGCGCCTGTCCGGGTACATTGAGAGAGAATTTAGCATGGCCAGTACACTTAACCAGCGTGTCTTTCGGACTGTGGGAGGAAACCAGAGCACTGGGAGGAAATGGGTAGTTTACGGTAGTGACCTTTAAGGGACCTCTTGACAAACACATGAATGAGATGGGAATAGAGGGATATGGTCCCTGGAAGGGTATAGGGGGTTTTAGTTAAGTCAGGTTGATGCAGGCTTGGAGGGCCGAAGGGCCTGTTTTTGTGCTGTAATTTTCTTTGTTCTTTGTCCTTTGAAACCCATGTAGACACAGGGACAACATACAGACTCTGCACAGACAGTGATCCAAGTCAGGAATTGAACCCAGGTCACTGGTGCTGTGAGGCAGCAGTGCTAACCACTGTGCACCCAAATGGGCAAATGCTGATGAAAATTATGTCTATTTCTGTGGAGTGCTCAAGAAACTCTCCTTTATTAAAACAAATTCACTGGTGGGGCTATGCTTTAGGTGCCTTTGCTTGACAGTATTGTAGAATAACTCAGTCCAAAGTTGGATCATTAACTTGTTCTGTATGTTCAGTACAATACAAAACAGTCTGCAAAGTGTTTCATGCAAAGTCACAGCAGTTTTCTATTAAGTATTTGAGGTGGAACAAGAAGTGCGGTTTCAACCACGGCAAGATAAACACAACAGTAGCGCTGGCACTTTGGAATGCAATGCAGCCAGCTGCTTTATTCGCAAACAATTCCTATTGCATTTAAATCGCCCTGCTCTATGAACATCTTGTCCTTCACAAACTCATTTTGTATTTAAGAACCATTGACACAACAGGGGCGAAGAACACAAATCTCCCTTGGGCAACTGGGCAGAAGTCATCTTTCAGCATTCTTTCAGTGGTGTAAGATAACGGATGTCAAATCAGCTGGGGATAGGGTAATTTCATGGGCAGCACAGTGGCACAGTGGTTAGCACTGCTGCCTCACAGTGCCAGTGACCTGGGTATGCATAAATGTGTCTTTTTCAGGTAGGCAAGATGTGACAAAGGTGTGTCACAGGGATCAGTGCTGGAACGCAACTGGTAATAATTTTAATCAATGATTTGGATGAAGGGGAGGCGATGGCCTAGTGGTATTATCGCTAAACTATTAGTCCAAAAGTTCAGCTAATGTTCTGGGGACCTGGGTTCAAATTCCACCACAGCAGATGGTGGAATTTGAATTCAATAGAAAAAAATCTGGAATAAAAAATCCACTGATGGCCATGAAACCATTGTTGATTGTTGGAAAAACTTACCTGATTCACTAACACGCTGTAGGGAAAGAAATCTGCTGTCCTTACCTGGTCTGGCCTACATGTGACTCTTAACTGCCCTCTGAAAGCCTAGCAAGCCACTTAGTTAAAGGGCATTTAGGAATGGGCAGTAAATACTGACCCAACCAGCAATACCCACATCCCATGAATGAATTTTTAAAAAAAGGGACTGAAAGTATGGTTGCCAACTTTGCTGATGACATGAAGCTAAATAGGAAAGTAAGTGAGGAAAGAGAAAATACAGAGAAATATGTAAATAGGTTAAGTGAGTGGGCAAGGCCTGGCAAATTGAGTATGAGTGGAAAAATGTAAAATTGTCCATTTTGGCAGGAAGAATAATAAAGGAAGATATTATATAAACGCTGAGAGATTGCAGAGCTCTGGAATGCAGAGGGATCTGGGTGTCCTAATGTATGAATCACAAAAGGCTACTATGTAAATACAGCAAGTAACTAGGAAAGTGAATAGAAAGCTGTCATTTATTGCGAGGGGAATTGAATACAAAAGTAGTGAGGTTTTGAACATAGAACATAGAACAATACAGCACAAACAGGCCCTTTGGCCCACGAGTTGCACCAATCACATCAACCAATTCACAGACCTATCTATAACCCCCTATCCTATTCTTTTCCATATACTCATCCAGAAGTCTCTTAAAAGACCCCAGTGAGTTTGCCTCAACAACTTCCGACGGCAGTCGGTTCCATTCACTCACCACCCTCTGAGTGAAAAACCTACCCCTGACATCTCCTTTGTATTTGCTTCCCTGCACCTTAAATCTGTGTCCTCTCGTAGTGACCATTTCAGCTCGGGGAAATAGTCTCTGAGAGTCCACCCTATCTATTCCTCTCAACATTTTATAAACCTCTATCAGGTCGCCTCTCAACCTACGTCTCTCCAGTGAGAAGAGTCCCAGCTCCCTCAACCTATCTTCATAAGGCCTGCCTCCCAATCCAGGCAGCATCCTTGTAAATCTTCTCTGAACCCTCTCAATAGCCTCTACATCCTTCCTATAATGAGGCGACCAGAACTGCGCACAATACTCCAACTGGGGTCTGACAAGTATCTTATAGAGCTGCATCATTACCTCCTGACTCCTAAACTCTATTCCTCGATTAATGAAGGCCAGTGCACCGTACGCCTTCTTGACCACTTCCTCCACCTGCGAGGCCAATTTACCAGTCCTATGGACCCGGACCCCGAGATCCTTCTGCTCTACAACACCGCTAAGACTCCTACCCCTTTGCTTCAGTTCTTCAGGATACTAGTGTCACCACATTTGGAATACTGTACACAGCATTGGTTATCTTATTTAAAAAAGCATATAAATGCATTGAAAGCTGTTTGGAAAAGATTTACCAGATTAATATCTGGAATGGGTGGGTTGACTTAAGAGGAAAGGTTGGATAGGCTAGGCTTGTATCTTATGGAATTTAGAAGAGGAAGAGGTGACTTGATTGATGCCTACAAGATCCTGAGAGAATAAAAGCAAATTACTGCAAATACTGGAATCTAAAACCAAAAGAGAAAATGCTGGAAAATTTCAGCAGGTCTGGCAGCATCTGGAAGAGAAGGGACTGATGTTTCGAGTCCAGATGACCCTTTGTCAAAAGATCTTGAGAGATCTTGACTGGGCTGAGTTGGAGAGGAACTAATGGTCCTGCAGTGATGTTCTGGAACTGAGATGATTGACTTCCAGCCACCAGAAGAATCTTTCTTTGTTTTTAAAGCTTATTTATTTATTGGTCACAATTAGGCTTATATTCACACTGTAATGAAATTACTATAAAAATCCTCCAGTCGCCACATTCTGGCACCTGTTCGGGTACACTAAGGGAGAATTTAGCATGGTCAATGCATGTAACCTGCACATCTTTGGACTGTGGGAGGAAACCGCAGCACCCAGAGGAAACCCAAGCAGACACAGAGAGAACTTGCAGACTCCACGCAGGTAGTGACCCAGGCTGGGAATCGAGCCTGTGTCCCTGGCACTGTGAGGCAGCAGTGCTAAATACTGTGCCATCGTGCCGCCCATAAGTGGCAGGTATGGCCCCCCAACCAGTGGAGAGTTTTCCCCCAATTCCCATTGATTTCAGTTTTACTTGGGCTGCTTGTTGCCACTCTCTGTCAAATGCTGCCTTGATGTCAAGAACCGTCAGTCTCACCTAACCTCTGAAGTTCAGTTTTTGTCTCACCGGAATGACACAGTCGAGGAGTGACTACAAGATAATGAGGGGCATGGACACAATGGAATGTCAGAAGATTTTTCCCAGGGTGGAAGAGTCAATTACTAGAGAGCATAGGTTTAAGGTGCAAGGGGCAAAGTTTAAAGGAGATGTACAAGGCAAGTTTTTTATACAGAGAGTGATAGGTGCCTGGAAATCACTGCTGGGGAGGTAGTGAAAGCGGATACCATAATGAGTTTTAAAGAACATCTGGACAAATACATGAATAGGATGGGAATAGAGGGATATGGTCCCTGGAAGGGTAGAAGGTCTTAATTCAGTCAGGCAGCATGATTGGTGCAGACTTAGAGGGCTGAAGGGCCTGTTTCTATACTGTAATTTTCTTTGTTCTGTTTGAATGAGGTCAGGAGCTGAATGACCCTGACTGAGTTAGTAAGATTATCGCTGAGTAAGTGCCTGCTTGATACTGCTCTTGATGACCCCTTCCATCATCACTTTACTGATGATAGAGAGTAGGCTGACAGGTCAGTAATTGGTTGGGTTGGATTTGTCCTGTTTCTTTGTGTACAGGAGAACCTGGGTGATTTTTCACACTGCTGGGTAGATGCCAGCGTTGTAATTATACTGGAGCAGCTTGGCTTGGGGCACAGCAAGTTCTGAAGCATGTCTTCAGTACTATTGCTGGAATATTGTCAGAGCCCATAATCTTTGCAGTATCCAGTCCTTTTCAAGTATTTCTTGATATCCTGTGGAGTGAATGAAATTGGCTGAAGAATGAAAGAAAAAGAGAAAATCTCAGCAGGTCAGATAGCACCTGCAAAGAGAAAGAGCAGAGCCAACACTTCGATCCTTCGAGAAGACTGATATTAGTGATGCTGGGGACCTCTCGAGGAGGTCTAGATGAATCATCCACTCGGCACTTCTGGCTGAAGATTGCTGTGAATGCTTTGCCCTTATCTTTTGCACTGATGCGCTGGGCTCCTCCATCATTAAGGAAGTGGATGTTAACGGAATCTGCTCCTCCAGTGAGTTGTTTAATTGTTCGCCACCATTCACAGCTGGATGTGGCAGGACTGTAGAACTTATATCAGATCCATTGATCGTGGGATTGCTTAGCTGTGTCTACTACTTGCTGCTTATGGACTTTGGCACACAGTAGTCCTATAGCTTCACCAGATTGACACAGTGGAGGTCACCCTTCATGTGAAGACGGGATTTTCATGGAAGCATAGAATCCGTCCAGCACAGAAGAGGCTATTCGGCACATCGAGTCTGCACCCACTCTCTGATAGAGTATCTGACCCAGGCCCTCTCCCCAACCTGTAACCCTACATATTTACCACGGCTAAACCATTTAACCTACACACCTTGGGAGAGTGAGGGGCAATTTAGCATTGCCAATCCACCTAACTCACATATCTTTGAAATGTGGGAGGAAACCGGAGCACTCGGAGGAAACCCATGCAAACTCCACATAGATAGTGACGCAAGGCCAGAGCTGAACTTGGGTCCCTGGCACCGTGAGGCAGCAGTGCTAACCACTGTGCCACCATGCCGCCATTTTCAAAATGCGTTTGCCTTTTGACTTTGTTCCCTAAAGGACTGTGGGGGGGTCACTCCTACCAATTCAGTCACGGACAGATGCAGCAGTCAGGCTGGTGAGAATGAGATCAAACATGTTTTCCCTCTTGTTGATTCCCTCACCACCTGCCTGGGTCCCAGTCTAGCAGCTATATCCTTTAGGACTTGTCCAGCTGGATCTGTGGTAATACTACTGAGCTACGCTTGGTGATGGACATGAAATCCTCCACGCAGAGTACATTCTGTGCCCTTGCTGCTCTCAGTGCTTCCTCCAAGTGTTGTCCAACATGGAGTACTGACTCAATCGTTGGGCAGGTCGTGGCGTGGTACGTGATAGTCAGCAGAAGGCTTCTTTGCCAATATTTAACCTGGTACCATGCAATTTCTTCGGCTCCAGCGTTAGTATAGAGTAATCCGAGGGTAACTCCCTCCCGATTATACACCACTATGCTACCTGCTGATGGCACATTATCTGTTAGGTATGATTCTGTGAGTCTAATCATGCCAGACTGTTGTTTGACTAATCCGTGAGACAGCTGTCCCAATTTTGGCACTACCCCCAGATGTTAGGAGGACTCTGCAGGATTGACAGGACTTGGTTTTCCATTTTCGTTTTCAGTGCCTACCTGGGTCCATGATGGATGGTTAGTCCGGCGTCAATCCTTTTTGGGTTTTTTTTGTGGGTGTTTAGTACAACTGAGGCCTTTTCAGAGGGCAGTTGGGGTCAATCACATTGGTGTGGCTCTGGAGTTTCATGTCGGCCAGATTGGGGTAAGGATGGCAGATTTCACCACTGCAAAGTTTCTCCAGATGTATGATTGTGTGTGTCTTCCGCACACGCCATTGGAACTTTAAATTGTGACTGTGGGACAAGGATCAGTGAGGGGAACTGATGTGCACTTCCTATTTCATCATCAGGAATAAGGTTAAAATTGTGGCCCTTATTTCTCTTTCAGTACCTGACTTAATAATTCCCCCTCAGTCTCAGTGTGGTTCATTGGTTAATCCTTCAATCTGATTGAATAGGGGAATTCCCTCTCAGTTGCCCTCTTCGCTCTGCCTTTGGCTTCCCCTCACTGCTACATGATCTAACCTAAGGGCTGATGTCCTACCCAAACTGGTTTTCATCACACTGTTTGTAACACACTTTTTGTTCTTATGTTCCAGGATGGAAGGACTGCCTTGCACATCGCTGCAGCACATTCAAAGGATGAAATTGTCCGACTGCTCTTGGCTAAGAAGGTGGACCCTAACGTGCCAGGCGGGGTATGGACACAGTCACTTTACAGACAATGTGCATTTCTTATTTGCCTAAGATTACTCAACACCAATTAAGAGAAAGGTGAAGAAGTGCTTGGTATCCCATTGTAACATTTATTGGGTGAAGCAGGTGGAAGAGTCAGTTGGTAAAGAGTGCGCTGAATGAAAACCAATTTATAGTGTCCAGTGTGCAGTGCCAGGGTGCCCAGTGGGTATTGCCAGGGTGCCTGATAGGCAATGCCAGGATACCCGGTGGGCAGTGCCAGGTTGGCATTGCCCTGTAGGTGCTGTTCCCCTGGTGGATTTCAATGACCTTCATCCCCATGGTGAAGCCGTCACGTTTGGGGAACATCTGTGATTCTTGCCGGAGGAGCTTCGACTGAGATGTGATTAAGATAAGTGATTGTCTGGGATTCACTAATGATGTGCTAAGCATTTTATTAATATTTAATCAGCAGAAGGTCACAAAGCTGATTTTGCCGGCAAAACAGGACCGGTATGATCAGAGAAGGTGAAAAATTAGGTGCATTTCTCATTTTTCGCCTCCCGCCCAATCTTAACACCTCATCTCGTCAGATAGGATGAGGTTATAAGATCACATCCAAAGTTACAATCCGATCAATCTTGATTGTACTGAATAGAGGAGCAGGCTCGAAAGGTCAAATAGCCAGCTCCTGCTCCTAGTTCATATGTTTGTATATGCAAACAGAAAATGCCAAGAGAAGCCAACATGTCTTGCCGTTTCCACAGAGAGAGAGAAACAGAGTTTGCATGTTTGTATGAAGGGCATTTATTCCCATCAGTCCACCCATAGCGAGCTGATGGAATTTCACCTCAATACCTTCCTCCCTGAGGCCCGACAAAATCCCGGCAACGCCCTTGTGTATAAACTCCGCAACTGCTTGGAACTTAATGTAAATGCGAATGAAGCAGTCACTGTGAAACTCATGCACAAGGTCGGAAATAGCTCCTGAAAAATATAGTGCAGCCTTTTGTCAGTCAACTCAATTGACATTGAGAAAGCTACATTTAAAAAAGAAATCTTGAGCTTAGAAATGCTTTTTTTTGCTGTTTAAAATGAGAAATATACACAATCTATATTTAAAACTATTGTAGTGTAGTATTCCACGGTGTTATAAACCAAGCAGAACCCTGATAGTTTTTAATTCTAATTACACACGCAAGGGACTATTCTTGTCGGCTGCAGTTCCATTGAATTCTAATTCAGTCTTTTCCTCATTAACTTGTGGTAAAATGCCACACATTGCCATTGCCTGCGCACAAAAGCGTCTGTAAATCTTGTGATACCAGTAAATGTTAAAGGTTTGCTCCTTGATTTATGATGTTTTGTTGCAGATTGCCATTGAATGTGTCTGCGTGTTACAGGAGATGTCCAGTCCCAGTGACATGCCCATTATTTATCTACCCCAGTGCCGCTGCACAGTTGGATCGAGCAAGGAGCTACTTGCAAAATACAGGCCTATATTTCTCCAATGTTTGGTGTGCTTTTCTTCTTGTTCATTTAAGCAGCTGGCTTCCTTTTCTCTGCAGATCTCCAACCTGTCCTTTCCTCTTAATTTCATTCCCCGCGATATAATTCTGTGGCTTTTGGCTGCTTTCCCGTTCCCTATCCATTGTGACCCTTGCTCAAACCTTGACCGTGATTCTGAGCAGTTACTCCACCATGTCTACAGTTAGGGAACATGAATTCCAGGCTGGGTGTACCGGGCTCGATTGCAACACGTAGGCTCCCAATCCAGCAACTCACTGCTCCGTTGAGTGAGCTCATTGAGTCTTCATCGTAATTCACCCAGGAAACAAGATGGATGGAAGAGGGAAGGAGGAAAGTTCACAGTGTTATTAAAATGGGAAGGTTGCTTACTTCAGTGTCACTGGGTCTAAACTCTGGATCTGCCTTCCTAACAGCACTGTTGGCACAGTGGTTAGCACTGCGGCCTTACAGCACCAGAGACCCAGCTTCAATTCTGGCCTTCGGCCATGTCGTTGGGGAGTTTGCACTTCTCTCCGTGTCTGCATGGGTTTCCTCCAGGTGCTCCAGTTCCCTCCCACAGTCTCAAGATGTGTGGGTTAGGTGGATTGGCTATGCTAAATTGAACCTTAGTGTCAGGGAGACTAGCTAGGTCAAATGCAAGGGTTATGGGAATAAGGCCTGGTGCGATTGTTGTCAGTGCAGGCTTGATGGGCTGAATGGCCTCCTTCCACACTCTGGGGATTCTATGATTCTTAATTCCAGAAATGAAAGAATGATTCTTAAATAAGAGAATACTCATTTGCTGAAAGAGGCTGAAAACATTCTGATCATTCATAACTGTTTTATTATGATACAATAGTTCAGCACAAACCCTGCTACCTACTTTTCCCTCTGGATCTTCGCTCTGCCCAGCAGCCTTCCCCTTTCCACTGGGGAGAAGCCCAGCTCTTCAATACAAGCTTCAGTGAGCATCACTTGCTCTCAATTCATCGCAAATCTCATACTGGTTTAGTCTTAAAGGGACCTGCCTTTCTAACGTCGACAATGATCGGGCTTTGCACAAGGCATACCTTCCTGCATCCCTGTGGGGGCATGCGAGGAATGCCGGAAGAGCCTCTCGAGCATAGATTCAAATCCTGAACAACATAGAATGAGTGAGAGTTAAAAGCTGTTAAAGGTGGTTAAGGTGCTGTATGATGTCACAAACAAGTCAAATTCAAATTCAAGCTACCCCTTAAACTCCATTTTAACTGTGTGAATGTCCAGTTGATGCAGTAGAGTCCTGCCGTTCCCAGGGGTTACATTTCCACGAAATGTTACAAAGGATGGAAACACAAGCATCGCACGTGCATCTTTATGAGCTCAATCGGATCAGTTCTGGCTATGTGAGGGCAGCCATGCTTTGCGCAGTTGATTCACGCTGAATTGTCACGCAGTACCTGTATCCAGCACATGGGGGAAAGTCTGAGCAATACTTCGCTAAAGTGCAAATCGGACATGTCTGGGTTCATTCCTTCATTCGGGCTGCACTTTCCGACCTCTGCCCCGTTATCACTGCCGTCTCCCTGCGGAATCAGGAGCACACGGAGAGGAAAACTGTGATAAACGAACACTGCTCATGCAATGAACGATGTGGTGTATGAAGGACGGGTAAGTGTATACGACAAACAAGAAATCCGCAAAAGAGGGGGCACTTTAGTGTGTTTCACTTGTGATCCATTTAACATATGATCCAGGCGTAAGTAGACCAAAGTTTTATATACTAAGGTTTTCAGCTAATCTTTGAATAGTGAAAGTTGTCAAAATCCCAGAGGAATTTTTGAGCAAGAAAGCTGACTGATTGTGATTTAACTAAAAATTACCTGGCTCAGGCCAGGAACACAGTGGGCCTTTATGAGTAACTTTAACTGATTTGGGAATTGAACCCGTGCTGTTGGCAACACTCTGTATCATGAACCAACTGTCTAGCCAGCTGAGCTAAACCAATCCCTTTTATGAACCTTTATCCTGACAGTAAAAACAGGATGAACTCAGCCCACTATATCTATATGTGAACTCCCAAGTACAATAGAGTGAGGACCTTTAACTAAGTAAAAGATAGTGGATCATGTGTTCATTGTTTCACACAGAAATAGACCTACCGCCGACCATGACATTCAAGAATGCTGATCAAGAGGGTGATGCGAATACGAAATAAACACCAGTTCATAAATTGCTTTCCTTTCTTTTTGATGCATCGGCTGAATGAGCTGCCTTTCCTACGACACAGGATCTGAGTCTGAGCCACTGAACATTTCAGCAGTATTAGCATGAGAGGATGTCTGAATGGTGGCACAATGACATAGTGGTCAGCACTGCTGCCTCACAGCGTCAGGGACACAGGTTCAATTCCGGCCTTGGAGTGACTGTCTCATTCTCTCTGTGTCTGTGTGGGGTTTCCTCTCGGTGCTCTGGTTTCCTCCCACAGTCCAAAGATGTGCGGATGAGGCGGATTGGCAAGGCTAAAATTGCCCCCAAAAGTCCAAAGTGTAGGTTAGATAGACTAGCCATGGTAAATGTTTGGGGTTGGAGAGAGGGTCTGGGTAATATACTCTGTCAGAGAGTTGGTGGAGATTTGATGGGCTGAATGGCTTCCTTTTGCACTATAGGGAATCGATGAATGTTCCCTGAATCTTGTCCTTGTGATTGTTTTTGGGAACTTTAAGTCCCATGGATGTATCTGACAGAGGAATGGAAATGGGTGACTGGATGAAAGCAAATTGATTCAATCAACTAATGAGCAACTGCGCCAAGAATGGGTTTCTGATAGAGTTGAAAACAAAGCTCCATGAACAGCGAAGACGTGTTAATGTAATGACAAGAGACAGCTGTAATTACATCCCTTGAGAAGCGGTCCCAGAATATTTTATTTTATCTTTGGAAAGATATCCCATGATTCAGGAGCTGTTCCCATTTTATTAAAGATGTTTTCAGCCTTGGAATCCAATGCTGACTGTTCCCTAGTGACAGTTGCCACGGAAATGGAACGCCCTGTGGGTGACAGCAAACAATCCAGACATCTCCCTGCTCGCTGAGCATGTATCCCGACTTCAGAAGGTAGCAGTGCTGATTAGCAGAGAGTGCCACAATGATTTGCAGTGGGTAAACAGCAGAGTGGAATTAAACCACTAAATTTCTTTTTCACCGAAGAAAAGATGCAGCAATCATGGAAACATGCCTTGAATGAAGGGGAATAATTGTGGAAAAGGTGTTATTGGACTGCGGTTTTGCATTTTCAGCCTTAACGGTCACAACATTTTGTGAAAATGTTTCTTAAGGACTTAGTCATCCGCTTTGAAGAAAAGATATTCCAGTTTCCCACGGAGAGAATTGAAAACAACCAGGATGTTTACCTGCTCACCAGCAGAACAAGAGTTTTACGCAGGCAAAGAGGCCACTAGGATGTTGTAGCAGCATTGCAACATTGACAAAATGAATAAACAGCCGTTCAGGAGGAGTTCAAGGACCCTGTTACAGAGATTCATAGCATGGAAACAGGCCATTAGGCTCAACTTAATCCATGCCACCCAGTTTTTATTACTAAGCTTATCCCAGTTGCCTGCGTTTGTCTGTATCCCTCAATACTCACCTTACCCATGAATGTCTAAATGCTTTTTAAAATAAAATAAAAATTATACCTGCTTCTGCTACTGCCTCTGGAGCTCATTCCAGACATTCACCACCCTCTGTGTGAAAAAATTGCCCCTCTGAACCCGAGATTCTTAGGGATCAGATTTGCATGCATTTAGAAAAGCTAATTAGGGAAAGTCAGCATGGCTTTGTGTGGGGCAGGTCATGTCTTACTAATTTGACTGATTTTTTTCGAGAAGGTGACAAAGGTGATCGATGAGGATAGAGGAGTAAATGTTGATGAGTAGAGTAGATGCATATGGTTCACAGTGATTTGGCCACATGGATTCAAAATTGGCTTGCCCATAGAAATGGAAGAGATCTATAATTGAAGTCATGCCTCTACAAGAGCTGTAATTGAGAAGACCATTAGCTGTTCAAGGTGAGACTGGATTTCAATATCCTCCATAGTGTGTTTTACCCATTTTGTCTGCTTTGCTGTGCACAATCTGGCTCTGTCATAGGGGGGCACTTTAGAGGATGGAGTCTGCGATGCTGCTCCACAAGCTGCAGAGGATGATTCAAGTGCTGACTCAGAGTGGGAGACAGAGGATTCCAAGATGAGGAAGTGGATTCTGAAGTAAGGACTTAATGGGGGTGGGGGGAACAGGGAGATCAGGGAAGTCTTGATTGTCTGTTCTTTCAGCTCAGTATCAGGACATGGCTTGAAAGTAAGGCCTCTGAGCGCCAGTCTCACCATCCGACCCAACCCCAAATGCAGAGTTCCTCATTCACCTTCCTCCTACCCTCCCCCCATTGGCTCCACTCCATCTGATCCCACCTGCTCAGGCCCTGCCTCCTTTCACGCTGTCAGTGTGCCAAGCTGGTAGAGCCAGAGTGCTCAGTGGGCACTGCCAGGTTGCCAGGCTGGCAGTGCCAGGCTAGCACTGCCCAAGAAGCATCCTCCTGGCCCCGTTTCCCAGAGGATCTCAGTAGCCTTTGGCCCCAGCAGCGAGGCCGTCATGTCAGGTGCCCATTGTTGGGAATCATACGTGAGCCTTATGGGGATCAGACATGATGGCCTCACTGGAATATGTGAACCCTGGTGGAGGGAGTAGAAACATTGGCGAGGCTAGACAATTGCATGCCAGGCTTACTAAAGAGGTGCAAATAAGCCTTTGCATAGTGTAATCAGCCTCATGCTATTCCCCAGTGCGAGGCTGCTTACATCAGAAAAATAGCCTAGGAAGATCCTGTCACAGGTGCTAAATGGCACCTGTGATGAATTCTATTCTTGGAGAGGCAGCGTAGGCAAAATAGAAGGTCAGGAATAGGTCAGAACCAGGGAGAGATTGGCAAAGACATCATGGACATAAGACAAAGGCGATGTTAATGGTGCCACTAAGGACTAAGGAATATTATTAATGGTGATAAGGTTAGGATGGCAGAATGTGTTACTAGGAGAACAAAGACTGTAGAAACATAAAAACTAAAGGCAGGAGTAGGACATTCGGCCCTTCAAACCTGCTTTACTATTCATTCCAATCATTTTTTCTGAATCTGCCCTTGACTAACCCTGCTAGAATTTTATAAGATTCAATGAGATCCCCTCTCACTCTTCTAAACTCCAATTATTTAGTCTCTCCTCATGTGGCAAACCTGCCATTCTCAGGAATCAGCCTGGTCACCCTTCGCTATGCTCTCCCTATAGGTCACTGTTCAGTGGGTATAAAACTGAACAAGGGATAATGGCCATGTGGGGGAGGGAGTTGTGTTGGGACATGCTAGGAGAATTGGATAAACAGAAAACAAAAGAGGGAGACAAGGTGGAGGGGGAAAGTTCACAGTAGGAAGCTGTTGAACTCAGCGTAGAGCCCCAAAGGCTATAAAAGTTCCAAACTGCCTGCTCTTGATTAATTGATGCCTATCTATTGTGACATTAGTGTACCTTTAAGAGATTTGCTTTTAAATCATACTCTCCCAGCTCACAGCCTCAGCTGATGTCAATGTTGTCAGAGTCTCTGACCTGAATCATCACACTATTTCCTGACTAATTATGATCAAGGACTTGCCTACACTGACATTAGGCTTAGTTGTTCTTTAGAACAGAAATGCTTACAGCAAACTTCTTTAGAAGGTTTATTAAGTATTGGGAATCATAGTTAATTGTCCTAATCCACATCCTAAGGAAGGAAAACACACAATAAAAAAAACATTTTGTTCTCAAGTCTCCAGTATTAGTTATTTTAATTCATAATAAAATAACAGTTGTTTCCATAAGGTAACAAACATGGTCCCAATAGTAT
Source organism: Sphyrna mokarran (assembly GCA_024679065.1). Classification (NCBI taxonomy): domain Eukaryota; kingdom Metazoa; phylum Chordata; class Chondrichthyes; order Carcharhiniformes; family Carcharhinidae; genus Sphyrna; species Sphyrna mokarran. The sequence goes on along the minus strand of JAGIQG010000007.1, from coordinate 21,803,251 downwards.
TCAGATAGATTTCTTCAATGGTAGCAAGATGTTAATTATGTAGTTCATTCATTCTCTGATCCTGGTTCCACATAAAATCTTTCTCCTGGAGCCTAATGATTGGCAAGAGTCTTATTTCCATTGCTTCTTCTTGTGCTTTTTGTGAGGTTTCACCTTTGTGAGAGACTTAGGTTGGACATTTTTCGGGGACATGTGCCTGTTGGCTTTTCCTTTCTTGCTCCGTTTATTGTGCCACTGACGGCAGCTACTATAGGTTGTGTAGGTTTTTGACTTAGTCATCCTTCCGTTTGTGCACCAGACTTGCTTCAGTATGATGAGGATTCATTTTTATAAATATTTTGAGGGATATATTACGTAAGAGGTGATGTGCACCAAAGTCATAATCATTTTGGGACATCTCCTTGCCTTTTAAGGCACTGATGTGTATGTATATTATGATATATTTCCTCTGGTCTGAGATCATTGCCTTACTGAGATCATTATTCTGTCACACCCATTCTTTTGTGTGTTGTACAATACTGAAGATATGGAATGCTGATTATTAAAAAAGAAATTATAATTCTCCATCACTTCATTAAGAGATTTGTGGTGTCAAATCTTTTCATTCATGGACTCACATCATCATGGCTCCCTCGCCTTGTTGAGTGTTGAAGTTGATTATTCAATTTTACTTCATTTGTCTTCTTTACCTGTGTTGATTTAAATCCCTCTAATCACGCTCCTCTTACACTATCTAACTGATTGATCTAACTCTCTTGCTTTCTCTGCAAAGATAGCAAAGGTGGCACAGGGGTTGGGACAGGAACTCGTGACTAAGGGCCGCCAAGCTCACCCTGGGCTGCTGCCAAATACTCTAAGCCGCCCTCCCGTGTCCATCTCTCGAAATATGCTGACTTCTCCAATTCCTGGAGAAACTCCAGTGGCTTTTGAAAGCTTCAAGTGTCTTGTGGCATCACTTAAGGCTGGGCATTACAAACAAATAACTGTAAAGGATGCCCTGAGGAAGGAACACACTTGTGGCCATGGAAATTCTGATGTGGTGCTGCATTGATAAGGCCAAAGGAGCCTGAACATCAGAACATCTGAACCTTACCCTGTGTTGGACCAGGATTCCATTATAAATATTTCTAACCGTGTTAAAACTGACTATCCAATTGTACTGTGTCTTCAGTGTGTTGGTTCGAAAATAATCAGTAATTTTCCCCTCATATTTATGTTCATTAAGTCCTATTGGTAATAACCTCTGCCTTTAAGTCACTGCATCAATGATACACCAATCAAGACTGACCTAATGCTCACCTTGGCTTGAAATTCTGAATTTGTTGCAGCACACAGAATATTAAATTAAAATAAATCCCTCCCTACCTTACAGTAAACAGAGTTTTACTCGTATTTCCTTGTATGGTGCTCACCATCTACCTCCCATTCCCAACCCTACCTCCTCCTGTGTCCATCCCAGGAAAGACATTATTCCCAACTCACTTCCAACTGCAGTTTCAAAACCCTAACGCTTGAGTGTTTAACCCTCCATTGGCCACATTTGTGCAGCTATTGACTTAAACCAGCTCATCTTCAGTTCCATCTTTGATATCTGAGTCTTCAATAAAATCATTACCCTCTTTCTGGCCATTCCACAATGTACACCCTAAAGTTTATTTATTAGTTGCAAGTAAGGCTTACATTAACATTGCAATGAAGTTACGGTGAAATTCCTCTAGTCGCCACAGTCTGGCACTTGTTCAGGTCAATGCACCTAACCAGCACATCTTTCAGAATGTGGGAGGAAACCCACGCAGACAGTGACCCCAAGCGGGAATTGAACCCAGGCCTCTGACACTGTGAAGCAGCAGTGCTAACCACTGTGCTACCATGGCGCGCCTCATCACCACCCATAGGATTGAAAAGAAAATGCCAAAGAACCAGTTTTGCCAACCAACACCAGATCTGCCTGGATCAATGAAAACACCATCCAGTCTGGGCTAGGGACCTGGGTTCAATTCCTGGCTCAGGTCACTGTCTGTATGGAGTTTGTACATTCTCTCTGTATCTACGTAGGTTTCTTCCGAGTGCTCCCGTTTCCTCCCACAGTCCAAAGATGTGCGGGTTAGGTGGATTGTGCTAAATTGCGGTCCAAAGATGTGTAGATTAGGAGAATTAGTATGGGAAATGTGTGTGGTTATGGGGGCAGTAGGGTGGTGCTGGGTAAATTGCTCCTTCAGACAGTCCATATAAATTTGATGAGCAGTGGCCTCCATCTGCACTGTAGAGATTGTAAGGATTCTATTTTATTCTATGACCCTGCTCTCAGCTGCTCATTATTCTAGAGTCATCCTGAAACATCAAGATAATTTCCAGCTTCTTTCCTTGACTGCAAATTATCTACTCTAAATCCATCTCCTATTTCTTCCACCTCAGAAGTACATGAGGCATGTACTTCTTTGTCACCCAGATCAAGACCTTTCAATGAGCTGTCTCTGCTTTGGTCCCACTTTCCACTAACCCACTGGACAAATTTCCTTTAATGTTCCCCTGTGCTCCATTCCTAAGCTCACACCTTCCTCTGGTGTCTCTCTCTGTTAGATATATTCTGTTGTCTTACCCTGGCAAAATGGATGAGATTATTCACTCTTTTCCTGCAGTGCAGCCTGGTCCTTTTCTGTAGCTTAGATGCACTGACCTCCATGGCAATCTCTTCCTAGGCCAGCGCAGTCAGGACAGTGGTCCTCTGGCTTCCATCCGCTGAATTGAACACCTCCCACTGACCCTGAATTGCCTGGGAGGTCTTTCTAAACCATGGTACAGAGGGTTTTCTTCTTTCTGGGGTCAATGCTTAACTCTCCACCACAACTTCTGGTCTGCAGGCAGTCAGTATGTGTGGGTGCCATTTAATTAAGGCACCAGCACCTTTGACTGCATGGGGTAAGAGTGGGGAAGGCAATTCACAGGCCATCTCAATGCAAGATTCGACATCTCCTCACTAATGCATAAGTAAGAGTCACAAAGTGGGTGATCTGGTGCAAGATCGATTCCCTGCCCAGAGTGAATTGTGCCGAAATTACCTTATTGAAACATATAAGATGATTAGAGGTTTAGATAGGGTGAACAGTGATAGCCTTTTTCCTAGGATGGAGAAAGCTAGCACGAGGGGACATAGCTTTAAATTAAGGGGTGGTGGTTTTAGGACAGATGTCAGAGGTAGGTTCTTTACCCAGAGGGTGGTAAGGGTGTGGAATGCCTTGCCTGCGTCAGATGTAGATGTGCCAAGTCTGGTGGCGTTTAAGAGGTTAGTAGATAAGTTTATGGATGAAAGGGGAATGGTTTAGGTTAGAGGGTCACTGCTTGTTCCTAATTGGTCGGCACAACATCAAAGGCCGAAGGGCCTGTTCTGCGCTGTAATGTTCTATGTTCTATGAAATTCCAACCCTCCATCCCACTTACGCTCCAGAGCATAAAAATTCCACCCATTATTTATTCCATAGTTTGTGGAGGTTGGATAGCTCCTTCAATAATTGCGGAGTCAATAAACAAGGTTCTTTATGTGTAAATATGTTTCCAAAAATTGATGACAATTATGATATTAGAAGGACCTTCTGAGAATCTATTTTGAACAAGGATCCAACCTGATCCTTCCCTGCACTGAGTCACCCTTTGCTATATGGCTGTGATTCCTAGCCGCTCTGCCACTGGCAACCTCCTCATCCTCATTCGTTTAGGATCTTCCAGATGGACAGGGGCTTTCACGTCCTCATCTTCCTCCTCCTCAGAGATTAGAGCTGTGCCTTTGGTGTTGTCATCACCAAATTGAAAGTCACTCTACTGAGTAACAGTTGTATAACATGCAGCACATTATTGCTACTTTTCGTACCTTGTTGGGACACATTGCAGAGCTCCACCTGAGCGACCGAGGGACCTCAAGCATATCTTTAAGATGCCATTTGCCTGCTCAGTGGTGGTCCCGCTGATGAAATAGCTGCTATTGTAATTGTGCTGTGCCTCTATTTGTAGAATCCTATAAAGGAGTCATTAGCCAAGTTATTAAAGGGATACCTGTTGTCCCTTCGAAGTGAACCATGGATTTGTGTTGGTAGCTGAAATATTTGAGGTAGTTGGAAACTCCTTATTATGAAGGAGACATGGTAGCTATCATCCAATCTTGTACACAGATTGTTAAAGCCACAAACTAGCTGGACATTGAGTGGAAGGACTTGACAAAGATATCTGCAGGTTGAGCCAGAAGCTTTATGGCAACATAGATGCAACCAATACACTCTGCATCTGATAGTAACCTGACAATTAGTGTGGCTCTCTATGTCTGAGATCCTAAATCTACATGAAAATTAATATAATTCCACACATTAAGACATTAGTTACTGCCTTAAAGCAGCTGTATGCTGCTGACTGAGATATACCAGACAGATCTCCCACTGATCCCTGGAAAGACCCTGAGGCACAGAAGTTGAAATCAACAATAACCTTTACAGCTCTGTCTCTAAGCAGGTCAGTCAATGGAATTTGGCTCAATTTGTTCCCAGACCTGAGGCGAAACAGATATGTGTCTATTGCCACCTCAGGGCTTAGTCCTGGTCACCTTTGGCACTGATTCTCCATCATATTGAGGTAGGATGTTCTTGACTAACATGTGGCAAGTAACATTTGAGTCACATAAGTGTCAAGCAATGGCCATCTCCAACAAGAGAGAACCTAGCCATCACCCCTTAACATTCAAAGGCATTACCATCGCTGAATCACGCACTATCAATGTCCTGAACAGGACTAGCCATATAAATACTGTGGCCACCAGAGCAGGTCAACAGCTAAGGATCCCATGGCAGGTAATTCCCTCCTGCCTCACCAAAGTCTGTCCACCATCAGGCATAAGTCAGAAGTGTGTTGGAATACTCTCTACTTGCCTGGATGGGAACAACTCCAACAACACTCAAGAAGCTCGACACCATCCAGGACAAAGCAGCCCATTTGATTGCTATCTCTTTCACAAACATTCACTCTCTCCACCACTGACAAACAGTGGCAGCCATGTGTATCATCGACAAGATACACTCCAGCAATTCATCAAGGATCCCAGGCAGGACCTTCCAAATCAACAACAACTACCATCTAGAAGGACAAAAGCAGCAGGTATCTACTTGGAAACACCCACCCACCTGGAGGTTCGCCTCCAAATCACTCATCATCTCGACTTGGAAATATGTCGTCATTCCTTCACTGTCACTGGGTCAAAATCTTAGAAACCCCTCCCGAACAGCATAGTGGATATACCTACACCTCAGATTGCAGTGATTCAAGAAGGCAACTCACTACTACTTTGTGAAGGGCAATGTAGATATATAAAGATGTAACATGAAGCTAAATGTATCAAGGTATTTTGCAGTGCCATAATCAAATAGCAAGGCAAAAGAGGAAACATTAGGAGGGGTAACCCTATAATGGTCAAATAAATAGGTTTTAAATATGGTGTTTAAGAGGGGATGGACAGTCAGTGAAAAAATTCCAGACCCTAGTCATCCCTCTCCCTATGGCTAAAGACAATGCTACCACTGGGTGGAAGGGAGTGTTAAATACCCAAGGCCTGAGTTGCTGCAATGCAAGTTGTTGGAGTAGAAATGGGTCTTCTGGCAGCATGAATGTTTCTGATTTGGATAGTTATGTGTTCAAGTTCACTCCAGTGTTCAGTCGCATCCAGTCCTGATGGGAATAATCACATCCCTAGCCTCTGGAAATTGGGCTGGAGTAGATTGAAGTGAGAGGTGAGGCCCTCACAGGGATTTAAACCTGAGGACGAGATCTCCCTTATTTAAGGAATGATGCAAATGCATTAGGAGATGGTTCAGAGATTTACTATGTTGATGCCCAGAATGAGTGATAGATCATCAGAAAGATTAGACAGACTGGGTTTGTTTTCACTGGAGTTTAATTGAATGAAGTGTCTAAGATGTGCATGTAGAATGCTTCTGTAACTCTTATATGGTATTGTAAGCATGTGATGCTAAGTTAGTGCAAAAGAACCCAGTAACACAACAGAATGCAAATAAAAAATGAGAAATACACAATGGGATTAGATTAGTTTTGCAAGTCTCTTGTACTTGTTTTATTTTATTCGTATTCAATCGATAATCTCTCTTGATGCAAGTTGCCAATCACACATGTTTCCTCAAGGATAGTCGGTTCTTCAATGTTTCATTAAGACTCTTATTTTTTGCTTTTAAAGTATTATCCACTTCATTATCTATCTTCAGCTTCGTAACCTTTTGAGGCTGTCTTTTGCTCGGCGCGTATCGAATTCTGCGTGGTGGCCGGGGCCTTCTCTTTGGCTTTCTCGCTCGCCTCAATTTGGTGTACCGTTTGCGAGCACGATTCTGCCTCTGACGATATTTTGACTTAACCATGTCTTTTCACCTCTGCTTTATCAACAGATTATGTATTTCTACTAAATGATAGTCAGTCTGTTACTTATATAGCTTACAGTGTGTTGTGACAAAACGTAATTTGATATTTGTTTTGTGACAGCGCGTTACCTTTTAAGGTCCTGATGCCTTATGTGATGAATCCTGGGATGTCATGCCCTTATAAGGTATCATTGGGTCGAGATTTACAACCCTACTTGGTCTCATTAGTTTACAGAAGGAACTGTTCTTCCAATTCTCTACCCCGGAATTGTTTGGATTTGAGAGATTGCTCATTTTCATTATCTCCTCATGGAGAATTTTTTAGAAATTACATTAAATGGTCAATAGAAATCACTAATATCAAAAATCCCCACAGTTCTTTGCAAAGATATAATCTTCTTGGAATATACATTATTTTACTGGCTAAAATAATTTATGTGTATCCTTTAAAAAGGCCGCTATTCAAAAAGTGAGGTAGAAAGAAAACAGGGGACTTTAGCCCAGTGAGCCTAATGTAGGTACTGAGGAAGTTGTTAGAGTCTATTCTATTCTCAAGGATTTCATAGCTCGGTATTTGGAAGGCAGTGGTATAATCAGACAAAGCCAGCAAGGATTTACAAAAGGGAAATCATGCTTGATGAATCTATTGGAATTTTTTGAAAATGTAACGAGTAAAGTTGATCAAGGAGAGCTAGTGAATGTAGTTTATTTAGACTTTCAGAAGGCTTTCGACAAGTTCCACATAATGGACTATTATATAAAGTTAAAGCACATGAGATTGCAGGTAATGCCTTGAGATGGATAGAAAGCTGGTTAGCAGATAGGAAGCAAGGACATAAATGGGTTTTTTTTCTGATTGGCAGTTACTAGTGGGGTTCTGCAGGGACCCCAACTGTTCACATAATATATTAATGATAAAAGCAAATTACTGCAGATGCTGGAATCTGAATCCAAAAGAGAAAATGTTGGAAAGTCTCAACAGGTCTGACAGCATCTGGAAAGAGAGAAAAGAGCTGTTGTTTTGAGTCTACCTTTGAGAAAGGGTCATCTGGACTCTAAACATCAGCTCTTTTCCCTCCTTACAGATGCTGTCAGGCCCTGAGATTTTCCAGCATTTTCTCTTTTGGTTATATATTAATACTTCGGAAGAGGGAAATGAATATATTAGCTCCAAATTTGCAGATGATATAAAGTTGGATGGGAGGGTGAACTGTAAGGAAGATGCAGAGATGATTCAACATGATCTGGATAGGTTAAGTGTGTGGGCATCTGCATAGCAGATGCAGTATAATGTGGATAAATATGAGGTTATCCACTTTGGTAGTAAATAAGACAGATTATTACTTGAATGGGTGTAAATTGAGAGATGGATACTCAACAAGATCTTGGAGTCAAAGCAAATTACTGCCAATGCTGGAATCTGAAACCATAAGAGAAAATGCTGGAAAATCTCAGCAGGTCTGGCAGCATCTGTATGGAGCAAAATGAGCTGATGTTTCGAGTCCAAATGGCCCTTTCTCAAGCTTTGACATTTGGAACCATAAGCTGTATTCCCTCCATACAGATACTGACAGACCTGCTGAGATTTTCCAAGGTTTTGGAAAAGAAAAGCTAACGAAAGGTTCAGAGAGTTCAGTAATGTTAGAGATCCAGAAGAGTAATAGGATCTTAAAAAGATAATTAGGAGAGCCGGAAGGCATCATGAGAAGGCTTGGCAGGTAGGATTAAGGGAAACCCTGAGGCATTCTACAAGTACACAAAGAGCAAGAGGATAAGACGTGAAAAAATAGGACCTATCAAGTGTGACAGTGGGAAAGTTTTTATGGAACTGGAAGAAATAGCAGAAATACTTAATAAATACTTTATTTCGGTATTCACTATGGAAAAGAATCTTGGTGGCTGTAGTGCAGATTTGCAGCAGACTGAAAAGCTTGAGCATGTAGATATTAAGAAGGACGATTTGTTTGAGCTTTTGAAAAGCATCAAGTTAGATAAGCTGCCGCGACCAGATGGGATGTACCCCAGGCTATTGTGGGAGGCAAGGGAGGAGATTGCAGTAGATGTAGTATATAAGGACTTCAGCAAGGCATTTGATAAGGTATCTCATGCAAGGCTTATTGAAAAGTCTGAGGGCATGGTATAAAAGGGGATATTGCTTTGTGGATCCAGAACTGGCTTGCCCACAGAAGGCAAAGAGTGGTTATAGATGGGTCATATTCTGCACGGAGGTTGGTCACCAGTGGAGTGCCCCAGGGATCTGTTCTGGGATAGTATGATGAATAGTCTGGAGGGATGTCAGAAGTTGTAGCGAGACATTGATAGGATGCTAGAAAGGGCGGAGAAGTGGCAGATGGAGTTCAACACAGATAAGCATGAAGTGGTTCATTTTGGCAGGTCAAATAGGATGGCAGAATATAATACTAATGGTAGGGCTCTTGGCAGTGTGGAAGATCAGAAGGATCTTGGGGTCTGTGTTCATAGGATGCTCAAAGCAGCTGCACAGGTTGAAGCTGTGGTTAAGAAGGCGTATGGTGTACTGGCCTTCATCAATCAAGGAATTGAGTTTAGGAGTCGAGATAATGTTGCAACTGTATAGGACCCTTGTCAGATCCCACTTGTGCTCAGTTTTAGTCGCCTCATTACAGGAAGGATGTGGAAGCCATAGAAAGGGTGCAGAGGAGATTTACAAGGATGTTGCCTGGATTGGGGAGCATGCCTTATGAGGATAGGTTGAGTGAGCTTGGCCTTTTCTTCTTGGAGAGACGAAGGATGAAGGGTGACCTGATAGAGATGTATAAGATGTTGAGAGGTATTGATTGAGTGGATATTCAGAGGCTTTTTCCCAGGGCTGAAATGGTTGCCAGAAGAGGACACAAGTTTAAGGTGATGCGGAGTAAGTACAGAGATGTCAGGGGTAAGTTTTTCACTCAAAGGATGGTGAGTGTGTGGAATGGGCTGCCAGAACGGTGGTAGAGGTGGATTCGATAAGGTCTTTTAAGAGACTTTTCAATAAATACATGGAACTTAATAAGGTAGAGAGTTATAAGATAAGTCTGGTAATCTGTGAGGTAGGGACATGTTTGGCACAACTTTGTGGGCTGAAGGGCCCATATTATTCTGTAGTTTTTCTACGTTTCGATGTTTTGGAGTCCTTGTGCATTAGTAGCTAAACATAATCATGCAGGTACAACAGAAGTAAACATGGAAAATGATATGTTGGCCTTCATAGAAAGAGGATTTGAGTATATGAATAGGGATGTTTTTTGCCACAATTGTATTGGGCATTGGTGAGCCTACACCTGGAGTATTGTGTGCAGTTTTGATGTCCTTATCTGGGAAGCCTTTTCTTGCTATAGAAGGTTCAATATGCTTATTGAAGCATATAAGATGATTAGAGGTTTAGATAGGGTGGACAGTGATAGCCTTTTTCCTAGGATGGAGAAAGCTAGCACGAGGGGACACAGCTTTAAATTAAGGGGTATGAGTTATAGGACGGATATCAGAGGTAGGTTCTTTACTCAAAGAGTGATTAGGGAGTGGAATGCCCTGCCTGCAGCTGTTGTAGATGCGCCAAGTTTGGTGGCGTTTAAGAGGTTAATTGATAAGTATATGGAAGAGAAGGGAATGGTTTAGTTTGGAGGGGCATTGCTTTTTATTTTGGTCGGCACAACATCGAAGGCCGAAGGGCCTGTTCTGTGCTGTAATGTTCTATGTTCTATGTTCTATGTTCTAAGGAGCATAGCAAAGGTTTAACAGGCTGATCCCTGAGATGACAGGTCTGTCATATGAGGAGAGACAAAGTTGGTTAGGATTATATTCATTGGAGTTTAGAAGAGAGAGAGGGATCTCATGGAAACTTGTAAAATTCCAACAGGGTTAGACAGGATAGATTCAGAAAGAATGTTTCCAGTGGTGGGGGGACATAGTTTGAGGATAAGGAGTAAAACTTTTAGAACTGAGGTGAGAAGAAATTTCTTCACCCAGAGAGTGGTGAATGTGTGGAATTCACTACCACAGAAAGTTAAGAACAAAATGTGTGATTTCAAGAAGAAATTAGATATAGCTCTCGGGGCTAAAGAGATCAAGGGATATGGGAGGAAGGGGGAATCAGGATATTGAGTTTGATGATCGACTATGATCAAGATGAATCACGGAGTAGGCTTGACTGAATAGCTTACTCTTGCTTCTTGTTTCTATGTTCCTATGTTTGTCATAAGAGGTCTGAAATGCTTTCAGAAGTATCTTTCCAATAACATAGAACCATGAAACATAGAATGGTTACAGCACAGGAAGCCATTTGACCCCCTGTGACTGGCTCTCTGCTAAAGCAACCCTGCTAATTCCATCCCCCCCCCCCACCCTTTTCCTGGAGCTTTGCAGCAGCTCTTCTCTTCAGAGAATTATTTTAAAAGCAGCAATTGAATATTTCTCTATCATATTCTAAAGTAGTCATTCCAGATCCTAACCATAATCTGCACAAAGAGTGTTCTTTCCTTCTGTCAAATCGGTGGCCTGGCTTCTTTGTCCAGCACCAGTCTTCTGCCATTCCAATGGTTTTGAACATGTCTCTCAAATTTCCTCTCCGCTTTCTCTTCTCTTGAGAGAACAACTTTGGCTTCTCCAATCTCTCAGGTGGCACAGCGGTTAGCACTGCTGCCTCACAGCACTAGGAACCTAGGTTCGATTCCTGGTTTAGGTCACTGTGTGTGTGGAATTTGCACATTTTCCATGTGTCTGAATGAGTTTCCTCCCACAGTCTGAAACTCGTGCTGGTTAGGTGCATTAGCCATCCTAAATTTTCCCTCAGTGCACTCAGACAGGCACCAGAATGTGGTGACTAGGGGACAGTTATTTTGTTGCAGCGTTGATGTAAGCCTACCAGTGACAATAATATATAAACTTTAAACTCTCCACATTACTTTAGTGCCTCATTCCTGGAAGCATTCACCTTTCCTGCACCCACTGCAATGTCTTCATAAGAAATAAGAACAGGAAGAAGTTGTTCAACTCCTGCTCTGCCATTCAATGGGATCATGATTGATCCAACATTCTTCCATAAAGTATAGTGCTTAGAATTGGGCACAATACTCTAATTGATGTTGAACCAGTGTTTTATTAAGGTTCATTAATTCCTCAGTGCTTTTGTATAGTTTGTCTCTATAAAGCTCAGGATCTCATATATCTCATTAACCATATTCTCAGCCTAGCCTGCAAACTTCAGTAATTTGTGCACACATGACCTTCTGAAATCCCCCTGTTCCTGCACCCCTTTTTAGAATCAAAACCTTTATTTTATATTGCCTGTACCCATTCTTCATAGCAAGATGTATCATTTCACATTTCATAAATTAATGTATTATCTATTTTGTAGATTGAATAGAATGTAAAACTTGACTTCCAATTTGGAAGAGATCTGACATGGTATCCAACTTGAACTGAAAACAAATAATTCACAAATAAAAGACTGATGTTTGTCAGAATAATCAACATTGAAAAATATAAGTCTTATGTACACTCAATCCACATATATACATATGGTTTTTGAATAACAATTATTGAGAATATTTTGGCTGGAATTGTCCAGCCAATCATGCCGATAGAATTTTCTGGTCCCACTGGCAGCGTACCCACACCGATGGGTTTCTGCTCTTTTTGCCTATCTATTTTGTCTCACTGGCATTGGATGACATCAGTGGGAATTCCCATTGACAGTGGTGGGACCAAAGAATCTCGCTGCTGGTAAAGAAAGCGCCATCTTTGGCTGGCAGGAAACATATAGTTGGGAGGCTGGAAAATCTTGCCCATTATCTGCCACTCCTTTGCGTTAATAGAATAACCATAAGTTCTGTATATTAATCAAAGTGTGCTCATCATGGCCTCATCATAACATACCCTTCCCCCATAAAGGCAAAAACAAAAATATATGGAGGCATCCTCGATCAAATCATTGGCACCTTCTGGATTCTGTCATCATTTGAGTCAAAGATCTAAGATATTACCATCCCACGTGGAGGATTGATGTCTGCTAGACAGATCATAGACTTGTTTATCAATGAAGAACATCCACTTAACACCAAGACATCACAAGGCTAAGTGTCCAAGAGGAAGGAGATCAATGTCTCAGCCTAAAGCAGTCCAACCAGAGAGAGAAATTCAAAGTACAGTTCACAACCAATCTCAAACATCTTCACACATTGAACTCAAATCTTGAACAATGGCTAGGTGAAGGTTAGCTGCATTAGCCTCCAGGGCCAGATTAGACTCCAGGGTTATAATGGACTCCAGGGTTTGAATAGATCCCAGGGCTAGACTAGATATCAAGGCAGACCATTGGGTTTTAGCATTGTTGCCACCAGGTCTGGTTTGATGAAAATGATGCTGAAATATGGGATCTCCTGGAACATAAATGAACAGTCTTCATTACCTGGTAGAATAATTCAAGATTGTAATCAAGCAGCTGAGGCCCCATTCCAACAGCTTAAGGCTGATTCCCAAAGACAAATCCAGAGTTAAAGGCTATGTTGTAGAAAGAGAAAGGCCAAGATTTCCAACAATTAACTGACTGTTATGATATGTGAAGAAATTTTGAAACAATGGGGGCCATCAATAGGCCAAAGTCAAATGGACAAAATTCCTTTTGCTCAATGAGATAACATGCCATCCATCAAAGAGGACAGGAACATTTTCAACAATTCCACAATAGTGAATCCACAGGAACACCTGATACTCCCTAGGCCTGAGGCAGAATCCAGAGATGAACCACTATTAATGGGAGAGCTACAATAACCCCACTTGTATTCCAGTATTCCATAGTTGCTGGGCTTTTGTTCATATCCAGATTTCGGAGGAAAAATACTCTCTGCCCCAACTCCAACTGTTGAAATCCAATAATTGTAATTAGGTTCCAAAGATGTGCAGGCTAGGTGGATTGGCCATGCGAAATTTTCCTTTAGTGTAAAGGGGACTGGCAGGGTAAATGCATAGGGTTGTAGGGATAGGCCCTGGGTGGGATTGTAGTCAGTGTAAACTCAATGGACTGAATGGCCACCTTCTGCACTGTAGGATTCCATGACGCTATGGCTCGACGGGAGCTAAATCATGCTGTGGAAACTATTCAGATATTTCCCTCTTGTCTAGAGCAAGAAAAGTTCTGGCACACATTTTTATTAATCACCTATATCCTATGGCTAAGAAAATTTGTTTGGAGACGTAGAGGGGACGAATTTCCCACCTCATCGCACCTAGCACTAATCTGGGAAAATAGCATGTGAGCCTCAAGATCAGTTTGCGATCCTCCCAGACCCTTTGTAATGGCACAAACCTGAGTATTGACTTGCCTGATGAAGGAGCAGAGCTCTGAAAGCTCATGATTGTAAATAAACCTGTTGGACTTTAACCTGGTGTTGTGAGATTTCTTACTATGCCTACCTTTTACAGATGCCCCATAGAAATCATTCTTTCTGGCTGTATCACAGTTTGAATGATCTCTGCTCTGTCCAAGATTGCAAGAAATTACAAAGGGTCATGAACAAAGCCCAGTCCATCACACAAACCAGCCTCCCAGCCATTGCCTTTGTACAGCCAACACAATTAAGGACCCCATGCACTCAGACTTTCTCTCTTCCAATTTCTTCCATCAGAAAAAAGATACAGAAATCTGAGTGATGTATCAACTGACTCAAGAACAACTTCTTCTCTGTTGCCATCAGACTTTTGAATGGACTTATCTTGCATTAAGTTGATCTTTCTCAACACCTTAGCTATGACTGTAACACTACATTCTGCACTCTCTTGTTTCATTCTCTATTGTGTATATTGTCTGTATAGTGCGCAAGAAACAATACTTTCCATTGTATGTTAATACATGAGACAATAATAAATCGAATCAAAAAAACTTGGTCTGCCAAACATTCCACTTGCCAGGTATGTTGAAAGAGAAATTCTGCAATATGTCGAGCATTTCCATTCCTTGGCAGCCATCTGTATAAAGCCACCATTGACGAGGAGATCCAAATCCAGATCAGTTGTGTCACCTCAGCTGCCTACAGGCTATGGCAATGAGTGTCCGACAACAAAGACTCTGCAAGTCAACAAAAACGTGTACAACAGAGCAGTTGTCATCACTGCATTCATGGACTTGCAGTGAGACCTGGGCTGCAACAGCAATAGTATTGGAGAAATTCCATCAGTAATTCCCTCACCACACTTTCCCAATTTATTGGAAGGATCATTAAAAAAAACTAGTGTCCTCCGTGAGCAAGCATTCAGGCAAAATTCAATGGACTTGGGCACTGTGTGTGAATGGCCAGAAAGCACCTCTCCCACGACGTCCTATTTTCTCAACTCCCAAATGTCTGACAGTCCAGGTGGCGACAAAGAAAATGTGTCAAAGCCACTCTGAGGCTGTCCTTGGACTGCAGTGCCATTGACATGAATGACTGGGGGGAGCTTGTTACCATTTGTTTAGAATGGCAGCAAACTGTCCATCAAACCGCATCATGCTTCGAGTCACAATGTCTTCATGATGAGGTAGAGTGGCATCAGAGAAAGAAGCAAATCCTGCGCCCTGGTTGCCGCTGCCTCTCGGGGCATCCTGCCCCATGTCCAGTAGGACGTGTGAGCCAACAATGAACTTTTCAGTCACATCAAAACCCATGACAAGAGCCTGCAACCCCTGAGTGGATATCACCCTTGAATCGAGGAACAACTGATAATATTAAATGGGCTGGTGGCCCTGCAATCTTGTTTTTGGCTGTTATAATGACTGAAAGGCTTTAAGTGCGTGAGCATAACTTGTGATTTAGAGGTTTGCAGCATGGAAACAGGCTCTTTTGCCCAACTTGTCCATGCCACTCTTTGTTTTTTAACTGCTAAGCTAGTACCAATTGCCCGCATTTGGCCCATACCCCTCTATATGCATCTTACCCATGTAACTGTATAAATTCTTTTAAAAGACAAAATTGTACCCACCTCTATTACTATCTCTGGCAACTTGTCCCAGACACTCACCATCCTCTGTGTGAAAAATTGCTCCTCTAGGCTCTTTTATATCTCTTCCCTCTCACTTTAAAGCTATGCCCCTCCAGTTGGGAAAAGACATGGACTATCCATGCCCGTCATTATTTTATAGGTCTCTATAAGAACACCCCTAAGCCTCTTACACTCCAGGGAAAAATGTCCTAATCTATCCAGCCTCTCTCTGTAATTTAAACCACCATGTCCCAGTAGCATCCTAGTAACTCTTTACTGCATTCTTTCTAATTTGAACATTGATGAGTTATTTGGGACTCTCTGAAGAGGAGTTCTTCGTCTTGTTTTGCTTGACCTAGATCTAACCAACACTCCCAACCCAGGAATCCAACAATGACACTTCCAATCACAAGAACCTAAGCTGAGTTCAATGAAAGCAGTGGAACAGAACTTCACCTAAAAGGCTACAAAGGTATAAAGAACAATAGGATTTTGATCATAGGAGAGTGTGAGATTGCTATTTTCTCACCATTTGAAAACCACAGAAAACACACAGGGTTGCCCATAAATAAATCCAACAAAGGCACCTGTTTGAGAGACACAACTAATAACATTTAAACATTAAGAGAATTTATAAATCGAATTAATGAACATAGAACATTACAGCACAGAACAGGCCCTTCGGCCTTCGATGTTGTGCCGACCAAAATAAAAAGCAATGCCCCTCCAAACTAAACCATTCCCTTCTCTTCCATATACTTATCAATTAACCTCTTAAACGCCACCAAACTTGGCGCATCTACAACAGCTGCAGGCAGGGCATTCCACTCCCTAATCACTCTTTGAGTAAAGAACCTACCTCTGATATCCGTCCTATAACTCATACCCCTTAATTTAAAGCTGTGTCCCCTCGTGCTAGCTTTCTCCATCCTAGGAAAAAGGCTATCACTGTCCACCCTATCTAACCTCTAATCATCTTATATGCTTCAATAAGATCCCCTCTTAGCCGCCTCCTTTCTAACGAAAACAACCTCAAATCCTTCAACCTCTCTTCATAGGACCTGCCCTCCATACCAGGCAACATCCTGGTAAACCTCCTCTGTACCCTCTCCAATGCCTCCACATCTTTCTTATAATGTGGCGACCAGAACTGCACACAATACTCCAAGTGCGGCCGCACTAGAGTTTTGTACAGTTGCAACATGATGCTGCGGCTCCTAAATTCAATCCCCCTACCAATAAAAGCTAAGACTCCATATGCCATAATTTTCCTCTATCAACAAGACCAGTTGCTGCTGTTCACAGTGTTTGCAGACTGTGAACACTTTATGCTCCTTCACTAAGATCATCTGGGCACAGACAAAGCCATGGAAGAGAAGCAGTCAGCCAGAGCCATCATTCCCATCTCCTCATCCAACCTATTCCACCCCTGGACCGTGTCCAACCTGGAATTGTAGATGGCCATCTTCTAAGAGGAGTCCCTGGATTTAGTTGGGGAGGGGTCAATCTAAGATGAGTGGTGACAATGTGCAGTGAACAAACCCTTACCAAACTTAAGTAGGAATGAAAATGGTGAGTAAAAGAGCTCTCAAGTAGCAGTGAGCAGAATGGTGAGTCTGAAGCTTGGTGGTGCTTTCTTTGATAATAGTTTCCTGCAAAGAATAGGGAATTATGTTAATCCTGCCCACCTTGCAGGATAAGGGGAATTGTCAGATTGTTAAGACCACAGTACAACAATTCTTCTAGCTGGTGATTTTTAGTCAGGAGTGGCACCCATCAGAGGCAGGCAGGGACTTGATGAATATCTACAAACAGAGATGGTGAAAACTTGCAAGTCCCAACCAGCAAACCAGTTAATCTTCTTGTGATTAGTGGTTTAGTAGCTATAGGAACGACTCACTTTCAGCAGACTCTGCCTGCTATTTGGGTAGATGGGAAGTTTGCAGCTTCTAGCTTGCTTCACTCGCACATATTTTTCCTTAATTAACCCTATATCTTCTTATCCCGGTTGCCATTATCACCAGGCTATTTGGATGGTCCTTGCTGGTTAAAGGCTTTACAACAAACACACAGGATGGATTGATCGCTTCCTTCAAACTAACAGAAGAGCAATACCTCATGATTCTGGTTCCCCAAAGGAGCTTTGTAGACATTTCCCTGCTGGCAAGTCATGACTGACAAATATTTGAGGGGAGGCGATCATCTCATGCTACTATCATCAGATTATTAGTCTAGAAACTCAACTAATGTTGTGGGGACCCGGGTTCAAATCCCGTCACAGCAGATGGTGGAATTTAAATTCAATAAAAAAAATCTGGAATTAACAATCTACTGATGACCATGAAACCATTATCGATTATTGGAAAAACCCATCTGGTTCACTAATTCTTTAGGGAAGGAAATCTGCCATCCTTACCTAGTCTGGCCTACATGTGACCCCAGAGTCACAGCAATGTGGTTGACTTTGGAATGATCTGTCAAGTCACTCAGTTCAAAAACAATTAGGAATGGGCAACAAATACCAGTGACATTGAGATCCCATGAAATAATAAAGAAACGCATTTGACTGGACAGGACTGGGGGACTCCCTAAAATGTGTGTCACAAAGTACCTCCAGCATCATAGTGGCCTTGTTGCACGTTGCATGATGTTGTCATACAAATAGGCTGCATTTTGTGGAAGCAAAATAACAGTACTAATCCTGGGATAAAAGACAGTAAAACAGGGAATATTGATCCAAACTGTGTTTTCTGTCTGGAGTCAAATTAGGATGAATACAAGGAAGATAAGAAAGAGGGCCATGTCAATACCTTGCAGCAAGTGGGATGTTAAGGGGTTAGTATCCCACAAGGGATGAGTTAGTTGCTCAGTAATTCTGGTGACCTGCCCACTCCTCTACCATTAATGGGCTTCTTGCTCCCTGGGGGAAATATTACTACTTCGCAGAAACAATTTGTGCTGGTTGGGGGTCCAAGCACTGCCTCGTTGCATTCAGAGGGTGGGGATCACTTGCGGTCCTAGCACTGGAAGAAAACCCCAATTAGGAAATAAGGCCTGCCCCAAACTCACTGCTCAAATAGGCTGACATCCTTTCCCACAACTCACCTTGATCTTGGAGAGTCATAGAGTTTTGCAACCTTTGGCCCATCATGTCCACAACAGCCATCAAGCTGTCTATTCTAATCTCATTTTTCAATATTTGGTCCGTAGCTTTGTATGCTGTGGCATTTCAAGTGCTCATCTAAGTGTTTCCTAAATGTTGTCAAGGTTTCTCCCTCTACCACCCTTTCATGCAGTGAATTCCAGATTCTCACCACCCTCTGGATGAAAACTGGATAGAGAGTGTAGACGGGATCTTAAAAGGGGTATTAGAAAGGCAAAAAGGGGCCACGAGGTGGCTCTGGCAGGTAGGATAAAGGAAAATCCAAAGGCATTTTACACCTATGTAAGGAGCAAAAGGATGGTTAGAGGAAAGATTGGACCTCTCAGGGACAGAGGAGGGGATCTATGCTTAGAGCCTGAGGGAATGGGGGAGATCCTGAATGAATACTTTGCATCGGTATTCACGCAGGAGACTGGACAGATGTCTGTGCCTGATGTTGACAAAGTTGAGGATCGGTTGAGGGAAATAAGGATTACGAGGAAAGAGGTGTTGGGGCTGTTAGGCAGCTTAAAGACATATAAAGCTCCGGGGCCTGATGGCATTTACCCCAGGCTGCTGAGGGAGTTGAGGGAAGACTTGGCTGGGCCTCTGACGCAAATCTTTGTCTCTTCCTTGGACACAGGTGAGGTCCCAGAGGACTGGAGGATAGCAAACGTAGTATCATTGTTTAAAAAAGGTCAGAGGGATAATCCAGGGAACTATAGTCCGGTGAGCTTGACTTCAGTTATAGGTAAGCTAATGGAGAGGATCCTTAGGGACAGGATGTATGAGCATCTGGAGCGCTGCGATCTGATCAGGGATACGCAGCATGGCTTCGTCAAGGGGAAGTCTTGTCTTACAAATCTAGTGTAATTTTTTGAAGAAGTGACAAAAACAGTTGATGAAGGACATGCTGTTGATGTCGTCTACATGGATTTCAGTAAGGCGTTTGACAGGGTTCCTCATGGTAGACTGATAGAGAAGGTGAAGGCGCATGGGATACAGGGTCGGGTATGTAGATGGGTCGAAAACTGGCTCGGAAGGAGGAGACAGAGGGTAGTAGTGGAAGGCTCTTTTTTCCGGCTGGAAGCCTGTCACTAGTGGAGTGCCACAAGGCTCAGTACTAGGTCCTCTTCTATTTGTGGTCTATATAAACGACTTGGAAGTAGGGGTAGGTGGTGAGATCAGCAAATTTGCTGATGACACCAAGATGCTTGGATTGGCAGGTACAGAAGAGCAGTGTCAGGCAATTCAACAGGACATAGACAGGTTGGTAGACTGGGCAGATAGATGGCAAATGGAATTTAATCCGGATAAATGCGAGGTGATGCATTTTGGCAGGAAAAATGTAGAAGAGAGTTATAGGATAAAAGGTAAAACTATTCGGAGTATAGAGATGCAGAGAGACTTGGGGTGCAGGTTCACAAGTCTCTGAAGGTGTCTTTACAGGTGGAGAAGGTGATAAAGAAGGCGTATAGTATGTTAGCTTTCATAGAAAAGGGTATAGAATACAAGAGTAGGAGTTTGATGTTGCAGTTGTATAGAACTTTGGTTAGGCCTCACTTGGAATACTGCGTCCAGTTCTGGTCGCCGTACTATCGGAAGGATGTGGATTCCTTGGAGAGAGTGCAGAGGAGGTTTACCAGGATGCTGCCTGGTATGGAAGGACTGTCCTATGAGGAACGATTAGATAGACTGGGGTTGTTTTCCCTTGAAAGACGTCGGCTTAGAGGGGATCTCATAGAGGTGTATAAGATTATAAGGGGTATAGATAGAGTAAATGGAGGTAAACTTTTTCCACCTTTAGAAATGGATAGGACGAGGGGTCATGGCCATAGGGTGAGGGGGGCTATGTATAGGACGAATATTAGAGGGCAGTTTTTCACACAAAGGGTAGTGGGGGTGTGGAATGCACTGCCGAGTAAGGTGGTGGGAGCAGGCACGCTGGGGCTGTTTAAGGGTCTCTTGGACAGCCACATGAGCGGTATGCAGATAGAGGGATATATTAGGACTGTTTAACTACGGCTTTTTTCCACAGGTAATTCGGTCCATACTTTGAGCATGCATTCGGCAGGTGGTGCGGGTACAGCTCTTGGATGTTGATTCATGGGTTGCCTGGTACCTCATGTCGTAAATGAGTGCTTTATGTGGACCATCTGAAGGGCACCATGACAGCTCAGAGACTATCGATGTGGCTGTGCAGACACTTGGAATTGGGCCGGTGTCTGCGGGAGTTTGCGCGTTCTCCCCGTGGTTGCGTGGGTTTTCTCCGGGCACTCCGGTTTCCTCCCACAACCCAAAAATTCGCTCTTAGGCTGATTGGGAAACAAATTGTCCCTATGGTGAAAATTTTCCATATTAGGAATAATATATATATTATTATATAGGAATATTAAAATAGGATAATGTATTTGCTACTATATAGTATGACGGCGGCGCGGGCTCGTTGGGCCGAGGGGCCTGTTTCCCGTGCTGTGTTGCTTAAAAAAAAGCTTTTCCTCACATTTCCTCACTGTAAATCTCCAGCCCCTTAACTTAAATCTACGTCCCCTGGTTATTGATCTGTCTGCCAAGCAGAAAAGTTTCTTCCTATCCATGCTAATTCAAGGAAAAAACAGTAAAAAGGGGAAATAAGAATTGTGTTTTCCTTCTGGAGGCCAATCAGGATATGAAGGAAGCCTTCTCTGCTTCAAGGAAAACAACCCCAGCGTCTCCAGTTTCTCTTGATAGCTGAAACGCTCAGCCACAGGCAACATCCTACATTTTGGACACTGGTTAGGCCACAGCTGGAGTATTGTGTGCAGTTCTAGTTGCTACACTATAGGAAGGATGTGATTGTACTAGAGAGGGTGCAGAAGAGATTCTATAAATTCAGTAAAAAAATGTTCTTCTTATCTTCCTTATCTTCTGCTCACATTCATCCCGATTTGCCCCCAGGTGGAAAACACAGTTCAAATCAATATTCTTAGTTCCCTGTTTTATTGTTTTGGATTAGTACTGTTATTTTGCTTCCACAAAATGCAGCCTATTTGTATGACAACGTCATGCAACGTGCAACAAGGCCACTATGATGCTGGAGGTACTTTGTGACACACATTTTAGGGAGTCCCCCAGTCCTGTCCAGTCAAATGCGTTTCTTTATTATTTCATGGGATCTCAATGTCACTGGTATTTGTTGCCCATTCCTAATTGTTTTTGAACTGAGTGACTTGACAGATCATTTCAAAGTCAACCACATTGCTGTGACTCTGGGGTCACATGTAGGCCAGACTAGGTAAGGATGGCAGATTTCCTTCCCTAAAGAACCAGTGTGTATTGGACAGTGATAGTCTTTTTCCTAGGACGGAAAAACCTAGCACGAGGGGACACAGCTTTAAATTAAGGGGTGATAGTTATAGGACGGATATCAGAGGTAGGTTCTTTACCCAAAAGGTGGTTCGGGAGTGGAATGCCCTGCCTGCAGCAGTTGTAGATGCGCCAAGTTTGGTGGCGTTTAAGAAGTTAGTTGATAAGTATATGGAAGAGAAGGGAATGGTTTAGTTTGGAGGGGCATTGCTCTTTATATTGGTCGGCGCAACATCGAAGGCCGAAGGGCCTGTTCTGTGCTGTAATGTTCTATGTTCTATGTACATTTTGACGAGGCAAAATAACAGTACTATCTAATCCTAAGGAAAAAAAACAATAAAACAGGGAACTAAGAATATTGATTTGAACTGTGTTTTCCACCTAGGGGCAAATCGGGATGAATGTGAGCAGAAGATAAGGAAGATAAGAAGAACATTTTTTTACTGAATTTATAGAATGTCTTCTGCACCCTCTCTAGTACAATCACATCCTTCCTATAGTGTAGCAACTAGAACTGCACACAATACTCCAGCTGTGGCCTAACCAGTGTTTTATACATCTCCATCATAACCTCCCTACCGTTATATTCAATGCTTCAGTTAATAAATGCAGTATCCCAAATGCCGACTTAACCACCCTATCTACCTGTTCTGCTGTCTTCAGAGATCTACGGACACGCACACTCTCAGATCCAACCATTTATTGTACATTTTCTTGCCTTGTTAGTCCTCCCAAAATGTATCATCTCACACTTCAGGGTTAAATTTCATTTGCCACTGTTTTATCCATCTAACCAGTCTGTAATGTAAGGCATTGTTCCTCATTATTTACCTCACCACCAATTTTTGTGTCATCTCAAACGTACTTATCGCACTTCTTAGATTCACATCTAGATCATTAATGTAAACTACAAACAACAATGGACTCAGCACTGATCTCTGTGGAATACCACCAGACACAGGTGTCCAGTCACACAAACAACCATTGACCATCACCCTCTGCCTCCAACCACTGAGCCAATTTTGGATCCAGTTTGCCTAATTGCCCTGGATCCCACGGGCTTTTATCTTCTTGATCTGTTTCCCAAAAGCCTCACTGAAGTCCATGTAGATAACCTCAACTACACTACCCTTATCTACTCACCTAGTCACCTCCTCGAAAAGTCCAATCAAATTTGTAAGACATGAACTCCCTTTGACAAAACCATGCTGACTATCTTTGATTAATCCTCGCCTCACCAAATGGAGATTAATTCTTTCTCGCAGAATTTTTTCCAATAGTTTCTCTACCACTGAAGTTAGTTCACTGGCCTGTAATTGCTTTTTTTTTTGTTGTTTCCCTTCTTGAATAATGATACCACATTACCTGCCCTCCAGTCCTCTCGACACCTTTCCTGTGGCCAGAAAAGATGTGAAAATTAGTGTCAGAGCTCCTGCATTCTCCTATGCCTCCCATAGCAGCCTCAGATACATTCCATCTGGGCCTGGGGATTTAAGCACTTACAGGCCTGTTAATATCTTGTCCCTGTCAATGTTAAGTTGTTCAAGTAAATCACAGTGCCCCTCCCTGATTTCCTACATCATTTACATCACTCTCCTCCACTGTGAACACAGATGCAAAGAATTCATTGAAAACCTCACCTGTGTCTTCTGGCTCCACACACAAATTGCCACATTGGTTCCTAATGAACCCTACTCTGCCCCTGGCCATTCTCCTGCCAGAATTATACTTATAAGACACCTATGGATTTTTCTTTATTTTACCTGCCAATGTTTTTCATTTCCTGCTTTGTTCTCCTAATTTTTTTAAGTAACTCTCTGAACTTTTTATATTTTTCTAAGCTGTTTTGAACCTTCAGAATCTGCCATAAACCTCCCTCTTTCCTTATCCAACTCTCGGCATCCCCCTTGACATGATATGGAGATGCCGACATTGGACTGGGGTAAGAAGTCTCACAATACCAGGTTAAAGTCCAACAGGTTTATTTGGTAGCACAAGCTTTTGGAGTGTTGCTCCTTCTTCACCTAAAAAAAGAGTTGTGAAAGCTTGTGCTACCAAATAAAGCTGTTGGATTTTAACCTGGATGTTGTGAAACTTCTTACTGTGCATCCCTCGACACCCAGATATTCTGGACTTGTTGCTCCCACCTTTAACATTGGCCCTGTACTCTCTCTATTTCCTTTGTGGATGAATTGTGATTGACTAATACACTCGATGCCACTATAGGTATTCCTAGGTTCACAGCTGGTACCCTTCTTCCAGTTTCCTATTGATTGAATTCCATTGAAATGAAACTCCAAAATAATCAGGCACACCAAATACCTTCTCTGGGTACTGACATCACCGGCAAGGCTGGCAATTATTACCCAACACTCAGAGGAGGTACAGACACAACTGAGTGACTGACTAGACCATTGAAGAGAGCAGTTAAGAATCAATGATGGGACTGGAGTCACATGTAACATTGACCTAGAGATAGAGGGGTGGTGAGTGGGGGAAGGGGGGTGGGCTAGGTAAGATTTCTTTCAGAGTGAGTGCAGAACTCGATGAGATGAATGGCCTCCTTTTGCACGGTAGGGATTCTGTGGATTCTATGGATATTAGGCTCACTTCCTGTTAGGACGTTAGTGCCCCAAGCTTCATGGCCATTTTTCATCGGTACTGTCATTTTTATTTTTGAATTTCTTAAACTGAATTCAAATTCTCAAACTGCCTTGGCAGAGAATTGAATTCACATTCTCTGGATTGGTCATCTTGTTGCATAACCATAACTCTATCGTATTCTGTGATTAGATTGGGGGCAGTGATGGAGGGGGGTGTAAATTTGATAACCCCCATAAACGGGATTGGGGACGGTGATGGTGGATTATCCCATGCTCACTCATTCCCCAATCGGAGAGCATGCCAATTTCGTGCTGCCTTCATGTTAGTGTGATCTGAGCGTGCAGACAGTCTTACTGCGTTGTTGAGCAGGGAGCCCAGAATCATAAGAGGTCGGCAGCAGTTAACACACACTGCTTAAAGTCAGCTGCATCTCTTGATAAGGAGGATCACTGTAGCTGGAACAAGTGCTGGAACATATTATTACGTGCTAATGGCATTAGATGGGAGAGACCTGGCCTCCAGGATGTTCTGGAGCTGGAGACTTCGGTTGAGGGCGAGAGCCGTGCTCCATGAACAGGAGCCCCTCCAGATTTTCACAGAGTGGAAGCACTATGAAAGCTGGCAGGCGCCGACCTGCATGGTTTTCTGTGTATCATCACACAACAGCTTGATATTGAGGGAGTGACTCTGCTCTCACTTGTGCTACATCTTAGCTGTTTACATCCAGGCAGTCCCAAAGCAACATGCATGAAGTGACTGGAGCCTTGCACCATTGGACAGGCCTCAGATTCTTGCAAAACTATGTGCTTGTTCTGCTTGTTGCTCTCTGGCAAGGAAGGATAAAATGTGATTAGGTCTCTTTGTATAGAGAGTCTCAGTGATCTCATTTACATAGCAGTGAACAGCAAATGTATCTGATGTTGCAGTTATTTCACATTCAAGACTGTAAGGGGCCAGGTCCAGCAGAACACATGGTCGCATTCACCTTCATTGCTGATGGTCAAGTGGTCCTTCTCTCTGTAATAGGCTGGCAGTTCTGGCTGAATCGGGACATAGTTCAGTGAAGATGTACTCAGTGAAACAAAAGTGACATTGTTGTGTTCTCAGAATACCTGATCAGCATGACCTCCTGCCCAGAGTCCTTTTTCACCACCTCTTTGTCCTATCAACTTGTCCGGCTCATTTTCCCATACACCTTCCCAAGGGGGATGGCCAGCACTGCTTCCAGCGTCTGTCTGCCACAACTATAAACTAGGCCAACTTGAACTCCAGAAAACACTAAACACTTATATGAATCAACCAGTAGAAATCAGAGATCAGAAATTAGCAGAGGAGACCAGACCATTCAATTCAATCAGCAATTGACCTTAAATAACACTGTTAGGGGTGCTGAAGGAGCATCTTTCCTGTTGTTGAGTGCATATTGAACCATGGGGAATTTAAGAGACAGTAACAAGTAGAACTGTCAAATTTTTTCAAAGTTTTTTACTTCACATTCTTAAAGCTACAAAGCCAGTGTATACAGAATGGATCATCTCATTGCTTGCTGAAAAGTACTGTTTCTTGTGCACTATACAGATGAAACAGTACCATTCATAGAGTATATAGGGGAGAAGGAAAGGAGAGAGTGCAGAATGTACTGTTAAAGTCATAGTTAGAGTGTAGACTTTCGTATCGTACGTACGGGGATGTTTGAGGTCCTTGATTTTGCTGGCTGCTTTTCCAAATCAGTGTAGATGGAGTCGTGAGAAGCTAGTTTACATGATGGACTGGGCTATGTCTACAACCCTTTACAATTCCTTTCAGTCTTGGTCAGAACAGGAGCCATACCAAACTATGATACAATCAAAAGGGAACCTTACTGTGAGAATCGCAGTAGCAGTTGTGCCAAATTTATCATCTCCAAAATATGGGCTATGAACTACCAACTGGTTATTACTAAGAAGAAGACAAGGTGAACACAGCACTATTGTTTTCCAAGTCTCAAGTACTTGTTTTTTATTCAATATCAAGTGATACTCTTTTCTTAAGTAGCAACATGGCATTCAGACAGGCACCCTCATGGGCAATCTATGCTGCTTAAGCGATTCATTAAGACGTCTGTTGTTCTTTACTTTCAAATTATCAATTTCCTCTCGTGGTCTACTGCGGCGTTTTAGATGCACAATCTTCCTCACTCTTCTTCTGTAATTTGCATGGCGGGGTCTGCGACTAATCCGCCTTCCTTTTCTTCGACACCTTGTTTTGCGCAGCCGTCTCCCATATCGTCTACGTGGACGACTGCGTCTGTTGCGATATCTTGACTTGGTCATGACTCTCTGATTTACAAACTGGCTTGTATTCTATCTCACTGATTTGAGATCAATTGAGTGTTTGCTCCCGTAGGCAGCTTTTAATACCTGCGACCACGATTGTTGAATGACGGTACTTACTGCCTTGCAGGCTGTGAGCTACCATATTTGGTGCGGACTATGGCAGCACCTTATAAGGTAGTATTACATACAGACAATGCCCATTACTGATCACATCACTTATATCGGTGGGCTTCAGCACCCATTGGCTAATACTCAATGGTTTTGATTGTCTTGTTACCGCTTTGAGACCATATAAGGAAAAAGTCTGAGTAGTAATGTTTCCAGAAAAGATTCTGCAATCCCAATTTTAGGTGCTGTCTGTGCTACACCATTTGCACTTACACCTTGACACATGTCTAATGCTGCTGAGACACACCTCTTCAATAGGGCTGTCCTACACTTGACAACTCTTCATGGACATTATTCTGCCCAGAATCACTGAAACCCCATCTCAGCAATAACCAGCCAAAAAGATACTACTCCACGTTACACAGGGCCTGCCTGGACAAAGCGTACTTACTTGCTCACTAATCTATTGCAATCTTGCCCAGATATAAACTGTGCAGGTACACTAGAAATCTTAGCCAGGTCACTAAACTCAATTCATTGACCAGTTGCCCTGCCATGGACATGCTGTCTGATTGGGAAACTAGGTGTGGGATCGTCCACCATCACTATACGGTTTGGCCACATAGTCCTTGGAGCCATTGCACAAAACACAGACTTGAATTGCCCTCACTGATCCATCTACATTAGCAAAATTTTCATTCCTTCTCTGAAAGCCCATTGTTTTCTGGTTAGATTGTAAGGTTCAAATTTTGAAAAGATTTTGCTGACTTTGAAGCCGCATCCAACTGTGTTTGCAAGACTGCACATCAACATTTAATTACCGGCATGGTTCTAGCTGCTGCCCAGGGTGTTTCTTTTGCCCCAGTTACCTGCTTCACGGAGGAGGCAAGCTTCATTTCAGCTTCTCAAAGCTATCAGTTTCCCCTGTGCCTCTCTGAGGTCATGATGTACAGATGCCGGCATTGGACTGGGGTAAACACAGTAGGAAGTCTGACAACACCAGGTTTAAGTCCAACCGATTTATTTGATATTCATCAAATAAAGCAGTTGGACTTAAACCTGGTGTTGTTAGACTTCCTCTCTGAGGTCCCAGTTCTCCATGGGCCTCTCTGACCCATAAGCTCCCCATGGGCGTCTCTGAGGCCCCAATTCCCTATTGGCCTCCCAGAACAGCCAGGTTCCTATGGACCTCTCTAAAGTCCCCACTCTCTATGGGCCTATCTGACTCACAAGCTCTCCCCATGGGTCTTTCTGAGACCCCAGCCTCCCACTGGCCTCCTAGAGCAGCTGACTTTCCCGTGGGCCTCTCTGAGCTCTCAGCTCGCTCCCCATGGATCTCTGAACCCCCCAGCTGCATGCAAACAGCCACCTCTTGCAGCTTCTTCAGTTCCAAAAAATCTTGTGGGCTCACTTCTCACCCTGCCCAAAGAAGCCCAGCCTTCTGATCACTCTTTTGGTGATGAAACCTCAGTCCCATATCCGGGTTTAAAGAAAATGCTGTGAGCAATCTTTTGCACATGTGCGGTTTGCACCAGACCCTGGGCATGCTGGGAGTTCTAGGACTTGGCATCTGCCTCAGCCATCTCCCAGCAATGCATCTCAACCACTCAACCCCTGCGACCAGGAACGGCAGGCATCTCTGTCAGATTACTTCACAGCACTCACTAATAAATATAAACATCAAATTCAGCAGTGGTTGAGGTAAATGGAACATAGAACAGTACAGCACAGAAACAAATCCTCAGGTTCACAATGTTGTGCCAAACCTTACGGCAAATTAAACCAAGCCTTTTGTCTACTCTTGATCTATATCTCTCTGTTCCTTGAATGTTCATGTGTTTGCCTAAAAATGTCTTACTAAATGGCCCTATTGTATCTGCCTCCACTACCACTCTTGTGCTTTCCAGACACCCAGCACTTTCTGTATGAAAAAGCTTGTCCCTCATATCTCCTTTGAACTTTCTTCCTCTCACCTTAAGTGCATGCACCTAGTATTAGACATTATAACTGTGGGAAAAAGATTCTGACCATCAACCCTTTCTATGCCTCTCATAATAGATGCATGATCCAGTATTTTAACCTTGTGATACTGAAGGAACAGCGACATAGTTGCAAGACAGGATGCTGCATGACCACAGACACAGAATCATCCAGATCAATGTGCAGTATCCTGCAGCAGTCATAATGCCTTCATTGAATGTCAATCCACTGTGCCATCTATATTGTGAAAGCCACCCTGGCAAACCAACAGAGTACCACTGTCATTCTTACCTCACATTCTAAATTCAGCTCTTTTGCCCATGTTTGGACCAAAGCTATAATGAGGCCAGGAGCTGGGTGACCCTAGTTGAACCCAAGCTAAGTGTCAGTGAGCAAGTTATTGCTGGGCAAGTGCCGCTTGATAGCAGGGCTGATGGCACTGCTGACATGGCTGGCAATGGTAGTACACAACCATGCACACATTGGCAGCAAGCGTACAAATTTTTTTTTGAGTAGCACTTGGCCTTGAGGCTTACGCTCAACAGTACTGTCCTGTCATGGATTGTAGCAGCTTCAGGCTGGTGAGACAATAGCAAGGGCAGAGTGACCATGGTGAAAAGATGAGAAAAAAGACAGAAGCATTGAAGTCCACAGAGCTTTCTCCTCTTCCTCAGAGCAGCAGCCCAGAAATTCTAATCACTTTATTGGAGGACAGATTCCTGGACAGCAAATCAGAAAAAGAGCAAAGTGCCACTTCCGACAGAACCTGATTCAAACTATGATGAGTTTCCCCTTCCAGAGGTGCAGGCTAGCTTTAGTATTTATTCCCTTCCTCATGGATTATTTTTATGGAATGTGTGTTTACTGGCTGGGCCAGCATTTATGGCCAATCCCTTACTGCTCTCCATTTCAGAGGGCATTTGTGAGCCAACCACATTGCTGTGGCTCTGGAGCCACATGTAGACCAAACCAGGTAAGGACAGAAAATGTTCTTACCTAAAGGGGCATTAGTAAACCAGGTTTTTTTTTCTGACAATTAACAATGATTTCATCGTCACCATTAGATTCTTAATTCCAGATTTCTATTGAATTCAAATTTTACCAAGTGCTGTGGTGGGATTTGAACCCGAGTCCCTAGAGCATTACCCTACTTGAAAAATGACAAACACAAAGGGTCAGAGTACAAGATAAAGGGGGCAAGGTTCAATACAGATATGCAGGAGACATATTTTACACAGAGGATTGTGGGATTGATGCCAGTGTTGTAGCTAGATTGGAGCAACTTGGTTAGGAGCCTATCAGGTGAAAAGAAATTGTGCGTGAACCTCCTTAGATATTATCAAACATTAAAGTTACATTGCTTTAATCTCAATAGCTCCTGAAAATGCATGTAGGATTGCAGTAGAGAGTAACCCATGGTCATTGAGTGCAAAGTAAAGAGTATGCAAATATCATGTTGTCTGCTGCTTTACCTGCATATGGCAGCATGAATCTGCAATCCCAAGACAAAGAACAATGAACAACATAGCACAGGAACAGGCCCTTCGGCTCTTCAAGCCTGCTCCGATCATATGCTCTTAACTAGACCATCTGTTTGCATCCCTCTATTCTCAGTCTGTTCATGTAGCTATCTAGATAATTCTTAAATGATCCTAGCGTGTCTGCCTCAACCATGTTGCTTGGTAGTGCATTCCAGGCCCCCACCTGGAGCAGGCTTGAAGAGCCGAAGGGCCTGTTCCTGTGCTATGTTGTTCATTGTTCTTTGTCTTGGGATTGCAGATTCATGCTGCCATATGCAGGTAAAGCAGCAGACAACATGATATTTGCATACTCTTTACTTTGCACTCAATGACCATGGGTTACTCTCTACTGCAATCCTACATGCATTTTCAGGAGCTATTGAGATTAAAGCAATGTAACTTTAATGTTTGATAATATCTAAGGAGGTTCACGCACAATTTCTTTTCACCTGATAGGCTCCTAACCAAGTTGCTCCAATCTAGCTACAACACTGGCATCAATCCCAGAATCGCCTACAAATGTCCTGTCCGCAAAGAGCAGGTCAAATCCAATCCAGTCAATTGCTACACTAACGTTTCAATCATCAGCAACATGATGGAAGGTGCCATCAACCGTGCTATCAAGCAGCACTTACACAGCAATAACTTGCTCACTAACACCTAGTTTGGGTTCTGCTAGGGTCACCCAGCTCCTAGCCTCATTACATCTTTGGTCCAAACATGGACAAAAGAACTGAATTTAGAATGTGAGATAAGAATGACTGTCCCTGATGTCAAAGTGGCATTTGACTAAGTGTGGCATCATGGAACCTGAGCAAAACTGAAATCAATGGGAACCAGGGCAAAACTTCTAACCAGGATCTTATGTCACACTATCTGTAACCCTCACGATTTTCCTAGGGCATGCAAAATCTCACTAGTTAGATTGACTAAATCTCACTAGTTAGTTAGATGAGGCCATGCGGAACTTGGCTATCAGTCTTGCTCAGCAACTCTGCGTTGTCATTTGTCATGAAGACACCTATAAAGACTTGCATTCCAACCATTTGAATGTTGTACATTGAATTTGAGTCTTTATAAGCCCTATTTGTGAACAGAACTCCCACTCAGCTAATGAAAGAGCAGCGATCGCTCTGAAAGCTTGTGGCTTTTGCTACCAAATAAACCTGTTGGACTTTAATGTTGTTGTGAGACTTCTTACTGTGTTTACCCCAGTCCAATGCCGGCACCTCCACATCATAAAGTCATAACTGGTAGGGACCGTGAAGAAGTGATGATATATTTCCAAGTCAGGATAGTGAGTTGCTTTGGGGGCAAGCTCTGAATGGTGGTGTTCCCAAGTATTTGTTGACCTTGTCCTTCAAGATGGTCGTAGGTTTGGAAGATGACTGTGGTTGTTAGAGTTCAATCATCTCAGCCCCTTGACATTGCTGCAGGAGTTCCTCAAGTGTCCTAGGCCCAAACATCTTTAGCTATTTCATCAATGATCTCTATTATCAATTCAACAGGGGGGATTGATGATTGCACCATGTTCATTTGCGACTACTTTGGACATGAAGCATCCATGAAAATTGCAGCAAGACTTGAACAACATTCAGGTTTGAGCTGATATGTGGCAAGTAACATTTTTGCCACACAAGGGAATCTAACCATCTCCATTTGACATTTAATGGCATTACCATTACTGAATCCCCTACCATCAGTATCCTGGGGGTTACTATTGACCAGAAACTAAACTGGAATTAGCATATAAATAGTGTGGCAATCACAGCAGGTTAGAGGCTAGGGATTCTGTGGCGAGTAACTCACTTCCTAACTCCCCAAAGCTTTTTTAACTATCACAAATCAGGAGTGTGATGGAATACTCTCCATTTGCCTGGATGGTTGCAGCTCTAACAACACTCAAGAAACTTGACACCATCCAAGACTAAGCAGCCCATTTGATTGGTACCCCTTTTACAAACACTCACTCTCTCCACCACCAACAAACAGTTCCAGCAGGGTGTACCATCTGCAGGAACTACCCAAGGCTCCTTAGATAGTACTATCCAAACCCATGACCAGCACTTAGAAGGACAAGGGCAGCAGATGCCTGGGAATATCATTACCTGGAAGTTCCCTCCAAAGCAACTCACCATCCTGACTTGGAAATGTATCACTGTTCCTTCACTGTCGCTCAGTCAAAATTCTGGATATCTCTCCATCACGGCACCGAGGTGCATCTACACCACATGGCCTGCAGCAGCTCAAGAAGGCAGCTCACTACTGACTTCTCAAGGGCAATAGAGATTGGCAACAAATATTGCCCTTGCTAGCATCACCCACTTCCCATGAAAAAAACACCTATTCCATCTAACTCTTTTCCTTTTCACATTCCTCCTCTTTAGTATATTATTGTGCAAAATATAACCTGGAACATCCTGGATGCCTTTGCTAAATTGTGAAATAAAAATAATTTCAAGGAAATAAATACATTAATAATCGATAATGATTTTTTACCAATCTATCGACCAATGACCAGTCCAATTTTCTAATGCATTAACCAGGGCTCTGAACCAACTTAAGAACAGTAGGCTGAGTGGAAACAAAGAATTAAAATTCCCTTGTTGAATTCCAATCCCAATATTGGGAAGCATTCTGAGTTGGGAACCTGGAAGTGACCATGACAGGATGCACCGCTGCAATCTTGGCACAGTGCCAAAGATGGCACCATCCATCTTTGCAGTATGGCCAATAACCAGCCATCATTAGGAGTGGTAGCCATGCAGACATCTAGCAGATAAATCAATCTCCAAGGGCATGCCTGCAGCCTATCGGCGGTGGGGGGGTCGGTGAGAGAAGTTGGTGGGGGGAGGGGGGGTGGAGAGTAGGAGTATCCTCATTGCAAATTGCTGCCAGCAAAATTAATTTAAACCCAGAAAATCATAGCTTGGAGCTCCCCTTCATGGAGCCAAATTGAACCCATTTTAGGGTTCTTGACACAATGACAGTGAGAGGGGATGGAGCATTGGGAAAGTCTCTTGCCTTCGGAAAATTGATGATAAGTAACTTATTACCATCCTTAAATTTCAGCATCCTTGGGCAGGTTTCCTTCCAGCCAGCCAGCCTAGGTTCAGCACAAGCTTTAGGAGATGCGAGTATATCATGGAGTTGACCCAGTGCACACATTGCGAAGCTTTCTCACACCTGCACTTTCCACATTGTCTCCTTGGCCCTGGGAAAATTCAGTGCAATGGTTCTGTTTGCTCCCTGGTGACCACGTGCCTGTTTCCAGGGCAACTCCACCTTATTGTCTTTGCGTGCTATGATTGGTCCATGAGAACAATGTGACCGAAAATCTGATTTGTCATTGGTTTCCGATGCTTACGTAAGAAAATGACATCTCAATGGCACAGTGACATCATAGAACAGCTACAGCTGGCATTTGCACAGCATCCCATGGTGTTGCTGGTACAGGCTCAATGGGCCAAATGGCCACCTTCTGCACTCTAGGGATTCTATGATTCTTTGGTTGGTTGAACGAAATACAGTTTTAGCACAGAAACACAGTCTTCAGTTCCTGGAATGGGATTCAAATGCAGAGCTTCAAGCTCAGAGTCAGGAATTCCTAACAATCCACTTTTAAGAGAAAGTGAATTTCCAAATAAACTACTGAAATGGTGCAAATCTTGAGGCATTTCAAGGAAGCATGTTTCTAAGTACTTCTGACTAATATGTTGCACCCGTGAGATTTTCATTTGAGATTAATAGGGTTATAAAATTAGGGAAGAGATATTGTACAGATAGGTGAACCATGTAACATAAGAACATAAGAAATAGGAGCAGGAGTCAGCCATCCAGCCCCTCGAGCCTGTCCCGCCATTCAATAAGATCATGGCTGATCTGTAGTGGTTCAGTACCATTTTCCAGCTTTCTCCCTGTAACCCTTAATTCCTTTTGTCAATTAAAAACCTATCCATTCTTGACTCGAACATATTCAGTGAGGAAGCCTCCGCCACCTCATCAGGCAGAGAATTCCAAAGAATCACCACCCTTTGTGTGAAGAAACCTCTCCACAACTCTGATCTGAATGCCCCCCCCCAACCTTGAGAAAGTGCCCTCTAGTCCTGCTATCTTTGTTAAGCGGGAAGAGTCTCTCAACCTCTACCCTATCCATCCCCTTCATTATCTTATACGTCTCTATAAGATTCCCTCTCAGCCTTCTAAACTCCAAAGAGTACAAACCTAGATTATTCAGTCTCTCCTGTGGAAGTGGAGATTGAGGTGTTGTGAGGAAGCTGCAGAAGAGGAAGATGGCACGTAGCACTTTAAGTAGCACTGCTGCCTCACAGCACCAGGGACCCTGGTTCAATTCGAATCTCAGGTCACTGTTGTGTGAAGTTTGCACATTCTCCCTGATTAAGCTCTGGTTTCCTCCCATGATCCAAAGATGTGCAGGTTAAGTTGATTGGCCAGGCTAAATTGACCTTAGTGTTGGGAGATTAGCAGGGTAAATGTGTGGGGTTATGGGAAAAGGGGCAGTATGAGATTGTGGTTGGTGCAGACTCAGTGTGCTGAATGGCCTCCTTCTACAGTGTAGGGATGTATGATAGTATATACTATATTCAGCCTGGATTATAAATATAATTTTTATATTTGAGTAATGCCATACAAAATCAAAGTGAAAATTGTACAAGAATACCTGATACAGTAGCAAATGTTCCTATGATTTACTTTATAAAATTTGGGATAGGGACAAATTCATTCAGAACTCACAAAACACACACACACACACACACATAGGCATATCTGGACAAGCACAAACACTTGCATACTCACAGAAACATAGAAATAGAAACATAGAGGATAGAAGCAGGAGGAGGCCATTTGGCCCTTCATGCCTGCTCCACTATTCATTACGATCATGGTTGATCATTCAACCCAACAGCCTAATCTTGCTTCTTCTCGTAATCTTTGATCTTGTTCCCCCCAATTGCTATATCCAGTTGCTTCTTGGATTTATTCAATGTTTTGGCATGGAGTCATAGAGGTTTACAGCATAGAAACAGGCCCTTCAGCCCAATTTGTTCATGCTGTCCTTTTTTTTAAACCCTTAAGCTAGTTCCAAATGCCCGCATTTGGCCCATATCCCAATATACCCATCTTACCCAGTTAACACATAGAAACACAGGCACAGAAACACACACACACACAGAAACACACGCACACAAACACAAGCACACATACACAAAACACACACACACAAACTTACATACATAGAAACACAGACACACACATACACAGGGAAACACATACAGAAACACAGACACAGAAACACACACACAGAAACACACATAGAGATGCATAGAAACACACATGTAGAAACACACATGTAGAAACACACACATTCACACAAGCACATACACTGAAACACACACAAATAGGAACACACACATACTCACATACTCACTATCTCTCGCATACATACACAGAAACAAATTACCACACTCACACATATAAACGCACTCACACTCACAGACAATACCACACACATTGGTTGGACTTTTCTGCAACCCCCATGCGGTATCTATTGGCTGCTGGCAGAATTTTCCAGGTCCTGCCAATGGGCTTCCCATTGTTTGTATGTTCGGCCGCTGGAGAACCCACAGTACAGATTTGCTTCCAGTCCCACCAGCTAGAACAGCCAGAAAATCCCATCCAATGGTTATTTCACTTTTGGATAATATGAGGTTTCAGGTTCTGGCCACTAGGTGGCTATTAAAACAAATTGTATTTATTCTCTCCCTATTCCTGCTGGTTTTTGGTTTTAGGGAGGTGAATTGTTCATTGTAATTTCACAATCATAAATGCTGG
Organism: Sphyrna mokarran; assembly: GCA_024679065.1. Classification (NCBI taxonomy): domain Eukaryota; kingdom Metazoa; phylum Chordata; class Chondrichthyes; order Carcharhiniformes; family Carcharhinidae; genus Sphyrna; species Sphyrna mokarran. Next base: position 21,767,010 of record JAGIQG010000007.1, on the reverse strand, counting down.
AAATCTAAAATGAATGCAGAAACTCCTGGAAATAAATAAATGTGCAATCGGCATTGAAAGTGAAAGATAAATTATGGTTTAAATTTATGATTGGAGTCTCCCAGAATTGGTATCAATCTCCCGGTGGCTAATGAAAGCAGGCCAGAAGATTTTAAAACCTTATTTCAAGTGAATAAGTTAATTTGTACAATAACTGAAGCGCAAAGCTCATGGTTCAGTGCACAACGGTGATCTGACAGCATACTTGGCAGCATAATGGAGTCATGGAGGTTTACAGCATGGAAACAAGCCCTTTGGCCCTTCTTTTTTTAGCCAATAAGCCAGTCCCAGTTGCCAGCATTTGGCCCATATCATTTTATACCAATCTTATTCATGCAACTGTCTAAATGCTTTTTAAAAGATAAAATTGTACCCGTCTCTCTTATCTCTGGCAGCTGGTTCCAGACATCATGGCCCTCTATGTGGAAAAAAATTGCCCCTCTAGATCCTTTTGGATCTCCCCCTTCTCATAACTAGGGAATTTTCCATATTGCTGGATGGATGTCAGTGTTGCAGATGTACTGGAACAGCTTGGCTAAGTTTGTGGCCAGTTCTGGAACACAAGTCCTCAGTTGGACAGTCAGGATGTTGTTAGGGATCTTTACAGTACAATGTTTTCAGCCATTTCTTGATACCATGCGGAGTAAATGGAATTGAAGAACGGCAACTGTAATGCTGGGAGCCTCAGTCAAAGCCCAAGATAGATCATCCACTTGGTATTTCTGCCTGGAGATGGTTACAAATGCTTCAGCCTTGTGTTTTGCATTGATGCCCACATCATGGACATGCAAATCATTTTGGAGTCTGTATGACTATAAGGTGTGGGTGTAGAAGCAGGCCTTTCAGCCCCTCAAGTCTGCTGCATCATTCAATGAGATCATGATTGATCTGATATAATCCGTAACTCCACTTTCCTACCTTAACCCATATCCCTTGATCCCCTTACTGATTAAAAATCTGTCCACCTCAGCCTTGAACAGACTCAATAACCCAGCCTCTACAGCCCGCTGTGGTATAAAACTCCGCAGATTGACTATCTTCTGAGAGAGGAAATTCGTCCTCATCTCTGTTATAATTAGGCGATCATTTACTTTGAGATTTTGGCCTCTGTTCCTGGACTCTTCCACAAGGGGAACAATCTCTAGGCATCTATCTTATCAAATCCTCTGAGAATCGTATATATCGCCACAGGGCCACCTCCCTTCTAATCTGCATCCTCGGGTTCAGTTGTTTAAATGATTTAATTGTTAATCACCATCATGGCTGGATGTGGCAGGACTGAAGAGCTTTGATCCATTGGTGGTCAAGTTGCTTAGTTCAGTGCAAAGCGTGCTTCTGCAGCTGTTTAACATGATTGCAGTTCTGTACCATTACTTCACCTTATTTTAGGTATATCTGGTGCTGTTCTTGGCATACTCTCCTACACTCCTCATTGAACCGGTAATGGTTCCCTGGCTGGGTGCTATTGGTGGAATGAAAGCTAAATGGGGCCATGAGGTTGCAGGTTGTGGTTGAGTACAATTCTGCTGCTGTTGGTGGCCCACAGGGTCCCACGGATGCCCAGTTTCGAGCTGTTAGATCTGTTCTGAATCTATCCTATTTAGCATGGTGGTGGTGTCACACAATACAATGGAAAATATCCTCAATGTGAAGATGGCACTTTGTCTCTCAAAGGACTGTTTAATGGTCATTCCTACCAACACTTTCATGGGCAGATGCATCTCAGACTAGTAGGCTTGAGAAGCATGCTTAACTGTGCTTATCCCTCATGTTGTTTTCTTCACCACCTGCTATTGGCTCAGCCTGCTCAACCTGTCCTTCAGAACTCGGATAGTTCAGCCTGAGACACTCTTTTGATTGTAAGCCCTCATCCAAAGTACGTTGGGTACTCTTGCTACCACTGAGTGCTTCATCAAACTGTGTTCAACATGAGGAGATTTCATTCATCAAATGAGGCAGTAATCGGCAGGAGGTGTCCTTACCCATGTTTGACCTGCTGCTGCAAGACCTGCTTCTAGGCCTACTCTTTCCCAACTCAGTATTGCTACCTCACAGCCCCAGAGAGCCAGGTCCAATTCTCATCTCAGGTGATTGTCTGTGTGGAGTTTGCATGTCCTTCCCGTGTCCATGTAGGTTTCCTCTGGGTGCTTCGGTTTGCTGTCATAGTCAAAAGATGTGCAGGTTAGGTTGATTGGCCATGCTAAATTGCCCTTAGTGTCAGAGAGATTAGCAAAGTAAATATGTAAGGTTACTGAGACAGTGCCTGGGTGAGATTGTTGTTGATGCGGGCTCAATGGGATGAATGGCCTCCCTCAGCCCTGTAGGGTTTTTGTGATCCTATAACTTTATACCACTGCCTTTGTTGAGTGTGCACTGTTAGTGACATCCCTAGGAACAGTAATGAAGGAGTCTGGAATTTTGTCTATGGTTTGACTCATTGAGTTGTCTAAGTTGGGCTTTGACCAGTCTGGAGAACAGCTGTCCCAAATTTGGCACAAGCCCCCACATGTTAGTGAGGAGGATTTTGCAGTGTTAACTGGCTAGGGTGTCCCTTTATCATTTCCAGTGCTGAGCTCAATTGTTGGTCACTCCATCCATTTCAGTTCATATTTGGATTTGTTGTAGTGATTTGTTACATCCATGTGTCTTGCTAAACAGTTAAGAGGGAACTACATGGCCCTGGATATGGAATCACCTGTGAACCAGGTTCAAGCATCACTTGGCCAAGAAGTAGGTTTTACAATCAGTCTTTGGGAGTATTTATACAGTAGAAAAAATGATGGAATGAGCAAATGAGAATAATGTGCTAATTACCAGAGTTCAAAATTTAAATCATTGTTCATGAGCTTCTTCATTGTAGGGATGAGATTTTGCCTTTGGCTTTCCTTCAATCTTGTTCTTTCATATATATACTTTTTTCCAGGGCAGAAATGACAATTACAAAGGGACACAAGTTTAAGACAAGGTGGGAAAGGTTCAGTGATGATATGCGGGGGAAGTTTTTTACACAGACGGTGGTTGAGGCAGTTAATCAGCCGCATTTCGGACTTATCTTGATAGACATATGAACAAATGGGAAATAAAGGGATATAAGCAACTGGTTTAGATAGATAGGTGTGATTGGTGCAAACTTGGATGGCTGAAGGGCCCGTTCCTGTGCTGTACTGTTCTTTGTTCTATACCTTAATTCAGTTTATTGTTTTGAGCTCTGCAGCTGGCAGACATTGAGAGTTCCATCTGTCGATAGGTAGCAGTGAAACTTGGCATTCAGTGCAAATGTGTGGCTGCTGTTGGGTTACAGTGGCAGTCAGGACTAAGAGTGCCTTTGCAATTCCTTTTATAAACAGTTTCAAACATCTTACTTCAGTACTGTGTGATTCTGCTCAACCTGTTCCAACACAGGGGAGTCAACTCTTTCATCTTTAGGTGCACACATTGGTGGGACTGGAAGTGGCCACAAAACACACTCCCAGCTGCAGTCCACTCCAGATTGTGAGTTCACACTAGCCAGCCAACTGACACATGGTGGGAAAGGCTGTGTGCTGTGTAGAGTGGGGGGGAAGCAAGGGGTCAGATCTGAGAAAAGAGAGGGTTTGCTTCTAATGGGGACAGTCACTGTGGAGCTGTCTCAGGAAGCTGCAGACCTGTCTGTAAGCAATAAATTGCAATGGAAGAACGCTAATGTATCTCAAGGCAACACATTCAAACCTTACTCCCCAATGACTATTTTAAATTTTATTTCAGCCTTGATACTTCACATCTGTAAAAACTTTGAAACAACCTGTTGTGGTGAAAGGTTTATTATCAACAAAGTTTATATATGTACACTTAAGAAATCTCACAATATCAGGTTAAAGTTCAGCGGATTTATTTGGAATCACGAGCTTTTGGAATGTCGCTCCTTCATCTCCATTCACCTGATGAAGGAGCAGCATTCCGAAAGCTCATAGTACCAACTTGTTGGATTTTAACCTGGTGTTGTGAGACTTCTTACTGGGCCCACCACAGCCCACACACACACACAGGCTTACAGAATTACAATACTCTCTTCTCCTGCCTGGCTCAAACTGAGGTTCCTCCCCATCCATAAGACATACACCTATTCTCCTAATTGGCTTGACTTCCCATGTGGTCTCTCCATTGGGTCGAGCCCGATTACATGGCTCTATTGGATTGTTCCCTTAAACTGTCAAGAGACTCCTTCCCCCTCTAATTCTGGAGTTCACCAAAGAATAAAAGAAAGAAACATCATTAAACATAGGCATGCACAATTCAACAAGATTTCAGGGACATTTCAGGCATAACTCGTCATAAGTCTGTTTTGGAGAATTCCGGATTCTAGAGGAGTGCCTCAGTCTGGTACAGTGATCTTTGGTGAGTAAAGAATCTGAGTGGGCTGTTGCAAGAGGTAAACTCATCAAACCGGGGTCAAGATCCTCTTCAGTATCTACAGCTCTCTCGGTCTCAGAAACTGCCGGATGCACCAGCTTCATAATTAGAACAGAGATCCCTGTATCAGTAACTGCTGAACACAGGTCCATCTCAGGAGATGCCTGTTGGTCCCCTGTGTCAGACCCAACTCTTTTCTTCAATGATCCGCGTATTTTTTTTTTACGTAACGACCTTGTACTTTTTATAACTCAGGAGTGTGGCTCTGGTCATTCCACAATTTTACCAGCCACCCATGTCAGTCCTGCTGCAAAATTGCTGGCCAGGACTACATCATCAACTTCGAAAACTCTATTCATTTTCCTCGAGTTATGGTTTCCTTTCTGGGAAGTCTGCTTAGCCTCTACCCTCCTTGCCAAACCTAGAGATATTAAATCCAAATAGATCTGTGGGCAATGTCCCATCAGTAATGTGATCCCTATGGTCACATCTGATGTGGTATTATATGATAACAAGAAACTTGCTAAATGTAAAGATAATGGCCTATTAGTTTGTCTTTTCGTCGATGATTTGAACATTTGTACAACTCATTCTGCTAACCCATTGGATGCTGGATGATAAAGTGTTAAGCAAACATGGCAAATTCCATTTGACTTTACAAATTTCCAAAATTCCTTCACTGTAAATATTGTGCCATTTTCTGATAAGATCTTGGAATGCCATGGATGACAAAAATCTTCTTCAACTTGTTGATGGTGGCTACTGCCATTGTAGATTTCATTAATTTACAAGGATATTGCCAGGACTCAATGGACTGAGTTATAGGGAGAGGTTAGACAGGTCAGGACTTTTTTCTTTGGAGAGTGAGGGCTAATCTTATAAAGGTGCATAAGATCATGAGAGACATGGAGAGAGTGAATGCACTCAGTCTTTTTCCCAGGCTTGGGGAATTGAGAACAAGAGGGCATAGGTTTAAACTAAGAGGGGAAAGAATTAATGGGAACCTGAGGAGTAACTTTTGTACAGAGAATGTGGTACGTATGTGGAATGAACTGCCAGAGGAAGGGATTGATGCAGGGACATTGACAACATTCAAAAGGCATTTGGATGGATGCATGGACAGGAAAGGTTTATAAAGAGGGATATAGGTCAAATGTTGGCAAATGGGGTTATTTTAGATGGGCATTTTGATCAGCATAGACCAGCTTGGACTGAAAGGCCTAGCTCGTGGAGTACATATTATGATTCTATGATTTTGTGAATTGGATACCAACCATTTGGAATACCTATCAACCAAGATGAGAAACATATGTCCCAAGAACAGACTGCAGACCTTTGTGCAGTCTTGACCACATTCTTCCTGGCCACTCCGATTGATGCATATTCCCTGGTGACAGTAATGCCTGTTGGGTTTCACAACTTGGGTACTGGCTGAACGCTCTTTCCATTTCTTTGTTGATGTCTGTCCACCAAACGTAACTTTGGGCAAGTGCCTTCATTTAATCTCCATCCTACATTGCTGGTATGGTTTAAGTTGCTGACTTATCATAATACTACCCTTGCACCGCCATCCTCCTAACTTTTGATAATACTGGGTCTCTTTCCTTCCAAGTTTTTATATGGGTTGCTGAGATCGGCAAAGTCTCTATCAAGTGTAGTGCCAAATGATTACTTGTGGGCTCAGTGGTGAAGGCACTGTCTCTGACAGAGGTAAATGGCTGAACGTGATACTTGCATTCCTGGACAATGCTGGAATGAGTAGCTACATGCAGCTAACAATAAAGCTCATCTCTGCACCCTCGCGGAAGAGATTGGTGGCATGGATGTATCCTTTTGGAATGAACTCAACAATGCTTATGAACCAAAACAATGATAAAATGTCCACCATATATGTATAATTATGCGGTGAAATGTCTTCACTGCTTAAATTGCTGCCAGATTTTCCTTGTCTGAGAATTGTTTTTCTGTGTCTGATAATGTTCTTAGTGCAAATACAATTGGTCTTTCCACTCCACCTGACATCCTATGGGCAAAACTCCTCCCAGTCCATGTGGTGATGCATCACCAATTGGATCAAAGTGTACCAGCAATGTCGATGACTATAAAGTCTGCTTTGCTTTGGCAAATGTCTCATTTTATGTTTCCCCCATTTCCAATGCTGTTGTTTGCCTGGGGTGGCACAGTAGCACCATGGTTAGCACTGCTATCTCATAGCTCCAGGAATCTGGGTTTGATCCCGGCTTGGGTCTGTGTGTGGAGTTTATACATTTTTCCCGTGTTTGTGTGGGTTTCCTCCAGGTGCTCCGGTTACCTCCCACACTCCAAAGATGTGTGGTTTTGGTTGATTGGCCATGCTAAATTGCCCCATAGTGCCCCAGAATGTGTAGGTTAGCGGGATTATTGCAATAAATATGTGGGAGGCGGGATAGGGCCTGGGTGGGATTGTTGTCGGTGTAGACTCGATGGACCAACTGGCTTAGAGTCATAGAGGTTTACAGCATGGAAACAGGCCATTCAGTCCAACTTGTCCATGCCACCATTTTTTTAAAAACCCCTAAGCCTCCATACCCATCTTACCCATGTAACTATTTAAATGCTTTTTAAAAAGACAAAATTGTACCAGCCTCTACGACTACCTCTGGCAGCTTGCTCCAGACACTCACCATCCCTCTGAGAAAAGATTGCTCCTCTGAACACTTTTGTATCTCTCCCCTCTCACCTTAAACCTATGCCCTCTAGTTTTAGAATTCCCTACCTTTGAGAAAAAATATTGACTATCTAGCTGATCTGTGTCCCTCATTATTTTATCACCCTCTGTAAGATCACCCCTCAGCCTCCTACGCTCCAGAGAAAAATGTCCCAGTCTATCCAGCCTCTCCTTATAACTGAATCCATCAAGTCCTCGTTGCATCCTAGTAAACCTTTTCTGCACTCTTTCTAGTTTAATAATATCCTTCCTATAACAGGGAGGCCAGAATTGCACACACTATTGCAAGTGTGGCCTTACCAATGCCTTGTACAACTTCAACGAGATTTTCCTTCTGCACTGTAGGATTTCTATGATTCTTCAAAAGCTGGTGAAGTGAGACTAAAATTATTGACACATTTTTTAAGAATCTACCATAATAATTCACTGTTCCTCAGAACAATTTTAACTTCAACACATTTTTTAGCAGTGGTACTTCCTTTATAGTTTTAATTTTATTTTCTGAGGGACGTAGCCCTTTAGCTCTATCCCAAAACCAAAATATGTAACTTCATCTGTCTGGAAAGTGCATGTCTCTTCTTTTACACAAAAACCGACTTCTTTAAATCTTCTCAAAACTTCCTCTAGATTTGCTCTGTGTCCCTCAGATGATGTTCTGAAATTAGGATATTGTCTGGATACACCACTATATTAGGGATACCCTGTAATAAACTTTCCACCGTACATTGGGAAATGGCATAGGCCAATGTGATTCCAAAAGGCAAACATGTGTACTTGTGTTGATAGAAACCACCCTCTGTGAATCCTCATCTAACTCCAGCTGTTGGTAGACTTGACTTGGATCTAACTTGACGTAGGGAGTATGGATGTAGCCCATTCAGAGAATGCTACAGATTTTATGATGCCTACATCTTCCAATCTTCCAAACTCTATTTCAGCCTTATGATGCAGTGTATAAGGCACTAAGTGGGCACAAAGGAGTTTTGGCATTCCTCATAATTTAGATAGATTTTGGTTTGAGCTCCTTGTATTCATCCTTGTCCTTTAGAAAAACTTCAGAGTGTGTGATCTGGAGCTCGGTTCCTCCCTCTGCGACTGGATTCTGAACTTCCTTTGCAGAACTTTCCTTTCTTTGCAGATGACACTAAAGTCGGTGGAGTGGTAGATAGTGAAGAGGGGTGTTATAGTTTGCAGAGAGACTTGGACAAGTTGCAGAGCTGGGCCGAGAGGTGGCAAATGGAGTTTAATGTGGAAAAGTGTGAGGTAATGCACTTTGGCAGGAATAATAAATGTGTAAAGTATAGGGCTAATGGTAGGATTCTTAGTAGTCTTGATGAACAGAGGGATCTTGGTGTGTATGTGCATAGATCCCTGAAAGTAGGCAGTCAAGTCGAGAAGGTTGTTAAGAAGGCATATGGAGTCTTAGCTTTTATTGGTAGGGGGATTGAATTTCGGAGCCGCAACGTCATGTTGCAACTGTACAAAACTCTAGTGCGGCCGCACTTGGAGTATTGTGTGCAGTTCTGGTCCCCACATTATAAGAAAGATGTGGAGGCATTGGAGAGGGTACAGAGGAGGTTTACCAGGATGTTGCCTGGTATGGAGGGCAGGTCTTATGAAGAGAGGCTGAGGGATTTGAGGTTGTTTTCGTTAGAAAGGAGGCGGCTAAGAGGGGACCTTATTGAAACATATAAGATGATTAGAGGTTTAGATAGGGTGGACAGTGATAGCCTTTTTCCTAGGATGGAGAAAGCTAGCACGAGGGGACACAGCTTTAAATTAAGGGGTGATAGTTATAGGACGGATATCAGAGGTAGGTTCTTTACCCAAAGGGTGGTTCGGGAGTGGAATGCCCTGCCTGCAGCAGTTGTAGATGCGCCAAGTTTGGTGGCGTTTAAGAGGTTAGTTGATAAGTATATGGAAGAGAAGGGAATGGTTTAGTTTGGAGGGGCATTGCTTTTTATATTGGTCGGCGCAACATCGAAGGCCGAAGGGCCTGTTCTGTGCTGTAATGTTCTATGTTCTATGTTCTATGTTCCTAACCCACAGAGCACAATCAATAAAGATAGACAATAATACCTCCTCCACAATCATCCTCAACAGTAATGCCCCATAAGGCTGTGTTTTCAGCCTCATACTATACTTCTTATACACCTATGAATATGTGGCCAAATTCCCCTCCAACTCAATTTTCAAGATTGCTGATGGCACCACCGTAGAGGTCGGATCTCAAAAGCTGACGAGACAGAGTACAGGAATGAAATAGAGAATCTGGTGAACTGGTGCAGTGACAACAAACTCTCCCTCTATGTCAACAAAACAAAGGAGATTGTCATCGACTTCAGGAAATCTAGTGGAGAATATGACCCTGTCTAAATCAATGGGGATGAAGTAGAAATGATCGAGAGCTTCAAGATTTTTGGCGCCCAGATCACCAACAAACTGTCCTGGTCCCCACATAGTGACACTATAGTTAAGGAAGCCAACACCTTTCTCAAATGATGAAGAAAATTTGGCATGTCAGCTACGTCTCTCACCAGCTTTCACAAATGCACCATAAATTGCATTTTTTTGGGCTATGTTACAGCTTGCTTTGGTTCCTCCTCTGCTCAAGATGGTCAAAAACTACAAAAGGTCGTGAATGTAGCCTTATCCAACATGTAATCCAGCTCTCCATTGACTCTGTCTGTATTTCCACTGCCTCGGCAAAGCAGCCACCATAAATAAGGACCCTATGCACCTCAGACATACTCTCTTCCACCTTTTCCCGTCAGACAAAGGTACAAAAGTCTAAGATCATGAACCAACCAACAAGAGCAGCTTCTTTCCTGCTGCCATCAGCCTTTTGAATGGACCTACCTTGTACTAAGTTGATCTTTCTCAATACCCTGGCTATAATTATAACACTACATTTTGCATCTCGCATTTCCTTCTCTATGAGTGGTGTGCTTTGTCTGTGTAGCGCACGAGAAACAATACTTTTCAATATATGTTAATAGATGTGACAATAATAAATCAAAAGTAACTCTTGAAAACCTACATCCCATAGGTTTAATATGTCCATCCAACGCAATTTTACCTGCTTCAGCCAATCTCTCCACATTAGGCAAGATGTGTGATCCTTAACTACCAGAGCAGATAGTCAAGCTGTTTGGTTTCTGTAGGGTAGAGTAACTATTTTCGACTCTACTTGGTATGAGGACCATTCATAAACCCCCGCTTAGTGGACTTTCTTAACTGTAACGTCAGTGTGGAGAAATCAGGACAGATTGTTGGTGATCTGGACACCTAGAAACTTGAAGCTCTCAACCATTTCCATTTCATCCCTATTTACATAGAGAGGGAGATGTACCTCATGTGCTTCCTGAAATCAATGACTATCTCCTTTAGAACAAAGAACAAAAACAACACAGCACGGGAAACAGTTCGGCCCAATGAGCCTGCACTGCCATTTTAACATTGTGAGTGCCCTCTTCTACCTATGACCTATGTCTACGCCTATTGGGGAAGATTGAGGGAAGACTAATTTAGGGACAATTTGTTAACACCAATCAGCCTAAGAGCACATTTTTGGGATGTAGGAGGAAACCGGAGCACCCAGAAAAAACCCACAAATCACGGGGAGAATGTGCAAACTCCCGCAGACACAGGCACAAATCCAGACCAGTTTCCGTGGATTGACTTTCGAGAAGGCTGATCTGATATCTGTGATGATAACCTTGGATATCAGTTTGGCCAAGGTTTTCTGGGGTGGAGGGTGTGCTGTCACTGACTGCATGCTCGGAGTGGGCATAGAATGCATAATCAGGGTGGCTGTGTTGGAGGCGATTTTACACGCCTTCATCTTCTAACCTGTTATGTCTTGCAGACCTTGCAAGTGGGAATCTGTGTGGCCAGCCTGGGAGTCAAGCTTGGTCCACACTGTCTCTTGGCAGCTTTGATGGTTCTCTGTCTGTTCTAATATCTTTCCTCAATATCATATCAATATGTCCTTTAATCGACAATGCAACTCCAGTATCTTTCCCTTTCTGTCCGGCCTTCCTGAACACTGACTAGCAGTCAATGTTTAGTTCCCATCCTTGGTCAATTTGGAGCCATGTCTCCATAACTCCAACTATATCATGCACCTTTGCATCAATCTGCGCAATTCATCCATTTTGTTTCAAATGCTCCAAGTGTTCAGACATAAAACCTTAAGGGAGCCCTTTTAACGTTTCTTGTCCCATTCCTACTATTTTTACTTCTTTATCTGGTTCTGGCCCATGATTTCTATGCCTATCATTTTTCTTCTTTTCCTGCTGTTTTTTTTTCTCTTCTTGATTCCCCCAGTCCTGGTCCTGTTCTGGTGTAACTCATCCAGTTTGTACAGGTCCCATTTCCCTCAGGAATCTGAAACTCTCCCCCTCTTTTCAACTGTATATTCATCCTCTATATCCTGCTATTTTTACTCTGACTACCATGTGGACTGATACAAATCCTGAGATAATTCCTTCCAGGGCCTACTTTTCAATTTGCTTCCTAATTGCCTATATTCTGCTTTAAGACTTTATTCCTTTTTTTATTTATGTTGTTTGTACCGATGTGTATCATGACAACTGGCTATTCACACTTCCTCTTCAGAACGTCCTGCAACTGCTCAGACATCTTTGGACCCCGCACAAAGAAGGCAACACACCATCTTGGATTCTCTTTTGCAGCCACAGAAACATCTATCTGTTCTCCCCAGAATTGAATCCTCTATGATTTCTGCGTTCTCACACTTTATACTCCTCCCCTCTGCTGCAGGAACAAACATAGTGTAATGAATTTGACTGCTACTATTGTTCCCTGAGAGGCCATTTTTATTTTGCATGTCCTGTCCTTACTGCTTCATTTTGCACCCTGCTTGTAAATGCATTGGTAACCTGTGTAACTTCTGCACCAACAAGTTTCACACAGAGGGTAGTGAGTGCCTGGAGTGTGCAGCCAGAAGAGGTGGTGAAAGCAGATTCTATACAACGTTCAAAAAGCACCTGGAGAGATACATGAATTGTTAGGAAATAGAGGGATATGGACCATGTAGCGGCAAGAAAATACTAGATTAGTAAGGCATCTGTGGTGGCACAGACTTGGTAGCTGAAGGACCTGTTCACATGCTGTAATGTTCTTTGGTCTTTCATCTTTCTTTTCTTGGGAGTGTTCTCCCCCAAACTGGAAATCAGCTTCCACCCCTGGTGCTGTATTCCCTTTAAAGTTTATTTATTAGTCACAAATAGGCTTACATTAACATTGCAGTGAAGTTACTGTTAAAAAACCCTACTGGCCACATTCCAGCAGCTGTTTGGGTTCACTAAGAGAGAATTTAGCATGGCCAATGCAACTAACTAGCACATCTTTCGGACCTGTGTTAGGAAACCATGGCACATGGAGGAAACCCATGCAGACACAGGGAGAACATGCAGACTCCACACAGGCAGTGATCCAAGCTGAGAAACAAACCTGTGTCCCTGCTGTTGTGAGGTAACAGTACTAACTACTGTGCCACTGCGGCATCCCGGGATTTGCTGTGCTCCCACTCGGGCTCTTCCTCACAGTGGCCATTTCCCATCACAACCAGTTCACCTCGTTGGGCACACTTTGTAATTTGTTTACGCCCTGCTCAGCACATTCGATTTACAGCTTTCTCTAAAGAGATACTGGCCTCTGTCAGTCACGTCTTCTGTATTACAAGACTGTTTATTCCACAGACCAAACAGTCTCTTAACATCTGCCCTAAAGCTGGGTCAAATTCACAATGATGTGCTAACCCTTTCAATCTGGCCCCAAAACCGACAATTGTCTCCCAGGCTCCTGCACTGCAGAATGAACGTGATAACTGAAGTCAGGCTGCAGTTGATTTTTGACCAATCCAGCCAAATTGGACAGTGATAGCCTTTTTCCTAGGATGGAGAAAGCTAGCACGAGGGGACACAGCTTTAAATTAAGGGGTGATAGTTATAGGACGGATATCAGAGGTAGGTTCTTTACCCAATGGGTGGTTCGGGAGTGGCATGCCCTGCGTGCAGCAGTTGTAGATGCGCCAAGTTTGGTGGCGTTTAAGAGGTTAGTTGATAAGTATATGGAAGAGAAGGGAATGGTTTAGTTTGGAGGGGCATTGCTTTTTATATTGGTCGGCGCAACATCGGAGGCCGAAGGGCCTGTTCTGTGCTGTAATGTTCTATGTTCTGTGTTCTAAAAGGGATGATTTTTCCCAAAACATAAGTGCCCAAGGGACAGGAAAACGGGAGATTTTCCCGTCAGTTTTTTGGGCGCACTTAGTCAGTTGAATCTCCTTTACTCTGTGCTTCACAGAGTCCGCCGGGAGATTCACACTGATTTGGGAGGGAGCAGAGCCTAATTCTGGCAGAGAAGCTGGCATCAGTGCACTGACTGGGCTACTGCGCATGCTCTAAGCACGTGCGGACTAACCCACCACCGCCATCGCCAGCCTCCCAATTGCCTGACTTCTGATGGATTCCCTGAGCCCCCATCCATGGCCAGCCCCGATCGCCGTCCTGCTTCCATGGCCAGGCCAAGCCCTCCCTCAATGGCCAGCCCCGATCATACCCCCTCCAGTGGCCAGGTTGAACCACCCATGGGCAGCACCAAACTGTAAAATCAGCTGGGACACTTATAATTGCGTCTAAGCAATCACTTACCGTGCTGAGTTATCTGTTTGATTGCCCGCGGGAGCACGCATGAATTCCATGCACGCCTGCCAACTCTAACTTTGTGTGAATGTGCTATGGTGTTGGGCCATGTGTCCAATGTCTTCTCATGGGCTTGCAGGTCAGATGCCTGCTCATCCAGGCAACATAAAACTCTGGCTGGGGTAAATAAAAATCAAAATCATCGCTTGATATTTCAGCTTCTGTAACTTGTACAGACTGTTAACTCGACTGTTGACCCATTTCACAACAGAACTGCCGAGTGCATTCCCATTTGAGATCTATCTGCACAAATGCACTCAACAGGTTGGTGCATTATGATGTTGGATTGAGCCTCCTTTCAGTTGCACTTTAGGATGGGTTCAGTTTGTTTCGCACGAAGCCAATATCAACAATTTTACATATATTTTTAGGAGCTATGGCACAATGTCTGGAATTTTCCAGCCCTTTCCAGGTAAAGAAGGACTGTAGGAGAAGGGATAACCAGCTGTGGTTATCGAAGGATATAGAGAGTATTAAATTAAAAGTTGATGCGTTCAGAGCGCTAAAAATAGTGGGCAATTAGAAGATTGGGAAAAACAACAAAGAATGACTAAGAAGGTGATAAAGAAAGGAAAGATGAAGCTAAACTAGCTCTAAATATAAAAAAATACAGTAAAAGTTTTTACAAATATATAAAGAAGAGACTGGCTAGAGTGAAGGAGGATGAGAGGGATGATTCAGCGGTGGGCGATGAGGAAATGGCTGAAGCTTTAATTAAATTTTTTGTGTCGTCTTCACGGAGGAGGACACAAATAGTTTGCCGGATATTAAAGATAGAAGGATGGTAGGAAATGAGGTGCTTAATGCGATTACTGTTACTAGACAGGTAGTGCTTGATAGATTAATGGGACTGAAGGTGGACAAGTCTCCGGGACCAGATGGGATGCATCCCAGTGTTCTGAAAGAAATGGCAGAGGTGATAGCAGATGCCTCAGTAATTATTTATCAAAATTCACTGGACTCCAGGGAAGTGCTAGAAAATTGGAAAATAGCAAATGTTACGCTACTGTTTAAAAAAGGTAGCAGGCAAAAGGCACGGAATTTTAGGCTGGTTAGTTTAACGTCTGTAGTCAGGAAAATGCTGGAATCTGTCATCAAAGAAGAAATAGTGAGGCACCTAGGAAAGAGTGACTTGATCAAGCAAACGCAGCATGGATTCGTGAAAGGGAAGTCGTGTTTGATGAATTTATTGGATTTCTATGAGGATGTGACTAGTGTGGTAGACAGAGGGGAATTGATGGATATGGTGTTTTTAGATTTCCAGAAGGTATTTGATAAGGTGCTTCATAAAAGGTTGCTGCAGAAGGTTAGGGGGCATGGAGTTGGTGGTAAGGTGTTAGTGTGGAAAGAGGATTGGTTGTCTAAAAGGAAGCAAAAAGTTGGAATCATTGGGTGCTATTCTGGTTGGCAGTTGGTGACTAGTGGAGTGCCACAGGGATCGGTGTTGGGGCCTCAACTGTTTACCATTTACATAGATGATCTGGAGGAGGGGGGCTGAATGTATGGTAACAAAATTTGCTGATGACACGAAGATGAGTGGAAAAGCAAATTGCGTGGATGGTGTGGAAAGTCTGCAGAGAGATCTGGATAAGTTGAGTGAGTGGGCGAGGACCTGGCAGATGGAAATAACATTAGCAAATATAAGATTATCCACTTTGGTAGAAATAATAGTAGGAGAGATTATTATTTAAAAGGTGAAAAGCTGCAGCATGTGACAGTGCAGAGGGACCTGGGGGTCCTTCTGCACGAATTGCAAAAACCCAGTCTGCAGGTGCAGCAGGTGATCAAGAAGGCAAATGGAATGTTGGCCTTTATAGTGAGAGGGATAGAATATAAAAGTAGGGAGGTCTTGTGCAACTGTACAGGGCACTGGTGAGCCCACAACTGGAGTACTGTGTGCAGTTTTGGTCCCCGCATTTGCGGAAGGATATATTGGCCTTGGAGGGAGTGCAGAGAAGATTCACTAGGCTGATACCAGAGATGATGGGATTAGCCTATGAAAAGAGATTGAATAGACTGGTTCTGTACTCGTTGAAGTTTAGAAGGCTGAGGGAGGATTTTATAGAGACATAAGATAATGAAGGGGATAGATAGTGTAGAGATAGAGAGATTCTTCCCACTTAGAAAGGATAGCAGGACTAGAGGGCACGGCCTCAAAATAAGGGGGGTGTAGTTTAGGTTGGAGTTGAGGAGGAACTTCTTCACTCAAATGGTGGGGAGTCTCTGGAATTCTCTGCCCGTTGAAGTGGTGGAGGCTACCTCGCTGAATATATTTAAGTCACGGGTAGATAGGTTTCTGATAGACAAGGGAATTAAAGGTTATGGGGAGAAAGCAGGAAGGTGGAACTGATCGACTTCAGATCAACCATGATCTTATTGAATGGCAGGGCAGGCTTGAAGAGCTAGATGGCCCGCTCCTGCTCCCATTTATGTTCTCTATATCCCGCCACCATTGCAAATGAGGATGAAGAATGTGACACTGAGTGGAATCTCTGTCCACTGCAGTGGGATTAGAAAATCCCACTGGCATCGTGTTTGCTGTAGACCAATTGTGAACTTGCACAGCAGCTGGTGTGTGAGGTTCAGAGCTGGATTTTCCAGCCTCGCTCGTCTCGAAACCCTAAAATTCCATCTGAAGACCTTTCCATAGTCTGCCCCTCGCCTGCTCTGATTCCCGTGGCAGGCGGGACAGTAAAATTCTAACCTCAAGTATGAATGCTAAACATTTCAGTAAATGTGGTCAACATATTGGTTTGCCTGCAGCTGCCATTGTTGATCATGGCTAAAGAACATAACAAACTCTAGTTTAGTTCCAAATATGAACTTGAATGAACAAATGAGTTAGTCCAAGTCAGCACAAAAAAAACCCTCATTCTTGTTCATCAGTGGCACTTCATCGGCTCCGCACCCAGGTCAAAGTGTGATATTTCCAAGTATATACTGTATGCATCTACTTGGAAACTGTCAGCAAATTTGACTCATTGGTCAGAATCTCCTGTTCAGGGTCAGTACCCCTTTTTCAGATTCTGTCTCAAAGAGCCCTACAGTATAGGAGGTCATTTGGCCCATCGAGTCTGCATCAACCACTCTCACCTAGGCCCTATTCCTGTAACTCCACATAACTCTCCCAACTCTAGAATCAATCTAGTGAATCTCCTCTGTACCTCCACCCTGTTAATCCCCTGACACTAAGGAGCAATTTAGCATGGCCAGTCAACCTAACCCACAACATCTTTGTACTGTGGGAGGAAATCGGAGCATCTGGAGGAAACTCATGCAGACACAGGGAGAATATGCAAACTCCACGCGGACAGTGACCCAAGCAGGAATCGGACCCAGGTCCCTGGCGCTGTCAAGCAGCAGTGCTCACTGTTCCACCCTGTGTCTGGGATATTGGAGGCTGAGACCATAAAGAATTCTGGGGGACACCTCAAGGGAAATTAGACAGCTGTTTCTGTGGATGCAAACAAGGTATGTATGTTGTCTCCATGGTGCAAGGGTCATTTCAAGAGTGTTCGGAGTGCTGCAGCCCATTGTAGAGCTATCGTGGTGCACACCCCTCTCATGGACAGTGCCACTTACTTGCCACCTGTCTGCCCACTCTAATCAATGTAAGAAGTCTGACAACATCAGGTTTAAGTCCAACCGATTTATTTGATAGTAAACTCACAAGCTTTCAAGGTTCCCCTCTTTGTCAGGTGAATGAGGTGTTCTGGTCTCAGACAGCACATATAACAGCACAGACTGTTTGCAGATTACTGATTAGAATGCAAATCCTTACACCTAACCTGCTATTCAAGTCTTAAAGTGGCTAACAATGTGAGTGGAAGGAGCACTGAGCACAGGTTAGAGAGATGTGTATTGTCTCCAGACAGCACAGTCAGTGAGGTGTTTTGCTAACCCAGGCAAGTCATGGGGGTTTACAGGTAGTGTGACATGAAGCCAAGATCCCTGTTGAGACCGTCCTTATGTGTGAGGAACTTGGCTATCAGTCTCTGCTCAGCGACACTTACCCAAAGGTTGGAATATCATCTGTAACCCACATGACTTGCCTGGGTTTGCAAAACCTCACTTACAGTGCTGTCTGGAGACAATACACGTCTCTCTAACCTGTGCTCAGTGCTCCTTCTACTCACATTGTTAGCCACTTTAAGACTTGAATAGCAGGTTAGGTGTAAGGATTCGCATTCTAATCAGTAATCTTAAACTGTCTGTGCTGTTTATATGTACTGTCTGAGGCCAGAACTCTTCATTCACCTGACAAAGAGGGTAACCTTGAAAGCTTGTGAATTTATGATCAAATAAATCAATTGGACTTAAACCTGGTGTTGTTCACTGTGTTTACCCCAGTCCAACGCCGGCATCTCTACATCACTCTAATCAATGTCTGTGCTGTTCCTGGAAGTCCCTCCCTAACAGCACTGTGGGTATACCTGCATCATATGGACCACGGGGAAAATTTAGGTGGGCCTTGCCATCAAAGTCCACATTCCATT
Organism: Sphyrna mokarran; assembly: GCA_024679065.1. Classification (NCBI taxonomy): domain Eukaryota; kingdom Metazoa; phylum Chordata; class Chondrichthyes; order Carcharhiniformes; family Carcharhinidae; genus Sphyrna; species Sphyrna mokarran. The sequence continues at coordinate 21,748,651 of JAGIQG010000007.1, read as the reverse complement.
AATAACAAAGTAAGGGAGGAGCCCAGCATGGGTGGGTTGCGGCAGACTAACGACCCATCCTGTTTAATGTGCCCCACCATCTGGCATGGTGTGATGCCCGCCGCTTGCTTTATAACACGCCCAGCACTTCATAACTAACAAAATGCGAAAAAACTGAGTCACACAGTTCTTTCAAATCTCAAGTACTTGTAGGCGTTTTATTCAATCTGAATCAGTGAAAAACACGGGTGTGAAGTAGCGAAAATGCATTCAAATAAAATTCCCTTCAAGTACAATTCGGCCTTGTGCACATTTCCGTGAAGCACTTGCCAGCTCAAAACATTGTTCTATTTCTTCCTTTGGTCTATTATGGCTTCTTAAGGAGAGCAACGTCTTGCAGCTCTTCTCCGATGAACAAGATGAGCTCTGACGATAGTACTCGATCTTTGCTTGCATGCCCGTTTCTTCCGCTTGCTTGAAGTCCTGCGCTTGCGCCTGCGCCTGCGCCCACACCTCGGCATGGCTCAGAGTTCAACCACTGGCTTTCATTCAATCGTCCAAATCTCCAGCTTTATACCACTTTACCCCGCTGGCCCATTGTGACGTCATTGTCATTTCATTGTTTCTCCACAACCTCAGCACATCCATATTTGACTTTAAACATGAGGTGTCCATCATTGGTTGTGAGGCAAAGCCAGTATCACTGCCTTATAAGGTATTGTTATAGTGAAGCTCCCACAGTCTGAAACATATGCTGGTTAGGTGCATTGACACAAACAGGTGTCAGAGTGTGGCAACTAGGGGAATTTCACTGTAATTTAGAATCGTAGAATCCCAACAGTGCAGAAGGAAACCATACGGCCCATTGAGTCTGCACAGATCACAATCCCACTCAGGCTCTATTCCCGTACTGCCGTACATTTACCCTGACACTCGGGTCAATTTAGCATGGCCATTCTACCTAACTTGCACATCTTTGGACTGTGAGAGGAAACCAGAGCACCGGAGGAAACCCTTGCAAACACGGGAAGAATGTGCAGAGTCCACACAGACAGTGACCCAAGGCTGGAATTGAACCTGGGTTCATGGCGCTGTGAGGCAGTAGTGCTAACTACCATGCTCCATAAACCCCATGCATTTACCCTCCTGTCAGGGGGACTAGCTAGGGTAAAAACTTGGGGTCTGTGGGGATAGGGACTGGGTGGGATTGTGGTCAGTGCAGACTCAATGGGCCGAGTGGCCTCCTTCTGCATTGTAGGATTCTATGGATGCTATTGATCATGGATGGCACAGTGGTTAGCACTACTGCCTCACAGTGCCAGGAACCCAGGTTCTATTCCGTTCTCGAGTCACTTTCTTTGTGGAATTTGCAGATTCCCCCTGTGTCTTGTGAGGTTTTCCTTCTTAGAACAATGAAGGTTGAGGGATGACTGATTGAGACATATGACGGGAGGAGATGGAGTGAACAGGATAAAATTCTTTCCTCTGGTGGACAATTGTTGAACCGGGGGGCATAGATTCAAGATAAGCGGCAGTAGGTGTTGGGGGAACAGCTGGAAAAATGTTTTTACACAAAGGGTGGTAGCTGTCTGGAATTCACTGCCCAAGTTGATAGTGGAGGCAGAGACCCCAAATTCTTTTAAAAAGTAGCTGGATGTGCACCTTAAGCACTATAAGCTATAGAGCTATGGGCTGGGTGCAGGAAGGTGCTGATGATTAGAAAAGCCCACCAATGCTTCTATTTTCTCAGAAGGCTAAGGAAATTTGGCATGTCCGCTTCAACACTCATCAAACTTTACAGATGCACAATAGAAAGCACTCTTTCTGGTAGTTTCACTGCTTGGTGTGACTACTGCTCTGCCCAAGACCACAATAAACTACAAAGGGTCGTGAATATAGCCCAATCCATCACACAAACCAGCCTCCCAAGCATTGACATTGTCTACACATCCCCCTGCCTCAAAAAATCAGCCAGCAAAATCAAGGACCCCACACACCTGGGATATATTCTCTTCCATCAGGAAAAAGATACAAAAGTCTGTACACTTGACATGGACCATTTGATGGGCAACACGATAGCTCAGTGATGGATTTGAGCCTGTGTCTGTGAAAGTTTGCGCATTCTCCCCGTGCTTGCGTGGGTTTTCTCTGAGTGCTCGGGTTTCCTCCCACATCCCAAAGATGTGCTTTTAGGCTAATTGGCAAAACAAATTCTCCCTAAATTGTCTCAAATTTGGTTTTTAATCCATAGATCTATAAACATAGACAGGGATCACAGGTAGAGATGGGAACATCGGGGTGATGGCGCGAGTTCGTTGGGCCAAAGGGCCTGTTTCCCATGCTGTTTTGTTCTTCGTTGCTTTGTTCTTTGTACCAAGCAACTCAAGAACAGCTTCTTCCCTGCTACCATCAGACGTTTGAATGGAGCTACCATATATTAAGTTGATTACGATGAAGAAGATGGAAGACAGTATGTTTAAGATGCATGGGTTTCTTGATTTATGCTGGCTGCTTTTCCAAGGCAGTGGGAAATGTAGATGAGTCAATAGGTGGGAGGCTGGTTTAAATGATAGACTGGCTTTCGTTCATGGCCTTTTATACTTTTTTGCAGTCTTGGGCAGAGCAGGAGCTATACCAAGCTGTGATACAACCAGGAAGAATGCGTTTTATGATGCATCTGTAAAAGTTAGTGAGAGTCATTGTGGACATGCTAAATTTCCTTAGTCTACAGAGAAAGTAGTCATTGGTGGGTTTTCTTAACTGTGGCATCAACATGAATGGACTAGGACAGGTTGTTGGTGATCTGGACACCTAAAAACCTGAAGCTCTCGATCGTTTCTACTTTGTTTCCATTAATGTGGACAGAGGCATGTCCCTCACTATGCTCCCTGAGTCAATGACTATGTCCTTCATTTTGTTGAAAGTGAGGGTGAGATTATTGTCACTGCACCAATTCACCAGATTCTCTATCTCTTTCCTGCACCCCATCTCATCATTGTTTGAGGTCTGACCTACTACAGTGGTGTCATCAGCAAACTTGAAAATCGAATTAGAGAGGAATTTGTTCACACAGTCACAGGAGTAATAGTAAGGGGCTAATGACACAGCCTTATGGGGCAGCAGTGTAGAAGATGATGTATAGCGCACAAGAAGCTATTCTTCTCACTGTACACTAATACAAGTGAAAATAGTAATAAATCAAATCAAAGATTATGGAGGAGGTGTTATTGCATTTCCTTACTGATTATGGTCTATGAGTTAGGAAGTTCAGGATCCAGGTGTAGAGGAAGGAACTGAGCCCCAAGCCATGAAGTTTGGAGGTGAGTTTTGTCTGAATAGTGGTATTGAAGGCTGAGTTGTCATTAAATAGATGTTTGGTGTTCAGGGTTGAGTTCAGGGCCAGGGAGATGTTGCAGGGATAGATGAAATATAGTGGATCTGGGAAGCCAGAATTGTTTCATGCCATGATTAACCTTTCGCAGCACTTCATAACAGTGGATTTCAGAGCGACTGGATGATAGTCATAAAAGAATGTTTCCAAGGATGAGAAATTTTGGACGTGAGGATAGATTGGAGAGATTTGGTCTGTTCTCCATGGAGAGAAGAAGACTGAGAAGATATTTGTTAGAGAAATTCAAAATCATAAGGAGATATTCAAATCATATTGTGCAGAATAGAAAGCGGAGAACCTGTTCCAAATCATAAAAGGACCAAAAATACAAGTGATTTGCAAAAGAAGCTCATGTGATGTGAGAAAAAAAACTTCTTCACACAACAAGCAGTTCAGGCCTGGAATGCATTGCTTCGATGTGTTTGGAGGCAGCTTCAATCAGGACAGAGTGTGTTCAATAATTATTTGGATAGAAACAATGTGCAGGAGTAGGGGGAGAACGCAGGGGAATGGCACTAAGTCACAATACTCATTTGGAGAGATGATGAGCCAAATGGTCTTGTGCACCATAACAATCGTGTGATTATGTAATTCTTGTACTCAATGCCCCTACCAATAAAGCTCAAGTTACCATGTTCTTTATCTTCAATGCTTTATGCACATATTCAACAATGTCCCTGCACTACATTTAGAATTTTTCAATTTTTGTCTCTCTCTAGTTTATGTGCCAAAATGAATCAACGTCATACTTTTCTGCACTGAACTTCGACTTGTCTGCCCCATTCACTAGTGTCTATATCCTTCTAAAGTTCAAGACTATCTTCATCATTTCCTATTTGTATCTTCTGCAAAGTTTGAGATCATGTCTTCTTACCTGTCTAGATCATGAGTATATATCTGAAAGAGCAAGGTTTCCAACACAGACTCCACTATAAATCTCCCTCCATTCTGAAAAACAGATATTTACCCTGCTCTCTATTTTCTGTCACTCAGCTAATTTCTTATCCGAGTGTCTACTTTCCCTTTTATTCCATAAGCTTGAATTTTGTTCACAAGTCTGTTGTGTCGGACTGTATCAAATATCATCTTTATAATCAGGTGTACTGAATTGCCAACTTGGCACCTTCTTTCGCCGGGTTTCCGTTATAGCAATTACATCTTGCTGCCGTGTGTCAACCTGTACTCTTAACTCATCTGCCTTGTTTGTAATACTTCTTGTATTGAAGTATAAACAGTTAAGCCCTGTCAATTTCCCTTGCTGGATACTCTTTAAATTTCCTTCTGTAATTCCAAGTCTGTCACTAAATCTTCCACGTTGCTACCTAATGTTCCGTTCCATTTTCGTGATCTGAATCTGACCACAAGAACATAAGAACTCGGAGCAGGAGTAGGCCATCTGGCCCCTCGAGCCTACTGTGACATTCAGTAAGATCATGGTTGATCTTTTTGTGGACTCAGCTCCACTTACCCACCTGCTCACCATAACCTTTAATTCCTTTATTGCTCAGATATTTATCTATCCTTCCCTTAGAAACATTCAATGAGGTAGACTCAACTGCTTCACTGGTCAGGGAATTCCACAACCTTTTGTGTGAAGAAGTTCCTCCTCAATTCAGTCCTAAATCTGCTACCGTTACTTTGAGGCCATGCCCCCTACTTCTAGTTTCACCTATTAGTGGAAACAACTTCGCTGCTTCTATCTTATCTATTCCCTTCATAATCTTATATGTTTCTATAAGATCTCTCCACATTCTTCTGAATTCCAATGTGTATAGCCCCAGTTGACTCAGTCTGTCCTTATAAGCCAACCTCTTTCAACTCCAGAATCAACCCAGTGGATCTCCTTTGCACCCCCTCCAATGCCAATATGTCCTTTCTCAAGTAAGGAGACCAAAACTGGGGTGGCCTCACATCACCTTATTTGGCTGTGACATAATCTCACTGTTTTTAAACTCAATTCCTCTAGCAATGAAGGACAAAATTCCATTTGCCTTCTTAATTACCTGCTGTACCTGCAAACCAACTTCTTGAGATCTCCTGCACAAGGCAACCCAAGCCCCTCGCACAGCACATACTGCAATTTTTCACCATTTAAATAAGAGTTCATTTTGCTGTTATTCCTACCAAAATGGATGACTTCACATTTACCAGTATTGTACTCCATCTGCCAGATCCTTGCCCAATCACTTAGACTATCTCTTTGCAGACTTTCAGCGTACCTTGCACGCTTTGCTCTGCCACCCATCTTAGTATCATCTGCGAATTTTGATACACTGCACTTGGTCCCCAACTCCAAGTCATCGATGTAAATTGTAAACAATTGCGGTTCCCAACACTGATCCCTGAGGCACACTACTAATCACTGATCGGTAACCAGAAAACCATCCATTTACCCCCACTCTTTGCTTTCTATTAGTTAATCAATCCTCTATTCATGCTAATACATTATCCGTAACACCTGCTTTACCTTATATGGCAGTCTTTGGTGCGGCATCTTGTTAAATGCCTTCTGGAAATTCAGATACATCACATCCACAGGTTCTCCATTGTTCACTGCACATGTAATGTTCTCAAAGAATTCCACCAAATTAATCAAACATGACCTTCCCTTCATTAACTAATGCTACATCTTACTAATTTGACAATTTATACCCCAATGTCTGTTTCTTCCTTGATGATAGATTCAAGCATTTTCCCTACTACAAAAGATAAGCTAATACCATATAGTTACCTTTCTTTAAGCTACCTCCTTTTTTAAACACTGGTGTCACATTTGCTATTTTCTTATCTGATTGTACTCCTGGGATCTCATCCCCCTGCTGTTCTAGTTAGATACTCCCCAACAAAACTAGCAAAGGCACCCCACAAGGACATAAAATTACTGCTCTTGAGGTGCTGCTTTTTATTGCCTCCCCAACTCCCTAATATCTGTTTTCAGGACCTCATCCCTATTCCTGCCAAGCCAATGATCTTAATGTGAAACAAAACCTCTCGCTTCCGAGTCTCCCCCAAGCAAATGTCCTGCATCTGTTCTGTGACGTCTTCGACTCTGGCACCAGGGAGGCAATGTGCCATTCTGGAGTCACATTTACAACCACAGAATGTTTGTCTATTCTCCAAACTACAAATCTTCTATTACTATAGTGCTTCAACTCTTAAGCCTCCCCCTGTGCAGCCGAGCCACCTCTTGTGCTCACAAACCTGGCTCTTGCTAAAATCATCTGAGGAACAATCACGTACACCAGTATCCAAAATGGAAAAGTGGTTAGAGAGTAAGATAGCTTCAGGAGATTCTGCACTACTTGTGTTCATTCAATTCTGTCTTAGCTGTGGAATGGTCACATCTCTAATTGTGCTCTTTATGTAATCCTTAGGCTTGTGAATATTCACCACAGTAAATCCAGCCATTTCTCAAGCTCCTCAATGCAGAGTTCAAATCTCTGCAGATATAGTCATCAAGGACTCTTTGTGTCTGCATGATTTCTCATATTGTGCAGGATGCACATTTCACATGATAATGACCAGATAATCTGTGTTTGAGATGAGGTAGGAGATTAGACAAGACGTCAGGAATTCTGCTATCATTCAATCTCTACCTGTCCCCATTGTAACGTTCATCTAACAATGAACTACAGTAAACTGGGGCATCAGCCTAGATTTTGTTTGTGTTCAAGTCTTGGACCTACGTTTGAATCTACAAATTGGTCTCCAAGTATGTGTGCAACCAACTGAACTAGGGATGACACCATTTCCTTTTGAATTGTAAATGCTGGAATTGTGAGCTGTTAATGGAAAGGTGAAGGCATTCCTTGAGGGGCAGGGCAGATTACAAAGGGGTATTGATGCCAGAGTGCCTGCAATCATTCCCATGGCTGCCTGGGAAGCCTGTGATGGATTTATGCAGGAACAGTTCAGATAAGTGCATGAACTTTATGTTTGCAACAACCCACCATCCCACACCCTCCGAGCCAACACAAATTATTCCCACGCTTAATAATCCCTTCATTTTGTTCACATCATTTCCTTGTCTTCCATTCTGCTCTGAACTAAATCCATTTGGAAGTTAGGAAGCCAAATAGAAATAACTGGGAAATAGAGAATTAAAATAAAGATTATGACTCATTAACATTTTCTGACATGGTAGCATTGTTACAGGTCTCTAAAGGAATCCAGATATCAAACTACAAAATCTTCCTCCTTCATTTGCTATTATTCTGACATGATGTTACTTTTACTTACTTAAGTTTATTTATTTATTAATGCCACAAGTAGGCTTACATTAACACTGCAATGAAATTACAGTGAAAAGCCCCTCGTCTCCACACTCTGGCGCCTGTTCGGTACACTGAAGGGAGAATTTGGCATGGCCAATGCAATGAACCAGCATATCTTTCAGATTGTGGGAGGAAACTGGAGCACCCGGAGGAAATCTGCATCTGATATGCCTGTATGTCTGATGCAGGTAGTTCAGTTGTTGTTGGGCCATCTTCAAAGATGTTCGGTTCCTTACTCTTAGCAAGAAGCCTGGCTGGAGGAAAATGTCCTTTCTCAAAGTGACTTCTATTTACATACTCAACAATGTACAAGATTACAAATCGCTCGGGCACACTCACTCCTCATTATTAAATAGCTCCTTACACTCATTTTCAGTAGCTATTGTTAGGGGACTGATAGAGTTAACTCTTTATTCTATATCTCCCCTCTATTGTCTTTATCTCTACTTTCTATGTGCAAATCTTCCTCTACCTCCTTCCAAATTCTGTTTTTAAAGGGATAATTTTTGCAGCATTTTCTCTTGTCTCCCCAAATGTGTACGAAATTTTTTTTGCGATTGCTGAGGATGTGTGCTCATCTTGGAGAGTTAAGTTTATTTATTAGAGTCACAAGTCGGTTTACACTAACACTGTAATGAAGTTACTGTAAAAATCCCTAGTTGCCACAATCCGATGCCTGTTCAAGTAAGCTGAGGGAGAATTTACCATGGCCAATGCACCTAAACAGTGCATCTTTCGAACTGTGAGAGGAAACTGGTGCGCCTGGAGGAAACCCACATGGACACGAGGAGAACATGCAGACTTCACACTAACAATGACTCAAGCTGGGAATTGAACCTAAGTCCTTGGTGCTGTGAGGCAGCAGAGGGTCCAGAGAAGGTTCACAAGAATGATTCCAGGAATGAAAGGCTTGATGAATGAGGAGCGTTTGAGGACTCAAATGTCTGTACTCGATGGAGTTTAGAAGAATGGGGGGAGGGTAGGGAAGCGGGGGAAGATGTTGCTATTGATGGGAGAGACTACGATCCTCAAAATAAAGGACTACCCTTTAGAAATGAGATGAGGGGGATTTTTTTCAACGACAGAGTGGTGAATCTTGGAACTCTTTGCCACAAAAGGCTGTGGAGGCCAGGCCATTGAGTGCCTTTAAGACAGAGGTGTATATCTTCTTGATTGGTAAAGGATCAAAGTCATGGGGAAAAGGCAGGAGAATGAGGTTGAGAAACATATCAGCTATCGTTGAATGGTAGAGCAGACCTGATGGGCTGAATGGCCTAATTCTGCTCTGATATTTTATGGCCTTATGGTCTGTTTACTCAAAATTCATTTTGTGAGGGTCATCAATTTTTGTTTCAATCAATCCTGTATTCATCACCTTACATTTATCTAAAATAAACCGTATCTGCCATTTGTCAGCCCACTGACCCAAATGATCAAGATCCCCATTGCAATCCTATGCCACCAATCTTGGTGTCATCTGTAAACTTAATAATCTGCTTACTAAATTCTCATCTCAGTACTGACTCTTGAGGCACATCACCGGTCACAATTTGAAGACAACTCTCTACAACCAACCTCTATCTTCTGTCAAAAAGCCAATTTTATATCCATTTGGCTACCTCACCTTGGATCATGTGAAATTTAACCTTATGCAACAATCTACTATGCTATATACTGTCAAAGACCTTGCTAAAGTTCATGTAGACAACATCAACTGTACTGCCCTCATCTAGCTTCTTAGTTACCCCTTCAAAAAACTCAATCAAATTTGTGAGACATGATTTTCCACTCATAAAGCCATGCTGACTGTCCCTAATCAGTCCTTGCATCTCTAAATGCCTCTCAGGTATTTTGAGATCCTGTCTCTGAAAATACCTTCCAACAGATTACCCACTACAGATGGGAGGCTCACCAGCCCGTCATTCCCAGGCTTCTCCCTGCAGTCCTTTTTAAATAAAGGCATAACATTTGCCACCTTCTAATCTTTAGGCACCTTGCCTGAAACTAATGATGTTAAGGCAGAGCCACTGCTCAACTCTCAGATTCTCTCCATTTTGGGTAGTACAGTGGTTAGCACTGCTGCATCACGATGTCAGAGATCCAGGTTCAATTCCAGCCTCGGGTCACTGCGTGTGTCAACGTTCTTCCCATGTCTGTGTGGGTTTGCTCCAGTTTCTTCCCACAGTCTGAAAGCCATATTGACTAAGTGCATTGACCATGTTGAATTCTCCCTCAGTGCCCCTGAACAGGGGCCAGAGTGTGCCATGTGGCAGTCTTACATCTCACGATGCCACCAGGGATCTGAGAGACCTCCATCTCTCCAATTGCAATGGACAAGCATTCAGCAATTTGGATGATTTTCAATTCTTCCTCCTTCATTGTAGTCATCTCCTACCCCGCAACCCCACCCCCCCAACCCCCAGTTATGTATTCCCTTATGCTGCAAATAATTGAGTGTGAAAGTATGATTGTGTTCAGCAGACAAAATAATGTTTGTGGAGGGTGATAGCAAGAGGTGGGAATGAGTGTTAATGATGGCTGTTCAAATGAAGTTGCCTTGATAAAGAGGAATGAATTGGTCTGGCAAGTGCCATTAGCTGTGCCAGCATATGATGCTCATTCCTACTTGCTCTTGAATTGAGTGGCTTTGGTAGGCCATTTCAGAGGGCAGCTGTGGGCCTGGAGTCACATGTAGGCCAGACCAGGTAAGGATGGCAGATTTCCTTCCCTATAGGACATTAGTGAACCAGATAGATTTTCGCGGCAATTAACTTAGTTTTTCAAAGAACAAAGAACAAAATAGCACGGGAAACTGGCCCTTCAGCCCAACAAGCCCACGCCACCACCTCAATGCTCCCAACTCTACCCATTGTCCCTGTCTATGTTTATAGAACTATGCATTGGAACCAAATTTGCCAGATAATTTAGGGAGAATTAGTTTTGCCAATCAGCCTAAGAGCACATCTTTGGGGTGTGGGAGGAAACTGGAACACCTGGAGAAAACCCACACAAGTACAGGGAGAATGTGCAAACTCCCACAGACACAGGCCCAAATCCATATATCTACACAGCACAGCGATAGTCACTGAGCTGTCGTGTTGCCCATCAACTGATCCAGTTCAAGTGTACACTAATGACGTGAAGCACTAGGATATTCTCGAAAAATCCAAGAGCAGCCCTCTCACAACCCATCGCATGTATGCCCCTTGTCAAACAACAAGGCGGACCGAAGTACCTGTAGGGATAAAATAGAAATACATCAATATCATTCACAATTTACACACTTCCCAGGAAACTCCAAAGGCTCATGATCCCTATTTTAAATCAGTGTTCTATATCCCTCCATTCCCATTCTGTTCATGTGCCCATCTAAGTATCTCTTTCATAGTTTCATAGTTTGAGATGACATCCCATTTCCAAATTTTTATAATTATATTAAATTTAGATGCCACAGGCCAGCATGTCCCCAGAGCATTTAGCCCAGGTCTCTGGTTTACTAATCCAGTGACATGACAATGTGTCTCCGTTTACGATATTGTGCCCTCGATAGAAAGCCTTTGAAAATGGTGGTGAACCAAAGAATCCTCCCAAACACAGAGAAAATGTGATGAACTGCCTGAAAACCACCAACTCAGAACAAAACTCAAACTCCCATGTACTCAGTTTGCCTAAATTCTGGTTGCATTTAATCCCGGTCTAGACTGAGTTTAAATTAAAAAACATGATGGCTATCTGGCCAAGTGGCCCCTGATCCAAGCATGAAATTGCACAGGGCCATGTGAAAGCCTGATGCATTGCCTTTTTAATCGGCCTACTTGTCCCTTTAATAGTTAGTGGACATGCTTCTGACATCCTCGCGAACCCAGTCACGCAATATCGCACGGCACCATGGTAATGACGTCGGATCTCTGGGAGGGATGTCTGGTGAAGGTGCAGGGAGGAATTGGATTGGTGGGCAGTTAAACAACACTTATCTGGCCCTATCCATTGCTGCTCCAGTGGAACCAAGCTGTGATTGGACAACAGCACATCACTGAATGTCAGTGACATCGCAAGAGAATCTAACATCCCATGTGAATTTCCCAGTGATTCCCAGTAATGATGGCAAATGCTAGGTTGGCCTTCATAGCGAGAGGAATTGAGCATAGGGGCAGGGATGTTTTGCTACAATTACATAGGGCCATGTTGAGGCCACATCTGGAATATCCTGTGCTGTTTTCGTCCTCTTATCAAAGCATGTTTTTGCAGTGCACAGAAGTCAGAGAAGATTCACCAGACTGATTCTTGGGATGCGGTGTATGAGGAGAGATTGAGTTGGTTGGAATTGTCTTTGCTGGAGTTCAGAAGAATGAGAGGAGAATCTCATCTAGATAAATAAAATTCTAACAAGACTAAATAGGGTAAATGCAAGAAGAATCTTTTGAATGGTGGGGATGTTCAGAACCTGTGGTCATTGTTTAATGATTTGGGGTAAACCTTTGAGGAGTGAGATGAGAAGAAATCATTTCACCCAGAGAGTGATCAGCCTTTGAAATTTGCTACCGCAGATAGCAGTTGAGGCCAAAACACAGTATGTTACCTAGAAGCAGTTAGATATGGCTCTTGGGGCGAAGCAATTCAAGGGATATGGGGAAAGGCGGAATCAGACTATTGAGTTGGATGATCAGCCATGATTAAAACGAATGGATAGGCTCAAAGAGCTGAATGGTCTACTGCTGTTATTTCCTATGATTGCGATTGGATGGTAACCAAGTAGCAAGCAGGGACCTTTGTTGTTCTTTCCCTTTCCTGATCCCGTAGATTCCAACTGATTTGATCTGAGATATCTGGCCTGTCAGTAGTCCAATGAGGTGGAGCAGTTTTGTATGATCGAAAACAGTGACGGCTACCCACAGAATTATTTTCTTTATTCATTCATGAGACATGGCATGGCTGGCTGGCCAGCATTTTTTTTGTCCATCCCTCTTAGTTGCCGTCATTCAGAGGGCAGATGCGAGTCAGCCACATTGCTATGTGCCTCTAGAGTCACATGTAGGCCAGACCAGATAAGGAAGGCAGATTTCCTTCCCTTAAGGGCATTAGTGAACCAAATGAGTTCTTCCAACAATCGACATTGGTTTTGGAATGAGCGAGAACAAAAAAAAGCAAGAATCTCTAATTCAAAATAATTAATTAAAAATCAGTAAATAAGGATCTCGGAAAACATTACATTGAAAACAAGATACACAATTTTTATTTGAAGTTTATTCAAATTGCTGCGAAATATGAAATGAGACGATTACAAGGAGGATTTTGACAAGAGCAATGCAAATGCCTTCACAAAATTAGTAAGTTTTTCTTTGTTGCTCAATGAAGTATGTTGATCAATGTTTAACATCTTTTTCTCCTCTTTGGCAATCTTCTGATGTGTCGCCTCCTTCTATATGTTTTTGACCGGTCCCTTTGACATATATTCAGGCGGCGCAGATGCCTCCTTCGTAAAAAGCAAGCTTCTTGTTTCTTTTTTGGCTTACAGTTTCCCATTATTGTGCCCCTCACGTTTCTTTTTGCTTCTTGTCTCACAGTACTTTGTTTTTTTGACTTTTTAACATCTGTCACAGCTTATAATATACGAGGCATCGATTATGATGTGGAAGAGTTTTGTGAGCTTTCACTACCTTGTAAGGGATTGGTGACAGGCAATGGGCAGCACTGACTGTGATGTAAATGAGGGATTGTCTGCCTTATAAGGTATTGCTCACAACACGGATCTATTATCTGTTTTGAGTTCAGTAATGATGTGGAGGTGCCGGCGTTGGACTGGGGTAAACACAGTAAAAAGTCTCATAATACCAAGTTAAAGTCCAACAAGTTTACTCGGTAGCAAATGCCATAAGCTTTCAGGGCTTTGTCAGGTAAGTGAAGAGTTCTGATCCAGAAGGGTCAGCGCTCCAAAAGCTAGAGGCGTTTGCGACCAAATAAACCTGTTGGACTTTAACCTGCTGTTGTTGAGATTTCTTATTGAGTTTAGTAAAGCAGGGGATTTTAACCCTGGCACCAGAACATCTTGCGCTCCCAACATTCCCGAGATTAAGTATCAGACAAGCAGCAGCAGGATAAACCTCTCTCTAGTTATCTTGAGGTTCATTGCACCTATTTCTATAAACCCTACAAAATGCCATTATTGCCTTTGAATTACATCATCAATTTGATGCCAAATTTGGGGTTGTTTTGTATTGTGGGCTCATCTTCAGTCAGAGACAGGTTGAAGGTACATACCTCACAGAAGACCTGCATAACCAACCAAGTGCAGACTTCCATCATTCCTGACTGCTTGCAAATTGTGTTCCAGAGTTGGAAGGACATTCAGCTGACTTGGCAATGCCCTGCACTATTTTACACACACATTTGTACTCTTGGGTAGGGGAGTTTGTCACCTTGTGCCACTTAGTCCACTTCTCGTTCTGAAAACAAATAACATATCTAATAGATCTTTATGAAACATCCATCTGACAGATTGCTAAAACCCAAAGCCGTAATGTGGAGTTGCCGGCGTTGAACTGGTTTGGGTACAGTACGAAGTCTCACAACACCAGGTTAAAGTCCAGCAGGTTTATTTGGAATCATGAAATTTCGGGGTGCTGCTCCTTCATCAGGTGAGTGACTCAGCTGATGAAGGAACAGTGCTTTGAAAGCTCATGATTCTTACAAACAGAAGTAAGGTAAATGCTGGCATTTCAGCTCTGGGACCTGAGTTCATTTGGACTTTGCAACCCTGTTGGCGAAATATACAGACACTGCACACACATTCTGCACGAATAATGCTATGCCCGAATCAAATGGTACATTCCTTTTCTCATTTGTAGAATTTCATAGCATAGAAGGCAGCTGTTTGGCCCATCATGCCTTCCATTTGAAGGGAAGGAATTTTCCCATCCTGCTCATCACAGATGGGACAGAAAATTTGGTGGACCACTTAAAGGTCTGTTGACCTTGGGCAGAAATTTTCAAAGAATAAAGAACAAAACAGCATGGGAAACAGGCCCTTCGGCCCAACAAGCCCACGCCAACACCCCGATGTTCCCACATCTACCCACGATCCTTGTCCATGTTTATAGATCTATGGATTAAAAACCAAATTTGAGACAATTTAGGGAGAATTTGTTTTGCCAATTAGCCTAAGAGCGCATCTTTGGGATGTGGGAGGAAACTGAAGCACCCAGAGAAAACCCACGCAAGCACGGGGAGAATGCGCAAACTCCCACAGACACAGGCCCAAACCCATGTATCTGTACAGCACAGCGATAGTCACTGAGTTGTCGTGTTGCCCATCAAAATGGTCCAGGTCAAGCGTACATTAACGACGTGAAGCACTAGGATACTCTTGAAAAAAAAATCCAAAAGCAGCCCTCTCACGACCCATCGTGTGTATGCCCCTCGTTAGACAACAAGGTGGACCAAAGCACCTGTAGGATAAAAACAAGTACATCAATATCATCATCTATTTACACACTTCCCAGGGACTCCCAAGGCTCATGATTCCTATTTTAAATCAGTTTTCTATACCCCTCCATTCCCATTCTGTTCATGTGCCCATCTAACTCCAGAGTACCTGCCTCCACCACTTTACTTGGCAGCGCATTCCATACCCCCACCACCCTCTGTGTGTAAAAACCTCCCTCTAGCATCCAAATTATACCATACACTCCTCACCCTAAGCCTGTGACCCTCGTGCTATTCGAGTCCATCCTAGGAAAAAGCTTAACCCTGTTTACTCTATCTATACCCCTCATTATCTTGTACACCTCTATTAGATCTCTCCTAAGTCTACGTCTTTCTAAGGAAAACAGTCCCAATTTGCCTAAGCTCTCCTTGTAACTCAGACCTTCCATACCAGGCAGCATCCTGGTAAACCTCCTCTGCACTCTCTCCAGAGTCTCCACGTCCTTCCGGTAATAGGGTGACCAGAACTGGATGCAGTATTCCAAATGAGGTCTAACCAACGTTTTATACAAGTGCAACATTAAAGACCAGCTCTTGTACTCTATACCCCTTCCTATAAACGCTAACATACTATATGCTTTCTTCACAACCTTCTCCACTTGCTCTGCCACCTTCAGAGACTTGTTCACCTGCACCCCCAGGTCCCTCTGCGTTTCTATACTCTTAATAGGTCTACCCTTTATCATATACCTCCCCACTACATTCTTTCTCCCGAAATGCATCACCTCACATTTATCAGGATTGAATTCCATCTGCCATCTGTCTGCCCAAGCTACCAGTCTATCTATGTCCTGCTGCATCGCCTGTCAATGCTCCTCACTATCCGCAAGTCCAGCCACCTTTGTATCGTCTGCAAACTTGCTGATCACTCCACTTACTCCCTCTTCCAAGTCATTTATATATATTACAAATAGAAGAGGTTCCAGTACCGAGCTCTGTGGCACACCACTCGTGACCGACCTCCAGCTAGAAAAACACCCTTCCTCTATTACTCTCTGTCTCCTATTACCAAGCCAGTTTCATTCTTGGGGAGCCTGCAGCCAGAAAATCCCGCCCAAGGGTCCATTCAGAAAGAGTGATCATAACACGCTAGAATTTCAAATTAAGTTTGAGGGCAAAAAATTAGCATTTTGGAGTTAAAGAAATATAATTACAAAGGCATGAGGACAGAGTTGGCGCTAGTGAACTGTATAGGAAGAGTAAAAGGTAGGACAGTTGATGAACATTGGCAGATATTTAAGGAGATATTGAAGTCCTCCCAACTAAAATGTATTCCAGAAAGGAGGAAAGGTGTAAGAGGGAGGGAAAGACTTCCATGGCTTAGCCAGGAAGTTAAGGAGAAGACAAAAGTGAAGGTGTTCCTTTTTACAAAGATCAAAGGCATACTGGAACATTGGGAAGCTTTTAAAGGTCAACAAAGGGTCACTAAAAAAGTATTAAAAATAGAAAAGGCAAATTATGAAAGAAATCTCGTGCAAAATGTAAACGGATAGCAAAAGCTTCAAGAAGTGTATAAAGAAGAAGTAAGTAGCTAAAGGGGATGTTGGTCCCTTGGAACTTGAAACTGGAGAATTAATGGTGAGGAACACAGGAATGGCTGCGACACTGAATCAATATTTTGCCTCAGTTTCCACAGTAGAGAACACTAGTACCATCACTATAGAAATGTGAGGGTATAGAAAGGGAGAAACTTGCTATCGTCATCGTAAGGAAAAGAGTACACAGCAAATCATTGGAATGAAGGCAACCAAGTCCCCAGGGCCTGAGTGTCTATGTTCTGGGCCTTAAAAGAGATAGTGAATCCAATGATTACAATATTCCAAAATTCCCTGGATATGGGAAAGTTTCTGGTGGATTGGAAAAATGTCAACATAATGCTCTCATTCGAAAAGGGAGTAAGACAAAATGTACGAAACTATAGGCCAATTAGTTTAACATCCATCATTGGGAGATTGTTAGAATCCATTATAAAGGAAGTAATAAAAGGACATTGAGAAAGTCAAAATCAAAATGCAATCCATCAGAGTCAGCAAGGTTTTATGAAAGGTGAATCATGTTTGAGTAAGATCTTTGAATTCTTTGAAGATGTAACAAGCAAGGTGGATAATGGGATCCTGTAGCTGTAGTATATCTGGACTTCCAGAAGGCACTTGAAAAGGTGCCACACAAAGGCACAAGATTAGTTCACATGGGATATGGGGTGATTTATTAGTTTGGATAGTGGATTGGCTAAACAACAGAAAGCAGAAAGTCCGGATAAATGGGTCTTTTTCTGGCTGGCAAGAAGCAATTGATGGGATACCACAGGATTCGGTCTTCAGGCCTCAATTATTTACAGTTTATATTCATGAGTTGGATGTAAGTGTAGTGTTTTAGTTTATTTATTATTGTCACAAGGAGGCTTGCATCAACACTGCAGTGAAGTTACTGTGAAAATCCCCTTGCTGCCACACTCCATTGCTTATTCAGAGACACTGAGGGAGAATTTAGCATTGCCAATAAATCTAATCATCATGTCTTTGGACTGTAGGAGGAAACTGGAGCACCCAGAGGGAACCCATGCAAGCACTGGGAGAAAGTAGCAACTCCACGCAGATTGTAGGAGTTTTTGTGGTGCAGGGATAGTGCACATCTCCAGGACTTGTTGGCCATTGAAGGAGTGTTCATGCCATTGAGTTTTCAATGTGCTGATAATGAACTTGGGCGTTCTTCTAGCACCTCCCCATCATTTGCCATAGGGAAAAAGAGTGGGCGGGATTCTCAGGCCGTGTTCACCTCAGAGAGGCCAGTGGAGTTTTGTGTGGTCCATCCCCTATTTGCCATCATTCTGGTGGTGGGCGGGATGGGAGAATTTTCCTCCCGTGGTTGTCTGACAATACATTTAAAGCACAGGTTTATTCTTCTCCTCTTTCTCCAGTCCAGTGTGCAAGAAGGATTGAATTGTTTAATTCGAAATTTCTGCTCTCTCCACCCTGGATTTCTTCAGCAAGATAGAACACATTCTTAATCTTGAATGATGCCAATCAAGTTAACTCCTCACTTCTATTTTTATCTTATTTCCCTATCTCTTTTCCGCTACTGTGACATTCACTTCAATCTCGTGTTTTGATGTAAAATATTCATCACCTTCTTTCTCTGTAAGATGTCTTTTTTTGTCCTTAACTAGTGTCATCAGTCATTTAACTACCCTTTTGCTTTGGAAATGTTATAAAAAATGTTTAAGTTTCTTTTTTATGTTAGAGGCAAAAGGTGGCACTTTCCAGAGGCCAGCAACCCCCTCTTCAAATGTCTCTGACCCACAGTGATTTCCCTCTCCCAACTCCATTCTTTTAACAGCTCCCCACATATCCCTTTCACCACTCCCATCTCTCCACAACAAGATATCAAGGTTAATTTTACTAAAATAAGATTCAGATTACACAATTTTCCCCACATTTTTATGGAGAGTAATTATGTGGTAGGTGGGGGAATAAGCGAGGGAAATGGGACTGGATCAGTGGCCTCCTCAGGATAGATGCACTGTCAATTCTCACTGCATTTTTCCTTGCTTTTCAGCACAAGGATCAGTTGCCTCTCCACTGTGCAGCTAGTCGACCCAGTGGAGCGCTGAGCATTGTTCAGACACTGCTGAAGTCCTCAAACAAAGATGCTCGATTGATACAAGATAAGGTAGGTGTTGGACAATTTTTATCATTATGGGCTGTATTCTAACTGTCATTCATGAAAGGAGACATTTGTAAGCCACTCCAGATAAGGATGGCAGATTTCCTTTCTGTTAATGATCCAATTGGCACTTTTTACAACAATCAACAATTGTTTCATGGTCACCATTAGACTTTTAATTCCAGATTTTTATTTAATTCAAATTTCACCATCTGCCATGGTAGGATTGGAGCCCAGGTCCCCAGGACATCACCCAGGGTCTTTGGATTATTAGTCCAATGCCTTCCCCCAGCTTGCATAGTAATGACCTCACAGAACTGGCTATGACAGTTCTTGATGAAAAGGTGTGCCCACTGTTATAGAAGGACAGCGCCAGCTCTGGTGCACTGTAACACTGACATTATTAGCAGCTTTCCTTCTCAGCCTCCCCTCAGACATGTTGCTGTGCTGTCCCATGATGTGGGGCAACCCAGCATGCAGAGGATGCTTCCATTAGTAGGAAAAACTAGAACCAGAGGGTACAACCTCAGACTAAAAGGAGAATCCTTTAAAACAGAGAAGAGGAGGAACTTCTCCAGCCAGAGAATGGTGAATCTGTGGAACTCTTTGCCGCAGAAGGCTATGGAGATCAGGTTATTGAATGTCTTTAAGACAGAGGTAGATAGGATCTTGACTAATAAGGGGATCAGGGGTACTGGGGAAAAGGTAGGAGAATGGAGAAGAGAAAAATATTAGCTATGATTGAATGGTGGAGCGGACTTGATGGGCCGAGTGGCCTAATTCTGCTCCTACGTCATCTGGTCATGTGGGTTTTCTGGAGTGGAAAGTAGGGCCACTCCCTCACAGCTTTCTCATTCTGTGCCACCTTCACTCCATTGACCATCAGACAGACATTGCATCAACTTCTGGCAATCCATCAGTGTTTTCTCCAGTTCAGATGAAAGGTCATCGATCTCTTTCCCTATCCTCAGATGATATCTGACAATTAATCATTCCTCGAGTTGATTTGGCCATTTGATCTGTCCCAGGTAACTTAACTGATTCAAGTTGTGAAAAGATATCACAGAATCACAGAATTGTTGCAGCACAAAGGAGGCCATTCAGCCCATCGTGACTGTGCCAGCGCTCCAAAGGAGCAATTCATTAGTGCCATTCACCTTTCCTTTCTGTGTAACGCTGCACATTCTTACTTTATAGATCACAGTCCCGTTCCCTTTGAAATGTTTCAGCTGGTAAGCAATGCCAACTGCGCAGATTCAATTCCCACACCACCTGAGCTGTAATGATCCTCAGATTAAATCACTACCATTCATCTCTCCTCCTCAAAGGGCTATGGTCATCTGTAACTATGGTGATTTTATCCTTTGCTTTAGCTGAATTATTTCCATCACGCTCCCAGAGCGTACATTCCAGACCTTAACCACTCACTATCCCTTTTGCTTCTTTTGTAAATTACTTTAAATCTGTGTCCCTTTGTCCTTGATCCTTTAATAAGTGGGGCCAGTCTCTCCCTATCTTCTCTGTCTAGACTCCTCATGATTTTGAGTATCTCTATCCAATGGCTTCTGTTTCCCAAGGAAAACATTTCCAACTTCCCTAATAGATCATTCTCGAGAATCTTTCTGCACTCTCTCCAATGCACTTGCATCTTTCCTAAAGTGTGATGCCCAGAACTGGATGCAGTACTTCAGCTGAGGCCAAATCATTGTCTTACACAAGTTCAACATATCTTCTTTGCTCTATCTCTCTCTTTCACTCTCTCTCACTCTCTCTCTTTCTCTTTCTCTCTATCTTTCTTGCCACCTTCAATGACTCATGCTCATATATACTCAGGTCCCTCTACTCCTGCATCTACTTTACAATTGTACCCTTTATTTTGTATTAAGTGTTGCATAAAGCTTTTGAGCTCAGGAATAGATTATCTTTGTTGGAAGACCTTGTTGTCAGTAATTTAGGGAACCCACAACATGTATATGGTGTCATGAATTGGCACAAGGATTTGGCCACATCACCCCACTTGCCTTTGGATGAAGATGTCTGTCTCCCAATTAAAAGCATTATCCTTGATAGTCATGCATTCAGTTTAATGAGACAGAGACCAGATGAGTCAATGCAATCTTATACAGCCACCCTCAAAATATTGGCAAAAGAAATGTGCGTTTGGAACTCTCACTGAAGATCTAATCAGTGATCAAGTAGTCTGCGGAATATATAGTGATTTAGTCCAGAGGTAGCTGCTGTGAGAAAAAACTTAACATTACAAGCAGCCATCTGTACTTGTATGTAAAATGGACAATAGGAGAAGCGAAGCAGTGATTTTAGGTGTTAACCAAGGCATTTGCTGTACGGGCGGGAGGGGGGAGGCCTGTTTCAACTGCAGATGCCAACACCCACCAAACAGAATAGCTTGTTTTGCATATGATAAAAGATGCAACAGACATGGGAAATGGGACCACTTTGCCAATTGCTGCAGATCCAAACCACAGCAGGCCCTCCTCTGCCATCAAAAACATGGCAGCAGCTTGATCCTCCTGTGCTAAGAGTGCCAGGGAGGTGAATGAATTGGAGTTCACTCAAACGGACGAAGCTACAGAGCATCCAACACCTCTCTATGCATTGACGCTGTGCACTTGAAGAAAAGCTGATCAAACATCATCACCCTACGAAGACAGTAGAACAGGTGATAGCAGATATGCCAAATGTTAAGGTGTTCAGCATTCTAGTGCAAGTTCTGGCAGATCCGATAACGTGATGAATCCTTGAAGTTAACCATATTTATACAAATACAAATGCCCTCTGAAATGGCCCAGCAAGCAATTTAGTTCAAAGATAGCTTACGATGGGCAATAAATGCAGCTATGATGTGGAGATGTCAGCGTTGGACTGGGGTAATCACAGTAAGAATTGCAGACCAACCAGCAATGCCCATTTCCCACGAATGAATAAAAAAAATTTGTGTCACTGTTAGGCAGATATTGTTTTCTTCGTATATCCTTTGGGATCATCACTAGCAATGTGGCTTTCCAGTTGTGCACGGAGAAACTCTCTGCAGGCCATTCTTGAGAGATCACTGTTGTTGACATCCTTGTTTGGATCATACTACTCAAAAATAAAGAGCAAAGAACAAAAACAATTACAGCACATCAAAAGGCCTTTTGGCCCTCCAAGCCTGTACCAACCGTGATGCCCAACTGAACTAAAACCCCGTACCCTTCTGGGGATCATATCCCTCTATTCCCATTCTATTCATGTATTTGTTAAGATGCCCCTTAGTGTCATAAATAGGTTTACATTAACACTGCAATGAGGTTACTTTGAAAATCCCCCATTGCCACACTGAGTGAGAATTCAGTACGGCCAATGCACCTAACCAGCATATCTTTCAGATTATAGGAGGAAAACAGAGCACCCAGAGGAAACCACGCAGACATGGGAAGAATGTGCAGACTCTGCACAGACAGTGACCCAAGCCTGGAATCAAACCCAGGTCCCTGGCATTGTGTGGTAGCAGTGCCAACCACTGTACCACCATGACACCCACTTAATTGTAAAGTCCTTTGGATCAATCTGGCAAGGTTCAGTTTAAGTGCTAGTCATTCTTTTCTACGCTCTTCCTCTTCTAGTTCTGACTTCCTCTTCTTTTTCCCACAGGACGGTTGCATACCATTGTTTCTAAGTGTTGAAATCGGTAACATTGCTGTCTGCAAGGAGCTGCTTAGTGTCAATGCCGACCTGCAGCTCAGGGCGCAGAGAAAGGTAAAAGTGAGCAAAGGTCTGAGTTGAGTATTTTTGGAGTAATATATTGTAAATCTTGTCACAAAGGGAAGGATATCATGGGCTAAGCACACCCAACTTCTCGACACATGTTCCCAGTACAAAGCTCTGTGCTGGGAAAGCTGATGTTCCAGATTGACCCTGAACTCCCCTGCTGATGCAAGCCCATTTTCATGTTGCAAGCTAGGGACCTCTATGATTATGAAGTAGGTGTTCTTTATTGAATCCAGTGAGTAACTTCTTCTTAATATTGACATTAAGCAGCATATAGCAAGCCACAATCATTTTGCACACTTTGGCTGGATTGTATTCGTTGAAGAACAGTACAGCACAAGAACAAGCCCTTTGGCTTATCAAGTTTGTGCCAACATGTGACACCTTTCTAAACTGAAAACTTTTTGCCTCTACATGGTCCGTACCCCTCTATTCCCTGCATTCATGTATCTGTCAAGATGCCTCTTAAACGTTGCAACTGTATCTGCTTCCACCACACCTCTGAAAGCGCACTTCACACACACTTACCACCCTTTGTGTAAAAAACCTGTCTTTCACATCTCCTTTAAACTTTCCCCGTTTATCTTTAACTGATGAATAACAGTAATTGACATTTCTATCCTGAAAAATATCCATTCTAACTATGCCTTTTATAATTTTGTAAACATTTATCAGGTTGCCACTCAGACTCTCAAAAGAAAACAAACCACATTTGTCCAATCTCTCCTCATAGCTAATACCCTTCAAACCAGGCAACATCCTGGTTAACCTTTTCTGTACCTTTTCCAAAGCCAGCGCATTTTTCTGGCAATGAGCTGACCAGAATTGCACGCAGCATTCAAAATTTGATCTGGCTAATACAACGTGACTTGACAGTTTTAAAGTCTATGCCCGGACTGATGAAGGCAAGCGTGCCATATGCCTCCTCCACCAGTTAATCCACTTTCAGGGAACTGTGGACCTGTACCCCTAGATCCCTCTGTATGTTGATATTTATATGGGCAGCAGAGTGGCACAATGGTGATTCACAATTCCAGGGAGCCGTGTTCGATTCCCCGGCTTGGGTGACTGTTTGTGTGGAGTGTGTACATTCCCCATGTCTGCAAGGGTTTCCTCTGGATGCACCTAACCAATACATTTTTGGGCTGCACCTTTCTTCCCAGTCAAAAAATGTGTGGGTTAGGTGCATTGACCATGGTAAATTGCCCCTTAGTGTTCTGCATAGGTTAGAGGGATTAGTGGCTAAATGTGTGGGGTTATAGAGACAGGGCTGAGGTGGGATTGTTGTCGATGCAGACGAGATGAGCTGAATGGCCTCCTGCTGCACAGTAAGGATTCTATGCTTTTAAGCGTTCTGCCATTTCCCTCCTGCATTAAACCTTCCAAAATGCATCACATCCCATTTGTTCAGATTAAATTCCATCTGCCATTACTCTGCCAGCCTTTTGATAACCGGTTGTATCCGCAGACAACCCTCCTCACTGTCCGCAACTCCCCCATACTTTGTGTCATCCACAAAGTTACAAAATTAGACAATCTCCCTCCAAATCATTTATATACATTGCAAACAATTGCAGTCCCAGCACCAATCCCTGCAGAATACCCCTGGTCACAGATCTACAGTTAGAAAAACATGCTTCCGCTGCCATGTTTCTGCCTTCTATGCCTAAGCCAATTTGCAGATCATGGTTGACTTCACCTTCTGTATTCTGAAGTCCATCAATGCACTTAAATTGCTGATTGAGGAATCTGGGGTGGGATTCTCCAGCCGCGCTCGCGCCAAAATCGGAAAATCCCACCCGGGATCAATGGACTTTTGCGTAGTCCGCACCCACCCACCCCCCCGCCACTTGCTACCAGACCAGCCTCCCTCCCCGCCAATGTTTTGTTCAATGACTATAAATGACAACACTGCGGTTGCTGCAAATGTGAAGTGAAATCAGAAAACACTGAAAATACACAGCTGGTCAGGCAGCAGTTGAGAGGAGAGAAACTGTTAACATTTTTAGATGATGACCATTCATCAGAACTGGAAGGAGTTAGAAGATTTAATGGATTGTATGCAAGCGCAGAGTGCAAATTTATAGTGTGGACAGAGATCAGGAAGCATATACTTGCATTTTAGGAGGTACAGCAAAGTTTCTGTCAGTTGATCTCTGGGTGAGAGGGTTGTCTGAAGATTTGATTTTTGATTTGATTTGATTTGATTTATTGTCACATGTATTAGTGTGCAGTGAAAAGTTTCTATTATTTCTTGCACGCTACATAGACAAAATATACCGTACTTAGAGAAGGAAAGGACAGAATGTAGTGTTACAGTCATAGCTAGGGTGTAGAGAAAGATCAACTTAATGCGAGGAAGGTCCATTCAAAAGTCTAACAGCAGCAGGGAAGAAGCTGTTCTTGAGTCGGTCGGTGCATGACCTCAGACTTTTGTACCTTCTTCCCGAAGGAAGAACGTGGAAGAAAGAATGTCCAGGTTGCGCGGAGTCCTTAATTATGCTGGCTGCTTTGCCGAGGCAGCGGGAAGTGTAAACAGAGTCAATGGATGAGAAGATGAGTAAATTGGGCTTATTTTCTCTGGAATTTAGAAGAATGAGAGGCAATCTCATTGATACGTGCAAGATTCTGAAGGGGCTTGATAAGATAGATGCTGAGAGATTGTTCCCTCTGGTGGAGGAATCTAATCCATGAGGGTGTGGGGCAAGTAGTGCACAGTCTCAGGATAAGAGGCCGATCAATCCCTACACTGCAGTAGGAGGCCATTGGGCCCATTGAATCTGCATTGACCACCATTCCACCAGGCCCTATCCCCACAACCTCGCGTTTACCCTAGCTAGTCCCCCTCAGATGAAGGGGCAATTTAGCATGGCCAATCAGCCTAACCTGCACATCTTTGGAGTGTGGGATGAAACTGCAGCATCCACACAGACATGGGGAGAATGTGCAAACTCCACACAAACAACGACCCATGCTGGGAATTGAACCTGGGTCCCTGGTAGTGTGAGGCAGCAGTGCTAACCAGTGTTGAGAATATTTGGGGTAGCAATAGAGAGATTTTTGGTGTGTCAGAGGATGAAAGGCTATGTGGAGGGTGGGAGGGCGGTGGGGGCATTGTGGAGCTGAAGCCCAAGATCAGCCACAGTGATATGGAAGGTAGCTCAGTAGACCATGTGGTCTGTACATGCTCCTATTTTTTGTGTGAATAGACTTATCTTGTCTGCATTGATCAGGAAAGAGTTCTGCTGTCTAATTCCACTGTCCAGCTCTTGATGTATAGGTTATGGCACTTCAACTGCATATCCAAGCATGTTTCTCCCCAGAGGCCATCAGAATCATAGCATTCCTACCATGCAGAATGAAGCCATTCAGCCCATCTAGCCTGCACTGACAACAATCCCACCCAGAGCCTATTTTCGTAACCCCACGTATTTATCCCGTTAGTTCCCCTGACACCAAGGACAATTGAGCATGGCCAATCAACCTAATCCACACATCTTTGGACCATGGGAGGACACTGGAGCATCCAGAGAAAACCCACACAAACACAGGGAGAATGTGCAAACTCCACACAGACAGTGAACCGAGGCCAGAATTGAACCCAGGTCCCTGGCGCTGTGCGATAGCAGTGCAAATCCCTATGCCACTATGCCACCAGCTTTGTAAAGTACTTCTCATCCTTTAATTCAGGCATAAAATTTAGTAAAGTCTTTGAAGTCTTGTATTTGTTATTCTTGGAATTCCAGGCTGTGTGCCGCAGTTTGTATCTAATAGCAAGCATAATAACAGCAAATCTCATACTTCAGCTGTCTTGTTTGGTTTGGAGATGATATACACCACATGTGCCAGGTCTGAACTGGATCTCTAAATTATTTGGGATATGTTTGATCTTGCATCTTGGTGCAAAATGGGTGCGAGTGAATTGGCAACCACTTCTGCATCTCTCATGATTATTTCCATTGCCTTCAATAAATATATAAAATGTTGCATCTCGTCTGGCTCATAGAATCTCTACAGTGCTGAAGAAAGCCATTCAGCCCACCAAGTCTGCACCGACAACAATCCCACCCATGGCCTATCCCCATATCCCACACATTTATCCCACTAATCTACTCATCCCGGGACACCAATGAGTAATTTATCATGGCCAAGGCACCTAACCTGCACATCTTTGGAGTGTGAAAGGAAACCACAGCACGGAGGAAACCCATGCAGACACGAGGAGAACATGTAAACTTCAAACAGACAGGTGTCCTAAGCCGGGAATTGAACCCAGGTTCCTGGAGTTGTGTGGCAGCAGTGCTAACCACTGTGCCATCATGCTGCCCTGTAACACTCTTGGCATCCAGTGTATTATAAAGTGACTTCAAAATCAGACATCTGTAACACCATCCGGACAGCATGTAGATGGTGTGAGAAATGGAGTGAAAGGTCATTGACCTGAAGCATTAACTCTGTTTCTGTCTCTTGAGATGCTGCCAGACCTGCTGAAGGTGTTCAGCATTTTCCATTTTTATTTCCAATTTCCGCCATCCACAGCTTTTTGCTTTTGCGATCGGCTCACGTGGATGTTTATTTTAGTCAAAGTTAAAGAATCAAGAGTTTTAAACGTATGTCACTTCAAGTCAAGGTAAATCTCACCGAATCTCATGACTTACTTTTAGGACAATGGCGATACAGTCTTGCATGTTTGCTGCAGGAAAAAGGACACAGAACTGGCTAAGCTCTTGGTGGAACTCGGTGCTGGTGTTGATTTTCAAAATGTGAGTACACGATATAAGATTGTGAGGGGTACGGATAGGTGGGCGAAATTTTACGATCTCGTCGTGCCTGTTTTCTGGGGGAAAAGTGTTGTAAAATTGGGTGCAATATGATTAGTGGGAACGGCACCGGTTTACACACCCATTCCCATTTGACGAAAGAAAAGTTTCAAAGTGATTGGGAGCCCGCCCAAAACGGTGAAACGTCAACTTGCATTTATTGCATTCATCGCAATGTCATTAGTGAGCTTCACTCCCAATCATCCCAGTTCACCGGCCTTAACCACCTCGCAAGCCACAGCCAGATCAATCAGGAAAACCTCTTCTCTCTAAAAGTTAGATCCAAGTGCTTGTTCAGTGAAGGTGAGCGAGGAGGTAAGTATCTGCTTTTAAGCTGCTCCGTGCTGCTCGGGATGGTTATTTCATGGCTGAAATGCTGTGTTTTGGGTCAGGTGGGGATGGTCTGCGAGTGTGTGAAGGGATGGGGGTTGTGCTAAGCACAGACCCGGCTCAGAGCACTGATTCTGGGTCTTAGCGCTGACTCTGGGTCCTAGCGCAGACAGCAGCAAACGCTGTTGCAGGTGGGAGATGGGCTCTGAAGTGGCATGCTACAGTCTCAGGACTTATCAAGGTGCACTGACTGTCGTCACTACTGCATGGGTTCTGAGTGTGAGTCTGTCATTTAGCGGAGAGGAATAGGGATTGTGTTGCCATTCTGGAATTTGGCGGGGAGGGAGTAATGGGGAGTGTGCGTTGCTGGGGATCTGTCGGGGGGGTGTGGGGAATGTGTGTTTCTGAGGGTCCGTGGGGAAGGTGTGGGGAGTGTTTGTTTCTGGGTGTCTGGTGTGGGGAGGATAAGGAGTGTGTGTTTCTGGGGGACTTTGTGGGGGATATGGAGAATGTGTGTTTCTGGGGGATCTGTGGGGGGGTATGGGAAGTGTGTGTTTCTCAGAGTCTGTGGGCAGGGTGTGTGTTTCTGGGGGTCTGTGGGGGGTATGAAGAGTGTGTGTTTCTGGGGGTCTCTGGAAGGGTGTGGGGAGTGTGTGTTGCTGGGTGACTGTGGGGAGCATATGTTTCTGGGGGCTATGGGGAGTGTAGTTGCTAGGAGTCTGTGGGGGGTTATGGGAAGTGTGTGTTTCTGGGGATCTGTGAGAGGGGGACAGGAAGTGTGGATTTTGTGAGTTGTGTTTAGGGACTCCTGTAAGATTTTCACTCCTACTCTTATCCCACCCCCTGAAAGTAGGAGCAAAAAATAAAAAAAGTGCCCCCACCCGACAACCCCCACTTCCTTTGAGTAGTAACCTATGTAGAAAGTTAGAAAGTAACAAAAGTGTTTAATGTGAATAAGTCGGCCTTCAAGAACTACAGGTGAATGCCAGCTATAATATTGCAATGGAATTCAGCAAATATCATTTTGAAATTAATTATCGATTCAGTGTCATTATCAAAGGATTAGATAAAATAGTAGCTTTGGTAATTGAAGAAGTTCTACTCCTGAGATTTTTAAAGGCAAAAGGTGCATTGACTTAATGGATGATTCAGTCGCTGGATTGAGGACTTATTCAGTAACAGAAGCAAAGTCAAATAGTGCTGCCTCAGGGAAGCAACGAGTCGGGTTTCACAAAATTAGCCCTATGTTCTCTGTTTATTGCACAATACGCAGAGTGAATTGGTCCCTGTGTTTTGGTTTGATTATCTTAAAGGGGCACTGAGGAATTTCCCTATTTTGCCTGGAAACTGGTCAAACCCAGAGTGGATCACATTTTACATGTTCAGTGGCAAAAATTGGTCTGAATCATAGAATCTCTATATAGTGCAGAAAGGACATTTGGCCCACTGAACCTGTACCGACAGCAATCTCACCCAGGCCCTATCACTGTAGCCCTACGTATTTACCCTGCTAATCCCACTGAGGGACAATTCAGCGTGGCCAATCAACCTAACCCACACATCTTTGGACCATTTGCTTTAGCTTTTGCATTTACTTAAATAGATCCTTATTTGAGAGAGCAGGAACAGGGGAAAATAAATACTCTGAGGTTTGCCATTCAAATAGCATCTGGATGAAGGTTTTGCTTTGTCAGAATTGCATTCTTGCTTTAATTCAAAAAGCACAAATGACAACTTTCAAATATAACCAACAATAACATAACTGCTGCAGAGTTACTTTTCTTCAATCTCTGCTTGTTTCTTCAATTCAGGATGATGGCCAGACTCCCTTACATGTTGCTGCCTGGGAAGGCGATGAGTTTATGCTGAAGTTCTTCTATCAGTACAAAGCCAACCCAAACATTGCAGATAAGGTACGTAGATGTAATTGGCATCAATTAAAATAATAATAAATTTTCAATGTTTTCCATTCAAATACAGGACTGGGTCCTGTGGGACAGCTGCCCTATTGATATTGTTGTCTTTTGGATGAAACCAAGTCCTCTTTGGACATATAAAACCCCATAGCACCATTCGAAAAATAGCAAGTTAACCCTTATATAAGGAAAGATATACTGGCATTGGAGGCAGTCCAGAGAAGGTTCTTTACATTGATCCTGGATATGGATGGATTTTCTTTTGAGGAGAGATTGAGTTAGTTGGGCCTTATTCATTACAGTTTAGAAGAATAACAGGCAGCCTTACTGAGACACGTAAGGTTCTCAGAGACCTTGGCAAGGTCAGTGCTGGAAGTCAACACCTGACTCTCCAAAGCCTTCCTCTTAACTACAAGACACAAGTCAGGAGTGTGGTGGAATAATAATAATAACTGGCTAGGCCAGCATTTATTGCCTGTCCTTCGTTGCCCTTCAGAAGGCAGTGGTAAGCTATCTTTTTGAACTACTGCAATCTTGTGATGTAGATACACCAACAGTGCTGTTAGGGAAGGAGTTGCAGGAATGTGTGTCTTTACAGATAACCAAGTCTTAAAGATACAGACAAGGTGAGTGGAGAAAGCGTTAAGCACAGGTTAAAAGATGTGTATTGTCTCCAGCCAGGACAATTAGTGAGATTTTGCAAGCCCAGGCAAGTCATAGGGGTAACAGAGAGATGAAACCAAGATCCCGGTTGAGGCCGTCCTCATGTGTGTGGAACTTGACTATCAATCTCTGCTCAGCGACTGTTGTCGTGTATCGTGAAGGCTCCCTTGGAGAACGCTTCCCAAAGATCAGAGGCCGAATGCCCATGACTGCTGAAGTGTTCGCCAACAGGAAGAGAACACTCTTGCCTTGTGCTCACTAACTGTCATGGCTGGAGACAATATACATCTCCTTAACCTGTGTGTAACTCTCTCTCCACATACATTATTTGTACCTTTATGTGGAGAGAGAGTTACACACAGGTTAAGGAGATGTATATTGTCTCCAGCCATGACAGTTAGTGAGCACAAGGCAAGAGTGTTCTCTTCCTGTTGGCGAACACTTCAGCAGTCATGGGCATTCGGCCTCTGATCTTTGGGAAGCGTTCTCCAAGGGAGCCTTCACGATACACGACCTTTCTTTTAACCTGTGCTTAACCACATCTTTTCACCACATCTTTTAACCTGTGCTTAACGCTTTCTCCACTCACCTTGTCTGTATCTTTAAGACTTGATTACCTGTAAAGACTCACATTCCAACCATTATTTTGTAAATTGAGTTTGTGTCTTTATATGCTCTGTTTGTGAACTGAAATCCCACTCACTCGATGAAGGAGCAGTGCTCAGAAAGTTAGTGGCTTGTGCTACCAAATAAACCTGTTGGACTTTAACTGGTATTGTGAAAGTTCTTACTGTGTTTATCCCAGTCCAATGCCAGCATCTCCACATCATAAATGCAAGCATGCCGTATGCTTTCTTAATCACCTTGGCCTCTATGTTGCCACTTTTAGGAACTATAGCCCTACAAACCCAGTTCCCTCTTAATGTTAATGTCCGTAAGGATTTTGTCAATCACAATTTAATTCACGCCTAAATTTGATCCTCCAAAATGCATCATCTCTTATTTGCCTGAATTAAACTCCATTGCTATTTTTGTGCCCAAGTCTCCAATCAATCTATGTCCTGTTGTACCCTCTGACAATCCCTGGCACTATCAGCACCTCCACCAACTCTTTCTCTTGCTACCCTCTTGCTCCTAATATATGCATTAAAAACCTTGGGATTCTTCTTGACCATTTTTGCTAAAGATATTTCATGGCCCTTTTTAGCCATCCTAATTCCACCTTTAAGTTCCTTCCTATTTCACTGTATTCCTCAAGGATTTTGTCAGTTTTTAGATTCCGAGACTTGTTGTAAGTTTCCTTTCCCCTTTTGAGTAAGCTTACAATTTCCCTTGTCATCCATGGTTTCCGAATCCTGCCATTTCTATCCTTCATTTTTGCAGGGACACACCTATCCTGCACTTCAATCAACTGACCTTTAAAAGCTTCTCACATGTTAGACATTGATCTGCCTTCAAATAGCCACTCCCAATCCACATTCTCCAGATCCTATCTAATTTGGATGCAATTAACCATTGCCCAATTAACATAGAACATAGAACACTACAGCATAGTACAATAGTACAAGCCCTTCACCCTCAATGTTGTGCCAAGCTATCCCACTCCCTATAATTCTGGTGTGCTCCATGTGCCTATCCAATAACCGCTTGAAATTTCCTAAAGTGTCCAACTCCACTATCACAGCAGGCAGTGCATTCCACACCCCAACCACTCTCTGAGTGAAGAATCTACCTCGGACAACCGTTCTATATCTTCAACCATGAACCTTAAGCATCCTCACCCAAGGGCCATTCTTGTCTTTATCCACAACTATCTGAAATCTTATGGAATTATAATCACTAAGCCCAAAATGCTCCCCTACTGAAACATTGATTGCCTGGCCCAGTTTATTTCCCAATACCAAGTCTAATATGGCCCCCTCCCTGGTTGGATTATCAACATACTGTATCAAAAAGCATTCCTGGACGCATCTCACAAATTGCTGCCCTTGGCTGTAAGGGATTCTCAGTCAATATGGAGAAGTTAAAGTCACCCACCACAATTACCCTATTTTTTTCACACATTTTCAGTATCTGACTACACAACTGCTCCTCTGTTTCCTGCAGAGTACACTCTCAACATTGTGAACTCCACCTATAATGCCTCACTACAAGATCTCTCCAATGTCTCCTCCCTCAACATAGCTGTGATGTGCTCCCTAATCAGCAGTGCAATTCTCCCCTTCTGTCCTGTCTATAGCAATGATATCCCAGAATATTAAGCCTCCTTTAATCATGTCTCCGTAATTGAAATAGTATCATAATTCTATGCAGTAATCCAAGCTTTCAGTTCATCTCTCTTACCCATTATACTTCTTGCATTGAAGCAAATGCACTGCAGATTGCCAGTGCCATCGAGCCCTGTGGGTTCCCTCTCCTGCCCTTACTCTGTGCTATGTTTATCTCAGTCTCAGTTTTTTCCCTAGTTCCTACGCTTGCGGGCCTGCTGTTCTGATTCCCACCATTGGGGAAAAAGAAAGGAGAGGGTGCAGAATATAGTGTTATCGTCATAACTAGGGTGTGGATCCCAGGATGTGATAATAGGGGATTGAATGTTGGTATTGAATGAATAATTTCCTTGATTTTTTTTTTTTGCCACCTCACTAATGCCTTCACATTCTTCCTAAAATATGGTGCTCAGAATTGGCAAAGTACTGCAGCTGAGGGCAAGCCAAACATCTGGATGGATGGATGAATTAAGATTTAGAGTAAGGCTTTCCTTATGCTTTGTTATGCAATTCATGATCAATGAGATGTGGCTTGTGTGAAATAAAATATTCAATCTGCAAGGCTTTAACGTACACAGCCAGGACAAACAGAGGGATAAGGAGCTCCTGGTCAACAATATTGAATTGCACTGAATTTGTTATTGATTTAACATGAATCGATGTTTCTTCCTGTGGTACAGCTGGACCGCTCTCCATTACACATAGCTGCAGAACGAGGACACACCAATGTGGTGGAAGTATTGACTGGGAAATTCAAGTCTAACGTGTTGGCTCGCACCAAGGTACCTCCCTCATTCACAGGTTTCAAATGTTAGCATTGGGCAGCATGGTGGCCCAGCGGTTAGCATTGCTGCCTCACAGCACCAGGGACCAGGAGCACGAGTGTTCCATTCCCAATTCGGTTCACTGTCTATGCACAGTCTGCACGTTCTCCTCGTGTCTGTGTGGGTTTCCTACGGGTACTTCGGTTTCCTCCCAGAGTCCGAAAGATACGTAGGTTAGGTGAATTGGCCATCTTCATTTGTCCCTTAGTGTCAGAGAGACTAGCTAAGGTAAATGCATGGGGTTATGGGCATAGGGCCTGGGTGGGATAGTGGTCAGTACAGACTCGATGGGCTGAATGGCCTCTGTCCTTCTGCACTGTCAGATTCTATGATTCTATGACTCCTGTTCCAGAATTTACAATAGTGTATGGCTTACCTTGAATCTGAGTTAGACACAAGTAGATAAAAATGATGGACAGGACAATTGATTAAATTTTCCCAATCATCTCAGCACCCTTAAATATGGAGAGTGAAAACAGAAAAATCCAAGTGTAATAACTGGAGAAAAATTACTGCAAAAAAGAAAAACCCTCTTTCTCTGTTGGAAAGTCATCAGGGTTTTTAATCTATCCTGTTACTAGCTGATATTAAATATTTATGCAAATCCACTCAAGCAGCTAGTTTAATCAACGCAAAATAAGGTGTTTTATTAGAAAGGAATCAATATCCCCAGTTGTGCAGAAAAAGACGTGGCTGTGTGGTTTCAAACAATAGTTAGCACTGCTGCCTGACAGTGTCAGGGAGCTGGGGTTCAATTCTGGCATAGGGTCACTGTCTGTGTGGAGTCTGCACATTCTCCCTGTGTCTGCATGGGTTTCTTTCACAGTGCAAAGATGTGCAGGTTTGGTGGATTGGCCAAGCTAAATTCCCCCTTAGGGTCCAAAGATGTATAGATTATATGGATTAGCCATGGTAAAATGTGTGGGATTCTGGGGCTGGGGGGGGTAGGGGGGAGCCTGGATAAGGTACTCTGTGAGAGAGAGTCAGTGCAGACTCAATGGGCCAAATGGCTTCCTTCTACACTATAGCTATTCTACGGGATTCTATGATTAGATCATTCCCACTTGGGTAAAAGCAGTTAAGTAAGAAGAGGTGTAGGATTTGGATATCTTAAAAGCATATGAGAGAAAATATACACCCACTGTGGCTTCAAGCTCCTTATGCCCTTATTTTTCATTAAATACTTTGAGCCAATTGATACAGATAAACAGATATTGTGAATTTTATATATTATTGCAGGATGGAAGTACCCTGATGCACATTGCCTCACAGTGCGGCCACCCAGATACAGCACTGGCATTTCTGAAGAAAGGTGTCCCTTTGCATATGCCCAATAAGGTAAAACTAATCATTTTTTTGCAAAGTTTCATTGACTTCCTTTACTTTGAGTCTTTGACCATCGATGTTTTGGGCACAGATTTTTTACACTAATAAGGAATGTACAAGAAAAAGCGTTGGTTGGCACTATTCTTTATACATTCAATTCCTCCTTCTCCCAAGCATTTCTGAGAAGTTATTTGTGTTTTCCTCTTTGAAGATAGAATCAAAGTAATGGTTTAATTGCTGTGTCATTTTGCTTGTTCTCTGTTATAAATTTTCCTTTTTCAGACTGTAATGGACCTACATTCGTTATCACTAATCTTTTTACATACTTATACAGTCCACTTTTATTTTCCTTACAAGTTTACTCTCATACATTTATTTTTCCCCTGTTTCCTCGGATGGTGATGGCAAACACGAGGGACATAGCTTTAAATTAAAGGATGGTAGTTATAAGACGGATATCAGAGGTTCTTTACTCAGAGTAGTAAGGGCATGGAATGCCGTGCTTGCAGCAGTTGTGGACTCGCCAACTTTAAGGGTGTTCAAATGGTCAGTGGATAGGCGTATGGATAACATTGGAATAGTTTAGATTAGAGGGTCATTAGATTTGTTCCACTGGTCGGCTCAACATCAAGAGCTGAAGGGCCTGTACTGCGCTGTAATGTTCTAGCTTCTATGTTCAAACCTCCTATCTTCTATGTTTCTATATAAACCTGCCATCCCAATGGGGAACAGTTTGAAAGGAGCATGACTTGGAGATTGATAGCATTGATTTACCAATCAACACTTGCTGTGAGCTTGACTGGTTATGTGGAACAAGTGAATTTACTCCAACTGGCCTGATTTTATCCTACTATATCATTTTCTAAGGAATGAATGAGAAAAGCCATTGAAAAATGATCATGCACCTCCCAAGAGGCAATCTTACCAAAATAATTCTAAGTATTGAACAACTGTGACAATGGGAGAGTTTCAGATCCATCTTCAGGCTAGTTCCAGTCTTAAGCCACTTTGTGCAAAAAGTGATTTGCAATCTGTTTCCTGCCATCAGTGGGATGGGATGGAGACCAAGAAAGCTGGCTGCTCAACATAGAGGGTGCAATTGCATATGTGCAAATTTCTCTGTTCTGTGCAGCAGAACTATGATTTCTATCAATCACCTCCCCACCCCCAGCCTCTCTAATATCACTGGTTGATCGGCATGATGAGCCAGTAAAATCGTGAGAGACTCAAAATTGGGTTTGTGCCCGGTTTCTCACCTCTTGCAATACTATCGGCATTGTGAAGCTAGCATGATCAGCCTCAGGCACAAGGCTGATTATAATATTTAAATATTATTCATGAGCCAGGGACAGGATCATCCAGACTCACTTGCCTCAAAGACCTTGCCAGTGAGTCCTCACTGGTGACGATCAATATGATCCTCAGCAACCATGACTTGTCATGATGGCTTCACCAGTGGGACCGGAGCCATTGAGCCTCCCTCCCACCAGGTGATTAGAGGTGAAGGCAGTGCCAGCCCTACTGTGCCAGCCTGGCACCCTGGCACTATCCACCAGGCAGTGACAAGGGATGAGCCTAAGAGAAGCGGGTGAGGCCTGAAGGGGAGGGGACAGAGCCTGAAGAGATGGAACAAAAGGAAAGGCAGGAAGCACTACGCACTGCACAACTGGGGATCGACTGTGGGAAACAGAGACAATGTTTGGCCAGGGTGGTGGGGAACTGAGATGGCCATTGTCCTGGGATGGGAGCAGCAACTGGGGGGGAAAGTGCAGTGATCGTGGGGGATAGAGTCAATCGGATTTGAGTGGCACTATCAGAGGATGCGGGAGTGTGAAGTCCATGGAGTGGGGGAACAAGGTATCATCCAATTGAAACAGGGTACAAGGCTTGGATATGTTCCTTTTTTTGCTGCAGAAGGCAGGTCCTTGCGTATGAATACATGTAGCAAAAGTTCTGTTGCTTGTTTCACTATGTTCTCATAGTTTTTCATTGCTCTTCCTTTAGTCGGGGGCAGTGTGTCTCCACGCAGCAGCAAGGAAGGGGCACACAGCTGTGGTGAAAGCTTTGCTCCAGAAGGGAGCACACATCGACGCTAAGACAAAGGACTGCTACACGGCTCTACACATTGCAGTGGAGCACTGCAAACCCATGGTAGTACAGACCCTGCTGGGCTTTGGAGCCCAGGTGCAGCTTAAAGGGGGCAAGGTAAGGTCAGACATTGGTGCACTGACGTTGTATAGAAATATTGATTAAATCAGCTATGTTTTAGACACCTTGAGCCTGCAGTTTCCAACCGTAAGATCATCACTGGGGGCTCAATTATAGAGTCATAAAATTTCTACAGTTTAAAAGCAGGCCATTTGGCCCATCGAGTCAGCACTGACTCTTTCCAATAGAGCATCTTGCCCAGACCCTATCCCCATAACTCCATGTATTTATCCCATTAACTCTCTAACCTATACATCTTACAATGTGGGTAATTTAGCATAGCCAAACCATTTAACCTGCGCATGTTTGGACTGTGGGAGGAAACCAGAACACCCGGAGGAAACCCATGTAGACACAGGAAGAAGATGCAAACTCCACATAAAAATTACCTACAGCCGAATTGAATCTGGTTCCCTGGCATTGTCAGGTAAGCAGTGTTAACCACCGTGCAGACATGATCCGACGGAAAATCGAGAATCTTGCTGCTAAGATTGTGATTTCCGATTGTCACCATCCCTCACATATAGATGTGAACCTGATCTGAATGTATTTTGGTAAATCTGAATATGATTATACACTCCCTTCACCAAATTAGCCCTCCCTCACTAGAACTTTCGTACTTAGCCAACACAGGTTCACTCTGACGTGTGCATTCACCGGAGGCTATATTGACCTTTGCACTGCCGACCTGTGCCAGGAATCAGTGCCAAGCTGGGACCCAGGGAGAAACTCATATGCAAGGGCTCATTTATTTGTGTTGGTGGACTTGTGAGCCCTGGCCTGCCGATCTAATCCCACTTACCAACATTTGGCTGTAGCCTTGAATGTTACGGCATGCCAAGTACTCATCCAGGTAGGTACTTTTTAAAGGATATGAGGCATCCTGCCTCCACCACCCTCCCGGGCAGCGTATTCCAGATGTGACCACCCTCTGGATAAAAAGGATTTTCCTTAATCCCCACTAAACTTACCATGGCACAAACCATGGTCACTCTTTTCTTTGGCAGTTAAAGGGAAAAGATTTATAGGGAAAACTGGCCAGTGGAGGTGGAGAGTTCCACACCAGTTTTCACACCACAACTAACACTTGGCCGAATTCTCTGAATTATTAAAAAGTGAATAATGATGGAGTTTTATTTGGTAGTAGTTTCCAAAGGATGGGTCA
Organism: Sphyrna mokarran; assembly: GCA_024679065.1. Taxonomy (NCBI): domain Eukaryota; kingdom Metazoa; phylum Chordata; class Chondrichthyes; order Carcharhiniformes; family Carcharhinidae; genus Sphyrna; species Sphyrna mokarran. The sequence goes on along the minus strand of JAGIQG010000007.1, from coordinate 21,710,575 downwards.
TTATCTGGGGAATCAGGATTTATTACTCATCCCTAAATATCCTGAGAAAGGAATGGACTTTCTTTAACCAGCGCAACCCCCAGAAATATAAGTTTCTTTCTTTTGTGGCTTGATACCTCCAGTGAGTGCCCTGAAGTGAATGTTAATGCACAGAGGAGGTTGAAAGATCGAACTCTGTATTTAAGTTAATGTTTATTTATTAGAGTTACAAGTAAGGCTTATATTAACTCTGTGATGAAGTTACTGTGAACATCCTCTCGTTGCCACACTTTGGGTAGACTGATGGAGAATTTAGCATGGGCGTTTAACCAGTACATCTTTTGGACTGTGGGAGGAAACCAGAGCACACCCACACAGACACCAGAGCACCCAGGGACCTGAGCCGGGAATTGGACCCAGGTTCCTGGCGCTATCACTGTGCCACCGTGCTGTCTCATTATAAAGCCTTTGGGCTTCCTTTTATTTATTGTCTTATCACTGGTTTCAGCTGGTGGCAGATTGAGGCTCAGTGATGATGCCGTTCTCTCTACAGGCTCAGGAGACTCCGTTGCACATTGCAGCTCGTATTAAGGACGGAGAGAAAGTGGCAGAGATGTTGTTAAAAAGTGGGGCTGATGTCAATGCTGATCAGGAGGTGAGCGTATCTTTCTTCTCATGAAAACTACTCATTAGTGATGCAAACTGCACTTCACACTGCAGCTCGAAGCTTGGACAATTGGAGTATAATTTACTGTGGGGTTGTGATGAGATCTTACAGAGGAACAGTAAAAACTTACTGTAGCATTCATTGTTCTTTTAAAATTCAACGTAATGCGATGACTTAAAAACTGAACAGAGGTTGATGGTTTTCCTTGGTGCCCATTATAGTAAAGCAATTAGTCTGCAATTGTGAAGAACGTTTACGTTGGTCTGAGGAGTCCAGCATATAGTTTATTGCATTATCTGTTATATCCCTTCCCTAACATCACTGTGGGTGTACTTACACCACCTGTGCTGCAGCAATTCAAGAAGGTAGCTCACCACCTCATTCTCAAGGGCAATTAAGAATGGGTAATAAATTCTGGCCTAGCCACCCACATTCCATGAAAGGTAATTTAAACAATTGTTTTTTCTTCCAATGTCTATGTCAGCATAACCTTGAAAAATGAAGGTACTGTTGTTGGCAGTGTCTGTGGTATTAGTTCATTTTGTCAGTGATCTCTGTCAAAAAGCCTCTATCTTTATTTCCGTTTTCCCTTTTTATTCATTTTTTTTTTCCTTTCCTAAGGGTCTTTGACATGTTGCTGAAATTCAGATTCACAGGTACCTGCAGCAACCAAGTGGGTATTCTTAGTTTATGTGCCTTGATCAGAATACCATTATATTGCTTCATCACATCAAATCCCAGACTGAACCTGTGCACACCTGACATCTATATACATAAATAAGCATACACACATGTACATTATATATATGTTTATACACACATATACATAGACACACCTACGCACACACATATGCATAAACACACGTGTACACAAAGACATATACATGCACACGTGCACATTTATGCAGACACACACATCCATGTATACACACATATGTACACATATGTACTCAATATGCACGTACACATACACAAACTTATACATATATGCACACATTCACATATACACACATGCACATGCAATATACATGCACACAAACAGAGGCATAGATATATACATGTAATCTACATATACACGTGCACATATATTAACACAAACATACATGCAAACATATACGTATGTATATGCATATATATATATTCACATACACACATGCATACACACACAAACATACGTGCACACATATATATACTCACATACACACATATACACACACAGATACACAGACACACACACAAGGTCTGCAAGTTGCTCAGGTGGAGTATCATTGTAATGATGAAGAAACAAACATTTCCCTCTTGGCACAACAGAATAAACTATGGTTACGTCCCGGTCCACAATCTTATAATTAATTTAAATTGCTCTGTGTAGAGTCTGAAGTATTTTTAACATTTTCTTTCTTGCAAGCAAAACTCAGAAAATGAGCCGACCATCATGTTTCATTCAAGGTGGATAAATTTCTACAGCTGGAGGGTCGGTCTGAAGTTTTAGCCCACTCCTGCTTGGCTGATTTGAGTTGGTACTAGCCAAGATCACTGAGGCCTCCAAGGATGTCGGGGGTGGGGGAGTGCCCCTTTGGCCTGACACACTGGTAGTGTCTATTGGACACTGGTAGGAGGAGGACTATATCAACCAGAAGGCCAGCTATAATTCGGGGGAGGAATTCAGAGTACAGAAATCTACAATTGCGCCCTATACTGCTATCATCAGGACTCAGGGTCTAAATCTGCGCACATGCACCACCCCTCTCCCCTACTGCCGCTGCCATTGGTGAAATCCAAGTTTGGCAAGTTTTTTTGACTAAGTAAGGTACAATGTGATTTTTAAGTCACCAAAAAAAAAGGCATGATTTCTCCCATTTTTATGCTCATTTGGAATTATAGCTGGCCTTCTGATTGATATAGCCCTCCTCCTGACACTGTGGGGCTCCACGACTTTTGGTAAGATTGCCTCCTGTGATTCTATTCTGTAAGATAAATCCATGCTGAAAACTTGCGAGCTAGTCTCCTGTGTGAGTATGGGAAATGAGCTTTCAGAGAATGTAGCCTGTTCTTGCACAAAGATTCAAGGAAATTAGCACATGATGGTTTGTATCAAACTGCTGTAAGTCAGTTGTATATGAATTTCTTTGGATCACCAAGATGCAATTCTGTTCTTTCACCGCCATTATGTCGGCAAGTTCCAGGATACCCCGGGTCTGTTGTCTGATTGGTTAAGGGTGGTTATTCTTCCCTGGCTGGACCGAACGTTTTGGTGATGTGCTTGTTTTGTTTGTTTTGATGTTGGCAGAACGGTGAAACAGCCATGCATGTCGCAGCGTGCCACGGCAACTTGAAAATGATCCAGGCATTAATCGAGGAGGGAGGAGATTTAACACGGCAGTCAAAGGTAAAGAGGATGCCTTCACTGCAGACAGATAAAAGTATAATAAGTATGTGCAGTAGCTTAACTTCCTTTCCAGGTAATTAGCCATATCCAAAAAGGACATTAGACATCTCTCCACATTAGACAGACAGACAGAGAAAGACAGACAATAGCTATTTATAGCTGACATTACTATACTATAGCTGGGACAAGGTGGGGGAGAGGCCAATCTCCATGAATTACCATAGAGAGTCGAGAGATTGAAATACCTTTGGTTTCATTCTGCATCACATTCCAGCCACGTAGCCACCTGAGTTAACTGACCCCCAATCTTTCTATGGTGGCAAGTGGTTAGCACTGATGCCCCACAGTGTTAGGGACGCAAGTTCGATTCCAGCTCTTGAGTAACTGTCTGTGAGGAGTTTGCACATTCTCCCTATGTCAGCATGGGTTCCCTTCGGTGCTACGGTTTCCTCCCACAGTCCTAAGATATGCAGGTTAGGGAATTAGCAAGGTAAATATGTAGGCTTGCAGGCATAGGGCAGAGGTGGACCTAAGTATGGTGCTCTTTCGGAGAAATGATACAGATTCAGTGGATCAAATGACCTCCTATTGCACTGTGTGGATTCTATAATAAATTAATTTAACAGCAAGTGGGTGGCATGGTGACATGGTCAGAGTGTTTGATATTGTTGTCAGCCTGAGCACCGGGAATGTCATTCGAGGTGTGGGTCAGCAGCAGGGCTTTGCTTTTAAGCCAGTGATTATTGCTGCTTTGTTTAGGCCGGTGAGAATCCGTTGCACCTTGCAGTCCGACACTGTCATGCCAGTGTTGTGGAAGAAATCCTCAACTACCTGACCAATGAAAGGAGCCGCATCGAGGCGGTGGCATGTGTCAACCAGGAGAACAAGGTAAGAAACCAAGACAGTGAGCGATGCTGCAAATCTTTATAAAAGACAGAGTGATACAGCACAGGATCAGGCCCTTCAGCCCATCAAACCTGCACATTAAGACAAAAAAATTTCAATTAAAAATTGAATTAAGGAAAGGGGGTATCTCACTCCTGGCTATCACTAAAACAATTACACTTGTTAAGGCTTTGTAGTTAGGAAACTTCTTGCTACTCGATAAAGAAACAGACTCCATTGTATGCCCTTTTCAGCAATCTGATCCTGAATACTCTGCAACAATCCTGCTTGGGAATAGGTTCCAACATCATCCTCTCGAATACCACTATCTCACTTGAGAACAGATGAATTGGCTGAAGAGGAACATTTTGTTAAGTCCAGTGCTTTATACTGAGTGTAAGATTTAAAGCAATTAGAACAAAGAACATTACAGCGCAGGAATAGGCCCCTACACTCTCCAAGCCTGCACCAACCATGTTGCCCATCTGAACTAAAACATCCTATCCTTCCAGGGACCATATCCCTTCTATTCATATATTTGTCAAGATGCCTTTTAAAAGTCACTATCATATCTGTTTCCACCATCTCCCTCGGCAGCGAGTTCCAGGCACCCAGCATCCTTGTGTGTAAAAACATTGTTTCGTACATTTCCTTTAAACCTCGCACCTTAAACCTGTGCCCCCTGGTAATTGACTCTTCCATCTTGGGAAAAAGCTTCTGACTATCCACTCTGCCCATGCTTCTCATAATCTTGTAGACTTCTATCAGGTTGCCCTTCAACCTCTGTCGTTCCAGTGAGAACAAACCCGTTTCTCCAACCCTCCTCAGAGTTAATGCCTTCCATACCTGGCAACATCCTGATAAAACTTTTTATTGTTCTGTATTAACATTTCTCCCCGGGCAACAAAATCAAGGCTGGAATTCTCTGACCTCGTTGGGATTATCCAGTCCCGCTGCTATGCATGGAGATTTGGATGAGCACTAAATTCTTCATTCTCATAGGCAGTGGCAGTTAGAACAAAGAGCATAGAAAAACAACAGCATAAACAGGCCCTTCAGCTCACAAGTTGCGACAAACATATTCCTACCTACTAGGCTTATCTATTACCCTCTATTTTACTAAGTCCCATATATTTATCCAAAAGTCTCTTAAAAGACCCTATCAAACCCACCTCCATCACCACCACCACCAACCGATTCCACGCACCCACCATCTCTGAATGAAAAACTTACCCCTAACGTCTCCTCTGTACCTACTCCCCAGCACCTTAAACCTGTGTTCTCTTGTGGCAGCCATTTCAGCCACAGGCACAAGCCTCTGAGAATCCACTCGATCAATACCTCTCAACATCTTATACACCTCTATCAGGTACCTCTCATCCTTCGTCTCTAAGGAGAACAGACTGTGCTCTCTCATAAGGCATGCTCCCCAACCCAGGCAACATCCTTGTAAATATCTCCTGCACCCTTTCTATAGCTTCCTATGAGGGTTGGGGTGAGGTGGGGTGGGGTGGGGAGTAGTGAGACTGAGAATTCCAGCCCAAGTCTTTTAGGAGATGAGAAAATAACCAATAAGATTCAGAGTGTGTTTCATATCAAGTAAATGTTTAAGCGCACACGCATGCAAACTAGGCTAAACTGGATGTGGTTATTTCCATCACTGTTAACTTCAGAATTACTTCTGATTTGTCCAGAATGGAGAAGCATCCCTGCACCTGGCAGCTGAGATTAAGAAAGATGTGATTCACTTTCAGCAAGAAGACACTCAGATTGTTAAAATTCTCATGGAGTACGAAGCCGACATCACGGCAATAACAAAGCTGGTAATTAACAGTCAGAAACTATCTGGTACACTCAGAGTTAAAGTGCTAGCGGCATTGTTACTGAAAGATTTTCCTGTGAGACATTTTACAATGTACAGAGAAAGAGGAAGAAGCACAGACTCAGGAAACAAGCGTAAAAAGCAATGCATGCCAAGAGTCACAGATGTGTCAAATTTACTGTTTAATGAGTTGAGCATTGAAAAGATATTAGTAGATCTTCAGTAGTTAAGGAACATTTATAGATCTTGGGTAAGAGAGTGGATTCACAATTAGGATGATATGTAGTTTGAAAGGAATGGGTTGATGGGCTGAATGGCCTCTTCTCAAGTCAACCTCTTACTACACTGATTATCAATTGAGGAATCTGAGATACATTGAAAGTGCAATACGCTGTATCACAAACTTACCCACGTACAGCAGAATGGGCTTTTTGAATAAAGTTTAATCAAGAACTGAAATATCCCACTAAACACCCCAGTGAGGCAAGTACAGCCAACGCCACATGCTTATAACTCTTTAAAAAAAGGAGACATCAGATCTATTCAACCAGTTGATGGTTCCTCGAGTTGGTGTTTATATCTTTATGTGTGAAGGCGTTGAAACTAGTTTTTGCACAGCTGAATGCCAAATTACCTCAACTTCCAAAATGTGGGGTATTGGTGTAGTTGTTTCACTGTGCTAGTAATCCAGAGGCTGATTACGTGGAGACGTGGGTTCAAATCCCACCATGGCAGCTGGTGAAATTTAAATTCAGTTAACTAATCTGGAATTAAAAAGCTAGCCTTAATAATGGTGACCATGACTCTATTTTTGTCAAAAAATCCACCTGGTTCACTGATGTCCTTTAAGGAATGAAATCTGCCATCCTTGGCTGATCTGGACAACATGCCATTTTAGAGCCAGAACAATGTGGTTGATTCATAAATACTGTGAGAGCCGAGAAAACCATTCAGTTGTATCAAGCCAATGCGGAATCTGAAAATAAAAGACATTTTCACAACATGGACTGCAGCGGTTCAAGAAGATGGTTCACTGTTATCTCCTCAGATGCAATTAGGGATGGACAATAATTGATGGCCCACAGCCTGAGAACAAATAAATTGGAAACAAAATCTGGAGAAAACAATCTAATAAATCTATTAGATGGTTTAAAAAAAAGAAGCAGGAAATAAAATGAACGGTTGCAATAAATAAAAGTAAAGTCCAATAGGATTAGATAGGGTAGATTCAGAAAGAATGTTCCCCGTGGTGGGAGAGTCCTGAACTAGTGGTCATAGTTTGAGAATATAGAACATAGAACACTACAGCACAAACAGGCCCTTCGGCCCACAAGTTGTGCCGATCATATCTATACCTACCAGGCCATAACTCCCAATCACATTAAATCCCATGTACTCATCCAGAAGTCTCTTAAAAGACCCCAGTGAGTTCGCCTCTACCACCACTGATGGCAGCCAATTCCATTCACTCACCACCCTCTGAGTGAAAAACTTATCCCTAACTTAAGTAACTTATCCTACTTCAGCAAGGCATTTGATTAGGTCCCACATGCAAGACTTCTTGAGAAGGTGAGAGGCCATGGGATCCAAGGGGCTTTGGCCTTGTGGATCCAGAACTGGCTTGCCTGCAGAAGGCAGAGGGTGGTTGTGGATGGCTCTTTTTCTGCATGGAGGTCGGTCACCAGTGGAGTGCCCCAGGGATCTGTTCTAGGACCCTTGCTGTTTGTCATTTTCATAAATGACCTGGATGAGGAAGTGGAGGGATGGGTGAGTAAGTTCGCCGATGACACGAAGGTCGGTGGTGTTGTGGATGGTCTGGAGGGATGTCAGAATTTGCAGCATGACATCGACAGGATGCAAGACTGGGCGGAGAAGTGGCAGATGGACTTCAACGCGGATAAATGTGTTGTGGTCCATTTTGGCAGATCCAACGGGATGAATGAGTACACTATCAAAGGTAGGAGTCTTAGCTGTGTGGAAGAGCAGAGGGATCTTGGGGTCCGGGTCCATAAGACTCTCAAATCGGCCTCCCAGGTGGAGGATGTGGTTAAGAAAGCTTACGGTGTACTGGCCTTCATTCATCGAGGGATTGAGTTCAGGAGTCAGGAGGTAATGCTGCAGCTTTATAGGACCCTTGTCAGACCACACTTGGAGTACTGTGCGCAGTTCTGGCCGCCTCACTATAGGAAGGACGTGGAAGCTATTGAAAGGGTGCAGAGGAGATTTACAAGGATGTTGCCTGGATTGGGAGGCATGCCTTATGAAGACAGGTTGAGGGAGCTGGGACTGTTCTCCCTGGAGAGACGAAGGTTGAGAGGCGACCTGATAGAGGTTTACAAGATGTTGAGAGGAATAGATAGGGTGGACTCTCAGAGACTATTTCCCAGGGCTGAAATGGTCGCGACGAGAGGGCACAGATTTAAGGTGCAGGGAAGCAAGTACAGAGGGGATGCTAGGGGAAAGTTTTTCACTCAGAGGGTGGTGAGTGAATGGAATCGGCTGCCGTCGGTGGTGGTCAAGGCGAACTCGCTGGGGTCTTTTAAAAGACTTCTGGATGAGTATATGGGATCCAATGGGATTGGGGGTTATAGATAGGTCTATGGTTGGGTAGGTTTTGATGTGTTCAGCACAACTTGTGGGCCGAAGGGCCTGTTTGTGCTGTAGTGTTCTATGTTCTATGTTCTAACATCTCCTCTATACTTGCCCCCCAGCACCTTAAACCTGTGTCCTCTCGTAGCGACCATTTCAGCCCTGGGAAATAGCCTCCAAGAATCCACTCTATCTATTCCTCTCAACATCTTACAAACCTCTATCAGGTGGCCTCTCAACCTTCGTCTCTCCAGGGAGAGAAGACCTAGCTCTCTCAATCTATCTTCATAAGGCATGCCCCCCAATCCAGGCATTGTCCTTGTAAATCTCCTCTGCACCCTCCCAATAGCTTCCACATTCTTCCTATAGTGAGGCGACCAGAACTGCACACAGTACACCAAGTGGAATCTGACAAGAGTCTTATAAAGTTGCAGCATTACCTCCCAACTCCTAAACTCAATCCCTCTATTAATGAAGGCCAGTACACCATATGCCTTCTTGACCACCTCCTCCACTTGCGGGACAAATTTAAGAGTCCTATGGGCCTGGACCCCAAGATCTGTCTGCCGCTCAGCACTGCCAAGACTCCTACCCTTGATATTATACTCCTTCATCCCATTGGTCCTGCCAAAATGGACACCACACATTATCTGCGTTGAAGTCCATCTGCCAATAAGGGACCAACATTTTAGAACTGAGGTAAGGAGAAATTTCTTCACCCAGAGGGTAGTGTATGTGCGGAATTCACTACCACAGAAAGTAGTTGAGACCCAAAACGTCTAATTTCAAGAAGATATAGGTCTTGTGGCTAAAGGGATTAAGGTACTGAATGTGATGATCAGCCATGATCATAATGAATGGCAGAGCAGGTTCAAAGGGCCAAATGGCCTCCCCCGGCTTCTAGTTTCAGTGTTCCTGTGTTTAAAATAATATTAGAGAGAAGAAAGGGGAAGACAGAAAGAAGACCGTAGGAAAGATAAAAGGCCATTGAAACCAGCCAAGGTTGTCACTGTAATAGTTGGAGTCTCCTGTAAAGACATAGTAACAAATAAGAATAGACAGATAATTAGCCTTTAAAACTTTTGTTGCTGGGGTTAAACTTTGAAATTTCTCTTTGTAAATTTATTGCAATGTGTTTGTTACTGGCTTTCTAGACACACGAGACACCATTGCATTACTGCGCACACGTGGGGAATGCAGATGTTCTGCTCGAGATCTTGAAATACATCAACTCAAACAGAATCCAACAGGTCATCAATAAACAATCCAAGGTATTTTTCTGTCTGGTTCTAGCTATATTCAGATCTTCTTAGATTGGGGATGAGTCTCCATTGCCAAATTATAAGTAAGCTTTAATGTTGACACAGCGAAGGCTTTGTGCCTGGCAATATCCTGAGATTATTACTGAAAATCTGAAATAGTGAAGCTCCTAGCCAAGTAATTTCAGTGCAATTGGGTACAAGATTGGCACAGGTAAGCCCCTGTTTGCAAATGACATTAATAACCAGATAATCTATTTTCACAGAATCCCTACAGTGCAGAAGGAGGCCATTAGACCCATGAAGAGCCCACTGACTACAATCCTTATTCCTGCAACGCCACATATTTACCCTGCCAATCCCCTGATACTAGGGTCAATTTTACATGGCCAATCCGCCCATCCTGCACTATGGGAAGAAACCAGAACACCTGGAGGAAACCTACACAGACACAGGGAGAATGTGCAGACTCCACGCAGACGTAGACCCAAGCCAGGAATTGAACCTGGTTCCTTGATGCTGTGAGGCAGCAGCATTAACCACTGTGCCACCATGCCACTTCCTCAACCAATGATATTGGTTGAAGGAGTGAATATTATTATTACGACATTACTTCACCTGACAGAGTAGAAAGGACAACAATTTCTCAGCAGAATAAATGTAACTCTGCAAATCACTGCCCAATTATCTGCATATCTGATTACTCACCAATGAGCAGTTATCCAGTATTTGGTTTGGATTCTTCCATAACCACTCAGCCATTGTCAAGACCTCAATGCAGATGAATGCAAGAACTGAATGCCAGAGGAGGGAAGGACAGGACTCCCAGTCCTTGACATCAAGACAACATTCAACTTGGAATGGCACCAAGGATCAAGCCTGAAGTCAGTGTCGGTGTAAAGAAAAACCCATTTCTGGCTTGGGGGTCATACTAGATACAAAGGAAAATGCTTTGGTTGTTAGCTGCCATTGCAAGCCCAACATCCCCAGAGCAACTTAGTGAAGGGTCCCCTTTGATTGTTTCATTAATGATTTTCCCTGCACATCAGAAGCAGGTTTATTAATGAGTGTTCAACTCTATTCGTAAACCTTCTGACAGTGAAGCAACCATGTCAGGCAATATCCAGAGACAAGGAAATGTCCTTGTCGTCAAATTCTTCTCCCCCTCTCTTGATAATCTCAGAGATCTCTGCATCCCTCTGCCTCTTGTACACTCCAACTTCTTTCCTCTTACTTTAAACTCTCACTTTATTTATTGGCGGCACAGTGGTTAGCACTGCTGCTTCACAACGCCAGGATCCGGATTCAATTCCTACCTTGAATTACTGTCCATGTGGAGCTTATATGTTCTTCCTGTGTCTGCGTTGGTTTCCTCCGAGTGCTCTGGCTTCCTTCCAAGTTGTGAAAGATGTGCTGGTTAAGTACATTGACCCAAACAGGCACTGGAGTATTTCGACTAGGGGAATTTCACTGTAATTTCATTGCTTTCGTTATGACTGAAAAAATAATCAAATTGCAATGGTACTAATTTGCTGCTTTTATTTCCGATAACCTCTAAAATATTGTACGAAAAAATGACTAAGTTATATAAGAGGAGACTATGGAGTATAATTGGTACAATGAGCCTGTCCTGATTAGACAGTTATCTAGTATTCATGTAACCTTATGCAAGGGGGAGATGGTGGCTTGGTGGTAATGTTACTTGACTAGAGATTCAGAGGCCCAGGCTAACACTGCAAGGGCACAGGTTCAAATCCCACCATAGCAGCTCAGCAAATACAGTTGGGAATTCAACACAAGGGTGGGATTTTACTGCTTCATTTGAGCAAAACTGTAAATTCCCGCCTGAGATCAATGAACATTTCCGTTCTCTGCCCCATCGCCTGTTCCAATTCCATGGTGGGCAAGGCAATAGAATTCCAGTGCTGGTCTTAGTAAAATCCTACCTGGTTCTCTAATGTCCTTCCCTTGGAGAAGAAAATCTGCCAATCTGCTCTATTCTACATGTGACTCCAGATCTACAGCAATGTGGTTTGCTCCTTGAAAATGCCTAGCATTCAGTTCCAAGGGCAATCAGGGATGGGCAACATATACTGGCGTTGCTGGAGATATCCACATCCCATGAAAGAATCATAGAATAGAATCATAAAATCATTACAGAACAGAAGAAGGCTAAAGCCCACACCAATCACAACATCGTCCCACGTATTCACTCTGCTAATTTCCTAACACTAGGGGTCAATTTAGTATGGCCAATCAACCTAACCTGCACATCTTTTGGACTGGAGGAAACTGGAGCACCCAGAGAAAACCCACGCAGACACAGCAAGAATGTGCAAACTCTGCACAGACAGTGACCCAAGGCCAGAATTGAACCTAGGTCCTTGGCGTTGTGAGGCTGCTGTGCTAACCACTGTGCCACCATGTGATCCTGAAAAAGTGCCATTCATATCAGCAGTCCTGAGGTTATGAAAGGTGCCATATAAATGAGATTTATTCTTTTCTGTAATAGCGAGGAGATAGTTTATGTTTTAAAATGCACAGCACACCATCTGCATCAGGCATATTCCCAATATCATCTTCTTTTATTTCACACTTTTCATTCAGTAGTGTTTATTATAATGTTTGTCTTGATTGTAAGTTTACAAGTGAGAGATTGATTTGCACTCCGTGGCTGCCTGTGTACTCATGGCAAGAAGTCTCACAACAGCAGATTAAAGTCTAGCATGAGCTTTTGGTGTGCTGTCTCTTTATCAGGTGAGGGAAGAGTTGATTTCACAAACAGGGCATATATAGACACAGACTCAATTGCAAGATAATGGTTGGAATGGAGTCTTAATAAGTAATCAAGTCTTTACAAGTACAGACAATGTGAATGGAGAGAGGGTTAATGACAAGTTAAAGAGGTATGAATTGCCTCAAGCCAGGAAAAGTTAGTTAGACTTTGCAAACTAGGCCAAATGGTGTGACATGACATGACATGGTCTACATAACATGTCACTCTATCTATAACCCCCACCATTTGGCCTAACTAGTCCTGGCTTGAGACAGTTCACACCTCTTTACCTTGTCATTATCCCTCTGTCCACTTGCATGTCTGTACTTGTAAAAATTTGATTACCTGTTAAGAATCACATTTCAACCATTATTGCATTCCAACTTCAATTATAGAGTCAAAGAGGTTACAGCATGGAAACACCCTTCAGCCCAATTTGCCTATGCTGCCCATTTTTTAAAACCCCGAAGTTAATCCAAATTGCCCATAATAGACTTAAGTCTGTGTCCATATATATCGTGTTTGTGAACCCAACTTCCACTCACCTGATGAATGAACAGCACTCCGAAAGTTTGTGATTCCAAATAAACCTGTTGGACCTTAACCTGGTGTTGTGAGACTTCTCACTGTGCCCACCCAATACTGGCATCTCCACATCATGTGTTCTCACAGGTTACCATTTTAATTTCTAAAATGGGATTCATTCAGTGCCCAGAAGAGTTTGGTCCTAATCTTTGTTTGAGTCTTGGCTGAGTGGAAATATGTTCAACATGTTTCCTGTGACCAAATTCTAACGCTCCCACACTCTCTCCTTTCCTCAGAACCTTAGACTTGGAGTCATGCCTTTGACAAGTTTAAATGTCCATCCCTAATAATTACGTTGCTCTTTTATGACTTTATGACCAAGTCCATTAAGCATTTCCTGAATTTCCTCTTGTATTCCAGAATGGCTGTTCCCCATTGCTTCTGGCTGCAGAGAGAGGGCACACTGAGATGGTGAAGATCCTGCTGTTAAACCATGCCAGAGTGGATGTATTTGATGAGGTAATTGCAATTCCCATTTTAGGGCATTTAACAGTTACGTTAGAAGTAAAACACGTTAGCCAAACATAGAAATCCAGGAGATTGTGAGTATTTCACTCTTACAGTACTGAATACTGTATTAATTAGTCTGTGTCACTATGTTGTCTATTATGGGAAGGGCAACATACATGGGAGGACAGTATGGTCAGCATGGATGTCCTTGGTGCCATTGGGTCAAAGGGCCTGTTTCCATGCTGTGTTGCTCTATGACTCTATGTAACTTCTACCAACACTGCAACCTATATGTTTAGCACTGATACTACACAGCAGTGATACAGATCTAGTTTGCTGCCAAAATTGCACATCCAATCTCAGTGAGCAATATCTCAACATTTGGCTGGAGGTTTAATGAACTGCTGCTCTAAAGTTAAGAATGTGATATCGTTTGATGTTTTAACATTTCAAATACAAGGTATTGCAATGCTGCTTTAAAGACATGTTCTCTTTGTTTGGTTGTACAGCATGGTAAAGCTGGGCTTCACTTGGCAGCAGAGAATGGCCATGATCAGATCTCAGATATCCTACTCTGGCACAAGGCTTTTGTCAATGCCAAAACCAAACTTGGCCTGACGCCCCTTCACCTGGGAGCACAAAATGGTTACAACAGGCTGGTCAAGCTCCTGGTGGAGACCCACGCTTCCAGTATCGATGCTCTCTCTCTGGTAAGTTGCTAATTGTACCTGCTTACTCACAACAAGTTAGCAACACTTTACAAATGACAGATGGTTATCAGGAGACACTTCACCCTATCAGGAATGATGAATGCCTCTCAACCTTCAAGGACATGCCATGGCTGATCATAGATGTAGTCAAGTCATGGTAAACAACATGGGCATCACTAATTGGTCTAAAGATGAGTTCCCAATAACCCCATTAAATTTTAGACAAATTGGGGAGTGGTGAGGGTGGGTAAACAGCAGCAGGAGGGAGCATAAACTCCAGCCCTGAGGAGCTGGAACATCCCCAGGGGTGAAACAAATGAATGAGTCAATTCTGCATGAGATACAAAATAACAGAGACTTCAGTACAGAAATGTATAGGTTTTGTACAGGAATGAATGGCTACATGTTAGGAAAAGCTGAGACACATTTGAAACTCTTGGGGATTCATAAGTCTGAGAGCTGGTCATTTCCAATAAAAGTGAAGTCAGGCGGCCTCTTTGTGACTTAGCTGAAAGCTGAATCCCTTCAGAGATATTACTGAGTTACCAACATCTGGAAAATATGCACAACCAACTTTCATCAACATTCACTGATCCTTGGCTGTAGGTGGTGCTATGATACAATGCAAGACCCAGGGACCTTAAGGACAGATCGTATTAGTTAGCGAGAGACGTATCGCTGTTTTGCATTGCATAATCATTGCAGTGATATCTGCTAATGCATTCCTTAAACACAATCAGATGTTTTGGTGATGGGAACTATTCTTTTGGATATCCTTAAGATTTCACAGCTTGAGGCTGTGTGTGGTAAACATAATTTACAACCACACACGTAGTCTGAACCCAGCAAGAAGAAAATGGGGAATAGATAAGCAAAAAGCAGCAGATGATAATGCAAACTGTCTCAGAGTAAAAACTGATCCAAGAATTGACACAATACCCAATCAAGTTATATTCAATATGAAAATGCAATGCAAAACAACTTGTCTGTTACACATAATCCATAGTAACCCCTGATCACGTATGTCACTCTTAACTCCAAATTTACAAAAATACCCCCCACTTGCACAACCCCAGACAGGATAATGGGATGTTTATTAGTTTTATCTGTGACATTACAAGGAAAGTGCTTGTGTAATTGATTTAGTGCTCTTTTGGATAGACCTGCAGACTTGCTTTAAGTTTATTTATTAGTGCTACAAATTGCCTTAAGTCTGCAATACAATTACAGGGAAAATTCCCCAGTCGTCACACCCCGGCGCCTGTTCAAATACATTGAGGGAGAATTTAGCAAGGCCAGTGAACCTAACCAGCACTGTAGAAGGAAACTGGAGCACTCAGGGAATCCACGCAGACACGGGTAGACAGGCAGTGACCTAAAGCCAGGAATCATATCCGGATGCCTGGTGCTGTGAGGTAGTAAGAAATCGGACAACACCAGGTTTAAGTCCAACCTGGTGCTGTGAGGCAGCAGTGCTAACTACTGTGCCACACGTTGCCCTTATGTATGATATTATGCGGCCTGTCGTGAAGTTTGCTGGTTTATATGGTGTTGGGTGTTTTATGTGTTGTGCGCATAAACACATTGATTATGTGACAGTCAGCTATCCAGTGAAAATATAGGAAAGTCAGAGCAATTCAGATGCCTGTGAAAACCTAGGCAGGTGTAAAACAAGTTATCTGAACAGGAATAAGCAGAATTAAATCTAAAGCTCTCAACTTGCCTCTATTCCCTGAAGCACACAGCAATGAACAGAAATTAAAATATTTATTTTTGCCTTGATGATACAAAGAAATTGTTGATTTTTAACCAGTGATATATTTTTCACCAGTGATGATATTTTTCAGTCATGTCACACACATTTGGGTCATAGAATTGGCTAAAGTGCTATTCCAATGGAATCTTATTCAACACCCAGACCAGTGGAATTCCTTGCTTCCTTCAACCCCATCTTGGGCATCTTTAGATTTTGAGAGGCCAAGCTTGGGATGACCCTTCTGATTTGCCCTGTGTTCCCTCCTTTTTTTCTCATTAATGGTTGATGCTCTGCGTTTTGGAGCTGGCCTCCACCCCTGGGTCTTCCGAGCAAGATTCAAATGCTGTATGAAGAGCTAAATTCTAAAGCAACTGAACTTAATTGCTAGTATATCGGGTATGTTGGATCTGCTGTGTGGTTACAATCACCTCACATCTCTCAGAGAGGTGTTTGAGTAGAGGCAGTGTGATACACCACCTTCGTGCTTTACCATACTACACAATCACAAGACACAATTATAGGTAAAAAAGGAACTTGCTCTTCCACAGTCCTTCTTTCAGATCTTCAGGATGTCACAAATGGCTTTACAACCATTGAAATGCTTTTTAAATGGAGAGGTGATGGCCTAGTGATATTATCGCTAGAGTGTTAATCCAGAAACTCCACTAACATTCTGGGTTCTAATTCCGCAGGGGTTGGAATTTGAATTCAGTGAAAATTAAGAATTTTCCAATGACCGTGAAACCATTGTCAGTTGTCAAGAAAAACCCACCTGTGTTCACTAATGCCTTTTAGGGAAGGAAATGTGCCGTCCTTACCTAGTCTGGCCTATCTGTGACTACAGCAATGTGGTTGACTGCCCATGGATAGTTAAGTATGGACATTAAATTCTGGCCAACCAACGAGGGCAATGTCCCATAAATGAATTTAAAAAAATTAATTACTGTAACAGACATAGCAGAGAGTTTGTCCACAGCAAGACCCTCCAAACAGCAATGAAATTAAGACTATATCTATTTATGGTGATGTTGAGAGAGAGATCAGTATTGGTCTGGGCACCAGGGAGAAGTTCACTTCTCATACTCTATTTCCTCCGATTCAGAACACTGATAATGTATCTCACGCAGTGAGTGAGATAAGATGCTTCCCCAGAGAGAGACAGCTAAAATCAAGGAGCTCTCCTGCCCAACTCTGGGACAGAATTGGTGGAACAGGTTCCATGCCCTGGCCCATCTCAATGGGAAGGGTTCAGTATTACAATAGGATTGAAAAGCTTTAATTTTATGAAAGTGAGGCAGGTCACCTGATTTGACATTCTTAGATTTAAGTTACATTTTTACAATTAATAATCTTTTTTCTAATTTATTTAGTCAAAGCGAACTCCTCTACACCTGGCAGCGGGGAACGGGCAGCTTGATGTTTGCAACAGTTTGCTTAGGATGAAGGCAGATGTGAATGCTACTGATATAGTAAGTTAACATCACAACATACAATATAAGTTTTAAAGTTATTTATTAGTCATGCATTGGCTTACATTAACACAGCAATGAAGTTATTGTGAAAATACCATAGTTGCCACATCCTGGCACCTGCTCAGGCACTGAGGCACAATTTAATATGGTGTATGCACCTAACCAACACATCTTTGGACTGTGAGAGGAAACTGGAGCACCCAAAGGAAACCCACGCAGACATGGAGAGAACACGCAGACTCCGCGCAGACAGTGACCCAAGGCCAGGAATCGAATGCAGGTCCCTGCCGCTTTGAGGCAGCAGTGTTAACCACTGTGCCACCCCACAGATATAGGAGCAGGAGTCAGCCATACAGCACCTCCGGCTTTCAGCAACACTCACTGCCAGCACGGCTGAATTTTGACTCAACTCCACTTTCTCGCCCGCTCTCCATTTCTCAGAGAAACCAAACATCATAGCCTTAAGTAGAACAATGGAACATCCACAACCCTCTGTGGTAGAAAAAACTCACAACCCTCTGAGAGAAGCAATTTCACCTAATCTCAATCCTAAATGATCAACCCTTTATCCTGAGACTATTCACACCCACTCACCCCATGTTCAAGATCCCCCTAACCGTGGGAAATTGTGTATACCTTGTCAACTGCCTTTAGAACCTTGTATCTTTCAGTGAGATCACCAGCTCTTCTAAGCTCCAGAGAGTAATTTACACAACTTCATCAGTCCCTCTTAGATTAAGAGACTTCTTACATCCAAGGAGCCAATATAATAAATGGTTGCTGTACTATCTCCCATGCAAGTATATCATTCCATATATTTTGAGTCCAATGCTATGCATCATACACCAAGTGTGATCTCTCTAAAGCATTATCCAATTATAGCAAGACTTCCTTATTTTTACACTTTGATACCCCTGCAACAAAGGCTAAATGCTATCTTAATATTCCAGTCCTTTGCTATAAACTAATCCTTACTTCATGTCTCCTTGATTCTCCTATACTTTAATGGCAATACTGCAAGGTACGGTGTTCAGAATGTCTCACTGAAGCTTTTCCTTTACTGTAAAGCATAAGAGCAGATCAGCTGACAGGACTCAGAATACATATTCCAGGATAAAGGCAAATTACTGCGGATATTGGAATCTGGAACCAAAAGAGAAAATGCTGGAAAATCTCAGCATGTCTGGCAGCATATATAAGGAGAGAGAAGAGTTGACGTTTCGAATCCAGATGACCCTTTGTCAAAGCTAAAAGGCATAGAAAGTGGGAGATATTTATACTACAAGGAGACAGAATGAAAGATGAGTCATAGCCACAGAATCCAGGGGAAGAGGCTGCTAATGGCAGTGCATTGAGGGAATAAAGGATGTGAATGGCGGAGAAGCGGAAATCAGAGGGTAACACCACTTCCAGGCAGTGATTTGCAGTCACCACACTCTCTTTTGAATCATAGAATCCCTACAGTGCAGGAGGAGGCCATTTGGACCATTGGACCATTAGGCCTCACCCAGGCCCTATTCCCTATTCAGGCCTATTTTGCTGTCATGTGAGGCTAGTATTATAGCCAGCTTCTCAAAGAGGGATTGAAGATAGAGGCCTGCTTATGTTTCTGTATAAAACTGGGTGCGGAATTAAACGTTTGAATTAAAGGGGGATGTCATCTAACAGAAGTTTTGTAAATCGATCTAGGAAATCTCGTGGTACTTTACCGGATGAGTGAACCATTCCTTTGAATTTTCAGAACTTCTGAAATATCAAAACTGCATCAGGCTCTCTTGATTCAATAGTAAAGTAGAAGTAAATTATATTTATTTATTAGTCACAGGGTAAGGCTTACATTAACACTGCATTGAAATTACTGTGAAATTCTCCTAATTGCCACAGTCCATCACCTGTTTGGGTCAATGCATCAAACCAGTCCATCTTTCATAATGTGGGAGGAAACCGGAGCACCTGGAGGAAACCTACGCAGACATGGGGAGAATGTGCAAACACCACACAGACAGTGACACAAGCTGGAAGTCGAACGTGGATCCCTTGGTCTACAAAGCAGCAGTGCTAACTCCTGTGTCACCCATTAGGTGCCACGTAATGACTTGTCCATCATTTTGATTGTGCATTTAGGGTCACCAATGATAGTGCTGCATAGTGTAACACCAGGAGTAACTTAGATCAGGGTAAAGATCACGAAAAGTGCACCCTGGCCCCAACTCTGAATTGTATCAGTTATTGCACTTCTTAAAAAAGTTTATAGCACATAATCAGATCATTGGCACAGCAGTTAGTGCTGCTGCCTCACAGCTCCAAGGATTCAGGTTCCGTTCCGAGCTTGGGTCAGTGTCTGGGTGGAGTTTGCACATTCTCACTGTGTCTGTGTGAGTTTCCTCCAGGTGCTATGGTTTCCTCTCATAGCCCAGAAATGTGCAGATTAGGTTGATTGGCCATGCTAAATTGACTATAATGTCAGCGGAATGTGTGGGGTTACAGGAATAGGGCCTCTGTGGGATGTGGTTGGTGCAGACTCAATGGGCTGAATGACCTCCTTCTGTACTGTAGAGATTCTAAGTGATCAATGCCGGTATTTAAGCTCCACAGAGTACCACTAAATTACTTCATCCAGCCCTATTAACATATCCTTCTATATTTTACCCGCTCAGACAATTTCCCCTAAACTGCATCTCTGCTAAGTGCCTCAATTACTCCCTATGGCAGCAAATTCTAAATTCCAGATGTTCTCTGGGCAGACCAAAGATGTGTGCGTTAGGGGGATTGGCCATACTAAATTTCCCCTTAGTGTCCAAAGATGTGTAGGTTAGATGGATTTACTATTATAAATGCATGGGGTTACGGGAATAGTTTGGGGGGATGGGTCTGGGTGGGATGCTGCTTCGGAGAGTCGGTGCAAACGCAATGGGCTGAATGGCCTTCTTCTGCACTGTAGTGATTCTGTGGTTCTCTGGATAAACACTGAGGGACATTTTCCACTTTCCCAGTCACTTCCCATGGTCTCTTAAAGTGTGGCTGTTCATTCAGGTTGACAACACCCCAAAACATATTTTTCCAAAACACTTTTTCAGCCTGCAATCTCCAATCACACCAGTCATATTTCGTCACAAATATGAGGTAATGCATTTTGGAAGTTCTAATACAGATAGGAAATATATATAGTAAATGGCAGAAGCCTTAAGAATATAGATAGGCAAAGGGATCTGGATGTACAGGTACACAGATTACTGAAAGTGGCAATACAGGTGGAGAAGTTTGTGACAAGAAGGCATACGGCATGCTTGCCTTCATCAGCTGGGGCATCGAGTTTAAAAATTGGCAAGTCATGTTGCAGTTTTATAGAATCTCAGTTAGGCCACTTTGGAATATAGTATTCAATTCTGTTGGCACACTACTGGAAGGATGTGGAGGCTTTGGAGAGAGTACAGAAAAGATTTACCAGGTTGTTGCCTGTTATGGAGGGCATTAGCTATGAGGAGAGGTTGGAGAAACTTGGTTTGTTCTCACTGGAATGACAGTGGTTGAGAAGCTATCTGATAGAAGTTGACAAGATTATGAGAGGAATGGACAGAGTGGATAGTCAGAAGCTTTTTCCCAGGGTGGAAGAGTCAATTACTAGGTTTAAGATGTGAGGGGCAAGGTTTAAAGGAGATGAACGAGACAGACTTTTTTAAACTGAAAGTAGTAGATGTCTGGAATTCATTGCTGGCAGAGGTAGTGGAAGCAGATCTGGTAGTGACTTCTAAGGGGCGTCTTGACAAATACATGAATAGAATAGGAATAGAGGGATATGGTCCCCGGAAGGGTAGGGGGTTTTAGTTCAGTCGGGCAGTATGGTCGATGCAGGCTTGGAGGGCTGAAGGGCCTGTTCCTGTGCTATAATTTTCTTTGTTCTTTGTTCTTTTGCTCTCACCATCCTCCCTTGCTGTCTGTTGCCGTTGCCAGCATGGGCAAACACCACTTCACCTGGCTGCGGAGAATGATCATTCTGAAGTCGTGAAGCTCTTCCTCAAACAGAAGCCAGAACTGGTGACTTCGGCAAACGTGGAGGGGTCCACCTGCGCACATATCGCTGCATCAAAGGGAAGTGTCGCCGTAATAAAGGAGCTGCTGAAATTCAATAAAGCTGGAGTCATTACAGCTCGGAACAAGGTGAGATCCCCAAGCTCAGGGGAATTTAAACAGACCATGAACTACTGAATGTAGCAGACAGAAACTAACTGATCAGTATATTATATCTTTAAAGGCATGTAAGAAAATCTTTTGATCTTAAGGCTGGTTCATTCTTGGTATATTCTTGTGTGATAGCTAAAGTGTGTTCTTATATGAAGACAAATTACTGGGGACGCTGGAATCCGAAACAGAAACAGAAAATGCTGGAAAAACACATCTGTGGAGAGAGAATAGAGCCAACGTTTTGAGTCAGGGTAACCCTTCAACCGAGCTAACAAAGTGTTTTCTTGATTCTTTTGCAATTGAAAGTAATTGAGGCAAAACATTGCCTGATTTCAAGAAGAAATTAGATGTAGATATATGGGGCGAAAGGGATCAAGGAAGATGGGAAGGGGGTGGAAGTCAGGATATTGAATTTGATGATCAGCCATGATCAAAATGAATGGCAGAGCAGGCTCGAGGGCTCAAATGGCCTACTCAAGCTTCTCATTTCTATGACTGCTAAGGATAATTGCCAATACTCTGAATTTCATTCAAAAACAGAAAAATGCTAGAAAAACTTGGTAGCATCTACAGAGAGTGAAAATAGAGTTAACATTTTGAGTCCACATGATTCTTCTTCAGATCTGGCAATTTAATTGTTGAATTACTGTTTTTTGTCTATAATCATTTTATTATGTGAAATTTGCTGCCTTCTGTCTCTGAATTACACATATCAAACTTTTCAACACAACCAATAAAGGACATAAACGCCACGGTTACTGAAAGCGTGAAGTATTTGCGTTTTGCCTTAAATTTTATAGACTGTGATATGCACCTCAGTGATAGTTTTGCTTTAATTAACTCAAGCAGCATCCACAGGGCCAATCTGTTATGCGGTCACTGGAGAGAGCTATCTACTAATCAGCTCACACACAATGATGTGGAACCTTATGTTACTGTGTGAATTCTGGAGATGGTAATTGTGCTTTATTGTAATTATTCTAATCCCCATAGACTAATAATCTTAAAGGAAACTGCTCCCCAAACAACTCAATGGAAGGAACAGATGGACTGGATTTCATTTTTGGAAACTTTTCCTGCAATAGGCAATCCTACAATTAACATACAACTCCGTATGCATTGACAAGCGTATTTGCAGGGAGGAGGGGGGTTGGATTTTCCATGCACCTTTTCAGAAGGCGGGAATGACAGAGGGGATGGAAAATGGAGCAGGATCCCCAGAAAATGGCTTTATGGAGGATCCATACAGTGCAGCCCATCGAGCCTGCATCAATAACAATTCCACCTTGGCCCTATCTCTTTAACTCCACGCATTAACCCACTAGTCCCCCTAATATTAATAGGCAATCTAGCATGACCTATCAACCTAAGCCGCGCACCTTTTAAAGCATGCCAACAGAAATCCTACCTATCCTGGCAGGAAGAAACTGTGGATATTCTTGTGGCCCATAGATTGTTGGGAATTGCCAGCTTGGGTGGGTGGTGGGTAGGAGGTGGGTCTCTCGTCATCATTAGCAGGGAGAGACCAGGCCAAATCTTTCTGTGCAAGGCCCCAGGGAACATTCCTGATTCTCCAGCTTCCACCAATACATTTCATAGAATCGTAGAATCTACAGTGCAGAAGAAGGCCATTCAGCCCATCGAGTCTGCACCAACCACCATCTCATACAGGCCCTATCTCCATAACTCCGTGTATTTACTCTACTAGTCCCCCTGACACTAAGAGGACAGCTTAGCATGGTGAATCCACCTAACCCACACATCTTTTTTCAGAAACGTTTACCTTATAGTCCAATCTGCTTGCCCACTGGACCTGCCAGGAGAGGCAGTGGTGTCACGGTAATGTCACATGACCAGTAATTCCAAGGCTCAGACTAATGCCTTGGTGCCATAGGTTCAAATCCCACCACAACAGTGTGTGGAATTTCAATTCAATCAAGAAATTTGGAATTGAAAGCTAATCCCAGTAGTAATAGTGATCATGTGTAATGTCCTAACTATGTCAGGGATTGTGGATTTTGAGAAAAATGAAATATAGCTGGAATTCTCTGGTTTTGTCCGCCAGAAGGGGAATTTGGCACTCAGATAAATTTCCATTCACAGCAGCGGGACTGGAGGATCCAGTCATAGGCAAGGCTGGAGAATCTGGTCCATAGTTTGCACACATAGATTCAAAATAACAACAGATTTATTGTTGAAGCTGATGCTTCTACAGGGTACAAAATAAAACTAAGCCAGAGCCTGTGCTTTAATGATATATCCATCAAATCGTATGATTGGCTCTAAAGCAATCATGCAACCACTTAAATATAAAATGCCGTGGCAATTATTTATGATTGTTGTAAAAACTTATAACAAAGGCCTGACTTGGTCTGGCCTAATTGTAACTCCAGATCTCCAGCAACGTGGTTGTTTCTTAATTGCCCTTTGAAATGGCCTAACAAGCCACTCAGCCCAGGGCAGTGAAGGATGGACAGCAAATATAGGTGGCACAGTAGTTAGCACTGCTGCCTCACAGTATCAATGAACCCACGTTTGATTCCCAGCTTAGGTCACTGTCTGTGTGGAATCTGTATGTTCTCCCTTTGTCTTTGTGGAGTTCCTCCAGATGCTCCAGTTTCTTCCCACAGTTCAAAAGATGCTAAATTCTCCCTCAGTGTACCCGAACAGGCGCCAGAGTGTGGTGACTAGGGGATTTTCACAGTAACTTTCTGGCAGTGTTAATGGAAGCCTACTTGAGACACTAATAAATAAATTAAATGTGAACTACACTAAGATACTTATATACCATGAAAGTATAAAGGAAACTTATTGCCTTATGCCAACAAATGAAATTACAGTCAAGGAGTAATGACATGAGACAGCTTGGGCATGATTCTCCGGTGGGGCACCGTGGCCTACGCCCATCTCCCGGTCTAACATTTCCAGAGTAATCAGCTCCATGCCGGAAATCGATGTAGAGATGATTACAACGTGGAAATCGGCATTTCCATTTAATTTGTATGCCTGGGACTGATGTCTCTGAGCCTGTTAGCATCCCTCCCCCACCCTCGCTTGGAGTGGTTCACTCCAGCGGAGTTTACTCCTGCACCCCACTGATGGGGAACAGAAGGCTGGATCCCACTGGAGGGAAGAGAGGCCATGGAGGCCCCTCAGGAAGTCATTGGTAAGGGGATGCCCCTAGGCAGTGCCAGCCAGGTCCCTGGCACTGCCAAAGGGGCAAACTGGTATTGCCCATCAGGCATCAGGCAATGCCAAGGACAAGGCCAGAGGGTGTGGGGCCCAATGGATGGAAGGTCTATTGGAGAGTTGATTGGTGAGGTTTGGGGCATGGGGTAATGCTACCACTCAGCACAGGGATCTGAGACAGAGAGGGGAAAGAGGTGATCGGAACTGGCCATGCGGATGGGGAGGTGGGGGGTTGGACTGGGAGATGGGGGCTGGCCTGGCATGGTCTGGGAGGTCTGCAATCAGTACATGGGGCAATCAGGAGACCAGCAATGGAGAGAGCAATCGGGCTGGCCAGCGACCGGGAAGCCGGCAATGTGGGGCCACTGCGCACGTGCTGAGCTTGGCGCTGAAAGACTGGCACGTGTGCAGCCCTACACTGCCAGACCTTCAGAGGGGAATAGGCCCCATCCCCTGCTTTCCAGAGTGAATCATGCTTAGCCTTTATGCAGTGACTTTGATTGTCGGAGATTCATTCTGGAAATCATGCTAAAACAACAGCAAGATTTATTTCCATTTTCCCACAAATTGGGGACTTAGAATTTTTTCAGTCACCTCCCTTAAACTTCCTCCAGCTTCTCACTCTTTGTATCTCTTTAACCTTCAAAATTCCTTGCATAAAGGATGCTGTGCAAAGGCACGTTGTTGCCAGCCCCACATTTACATAAACATCATCCTTTATCCAAACTCAGTGTCAAGTTTTGTCTGAGTTGAAAGGACTTGATTCTGAAATAAATATTTTGTTCCTAACATGAATGTTCTTTTCTTCACAAGCATCAAAGGAAATAGCTTACTTTACTAAAAAGGATAATCTAAGTGGTACGGGAAAAGGGCTTTTTTATAGCAGCGACTTTCCCTGTATTTAAAAAATTGTCTTCTTCCTTTTCCAGACGAAAGACTCCTCTCCACTGCATCTAGCTGCAGCCGGTGGTCATGCAGAGGTTGTCAAGGTGCTTTTGGAGGCCGGGGCATCCGCCACTGATGAGAACGCAGTGCGTATTAACCTGATGGAGATCTTTAAAATCAGGACAGGGTTTGGTAGGGTAAATGTTTCCATAGCTCGGGGCTTTAAAATTGGTGATGGGGGCAGTGGTTGAAGAGTGGTTAAATAAACATAAGAAAGTCACTGATAAATCCAATAAAGAATTCAAGAGAAATTTTACCTGGAGAGTAGTGACTGTGTGAAGTTTGTTATTTTGTGAAGCAGTTGAGGTAAAACACCATGAATGTATTTCAGAGGAAGCTAGCTAAGCTAATGAAGGAAGATAGGGATGTTTAATGTTAGGGTTGGATAAAGAAGATGAGAACAGGCTCCTGTGGAATATAAACACCATCATAGACCAGCTAAGCTGAATGGCCTGTTTATCATGATTTCTACCTAATTCTGCTTGCTGTGATCCTACCGAGTTACACCTGGGAACCCACAGTTATTTTGCTCCTTTCTTTATGCGTTGTCACGAACAGAGTGTAAGTTGCTCTGCCACTACCCCTATGTTCAGTAAAGTTTATTTATTAGTCACAAGTAAGGGTTACATTAACACTGTAATGAAGTTACCGTGAAATTCCCCTAGTCACCACATCCAGCACCTGTTTGGGTCAGTGCACCTAACGAACACGTCTTTCAGAATTGGAAGGAAACCATCACCTTCAGGTGGAGGATTCATCAATAGGGATTGTGGTGAAAACTTTAGGCCCCAGTGTTACTCTGTTCAGAACGGAGCCTCCCACTTCAGCTGGTGAGTCATGGTCCAGGACTATCATACCCCACTTGTGTATCAGTAAAATAGCCCCATGCTACAATTTATTGTCAATAATCTGAACATTGTTGAATAAGATTGAGCATTTTCCTTGCTTGCTGCATTTGTTGATTATTATTCTTCCTGAATATAACTATTTTGATCAGTTTTTTATTTCTTTTCATTTACTAGGAAGGAATGAATGCAATTCACTTAGCTGCTAAAAATGGGCACATCAATGTCCTGGAAGCCCTGAAAGGCACTGTATCCTTTAAAATAACCAGCACAAAGGTTAACAACATTGCCTGACTCTTTATTCTATATTCTCTTCTAGTTTTAATTTCTATTCTTCTCTTCGTAGTACCAAACTTGAGTATTACTGAAAAAGAGATGTGCCATTTGTTAGGGAGAAAAACACAGCTATTCGGCTATAATGTACTTCACTCTCTCACTCCTAACAAAACCAGGTGAAGACTCTTGGAGTTTCAGAAAATGCCTTTATTACAAAGTATAGTTCAGGCTGACCCCAGTAATCCAACTAGTGGTTCAGCAGGGACAACCTCGATCCCGGAATTAACTGTCATTTATAGTTAAGATGCAGTTATGAGAAATTAGCATTTACCAATCGAAAGATGTACATTTGTACGAAAGTTAAATCTATATCACTCACAACTATCAATTAGGTTTATATAAAGATATAGTTGTCCAATTACAACTTATGCATGTCTACCTAATTAAATACATTTAATTTTTTTTATTTATTAGTCACAAGTAAGACTTATATTAACATTGCAATGAAGTTACTGTGAAATTCCCCTATTCGCCATATTTCAGCACCTTTTCAGTCAATGCACCTAACCAGCATGTCTTTCAGACTGTAGGAGCACCCAGAGAAATCTACACAGACACGGGGAGAACATGCAAACTCTGTACAGACAGTGACCCAAGCTGGGAATTGAACCTGGCACTATGAGGCAGCAGTGCTAACCGTTGTGCCACCATGCCTTCAAGCAATGATAGCTATATGTCAGACTAATGGCATACCAAACTCCCATGTCCTGCCATTTCCATTGTTGCTTGTTCAAATAGATACACATGAGCTAGAGCTGCATATCATTCAATTAAATTCTTATGTGCATATGTCTAACTAAAGCCTCACCTGTAATTGAGCCCTAACACTTAGCTGGGTCTGCTTTAATCAAGACCTGTGCTTTTCTAATCACAGCATCTCTCATTTTTAAAGTTTTAATTATTAACCCCTGTCAAATTTTGGTCTTGCATTCACCGGACTGATTTGTAGGAATACTAAATTTCTTCCGAATCTGTCCTGATGAGTGGAAGAAGGAAATATTTGACAGCATGTCTCTTTTCCCAGCAATACTCAAATTTATATTAAATTTAGTTTTAATTTAGATACCATTTGAAACTTGGGTAGAGACAGCTTTAAAATGTCTCATAAAATCTCTTGAAATGTTTATAGCTGCTACCCTGTAGACCAACTGTATTTTGACTTAATTATTACTGAATAGATTTACAATTCTTACACTTGTGAATTTGTCAGAGAATTATAGAATCATAGAATGGTTACAATATAAAAGGAGGCCAGTCAACCCATCATGCCCGTGCTAGCTCCCTGAAAGAGCAATGCACCTAGAGCTACTCTCCTGGCATTTTACCCATGCAGCTGTTTCCTTTTCTGATACTGGCCCAATTTTCTTTTTAACACCTGAATTGAATCTGCCTCCACCGCACTCTCAGGCAGTGCATTCCAGACCTTAATCATTTCCTCTATATAAAAGGTTTGCTTCATGTCACCATTACTTTTTATGACAAGTACCTTAAATCTGTGCCCTCTAGTTCTCAATCCTTCTGCTTTGGTTGTGTTGTTATCACAGACTAACACCAATATTCTGTCAACAACCACCAATTTACTTAATGCTGGCAGAACCAGCTGGACCTTCTGACCAAGTAGTCATAATGTCAAATAAAAACAGAACATGCTAGGATGAACTCAGCAAGTCAGGCAGCATCTGTGCAGAGAGAAACAGAGTTAATGTTTTGTGTCCTTGTGTCGCTTCCACATCAAAGAGGGTTATTCAGATTCAAAATGTGAATTATGTTTCTGTTTCCATAGACGCTGTGTGGAGTCTTGAGATTAGGTTCGTATCCTCTGGTGTGTAGAAGAGTGAGAGGGAGTGTGTTAGAAACCTATAAAATTTTGACAAGATGAGACAGGCTACATTCAGAAAAAATGTTCACTACATTACAACAGTGATTACATTCAAAAGCACTCATTGGGTACAAAGTACTTTAAGAGATAGATGGTCATAAAAGGCGCTATATAAATAAATACAAGTGTCTTTCCATTTTTTTTTTCATTGCTGTCGTCTTCATAACGATGAGATAGACATTCCCACTAGGAGACCAACATGTAGAGTGCAAAGCTGAGCAAAAAATAGTAGCAAACGTCCTGATTCTAACTTCAAATCCAAAAGAATTGACCAACAGAGCAGTGCAACCAGCTGACAAAATTGCCTCTTTGGTGAGGTATGAGCAGCTCAGAGATACCTTGAAGCAGGTCTTTTCATCGCTGTTGTAGTTTGAGCCAGGAATGCAACAGACTGGGGCGAAGGGATTAGTCACTGCCCCTTGATACTACACAGAAGTGGTGGGTTGGGTTTCTGGCAGGGAGCAGTTAATTGGGAGCAGGTTCAGCTGTAATTTGACAGATTTGACGCCTTCAACAACACATGCCTTCTTCCCCAAAGTCCCAACAGCTCAAAGGAGAATAAATCCATTGGGTTTTATTTGCTTACAATTAGCGTATTAGCCATTCAGCATACTATCAGTAATCTTACAGGAATGCATTTATATTCTATGTGTGAGCCAATAACTTAAAAGCAGAACTACCATTATGCGTTACTGTGAATGTAAAGTTTCCCCATCACTTCAAAAGCAAAATTATGGCCAGGATTTTACGATCTCACTCGGACGAGGCTCGTAAGGCCTACAGAGAATTCCATTCTACGAGTTTTGCTCGTGTGGTGGTAAAATTCCAGTCATTTCTTTTACATTTGGGACATACTCCGTGGTAGCAATGTGAGTAATTTGCCACTGATTTTAGTATTTGATGACAGTTATGACCTTGAAGTTTTTCTCACTTTAAGGCCAGAATGTGATGGCTATTCACTCCAGCAGGATTTTTCCATCCCGCTGCAGTGAATGGAGATTTAGCTGGTCGCCAAATTCTCCGACCTCGCTGCATCAGGAGCGTGGTGTGAATGGCTGGTAAGACCATCCCCAATGTCTTTTCCTCAGGGTGAGTGCAGACACACTTAGAGAGGTTTTTGCCCCCAAATGTAGCATAATCTAATCGGACTTCCTTTCCTTCCCTAAAGACGGGATTCACAGCACTTCATGTGGCCGCACATTTTGGCCAGATGGACTTTGTGAGGGAGATTCTCACCAAGGTGCCAGCAACCATGCGCAGCGAGACCCCAAAGACAACCAATGAGGGACAACTACCGAAGGAGCAAGCAAGCGAGGTAATAAGAGATGACGTTCTCCTCACACCAAACACTGACTGGTCGACAAATGTAAACATATCTACCAAGATATGCTTTTTAACTTTTAACGCAGTTCTGATTGGCATCAACCAAACAATATTTTTCAGTGGCAAATCCATATTATGGCATTGTTTCAATTTAGGATTTCAAATCCTTGAAAGTGGAGCACGGAACAAATAAATGAAAACACTTGCTTTTTCGTCAGAATGTTACCAGGGCTCTGAGGATTAAATGATTTGGAGAGATTGCATAA
Organism: Sphyrna mokarran; assembly: GCA_024679065.1. Classification (NCBI taxonomy): domain Eukaryota; kingdom Metazoa; phylum Chordata; class Chondrichthyes; order Carcharhiniformes; family Carcharhinidae; genus Sphyrna; species Sphyrna mokarran. The sequence goes on along the minus strand of JAGIQG010000007.1, from coordinate 21,680,271 downwards.
ACTAACTTTATTTTCCTGGAATTTGCAATGTTGGGAGTGATTCTCCCAGCTGCGCTGCTTAAGCAGTTGATCAGGGCTGGTCATTAGTAGAGAGGGTGGGGTATGGAGATGGGGCGGGGGGGAGGGAAGATGTCGGCAGATCGGGATTACGGACTGCATGGGGGGATGGGAAAGGGGTTTAGGGGGCCCTGGAGACGTCCGGGACACCAGCAATCAGCGTGTGAGGGGGTGGGAAAGGGCTTTCAGGCTGATACAGAGATGTCCGGGAGATTAGAGATCAGGAGGTATTGGGTGGGGGGCTCAGAGGGGCAGCAGTGAGTGGGCATTGGGCTGGCCAACAATCAGGAGACCCGCAGTGTGGGGTGCTACTGTGCATGTGCCGATCTCTGCAATGACAGATCTGCACATGCGCAATGGCCCACTCATCGCTATGCTGCTGGCCTCTCTAGTAGGAATATAACTTAGTACCTAAGCCTTAGTACCTTAGTATCTAACCCTCTGATCATCTTGTATGCCTCAATTAGGTCACCTCTTAACCTTCTTCTGTCTAATGAAAATAATCTCAAGTCCTCAGCCTTTCCTCATAACACCTTCCCACCATACCAGGCAACATCCTGGTAAATCTCCTCTGCACCCTTTCCAATGCCTCCACATCTTTCTTATAATGTGGCGACCAGAACTATACGCAATACTCTGGGTGCGGCTGCACTAGAGTTTTGTACAGTTGCAACATGATTTCACGGCTCCGAAATTCAATCCGTGTACCAATAAAAGCTAGCACACTATATGCCTTCTTAACAACCTTGGCGCCAAATTTCAGGGATCTATACACATGTACACTGAGATCTCTCTGCTCGTCAACACTACCAAGAGTCCTTCCATTAGCCCTATATTCTGTACTCCTGTTACTCTTACCAAAGTGAATCACCTCACATTTTTCAGCATTAAATTATATTTGCCACATCTCAGCCCAGCTCCGCAGCTTACTTATGTCCCTCTGCAAACTGTAACATCCATCCTCACTGCCTACAACTCCTCTGACTTCGTTGTCATCAGCAAATTTACTAACACATTCTTCTACACCCTCATCGAGGTCATTTATAAAAATGATAACCAGCAGTGGCCCCAAAACAGATCCCTGAGGCACATCACTAGTAACTGAACTCCAGGTTGAATATTTCCCATCAACCACCACCGTCTATCTTCTATCAGCTAGCCAATTCCTGATCCAAACTGTCAAATCACTCTCAATCCCATGCATCTGTATTTTCTGCAGTAGCTTACTATGGGGCACCTTATCAAACGCTTTGCTAAAATCAATAAACACCACGTCAACTGTCTTACCCTTATCCACCTTTTTGGTCACCTTCTCAAAGAACTCAATAAGGTTTGTGAGGCACAAGCTACCCTTCATAAAATGTGTTGACTATCCCTAATCAATCAGTTCTCAAGGGCAATTAGGGATGGACAAAAATTGCTGGTCTAGCCTGCAACACCCACATCCCATGAATGAACAAAAGAAAATCAGAGCCAAGCCACCAGGTAAGAAGCTAAGAAACAGTTTTCATGCTAAGGGCTGTAAAAATGTGTTTTTAGAAAGCAGTAGAGGCCAGCTCAATTCACCAGTTTAAGTGTGGGATTGCTACAGACTTGCTAGCCAAGGGTACAAAAGGGTAGAGCCAAGGTAGGTGGAATGAGTTAAGGTATAGATCAATCATTGTCACTGAGTTGCGAAAGAGGTTCAATAGGCTAAATGGCCTGTTCCTAATCTTATGTCTCTGCACTTTGGACTAAGGATGAAAGTCCATATTATGAATGAGCCTCTTCATTAAGACACTTTATTGGAAAGATCAGGATATCACCTCAGTTAAATTTGGCTCAGATAAAGGATATAAAGATCAATCCATGACAGACACATTAAGGGGCCACATATTGTTAATGAGTGTATATGGTTACAAAATTAGTTGTAAATACTTCTCTTTTATTCAGTGAAAATGTGTGGTGGAGTGAGTTTTGAGGAAACTAGTGCAACAAGCCAGTGCTCCAGATTGACGTTGCTCCTGCTTTTTGACCCTTGAACCACGACACGTCCTGTAAACAATGGCGATGAATCTTAGGATATTTGGCCACTGTAGTTTCAGTGACAGAACTGTGGAGATTCTGGACGAACGGTGTAAATCACCATCATTATGTCACATCTGGAAAATACTCCTCACAAGATAAAGCAAATCATTCTCTGATGTATTTTTACCCCAAGAAGGAACTAATTATATTCATAAACCCTTTAATTATTGGACCAGATCGGCTGGAGTGGGGCCTCCTGTTTAGACTTGTTTGTACATGTTTATATTTTCTTCCTGGAAGTGGAGCTAATAACAGCGGGGTAAATACGATAGTTTCTAAATTAATCTTAAATTCAGGGAGATCAGTCTGAACAGAGACGTCAGAGTTTAGCTATCACAAGCCAGTGCTCCAGCTTGACGTTGCTGCTGCTTCTTGACCCTTGAACCACGACAAGTCCTGTAAACAATGGCGATGAATCTTTGGAGATTTGGCCACTGTAGCTTCAGTGATAGAACTGTGGAGATTCTGATGAACGGTGTAAATCGCCATTTCATTGTGAGGGTAATCAGCTATGGGTTAAAGAGGCATTGTCTTAATTATTTCGAGAGCCATGATAAATAAAGTCATCTCTCTTTAGGAAGATGGTGCCTCTTTCCTGAAGTTATAATTTGTCTTCCTTCAGGTGAGAACTGCAAAATGGAGAGTAATTGTTCACCAGTCAATATTGTGGAAATACAGGTTAACTTGGGGACTAAAATCTTTCTTCTTGCTGTTCTCAGTCAGGGTACACACCATTGCACCTGGCGGCACAGTCTGGGCATGAGAACTTGGTGCGACTTCTGCTTAACTACCCTGGGGTTCAAGTGGATGCTCAAACCAGTCTGCAGGTGAGTGACCTATTTTGCTGAATTCATTGCTATATTGCAATGCCTCTGACTGCTTCACAGGGCTGGTGAACCTGCTCCAGGAGTATGGAGATTGTGTAAGACACAGAATATCAAGAGATCTTCTGCATACTATTTGTAACACTCATCAATATATTCATGAAATTGCTCAGCATTTTCCTTTTGCCAATGTGATGATTCATCATAATGCAAGACTGTGCTATGTTCTATGTTCTATGTGCTTGAGACAACCTCTCACTCTCACTGGCCCTGACTGTAAGGGTCAACTTCAATAATCTGTAATCCAGCAAGGCCTTTCACTGCCTGTAGGTAAGGAAGTCTGCCTTGATTCCATTGGAATGGAATCGAGCAGATTCTCCAATGGCTCGACAATCTGATTTACTCGGTCCATGATCACGTGGCTAAAAAGACAGTTTAACCTGTAGCCTACCCAATTTTGATATACATGGTCACCCAATCATCAGGATTTAACAGTTAGTGATCAGGAGTAGGGGATTGGAGAAAGTGCCTCATTCTATCTAATGAGCATTGAGATCACTTATAATAAGGGTCATTTCTACATTGGATGAAAGTATGAGACGTTTGGTGGGAACATTTTGATGGCTTCAGTGGAAACGAAAATTAGGAGTGGTATTTAGCAGATGGTCATGCTGACATTGCTCATTTTAGTTTACTGTCTAAAACCAAAGTGACCCCAATGAGTGTTTAATGTGCATCGTAGCCAAGTTCAGCAGAGACATGTGACGGAATTCTACTTTCTCGCCCTCCCAAGGCTCGTAAGTTCCCGTCTGTGGCCAATGGAGAATGTCGTTCCTTCCTCACCAGGACGGTCATGCCAGTTTAAATTCCGGCCGTGGTGATCGAATTCTTGAGCACTGGCCCGTGCATTTACCAACTGAACCATCAGGGGGAGCTCTGACGCATTGCAGAAGGAGAATGGTGACTTGAGCAGCAGTGTGATAACAACAACTTATATTTATATAGCACCTTTAATATAATAAAACAGCCCCAAGGTGTTTCTCACAGTCACTATAAAACAATATCTGACACAGAGCTATATCACAGAAGGAGACCATTTGGCCCATTATTTCTGCCCCATCTCTCCAATCAAGCCTCATGACTTAGTGCCACTCCCTTACCTCTTCCCCATATCCCTACTCATTAAGCAATGGTATCCAATGTGGGGCTTGAACGCATGACCATGAGGTTAAGAGTCTCATGCTCTACGGACTGAGCTAGCTGTAAGAGATCCCAGATCAAGTAATCAAAAGCTTGATCAAAAAGGTTGATTTTAAAGAGTATCTGAGAGGTGTAAAGGAAGGAAGCGAAGTGGGAGGGTGTAGGCAGGTCTGCTTTTCCAGAGTTTAGGGTCTACGCACCACAAGGAACAGCCACAAATGGTGGAATGATTAAAAGGAGGAATCGAGATGCCAGAATTAGAAGATAATACTTTCTTTACTCAAAGAGTGATTAGGGAGTGGAATGCCCTGCCTGCAGCTGTTGTAGATGCGCCAAGTTTGGTGGCGTTTAAGAGGTTAGTTGATAAGTATATGGATGAGAGGGAATGGTTTAGTTAGGAGGGGCATTGCTTTTTATTTTGGTCGGCACAACATCGAAGGCCGAAGGGCCTGTTCTGTGCTGTATTGTTCTATGTTCTATAAGGGTGGGAAATTTTCCTGTCCCACTTGCTACGGAAAGGGTAAGGGTACAGATCATGCAAAGGTTTATTGACGTAGGGTGGGATATTGCAGTTTTGGGCCGAGCATAGCTGCAATATCCCACCCAAGATCTCAGAGGCTTGTGGGTTGGAGGACAGAAGATATTACAGAGGTAGGGAAGAACTAGGCCAAGGATGGGCTGGAAAACATGGACAGGGATTTTAAACATCACACATCTGTTTAACCAGGAGTCAGCATGCATAGAGGTCACAAGTGAAATGGATTTGACACAAGCTAGGACAGCAGGCAGCAGAATTTAGGTGACTTCAGGTTTGTGGAAGCTGGAATATTGGAGATCAGCCAGTAGTGCATTGGAGTAGCCAACTCTAGAGGTAACAAAGATATAAACGAGGGTAAGCTGAGACGGGTAAAGTTGGACAATGCTACACAGATGGAAATAACAGTGAAGCTACTTCTTGTGTCTATAATAAGACTCTTTCAAACCGTGTTGGTTTTCTTTCTCAATACGCACAGTGGAAATTGCCAGCCATCATTTTTCTTAACATTTTTTGGCCTGAATGGGAACATGTCAGTTTAAAAAGGTAGATTTTTCAGTGGAGCTAGATGTATAAAGATAATTACTTGCACCAATGCATTATGGAATTCGAATCATAGAATCCCTCTGGTGCAGAAGGAGGCCACTCAGCCAATTGAGTCTGCACCGATCACAATCCCATCCAGGCCCTATCCCCGCACCCTACACATTTGCTCTGCTAATCCGCCTGACACTAGTGTCAATTTAGTATGGTTAATCATCTAACCCGCACATCTTTGGACTGTGGGAGGAAACTGGAGCACCTGGAGGAAACCCACGCAGACATGGGGAGAACATGCAAACTTCACACAGATAGTGACTGAGGCTGGAATTGAACGTGGGTCCATGGCACTGTGAGGCAGCAATGCTAACCACTGTGCCATCGTGTCACCCCGCTGTTTGAAATCAGCAGATGGACAAAATGGTGCAGATAACGGAAGAGTGTTTTGTGTCCTCACTCTGCTAACGAGGACATTGGGTACAGACCTTAGGGGCCCAGAATTTAAAAAGAAGTCGATTTCTGAGTACCAGCAGATGACCAGAGGGCTGAACTACCTCCCAGAGTGTTTCTAAAACATGCAGAGGTATCCACTACCAACTCGTGTAGGATGTCAATGCACAGCAGTAACACTGTCCTTGGAGAGTGTGGTCACCTCAATGGAAGTTGCAGCTACACACTGCCAACGTCACTAATCTCTGTGATGCTCATACAAACTCTGAGCTCTACCATCTCCTCTGTCTTGCTTAGACTTGCTAAGCCAAACAGGATTGTGCTTGAATAAGATCATCGATCTCCCACTGCCTTTCTCTCCATGGATTAGAGGCAGAGATATCCATGCAATGTGAAAAGACAGCAGCAATTCTGGATCTCACAACCTCTTCAACCAATTCCTGACACAGTGGCGAAAGCCAGTGGGACAGGATTTTATTCATTCGTGGGACATGGATGTCACTGGCTGGCCAGCATTTATTGCCCATCACAAATTGCCCAAGAGCAGTTGAGAGTCAACCACATTGGAGTGTGGAGTCACATTTAGACTAGACTAGCTAAGAATGGCAGATGTCCTTCCCTGTAAGACTAGATAGGTTCCTCCGACAGTCAACAATGGTTTCATGGTCATCGATAGATTCTTTATTCCAGATATTTTTTAATATTGAATTCAAATTCCACCGTCTGCTGAGTTATTGGATTAATAGTCTAGCGATCATATCATTAGGCCATTGCCTTCCTATGGTTGCCGTACCCAGTTCTGGGGTTCGGCCATCCACAGCCAGCCTTCCTCTGGCCTGAGCTCCAGAGGTCTCAGCTGCCGAGCTTGAAGTTTCTTTAATGGTGTCACAAGCAGGCTTACATTAACACTGCAATGAAGTTACAGTGAAAATCCCCTAGTCATCATACTCCAGCAGCTGTTCAGGTACACTGACGGAGAATTAGCGTGGCCAATGCATCTAACCACGACGCCTTTTGGACTGTGGGAAGAAACCGGACCATCTGGAGGAAACCCACGCACACACGGGGAGAATGTGCAAACTCCACACAGTCAGCGACCAAGCCAGGAATCGAACCCAAGTGCCCCTGATGCTGTGATACAGCACTACTAACCACGGTGCCACTCTGCCATCCTATAGGTCAAGCTTCAAATTCCAGACACATCTCCACTTAACCACTGCTATGGCTGATGGGGCTATCATCAGCAACTACCACGACCTTTTAACATCCACTTACTTATTCATTTTAGTTGATTAAACAAGACTGTCACCACTGATTGACATGGTCTGAAGGTTTGTACTTGGCTGGCCAAAGTAGATAAAGTGTTCTCTATCTGAGAGTCAGCCCTCCATTCTTCTGAATGCTGGGAGCTTGTTATGCACAGGATGCAACTGCCACTTAACAAAAGCTCAAAACAACTGACGTCAGCCAATGATTGTGGGAACATAGCAAGTAAAGCAAACACTTGATACGATGACTCATTCATTACCCCCACTCATAATATTTGAAATGTATTTAAACTCTTTGCTTAAATTGATGAAGCAGTAAAAATGACTGGGAACTCTCGGGCTGTCACGTTGAAAGTTTCCAAAAATGGGGGATCGTCGATGGGGAGTGCATGGTGATGAAAAGGCTGTACTGAGTCTCCATCACTGTCAGTGAGAATAACATAGGAATTTTGCATCCAATTTACAGCACACCGACAGCCCACTTTTAACCCAACGGGGCAGTACTCCACATGAGCCAGCCCTCACTCCATCTGACCCTACTGGTGTATCATCACATTCCTTTCTCCCCCATCTCGCTTCCCTGTTCATTTGTTATGATGCTTTTTGTTTGTTGTAGAATCCTTACAGTGCAGTGTGACACCATTCAGCCCATCAAACCTGCACTAGCCCTATCGCTGTACCACCATGTATTTACCCTGATAATCCCCCTACACTAAAGGGCAATTTAGCATGGCTAATCAACATAACCGCACATTTTTGGAGTATGGGAGGAAACCCATGCTGACATGGTGAGAATGTGCAAACTCCGTACAGTCACCCAAGGCCTGAATTGAAGCTGGGTCCCTGGTCCTGTGAGGCAACAGTGCTAACTATTGTGCTACCATGTCACCCTGTCACCAAACACTCACATTGAATACTGAATGTTAATTCATGCTAAACCCACGGGAGCGACATTCTTCCGATAGATGGCTCAAACCTAAACATCGCACAAGTATGATATTTTTTAAGTATAAATAGCTTTTTCTAGGAAAACCATGTTGTTTTCTAAATTGCAAGGGTGACTATCCTTTAAGAATCTTTCATTAAATGTGAAGGACTTAGGGACTGGCTGAGGTTGTGCAAGGTGCTATATAAATGCAAGCCTTCTTTTTCAATTCTTTCTTGCCCCAGCAGGAGAACATTCACCCGATGGGCGGGATTTTCCGGCAGCACACACCCAATGTCGGAAAATCCCGCCTGAGGTCAACATGGTCCGTGTCCCGCCCGCTACGATTCCTGTAGTGGGCGTGATGGGTAAATTCTGCCCAATATGTCTTAATTCTTAGATTGCCAAGAATCTTGGAATTTTGGATACTTTGAGCAAGTCATTTTCCCCTGAATTAAAAAGATAACCTGTGTATGAAGGTGAAAGATGTAGGCATGATTCATAACAAAACATATTCAAAGCCGTGGGGGGGGAGCAGCTTGTCATCCCATTACCTGCCTCCCTCAATCTGAACTGTCTGAACCGTTATTGGAGGTGGGGTAGGTGACGGCCAGCACACTCACCTTTGGTCCTTTCAAAGCCCATAAGGGGTCAATTCACGGCCTCTTCGGAATCCCATTCTCTTTAACTGTAGTTGCTGGAATAGGACATGGGGGAAATCCTTTGTGGCTGCCTTTGGACCCTCAGAAGCACCTCCCACCCCGGCATTTTCTAGCAAGATCATATGTCCCCTTTGATCCTCCAGCTGCCACACATTCTTCAACCCCCTCGCTGGGACCCACCAGCCTTATCTCTGAGTCCAGGATCCTCGTTGTCAAGACTAGCCGGCTATGGTCACTATAGAACATAGAAGAACATTACAGCACAGAACAGGCCCTTCGGCCTTCGATGTTGCGCCGACCAATATAAAAAGCAACGCCCCTCCAAACTAAACCATTCCCTTCTCTTCCATATACTTATCAACTAACCTCTTAAACGCCACCAAACTTGGCACATCTACAACTGCTGCAGGCAGGGCATTCCACTCCCGAACCACCCTTTGGGTAAAGAACCTACCTCTGATATCCGTCCTATAACTTATCACCCCTTAATTTAAAGTTGTGTCCCCTCGTGCTAGCTTTTTCCATCCTAGGAAAAAGGCTATCACTGTCCACCCTATCTAAACCTCTAATCATCTTATATGTTTCGATCATGTCCCCTCTTAGCCTCCTCCTTTCTAACGAAAACAACCTCAAATCCCTCAGCCTCTCCTCATAAGACATGCCCTCCATACCAGGCAACATCCTGGTAAACCTCCTCTGTACCCTCTCCAATGCCTCACATCTTTCTTATAATGTGGGGACCAGAACTGCACACAATACTCCAAGTGCGGCCGCACTAGAGTTTTGTACAGTTGCAACATGATGTTGCGGCTCCAAACTATGATGTTCGCAACATGATGTTGCGGCTCTAACTATGGTTAGAGGTGTGTAGTAATCTCACCTGGCCTGCCTTCTAGTATCGCACTGCTTTCTTTAACATAAAGAAAAAGCCACATTCATAGCTTCCAGCAAGAACTGAACTCCGAACCTATAGTTCCCCCTGCCCAGACTGTGAACGTGAATTTTAAACTCCCGCTGTTGTTCCTCATGTGGAAATCCCATGTAACCCATGTGGAGATCTATTGATGATCCCTTAGACCCTTCGTAGCCACAATAACAAGGTAGAAAGAATGAACCCTTTCCTCAGAGATTCTAAGCAACCTTTCTGTCTCTGCACAGCCTCGCTGTCTTGCTGAGGTTCTATTCCCATTCAGCCAGCTTAACATCACGGGGCCCTTCCATGTTTTGGCCACATATTCATATCTATGCACATTGTAATTGACATGAGCACAGAGACATGCACAAATACACATCACTGCACTCCTATAAACAATTCTCATAATCCAAATAGGAATGAACCAGTCTGCTACTTTTTCTTAATATGATTTACAGTAGCGATTAACACTTGAAAGGGTGCCAAACATTTTAAAGGTCAGTGATGTCTCAGAACACACAGGCGAGGTACAACTCATAGACACTACTGCTTTTCAATTGTTATGAATCAATGTTCCTCTTTCCCTATTAAATGCCAGATTTTATAAGTGCAAGCACTTAGTAAGAATTTCATTAAGCAATAGAGAATTGTGCGGGATGGGTTGACTATACGTTTGGTATTCCTGATCTTTGTTGTTCCCATGTAAAGCATGGGAAATTACAGTCACAATTCAGCATGTCTGTTGCGTTGAGCCCAATGGATGGGCCCAGTACTCTGCAGATGAGTCCTGTGCAGAATGTGTATACAGCACAAAGTGGCACTAAATAAATAGTTGCTATGAGCAGTGCCTATAGTGTAATGCGGGTCCGTTCAGAAAGCAACATCCCCTCTTTTCCTGTAACGAATGTGCAATGTCTAGTAATAGCATAGGCAGAACTCAGCTTGTTTTCTGTGGTTAAAATAGGGCAATGTCTTCACTGAAGAAGGTTTGGCAAAGCTTTATTGCTTTATATTGGAAGAAAACCCCAAAGAACTAGGCAATGCCCTGCCCACTGTAAGTGGCATGATGATGTATTTTACTGAAGTATGTTCTTGAACAAGAGGCCATTACAACAAATATACTTTCAGCAGACTGTCGGCCATTTCATATCTTTTTGTAGCATTGCGTTTCTCTTGTGTGGACACGGTGTAGGAGCAGTATCTAAGCACAGGACCACTTAAACAGGGCAGTGACCAGTTGAATCTTGTTCCAGGGTTCCACCCCTCTCCATCTCGCAGCGCAGAATGGACATACTGCAGTGGTTGGGCTCCTCCTGAGTAAATCCACCTCCCAGCTGCACCTCAAAGACAAGAGAGGGCGCACCTGCCTGCACCTGGCAACAGCCAATGGCCACATTGAGATGGCGCGAGCTCTGCTTGGCCAAGGAGCTGAGCTCAACGTCACAGACAAGGTGGGTGATAAGGAGCAAGAAACGCTACCCTTCTGATGTTTCGGATATTTTATTCCATGTTCTCTGCCTTTCTTTGTGCCAGAAAGGGGGAATTCTCCATTAGCTGCAGCCGGGATTTCCGTTGAATCGGTCTAAACAGGATTCTCGTTGGTCTTCCCACTGCGGGTCTCCCTGCCCTCTGCGCCAACCCTGAGCAGGTTTCCAGAGCGGGCGGGAACCTGATGCGTCCATTTTAATATCATTAGAATATAATTAATAGATCTCAGGCCAAATTCTTTTCACCATATTTTTCAATCTGGTCCCATCTTCTTAAATCTGCAGTTTCTTTTCAAATCTCTGGCTCTCTAAGAGACTGAATGCTTTGTTTATATTCAATTTCACACTCCAGTACCTTCATCTAGCCTCCTGATTGACAGGTGCAGGTTATTTTTGTCTTAATTTCTTTTCACAGCTGATTAAATCTGAAGTGCTTCCTTTTTTCTCACCGCATTTCTTTTTAAATAGGCTTATTCTTTGTTCTGAAGACCTCAGCTGATTTTTTTTTTTTCATTCTGGGTCTTCTTCAACCACTCATGCTGAAATAGCATGTCTGCACTGGAGGTAGCTTTCATTCTCCCTGCCACCCTGGCAATGCCCCCTCACACTCTAGCACTGACACCTGATTGTCAAGTGGTACTACCAAGGGCTGGGGCCTGAAGGATTTCATGAGGGTGATGCGACTCTACATTAGAGTCATTCTTGTGTCTCAGAGGGGAGGCAATCAGGTCACCCTCATACCTGTGTGGTGGGGGGAGGGAATGAAGAGGGAGGCTGTCATTCAACTGTGAGATCGGGGCTCCTGTTAAAGATGGCATCCCGATCTCTATGAAGCTGGACTAGCCAACTTTGTCCCCATTGGGGATCTCTTTCCTCCATCAAAGATAGTTGAATACCTCCTGGCAAACTCTGCCATGCTAGCGGGAGTCTTTCTAGTTTTCCTACTGGTAGCAGCACTTAGTTTTCCACCAGGGATACCCCTTCTGGAGTTTTATTTTCTGCTAACTTCAGAATCCATCTGAAGTAAAATGGGCAACTGATTTGTGAGTGGCATGGTGACACTGTATTTAGCGCTGACATATCACAGCTCCAGGGACCCAAGTTCAATTCCACTCTCGGGGACTGCCAGTTGGAGTTTGCATATTCTCCCCATGTCTGCATGGGTTTCCTCCGGATTGTCCAGTTTCCTCCCATTACAAAGATGTACAGGTTATGTTGATTGACCATGATAAATTGCCCCTTAGTGTTATGGTATTATGGGAATAGGGTGTGGGTAGATTGTTTTTTGTGAAGGGTCAAATGGCCTCCTCCTGCACTGTCAGGATTCTATAATTCACGGTTACCTAATTTTCATGGCGGTAAAAGAGGTGCATTGGCCATGCTAAATCCTCCATCAGTATATCTGAACAGGTGCCAGAGTGTGGCAACCAGAGGATTTTCACATTAACTTCATTGCAGTGTTAATGTAAGCCTACTTAGAATCATACAGTACAGAAGGAAGCCATTCAGCCCATCAAGTCTGTCCTGTCCAGAATCCCACCTGACACTAAGGGGGAACTTAGAATGGCCAACCAACTTAACCCGCACATCTTTGGACTGTGGGAGGAAACCAGAGTTCCTGCAGGAAACCCACGTGGACATGGGAAGAATGTCTGTGCAGAGTTTGCACAATGACCTGGGGCAGGAGTTGAACCTGGGACCTGGCACTGAGAGGCCACAGTGCTAACCACTGTAACACTGGGCCACCCCAGATTAATAAATAAACTTGTGACTAATAAATAAACTTACAACATTAATTTTAACATTATCCTCTTCCAGTGTGCTCCTTGAGATCTATTCCCCGGCAAATACAAATCCCGATACATTATGTTTTCATCCAATTGTGCATTGTCTTGTTCGGGGGATGAGAAGATGGCCTATCTCATCCGTTCCCTTCATTTTCTTTGCCTTTTAGTGATTCAGTGATAAGAGAATTTAATTGAAGAGTTACGATTTGAACCTAGGTGTAGCACCTTGTGTAGTATTTCCCATTTTGGTGCAAACAAAATAATGAAGTGAAGTAAATGTGTAGTGTTCCAGTGCATTTTTACAGTACAGTGGTTCCCAATTGCAATTCTCTGCCAAACAAAGTTAGAACATTGGTCAAGATGAAGAAGGAATACACTGGCATGCTTCTCTGGAAGAGAAGTTAAAAATCAGAGGGTGATTCATGCCAGCCTGTCCTGGCCTCATAGAATCCGACAGTGCAGAAGGAGGTCATTTGGTTCATCAAGCCTGCACTGACATCCCACCAAGACCTTATCTGACCCTGTTTATCCACCTGACAGTAAGGGGCAATTTAGCATGGCCAATCAACCTAACCCACATATCTTTTGATTGTGGGAGGAAGCCAGAGCACTCGGAGGAACTCCACACAACAGAGAGAACATGCAGACTCCACGCACATGGTCACCTGAGGCCAGAATTAAACCCAGATTCCGGCGCTGTGAAGCAGCAGTGCTAACCACTGTGCCATCGTGCTGCCCATACAGTCTTGCACCTCAAAATGCATTATATAGGTATCGTGAAAAACCTCTTCGTTAACAGTCAGACAAAAGTCCATCATACATAATGGAGGGGTGAGGGGGAGGGCAGCTCTGAGCTTGAAAGAGAAAGTGATCACAGAGTATTGAATTCAGTTGACTATTTTCTCTGCTATGTTCAGAACGGTTGGACTCCATTGCACTTTGCAGCAAAGTCTGGTTACCTGGATACAGTGCAGTTCCTGGTAGAAAGCGGAGCTTCTCCCAAGTTGGAATGTAAGGAAGGGAAGACTCCCATTCAGTATGCAGCAGCCGACCACCACCAAGAGGTGGTCAGCTTCTTAATCCGAAAGAACAACATCACCCTTAAGCTAACCGAGGATCGCAAGGTAGGTGGCTGAAGAGCAAGACTGTGGGCAGCCTCTTTGTCAATGTAGACAGAATGCTGCCATTCAGCTCAATGAACATCTCATAGACTCATCAAATAACACAGGAGGAGACCATACGACCCACCGTGCCTCTATTGAGACAACTATCCAATTAATCCCACCTCCCTGCTTTCCCCCCATAACCCGCTAAGTTCACCACTCCAGGTACTTAACCAGTTCTCCTGCTAAGGTAGTATTGAACCTGATGTCACCGTTATAGAGTCTGCATTGTAGTCTGCAACAATTCACTGCACTTTCTTCCCTTCTTGCCACCTCTAGTTCTATCTTAGAACCATAGAATCCTATAGTGGAGACCATTGACCCATCAAGTCTGCACCGACCACAATCCTATCCAGGCTCTGTCCCCATAATCCCATGCATATACTCCAACTACTTTCCCTGACACTAAGGGGCAATCTCACATTATCAATCCATCTAACCCGCATATCGTTGGAATGTGGAAAGAAACCGGAGCACTTGGAGGAAACCCATGCAGACATGGGGAGAAATGGAAACTCTGCATGGGCAGTCACCCAAGTCAGAAATCGAAGCTTTATGCTGTGAGGCAGCAGGGCTAACCACTGTGTCATCGTGCCGCCCGATGAATATTTGTGTTGATCAATTAGAATGAAGGGCAGCATAGTGGCTGCCTCACAGCGCCAGGGACCAGTATTCTATTCCCAGCTTGGGTCACCGTCTGTTTAGAGTCTGCACCTTCTCCCTACATCTACATGGGTTTCCTCTGGGTGCCCTGATTTCCTCCCACAGTCTGAAAGACGTGCTGGTCAGAAGTATTGGCCAAGCTAAATTCTCCCTCAGTGTACCTGAATAGGTGCCGAAGTGTGGCTATAGGGGGATTTTCACTTAATGCAAGTTACTTGAGACACTAACAAATATACCATACTGATGAGTAACAGTTAAGGTGCTTGATCTGTGTTCTTCAGAAGAGAGAAGAATACACTGTGACTCAATAAAAGTTTTAAAAATTAAAGAGGCATTGATAATATCAATCAAGATAAATTGTTTACCAAAGGGTTCAAACATCCAGGCGATATGAGAGAATAGGAAATTCAAATTGATGTAATTTACAGAAGAAACAATTGATATATGTGGTAGGTGGAAAAACATCTGTTGGCTGTCAATAGAAGCTTCTGCTGACTGGCTTCAGGTGGTTGATATTTTGTTATGGTTTGACTCTGTAGGTTTCTGGGATTTCTACAAGCTAGAAAAAAAATGTTTCCGAATGACATGTTCTTTAGTAGCCTGTCAAGTGTCAAAGTACTGCACGGGTGAGATAATGGTGTAGTCCCTCCATGGTTTCAAAATTGCTTTGCAAATAAAATCCAAGCACCTTGTGGCATCGAGAATGGAATACAACCTCTTGCCTAGCTTTTCCTGCAAGTTAGTTGAAATCTACCTTGTTGGAGAGGGCGGGAATTGATGTGATTATGTAGCTGGCTTGATGGCTATTGATTTGAGTCTAGGATACCTGGAGAAAAAAATAGAAGGGATTAATATTTAAATAACTAAATTCTAACTGAGTACACTTCCAGTTGTTATCAAAGGGCAGATTGTTCAGAGGGTTGGAGGAAGTTGGGGTCTTGAGCAGGCACTAACTTTCCCAATAAAAGTTTTAAAAATTAAAGAGGCATTGATAATATCAATCAAGATAAATTGTTTACCAAAGGGTTCAAACATCCAGGCGATATGAGAGAATAGGAAATTCAAATTGATGTAATTTACAGAAGAAACAATTGATATATGTGGTAGGTGGAAAAACATCTGTTGGCTGTCAATAGAAGCTTCTGCTGACTGGGATAAAGCTGTATGAGAGTCAACTTTCCATAGTTCCAATTGGGAATGAACTGGAGGTGGGGCTAGGAAAAGATGGTGGCGGTGATTCTGTTCAGATGAAGATGAGGGAGAAAGGCAGAGAGGGACATTGGATGTAGAAGGGTGGTCTGTGCTTCAAATAATGTCATTCCATGTAAAATTGTGAGGAATATACTTTCTATCTGCAGTTATTAATTTAATACTGTCTGTCAAATCAGTATTAGGTTAGTTTTTCTATTAGTGTCACATTGATACTGCAATGAAATTACTGTGAAAATCCCCTGGTCGCCATACTCCGGCACCCGTTTGGTACACTGAGGGAGAATTTAGCATGGGCAGTGCACCTAACCAGCACATCTTTCGGACTGTGGGAGGAAACCGCAGCATCTGGAGGAAACCCACACAGATATGGGGAGAATATGCAGACTCTGCAGTGACAGTCACTTAAGCTAGGAATTAAATCCAGATCCCTAGCACTATGAGGCAGCAGTGCTAACCACTGTGGCACTGTGCCACCCCTGTTGTCCTGGTGTGTGAAAGACATTCTTACAACTAAGACATTATATAATTGCAAGTGTTTTATTGACGCAGTGCTCTGGATTTGAGTGTAGCGCATCAGAATAACTAACATAATCTCTGTTTATTTTTCTTATAGTTTATCTTTGATCTCATGGTCTGTGGAAAGCTCAATCGGAACAAAGTCATTGAAGAGTTTGTGCTGCACTCAGCCGCCCCCATGGACACTGCCATCAAGCTCTCCCGTGCTTTTGGCATCACAGCTCTGAAGGAAAAGGAAAGGTCGATGGAGCTGCTAGAAGCAGCCAAGTATTGCGAAAACATGGCTG
This sequence comes from Sphyrna mokarran, assembly GCA_024679065.1. Taxonomy (NCBI): domain Eukaryota; kingdom Metazoa; phylum Chordata; class Chondrichthyes; order Carcharhiniformes; family Carcharhinidae; genus Sphyrna; species Sphyrna mokarran. Next base: position 21,663,715 of record JAGIQG010000007.1, on the reverse strand, counting down.
CCGAGCTCCTCACAGTGGCGTCAGGTTGCCGGAGCGCCGGATACCTGCTCCGCGCCGTGGACCATCGAGGCACAACGATGTTGGACTCTTTAATTGAATGCGAGCAGAAGGACGTGGTAGCTCACCCAGCGGTTCAGAAGTACCTGACCGACGTCTGGTACGGCAACTTGAAGTGGGCCCACTGGAAAATAGTCCTTTTGTTCTTTACCTTCCTGATCTGCCCTCCGATCTGGCTGACATTCTCCCTCCCGCTGAAGCACCGGTTCAACAGGATTCCGATCATGAAGTTCATGAGCCATTTGGTGTCTCACATCTTTCTCCTGATGTTATTTATATTAACCATAGTCTATCCACCACTCAGCCCGATATACGAAGGGAGGATGCTGCCCGGCTGGAATGAGTGGCTGCTGCTAGCTTGGCTCTCGGGGATGCTGGTCTCGGAACTGACCCATCCTGGGGAGAGGACAGGGCTGGCGTGGATCCGGGTTTTCATCCTGGGATTCTCGGCCCTCGCTGTCTTCTGTCACCTGCTCGCCTTTGCTTTCCGGGACCACGACCGGCTGCACTGCTTCTTCGCTCGGAACATTTTCCTCGCGGTGGCCATGACACTGTGCTTTGTGCAGTTTTTGGAGTTCCTCACGTTCCACCACCTCTTCGGCCCCTGGGCTGTCATCATCCGAGACCTGATGAAGGACCTCGCCAGGTTTGCGGTCATTCTGGCCCTGTTTCATGTAGCCTTCACCATGCAACTTTCAGCTGTTTACCAACCCGTGTACCCAGCACTGCTGGTCACCTCATCTGTTGGCAACAGTTCGGATTCGGAAGAGGGTTATTACAATATTCAAGACCCTGTGGATATCACTGTCCTCCTTTTCTTTGCTCTGTTCGGTATGGTGGACCCAGACACTTTGCCTCCATTGTATCGGACACCTGCTTTTACCCAATTCATTGTCAAGTTTGTGTTTGGAATGTACCTCGTCATGATCCTGATCGTTCTGATTAACTTGCTGATCGCCATGATGAGCGACACCTACCAGCGAATCCAGGCTCAGTCAGACACCGAGTGGAAGTTTGGGAGAGCAATGCTAATCCGTGACATGATCAGAAAATCCGGGACTCCTTCCCCATTCAACCTGTGCACCAATCTCTTCTACTACATCAAGATGCTGTGCAAGCACAGGGGTAAGCACATAACTCTCACTGCGTAGAATACATCAAAGACTAGTGCTGCCTACATCAATTAGGCTTCCTGCTCCTGATCATTTCTTCTGACCTGCAATACAGAGGCAGGGTGTATCAGCCAGGATAACTGTCCTTTCTAAGTGATGTGCAAGTCATGGCCTCAGTAGATACTTGACATGATGCATTCCATGGTATTATAAGCATCAGTGTTAAATCCTTTGTCTCTCTCTGTTCCTGTTATCCACTACAACAAGCAATCTTGTATGATTTACCCAGACTGAAATTCCCAGGTTACACTCACCCCTTTACTAGCTTGCTCTCAGCACTGCTGTCACTCATTATTTTCTTTCTGCTCTCAAAAAAATAGTGGGCCCCACATTTAACCATATCCTGCCCCGACCCCTTTCTCCCTGTCTCAACCCCCATTTCCTCCAGCCCTGATTGCTTTGTCTCTTTCTTTCTCTCCACCCACCTAAGTCCAACTTCTACTTTCTCCATTCTGTCCTCACATTCTTCAATCTTCTCTTCCTTTCCAATGAATCCTCTTGCTCCTGACTTCAGTATCCTCAGGCTGTGCCCTAATCCTCTGATCAGTCTTCCATCCATCCCTAGCTCCAATCTTGCTTCCATCCTGAGCTACAGGCAGCCTCTCCTTACTCCCCAACTCCAATCTTCCTCACTCAAGCTCCAGTTCCCCATGCCATTGAGTCCCCAGTCCGCTTTCCTTCACCCCACCAAACTCAGTCTCCATCCTGATTTCCCATCTACCAGTATTACCCCCATTACTCTCTCTAAGCGCATCCTTCAATCCCTAATGCTTAGACCCCCTCCTGGCCCAAGAGCTCCCAATCCTAATATTACCCATCCATTTCTCCCCTTAAAAACCAAAACCCAGTAGCTTGTTTTCTTCTTTCCAGCAAACTGAGCTTAACAAAGTGCCCCGGGATCATTCTTCACATTCCGGAACTCCAATTCCCTCTTTGTACATGACATAAGACTGCCATTTTAAAGTTTATTTATTAGTCACAAGTCAGCTTACATTAACACTGCAGAGAAGTTACTGTGAAGTTCCTCTGGTCACCACACTCTGGCACCTGTTCAGGTCAATGCAACTAACCAGCACACCTTTCAGGCTGTAGGAGGAAACTGGAGCAGACACAGGGAGAACATGCAGATTCTGCACAGACAGTGACTCAAGTCTGAAATCGAACCTGGGTCCGTGGCGCTGTGAGGTGACAGTGCTAACCACTGTGCCATTTTGCTCTGTTTATCTTCTCCTAGAGGTTATCCCTCATCACCAGATACAACCTCTGTAAGATGCCCCCTCCCCATCTCACCCATTGCCTCAGTATTCTTCAGCAAAACCATTGTCGATGGTCAGAAAAACCCAAAAATTCAACTATCAATAATGTCCTTTAGGGAAGGAAATCTGCCATCCTTACCTGGTCTGGCCTACATGTGACTCCAGAGCCACAGCAATGTGGTTGACTCTCAGCTGCCCTCGGGCAACTTGGGATGGACAATAAATGCTAGCCAGTCAGTGATACCCTAAATGGATAGAAGATGGACTCAGCTAGACTAGGAAAGTCAATGGCAGGGATGGACCTGGATGAGGTTAGCGGCAAGCCGCTTAAATGTCCCAGGCGGAAATTCAAAGTGCTTCGGTGGCTGGAAAAACGTCATTCTGTGACCTTCGCCAGCCCTGATTCTGGGGCAGACGTGACAGTAAAATTCCAGCCCAGGTCACAGTAAACTAAGCTGAAAGCAACAGTTGTGAAAACTAGGCTTTGCCTTGTTCCGATGTGAGATTATGGAGCTGAGAGAATAGTGATCTTCCAAATTCTAAGGTTCAACCGAATTGCTAATTTTGACAAATTTGCATTTCAGGGTGTAATGAAGTCAAATCAAGCAAAGTCAAATCAAGGTAGCACTTTCACAGTAAATGTTCAGACCTTGAGGAGTATCATGGAACAGAGGAACCTTGGAATGTGGATTTGTATCCAAATTTGGTTTTTGTCTTAGTTATTGAGCGATAAATCAGAATCATAGAACCTACGACACTGAGCCAGGCCCTTCAGCCCAACTGGTCCATGCCGACTAAATGCCCATCTAAGCTAACCCCATTTGTAGTTGGCCCATATCCCTCTAAATCTTTCCTATCTATATATCTGTCCAAATGCCTTTTAAATATTGTAAATGTCTCTGCCTCAACCGCTTATCCTGGGACACTAAGGGGCAATTTAGCATAGCCAATTCACCTAAACTGCACATTTTTGTGCTGTGGGAGGAAACCAGAGCACCCAGAGAAAACACACGGGGAAATTTGCAAATTCCACACAGAAAATCACCAAAGGCCAGAATTGAACCTGGGTCCCTGACGCTGTGAGGCAGAAGGTGCCAACGACTGGCTAGGCGAGAATGTTTTGTCTAGCCTTAATTGCCCTTTACCTGAATGGCTTGCTAGGCCATTTGAGAGGGCAGTTGAGAGCTAAACGCATTGCTATGGTCTAGAGTTCATTCCACATACATACAACATTCTGTGCCCAAAATTTGCTCCTCAGGTTCCCATTAATTCTCTCCCCTCTTAACTTAAACCTATACCCTCTTGTTCTCGATTCCCCAGTCCTGGGAAAAAGACTGAGTGCATTCACCATATCCGTGCCTCTCATGATCTCTGTAAGATCTCTGTTATATATATCTGTAAGATCACACTTCAGTCTCCTACGCTCTGAAGAAAAAAGTCCTGGCCTGTCCAGTCTCTCTCTCTACAACTCAGTCCCTTGAGTCCTGGCAACATCCTTGGAAATCCCTCCTGCACTCTTTCCAGTTTAATAACATATCTCCAATAGCAACTAAAACTGAACACAATATTCCAGATGCGACCTCACCAACATCCTGTACAACTGCAACATTATTTCCCCACTTCTATACTCAATGCCCTGACTGATGAAGGCTAGCATGCCAAAGGCCTTCTTCACTGCCTTATCTACCTGTGACTCCACCTTTAGAGAACTGTACACCTGAATTCCAAGGTTCCTCTGTTCCATGATACTCCCCAAGGTCTGACCATTTACTGTGAAACTGCTACCTTGATTTGACTTTGCTTGATCTGACTTGATTACACCCTGAAATGCAAATTTGTCAAAATCAGCAATTCGGCTGAACCTTAGAATTTGGAAGATCACTATTCTCTCAGCTCCATAATCTTATATCAGAACAAGGCAAAGCCTAGTTTTCATAATTGTTGCTTTCAGCTTAGTTTACTGTGACGTGGGCTGGAATTTTACCATCAGGGTGGGCGAGGGTCGCAGAACGACATTCTTCATTGGCGTTGGGCGGGATTTTATGAACCTGAGGTGGGCGAGGCGGTAGAATTCCGGTACTGTTCTTACTCGACACTGCCCCTTCTCCATGGCAATATCCTCACTGTGGTCTGTATCATTCATATAACTATGGATTTGACTTAGTTTTGTGGAAGATTTTAGATCAGAGGACAGCAAGCAAGCGAGACCAAGTGCTGCTCTGTTTTATATCCTTGAGGTTCAGTATGACAGATAACCCAGATAATCTGCACGGAGTATTCAAATTACCCAGTATATCATGCTAGTAAAGTTGCATTTTGGCAGCAGATAAATTGAGTTCAGAAACTTGGGCTGCTACAGATTTCTGGAATAAGTATTACAGGTAATATAATTGTTAACAGGATCATTAAACCAATGGGCCAGCCACTTTAAAGCATTTAGAAATTTCCAATAGCTAACCAAATAAGGCCAGAATGACTGTGGACTGTGGCTGATATTAGAAAACAAGCACTTAATATTTCCAGATGACATTCATGTGCCCGTTATCTCAACCCAGGAATTAACTTGTTTATTTTAAATGTGTTAAGCTTTCGTCCACTCATATCTTCAGCAGCAGTTTCTCATTGGAACTTGTTGAAAATGTTTAAACTTGCAGTTGTAAGCTTATTTACCTTAATGTAAGAGTAAAAGGGGCCATTCTAGACACCCTGATGTTTAAGATGCAAGACATTTGCTGACAAAGACCCCAGTAAACATGTATTCATTCCACTAAAAAGGAATGAATTCTGGAAAAAAAAAGCACAATTTTTCTTTAGTTTAAAGATATTAAAAATTAAATTTTAAAATCATCTTAGCTTTGTTTATTAGTGTCACAAATAATCTTAGATTAACACTGCAATGAAGTTACTGTGAAAATCCCCTAGTCGCCACACTCCAGTGCCTGAGGGAGAATTTAGCATGGCCAACGTTCCTAACCAACAAGTCTTTTAGACGGTGGGAGGAAACTAGAGCACCCGGAGGAAACTCACGCAGACACGGGGAGAGCATGAATGGACAGTGACCCAAGCTAGGAATTGATTAGTGGGCATCAACGACAGAACATTCTACCCAGGCCCTTATCATAACCTAACGTATTCACCCCACCAATCCCCCTAACCCACTTATCCTGGGACATTAAGGGGCAATTTAGCATAACCAGTTCACCTCAACTGCACATTGTTGTGCTGTGGGAGGAAACCAGAGCACCCAGAGAAAACACACGGGGAAATTTGCAAATTCCACAACCAGAATTGAACCTGGGTCCCCTGCACTGTGAGGCAGAAGGTGCCAACCACTGGCTAGGCGATAATGTTTTGTCCAGCCTTAATTGCCCTTTACCTGAATGGCTTGCTAGGCCATTTGAGAGGGCAGTTGAGAGTTAATCACATTGCTATGGTCTAGAGTCACGTGCAAGTCAGACCAGGTAAGGGTGGCAGATTTCTTTACCTAAAGGACATGAGTAAAGGTTTTTACAACCATGAATAATAGTTTTATAGTCATTGCTCAGGGGGAAGGTGGTGGTGTAGTAGTAATAGCTACTAATCATGAAACCCAGGGTAATGCTGTGAGGGATATAGGTTCAAATCCCACAATGACAACTAGTGGAACTTGAATTCAATAAAATCCGGAATGCAAAACTAATGTCAGTGCAGCGACCTTGCCAACAATACTCGCATCCCTTCAAAAAGTAAAAAATTAATGAGAGACCAGGTTTTATTGCAGTCACCCACTCTTGCAGTATATTTCGTTGTTAGAGTCAACCTTAATTGCCAGGTGTTTGGTTTCTGCATCATTGACTGTAATTCAATTTGTCTGGCTGTGTCTGTGAGATGCAAAATATGCCATGTTTTGCATGCCTTTTATTTCTTTATTAAAAAGGAAGATGTCACAAGAGGTTCTAAAGGTCAGTGTTCACCCTCTGTTCTCAAGGGTGAATAGGGAGGAGCCAGGAGTGCCCATGTTCCATGAGTGAATGCTTTTTCAAATCAAACTGTTCATGTCATGTGTTTCCATGTAGCATTTCAGGAGAGGCGAATGAACAGATCACCAGATGCTATGATTCATGAACTGACCCTTGGCCTAGTTGTGCATGGCCTGCCTTCTTCCTTTTCACCTTTACCCAGCTTCCTCATCAGTGTGTGTAACAGTTACTGTTATTCAGTTTCCTTTAGAATCAATCCTCTCCATAATTGCCAAATTGGGGAATATGTCACATGCATCAACATTAGGATACACTTTGGGGCATATTGTCGGGTGCCTCAAGAGCTATTCATGCATCTAAACTGGTGCTTCAAAAGCACAATATAAATATACCAACATTAAATATGTTGAGGGAGAGCACAATTCCCGCAAAAAAAATTCTAAGTGTTGACTTTGCGTAAAAACTGGGGTAAATTGCACTGGTTTCTTCAGTAGGAGTTTCAAAATGAATCTCCCACATTCTGTGCACTGCAGAGTGCACTAGTGTGAATCAGTCTAAAAATCAGTGGCTGGGGCCTATTCCCGCTGGAGAGGCCGGTAGCATAGCATTGAGTGGGCCACTGCGCACGCGCCAAATTGTCAGCACCAAGCTTGGTGCACATGCAATGGCCACTGTCTGCCAGCCTCCTGATTGCTGGTCATCTCAATCGCTGGCCAGCCCCACAACCCTCGCTTTATCAGCTGTGTGACCCCCCCCTCCCCCGCCCCCTCCACAGCTCGACCACTAGCTCCCCTGAACATGCTCCAGCCAGCCTCGACCACCTCCCAGCCCCGATCTCCCGTTTCCCTCCCCAGCCCTGATCATTCATCCCACTGGCAGCCCCACTCTCTGTAGTGCCGACCCTGCAGCCTCAGTCCTCCCCTCTGCAGTCCCAACATCCCTGCCTGTCGCCTCAACCCCTCCACCCTGATGGCCAGCCTCGATCGCTAGCTTCTCCCCCTCTGTCATTCAGTCCAAAGTACAGAGTGACAGTGGGAACCCCCCCGTCCCCACCAAGGTCCCACTCCGTGTGCACTCCCCTATGCCTGGTGGGCAGTGCCAAGATATCCCCTGATTGAGCAGTGCCAGGGGCCCAGGCTGGTACTGTCAAGGTGTCAATGCCTACGGGACACTCCCCCAGCACCTGACCCTCTGAGGGGGGGCCTCAATTTCCCCCCTTTTCACTCCAGCGGAATCAGGCCACCAGCTCCCCGCAAGTGGGAAGCAGAATTAAACCTTGCTGGAGTGAACCCCTCCTGATGGGGTAGAAACGCAGAGGGAACCCAGAGACTTCAGTCCTAGGCCTGCTAATGATATTCAAATACATTAAAAACCCCGTTTGAATAATTTATTCAGCTCTGTGCCAAAAATCCGGCACAGAGCCAGAAAGCTGACTGCCGGAGAAAGGCGGAGGCTGGGAATGGGAGAATGAACAAAAAAAATTACAGCACAGAAACAGCCCCTGCAAGCCTGCACCAACCGTGCTGCCCATCTGAACTAAAATCACCCAACTTTCTGGGGACCATATCCCTCTGTTCCCATCCTATTCATGTCAAGATGCCCCTTAAAAGTAGCGTATCTGTTTCCATTACCTCCCCCAGCAACGAGTTCCAGGCACCCACCAACGGACTGGGAGAATCTCCCCCATTCTCCTGAGCATTTGAGGAGATGTCTAATGGCTCCTCTGACTTGTCCTGGTTTGACCAAAACATGCTCTTGTTTGAAAAGATTATCCTTATCAGTTCAGTGAATACTTAAGTGTTAATTAAGTAAAAAGATACACACAACATTTACACGTATATACATGCACACGGCACAGTGGTACAGTGCTTAACACTACCGCCTTACACCACCAGGGACCTGGGTTCAGCTCCTAGCTTGAGCCACTGTCTGTGCGGAGTCTGCATGTTCTCCCCGTGTCTGCATTGGTTTCCTCCGGGTGCTCCGGTTTCCTCCCACATTCCAAAACTCGTGCTGTTAGGTATGTCAGACATGCTAAATTTTCCTTTGGTATACTTGGACAGGAGTCACCATGTGGCAACTAGGGGATTTGCACAGTAATTTCATTGCAATTTTAATGTAAGCCTATTTGTGATACTGATTAAAAAAACACACACATGCAAATACAAAATGGAGTTGGTCAAATTAGAATGCTTAACCTGGAGGATAGTGCACAGTTTTTGGTCCCCATATTTGAGGAAAGATGTCATGGCATTGGAGGCAAATCAGAGGAGGTTCACTCGGTTGATTCCAGAGATGAGGCGTTTATCGTATGAAGAGAAATTCAACAGCCAAAAGAGAAAATGCTGGAAAATCTCAGCAGGTCTGGCAGCATCTGTAAGGAGAGAAAACAGCTGACGTTTCGAGTCCAGATGACCCTTTGTCAAAGCACTCAGCTTTGTCAAAGACTTCAACAGTTTAGGCCTATATTCTCTGGAATTTAGAAAAATGAAGGGAGATCAAATTGGGGTATACAAGATGATAAAATGCACGAATAAAGTAGATGTGGAGCGGATGCTTCCTCTTGTCAGGCATTCTAGGACAAGAGATCATAGTTTTAGGATAAGAGGTAGCAAATTTAAAATAAAGTTGAGGAGAAACTACTTCTCCCAAAGGGTTGTGAATCTGCAGAATTTGCTACCCCAAAGTGTGTGGTGGATGCTGAAACAGTGAGTAAATTTAAGAAGTTAGGCAGATTTTTAATTAGTAATAGGTTGAAAGGGGAGAAAGCAGGAAAATGAGGAGTATATCAGCCATGATCGAATGGCAGAGCAGGCTTGATGGGCTGAATGGCCTAATTCTGCTCCTATATTTTATGAACTTTTTAAGAAAAAGTAAAAGAGTACATGGTGTGGTGATTCAACTTTTTTCTCAGTATTTCAGATTTAAAGATATGGGTGACTAAGTTGGTTGTTGTTGAGGAGGCAGTAATGTGGGCTTAGATCCTTTTAAGAAATCTCTGTTCTGTATCATCATGTCAGCATACAGTGTTCGTAGTTTACCCACTGGATTGGAAAAATGAAAGATGCAGGAGTGCAAGAGGGACCCCACTTAGGTCTCCTCCCTGAGCTGCTTGTTCTCAGTACTGCTGAGAAAACTAACTCTTAAAACAGACAGGAGGTTCGCTTCTCATACTTCCTCCTTTCTCCAACTGTCAGGAGAATTAACAAAAAAGGACCATCAGATTGGAAAAAGGCAAATGTGACTCCTCTATTCAAGGAAGGAGACAGAAAACAGGAAACTAGCAGTTAATCAGCTTAATATACGTCATAGGGAAATATGAGGCCCAATTTTACCAATCGGGAGCTAAGTGCCAAATCCGGACATAAAACGGATCAGAGCCTGGAATCCTCGTTCCAGTGCGCCCATACAGTTTTTTGTTGGCTCCAATCCGTTCCACACTGTGGACGGGGCTCTGAACCATGCATGCGCAGTTTGAAAAACAATCTGAAACAGCACAAAAAAAACCAGCAGAGAGAGCCGGGGGTGATGCGGGTGGGGGGCATGAGCTGCAATCAGACCCCACTGGGAGGCAGGCCTCCCTGGCAGACCTCTTCCCGGATCGGATCCCCCGGGAGGCAGGCTGGTAGACGCCCCCCGATCAGACCCCTTCGGAAGGCAGCTTCCTCCCAACCCCGATCAAACCCCCTGGGAGGCAGCCCTCCCCCCCCCCCCCCCCCCCCCCCCCCCCGCCACGTTACACCCCTTCCTATCCCACCTTCCCACAGGAGGCAACCTCCCCGTGGCACACCCCCCAACCTACTTCAATTGCTGCTCTCCCTCCACCATTCTTCTATCCTGCACTCAATGATGTGGAGATGCCAGCATTGGACTGGGGTCAACACAGTTGTGGGGCATTACAATGCTGCCACTGGTGGGTTGGAGGCGGGTGTCTGATGTCCATGGTGGTGGTTGGACGGAGATCTTCTGTTTCAATTTTCAGATCAAGGCTAGCTGTTCAATAGCACCCCAGAGCTCTGAAAAATTTCAGGTACAATGTTTTATACAGCTGTTCTGAAACATTAACCAATCTTTTCTCTTTCAGACGGGCCTATATTTAATTTCCAATGGTTATTTTAGACCCAGCGAAGTGTTGCTTTATTGCTTACTGACAGTACTTACCACACCTACCTTCTTCTCAAATAAATTTAGCCAAGTCCCATTTTCAAGATGGCGGAATATTGAATTTAAGGCCATAACTTGTTTTCTTGTTGTCTTAAACCATAGGTAAGCTGTGCTCCACAGAGGCCAGGGAGTTAATGAATGAAGAAAATGACCTTGACACAATATCAGATACACGCTCTATCGACATGTTGGCACATACATCTGTTGGTTGGATACGAAACACCTCAAAGAGAACACCACAAGTTTCTCCCGAAGGTACTTTAGACACATTGTTTTGTATGGAAGTACCAATGTTATATCAAGGCATCAATTTCCAGGGAATAGAAGATAGCATGGATTACGTTGGATTAGATTTGATGTTGGGCTATGCTTCAAAAACAATGAGCAATTAAAGGAATGCATCAGAGATCAGCAGCTTTGCAGCAAGCTCATGCTATTAGTGGCAATCAAGAGGGTTAACAGAAAGAACAATCATAAGTGAGCATTGCATTTCACATAGCTGCTCCATGCTCACTAAATATTTAGATACTGTATAAAATCATAGAACCCTACAGTGCAGAAACAGACCCTTCAGCCCATCGAACCTACACTGGTAACAATCCCACCCAGGCCTCTCCCCATATCCCTACACATTTACCTGCTAATCCCTCTAACCTACACATCCCAGGACACTAAGGGGCAATTTTAGCATGGCCAATCAACCTACCTACTCATCTTTGGACTGTGGGAGGAAACCAGAGCACCTGGAGGAAACCCACACAGACACGAGGAGAATGTGCAAACTCCACACAGACAGTGACCCCAGCCGAGAATCAAACCCAGATCCCTGGAGCTGTGAAGCAACAGTGCTAACCACTGCGCTACTGTGCCACTCTACTTGCTCTACTTATAGTTCTACTTGTTGTTGCAACAAAGTGGTAGGTGGACTATATTCACTCTAGTAGCAAGAAACAAAAGCCTTTTTTTAAAAGCATGAGACTTGTAAAATGTGGTTGTTCATAAGGACTTGGGTATAATCACATCAGGAACACAAGTTCCCATTCATTGACTCTGTCTACACTTCCCGATGCATCAGAAAAGCAGCCAGCATTACCAAGGACCCCATACACCCTGGGCATCCTCTTTTCCACCTTCTTCTATCATGAAAAAAATACAAAGCTTTCAAATCATGTACCATCCAACTCAAGAACAGCTTCTTCCCTGCTCTCATCAGATTTTTGAATGCACCTACTCTACACTAAACTGATCTTTTTCTACACCCTACCTGTGACTGTAACACAATGTTCTGCACTCTATTTTTTCCTTCTCCCCTTCAGAGGCTGAGGGATTTGAGGTTGTTTTCGTTAGAAAGGAGGTGGCTAAGAGGGGACCTAATCGAAACATATAAGATGATTAGAGGTTTAGATAGGGTGGACAGTGATAGCCTTTTTCCTAGGATGGAGAAAGCTAGCACGAGGGGACACAGCTTTAAATTAAGGGGTGATAGTTATAGGACGGATATCAGAGGTAGGTTCTTTACCCAAAGGGTGGTTCGGGAGTGGAATGCCCTGCCTGCAGCAGTTGTAGATGCGCCAAGTTTGGTGGCGTTTAAGAGGTTAGTTGATAAGTATATGGAAGAGAAGGGAATGGTTTAGTTTGGAGGGGCATTGCTTTTTATATTGGTCGGCACAACATCGAAGGCCGAAGGGCCTGTTCTGTGCTGTAGTGTTCTATGTTCGTACTCTGTGAACAGTATGCTTTGCCTGTATAGCATGCAAGAAACAATACTTTTCATTGTATTCGAATACGTGTGACAATAAAAAATCGAATCAAATCAAATAGTTGAAAAATGCTGGAAATCTCATCAGGCCTGACAGCATCTGTGGAGAGAGAGTAGAGCCAACGTTTCAAGTCTAGATGACCCTTCATCAGAGCTTGAAGCTGTCAGACCTGCTGAGATTTTCCAGCATTTTTCTGTTCTTGTTTCAGAGTCCAGCATCCACAGTATTTTGCTATATATAAAATCAAAAAGTTGGCAAGTACAGAAAGCAATTAGAAAGTCAAGTGACATGTTGGCCTATATTACAAAAGGATTGGAGTACTAGAATAAAAAAAAGTCTTGCTAGAATTGCTCAGAGCATTGTTAAGACCATACCTAGAGTGCTGTATGCTGTTTTGGTCTCTACTTATTGAAGAGTATGCATGTTTTGGAGGCAGCACCATGAAGGCTCCTGCATTATGAGATTATCCTGTGATGAGAGGCTGAGTAAGTTGGACCGATACACTTTGGAGTTCAGTTGAATGAGAAATGATCCGATTAAGACATACAGGATTGTGATTGGGGCTTGACAGGGTAGACACAAAGATTGTTTCTGCTGGTTGGGGAATCTAAAACATGGGAGCACAGTCTCATGATCATTTAGGACTGAGAGATCGAAAAAATTCTTCACTCAAAGGCTTGTGAATCTTTGCAATTCTGCACTGCAGATGTTTTTGACGTGCCATTTGGTGACTATATTTAAGCTAAGATCGCTCAGGAATCAAGAGATATGAGAGAACAGGCAGGAAAGTGGAGTTGAAACCAAACATTGGTCATGGCGGAAAAAGCATTCTCCTATTTTGATTTGATTTATTATTGTCACATATATTGGTATACAGTGAAATATATTGTTTTTTGCACACTATACAGATAAAGCAGGAAGTCTACAGGAAGTGTAGATGGTGTCAGCAGATGCTAGGCTGGTTTAAGTGATGGACTGGGCTATGTCCAGACCCTTTGTAGTTTCTTGTGATCTTGGTCAAAGAAGGAGCCATACCAAGCTATGATACATTTGGAAAGGATGTTTTCTATGTTGCTTCTGTAAGAATTGGTGAGAATCGTAGCAGACATGCCAAATTTCCTTTGTCTCGTGAGGAAGTAGAGGCATTGGTGGGCTTACATTTCTTAAATAAATGCTGGAAATCTGAAATAAAAACAGAAAATGTTGAAGAAGCTCAGCAGATCTAGCAATATCCATGGAGAGGGAAATAGAGTTGATGTTTTGACTCTTGTTCTACTTTTTTATGTTGCTATGTTCTCTCTGACCAGCAAGTGGCCTGAGAGAGATTTCAAAGGAAGTTCATTCCCATTCAATATGCGAACATAATAATTGACAAGACTCAAAAATGGCTGGTATAACTAAATGACACTGTTATTTTAGATGAATGTTATATGGTCAATTGATATTCAGTTTTATTTAAACCAGGTCAAGTAAAATGAAGAAAGCAAATGGTATGTTGGCCTGCGTAGAGAGGATTTGAGTACAGGACTGGGAATGTTTTACTGCAATCGTTTAGGGCATTGGTGAGACCACACCTGGTATATTGTGTGTAGTTTTGATGTCCTTATCTGAGGAAGGCTGTCCTTGCTATAGAGGGAAGACAGTGAAGGTTTACCAGGTTGCTTCCTTGGTTGGCAGTCTGTCACTTGAGAAGAGACTATGTCAGTATTATATCAGCGGCAAGTCACCAGCTTTGACAAACGGTCATCTGGACTTGAAATACCAGCCTTTTCTCTCTGTACAGATGCTGTCACACCTGCTGAGATTTTCCAGCGTTTTCTTTTTTGGTTTCAGATCCCAGCATTTGCAGTAATTTGCTTATATTCACTGGTGTTTGGAAGAGCGAGCTGAGATATCACAGAAACTCCTATAGAAATTTCTATAGAAGTTTCTGTGAGATCCCCACTCATTTTTCTAAACTCCTGTAGAAATTTCTACGAAACTTAGAAACTCTTAGAAAATATTAACAGGTGTTAGACAGAGTGGATTCAGAAGGAATGTTCCTAATAGTGGAGGATTCAGATTTTATCCCTGAAAGTAGGCAGTCAAGTGGATAAAGTTGTTAAGAAGGCATATGGAGTCTTAGCTTTTATTGGTAGGGGGATTGAATTTAGGAGCCGCAGCACCATGTTGCAACTGTACAAAACTCTAGTGCGGCCGCACTTGGAGTATTGTGTGCAGTTCTGGTCCCCACATTATAAGAAAGATGTGGAGGCATTGGAGAGGGTACAGAGGAGGTTTACCAGGATGTTGCCTGGTATGGAGGGCAGGTCCTATGAAGAGAGGTTGAAGGATTTGAGGTTGTTTTCGTTAGAAAGGAGGCGGCTAAGAGGGGATCTTATTGAAGCATATAAGATGATTAGAGGTTTAGATAGGGTGGACAGTGATAGCCTTTTTCCTAGGATGGAGAAAGCTAGCACGAGGGGACACAGCTTTAAATTAAGGGGTATGAGTTATAGGACGGATATCAGAGGTAGGTTCTTTACTCAGAGTGATTAGGGAGTGGAATGCCCTGCCTGCAGCTGTTGTAGATGCGCCAAGTTTGGTGGCGTTTAAGAGGTTAATTGATAAGTATATGGAAGAGAAGGGAATGGTTTAGTTTGGAGGGGCATTGCTTTTTATTTTGGTTGGCACAACATCGAAGGCCGAAGGGCCTGTTCTGTGCTGTTATGTTCTATGTTCTATGTTCTATAACTATGGGTCTTAGTTTAAGAATAAGGAATAAACCTTTTAGGACTGAGATGAGGAGAAATTTCTTCATCCTGAGGGTGGTGAATGTGTGGAAATAGTTGAGGTCAAAACATTGATTTCAAAAAGAAATTAGATATAGCTCTTGAAGCTAAAGGGATCAATGGATATGAGGTGAAGTCAGAAGCACAATTTGATGATCAGCCATGATCATAATGAGTAGCTCAAAGGGCAAAATAGTCTACTCCTGTTTTTACTTTCTGTGTTATCATTAGTGATATTTTTGACACAGCCTATTTTGTGCAACCCCTCTCCCTTATCCCCTCCAAGAAGACTTTCTACCCCAGGATATTAGAATGCACACCTTTTGTCTCCTGAACCACCCCCCCTTACCCCCCAACACCAGCATACCATGAGCACGTGTGCTTCATTAAGATGCTTGTTTTCCTATCAGCATTTCGCTAATGGTGGTTATTATTTCCGTGTGACGCACAAATGAATATTTACTTTGCATTGCAAGATTTTCTTTCTCCTGAAGGTTTTCATTCACAGAAATAGCTGTACCTTTTTATGATGAGGCAAAAAATCTATGAAATGCATGTTGCCACTCAGGAATGCATTAAAAGGAAAGTATAGCTGTCTGAACTTGAATTGTAGAGAACAATTAGATGAAAGACATGTTACAGCTTTCTCAATTAAGATAAAATACAGAAATAGCCAAGGAAAGACAAAAGAACTGTGAAAGCAACATTAATCAAAAGAAGAGACATTTTTATGAGCTTGGCTTGATCTCTGCCTAGTTTAAAAGCCTCTAAATATATGACTGGCATTGAGCCGTCAAGAAAAAATAGGCATAAATGTAAATCTAAAACATTTGTAATAGTGTGTAAAATTTAAAACCAAATACTGATGGTAGAATATTTCTAATTTTAGCGAAGTGTGAATATGGTAAATCTGGCTTCCAACATTGCCTCCCCACAGGTGGTTTCTTAAGAGGTACACGACAAAATGGTCCGATGCAAATTGAAGATGTCATTGACTGGCACAGTGTGGTGCTTCGTTACCTAACAATGAAAGGGCAGACGGATGCTGGTAAGTTTAAACAGGATTCCTTGTAGTGTGAGGATGCAATTTTTTGATCATCAAGTCATAGAGATTTATACGTGCAAACAGATCCTTCGACCCAACTTGTCCAGGTTGCCCTTTTTTTAACGACTAAGCTAGTTCCAATTGCCCGCTTTTGGCCCAATCCCTCTATACTCATCTTACCCACATAACTATCTAAATGCCTTTTAAAAGACAAAATTGTACCTACCTCTACTACTGCCTCTGAAAGCTTGTTCCAGACACTCACCACCCTCTTTGTGAAAAATTTGTCTTTCTGGACTGTTTTGCATCTCCCCTGTCACCTTAAACTTTGCCCTCTAATTTTAGACTTCCATACCTTTCGGAAAACATATTGACTACTTAGCTGATCTATGCCCCTCATTATTTTATAGATCTCTATAAGATCACGCCTAAGCCTCCTACTCTCCAGGGAAAAGAGTCCCAGTCTATCCAGCCTCTCCTTATAATTCAATCCATCAAGTGCCAGTAGCATTCTAATAAATCTTTTCTGCACTTTTTCTAGTTTAATAATATCTTTCCATAATAGGGTGACTAGAAGTGTGTACAGTATTCCAAGTGTGGCCTTATAAATGTCCTGTACAACTTCAAAAAGACATCCCAACTTCTGTATTCAATGTTCTGACCAATGAAACCAAGCATAATGTAAACTAAGATCCTGAATGGTACCTCTACTTGGGCAGTCTAAAAATTTAAAGCATAAAGGACCTTTTTTAACAGTGTTTTAAACACAGTAAAGAATGTGCCAACTTGCTCCTGGGCATTCACCCTTGTTGACTCAGAATAGAATGGGGCATGTAGCATGGCATGGTGCTGGAAATGGCACCTTGTCACATTGGAGATGCACAGGTTAAACAAAAGCAGTTTTCAATAGACTAAGTATTGCCTTCTAATGCCAGCTGTGAGCAAGACATACCCAGTCTTTGCCACCTTTTTTTTCTTTATCCTTTCATGCGGTGTGAGCATCGCTGGCTGGGCCAGCATTTGTTACCCAGCCCTCATTGCCATTGAACTGAACAGCTTGCTAAACCATTTCAGAAGGCAGTTAAGACTCAAACATCTTGCAATGGGTCTGAAGTCACATGTAGGCTAGATCAGTTAAGGACGGCCGATTTCTTACCATAAAGGACATTAGGGAACCAGAGAGGTGTTTAAAGTTTATTTATTAGTATCTATAAGTGGCTTATATTAACACTGCAATTAAGTTACTGTGAAAATCCCTGAGTTGGTACACTCCGGTGCCTGTTTGGGAACGCTGAGAAGAATTAAGCATGGCTCGAGCACCTAACCAGCACATCTTTAGGATTGTGGGAGTAAACTGGAGCACCCGGAGGAAACTTAGACATGGAAGAGCATGCAAACAGTGACATGGAAAAGCATGCAAACTTACATGGAAGAGCATGCAAACAGTGAACCCGGATCCCTAGCACTGCGAGGCAGCAGTGCTAACCACTGTGTCACCATGTCGCACCAGCGCCCCCCCCCGCCCCACGCCGCACCTTCCCCCCGACTCCATGGCAATCATTTCATACTCACCATTAGTCTTTTAATTCCAGAATTTTCTATTGAGCTCAAATTTCACCATCTGCCATGTGGGATTCGAAACAGGGTCCCCAGAGCATAATCCTGGGGATGGAATTTTCCCATTCCGCCTGCCACTTGAAGCATAGTGGGCAGGACAGGATCAGAGAAAGGCCTATTGACCTTGGGTGGGATTTTCCAGTCTTGGGCCCTGCGTGGCTGGAAAATTTCACCCTGCATCTCTGGATTACTAGTCTAGTGACAATATCACTGTACCACGGCATCCCCTAACATTGCTGTTCTCAATTTATGGATTTCAGCATGGGCTTACAACCACCATGTACCAGGACAAAGAACACAAGCCTGAAACAATGCAAGAAAAATGATTTTTCCCCAACCAACATAAAATTGTTTTTCTTTCTCCATTCATAAAGCGACAACACTCAATCAGTTTAAAAAGGAAAGCAACCTGTCTTATGGAAGATTAAATTAGAGCGATTTGCTTTTAGCTCTGTTACTGCAGTTAGACTTCTATATTGAAACATTCTGATTTGATCTTCTGTACCGTTTAGGATTGGTCTTGATACAACTACAGTACGAAGGAAGGCCCAAGGTCTATAAGTGTGATTTTGGCACCAACTGCCAAATCCCAGCTACATCAAAATCATGAGATGCTGCCCGGACTGATGACAGTTTTACTCAGTGAGGTCTGCGGAAACCAGCGCTGCAGGACATGCACCTTTCAATAACCTCAACTCTGCTGAAAACAGTTATTTGTTAAGTAATAGTGACCTGTGTGGAGCAGTACCTCTGTGACCATTGAGGAAGAGTGTGTTGAGTGTGATATATATTTTTAATTCATTGTGGAGTTATTGTATGGTTTGAAAGGCATCACCTTCATGTATAAGTGTTTAGCAGATCTCTTTATATTCAACTGGAGACACAAACATAAGGCAAGCATGTGATTTTGCTATAAGCGCAAAATGACATGAGAAAATTTGTCTTGCATTTTACACTCTTTCATGAGAGTGTACCTTTTTAAGGCAGGTAGGCTGAAATAATGTACTTATTTTGGCAAATAGTGCTAAGAGAAACACATCAAAACGTAAGGAAAAAGTTGAACAGATGCATGAATGGTTAATGATCAAATATTGAACGGTTAACCTTGAAGTCTAGCTACACCAACTTCCTTCTCTCCTTTTCTTCTTCACTTCCTGATTGAATTCCGAAGCGTTGAAGATGATGCCTGACCTTTAGATTCTTCTTTTTTGTCAAAACCCTTATTTAACCCAAGGTATAATGATATACTAAGAATATGATTTGGATTTGTGCTCCAGGTGTGGCAAGCTTCTAGCAGATGTTGAAGGGTTCCAACAGTGCAGGTTAGGATTAAGGCAAGTAATCCCTTCACTTTCTTCTTCACTCTATTTTCCTTTTTCCATTTTTTCTTTATTGTCCGTGTTCTAATCCTCCTCAGCCCAGAGCGTAAGTAAATAATCAACTCCAAAACCATATTTCATAAATATTGCTCTAAAGTAAGCTCCTGTAACGTGCAATACGATGACTTTGGATAACCCTCCATCCAATTTCCTGTCCCTTTCCTAGCGGCCAGATAGCAGCTGGGTCCATTCAGCCTTCCTCACCCCAATCATGGCAAAAAAATTGGCCTTGAGGTCTTCTATTCCCTGAGGAAGCCTGCTCAGATGTGTAATGTGATGCACCTCAGCACTAAGCATATTTTGTCATTCCCATCTCCCCATACCACACCATTCTCTTGCACGTATTTCTGAAGATCATCAACAAGTGGAACCCCACCGCACCCCCCCCCCTCACTACCTTCATTTTTTTTTCCTTGTGGACATATGTGGACATTCCTCCTTCAAATATAGACAGAGTCTGTATGTGATGTAGTTTAGAAGGATGAGGGGAAGACCTCATTGAAACTTGCACAATACTGAAAAGCTTGAATAGAGTAGACGTGGGAAAGATATTTCTATTAGTAAGAGAGACTTAGGATCAGAGTGCACAGCCTCAGAGTAAAGGAATGACCCTTTAGAACTGAGATGAGGAGGAATTTCTAGAGCCAGAGAGTGGAGAATCTATGGAATTCATTGCCACAGAAGACTGCAGAGGCCAGGTCATTGAGTAATTTAAGACAGGGATAGATAGTTCTTGATTTGTAAGAAGATCAAAGGGTACGGGGAAATGGTGAGAAAAAGGGGTTGGAAATACATAAGCCATGATTGAATGGTGGAGCAGACTTGATGGACCAAATGGCCTAATTCTGCTCCAATATCTTATGGTCAAATCCAAGCCAGTACTTCATGAGGTATCTCCCTTCATTTTGGAACTTCACTGAAAGTCCTCACGTAAAATTCACAAATAAAAATTAACACTGGAAACCTAAGGTGTAGATTATGGCCCCCTTTCTTTCCGTCATGAGTCTGACTGGAGTGGATTGAAGAATGATTTGGTTTCCCAAAACTCTGAATGCTTAATTTTGACTGTAAAGTTCACCATTAGCAGTAAAAGATACTCAAAAGGAAGCGTTGTTACCTCTGGAACTGGCCTTTGATCTCAAGACCAGAAAGTAGTTTGGCCAGCAGAAACATCCATCAGTAAAATTTCTGAGTCTCTGGGATTAATTTTAATCAAACTCACCTCCCCCAGTGGAAAATAATACAAAGGCAAATGCAATGTTAGCATTCATTTAGCAGAGATGTACGGCTGAGGATTTATAAGGCTCTGATCTGACCAATTTGGAATATCGTGAGCAATTCTGAGCCCTGTATCTAAAGAAGGATGTGTTGGCCTTGGAGAGGATCCAAAGGAGATTGATGAGAATGATCCCAGGAATGAAAGCCTTGATGAGGAGCGTCAGAGGACTCTGGGTCTGTACTCAATGGAGTTTGGAAGGATGAGGGGGATCTCATTGAAACTTACAGAATATTGAAAGGCCTGGATAGAATGGATGTGGGGAAGATGTTTCCATTAGTAGGAGAAACTAGGATCAAGAGTACAGACGCAGAGTAAAGAATTGAGATGAGGAGAAATTTCTTCAACCAGAGTTTATTTACTAGTGTCACAAGTAGACTTACATTAACAATGCAATGAAGTGGGGCAGCACAGTGGTTAGCACGCTGCCTCACAGCAACAGGAACTTGGGTTGAGTTCTCACCACCTGTCTGTTCTCTCTGTGTCTGTCTGGCTTTCCTCCCACACTCCAAAGATGTGCGGGTTGCGTTGATTGGCCATGCTAAACTGCCCCTTAATGTCAGGGAGATTAGCAGGGTGAATGCTTGGTGTTACGGGAATAGGACCTGGGGTTGTTGACAATGCAGGCTCAATTGGCTGAATGACCTGCTTCTGCATAATAGGAAATCTATGAAGTTACTGTGAAAATCCCCTAGTTGCCACACTCTGGCATCTGTTCGGGTACACTGAGGGAGAATTTAGCATGGCCAATGCACCTAACCAGCACTTCTTTTGGACTGTGGGAGGAAACCAGAGCATTCACTATAGAGAATCTGTGGAGGCCAGGTCATTGAGTTTATTTAAGACATAGATTAGGTTCTTGACTGATAAGAGGATCAAAAGTTACAGGGAAAAGGTGGAGGAATGGGGTTGAGAAACCTATCAGCCATGATTGAATGGCAAAGCAGGCTTGATGGACCCAATGGTCTGATTCTGCTCCTATAACTTATGGTGTTATGGTCTAAAAATTATGTGATTGGATAGACCACCCATTCCAACAAAAAGTAAAGTTTAGTGAGCAGTAGAATAGTCAACCAGTAAGATCCTGTCAGTAGTCTGCTGAGTGAGTTAGAATACAATTACCCTTGGGGTGGGATTTTCTGGCAGCATTCGCCCCAAAGCCAGAAATTCCTGTCCAAGGTCAATGGACCTTTGCATCGTCCACCCCCTATCCGCTACAATTTTCGTGGCGGATGAGAAGGGAAAATTATGCCCTCACAGTTTCCGATCATTTCAATGGAACCTGCATGTTCCTGGGCAAAATAAATTGTCTTCTACCACGAATGAAATTCTTTAACATAATTTATGGCCATTTTTTAAGTATCACACTATATATGCCTGACCTAAGCAGGGAAACCCTTCTTGCAGATAGAGTTGTTATTTATCATAGAGAATACTGAGTATCCTGAATACAGCAATTCCATTCTACCAGTAACTCCTGGCACTAGCTCTGGGCACAGTGGAAAACCATTAAGCATCCTTTATTTGGTAGAGCACCTAATTGGTGGCACTGTGCTCATATACTGTTATTGAGATGTGTGCTTGCCGGGAACTTGCATCAGAAGTACGCTGAATGAGTGATGGTGGTGCCAATCAGTGTCCGATGTGGATTTGACACCAGCAATGCCATTTCAGAACACTACACTCAAACTAATACTCTGCCTTCAGCTGAGTACAGGTTCAGCAGCACCAAGGAACTCCCCATCAGTGCTATTTTAATACACTCGAGTGAGTGCCTTGTTCAAGTCTTTACGTCGCTCGTTGACGGTTTTGAATACCTCTAGCAGAACCCCAGTCAAGGGCCCACTTGATCTTGATTGAGGTACATGCGTTGGAGTCACAGCTAAGATGTTCTAGCTAGGGAATGTGAGTTGAGTTCAGACCTAAGGTGTTATAGCTAGGTCTTTTGCCATCATCCCAGATGTTTATGGGCCTACTGGTGAGCCATTTTGTCGGTACCAAATGTTCGAGTTACTCCAGCGGGAGGGTGGAAATTTGGGGGACATTTGGGCCGAATTAAGGGGGATCCAATTGGGTGACACTTTTGTCTTAGCCAATTTGCCTAGTTAGCACGTTTTTGGGGATGTGGGAGGAAACCGGAGTGCCCAGAGAAAACCCATGCAAGCATAGGGAGAATGTGCAAACTCCTGCAGACATTGACCAAGGCCGGGAGTCCGCCCTGGGTCTCCGTAGCTGCCCAGCCAACAGTGCTAATCACTGGGCTGACGTGCTGCCCATACGTCAGTCCATGTCAGCACACACTGCCGGCAGTGAAGTACTGGACAACTCTCAGATCGATACCCAAGAGCCATCCAAGCACTACCCACCGAGTACATGTTCCTTGTCGTTGACAAGGTGGACTGTTGGCACCTGTGGGTGGAATAGGTGTCATTAGTAACATTTAACACGAAACACACTGAACAACACATACAAACGATACAAGAAACGCCAGTGAGGCCTCCATATCAATGTATGGTCTCCTTGAGGGCTGTATGCTCTGATCTCTGACAAGTGGCCAGCTTGTCTTGTGGTCTTTTAGCGTCTCTCACCTGTCGTTGAAGATCCCCAGTAGCTCCAACGTAAGTGACAGGGTGAGCCTTGAAATTTGTTGGGCGATTGAATGGAATCTCTTTATTCCCAGGAAGGCCATGAGGCTGTTATTCTTCTCCAACCACTTGCCCCTGGCGCCAACAACAAATCCAAAGTATTGGGGATTCGGGCATCCGGTCAGTTTTCCAATCTCTGGTCCAAGATGTTGGTACTTCCGGCACTTCTCCTGCCACGCCTTCTCCAAACTGTCACAGTTGTCTTCGAACCGGACTGTCACATCCACCACCGCAGCCTGCTGATCTTTCTCCCTCTTGAAGATGATGTCTGGCTTCCAGAGGGTGCCATCTTTGGCGATGAGCTTTGGTTCCAGGTAGGATGTCCAGCCGTATTTTCCGACGTAATTGCGCAGTTGGTCCAAGATCTTATTGTGGCGCTTGATTCGGCAGTTCTTCACGAATGGGCAAAAGCCAGAAATGTGTCCAAGTGTTTCCAAACCTGCCTCACACCTTCGGCAGGTTTTTGTGGCAGAGGGATTCCCTCTTGACAGGGTCACCCTCGTCGGATACAAGTTACACCGAAGCAGTATGTTGTTTGTCAGGCGATGGGATTTCAGCTGATATGCAGCCTTCATCCAACTGTTTGATATTTTATCGTTGTGGTAGTAATGGACTCCCACTCCTTGAGATGTGAGCTGTCTCCATTTGTGGAATTCCCATTCCCTTCACCCTGCATATCTATTCAGTGGCTAGCTGGGACCTGTCTCCTCCGCCGCCAGCGTTGGCAATGCAGCTCTGATCATCGCCATTTCATCATCACCGCCATCTTCAGTTGTTGGCATGAAGTCTTCGATTTCTCTCAATGCCTTGAGAGACCTCAATTCTTCGATGTTCCTGCCTACGTTCTGCTCACAGAACTGGAACAAGGCGCGAATGACTCGGTCATTGGAAGCAGACAGTGATTCCCATTTTTGGTTCACCGCAGATGGTATCTGGATCTCAAGCTTGGGAATTCCCAGACCTCCATTCCGAGTCCATGAATAGAGGATGCCATCTGTTGTATGAGGTGGAAGGTGCAGGAATTGCTTGACAGCGTTGCGGATCAGTTGGTCCAGTTTAGTTAGTGTATTTTGAGATGCTTCTGATTATTATCATCTGATCCTTAGTCTCGGGATGACATGGACTGTGAGTAGCTCAACGCGTTGTCTTGGGTGAAGAG
Source organism: Sphyrna mokarran (assembly GCA_024679065.1). Lineage (NCBI taxonomy): Eukaryota > Metazoa > Chordata > Chondrichthyes > Carcharhiniformes > Carcharhinidae > Sphyrna > Sphyrna mokarran. The sequence continues at coordinate 21,639,455 of JAGIQG010000007.1, read as the reverse complement.
CTGCTGTCTGTAGGCTGGAGATCCAAGTCTTCAGCCTCTCCTCCCATGCTCCTTCTTCTACACCAGCCCACGGGTCTATCCGGGCTCCCAGGTATTTCTCAGTCTCTCCTGGGAGGATGTACGCGATATCCTCCTTCTGAATCTGCCAGTTTTTGCATTGGTTATAAATGAAGGTCTTCCTCTTGTAGGTGAAGTGGAATCCTTTGGTCTTGCTGGTGTTGACAGTAAGACCAGTCATTTCGCAAAAAGACTGGAGAATCTTCAGGTTTCGTGCCATCCAGGTGTGCAAATCACTGAGCAGGGCAATGTCATCCGCGAACGCAAGGGCCGAGCAGTTGATTCTTGCTCCGTCTAGCGTCATGCTGACACCAGACTTTGCCACTTCGAGACTACATAACAGTGGCTATTTAAAGGGATCATCAACTACTCACAGGTTAGTTGCTCCATAGCTGTCAAGAAAAGGGAGCACTGTGACTGAAGGACTTCTTTGCTGACTCCAAGTCTTCTGCACAAACCTATTTCTCCCAGATTCAGATGCAGTGGCAGGCATTCCCCTTGGAACAGAGATAATTTGGAAAATGAACAGGGTTCACAGAGCAGAGCAAGCTACTGCAGAGGGTGGAGGAATAAGGGAATGTGAACTTTCTTTTTGCAAGAGGTGTCCATGAAACTTCAGTGAGGAACAATATGTAAGACTTCTGTCCTTTGGTTAAGACATTGCTTGCTACTTGGATTAGTCATTGCAACCTCAGAACAGGGCAAAGATAGAACTGACTGTGATGGTTATTGTGAATCATAGAGGCCCATATAGTGCAGAAGGAGGCCATTTGGCCCATCGAGCCTGCAGCGACTCTAACAATATTTTGGTCTTCTCTCCGCCCTAACCCGTAACCCAGATATTTGCCATGGCTAATTCATTTAACCTATATATCTTGGAACACAAAGAAGCAATTTAGCATGGCCTAACCAGTATATCTTTAGACTTCTGTAATCTTTGTGGGGATGAACTTTTGTACATCTAGTTCCTTCCTACAAGATATTTGCATGATCTTGTATTGCAAAAGGGAGGTTGCTGAAGCTCACAACCAGAGCTAACATTTCATTCCTTCTTGCCAGAGAGCAACTACATGGTTTTACGAGGATTCCCTGTGATGCAGGATGTTATTGACTGTGTGAATATTGCTTCCTGGCCCCTCATCTCAACTCTGTCTGATACCAGAAGAAAAATATTTCTATTCCCTCAATACCCAGAATGATGTATGATGATAGTTGTCTGGATAGCTTCAAACAGTGGCAGTCCAGTGTGTCTGGCTATACTTGAGCCTCTGAAGCAAATCAGAGGGTGGCTACTGGGAGAAACGATGTAAAGATGCCAGCGTTGGACTGGGGTGGTAAGAACTCAGTAAGAAGTCCAGAACACTGCATTTGCCTGACGAAGACACAAGAGTGTTGAAAGCTCGCAATTTTACTATCAAATAAATCGGTTGGATTTAGAATTGGTGTTGCTAAATTCTTCCTGAGTTCTTACTGGGAGAAATACAAGGCTGAAGATTCTGAGAGCAAACCATTCACACACACAGACTGCACACGTTGAGAAGCTGTTCTACCACATGAAATGTGATGAAGCAGACTATTGGCATGTGGAGGCAATGCTTGCATTGCCTGAACTCACTGACAAACCCAGTGCTCAATGAATTGCTTCAGTTCCTGGTGATCTGCTGTGTGCTATGTAATCGAACCATCATGAGAGAACACCTTTACACCTGCTGTATGGCAGAGCAGCATCAAGAAGGAGGAGATGACTTTGAAAGCCCTTTTTCACCTGAACTGTGTGTGACGAAGTCTAGTATTGTGTAGCTTCTTCTCATGTTGCACAGGATGCTACGATATCACCCATCTGAGCTGCATTATGATTGGGCCCACGAGTCTATTGATGGCCATCCTTTCCATGCTGGAAAGGATAGATTCCAAGTTTGGTATAACGCCCTGTGACACATCAATGCTGAACTTCTAAATGCTCATCGACATTGGTTGCTGCCTTTTGGCTTCTCAATAAATGAATTATTTTGTTCTATACACCAGCCTTTTGGTGTTTTTCTGTAGAGTATTCCCCCTCTCCGCCATCACAATCATCATCCTCTGTAGTGGAAGCCATGTGCAATCTCATCTTCTGATGATCTGCTACCTAGATGTAGCTGTCACTGGATAGGCTGGCATTTGTTGTCCATCTTTAATTGCCTTTGCAAAAGTGGTGGTGAGATGCCTTCCTGATTTTTTTTTTTTATTCGTGGGACATGGGCATTGCCCATTTATTGCCTATCCTCTAGTTACCCAAGAGTCAACACACTGCTGTGAACCTCGAAGCATACATAGGCCAGACCAGGTAAGGACAGCAGATTTCCATCTCTAAAGGACATTCATGAACCCAGGTGGATTTCTCCAACAATCAACAATAAGAACATAAAAATAAGAGCAGGAGTAGGCCACCTAGCCCTTCGAGCTTGCCCCACCATTCAATAAGATCATGGCTAATCTAAAGTCAATCAGTTCCACTTTCCCACCTTCTCCTCATAACCCTTAATTCTCTTGTCTATCAGAAATCTATCTACCCATGACTTAAATACATTCAACGAGATAGCCACTTCAATGGGCAGAGAATTCCAGAGATTCACCACCTTTTGAGTGAAGAAGTTCCTCCTCAACTCCGTTCTAAACTGCCCCCCCTTATTTTGAGGCTGTGCCCTCTAGTTCTGCTATCCTTTCTATGCGGAAAGAATCTCTCTACCTCTACCCTATCTATCCTCTTCATTATCTTATATGTCTCTATAAGATCCACCCTCAGCCTTCTAAACTCTAATGAGTACAGGTCCAATCTATTCAATCTGTCTTCATAGACTAACCCCCTCATCTCCAGTATCAGCCTGGTGAACCTTCTCTGAACATCCTCCAAGGCCAATGCATCCTTTCGCAAATACAGGGACCAATGGTTTTATGGTCATCAGTAGATTCGTGATTCCAGACTTTTTTACTGAATTCAAATTCCACCATGTGCCGTGGCAGGATATATGGGTCTTGAGAGCATTAGCTGAGTTTCTGAATTAATAGTCCAGTGATAATACCACTGGACCATCACCTCCCCCATGAATTGCTGCAGTCACGTGGTGCTGTTAGGAAGGGAGTTCCAGGATTCTGACCCAGTGTCAGTGAAGGAACGGTGATACATTCCAAGTCAGCATGGAGGGGATGTTGCAGGTGGTGGTATTTCCATGCATTTGCTGCCCATGTCTTTCTAGGTGGTAATGGCCTTGTGTTTGGCAAGTTGCTGCCATGCATCTTGCAGATGGTGCACCCTGCTGCCATTATTTATCAGTAATGGAGGGAGTGAATGTTTAAGATGGAAGAGGATGGGCTGCCAATCAAGCAGGCTGCTTTGCCCTGTGGTGTCACATTGTTATTTTATGATGCCTCTGTGCAGAAGATTCATTACATTAAAGACACTATATAAATGCAGGTTCTTATTGTTGTGTCTAGTCTATACCTGAATTCTTTCCTTGAGGTTCCTCATTGCTCATTTACTGTTTTACCTGACAATGTTTATTTCTAACACACTTAGGCTCGATCTCATTTTAATCCACTGAAATTATCTCTCTTCCAATTTAGTATTTTCAAATTTGATTGTTCCTTAACCTTTCCATAGATTCTTTAAACTTAATGATACTGTGTTTCCAAAATACTTCCCCCTTGCCACACATCCACATGTATTTTCATGGAATCGAGAAAACTCAGTGGAGATGTGAAAATAAAAGCCAGGAACAAATTCTGGGCTTGGTGACCCCATTCCTGCTTCCCCCAATTTTCACCAAGCTGCTGTAAGCCCACACCCTATCTTCCCACCCTAGCCAACCTCACTGCAGGTAAAGACATGTCTTAGTCCTCGGCAATCTTCATGGAGTCAGGCCAACTTTTAAAGTTCATGACATCTCCAAGGTGGAAGAGAGAATCTTTTGAAAGGTCAATTCAACAGATCTTGCCCATGCCCTCGTGCCAAGCTATGACCGTTCTGCCACTCCCAGTTACACTTATGACCTCCAAGCCAAGTTATGCCCTTCCACACCCATGCCAGGCTATGCCCCTCCATGCATCCCTATTAGCTCCCCACATCCTCCATGCTAAATTATGGAACTTCCATTCCCATTCACCCGCTATACATTCACTACATACAACCAATAAACCCAATAGCAAAAATAGGATATGTGTAAAAGTTTTAAAAACAGTCATTCATTTATAACTTTCTACCATATAAACATCTGAATCATCCAGACCTTTAAAACATCAATAGCTGAGACTGCAAGCACTTGAAACCTCTTTATCATGTGTACGTAAGCATCACTCAATTATAGCTGTTTCAACAAACTAATGAACAGGCTTTCAGCCATGTCTCACTGGATTCATCTCTAAATATATCCAGCACTGCTTCCTTCCTTGTTAGGCTAGAAACATATTAATAAAGAAAGTTCATTTATACTCATGTTTGGAATTCCTCCCTGTTTGCCTTTTACACTGTTATTTTCCCAGTATGCATTAAGACAATGGAAGATTTTATTAACAACACTCCAAAATTCTTGGATATTTCTGAATTTGCCTGAAAATTTTCTCTTCTAGCTCCTTCCCATTATTTGATGGCCTGTGGTATAAATGCACAGCATAATATCTTCTGCATCAGTTCGTAATTCTAATCAAATAGATTATCGGCAAGATTTTTCAGCCACTCATGCCAATTGATGTGGTATATATGGACTTTAGTAAGGCGTTCGATAAGGTGCCCCATGGAAGGCTTCTGCAGAAAATGCAGATGTATGGGATTGAGGGTGATTTAGCTAATTGGATCAGGAATTGGCTAGCTGATAGAAGACAGAGGGTGGTGGTTGATGGAAATTATTCATCGTGGAGTTCGGTTACAAGTGGTGTACCTCAGGGATCTGTTTTGGGGCCCCTGCTGTTTGTAATTTTTATAAATGATCTGGATGAGGGTATTGAAGGATGGATTAGTAAATTTGCGGATGACACCAAAGTCGGAGGAGTGTAGATAGTGAAGAGGGGTGTTATAGTTTGCAGAGAGACTTGGACAAGTTGCAGAGCTGGGCCGAGAGGTGGCAAATGGAGTTTAATGCGGAAAAGTGTGAGGTAATTCACTTTGGCAGGAATAACAAATGTGTAGAGTATAGGGCTAATGGTAGGACTCTTAATAGTGTTGATGAACAGAGGGATCTTGGTGTATATGTGCATAGATCCCTGAAAGTTGGCAATCAAGTCGATAAGGTTGTTAAGAAGGCATACGGATTCTTAGCTTTTATTGGTAGGGGGATTGAATTTCGGAGCCGCAACGTCATGTTGCAACTGTACAAAACTCTAGTGCGGCCGCACTTGGAGTATTGTGTGCAGTTCTGGTCCCCACATTATAAGAAAGATGTGGAGGCATTGGAGAGGGTACAGAGGAGGTTTACCAGGATGTTGCCTGGTATGGAGGGCAGGTCTTATGAAGAGAGGTTGAGGGATTTGAGGTTGTTTTCATTAGAAAGAAGGCGGCTAAGAGGAGACCTTATTGAAACATATAAGATGATTAGAGGTTTAGATAGGGTGGACAGTGATAGCCTTTTTCCTAGGATGGAGAAAGCTAGCACGAGGGGACATAGCTTTAAATTAAGGGGTGGTAGTTATAGGACGGATGTCAGAGGTAGGTTCTTTACCCAGAGGGTGGTAAGGGTATGGAATGCCCTGCCTGCTGCAGTTGTAGATGCGCCAAGTTTGGTGGCGTTTAAGAGGTTAGTAGATAAGTTTATGGATGAAAAGGGAATGGTTTAGGTTAGAGGGTCATTGCTTTTTCTTAATTGGTCAGCGCAACATCGAAGGTCGAAGGGCCTGTTCTGCGCTGTAATGTTCTATGTTCTAATGAGATATTCCAGTCCTGCCAATGGAGTCTCCCCCTTCCCGATGCATTCCCCAGTGGGTGTGAACAATGGGAAATCCCATTGACAGCAGCAGAACAGTAAGATCCCTCTACCTGTCAATGGAGGGCCATATTTGCCACCACTATACACACTTGGGAGGTTGGAAAATCCCACCCTATATCTTTGAACCCGCAATCACATCTTGCCTGTCTAATACTAGAATAGTATCTTTGACCAATACTGCCTCCCATGCCTACCTTCAGAGTACTCTGTAGGCAGGAATATTGATTGCCCAATTGCCCCTTCTTTGAACTAAAGTCTCATTGTTGCTCATAATATCATGTGCCTTACAGCTCACCAATCTGATTCACACATAGGAGGGGATATTTTCCCGACCCACCCGCTTTGGGAATCTTGACAGGCAGGAGGCGAATCATGCAAAGGTCCATTGAGCTTGGGCAGGATTTTCCAGTCTTAGGGCAAGCACAGATGGAAAATCCCACCCATGCACTCCAAACCCATGTTCGAATCCCCCACATGTCCCCTACACCTGATCATTCTTATTTCTGAACTAATCTATATTCTAATAAAACAGGATACCCACTACTGCTACAACCCATCTCTAATGCTGCAAATCGGTATCCTTCTGCCCACCACATTAGTCTAGCTCCAGCCTTCAAAAACCGATCCATAAATGAGAAGCTTACCTGGCTAAAAATTTAATTTTCCATTAATGGGAAATCTGATCATTCAAATTGCAAAGTAGAAATGCTGTATTGTTAACTGTATTGCAGATCTGATGAATGTTTAGTGATTTTAGCTCAGAAAACATAGACAGGAATCACGGGTAGAAATGGAAACATCGAGGTGGCAGCGTGGGCTCGTTGGGCCGAAGGGCCTGTTTCCCGTGCTGTTTTGTTCTTTGTTCTTTAAAACAACCCTACACAGAAAACTGGCTGTTCGTGATTTTGATTTTAAAAATTTAGTTCAATAAATTGGTTAGAATTGAAAACTGCACTTATAATTTGCTTATCCTACTTTTAATTCTGAAGTATTTTGGAAAGAGGATTCCAGTTTATTTTTTTGAATTCTCTAAAACCGAGAACGCTTCAAAATTTTCAGTCACTATTGTCACATCTTCAAATCCTCTGGGGAGAGCAGAGAAGTGAAAGGCTTAACCTGCACTGTGCCAGTGAAGAACCTGCTGCAGTATTAGAAAAGGTTTTGTTTGAACTATGCTGCCAGTAGTGTGTTAGTAATAAGGCTAGAATGTGGTAATTGGTAAAAGAACTAACTAAGCATCAGGTGTTGTACTGTGGGCATTTTGTCCTGAATTGTAGTGTGGACTAATTATCTTTGACGCAATGTTTTATTGAAAAAAAACATTCTATGTTGTTTTTGTGAAGAATTAAAGAGATGTTTTGAACAATGAGTTGTGTTTCTATTGTTTTGTGTTCTGAGTACAATCCTTTTCAGAACATACATAGACATACAGCACAGAACAGGCCCTTCGGCCTTCGATGTTGTGGACCAAAATAAAAGCATGCCCCTCAATAAATCTCTATTATTATATAATCTTAAACGCACCAAACTGGTTGTCCTGTACTTGAACCTCTTTACTTGAACCTCTATAATATGGCTGCTTCCAGGCACTGCCTCATAGCAGTGGTCACACTATGGGAAACCAGGTAGGACCTTTAGTACATGAAACATAGAACACTACAGCACAAATAGGCCCTTTGGCCCACAAGTTGTGCCGATCACATCTATACCTACCAAGCCATAGACCTATCTATAACCCCCAATCCCATTAGATCCCATATACTCATCCAGAAGTCTTTTAAAAGACCCCAGCGAGTTCGCCTCGACCACCACCGACGGCAGCCGATTCCATTCACTCACCACCCTCTGAGTGAAAAACTTACCCCTAACATCTCCTCTGTACTTGCTTCCCTGCATCTTAAATCTGTGTCCTCTCGTAGCGACCATTTCAGCCCGGGGAAATAGCCTCTGAGAATCCACCCTATCTATTCCTCTCAACATTTTATAAACCTCTATCAGGTCACCTCTCAACTTTCGTCTCTCAGGGAGAAGAGTCCCAGCTCCCTCAACCTATCTTCATATGGCATGCCTCCCAATCCAGGCAACATCCTTGTAAATCTCCTCTGCACCTTTTCAATAGCTTCCACATCCTTCCTATAGTGAGGCGACCAGAATTGCACACAATACTCCAAGTGGGGTCTGACAAGGGTCTTATGAAGTTGCAGCATTACCTCCTGACTCCTAAACTCAATCCCTCGATTAATGAAGGCCAGTACACCATATGCTTTCCTGACCACATCCTCTACCTGCGAGGCCGATTTAAGAGTCCTATGGACCTGGGCCCCAAGATCCTTCTGCTCTTCAACACAGCTAAGGCTCCTATCTTTGATATTGTACTCCTTCATCCCATTGGTCCTGCCAAAATGGACCACTACACATTTATCCGCGTTGAAGTTCATCTGCCACTTCTCCGCCCAGTCTTGCATCCTGTTTATGTCCTGCTGCAACTTCAGACATCCCTCCAGACCATCCACAACACCACCGACCTTCGTATCGTTGGCAAACTTACTAACCCATCCCTCCACTTCCTCATCCAGGTCATTTATGAAAATGACAAACAGCAAGGGTCCCAGAACAGATCCCTAGGAAACTCCACTGGTGAGTGCATTTCAATCCAAATGTATATATTGCACAGGTTTTAGTTCTCCTCAATTTTAGCATGGTGATCCATGTTAAGGTGGATTCCACAGGTGCCCGTATCTCTCCTATATCGTGCTAACATTTTCCAGTCTTAATCTCTGAACGCTTAGAACATAGAACATTACAGCGCAGTACAGGCCCTTCAGCCCTCGATGTTGCGCCGGCCAGTGGACCCTCTAACCTAAACTATTCCAATAGCTTGTCATGGCTATTCTAATTAGATAAGCCTGATTGAGCTCCTGCCCATCTTAACAGGGCACTTACAGAAGAAGTCACTGCTTGGTGATGGAAACCCGATTCACTGCTCTCACTGATCTCCATGCTGACAGATATGTGCATGTGCAGTGGCTCTCTCAGTGCTATGCTGCCGGCCTCTCAGGTGCAAATAGGTCCTGCCTTCTGATTTTCAAAGAGGATCTCACTAGAGCACTCTGTGATGATGCTCAGAGTGTCAGAGGTTCATTCTGAAAATCATGCTGTAAAAACCAGCAGATAATTTCTGCAAATTGGGGACTTAGAATATTTTTGGGAGAATCGGAAAGTTTGACCATGATAAATATCTCTTTACTCCTCCCTTAGCTTCACAAAGACACACAGATTTTAAGGTTAAGACTGGTTACAAAGTATATCTTAGGCTATAATGGTCTCAGTAACACAGTATAATTAAACACACAGATTAGCTGTGGTCAGACACACTCCACTTTGAACACACATGAACGTCTATGGATTTCTCTTCAATATTCCCTAGATGATTCTTACATCTTGAACCGCCTTTTGTCACAGAATTCTAGTTTTTACACAAATGCTTTTAAATTTCACTTTCATAAGAACATAAGAAATAGGACAGGAGTAGGCCATTCGAGTCTGCCCTGTCATTCAATAAGATCATGGCTGATCTGAAGTGGATCAGTTCCACTTTCCCTGCTTTCTCCCCATAACCCTTAATTCCTTGTCTATCAGAAATCTATCTACCCGTGACTTAAATATATTCAATGATGTAGCCTCCACCACTTCAATGAACAGAGAATTCCAGAGATTCACCACCCTTTGAGTGAAGAAGTTCTCCTCAAACTGCCCTTCCCCCCTTATTTTGAGGCTGTGCCCTCTAGTTCTGTTTTCCTTTCTAAGTGGAAAGAATCTCTCTACCTCTGCACTATCTCGCCCCTTCATTATCTTGTAAGTCTCTATAAGATCCCCTCCCCCTCAGCCTTCCAAACGAGTACAGACCAGTCTATTCAATCTGTCTTCATAAGCTAACCCCCTCATCTCCGGTATCAGCCTAGTGAACCTTCTCTGTACTCCCTCCAAGGCCAATATATCCTTTCACAAATGCAGTAACCAAAACTGCACACAGTACTCCAGTTACGGCCTCACCAGTGCCCTGTACAGTTGCAGCAAGACCTCCCTGCTTTTATATACTATCCCCCCTCTCTATAAAGGCCAACATTCCATTTGCCTTCTTGATCACCTGCTGTACCTGCAGACTGGGTTTTTGCGATTCGTGCACAAGAACTCCCAGGTCCCTCTGCACAGTAGCATGCTGCAGCTTTTCACCCTTTAAATAATAATCACTCTACTATTATTTCTTCCAAAGTGGATAACCTCACATTTGCTAATGTTATACTCCATCTGCCAGGTCCTCACCCACACTCAGCCTATCCAGACCTTCTCTGCAGGCTTTCCACGCCGTCCACACAATTTGCTTTTCCACACAATTTGCTTTTCCACACATCTTCGTGTCATCAGCAAGTTTTGTTACCCTGCACTCAGCCCCCTCCTCCAGATCGTCTATGTAAATGGTAAACAGTTGAGGCCCCAGCACCGATCCCTGCAGCACTCCACTAGTCACCAGCTGCCAACAAGAAAAGCACCCATTTATTCCAGCTCTCTGCTTCCTGTTAGATAGCCAATCCTCAATTCACACTAACACTTTACCCTCCAATTCCATGTACCCTAACCTTCTGCAGCAGCCTTTTGTGAGACACCTTATTGAATGCCTTCTGGAAATCTAAAAACACATCTATCAGTTCCCCTCTGTCTACTGCACTAGTCGCATCTTCATAGAAATCCAATAAATTTGTTAAACATAACTTCCCCTTTCAGGGAGAAACACTTTCAAATTTTCTATTACACAATGCTTTCTCTCATATGCTCCCATCAAAGTTTTGCTTTCATGTTTTATACCTCCCTTTTCACAATTTCTTTTTCTTGACTGTTGAACAAACTCTTCACTTGCTTTAACTAGTGATTGCCCAGACTACATTAAGAGAGCACCAAATTTTTGATTTACCTTTGAAATCTACTTCCACATTTTAAATCTAGTAAGTGAATCTGTCTTTTTAAACAGAACACCATCTGCTTTTCCTTTGAATTCTGAACAGTCCTTGTTCAACTCCTTAGTCACTGCTCCCTTAACTTCAGTTGCCCTAAGATATTTTTATATCCAGACTGTATCTGGTTCTTTAAGAAACTCTGCCTGTTTGCAGTCACTTTGTCTTGTTCATTTCTCTTCTGGCAGAGTTGAGAGATGTTCACTCCCCACCGTCCTGTCTTCAATTGAATGAATTTAACTAAAGTTAAACTTAAAAACCTTCCTATCTTGAAAGACTCCTCCACCTCCCCATTTCTAAGCAACAACAACATGTTTCTGCTAGCTTTTACTTACTCTTCATACCATAACTTCTCTAAGTTCATTGGGAGCACAATTTTAATTGAAACCAAAAACCCCCACACATACAAACATCTTTGTCCAATAGGAATCTAACTACAGAACATAGAACATAGAACAATACAGCACAGAACAGGCCCTTCGGCCTTCGATGTTGTGCTGACCAAAATAAAAAGCAATGCCCCTCAAAACTAAACCATTCCCTTCTCTTCCATATACTTATCAACTAACCTCTTAAACGCCACCAAACTTGGCGCATCTACAACAGCTGCAGGCAGGGCATTCCACTCCTGAACCACCCTTTGGGTAAAGAACCTACCTCTGATATTCGTCCTATAACTATCACCCCTTAATTTAAAGCTGTGTCCCCTCGTGCTAGCTTTCTCCATCCTAGGAAAAAGGCTATCACTGTCCACCCTATCTAAACCTCTAATCATCTTCTATGTTTCAATAAGGTCTCCTCTTAGCCGCCCCTTTCTAATGAAAACAACCTCAAATCCCTCAGCCTCTCCTCATAAGACCTGCCCTCCATACCAGGCAACATCCTGGTAAACATCCTCTGTACCCTCTCCAAAGCCTCCACATCTTTCTTATAATGTGGGGACCAGAACTGCACACAATACTCCAAGTGCGGCCGCACTAGAGTTTGTACAGTTGCAACATGACGTTGCGGCTCCGAAATTCAATCCCCCTACCAATAAAAGCTAAGACTCCATATGCCTTCTTAACAACCTTCTCGACTTGACTGCCTACTTTCAGGGATCTATGCACATACACACCAAGATCCCTCTGTTCATCAAGACTACTAAGAATCCTACCATTAGCACTATACTCTACACATTTATTATTTCTGCCATAGTGCATTACCTCACACTTTTCCACATTAAACTCCATTTGCACCTCTCGGCCCAGCTCTGCAACTTGTCCAAGTCCCTCTGCAAACTATAACACCCCTCTTCACTATCTACCACTCCACCGACTTTAGTGTCATCTGCAAATTTACTGATCCATCCCTCAATACCCTCATCCAGATCATTTATAAAAATTACAAACAGCAGGGGCCCCAAAACAGACCCCTGAGGCACACCACTCGTCACCGAACTCCACGATGAATATCTCCCATCAACCACCACCCTCTGTCTTCTATCTGCCAGCCAATTCCTAATCCAATTAGCTAAATCACCCTCTATTCCACACATCTGCATTTTCTGTAGAAGTCTTCCATGGGCCACCTTATCAAACGCCTTACTAAAGTCCATATATACTACATCAACCGCCTTACCACCATCCACCTCTCTGGTCACTTTCTCAAAAAACTCAATGAAAACTCACGAGAAGATGTTGGCTGATAGGATTAAGGAGAATCCTAAAGCTTTCTTTCGATATGTTAAGAATAGAAGATTGGTTAGGGCAAGATTAGGGCCAGTCATAGACAGCAGTGGGAAGTTGTGCGTGGAGCCTGAAGAGATTGGTGAGGCACTGAATAAATATTTCTCTTCGGTATTCACGCAGAGTGCTGGAAATGTAGCTATGGAGAGCACTGAGGTACAGGGTTGCAAATTGGGAAGTATTGTAGTAGATAGGGAGGATGTGTTAGAAATTCTCGAGGGTTTGAAGTTGGATAAGTCCCCTGGGCCGGACGGGATTTACCCTAGAATTCTCTGGGAGGCTAGAGAGGAGATTGCAGAGCCTCTGGCTCTGATCTTCAGGTCCTCATTGGTTACGGGTGTGGTTCCGGAGGACTGGAGGATAGCGAATGTGGTTCCATTGTTTAAGAAGGGGAAGAGAGACCTTCCAGGGAATTATAGGCCAGTGAGTTTTTGGTTTTAGGTTTGTCTTTACACAAAAGCACTACATTAAACCCACATAAAAGTATATTTTATTTCTAACATTTACCAATGCAAATGTGAATTTCTTAATATGACCGTGATTTTCCCAGTATGTCATACCATATTTACAAAGCGAGAAGGGGGTAGATTGAGTAACTACAGACCAGTCACTGTAAACTTTGTTAGAAAGATACGTCTTCATTTAGGAAAACATAGATCAAAGAAAGCGCAGTTTTTTTTAAGGATCAATCATACCTGATTAACATGATTGAATTTTGTGAGGAGTTAACAAGGAGTGAGTGTGAGCATAAGAAAGGGATGTGTGTGTGTGTGTGTGTGTTATTATAAAAGCGGGATGGAAGACAATCAAGTACTAAAGGTTGATTTGATATCATTTGATTTATTTTTGTCACGTGTTTAATATACAGTGGAAAGAATTTCCTGTGCACTATACAGACAAAGCATACCATTCATAGAGAAGGAAAGGAGTCCAGAAAGATCAATTTAATATAAAGTAGATTCATTCAAATGTCTGATGGCAGCAAGGAAGAAGCTGTCCTTGAGTCAGATGGTAGGTGTCCTGAGACTTTTGTATTTCTTCCCCGATGAAGAAGATGGAAGAGAGTATTCCCGGGATGTGTGGAATTAATTACGCTGGCTGCTTTTCCGAAGCAGCAGGAAGTATAGACAGAGTCGGTGGATGGGAGGCTGGTTTGAGTGATGGACTGGACTTCATCCTTTGTAATTCTTTGAGGTCCTAGGCTACAAAGTATGATCTGTCAGTCTACGGGACACAGGGCCTACATACCCAGCACCAGAATGGCACTGCAATTCATATGTACCACATCACATCTGCAGATATTTTTAACACATATTTCATTTTTTTTAACATGAATTATTATTGGGAATTAATAGTTAAACTGATCATGAAAACCCCTACACTAGGACAGAGCTAGTTTCTGTTTTATTGGAGGCTTCCACAGTGGCTAAAGTGACTTTCATGATGTAGCTTGTTCCTTTATTTCCTGAGCCAATATGTAAAAGCTGCCATACAGCTCTGCCTCCCCTTTCAAGCACAACTAAACAGTCCGATTGCGCCTCCTTTCACAGTCCTGTCCACTGACCCCCTTCACTATAATGGGAAGCCTGTAAAGCCCAGCCTGAGAACTGCACTTTCACTGAACTATAACCATCTCTTAAAGTGCTTATGATGCTGCCGTGCCTCCTGTAAATTTGTGAGTAAGCTCTATGGGAAACAATTTAAGACTGAGTGGCGGGGGGGGAGAAATAGCAACAGATTTGGATATTGTTTATCCTCAACAAGCTGTGAAATGAATCCATTTTATCCCTCTGCTGTATCCCACAACAGTCATAAGGCCCAAATCATTGGGGCGAACCAATTAAAGGCAAATTAATAGGTGGAGATAGTGGCATTGTTGCAATGTCGCTGAACTAATAATGTGGAGGCCCAGGCTAATGCTCTGGGAACACCGGTTCAAATCCCACGGCAGCAGCCACCAGAATTAATGACTCTGGAATTGATAGCTAGACTCAGTGGTGGTGCCTGAAACTAACAGTTGCCACAACAACCTGTCTGGTTCACTGAAGGAAATCTGGCCTATGTGTGTGACTCCAGGCCCACCCACAGCCTCTGAAAAGGCTGAGTCCTGCCAGCAAGGCACACATCTCATGAAAGGGAAAAAAAGATTAGAAACTAGAAGCAGAAGACCATTCAGCCCTTCGAGCCTGCTCTGCTATTTATTTTGATCATGGCAGATCATCAAATTCCACACCCTGGTCCCGCCTTCCCCCTATATCCCTGAATCCCTTTAGTCAGCCTCAGAGTTATATCTAATTCCTTCTTGAAATCACACAATGGGGGGCAATTTTCCCAGAAGAGTTCTATGTGCTGAATTCACGAGAAAACTGATGTCATTCATAATTGTTTTCTCAGTGGGAGTTCAGACTTGAATCTCCCACACCCTGTGCAATGCAGAGGGCACAGTCGTGAATAACATTAAAAGCTCGGGAGAGGGTGCAGGGCCTATCCATGCTGGAGTCAGACAGTTCCCAAAGTCTGCGCAGGCATAGTGGCCCAGAAATGTCAGACTAGAGTTTGCAGGCCAGCCGAGAATACTCGCAATGATACCCCTCCACCCCTGCCACACATGGCTGCAGTCCCCCCGTCCAGGGCTGCCCTGATCTCCAGCACCCCTCCCCCAACATTGATGATCCAAATCCCTCGTCAGATCTCTCCCCCACCCCCGCAGAAGCCCAATCCACCCAGGCAGTCCCCCATGCCCCCAGCAGGAGGCAGACTCCTGGCAGGCCACTTGCACCCCCCACCCCACCCCCCGCCCCCCCATCCACCCCTCCTCCCCCAGTCACTGGCCTCCCTTCAGCCCCGATTTATCCAAATGCAGATTGGCAATGGGGCCCTGATTGATTGCCTCCTCAGCCCTGCCCCTAGCTAGCCATGCCCATAGGTCCGACTTTCTTTGCACTTCTCCTAGACCCTACCCCCTTGGCACTGCCCCATGTCCGGTGGGGGTACCTTCCCCACTGCTGTCCGATCCTCTATGGAGGCCCTTATTGCCTCCTTCACTCCAGTAGGGTTGGACTGCTAGTTCCCCGAAAGTGGGGAGCTAGTCTGAACCCGCCGGAGTGAAATTGCGCTGATGGGGTGGAAGGCGCTATTGGGCCCCGAGATTTCAGTCTCAGACCTGCTATTTACATTTAAATGAAATTAAAAATAGATTTAAATTATTTAGTGCTGTTCCCAGCGTGGTCTTGACTGCGCCGGATATCTGTCACTGGGAGATGCACGCACATCGGGAAGGCACGCACAGATCCCACAAATTGGCTAACATGCGATTCTCCTGGCCTGACCTGCCAAAACATTAGCACAGAGAATGGCCCCCAAGGTCTTTTTGAAATCACTCATTTAGGCACAAGAAAAGTTTTTCAAAGAGCTAGGCATTGGGCGCATCAGCTTGCTGATTACATTACAGACTCTTAACTATAATCTTCGGGATTTGGGAACTGCTCCTTCAGATTGGAAAATGGTGCACTTCACCCTATTTTGATATGAGAGTGGGAAAGCCAAAAATAATAGGCCAGTTGGCAGAATAGTTATTATGTGAACATTCCTGGAGCTTACAGTGAAGGTCAATGTGACTTCACACATTGAACATTTTCGGATCTATAAGAAAGTCAGGATGACTTTGAGAGTTTAAGTCATGACTGATTAATGTGATAGAATATTTTGTAAAGGTGACTAAAAGTAATGCAGAGTGAATGTCCCTGTATGTTATTTATGTGGCTTCCAGAAAAGTCCCACACAGGGGACGGTCAGTCAAAGTTGAAGCCCGCGGAATTGGAGGCAAATTATTGACCTGGTTAGGAAACGGCTGAATGACCATTAGCAGAGAGTAGGGAGAACGCAGAGGCATTCTAACTGGGAGCATGTGTCTTGTAGTTTCTGCAAGGAATAATTAATGACCTAGGTCAGGGTTTCCTAAACTTTTCCAGCCACGGAACCTTGTTGATTTGTCAAGAGTACTCCCACGTGCTAGAAGGTACATATATTAATACACAGGACCCTGTCCTTAGCAGATATGAAAAACATCAACATGTATTGTGACTTTTTCAACTGAACAAAGAACAAAGAACAAAACAGCACGGGAAACAGGCCCTTCGGCCCAACGAGCCCACGCCGCCACCCCGATGTTTCCACCTCTACCTGTGATCCCTGTCCATGTTTAGAGATCTATGGATTAAAAACCAAATTTGAGACAATTTAGGGAGAATTTGTTTTGCCAATTAGCCTAAGAGCACATCTTTGGGATGTTGGAGGAAACCGGAGCACCCAGAGGAAACCCACACAAGCACGGGGAGAATGCGCAAACTCCCACAGGCACAGGCCCAAATCCATGTATCTGCACAGCAGACAGCGATAGTCACTGAGCTGTCATGTTGCCCATCAAATGGTCCAGGTCAAGCGTACATTAACGACGTGAAGCACTAGGATACTCTCAAAAAAAAATCCAAGAGCAGTCCTCTCATGACCCATCTCATGTACGCCCCTTGTTAGACAACAAGGTGGACCAAAGCACCTGTAGGATGAAAACTGGACAAAATGGGTATCAGCCAGGCTGATTCCAGGGATGTCGGGACTGATTGACTAAGTTAAGATTGTTTCCACTGGAGTTCAGATAAATGAGGAGAGATCTCATACAGAACTTATAACATTCTAACAGGATTACACAGGGTAGATGCAGAGAGGATGTTCCCAATGGTGGCAGTGTCCAGAAGCAAGGGTCACAGTCTGAGGATTCAGGGTAGACCATTTAGGACAGAGGTGAGGGGACATTTCTTTACCCGGTGAGCCTGTGGAATTCATTACCACAGGAAGTAGTTGGTGCCAAGACATTGAATTGATTCAAGGGGTAGCTAGAAATAGCACTTGGGGTAAATAGGATCAAAGGTTATGGGGAAAATGCAGAATTAGCCATTGAGTTAGATGATCAGCCATGATTGTGATGAATGGCAGAACAGACTTGAAGGGCCAAATAGCCTCTTCCTGCTCCTATTTTCTATGTTTCTAATTGTTTCTATATTCTCTGGTTCATTCCCCAGGACAGTGTCTTGACCAATCAGAGTCAACCAGTCTGGTTTGAATCTATACTATGCTTGGCAGTTAACTATCAGTCAGCAGTTAACTAGTGCATTGTCCATGGCAATGTCTTTACCAGTCAGAGACCACTTTCTAACCAATCAGCACTGTCTTCTCAGTGTAAATTGCTGTTCCTTTTGCATGCGGAAATCTTGCGGATTATCCTGATGAGTAAAACATTTCAACAACATATGCCCTTTTTCAGCAATAAACAGCCACACACATACATGATGTTTTGTGGTCAGATAACATATGCACAATAATTCAGGGAACTCTCTGTCCTAGCAGAGTGTTTAAATAAAAAGACAACACAAATTTTAAAAATAATTCTCAGGATGTGAACACTGCTAAGACATCACTAAACAGTGAGCTCTTGCTGCTCTGACTAGGCCGCTAAGGTTTGATCAGCATGAGTTTGTAGGATTACTTTTATAGGAAGGTCACATGAAAGCTGTTGCCCCCACTCTCCTCCCACCTCCTGCCCACGGTCCAATGATGAACATAAGGACATTCCTCAAGTCTCAAGCCTCCAAGGAAAACCTGGACAGCCCTTCAGCCCTTGAAGATGGACCAAAGAAGAAGTGGTCTCTTACTTCACAAGTTGAGCGCAAGGACCAACTCAAGTTATACTGTGGCCACCCAGGTCAGGCAATCATCCACATACTGAACTCATGCCTGAGAGATCATAAGCCATTAATGTTATAACCATTCATACTACGTTGGCTGATATTGTTGAGTGTTCCTTGATATGTTCCTTTCCAAAAGGACAGACACGATACTGCATCTTTATGTCTTTTGAAAGTGTAAAGATAGAACATAGAACATAGAACATAGAACATTACAGCACAGAACAGGCCCTTCGGCCTTCGATGTTGCGCCGACCAATATAAAAAGCAATGCCCCTCCAAACTAAACCATTCCCTTCAGATGTTGGCATGTGGCAGGATTCCAGATCAAGATTAGCTTGCTTCAGTCTTCTGGAGGCTGGTACTTGCCATCTGATGAGATTGCCATGGAGGGACCTCAGGATTGAAGTTCTCCCCACAGCCATATGAACAGTAATTACTATCATTAAGCCAGTCATTATGGAACTTCTACTTACACATCGGTGGTTTTTTATATGAGTGGCTTGCCCACTGAAATGCTGACTTGAAGAGTTAGACATGCATTTGGAATTGCTCACATGCACATGAAAGAGCGTAAATGCAACAACTTTATTCTCCTGAAAGGAACGAGTTGTGTTCTAACAATAATCCAACTGCTTCACGTTCACATTACGGATGCCAGCATTATTATATCCAGAAGATTGGAAAACTAACGATCTAACTTGCTTATTCAAAAACTCAAAAAGGGTGTTGAAAAACAGGCAATTGTAGGCCAATTAGTTTAACATCTTTCATTATTAGTTCATTAATTCATTCATTAATTCATTATAAAGGGTATAATATCAGAGCATTTAAAAACATATAAAATAATTAAGCAGAGTCTGTATGGTTTCATGAAGGGAAAAATCATGCCTGACAAATTTATTAGAGTTCTTTGAGGTACTAATGAGCAGAATAGATAAAGGAAACCAGTAGATGTACTATACTTGGATTTCCAAAAAGTATTTGATAAGGTAACACACAAAAGACTTTTTAATAGGATAAGAACTTTGGTATTTGAGCTGCATATTAGCAATAGATAGAGGATTGGCTAGCTAATTGAAGATATAGAGTTGAGATAAGAAGGCCATTTTCAGATGGCAACCTGTAACTATTGGAGTGCTATAGCACCAACCCTGGGCCACAATTATTTGCAATATATATTAATGACTTGGAGGACGGAAGTGAAGGTATTATTGCCAACTTTGCAGATGACACAAAAATAGGTAGGAGGGCAAGTGGTAAGAATGACAGAGTCTACAGAGGAATAAAGACAGGTAGGTGAGTGGGCAAACATTTCCACTCTGATCAGGCGGGTAGATCTCTGGGTTGTATCACCATCCTTAATCAGACAGTGGCCTCAGCAGTCACTGGACGCCACCCCAGACTCCCACCATCAGCCAAAGTTGGGTAACTTCCATTTTGATAGGACTGGCCATCATTGATAAAACTGAGCCATTTTCTAGGAAACTACATTCTCGGGAATCATCATTACCATTGTATCTGTTTTGCTTCTCCCAATCTGTGTGAAAAATCTCCCATTATAACATCAATAGAACATAGAACATAGAACATAGAACAATACAGCACAGAACAGGCCCTTCGGCCTTCGATGTTGTGCCGACCAAAATAAAAAGCAATGCCCCTCCTAACTAAACCATTCCCTTCTCATCCATATACTTATCAACTAACCTCTTAAACGCCACCAAACTTGGCGCATCTACAACAGCTGCAGGCAGGGCATTCCACTCCCTAATCACTCTTTGAGTAAAGAACCTACCTCTGATATCCGTCCTATAACTCATACCCCTTAATTTAAAGTTGTGTCCCCTCGTGCTAGCTTTTTCCATCCTAGGAAAAAGGCTATCACTGTCCACCCTATCCAAACCTCTAATCATCTTATATGTTTCAATAAGATCCCCCCTTAGCCGCCTCCTTTCTAACGAAAACAACCTCAAATCCTTCAACCTCTCTTCATAACTTCAATACTCTTCAATACTTTTGTTATTTGCCTAACCCTTGTATTTATCGATCAATCCCCAACACCACTGAGTCATTAGTGAACAATATTGCAAATCTCACTAGTCTGTATATGTTTTAAATTTACGCAGAAACAGGCAATAACTGAGCCAAGCTGTACATGAATCCCTTTTCACCCCTCTCCAACAACCTCTATCAGCTTAATCTTCAATCCCTTTCCCTGACATGTGTCCCTACAGTGTCCTCTTGAACTAATCTGTTCTATTTGCCTCAGTTAGATCTGTTATACCTGAACTATTGGAAAGTTGGCAAGATGACAAATCTCAATGCAGAAAAATGATTAAAGTGTTTGGCCGTACAAAGCATGGGATCTTGTGACTGCACCCACTGCTGAGGACATCAGGTCCCATTGAAAGGACGGGAATGTTTGACTTGGTAGCAGATGTCCCATGGCAGGTCCCATCATAAGAAGTCTCTCAACACCAGGTTAAAGTCCAACAGGTTTATTTAGTACTAAACGCCAAATGCCACTAGCTTTCAGAGCACTGCTCCTTTGTCAGAAGAGGAACATCTCACCAAGGCCATCCCCCACACTCCAACTTCCTGCCTCAAACAACCACACAACTTCAAACAGACCATTGTCCGCAGCAAATTTCACAGCCTTCAGGAGAACAGTGACCATGACACATACAACCCTGCCACAGCAACCTCTGCAAGATGTGCCGAATCATCGACACGGATGCCATCATCTCACGTGAGAACACCATCCACCAGGAATATGGTACATACTCTTGTAACTCAGCCAACGTTGTCTACCTGATACACTGCAGGAAAAAGATGTGCCGAAGCATGGTACATTGGGGAGACCATGCAAACGCTACGACAATGGATGAATGAACTCTGCTTGATAATCACCAGGCAAAACTGTTCTCTTTCTGCTGGGGAATACTTCAGCGGTCAAGGGCATTCGACCTCTGATCTTCGGGTAGACATTCTTCAAGGTGGCCTTCATGACACACAACAATGCAGATTCGTTGAGCAGAGACTGATAGCCAAGTTCCGCATACATGAGAACTGCTTCATCCAGGATCTTAGATTCATGTCGCACTATCTGTAACCCCCACACCTTGCTTGGACTTGCAAAATCTCACCCATTGTACTGTCTGGAGACAATACACATCTCGTTAACCTGTGCTTAATGCTCTCTCCACTCACATTCTCGGTACCTTTAAGACTTGATTAGCTGTAAAGACTCGCAATACAATCATTATTCTGTTAATTGAGTTTGTGTCTTTATATACCCTGTTTTGAACAGATCTCCCACTCATCTGATGGAGGAGCAGTGCTCCAAAAGCTAGTGGCATTTGCTTCCAAATAAACCTGTTGGACTTTAACCCATTGTTGTGAGATTTCTTACTTGTTTACCCCCAGTCCAACACTGGCATTTTCACATCAGGTCCCACCATGACAGGGCTGGGCAATCCCAGGTTTTTGTAGCGTATTGCTGTGGTAATATTTAATGCTGAAGGAAGAATTGCGCAGTTCTAGAGGTTGTCAACAAGTCTACCTGCAGCAGACTGAATTGTTCGCTTTCTTCCAATACAGCGTGACTGAGATCAGATCTCCTGTGGCATTGCCAAGAAAGAGTGATGTAGTCTGTAAATAAGAGTTCTTGGGTTATGATGGAACATGTCTCTAGAGAAATCTTTGAATCTTTAACAGGTACCTTCTTATGAAATGATTCTCCTCAACAAATAAGACAAAGAAAATTGCAAAACTACCACACCCCATTACTAGCAAATTGGATAGATTGCTGCTAATAGCTCACAGGAGTTTTGATTGTACCACAATTTTATTAATTTCACCTATTTAGTTTGTTAAGATGTTCTTTACTCTGCTTACTCTTGCATCTATGCCTCAAAGGGCCCTTCCCATGGCACATGAAATATTCTGTGTCCTTGAAACTACAAATCTCTGTGGTATGATTTTCGCCATACCTGTAACACTCTCAAACTGTCTTGGGCTGTTGATTCATTTTCCTGAATCTTCTAACTCTACCAGTTTCTATATTTGCTTCTCAGTTTAAACCAGCATCTTGGCTTCGGGTGCCACTGCTGCCTGCAGTTTCCCAATATAACTTATGGACTATACCATTCTTCACACTCTGAAATTCTTGGGCACCCTTCTCAGTGCTTCCATTGCCTAATGCTATTTCCAGCACTAATTTAAAATTACGCTTCATTTCTGCCAGTACATTTCTCTGTACAGCCTCATCATTTAGTCCATAGACTAATCGATCTCTCAGCATGCCATTTAATGTTGTCTCAAAGTCACAATGCTCCACAACTTGCCTAAGCTTTTCTACTTAGGTTGCAATAGGTCTCCTTTGAGACTCTCCCTGTGGAATCATAAAAAGAATCCCTGCGGTGCAGAAAGAGGCCATTCGGCCCATTGAGTCTACACTGACCACAATCCCATCCAAGCTCTATCCCCATATTCTTACATATTTACCCACTAATCCCTCTAACCTACGCATCTCAAGACATTAAGGGGCAATTTTAGCATGGCCAATCAACCTAACCCACACATCTTTGGTCTGTGGGAGGAAACCAGAATACCTGGAGGGAGTGAAGTTAAATCATTACAAAATTACCAATGGCTTTGAGTGGTAGTGCCTTTTCATCATATCCACAATCACTGCAAATGAACATTCATCAGGCATTTTGAGGACATTAGACTATGGATCAACCTGCATGTTTGGGTCCCATACATGCTTAATAATATTGCCTGCTTCTTTCCCTCCTCCTCTATTCCATTTGTTTTGAAGAAAATTTTTAATCGCTCAGCATACTGTATTCACCCTTCAGTGGAGGCATCAAAGGATTCACTCCACCAAATACAGTCACTTCTGCAGCACTGTTCTATCTTTCAAGCTTGACTTCGACTGGACCAGGTTCTGTGCTGACGATCTAATACTTGTGCTTTTCACTTCATCGCCATGTAATGACTTGGTTCCACCATTAAGAACAAACTATAGACATTTATTAACAAAGAATAATTCTTTGCAGGATGATACAGAATCGATACTTCCAGATATGAGACTAGGATCTAACTGCTGGGACAAGCCTAGACAATAGAACATAGAACATAGAACATAGAACATTACAGCACAGAACAGGCCCTTCAGCCTTCGATGTTGTGCCGACCAAAATAAAAAGCAATGCCCCTCAAAACTAAACCATTCCCTTCTCTTCCATATACTTATCAATTAACCTCTTAAACGCCACCAAACTTGGCGCATCTACAACAGCTGCAGGCAGGGCATTCCACTCCCTAATCACTCTTTGAGTAAAGAACCTACCTCTGATATCCGTCCTATAACTCATACCCCTAATTTAAAGCTGTGTCCCCTCGTGCTAGCTTTCTCCATCCTAGGAAAAAGGCTATCACTGTCCCCCCTATCTAAACCTCTAATCATCTTATATGCTTCAATAAGATCCCCTCTTAGCCGCCTCCTTTCTAACGAAAACAACCTCAAATCCTTCAACCTCTCTTCATAGGACCTGCCCTCATACCAGGCAACATCCTGGTAAACCTCCTCTGTACCCTCTCCAATGCCTCCACATCTTTCTTATAATGTGGGGACCAGAAATGCACACAATACTCCAAGTGCGGCCGCACTAGAGTTTTGTACAGTTGCAACATGATGCTGCGGCTCCTAAATTCAATCCCCCTACCAATAAAAACTAAGACTCCATATGCCAAGTTGGCATGAAGGCCCAAATTGGTTCCTGATTTGTCAGTCTAGGTCATGTGACCCTCACAGAAGATCACCCCCTTACAGAGGCCAGACATCACCAACACTAGGGGCAGATAAGCACCAAGCATGGCACCCCACTGCCATGTCACCTAATTTGATGCCCTCCATCTGCCAATTGCTCCCATGAGTCTGGTATGGTAGTAAAAGAGAACAAAATCCTAGCCATCGCTGCAGGTTGAATCCAACTGTTGAAATCCATTGAGTTCTGTTTGACCCTGTAAACACTCCATGGCTATGACTACTTATTCTAGCCCCCAGAATCAGGAATTCCTCTCCAAACTTGTCTGCTATCTCCCCCTCCTGCTTTAACACACTTGTTGCAATCAAGTTCATTGAGTAAGCTTTTGTTCATCTATTTTCTGTCTACTTTTGGCTTAGCATCATCAGTCTAATGTCTGTTCATGACCATTGAGAGGCACCTTGAAATGTTTTTCTGTTATAGGTTCTATATAAATGTATGTTGTTGTTGAAAATCAGGATATGTATTGGGGTAAATCAGCTCCTTACGTCCTCACAAATATTCATTTTGCTGCCATTTCACTTAAATAAACCAAACAGGGCAATAGAAAGATGAACGTCAATAACTTCTGAACATTTGTAAACTTGGGCAACCAAACCAGCAACTTTTTTTAAAAAATGCTGCAAATTATTTTGAATTTAAAAATTTCTCAGCTAAAAATAAACATGTGAGATTTCCCATCATAAATCCACCAAGCACCATTTTGTTGTGCAATCAAATTTTGTTCTTGTGGTCTCAGCTTCCATTTCTTTGCATATTTCACAATTCATTTCCTGTAATTTCCCAAACTTCCACTAAAAACATTTACTTCTTATTGCTAAAGATCAGACAAGGGAAGTTTAAAGTAAAGTTTATTTATTTGTCACAACTAAGACTTGCATTAACACTGCAATGTAATTTCTGTGAAATTCCCCTAGTTGCCACACTCCAGTCCTGTTCGGGTCAATGCACCAAAGGATGTCTTACCTCCCCCAAAAGGGTGTCTTACATTTTGCAAAATGTCCATTACCTCCAAAACAGGGTGTCTTACCTCCCTCTGAAGGATACCTTATCTCACCAAAATGGTATCGTAGCTTTCCAAACAACTCCACCAAGTTCAACCCTCCTCTTTTCTGGTGTAATCTGAACACTCTAACCTGAGGAAAATGAACAACATGGCAATATTAGCATTTTTTTTATTCATTCATGGGACTTGGCTGTCAGTGGCTGGGCCAACATTTATTGCTGGTTCCTAGTTGCCCTTGAATTGAGTGTGTTGTTCAGCTATTTCAGAGAGCAGCTGCGAGTCCAACATTGCTGTGGATCTGGAATCACATGCAGGGCAGACCAACTAAGGACAGCTTCCCTAAAGGGACATTAGAGAACCAGATGGGTTTTCCCAATAATTGACAACGGTTTCATAGTCACCTGTATATTCTTAATTCCAAATATATTTTCTTTATTGAATTCAAATTCCACCATCTGCCATGGCGGGTAAGTTCCCCAAAACATTAGCTGATTTTCTGGATTAATAGTGTAATGACAATACCACAAGGTCATCGCTGCATAAATAGAATAAATAGGAAGAATAAATAGGAAGAAAAATGGATTATTTTAACTGAGGAGCTCTGCTGTGTGTCTTTGTTGAATGTATTCAATCATCCGTATCAAACATCAAAGAACTGAAACTTGTATCCTGAAGCCAGAAGAGACTGAGTAATGTTTAATGTCAAGGACGAACCTCAAGTTGAAAAGTTGCACGCACTCTCTCAGGCTTGCTTTAAGTGTACTTAACTCCGAGGGTTAAAATACTTTTTGCTCTCTGATTCAAGGTCCTGCAGCAACTTATATATAGCATTGAAATGTTGATGATATCGAACCTCAGCTGAACCACAAACCCATCAATCAGAGAACTGTGTCATTGTAATACGTCTGCATTTTAAACATTTTCTTGAACCTTACTATGTAGGTTATGATAAAAAGGTTATTCAAGAACCTGGATGGGACCTATTGTTTTTGTTCATTTTAATATATTACAGCTTCACCACATATATGTTTAAAGAAACCAAGTGCGTTCAAAAAAAAGGCTTTTTCAGGATATGGTTTTCCAGATGGAATTGTGATATTTATGACACTGAACAGGAACTATGTTAACATTTACATTTAACAGAATGAGGTAAAACAGAAACTCAGGAGCTATTTTCTGACTTTGCATAATTTTTTGCTGAAGGCAGCAGTGGGATATTTGTCGCCTTTGTTCGATTTTTTTGATCAAGAAGAGGGTGAAAGGTAATCGCGGGTAGGCAAGAATGTGGTTTGAGGTTACAATCAGATCAGCCATGATCTTATTGAACGGTGGAGCAGGCTTACAGGACCAAATGGCCTATTCCTCTTTCTATTTTTTTTCATTCAAGGGACATGGACGTTGCTGGCTACTCAACAGAGTCATCTGTGGCTCTGGAATCACATTTAGGCCAGACAAGGTAAAGAAGGCAGATTTCCTTCCCTAAAGGACATTAGTGAAGTTTAATTCTCACATCCGTAACCAAATGAATTTACCATTCATAGGTAAATGGTTCTAGGTCAAAGCCAGCAACCAAGTCAAAAACGGAGCCAAACATTGTTTAAGAAGGGGAAGAGAGACCTTCCTGGGAATTATAGGCCAGTGAGTCTTACTTCTGTGGTGGGCAAGGTATTGGAGAGAATTATTAGGGATAGGATTTATAGTTATTTAGAGAGAAAAGAATTGATTGGGGATAGTCAGCATGGTTTCGTGAAGGGTAGGTCATGCCTTACTAACCTCATTGAGTTTTTTGAGAAAGTGACCAGAGAGGTGGATGGGGGTAAGGCGGTTGATGTAGTATATAGGGACTTTAGTAAGGCTTTTGATAAGGTGGCCCATGGAAGACTTCTACAGAAAATGCAGATGTGAGGAATAGAGGGTGATTTAGCTAATTGGATTAGAAATTGGCTGGCAGATAGAAGACAGAGGGTGGTGGTTGATGGGAGATATTCATCGTGGAGTTCGGTGAAGAGTGGTGTGCCTCAGGGGTCTGTTTTGGGGCCCCTGCTGTTTGTAATTTTTATAAATGATCTGGATGAGGGTATTGAGGGATGGATCAGTAAATGTGCAGATGATACTAAAGTTGGTGGAGTGGTAGATAGTGAAGAGGGGTGTTTTAGTTTACAGAGTGACTTGGACAAGTTGCAGAGCTGGGCCGAGGGTGGCAAATGGAGTTTAATGTGGAAAAGTGTGAGGTAATGCACTTTGGCAGGAACAATAAATGTGTAGAGTATAGGGCTAAGGGTAGGGGTCTTAATAGTGTTGAGGAACAGAAGGATCTTGGTGTATGTGTCAATAGATCCCTGAAAGTAGGCAGTCAAGTGGCTAAAGTTGTTAAGAAGGCATATGGAGTCTTAGCTTTTATTGGTAGGGGGATTGAATTTAGGAGCCGCAGCATCATGTTGCAACTGTACAAAACTCTATTGCGGCCGCACTTGGAGTATTGTGTGCAGTTCTGGTCGCCACATTATAAGGAAGATGTGGAGGCATTGGAGAGGGTACAGAGGAGGTTTACCAGGATGTTGCCTGGTATGGAGGGCAGGTCCTATGAAGAGAGGTTGAAGGATTTGAGGTTGTTTTCGTTAGAAAGGAGGCGGCTAAGAGGGGATCTTATTGAAGCATATCAGATGATTAGAGGTTTAGATAGGGTGGACAGTGATAGCCTTTTTCCTAGGATGGAGAAAGCTAGCACGAGGGGACACAGCTTTAAATTAAGGGTATGAGTTATAGGACGGATATCAGAGGTAGGTTCTTTACTCAAAGAGTGATTAGGAGTGGAATGCCCTGCCTGCAGCTGTTGTAGATGCGCCAAGTTTGGTGGCGTTTAAGAGGTTAATTGATAAGTATATGGAAGAGAAGGGAATGGTTAGTTTGGAGGGGCATTGCTTTTTATTTTGGTCGGCACAACATCGAAGGCCGAAGGGCCTGTTCTGTGCTGTATTGTTCTATGTTCTATGTTCTATGTTCTAATATAAAAGCAACAGCATTTCCAATATTTGAGATGTTAAAGGAGTTAGTAAGACCATTAAGACAAATGATAAGAGAGGCCAGAATGAAAGTTATTATCTGAAAATCGGAGATTGGCTATTCCAGCGTGCCCTCAGAAAGCAATTCTTCATACAAAATTGTAGTGGAAACCCAATACTGTCTTCTCCCAATCTCATTGAAGTTGGCAGTCAGTTGAAAATTTCAATACTGAAATCGTGGGGCCCTATTTTACCCATTTTAATTTGAAGTGCTGGACAGACTTGAAACTGGGAGTGTTTCAGATCCAAATTTTAGACCTGTTCTCAGGCAACTCCATCCGCACTCTGCCTGAAAAAGCATCAGCAATTCCGAACCGCACTGCAGAAGTCTGTGGGCAGGGCTTAATGTGCGTGAAACCCTGCAACTCCAATCAGCACCTCCAGGTACGAGTGCACAGAAGAAAAAAATGATCAATTCGTTCACTGGCCCATCCCCTCTTCCTCCTCACTGTTCACAGGCAGAGTCCCCCATCTCTCCCCTAACAATCTCAAGCAGAGAGCTGTTGGATGCTCAGCATCTAGCTCATGGCTAACTGGAGTACCCTAATCAGACTTTTGTAGAACATGTCTGTTTTGTGCCAATTCTGGATAGGCGAATGCAGTGGTAAAGGGAGATGTGCCGGTAAGGTTGTGCATACAGTTCATTAAATCAAGTTAAAAGTATGCAGATGCATTAAATTGGCTGTCACGCCCATTTCAGGCATGGTCCTGATCATGGCCATTTTCGGGCTTTGCTAAAGAGGAAACTGGTGCGGAGGTGGGCGTGGATTGCACTACCCGCCTCATGCCCTACTTTACCAAGTTTTCACTCCCGAAAATGGGTAAATGGTAAAATTGGGCTCATAGGCCCATAGGCTAAAATTTCACCATCTCACCTGCCACAGGAATCGGAACAACAAGGGGCAGACCCTGTGAAGATCCATTAACCTTGGGTGCGATTTTAGGGTTTGGGGACAAACGAGGCTGTAAAATCCGAACCAGAGAATCCCTACTTTGCAAAAAGATATCATCCAGCCCATTGAGCCCACACCGACAAAAATTTCAGCAAGGTCTAATATCCATAACCCCACGCATTTACCCTTCTAACCCCCTGACACTGAGGCGCAATTTAGCATGGCCAATCCACCTAACCCCCATATCTTTGGGCTGTGGGAAGAAACCAGAGTACACGGAGGAAACCCAGGCAAAAATGTGGAGAACGTGCAAACTTCACACAGACAGTGACCCAACCCAGGAATGAACCCGAGTCCCTGGCAGCAGCACTAACCACTGTGCCACCGTGCCAAAATAATTCTGAAATTGTTCATGGTATTTCAACAGACATTAAAGGAATGTTAATATTTGAAGTTCATTGTACGAAAATGATATCAACATCTAATTTGGCAGAGCATTGATCATCTACTACATGGACATATCTAACAAACAGAACAAGAAAGAAGAGAAGTATAGGGATGAGATCACAAGTTAACTGAATGAATCAAGAGAAAAGTTTCCTGTAAACATTTCCAAACATGTGTGGAGTTTGGAAAAATGAAACAGTGTGGAAACTGCATAAGAAAGTGACAAAAATGATAAATAAAAAGTTGCTTGGTCAAAAGTGTTGAACAAGAAGGAAAGGGACTCACATTTATGTAATTATCCTTTATATTCTCAGATGCTTCAATGGCTTTCACAGCTCTTGAAGGTATCAAAATCATACTATGCAGAAGGAGGCCATTTCACCATTGAGTCTGCACCGACCACAATCCCATCCAAGCCTTATACCCATAACCTCATGCATTTACCCTAGGTGAAACTAAGGAGCAATTTAGAATGGCCAATAAACATAACCCACACATCTTTGGATTATGGAAGGAAACCAGAGCACCCAGAGGTAACCCATGCTGACATGGGAAGAATGTGCAGACTCCACACAAACAGTGACCCAAGCCGGGAGTATGAACCCCAGGTCCATGGTGTCTGAGGCAGCAGTGCTGTGCCATAGTAGGTCACTGTTGTAACCCAGCATGAAGCAGCAGCTAATTAACACACTGCAAAATCCTACTAACAGCAGAGGTTAGGGCCCCGCCAATACATTTTAGTGATTTTGTTTGAGGGTTAATGTTGGCCAGGTCACTAATAAAGCTCTCGCACCCTCCCACAAACAGAGTAGTGGATTATTTTACATTCACAAAGGGAGCAAATGGTCCTTAGGTTTAACCACTCATCCGACAATACAGCTCCACTGACAGAGCACTGAAGTGTGAGCATAGATTATGTGTTCAGGAATCTGAAATGATGTTTAGATCAATGGCATTCTGACTCAGAGGCTGGGATGCTATCAGCTGAGCTTTGGTTGACATCTCGCAAGTAGCAGCATATGGAGCATAATCAGACTGTGTGCTGCCATTTCAAAATACTTACCTAATAGATTGCGGGCAACTCAACGTGTCTTGAATCAACAAAAGGCTTTATTGCCAAATAAAGAATAACATAACATACGTACAACAAGGTCAGAGTCGATTGTCTTGAGGTCAGAGTGCTCGACTTGATTCTATGACTTTTGGGACAGATTTTTATGCCTGCCCTGGAATCAGGGCAGGCAAGGCTTGCAGAATGGAATTCTTGGGCAGGATTTGGACAGAAAAGCCCAGCCAATGATTCCCTGGCTCCAGCACCTATCCTTCTTCGAGCCTTGCTATTTGTCCTCCTGTGAGAGGCTCAGTTTACCACCAGGACAATCCATAGGGCTCTTGCTGATCATGTAGCTCTCAGGAAATGCCCGCTGTAAAGGGCTACACTACTAGTACTGGCAAGACTAAAAGTCAATTTCTTTGAGTATGATAAAATGTGAATTGTAATTCGAAACTATTGATGTTGTGTTTTCAACTTCAAACAATTCTTTCTCCAAGTCAAAAACCCTGGCTATTTCTCTTTTTTATACATATAATCTCCATCTGCCTAATCATAGAACCCTACAGTGCAGAAGGAGGCCATTTGTCCCATCAAGTCTGTGCTGATCACAATTTCACCCAGCTCCTATCTCCATAACCCTATGCATTTAGGCCTCCTGATACAAAGGAGGAATTTAGCATGGCCAATCTACATAACCTGCACATCTTTGGATTAGGGGTTGAAAGTTGACGTTGTGTCAGTAGACCCAATCCTTTTTCTGATCTAAGTGGAAAATTAGCAATTATTCTAGTACAAATAATAGATCAAGTAAAAGGCCCTGAAATATTTGTAAATTCCAAAGTATTTCCGCCTGACTACGTTGTCGGTGCAGAAATTTTGATAAAAAGAATCTTGAAGCTAGAATTTCAATAGATAAAGGGGTTACATTGCATCATCATCCAGCAAACGAAAATAGTCTGGCAGCTATTCACATCATAAATTTAAATACAAGGGCAAAATGCTGCTGATGCAGGAAATCTGGAATAAAAACAGAAAATGCTAGATAAGTTCAGCAGGTCTGGCAGCTCACTGGAGAGAAATGGAGTTAACTTTTCAGATCTAAATCATCCAAATTTTAATATAGTCATAAAGATAGATTATGGCAGAGATTGCCAGAAATTGCCATTAGTAGAAGCTCTCAGAATGGTGAGTCAGACTTGCCAAGTTCCATCAGCTCTGCACGGAAACACTGACCACTCAAAATTTGAAAAGCTAGCTTAAACACTCACATTCACACTCACTCACACTCAGACTGGGGCAGGTGATAGTCTAGCGGTATTAGCGCTAAACTGTTAATCTATAAAACTCAGCTAATGTTCTGGGAACCCAGGTTCAAATCCTGTCATGGAAAATTGTGGAATTTGAATTCAGTGAAAAACATCTGGAATTAAGAATTGACTGATGACCATGAAATCATTGTTAGAAAAAACCCATTTGATTCACCAATGTCCTCTAGGGAAGGAAATCTGTTGTCTTTACCTGAACTGGCCTGCATGTGATTCCAGAGCCACAGCAATGTGGTTGACTCTCAACTGTCCTCCAAGGGCAACTAGGGGATGGGCAATAAATGCTGACCAGCCAGCAACTCCCATCTCCTACAAATGGATGTACTTGTTTTTATCCTATAGGTGCTTTGGTCCATCTTGTAGTCTAACAAGGGGCATACATGCGATGGGTCGTGAGAGGGCTGCTCTTGGATTTTTTTTTCAAGAGTATCCTAGTGCTTCACGTCGTTAGTGTACGCTTCACCTGAACCATTTGATGGGCAACACGACAGCTCAGTGACTATCGCTGTGCTGTGCAGATACATGGATTTGGGCCTGTGTTTGTGGGAGTTTGCGCATTCTCCCCGAGGTTGCGTGGGTTTTCTCCGGGTGCTCCGGTTTCCTCCCACATCCCAAAAATGTGGTCTTAGGCTAATTGGCAAAACAAATTCTCCCGAAATTGTCTCAAATTTGGTTTTTAATCCATAGATCTATAAACATAGACAGGATCACGGGTAGAGGTGGGAACATCGGGGTGGCGGCGCAGGCTCATTGGGCCGAAGGGCCTGTTTCCCGTACTGTTTTGTTCTTTATTCTTTGAATAAAGTGTCATCTTTTTAAATTGCCTTTCATTGATGGATTTCTTGTCAAAAATATAAACGTAAGATATTTGCATTTCATTTCAGTATGTATTCTTAAATGCAGTGGCATTCAACTCTATTGTGTTAATTTGTCCCCAACTGTTCCCCACTCACCACCCCTCCCCCCATCCAGCCCCCCCATCCACCACCCCTCATCACCATTACCCGGATGCAACATTTTAAACAGAAATAAGACACAAATGCTAAATTGAGTTTAAGAGCCGAGATACTTAAGAAAAATCAATTCAGGGACGGCTTAAATCTGTATTTATCAGAACATTGTCTGCAAATTGCATTACATTAATTTCTTTTCAATGTTGTATTGACTGTAAGTAAAAGATACCACTGCTTTGAAGATTTGCACTGCATTGAAAAACTGTGTGTGCATTATTACATCGTCACAATGGCTACCCTAGGTGGTCTGACTGGCACCACAATTTGTTTTAAAAAGCTATTAATACAGCGATCAAAATAAAACATTGCTGCTATTTGTGATAGGAAAACACAACTGGTGTAATGGACACAATCACTTTCTTTCAGTATGAATAACCGCTGAAAAATTCAAACAAATTGGCTATTTGCTCACCATTAAAAAGCCAATAGTTCTTTTTTGCTGCTCAAATAATGCCACCTTAGGCAACTACTTAGTTCACCTCCTGGATTTATTTTCGTCCATTCGTGGGACAGGGGCATTCCTGGCTGGGCCAACATTCATTCCCATCCCTAACCGCCCTGGAACTCAATGATTTGCTAGGCGATTGCAGTGTCAAACTACATGTCAGCTGGAGCAGGTTAGAATGGCAGATTTCCTTCCTGAAAGGGCATTAGTGAACCAAATGGGATTTTATGACCATCGACAATTGTTTCATGGCCATTGTTAAACGTTAATTCCAGATTTTTATTGAATTTGAATCCCACTATCTGCCGCAGTGGGATTCAAAGAGGGTTCCCCAGAGCAGAACCCTGGCATAATGGACTAAAAAGATAAAGTTAAAGTTTGTTTATTAGTCATGGGTAGATTGCAATAAATTTACTATGAAAATCCCTTGGTGCCTGTTCAGGTACACCGAGGGAGAATTTAGCATGACCAATGCTCCGAACCAGCATGTCTTTCAGGGCACCTGAGGAAATCCATGCAGACAACAACAACAACAAAGAGCAACACAGCACGGGAAACAGGCCCTTCGGCCCAACGAGCCCACGCCGCCGTCCTAACGTCTTAATGACATATCCTTGACTTTAGGCTATGCCTATTGTTGAAGATTCCCATATAGGGACCAATATGGGGACAATTTGTTACCCAATCAGCCTAAGAGCACATTTTTGGGATGTGGGAGGAAACCGGAGCACCCGGAGAAAACCCACGCAACCACGGGGAGAACGCGCAAACTCCCGCAGACACAGGCCCAAATCCATGTGTCTGCACAGCAACAGCGATAGTCTCTGAGCTGTCATGTTGCCCATCAGATGGTCCAGTTTAAGCATACACTGACGACGTGAAGCACTAGGCAACTCCTGAAGCAACCTCCAAGAGCAGCTCTCGCACGACATGCCGCGTGCATGCCCCTTGTTGGTCAACAAGGTGGACCGAATTGCCTGCGGAAACAAATAAGACTTAATTAAACATGCTAAAAAAACTAAGACATTCCCGAGACGAAACTAAAAGATAGTCTACTACTATTTGGTCCTCCCGATATTCAAACAGTCCTGTTATATCCCTCTATCTGCAGACCGCTCATGTGGCTGTCCAAGAGACTCTTAAACAACCCTAGCGTGCCTGCTCCCACCACCTTACTCGGCAGTGCATTCCACACCCCCACTACCCTTTGTGTGAAAAACTGGCCTCTAATATTTGTCTTATACATAGCCCCCCTCACCCTGAGCCCGTGACCCCTCGTTCTATCCATTTCTAATGGTGGAAAAAGCTTACCACCATTTACTCTATCTATACCCCTCATAATCTTATATACCTCTAAAAGATCCCCTCTCAGCCGACGTCTTTCAAGGGAAAACAACCCAGTGTTTTCAATCTTTCCTCGTAAGACAGCCCTTCCATACCAGGCAGCATCCTGGTAAATCTCCTCTGCACTCTCTCCAGGGCCTCTACATCCTTCCTGTAGTACGGCGACCAGAACTGGACCAGTACTCCAGATGAGGCCTAACCAACATTCTATACACCTGCAACATCAGACTCCTACTCTTGTATTCTATACCCCTTCCTATGAAGGCTAACATACCATACGCTTTTTTTACCACATTCTCCACCTGTACTGACACCTTCAGAGACTTGTGAACTTGCACCCCCAGGTCTCTCTGCATCTCTATACTCCAGATAGTTTTACCTTTTATCCTATAACTCCCCTCTACATTATTCCGGCCAAAATGCATCACCTCACATTTATCTGGATTAAATTCCATTTGCCATCTATCTGCCCAATCTACCAGCCTGTTGTATTGTCCTGTTGTATTGCCAGGCACTGCTCCTCAGTACCCGCCAATCCAATCATCTTAGTGTCATCAGCAAATTTGCTGATCACACCACCTACCCCCTCTTCCAAGTCATTTATATACACCACAAATAGAAGGGGTCCTAGTACAGAGCCCTGTGGCACACCACTAGTGACAGACCTCCAGTTGGAAAAAGAGCCTTCCACTACTACCCGCTGTCTCCTCCTCCCTAGCCAGTTCTCTACCCATCTACATACCTGGCCCTGTATACCATGCGCCTTCACCTTTTCTATCAGCCTACCATGAGGGACCTTATCAAACGCCTTACTGAAATCCATATAGACGACAGGAGGCAGACATGGGGAGAATGTGCAGTCTCCACACAGACCGTGTGTCCCAAGCTGAGATTCAAACCCTGGTCCCTGGTGCTGTGAGGCAGCAGTGCAAACCACAACACCAATGTGCTGCCCATTACTAGCCCAAGATTATTTGCCCAGTGACATTACCACAAAACTGCCACCTTGCCTAATGTGCCTGGCTGACAGGCAATTGTAAGGGCTCTATTGAAGTGCCAGTGATCAAGGATGAATGCAGTCTTCCTGAGAGATCACATACAGGTGCTCCTCGGAGCAATCGGTCACACAATGGGGAATAGATTGCTTCCATTCACGCCTTCTTCTGAGACGGTGGTCCCTTCACAACCCTCTTTCTTGGATTTCACATTTGCAGATGTCTGGGTTTACCATTATATTTGAGTTTCGGTAAACGTCTAGACAATAGTAACTGTTAATTACACAAGTAATCTGTTATATACTGCCATTTCTCCCATGATTGATTCTCCAAAGGGACAGTTACATTTTAATGTCTTCTGAACTCATGTGCAGACATGAAGTTAGTCCCTTTGGTACCGAAACCACAAACTGGGTCATCTGATCCCCTGGACTCCATTTTCTCAAGGGAAATTAAGTTTTAAGTTTATTTATTAGCGTCACATGTAGGCTTATATTAACACCATATTGAAGTTGTTGTGAAAATCCCCTAGTTGCCACACTCTGGTACCTATTCAGACACACTGAAGGAGAAAACCAGCATGTTTTTTTTAGACTGTGGGAGGAAACTGGAGCACCCGGAGGAAACCGACGCAGACATGGAGAAAACGAGTAAACTCCATACAGATAGTGACCCAAGCCTGGAATCAAACCCAGGTCCCTGGTGCTGTGAGGCAGCAGTGCCAACCACTGATATTCTGTATTCCTTTAAGAAGTGAAAATATCGATCATCTTCAAGCGTTCACGGACATTTGATGCAAACGTAACACTTTGATTGAGCTAACTTCTGAGCAGCACACTGTACAAGAGATTGTTTTAACTTTCATTCACCCCCTAGATCTTAGAACCCTACAGTGTAAAAGGAGGCCATTTGGCCCATTGAGCCTGCATCAACAAAATTGCCACCCAGGCCTTATCCCCATAACCTTACATATTTACCTTGTTTATCGTCCTGACGCTAAGGGCAATTTAGCATGGCCAATCAACCTAACCCACACACCTTCAGTTTCTCTTTACTGATGGCATTCTTCTTCATTGTTCAATCCATTTCCTAATTTTGTATCATCTCAAGGACTTTATTTCCTGTAACTTTGCCAAACTCATTGATATATAATCGAAAGAGTAAAACCTGACATTCGACTGACTTTAAAATTATGAGGGGATAGTCAGAAATTGTTTTCACTGGCAGGATGGAAACAAGCAAACCCAGATTTCAAATAATTGGCACAAAGTTCAATGGGAAGGCAGAGAGACATCTTTCTGTTGTTATAATCTGGAATGCAAAGCCTGAATGGATAGTGAAGGTCGAAGGAATAGTAATCTTCGAAAGAAATTGTATCCCTGCAGAAATGGCATGTTGGCACACTAGTTAGCACGACTGCCTCACAGTACCAGGGACCTGGGTTCAATTCTGGCTTGGGTCACTGCCTATATGTTCTCCCTGTGTCTTTGTGGATTTCTTCCCATGGTCCAAAAAAAACATGCTGGTTAGGTGCATTGGCCATGCTAAATTTATCCCTCGCTATAGCCAAACAGTGGCGACTGGGGGATTTTCACAGTAACTTCATTGCAGTGTTAATATAAGCTTACTTGTGACAATGATAAATAAACTTTAAATTAAAATATTGCCAGTCTCTGGGGAAACAGCAGGAGATTGGGCCTCACTGGTAGATCTCTCAATGATCCAGTACAAACTCAATGGGTCAAATGGCCTCTTCCTTGCTGTACCTTTGTACATAGAACATAGAACATAGAACATAGAACACTACAGCACAGAACAGGCCCTTCGGCCTTCGATGTTGCGCCGACCAATATAAAAAGCAATGCCCCTCCAAACTAAACCATTCCCTTCTCTTCCATATACTTATCAACTAACCTCTTAAACGCCACCAAACTTGGCGCATCTACAACTGCTGCAGGCAGGGCATTCCACTCCCGAACCACCCTTTGGGTAAAGAACATACCTCTGATATCCATCCTATAACTATCACACCTTAATTTAAAGCTGTGGCCCCTCGTGCTAGCTTTCTCCATCCTAGGAAAAAGGCTATCACTGTCCACCCTATCTAAACCTCTAATCATCTATATGTTTCGATTAGGTCCCCTCTTAGCCGCCTCCTTTCTAACGAAAACAACCTCAAATCCCTCAGCCTCTCTTCATAAGACCTGCCCTCTATACCAGGCAACATCCTGGTAAACCTCCTCTGTACCCTCTCCAAAGCCTCCACCTCTTTCTTATAATGCGGGGACCAGAACTACACACAATACTCCAAGTGCGGCCGCACTAGAGTTTTGTACAGTTGCAACATGACTTTGCGGCTCCGAAATTCAATCCCCCTACCAATAAAAGCTAAGACTCCATATGCCTTCTTAACAACCTTCTCGACTTGACTGCCTACTTTCAGGGATCTTGCACATACACACCAAGATCCCTCTGTTCATCAAGACTACTAAGAATCCTACCATTAGCCCTATACTCTACACATTTATTATTTCTGCCATAGTGCATTACCTCACACTTTTCCACATTAAAATCCATTTGCCACCTCTCGGCCCAGCTCTGCAACTTGTCCAAGTCCCTCTGCAAACTATAACACCCCTCTTCACTATCTACCACTCCACCGACTTTAGTGTCATCTGCAAATTTACTAATCCATCCTTCAATACCCTCATCCAGATCATTTATAAAAATTACAAACAGCAGGGGCCCCAAAACAGACCCCTGAGGTACACCACTTGTCACCAAACTCCACGATGAATATCTCCCATCAACCACCACCCTCTGTCTTCTATCTACTAGCCAATTCCTAACCCAATTAGCTAAATCACCCTCTATCCCATACATCTGCATTTTCTGCAGAAGTCTTCCATGGGCCACCTTATCAAACGCCTTACTAAAGTCCATATATACCACATCAACTGCCTTACCCCCATCCACCTCTTTGGTCACTTTTTCAAAAAACTCAATAAGGTTAGTAAGGCACGACCTACCCTTCACAAAACCATGCTGACTATCCCCAATCAATTCATTTCTCTCTAAATAACTATAATCCTATCCCTAATAATTCTCTCCAATACTTTGCCCACAACAGAAGTAAGACTCACTGGCCTATAATTCCCTGGAAGGTCTCTCTTCCTCTTCTTGAACAACGGGACCACATTCGCTATCCTCCAGTCCTCCGGAACCACACCCGTAACCAACGAGGACCTGAAGATCAGAGCCAGAGGCTCTGCAATCTCCTCTCTTTCCTCCCAGAGAATCCTAGGGTAAATCCCGTCCGGCCCAGGGGACTTATCCAACTTCAAACCCTCGAGAATATCTAGCACATCCTCCCTATCTACTTCAATACTTTCCAGTTTGCTACCCTGTACCTCAGTGTTCTCCATAACTACATTGTATAATTTTATGAAAATTGGTGCATGTCCTGGGCTGTCCAGAAACAATTACATCTCATAGGTCCAGCAATCTGAAAGCTGTGGCAAATAAACACAGGTAATGTTCCAAGCTGGCTGCACTATCATGGAGGGTGACAACAAGGATTAGGGATGTTTATTATGTTGGGAGAAGCAGGCACCTCACAAGCTGTTTAATTTCTTGCCAATTGTTAGCTGAGTACCATCAGTTATTGTTCAGCCTTTAAAAAGTGTTCTTGTGAAACCACAAAACAGTCTCAAGCACTGTTCCTGGTTACGCTAAAGGGCTGTCACTATGCCAAATAATCAAGATGTGAAGATGCCAGCATTGGACTGAAGTAAACAAAATAAGAAGTTTCACAATGCCAGATTAAAGTCCAACAGTTTTATTTGTAGCAAACGCCACTAGCTTTCAAAGAGCTGATGAAGGAGCAGCACTTCAAAAGCTAGTGGCTTTTGCTACTAAATAACCCAAATGATCAATGCCACAGATAAATTAATATCATTATATTTAACTGTTTGACTCTATAAAAGATTTTTAAGTAATGTAGTGGGGCGCAGGACTCAGTGTCAAAACTGCAGTTACAGCCACCTTCAGTTAAATGTTTTCTCTGTGTTAACAGCAATGCTATCGTACGGATTTGGAGAGTATCCAAGGTGCTGTTGCTGTTCTTCTCTCCCATATATGGATGTTGCTGCTTTCCCAGAGCTTACTGTGGCCTTCCTACTAAAATTGCCAGCATGTGAATACCTAATGACTGAGCACTCGATGGCCACTAGTAACAGCATTCAGCAAGCTTTATTCAAAGAATCTCAACTGTTTATTCATTGGTCAGTCTGTTTCCACCGTCCATTTCAAAATGATCTTTCCTCTTCTGTCTCCTGGTGGATGCGTACGGCTTGTTTTACAACAAGCTCCTCCTTAGAAAGACATGAGCCATCTGGATCATTATCACCAATGAAACCAATGTAACATTTGCACAACATTAAAAGCCTGTGTTTGAAAAATTAAAGGGACAAGTCCAGGTTGTATTGTAATGGAAGCAGAAACATGACTTAATTCAGATAATTTTGAACAGATCTGTGATTTCATTGCACATAATGACAATGAGATATCATTTCCACAGATTGGTTTATGAAATGGCCAACTGATACATGCAAATATTGATTGGTAGGAAGCAGAGGGTGCTAGTTGAAGGTTGTTTGTCAGACTGAAGGCCTGTGATTAGTGATATGCTCAGTAAGAGGTCTGACAACACCAATTTTAAATCCAACCGATTTATTTGATAGTAAACTTGCTAGCTTTTGGCGTTTGTGCCTTCGTCAGGCAATGTAGTGTTCTGTGTTCTATATTGTCTGGATCCCGGCTTTTCTTTGCTTGTCATTCCAACCGAGAGCATTACTCCTGGTGGTGCTAATGGAAATACAGAGCTGCTGGTCAGTCTGATTTTCTGGTAGCTTTCTGAATTTTTTTAAATTATTCATTCATGGGACATGGGCTAGCCA
Source organism: Sphyrna mokarran (assembly GCA_024679065.1). Lineage (NCBI taxonomy): Eukaryota > Metazoa > Chordata > Chondrichthyes > Carcharhiniformes > Carcharhinidae > Sphyrna > Sphyrna mokarran. The sequence continues at coordinate 21,598,588 of JAGIQG010000007.1, read as the reverse complement.
ACATTTATTGTCCATCCCTAGTTGCCAATGGAAGGTAGTTGAGAGTCAACCACATTGCCGTAGCTCTGGAGTCACATGTAGGCCAGACCCGGTAAGGATGGCAGATTTCCTTCCCTAATGGGCATTAGTGAACCAATTGACAATAGAAATCAATAGATTCTTAATTCCAGATATTTTTTATTGAACTCAAATTCCACCATCTGCTGTGGTGGGACTCGAACCTGGATCCTCAGAAAATTGGCTGAGTTTCTGGATTAATAATGCAGTGATAGTACCACTAGGCCATTGCCTCACCCAGTACTTCCCTGGTGAAGGATGGAAACCTTGCCTTTAGTAGCCCACAAAGTGTTAAGTGATTGCAATATCAGCACCCATTAATTTCAGTCCTAGTAATGGATATCTGATAAATTGAGGTGAAGATGCTTGGCTTCCACCACTCGGACAGAGTTAAAGTCATCCCATTATTAACAAACATGTTTACACACTCAATGATGAGAGGAAAGTCTCCTTTCTACCTCTAATAGTGGCAATGGTGTGTGTTGTGGATTGCACTAAGGCTTGCACACACTCAACTTTACAATACAGAGGACTAGCAAAAAGGACTAAAACACAATGCTCAGTCTTACAGTCCCTCCCCACTTAAAAGTAGCAAAATAAACATTAAAATGTAAAATAGTATATGGACATCATTTCCCAAAACATAACTAAAGCTACCTCAATAATACCTGAAATTTAACAAGCTGTGTTGTATATTTGCTTTTTTACTGAAGTCAGAACCAAAAATTACCAAAATAATTTATATTTTTGGTGTAAGGGAATTGGACAGTGGGATTTTGTATATTTCCCTTTGGAGATAACAGATACTGCTGCAACTGTATTGATGATGAAAGTAAGTTGTGAATCTCCAACTTTCACTTTTTACTCTGGGTACTGGAGTTTTATCTTCAGTCTCATGGCTCCCATTTTCCATACGCTGTGTCTCTGGCTCTTTAACCTAGTACTGTTCTTGATTTTCCTGCTCGATAACTTTCCAAAGCAATCATGTATGCATTCAAGTATTTCCTGCCCCCTGAACTATCTTCAGATAGAGTCATACAGCAATTCAGCATGGAAACTGACCATTCGGCCCAAATGGTCCATGCTGACAATGGTGCTCTCTCATTTAGCCCCACTGCCCATATCTCTCTATTCCTTTCCCATCCATATACTTATCCAAGTGCTTTTGAAATGTTGCTATCGACCACAACCTTAACCTGATGCATGACTGTAAACTGGAGCTTTACCACAAACTGGTGCATTATTATTTCCTTGCATGCTGTCTGGCTATAACTGTCTTTCCTACAGGCGTGGAAGTTGACTGAAAATGCGCGTATTTAAATGGTTGGTGGCTGCCATGACCATGATGGCATCAGAATTTCTGACTCTGAGAATGTGAACTTGGTTGTCTCAGGCTGCAGCTTACTGAACTCTTGTGGATCTCTCCTCCTGGTTCAGGAGAAGAACTCCCTGCAATTTACAACTATCTCTGCCTGCCTGTCATAGGCTGCATCCTTTTCACTGGCTATCTTTCAAGTGGGCTTTTGTCTTTGCTCCAAAGTTTGACCTGGATTTTACTCCTCCCTATGCCGCCTGTGAAGGTGTCTCTAAGGTTGATTTCTAAGTTTGCGCCATACCCAGTGAGACAACTTCTTTAATTCTGTGGCACAATAATTAGCACTGCTGCCTTATAACACCAGAAAGCCAGGTTCGATTCCTGGCTTGGGGTAACTGTTTGTGAGGAGTCTACACATTCTCCCTATGTCTGTGCATGTTTCCTCCGGGCGCTCCAGTTTCCTCCCACAGTACAAAAGACATTCTGGTTAGATACATTGGCCATGCTAAATTCTCCTTCCGTATAACCAAACAGGCGCCAGAGAATGGCAACCCTGGGATTTTCACAGTAACTTCATTGCAGTGTTAATGTAAGCCTACTTGTGATAATAATAAAAAAACTTTATAACTTAAAACAAAATTGAAACTTTAAAGACTTTAAGAACATAATCTGCAACATTTCGGAACTACATTCATTCACAGATTGCAGATCAGTAATAGAGCAAAATCCATTCGTGTGGTCTCAGCAGGAAGGGGATGAATGGAAAAGGTGAAACAGACAGCACTTAATCTGTTAATGAGTTAACGGCTGGAATTCTCCAGCCGTTCAGGTCCCTTTCAAATATTTCCCCTCACACCTTAAACGCTCTAGTTTTAAATTCCCTGGGAAAAAGACTATGGCCAGAATTCTACTGTCTTGCCTACCATGGGAACCGGAGCAGGCAAAGGGCAGATCATGGAAAGGTTAGTTGACCTTGGGCCAGGTTTTACAGTTTCAGAATGAGTGAGGCCATAAGAGAGGGGACGAGAAGACTTCGGCTGATAGGATTAAGGAGAATCCTAAAGCTTTCTTTAGATATGTTAAGAATAGAAGATTGGTTAGGACAAGATTAGGGCCAGTCATAGACAGCAGTGGGAAGTTGTGCGTGGAGCTTGAAGAGATTGGAGAGGCACTGAATAAATATTTCTCTTCGGTATTCACGCAGGGTGATGTAAATGTAGTTATGGAGAACACTGAGGTACAGGGTTGCAAACTGGAAAGTATTGAAGTAGATAGGGAGGATGTGCTAGATATTCTTGAGGGTTTGAAGTTGGATAAGTCCCCTGGGCCGGACGGGATTTACCCTAGGATTCTCTGGGAGGCAAGAGAGGAGATTGCAGAGCTCTGGCTCTGATCTTCAGGTCGTCGTTGGTTACGGGTGTGGTTCCGGAGGACTGGAGGATAGCGAATGTGGTCCCATTGTTCAAGAAGGGGAAGAGAGACCTTCCAGGGAATTATAGGCCAGTGAGTCTTACTTCTGTTGTGGGCAAAGTATTGGAGAGAATTATTAGGGATAGGATTTATAGTTATTTAGAGAGAAATGAATTGATTGGGGATAGTCAGCATGGTTTTGTGAAGGGTAGGTCGTGCCTTACTAACCTCATTGAGTTTTTTGAAAAAGTGACTAAGGAGGTGGATGGGGGTAAGGCGGTTGATGTGGTATATTTGGACTTTAGTAAGGCGTTTGATAAGGTGGCCCATGGAAGACTTCTGCAGAAAATGCAGATGTATGGGATAGAGGGTGATTTAGCTAATTGGGTTAGGAACTGGCTAGCAGATAGAAGACAGAGGGTGGTGGTTGATGGGAGATATTCATCTTGAAGTTCGGTGACAAGTGGTGTACCTCAGGGGTCTGTTTTGGGGCCCCTGCTGTTTGTAATTTTTATAAATGATCTGGATGATGGTATTGAAGGATGGATTAGTAAATTTGCAGATGACACTAAAGTCGGTGGAGTGGTAGATAGTGAAGAGGGTGTTATAGTTTGCAGAGAGACTTGGACAAGTTGCAGAGCTGGGCCGAGAGGTGGCAAATGGATTTTAATGTGGAAAAGTGTGAGGTAATTCACTTTGGCAGGAATAACAAATGTGTAGAGTATAGGGCTAACGGTAGGACTCTTAATAGTGTTGATGAACAGAGGGATCTTGGTGTATTTGTGCATAGATCCCTGAAAGTTGGCAATCAAGTTGATAAGGTTGTTAAGAAGGCATACGGAGTCTTAGCTTTTATTGGTAGGGGGATTGAATTTCGGAGCCGCAACGTTATGTTGCAACTGTACAAAACTCTAGTGCAGCCGCACTTGGAGTATTGTGTGCAGTTCTGGTCCCCACATTATAAGAAAGATGTGGAGGCATTGGAGAGGGTACAGAGGAGGTTTACCAGGATGTTGCTGGTATGGAGGGCAGGTCTTATGAAGAGAGGCTGAGGGATTTGAGGTTGTTTTCGTTAGAAAGGAGGCGGCTAAGAAGGGACCTAATCGAAACATATAAGATGATTAGAGGTTTAGATAGGGTGGACAGTGATAGCCTTTTTCCTAGGATGGAAAAAGCTAGCACGCGGGGACACAGCTTTAAATTAAGGGGTGATAGTTATAGGACGGATATCAGAGGTAAGTTCTTTACCCAAAGGGTGGTTCGGGAGTGGAATGCCCTGCCTGCAGCGGTTGTAGATGCGCCAAGTTTGGTGGCGTTTAAGAGGTTAGTTGATAAGCATATGGAAGAGAAGGGAATGGTTTAGTTTGGAGGGCATTGCTTTTTATATTGGTCGGCGCAACATCGAAGGCCGAAGGGCCTGTTCTGTGCTGTAATGTTCTATGTTCTATGTTCTATGTTCTATCTCATCCTATGTGTCACACACTAAGTGTGAACAGACATGATAAATTCCCATATCCCATACAGCACTAACACAGTCACACTCCAGATGAAGTCTTTCTGGGGTTACAGGAACAATAAGAGAATTGATATGACATATCAAGGCTCCACAATGTCTAGAGGAATCATTGTGCCTCTGGAAAACTAATCAAATATCAGGGAGGTGGGGCCAATTATCACACCATCGAAATTGGTTTGACAAAAACAATGACTGTAAACAGGTAGACAGGTTATGTCCATAAAATGATTAAAGTTAAAGTACGCAGGACAATGAATCAGCATAATGTGATCGAAACAGAACTTTAACAAATTTAAAGTAACAGTCTGATGACCTAATCAAAATGATGCAGTTTGTAATGCAAAAAAGGATAAGAATATGTAAGAACCTATGATTAGCAGAGTAGTTCTGAAGCATGCTGGAATTACAGCCACAAGGTCTGCCTTCCCTCATGGATGTTGAATAAAGCTGTTTTTGTTGCACTGCTACATGGACTTGCAAGACTCAGTTTGTTCATTCCCACCAACAAACTCTCAGTGCAGTCTCATTCTTAGTCATGTTATGAGCCCAGAATCTCATTATTTTCAGAATACTCCATAGTACCACGGTCTGTCAACAACATAAGTTAGAAACCATCTCAGAAGTTCCTAGCTCCTCTACATGAGGAAAACATGTACTTTATATTCATTTCCTATTTTATTCACTTTCAGTTAAATATAATTACCTAGGTCGTCTGTGTTAAGGGTTGATTTCCCCCATTGTCCCCAAAGGTGTCTTTGTTCATTTTTCAATGACTCACTGTGTACTTGAATACCATGTGCACATGGAACAATCTTTCAATTTGTTTAAACTTCAGGAATTTTAAAAAGGTGTCAATATCCTTTAATCCTTAGTTTCTTAAATTAAATGTGAAAAAAATTTCTGGAGTCAAAACGGAGAATGCTGAATGAACTCAGCAGTTTTGGCAGCATCTGTGGAAAGAAACTAAGCTAATGGCCAGAATTCTCCAGCCATTCATGTCCAGCTGCCACTGCCAGCAAAGACGGAGAATTTGGCACTCAGCCAAATCTCCATTCATTGCAGTAGGGCAGGATAATCCAGCTGACATAAGAACGTATGAACTATGAGCAGGAGTAGGCCATCTGGCCCTTCGAGCCTGCTCCACCATTCAATAAAACCATTGTTGATCTTTTTGTGGACTCAGTTCCATTCACCCGCCCGTTCACCATAACCCTCAATTCCTTTATTGTTCATGAATCTATCTATGCCTTAAAAACATTCAGTTGTTTCACTGGGCAGGAAATTTCATCCTTTGGTTGAAGATGTTCCTAAATCTGCTTCCCTGTATTTTGAGGCCATGCCCCTAGTTCTAGTTTCACCCGCCAGTGGAAACAACGTCCCTGCTTCTATCTTATCTATTCTCTTCATAATCTTATATGTTTCTATAAAATCTCTCCTCATTCTTCAGAATTCCAATGAGTATAGCCCCAATCTACTCAGTCTGTCTTCATGAGCCAACCCTCTCAACTCTGGAATCAACCTAGTAGACCTCCTCTGCACCCCCTCCAGTGCCAGTATATCCTTTCTCAATAAGGGGACCAAAACTGTACAGAGTACTTCAAGTGTGGCCTCATCAGCGCCTTATACAGCTGCCACATAATCTTCCTATTTTTAAACTCCATCCCTCCAGCAACAAAGGACAAAATTCCATTTGCCTCCTTAATGACCTGCCACACCTCCATCAGTGGGATTCTCCAGCATGAACGGCCAGAGAATCCCGCCCATGATTTTGAATCTATATGACGCTTCCACAGAAGGTTCTATCCCATCATTTGACTGTCAGAGATAACACTGAGTAAGACTAACACGTGACCAACTGCAGGCAGACATTATCAAACTAACATTATTCACACCTCCCCATAGAGAGGGCGTCATGCTCACCTCTTCCAGGGTTTTGCAGTACAGAGACGGAAATGCTATAGGGCTGCAAAAGTGCCAAACACAACTTCTCCATAAGAGAAAAATGAAAATTAGAGATTCTGTGCCGCACTTGTAGAGCTTCATTTTCATTCACTGGATGTGGACCTTGCTGGCAGGACTGGTCTTATTTGATTTTCCCTGGTTGCCTTTGAGATGGTAGTGTTGATCGTTCATAGAGTCACAGAGCAATACAGCATGGAAACAGGCCCTTCAGCCCGACCAGTCCATGCTGACCATGGACCATGGTGCCCTCCCAGCTAGTCCAATTGCCTGCGTTTGGCCCATATCCCTCCAATCTTTTCCCATCCATATACTTAGCCAAATAATTTTTAAATGTTGCAATTGAACCTGCCTCATCCACTTTTTTTTTTAAGCAACACAGCACGGGAAACAGGCCCTTCGGCCCAACGAGCCCGCGCCACCGTAATACCAAATCATTATCCTATTTTAATAGTCCTATATAATAGTATATATATTAATCCTAATTTGGAAAATTTTCACCATAGGGACAATTTGTTACCCAATCAGCCTAAGAGCGAATTTTTGGGTTGTGGGAGGAAACCGGAGTGCCCGGAGAAAACCCACGCAACCACGGGGAGAACGCGCAAACTCCCGCAGACACCGGCCCAATTCCAAGTGTCTGCACAGCCACATCGATAGTCTCTGAGCTGTCATGGTGCCCTTCAGATGGTCCACATAAAGCACTCATTTACGACATGAGGTACCAGGCAACCCATGAATCAACATCCAAGAGCTGTACCTGCACCACCTGCCGAATGCGTGCTCAATGTTGGTATTATGGACCGAATTACCTGTGGAAAAAAGCCGTAGTTAAACAGTCCTAATATATCCCTCTATCTGCATACCGCTCATGTGGCTGTCCAAGAGACCCTTAAACAGCCCCAGCGTGCCTGCTCCCACCACCTTACTCGGCAGTGCATTCCACACCCCCACTACCCTTTGTGTGAAAAACTGCCCTCTAATATTCGTCCTATACATAGCCCCCCTCACCCTATGGCCGTGACCTCTCGTCCTATCCATTTCTAAAGGTGGAAAAAGTTTACCTCCATTTACTCTATCTATACCCCTTATAATCTTATACACCTCTATGAGATCCTATCTATGAGTATCTATGAGATACTTCCTCTGGTAGCACATCCCATATATACACCATCCTCTGCATGAAGAAATTGTCCCTCAGGTCTTTTTCAGATATTTCCCCTCTCACCTTAAACCTATGCCTTCTAATTTTCAATTCCCCTTTCCTGGGAAAAAGACTAATGCTGGAAATCTACTGCTCCACCCACCATGGGAATCAAAGCGGGCGAAGGGCAGACCACGGAAAGGTTAGTTGACCTCGGGCCAGATTTTACAATTTCAGCATGAGTGAGGCCATAAAATCCCACCCTATATGTGTTCATCCTATCTGTACCCCTCATGACTTTATACACCTCAACAAAAAGTCACCCCTCATTCTCCTACATTCCAAGGAAGTCCTGATCTGGGCCTATAACCCAGGCCCACTGGTCCTGCAACATCCTCGTAAATATGCTTTGCACTCTTTGAACTCATCTTAAACTGCTGGAGTTTGTGCGGTGAAGGTACAGTAATCCTAGGTAAAGGGATTCAGAATTCCAGCCTAATGATAAGGCCAGAATGGTTCTTGAACTGAAGGAGAAATTGCAGTGGTGTTGTTGCTGCTGACTTTATCCTTCTATAAGTAGTGTAGGGCACTGGAGTGGGTGAGCGGGCAAGATTAGAGACAATCTGAGATCAGGTCCTCTCACCCTTCTCCTCTCAACTAGGAAAGCTTATGACATAGTGGAACAGAATGGAAAATATCTATTTTAAAAGTATTTATTTATTAGTATCACAAATAGGCTGATATTAACACTACAATGAAGTTATGGTAAAAATCCCCTAGTCACCACACTCCAGCACCTGTTCAGGTACACTAAGGCAGAATTTAGCATGATCAATGCACCTAACCAGCACATCTTTCAGACTGCTGGAGGAAACCAGAACACCCCGAGGAAACCCACACAGACACAGGGAGAACATGCAGACTCCACACAGACAGTGACCTAAGAATTCTCACCCATTAACTCTATTCCTGTCTTCACCAATGCTGCCTGATCTGTTGTCAAGTTCCAGTATTTTCTATTTGACTACTCGATATCAAGCATCCACAGTATTTCACCCTGTATTCGATAACCTCTATAAATCTGGATGATATGTTTCAGGCTGAAATGATCCAAACAAAACAGTGTGAACATTAAGAACAGATTATGAGATTATTATTCTGTGAGACATTACAGCTGGGATTTTTGTTCAGAATCTCTCCAATTGGGATCAGTTCAGCCGTCAGGTTTCCAATGCACAATACTAGATATGTACAGCAACAAATGACCTTGACTCCTGCATGATAACACTGATTATACTGGGTGACACAACCAGATGAAAGAGGAACATTAAAATTCTCCTTTTCATCCACCAGAATTGCTTTACTAGCCTAGCAAGTACCTTAGACCCAAACTCCAAAGAACAGGTAAACATAAGCATACAGGATACAGAAACAGGAGAAAGTCATTCACTCTTTCAAGCTTGCTCCACTAATCATTTTGATATTGGCTGATCATCAAATTCAATATCCTGATCCCACCTTTCTCCCATATCCCTTGATCCCAAGAGTTATATCTAATTTCTTCTTGAAACCACACAACATTTTGGCCTCCACTACTTTCTGTGGTAGTGAATTCCACACATTCACCATCCTCTGGGTGAAGAAATTTCTCCTCACCTCAGTCCTAAAAGGTTTATCTTTTGTCCTCAAATATGTCCCCTGGTTCTGGACTTTTCCCAACATTGGGAACATTCTTTCTGAATCTATCCTGTCTAATCCAATTAGAATTTTATAAGTTTTTATGGGATCTCCTTTCACTCTTCTAAACTCCAAAGAATGCAATCCTAACCAATTTAGGGTAGAATTTTCCCATCCCATTCACCACAGGAATCATAGTGGGTGGAACACGGACAATGCAAAGATCCATCTCGGGTGGGATTTTCCAGCCTTGGAGGTAAGCGTGGCTGGAAAATCCTGCCCTTAGTTTCTTCTCATATGATAGACCTGCCAAGCCAGGAATTAAACCTTTGCTGTACTCCCTCTATAGCTAGGTATCCCACAGCCCAAACATCATTGTGGTTGTATACTAGGGTATTTCTTACACTAATTATACTGTTCTTCTGGATGTGAAAGAATGAACTAGGCACAGCCCCTAAAGGAATCACCACTTTCAAAGACAAATCACAACTCAGCACTTCCTCTGCTCGGAATGGTCCAATTTCTCAGAGAGTTCCTAAACTAAATGTAAGGTCTTTGGTAGAAATAATAGTAGGAGGGATTATTATTTGAAAGGTGAAAAGCTGCAGCATGCTACAGTGCAGAGGGACCTGGGGGTCCTTGTGCACGAATTGCAAAAACCCAGTCTGCAGGTGCAACACGTGATCAAGAAGGCAAATGAATGGCGAGGGGGATAGATTATAAAAGCAGGGAGGTCTTGCTGCAACTGTACAGGGCACTGGTGAGGCCGCAGCTGGAGTACTGAGTGCAGTTTTGGTCCCTGTATTTGCCAAAGGATATATTGGTCTTGGAGGAAGTACAGAGAAGGTTCACCAGGCTAATACCAGAGATGACGGGGTTAGACTATGAGTGGAGATTGAATAGACTGGGCCTGTACTCATTGAAGTTTAGAAGGCTGAGGGGGGATCTTATTGAGACATAAGATAATGAAGGGGATAGATAGGGTAGAGATAGAGAGATTCTTCCTGTTAGAAAGGATAGCAGAACTAGAGGGCACAGCCTCAAAATAAAGGGGGGGCAGTTTAGATTGGAATTGAGAAGGAACTTCTTCACTCAAAAGGGTGGTGAGTCTCTGGAATTCTCTGCCCATTGAAGTTGGCAGTAAATAAAAATATTTACTTTAGCTTTAAATAAAGAGTATAGGTGACTAACATCTCAAAACTGAATAACATAGGACTTTCATGGACTTAATTTTGTGAGTTATAATTATCTATCATTGAAGGTAACATAAGAGAAACAAAAAGTGTAATGCTGTGAGCTGTCATTAAGACCAGTTTGTCATGGATTATTCTATGTTACTAATGAGTTTAAACATCTCACATATATACAGAAGAGTTTTAAATATGACTAAACTAACTGAAGAAATTCGGCTACCTGGCGGAATATATTTAAGTCAAAGGTAGATAGGTTTCTGACAGACAAGTGAATTAAGAGCTATGGGGAGCAGGCGGGAAAGTGGAACTGATCCACTTCAGATCAGCCATGATCTTATTGAATGGCGGGGCAGGATCGAAGGGCTAGATGGCCTACTCCTGTTCCTATTTCTTATGTTCTTAGGCCTTTTGTTTGCTTGCACAACGAAACTAATTTCCCTTTCGTGCAGTCATCCCTGACTTGATATTGGGTTGGGTGTCCTTCGGATGCCAGTGGGAGTCTTGAACATTTATTTCCAAATTTGCCTGACGTAGTGCCTGTTTCATATGTAAAACAAGTGTAACAAGTTCACTGTCATCCTGCTGTGCACATCAGGCCAAGTACTTTCCCACAAGGCACATCATTAACTTTCATGTTATTATAATGATGCATATAAGTTCTTCAGAGGAAGCCCAAATTATCCCTTTGTGATACGGGCTGAGTCCCTACAGAGTGTGCCGTGTATCACGAATGTAACCTTGTGACCTTTAAAGAAAACATGGCAGTGAAGCCAAAAAAACAGTTTTCCCACAAAATCTCATGTTTGTTCATCTTGATATTTTTAGACAGCTATGAAAAAAGGAGAACTATTCTCACATTCACTTTCCTCTGGCTTTGCAAGCTGAGATTTCAGAGTCAGTTGAGCTGACGTATCAAGCAATTCGTACACCAGAAGGAGATGATGGATTAGCCATCTATCCTTAATACTTCCCTGTCAGTAGTGACTTAAACAGAGGGGCATCAAAAGAGTTTTGTAGTAGCCTACCGAATATTTGAGCTTGGAAGCCTGCAGCATTGGATAAACAGTTATATTGCTGTTCTCTGTCACTTTGACGTCCAGCTTAAGCAGACGATACAGATGATGAGATGAACGCTGGCAGCAACTACAAAACTAAACCTTGCAATGAACCTGTATGATAAGCCAGACAAATAACTTCAAGCATTAAATACAGGATATTTACATTCTACCTGGACTGAACTTTCCCCGGTCAGTGGAAATGGAGATAGAGAAGGGTGCTAAGAAATTAAGGGTGGATGGGGGGTGGAGGTGGTGGGGTGGATCCAGTTGAGGGACTTCCCCCAACCCATTCTTGCATCCAAGGCAAATTTCCAAAGGCGGACGGGAAACAAAGTCAGTAGCTCATTCCAACAAAGCCTAATCATACAATCTACAGTGCAAAAGGAGGCCATTTGTCCCATTGAGCCAGCACCAAGAACAATCCCATGAAGCCCTTCTCCCCGTAATCCCATAGATTTACCCTCCTAATCCCTGACTAAGGGACAATTTTGCATGGCCAATCCACATAATCCATGCATCTTTGGAGTCTGGGAGGAAACCACAGAGGAAACCTACGCAGACACGGAAGAACATGCAAACTCCACACAGACAGCCACCCAAGCTCGGAGTTGAGCCCAGGTCCCTGGTGCTACGAGGCAGTATTGTTAACCACTGTACCACGGTGCTGCCCTTTCAGAGGTTGATTCATGGTCATTAGCTGAGGGAAAGAGGGATCTTCCCAGCATTTGAACAGCCCCCACTGTTAGTGTCCCCCGCCAACACAGTCCCTCTCCCCTAATGTGTGCAACCACTCGCCTGCCACCTCTCCAGAGCCAACCCCCAGGAAACTGGTCAATTGATTGGCTGCAGCTTTTTAAGTTGGCCAATTGCAGATAGGCTTGCCGTTGACTTTAATAGCAGAGGCAACCAAATCCTGTCTCAATGTCACTGCAACATAGGATTACATACGGACAGAAAAAGGTCATTTTGATCAATTGGCCCATGTGGGGATTTATGTTCCCCTTCGGCCTCCTTCCATTTTTGCTCACCTAAATCTAACATTCTGACTCTCTACTCCCCCCTCCCTCAAATACCTATATGAGTGGTATGCACAGTGGTTAGCACTGCTGCTTCACACAGACAGTGACCCGAGTTCAATTCTGGCCTCAGTTCATTGTCTGTCTGGGCATTCTCCCCATTTCTGCTGGGTGTTCCCGTTTCTTCCTACAATCCAAAAAAATCCTACAAAACAATGCAAGTTAATTAGCCATGCTAAATTGACCGTGGTGTTGGGGGGATTAGCCGTGTAAATAAAGCCTGAGCAGGATTGTGGTCAGTGCAAACCCGATGGGCTGAATGGCCTTCTTCTGCACAATAGGGATTCTGATTTTATTTGTCCAGTTTCCTCTGAAGCGTATCACTGCTACTCACATCAACCACTCCCCATAGTAGTGAGTTTCACATTTGCATCACTCTTTGGGAAAGGAAATTCCTTTAGAATTCCTGATTGGATTTCTTGGTGATTGTCTTTATATTGATGGCCACGCGTAATGTTCTTCCCTGAAAGCAGAAACAATGGGGTCGGATTCTCCGACCTCAGCGGGAATCCTCCAGCCCCACTGCTGTGAACAGAGAATTGGCTGAGTGCCAAATTCTCCATGCTCGCTGGTCACATTAGTGGGGCATGCAAGATTGAAGGATTCTGGCCATTGGCTGGGATTTTCTGGCCATGCAAACATCTATTCACTTCAGCGAAACTGAAAGACTACACTGGCAGGAGGGGGCCAGAAAATTTCGCGATTCTCTCTGCATTAGTTCTGCCATAAGCTTACATATTTTTAATTGTGTAGACTTCATTTTTCAAGAAATCCATGCGTGTAAAAATCTAGAACAACTGAGGTAGAAAAAAATTATGTGGCAATATCACTTTTTTTAACGGCATATTAAATAAAATTAGTCATAATCCTGCGAGGAAATTCTTAGAATTATAGAAGTTTCACAGAACATTACAAATAAATGAGTGGAACTGAAAAAAACAGCATCACAATTAACAGAAATACCCTATAGACAATTCTGTTGCCACATGTGTTCCAACATGAAGCAGTTGTACATATTTTTAACACAGGCCGCATGGGGAGTTTCAGATCATGTGATAATGAGGTCCGTTTAACAAGTAATCCTTTGCAGGCATCATAATCAAGCCAGACCTTATGGAATAAAAGCACGTCCTGCTGATTGCAACTCAGTTGGAGTCAGGGAGGAGAAGAGATGTTTGATGTTCCTGTCAGATATCTAGCGGGTGAGCTTATAGTTTGACACGCTAGTTGATCAGTGTGGCCAGCCAGTAAGATGAATGAACGGTGAAAGGTTGTGTAGTGCCAATAGGGGCATGACCTAGGGGCCTGAAAGGGCAGATCGATGACAGGGACGGAGCCATGATGGTGAGACAAGGGATGGGGTGATCCATAGGGTAGAAGGAAGGGGCAGGGGTGTAGTATGCTGCATTGGGGATCAGGCAGGCTGGCAATCAGCTGGGATGATCGGGGTGGTGATTTGTTGGGTGTTGGAGGGAAGAGATAAGGCGATTGGGAGTGGGTGAGCTGATATCAAGGGCAGGCAAGGGGCGCCTGCACAGTAGACCCCTACAGTTCAGAAGCCGGCATCCCCATAGGCTCAGCACATTTCCCTTGCTGGTGAGAATCACGTTTTGCCTCATTTATCTTTCAAAGTGCCGCATGATTACATCTGGGAGCTCATCCAATAATGAACGTGATTCTCTGCTGTTTTCACACTTGTTTGGCAATTAGAATGTTTTTGGTAAGATCGCCTCCTTGGAGTGTAAATAGTTATCATAATTTAATAAACCCTTCACGTTGTTATAGCCACTTCGCGTTGGCTCCAATTATTACAGAACACACGTGTGCAATTAGTTTTAACTGAAAAACCAAGAAGGTTATGTCCCAGTATGCAGAATACCACTACAGTTTATGAGAATAGAAAGGAAGATGAGGAAATCAAGAAAAAAATGCTGAAATTTTGCATCTGGAATTTTGAATTCCTCGTTCACTTTTCAAACTATTCTGAAAGTTTGACAGCAGCCCCATCTTTTTTATTGGATCTACTTTAGAGAAAACTCAAAAGTCAAGAAGGATAAATTAAAGATGGGAAACTTGGAAGGGTTGTCTACTATTTAAGTAAGGAGTTTTGGGTAGCAAACTCTTGAATTTGGCTCTGATTTTAAAGAGAAAGCATTGGCGTTGGGAGGGTGGGGTGAGGGGTGGGATAGGGGGAAGGTGGGGGTGTGGGGTTGGGGGCGGGGGGGCTTGGTTTGGGATCTGAAGGGGGTGCATGTAAGTCTCAAAATGGATGGTGGCTCCAAAGAGTTCAAGGACTTGATGCTCTGGCTAAGCTTAATGGCTGGGTGTCATTTCATCACAGTTCCACCTAACTTTGATGAGATCCATTACCTGGGCAGCTGGTGGGACAAAGTGGAAAATTACAAAGGCAGTTCAGGAAAGGAAGCAGGCTCCACATTATGGATAAGGAGAGAATGGGACCAAGGGCATTCGAGGGTTGAAGGAAGAGTGATGGTTGGGGATGTGGTAGGGAAATTCAAGGCAAGGGAGGCCCAAGGAGGAATGTCCCGCTCTGGGGATACTTGGCCTGAGGAGGAAACCAGGACTACTTCTTCACTCAAGGCTCAAATTGAAGCAGCATATCAGGCCCCATTGGCACCTTCAGGACTTTCTGCTACTTTCCTACAGCTGTCCCAGTCACCTGCTCAAAAAAGGTCCAGTCTGTAAGGGGCAATGGGATCAGAGAGGATTAAATCTTTCCATTTTAATTCCCTGGTCTTCATGAGATGGGATGATAGGAGGGGTTAAAACTGAGACCCATCATATAAGTGTGAGCACCATTGTCAACAATTGATGCTGTTGCTGAAATGTTTGATGAAAAAGATAAAAGGTCAGTTAAATTAATATTGCCTTATGTTTTAGCTCTACAATTCTCCCCATAAAGAAACACCCACTGACTTTAGATCAGAATCCCTTTTTAACTTTTCTTCTTCTAAGCTTTGAAGTTATTACAACTTGTAAAAATTCTGTCCAAAGGATGCTAGAATGATACCACATTCAGTCCTTTTAGCTTTTGTGCCAGCTCTTAGAAAGAGCTATCTAATTGGCCCTGTCCTTCTGCCCCTTCTTCCAGAGATTTTCTAATTCTTCTGATGGTGTGGAGATGCCAACGTTGGACTGGGGTGGTCACAGTAAGAAGTTTCACAACACCAGGTTAAAATCTAACAGGTTTATTTGGTATCATGAGCTTTCAGAGTGCTGCTCCTTCTTCAGGTGAGTGGAGAGATGGGTTCACAAATAATATTGGTGTCGCTTTGCATCACTAACCAGCCAACTGAGATAAACCAATCAAATGAAATCTGATGATAGCTTGTAATTCTTCTTATTCAAGTATTTTTACAGTTTCCTTTTAAAAGATGTCACTGAATCTGCTTCTACCTGTCTGTCTTTCAGACAGGTGCATTCAACCTTATACAGCTCACTGTGTAAGACAAATGTCTCCTCATTTTGCCTCTGGTTCATTTTAACTGAGAGTCTTTTCCACATCTCTCTGCTTCTCTTCCCTCTCTTAAGATGAACATAAAGCTTACCTCTTTGACCAAGGTTTTAGTCATCTAGCCCATTGTCTCCTGATGTGGTTCAGCGTCACATTTTGTTTGATGATTTCTGTTTGATTGTAATTAAGGTGAATGCACACCGATATCATTGTTGGTTATGGCACTCCTAGAAACAGTTTCTCCTTGAGACAGATCATGCGTCTCCATTACAGTAAACTTCCTTTGCACAATCTCTTAAATCCATAGCTATATAAGCAGCATGTAAGGATCTTACAGTGAAATGCTATTGAATATTTGGAGCTTTAATCTTGCTTACTTTCTAACATTTGTTTATTGAGCATCAATGGATTCTTGACTGTGAAGAATGATTCTGACTCAAAACATTGCCTCTATTCTGTCTCCACAGATGCTGTTAGACCGACTGAGTTTCCCCAATATTTTCTGTTTTTGTTCTTGACTAAGTTACTCTTTAACCACAATCACTGAATTCCAAAACTTAATTGTTTGAACAAGTGAAGTTGAGAGAACATGAATAATGGGACAACCTCTTCAAGAGTTTCCTCTTTATATCAACTCTCTTTCTGCTGTTCTAGTTGTTGAGTTCTCTCTTAGATACATGCAATAAAAGAAATGTAATTGCTGTCCATCATTCAGAACAGATTTCAAAGCAAACAATATTACATCATGATATGAGGAGAAGCTGGAGAAACATTGTTTGTTCTCACTAGAAAAACGGATGTTGAGGGGCGACCTGATAGAAGTCTACAAGGTTATGAGGGGCATAGATAGAGTGGATAGTCAGAAGCCGTTTCCCAGGATGGAAGAGTCAATTACTAGGGGGTAAATGTTTTAAAGGTGTACAAGGCAACTTTTTTACACAGAGGATGGTGGGTGTGTGGAATTCACTGCCAGGGGAGATAGTGGAAGCAGATACGATAGTGACTTTTAAGGGGCGTTTGGACAACTACATGAATAGGATGGGAATAGGGGAATATGGTTCCCAGAAGAGTAGGTGTTTTAGTTAAGTCAGGCAGTATGGTCAGTGCAGGTTTAGAGGGCGAAGGGCCTTTTTCTGTGCTGTAATTTTCTTTGCTCTTTGTTCTAGGCAGTCAAGTGGATAAAGTTGTTAAGAAGGCATATGGAGTCTTAGCTTTTATTGGTAGGGGGATTGAATTTAGGAGCCGCAGCATCATGTTGCAACTGTACAAAACTCTAGTGCGGCCGCACTTGGAGTATTGTGTGCAGTTCTGGTCCCCACATTATAAGAAAGATGTGGAGGCATTGGAGAGGGTACAGAGGAGGTTTACCAGGATGTTGCCTGGTATGGAGGGCAGGTCCTATGAAGAGAGGTTGAAGGATTTGAGGTTGTTTTCGTTAGAAAGGAGGCGGCTAAGAGGGGATCTTATTGAAGCATATAAGATGATTAGAGGTTTAGATAGGGTGGACAGTGATAGCCTTTTTCCTAGGATGGAGAAAGCTAGCACGAGGGGACACAGCTTTAAATTAAGGGGTATGAGTTATAGGACGGATATCAGAGGTAGGTTCTTTACTCAAAGAGTGATTAGGGAGTGGAATGCCCTGCCTGCAGCTGTTGTAGATGCGCCAAGTTTGGTGGCGTTTAAGAGGTTAATTGATAAGTATATGGAAGAGAAGGGAATGGTTTAGTTTGGAGGGGCATTGCTTTTTATTTTGGTCGGCACAACATCGAAGGCCGAAGGGCCTGTTCTGTGCTGTAATGTTCTATGTTCTATGTTCTATTCTATGTTCTTTGCTCTAAGAATTGACAAAAAGCCCTGTTGAACACAGTCGAGTTAGCAATGTGCAGTTCAACATCATTTAATCTGACTTACTAAAGTTTTATGTTGTGCTTGGTACAGCAAAGATAATCCCTAACAGCATTGTGGGCATACCAACACCTCAGGGCCTGCAGCAGTTCAAGAAGGAGGTTCACCACCAATTTTTCAAGGTAACTACGGATGAGCAATGAATGCTGGCCTAGCCACGTTCCATGAATTAATCTTTAAAAATTTCCTAATTTACAAAAGTTCAGCTTCCAATAAATGAATATTCAGCATCACAATCAAGTTTGCCACTGTGAATCTCTTTATTGATTGCATATTCTGTGTGGTATATTTCCCTTTTCAATGTTATCGATGACACCACAGAAACTAGATTTCACCTGGTCGGTTTAGCTCAGTTGGCTGGAAAGCTAGTTAGTGATGCAGAATGACACCAACAGCATAGGTCCAATTCCTATACTTGTCCTGGGGATTCATTAAGGTCCTACCTTTTGAACCTTGTTCCCCCCTCCCACCTGAGTTGTGGTGATCCCTCCCCAAAGAACTCAACACATTCTACACCCACTTTGAGCAGAAGGTCAGTGAGAGCATACCCTCCACCCCAGAAGCCATAGGCAAATTTATGTCCGAGGTCACCATTACAGACATCAGAGCAGCTTTCTCGAAAGTCAACCCACAGAAAGTGACTGGCCCGGATGAGCACTCAGATCCAGGTTAAATCATCACCAATCAGCCTTCCCCTTTCTGCCTGTGGTCATCCAGGAGTACGATGACTTTATATTTCAAATGTAAATATCATAGAATCCCTACTGTGCAGAAGGAGGCCATTTGGCCCATCGGGTTTGACGACAATCCCACACAGGTTCTATCCCTGTAGTCCCACATATTTTCCCTGTTAGTCCTCCTGAGACTAAAGGTCAATTTAACATGGCCAATCAACCTAACCTGCACATCTTTTGACTGTGGGAGAAAACCAGAGCATTCGAGGAAGCCCATGTGGAGACGGGGAGAATGTGCAAACTCCATACAGGCAGTGGCCTGAGGCTGGAATTGAACCCGGGTCCCTGGCACTGTGAGACAGCAGTGCCAACCAATGTGCCACCATGCTGCCTTTACGCTGGTATATAATTTCTTGAATTGCAGCAGCAATTTAGTTTTGACTGTAAAGGGAAAACTATGGCCTATGCACACCTTCAACACTTCACTGGAATTATTTTTTTCCTGTTCTGAGGAGAAGACATCACAATGCTATCAGTAAACCCCAGAGATTCATATTCACAAATACTTTATTAAAGCGGCCAACTTTTTTCAACATCATTTGGGTTGATTTTTTTTGGATGAATTCACACAGATGCATTGCTGCCACGAGGGTTCGTGTTAATGAACCAGATTAAATGTAATCTCAGAGGTCTGAAATGTAGACAGAAGCATATTTCAGCTGATTAAAGGAAAACTCCAGGGATGTCTTATAAAATCAGACTTAAATGCAAATAAAGCCGAGAAGCCAATCTCACTGGAAATTGTGAACCATTGATTTTTGTCCTAAGGTAAGATATGAGTTCTTTCTAAAGTTCATTTAAGTTCACTTCCATATTGGAAGCTGATTTCCCCATCGTAGAAGAAAAGTGACCACAGTTATAGTGTCCTCAAGTAACTTGACCTGTTTAAACTGGGCAGCACATTGGCACTGTGTGTGGCATGGTGGCATAGTGATTAACACTACTGCCTCACTGCGTCAGGGACCCGACTTTGGTCATTGTCTGTGTGGAATCTTCACGTTCTCCCTGTGGTCTGTGTGGGTTTCCTCTGGGTGCTCTGGCTTCTTTCCAAAGATTGCTGGTTAGGTACATTGCTTGTGCTAAATTCTCCCTCAGCATACTCGAATAGGCACCAGAGTGTGGCAACTAGGGGATTTTCACAGTAACTTCATTGCAGTGGATATGTAAGCCTACTTGTGATACTAAATAAATAAACTTTAAAAGAAAACACTTCCAAAGTCGGGTGTTGGAGACCTAGTCAGGGTAGAAACTTCCAACATCCTGAACAGGAGTTAACACACTTGCCACAACTTGGGATATGCAAAGAGCAGTTGTCACGTTGATCATATACAGTGAATAACCAACTTGACCAGCTGAATCACAGCTATAGATATGGACCTCATTTTGTTGTAAAGTGAGGTTGAAGATGTTTGCGAATACCACCCCCCCCGCCAGTTGGTTCATGCAGGATCTGAGTGCTCATCCGGGTATCCAATCTGGGCCACTCACTTCCCATGGGTTGACCTTCAAGAAGACAGCTCTGACATCTGCTATGGTAACCACAGATATAGATTCATCCAGAGTTTCTAGGGTGGAGGGCATGCTCTCGCTGATCTCTTGCTTAAAACGGGCGTAGAATGCATTGAGCTCATTGAGAAGGGGTGCGTTAGAATCAGCAATTTTGTAACCTATCGTGTTTTGCAGATCTCACCATAGTTGGTGCGGGTCCATGTGGCTAGCCTGGACTCTGACTTGGTCTGGTACTGTCTTTTGGCATCTTTGCTGGATCTCCTTAGATCATATCTGGTTTTCTTGTGTAAGTCAGGGCTACTTGACTTGAATGCCTCAGACCCCTGGTCTTCAGCAAGCAGCGGATACCCCTGTTCATCCAAGGTTTCCAGTTTGGGATCACACGGATTTGCTTCTTTGGCACACAGTCTTCTACACACATACAAATCATAGAAATTATAGAAACCGTATAGTGCAGAAAGAGGCTATTTGGCCCATTGAGTCTGCACCGACCACAACACCACCCAGGCCCTATTCCCATATCCCTACATATTTACCTACTAATCACTTTAATCCACACCTCTCAGGACACTAAGGGGCAATTTTAACATGGTCAATCAACCTAACTCAGACATTTTTGGACTACGGGAGGAAACCAAAGGAAACCCAAGTGGACACGAGGAGAATGTGCAAACTCCACACAGACAATGACCCAACCTGAGAATCGAACCTTTATAGGAAGGGGTATAGAGTATAAGAGCTGGCCTTTAACATTGCAGTTGTATAGAACATTGGTTAGACCTCATTTGGAATACTGTGTTCAGTTCTTGTCGCCTTACTACCAGAAGGATGTGGAGACTCTGGGGAGAGTGCAGAGGAGGTTTACCAGGATGCTACCTGGAATGGAAGGTCTGGGTTACAAGAAAAAGTTAGGCAAATTGGGCCTGTTTTCTTTAGAAAGACATAGACTGACAGGAGATCTAAAGAAGTGTACAAGATTATGAAGGGTATAGATAGAATAAACCATGGTAAGCTTTTTCCTAGGTTGGAATTAAATATCATGAGGGGTCAAGGGCTTAGGGTGGGAGTAAGGTATAATTTGGATGCTAGGGGGAGATTTTTCACGCAGAGGGTTGTGGTGGTATTGAACTCACTGCCAAGTAAGGTGGTGGAGGCAGGCATGCCGGAGTTATTTAAGAGATACTTAGATGGGCATATGAACAGAATGGGGTTGGAGAGATATAGAAGACTGATTTATAATAGGGATTATGAGCCTTGGGATTTCCTGGGAATTGTGTAAATTGTGAATGAGATTGATGTATTTCTGTTTTATCCTACGGATACTTCGGTCCACCTTGTTGTCTAACAAGGGGCATACACGCAATGGGTCGTGAGAGGGCTGCTCTTGGATTTTTTTCGAGAGTATTCTACAGCTTCACATCGTTAGTATACACTTGACCTGGACCATTTGATGGGCAACACGACAGCTCAGTGATTATCGCTGTGCTGTTCAGATACATGGATTTGGGCCTGTGTCTGTGGGAGTTTGCACATTCTCCCCGTGCTTGTGTGGGTTTTCTCCGGGTGCTCCGGTTTCCTTCCACACCCTAAAGATGTGCTCTTAGGCTGGTTGGCAAAACAAATTCTCCCTAAATTGTTTCGCAAATTTAGTTCCAATGCAGATTTCTATAAACATAGTCAGGGATCATGGGTGGAAGTGAGAACATCGAGGTGGCGGCGCGGGCTCGTTGGGCCGAAGGGTCTGTTTCCTGTGCTGTTTTGTTCTTTGTTCTTTGTTTTTTGAACCCAGGCCCCTGGAGTTGTGAAGTAGCAGTGCGAACCACTGTGCTACGTGTCAACCCAAATAATGTCAGTTACTGTAGTAGTGTACTCATTAGGCTGGTCACAAAATTTTTAAACACTGACCAGTCTACTGACTTTCAGTAGTTCGTAGGGGGCCATCCAATTCCTCAGACCAACATTGCATGTCTTTCTTTGACAAATTCTCCTGTTTCCATTTTTGCTTGTAAGCTAAGAACAGGAGTGCAACTTTGTGGTCTGATTTACAAAGAACAAAGAATAATACAGTAAGGGAAACAGGCCCTTTGGCCCAATGAACCTGTGTCACCATTTTAACATTCTGAGTGCCCTGCTCTACTTATGATCTTTGTCTATGACTATTGGGGAAGATTGAGGGAAGACTAATTTAGGAACAATTTGTTACACCAATCAGCCTAAGACCATGTTTTTGGGGTGTTTGCCAAAGTATGGGTGTTCGACAGAGCAGTAGACATGCTTGATATTTATGTAGCAGTAGTGAAGGATGGTTGGGCCTCTGGTAGAACAGAAAACTTTTTACAATACCCTTGGGCTTAGCCTGACGCAAGTCCCATGTCACGATGACCAAGGCCTCAGGATGTTTTGTCTCAAGACTATTTGTATTGTTGTTTATTTCATCCAACACAATCTTCACATCCGCATTGGGTGTGATGTGAACTGCTGTCAGGAGAACAGAGGTGAACTCATGTGGAAGGTAGCAGGGGCGGTATTTTAGCGTCAGATATTCTAGGCCTGGAGGGTAGAAACTTAGCAATATTGCTACATCTGGACACTATGAGGACACCATCTGCCCTAGTCTTGCCTGGGGCTACTGTGCAGTCCATTCAGTGCATTGAGAAGTCCTCTGGTTGTAAGGCACAGTCTGGTGAAGCAGGAATGAGCCATGTCTCTGTGAAACAGAGCACACAGCAGTCCCACAATTCCCACAGGCTTAAGTTTGTCCAGCTTGTTTTCCAGGGATTGGACATTTGCCAGAAGTAAGCTGGGGAGGGGGATCTTGGGACCATGTTTTCCACTCTCACCTGCAGGCCTGCATATTTTCCACACTTTCTGGAGTGATTGTTCCTTTCAGGCCTGGGAGACTAGGAAAGTAGTATGAGTGTTAAGGGTATAAACAAAGAACAAAGAACAATACAGCACAGGAACAGGCCTTTCAGCCATCCAAGCCTGCACCGATCACGTGTTCCTAACGAGACCATCCGTTTGTATCCCTCTATTCCCACTCTGCTCATGTGGCTATATAGATAAATTTTAAATGATCCTAGCGTGTCTGCCTCAATCATCTTACTTAGTAGTGCATTCCAGGCCCCCATCACCCTCTGCGTAAAATATGTCCCCTGTATATCTGTATTGAACCTTGCCCTCCCCCACCCCCCTCCACCCTTACCTTGAACTTATGACCCCTTGTACTTGTCATTTCCAACCTGGGAAAAAACTTCCAACTCTTCACCCTATCTATGCTCTTCATAATGTAAAGGCTCATCCAATGAGATTCTTCGTTCTTGTCAGTGTGTGGATGGAGAATTTGTTTACTGTTCCTGCATCGGTAAATCGATTTGCACAGTCGGGCATTTTGTGTCGATATCAGGCTTCAGTTTGGCTTCAGAAATCAGAGGGAGGACGTCCAGACCACGCTCCGGATTGAAGGCTAGTAGGTGGATGACGCTTCTGGGATCGCAGTCATGGATGAGCCAAAGATAATGTTCTCGTTTTGGGGTCCTCAAAGTCACTGCCAGGTTGGGGTTTTCCTTCAGAGGTCAGAGGTCCTACCCTCATACATAGAAAGGTAAAACCTATCATTAGATTAAAGCTGAATAAAGGTGATTAATGTGGGGGGATTGGTTTCAATTCCAAATGTGTTTCTATTGCGCTTAGAGGAGATTACAATGTGAAGTGAAAATAGGCTGGCAGAAGTGTCAGTGCTTGCTTAACAACTGGGAGCCTTTTAAGATAGAATTTTTTTTGTTTAGTTTTAGCTGGACATATTGCAGTTGAAGATAATACATCGAGGGTGAACGTCTCTCAACTCTACCAGGAGAAGTTTGACGGGACAAGGGAGTTGCAAAGAGGCACATTTCCCAAAGAACTGGATATAGTCAAAATAACTAGGGAACTGGGACAGAAAGAACATCTTAAGAAGGCTAAAATTAAAAGAACAGGAACCAAGGTATTGTTCAGATAAAAATTTAAAGAGAGAAACAAAGTGTTGTGAGTGAAAGAAACAGAATTAAATGGAGAAGACAAACTTCAGGGGTAAATCAAAACTGTGGTGCCTTTTATTAAAAAGTCAGGGAATTGAGAGTTTATAAAACAGTTAAGACAGGAGAAATCCTAAAAGGAAAGTTGATAATCCTAATACCAAATTCATTGGTAGAAATGGAGATGAACATTTGTTTAAAAAAATCATTTGGAAAACCTGAACTGGATTTCAGATTGCAAATTGCTAATGCAAAGCACCATTGTGAAAGAAGATTTTAAAGCACCTTTTTTTAGGAGTGAAGTTTGGAAAGTCTCATGTGACAATCATCTGGAAATCTATAGACATTCACTTGAGGCTCAGAATGGAGAATGTGTTTGACTACAGTGAATTACTCAGATTGTTGTAACTTAAGATATTCTCTATAATCCACGTTAATCTTAAAATCTGTGCGTACTTGTTAAAGTAAGGGGAATTAAAGGAGTATTATATAATAATCCAATCTTTTCATGTTTAATAAAAACTGTTTTTCACATTGTTAAAACTAATTAATAGCCCTGTGTTTCTGTTCCTCCTGTTTTATTTTTAAAAAAGTGGAAGTTATGGACTTTTGAGTCAGAATTCCATTCTGGGATCTTCCTGTCCAGTTATTACATCAATTCGGATTGCAACACTGGAAATATTGTGTTTTATCTTTTCAAAAGAAGAAAGTGTTCCACAACCATCAATGGGAAATGAGCTTGGCTATGCAGCCTCAGTTACACAAGGAGCAAATTACTAAGTACTGAGGATGTTATCCCGGGTCAACATAATGGGGGTGAATTTATCGGCTCAGCATGTGGCCTGAAGAAGAGGCAGCGTGGGGGGAGTGGCATTGCACATTCCGCATTGGGGATGACTGGGGTTGCACAGTGCACCAGGAGATCAAATCGCATGCCCAATAGCACTGTCTAGCAGTCACCTTCCCAGCATGAGTAGATTTCGTCCACTCCCCTTATTGGCGAGAATCACATTTTGCATATCTTTTTCTGAAGATCTTATTTTTTTCTCTTGCTGAAGAAATGGATCTAGAATTCTCCTGTTTTCATACTCATTCAGCACTTAGAATTTTTTTGGTCAGATTCCCTCCCAATGATTTAGTTGCCCTCTAGTTTTAGACTTCCCTACCTTTGGGAAAAGATGTTGACTATCTAGCTGATATATGCCCCTCATTATTTTATAGACCCCTACAGGATCACTCCTAAGCCTCCTACGCTCCAGAGAAAAATGTCCCAGTCTATCCAGCCTCTCCTTATAATTCAAGTCTCAGTAACATCCTAGTAAATCTTTTCTGCACTCTTTCTAGTTTAACATTATCCTTTCTATAATAGGATGACCAGAACTGTGCACAGAATTTTAAGTGTGGCCTTACCAATGTCTTGTACAACTTCAACAAGACAAGCCAATTCATGTATTCAATGTTTTGACCAATGAAACTAGTTAGGGTAAATGCAAGGGGTTATGGGGATAGGGCCTAGGTGGGATTGGGAGTGGATCAGTGGATTGAATAATCTCCTTCTGCACGGTAGGATTCGATGAACTATCTATCAATGAACCATGATTTTCCAATCTGGTATGCAAGGACTGGCCATTCAGTGACCTCTCAGAATTGTCCAAATAGGACATTTTGAGCTAGTGTCCCTGACTGCAATTTGTAATTCTTCATAAAACTCCCAGAAATGCACTTCAAAATGTCAAGCTGCATAATGATCCCTGCCAGTGGTTACAGTGCAGCGTCTCAGTGTCATCCCAGTTCTTTGCACTTTTCTCTTTCTTTTGTGTCCTTCTCAGCAGTTGTGGTCCCTTTACATCATGGGAACAAATAAAACAGCTTTGGACTGTGGAATATCAAAGCATAGTTCATTAAAATGTGCCAATCAAAGAGAAAGAAAAAGGAGGAGGAGAGTCCTTTTGAGAAAGCTCTGTCGGCACTCCATCACTTTCAGACATTAACACAGAAACTGGGTTAAAGACTCAGTTAGTGGGCTACTGTGAGATGCACTAACCATCAGCAGCATGCACAGGCAGCAAGAATAGCCCAAGAGACAGCTCACCAGAGAAGCCAACCACCAGCAAAGCAAAGGTAGAGGTGAAGACTTCAGGGGCCCAGCTATGAAAAGAAAACTGTTTGGCCCACACCTTTATCATTACCCTGACATGAGAATGTTATAGCCTACCTGAGAGAATGTGATTACCTCAGGAAACACTGTAACTAGACCTCAGCACTGGAATCATTTGATGGAAACTCAAGCAGCAACGGCACTGGCTCTGGGCTGAAACCCTTTGCTCTCTTATGGAGAAAATGACAACTCCTACTAAACATTTCTGGGACATCTAACTAGAGTTTCGTCAACAGGTTTGCTACAGGGCCTACTGAGTTAGAATTGAATGGCATTCTAGGACCCTAATATTTAAGGAGGCAGTAGCTTAGTGGCATTATCGTTAGACTATTAATCCAGAAACTCAGCTAATGTTCTGAAGTCCTGGATTGAATCCTGCCATGGCAGATGGTGGAATTTGAATTCAATAAAAAATATTTGGAATTAATAATCTACTGATGACAATGGAATGATTATTGGAAAAACACATTTGGTTCACTAATGCTCTTTAGGGAAGGGAATCTGGTGTCCTTACCTGGTCTGGCTTACGTGTGAGTCCAAGGCCACAGCAATATGGTTGACTCTCAATTGCTCTTCCAGGGAAACTAGGGGATGGTTAATAAATGCTGGCCAGTCAATGATGCCCATGTCCTGCAAATGAATTTAAAAAAAAGTAAATTTATTAGTCACAAATAAGGCTTACACCAGCACTGCAATGCAATTACTGCGAAATTCATTGAATTTAGTTATGAGACTCCTGCCCACTTGCCACCCCAGTCAGCACCATCATTAAAATGGTAATGATCGTGAAACAGGCGATGATTTTATCCATTCTCTGCCCCATTCCTATGGGTTGAGTTAAAATCAGGACTCTGTAAACTTAACATTCAATAGGCAGAATTCCCCAACCTCAACAGATGGCCTGTGGGAATCCCAATGTCAGCTAAGTGGGATGTCAACCAAAAATCGGGATTTCTGATGAGCAACAAAGCAATTAGGGTTCACCTGACACACCCCGCCAGTCCCAATAGGATTCCTGCCCAGAGCAGGCTTAACGCCCCATTCACCAGCACCCTCACCATTCGCCAGCCTCTCAGTGGGAAATGCACTAGCAGTGCATTTAGTGCTGGTAATGACAAGTGTGGTCCTGGCATGATAGATCCCAAGGGTCCAGGGATACCACTCAGCAAAGAGGGTCATCCTTCCCCCACTGTTCAAATAATGGGCCAACTCTCCTTTCACCATCCAGGCATGAGAGTGACCCAATCTGACCACCACTCAGCCTCCCACCTTCTTCAGATATCCATTCAACACCTTGCCAGAGCTCCACCCAGACCAACCCCCCTCCCCCCCACCTACAGCCCATGTGGATTAGCAATGCCAATAGTGCACTGGCCCAGCACCCTGGCACTGACACCTTGGGCTGGCATTTGGCCCCAATGGGGCTTGAAGAGATAGCTATTTGCCTCTCTGCCATTGCCAGGCTGCAGGGGAAAGGTTCTTCAGTGGTCCTGAGGTGTGGATGTTCTCAGGCCGGGGGCAAGAGATTGACTTCATCAATCTTCCATGGATGGTGGTCTGGTAATTTGACCTCCTCATTAGTCCTTGCAGACCTGAAGATCACTCTGGCGTGTGATTTCAGGTAGTTCTTATGATCAACATCTTTATTCTTACCTATCAGATGTGAAAATCTTGAAGTTGTCTGGTTATTTTAATCTCCATACCACCTAGACAGCAAGCAGGCTTTTAAATCATAGTAGGACTCCATTTTGCCGCAGGGATTTCTCTCTGTCAGAAAATGCAGGAGTGAGCAGACCCCTTTCAAGCTTTCTGACATAGAACAGATGTCAATTTCACTGGGCTTTCCTTTTTCCAAAGCTGTCCATTCAACCCTAGTGTTTTCACACAACTTTTATTTGAAAGTCTTCCTAGAAAGCTGAAACCTTTGAAACCCTCTCTATCCCATTAAAAATGGTTGATTTCTTTAAATTTCTAAAGTGCAGTGATTTGACGTAGGCTTTGATAGAGAGGTCAATTGATTTCTACTCAGCCTCCAATTAGCAGTGTTTATTTACCTTTTCCTTCATACCTGAATATCTCAGGTATCCCTGTTGTTCCTAACCACAATGTTTATAATGACTCTAAGCCTGATTGTCAGCTATGGTTTCTTCAAAGGGAATTGATGGCTTCACTTTCTCTTTAGCAGACAATTTATTTCCTTGGAAGAAACCACAGTTGTCAATCTTGGTAAACGTTGTGGTTAGGAACAATAGTCAAAATAAGAGGACTCGATTTAAGACAGTGATGGACAGAAATGTTTTTCTCTCACAGGATTATGAGTCTATAGAACTCTCTAGCTCAGAGGCCCTGAATATTTTTAAAACAAAGTGCATTGATTCTTGATTAACAAGGGGGTCAAAGTATATCAGGCAGGATAGTGGCACCAAGGTCACAATCAGATCAGCCATGAATGGCAGAGCAGGTCTGCTAGAGGGTTGAATTGCCTGAACCTCCTCCTACATCTTGTTTAATTCATTGATGGAATGTGGATTTCGATGACTGAACCAGCATTGATTGCCCATCCCTAATTGCCCTTGAGAAGATTGTGGCGTGAAACATTCTTCAAGTGCTGTAGCCTCTGTGTGTAGGCACAGCCACAGTGCTGTCAGGGAAGGAGTTCCAACATTTTATCCAAGAGGCAACGAATAAAAGGCAATATTAGCTGCGATTCTCCCAAAAAAATTCAAAGTCCCCAAATTTCTCTTTCCATATTGTAATCAACTCCAAGCTAATTTCTGGCATAGAACATAGAACACAGAACATAGAACATAGAACATTACAGCACAGAACAGGCCCTTCGGCCTTCGATGTTGCGCCGACCAATATAAAAAGCAATGCCCCTCCAAACTAAACCATTCCCTTCTCTTCCATATACTTATCAACTAACCTCTTAAACGCCACCAAACTTGGCGCATCTACAACTGCTGCAGGCAGGGCATTCCACTCCCGAACCACCCTTTGGGTAAAGAACCTACCTCTGATATCCGTCCTATAACTATCACCCCTTAATTTAAAGCTGTGTCCCCTCGTGCTAGCTTTCTCCATCCTAGGAAAAAGGCTATCACTGTCCACCCTATCTAAACCTCTAATCATCTTATATGTTTCGATCAGGTCCCCTCTTAGCCTCCTCCTTTCTAACGAAAACAACCTCAAATCCCTCAGCCTCTCCTCATAAGACCTGCCCTCCATACCAGGCAACATCCTGGTAAACCTCCTCTGTACCCTCTCCAATGCCTCCACATCTTTCTTATAATGTGGGGACCAGAACTGCACACAATACTCCAAGTGCGGCCGCACTAGAGTTTTGTACAGTTGCAACATGACGTTGCGGCTCCGAAATTCAATCCCTCTACCAATAAAAGCCAAGACTCCATATGCCTTCCTAACAACCTTCTCGACCTGACTGCCTACTTTCAGGGATCTATGCACATACACACCAAGATCCCTCTGTTCATCTAGACTACTAAGAATCCTACCATTTGCCCTATACTCTACACATTTATTATTTCTGCCATAGTGCATTACCTCACACTTTTCCACATTAAACTCCATTTGCCACCTCTCGGCCCAGCTCTGCAACTTGTCCAAGTCCCTCTGCAAACTATAACACCCCTCTTCACTATCTACCACTCCACCGACTTTAGTGTCATCTGCAAGTTTACTAATCCATCCTTCAATACCCTCATCCAGATCATTTATAAAAATTACAAACAGCAGGGGCCCCAAAACAGACCCCTGAGGTACACCACTTGTCACCGAGCTGATTATGTCAGAAATTTTGGGGCCAGAGACTCACGGAGGTTACGGTACTCAGCATGAAGCCCACAAAACGATCTCCACTCACGTCTTCTAGCCCATTGCACAGCAATCTGAGAGAATCGCCCCCAATATATTTCCAAATCAGAATGGTGAGTGACTTGGAGGGAAACTTCCAGGTGGTGGTGTTTCCAGGCATTTGCTGCCCTGCCCTTCTAGATGGTAGTTGTTATGAGTGTAGAAGATCCTACCTAAGGGACCTTGGTGAGTTTGTGCAGAGAATAGTGTGGATGGCGCACGCTGCTGCTGCTGCTGTGCGTCAGGGGTGGAGGGAATGAATGGTTGTGGATGGGGTGCCAATCAAGCAGACTGTTTTGTCCTGGATGTTATTGAGCTTCTTGAATGTTGTTAGAGCTACACTCATCTAGGTTATTGGAGAGTATTCCACTACATTCCTGGTTGGTGCCTTGTAGATGGTGGCCAGGCTTTGGGAAGTCAGGAGGTGAGGTTCCTAACTTCTGACCTGCTCTTGTGGCCACAGTATTTATATAGATAGCTTCAGTCTGCAGCCTATGATAAACCCCAGGATGTTGAATTCCTTGTAAAGACCTATTTTGTCACCACAGGAGATGCCTGACCTACTGAGTCTTTCCAATATTTTCTTTTTTGGCTCAGAATTCTAGAATTTTCAGTTTTTGTTTGTTTTCATCCATTAATTAACATGAATACTGAACAAGATTAATAATATATAGTGCAGCATGAGTAGGAGGAATTGATGAGCAAACTATATTGTGCTTTATTTAGACCTCACTTGGGTACAGTATCTAAATTAGTCACAGGGATCCAAGAGACATATTCGTGTTCTGGAGATAGTATGGGGAAGAGTCAGGAGACTAACCTTGGTGTGGAAGGACTGGGTTATGAAGAAGGGCTGGAGAAACCTATGTTTTTCAGTATAGACAGTTAGAGATTTTGTAACAATGAAGAATACAAAAGTGTGGAAATAAAAATCCACAAATTTACATTGTGAGATTAAGTGACCACATGTTCAAACAGATAAAACACAATTTTAGATTTCATCTCCAGAATTTCTTCTAAATTCAATAGTTGATCAATACATGAAATGGACTCCTAGGAGCAATAGTGGTGAAACAATCTTGAAATCATATGAAACTCTTGAACAAGAGTTGAAACTCTCACCCAAAGTCAACAGATATTTCCGTTGTCCCCATCTCGCTCACTTTGATTCCATGCGAGTGGGGCAGTGGAATTTCAGAAATTGGAATCTGTAATGAAAGATTCGAATGCTACATCTTGCCCATCTTTGAATCGGAGCAGGCGAGGGATGGATAACGGAAATGTGTCTTTCTGGATGAATAAACTAAAATGAGCAAAATAAGTTTCTGCATTTAGAATAATTTTGTGATCTTGGAGTTGCCACCACACTCCTAATTGTTTGCTTAACTTTTAGAAATTGAGAGAGAGAAGTTTTCTAAAAGCATCCTGAATTTGCCACTGATTTTTTTTTTCTCTCAGTTCATTGCAGGGAGCAGTGTGTTAAGAGGGTGAGTGGACAGTATACAAAATTGTTGTCTGGATGGTATACAGCTAATGGGCCTGGCTTTCTGTTAATTTTCTGCTTTTCGTATCTTAAAACATTTGGATAGTTGCCTGGACAGATCATTTAATTGATCTATTTTAAAAGTTTGTTTATAATATTAGTTGTTCCTTTGGGTAAGAAGTTGGGCGGAAGCCAAAAGTGTAGATGAGACATGGGCAAGTGTTGTGTCGAGATCTGACTGCCAATGTCTAGAACTAACTGATAATGGATACAACTTTTAATTTATGCAAGTACATACCTAAATCCTGTAGGAACAGCTTACAATTCTGTATTCCAACAACAAACTGATATCATTGTTGCACACCTTATTATATCAACATGCTCTATACACGAGATTCAGTTATATCATAGAAATTTAAATTAGAGACATTGTGTCATTGGAATCTCTACTGTACAGAAGAAGGCCATTTGGCCCATTGAGTCTGCACTGACAACAATCCCACACAGGCCCTATCCCCATAACCCCACATATTTATTCTGCTAAACCCTCTAACCTACGCATCCCAGGACCTAAAGAGCAATTTAGCATGATCAATGCATCTAACGTGCACATCTTTGGACTGTGGGAGAAAATCAGAGCACCCAGAGGAAATCCACACAGACACTAGGACAACATGACCCAAGCCAGGAATCGAACCCAGGTCCCTAGAGCTGTGAGACAGCAGTGTTAACCACTGTGCCACCATACATTTTAAAGTTTATTTTATTAGTGTCACAAATAGGCTTACATTCACACTGCAGTGAAGTTACTGCAAAAATCTACTAGTCACCACACATCTGCACCTGTTCAGGTACACTGAAGGAGAATTTAGCATGGCCAATGCACACCTTTTGAACTGTAGGAGGAAACTGGAGCACCCAGAGGAAACTCACATAGACACAGGGAGGAATCTATTGCATTAGAAGATGCATAAGACAGCAATATAACACCATTCTCTGTGTCCTCAGCAGCACTGGGTGCAACCAGCTTAGACCCTGATAATCCTCTACACCAGATCCTATAGGACATTGAGCGGATGCAGTGTGCTGTTCATCCACAGGTACTGCCGAGGTTTTTTTATTCATTTGTGGGACATGATCATCGCTAGCTAGCCAGCATTTATTGCCCATCTCTAGTTTCCCCTGGGGGACAGTTAAGAGTCCACCACATTGCTGGGCTCTGGAGTCACATGTAGGCCAGACCAGGTAAGAATGGCAGATTTCCTTCCCTAAAATAAATTAATGATCTAAATGGGTTTTTCCGACAATAACAATGGTCATCAGTAGATTCTTAATTCCAGATACCTTTTAATGAATTCAAGTCCCACTATTTGCATGGCTGGATTTGAATGCAGATCCCCAGAGCATTAGCTGAGTTTCATGGATTAATAGTGGAGTGATAATACCTCTCTTCAGTTTTGGGTGACGCATTCCTGCCAGAGAGAGAGGGAGAGGGAGGGCAGACTGTCAGCGATTGAGAGTCAGGGTGTTTGGTTGAAGTGCCTGCCATAGCTGAGAGATATTGAAATGATTGAAGGGTGTGTGTGTGTCTGTGTCTGTGGGTGCAATATAGTGCAAAGATATAAGGGGCGAGTCCCGAATGTTAGGCAATGCTGCTCAGTGAGGTGACAGGAGTCAGATGCATTGAAAGTTTGAAAGGTGGAAGAATGGCCGGTGAAGGGTGTGATATGCTACCATTTACGCCAGAAGGATCTTATGGTTCTGCCGATGGTGCACCTCCGTTGTGGTTTCCTGGCAGTGAGAGGGCTGCTCAATGGGAAACTCCTTTGACAATGGCAGGACCTTGAGATCCCGTGGGCAGTGCACCTCTTCCTGCCACGGTGTAACACACTGTGGAAAAGGAGGAAAATCCCATTCATGATCATAGAGACCCTACAGTGCAGAAGGAGGCCATTCAGTCCATCGAGTCTGCATCGACAACAATCCCACCCTGGCCCTATCCCCATTATCCCACACAGTTACCCCACTAATTCCTTTATCCTACATATCCTGGAACACTAAGGGGTAATTTAGAATGGCCATTGCATCTAATCCACATATGTTTGGAGGAAATTGGAGCACACAGAGGAAACCCATGCAGGCACAGAAAGAATGTGCCAACTCCACACAAATAGTAACACAGACAGTCACCCAAGCCAGAAATCGAACCCAGCTCAGTGTCACCGTGAGGCAGCAGTGCTAACCACTATGCCACCGTGCCGCCCATAATGTGTACATTGATTCAGTCCTGGAACACCTGAGTCAAGTCATTACATTTCACCAACACGCACTCTGGATATTAATTACATTTACCACATGTTCCCATTTCCTGCTGAAGCATATTTGTGACAGCTTCCTGCACACCATTCACTACTCCCCTGCCCCAGGCCCCACCAATCTGAAATAGCTCCCTTCCTGGATCCTCCTTATAAAGTCCCTCCCTGTGTACTTCAAAGCAATTATCCAGCAGACTGCATGACTGCAAATGTCCATTTATAAGAAGAGCAGGTTTAAAAGGAGAAAACAGCCACTTCAGAGAATTCCATTGCAGAACTGCTCGGTGCATTTATTTCCAACATATATTTCCAACAGCTGAAATGATAATACACTTTGGCTTCATTGGTTCATAGACTTGCTTTAGTGTGATTTCTATTTGAAATTTGAACTCAACAATTTTGATTTATGTGTTTTTTTCTCTGATCATTGTACATAATGGGCTGTGGGAACCGCTCTACCAACAGGGAAATCAAATTGATGCACAAATGTTATGTGCTACCCATCTCATCTCAGTCTCGCATCTGAAACTTGGGGTTAATGAATTTCTTGGCTTTTTTTATTCGTTTGTGGGACATGGGCATCACTAGCTGGCCAGATTTATTGCCCATCCCTAAATGCCCAAGGACAATTTAGAGTTAATTACATTGCTATGGCTCTGGAGTCACATGTAGGCCAGACCGTGTAAGGACAGCAGATTTCCTTCCCTGAAGGATATGAGTGAACCAGATGGGCTTTTCCAGCAATTGACATCAGTTTCATGGTAACATTAGGTCCTTAATTCCAGATTTTTTTTTATTGGAATCAGATTCCACCATCTGACTTGGCAGGTCCTCAGAACATTAGCTGAGTTTCCGGGTTAATAGTCTAGCGATAATACCACGAGGCCATCGCCTCCCAACAGTGTTTTATTTCTGAAAGGAATTTACAGTATCCAAATCTGGTTGCAGCAAACACTTTGAGGTCTGGGATTATTACCTTGGTCCTCAAGTTACAGGACTTCTCCCATGTTTAGCATGGTCTGGTGGAGGCTGAGGGGTGAGCTGAAATGGCAGATAACCATTTCCAAACAACCATGGTCAGTTGCTAAAATAAAATAATTCTTGGCATCAATCTGATATTTCCATTTAGTCTTAGGAAAACATTTTTTTTGGAGTGCACTGCATCAATCATTACCCTCTAAAAGTTTAGTTAAAGTTATGATGGGAAAATATAAGCAAGAGTCTGAAGCACAAGCTGGCATTGGCAGAGGTGAACTGAATGGACCACTCAGCACTTTTTGACCTTAACTCACTGACCAAGTAAGATATTGCACTTCAAACTAAAAATAGGCGCATCTTTTAACTATCTGTACAAACGGCATATCCAGTGCACATTTTTGTCTCCCATTTCAAATCTATACGCACAATGTCTTTCCTGCAATTGACTCAAGTTTCATCATCATAAATATTTTCCTCTTCATGACGAATGTTATTTCATGGAATTTTCCTATCAGCGTGCAGCAACCAAACATAGATACATGGGAACGAGTAGTAGGCCATTCAGCCAGACTAGTACATTCTATCATTCAAATTAATCATTGCTAATCATCACCTCAATTAGAGAAGAAAACAACCTCCAGCCACCAGGATCTTCCTCTAGTACCCCTCGCCCACCACCCCACAAACAGATTCGACACATCTTCACCCCTCAGCACAGCCGCCCCCCCGCAATCAGAGCTGACACCACTCCCTTCACCCTCCCACTCCCATGATCAGAGCCAGCATCCACCCCCCTCCCCACTCACCCCACAATAAGCACCAACACCTCTACCGCTTCTCCAACAGTCAATGCCATCATGCCCCCACCCCCAACAGTTAATTTCGGCATGTTCTGCACACCCCTCTCCCCCCCACACAGTCAATGCCAGCATCCCCAGCTCCTGCATCCAGTCCCCCATGCCAAACCAAGGCTCCTATTGGAGTCTGCCCCTGGCACTGCTCCCGGCACAGGTTGGCTTGGGAAACCGATACCAGGGGAGATTGCCAGGTCACTGCTGGCCATATCCTTGTCTCCCCTGCCCCCGGAAAAGCAAGTACATTCATGCCTGAGTGAACCTGTCGTAAACCACGCTGACATGAGATTTGAAAATATGGCAAAGGCTCAAAAATGGCAAGGGGGTGTGGTTAATTATATGGAAATGTATTTAAATGTGTCACAATAAGGTTCACGCCTGCTGTGAGCACAAATCTGATTACGTCGTCGGTAAGGATGGTGAAAATTGGATGTTGCTATCTTGATGGCAGCATTTTTTTCTGCCAGGTTTTACTGGATCTTGAGGTTTGACTGCCATTTCCATGAATGGAGTTCATGGGTTCAAGATCATTCGAGGTATTTTGGGAGAAAGATATCTGCAGTTGTGAAAAAGAAAAACACGTGGCTAAATTTTCTGGTCCTGTCCCTCAGAAATTGTTGCAGACAGGACGGACAATTTCACGGATTGTTGAAAAATACTTTCA
This sequence comes from Sphyrna mokarran, assembly GCA_024679065.1. Taxonomy (NCBI): domain Eukaryota; kingdom Metazoa; phylum Chordata; class Chondrichthyes; order Carcharhiniformes; family Carcharhinidae; genus Sphyrna; species Sphyrna mokarran. Next base: position 21,562,219 of record JAGIQG010000007.1, on the reverse strand, counting down.
CCCTGGATGGGAATTTGCAGTTCAGGGAAGGATGCGATTTGGCAATCCCATCCACTATTTATTAATTCTCCAAGAATAATTTATAAAGATCTTAGTCAACTTTCTTCATAGATATCATTGAAATCCCCTCAGTTCTTTCACTGAGGATCTATAAAGTGAGGCATGGTATCGTGATATTCTTGCTGGACTAACAATCCAGGGACCCCGAGTAATCCTCTGGTTGACCTAGATTCAAATCCCACCATGGCAGATGGTGGAATTTCAATTCAACCAAAAAATCAGGAATTAAAATGGAAACTATTGTCAATTGTTGGAAGAACCCATCATGTTCACTAATGCCCTTTAGAGAAGGAAATCTGCCCTCCTTACCTGTCCACAGGTAAGAGACACAGCAACTTGGTAGTTAGGAATGCACTGTTCGCATTCATTTTGAGAGCACTAGAATACAAAAACAGGGATAAACTGCTAGAGCTTTATAAGCCTCAGGTGAGACCCCATTTAGAATAACGCGAACAATTTTGAGCCCCATATTTACAAAAGGATGTGTTGGCCTTGGAGAAGATCCAGAGGAGGTTGCCTCAGGAATTAAACACTTGATGTATGAGGGGCATTTGAGGGCTCTTAGTCTGTAATCAATGGAGTTCAGAAGCGTGAAGGGGAATCACATTGAAACTTAGAGAATAATGAAAGTCCTGGATACAGTGGATGTGGGGAAGAAGTTTCCATTAGTCGGAGAGATTAAGATCTGAGAACACAGATTCAGAGTAAAGGAACTGAGATGAGGAGGAATTTCTTCAGCTTAAGAATGGTGAATCTATGGAAGTAATTATTGTGGAGACCAGGTCATTGAGTATATTTAAGATATATATATAGATAAGTTTTTGATTGGTAAAAAGGATCAAAGGTTATGGAGAAAAAGCAGGAGAATGGGGTTGAGAAATTTATCAGCCACATTTGAGTGGTGGAGCAGACCTAATTGTCAAATGGCCTAATTTTGCTCCCTATATCTTATCATTTTATGGCCTTATGATATAAAGGGACAAAGTTAAGGTGATTAAATGGAATTGAGGTATGAAGCAGTCATGACCTAACCGAATGGTGAACCAGACTTGAGGAGTTAAATGACCTCTTCCTATTCCTGTGGGTGTATGTTGCTACATAGGTACCAACCTTGGCACCTCAGCCTGGCTACACAATGGCAAATCAGAACTCTTCAACCCCACAGCTCCTTTCCCTTTTTCCCAAAATTCACCCCTCATAAAATGGTCCTGGATTTCACATATAATCATGGGAATCTCTTCTGCTGTAGGTCTTGGAGATCTGAACTGTGACCAGGAACTTTTGGACACATGTAACGCTGCATATCTCATTAGGAAGATACCAACAACGTGATTATTGCAAAAACTTGCAACTTCAAAAACTTGCATCTTTAATTAGATATTCTCTTTCTCATAAAATTTTTATTGCCCAGGCCAAGGGAGTTAGGAGAAAAACACTATATGATTGTAGATGTTTAAATTCATTACAAGATCCAGAGACACTTTTCTCCTTCATTTTATGTAATCTGCAGCCTCTTTTCATGAAAGGTTATGCTGCCCTGCCAGACGATTTCAATAATCCACTTGTATTAAGACTCATTTTAAATGACATATGTTCCCTTTAGTATTCTTATCTCTGGCTCATTCCATTAACTTTTCTTTTTGGCTGTGATGGATGGCAAGGCTAAATGTTTTCTGTTTGGTTTAATTGGTACTACTCCTGCATCAGCATTTTATGTGCATGAATCTTGTTTCAGGGATGGGTGCACACAAGTTAGCGTGAGGCTTCAGTAGTGAGGCAGCACTGCATGGGGGGGGGAATGTGCTGCCTTTGAATCAAATGCTAAGTAAGTGGGAGTGTTCCTGATGTCTGGCAGCATAGTGGTTAGCACTGGTGCTTCATAGCGCCAGGGTTCAACTCCCGGCTTGAGTCACTGTCTGTGTGAAGACTACACATTTTCCTTATGTCTGCGTGGGTTTCCTCCGGGTGCTTTGGTTTCCCCCCACATTCCAAAAGACATGCTGTTAGGTGCATTGACCTGATCACATGCTGGACAGTGGCAATTAGAGGAATTTCACAATCACTTCGTTGCAGTGTTAATGTAAGCCTTACTTATGACTAATAACTTAAAAATAAACAGGTTAACTGGTCATGCGAATGGTTCTGGGATGTCGCTGCCACAATTGGGTGTGGATGGTGCCATTACCTCTGCGTCTCTTCAATCCATTTAAAGAATTGGTGTTGAATATATTCCAATACCAGGTAAAAACCTCCCCATGTTTCTTTAATGGGCTTTTTGTGCTATTACCAAGTTTGTTAGGGAGTTTTTTTCTTAAAATTTTGAACTGTGGGTGGAAGCAATGCCAATAATGGGAGCCTGAGCAACTTTGCTTACTACTGTCGCCTTATCCGTAACCGGAGGAAGCAAAAATAGCCCTGAAATAATTTCCATCAAGGGAAATAGAGGAAATGTAGCTAAGCGACACAGCATACTGAAAGTGTGTGTCAAACTCAATAACCAAGATTGATGAGATTGAAACTGCATCATTTTTCAGCCGTTGTAGCTCTGGTTGTTTGTTCCTATATTTGAGAAACAGGGACATTTTTTGGTTCAACTTTATAGTTTTCAAATTCTTCACAGCACACTCATTTCTGGAGCTTTTGCAATGCAACGCCTGACAGTCTGGTTAATAGGATTAGAATACTTCCCATTAGTGTGGTGCATAGCTAAATACGTGCATGCAAATAGTTCACCCAAATTGACACACTTCCCATGCAGTATCTGACTTCTCTCTCCCAGCGATCTTCCAGTTTGACTGTGTCTTAAAACATCAATGACAATGTTGTCTCTTTGTTTCTCTGCATGTGACATGAGAATTGCAGTTCAACAATTGGCACATCAATAACTTACACATGTTTTGCAAACAGAAATTACGTAAAATGCAGGTCCATGAGACATTAGTTCATCAAAACCAGCACAATGGTTAGCATAGCTGCCTCACAGTGCCAGGGACCTGGGTTCAACTCTACCTCAGGTCACTGGCTGTGTGGTTTGCACATTCTCCCCGTGTCTGCATGAATTTCCTCCGGGTACTCTGATTTCCTCCCAGAGATGTGCAGGTTAGGTGGATTGGCCATGCTAAATTGCCCCTTCATGTCAGGGGGACTAGCAAGGTAAATACATGTGGTTACAGGGATAGGGCCTGGGTGGGATTGTTGTTGGTGCAGGCACAGTGGGCTGACTAGCCTCCTTCTGCACTATAGGGATTCTATGATTCTATGAAAACCATACTATCCCAATGATGTGTAGGTCAGGTAGATTAGCCATGATGAATTGCCCCTTATCACCTAAGGTGAGTAGGTCAGATGGATTAGCCATGGGGAATGTGCAGGGCTACGGGGATAGGGTGGGGGAGAGGGCCAGGGTAAGACACTCTTTTCAAAGGATCAGAGCAGACTTAATGGGCCGAACGGTCTACTTCTGCACTGTAGGGATTCTATGATTCAATGATATTTCATCAAACAATGCAAACAAGACACAGGCTATACTTAGCTCTGAATAATAGTTTTTAGAATACTTCAGCATGTCTAAACAAAACAAGCCAGGACTTTCCCTTCAAACCTTTAGGAAACACTGGATTTTACTCCTGTGAGTGCAAAGTTCAAATTGATTTGAGTTATTTCACATATCAAATGATGGAACAGATTATAAAGAAAACATTTTGTTTGTCAGGGATTTTGTATTTGTAAACATGTTGCTCTAACACGCTGAATCGGAGTTGGCATGGTCCAGAACCGTATTGCGAGGTCAGGACCCCGATAATGTGACATTCCACAACTTGCAGCCTGAAGCAATACATCATGATCTTGTTAGTTTTATCCCTTTTACCGGCAATCGCACCAAGTCAGTGAGGGAAAACAAAATTGAACATTTCGGTTTTATGACAATGATGTGCAAAACGTCTCACAAAATCAAAAGCTCCACATTTCCATCATCTGAACTCTTCAACTAATTAAAATAGAACAGCTTCCGAAATGGCACTGCTTACTGTACAGTCACGAAGCCATCGTCTCAGACAGAGAGACTCCATCTCCTTCAAATAAAGTCACTTTACTCACCTAAGTGTTTGGATTCATTGCACTTACTTAGTTGCCCTGCTTATTGTCACTTATATACTGACAATGTACAATTTCCTTCATTCCACTCAACTGGTTTCATTGTGCTTACTGATTTTTATGCAGTTTAGTGGCGACCCCCATGTAAAATGTGAGGGGACATCTTTTGTTCTAGCCCAAAAGCGACTGCAATATCATTGCCAATCCAAGGGTCACAGCCAGGAGGCTTAAGCCACTTTTAGATTCTGACTGTTTTTCACATTTGATTGTCACATTGTGGATTGCCAAACCGCCTCTTCATCGGTTTGGTCACACAGAAAATAAGCGAGTCTCAGAAACAACATATGTCGTTGGGGAAGTAAATCTGGGAGAGGAGGCATGGTGGTGTAAGTGATCGGGGTGGGGGGGTTGGGGGCAGAGGCAGGGGCAGGATTGTTGGTGAGAGGTTAGAAGACAATTTCATACTGGCAGCAGACCAGAAGGAGCGTCTTAATCTTAGAGAATCTTCTTATTAGAGAGTGTCCAAGGGTTCCTAGTTGGCACCTCAGTAGCTGGAAAATGTGCAATTCACTTGTATTTTACTCATTACCCCACCAAAACTACAACTGGAACCCGACACTGGTGTAGAAGCCCAATTTTCACATATAAACAGCCTCCCAACTGTTTGAGCAGGAGTCACATTCAAAGATCTGTTTGAAAATTGAATCAGTACGCTTGCCTCTAAATCTGGAGACTGAGGAGCCTCATTGAAGTCAATGGAGCATTAGATTGAGCAAGATATCATTCAGGCATCTTTATTATCGTGGAGGCCATTTGCCCCATCGGTTCTGCACTGACTCTCCAACAAAGAATCCCATCCAGGCCCTTGTTGGAATACTAGGAACAATTTAACAAGGCCAATCCACCAAACCTGCACATCTTTGGACTTTTGGAGGAAATAACAGCACCGGAGGAAACCCATGCAGACATGGGGAGAACACACAAATTCCACAGTCACCCAAGGCTGGAATCGAACTGGCTCCCTGCTGTTGTGAGGCAGCAGTGCTAATCATTATGCCACTCTACCACCATCCGACTAAGACCATTTTCACTGAGCAAATGGTAAAATTCACATAATTGGCAGACTTGGAAAATATGTGATGAGGTTATGGGCAGCAAAGAGAGATCCTCAAGATGTCACTATCCAATCCCTGAAAGAGCCAGAGACAAATAAATTCAGGGATATTGAGACCTTGATGATCAGTAACAATGCATATCCTTTTGGAATAATCCCTACAAGTCAGAAGGAGACTATTCGGCCCATTGAGTCTGCAGGAACATTCTCACAGAACATGTTACCAAGGCCCACACCCCCTGCTCTATCCCTGTAATCCCATGTATTTACCATGCCAACCTCCCTAACCTGCACATTTCTTCCCTACAAAGTGTTAGAGGGAGGATCAACAAATATTTTTAAGGCAGAAGTCGATAGATTCTTGATGAACAAGGTTATCAGAGGGAGGGGGAATGTGGAATTGAGGTCACAATCAGATCAGCACTGATCCGATTGAATGGCAGAGCAAGATGAAGGGACTGAATGGTCAACACCTACTCCTAATTTGTATGTCCATGTGTCAGGAACAGTGCCAGCCACAGACGCCCAAGCACCCTGAGACACAGTAGCCCTGACATACTGAGGAAGCTCATCTTCTGTCTGTGACCCTATACTGCAGGTATTATTGCCTTCGCCTGAGCTGCGTCTCTGTCTGTCACCTGGGCAGCAGAGAAGGCAGCTGCTGTTAACCATTGCTCTTGGTGCTCTTGATGCTGCAGCTTTTGGTATGGTTCCTGGTGCTGCTGTTGGTATCGGTGTGACTGCTTCCCTGCTGGTGCTCACCATAGATCCAGGCACACTGAATCATTTTCTCCTCTGCTGCCACGAAGACGGATGGAAAGAAAAGTTGAAATGAGAATGTGTATATCCCAAAGTAGCTGAGAGCCTCTCTGAGAAGTTGAAATTGAATTGCACTGTGGCAATTTCACGCTTTGCAGAGTTAATCCTCAGAGTGTAAAGCTTTCATACTGGCTGGCTTTGGCCACAGACTTTACATTTTTTACTCTTCCCAGCAGGTCAGTTCATTAAACATGATGTGGATATGCTTCATTGACCCTGGTGAGATGCAGCAAGCTTACGAAACAGATCAGCTGAGGGCTTGTTAAAGTCAAAATACAGAGTTAAATTCACAGCTAAGGGCCTACTGGCTTATAATAATAATGTTATGACAGCTGCCTGGTGGTTCACTGCTCACTGTCAAACCTACCCAGCACCAATTCCAGACATGAGGAGGACCATGGCAGGTTCCTCAATCCACCAGCGTGCTGGAGCGGTGCAATGGCACAGTGGTTAGCATTGCTGCCTCACAGCACGAGGAGATTAGGCAAATTGGGACTGTTATCCTTAGAAAGACGTAGACTTAGAGGAGATCTGATAGAGGTGTACAAGATTTTGAAGGGGATAGATAGAGTAAACAGGGTTAAGCTTTTTCCTAGGATAGACTCAAATAGCACGAGGGGTCACAGGCTTAGGGTGAGAGGGGTAGGGTATAATTTGGATGCTAGAGGGAGTTTTTTCACACTCCCACAGGGTGGTGGGGGTATGGAATGCGCTGCCAAGTAAAGTGGTGGAGGCAGGCACTCTGGAGTTATTTAAGAAATACTTAGATGGGCACATGAACAGAATGGAAATGGAGGGGTATAGAAAACTGATTTAAAATAGGGATCATGAGCCTTGGGAGTCCCTGGGAAGTGTGTAAATAGATGATGATATTGATGTACTTGTTTTTATCCTACAGGTGCTTTGGTCCACCTTGTTGTTTAACAAGGGGCATACACGCGAAGGGTCGTGAGAGGACTGCTCTTGGATCTTTCTCGAGAGTATCCTACTGCTTCATGTCGTTAGTGTATGCTTGACCTGGACCATCTGATGGGCAACATGACAGCTCAGTGACTATTGCTGTGCTGTGCAGATACATGGATTTGGGCCTGTGTCTGTGGGAGTTTGCGCATTCTCCCCATGCATGCGTGGGTTTTCTCCGGGTGCTCCGGTTCCTCCCACATCCCAAAGATGTGCTCTTAGGCTAATTGGCAGAACAAATTCTCCCTAAATTGTCTCAAATTTGGTTTTTAATCCATAGATCTATAATCATGGACAGGGATTGCAGGTAAGGTGGGAACATTGGGATGGCGGCGCGGGCTCGTTGGGCTGAAGGGCCTGTTTCCCGTGCTGTTTTGTTCTTTGTTCTTTGAATCCAGGTTCAATTCCCGGCTTGAGTCATTGTCTGCATGGAGTTTGCACATTCTCTCCATATCTGCATGGTTTTCTCTGGGTACTCCTGTTTCCTTCCATGATCTGAACACGTGCCAGAAAGTTACAAATAATGTGACATGATGACACAATGTTACAAATAATGTGACTAGGGGAATCTCACAGTACCTTCATTGCAGTTGTAATGTAAGCTTTACTTGTGACAAATAAATAATTTTTAAACGATTTTAATTTCCTGGCATTTAACCTACCACCTGCATCTCAGCCTGCCTCCCTTTGGTAATGAAAGTCCTGCTTCTGACATAAAAGTTCTGCAGTGTCAAAAAAGGCACTGGAATTTATTGCCTGGTGTTTGGCCATTATTTATCTCTCAACCAATATGATAAAAAAACAGACTTCCAGGCCATTATCACATGGTTATTTGTGATTGTTTGCTGCAGGTAAATTGTCTGCTGTGGTTTCCACATTGATTACTCTTACAAAGTATTTGATTGACTGCAAAGTGCTTCAGGATGTCCTTGTGGTTGTGAAAGGAACTACCTAAATCAAGCCTTTCATTTATCTCAGTGGGCCGCCTGGGGATATACAGCTGGGTGTCCGCCACTTACTAGTCCATGAGGCCCAAGGCTGATATTGGGATGGTTTCCTGTACCCAGTTTGGACCTGCATCTTCTAGGTCTTGGTTTGCTAAGAAAATATACATGAGGGATCTGTCATTGGCCTTCTGAAGTTATATATACACACATATATATTAAAAAACTATACACAAAAAATATAAATAACATGATGGAAAAGGTAGATCCAGGAAATTACTTCACATTAAAATGTAAGAGAGGAACAAGTGGATATAGTTTCAAGGTACGAAACAAATTAGGGCCTGAATTCAGAATATTCTTCTCCATATGAAACATTTTTAGTCCATGAAATGAATTTCCAAACAGTAAGATCTGGGATCCATTGAGAAACAGTAGCCTGACTATCTCCATCCTTCTCCCCACTAGTTTTTATTTATTAGTTACAACTCGGCTTACATTAACACCGCAATGAAGTTACTATGAAAATCCCCTAGTTGCCACACTCGGACGTTTGTTCCGATATTCTGAGAGGGAATTTAGCAGGACCAATAGCACCTAACTAGCATGTCTTTGGAGTGTGGGAGGAAACTCATACAGGCATGAGGAGGATGTGCAAACTCCAGACAGACAGTGACCCAAACCCAGAATCGAATCCCTGACTCTGTGAGGCAGTAATGTTAATTACTGTGCCACAGTGCTGCCTGTACCTCAACAGTTATTGAGGGGTTACCTCAGAATGTCAGTGGTGGGCAGACACAGTGGGCCTGATTTTACCATCCTTGTGTATAATAGGGATTTTAACCATAAAATCCCACTGCAAGTATGTGTGGGAAATATACATAGGCATATATATGAGTTCCATTTGTTTTCAAAGTTTCTCCGCAGTATTTGTTGTGTTAATTTTCTGGAATGCTGGCGTTGGAATGGAGTAGATATTAAGAAGTCTCACAACACCAGGTTAATGTCCAACAGGTTTATTTGGTAGCAAAAGCCACTAGCTTTTGGAGCTTTGCCCCTTCGTTAGGGGAGTGGGAAGTTCTGATCACAGACAGGTCATGTAAAGGCACACACTCAGTTTACAAAATACTGATTAGAATGCAAGTCTTTACAGCTAATCAAGTCTTAAAGGTGCAGACAATGTGAGTGCAGAGACTGATAGCCAAGTTCCACACACATGAGGACGGTCTCAACCAGAATCTTGGGTTCATGTCACATTATTTGTAACCCCCGTGACTTGCCTGGGCTTGCAACATCTCACTTACTGTCCTGTCTGGAGACAATGCACATCTCTTCAACCTATGTTTAATGCTTACTCCACTCACATTGTCTACACCTTTAAGACTTAATTAGCTGTAAAGACTCGCATTCTAATCAGTATTCTGTAAACTGAGTGTGTGCCTTTATATGTCCTGTCTGTGATCAGAACTTCCCACTCACCTGACAAAGGGGCAAAGCTCTAAAAGCTAGTGGGTTTTGCTACCAAATAAACCTGTTGGACTTTAGCCTGGTGTTGTGAGACGTCTTACTGTCTTCACAACATATACATAATAATCACATTGATTACTGCTATCTCGTATCATTACATTCCCAATATGAATGTTGCAAGAACCAAATGGCCTGGTGTTGTTTTCATGGATTGATTCAGGCCTTCATCAAGCAAATGGTATTTGGCCTAACATCTCAATCCACTAATGTATCCAGATGAAAGTCATCTCCACCAAACTCCGGCACCCACCCAAAAAGTAGCTGAGAAGATAAAGGAAAGTTAGTGGTGAGGCAATTTAAGCAATGATTACCAGTAAATTGCAAGAATACTTGGGAACATTTTGAGCTTGTGAACAGCTGGGCTTTGCTATTCCTATTCAGTTCCCTGTTTAATCAAGGTTTGGATCACAAAACTGACGCCGCTGTGCTCTCTCTCCAAGGTACGGATGAGGACAGACTGTTCCCGTTGTAAGCTTTTTGTGTGGGAAATGGTCAACCATTATTGCAACCAGTCATCAGCAAATTCTGCAGACGATGTGAAATTCTAGTTTTAAAATTAACTTGGACGAAAAGGTATTTGTCTCAGAAGGAGCAGTTATTTTGTCAATAACCAGGTAAGGGACCACTGACAAACTTCTTGCTCTGAAATCACAGGGTAAGCCACAAAGAAATAAAATCAGGTGTGACCATTTCATTGAGTTGTGTCAATTGTAAAGCAGAGATATCAGCCACTCATTTCAATAGGTCCACACCTGCGTTAATGCTACTTAAGAATATCCTCTCATACGTTTTCTCCAATAGTGTCAGCATTCTCTTTCTATTCCTTTCCGCCTCTTGTTTATCTAGCTTCCCCCTTAGTGTTATTGGTATCTTCACCTGAGGAAGAATGTCCTTGCTATAAAAGGAAAACAGCCTGGAAATACCAGGCTGATTCCTGGGATGGAAGATCTGTCATATGAGGAGAGACTAAGTCAGTTACGATTATATTCCCTGGAGTTTAAAGTGTGAGAGGAAATATCACAGAAACTTATAAAATTTTGACAAGATTAGGCAGGGTACATTCAGAAAGAATCTTCCCGATGATGGGAGGAATCCAGAACTAGAGGTCATAGATTGAGCAAAAGGAATAAACTTTTTAGAACTGATATGAGGAGAAATTTCTTCACCCAGAGACTGGTATATTTGTGGAATTCACCACCACAGAAAATAGTTGAGGCCAAAAAATTGTGTGATTTCAAAAAGGGTGGCACGATGGCACAGTGGTTAGCACTGCTGCCTCACAGCGCCAGGAGCCCGGGTTCCTCCCTGTGTCTCCGTGGCTTTCCTCCGGGTGCACTAGTTTCTTCCCACAATCCAAAGATTAATTGGCCATGATAAATTGCCCCTTAGTGCCAAGGAGTCTAGAGGATAAATATGTGGGGTTGTAGGGATAGGGTCTGGGTGGGATTGTGGTTGGTGCAAACTCGATGGGCCAAATGGCCTCCTTCTGCACTGTAGATTCTATGATTATATAATACTTGGGGCTAAAGAGATTAAGAGATATGGGGGAAGGGGAGATCGGGATATTAAATTTGATGATGAGTCATGATCAAAATGAATGACACAGCAGGCTTCAAGGGCTGAATGGCCTACTCCTGCTCCTATTTTCTATGCTTCTACATGGCTAACTACTCCTGGTGGAAGCATGTTATCCATTCTGACTATTCTTTTATTAAGGGCTGAAGTTTACAAGGTGAGTTGGGACCCTGACTTCAGGTTAGAAAGCAGGCCCTGAGGCTTCACTTTCCAACAGTCGATTCTGCTCTCAGTTTTACCATAGCCAGACTCCCAATCAGCTGCTGGCTATTAAGGATGATGTGTGGCCTCCTAATACTGCTGACCCAATCAGAGAACCTGTACTGTTACACCAAGACAGCCCCATCAAGACAGTTGCTGGGAAAATTCAGGCCTGTAGCAGGAACTTATCATTCTGCTTCAGCATTTACCAGTGAGGCTGACGACATTCGAAAAAGACGTAGAAGAAAAGGGAGCAATAATTGATAAATTAATCTTTGATTTGAGTTATTATTGCCACATTTATTAACATACACTGAAAAGTATTGTTCTTTGCACGCTATACAGACAAAACATACCATTCATAGAGAAGGAAACGAGAGAGTGCAGGATGTAGTGTTACAGTTACAGCTAAGGTATAGAGAAAGATCAACTTAATGCAAAGTAAGTCCATTCAAAAGTCTGACAGCAGCAGGATAAAAGCTGTTTTTGATTCGGTTGGTAAGTGACCTCAGAATTTTGTACCTTTTTCCCAAAGGAAGATGGTGGCAGAGAGTACTTCCAGGGTGTATGAGTCCTTAATTATGCTGGCTGTTTTGCCAAGACAGCGGGAAGTGTAGACAGAGTCAAAGGATGAGAGGCTGGTTTGTGTGATAGATTGGGCTACATTGATGACCTTTTGTAGTTCCTTGCAGTCTTGGACAGAGCTGTGATACAACCAGAAAGAATGCTTTCTGTAAAAGTTCACGAGAGTTGTCGCTGATGCTTGTCAAATTTTCTTAGTCTTCTGAGAATGTAGGGGAGTTGGTGGGCTTTCTTAACTATAGTGTCAGCATCTTAGAGAAGTTAAATATTCTGGTCGAGTTGGATTGCTACATAGAGTAAATATGTGGGGTTACAGGAATGGGGCCTGGGTGGGATTAGTATCAGCGCAGGCTCAATGGGATGAATGGCCTTCTTCTGCACTGTAGGATTCTATGATTTGCATGCATTAAAAAAAGTTAAAGGCAAGGTAGCTCCCCCAGCAGCAAGTTCCAAGCACCCACCATTATAATATTTCATAAAGTCATAGAATCCCTACAGTGTAGAATGAAGTTATTCAGCCCATCCAGATTGCAGTATCTGCATCAACCACAAACTCATCCAGGTCCTATTCCCATAACCCCACATATTTACCCTGCCAATCTCCCTGACGCTAGGATCAATTTAACATAGCCAATCAACCTAACCCACATATCTTTGGACAACGGGAGGAAACCAGAGCACTCGGAGGAAACCCATGCAGACATGGGGAGAATGTGCAAACTCCACACAGACAATGATCCAAGACTGGAATTGAACCTAAGTCTCTAGAGCTGTCAAACAGCAGTGTTAACCAAAATGCCACCATGCTGCATTTTTGTTTTCATGCGTGAGAGCAGGAAGAGTCAATGGAATGACTATGAGAGATCAAGAGATTTAACGGAAGAAGTGACAGCAGAGACTCAGTGAGATCAAAGGGAGCGAATCTGCATGAGACGAAAGTCAGTGCATGAGATGAACACAGAAATCAGACAAATTCAAAAATGGCATCTCGGGTACAGGGTTTGTGTGTATCAGAAAGGATAATCAGATAGGATTAATCCAGCATCATGATCCCCAAGCCAATTGACAACCCTTAATTGCTTTTCCTCTATAAAGCAGTTAATATTGGGAGAAGTCTAATCTATTTACATCTCCAAGTAGAGACAAAGGAAATGATTAATACGTTTAATAACTACATCACATTTGTCTTCACATATGAAGCAGATAATATTAAAGGCGCACCAAAAGAGGAGAAAATATTGTGGACAATAAAGAAATAGATAGAAAACTGAAATTTGGGAAGTCACCTGAGCCTAGATGGAATATATCCCACTTTACTAAAAGAACAAAAAGTAGAAATACAGAGACATCAGTCAGAATTTTTCAATTATCTTCGGATAGTAATGTTAGAGCACCATTCCGAAAGGGGATAAAACAGGTCAGTCAGCCAAAGCTTGAAACTGGGGACTGTTGTTGGAAATAACTATTAGGAACAAAATAAACTTTCATTTGGAAAGAAATGGATTAATCAGGGAGTGGTGCATGTATATGTTAACGGGCTAATGAACTCGATTGAATTCCGTGACACCATATCAAAGATGTGCTGGCCTTGGAAAACATCCAGAGGAGGTCCATAAGAAAGATCCCTGGAATGAAGAGCTTGTTTTATGAGGAACGGTTGAGGATTCTGGACCTCTACTGGTTGGAGTTTAGAAGGAGGAGTAGTGGAACTTACTGAAACTTACTGGACACTACGATAGAGTGAACATGGAGAGGATATTTTCACTAGTAGGAAAATCTAGAACCAGAGAGCACAGCCTCAAATTAAAGGGGTGATCCTTTAAAACAGAGATGAGGAGGAATTTCTTCAGCCAGAGAGTGTGAATCTGTGGAACTCTTTGCCACAGAAGGCTGTGGAGACCAAGTCATTGAGTGTCTTTAAGATAGGTTCTTGATTAACAAAGGGATCAGGGGTTATAGGAAAAAGGGAGGACAATGGGGATGAGAAAAAAAAACCATGATTCAATGATGGATCTGATTCAATGGGCTGAGTGGCCTAATTCTGCTCCTATGTCTTATGGCCTTCTTAAAACATAAAAAATACAAAACAAAAAACTCAGATAGACAAAGACTTCGGATGATGGAGAGATCTAAGATAAGCTCAATGACAAACAGCACCACTGAATTTTCTCTACAGATAGAACATAGAACATAGAACATTACAGCGCAGAACAGGCTCTTCGGCCTTCGATGTTGCGCCAACCAATTAAGAAAAAGCAATGACCCTCTAACCTAAACCATTCCCTTCTCATCCATAAACTTGTCTACTAACCTCTTAAACGCCACCAAACTTGGCACATCTCTGTTTTGTACCAGAAACTTGGTCAATTAAACAGCTTGGTTATCTTAATTATCTCAAAATACAGAGTTTAATTTAATAATCAACATGTCAATGTATTTATGATCATTTTGATATTATTAAATAATAATATTGATTAGTTATTTGTTTGTCCATTTTACGAAAGTTCTCTCCCAAAAAATCTTCTTTTGATTCTTATGCAGCATTTTTCTAATCATTTTAAACCAGCTGTAATAGCACATGAAGGTGCCTATATTAATTGGTATTATCCCCTGGCCTCGATATACATAGGTAATTTACCTTGTTTAATAATTTGTGCCTGAATTGTGCTGGTGTCTTTCATGAGTGCATTTTCCATTTAAGTGATATGTTATAAATTCAATTCTTAGAGACATTATTAATATGTTACTTAGGTATTTTGTATTATTCTCAAAGCACATATTAAAACATTAGCTCATGTTAATTATCCTCATGTTAGATATTTAGAATTAATCAGAATTCTCAACCTCAATTCCCTCCTGTTGGCCATATTGGCTAACAGAAATGCAAGACCAAAATTATGTCTAAAATTTTATCAATGTAATCTACCATATCATACACCATGGGTATTTTCTTCACAATTAAAGTGTTAACACATCTTTATCTGACTCCTATTGATGGACATAAAGAATTGATTGTTTTTAGCTTAAAAAAAATTGCTGTTTTAAAAGGATACTCTAGTGTATTTGTTCTCATTAGGTGGAACATCTAAAGAAGTTGAAGTCATTGGTATTTCTTCCTTCTCTTCCTTGATCGATGCTACTGTTACAACAGTTTGACTTGTGGTCAAAAAACAACATTTGAGTAGCATTATAGTCACAATAATTAGCAGTGAATAAACATAAAGATATGTAACTCCAATTAATATGTTCTTTCCCAATGTTCCGATCCATCCTGTTGTCAATTTCCCTAGAGAGAATGGCTCTGGTTTGTCTAAGTTCTTGACCTCCTTCTGAACATTAGTTACCAGATTGGTGATATTCTCCAAACTATCTGGTATGTAGGTGCAGCATTTCCATCCAATCAAAGCGCATGTTTCTCCTCTTGCTGCAAGAATGAAGTCCAATGCCATCAAATTCTGTATTACAACTGTGCACATTGCTACCATTTCATCACTGATCGGTGATAAAGCAGGAGCCATGTCATTCGCTATCCTCTCTAAGATATAAGCAGTATTTTCCAATTCCATTGTCAGTCTTACATGTGAATATCCTAGCACCATTATTCCAAAGAAATAGTCTATGCCCACCGCAGGACATCGACATCTGGTAATTTCCTTTGGTAACTGATCAGTGTGGTAGATATGTAGACCTACATATTCTAAGTAACAAACTCCTTTCCAACCTTTGGAGAGCCATGGGTATCCACAAATCCAATACGTTCCATTAAGTTGGGTATATATGTTCTCCTCTGAAACAATATCGAATGTTGCACATCTGATAGGCATCTCCATAGGCTTAAGCAATTCCTGCTCCTGACATCTACGATGTAAATTTAATTTACTAATCCCAATATCTACACTTCCCTGATCATTTTTGATGCATAATATTCATTGTTCCTCTAGTCTTGTATCAATTAGAATCAAATTGGATGTTCATTTGGCTGTATTGAATACAGGTGAGTATCTATTCAAGTAACTTGATTTTCTTGAGCATGATGTGTCATTGAAAAAAATCTACTCTTTCACACACTCTTTTATAAATGTCCTTCATCTGGGTTTCCTAAACAATTGGGTTAATTGATCCCATATTATCAATTCCTCCCACCATAAATGGATTGCCTGCAAAGAAATCCCCTTTCCCACATGAATTGATATGTGAGTACATGCCCACCATTTAGATATATTAGCTGTTCTAGGATAAGCATATGCCAAATACAGCCAAGTGTTTCTGTTAAACTCCTAATAATCTACTTGCACTATACAAATCATACATGTTATTACAACAAGATGTGATATAATTTTTTTTATTGTTTGCTGTTACTCTAATTCTGTTTATGTTAATAAAAATGCTTTTATTTGTGTTTTTAAAACTAGTTTTATTAAAACATAGAAAATACAAAATGAAAAACGTACATTGGACAGACTGACTAAGACTTCGGCCAAAGAAGAGACCCAAGATAGACTCAAGATACCAGTCTGTGCTGGTATGTGTGCTGTTGGAGACCAGAACACCTCATTCGCCTGACGAAGGCCATAGAATCGAAAGCTTGCGAGTTTACTATCAAATAAATCAGTTGGATTTGTCAGACTTCTTACCATGGAGAGTCCAGGACAGGTTGTTGTGATCTGGATACCTAAAAACTTGAAGCTCTCGATCATTTCTACTTCATTCCCATTGATGTGGACATAGGCAAGCCCTCCACTATACTTCAACTCTGCAAATGGATCCTGAACTTCATAACTCATAGACCACAATCAGTAAGGAGAGGCAACAACATCTCCTCCACGATCATCCTCAACACCGATGCTCCAAAGGCTGTGTCCTCAGTCCCTTACTTTAATCTTTGTACACCAAAGACTGTGTGACCAAATTCCCCTCCAATTCAATTTTCAAATTTGCTGATGCATTATCATAGTAGGTTGGATCTCAAACAATGACGAGACAATGACAATAATCTCTCCCTCAATGTCAACAAAACTAAGGAGATAATCATTAATTTCAGGAAGTGTAATGGAGGACTTGTTCATGTCAATATCAATGGGGACAAAGTAGAAATGGTAGAGAGCTTCAAGTTTTTAGATGTCCAGATCACAACAACCTGTCCTGTTCCCTCCATGCCAATGCTATACTTAAAAGTCACACGACACTAGATTAAAGTCCAATAGTTTATTTGAAATCACGAGCTTTCAGAATGCTGCCCATTCATCCGGTGAGACTCATGGTGCAATTCCAACTGGGGAGCTGTTGCATGGTCCGTCAGACCCATTAAATGTATTATTCTGTGGGGCATTGGGATTCCTATGGGCTGTGGGCCAAGGCTGCAGCCTATTAACTTTGCTTCTCTTTCCACAGATGCTGCCAGGCTTTCTGAGTTTTTCCAGCATTTTCTGTTTTTATTTCTGAGCAGCAGACTATATACTCCCATACCTGAATAAATACTGTCAATGGCTGCAGGCAGCAACCCATCATGTGCCAAGGTCTTGTCAGCAGCTTAGAAATAATGGAGGAAAAAATATGTACACAGATATTAATTGGAACCTGTTGGGGTAGCTGTGGTGGTGGAAGGGCAGAGGAGGGTTGCTATTGGACAGACATAACTAGAGGGGATGACTGGATAATTATGTATGTGATACATGATTGTAACAGGAGAAAGTATGTACAGTGACACATGACTAGGGAAAGGGTGCACAGTCACACAAGGTTGGGGAGAGGGTGCATAGAGTGACATGACTTGGGGAGATGGAAGTGGAGGGTGCACAGTGATACAAGACTCTGGAGGGATAGGGAGGATGCACAGAGGTACAAGATTGGAGAGAGGGTGCGCAGAGAGACATGACTTGGGGATGTTGGGAGTGCAGTGGGTGATGTGGAAGGTTCACAGTGACACAAGAGTCAGACAGCCACCCATAACCCTGCCGTTGTTAGAGTATCCCAATTTTCCATGAGCCTTCCCATCTGTGGGCGTGGGAATGCAGGTGCTGCATATCAGCATTAATCAGATAATTCTTTGATAATAAACAGCACACATCACATTAGCTCTGATCCCATTTCAGGCCTCCATATTGTCAATCCAGAAGTCCCAGATGCCCACATGGAAACCCAGCAAACTGATCATGATTACCCAATCAGGTAACCATGTTGACTGGCCATAACAGAGCTGCCTCATGAATTTGGACAAGCTAGCCATGTCTTCTTGTCTCGAACACCATCCACCAGCATCTGTGGCCTTGACGCTCTGAGCTCACATTATTGTCACTCTCTAATAGGCATTTCAGAAGTCACCGAGTGTTAGCTAGATCCATAGCTCTGCAGTAAGCAGGTGGGGAAGTTGGGATTACTATAGGGCTGATAGATAGCTGTAACCACAGACACAACATAATTCTGCAGGCTGCCAGGAGTGCATAAGCCCCTAATTATTGGTGAATATGCAACCTGCACTCAAACCCGGCAGCAATGTAAGATGCACCAGCGGAGATTAACTCCAATGCAACTTGACATTAACACCAGCATCAGCCATTCCTCACTGCAGAACCATCAGGTGAACAAACCAGGCTGCACCTTCTACAATCATGAGGCCACATAATAAGATCGTCTGACTAAGCCCCAAGCATGCATTGTGCAGCCATCATGTTGCTGGAACCAGAAACCTTGTTCACCTTCCTGATGTGTACATAAAGGCAACATATTGGAATGAGATGGTCCGAATCTCACAGACCTGAAGCATGCAATGAGAAATCTGTGTGGATGGATGGTCTTTGCTACACTTGTATGACCCTAGAACATTGCATCAGATAGGGGGCCCATCCAATAGATGAGATGTTCACAGAAACAAAATATGTTTAGATGTGAGCATAGTATATACAGATTGGGTGGCACTGTGGCACAATGGTTTGCACTGGTGCCTCACAGTGCCAGGAACCTGGGTTTAATTCCTGATTTGGGTAACTGTGTGTGTGGAATCTGCATGTTCTCCCCATGACTGTACATTTTTCTGCCGGGTGCTCTGGTTTCCTCCCACAGTCCGAAAGGTGTGCTGATTAGATGCATTGGCCATGTTAAATTCTCCCTCAGTGTACCCGAACAGTGCCGGAGTGTGGAGACTTTCACAGTGACTACATTGCAGTATTAATGAAAGCCTACTTGTGGCGTTAATAAATAAACTTAAACTTAAAACTCCAGTTATTGGTTGCAGAGCCAGGAATTAGAAGTATTTGTTTGTTAAATACCCACATTGATCAGCTGCTAAAATAAGTAAATGTGGACACTATTCTGGAAGCAACCTTCAAAGATAGCTGACATGCCAATGTGATTCACAATTCAAAAATTATTTTCAAACTATTCAAAAACCTTAAATATTGTTCTGCTACAATTCCAGTAGTGTCTCATCTTATTGTACTGACAATTTTCACAGAAGAAAAGATTGGGGTAGCATGATGGTTAGCATTGCTACTTCATAGTACCAGAGGCCTGGGTTCAATTCCCAGCTTAATCACTATCTGTGTGGAGTTTGCACATTTCCCCTGTGTCTGCATGGGTTTCCTCTGCATGTTCTAGTTTCCTCCCTCATTCTGAAAGACATGCTGGTTAGGTGCATTGATCCAAACAGGTGCCAGACTGTGGCAACTAGGGAAATTTCAGAGTAACTTCATTGCACTGTTAATGTAAGCCATATTTATGACTAATAAATAAACTTTTTTAAAAAAAACTTTAATTGTAAAGTGAATTTGCCAGACATCAAGGACTCTCGGATAGACATTTTGCCCTGAATAATCTTGACGATCTTCCCAAATTCTTCCTCTGACCAAGTTAGAATTATCTACAGTGCATTTCATTTCAACAAAGTCTTTTTGACCTTCTGAGCAATGCGCTTTTTATGATACCATTTCCTTGCCAACAATCTTGCTGTGTTCAACAAAGCTGTTCCTCAAGACCACAGAAAAATCCAATAATGTAGTGGGGCAAACCTTCTCTGGTGTTGGTAGCAACTTGACTATTCCAAAGAATGTATTTAATGTTTGGCAAGGTGTCTGACAAGTGTAAATGGGCTGGAAGGATTGGAACCACTTTAATTTTTCTATTGGGTTCCATTTTGTCTTTGCAGCCAGCAGTTGAAGTCATTATCACTGATTTTATTCTACCCCCCAACAACAATTTGTGATGATATTGTGCACAGAATTTAATGAAAATATGAACAGTAAGGTCATCACTCATCTGATTGTCACTTTAATTCCACATTCCTGGCTTCTTCCAGCAATCTTTCATCCCCTTCTCAATCAAGAATCTATCTAGCTCTGCCTAAAAGATACTCAAAACCTCTGCTTCCACTGCCTTTGAGGAAAGAATTCCAGAGACTCATAATCCTCAGAGAAAATCATTTCTCCTCGCCTCTGTCTAAAATAAGCAACTCTTTATTTTTAAATAATGCCTCCAGTTCTAGATTCAATACCTCTCACAGTCTTAAAGGTTTCAATCAACTCATCTCTTACTCTGCTGAAGTCCAGCAGTTACAAGCCCAAATTGCCTAACTTTTCACCATAAGACAACCTGCCTATTCTTGCTGTTTCCCCAAGAAACCTCCAAACTGCTTCTAACGTTACTTATATAAGGAGACCAATGCCATACATCCCCTTAATGCCCTTCCTTGAAGTGAGTTTGGTGGTGAGAGGGACCATTTAATCAGGCAGGAGGGTGGATAGCCCTCATGTCATGCGCCAGTTAAGGACCTTAAGTGGACAACTAATGACCACTAAAGGACCTTGTCCCACTGCCGGTATTCACCCAGCAGTGATTAGGAGACTTGTCACGCAGGAAGGCCGAATAGCAAACCCTTTCAGAGTTGCTTGTAAATTTCTGGAGAGGGTTCGTTGTTCAAAGGCACTCAGTGCCTGATCGAGGTACCTAGCATTAAGAAGGAGGGGAATCCACTGACAGACATCTGTTGCCCTTACTACTGAACGCTGTCCCACACTCCCCTGTGACCTCCCACCACCATTGCATAATCCACATTCCACCATCTCCATCCCTGAGGCTTGGGTCCCTCTGCAACCCTGGGCGTTGGGTAGGTGCATTATTGGCAGCTACCACTGCACACCTGGTGGTACTGCCATGCCAAAGCACTGCCGACAGCTCCTGATTTTCCTGTAACTCTCAGCGGCTGTGACCACCATCCCCAGGGTCCTTGATCCTAGGAAATCAGTTCAGTTAAGGCACTGAGTTTCTTTTTATTCATTCATGGGACATGGGCATCAGACATGGGTAATGGGGAGATGCTGGCATTGGACTGGGGTAAGCACAGTAAGAAGTCTCACAACACCAGGTTAAAGTCCAATAGGTTTATTTGGTAGCACAAGCTACAAGTTTTCAGGGCACTGCTCCTTCATGAGGGAAGTGATAAAGGGTGATGAAGGAGCAGTGCTCCGAAAACTTGTGGCTTGTGCTATCAAATAAACCTGTTGGACTTTATCCTGGTGTTGTGAGACTTTTTACAGCATTTACTGGCCATTCCTGGTTGCCCTTGAACTGAGTGGTTTGCCAGGCTATTTCAGAAGGCAATTGAAAGTCAACCACATTCCTTTGGCTCTGGAGTCACATGTAGGTCAGATCACGTAAAGATGGCAGATTTCCTTCACTAAAGGACATCAGTGAACCAGAATAGGTTTTTCCAACAATCAAAATGGTTTCATGGTCATCAGTAGATTCTTAATTCCAGATATTTTTTATTGAATTCAAATTGCATCATCTGCCGTGGTAGGGTTCAAACCCAGGTCCCCAGAACAGTAGGTGAGTTTCTAGATTAATAATCTAGCAATAATACTAATCATCTCCCCTCAATTCAGCAGGCCTTGCAAACGGGAGGCAACAATGACTCATTAGCTGTTTGGAAAAGTGTCTGTCTGTCCATTAAATATCACCCAGTGTCTTTAATGAAGAAAAGCATCTTCTGGCACTTTGCAGCATAATCAAAGAATAAAAATATTAAGAGGGGCAACTAAAATCTTGTTCAAAAAAAGTGGGCTTAAAGAAGCATCTTAAAGGAGGAGAGGATAGGGAAAAAAATAGAAATGATTGAGAAGGAATTGCAGAGTCTAGGACTTAAATGGTTGAAATCATTGATTTGATTTGATTTGAGTTATTATTGTCATATTTATTAGGTTACAATAAAAAATAGTTTCTTGCCTGCTATGCAGACAAAAAATACTGTTCATAGAGTATATAGGAGAGAAGAGGAGAGAATGCAAAATATAGTGTTACAGTCGTAACTAGAGTGTAGAGAAAGTTCAACTTAATATATTAACATTATTAGACATCTGTAAGAGATATCTTAACTTGCCAGTTGGAAAGCGTTTTGTCAGAACTACAGCAGTAAACGTGCCTGCCATATTTTTGCCAGAGTGTTATTCATAGAACTTTGCCACCAAATCAGATTATTAACCCTTTTGATTCAACTACATGAAATGTTATGACTGACAGCATTAAAAGCCTTCATAAAGTCACATGCTACATGTGGTTCCATTCCATTGTAAGTTTGATGAATATATCGGTGCAGATAAAATGTCCAGGATACAGTCCAGCTTATCGAATGTTCACCCACACATGTTTATATTCAATGCCACTGCGCTGCCCTTAAGTCTAACATATATCGGTTTTCATTTGGACACAGCCTGAAGCAGATCTGCCTATCTGGAAATTAAGTTGTAATTCCAGGTATGGACAAATATTTAATTCACTTTGTTCTGACTTCAATTAAAGCTTGATGAGGTTGCTGGAACTTGTGAAACTATAGTTAAAAACAGTTAAAATCTGCAGATGTTGGTATTAACACAGCACTTCGTGTTAGTAACGGATGCTAATCTGGCGTTAGTTCCATAAACACTGTGCTCTCAGCCTTGATGTAGACAACCTTCCACACGCCTGACGAAGGAACACTGTTTCCAAAAGCTTGTGGGATTACTACCAAATAAACTGGTTGGACTTTAATCTGGTGTTGTGAGACTTCTTACTGTGTTCTCCCAGCTTTGGCCAGAGGATGAAAATAAGACCCTTTCAATAACAAACTTCCAAAAAGCATGATACAGTGAATGATAACTGTTACATTTTCTCTATGAATCGACTGACACCACTGTGAAATTCACTATATCTGTTACCTTTCTGGCAGGTAATAAAAGCTTAAAAGATTTGAGTACTCGCAGTGCATTGTCTGGTTAATCCACGACACCTACATTGCTAATTCATAGTAAAGAGCACCACTTGTCCCACTGCTTTCAGTCAGCGTATTATTCCCAAATTTCAGGTAATTTACCTTTGGAAGCAGGAGGAGATTTTTCTTTATCCTTCAATTGTTATGCACTGTCAGAAAGGATGATGGAAGCAGGGTCAATAACAACATTCACAAAGGAACTGGACTTTTCGGGTGAGATTTTCTGGGCCCACCCACTGTGGGAATGGTAGTCGGCGGGACAGAAAATTCGGTGGACTATTTGAAATGGGGAAAGAATTTCCGGTCTTGGGGCAGGCATGGCTGGAAAATCCTGCCCCCACATTTGAAAATGGAAAATGCACAGAGTTATGGGGAAAGAACAGGAGAGTGGGTCAAATTGTGTTATGTATGTTGGGGCATCGCCGCTTTAAGGGAACGGGTCAGGTTACCTGGGATATCGGGTAAACTGGTTGGGAGCCGCCCTGAGTAGATAGTTGTCATTTGGAGTGTGGAGTGAGTAGGCTGAATAAAGATGTGTATTCCCTGATGCCTGACTTTGGAGTAGTTCTTGAGGAGACACTTCAGTACTCACTGATTTAACAAATTGCACAGGTCTTTCAAAAGGCTGCACATGTACAATGGATCACGTGCTGTAATCCTATGAATTTTTCAAAACTAATCTTGTGCATTTTGACATGGAAAATGTGCACAACACCCAAAGTTGTCTGGAATAATTAAAGCAAAAGTTATGCCTTGGCTATAACATGGAGTGGAAACTTATGGAAGAGAAAGTCCAGAGCCTGCACTTCATTTTCAAACCAAAGTAAAAGCAACATACTGCGGATGCTGGAAATGTGAAACAGAAACAGAAAAATGCTGGATCAACTCAGCAGGTCTGGCAGTGTCAGTGGACAGAATTAATGTTTTGAGTCCGTATGTCTCTTCTATGTTGCAAGATGTCGGAACTCCAGAAGGCGAGTTATATAAGTTCGACACGTTTGCCAGAATTTTACCTCTGCCCCACCCACCTTGGGTGGGTAGCAGGCTAGGGGTGGACAATGGAAAGGTCTGTTAACCTTGGGTGGGATTTAATAGTTTCGGGGCGAATGAGGCTGTACAATCCCACACGTCAACACTGTTCCCTTCACTACAGACACTGCCCGACCTCCTGCGGTGATCAGGCGTTTTCTGTTTTTTCTTCATTGTAGGACGGGGCTGCTGCTAGCAGAGGTCCATCTATTGTCCATCCTTACCTTCCCTGCAACAGCTATGGTCGTTCTGGCAACATCACTATCTCAGTGCTAGCAGGCAGAGTATTTCACATTATTGATCCAGTGAAAAAAGCAATAGATATGTCCAAGTCAGGATAGTGTTAGAGATTTAACATGAGTTCTTTTCAGGTATGATGTGGAGATGCCGGCATTGGACTGGGGTAAGCAAGTAAGAAATCTCACAACACCAGGTTAAATTCCAAATAAACCTGTATGATTTTAATCTGATGTTGTGAGACTTCCTACTGCTCTTTTCATCTGACAGCTGTCCTTTTCTCAATGTCCATTTTGGTTGATTGGTCTGTTGACTTTTTGTGAGTTTTGGGATGAAGCAAATTCTCACTGGACACACCGCTCCCCTTCCACCACCAATACCCACCCACTCACTGTTCCTCAGTAATAGAGGTTACAGAAAGGAGATGCTCTTAAAGTAAGCTTAGTCCTGGGTAATGATGAGCTTTTTTTGAGTATTCCTGCAGCTTCAACCATCCAATTGAGTGACAAATATTTCATGCGCTCCTGACTTGACCATTCTCCTGATAGAATTTGAGGAGGCAGAAGGTGAGATACTTCTTTTTTATTATTCGTTCATGGGAGATGGATGTTGCTGGCTAGGCCAGCATTTATTGCCCGTCCCTAGTTGCGCTTGAGAAGGTGGTGGTGAGCTGCCTTCTTGAATCACTGCAGTTCATGTTCTGTGGATTGACCCATAATGCCACAAGGGAGGAATTCCAGGATTTTGACTCAGCCCCTGCAAAACAATGGCGATCCAACTCCCTGTACAACCATGCCACCCATGATATCAGAAGTGTATCCATTTTTGTCAATGCTCTCCCCTGGTCAGGCTCTATTCTTTCTAACTTAACTTCATGAGCTGCCACTGGGCACATTAACCAATCAAGCCATCTTGCAGTGCTTTAGAACATGCATAAGTGTGTAAGGAATTGACAACATTTTAACTCATACCCAAACAGTAGAAAGTAAGATTGTCAGGGCTAGTTTTGGATGTCATAAAATTCAAGTGAATAAGAAATTGATCCCACAGACTGCTGGATTTGACCTGGCACCATGGGATATAATAGTCCCTCCTCTGCACTGCATCCCCCTATGGAATGAGATATCTTTCAAGTACATTGTGCAAAACTGAGCCTTTAGTTGTTCCTCCTGGCTTTGGCATCAAATATAAAAGGGAAACAGCTAGATTATTTATTTATTAGTGTCGCAAGTAGGCTGATATTGATACTGCAATGAAATTACTGTAGAAAGTTGCTAGTCACCACACTCCGGTGCCTGTTCAGGTACACTCAAAGAGAGTTTAGCATGGCCAATGCACCTAACCAGCACATCTTTCAGAATATGGGAGGAAACCAGAGCACCCGGAACAAACCCATACAGACATGGAGAGAACATGCAGACTTCATACATTACAGTGACCAAAGCTAGGAATTGAACCCAGATCTCTGACGCTGGGAGGCAGCAATGCTAACCACTGTGCCACCATGCTGCTCTTATTAACCTCCGCTCCCTGACCCTTGCCTTCCCCAAACCTTATTAAATCTATTCTCTTCATGAAACATGCCGCCTTTCCCCAAGCCAGGAATTGAACTCGGGGTCCTTGGTACTGTGAGGCAGCTGTGGGTTTTGCTCTTCCCTATCCTTGTAATCTCTTCCAGCCCACAACCAAACAAAGTTTCTACCATTTGGTATAATTTCAACCATTGGTGACCAGGCCGTCAGATGTTGAGACTCCAACATCTGAAATTTCCTCCTTAAACTTTTCCACTGGTTCCTTCTTCTCACTGGACTTCCCTTAAAAACTTCTGTTTTGACCAAGATTTTGGTGACTTGTTCAATATTGGATTCCTTGGAGACCCTGCTCCCAGCCCTGTTCCTTGCTCAGCCAGAGTGCTAGGGGGCAGTTTTCTGCCTTGTCCCTCACCACCCAGGTTCTATAATCACCACCAAACATCAGAATTGTTGTTAGGACTCATTCCCATTTTTGGAAACCAGCAATGATTCCCACAGGTGCAATGTCACACTGGCGATGGGGCGGACAAGCTGGGGAGGGGAGTGGATGGATGAACATCTGTTGACTCCTGAAACAAACCATTTAAGAATATTTAAATGTATGCAAACTGATGGTAATCAAGTTCACATCCTTGTTGGGTGTAAACCTGATGATGTCGCCATGGTTGTGGGGGAGGAGGTGCAGAGGAAGACCTCAAACTGAGATCTTGCCACTGCATATCTTGTTGTGCTTCTCTTGTGAGAGTTAGCAGCTGTAACAGGATATGCGCCTTTGGAAAACGGGTCCAGAGTATCGCAGCCCCTACCTCATCATACAATCCCAAATCTAACATCGCCTATTCCATGGTTTGCTCCAGAATCTGCTGATCTAAGAAATTATCCCAAAAAATTTCTATGAATTCATCATCTCCACAATCTTCTCCCATCTATATATTGCAACTATATTGAGCTTTGGTCAGACCCCACTTGGAGTATTGTGCTCAGTTCTGGTCGCCTCATTACAGGAAGGATGTGGAAGTCATAGAAAGGGTGCAGAGGAGATTTATAAGGATGGGGAGCATGCCTTATGAGGATAGGCTGAGGGAGCTCGGCCTCTTCTCTTTGGAAAGATGAAGGATGAGGGATGACCTGAAAAAAGTATATGATATTGAGAGATATTAATCCAGTAGATATTCAGAGGCTTTTTCCCATGGCTAAAATGGTTGTCACAAGAGGACACAGGTTTAAGGTGCTGGGGAAGCAGGTAAAGGGTGCTTTTAGGCTGATTAGTGTTAACAAAATGTCCCTAAATTAGACCTCCCTTAATCTGGCACACATATTATTCTCTAAATTTGCACACCTTTATTGTGGAGTCCAAGAGGCATAGGCAAAAGTCATAGGTAGAAGAAGGATTGGAATGAATCACTCATTGAATGTTAAAATGGCGACGTGGGCTTTTTGAGCCGAAAGGCCTGTTTTCTATGCTGTGTTGTTCTTTGTTCTTTATAAGTTTTTCACACAGAAGAGTTGTGAGTGCATGGAATGGGCTACCAGCAATGGTGGTGGAGGTGGATTCGATAGGGACTTTTAAGAGACTTTTAGACAAATACATGAAACTTAGTAAGATAGAGGGTTATAGATAAGCCTAGTAATCTCTAAGGTACAGACATGTTTTGCACAACTTTGTAGGCTGAAGGGCCTGTATTGTGCTGTAGTTTTTCTATGTTTCTATCTGATTATTCTCGTCTATACATTGACTAAAATCACACATGACAATCGCCTTACCTTTCTGTCAAGCTCTTACTATACATTCTTTGATAGCTGCCCTACCAGCTGATTAATGTTTAGGGGCCTGTACACCACTCCCACATCATTCCCCATCTCTACAAAACTGTTTCCATATCCAGGCTTCTCAAATTTAAGTGATTCTTCTCTCTTGCGTTAATATCATCTCTAATTAGAGAACCAACCCTCTACATTTACCTCACTTCCAATCCTTCCTAAACATCACATATCCTTCAATATTCAGGTCCCAATCTATGCAGCACGTCACTGAGATGACTATTAGATTGTACTTTTCAATCTCTGTTCACACCATCAGTTCATCTATGTTTTTCTGAATGCAATGTGCTTTTAGATGCAGAGTCTTAAGTTTTGTCCTATCTTATTTTTGTAACTTCGGGCCTTATCTACTAATTTATTCTTAAACTTGCACTTCCTGAATGGTATTGTCACAAGCTATTTATCATTTCCCTTATTCATATTTTTTTCCCTTGCCTTGCCTCTTTGATATACATCTGCACAATTTGGTCCCTTTCTTTGACTATTTACTTGAAAATCTTCTCTCCTTCCCCAGTTATGAACACTAGTCCCAGCATGGTTCAGCTATGGAATATGTCAACAGTACAATCCCCTCCCCACTTTCCCCGGTACTGATGCCAGAGTCCCGCAGTCTGGAACTCATTTCTCTCACACTTGCCTTTATCCCACAACCAAAAAGCTGGGAGAAGCACAAAAGGATGGATGGAAACTTTCTATGGATTATTCAATGATATATGGAATCACAGGGAAAAACTGAACCTCATTGTTCTTGCTGTTCACAAGAGAAAAGGAGACACCAACACCCCTATTAACTGGGCCCAAAAAGTATTAGAATTGCACTCAATGCCATTTTGACATTGGGAATTGAAGATAATCTAAAACAGGTCTCAGACATTATGAAGATTTTAATCAAGGGCCTAACTCCTTATTAGGACCCATTCCAGAAATTATTTGATCCATTGCAAGAGTGGGTCTATTCGCTCAAGATAAATGATCTACATGCAGTGTAATGAACACCCCGAAAGGGATCACTGGACACCCACCATTAATGCATTAAGTTCTATTTAAAAAATATTTACCTCTATGTGGAGCCAGGAGCTCCAGGAGTGCTCCTCCTGACTCCTTCGCACACTATGTATATTGGTAGAGGCACACACATCTATATATAAAAAATTACAGACTTTTTACTAAGTATTTATTTAGTTTCTGTACTGGTTTAGTTATGGATATATTTAGCATTTGGATTTAAATTAATGCTTACACTATTTTTAAACTTGGAATCTCATGAAGTAGGCAAAAAAGAATAGACAGAATATGGGGGATGGTGGAGGAGGTTAATTTTGTTAGAAACTAAAAGCTGTAATTTGCCCCTATTTAAGATTATTTTGGAACCGGGTTTCACTAACTCCTGGATGGAATTGTGACAGGCCATTGAATCGGGCATCATGCCTAAAATGAGATTCTTGCCGGAAAGCCAATAGTGTTCCCAGCCTGCTCCGCCGGCCCTGATCAGGTTCCCAACTAGAGTGGGGAGGAATTAGTTGATTATGCAAACTGTAATGGTAATAGGCAGCTGGAAGCCTGATTCAGCAGCTTCCTGTGATGAATTTGATCCCCTCCCCACAGAAAACTCACCGGGCAGGCTACGGTGCAAATTGTGATCGACCTTGTACTCCAAAGGTGGGAAGGTGGGTTGGCAGAGTGGTAAGTGGGGTGCCTATATGCCCCTGTGCTGCCACCAAACTCAGAGGGAGGGTCCTCAAAGGGACCTGGGGGTTAGGAGAAGAGGTTGATCTCAGAACGCTCACCTGGGAGGGAGGTCTCGTGAATGCATTTGTCCTTGTTGCCCTGAGAAAGGCCTGTTTAGTTTCAATTCAGATACAGTGATACAATACCATTCTAGGGTGGGAAAGTTCATTGTCGCCTCTGTCCTCTGAACCCTTTGAAATGCGTTAATCACTTTGATATCCAAGCCCCTTGGATGATTTAAAATCATCGCAGCTCCCCATTCCACAACAGGATTGAGCCAATGTTACAAGTCCTCTTTAAAGTGCTCCTGTCAAGATCAATGGACTATACAGTGGCACAGCGATTATCATTGCTGCCCTATAATGCCAGGGACCCAGGTTCAATTCCCAGCTTGGATCACTGTCTGTGTGGAGTTTGCACATTCACCCCGTGTCTGCGTGGATTTCCTCCAGGTGCTCCGGTTTCCTCCCACTGGTCCAAAGATGTGCGGGTTAGGTGGATTGAATTGCCCCTTAGTGTCAGGGGGAACTAGCTAGGGTTATGGACCTGGATGGGATTATGGTCAGTGCAGATCCGAAGTCTCCTTCTGCATTGTAGGATCCTATGATTGCTCAGGAGATCCCCTTGCTTTTCCTCGTAAACCACAGCTACTGTGAAAACCCTTTGAACTGCTTTGATGGTCAGTTTCACTGGGGAAACCCCCTTTAACATCGGAAGATTAGCATCCGGTGTCTGCGTTCTTTGAAGTGGTTTGATTAACAGGTATGGATAACTTACCAACTAACCAAGAGCCTTGTTTGTTTCCTTTCCCATCACACTTGAATGCACCGCGAACATTTTGTAAACATTGTGGTAGAAAAGAGGAAGTTAGACTTCATAAAATACGTAACCTAATGGCAATGCTTATAAACATTAAGGATTTGATCCCATAAGAGCACTTTAAAGAGGCTTTTAACAACTGGACCAACTTCTATCATAGAGTGATGTGCTACGATGATTTTGAAGGCTTCCAGGTGTGCAAATCAAAGCGACGATGTTTTAGAGAACAGAGGCAATATTCTGAATTCACCATCCTGAGCAGTACAGGAATTAAAGATTATGGTAAGTGGGTGGGAAAGTGGAGCTGAGTCCATGAAAAGATCAGGCATGATCTTATTGAATGGTGGAGCAGACTCAATGGGACCGATAGCCTGTCTTGGTCCTAGTTCTTATGTTCTTAAGCTGAACGATACCCTTCCCAGGGCAACGTGGACAAGTGCAGCCACTAGACCCCCAACCTGAGGAAGAGTCCTGAGCCCATCCTCTATAGTCTGATAGTGACAGTGGAGTACACGGGCACAGCACTTACTTTCCTTCCCCACTTGTAGCACAAGATACCAGGTCAGGGTATCGCTGCCAGTGTGGCAGGGAGCAGTTCAAGGTTGACATTGGAGGGCATTGGACTGTCCTGAGGAATTCTGAGACGATTCTTGAAGGAGGGCCTGAGGGAGGCCTCAAAGGAGTCTGAGAGAGTCCTGAGGGGAGTTGAGTTGAGGTCTGAGGTCTGAGGTCTGAGTAATGGACAGGCATTGAGGCCCCTGGTCCTGAGTCAATCTACTTCCTGCACGACCTGGGATGATGCTCTGTTTCAGTGGTGAGGAGAGGATGTCCCTCTGTGTTAAGGGTTTGGGACACTCCCCTTGTCAACAGCGGTGGCCATGTCCATTGTGGGGAAAGGGGGCATCCCCTTTTTAGCACAGAGATCAGGATGTCCTTTGAAAAAGAATCCCCACTCTCTGAAAAGCCGGGCTGGCTGTCATGTTTCAGGTTATGCACAAGTTGAAATGGTTAAGCTGGGCAAACCTCCCGAAAGGTGCTGCCAACGCCAGGGGAAACACTCGAAACACAAACAGGTGAATTGCTCCCATTATCTTTGCTTGACAAGAAAATACAAAGTTTTCTTGAATATTATTTTTCACATAGAAGTTCTACAAATCATTTTTTCTTCTGGAATCATGGTGCACTTGCTGTAGATGGACATCTGGACTTTGTAGAAAGCAGACTACACCAAGGACAAGAATACAATCCTCATGTCTAATTTTCTTCAGATTGGCTATGAATCTGAAACCAATTTCATAGATTGAAAATTGTCTCTCCCATCCCCACCCTCACTCTCAAGCACATGATTTAATCATGAGGTGAGACCATAGGTGAATTTTCCCATCCCGTTCGTCACGGGAACTGTAGCAGGTAAGGTGTGGACCATGCAAAGGTTCGTTAACCTCAGGTGGGATTTTCCAGTTTCGGGACGAGTGCGGCCAGAAAATCCTGCCGTATTTCTTGGGTGTTGGTGAGGTAAGATGATGGGATTAGCTTCCAGAGATGAGGGGGTTAACTTATGAGAAGAGATTGAATAGATTGGGCCTGTACTCATTGGAGTTTAAAAGGCTGAGGGGGGATCTTATAGAGACTTATAAGATAATGAAGGGGCTAGACAGGATAGAGGTAGAGAGATTCTTTCCACTTAGAAAGGAAACTAGAACTAGAGGGCACAGCCTCAAAATAAGGAAGCAGGGGTGTGCAGTTTAGAACAGAGTTGAGGAGGAACTTCTTCTCTCAGAAGGTGATGAATCTCTGGAATTCTCTGCCCTTTGAAGTGGTGGAGGCTACCTCGTTGAATATGTTTAAGTCACAGGTAGATAGATTTCTGATCAATAAGGGAATTAAGGGTTATGGGAAGCAGTCAGGTAAGTGATCCACTTCAGGTCAGCCAGGATCTTATTGAATGGCAGGGCAGACTCAAAGGGCTAGAAGATCTATTCCTGCTCCTATTTCTTATGTTCTTATGTTTTAAATTTGAGAGAAACCATCTGGCCATATGCTTAAATTCTGTGCTTATATGGATGAGTTTTTGATTTGATTTATTATTGACACATAGTGTATAGTAAAAAATATTGTTTCTTGCATACTATACAGACAAAGCAAAGCACACACACAAAAGGAAACGACAGAGTGTGGAATGCAGTGTTACAGTCATAACTACGGCGTAGAGAAAGAAAAACTTAATATCAGTTGGTCCACTCAGAAGTCTGATGGCAGCAGGGAAGAAGCTGTTCTTGAGTTAGTTGGTACATGACCTCAGACTTTTGTTACGGAAAATACTCCATAAAGCCATGTATTTTACTCTGCTAATCCCGCTGGCACTAAGGGGCCATTTAGCATGGAGTGTAAGAGGAAACCAAAGCACCCAGGCAGACACAGGGAGAATGTGCAGACTCCGCACAGACACCGTAAGCCAGAATTGAACATGAGTTTCTAGTGCTTTGAGGTAGTAGTGCCAATTACTGTGCCACCATGCTGCCCATTAAAGTGAATGTGTTTAATCATTGTTCCAGAGAGATAAAGGCATTTGTTTATGCAACTGTGATACTTAGTTATCCAGTCACAAAATAATGAAGATCCATATGAAATTTACAAACCACTTGTCAGATCCAGCACCCTTAAGCTTCTTTCCATTTCCCTATTGCTCTTCTAAGAGATACTAGGAAAGTTATGTTCATTTTGGAATTAGATGCATCACAAAGTCGGAAAAATACTAATACGAAGAGCTGCATTAAAATAACTCAAATATCAGCAATTTAAAAATAATCGTAACACTAATGTACTTTATATGTTAAGTATACATAACACATGTATTATGTTATGTGTACAAAACCTAACAAATGAAAAAAACACAACACCAGCTTTAGTGGCAAAATTAATGAAAAACAAATATCAAGTGTTGTTGTGCATCCTTGCATTACAACACTGATTATGCTTCAAAAGAACTTCATTGGCTGTAAAGTGGTTATGGGAAGCACTAAAAAAAGCAAGCTTTCTTTTTCCTTTCATCAGAATGTGAAAAGAATGCCATCAGGCTATGTGAACTTGGCATGCTCATTGGCAGCAGGCAGTAACCTGTAGAATGTGAGTTTACATTGGCTCTCAGAGAGTAAAATCCAACCGCAGATTGAGTCTACTAAAAAATTGTCTCTCCCATCCCCACCCTCACTCTCAAGCGCATGATTTAATCGTGAGGTGAGACCATAGGTGAATTTTCCCATCCCGTTCGTCACGGGAACTGTAGCGGGTAAGGTGTGGACCATGCAAAGGTTCGTTAACCTCAGGTGGGATCTTCCAGTTTCGGGACGAGTGCGGCCAGAAAATCCTGCCGTGTTTCTTCCAAGTTTAACAAGGATGGCATGGTGGCAGAGTGGCTGCGTCCTCACAGCACTAAGCTCCTACATTTGATTTCACCTTGAGTGACCATTTGTACGGAGTATGCACATTCTCACCTTGTTTGCATAGGTTTCCTCCGAGTACTCCAGTTTCCTCCCACAGTCCAAAGATGTGCAGTTTAGGTACTTTGTCCATGCTAAATTGCCCCTGAGCATTCATCAAGGTGTAAGTTAATGTAGTATGATGGTACAGTTGTTAGCACTGCTGCCTCATAGCACCAGGGATCCAGGTTTGATTCCCAGTCTGGGTCACTGTCTATGTGGAGCTTGCACATTCTCCCCATGTCTGTGTGGGTTTCCTTCCACAGCCTGAAAGATGTGCTAGTTATGTGTATTAGTCATGCTAAATTCTCTCTCAGTGTACCAGAACAGGCATCAGAGTGTGATGATTAGGGGATTTTCACAGTAATTTTATTGCAGTGTTAATATAAGTCTACTTTTGACACTAATAAATAAACTTTGAAACTTTAAAAAAGAGTTAGGTGGTTTAGCCATACGTGCTGTGGGGATGGGGGTGTGGGTGTGGTTGGACTGGGGAGTGCAGACTCAATGACTCAAATGGCCTCCTTCTGCACTGTAGGGATTTTATGTTCTATGCCAATCCACCTATGCTCTGCGTTCATGGGCACCTTACAATAATTCAGCACAAGAAGTAAATTCTGTCCCTCTCCGAAAGTAACCAGACACTTCGGCACGTGATTCTGAACACAACACAGTTTGTAGAACTTGCATTTGGAAATTAGCATTGAAGAAACTGCAATTTTTGCCATTTCAGAGACAAAATATGATCCTGAACAGAGGGCAAAATGTGACTTCTGGTTTCCAACAAAAGCAGCTCTCTCTGCTGCCCCCTTCATTCGATCTATTCTCCTTTGGTTAACATAGAACATAGAACACTATAACACAAACAGGCCCTTTGGCCCACAACTTGTGCCGATCATACCCATACCTATCAGGCCATAGAACTATCTGTAACTTCTAATCCCATTAAATCCCATGTATTCATCCAGAAGTCTTTTAAAAGACCCCTGTGAGTTTGCGTCTACCACCACTGACGGCAGTCGATTCCACTCACTCACCACCTTCTGAGTGAAAAACTTATCCCTAACATCTCCTCTGTACCTGCCTCCCAGCACATTAAATATGCCCTCTCATAGCAACCATTTCAGCCCTGGGAAATACCCTCTGAGAATCTACCCTATCTATTCTTCTCAACATTTTATAAACCTCTACCATTTTATAAGCCTCGCCTCCCAACCTTCATCTCTCCAGGGAGAAGAGACCTAGGTCCCTCAACCTATCTTCATAAGGCAGCTCATAACATTTGAGCTTCCAAGTTTAAAAATAGCTGAAGCATTAAGTCTCGATCCCAAATATATCAAGGACAAAACATTTAAGGAGAGCAATGCATCGTTAAGGTGCAAAAAAATCAGCATTCCATCAGAACCCATCAGTTTCCCAGCAAAGTGTTGAAGTATCCCCTTAACTTTGAGTTTTTAAAGCCTCTATATTACATAAAGAAAGGAAGAGTCAGGGAGGCAAAGCATTTCAAAAGTGTTGAGACTTGCATGACATTGCATCAACAGTTGTGTGGGCTGCTAAATACAGAAAGCTTATTTGAAAATTTGCATTGTGCTGCAGATTCTGCTGTTGCAAATGCTGTAAATCTGGAATCCTCTCTTGTTAAATTTTAAATAAGCTTTCAACAAAGTCAAACACTGTTAACACTGGATATATTTGATGATGCAAATATGCCCTGAAATATTTCATTGCTCACTTCTGCACACAGGCTTGGGAAAATCTCAAGCAGGCTAGTTGAAAGTGACAACTGTTACTTTAAGGATTACTATTTGTGCCCTAAGTTTCATATCCTATTTCTGTCGAGATCCTTGCACTTGAAAATAAATGTATGTGGAGTTTAATTATGCTTTGTTTCAAATTAATCCGTCCAGTACGGTAACAACTTAAATCCTTGTCACTTATCTTTCTGGAAACACTCTTAAATTTTATTTGGAATCACATCTCATAGTTTCTTTGGTGGTTTATATTTCATTTACTGTTTAATTCTTCCATTGTTCCTGCAGGTTCGTGGGTGTCTGCGTTTCAGTACATGTTGCCAAAGTCATGTAGATTTTAAGTTAAAGGAAAGATCTGACGTCAGCTGCCTCTAAATCATGTCTTGAGTTCCTCTGAGCCGGCCAAAGGCAAGTCCAAAACGATACATTGCGTGTCACATCGCTAAAGCATCTGAAATACAGAAGGAACCAGCTGCTTTCACTGAAATCTACTGCAAGTGAGTTCTGCTAATGTTCACTTTGTAAGAAAGGGTTTCATGAAGATATCAAGAAATGTGATCTTTAAGCTTCTAAACTGGAAATTCTCTAATTCTACCGAGTTTGTCTCCGTTGATGATTTAAGTTAAATTTTATTACAGATAAGCTATGTTAGTGCATACTGCATTTGTTTTAAGGTGTATATATTTATTCTGCTAGTAGTTTACTCAGTGTAATGCCAGCATTTCAATGTTAAGTGCGCTGATTGTGATCTTTAATTTTTCTATTCCTTTGGCTGTAAAACAATAATATTTTAGTAACATGCCTATATCAGCTTAAAGAATTCAGAATCAGATTGCTATATCATGAATATTTGCACTATTTCAATGTCAGTGTGCTTTTTCGCCCAGTTAACTTTTCCGGTAATTGGGACCAAGAATTATTAATAATTCTGTCTGTCATTCATTTTGCTGTTCATTTTTATGACAAATGCTTTTTAAGTGCTATATTTCAGAATAGAAGATTTCTTTGTTCGTATCAAACTTTTTTAAAATCATCTATTCTGTAATTTCAATTCTTGTCATTTTTAAAGACTGATTTTACTAGATTCACTTCAAAGTTTTATTTTGAATCACATCCAACGTCCTAACTTTTTTTAATTGTTTATTTTTCCCATGGAAAATTGAATGAGACTGTGAGAACCTATAGTGGGTAAATGGGTGTACAACAGACCAGGATTACTTGTTATAACACAACTTACATTGTTATAGCACCCCCTCATGTAGAAGAAATATCTCAGTGCTTTTCATGGGGAAAAGCAAAAGCCAGAGCCCAACATTGGAAGGATAAAGAGTAAACAAAAATTACAGTCTAAGATATCCTTTAATATATTTTTAAAAGGAAGAGGACTGCAGCATAACAAAGTAGTTTAGGGACACAGTTGCAAACAGCAAAAAACAGATAATGAAAGCGGAGGAGAAGAAGGCACATGATTATTCGAGATGGAGTGCACAATGCCACGTATGATGGTAGAAATCAACATGAGATAACAGCATTAATGGGTGTGTAATGAAGATGAAGGATGGGATTTTAGTGCTGCACTTGCCCCAAGTCCAAAAAATCCTGCTCGAGGTCAATGAACCTCTTCATGGTCTGTGTTCCGCCTGCTACAATTTCCATGGCAGGCAGCAAGGCAAATTCTGCCCCAAGGTTTAGATATTGATGCATTGGCAAAAACTCAAGAGAGATTGGAGAGTTCTAGGATTATCACCATCGGAAAATGATTTGAGTTATTATTGTCACAAGTATTAGTATACGAATGAAAAATATTGTTTCTTGCATACTATACATACAAAGCATACCAGACATAGAGAAGGAAAGGAAAGAGTGCAGAATGTAATGTTACAGTCATAGTTAGGGTGTAGAGAAAGATCGACTTAGTATGAGATAGATCCATTCAGAACTCTGATGACAGCAGGGAAGAAGCTGTTTCTGATTCGGTTGGTACATGACCTCAGACTTTTGTATCTTTTTCCTGACAGGGAAAGGAGGAATAAAGCTTGTCCAGGGTCTTTGATTATGTTGGCTGCTTTTCCGAGGCAGCAGGGAAGAAGCTGTTTTTTGAGTGATTTTACTGATTTTATAGTTCATTGAGGGACTTGACAAAGTGAATGCTAAGAGGATGTTTTTCCTTGTGGAGAGACTAGAATTAGGGGACACAGTTTGGGTTCTCCCGTTTAACACGGAGATGAGGTGACATTTATTTTCTCTCAGGGAGTCCTTAGTTTTTGGGACTCTCTTCCCCAGATAGCAGTGATGGCAATTTCATTGCATATTTTTAAGACAGAGGTAGATAGATTTTTGAATAACAGAGGAGTCAAAGGTTATGGGAGTAGATGGGAACATAGAGTTGGGGTTGCGAAAAGATCTTACTGAACTATTGCAGGCTTGAGGGGCCAAATGGTTTATTCCTGCTCCTAATTTGTACGTCCGTATATTATGCAGTCTGTGCGAGCACTGAAGCTGGAACTTCAACACTGATCACTGATGTCGGAATGAAGTGGAGCTTCTGGATGAGAGAATTGAGTGTGAAAAAGATTGGAGAAATCCTGGAGACTTTGAATTCATGAATTTGAGTCTTTTGAGGCACCGAGTAAAAAGCAGTGTTAGAAGTAAATGGTTTCCAGAGATAGAAAAATAAAGCCTCAGCGGTGGATGAGAAGTCAGCTTGAAATTAGTCAAAGTTGCAGGTTTCTTCCTTCAATCTGAAAGGAAGTCAAACAATCACAAATTGAAAGCACAGAAATACTGAGAAAGGTAGTATTTA
Source organism: Sphyrna mokarran (assembly GCA_024679065.1). NCBI lineage: Eukaryota > Metazoa > Chordata > Chondrichthyes > Carcharhiniformes > Carcharhinidae > Sphyrna > Sphyrna mokarran. The sequence continues at coordinate 21,523,904 of JAGIQG010000007.1, read as the reverse complement.
TTTTGCTGTGACTACACCGAGGGAAATTCAGTTGTCCACGAATTAACGTTGAGCGGGTGATGTCAAAGTACAAAAAGAGTTCTAGATTTGATAATGGTGCTTGAAAGAGGTAGAATTGCTGTGACATGAATGAGCACAAGGCCATTTTATTTCAGAAAATAGGCTTGTGGAAATGGAGTGATGTTTCATTAAGAGAATGGGTTTGATAAAGCCTGGGGGAAGACGAGTGGGGGCTAAGGTTAGCGTAGTGTACGGTGATGAGAAGAAGGCAGTAGGCACTTAGCTATTGTTCTCTCTTTAGAATAGAAGAAGCACATGAGCATCCTACTTTGGTGTTGGACGTAATAATAGAGGTTCCAGGAGGGAAACAGCAGAGGAGTTAATAAAAGTTGTGAAAGAAGTTAAGAGGGTTCTTACTCTGTAGGAATATTCCGGAGAAGTGAGACATTCTAGGAGAAGCCAATAAGTAATATGATGTACCTGGAGAATTTCCTCAACTAAAAATTATCAGAAGTTGCAAGGCAGAAATACATAGAATAGAACCCCTACAGTACAAGAGTTCATTCAGCTCATTGAGTCTGCACCGACCGCAATCCCACCCAGGCCCTATTCCTGTAATCCCACATAATTACCCTGCTCATCCCCCTAAAGCTAGGATCAATTTAGCATGGCCAATCAACCTAACTCATACATCTTTGAACTGTGGAAGGAAACCAAAGCACTTGGAGGAAACCCACACAGACATGCAGAGAATGTACAAATTCCACACAGATAGTGACCCGAGGCTGGAATTGAACCCAAGTCCCTAGTGCTGTGAGGCACAGTGCTAACCACTGTGCTGCCGTGCCACCCTAAGTTAAACTGTAAATCAACAAGAGTAAATTGTGCATCTGCAATAAATAAAATACATGTATTGTGTTTAAAACACATGTATTGAATTTATGGATTCAAGAACAATTGTTATAAAAATAGACCTAACTCTGAATTATCACAGGTTTTTTGTTGCATTTTTTGCACCTCTTTTTAATCATTCTTCCTATCTGCAGGAAATGCAAATTTAGATATTTAGATTAGCAATGATAAAATCTTTCTTTGACTTTTTTAATGTTTTTCCCATAATAATGCAAGCCAACTGAAAAAAGTTGGAAGCCCTTATTGAGATGTTAGAAAGCCAAAGGTCGTCAACACCCGAGAACCAACATTCATGGTGAAGAAGAAATAGTGACGATTGAATAGAACAAAAAGGTGTGTTCCAATGGGTGGGACTTTCCTGCTGGAATTTTACCGCCTTGCCCATCCCAGAATCAGAGCAGGCAAGGCTCACAGAACAGAAACTTCCATTGGCCTCGGTGAGATTTTATGATCTCACCTGAGCAAGCCGTAAAATCCCAGCTTCCATGTCTCTCCCTCCCCCTCTCCCTCAACGTGTTTTGTGACCATTGACCAGCAGCACAATCTTCTGGTCCCACCACCATCAATGGGGTTTTCCATTGTGTGTACCCCCCACTATTGCCTGGGAACCCGCAGTAATGGTTTATCAATAGCAGGGCCGGAAGATCCCACCAGCAGGAGCAGCCGGAAAATTCCAGCCGATATTAAAGGCTGGGAACAATTGAAGCTTAAAGTTTTTAAACAAGATAATAACCCAAGATTTGCTCCTTCAGAATGTCACACATACTGTATACACAAGATTACAAAACAGATATTTCATTGCAATATATGATTTACTTTGAGTCCCGTTATTACAAGTATAATTGCCTCTTGTGCTTAAAGTACTTGCATTTGTTTTAAGGTGGCTCTTGAATATAACTTACAAGATGTGAGAATTATTTTTTTCATTGTAGTTTGCTTTTTTAAATGTAATCCTTGGAGTAGCATGCATATTGCAAAATAATATGCACATTATAGAATTTGGATCATTCGTTGTTTAAAATTACTAAGCAAAGTAATTTTTCATTGGGGCAGCACATTGGTACAGTGATTAGCACTGTTGCCTCACAGCACTAGTACTTGGGTTTAAATCCATTCTTGGGTCACTGTCTGTGTGGAGTTTGTACATTCGCCTTATGTTTGCATGGATTTCCTCCAGGTGCTTCAGTTTCTTCCCACAGTCCAAAGATGTGCAGGGTAGGTTGATTGGCCATGCTATATTGACCTTAGGGTTATGAGGATTAGCAGGATAAATGTATAGAGTTACAGGGCTTGACTGGGATTGTGATCGGTGCAGACTCAATGGGCCAAATGGTCTCCTTCAGCACTGTAGGGATTCTGTGATTATATTCTTTCAAGGATACACAGCCACACAAAACTATAAACATTTAATTTCCTTGCTCACTTTCATTATCACTAATCATTCCATCTCTCACAAACACTCTATCACTCCCTTTTCTCTCGCTTGATCATATTTTGCTCTCTTTTACGCAAACTCAATTTCTCTTCTCACCATTCCGCTGTTTCTCTCCTGATGCACTCAAGCGCACACTCCACACACGCTCAATCGCTTTATCCTTCGTAATCTTCTTTTGCCTTTCGGCACATGGGTAGCATTGGAATAGTTTAAGTTAGAGGGTCATAAAATTGGTTCCATTGGTCGGCGCAACATCGAGGGCTGAAGGCCCTGTACTGCGCTGTAATGTTCTGTGTTCTATGTTTCTCTTCTTTCACACTCAGTTGAGCTCTTCCTTACCTCCAGTGATTAGCAGCGTATTCCAAAAACTGAACAGCTCTGAAATACCATTTTGTAAACAGCGCACAGACAACTTCAGACCCCAAAGATTAAACACAAGGCTGCTACCACAAGATTTAAGATCAGAGATGTCAACATGTTGGAGTAAGTGGCTATTATGTGCAGATGCCAGCGTTGGACTGGAGTGGGCACAGTAAGAAGTCTCATAACACTAAGTAGTGACTCATCTGATGAAACCTGACATTTAGAATAGCAGGTAAAGTCAGTACAGAGAATGCATACATCCTGAGCACATTAATGGCTCAGAAAGTTAGCGTTAGCTCATTGACATGAACATAGAATCATAGAATCCTTGCAGTGCAAAAGGAGGCCATTCGGCCCATTGCATCTGCACTGACCGCAATGCCACCCAGGCTCTGTCCCCATAGCTCCTTGCATTTACCCTAGCTAGTCCCCCTAACACTAAGGGGCAATTTAGCAAGGCCAATCCAGCTAACCTGCACATCTTTGGACTGTGGAATGAAACTGGAGCACCCGGAGGAAACGCACACTGACATGGGGAGAATGTGCAAGCTCCACACAGACAGTGACCCAAGCCAGGAACTGAACCCACGTCCCTGGCACTGTGGTACTAACCACTGTGCCACTGTGCCGCCCTCTATGAGCTGTACTTTGTAATCCAGCTCCAAGCGGTATGCTGCTGATTGCTGGAAATGTGAATTGCTAACAGTGTCGCAATGTTGTATGTTGGAATTCATGGCAGTCAATGAAAGAGAAGAAAGAGGAAGAAACAGTGCGCCCAATGGAAAAAGGAAATGGAATTAATTCGAGTCAAGTCACCACAGAGAGTGTTGGGGATCTGGAATGCACTGCCAAGTAAGGTGGTGGAGGCCGGCACGCAAGAGTTGTTTCAGACTTACTTATGACGTAGAGATGTCAGTGTTGGACTGGGGTAAACACAATAAGAAGTCTGACAACACCAGGTTTAAGTCCAATCGATTTATTTGATATTAAACTCACAAGCTTTTGAGGTTCCCCTCTTCGTCAGATGAACACCTCATTCACCCGACGAAGAAGGTAACCTCGAAAGTTTGTGAGTTTACTATCAAATAAATCGGTTGGACTTAAACCTGATGTTGTAGACTTCTTACTGTGTAAGACTTACTTAGACAGGCATATGAGCAGACTAGAGATGGAGGGATACAGGAGACTTTTCTAAATAAAGATTAAGAGCCTTAGGGCCCTGGGAATCAATTAATTCCTATGGACCTTCCAACATATGTCATGGCTCACTTGCTTTATTTCTGCGCTTCTGAGAATCCGTAAAAGTCTGTCTAAGTTTTTGCATGTTTATTGATGTTTTTTCTTTTACTTCACAGGTCATTCGGTCCGCCTTGTTGTCCAACAAGGGGCATACACGCGGTGGGTCGTGCGAGGGCTGCTCTTGGATGTTGCTTTGAGAGTTGCCTAGTGCTTCACATCGTTAGTGTACGCTTAAACTGGACCGTCTGATGGGCAACATGACAGCTCAGTGACTATCACTGTTTGCTGTGCAGATACATTGATTTGGGCCAGTGTCTGCGGGAGTTTGCACATTCTCACCATGATTGCATGGGTTTTCTCGGGTACTCCGGTTTCCTCCCATACCCCAAAAATGTGCTCTTAGGCTGATTGGTGTAAAAATTGTCCCTAAATTGGTTCTCCCTAAATCTTCCCCAATAGGTATAGACAAATATCATAGGTAGAGGAGGACACTCATGATGTTAAAATGGCAGCGCGGGCTCGTTGAGCCGAAGGGTCTGTTTCCTGTGCTGCATTGTTCTTTGTCCTTTGTTCTTTGAGGCAAGTTGGAGCCAGAAAGGGAATTAAAAAGAGGGCAAGTTACAGAGTTGATTCGGAGAGAAAAGAAAGACAGAAAGGAAAAGTAAGCAGAAAGGGAAAAGAACAATCAGATGAAGCTTTTAATCAAGCTATATTTGGAAATTGTTGTCTTTGCCCTTTAAATGATCTGAGTGAAGGCAGGATGACAACCTATGTTCTTTCAAATAATGTCACGAGTCACATCAAAATGTGTCATGATGTCTCAGAAATATTCACTTGTATGTGACATTAGAACAATGCACAAGCTCGGCAGCTGTTTGGTCACATTCTGGGGAGCTGGCTTAAAACGAGCAAATGAATTGAGCTGAAAGCATATTTTCTTTTATTTTTAATGCTGTTCTGCAGTTCATTTCCCTTTCAAGTTCTGGCATCTGACAGATCATTTCCTGCTCGTGGTCAAAAGTTATCTTAGAAATAATCAGGCAAAACTCACCAGCTGAGAGAAAGTGATTATCAGCTGAAATCAAGCAGATGTGCCTAGGGATGAGGCAGCAGCTGGAAGGGGAAGATGTGTGAAAAGGAAATAAATGTGACTGTAAATTGCATTACAAAGACATTCACATGATAAAGTGCCCATCTTTTATTTAAGGCAATCTACATAATGTGCCGTATGCGTGACAAACATAGGGACTTAAAAAAATAGAAGCATGAGTAAGCCATTTGTCCCTTGGAATCTGTTCTGCTATTCATTTTGATAATGACTGATCACCAAAATCAATATTCTGATCCACCACATCCCTCCCCCATATCATCTGATCCCTTGAGCCACAAGAGCTGTACCCAATTTATTTTTGAAATCACACACAATGTTTTATCCTCAACTACTTTCTGTGGTGCTGAGTTCCACGTCTTCACCACTCTCTGGGTGAAAAAATTTCTCCTCACCTCAGTCCTAAAAGGTTTATCCCTTATCCTCAAACTGTGCTCCCTAATTCTGGATTCACCCTCACCGTCAGGAACATTATTTTTGAATCTACCCTCTCTAATCTGGTTAGAATTTTATAAGTTTCTATGAGATCCCCTCTCACTCTTCTAAACCCCAGTGAATATAATCCTAACATGTAATGGCCTGGTGACATTATCACTGGACTATTAATCCAATAGCTCAGCTAATATTTTGAGGACCCGGAATTGAATCCCGCCATAGCAGATGGAGGAATTTGAATTCAATAAAAAAAATCTACTGATAATCATGAAACCATTGAAGATTGTTAGGAAAAATCCATCTGGTTCATTAATATCCTTTAGGGAAGGAAATTCTGCTGTCCTTACCTGGTCTGGCCTACGTGTGACTCCAGCGCAACAGCAATGTGGTTAACTGCCCTCAGGGAAGTAGGGATGGACAATAAAATGCTGGCCAGCTAGCAACGCCCATGTCCCATGAATGAATATATTAAAAAAAAACCCTCCTCATATGACAGACCTGCCATCCCAGGAAACAGGCTGATAAACTTTTGCTATACTCACTCTGTAGTAAGGACAGCCGTCCTCAGATAAGGACACCAAAACCGCATACAATATCTCAGATGTGACCTCACCAATGCCTGTACAATTGCAGCAAAACGTCCCCATTCCTCTACTCAAATCCTCTCGCTCTGAAAGCCAAAAGTCTCACCAAATACAGCATAGCTGCCTCTTCAAACAATCCAAGATTTCCATTACTGCCACAAGGAGAGTGAAGAGAAAATATTCCATCTTATTATTAGGCCAAAGACAAGTGCCAAATCCAGATTTAGGGATATCTGTGTGGCGAGGGTGAGAGCATTTCATCTGCAATTGTGGGTCAGCAGCATTGTAGCCAACAGAACTCCAAAGTGGCATTGTAACATGTCAGTGACAGAAAGGGAACCCTGAAAGAAAATCACAATAGGCAAGTTTTGGGAAATTCATCAATGCCTTCCAGAATCAACTTCCTTTCCAATTTAATTAACTTCATTGGAACTCATATCAATTTTTACCTAGGATGAGTTCAATTCCTACCTTGGTGAGATTACACCTGGAATGTTCTTGTGCAATCTTGATCTCGATGTAGAGATGCTGGCATTGGATTGGGGTAAACACAGTCAGAAGTCTGACAACACCAGGTTTAAGTCCAACCGATTTATTTGATAGTAAATTCACAAGCTTTCGAGGCTGTGCTCTTCGTCAGGTGAATGAAGTGTTCTAGCTGTTTGAGACCAGAACACCTCATTCACCTGACGAAGAGCACAGCCTCGAAAACTTGTGAATTTACTATCAAATAAATCGGTTGGACTTAAACCTGGTGTTATCAGACTTCTTACCCAGTTTTGATCTCCACAAATAAGGAAGGATATGCTTGCACTGTAGGTAGTACAGCGAAGGTTCTCTATATTGGTGCCTGGAATGAAGGGTTGCCTAATAGAGTCATAGATATTTACAGCATGGAAACAGATCCTTCAGCCCAACTTATCCATGCCGCCCTTCTCTTTTTAACCCTTAAGCTAATCCCAATTGCAGGCATTTGGCTCATATCCCTCTATACTCATCGTACCCTAGTAAAGTGGCATGTTTTCAAAAGTGTGTTATCCAGGTCTGTCACGATTGGAGGAATAGTATGTTTCTGATAGTTGGCCACCTCCATTTGATTTCTTTCTTTGAGCTGTATTTCTCTTTGTTAACAACTCATCTGCTCCCTTCATTCATTGCACGTTTGTCCTGTTCCTTCCAAACAGAATGTGCACCCTGTTCATTCCCAGACCGGACTTGAATTTTCTTTTTCTGTGGTGTCTGGCGTGTTTATGTTTCAGAAATGGAGCCCACATTTTTCACTGTGTCATAATTTTAGTCAAACATTTGTTTACTGTTTTATTTGCAAATCACTTTGCAAATTTAGAAATCTTGTCATTCAGTTCAATGGGTTTTTTTTTTCCAGTGCTTTTCCTTCCAGTAGTGCTTTGTTCTTCATTATCAGATTTACGTTTCCCAATCTCATTTCTCTCTCTGTCCACCCTATCCTTCATTTTAGATTCACTGTTATGAATTACTCCCAGCACAGTGGCACAGTAGTTAGTACTGCTGCTTCACAGCACCAGGAACTCAGGTTTGATTCCCGGCCTGGGTCACTGTCTGTGTGGAATTTACATGTTCTCCCCATGTCCGCATGGGTCTCCTCTGGATGCTCCAGTTTCCTCCCACATTCTGAAAGACGTGCTGGTCAGGTACATTGACCAGAACGGGTGCTGGACTGTGGTGTCTAGGAGAATTTCACAGTAACTTCATTTAGAGTTAATGTAAGCCTTACTTGTGACTAATAAACAAATAATCTTTACTTTTGTCACTGACGAGATCTGAACTTGTTTTGATCTGTAATTGTACTGCCCTTGTTTTCATTAACCACTCGCAGCTTGGAATGTTCAATGGCTTTTCCTTCTCTTTTCTGTTCAACTGCTTGTTTAGCTCCTTAGTCTGTTCCTTGTGGCTTTTGGCTTCCTCCTGGAACATAGAACATTGCTGAACCCTCTCCCCCAACAGGTTCAGCAATTTGTTCAGAGTGATGTGAATTTCATTTTGCTTCTCTTCACAATTTTCCAGAAGGATAAGCTTTGAGCCAAGGAATTCTTATAGCTTGCAAAGGTCTTTCACAGATTTGCCTTTTCCCTGCAAAGCTCACTTGCATGATCTTGCGCTTTCCTGTAATTCAACAGAGTCTGCTCGTGTCTTCTGTTGTGCTTCCATTCTGCTGTTTAAGGTAGTTTTTCATTTCCTCGTGACACAGAATGGTCACACATTCCTTTTGCAATTGATCTTGAAGAACAATTGACTATTCTTTCAACTGTTTATTCTCTCATTGGCCTTCCTCTGTGTTCTCTTGTCCCTCTCCCAATGGGGTCTCTTGGTGTCCACAGCAAAGTTGCACCCTCTCTGATCACTTATTGCCCTTGGCAGAGTTGCTCTTTGTTTGAAGTGTTTTATTGCCCTCTGCAAAATTGCCCTCTTTGTTGGGTTTCTTGTTGCCCCCGGTGGAGTTGCCCTCTCTCTGAGGTCTCTTGATGTCTTCAACGGAGTTGCTTTTTTTTTGGGGGGGTGTTTCTTGTTGCCCTCGACAGAGTTGTCCTCTCCCTGGGGTCTCTTGTTTCACTTGGTGCTTTATTGAGAATTGGCTTGAGTCTCTTATAATTTTCTGTCCATTACCATTTTCTATCTTGTGGTTACCACTTTAAATCTCGTTATCCCTTTAAGACTGAGTGTAGCAATTATTTCTTCATAGAGGCTGTAGTTGCTAGGATAGAGTTGACTTCTCTTTGTCTTTATTGAGATCTTGATCAAGGGTAGTCAGAATGGCTTTGTCAGAGGTAGGTCATGCCTAACAAATTTGTTTGAATTTTGAGGTGGTGATCAGGTGTGTAGAAGAGGGTGGTCGATATAGTTTATATGAATTTCAGCAAAGCCTTTGATAAGGTCCCATATGGGAGACTTGTAAAGAAGGTTAATCCATGTGGGTACAGAGTAATTTGATAAAGTGGATTCAAAATCTGCTCAGTTGTATGAGATAGAGGATGATAACAGAATGACAGAAGGCTGTTTGAGGGACTGGGAGTCCAATGTCCAGTGGCGCACCACAGAGATCTGTGTTGGTTCCCCTTGTCATTTGCCATTTATATGAATGATATTGATGACTACATGGGAGCTTAGGATTAGTAAGTTTGCGGATGACACAAAGGTTGGATGGGTGGTTAGCAGTGAGGTGAAGTGTCTTTGGCTACAAGATGATGTTGGCAGAATGGTAAAATGGGCAGATAAATGGGAGCTGGAATTTAACCCTGAAAAGTGTGAGGTGATACACTTTGGAAGGAGTAATTTGACAAGAAAATATTCAATGAATGGTGGGACACTAAGAAATCCTGTGGAATAAAGGGACTTTGGCATGTTTGTCCACAGATCTCTAAAAGCGGAAGGGCCAGTTAATAGGGTGAAAAAGGCACATGGGACACTTGCCTTTATCAATTGAGGCATAAATTACAAAAGCAGGGAAGTCATGTTAGAGTTGTATAGCACTTTGATGATGCCACAGCTGGAGTACTGTGTGCAGTTCTGGTCGCCACATTATTGGAAGGATGTGATTGCATTGGACTAGGTTTTGAAGAGATTCACCAGGATGCTGCCTGGGATGAAATATTTATGAAGAGAGGTTGCATAGGCTTGTTTTGCTTTCATTGGAACAGAGAAGACTGAGGGGCAATCTGATCGAGGTGTACAAACTTACAAGAGACATGGACAGAGTGGATAAGAAACAACTGTTCCTCTTAGTTGAAGAGGCAGTTATAAAGGGACATAGGTTCAAGGTGATGGGCAGGAGGTTTAGGGGGGATGTGAGGAAAAGCTTTTTTACCCAGGGGATGGTAATGGTCTGGACTGGGAGGGTGGTAGAGATAGGTTGCCTCACATTCTTTAAATAGTATCTGGATGAGCACTTGGCACATCATAATACTCAGGGCTATGGGCCAAGTGCTGGCAAATAGAATTTGGTGACAGTTCAGCTGTTTCTAATGTATCAGTGCAGGCTTGATGGACTTAAAGGGCCTTTTTCCGTGCTTCATGATTCTATGATTGATGTGTTTTAGAGCTTCTGACCATGCTGTAAAATGATGCATGATGATGTCTGAATGATAAGGTCTTGACATTTTGAATCATTAATTGCAACTATTCACAGATCTGTGGCATTTTGCTGCTGTTGCCATGCAGCTTACTTTACAGAGTTCTATTCCTAGACCATCCTCTAAAGTCTATTACCATGTGACTCGGTGCATCATACCCCTATTCTCCAGGCCCACATTAACCCTTACTCTGCTGAGCACCTTTATCACGGCATGCAGACAATATCACAATATTGATTAGTTTTCCAGTCATTGGCTGCTAAAAGCTGTTTGAGAATGTATCCTTATCACATGAGAGGAAACCCAAAGCCTCCATTTTAAAGTGCTCAAAATAACACATATTAATAAGATAATTAAATGTACTATTTGGGGTTTAGCACCAAATGTTGATTTGAGTTTGAATTGCTTATTAATGACGGTATTCCTCGGCAATATTGTTTCTCAGCTGTTCTGCATGGAAATTACTGATCATACATCTTAATTACATTTCCCAGCTCTGTTCTCCTTATCCTTTTTCCCTTTATCTATCTGATCAAATCTATTAACATAGTTACTGCCTCAGTCACTATCCATGGAAATAAATCCCACAGTTTCACAACTCTGAGTAAAACTTCTCTCATGCTTTTTGTTATAAACCTCTCATACTTTATCTTTAGTTAATACACACCATCAACCAATTCCCCCCAACCAAACCACCATCCAGACATTTTCACCACAAGAAGCATTCTGTTTCTACCCATTCTGTTCTATCATTGCACGATCTTCAAACCTCCAACCATCGCCCATATTCTAATGAACCAAATAACAATCTTTCAATTCTTTATATTTTGTATTCCCTCACATCAGATCACATCCCAGTGAAGCAGCAATCTGTCTTGTCAGGAACTTCGGTATCTATCCTCAACACTGTCCAAATACCCAGAATGCTGGAAATCTGAAATACAAGCAGTAAATGCTGGAAATCCTCAGGAAATCAGGCAGTTTCTGTGGACAGGCAAACAGAATTAATCTTTCAGGATGTTTTGTCAGAACTGGATGATGTTAAACATGGACACGGAAACATAAAAACTAGAAACAGGAATAGGTCATTTGACCCTTCCAACCTGCCCCACCATTCATTTTGATCACGGCTGATTATCGAATTCAATAACCTGATTCTCCCCTTCCCCCCATAACCATTGATCCCTTTAGCCCCCAGAGCTATATCTAATTTCATCTTGAAATCAGACAACATTTTGGCCTAACTACTTTCTGTGATAGTGAATTCCACACATTCACCAGCCTCTGGGTGAAGAAATTTCTCCTCACCTCAGTTCTACCCCTTATCCTCAAACTATGACCCCGTAGTTCTGGACTTTCCCCACTATCGGGAATATTCTTTGAAATAAATGTTCTCTGCGGTGGGTAGTGCTCTGACATCTGAAAGAGGAAACCTTTTGTAAACTGGTTCATAAGAACATGTAAATATCTGAATTCCTGAGAGTGTCACTTCAAAAAAAAGAAAATATTAATTTGTAGGAAATATGAAAGGCAAATACAAAGTGGTGGAAGTGCACAGCAGATCTGTCTGTATTCAATGTCTATTAAGCTAGTGGAGAACTGAGGAAAAGGAAAGGGGAGGAAAGAACCATAATCAATCATTTCAGGATTCATTGTTTCTCTGGTAGCCTGTGCTTAATTTTAAAAAATGCAAAGTACTTACTAAGTACTTGCACTATCTCTTGACCACCTACAACTTATAAATCTTCTCTCACAGAACATAGTTGAGACCAAAACATTGTGCGATTTCAAGAAGAAATTAGAAGTAGCTCTAGGAGCTAAAGGGATCGAGGGATATGGCGGGGAAGGGGGGACCAGGATAATGGCAGAACAGACTCGAAGGGCCAAATGGCCTACTCCTGCTTGTAGAGTCTATGTTTTTACATCAATGTTTCTAAGGGTCCCCATATCTTGCCCTTCGACATTCTCTTCTAATTTATGTGCAGTACTGGTAAAATATTTTACTAATTCTTTTTATCAGTATGACTGATGCTCTTCATTTCCTTGATCTATGCAATATGCCCCTTAGACAAACATTTGGGAGAAAAGAAAGCAGACTGGTTCCCAATCTGTGTTTCCAAAGGTTATGTCAGGCCTGATCACTAACTCATGGTTAGTTGTATCAGTAATCCATCTCCTCTGCACTGCCAGCTTAAACCTTATCCAATTTGTTGATGCCATAGATATTTATTTGACACTCATGTTCATTTTGCCTCAGGAAGTTAAACTTTCAATTACCTCAGACAACGTAATTTACTTTGGAATGTCTTGTTCAAGTTTTCCTTTGCTCTTTATCCCACTCCCTTGGAAAGTCCTATGCCTGCTCTGAAATTCTCATAGATATAAGTACCCCTCAAACTCTGACTCCAGAAGCTTCTCTCTTACCACCACCACCACCACACCCCCCACCCCCCACCCCCCGATGAGTCAATTTGTCTGTGGCTCCTTTTTAAGTTCAGAGATGCTGTGATTGAACAACGTGAGGACAGCACTGTGGCACGGTAGTTAGCATCGCTGCCTCACAGCACCAGGGACCCGGGTTTGATTCTGGCCTCAAGTCACTGTGTGCGGTTTGCATGTTCTTCCCGTGTCTGCATGGGTTTCCTCTGGGTGTTCCTGTTTCCTCTCACAAACCAAAGATGTGTGTGTTAGGTTGATTGGTCATGCTAAATTGCCCCTTAGTGTCAGGGAAGATTAGCAGTGTAAATATGTGGGGTTATGGGGATAGGCCCTGGGTGGAATTGTTGTAGGTGAAGTCTCAATGGGTCAAATGGTTTCCTTCTGCGCTGTAGGGATTCTACGATTCCATTCAATGAATCACTCAGGGAACTATGTTTCTATCTCTATTCAATCCTGTCCATGGTTACCTTTGCAAGTTGTACCCTCAGTCCCAAAGTGTACTCGCACTTGAGACAATGATTGACCTAACCCCACCCTTTTGATAGTAATATCTTAAATCTTGTATTAATTACACATTCTGCTTTAATGAATAGCCAATTAACATACAAAATTTTTTTAATGGTGAAGTACTGGGCTTACCAGCATCACCAGGTTGGTTTACTAACAGTTTGGAGATGAGGGTTGGGAGAGGGATGATCTAGACACAATGGAACCAAGATTGTTATTTTGTTAGCCATTTGGGTCTTTATCTTCAGTGAAGAGGTGGGATGGGCTACATTATCAATGAGCTAGCAGTGCCTAAGGGAAGAATATGCATCACTGACTCCCTCCATCTTTTCTGTGACTTGCCCAAACTTGCTGTGAAGTTGCTAACTAGACAGAGCACAGCTAGTTCAATCATCCGGTCCAACTTCCTGACTAAAGGGAAATTCTAAGCTGCATTTTAAATGTTAATGCAATTCAGATCTGCAATACGGACATGGCCAAAATACAGATTAAGCTGCTAAACTTGCAAAGATGTGGGTAAAGTAGACTACTTGACAGTAATATTGAAAATTTTGATGGAGGAAATTAAGGAATACTCATGTAATTCTATTTTATAATATTAAGTTTCTGGAATAGAAGCTAGCAATAACTTAATAACAGGACAGTAAGAAGTTTCATGTATCAGGTTAAAGTCCAACAGGTTTATTTTGAATCATGAGCTTTCAGACCTCTGCTCCTTCATTAGGTGAGTGGTGAATCACCTGACGAAGGAGCAACACTCCAAAAGCTCGTGATTGCAAATGAACCTGTTGGACTTCAACATGGTATGTGCAACTTCTTAGTATGCTTACCCCAGTCCAACGCCAGCAGCTCCACATCATTAATAATTGGAGATGAACACTGCAATATTTAAGCCGTGAATTTTGATTAACTGGAATGTCAATTGAAGGAGATAAGTTTGTCCAGTATTATCATAATGTTCTTTTCTAGTCTTGTGTTGTTTTTGGAAGATGGGAGATCTTATTCATAACTCCTTAAAGAAAGCAAAACTGATCTTGGCAACGGGACCACAACAGGGAAATAACAAGTAATTGTGAGGCAGTTAGCCACTGTTAGGAAGAAAATATCCAAAGATTGCAAGCACAGCTCCTTTAACATGTTCTCCAGCATCTGAATGTGAAGAATAATTTGCAGTGGTATGAGATCAAGGTGCTCTGAGCCGGACAGAATACTATGTAATACTGTGGGAATCTAATTAGTAATCACAGTAAAAAGTCTCACAATACCAGGTTAAAGTCCAACAAATTTATTTGGTAGTAAACACTGCTAGCTTTGAGAACACTACTCCTTTGTTGGGTGAGTGGGGAGTTCTGATCACAAACAGAGCATTTACACTTTATTTGACAAAGGAACAGCATTCCAAAAGCTAGTGGTGTTTACTACCAAAAAAACCTGTTGGACTTTAACCTGATGGTGTGAGACTTCTTATTATGTTTACCCCAATCCAACACCCGCATCTCCACATCACGAATCTATTGGAACAGGGAGGAGTGAAAGCAACTGAACTGGGAAGCTATAGAAATCATAACATTCCAGCATTCAATGGCATGCACAGGGTTAACCTAAGCAGTATTTGTTAACAATAATTTTAGATCTTCAATGCTAAAATGTTGATGACCCTTTTAAGATTAAGCCTGACAAATTGATTGGAAAACATTCCCAAGCTTTACACTTGGCAGAACTTCTCTTAACAATTTCTAAAAAGCATTCTTAAACTTTTTCAATGTTTTGTACAGTTTAGCATGATTAATAAAACTTGTTTTTAAATGACAAAGACAACTTAACCCTTTGGAAACTCAGCGAAAATTAAATATCATCATTTTCCCTTCATTATTAATTGCCAAATCCAAACATTAAAATATCTTTCAGTGCAATTAATTATATATTTTATATTTTATCCAATATCTTCTCTGTACCTAAATGTCAGTACTTCTGCCATGATTACTATGATTCAACAAAAACAGAATTGGAGATGCTGATTCTAGAATGATTGTGGTAAACAGAAAGAGAATAGTTATCTCCAGCTAGGGGACTAGTGTCATAATCTGACATGTTTAATTTCTATGGCTGTAAAATTCCTAGATGCCCTCAATGCTCCTAGTTGTAACTTTCCTCTCAGGGTTTTTCATCCAAGTTATCTGAAATTAATTCATATTTGCAATAAGATTAATTTAAAGTTAAAAAATAAAGTTTATTTATTAGTCACAGGTAAGGCTTATATTAACACTGCAATGAAGTTAACATGAAACTCCCCTAGTCATCACATTCTGACGCCTGTTCAGGTCAATGCACCGAACCAGCATGTCTTTCAGACTGTGTGAGGAAACCCATGCAGGCACGAGGAGAATGTGTAAACTCCACACAGACAGTGATCCAAAGCGGGAATTGAACCCAGATCCCTACTGTGAGACAGCAGTGCTAACCATTGCCGCCACTGGCAATTTTGCTGGGTTTGTGCATCCAGGTTTTTCGACATCTCCTTCAATAAAAATTGTCATCTGATATAAGAATATACTATATAGATCTGCATTGTCCCAGACCCAATCCTTAGTCTATGTACCATTTGGAGACTATCATTAACCTCAGTGCCCCATGAGCTAATGGATGAAAAAAATTAGCCCAGGTTCTTGGAGCTGTGTCATCCAGTGCAGTAGTTCAGCAAAATCAGATGCAAAATTCAGAGAGAGAATAGAGCAATATTTTGAGTCAGGATGATCGTTCATCAGAACTGAAAGGACTGGTTAGTGCACTGAGATCGCGCACTGCTTTTGCCTTTTGGCCCTGGACTTAGAACAAAAAACATTACAGCACAGGGAAAGGGCCCTTCAGCCCACCAAGTCTACCCTGACACAAGTGCCTTCCTAATCTAATATTTTCTTGCCTCTATGTGGTCCATATCCCTTTATTTCCTGTCTATTCATATGTCTATCCAGATGCCTTTTGAACATTTGTTATAGAATCTGTTTCTGTCACTTCCTCTGGAAGTGTGTTCCAGGGATTCACCACCCTCTGTGTGAAAAGCTTACCCCTTACATCTCTTTTAAACTTTCCCCCTCTTACTTTCAGTCTCTGTCCCCAAGTAATTAACCCTTTGACTCTGGGAAAAAGGATCGGACTCTCCACTCTACCCAAATCTGTCACAATCTTATTAACCTCTATCAGGTTCCTCCTCATCCTCCAATGAAAGCTCCAATGAAAATAATTCAAGCTCATTCAATGTTTTTTCCTTGTCCATATCCTCCAAACTAGTTAATCTTTTCTGTTCCCTTTCCAATTCATCAACATCATTCCAGTAGTGTGGCGACCAGAATTTGATTTGATTTATTACTGTCACATGTATTAACATACAGTGAAAAATATTGTTTCTTGCGTGCTGTACAGACAAAACATACTGTCATAGAGAAAGAAAGGAGAGAGTGCAGAATGTAGTGCAACAGTCATAACTCAGGTGTAGAGAAGATCAATTTAATGCAAGGTAGGTCCTCTCAAAGCTCTGACAGCAGCCAGGAAGAAACTGTTCTTGAGTCAGTTGGTATATGACCTCGCACTTTTGTATCTTTTTCCCAATGGGAAAAGATAGAAGAAAAAATGTCTGGGGTGTGTGGGGTCCTTAGTTATGCTGGCTGCTTTGCCGAGGCAGCAGGAAGTGTAGACAGAGTCAATGGATGGGAGGCTGGTTTGCATGATGGATTGCGCTACATTCACAACATTTTGTAGTTCCTTGCGGTCTTGGGCAAAGCAGGAGCCACACCAAGCTGTGATACAACTAGAAAGAATGCTTTCTATGGTGCATCTGTAAAAGTTAGTGAGAGAGTTGTAGCTGACATGTCAAGTTTTCTTAGTCTTCTGAGAAAGTAGAGGAGTTGGTGGGCTTTCTTAACTATAGTGTTGGCATGGGGGGACCATGACAGGTTGCTGATGATCTGGACACTAAAAACTTGAAGCTCTCGACACTTTCTACTTTGTCCCCATTGATGTAGACAGAGGCACATTCTCCTTTACACTTCCTGAAGTCAGTGACAATCTCTTTCGTTCTGTTGATATTGAGGGAGAGATTATTGTTGCTGCACAGTTCACCAGATTCTTTATCTCATTCCTGTACTCTTACTCATCATTGTTTGAGATCCAACACCTACGGTGGTGTTATCAGCAAACTTTAAAATCAAATTGGAGGGGAATTTGCCCACACAGTCATAGATGTATAAGGCGTATAAAAGGGGGCTGAGAACACAGCCTTATGGGGCACCGGTATTGAGGATGACCATGGAGAAGGTTTTGTTGCTTATCCTTATGGATCATGGTCTGTAAGTTAGGAAGTTTAGGATCCAGTTACAGAAGGTGGTGCCGAGACCCAGGCCAGGGAATTTGGAGATGAGTTTCATGGGAATAATAGTGTTGAAGGTTGAGGTGTAATCAATAAATAGGAATTTTACATAGGTGTCTTTGTTGTATAAGTGTTTCAGGGTTGAATACAGGGCAAGGAGATGGCATCTGCTGTGGACCTTAATGACGGATGCCTCAGCCACAACCAACAACCATAGTGAATCAGATATCAAACAAGACAGGGTACAGGAATGAGATAGAGAATTTGGTGAACTGGAATGGCAATAATATTCTCTCCCTCAATGTCAACAAAATGAAAGAGATTGTCCGCAACTTCAGAAAACGTAAAGGAGAACCTGCCCCTATCTACATCAATGGGGACAAAGTAGAAAGAGTCGAAAGCTTCAAGCTTTTAGGTGTCCAGATCATCAACAACCTGTTCCTGGTTCCCCGCCCCCTCCCACGCCAACACTATAGAAAGCCTCTACTTTCTCAGAAGGAAATTTGGCATATCAGCTACAACTCTCACCAATTTTTACAGATGCACTATAGAAAGTGTTCTTTCTGATTGTATCACAGCTTGGTATGGCTCCTGCTCTGTCCAAGAATGTAAGAAACAATAAAAGGTCGTGAATATAGCCCAATCCATCATGCAAACCAGCCTCCCATCCATTGACTCTGTCTATACGTCTCGCTGCCTTGGCAAAGCAGCCAGCATAATTAAGGACCCCACATACCCCGACATTCTCCCTTCCACTTTCTCCCTTCATGAAAAAGATACAAAAGTCTGAGATCACGTACCAATCAACTCAAAAACAACTTCTTCTCTGCTGCTGTCAGAATCTTGAATGGACTTACCTTGCATTAAGTTGATCTTTCTCCACACCCTAGTTATGACTGTAACACTACATTCTGCACTCTCTTCTTTCCTTCTCTTTTATTATATGACAATAATAAATTAAATTAAATCAAATAATCATTAAGGCACGCTGCTTGGTTTTTCTTAGGCACTGGAATATTGGTCACCTTCTTGAAGCAGATAGGGATTTTAGTTTGTTGTAAAGAGAGGCTGAAGATATCTGTGAATATCTTTGCCAACCAATCCATACAGGATCAGAGTGCTTATCCTGGTGCCCCATCCGAGAGTTGACCTTCAAGAAAGCTGCCCTGACATCTGCAATGGTGACCCCGATACAGGTTTATTCAGGGCTTCCAGAGTGGAGGGCATGTTCTCGCGGACCACTTGCTCAAAACGGGCATAGAATGCATTGAGTTCATCAGAAAAGGGTACATTGGAGCTGGTGATTTTACATGCCTTCACTATATTTGTGCACAATAATCCAAATGCCACCTAATCAAAGTCTTATACAGTTCCAACATGATTTTCCAATTCCTATATTCAATGCCCCGACTGGTGAAAGAAGCTGCCACACACCTCCTTGACCACCTTGTCCACCTGAGCTGCTGCCTTTAGGGAACTTGGATCTACACACCTAGATTCCTCTGTACACTAATACTTCTAAGGGTTCTACCATTTACTGTATACTTTCCTTCTGCAGTAGACCTTCCAAATCACATCACCTCATATCTGTCCAGGTTAAATTCCATCTGCCATCTTTCAATCCAGATCTCTGGCTGATTCATATCCTGCTGTATCCTCTGACAATCCTCTTTACTATCCACTAATTCCCCAATTTTTGTATCATCTGCAAATTTACTAATCAGATAACCTTCATTTTCCTCCAAATCATTTATATATATTACGAACAGAAGCTCCAGCCCTGATCCTTGTGAAACACTGCTTGTCACAGATCTCTAATTAGAAAAGTACCCTTCCACTGCTACTCTCTGCTTGCTGTGCCCTAGCCAGTTTTGCATCCATCTTGCTCACCACAAATCCCATCTGACTTCACCTTCTGTATCAGCCTGCCATAAGGCAACTTTTCAAAGACTTTGCTAAGGTCCATATATACAATATCCACTGTCCCACCCTGGTCCATTTTTCTTGTCATTTCCTCAAAGATCATAATCAAGTTTGTGAGACATGACCACCCTTTGACAAAACTATGCTGTCTATCACTAATAAGCCTATTCCCTTCCAGATATGAGTACATCCTAAGAATCTTCTCCAATAATTTCCCCACCACTGATGTAAGGTTCACAGGCCTGTATTTTCCCAGATTGTTTCTTCTGCCCTTCTTAAACAGAGGAACAATGTAAACTACTCTCCAATCCTCTGGTACCTCACCCATGGCTAAAGAGATTACAAAGATTTTGGCCAAGGTCCCAGCAATTTCTTCCCTTGTTTCTCTCACTATTCCTGTATAGACCCTAACTGGCCCTGGGAACTTGTCCACTTAATGTTTTTCAAAACCTCCAATACTCATTCCCTTTATCTCAACATGTCCTAGAGTGTCAACATCCTCTTTTATGCAGTCACCATTCACCACATCCTTTTCCTTTGTGAATACTGATGTAAAACTACTTGTTAAGGACCTCAGCCACTTTGATTTGAATTCATCTCTGGCTAATTGGATGGAAGTTTCCTCTCTGTTGGCCATGACTTCAGGTAACTCTAACTATTTCCAGACGGCCATAACCTGTATGATGTTTCAGCCCCCTCACATTGTTTACCTTAAAAATACTTGTCTTGATAAAACACAGAGCAAAAGGAAAATTAAAGGCTTGCATCCAGAGGTGCTTTTCATGCTCCACAGATGTATCAAATTACTTGACAGCCAATGAAGTACCTTTGAGATGAAGTCACTGCCATAATGTAGAAAATCTCGCAACAAATTTCCTCACACAAGCTCCCAGCAACAATGTGATGAAAACCAGATCAACTGTTTTCTGACAAAGGAACAAATGTTGGCCAGAACGCTAGGGATAACTCCCTTGGTCTTCTCCAAAAAAGCATTTTGGTGCCTTTTACATCCGCTTGACAAGGAAGACAGAACCTCATTCTAATGTCTCCCTCAATACTGTGTTGGGGTATCAGTCCTGATCTTTGTGCTTAAATCTTGGAGTAAACTTGAACCTTGTAACTCAGAGAAATGAGATTGCTATCAACTGGGCCACACACAAATGAAACAAACATAAGCATGTTAAAAGTAACCTTTAAGTATAATTTTTAAAAGAGTCTACTAATGGCACAGCTTATTCTGAATTAACGTAAAAGAGAGTCAAGATTAAGTTCTCTCCAGTAATGAATTTTGCCCTTTTTTGGTTTAACTGAATTAATTGCTAACATATATTCTGAGGCCAGTAAAATAAAAAATAGCTGGTATTAGCCATTCCTTTTTAATTATTTAGCATTCAAAAATTGTAATTTAGAGATGAGGAGAATTCTTTTCTCTCAGAGGGTTGTCCAACTTCAGAACTCTCTTTCTCAGAAGGCAGTGGAGGTGGGATCAGTAAGTATTTTTAGGGTGAAGAGGTAGATAGATTTTTTTAGGTAAGAGAGTCAAAGATTATTGTGGTCAGATGGGAATGTGGAATTATAAAGGCAAACAGAGCAGCCATAATCTAAATAGATGGTAGGAAGCTCAAGGGGCCAAATGGCCTACTCCTATCCCTACTTCATATCTTTGAATGTTCACAATACATGGTCCCGCATAGAAGTATAGCTCTCAGGAGCAAGCGTAGGCCATTCAGCCCTTAGAGTCTGGTCCACTATTTAATAAAATTATAGCTAATCTGATTGTGATCTCAACACCACTGTCTGCCCTTCATAAGACCTTAAGACCATAACATATAGGAACACAGTTAGGACATTTGGTCCATCTAATCTGCTGTGCCATTGGATCATTGCTGATAAGTTTCTCAACCCCATTTTCCCACCTTTTTCCCATAATCTTTGAAGCCCTCACCAATCAGGAAGCTATCATTCTCTGTTTTAAATGCACTCAACGATCTGACCTGCACAACTTTCTGTGGTAATGACTTCCATTGATTCACAATCCTCTGGCTGAAGACATTTCTCCTTATCTTTGTTCTAAACACTCCCTTGACTATCAAAAATTTGTCTAACTCAACTTCCATTAAATTTAGTAGACCAGTCTCTACTGCTTTCTGCAGAAGAAACTTTCTTCCAGAGAAATAACAATCCCTCATCTCCATCTTATTTTTGAACTGCATCCACCAGTTCAAGTCTTTCCCATGAGAGGAAACATCCTCCCAGTATCCATCTTGTCGAGCCCCCTCATAGTCTTATATGTTTCAATAAGTTCATCTCCCATTCATAGAATCATAGAATCCCTGCAGTACAGAAAGAGGCCATTTGGCCCATTGAGTCTGCACCAACCACAATTCCACCCAAGCCCTACTTCCATATACCTACATATGTTACCCACAAATCTTTCGAACTTATGCATCTCGGGATACCAAGGGGCAATTTTTTTAGCATGCACAATCAACCTAACCCGCACACCTTTGGACTGTGGGAGGAAACTGGAGCATCCAGAGAAAACCCATGCAGACACAAGGAGAACATGCAAACTCTACACAGACAATGACCCAAGCCGGGAATCGAACCCAAGTCTCTGTGTCTGTGAAGCAGCAATGCTAACCACTGTGCTACCATGCCGCCCATTTTGTTCAAACTTTCTTCATAAATTAAGTCTTTCATCTCAGGAATGAGTTGAGTGAACCTACTCTGAACTGCTTCTAATGTAACTATGGCCAAGATTCTATAGATGGGATATCATACTCCTGCCACAATAAACAGCAGTTTAATTGGCCCACTGCATCCACCAGGGCAGAGACACTATTGTGGGGCACATCATGGGGGAGGTAACAGCCTAGTGGTATTATTGCTAGACCGTTAATCCAGAGATTCAGCTTATGTTCCAGAGGACCTGGGTTCGAATCTGCCATAGCAGATGGTGGAATTTTAATTCAATAAAATAAATCTGGTATTAAAAATCTACTGATGACCATGAAACCATTGTTGATTGTTAGGAAGACCCACCTGGTTCACTAATGTCCAGAAACTGTCATCCTTACCTGGTCTGGCCTACATGTGACTCCAGCAACATAGTTGACTCTCAACTACCCTCAGGCAATAAATGCTGGTTAGCCAGTGATGCTCGTGTCCCAGGAATGAATACAAAATAATCCTGGCTTATGTTACTTTTCAAATAAGGGGACCAGAACTGTACACAATACCCCAAATGTGACCCTTCCAAGGTCTTGTACAGTTGCAATGCCTTCTTTCATATTCCTTTCCTTTTGCAATAAACAGCAACATTATATTTGCCATCCTAATCATTTGCTGTACCTGCCTACTAACATTTTGTAATTCCTGTACCAGACATCCCAGATCCCTCTGTACCATTGTGTTCTGCAATCTCTCTCCATTTAAATAGCATACTTCTTTTCTGTTCTTCTTGCCAAATTGATACATTCACAATTTCCCACATAATGCACCATCTGATAAATATTTGACCACTTACTTAGCCTATCCATGTCCCTTCATAACCTCTTTACCTTGTCTTGACAACTTATTTTCCTACCTGTCTTGGTATCATTGACAAATTTAGTTACCATACATTCCATCCTTTCATCCAGGTTATTGATATGTTTTGTAAATAGTTGAGTCCACAATACTGATCCCTCTGGCATTCTATGAGTTACAGCTTGCCAATCCAAATAAGACCCATTTATCCCAACTCTGCTTCCTTTAGATAACCAATCTTTGTTGACCTGTTATCCCTGCACCATAAGTTTATCATGTGTAGTAACTTTTGATGTGGCACCATACCAAATGTCTTTTGGAAGTCCAACTATAATTCACTGTGCTTGTCTCTTCCTCAAAGAACACTAACAAATTAGTTAAACACAATTCCCCTTTCACAAAAACCATGTTGACTCTACCTGATCCTATTATGATTTTTAAGTATTCTGCTGTAACATTCTTACTAGTGATTTCTAGCAATTTCCCTCGACAAACGTTAGGCTTAATGGTTTGCAATTTCCTGCTTATTATCTTCTTCAATTCTTGAATAAAGTTGTTACATCAGTTATTTTCAAAATTCTAAGACTTTTCTGGAATCTAAGGTATTTTGAAGATTTTAACCAATGCTTCTACTATCTCTGCAACCACTTCTTTTAAAACCCTAAAATGCAACCCATCGAGCCCTGGGGACTTCTGACAATTTTCCCAGCACCTTTTTCCCTGCTGCTGGTGATTATCTTGAGTTACTCCCTTCCATTCACCTTTTGGTTATCAAGTATGTTTTTGGGAATTTTCTAACTCTTCTGCAGTGAAGCGAGACACAAAATACCTCTTCAATGCTTCCGTCATTTCTAGATTTTCCATTAATAATTCTCCAAGCTCATTCTCTCGAGAAGCAATGTACACTTTAGTCACTCTTTTCCTGTTTAAATTCTTGTAGAAACTCTTACTATCCATCTTTATATTTCTAGTTTTCTTTTCCTCATACTCTAACTTTTTTCAGAATTACTTTTTGGTAATTTTTCTTAACCACTTTAAGAAGTAATCTCCACAGATTTGTATAGCATTTCCATTTGACACTATTCTTAACTTGCTTGTTTAGCCATGGATGATGCATCCTTGAGTCTTTCTTTCTCATTGAGATAAATCATTGAATCATAGAAAGTACAGAGCACAGAAAGAGGCCACTCAACCCATCATTGTTTCCACTGGCCAAAAAACAAGTTACCCAGCCTAATCCCATTTTCCAGCATTTGATCTGCAGCTCTGCAGGTGACAATTCTTGAGTTGCATATCCAGATAGCTTTGAAACGAGTTGAGATTTTCTGCCTCTGCTACCCTTTCAGGCAGAGAGTTCTAGACAACACTCTGGATGAAAAAATGTTTCCTCATCTCCCTTTAATCTTTCTAACAATCACTTTAAATCTACACCCTTAGTCATTGCTAAAGCAAATGCCTCTTCTCCATATCTCCCTTTTTCGTAAAGACAGACCCAAAATATTCATTAAGAATCATGCCCACATTCTCCATCTCCATACATAGGTTAAATTATTAACTTTTTAAGGGCACAACTCTTGCCTTTGTTATTCCCTTACTTTTAATGCATTGATATATCACCTTTGGGTTCTCCTTGATTTTGCTTGTTAATCGTTTTTCATGCCCTCTCTTTGCTTTCCTAATTTCTTTTTTAATTTCACCCCTTCACTCTCTATACTCTTCTCAGTCTTCAGTAGTGCTGAGCTCTTAGTGTTTGATATAACCTTGTATCAATATATCAACCTTATATCAAATAGAAAATTTCCTTTTCTATTTTATCTTACCCTGACAGCTCTTTGCCATCCAGGGGCTTTAAATTTGGCCATCAAACCCCTTTTCTTCATGGGAACATGCTTACTCAGAACTGCTTTGAATGCCTCCCATTGCTCATAGATTCATTTCCCCTTTCAGTAGATATTCCCAGCCCATTTATGCTAAATTACTCTTTGGTTAAGTAAAATTGGCCATGCTCCAATTTAGAACTTCAACTCCTGTTTTATCTTGGTCCTCTTCCATCATTATGTTAAAACTAACTAAATTATGATCACCCATTGTCATTCCTTTCATCTGCTCACTTCATTTCCAAACTGAGCCCAGAACTGTACTCTTTCTTGTTGCATTTGCTATATTCTGGCTTAAAAAGTTCTCAAGAATGTACCTTAAGAATTCTGGTTCCTCCGTTCCTTTCACATAAAAGTTAGCTCTGTTAATATTAGGGAAGTTAAAATCCCCAATGACTGTGCTATATTTTGTGCAATTCTCAGAAATGTGCCTTCATATTTGCTTTCGATCTCCCTCTGACTGTTTAGGAATGTATAGAATACTGCTAGTAATCTGACGGTTCCTTTTTGGCTCCTTAATTCATTCCCCAAAGATAGATTCAATTGATGATCATTTTAACACATCATCCCTCCTCAAATTGTAATTGCTTCTCTAACCAAAATTGTCACCTCTTCCCTTTTTATCCCCCCTCTATATTGCGTCTGAAAACTGTAATCAAGGACTTTGAGCTGCGAATTCTGTCCCTCTTTAAGTCATGTTTCTGTAATAACTCTGATATCAAATCTTTGCTGATAAATTCTTCCTTATAAGTTGTCACTGCATCTCCATTTCCCTACGATTTAAGTTAGTTACCCAGTCTACTTTAGTCAACTCTGTCTTCATAGCCTTCTAATTTCTTGTATCTACATTTAAAACACTAGTCTTAAGTCCAAACTTTCAACTTCAAGTTGTGATAGCTATCCATGAAGTAGAGAGCCCAATTTGGTAGGGATACTAATATTTTGCAGCATTTTTTTAATTCATTCATGGGACATAGGCATTGCTGGCTGGCCAGCATTTGTTGTCCATATCTAGTTGCCCAAAGACAGTTGAGAATCAACCACATTGCTGTGGCTCTGGAGTCACATGTAGGCCAGGTCCCATACACCCTGACATTCTCTCTTCCATCTTCTTCCATCAGGAAAAAGATACAAAAGTCTGAGGTAATGTGCCAACAGAACGAAGAACAGCTTCTTCCCGGTTGCCATCAGACTTTTGAATGAACCTATCTTACATTAAATTGATCTATGACTGCAACACTACATTCCACACCCTCTCGCTTCCTTCACTATGTATAGTCTGCTTTGTCTGTATAGCATGCAAGAAACAATACTTTTCACTGTATACCTATATATGACAATAATAAATCAAATCAAATAGATAAGAATGGCAGATTTCTTTCCCTAAAGAACATTAGTGAGCTGGATGGGTTTTTCCAACAATTGACAATAGTTTCGTGGTCATCAATAAATTCTTAACTCCAGATATTTTTTATTAAATTCAAAGTTTACTATCTGCCGAGGGTGGAATTCGAACCCCGGTCCCAGAACATTTGCTGAGTTTCTGGATTAATCATCTAGCGATAATACTACTAGGCCTTTACCTTCCCAGTGTTGAGATTTAATCACGTGAAATTTAAAATAATGAAATTCCATTCGAGTTTGAAAGATGAATACATTAACAGGATTTAAGTGATCTATGGAAGAGAAACTGCAATATTTAAATATCAATAGATCTAAGTGGTATTTCTCTACCACTTAGATGGTTTCTATCATTTGTCCAATAAAATGATGTGAAATTGCCTTGGTCTGTTTATTCCTATGAATTGATCAATTAGTTCCACATAGACAGAGAGGGGGCAACATTCGTAATTAATCCTTAGACAATCTTTGAATATACTGTAGCAGTCAAGTTCAAGGACAACACTAGTTATAGCTGATCAAGTGTTGCTCATTTGAAATTGGACTCAGTACAGGAGGAAATATGGGAAAGATGGGAAATTAAAACCTAATTAAACATAGGGATTAACCAAGTCTAAGATGATTAGAGGTTTAGATAGGGTGGACAGTGATAGCCTTTTTCCTAAGATGGAGAAAGCTAGCATGAGGGGACATAGCTTTAAATTAAGGGGTGGTAGTTATAGGACGGATGTCAGAGGTAGGTTCTTTACCCAGAGGGTGGTAAGGGTATGGAATGCCCTGCCTGCTGCAGTTGTAGATGCGCCAAGTTTGGTGGCGTTTAAGAGGTTAGTAGATAAGTTTATGGATGAAAAGGGAATGGTTTAGGTTAGAGGGTCATTGCTTTTTCTTAATTAGTCGGCGCAACATCGAAGGCTGAAGGGCCTGTTCTGCGCTGTAATGTTCTATGTTCTATGTTCTAAGTCTAAGCAAAAGATGGTTTGTTCCTCCTTACATCTACATTGTCACAACTCCCTGCAATGTAAGCAGTGTCAAGAGGCTGCCTCAAGTATTTTGATGTACAAGACAATCCACCATGCATTTATAAACACATTGAAAGGTCAGCACATCAGTGCCAGCTAATCTGGAGCACCCATTCAACTCCAATTCTAACACTTACTTTCCTACAAAACTGATGTTTTATTGTGGTAATAAAGGACTTTTTACTGTGTTTTACTGGGAAGTGAGGAAGGGAGCTAATTTTAACATAAAGCTGGTCATGTCTTTCATTCAACATAATGGTTGCTGAACCAGCAAAATGCTGGGTCACTCAGTGTAATTATAGGCAGATACATACTGTAAATCGAGATTACGGTGTGAAACAGTAAGAGTTTCTAGGGATATATAAATAGGAAATGGGCAGCTAAACTAAATGTGGGACTACTGAACAAGACTGGTGAATTGATAACAGCAAACAAAGAAATGGTGGATGCGCTAAATAAATTTGTTATATCAGTCTTCACTGTAGAAAACATTGCAAATATCCCTAAGATAGCAGAAGGGCTGATTTCAAATTACATGGTAGCACTTACAAAAATCCCAATCACAAAGGGTAGCATATTAGAAAAATTCAAGGGCGTAAAGGTGGACAAGTCATCAGAAAATGATCAACTGCATGCTAAGGTTTTAGTGGAAGTGGCTGCAGGGATAGTGGACCCATTGGTTTCATAACTCGTGAGATTCCAGGAAGATCCCAGAAGATCAGAAAACAGCCGATGTGCCTGCCTTATTCAAGAAGGGAGAATGGCAGAAGGCAGGGAACTTTAGGCCAGTTAGTTTAACATCTATTATTGGTAAGAGCCAACAATCAAAGAAGAAAGAGCTAATCATTTAGGAAAGCTGAATTCAATAAAATCTAGTTAACATGGCTTTATGAAAGGCAAATCATGTTTAACAGATTTGCTTGAATTCTTTGAGGGTGTTATGAGTAGATGAAAGGAAACCTGTAGATGGAGTGTATTTAGATTTCCAAAAGGCATCTGACAAGATGCCACAGAAGAGGGCTGGGTATAAAATAAAAGCCCATGGAATTGAAGGAAGAGTGCTGGAATGGATTGAAAACTGGCTGTCACATAGAAAACAGAGAGTTGGAATAAATGGGTTACTGTCATAATGGAAAGATTTAACTAGTGGAGTAAACACAGTAAGAAGTCTCACAACACCAGGTTAAAGTCCAACAGGTTTATTTGATAGCAAACATCACTAGCTTGCGGGGCTTTGTCCCATTCACCTGATGAAGGGGCGAAGCCCCAAAAGCTACTGGCGTTTGCTGCCAAATAAACCTGTTGAGCTTTAACCTGGTGTTGTGAGATGTCTTACTGTGTTTACCCCTGTCCAACGCCAGCATCTCCGCATCATGACTAGTTGGGTAACACAGAGATTAGCTCTTGACCACAATTGTTGACTATTTACATTAATGACCTGGAAGAAGGAACAGAATTTAGGTTTTCATTTTTGCTATGATGAAAAGAAAGGTAGAAGGGCAAGTTGTGATGAAGATATTATGATTTTGTAATGGGATATAGATAGATTGGCTGATTGGGTGAAAACCTGGCAATTGGAGTTTAATTTGGAAAAGTGTGAGGTAATGCACTTAGTAGGAGGAATCAAAAGGCAGATTATTATCTAAATAGAGAGGGACTACAGGTGACTGAAGTAGAGAGGAATCTAGGAGTTCTAGTGCATGAATCACAAAAAGGTAGCAAGCAGCTCCAACAAGTAGTTAAGGAGGCAAACAGCATTTTGGCCTTCATTGCTGAGAGGTTGGTATTTAGAAATAGGGAGATTTTGTTTCAATTGTACAGGGTGTTGGTGAGGCCTCATCTGGAAAACTGCAGTTTTAGTTCCCTTACCTAGAAAAGGATATAATAACATCAGAAGCAGTCCAAAGGAGGTTCACCAAGCTAATTCCTGGGATGAGAGCGTTATCTTAGCAAGAGAGACTAAATAATCTGGGTCTGTATTCCTTGGAGTTTAGAGGAGTGAGAGTGACCTTATTCAAATATGTATGATCTTGAGGGGGCTTGACAGGGTGGATGGAGAGATGTTTTCACTGGAGGGAGAGTCTTGAACGAGCTACAAGATAAAGGACTGATCATTTAAAACTGAGGTGTGTACAAATTTCTTCTCGCAGAGGGTGGTGAATCTCTAGAATCCTCTGCCCTAAAGGCTGGTGGAGGCCGGATCATTAGAAGTATTTAAAGTGAAGACGGATAAATATTTAATACATTAAGGAATGGAGGGCTATGGTGAAATAGCACAGAGAAAGAGTTGAGGCTGGCATAGATCAGCCATGATCATATTAAATGGTGGGACAGGCTTGAAGGATGTGGGTGTTTCTATTTCTTGTGTTCTTGTGTTTCTGAGAGCAAAAGCATCGAGTTGTATAATAACATATAAGTATAGACAGTTTCATGGTAATTATGAGGCTGAGATTAGCCTGGCTCAGAGGCAGAGGTCTGTGGTTGAAATTGGGGTAATGGTGACCTTGCAAGGAGAATCAAAATCTATGATTGAAGAAGTTCTGGAAAGTTGTCCATCTTTCTTCTGGAGGTCACTATGAGTGAATGTGGATAGGATTGCAGAAGGCAATGGTTGCTGAGAAAATGATCCTGCTTTCTGGGATTAATATTACTTGAAATCCTCTCTAAATCTCTAGCCACTTGACTTAAATTTATGTCCCCTCTACTTATCATCGGCAAAAATGGAAACACATTGATCCCTCTACTAAGGCGAAAAGTTCTTTCCTATCCACTCTAGCTATGCCTCTCATAATTTTGAACACCTTAATCTAGATCCAGTATGATGCTGGAGTCTGAAACAAAAACAGAAAATGCTGGAAAATTTCCTCAGGTCTGACAGCATCTGTGAGGAGAGAATAGAGCCAACATTTAAAGTCTAGATGGGCCTTTTGTCAGAGCAGCTCTGAGGAAGGATCATCCAAACTCAAAACGTTGGATCTATTCTCTCTTCTCAAATGCTGTCAGACTTGCTGAGATTTTCCAGCATTTTCTGTTTTTATTACCTTAATCCATTTTATCAACTAAATTTGTATTAATCATTGCATATATCCCTTTTCACAATTGTACGTGCATGAATTTGACACCAGATTATTAGGATCATGGAGACTTGCAGCACACGGAGGCACTTTGGCCCACTGTGTCTGTGCCAGGCATCAAACACCTATCCTGGTTCCATCTTCCAGCATGAAGATTATTGTATTGTATGCTATGGCAATTCAAGTGGTTATCTAAAAGCTTCTTAAATGTTGTGAGGATTCCTGCCTCTATTATCTTTCCAGGCAGTGAGTTCCAGATTCCCACCACTCTCTGGGGTGAAAAAGCTTTCCCTCAAATCCCCTCTAAATCTCTTGCTCCTTAACTTAAATCTGTTTCCCCTGGTTATTGACCCTCTACTAAGAGGAAAAGTTCCTTGCTGTCCACCAAATCTATGCCCCTCATAATGTTGTGCGCCTTGATGAAGTCTCCATCAGCCTTCTCTGCTCCAAGGAAATCAACCCCAGTTTATCGAGCTTCTCTTCAAAACTGAAACTCTCCAGCAGGCAACATCCTGGTAAATCTCCTCTGCATTCTTCTACTGCAATCACTCCCTTCCAGCACTGCACACAGTACTTTAGCTGTGGCCTACCGAGCATTTTATGCAACTCCATCATAACCTCCCTGTTCATATACTTTATGCCTCAGCTAATAAAAGCTAATGAATCCCAAATGCCTTCTAAATCCCTTTATTTACCTGTCAGGGATCTATGAGCATTAAGGAAGCAGTATTTAGTATACTGACGAGTAAAATGTTAAAGGCTCCAAACCAGACATTTCCACGCCCTGCACTCTCACCTCCAAAAGTCACACTTGAGTAGGTCTCATCTGAAGATAAGCACTTCTGACAGTCTAAATTATATGTCAGGCTTGCACTCATAACATTCCAAATCAAAAGTGCCACACTGCAACATTATAATTTATATGACAGGACCACAAGCTCAAGGAAAGCAAAAGTGAGTTATGATCTTAAGTGTTTATTTTAAAACTATTTTACTGGGAAATCAAATCGCATTTTTTTAACTTGTGGTTAGTTTTGCAAATGTTGCAACAAATCAATGTCATTCCATCTGAGCTTTACTGTATTTTCAAGTAACAACTGCACAAAAAGAAACTATTTCAAACCAAAAATAAAGATTTGCACATATATAGTACTTTTCATGATACTGGACATTTCAAAGTGCCAAAAATATGCAGGTTAAGTTGATTGGCCATGCTAAATTGCTCCTTAGTGTTAGGGGGACTAGCAGGATAATAGATAGATAGGGTTAAGGGGTTAGGGCCTAAGTGGGATTGTATTCGGTACAGACTTCATGGGCCAAATGGTCTCCTTCTGCATTGTAGCGATTCCATAATTCTAAGTAAAGTCTC
Organism: Sphyrna mokarran; assembly: GCA_024679065.1. NCBI lineage: Eukaryota > Metazoa > Chordata > Chondrichthyes > Carcharhiniformes > Carcharhinidae > Sphyrna > Sphyrna mokarran. The sequence goes on along the minus strand of JAGIQG010000007.1, from coordinate 21,492,219 downwards.
TGTTGTAATGCAGGAAACACAGCAGCTATTTCGGACTCAGTTAGCTGTCCCAAGCAGGGACAAGTTAAACCACTTATTATGATTGTTGATTGAATGACAAACTAATGATCAGGACACCAGAAATAAACTATCGCTTCCATATCCATATGAGCAAGCAGATGGTTCCTGTGGTTAGTGTGTCATCCAAATGACGGCACCTCCAACTGTGCAGCACTCTCTCAGTACTGCACAGACTCCAATATGGGATTCGAACCTGGAACCTTACGGACAGGATTTTACAATCTCCGTTCTGCGACTCTTCTGTGGTAAAATCCTGGCCTATGTTTCTGAGGAAAGGGTGTAACCAACTGATGCACATCAAAGGAATCTTTAAAGAGATTTAAATCACTTGCAAAAAAATTGATAACTGTCAGGATCATTAAATTTTCCCGTTTTTAATGTATAATTTATTCCTTTGTCACTTGTTTTCTATTTGGTAGAATGTTTATTGCAATGTGTTCTGTTGTAGTCTGTTTGATGTTAGAAATAAAAGACTACTGTGAGATCTGATATTAAAACAACCTTGACCATTGATTCACAGAGTGCAACTTCATACTCTGCTTAAAACAAGTGCCCAGATATAAGTGAGGGAACTTACAGCTGTTTTCCATCAGCTGGGTGAAGTTGGAGGCCTACCCACTTTGAGATTCTTCAGAGATTGCTGCAGCTTAAGCAGCAACTACACCAAGATCTCTTCCTGTGAAACATGGAGAAACAGAGGTGCTCCTCCTTACTCCACAGTAGTCACCATTGCCATTTCTGCCCCTCAGGTTTGCCTTAGATACGTTTACCTACAAAGCAGGAGGCCCAAAATTCATCTAATTCTGCCTCAGCATGCAGCTTTTCAAGATTATCTAAATGAGATTCAACTTAGATTTGATTTGATTTATGTATTAATATATAGTGGAAAGCATTATTTCTTATGTGCTGTACAGACAAAGCATGCCATTCATAGAGGAGAGAGTGCAGAATGTAGTGTTACAGCCATAGCTAGGGTATAGAGAAAGGTCAACTTAATGCGAGGTAGGTCCATTCAAAAGTTTGATGGCAGCGGGGAAGAAGCTGTTTTTGAGTTGGTTGGTGCGTGACCTCAGATTTTTGTATCTCTTCCCCAACAGAAGAAGGTGGAAGAGAGAATGTCCAAGGCATGTGGGGTCCTTGATTATGCTGGCTGCTTTTTTGAGGCAGTGGGAAGTGTAAATGGAGTCAATGGATATGAGGCTGGCTTGCATGATAGACTGGGATTTGTTCATGATCCTTTATGGTTTCTTGCGATCTTGGACAGAGCAGGAGCCATACCAAGCTGTGATATGTCCGGAAAGGATGCTCTCTGTGGTGCTGGTTCATGCATTCTGACCTGAAAGCAAATGCAAATGAATTTCTACTCCACTTCTTCTGGAAAGTGTAGATTTGTTCTTGAATTTTGATGCTCAATCACCAATCACCGCACATTGCACAGTGACAGTTCTTTATCTATGACACTGAGATTTTTTTCATGGTTTACCCTTACAGCAGGGACTCAGTTGTACCCACCAACTTCTACCTTGACTGTTATCATAGTACAAACTAGCTTCTCCGAGTCTGGTGTATAGGACTAGGTACCAGAAAGGATGATACTTTTACTTACTTGGTCTTTGGCTCTTCACTTTCACCATGTTTTGAGAAATGCTTACCTGCCAAATTGTGTCATTATTCTGGGAAACATTATTGCAGACAGACAGTCTCTAGCAATAGATTCTGACAGACCAAGGAAGTTGCGCTGCGAAAGTTGCTACAGTATTATAAATTAATCAGATAAATTCAAATTTCCTTTTTAGGGAAATCTGCTTTGTGAACTTGCAGATGAGCACTTAAACATGCAAAGTTCTTTAACCTAACGAAATAAAAGAAACCTTCGGAACAGTGCATAAAATTTGACCAATGGACAAAAGTGTCCAAACGTAAAAGTACATGTGCACGTGGCACCCTGTTCAAAACAAAACTAGCCTCAGCCCAGTGTGATTTGAAAGTATGACCTGTTTGCTGCTCCTTGCTATGAACAACGTAGCCTGTAGCACAGACAAAGGCCAATTCTACAGTTAAGTAACCATGGATATTCAGCAGTCTGAAGAGAGTGTTCTTTTTAATTCATTCATATGACATGGGTGTTGTTGGCTGACCAGCATTTATTGCCAGCCCCTAGTTGCCTGAGGACAGTCGAGAGTCACACTGCTGTGGCTCTGGAATCACATAGGCATCAAGGTGGCACAGTGATTAGCATTATTGCCTCACAGCACCAGGGACCCGGGTTCGATTCCCAGCTTGGGTCACTACCTTAGTGAATTTTGAGTTTTGCTCTCCATTTCTGTGTGGGTTTCCTCCCACAGTCTGTAAGATGTACAGGTTAGATGCAGGCTAAGTTCTCCCTCACTGTAAATGAACAGATGTGGAGAGTGGTGACTGGGAATTTTCGCAGTAATTTCGTTACAGTGTTAATGTAAGCCTACTTGTGACACTAATAAAATAAAAATAAAAATGTAGGCCAGACCAAGTAAGTTTAACAGATTTCCTTCTCTAAAGGACATTAATGAACCAGATGGGTTTTTGCAACCTTCGACAATGGTTCCATGGTTGTCAATAGATTCTTAATTCCAGATTTTTTTAACTAAATACAAATTCCACAATCTGTTCATGGCAGGATTTGAATCGGGGTCCCTAGTTAGTTGATTTTCTAGATTAGTAGCCTAGCGATAATACACTAGTGCATCACCTCCTTTAAAGAAACTATTGTTGCCTGCAACCCTTGATGTTCCAGTGCCAAAGTTCAAGGTAGATTGTCACACACTGCTGGCCTGTGGTTTTTCAGCCAGTATCCCCTGTGAGCATCAACCACATAGCGAGTGGCTAACTACAGATCTATTATACATATGTAATACAAGGGATATGAATACAGTGTGCCAAATCTTGCAGGAGCGGTATATCTCATGGCATGTACCATTAGCTCGACTTGTATTTGTGCTTTTCAGTATGAATATAATTTGTTGTTTAACTTTCTAGGCTCTGATAATGGTGTGAGGATCATCACAGAAATTCTGCAACTTTAGTACAATGGTTGTCCATGTTTTTTTGGTTCATGGTCCCCTTTTAGGTAGATTAGTAATCATGGACTCCACCTTCTAAATTATAATCTGTATATAGTCTTCATAATATGAAAGCATTCCTTGTAAATGGTGAGTGCAATTCTCCAGTCTCCCAACCCTGTTTTCCTGCTTGTGGGAGGTTGTGCACTATTGATGGACCCAGAGAATCATTGAATCCGTATTGTGTAAAAGGAGGCCACTCAGCCCATTGAGTCTGCACCAACCACAACCCACCTAGACCCTATTCCCACAAGCCCACATATTTACTGTGCCAATCCTCTGACACTAGGGTCAATTTAGCATCCTAACCCGCACATCTTTGGACTGTAGGGAGAAAGTGGAGCATTCGAAGGAAAGCAATGCAGATGCAGAGAGAATAGGCAAATTCCAAACGATGACCCGAGGCTGGATTTGAATCTGACTCTCTGGCGCTATGAGGCAGCAGTGCTAACACTATGCCACCGTGCTATCCATCGGTATGAACGACCAGAGAATTCCAGAATGGGCAAATTCCAGTAAAATTGGCCCTGGTGTCAGGGATTGGCAGAGTAAATATGTGATTGGTGCAGATTCAGTTGGCCATGTGGCCTCCTTCTGCACTGTAGGGATTCCATGGTTCTCAGGGTCCACCAATAGTGTACCCCCATCTGCGAGTTTCCTGCCGGTGCGAGGTGACCTCAATGGGAATTCCCACTGACAGCAAAGGGACCAGAGAATCCCACTGCTAGCAAACAAAGTGCCACCTCCCACCAGCAGGAAACATATGACTGGGAGGCCAGAGAATCTCATTCACAATTTTATAAGAAATTCCAACCCGCTCGTATGCATATATTTATATGTGTTCCAAATAGTGCTGTGAACTTTTGCAGTTCATGGTTTTCAGGCACTGCAAACAGAAATCTACTTTCACATTTATACTCATTAACATAGCCAGCCTTAAGAAAGATGATGCTCTGAGCAAACCTGTAACTTGGCACCCATTCTTTGAGTTTAATTCTGTATCATTTTAATTATTTTTAAATTCTTCACTCATTGAGCAATGCTGAATTCACCTGGCATACGTTACAATGGTAACTGTGAGATCTACCAGACAATCATTGTTAAAGTTTATTTATTAGTCACAAGTAAGGTTTACATCAACACTGCAATGAAGCTACTGTCTGGCACCTGTTCAGGTCAATTCATCTAACCAGCACATCTTTCAGAATGTGGGAGGAAACTGCAGCACCCGGAAGAAACCCACGCAGACACTGGGAGAATATGCAAACTCTACACAAACAGCAAATCCAGGTCCTGGCACTGTGAAGAAGCAATGCTTACCACTATGATACAGTGCCACCCATCATTGTCCCACTCTTTGAGTCCTTCCCTTCATACCCACCTGCAAGGTGGGGCAGCTGGTACATGTAGCAGCTGCACTCTGCTCCTGAGTCTGACTTTTCATCAAACCCACCTCCGGCCACCACCCATGCTGGTGGCTACCATCCCTGATCATGGCAATGTTACCCACCCATAAGGTCTATCCCTACACTTCCCCCACATATCCATGGAAAATCTCTGTGGACCCCAGTTTGAGGAGCAATGCCTTAGGGAAATGATGGGACAAGCAGTCCATCTCCTTGACCAATTAGATTTAAGAATTGTGAAAGAAGCAAGACATAGAAAATATAGAACATAGAACTTTACAGCGCAGTACAGGCCCTTCGACCCTCAATGTTGCGCCGACCAATGGAACCAATTTTATGATCCTCTAACCTAAACTATTCCAATGTTATCCATGTGCCCATCCACTGACCATTTGAATGCCCTTAAACTTGACGAGTCCACAACTGCTGCAGGCAGGGCATTCCACGCCCTTACTACCCTCTGAATAAAGAACCAACCTCTAACATTCATCCTATAACTACCACCCCTTATTTTAAAGCTATGTCCCCTTGTGTTATCCATCTCCATCCAAGAAAAATGGCTCTCACTGTCCACCCTATATAACCCTCTGATCATCTTATATGTCTCAATTAAGTCACCTCATAGCCTTCTTCTCTCTAATGAAAATAACCTCAAGTCCCTTCGCCTTTCCTCATAAGACCTACCCATCAGACCAGGCAACATCCTGGTAAACCTCCTCTACACCCTTTCCAATGCCTCCACATCTTTCTTATAATGTGGCGACCAAAACTGTACACAATACTCCAAGTGCGGCCGCACCAGAGTTTTGTACAGTTGCAACATGACATCTCGGTTCCGAAATTCAATCCCTCTACCAATAAATGCTAACATACTATACGCCTTCTTAACAACCTTATCAACTTGAGTACCAACTTTCAAGGACCTATGCACCTGTACACCGAGATCTCTCTGCTCAGCTACACTACTAAGAGTCCTACCATTAGCCCTATATTCTGCACACATATTACTCTTACCAAAGTGAATCACCTCACACTTTTCCACATTAAACTCCATTTGCCACTTCTCGGCCCAGCTCTGCAACTCATCTATGTCCCTCTGCAAAGACAGAGGAGGAAAGTGCATTCGTGTGAAATCAAGTACAAACTGGAAAATAGAGAGAAGAAAGATAGAATTAAGAAAAAGACAAAAGAGACAGAAAAGATAAGGGGAAAAATCATATGTAATTTATGTACAAATCTTAACTACTAATGGTGATCTACTGTTTGTACAAGACAAATGGTTCAATGCCATAAACCAACCTGAAATTTACACCTCACACCACAGCCTCAATTTTCACAGGAGACCTTTTAAAGTGAGAGGAGGTACTAATTTCATCACTCCAGGACCCATTCCCAGCTGTCTGATTTTCTGGGATGCTTTTAAAGGGTGAAAACTGATTCCTGGTAAAAGCTTTCTTTGAAAAAGGGTAATTCATTCATAACTTTCTACTATCTTGAAAAAATAGTCATTTTACTTAGCTGGCAAATGAAGTGTCAATCATCCAAACCCTATTAAATTTTTCATAAATACTTGATACCATTTGACATTGTGTAAATAAGCATTGTGAAATTGACAGCAGGGATCAGAGAGCATGAGATGTCAATTCAGAAATGCTTCCTCTGGGGTGCAGCTGTTTCAACAAGGATAATGGATGGCTGGCTCTCAGCCAAGTCCACTGATTGAAATCAAACATTGTTTGATTGACAACTCAGGCTCTCTGATGTCAATTTCCCAGTGTTTATTATATAACATTACGTAATTTCAAAGTTTGTGTTTTTTCTAGTAAGGGGTCTAAATCATTTATACTTCTATTGTTTTTCATTGAAATGACATTTCTTAGCATAATAGAAAGTTATGAATTAATTATTTTTGTCATTCTTTTACAATACATGGGGTCAATGTAGAGCACATTAGTTCTAGACAGTGAAAAGTGAGTCAATGGGCATAGAAGTGCCACCATTTGGAACAGGGGCCATAGGTACTAAGGAGGAGTATTTGGGGATGAGAAGAAGTGAAAGGTGAGGACTGGAAGGTCTTTGTATTTTAACTGGAGAAAAGTCCCACTATACTAAGAACAAAAAACAAAGAACAATATAGTACAGAAACATCTGTACTCTTACAGCTGTTTCTGTATCTAATATTTTCTTGTCTCTGTGTGGTCCATATCCCTCTATTCCCTGCCTATTCATGTATCTATCTAAGTGCCTCTTGAACGTTACTATAGAATCCGTTTTCACCACTTCCTCCAGTACCAGGTTCTAGGTATTCACTACCCTTTGTATGAAAAACTTGCCCCTTACATTTCTTTTAAACTTTCCCCCTCTCACTCTCAACCTATGCCCCCGAATAGTTGATCCTCCGATCCTGGGAAAACGAATTTCACTATCCACTCTATCCAAGCCTGTCACCGTCTTGTAAACCTCGATCAGGTCCACTCCTCACCCTCCAATGTTCCAATGAAAACAATCTAAATTTTTTTTTTTAAGCAACACAGCACGGGAAACAGGCCCTTCGGCCCAACGAGCCCGCGCCGCCGTCATACTATATAGTAGCAAATCCATTATCCTATTTTAATATTCCTATATAATAATATATATTATTCCTAATATGGAAAATTCTCACCATAGGGACAATTTGTTTCCCAATCAGCCTAAGAGCGAATTTTTTGGGTTGTGGGAGGAAACCGGAGTGCCCGGAGAAAACCCACGCAACCACGGGGAGAACGCGCAAACTCCCGCAGACACCGGCCCAATTCCAAGTGTCTGCACAGCCACATCGATAGTCTCTGATCTGTCATGGTGCCCTTCAGATGGTCCACATAAAGCACTCATTTACGACATGAGGTACCAGGCAACCCACGAATCAACATCCAAGAGCCGTACCCGCACCACCTGCCGAATGAATGCTCAATGTTGGTCAAGTATGGACCGAATTACCTGTGGAAAAAAGCCGTAGTTAAACAGTCCTACTATATCCCTCTATCTGCATACCGCTCATGTGGCTGTCCAAGAGACCCTTAAACAGCCCCAGCGTGTCTGCTCCCACCACCTTACTCGGCAGTGCATTCCACACCCCCACTACCCTTTGTGTGAAAACTGCCCTCTAATATTCGTCCTATGCATAGCCCCCCTCACCCTATGGCCATGACCTCTCGTCCTATCCATTTCTAAAGGTGGAAAAAGTTTACCTCCATTTACTCTATCTATACCCCTTATACTCTTATACACCTCTATGAGATCCCCTCTAAGCCGACGTCTTTCAAGGGAAAACAACCCCAGTCTATCTAATCGTTCCTCATAAGACAGTCCTTCCATACCAGGCAGCATCCTGGTAAACCTCCTCTGCACTCTCTCCAAGGACTCCACATCCTTCCGATAGTACGGCAAACAGAACTGAGCGCAGTATTCCAAGTGAGGCCTAACCAAAGTTCTATACAACTGCAACATCAAACTCCTACTCTTGTATTCTATACCCTTTTCTATGAAAGCTAACATACTATACGCTTTCTTTATCACCTTCTCCATCTGTGAGGACACCTTCAGAGACTTGTGAACCTGCACCCCCAAGTCTCTCTGCGTCTCTATGCTCCGTATAGTTTTACCTTTTATCCTATAACTCTCTTCTACATTTTTCCAGCCAAAATGCATCACCTCGCATTTATCCGGATTAAATTCCATTTGCCATCTATCTGCCCAGTCTACCAACCTGTCTAGGTCCTGTTGTATTGCCTGACACTGCTCTTCTGTACCCGCCAATCCAAGCATCTTGGTGTCATCAGCAAATTTGCTGATCTCACCACCTACCCCTACTTCCAAGTCGTTTGTGTAGACCACAAATAGAAGAGGACCTAGTACTGAGCCTTGTGGCACTCCACTAGTGACAGGCTTCCAGCTGGAAAGAGAGCCTTCCACTACTACCCTCTGTCTCCTCCTCCCGAGCCAGTTCTCGACCCATCTACATACCCGACCCTGTATCCCTTGCGCCTTCACCTTCTCTATCAGTCTACCATGAGGAACCTTGTCAAACGCCTTACTGAAATCCATGTAGACGACATCAACAGCCTGTCCTTCATCAACTGTTTTTGTCACTTCTTCAAAAAATTCCACCAGATTCGTAAGACAAGACTTCCCCTTGACGAAGCCATGCTGCGTATCCCTGATCAGATCGCAGCGCTCCAGATGCTCATACATCCTGTCCCTAAGGATCCTCTCCATTAGCTTACCTATAACTGAAGTCAAGCTCACCGGCCTATAGTTCCCTGGGTGATCCCTCTGACCTCTTTTAAACAACGGTACTACGTTTGCTATCCTCCAGTCCTCTGGGACCTCACCTGTGTCCAAGGAAGAGACAAAGATTTGCGTCAGAGGCCCAGCCAAGTCTTCCCCCAACTCCCTTAGCAGCCTGGGGTAAATGCCATCAGGCCCCGGAGCTTTATATGTCTTTAAGCTGCCTAACAGCCCCAACACCTCTTTCCTCGTAATCCTTATTTCCCTCAGCCGATCCTCAACTTTGTCAACATCAGGCACAGACATCTGTCCAGTCTCCTGCGTGAATACCGACGCAAAGTATTCATTCAGGATCGCCCCCATTCCCTCAGGCTCTAAGCATAGATCCCCTCCACTGTCCCTAAGAGGTCCAATCTTGCCTCTAACCATCCTTTTGCTCCTTACATAGGTGTAACATGCCTTTGGATTTTCCTTAATCCTACCTGCCAGAGCCACCTCGTGGCCCCTTTTTGCCTTTCTAATACCCCTTTTAAGATCCAGTCTACACTCTCTATAAGCTTCCAGCGCTGTCTCAGTCCCTAGTTGCCCAGATCTAATGTAAGCCTCTCACTTTTTCCTGATCAAGTCCTCAATCTCCCTGGTAAGCCACGGTTCTCTAATCCTACCTTTCCCATCCTTCCTCCTTGCCGGCACGTATCTTTCCTGCAGAGAGTTTAGTTTTCCCTTGAAAGACTCCCACATGTACCTCGTCGACCTGCCCTCAAAAAGCTTATCCCAGTCGGTATCTAAGATCTTGCCGAATCTGGCCGTATCTAGCCCTCCCCCAGTTAAATACCTTCCCTTTTGGGCCAGTCTCGTCCTTTTCCATTAATATCCTAAAGCAGACAGAGTTGTGATCACTATTTGACACCTGCTCTCCTACCTCGATGTCAACCACCAGGCCTGGCTCATTTCCCAGAACCAAATCCAGTATAGCCCCATCTCTAGTCGGGCCATCCACATACTGCTCCAAGGACCCTTCCAAAACACACTGTACAAATTCCTCCCCGTCCACTTCTACAGCCCTGGGCACACTCCAATCTACTCCAGGAAAATTGAAATCTCCCACTACTACCACCCTATTTCTCCTACACTTATCTAAAATGTCCCTGCATATCCCTTCTTCCACGGCCTGCAGGCTGTTGGGCAGTCTGTAGTAAACACCCAACAGAGTAACCACTCCCTTCCTATTCCTCAACTCCACAATTTGTTCAATCTTTCTTCATTATCCTCCAAACCAAGCAACATCCTGGTAGATCTCTTCTGCGCCCTTTCCAATGGATCAACATCCTTCATGGCAACAAGAATTGTACCCAATATTCCAAATGCAGCCTAACCAAAGTCTTATTCAGCTGCAACATGATTTTCCAATTCCTATAATGAATGTCGCGACTGATGAAGTCCAGCATGCTATATGCTTTCTTGACCATCTCCACCTGAGTTGCCACTGTGGAACCACACTACATTCTTCTGTATACTAATATTTCTAAAGGCTTTACCATTTACTGTATACTTTCCTTCTGCAGTAAGATCTTCCAAATCACATCACCTCACATTTGTCCAGGTTAAATTCCACCTGCCATCTTTCAGCCCACAGACTCCAGCGGATTTGTATCCTGCTGTACTCTCTGACAATCCTCCTCACTATCCACTACTCCCCCAATTTTTTTTATCTGCAAATTTACTAATCAGTTTATCTACATTTTCCTCCAAATCATTTATACATGTTACAAATAACAGAGGCTCCAGCACTGATCCAAGAACCAATCCAGTTTTGTATCCATCTTACCAGCTCACCTCAGATCCCATATGATTTCACCTTCTGTATCAGCCTGCCATGAGGAACTTTAGACTTTGCTACATTTATGTCCCATTCCCCTAGCAGATAACATCGGCATTCAGTTTGCTGGTCATTTGCTGTAACTGCATTTTAACTTTTTGTGATTTATGTACCAGGACACATAGGACCCTCTGTACCATCAAGTTCTGCAATCTCTCATTAAAATAGATCATTGCTTTTCTATTTTTTCTTTTTGAAATTGGAGATGTTCACATTTTCCCACATTATACTCACATAATGTGCCAATTCTTCACCCACTCTCTTAACCTATCCAAATCCCTTTGTAAAAGCAGCAGACACATGGGAAAACACCATCAACTGGAGGTTCCCCTCCAAGTCACTCACCATCCTGACTTGGAAACATATTGCCATTCCTTCACTGTTGTTGAGTCAAAATCCTAGAACTCCCTCCATATGCCACTGGATCTACAGCAGTCCAAATAGGCAGCTCACCACCACTTTCACAAGGGCTAATGATGTTCAAGTCCTGTAAATGAATACAAAAAAGCACTTTCTACATCTGCTCGACAACTTGCTTCCCTACCCATCTTGGTGTCATTGGCAAATTTCATATTCGATCTCTTCATCCAAATCATTGATGTAGTTGATAAATAGTTGAGATCCCAGCTTTGGCACTCCACTAGTTAATTTGTCCACCCAAGAAAAACATTTCTCACTACTCTCTGCTTCCTGTTAGCTAATCAATCCTTTATCCAAGCTAATATGTTGCTTTCTACACCATGGCCAGAATTTTCCTCTTCCCATCCCCTGTCGAGTTTTGAGGTAGGGATTTGTAAAGATGTGTACATGGGATCCCCTTCCACCTTTGCTCTCCCACCCAACCCAACCCCGATACAATTTCGCAGTAGGATGGGCAAGACCTCAGGCAGATAGCCTGCCTGGGCCCCTGTTAAGTCCCTTAAGTGGCCCCTTAGGGCATAACTTCAGAGTGAAGGGACACTCCTTTAAAACTGAGATGAGGAGGAATTTCTTCAGCTAGAGGGTAGTGAATCTATGGAACTCGTTGCCACAGGGGCTATGGGGGCCAAGTCATTGAGTGTCTTTAAGATATAAAGGTTCTTGATCAATAAGAAGATCAAGGGTTATGGGGAAAAAGCAAGAGAATGAAGATGAGAATCGTATCAGCCATGGTTGAATGGCAGAGTAGACTCAATGGGCTGAATGCCTACTCTGCTCCTATATCTTATGGTTTTAATGGCCACATAAGGGCCTTTTCCTACCAAGCCTCTATTTTTAGGCTGGTGGGTTTGGGGATAAGTTGTAAACATTACTATTCTCCACCTTGGACCCTTTCAGATATAGATGTCCTCCCCTCTTAGAGCTGGGAGCTTCAACCCTTTCTCCCCCAAGATGAAAATTACAATGGATGTGTCTACTATCTTTGCAACTGCTTCCTTTAAGGTCGCTTACATTTTTTACCTTTCTCCAGTTTTCTCACATCATTTACGTGGATGAACTTCTAGAGATCAAGCTTTTTTGCAATTGTCACAAGCAGCAATCAATGGGAAATGAAAGTACCATGACTTTAGACTGAGAAGACTGGAAAAGTGGATCATAAAACAGAAACATGTATTCCTGAGCAACCTTTATGAGAACAGGTCTATAAAATAATGAGGGGCATAGATCAACTCGATAGCTAACATCCTTTCGCTAAGGCAGGCGAATCTAAAACCAGAGGGCATAGGTTTAAGTGAGATGGAAGAGACACTAAAGGGTCCAGAAAGGCAATTTTTTCGCACAGAGGGTGTGAGTGTCTGGAAAAAAGTGCTAGAGGTAGTAGTAGAAACGGGTATAATTTTGTCTTTTAAAAAGTGTTTAGACTGTTACAAGGCTATGAGAAAGTTTATGAGAAATCATGCTTTTCAGATTTAATGGTACAAACAGAATTATGGAAACAAAGGTGACTAGGATTTGAATCTGGCATTGATTTATGGAATTAAAACATTCTCTGCCTGGTGCTGCACTATATAGAATAAATTTGACCAGTTCGAATGCAATTCCCAATGAGCCTGGCACCAAACATGTCATTTGATACAAGGTGGCAAACATTCAGTCAAGAGGGTCCAGTGAGGCTGTGAAAATGGAACTCCACACCATCAAAGCATTGTAGCACAATAGTTAGCACTACTGCCTCACAGTGCCAGGGATCTGGGTTCAATTCCCAGCTTGAGTGACTGTCTGTGCAGAGGCTGACATTCTCCCCATGTCTGCATGGTTTTCCTCTGGGTGCTTCAGTTTCTTCCCACAGCCCAAACGAAAGGCTGATTAAGTGCATCGGGCCGTGCTAAATTCTCCTTCTGTGCACCCGAATAGATGCTGGAGTGTGGTGACAAAGGAATTTTAATGCTAATTTAATTGCATTGTTAATCTAAATCTTCTTGTAAGACTAAAAAATAAATTTTAACTCAAAGGGTTCTGTCGGTTTTTATTTACCCTTCTTAGATTGAAATATAATTAAGTTTATGAAAAAGTTTGATACTATTAACAGGGACAAATGGAAATGCATTGAGGAGACATTGGGAAAAATTGTGAACTTAATCACCTGGATAGTAATATGACTGGAGTGGATCATCTCCCAGTAGGAGAACCAACCTAGTTCACTCACTAGATTAAAAACTAGTCTGATTTTACAGTCAATGGTGATCTGCTTGCATGACAATGGTCAAAATGATTCTCATTTAGTGCTGACTACTTGTGGTTGGCAATGCCTTCGTGCTCCCAATGGTCTTTTCTGTACAAGCTAAAATGGTTCTTGTCCTGTTGCAGATCATCCAAAAGAGCAGCCATGCAGAATGCAACAGTGGAACCAAATCTTGCGAATGTGACCACGACCAGCCCCAGCAACGCAACTCACAACCACAAGGAACCCTACCTACACAAACTAGCGCATCTCGATGAAGCACTATATAATGATTATTACAGTCTGTGGCTTGCCTTAATGATCATTAATGTTATCATATTTGTAGTTGGCATTGTACTCAACGGTGTTGCGTTGTACGTGTTCTGTTTTCGTACCAAGATTAAAACAACGTCCGTCATCTACACCATAAACCTAGTAATCACCGATTTGATGGTGGGCTTCTCGTTGCCAACCAGGATAGTAATGTATTACAGCGGTGGTGAATGCCTGACCTGTTCCTTTGTGCACATTTTCAGCTATTTTGTGAACATGTACTGCAGCATTCTGTTCCTAACCTGCATCTGTGTGGACAGGTACCTGGCTATAGTCCAAGCAGAAGCCTCACGCAAGTGGAGGAACCCCCATTATGCCAAAGGGATTTGTGTTTTCATCTGGCTCTTTGCCATTATCGTCACCTACTCCATCCTCACCACCGCAATCAAGTACGCCTCTTGTTGCCTGTCCAAGCTCTTTGCTCTGACAGTGTTTGAATACTTTCTGCCTTTAGTGATCATCACAGTCTTCACAATTAGGATCATGTGTGCTCTGGCCAAGCCAAACCTCATGCAGCAGAGTAGGGAAAGGCGCATGAGAGCTGTCCAGCTTCTGGTCACTGTACTGGTCATCTTCATGATCTGTTTCACGCCCTTTCATGTCCGTCAGGTTGTGGTCTACGCAAACCCTAAGATGCCCCATCACATCAGCCTCATTGTGTACCATGTCACCGTGACCCTGAGTAGCCTCAACAGCTGTTTGGACCCTATCGTCTACTGCTTTGTCACCAACAACTTCCAGTCCACTGTGAGGAACATCTTCAGCAAGACAGAGCATGAACAGAACAGCGGAGAGGTCATCAGTGCACAGAAGAGCTCCAAGGTGTCCACGGCAAAGACGGTAGTTTCAGCCATGGTGATGAATGGCCCTGCATTGGACAATGAACAATGAACAGATCATGCAACATCTTGCAACACAACTATAAAGATGAGAGGCCTTTCATGTCTCAAGATTTTGTTGTGACTTTGCTTTGTGTTACACTTTGTGCCTTGATGTTCATCATACGTTATTTTGTAGAGTTAAGATGAAATTTACTCAAGGTATCTTTCATGAGTAAAGAACGGCAGGTCTGGCTTTCTTTGTTTGGGTTATGTTCCATTAGTTGTAAAACAATATGGTGTTGGCAGACGAAGGAAAGAGAAACAAAGTCTTAATGTTTGGTTCATTAGTTTATAATATGGGAGAGGAACCCTTGGCCCTCAACCAAGTACAGTGGAAAATCTTTGTTCTTCTCGCAATAACAAAAATGTGGTTTTCAGTGTTTATAGGGCTGTCTGCTCTACCTTTCCATTCTTACAATTTCACCTCAGTGAATGTGTGTATGTATGACTTGCCTGGAAAATGTTGAATATATTTTGCGAAACATTCTCTAATTTATTAACTTCAAACTTGTGCATAAAACATTGCAAAGTCGTGTAGGTATAAAATGGCCATGGGATGTTATCCTTGGATAGATGGGATGATGTGATTAGTACATTCAGACCTCCATTTTCCCAGCACCTCCCTGTTTCTGGCTCAGAGTTATGGCCAAATAAAATAATAAAAGGGTCAGAGTCTGAACCTATCAGTAGATTGTTTCAGAATAAAATAAAAGTAGAAAGTGCTAGAAAAACTCAAGCATCTGTGGGAAGGGAAACAGATCTTTTTCTCTTTATTCTTCACGGGATGTGGACATCGCTGGCAAGGCCAGCATTTGTTGCCCAACCCTAGCTGCCCATGAACTGAATGACTTACATTTCAGAGTGCAGTTAAGAGCCAAACACATTGCTGTGGGTCTGGAGTCACTTGTAGGCCAGACCAGGTAAAGGTGGCAGATTTCCTTCCCTGAAGGGCATTAATGAACAAGTTGTGTTTTTACAACAATCGATGGAGGATTTGTATTAATTAAAATTATTTGCCACCATCCGTCGTGATGGCACTTGAAGCGACATGGCCAGAGTAGTAGGCTGGGCCCCTGAATTACATGTGACATTACCATTACACACTGTCTTCCCAAAACGCTTCAGTAACGCTTTGAGTCCAAAATGACTCTTCTTTGGAACTCCAGCACTTTATTGTTTTTCCAGCACTTCCTGCATTTATTTCAGATCTCCACAGTATCTTATTTTAGTGATAATTTCACTTTGACAAGCTGGGAAGAACAAGAGATCATTTCTTTTAAACTACACAAGAATAGGAATAGTTTTGACGTCAGGCAGTTTTTCTTGCAGGAGTGAGGTTTCATAATACTTTGCTGGTTAATGAGGAGTCTCTGTATGTCCTCATAAAAGGTTCAGGTCCAGTTCTTGGCCGGGACAGTGATCATATATCATAAAAGATGATTCTGCAGCTAATGGACAATGGAATCTGTCTTCTGGACTAGTTTCAAACAGTTGAAAGGTTCGGAGGAGAATCTTCCAGATTTAATTCTCTCTGTGTGCCTGAGTTTCTTTTTCTGTTTTCTTCTTTGCTTTCCCTGGATCTCACACAGCCACTGGGATTAGGAAATGTACAGTCATGATGCTTTATCCATCCATTGTGACTGTGGGCCAGTTGCTTCTTTCCTGCCCGTCATTTTGATTCACATTTAATGCCACAGTTATTACAACTTCAAAAATTCTACCCTATTCATGAAAGAAAACGATTGCTGCCGAACAAATAGTACCGCTGTGTTTGATTGGGTTACATAGGCGACAAGGAATCCAGAAAGTAGCCTCAAGCATGGTCTCAGGAAAAATAAAATCCTAATAAGTTTTGAACTTAGCTTTGACAGCTATTCATCAGCTTAATGGCTCCCTCATCTCCACTTTTGATGTCAACAGCCCCAAGGAGGACATATTGCCTCCCCATTCTAGTTGCCACCTCTAGGATGGCCTCTGTATTCACTCCTGTAAATCCGCGGGGGACAAATTGAAATGCATATTGTGAATCATTTGTCATCAGGTATGGCTTAGAGTGGGTAAAACCTGTACAAAAAAAAACCTACCCATTATCTTCTGTTCCTCTTACACTTTAAATTTACTTCTTTTTTTACTTTGTTGTTCGATATACTTTAACCCATTAAATAAAATTCTGGGTTATTGGTATCTTTTGAAAGAAGATTCCTTTTTTTGTGTCACTTAGAGTGCATTATTTGTACTGGAGCCAAAGGAGGATTTTTTAAAATTTGCTTTATTATTTGCTACATGTATTGGGATACAGATAAAGCATACCTTTCACAGAGCACTGAGGGGAGAAGGAAAGGAGAAGGTGCAGAATATGGTGTTGCAGTCACAGATAGGATATAGAGAAAGATCAGCTTAGTATGAAGTAGGTCCATTCAAAACTCTGATGTCAGCAGGGCAGAAGCTGTTCTTGAGTCAGTTGTTCTCACTTCTCAGGCTTTTGTATTCTTTCCCCACAGAGGAAAGTGGAAGAGAGTATGTCCAGGGTGAGTGGAATCCTTGATTATACTGGCTGCTTTTCGCTTTTCCAAGACAGCGGAAAGTGTAGACGGTTTATGAAAAATTATGCTTTTCATATTTAATATGCACTGATATGCAGCTATACTTTAATAAGAGACAATTATGTCACCGAGAGTGAAATCAATTTAAGCTGATGTGGTCCTGGGTCTTGCATGAAATTGAGGAAATGTAAGGTGGGAACAAGATGAAGTCATTTAAATCAGTGATATACAGAGTTTTTAGTTTTCCATTTGTACCACAACAGCATGGTCATAGATGCTTTGACACTGTCCTCTTTATTTCCCAAAACTCGTTAAACAGGATTGTAATTTACTTGTAAATCCATGACCAGTGGACCCACACTCTCAGATCAATGATAATGTGCAGAAAGATTAGTCAAGTGTCAAACCAGGCAAATGGCTAAAATAAAAGTTAGCTACCCATTATATATTTTAGTTACCAATGCCAGTTCTGTCACATTGGCAATGCTACAGATTGCATCAGGCAAAAGTATTTATATTGCCCTTTTCTTCTCTTACTTCTCCTGATTACCCTATTTGAACTGCAAGTACATTGGTAACTATTTCAATGCGGGAGGCAAGTAATTCAAGATGTTAGTTTTATTCACATCCCGGTCCTGCCATTCTGGGCACTTGATTGTTATTCAGTGATGCATACAATGCTGCATCTGAAAGCTGAGAAAACAACCTTCGACCTTGCTTCATATTCAAGTTGGATAGCCTATTAATATAATAAAAGTACAGCTCACTGGACTATTGATGTTTCACCATCAGATACCATCAGCAATGAACAGATAAAATTTCATTTAAAAGTCATGCTAGATATATCTTGAGACAAAATAACATTAGCCTTTGATCTCGACAGATGACTTCACTGTCTCAGTGTTATCTGATGCAGGATTTATTAAATGAATTTATTATAGGCATCAAGAGTTGGGACATTATCTTCAACACAACTCTAACAATCTTTCAAATCTGGACTTTAGATTAAATATGGATAGAGAGATATGAGTTTCCTTCAGCTCTCCAGCCCTCTAATTGTTAATGTTCCAACATTTTTACCAGTCTGACTCCCTCCCTCTGTCACTGGATTCCTGCAGCGTGAGGTATGGAAAATTAAATAAACAGTTTCGCAATCACCGATCTCACAGGGCAACTAAATGAGATGTACAAGTTCCGGGTAACTTGTGGCATCTGAAGTTAAGATGAAATGCTGAGGAAGTGAATACCGTTCTGATTTCACTATCAGTCACTCATCTACTGAGTATGTCAAGCACTCCATTCAAATGCTGTAGCATAAACGATTAAAACATATTAAAGAAGCAATCCCCATTGAAAATGCTACAAACCTGAAATAAAAACAACAAACTCTATAAAGATTAGGTGATGCCTAAGAAGAGAAAGCAGAATAAGGTTTTAGACATGGACCCTTCATCAGGGCAATATAAATGCATTGAGTATTATGGTTAAAATATTCTCCATGCTAACAACTACATGGAGCAAGTTTGTGGTAGAATATATTTTGGTAGTGATTTTATATTTTGAATAGATATAACAATGTTTAATAATCTTTAATCTCATAAGGGTTACATTTATTGACTTCTGTACATAGTCTGGGAAATTCATATGTGAGCCATTAACCCTGAAATCACAGGAAACATACTTGTAGAAAAGCAATGATTAATTTTTGATTTGTCAGCAAGATGTCCAAACTTTCAAAATAATTGTACCTGTGCGAAATGTTAAAGTCTGTAATACATTGATTATTCATGCTGTGGGACTTTCCAAATTGGGCTAGAACGCGAGCTACTATATGTGCTTAATGGTTTATGTATTCAACATCCACTGCAAACCAAGCAGCATTGACCCTCTTCACTGACTGTTGTCCCATGTGGCATTCAAGTGGGACCAATGGACTTAAAGTTTAAGTACTGGTCACTTTTGACCCCTACTCGTTTGTACTGACACATGTCAATATTTCATTTTCTGTATTTTCCCAAATTCTATGACATGATGCATTGCAGATAAGGGAATGTTAAAAAAAATCAGTGTGCAGTTGACAAATTCAACTAAAATTAAATGAACCTTTCACAAGTAGCAGTAAGGATTGCATGGTGACACAGGGGTTAGCACTGTTGCCTCACACCACCAGGGACCTGGATTCCATTCCCGGATTGGGTCACTGCCTATGTGGAGTTGGCACATTCTCTCCCTGTCTCACAGATTTTGTCTGGTTGCTCTGGTTTCCTCCCCCAGTCCAAAGATGTTCAGTTTAGGTGGATTGGCCATGTTAAATTGCCCCTTAGTGTCAAGGGACTAGCTAGGGTCAATGTGTGGGGTTATGGGGACGTGGGGCCTGGGTGGTTGATGCAGACTTGATGGACCGGGTGGCTTCCTTTTGTATTGTAGGATTCTATGATTAAAAGTCTTCAGCTTGGTAATGTCTCCAAGTGTAAACGTCACAGTCTTCCAACTTGGAAACTGAACTTTTGTGAAATACAGATCCAACACATTGTCCCTGCCTTACAGGTGACTTTAAAGATCCCACAGCATTGGTTGTAGTTGAAAAAGAACAGCATGTTCTTTTAGTGCAATGCCTTTTGCCAACATTCTTCCTTCAATCAACATGGAAAATACAATCAATTTTTTCCTTTAGATGTAGTAACGAATGTACATTGTTAAATCATAAGTTGCTGAATCATCCACCAAATGTTCCTGAACTATTACTTGTTAGCGGAATTCTGTACATATTTCACTGGTTCTTCATTAAATTCTACAACAGGAAATGATCATTGATGTAAAACATGTCATGTATATATCGAAAAGCTATGCTATTGCTAATTTACAGTTGAATTAATAAAGTTATATTTATGTTAGCATTTCCTTTAAAAGTGTTGAAATTTGATCTAAAAGTACCTAATGGATAGTTGGATGGTACATGCACCAATGCAAGACAACAGTCATCTGTGGCCACTGAGTCAGATTAATATTCGGATTATTGAAGCAACTCAGGCACTGGCCATTAAAGTTTATTTATTAATCACAAGTTGGCTTACACAAACACTGCAATGTTACTGCAAAATTACTGTGAAAATTCCCTAGTCGCCACCTGTTTGGGCAAAACTTTGTTAGTGGATCAAGTTAGATCCCAGAACTTATTTTCTCTGAGACTCTCACACCAAGTAGTCATGGAGAGATGGATTGTTAGTAAAAAAAAAGTGAGGTACTTGAGGAGTAGAGAGAGATGGTCTAGCCATCAGTGTTGCCATCAAGAAATGCTTTCAAACCCATAAACACCGATGTACCTGATCAACCTGTATAAACATAACTCTCCATTGAAGCAAATAGTAATAAATTGCCGATGCCAAAGGTGATTCCCATCATTAAAGTTCCTGTTAAAGTTAATCCTCTGGAAGAATCTCGAACTATAGAATTATGCCACTCTACCAGAAACAGAAAATACCCTTGAAGACTTGATTTATAATTATTGAACCTATGTGTTAGTATGTAATTAGAATTCAAGACTAAGTATAAATGTAATTATTTCTCAGGTTTTGATAGTTTTCTCTATCCAACTGGGTAAAGTAATTTGGTAAATAAGATTGTAAAAAGGAGCTAAAGGGGAGAGAAGTGGTGATTGTCACTTTAAGACCAACCTTGCTGAGTAAGGGTCACATGGTACGAACATCACCTAACAAGAGGACGAGATTTCCCAATTAGAAAGAGTGTGCAATGGACTAGTTTGGAGCATGTAGCTAGTGAAGGAACCTTGTAAATAAAGATTGTTTGTTCAACTTAGGAAGCTTCTGGAGTATTTCCTCACACGGTTCCAGCTTTCTATAAACATAAACACACTCCCAATCCTGCTGCACTAATAATTTGGGCTAATACTTTTCTATGAAATAATTCAGAGCCATTTCTGGATACGTGTTACCTCAACCTGAAAGTCAACAACTGCTGTCAATCTCAGGCTTCTTATGAACATAATGGCTGGAATCCTTCAGCCATTCACTCCAGCAAGATTCTCTTGTGGATGTGATCACTGTCACATCCAGCCGGCAGTGATGTGACATCAATGAGAATTCCCATTGACGGCGGCGGGACCAGAGAATCCCGCCATTAGCAAACAAGATGCCACCTTCTACCAGCAAGAAAGAGGCAGCGGGAGGCTGGAGAATGTCGCCCCATATTTCCTCAAGAGCAATGTACCATTATATATATGTGGGCAAGGAAGAGAAAAGAGTGAGGCAATTGTCATGGTGTGGAGATGCTGGCATCGGACTGGGGTAAACACAGTAAGAAGTCTCACAACACCACGTTAAAGTCCAACAGGTTTAGTTGATAGCAAAAGCCACTAGCTCTGAAATGACATGGACACTTCAATGTTGGCTACCAATTTGCTGTATTCAATGACCTCAATTGAACAGTGTTTGGGATCAGTACATCTGGGCAATATAAGGATCATTATGTTTGGGCAGTAATGGGGGCCCAGTACAATTGATATCTGTGTATTTTATATTTAACATTATTAACCCTTGGTTAAAATTAGAGTTTTTAGTGTGTGATTCTTAAGGCTCCACAAAGTTCACAAGAAGCTTGAAAACACATACTGCAGTACATGAAGCAACAACTCTGCTTCAGCCAGAGATGGTTAAAGCTGCACTTAAACATTGGCACATTATTCAGCCAAGTTTCAACACTTATGCAGAGGCAGAGAAGCAACTCTTGACAAGAGGAAATCTTCAAAAATCTGGAAATCTTGAATTTAAGAGAGGATCATGTTACTCATTTTTGATTCAGTTTCCAACCCCGTGTCAGCATGATTGTTAGCCTGCTGCCAGGAAGACTCAGGATAAAAAGCCACAGCTGGATTGGAGCAGGGATCATCTCCAGTAATCAGGAAAAGTCATAGTCTTCATCCCTCCACTGTTGCCAACAAGAACGGAGAATTTGACACTCAGGCAAAGCTCCATTGACTGCAGTGGAACTGGAGAATCCCAGCTGTGGGCTAGGTCGGAGAATTCTGCCTGGGTGTAACATAGACCGAGTGCAAAGTCAGAATTTTACTTCATGTGGGAAAAAAGGTATTCCTTTTTCTGTCATTTTTCTGCATCCAGTATTTGGTGAATCTTTGTTATCTCCAAGCTAGCATAGTGTATCTTTCAATTATTTTACCTCACTTTACCTATATAGACATGTTGGGAATGGACACTCAGGGCAGGCCCTTCAGCCCATCATGTCTGTGACAGCCATCAAGAATCTATATATTCTGATTCCATTTTCTAGTACTTTGTCCATAATTTTGTATACTGTGGCATTTCAAGTGCTCAACTAAATGCTTCTTAAATGTGTTAGATGTGTTGAAGATTCCTTCTTCTACCACCGTTTCAGGCAAAAAGTTCCAGATTCCCCACCACCTTCTGAGTGAGAAAGTTTTTCCTTAAATTCCCCCTAAATCTCCTATTCTTTACCTTAAGTCTATCCATTCCCATGAAAAGTTTCTTTCTGTCTACTCCATTTATGTCCCCTCAAAAAGGTCAAATCTTCTCTGTTCTCAGGAAAACAACCCCAGTTTAACCCATCTCTCTTGATAGCTGAAACACTCCAGACCAGGCAACATCCTGGTGAATCTCTTCTGCACCCTCTCTCAAGCAATATCATTATAGTGTGGTGACCAGAACTGCAAACAATACTCTAACTGTGGCTCAATGAGCCATTTTATGCAGCCCCATGATAAGTATCTCATATGCCTTTATAACCACCTTATCTACCTGCCCTATGCCTTCAGGCATCTTTGGGCATGCACCCCACAGTCCCTCTGGTCATTTGTATCTCTAGCATCCTACCATTCATTGTGTATTGCCTATTCCCAAAATGTATCATCTCACACCTTTCTGAATTAAATTCCATGTTCTACTGTTCCACTCATCTGACCAGCCTATTTCTATCAACATTTAATCTAAGGCTTTCCTCCCTGCTATTTACCATGCTACCGATTCCATGTTATGTACAAACATAACTAGTGTCTTGTATAAGTTCAAGATAACCTCCTTGCTTTTGTACACTTTGTTCCTATCAATGAAGGCCATAGCACAATAAGCTTTATTAACTGTTCTCTCCACCTGCCCTGCCACCTTCAATGATTTATACACGTGTACACCCAGCTCCTTCTGCTTTTGTACCCCTTAAGAAATTTATCCCTTATTTTTTATTGTCTCTCCGTTTTCTTCTCACCAAAATTCATAATCTCACGCTTCTCGGCATTGAATTTTATCTGCCACCTATCTGCTCATTCCACCAAGATGTTTATGTCCTTTTGAAGTTCCTCCAGTCTCCATGTGTAAATTTTCAGCCTAACTTCTTCTTTTACCACTCTTTTACTATTTATGTGACTGTAGAAGACTTCAGGATTCCCCTTTACGTTGGCTGAGAGTATTTTCTTATTAATCCTCTTCACTTCTCTGATGAGCTGCTTAGAAAATTATTCGATTGCACATCTAATTCACCCACAAATTAAGACATTGTCACTCCCATTGCATTGTCTTACCATTCATTGTTTTGATACTCAAGGTCAGTATATATTGTACTGTGGCAGTGATGTTGGGTGGTATGTGATGTGGAAGGGAACTTGGGGTTCCCAGGCAGCGGCTCCTCTCTTTTCTTCTAACTGAGGTTGGGGTTTGGAAGGTACTGCTGAATAATCTTTCGCAATCCAACACTCAATTTTAAGGCACGGCTATGTCTGTTGGTGCATTTGAGCAATTTAGAAAGTCGGAGCGCAGAGCACAAGAAAATCAGATCCACATAAGGGGAAAACAACAGGGCAGTTCATTCAAATGACATCTGTGCCTTTAACAATCAATTAAATCTGTGTTTTCAATCACACTGGTTAGATGAATTGGCCATGCTACATTTTCCCTCACTGTGACCCAAACAGACGCCAGAGAGCAGTGACTAGGGGATTTTCATATTAACTTCATTGCAGCATTAATACAAGGTTTACTTGCGACTCTAATAAATACAAGTTATAAGACATGCTCAACTCCATTTTGATGGAATAGTATGACTATTTATACTCAGTCGCTAAGCTTACATATGAAGAATGAGGAAGTTCAACAAGAAACTGGGTGAGTGACCACCTTCAGGAGAGATGGCAAGGTAGATAGAGGAAGAAAATTCCATAATTAGAAATGATGGGAGTTGGCAATAATTATTGCAATTTTAGTTCAGTTCACATCATTGACAGTCAACCTGTTTGCACCTAAAACCACAACAATCTTCTTCACCAGGTAGCATCCGTGAATGTTTGAGGATTTTTGAACCATGAAATATTGTGATTTTATTTATAAGACAGGATTAGGAGGCAAACCCCATTCCTCAGCTAGAATGCTAGAAATCAGCCTCCTATCCATTGACTCTGTCTACATTTCCCGCTGCCTTGGCAAAGCAGCCAGCATAACTAAGGACCCCACACATCCTGGATATTCTCTCTTCCACCTTCTTCCTTCATGAAAAAGATACAAAAGTCTGAGGTCACATACCAACATACTTTCCCTATTGCCATCAGGCTTTTGAATGGACCTACCTTGTATTAAGCTGATCTTTCTCTACACCTTGGCTATAACTGTAACATTACATTTTGCACTCTCTCCTTTCCTTCTCTATAAACAGTATGCTTTGTCTGTATAGCATACAAGAAACCATACTTTTCACTGTATGCTAATACATATGACAATAATAAATCAAATCAAATCAAAGAATGGGGGCTGATGCCTGCATTGTTGGTACTATCCTGAATCACACAAGCACCACCTGGTCAACTGAAGTAACTGGCACATTTTACCCTCAACCCCAAACACAACAATAAATGAAATAACTTTCATGTCACAAATACATTTAACTTAAATTGCTGTGGAGCACCGTTAGCTGTCAATGGGCCAGTTACAAAAACTGGGGCCTTAAGCAGTCTATGCCTTTGTACTCATTTTTCTTTGCTTCAATCTTTCACTCTCCTTGTCTACTTGAATTCCCAAGCTCAGTTCCAGTGTCACTGACTCTACTTTACTCACTTCCCTGCTCTCTGACCTATCTACCTTTTTACATTGCTATGATTCTGGGTACAGAATTAAACAACCACTTTCCTTGCAGAAACTAAGAGCAATGCAAGATCCTAGATAGTCAGAAACTGAGAAAGATAGAGATTTCTGTCTGTAAGGTATAAGTACTGTGATAAAGGATATAATATATTGACATATTGATATCCTGCACCATTGAAGTTTCATAGCAACTTCATTGCAGCGTTAATGCAAGGTTTACTTGCGACTCTAATAAATACAAGCTGTAAGACATGCTCAACACCATTTTGATGGAATAGTATGACTATTTATACTCAGTCGCTAAGCTTACATATGAAGAATGAGGAAGTTCAACAAGAAACTGGGTGAGTGACCACCTTCAGGAGAGATGGCAAGGTAGATGGAGGAAGAAAATTCCATAATTAGAAATGATGGGAGTTGGCAATAATTATTGCAATTTTAATTCAGTTCACATCATTGACAGTCAACCTGTTTGCACCTAAAACCACAACAATCTTCTTCACCAGGTAGCATCCGCGAATGTTTCAGGATTTTTGAACCATGAAATATTGTGATTTTATTTATAAGACAGGATAAGGAGACAAACCCCATTCCTCAGCTAGAATGCTAGAAATCAGCCTCCTATGAATAATTTTGAGTTTCTAATCGAATAAGACTGGCAGGACATGTTACCACAATGTCGAAATACTTCTCCTGTGACCAGCCAGTTGAATGTAAATATTTCCATGGAGGCCAGAAATAACATTTTAAAGAACCCTAGAGGTCTCACTGAACAGTCTCAACATTAACAGTGAGATGTGGGAGAAGTTCTACACGACATATGGACGTTTTATCAGCAAAGGCACCCTCTCCTATGAAGAGAACAGAATCACTTTCATGGGGAGAAGGCAGTGTAGTGGTATCATCACTGGACTTGTAATCCAGTAACCCATACCAATATTCTGGGGACCAGAATTTGAATCCCACCATGGCAGGTGGCGACATATAAATTCAATGAAAATCTGGAATTAAGGATCTACTGCTGATCATGAAACAATTGTCAATTATCAGATTTGGTTCACTAATATCCTGTAGGGAAGGAAATCTGCCTTCCTTGTAATGGTCTGGCCTACATGTAACTGAATAGTCACAGCAATGTGGTTGACTTTCAAATGCCCTCAGGGATGGGCAATAAATGCTGGCCCAGCCTGTGAGGCCCACATCCCCCGAACAAGTAAATAAAAGAAAACACTGCACAGCAGAAAACATAAGCTTTGTAAGTTCTGAGCTCAAAGAACCTTGTCCACACGATCGATACAAGCGTTCAACAGGAAATATATCTTTTTGTGCTGAAATGGGACTGATTGCTCAGCTTTTAATACAGTGCACCTGAAATCTAACTCAGTGTATTCCAGCTGACATCATGCTCATCCTCATCCACAAACACATAGATGTGGATAAGCGGCAAAGTCAAAAATCAAACATGGGATTGATTCTGTAATGGGAGATAGAGATGTCACTATTATGGCATTGCACAGTAAATAGTTGGAAAGACAGAATTTCATATAGCCGATGTGTAATGTATGTCAAAGGGAATGTAATAAGAAATGAGCAAGGAGACAGAAAAGGAAGCGTCAATAATGGGAGATGGCATGATTTAGAATAGAAAATTGAGGGATCAATAATAAAAAGTCTGAAGAACAGAGACTAGAAAGATGACCATAATTTCCAGCAGTTACATCATCCATTTCTTATCATAGACAGTGAACCACCCAAATCAAGCAAATGGCACTAATCATTTTCCATTTCCATAGAGCTCCGTTATAAAGGTACCATTTATGGAGGATGGACAGTTCAATAAGTACTTATTTTGCAATTGCTGACTTGAAAATCTTCAATGATTTAAGGCAAAGATGAACATTCGAATAGTGTCCATCAGTTTATATCTTGCTGAAGTGCTTTAATTATGAGATTTTGAGGTCAACTGCTAATTATTATTGTTTACTTATTCATGTCACCAATTGGCACTGCAATGAAGTTACTGTGAAAATCCCCCAGTTGCCATGCTCCGGTGCCTGTTTGAGTACACTAAGGGAGAATTTAACACAGTCGATGCACCTAACCAGCACATCTTTGGACTGTGGGAGGAAACTGGAGCACCCGTAGCAAACACATGCAGGCACAGGGAGAGTGTGCAGGCTCTGCACAGACAGTGACCCAAGCCAGGAATTGAACCCGGGTCCTTGGCATTGTGAGGCAGCAGTGCTAACCATTGTGACACCATGCTGCCCATTTAACTGCTAACCATTAGGAAAGGTTGATGTCATGTGGAACTTGCTTTGTTTCAAGAAACAATCAGATTTTGTTTTATCACTCATTGTTCACCACATAAAATGGAGAAATTAAATCAACAGCAATGTACCAGTTATAAATGCTGGGGGTTACATGAGGGAATAATGGGGCATCTTTCACATATTGAGTAACATATTGAGTAACACAGCAGGCTTGCTGGGTGAATGGCCTGCTTTTGTTCCTATTTTTTAATATCTCTGAGTCCAAAACAGGAAGCAGTTGACAGAGATCAGTCCATCAGCAGAATTACAAAGGTGTAGAATTATGTACAGCAGAGTGGGGATCGAGAGAGACTGTGTGATGTGGAGATTAGCAGATTTTGAGGATTGAGAGAAGATAGAATATTCCTTAGAAAGTAGAATTGTCTATTCAGAATTTCTATAGTGAGAAGTCTTACATCACCAGGTTGGAGTTCAACAGGTTTATTTGATAACGCAGGCCACTGGCTTTCAGAGCACTTGCTGCTCCTTTGTCGGGTGAGTGGGAGATCTTTTCATCGGCAGGGCATATGGAGACACAAACTCAGTTTACAGAATAATGATTGAAATGCGAGTCTTTGGGCTGTGTCTGTGGGAGTTTGCGCATTGTCCCTGTGCTTGTGTGGGTTTTCTCCGGGTACTCCGGTTTCCTCCCACGTCCCAAAGATGTGCTCTTGGGCTGTTTGGCAAAACAAATTCTCCCTAAATTGTCTCAAATTTGGTTTTTAATCCATAGATCTATAAACATAGACGGGAATCGCGGGTCGAGGTGGGAACATCGGGGTGGCAGCGCGGGCTCGTTGGGCCGAAGGGCCTGTTTCCCGGGCTGTTTTGTTCTTTGTTGAAATGGAGGGTGAGCAATAGGAGATGAAGGAATGTGTAATAGGAAATAGAAGTATCGATAACTGAAAACAATGAGATGAGTTGGGTGTTGTGGAGGGGTCAGTGGTGGAAGGCAGTGGGGTAATATGGAGAAATCAGTGTTAGTAGACAAAACGGTCAGCAATGGGACTTAGTGGAGTGATTAAAGGAGAACAAGGAATCAGTGCGCAGCATCAATGATTTAATCATACACAACATTTATTGGAAGCAATGCTTCAGAATGAACCATTGGAATCTTTCTATAATCCAAACATTTGGGTTTGTCTGACAGTTAGGTATTTGAGTTTGTTCCACTGTTTAGAGTTGATTGTTTCAAATCCAAACGTCTATCATGAGTTACTGACTGCTGGCTAGATTGTGAGAATTAACTTTGAATCAATCATGTGTAGTGTCTAAATACAAATGTTCCATGCTGGAGGATCAAACTGAGGAAAGGCTGAAGAATTAGAGTGCAGCTATGTGCCTCAATCAACCAAGTCTTTGGCATTCACTTGACCACTAAATCTCCATAAGCACAGCAATGGGCAGCTGACTGTTCACAGAAAATCCCAGTGCCCTCAATAATAAATTAACTATGACTTACTTTGCCCCACTTTCCTCCCCTTTCCATCTGTAATCTCTGACGTACAGTCAAATTGTGCTCATCTGGTACCTTATCTTTTAGAAGGATCCCTGTAGTGCGGAAGGAGGCCATTTAGTTTCTCAAGTCTGCATCGACAACAATTCCACTTCGGTCCCACCCTCACAGCCCCACATATTTACCCCATTAATCTCTCTGGCCTACATATCCCGGGATATTAAGGAGTAGGATGGCCAATGCACTTAACCTGCATATCTTTGGACTGTGGGAAGAAACTGAAGCATTCGGTTTCCTCCGAACTTCGGAGAAGGGAAGAACATGTAGACTCCACACAGACAGTGAT
Organism: Sphyrna mokarran; assembly: GCA_024679065.1. Lineage (NCBI taxonomy): Eukaryota > Metazoa > Chordata > Chondrichthyes > Carcharhiniformes > Carcharhinidae > Sphyrna > Sphyrna mokarran. The sequence continues at coordinate 21,462,884 of JAGIQG010000007.1, read as the reverse complement.
CTAAGCCAGGAATGGAACGTAGGTCCCAGGAGCTGTAAGACAGAAGTGCTAACCACTGTGTCACTGTGCTACCCAAATAAGTATTCTGTGTACCTCTGTATACTAGTCCACCTCCACTCTCTCTTGCTTTCATCCCTATTCAAGCATGGTATCATGTCCCTTTATTGCCCACAGTTAATACTTTAGGCTGTGTCTTCTGAGTCCATGCCTAACTTCAACTGGTTCCAGTGCAAAATTATACCATCAGGTACAAGCCGGCAAAAATGCTATCTACAATTTTCCACAGGAATTTCCATTACCTGGGGAAATACTGTCAAATTTGGGTGGACAAATTAAAATGATTTGCAAATGAAGTCCTGGTGTACAATTTTTGATACCAGCTACCTGTTTGCCACCTAACACTGAGTATGCCAGCATCAGCCAGTATCAAACAGGTATCTTCCTCTCTCCTACTCACTGGAATTCCCCTCATTTGGTTCCATTCTTAATTATCCAATTAATAACTTCTCTTCCCATATAAAACTTCCAGTATGCTTACATGCTTTAAATTTTAATATCTTAAACTTTTATACCTCCTTTGCATGTAATTTATTGTGAAAATGTAAACCTTTAAGACATTTGAACATAAACAATGCTGCTTAAATATGGAACTGCCATTCCTTTCATATTGCAGCCAGTTTTTTGGCTTTGTAAGCAAACACAACAGTCAATTTCCACACAGAAAAGTCCCACAAACAGGAATAGACTTGAGTTGGCAGATAGGGCATCAGTTTGACACTTCATTTGAAAGTTAGCAAGTTTGACAATTGCCAGCATGGATAATGCAGCAAGGCTTAAACCACAACAGCCAAATTCAAACGAGAGGATCATCATTATTGCAAAGCCCGAAAGTGATCCAAGAATTTGTGCTGTTGGTCACTTTTAGAAGTTTGCTTTTTAAGTACAAAACTTAATTCATTCGGCTCCATCGCATCCGCTCCACCATCCAATCATGGCTGATCTGGTTGTAGTCTCAATGCCAATTTTGTCGTCTGCAGCTCCCCTCACCCATAAACATTGACTCTCTTGTTTCCCTCTCATTCACAATCCTCCTCCGTGACTGAGTACCATGGGGTGGGATTTTACGGCCTCACTCATCCCAAAATCATAAAAACAAAATCATGGTTCTTTCCATGGCCTGCTCCTAGACCACTCCAAATTCCCATGGCAGGCAGAATGAAGAAATTCCAGCCTTAGGTTGGAAGTTATGGCTCCATCAAAGACATTACGGTTTGCTTTGCTTTCTCAGATGATGACCAGAAGCTTACCACAAAACTACAGCTGGAATTAGACAACTTTGATATTGGAAGCACTGGTCAGACTCCATAGGGTATTTCAGTGTTCCATTATTCTCAGTCTGTGTGCACATTCCCCTCCCTGAGCACCCTTTACATTAATTTTTGCTGTCTAATTTTCAGAGCCACATCTCTAGGCTGGCAGCCAGGACTGCTACCCACAACTCTGCCAAATTTGAGCTAGGTACCAAGTGTTTGTTTGGATGAATCAATTTCTAACTCATTTGTCTGGTGTAATTCTACTTTGAGAAAGGAATAAAACAATCTCAAAATACAACTCTCTCCAACAAATGAAGCTTATTTGGCAGCACTATTATTGCAAGCCAGTTCCCAATGGGTTGAAAGGGCAGGTCTAGGCTGCCACCTGCAGGAGAGAAACAGTACTACAAACCTTGCAGAAACCATTTTGACTTTGCTCACTTTGCAATGGCATCCATGTGAAAAAAACTCAGCAGCACGAATGGAGCTAATCGAAAAGTAGGTGGGATGCATCGTCCATTTAATGGATAGTCCTGGCAGAATATGATATGAGTAGTAGTCACAAGGATGGCACAGTAGCACAATAGTTAGCACTGCTGTCTCACCAGGTACACGGTACATACTCTTGCAACTCGGCCAACGTTGTCTACCTAATACGTTGCAAGAAAGGATGTCCCGAAGCATGGTACATTGGGGAAACCATGCAGACACTACGACAGCAGGTGAATGAACATCGCTCAACAATCACCAGGCAAAACAGTTCCCTTCCTGTGGGCGAACACTTCAGCAGTCATGGGCATTCGGCCTCCGACCTTCGAGTAAATGTTCTTCAAGGGGGTCTTCACGACACACGACAGCGCAGAGTCGCTGAGCAGAGACTGATAGCCAAGTTCCGCACGCATGAGGACAGTCTTAACAGGGATCTTGGTTTCATGTCACACTATCTGTAACCCCCATGACTTGCCTGGGTTAGCAAAAAACCTCACTTACTGTGCTGTCTGGAGCCAATGCACATCTCTCTAACCTCTGCTGTTAGCCACTTTAAGACTTGAATAGCAGGTTAGGTGTAAGGATTCGCATTCTAATCAGCAACCTGTAAACTGTCTGTGCTGATATGTGTGCTTTTGGAGACCAGAACACCTCATTTGCCTGACGAAGGCCACAAAGGCCGAAAGCTCGCTGATTTACTATCAAATAAATCGGTTGAATTTAAAATTGGTGTTGTCAAACTTTACTGGGCCTTACAGCGCCAAAGATCTGGGTTCAATTCTAGTTTCAGGTCACTGTCTGTGTGGAGTTTGCTTGTTTTCCCCAGTCTGCCTGGGTTTCCTTCAGGTGCTCTGGTTTCTTCCCAAAGACCAGGTTGATTGGCCGCGCGAAAACTGTCCCTCAGTTGGCAGGGTAAATACACTGTATTACAGGGATAGAATCTGAATGGGTTTGTTGTCAGTGCAGGTTCAATGGGCTGAAAGGCCTCCTTCTACACTGTAAGTGCTCTATGATTCTAAATGCTTAAATGTATCAGATCCATCTTTAGGCAGCTGTCTTATGGAAAATGTCTCTTTATTAATAGTGTTCTAGGATAATTGGCAAAAAAAACAAAAGTAGAGATGAGCAGAAAACAGTTCATGCAGCAAGTTATGATCTGGAATGCACTGCCTGAAATCGGGGCTGAAACAAATCAATTAGTAACTTTCAAAAGGGCACTAGACCTGAAAAGGAACAAAAAAACAAGATTCCTCATGAGCAATCAGATGTCTCTTTTAAAGAGCTAGACCAAGAATGCCAGGTTTCCTTTTGGCAAATCCAGCATTTGTTATCCATCCCCTATTGCCCTTGATAAAGTAGTAACAAGCTACCTCCTTGGATCTTAGAAAATTGTATGGTACACCCTTACAGTGAGTGAGGAAAGGAGTTCCAGGATTTAGACCCAGTGATAGAATTTCCCAGTCAGTTATAATCTTAGATGGAGTTCAATCCATATAAGTGTGAAGTGGTTCATTTTGGCAGGTCAAATAGAATGGCAGAAGGATCTTGGGGTCTGAGTTCATAGGACGCTCAAAGCAGCTGCGCAGGTTGAAACTGTGGTTAAGAAGGCGTATGGTGTACTGGACTTTATCAATTAAGGAATTGAGTTTAGGAGTCAGGAGATAACGTTGCAGCTGTATAGGATCCTCGTCAGACCTCACTTGGAGTACTGTGCTCAGTTTTGGTCGCCTTATTACAGAAAGGATGTGGAAGTTATTGAGAGGGTGCAGAGGAGATTTACAAGGATGTTACCTGGATTGGGGAGCATACCTTATGAAGATAGATTGAGGGAGCTCAGCCTTTTCTCTTTGGAGAGAAGAAGGATGAGAGGTGACCTGATAGAGGTGTTTAAGATGTTGAGAGGTAGCGATCGAGTGGATAGTCAGAGACTTTTTCCCAGGGCTGAAACGATTGCCACAAGAGGACATGGGTTTAAAGTGCTAGGGAGTAGGTACAGAGGAGATGTCAGGGGTAAGTTTTTCACTCAGAGAGTGGTGGGTGTATGGAATGGGCTGCCTGCAATGGTGGTGAAGGTTGATTCGATAGGGTCTTTTAAGAGACTTTTAGATAAGTACATGCAAGTTAGTAAGATAGAGGATTATAAGTAAGCCTTGTAATAATTCAAATAGGGACAGATTCAGCACAAGTTTGTGGGCCAAGGGGCCTGTATTGTGCTGTAGTCTTTCTATGTTTCTGATCTCCCAAAGTACACTGCTCAAGTCTAGAATTTCTCAAAACCATTGCTGTTTAACTTACAGCAAGTATTGACACGTTTGGACTTTGAAACAAGATAGGAGCTTCCAGATCTTCCAATCTTCTCAGTCATGTGACCCGGTATCACGAGTGCTTCTGATGTTAACCCTGCCTCTCTGAAAAATGAAGCAGATTGCACAATCCCCTGAGGCCTCAATTGTTCCTGTTCACAAGCTGCTTTCGTCAATTATCTCACTTGAAACTCAATCCTGGGCTTTTCTGAAAATACCTTAATATTTTAATTTAAGATTGCATTCATGCTGCCCCCCACTGTTAATTCACCTGGGGAGAAGAGGCTGGTTCTTTATCCACAAACAGCAGGGAATACTCTGGTTTGACACTCAGTGACTGACTGGTTCCAACTAAAGTATGCCAGCAGTGGTGTAGAAACTGGTCTCAGTGATCCCAGTTTAACAAAGAGATGGATCTCCCCACTCCGCCTCAGTCCTGATCACCAGCCAGCAACACTCACCACAAAGGTTCATTAGGCAAGGATCAAATTAAGTCTCAGACTCTAGCTGGTACTCAGTCTAGGAACACAGAGCCAGGATAAAATAATGGGATAATTGACACCCTGTGGAACCTTACAGCTGAAGCAATGAGTTAGCCTCTTAGGGAGAAAATGATGAAGGGATAAATTAATGATAACAGAAGTAGGAAGAATCATCATCACTGATACTTGTGATGTGCAGACGCCGGCATTGGAGTGGGGTGGGCAGAGTAAGAAGTCTCACAACATCAGGTTAAAGTCCAACAGGCTTATTTGGTAGCATGAGCTTTTGGAGCACTGCTGTTTCATCAGGTGAGTAAATTGACTCACCTGATGAAGGGGTAGTGCTCCGAAACCTCATACTGTCAAATAAACCTATTGGACTTTAACCTGGTGTTGTGAGACTTCTTATTGTGACCATTGATACAAACAGGAGGGATAATGTCTCCATAGGAGCTTTGATAAACTCGGATGGCACAATGAGCATGGTTGCCAACTCTGGTTGGACATCTTTCTGGAGACTTCACCACATAACCACCCTCCTCCAAACACAATTCCAGTCATACAGCCTGTCTCCTCCCCCATAAACTATGGGTAGGATTTCCCAAAGTCAATCATCTGTAAGATACACTGCAATGACTTGCTAAAGCACCTTCCAAACTTATGCCCTCCACCATTGAGAAGTACAGAGACTGCAGATGCATGGTGTGTTGCTTACATTCACACTGCAGTGAAGTTACTGTGAAAATTCTTAGTCGCCACACTCTGACGCCTGTTCGAGTACACTGAGGGAGAATTTAGCATGGCTAATGCACCTAACCAGCACATATTTCGGACTGTGGGAGGAAACCCATGCAGACACGGGGAGAACATGCAAACTCCACACAGACAATGATCCAACCAGGAATTGAACCCAGATCCCTGGCATTGTGAGGCAGCAGTGCTAACCACTGAGCTACCAAGCAACACGACCACCTGCAAGTCCCACTCCAAGCCGTGCCCCATACCTATTTGGAACCACAGATGCAGGATCAAATTCCCAGAACACCCTTCCTTTCTAACAATACTGTGAGTGTACCTGCACCAGACAGACCCAACAGAAATATCTCATGGGTAATTACGCACAGGCCATAAATGATTTCCTCGCCAGTGACGTTCACATCCCATGAACGGAAAACAAAATGCTGGGAAATGATCCATTGCCACGGAAAGGACCTGACAAAATAATTCACAATCAAAAAAGAAATACAAAACAAAGCAATTTTGAAATCCTGCCTTTACTGTAACCTCCTGACTAATTTTTTTGACTACTGAGCTGCAATTCTTTGACTCACCGTGAGGTAGCAGTGTCTGCAGAGAGAGCAAGTGTTTCAACATTTCAATGGCTGTGGCCTCATGTTAACTATTTATTCAGGGTCCTGTCTCTTGCAATGCCTATTTAATTGGCAATAAAAGAAAAACTGCCAACATTGGGCATACGAAATCACATAGAATGGAATTATAGAATGGTTACAACATTAGAAGGAACCCATTCAGTTCTTTGTGCCTGTGCTGGTTCTCTGCTCATGAACAGTTTAGAGTTTATTTATTAGAGTCACTAGTAGGCTTACATTAACACTGTAATGAAGTTACTTGAAAATCCCCTACTTGCCACACTCCGGCACCTGTTCGGGTACACTGAGAGAGAATTTAGCATGGTCAATGCACCTAACCAGCATGTGGGAGGAAACTAGAGCACCCAGAGGGAACCCACGTAGACACAGAGAGAACGTACAGACTCTTCACAGACAGTGACCTAAGCCAGGAATCAACCCCAGATCACTGGTACCGTAAGGCACCAGCACTAACCACTACACCACTGTGTCGCCCCGAAATCACCTGCTCTCTGCATTCCCCCATAGCCTTGCATTTTGTTTATTGTCAGCAATAGTCACTGAGCTGTCATGTTGCCCATCAAAAGGTCCAGGTCAAGCATACACTAACGACGTGAAGCACTAGGATACTGTCGGAAAAAAAAATCCAACAGCAGCCCTCTCACAACCCATCGTGTGTACGCCCCTTGTTAGACAACAAGGCGGACCAAAGTACCTGTAGGATAAAAACAAATACATCAATATCATCGACTATTTACACACTTCCCAGGGACTCACAAGGCTCATGATCCCTATTTTAAATCAGTTTTCTATACCCCTCCATTCCCATTCTGTTCATGTGCCCATCTAAGTATCTTTTAAATAACTCCAGAGTACCTGCCTCCACCACTTTATTTGGCAGTGCGTTCCATACCCCCTGTGTGAGAAAACCCCCTCGAGCATCCAAATTATACCTTACCCCCCTCACTCTAAGCCCGTGACCCCTCGTGCTATTTGAGTCCATTCTAGGAAAAAGCTTAACCCTGTTTACTCTATCTATACCCACCCACTGTCTATACTCACTGTTCTCCGGAACTGTGAATTCGAAGAGTGGCTGCTTGCTGGTGTCTGTGCTAAATTTTGAGGTCTGTCTTAAACAGTAGTTTTAGGTCGCGTGGGTTTGTGGTTATTTTGGCGATCCGTAGCGGGAGATAGGCACAGGGACTGCTGGGAAGGGAGCGCGACATTATATAAAGAAGGCCAAGGTAGACAGCGGACAGTGTCGGGAGCGGGCAGTGGAGTGAGGCGGGGAGCAGAGTGAGAGCTGTAAGGGCTTAAGCTCACTGGGCTTGGGCGAGGGCAGGCTTGGACACAGTAAGTTGCTGGAATCCTGTCCCACCAGACCTCTAGTGCCCATAGCTCTAAAGGGGGTCTAGAAAATGTCAGGGTCCTTGATTAAACGCGTCCTTTGCGTTCATTGCCATATGTGGACATTCTTGGAGGTAGAGCGTCTCCCGAAAGCCCACATATGCACAAAGTGTTGAGAGCTGCAACGTTTGAGGGCTCGGGTGAGGCAGCTGGAGCTGAGATTAGAAGATATGTTTTTAGTCAGAGAGAATGAGGGGATAATAAATAGGGACCATAGTCTAGAGGGGACCCCAGGGCCTAGTAGGAGGGATGGGTGGGTTACAGATAGGAAATGGAAAAAGAAAAGGAGTCACGGCACTAAGATCACCTCAGGGGAGGCATCCCAGAGTATCAAGGGTAGGGCAAAAGCTGAGGTAGAGAGGGCAAGGGAGGGAGATCAGAATGCCCCGGAGGACGGAAGGAGTGCGGGATGTGAGATAGTGGTTGGGGATGGGAGTGTCAAAGGGACCGACAGGCGGTTCTGTGGGCAAATGCGGGACTCCAGGATAGTAGTCTGCCTCCCTGGTGCAGGGGTCCAGGATGTTTCAGAGAGGGTAGAGGGAATTTTGAAGGGTGGAGGGTCTAAGGCTGATGTAATAGTTCACGTAGGAGAGAAGGATGTAGGAACAAAGAGCAGGGGGGACATACGTAGGCAGTTCAGGGAGTTGGGGGCTCAGCTGAAGTGTAGGACCTCCAGGGTGGCATTTTCTGGGCTGCTGCCGAAGCCCGGGACTGATTGGGTTAAGAAAAATGAGGTACTACAACTGAATGTGTGGTTGAGGGATTGGTGTAGGGCAGAGGGTTTCCAATTCATAGACCATTGGGAAGTCTTCATGAGGGAGGGGCATCTATACAAGAGGGACGGGGAACAGTTGTCTGGGAAGGGCACCCATATTTTAGCTGGGAGGTTAGCTGGAGTGTTTCGGCAGGGTTTAAACTAATATGGAGGGGGGGTGGGGAGACAGGGGGAATTAGGAGTGGGAGAGAGATGGGAGACAGGGTAAGTCCAGATGGCAGGAAGGAGGGTCAGAGAGGGCCTGAGGGTCTTCAGTGCATGTGTTTTAACGCGAGGAGTGTGACTGGCAAAACAGATGAACTGAAAGCCATAATGTTCATGATGAAGCTAGAAGTGGTGGCGGTGACTGAGACGTGGTTAAAGGAGGGGCAGGACTGGCAATTGAATATCCCAGGGTACAAGTGTTTTAGGCATGATAGAGGTGGTTTGAGGAGAGGAGAAGGAGTGGCGTTATTAGTTAAGGATCACATCATCGCAGTGCAGAGGGAGAGTGGTATGGAGGATTTAGGAATTGAGTCGCTACGGGTGGAGTTGAGGAATAGGAAGGGAGAGGTTACTATGTTGGGTGTGTTCTACAGACCGCCCAACAGCCCATGGGCTGTGGAAGAAGGGATATGCAGGGACATTTTAGATAAGTGTAGGAAGAATAGGGTGGTTGTAGTGAGAGATTTCAATTTCCCTGGGGTAGATTGGAAGGTGCCCAGAGCAGAAGGTGTGGACGGGGAGGAATTTGTACAGTGTGTTTTAGAAGGGTCCTTGGAGCAGTATGTGGATAGCCCGACTAGAGAGGGGGCTATACTGGACTTGGTTCTGGGGAATGAGCCAGGGCAGATGGTTGACGTTGTAGTAGGAGAGCATGTGTCAACTAGTGACCACAACTCTGTCTGCTTTAGGATATTAATGGAAAAAGATGAAGCCTGCCCTAAAGGGAGGGTGTTAAACTGGGGGAGGGCTAGATACAGCCGTATTAGGCAGGATCTTAAGAATACCGACTGGGATAAGCTGTTCGAGGGTAGGTCGACGCAGTACATGTGGGAGTCTTTCAAGGGAAAACTAAAATCTTTGCAGGAAAGACATGTGCCAGTAAGGAGGAAGGATGGGAAAGGTAGGATTAGAGAACCATGGGTTACTAGGGATATCGAGGACTTGGTCAGGAAGAAGCGGGAGGCGTACGTTAGATCTAGGCAACTGGGGACAGAGACAGCGCTGGAAGAATATAGAGAGTGTAGTCGGGATCTTAAAAGGGGTGTCAGAAAGGCAAAAAGGGGCCACGAGATGGCTTTGGCAGGTAGAATTAAGGAAAATCCTAAGGCATTTTACTCCTATGTAAGGAGAAGAAGGATGGTTAGAGGGAAGATTGGACCTCTCAGGGACAGAGGAGGGGAACTATGCTTAGAGCCTGAGGGAATGGGGGAGATCTTGAATGAATACTTTGCGTCGGTATTCACGCGGGAGAGGGGCCTGATGTCTGGTGCCGGCTTTGAGGAATTTGAGGACCCATTAAAGGAAATAACCATTACAAGGGAAGAGGTGTTGGGGCTTTTAGGCAGCATAAAGCCTTATAAAGCTCCGGGGCCTGATGGCATTTACCCAGACTGCTAAGGGAGGTGAGAGATGACATTGCTGATCCTCTGAAGCAAATCTTTGTCTCTTCTTTGGACACAGGTGTGGTCCCAGAGGATTGGAGGATAGCAAATGTAGTACCATTGTTTAAAAAGGGTCAGAGGAATAACCCAGGGAACTATAGGCCAGTGAGCTTGACTTCAGTTATAGGTAAGCTAATGGAGACGATCCTCAGGGACAGGATGTATGAGCATCTGGAGCGCTGCGATCTGATCAGGGATATGCAGCATGGCTTCGTTAAGGGGAGGTCGTGCCTTATGAATCTAGTGGAATTTTTGAAGAGGTGACAAAAATGGTTGATGAAGGACAAGCCGTTGATGTCGTCTACATGGATTTCAGTAAGGCGTTTGACAAGGTTCCTCATGGTAGGCTGATAGAAAAGGTGAAGGCGCATGGGATACAGGGCCAGTTATGTAGATAGGTTGAGAACTGGCTTGGGAGGAGGAGACAGCGGGTAGTAGTGGAAGGCTCTTTTTCCAACTGGAGGTGTGTCACTAGTGGTGTGCCACAGGGCTCAGTACTAGGACCTTTTCTATTTGTGGTTTATATAAATGACTTGGAAGAGGGGGTAGGTGGTGTGATCAGCAAATTTGCTGATGACACTAAGATGCTTGGATTGGCAGGAACTGAGGAGCAGTGCCAGGCAATACAACAGGACATAGATAGGCTGGTAGATTGAGCAGATAGATGGCAAATGGAATTTAATCCGGAAAAATGCGAGGTGATGCATTTTGGCCGGAAAAATGTAGCGGGGAGTTATAGGATAAAAGGTAAAACTATCCGGAGTATAGAGATGCAGAGAGACCTGGGGGTGCAGGTTCACAAGTCTCTAAAGGTGTCAGTACAGGTGGAGAATGTGATAAAGAAAGCGTATGGTAGGTTAGCCTTCATAGGAAGAGGTATAGAATACAAGAGTAGGAGTCTAATGTTGCAAGTGTATAGAACGTTAGTTAGGCCTCACTTGGAGTACTGCGTCCAGTTCTGGTCGCCTTACTACCGGAAGGATGTGGAGGCCCTGGAGTGTGCAGAGGAGATTTACCAGGATGCTGCCTGGTATGGAAAGGCTGTCTTACGAGGAAATATTGAACGCACTGGGGTTATTTTCCCTTGAAAGACGTCGGCTGAGAGGGGATCTATTAGAGGTATATAAGATTATGAGGGGTATAGATAGAGTAAATGGTGATAAGCTTTTTCCACCATTAGAAAAGGATAGAACGAGGGGTCATGGCCTTAGGGTGAGGGGGGCTATGTATAAGACGAAGATAAGAGGGCAGTTTTTCACACAAAGGGTAGTGGGGGTGTGGAATGCACTACCGAGTAAGGTGGTGGGAGCAGGCACGCTAGGGTTGTTTAAGAGTCTCTTGGACAGCCACATGAGCGGTCTGCAGATAGAGGGGTATAGTAGGACTGTTTAAATATCCTATTTGTTTCCACAGGATGTTCGGTCCACCTTGTTGACTAACAAGGGCATGCATGCGGCACGTCGTGTGAGAGCTGCTCTTGGATGTTGCTTCAGGAGTGGCCTAGTGCTTCACGTCGTTACTGTATGCTTAAACTGGACCATCTGATGGGCACCATGACAGCTCAGGGACTATCGCTGTTGCTGTGCAGACACATGGATTTGGGCTTGTGTCTGCGGGAGTTTGCGCGTTTTCCCCGTGGTTGCGTGGGTTTTCTCCGGGTGCTCGGTTTCCTTCCACACCCAAAAAAATGTGCTCTTAGGCTGATGGCGGAACAAATTTGGTCCTATATGTCATAAGACGTCTAGGACCGGCAGCCGGGCTCGTTTGGGCCCGAGGCTGGTTTCTGGGCTGTTTGTTCTTGGTTCTCTTTGCATACCCCTCATAATCTTGTACATCTCTATTAGATCTCCTCTAAGTCTACGTCTTTCTAAGGAAAACAGCCCCAATTTGCCTAACCTCTCCTTGTAACTCAGACCTTCCATACCAGGCAGCATCCTGGTAAACCTCCTCTGCACTCTCTCCAGAGTCTCCACATCCTTCCGGTAGTAAGGCGACCAGAACTGGACGCAGTATTCTAAATGAGGTCTAACCAACGTTTTATACAACTGCAACATTAAAGGCCAGCTCTTGTACTCTATACTCCTTCCTATAAAGGCTAGCATACTATATGCTTTCTTCACAACCTTCTCCACTTGCTCTGCCACCTTCAGAGACTTGTTCACCTGCACCCCCAGGTCCCTCTGCATTTCTATACTCTTAATAGGTCTACCCTTTATCATATACGTCCCCCTCACATTCTTTCTCTCAAAATGCATCACCTCGCATTTATCAGGATTGAATTCCATCTGCCATCTATTTACCCAAGCTACCAGCCTATCTATGTCCTGCTGCATCGCCAGCTATCAAACCAGCTCTTATCCTTTGCAGAGTAGCCATCTCCAGCTTCAACTCATGTAACTGGATTTCCTCATCCCTGGACCTATTCTCACTTGTGAGGTATGGGAGTTGCTGGCTGGCCAGCATTTATTGCCCATCCCTAGTTGCCCTTGTTGACAGGACACTTGAGAGTCAACCACATTGCTGTAACTCTGGAGTCACATGTAGGCTTGACCAGATAAGGATGGCAGATTTCCTTCCCTAAAAGATATTACTGAACCAATGGATTTTCCCAACCATCAACAATCGTTTCATGGTCATCTGTAGTTTCTCAGTTATAGATTTTTTTTACTGAATTCAAATTCCACCATCTGTCATGGCGGGATTCAAACTCAAGTCCTCAGAACATTAGCTGAGTTTCTGGATTTCTGAGTTTCTAGCGATAATACCACTATGATATCACCTCATAAAGCTTTCCTCGCCCTCTCTAATGCTTTCACATCCTTCCTAAAATCTGGCGCTTAGAATTAGACACAATATATCAGTTGAGGCTGAACCAGTGTTTTTACAACATACTCACTTTTATACCTCATCATAAAGTCTAGAATTCTGTATGCTTTATTAATAATTTTCTTACTTATCCTTCAATCTTCAATGATTTATACACATACATCCTCAGGACACAGCTCACCATATTTCAAGTTTGGTGTCATCTGCAAATTTTGAAACAATGCACATCCACAAATAGGTCAGAATTTTACTGGCACGCCCATCCAAGCCTCGTAAAATCGGGCTTGAGGCCGACGGAGAATGTCATTGCATGAGCCTCCCCACCTGCTACCTAATTTGGGATAGGCATGCCAGTAAAATCAGGGCCATATAGTTCAAGAAAAGCAGTGGCCCTCATATGTAGCCTTGGTGAACCCCACTGCATATCTGCCTCCAGTCTGAAAAACAACTAGTTATCACTAAACTTTGAACATAGAACATAGAACATTACAGCGCAGAACAGGCCCTTCGGCCTTCGATGTTGCGCCGACCAATTAGGAACAAGCAGTGACCCTCTAACCTAAACCATTCCCCTTTCATCCATAAACTTATCTACTAACTTCTTAAACGCCACCAAACTTGGCGTATCTACAACTGACGCAGGCAAGGCATTCCATACCCTTACCACCCTCTGGGTAAAGAACCCACCTCTGATATCTGTCCTAAAACCACCACCCCTTAATTTAAAGCTATGTCCCCTCGTGCTAGCTTTCTCCATCCTAGGAAAAAGGCTATCACCGTCCACCCTATCTAAACCTCTAATCATCTTATATGTTTCCATAAGGTCTCCTCTTAGCCGCCTTCTTTCTAACGAAAACAACCTCAAATCCCTCAGCCTCTCTTCATAAGACCTGCCCTCCATACCAGGCAAATCCTGGTAAACCTCCTCTGTACCCTCTCCAATGCCTCCACATCTTTCTTATAATGCGGGGACCAGAACTGTACACAATACTCCATGTGCGGCCGCACTAGAGTTTTGTACAGTTGCAACATGACGTTACGGCTCTGAAATTCAATCCCCCTACCAATAAAAGCTAAGACTCCGTATGCCTTCTTAACAACCTTATCGACTTGATTGCCAACTTTCAGGGATCTATGCACACATAAATTAAAGGGTGATAGTTATAGGACGGATATCAGAGGTAGGTTCTTTACCCAGAGGGTGGTTAGGGAGTGGAATGCCCTGCCTGCGGCAGTTGTAGATGCGCCATTTTTGGTGGCGTTTAAGAGGTTAGTTGATAAGTTTATGAATCAGAAGGGAATGGTTAGTTTGGAGGGTCATTGCTTTTTTCATAATTGGTCGGCACAACATCGAAGGCCGAAGGGCCTGTTCTGCGCTGTAATACACCAAGATCCCTCTGTTCATCAACACTATTACAAGTCCTACCATTAGCCCTATACTCTACACACTTGTTATTCCTGCCAAAGTGAATTACCTCACACTTTTCCACATTAAACTCCATTTGCCACCTCTCGGCCCAGCTCTTCAACTTATCCAAGTCTCTCTGCAAACTAGAACACCCCTCTTCACTATCTACCACTCCTCCGACTTTAGTGTCATCCGCAAATTTACTAATCCATCCTTCAATACCCTCATCCAGATCATTTATAAAAATTACAAACAGTAGGGGCCCCAAAACAGATCCCTGATGTACACCACTAGTAACCGAACTCCACGATGAATATCTCCCATCAACCACCACCCTCTGTCTTCTATCTGCTAGCCAATTCCTAATCCAATTAGCTAAATCACCCTCAATCCCATACATCTGCATTTTCTGCAGAAGCCTTCCATGTGCCACCTTATCGAACACTTTACTAAAGTCCATGTATACCACATCAACTGCCTTATCCCCATCCACCTCTTTGGTCACTTTTTCAAAAAACTCAGTAAGGTTAGTAAGGTACGACCTACCCTTCACAAAACCATGCTGACTATCCCCAATCAATTCATTTCTCTCTAAATAACTATAAATCCTATCCCTAATAATTCTCTCCAATACTTTGCCCACAACAGAAGTAAGACTCACCGGCCTATAATTCCCCGGAAAGTCTCTCTTCCCCTTCTTGAACAATGGGACCACATTCGCTATCCTCCAGTCTTCTGGCACTATACCCGTAAGCTACGACGACCTGAAGATCAGAGCCAGAGGCTCTGCAATCTGCTCTCTCACCTCCCAGAGAATCCTAGGGTAAATCCCATCCGGCCGAGGGGACTTATCTAACTTCAAACCCTCAAGAATATCTAACACATCCTCCTTATCTACTTCAATACTTTCCAGTTTGCAACCCTGTATCCCAGTGTTCTCCACAACTACATTTACATCTCCCTGCGCGAATACCAAAGAGAAATATTTGTTCAGTTCCTCTCCAATCTCTTCAGGCTCCACGCACAACTTCCCACTGCTGTCCATAACTGGCCCTAACCTTGCCCTAACCAATCTTCTATTCTTAACATATCTAAAGAAAGCTTTAGGATTCTCCTTGATCCTACCAGCCAAAGTCTTCTCATGTCCCCTTTGGTTCCCTTTCCCTCGGTCAACACTGTACCCATGCTAACACTGGCCCTTTTATTCCATGAGCCATAACTTTGTTTGCAAATCTGCTTTACAGCACTATATCAATGTCCTGGAGCTGAAATGATTGCCCTCCAATAACCACCACCATCATCTTCCTTTGAGATAGGAATGACTCCAAGCAAATGAGAGTTTTCATCCCAAGTCTGATGGATTTTAATTTTGCCAGCATTCTTTGGTTGCATATTTGGTCAATTGTGGCCTTCATACAGTCACTCTCAACTCATCTGTGGAATTCACCTTTCTCATCTATGTTTGAACCAAGGCAGTGAGGGCATTTGGGGTAAATGTCCCTGGCACAATTGAACTGAGCATTGGTGGATAGTGTTTTGCAGAGTGCTTGATAGAGATGTTGACAAGATCTTCCATCACCTTGCTGATGATTGAGAGCAAACTGATAGGGCGGTTATTGACTGGATTGGATTTATCTTGCTTTTTGAGGGCAGGAATATTGGGCTTGCCCGAAAGCTGCATGCATAGCATTGAGACTATACTGTGCAGCATGGAGACTATACTGTCCAGCACAGAGACTATACTGTCCAGCATGGAGACTATACACTCCAGCATGGACACTATACTGTCCAGAATGGAGACTATACTGTCCAGCATGGAGACTATACTATCCAGCATGGACACTATACTGTCCAGAATGGAGACTATACTGTCCAGCATGGAGACTATACTGTCCAGAATGGAGACTATACTGTCCAACACGGAGACTATACTGTCCAGAATGGAGACTATACTGTGCAACATGGAGTCTATAATGTCTAACATGGAAACTATACTGTCCACACGGAGACCAAACTGTCCAGCATGGAGATTATACTGTCCAGCATGGAGATTATACTGTCCAAAAAAGAGACTATAGTGTTCAACATGGAGACTATACTGTCCAGCATGGAGACAATACTGTCCAGCTCGGAGACTATACTGTACAGCATGGAGATTATATTGTCCAATATGGACACTATACTGTCCAACATGGAGACTATACTATCCAACATGGAGACTATACTGTACAGTATGGAGACTATATTGTCCAACATGGAGACTATACTGTCCAATACGGAGACTACACTATCCAACATGGAGACTATACTGTACAACATGGAGACTATACTATCCAACATGGAGACTATACTGTACAACATGGAGACTATACTATCCAACATGGAGACTATACTGTATAACTTGGAGACTATACTGTCCAATACGGAGACTGCACTGTCCAACATGGAGACTATACTGTACAACTTGGAGACTATACTGTCCAATACGGAGACTACACTGTCCAACATGGAGACTATACTGTACAACATGGAGACTATATTGTCCAACATGGAGACTATACTGTCCAACATGGAGACTATATTGTCCAACATGGAGACTATGCTGTACAACATGGAAACTATACTATCCAACATGGAGACTATGCTGTACAACATGGAGACTATACTATCCAACATGGAGACTATACTGTCCAATATGGAGACTATACTATCCAACATGGAGACTATACTGTACAACATGGAGACTATATTGTCCAACATGGAGACTATACTGTACAACATGGAAACTATACTGTACAACATGGAGACTATATTGTCCAACATGGAGACTATACTGTACAACATGGAGACTATACTATCCAACATGGAGACTATACTGTACAACATGGAGACTATACTGTCCAATACGGAGACTACACTGTCCAACATGGAGACTATACTTACAACATGGAGACTATATTGTCCAACATGGAGACTATACTGTCCAACATGGAGACTATATTGTCCAACATGGAGACTATACTGTACAACATGGAGACTGTACTATCCAACATGGAGACTATACTGTACAACATGGAGACTATATTGTCCAACATGGAGACTATACTGTACAACATGGAGACTATACTGTCCAACATGGAGACTATATTGTCCAACATGGAGACTATACTGTACAACATGGAGACTATATTGTCCAACATGGAGACTATACTGTCCAACATGGAGACTATATTGTCCAACATGGAGACTATACTGTACAACATGGAGACTATATTGTACAACATGGAGACTATAATGTCCAACATGGAGACTATACTGTACAACATGGAGACTATACTATCCAACATGGAGACTATATTGTCCAACATGGAGACTATACTGTACAACATGGAGACTATACTGTACAGCATGGAGACTATACTATCCAACATGGAGACTATACTGTCCAACATGGAGACTATACTGTACAGCATGGAGACTATTCTATTCAACATGGAGACTATACTGTACAACATGGAGACTATACTGTACAGCATGGAGACTATTCTATTCAACATGGAGACTATACTGTACAACATGGAGACTATACTGTACAGCATGGAGACTATACTGTACAGCATGGAGACTATTCTATTCAACATGGAGACTATACTGTCCAATATGGAGACTATTCTATTCAACATGGAGACTATACTATCCAACATGGAGACTATACTGTACAGCATGGAGACTATACTGTACAGCATGGAGACTATTCTATTCAACATGGAGACTATACTGTACAGCATGGAGACTATTCTATTCAACATGGAGACTATACTGTCCAATATGTAGACTATTCTATTCAACATGGAGACTATACTATCCAACATGGAGACTATACTGTCCAATATGGAGACTACACTGTCCAGCATGGAGACTATAATGTACAACATGGAGACTATACTGTACAGCATGGAGATTATACTGTCCAACATGGAGACTCTACTGTCCAATACGGAGACTACACTGTCCAGCATGGAGACTATAATGTACAACATGGAGACTATATTGTTCCACATGGAGACTATAATGTACAACATGGAGACTATTCTATTCAACATGGAGACTATACTGTACAACATGGAGACTATTCTATTCAACATGGAGACTATACTGTACAACATGGAGACTATACTATCTAACATGGAGACTATACTGTACAGCATGGAGACTATTCTATTCAACATGGAGACTATACTGTACAGCATGGAGACTATTCTATTCAACATGGAGACTATACTGTACAGCATGGAGACTATTCTATTCAACATGGAGACTATTCTATTCAACATGGAGACTATACTGTCCAATATGGAGACTATTCTATTCAACATGGAGACTATACTATCCAACATGGAGACTATAATGTACAACATGGAGACTATACTGTACAGCATGGAGACTATACTGTACAACATGGATACTATATTGTCCAATATGGAGACTATACTGTACAACATGGAGACTATACTGTACAGCATGGAGACTATACTGTACAACATGGATACTATATTGTCCAACATGGAGACTATACTGTCCAATATGGAGACTATACTATCCAACATGGAGACTATACTGTACAACATGGAGACTATACTGTCCAACATGGAGACTATACTGTACAACATGGAGACTATACTATCCAACATGGAGACTATACTGTACAGCATGGAGACTATACTGTACAACATGGAGACTATACTGTCCAACATGGAGACTATACTGTACAGCATGGAGACTATTCTATTCAACATGGAGACTATACTGTCCAATATGGAGACTACACTGTCCAGCATGGAGACTATACTATCCAACATGGAGACTATACTGTACAATATGGTGACTATACTGAAATATGGATGTTGGGCAGTATAGTCTCCATGTTATACAGTATAGTCTCCATGTTGGACAGTATAATCTCCATGTTTCAGTATAGTCTCCATGTTGGATAGTATAGTCTCCATGCTAGACAGTGTAGTCTCCATATTGGACAGTATGGTCTCCATGTTGGACAGGCAGTGACCAAAGCTGGGAATTGAACCTGGGTCCCTGTGCCACAGAACTCTTAACCTTTGATTTGTTAAACAAGTGGAAAGATCCTCTTTGTGGTTCACAACCAGGACTGTTTGTTACTAAGCCTATGTCGAACCAAACTTGTGACTCCACATACGAATGTGAGTTCCCAAAACTCTTCACAGGACTGAGTGGCTGAAAAACTCATACAGGCTACAGTAAGAAATGATGCTAAACCCATATCCATCAGTCACGCAGCAGAGGGATGAGATGGTAATCATTGGAGTCATCTCCTCCGTCACACAACCTCATGATTCAGGATGGTCCCAGTCCCAGATCCAAACAGGTCCTTCTGTATCTGTATTGACCTGACAAGGCTACAGCCAGAGATGTACACCCCATATCCCCAGTGGACGAAGCCTGTCTAAACTCTCAAGCAGTACATTATTTTCAAAGCTAGATGCCAACAAAAGCTTTTGGCAATTCCTTCTTAGCAAAGACGTCTTTATTACTCTCCTCAACAGATCCTGGTTTAACTGCCTGCCAATGGAAATCACGTCACCTTCTCATGAACAATCAGAAATGGGTAACAGCAATATTCCATGTCAGCCAAAACATCAATTTGTTTCCTGAGTCACATCATCAACAATAAAGATGTTACAGCAGATCCACAAATAAACCAAGGCTGTCAACAAGTTCCTAACCCCAGACCTCCCAGAGATTCTTGGGGACGGTGAACCAGCTGGAAAATATTTTAACTGAAGTAGCACAAATTACAGCGAGTCCTTGAAGTATCCTCTTCGGAAAGAACTAGCTTGGTGCGGGAACACACATCACAAACAAATATTCACTTACTCATGAAAAGCAGCATTATTTACAATGAAGAGCCTAAAATTATGTTCAGAAAATATAGACCCATCCAAGGCCACAGGAACAAAATGTAACTCTGTGACCAGATCAGGAGTAAACTTCTTGATGTTGCACCCAGATACAAGATTATCATACAATCCCTACAGTGCCGAAAGAGGCCATTCGGCCCATTGAGTCTATATCAGCTGCCCAAAAGAGCATTCCACCCAGGCTCTCTGCCCCATTCTATCCTTGTAACCCCACACATTCACCATGGCTACACCACATAACTTATACATCTTTAGACACTGAGGGGCAATTTAACATGGAAAATTACCTAACCTGCACATCATTGGATTGTGGGAGGAAACAGAAGCACCCAGAGGAAACCCTTGCAGATATAGGGAGAACATGCAAACTCCACACAGAGAATCATCCAAGTCTGGAATTGAACCCTGGTGTGTGAGGCAGCCATGTTAGACACTGTGCCACCGTGCCACTCCTGTGTCACTCCTTAAGTGATAGGGTGATTGGGGACGATGGGGGAGGGAAGGATAAGATGCTCTTTTACAGAGTCAGTGCAGACTTGATGGGCCAAATGGCCTACTGCTGCAGACACAAAGTGGATATAGCTGAAGGGAAGACTGTAATTACAGGAGTGAAATTTAACACGGTTTTATTTCAGTGCAGGTTGAATGTTCTATGGTTGAATTATTACTTCAGCTGAAGTTAAGGTCTCAGGAATGCAAAACTTCCTCAGTATTTTGATGGTTCCTAGAGTGCACCTGCCTCGATGTTTTCTTCACTGATAGGCTTGAACATGGGTCCAATTAGAGAACAGAAAGAGAGATTTAATTAGATATTGTAGGTAGTTATTTTGTTGCTTAATTGACTGCAGCAGTTTATGGCATAACTGTCTGACTCTCTGATGGAATTCTCTCTGTGTCTTTCAAAAGCAGTTTGGATTTTTGAAGAGGGTCACGATGCCACTATATAAAGTGATCTCAAATAAGGAAGGGTCTGAAGTCCTTTAAAGTTTTGTTGGTGTCACAAGTAGGCTTACATTAAGACTGTAATGAAGTTACTGTGAAAATGGCCTAGTCACCACACTCCAGCACCTGTTCAGGTACGCTGAGGGAGAATTTAGTATGGTCAATGCATCTAACCAGCACGTTTTTCGGACTGTGGGAGGAAACCGGAGTTCCTGGAGGAAACGCAGACAGACGCGGGGAGAAGTTGCAGATTCCACACAGTGAAGTCTCCTTCTCCACTATGTTTTCTTTTAGGTGGCCAAAGCCTTTGGATTTGACAAATTTGCACTTTTACAATGAATCGAGACTGATACCCCAGTGACTCCATATCAGACAAGGTATCTTCAATCTCTCATTTCTTGAGAGATAATACCATTTGATCCTCAAAAACTGAGGAGGCATCCTAACTTCAAGGTTTATTTATTTTAAAATGTAATCTTTAAAAATATATCTTTAAAGATTTACAATACCATCATGCATGTACTTATCAAGACAATTATTCTTTTTGTATATTCGTTCATGGGATGTGGGCATCACTGGCCATTTATTGCTCATCCCTAATTGCCCTTCAGAAGGTGATGGTGAATCTCCTTCTTAAGTTGTATTGTAGGAAAATTTGCAGTACAATTAGAAAGGGAGTCCTTTCCCTTTCTAATAGGATATTGCTTAGGTATCACCCTCTACCCCTGAGAGCTAGACTTCCCTGTGCATGGATTCTTTTCACTAAGTCACTGTGTTGTCCAGACCTATTGTAAACCCTATTGATATGATGTCACATCAGCAGAGGTTGGTGGAGGTGGTATTCCTTACGGGAGAATATTAATGCAGCAGCAAGGCCCACTAATGATATTTAAATATATGGTAGTGGGTCTGCTGACCTTTCATGGAGGGACCCCATTATGTCATTGATGGTTGCAGGGACTAACTCAATGGGAAATCACATTGGCTTAAAAGCTATTTTGGGGCTCCCATTAGATTCTCCGCCCCTCTCTGACCCTCTCTGCTGAAAATGGGTGCCAGAAATCCCTCCATAATCTCAGGACCACTCCTCTCTCCCTGAAACTGAATGTAAAATTCAATCACAATTTGATTGATGCTACTTAGGAGTGCCTATTTTTGAAACACTCAAGTGAATGCCCTGTTTGAATCTGTACATCACTCATCGACGTATGCATTTCCGAATGGAGTCTGAGTGACCTGCACAGGATGGTAACCACAGCCCTCAGGCATACAGCAGAAACAGGGGGTTGATCTCGAGTACGATATGGGCTCTCCACAGAGCTTGCAGACAAGCAATATTACTGAAAATGAAGCCAAGTAATATTAGTATTTGCTCAATTGTTCAGAGATGTTTACTCAATGATGTTTAAATAGCAAAACTACAACAATCCTTTCAGTGATCAAATGCACATTACCAACTAGCCCCGGAACAAGTAACATACGCCATCTGTCACATGTTTAATGTTGACTTAGAAATGGGTTTGAAGGCCAGGAGTGCATTTGGCAGTTCTCAGCCCAGTCGTATTTCTACTACATGACCACATAACCACAACAGTGTTGTGGGCTGCTTGAAATCCTGTGGGACGACCGGTCAAGTACGACTCACTGTGGTTTAGAACGCCAAGATCACCACAACTAAGCAATTCCTACCACAACTCAATGACATCACACTAATTCAATAATATCACCATAATTGCTGACAATCTCCTGGTGGCAGTGTTCCTAGGGGACATAGCTGTTCCCGTTATATACACTTCAGCCAGCTATTTACAGTTACACACGAGACTCTACTCGTGCAATCCTAGAGTAGTATTGTTCACCATCTAACCAAGCCCGACTTTTTGTGGCATGGTAGACTTTGGTCATAGAAGTAAATTCTTTAGGTTCCTGCAAACTTTTCCTTGTTGTCTTCCACTGGTATTGTGATCTCCACTATATATGACAGGACACCTATGCACTTTCGCTTCTTCACAACGGGGCATTGGTCTTTTTATCATCGACTTTCCTCATTAACTGGTCATAGGGATCGAAGATTTCCGTGTTCCACAGCCTTGATAGGCGCAATGCATATCCTTTTGGTGGTCAAATGCACATTACCAACTAGCCCCGGAACAAGTAACATACGCCATCTGTCACATGTTTAATGTTGACTTAGAAATGGGTTTGAAGGCCAGGAGTGCATTTGGCAGTTCTCAGCCCAGTCGTATTTCTACTACATGACCACATAACCACAACAGTGTTGTGGGCTGCTTGAAATCCTGTGGGACCACCAGTCAAGTATGACTCACTGTGGTTTAGAACGCCAAGATCACCACAACTAAGCAACTCCTACCACAACTCAATGACATCACACTAATTCAATAATATCACCATAATTGCTGGCAATCTCCTGGTGGCAGTTTTCCTGGGGAACATAGCTGTTCCCGCTATATACTCCTCGGCCAGTCATTTAAACATTACCTCTCGATGCCCATAGAGATGATGTTCAGGTGGTACCTGCAGAAAGGAATGACTCACTGGGTTATAGAAGCAGGAAGATTCACACAGCTAATAGACTAGACCCACTGTGGACCATATTTTCACGCATAAATGGAATAAACATCTAGTCCCGAGCCACCTGTTTGTAATTGCACTCTGGTAGGAGAGAGAGATACAATTACATTCACATTATCAACCTCTCGGTCAGTGCTTTCACCATCGTCACTAGGGCCAGAGTGACGATATTCCCGGCAGGAGCATCGGAGAGGCATGACTCACTGTGTCACAAGAAAGTGACAAAATTCACACAGCTATCATAACTACCCTCTTTCACAGAATCATTACTCCCATCTCATTCACTAACGCTTTCCACAGTAGTTTTTAAACTACAACCAGCTGCAAATGTCTGCTGGACAAATCTTATGGGATGGCGTAATGGTTAGCACAGCTGCCTCACTGCTCCAGGGACCAGGTTGAACTCCCGGCTTGGGTCACTGTCCACGTGGAATTTGCACGTTCTTCCTGTGTCTGCATAGGTTTTCTTCAGGTGCTCCAATTTCTTCCCACGGTATGAAAGATTTTTTACACAGAGAGTACTGGGTGCCTGCAACTTGTTGGAAGGTACTGGAAGCAGATACAGTAGTGACTTCTAAGGATCATCTTGATAAATACATGAATAGGATGGGAATAAAACAGTACAGCACAGTACAGCCCCTTCAGCCCTTGATGTTGTGCCGAGCAATGCTCAAACCCAAGATCAAGCTATGCCACTCCCTATCATTCTGGTAAGCTCCATGTGTCTACCCAATAACCACTTGAAAGTTTCTAAAGTGTCCGATTCCACTATCACAGCAGGCAATACATTCCACACCCCAACCACTCTCTTAGTAAAGAATCTACCTCAGACATTCCTCCTATACCTCCCACTACGAACCTTAAAGTTATGCCCCCTTGTAACAGCTACATCCATCCTAGAAAATAGCCTCTGCACGTCCACTCTATCCATCTCCCTCATCATCTTATAAATCTCTATTAAGTCACCTCGCATCCTCCTCCGTTCTAAAGAGAAAAGCCCTAGCTCCGTCAATCTTTCCTCATAAGACCTACCCTCCAAATCAGTCAACATCCTGGTAAATCTCCTCTGCACTTCTCCAATGCTTCCACATCCTTCTTATAGTGAGGTAAACAGAACTGAATACAATATTCCAAACGTGGTTTCACCAAGGTCCGGTATAGTTGTAGCATAACCTCCTGGCCCTTAAGCTCAAACCCCTGTTAATAAACGCTAACACTCTATACGCCTTCTTCACGGCTCTGTCCACTTGAGTGGCAACCTTCAGAGATCTGTGGATATGAACCCCAAGATCTCTCTGTTCCTCCACATTCCTCAGAACTCTGTCATTAGCCCTGTAATCCGTATTCAAGTTTATCCTGCCAAAATGCACTTAACAGTGTTAAACTCCATCTGCTACTTTTCTGCCCAGCTCTGCATCCTATCAATGTCTCTTTGCAGCCTATAAGAGTCCTTCACTTCATCCATTAATCCACCAATCTTGGTGTCATCATTGGAATGGAGGGATATGGTCCCCAGAAGACTAAGGGGTTTTAGTTCAGTCAGGCTCCTTGGTCACTGCAGGCTTGGAGGCCTGAAGGGCCTGCTCCTGTGCTGTAATTTTCTTTGTTCTTTATGTGCTAGTTAGGTGCATTGACCCAAACAGACGCCAGAATATGGCAACTAATAGAATTTCACAATAACTTCATTGTAGTGTTAATGTAAGCCTTACTTGTGACTAATAAATAAACTTTAATGAACTGCAACATTTAAAGTGAGGATATCATAGAAATATTATTAAATGTATTTGAAAGCTCAAATAATTGAATCATCATCCATTTTTCAAATTCATTTTCACCTGCTCTCTTGAATCAGAGATCATTGGCTTCCCACGAACAAATTGACATTTTGTTTAATGAATAATCTCTTAGAAACAGCAGAAACACAACCAGCTTTACAAGGCTGTGTGAAGTGCGTCATATATTGCCAAAATTGATGTCAGATGCCAGAACAAAATGCTCTCAATAAAAGGCAAAGCTTCATTAATTTAACATCTGGTCATTGATATGCCAGTGGCAATGTAAACAACCTCTGGTAGCAAATGAAATCATTTTGAATCAGACACTTAATAAGTCACTCATTGAAGTAAAGCATAATAAGAAGAAATAATAACATATTTGAAACAAAAATTGATGAATCTCAGCTTGGCTTCAGATCTGGAGTACGGACAAGAGACGGAATATTTCACCTAAGAATAGTCTTCGATCAATACCTAGAAGTTGACAAGAACATTTCCATATGTTTCATTGTCAATGAAAAAGCATTTGATTGCCAAATGCTAAGTGTTTCAGAAATGTTATATCGATGGTGAAAAATTATCCAAAGCCTAGACTGGGACCAAATATCAAGACCAGAAGATGGATAAAAATATAACAGAATATGTTTGATGCAACGTCCAAATTAAAAGGATAGAGGTAGGCAGAAGAAAACTCAAGCTTGTAACAAAGAAAAAGCTCATAAGCTGCTACATTCCCGTACGTCACAGAAAGCAGGATAATAAATGAAGTTCTGTGAAACAAAATAGGTATCTTCAAAATGCTTAAAATTCTATACGTAAACCATTAGACAAATGATAAGTGCCTAAAATGGCAAAATCAAATATAACTCAAAAGTATTTTGGCCATTTGATCAGAGCTGAAAAGCTACAGACATTTCTTCCAGAGGGCAAAGAGGAGTGCAGCTGAGAGAGGAGCCAACCTAACCATAGTTGGGTGATAGACGGCGCAGTTATAGATATGGTGCATGGATGTGTGAGGATGGAGCAAGATGGAGCATAACAACAGATCTCCTGGTAGGAGGAGATTCAAGTGACGAGTGGTGTGCCTCAGGGGTCTGTTTTGGGGCCCCTGCTGTTTGTAATTTTTATAAATGATCTGGATGAGGGTATTGAGGGATGGATCAGTAAATTTGCAGATGATACTAAAGTTGGTGGTGTGGTAGATAGTGAAGAGGGGTGTTTTAGTTTACAGAGTGACTTGGACAAGTTGCAGAGCTGGGCCGAGAGGTGGCAAATGGAGTTTAATGTGGAAAAGTGTGAGGTAATGCACTTTGGCAGGAACAATAAATGTGTAGAGTATAGGGCTAATGGTAGGGCTCTTAATAGTGTTGAGGAACAGAAGGATCTTGGTGTATGTGTCAATAGATCCCTGAAAGTAGGCAGTCAAGTGGATAAAGTTGTTAAGAAGGCTTATGGAGTCTTAGCTTTTATTGGTAGGGGGATTGAATTTAGGAGCCGCAGCATCATGTTGCAGCTGTACAAAACTCTAGTGCGGCCGCACTTGGAGTATTGTGTGCAGTTCTGGTCGCCACATTATAAGAAAGATGTGGAGGCATTGGAGAGGGTACAGAGGAGGTTTACCAGGATGTTGCCTGGTATGGAGGGCAGGTCCTATGAAGAGAGGTTGAAGGATTTGAGGTTGTTTTCGTTAGAAAGGAGGCGGCTAAGGGGGATCTTATTGAAGCATATAAGATGATTAGAGGTTTGGATAGGGTGGACAGTGATAGCCTTTTTCCTAGGATGGAGAAAGCTAGCACGAGGGGACACAGCTTTAAATTAAGGGGTATGAGTTATAGGACGGATATCAGAGGTAGGTTCTTTACTCAAAGAGTGATTAGGGAGTGGAATGCCCTGCCTGCAGCTGTTGTAGATGCGCCAAGTTTGGTGGCGTTTAAGAGGTTAGTTGATAAGTATATGGATGAGAAGGGAATGGTTTAGTTAGGAGGGGCATTGCTTTTTATTTTGGTCGGCACAACATCGAAGGCCGAAGGGCCTGTTCTGTGCTGTATTGTTCTATGTTCTATGTTCTATGTTCTAAGCAGCAGCATATAGTGTCAGCTATGCTTTAGTGCACAGCATTCTTGCCTCTAAGCTGGAAATTTGTGGGTTCAAGTCCCATCCACAACCTGAACACAAAAAAATCGACACTCTAGTGGAATATTGAGAATGCCACACGTAGAACCCTACGGTGCAGAAGGAGGGCATTCAGTCCATCAAGTCTGCACTGACTACAATCCCACCTAATCCCTATCCCCATCACTCCATGCATTTACCCTAGTTAACTCCCTTGACACTAAGGGGCAATTTAGCACAGCTAATCCACCTAACCCACACATCTTTGGATTGTGGGAAACATCTGAAGGAAACCCAAGCAGACACGGAAAGAATGTGCAGACTCCATACAGACAGTGACCCAAGCCAGGATTTGAACTCAGGGTCATGACGTTGTGAGTCAGCTAACTATTGTGTCACCGTGCCACCCCAGTCAAAGAGGCTAACTTTCAGGGGAGGTTTTAAATCAAGGCCCCATTGGTGGACATCAATGACCCCTTGGCACTGTTTTGAAGAAAAGGAAGCAAGCTAATCCTGATGCCCTGTCCAATATTTAGCCCTCAATTAATGTCATATACCTGGTTATCTGGTCATTATCACATTGCTGTTTGTGAGATCTTCCTGTGTACAGATCAGCTGCTGTGTTTCCTACATTACAACAGTGACCACAATTCAAAAATATTTGGCTCTGAAGCATTTTGAGATATCTTGTCAGTTAGGAGTGTTATATAGATAAGTCATTCTTATCAAAAAAAACAGATAGTACTATCAATCAGTACTTAAGCAATAAACTGATCGCGATTGCTCAATTTGGATCACACCAGGAGCATTGTTGCTCTATATATATTTTGTCTAGTCATGGTTACAAGAGTTGAATCCAAGAGGTACACTTGACATTGAGGCAGCTTTTCCCCAGAGGGTGACACCAAGGAACACAAGTAAAATTGGAGTCTGTGTGGATCAAGAGGAAAACGTTTATTGCTGAAGTTACAGCTGTTGTGTTGTTAGTGACACTGGTGCATGGAGAAGAACATGTGTTGCCATGGAGCACATGTCCAACTACTGCATATGTTTCCAAGCTCTTTATATTCCTTGCATAATAATGGCACTGCCCCAGGAGCAATAAGCTCATTGGTTTCAGTAGTGAGACTACCACAGCACTAAGCATTGGCCGTGATTCTGCTGAATCAACATCAAGTGCCCACGCCAGAGGAAAATTGGAGCATTTCCTGCTGGATTAGCAGTGGCTCTGATTAATGCAAATTCATGCCTCGTGGGAAATACCCCTCTCAGCCTAGCTGTTCAGAGATTAGGATGCCTTTTTTAGGCTCCCTTCCCCCTCAAAATGTAAATGATGAATGCCACCCCCACCCCCACTCTCTTCCCCAACCCCTTTGCTGACCAGGGGAGCACCACCAACCCCTCATCAGAAAGGGATACCCTCCATTCACCACACAAAGAACAGGTCACTACACACCTCCCACCCCACACCATGCAGGCATAATAGTGACCCAGCCAACTCCTCACACCCCACTCCACCACCCCCCCCCACCCTCGACCCATTGCCAGAGGCCTGAACAGTCTTCCCACTGCAAGAGACAGACTCTTAAATCGACTCTGTTCATGACCTCCTCATGACCCTCCTCAGGACACGCCTCTGAACTTCTGGTCACTGACTCCCTTGTGATGTTGCCATGACCTTGTGCCTTGTACTGTGAGAAGTAGGGTGTGGAAGTCAAGGAGGTAAGTGCAGTGCCCAGGGCTAGAAAAAGTAGTTTAACCAGCGGATAATATTGAGATCAATCCCCAGCCTGAGCCCATCCAACTCCCAGAGCCCTTGGAGGAGTCTCTCTGTGCAGACTGGCAGCAATAAAAGAGCACATGGGCACTGCACTTACTTCCTTGACCCTTCTTGAAGTCCACCGTGCCAGGTCCATGAAGCTCATAATCAGCATCAAAGCCCACCCGCTGGGGAGGAGAATAAATAGTGAAGGGTGTTGAATTGGGCTTCAAATTGACAGGTTTGCCCAATTTCAGGACAGAAGCCTGATCAGGGTCAGTGGGGGCAGAACAGGTGAATGGTGACAAGTTTGGCACCTATCAGGAATTTCATTTTAGGCCAAAAGGCCCAAATGGAGACCTTGCTTGCCATGCCACTGCCTCCTTTATAAGGTTTTCCAGGGTTTCTCCCAAGGAATACTTTCACATCCAACAGGCAAACTATCAATTAACATAGAAAGTAGGTGCAGGGGTTGGCCATTCAGCCCTTTGAGCGGTTGATCATCAAATTCAATATCCTGATCTCGTCTCCTCCCCATATCCTTTGATCTCCTTCGCCCCAAAGGACTATATCTAGATCCTTGTTGAAAACATACAATGTTTTAGCCTCAATTACTTCCTGTGGTAGTGAATTCCACAGGCTTGCCACTCTCTGGGTGAAGAAATTTCTCTTCAACTCAGTCCTAAGAGGTTTACCCGAACTCCTAGACTTGTTTTAGGTCATCTCCACAATTGGGAACATCCTTTTTGCATCCTCCCTGTCCAGTCCTGTTAGAATTTTATAATTTTATAATTCCCCCCTCATTCCTCTGAACTCCTACGAACATAATCCTAACCGATACGATCACTCCTCGTATATCAGTCCCACCATCCCAGGAATCAGTCTGGTAAACATTCGCTGCACTCCCTCTAGATCAAGAATATCCTTCCTTAGGTAAACAGACCAAAATTACACACAGTATTTCAGGTACGGCCTCACGAAGGCCCAGTATAACTGCAGCACAGCCTTCCTGCTCCTCTACTTGAATATTCAAGGCTCGCTGGTGGTTGTCATAACTCAGGATCATCTACAATCTAAATCTGGCAAAGGTAGATGAACATCCTCTTTTCTCTCTTCCTACACCTAGTAGTGTTCTAAAGCAGACTCATTCCATAGCTAGTCATTCCTGGAACATGATGCTAGTCTTTTGCTAAATGAACTCTTGGCCACTACAATCAATTTGCACCCTATTGTAATTCTTCTAAGTAGGAATGTTGATGAGGGTTCAGCCACAAGTTAAACAAGTCTTACTGCCTTGAATATAACAAAGATGCATTCAGATCACATAATTGTTAAACTGATGTTAATAATGTTTGCTCTCTCTCCCACAGGCCATTCCATAGCTTGCTGATGACAAAGGTATATCTGTTAGTGATAACTGCCTTCCTATTAAACAAGCAAATAAAGGCCATTTGCTCAGAGTTCTGATTTCCTTCCTCATTCTCTCCCCTTCCCCAGTAAAAAATGAGATAGATTTCTGTAACAAATCAGGCAATAAATTAAAGATTGATTTTTTTCACTTTGGTGGAAGAAGGGCGTGTTGAGAGGGGATGGTGATGGTCTACTGTTGAAATGGGTAAAATGTGAAACACATTCCCAACTTGCCACAAATGAGCCCATTTCCAGTTTAACCAAGGTGGAAATTGGCCAGCATGAACAAGGACCCATGAACCCCAGACATTTTCTCTTCCACCTTCTTCCATTGGGAAAAAGATATAAAAGTCTGAAGTCACGTACCAGCCGACTCAAGGAGAAGCTGTTCTTGGGTCAGTCGGTACTTGACCTCAGACTTCCCTGCTAAAGTTTACTTATTAGTCACAAGTAGGCTTACATTAACACTGCAATGAAGTTACTGTGAAAATCTAGCCGCCACACTCCAGTGCCTGTTTGGGTACATGGACGGAAAATTTAACATAGCCAATCCACCTAACCAGCACATCTTTGAACTGTGGGAGATAACAGGAGTGCCTGGAGGAAACTCACACAGACAAGGGGAGAATGTGCAAACTCCACACAGACAGTGACGCAAGCTGGGAATTGAGCCCAAGTTCCAGGCGTTCTGAGGCAGCTGTACTAACCATTGTGCCACTGTTGATCCTTCACTACATGCTGCATACATTTATACTGCAGTGTGAGAGAACGCAAGATGAGTCATAGCCACAAAAACGAGGGAGAAGTCTGCTAATGGCAATCCATAGAGAGAATAGAAGGTGTGAATGGCAGAGAAAGTAAACTGTGACAGGTGAAGAAGTGGGAGGAGGGGGGAGAAAAGGACTTCCAGGAATGCCTACCCTGAAGAAGTACTGCTCTGCTCTATGACCTTCCAGGTATGTCCAGGGTACATGGGGTCCTTGATTTTATGCTGGCTTCTTTTCTAAGGGAGCAGCAAGTGTTAAAGTCAGAGGGGTTTATGATAAAATACTGATGCTGAAATAACGGATGAAATGGGACATTGTCCTGTCCTTGCTATATAAAAAATACATTTTTTACCAGCTTTGACAAAGGGTCATCTGGACTCGAAATGTCAGCCTTTTTTTTCTCCTTACAGATGCTGCCAGGCCTGCTGAGATTTTCCAGCATTTTCTCTTTTGGGTCTTGAGGTAACTCTCCATTTCCACTAAAGCCCTTTGGCAGCTGTATTGAGATCTCAACGTCATTACTGGTCAAAAATCTCAGAAGTGAAATAATCAGCAGAAATCTGTTATAACAGCTCTACACATTTCATCCAGATCTACCTGAAATTGGAAAATATTCCCTGTTCGTTCTAACTGATGACAACCCACCAAATTGATCCCCATTTCTGTTACAGCAGTCGGGAATAGAGGTAGACCTGGGCAGTCTCGCTCCATTTAATCATGGGTCAGGTGGGGCGGGGGAAACCTGATACAAACTTGGAATGATACAAAGATACAAACTTTGGGACTTTAACTTTGCTAATATTGATTGGAATAGCTATAGCTCTAGCTCGTTAGAGGGGTCAGTTTTCGTACAGAGTGGGCAGGAAGGTGTTTTGACTCAGTATGTAGATAGGCCAACTAGAGGTGAGGCTACATTGGATTTGGTGCTGGGCAATGAGCCAGACCAGGTGTTAGGCTTGGAAGTTAGTGAACATTTTGGTGATAGTGACCACAATTCGGTTACGTTCACCTTAGTGATGGACAGGGATAGGTATGAAGCTGGGGGCAGTAGTTATAGCTGGGGGAAGGGTAATTATGAGGCCATCAGGAGAGAATTAGGGTGCATAGATTGGACTAGGAAACTACAGGGACTGGGAACATCTGGAATGTGGTGCTTATTCAAGGAGCAGCTGCTGCGAGTCCTTGATAAGTATGTCCCTGTCAGGCAGGGAGGAAATGGTCGAGTAAGAGAGCCTTGGTGTACGAAAAAAGTTGATTTGCTGGTTAAGAAGAAAAAGGAGGCTTATGTCAGGATGAGGCTTGAAGGCTCAGTTAGTGCAATGGATAGCTATAGATTAGCCAGGAAGGAGGTAAAAAGTGAATTGAGGAGAGCTAAGAGGGGACACGAGAAGATGTTGGCTGATAGGATTAAGGAGAATCCTAAAGCTTTCTTTCGATATGTTAAGAATAGAAGATTGGTTAGGGCAAGATTAGGGCCAGTCATAGACAGCAGTGGGAAGTTGTGCGTGGAGCCTGAAGAGATTGGTGAGGCACTGAATAAATATTTCTCTTCGGTATTCACGCAGAGTGCTGGAAATGTAGCTATGGAGAACACTGAGGTACAGGGTTGCAAATTGGGAAGTATTGTAGTAGATAGGGAGGATGTGTTAGAAATTCTCGAGGGTTTGAAGTTGGATAAGTCCCCTGGGCCGGACGGGATTTACCCTAGGATTCTCTGGGAGGCAAGAGAGGAGATTGCAGAGCCTCTGGCTCTGATCTTCAGGTCCTCGTTGGTTACGGGTGTGGTTCCGGAGGACTGGAGGATAGCGAATGTGGTCCCATTGTTTAAGAAGGGGAAGAGAGACCTTCCAGGGAATTATAGGCCAGTGAGTCTTACTTCTGTTGTGGGCAAGGTATTGGAGAGAATTATTAGGGATAGGATTTATAGTTATTTAGAGAGAAATGAATTGATTGGGGATAGTCAGCATGGTTTCGTGAAGGGTAGGTCATGCCTTACTAACCTCATTGAGTTTTTTGAGAAAGTGACCAGAGAGGTGGATGGGGGTAAGGCGGTTGATGTAGTATATATGGACTTTAGTAAGGCGTTTGATAAGGTGGCCCATGGAAGACTTCTACAGAAAATGCAGATGTGTGGAATAGAGGGTGATTTAGCTAATTGGATTAGGAATTGGCTGGCAGATAGAAGACAGAGGGTGGTGGTTGATGGGAGATATTCATCGTGGAGTTCGGTGACGAGTGGTGTGCCTCAGGGGTCTGTTTTGGGGCCCCTGCTGTTTGTAATTTTTATAAATGATCTGGATGAGGGTATTGAGGGATGGATCAGTAAATTTGCAGATGATACTAAAGTTGGTGGAGTGGTAGATAGTGAAGAGGGGTGTTATAGTTTACAGAGTGACTTGGACAAGTTGCAGAGCTGGGCCGAGAGGTGGCAAATGGAGTTTAATGTGGAAAAGTGTGAGGTAATGCACTTTGGCAGGAACAATAAATGTGTAGAGTATAGGGCTAATGGTAGGGCTCTTAATAGTGTTGAGGAACAGAAGGATCTTGGTGTATGTGTCAATAGATCCCTGAAAGTAGGCAGTCAAGTGGATAAAGTTGTTAAGAAGGCATATGGAGTCTTAGCTTTTATTGGTAGGGGGATTGAATTTAGGAGCCGCAGCATCATGTTGCAACTGTACAAAACTCTAGTGCGGCCGCACTTGGAGTATTGTGTGCAGTTCTGGTCCCCACATTATAAGAAAGATGTGGAGGCATTGGAGAGGGTACAGAGGAGGTTTACCAGGATGTTGCCTGGTATGGAGGGCAGGTCCTATGAAGAGAGGTTGAAGGATTTGAGGTTGTTTTCGTTAGAAAGGAGGCGGCTAAGAGGGGATCTTATTGAAGCATATAAGATGATTAGAGGTTTAGATAGGGTGGACAGTGATAGCCTTTTTCCTAGGATGGAGAAAGCTAGCACGAGGGGACACAGCTTTAAATTAAGGGGTATGAGTTATAGGACGGATATCAGAGGTAGGTTCTTTACTCAAAGAGTGATTAGGGAGTGGAATGCCCTGCCCGCAGCTGTTGTAGATGCGCCAAGTTTGGTGGCGTTTAAGAGGTTAATTGATAAGTATATGGAAGAGAAGGGAATGGTTTAGTTTGGAGGGGCATTGCTTTTTATTTTGGTCGGCACAACATCAAAGGCCGAAGGGCCTGTTCTGTGCTGTATTGTTCTATGTTCTATGTTCTATGTTCTAAACCTATTGCTGTGTATATATCCTGAGTAGCTGAAGTGAAACCAGTTTATTGGGGCCAATTTTCAGCTCGCATTCTCCATGCAAAGAATTGGCGATGCACGCTCAAAATCTGGAGAGGCTCAAGAAACCTGATTCTCGCTGGCATGTTTCCAAATTTCCAGCACACTTGCTAGCAGAGTAGCAGGAAACTGACTGCAGGATCTCCGGAACCTTATTTTAAAACATACCATGTCATTAGTGAGCACTCTCTGGAACATCCCCCCACCCCCACCAAAATCTCACTGAATATCCAGCAAGCGCTGGCGCAATGACACACTGACACCATATACAATCAGTCTACAGCAGCACGAACCTGGCAACTTCATCTCCAAGGGAGAGTTCGGGAGTGAGAGTTCAGGCAACCATCACTCTCTAGGCATTCACTGACTCAGTGCCCTTAAAGTCACAATCATTCTGAACTTCTATGAAAGTGGCTCATTCCAGGACAGCAGCGGTGTGGCATCTCCCAGTCACACAAAAGCACCTTATTTGTGTAAGAGTTTACATGTATATCAACTTGGACTGGGACCAGGTGAGCCAAGATGCCAGGGTCACAGGCTTCACTACCTTAACAAGCCTGTCCCAGGTTGAAGGTCTCATTGACTGCATCTATGTGGCTCTGCGCTCTCCATTGGCACCATGCAGCGACATTCAGAAGCACAAGGGATAGAGCGAGGGAAATACCTCCTTCAAAGTGCAATTTGTCATGATGCACGTCATGCATGTGTGCCCATTTCCCAGGGATGTAGCTGATGGTGCCAATGCGGATGTCTCTTTCTAATGGGGCTCATTCTTCAACATGCATTCTGGCTAAGCAGGCAATTGGGCTACTGAAAAGGCAGTTCCAGTGACCGGACCAGTCGGGGGGTGTGGGGTGGGGGGGGGGGGGGGGGGGGGGGGGGAGCCTACAATACCTCCCAGAGTATTGTACAATGATGTGGAGTTTCACCCACATCATTGTAAGCTTCTGTGCTCTCCACAAATTGATACTGCAGAGGATGGAGCACCTGGACCTGGAGGAAATGGAAGACCACCACATCCCCTCGGATGAGGATGTCAAGGAAGGCAGTGAGGGTAACTATACAGAGGAATGGTAATGACTTATATTGAGGATAGAACAATGCTCCTCTTATCCTCGGTGATATGTCCTGACAGAGAATTTAAGATAACGTAAGTTTATTTATTAGTCACAAATTGGCTTACATTAACACTGCAATTAAGTTACTGTGAAATTCCTCTAGGCACCAGTTTGGGTCAATGCACCTAACCAGCACACCTTTCAGACTGTAGAAGGAAACCAGAGCACATGGAGGAAACCCACACAGACATGGGGAGAACATGCGTGCAAACTCCACTCAAACAGTAACTCAAGCTGGGAATCAAACCCAGGTCCCTGGCGCTGTGAAGCAGCAATATTAAGCACTGTGCTACTGTACCATTACCATTGTCCGTGTTCACCCGTGCCCACTAATTGCCTAACTGTTTCTTAATCCTCCTCACTCTCATGCTATGTCTAGGTTTATCCCCAGGATACACAGCTGTGTCAGGCAGCCTCAGAGGCAGGCTTACAATGAAACACATCGTGTCTAAGCACAGAGTCCTGACAAATGCCTGGGTCCTTGTGTTGGTTGGTATCTGTGAGAATTAAATCTAGTTTCCTTAGAGGCAATATTCAGGAGAGGGGCAAAGTAGAAAGACCTGGCTGTGAGACTGGGGCATTTTCCTGTCAGGGGTGCCTATGTAGAGCCTGAGTGCTGTCAGCTTCTTACAGTCTAATCTCCTGGTGCAGATATGCCCTTCAGACCACATCGCTGAATAAAACAAAGCCAGTTATTTGCAAAGGTCTGCTTGTGGGAACTTCTTAAATTGCCTGCAGTGTTTCACAATCCGCAATCAATGTGTTTGTAAAACTATTCCTAACATGGTGATATATGAGTTGATTAAACAAGACAAGCATTTTCTATGTTAAATCAACATTATGAAGTTCAGAGTTGAATTTCCTGGAAATAGATTTATCTCTATTTCCCTCTCTCTCTCTCTCTGTTACCCATCCTTTTTCCTCTTTTTCTCGCTCTCTGTTTCTGTGTCTCTCACTACCCAACGTGTCCACCATCCAACCGCCTTTTAACTCAGTCCATTTTAACCGATTGGTTTTGCTATAGACTTCAGTCTTGATCAGAATTAAACTCTTTCTTCAGGTTAATTTGGGTAGGAGTTGTCAGCGAATCTTCCCCAGCAGTCAGGCCCAAATGTCCATTTACATTAGTCAGGCCCGGAATTAGTTGGTATTCAGTTCAATGTGAGTGAGAAATGATTTCAATTCATTGCATACGCTCCACAAATTTAGTGACAAGAAAGGAAGCATGTTATGTCTGGCATGTGAAAGCACCTCAAAGCTGCTACATTGTAGAGGGTTTCGAATTACCCCAGTCTGATCTGTTTATTTTGGATAAGCCATTTTGACAAATCGTGCCTTCAGTTGTTGACAACATTTGGCACCACGCAGCATACAATATTTAAATTGTTTTAAATGTGTTCCAAAAAGACTCTCTGAAGCAAACATTTCAGCTCCCAAATGGAAAATAAAGGATTCAGTTTTATAAGTCACATTGGGAGCTACCCAGTGTCACGCGCACCGAAATATTATGCCCTCATCAATGGATCTCTGTAGTATGTCCCAATGAAATAATGTAGAGTACAATATATGTTTTGCACATTTGATTTTTGATTTGATTTGATTTATTATTGCATGTGTATTGGGATACAGTGAAAAATATTGTTTCTTGCATGCTATACTGACAGAGCATGCGAAAGGAGAGGATGCAGAATGTAGTCATAATGTGGAAGTGCCGGCATTGGACTGGGGGTAAACACAGTAAGAAGTATTACAACATCAGATTAAAGTCCAACAGGTTTATTTGGTAGCAAAACCCACTAGCTTTCGGAGCGCTCACTGCTCTTTCGTCAGGTGAGTGGGAGTTCTGTTCACAAACAGGGCATAAAAAGACATAAGCTCAATTTACAAAATAATGGTTGGAATGCGAGTCTTTACTGGTAATCAAGTCTTAAAGGTACAAGCAATGTGAGTGGAGAGAGGGTTAAGCACAGGTTAAAGGGATGTGTATTGTCTTCAGCCAGGACAGTTAGTGAGATTTTGCAAGCTGAGACAAGTCATGGAGGTTACAGATAATGTGACATGAACCCAAAATCCTGGTTGAGGTCGTCCTCATTTGTGCAGAACTTGGCTATCAGTCTCTGCTCTACGCTGTCATGTTTTGTGAAGGCCGCCTTGGAAGGTCACACACGAGGACAGCATCACCCGGGACCTTGGGTTCATATCACACTATCTGTCACCTCCACAACTTGCCCAGGCTTGCAAAATCTCACTAACTGTCTCAGCGGCAGACAATTCACATGTCTTTAACATGTGCTTAAATCTCTCACCACTCACATTATCTGTACCTTTAAGACTTGATTACCTGTAAAGCCTCACATTCCAACCATTATTTTGTAAATTGAGTTTATGTCTTTATATGCCCTGTTTGTGAATAGAACTCCCACTCACCTGACAAAGGAGCAGAGAGCACTCTGAAAGCTCGTGGCTTTTGCTACCAAATAAACCTGTTGGACTTTAACCTAGTGTTGTGAGACTTCTTACAATGTAGTCATAGTCATAGCTGGGGTGCAGTGGAAGATTGACTTAATATAAAGTAGGTTCATTCAAAACTCTGGTGGCAGCCGGGAAGAAGCTGTTCTTGAGTAAGTTGGAATGCGTTCTCAGACTTTGGTATCTTTTTCCCAATGGAGGAAGATGGAAGAGAGGATGTTAGGGATGCATGGGACCCTTGATTATGATTATGGGATCCTTGAGTGTATACCATCACTGGGAAATGTGCCCCCTTCAGTGCCTACTGCTACTGTGACCACTACAGTGAATGGCACCATTAGTCCCATAGAATTTGAAATATCCAATCAAACCAAAGCACTTTTATCAATTCGGGCTTTACAAGTGGCGCATTCAGCTATATTTTAGAATACCATTTGCAACTGTAAAATGGTATTACTGCACTAAAACGCCACATACTGGCGTTTTAATTACTGTGAATATATAACAGATCTAACAGTTTATTGTTTCACTAGCCTGAAGCCTTGTAAACAACAATGCCCGATATATATGTCGAATCTTACAACACAGTATTTAAATTATTTAAAATGCATTTTGGAAAGACTCAAAAGCAAAAGTTTCCAAATGGAAAATGAAGGATTTAGTTTTATAAAGTCACATTGGGAGATATCCAGTGTCACTCATACCAAAGTATCATGCCCTCATCAATGGATCTGCGTAATAATCCCAATGAGTCTTTTGGGCCCAGTGTTCTTGCATTGCCTCTTTGAAAGAACTAACCAATGAGACCCACCCACTTGCGGCACCTTCCCCATAAACCTCTAAATGTTTCTGCGACTATATTTTTGTCAGCTAATATTGATCGAACAATGAAACATGTGTCTCTCTCACTTTAATTCTTCCTCTCTTGCTCCTCCGTTCAGTTGTTCTCTGTTTTCCAGATTCCCTATTTGTTTCTGCATTTAAAGATTTAATTTAAAATAAGTAGACAAACTGGAATGAAATAATTTAAGCAGTGGAAGATGGGTGAAGGATTGTATCCCATCTCTCTCTTACTATTTCTAATTCTGAGTTATCCACATTGTTTAAAGTTTTTTATTAGTGTCATTTGATAAGTTATAGTTAAAACATTTGATAATGTTTTAGTAATAACTTATAAGTAGTTAAACTACAATTGAACGGGGTGGTATAAATCTGTGGATGAAAGCAGACACACAATTTCAATTTAACTTCAGTATTCAGTTGTCCCTGGGGTACATATGGGGAGAGAGGGTCATGGTGGTGTGCAATCCTTTCATGATATTCCGACTGCCACCAGCTGGTCAAATGTTATAGACTCTGCGCCAATAGAATTTGTGTGCCTGGTTAAAGCAGGAAAGTTTTATTTAATTTCATAGCAAACTCCAGAAAATGTCCGTGAGACTGCAGCAAAAGCTCGAAGGAATTTACAATCCTGTTCACATTTTGAAAAAGCAGATTGGAAAAATATGATTTTTGGTTGTTCAACCTAAACAGTTTATTTTCAGTGATATATTTTTTATTTCCCTGGTGACTCGGTGGACAACAGCTACTTGATAATGTCTTAAATTCCAGCTACTATCTACAACAAGTTAGCACAAAATTAGCTGAGGTGGCAGAGTGGCACAGTGGTCAGCACTGCTACCTCACAGTGCCAGGGACCCAGACTTGATTCCCGGTTTGGGTCATTGTCTGTGTGGAGTTTGCACATTCTTCCCGTGTCTACGTGGGTTTCCTCCTGTTGCTCCGGTTTCTCCCCACAGTCCAAAGACGTGTGGGTTAGATGGATTGGCTAAGCTAAATTGCCCCTGAGTGACAGAGAGACTAGCTAGGGTAAATGCATGGGGTCATGGGTATAGGGCCCCAGGTGGGAGTGTGGTCAGTGCAGATGTGATGGGCTGAATGACCTCCTTCTGCACTATAGGGATTCTATGATTCCAGCTTCTCATTAGGTCTGTGTTCCAGATAGATGTATTCCAGCCATCTCTCTGTCCTAACCTCTGCCTTACAGATTGTTTCTTTTTTATTATTTAAATGTTTAATCTAGAAAAGCGATTCACAGGAATGTAATGTGCTGTTATTTTAAGTGGTGAGAGGGTGGATGGAGAATTGGATTCCATTTTCCTTTGGCTACTTCCAGCTGTATGTGTCCACATTGTTGTGATCTGTGGAGGGGAATGTCTTGTTTGACTGTGCCTGTTCTTGTCAGCAGACATGTATAGTCTGTGAACATCATCAGGCTTGGGATATTAATGCTGCACTAATGCTCATCTACCTGATATTCTGATCAATGAATACCCCTCAAATAATATTACTGAAAATATTTGACCTGAATATCTTTTGGTGGCTGTTTGTGGGAAGTTACTGGGTGCAATTTCCCTGTTGAAATTGCTACATAATAATGTCGAGTCTGGTGAGATGTGTGGTGGGGCGGTGTGGGTTTTGGGTGTTTACGGGTCTGAGGGGTCAGTGGAACTATTCAACCCAGTCATACCACATTTCTCCCTCTCCCTCACCTCCTATCTTTTTCAATGAACACTTAAGTGAACAAATGTCAACAATAAAATGAGACACACCGATGTAAAAAGGGATAATGAGGTGAAGAGTGAGCCCAGGTCCCATCTGGATCCTTGCAGCCCTGCCTGTGAATTTTTGAGTTGTAGTGGGGTCTGGCCTGAGTGACTGAAGCCTTTAACTATCGAAGAGGAGCCTGTGAGTGGTGTCAGCTTCTTAGGGTCCAAATCCAATCAAAAAGTGATAGGCCTCTCTCTGATCTCCTGGGCAATGGATACATCTCAGGCAACATCACTGAATAAGTTTAAGCTGAGTTAAATTAATAATGTTATAGCTAGTTCCATAATACAAAGATGTTTATTTTCCATGAAATAAAGCCCATGATGAAACCAATTTATGAAAAGAAACAAGAACATGTTGCATTACTCAGTTGTATCTAGGGGGAAGGCATGACCTTATTCGGGGAATGCCCAGAAATGAAGGTGAATGCTGGGCCCCACAAAGTATAATTCTGCACCATGGGGCAGCCTGCTGACTTCCATGCCCTGTTGCCTGAGATGACCATGGTGGGCATCTCATGGGGCAACCAGGACCTGGAGGGTCCAGGCCTGCTCTCAGGCAGCATGTTTGTCAGCTGCCCCCACTTCACAGCAGTTTAGGCATACTCTTCCTCCTCTCCAGCCAGCTCGAGCGCTCTCTTCTCAGAATGCGTGAGGTTTTCTGAAATCCAGCATGATTCTGGCTGGCTGCACCCACTCACTGTGGTTGAATTTGATAGGAAGAGTGTAGGTAGGAGTCATGAAGATGGTGACCGGCTTGGGGCTTGAGTGGGAGCTGGCCTTTGAGGAGTGAGTCAGGGCAGAGGGGAGCATGATGATTGTGAAAGGGAGGAAGAGGACCTCTTGCCTGGTGTTGGCAATCTCTCAGGAGGCTAAGAGAATGGAGTTGGAGGTGTGAGGGGCATGCGAGAGGCGTGGGGGTCCAGAGAGAGGGTGGAAATGATTCACTGCACAGCAAAATCATTCATCTTCCTCTGACACTGCCGTCCCACCTATTCTGGAGTGACTGGCATTCACAAGGGCTGCCACAACATCCCAGGCAGGGTTGGTGACCCTGTTGGAAGGTCTTATCCTGGAGTGGGGTTGCTCTTCTTCCTGCATTCTGGTGAAGGCTCCCTCCAAAAGGTGAGGTGCAGACTCCTTAGCTACTCTTCCCTGTGACAGATCTAGAACAAATGCTGGGGAGCTGTTTATATGGAGCTCATGATGCGGAGACACAGGCGTTGGACGGGAGGTAAACACAATAAGAAGTCCCACAACACCAGGTTAAAGTTCAACAGGTTTATTTGATAGTAAACACCACAAGCTTTCAGAATGCTGTTCCTTCACCAGGCGAATGGAGAGTTCTGATCAGAAACAGGGCATATAAAGGCATATACATTTTACAGAATGTGAGTCTTTACAGCTAATCTGCTATTCAAGTCTTAAAGGTGCAGACAATGTGAGTGAAGATAGCATTAAGATAGATGTGTATTGTCTCCAGACAAGACTGTAAATGATATGTTGCAAGTTTAGGCAAGTCGTGGGGGTTACAGATAGTGTGACATGAACCCAAAAGTAGTTTCCTCCCACAGTCCAAAGATGTGCGGGTTGGGTTGATTGGCCATGCTAAGTTGACCCTTGTGTCAGGGGATTAGCACGGTAAATGTGTGGGGTTATGGAAATACGACCTTGGTGCATTGTGATTGGGGCAGACTTGATGGACCGAATGACCTCCTACTGTACTGTCAGGATTGTATGAGATTTCGTCCAAAATCACAGCAGCATTGCCAGTGAGAATGACTCCGTTTTCCATGGCAGAACTAACACTTTTTTCAAATGATTCCGCCTACTAACTGCAAACATTTGACATTGGATACATTTTTGTTATACATTATTTACAGGAGGAAATTAGAATACAAGTATCACCACTTTTACTTGCACAGTTTTAAATAAAAATTCCAACCATACCTTTGGACTGGTTTGACTATTTTCTACTTTTATTTCCCATAAGAAAGAGAAGTGTTGAGAGGTTGTGAGATTACTCCATTATAATGGCTGACGTATTAAAGTGTACTGACAAATTTGGAATGGACTTGTCTGGGTAAGACTGTTCACGATTTGAGGCCTGATTTCTCTATGCCACCCGGTCTCAGTCAGGGTGGTTGTCACATCCATTGGACCAAGGACGGAAAATAATCTGATGCCCCACTCCCGACTGTCGGTATTCCTTGCGGGTTTTTCACGGAGAGTACATCAAGGCCCAGCTTCAATATTCAGGTGTTTAGGGACATGTATGAATAATATTGACTAGCACAATGATAAGGGAATATGTATGAATAATATTGACTAGCACGATGATAAGGGAACATGTATGAATAATATTGACTGGCACGATGATAAGGGAACATGTATGAATAATATTGTGTGCTGGGCATCCTTGGCACCACGCCCAAAATGAGCCAAAGACTTCAGCAGAGAGGAGAGGGAGTTTTTGCTTAAAGTTATTGGGAGTAAGGGCACAGGCCTTGCCGTCAATCTGTCTATTACAAGAGAGACCTGGTTAATACACTGCAATTCCTTGCCAGTTCAGATGACATTCCTGCACTGAATAGAAATGCACCTGGGATACAAATCAACATAATTGACGACTATATTTACTTTCCCCAGTGGGTCTGGACTCCAGTATCCATCTATTATGCACAATCGCCCTGTGGCTTGACCCACTCATTCATGGCCTGTATGAAAGCATTGTTTGCTCACAAGTGATTCATGGTTTCTGCAGCAAAGCCATAAAGAATAATGACTGCTTTCCTAGCTGGCTAAAATAAATCTTGCCAACATCCACATTCAAGATTCTAGGTTTCAGCTGGGCAGGTCATTGGAACAAAAGGAGCAGCTTGTCTATAGCACAGGGCTGTTTGTGAATGGGCTGGTGTTGTTGGGAAAATAGAACCGGCACAGTTTTAGTGAGTTCTTTTTTTTCAAAGCAAAAATCCTCCTCATTGTCTCTGTTTTGTCCTGAAAAGTTGGTTGAAAATGCAGCTGTTTTGGAGATGGAACGTCGGTAGGAATTTAAGGACCAATCTCCTATCAGCGTTGGAAACACATCCAGCATCACGTTATTTCAGTTACCCCAAGCAGCTGCATATTAGACCACTTGAACATACTAATAAGAGATGTAACACTGATTTTACGGTCCAAACTGGAAATTTGCAACTTGTTTGCAGTGGGCATTGAAATATCTGATGTCCACTTATGTTCTAAGCAGAGATCCTTAAAGTAAGTACTGAAGACCGGTAGTGACTACTGCTTCGGGTTCATGTCCAGGCTTGGGTCACTGTCTGTGTGGAGTCTGCATGTTCTCCCTGTGTCTGTGTGGGTTTCATCCAGGTGCTCTGGTTTCCTCCCACAGTCCAAAAGATGTGCTGTTTACGTGCCTTGGCCATGCTAAATTCTCCCTCAGTGT
This sequence comes from Sphyrna mokarran, assembly GCA_024679065.1. NCBI lineage: Eukaryota > Metazoa > Chordata > Chondrichthyes > Carcharhiniformes > Carcharhinidae > Sphyrna > Sphyrna mokarran. Next base: position 21,418,615 of record JAGIQG010000007.1, on the reverse strand, counting down.
ACCTGAACAGATGCCAGAGTGTGGCAACCAGGGGATTTTCACAATAACTTCATTGCAGTGTGAATGTAAACCGACTTGTGACGAATGAAAAAACATAGACTGACACAAAGAGATAAGTTTTCACAAATATCCATGCCCAACTGTGGACTAATCTGAGGTCCTCTGCTAACTAGCGAGCTGGCTGAATTCCAACACCACTCCCTGCAGACCTACACCTTGACAGACCCACAGCTAACCTGTACTAATCTCTTGAGTCTGACAAATCAATTTGCCATAGTTATGCCACTGGCCTGATTGGGCACACACAGCACGCCCAGCACCAGAATGCCTCCGCAATTTGGGCTCAATCCAATTTCCAAGCCACACCTTCTGGGAAATCCTTCCAGGGGAATCAATAGTTCTTTTCGTACATCCCCGATATGTGAAATGCCAAGTCAGAGTCAGCTCTTCCTTTACCACAAATTACAATACGGGATTAGGTAAAGAAGAACCCATCTCTACTCATCCACAGCGGAGCTTGCAGTTATACAAGTCCCTTTTACACTCTTCAGACATCCCATCACTTAGCCACAGAATTACTTTTAGAATATTTTCACTGTTGCTTTGAAGGCAAGATACACTATGAATATGGCCACAAAATTACTTGGAAACTGTGAAAAACACTTGACCTCATAGAATTATGGTAGACTTTCTCATCTACTTAAATCACAGCAACACTGAATGCAAGTCCCTGGAGTGGTTGAGTATTGTTTGGCACAAATAAGAAAAAATACATTTAATATTGGACAATATTTCTGTTATTTCCACATCATTCCAATAAACTGAGATGTGACAGGGATGAATAAGCAATCAGCAATGTGTCCAAGTTGGAAATATTCTTGGAGGGCTTATCTGCAATATGTGAACACAAGGACCAGAATTCACCAGCCTTTCAAATCAGCAGGATTTTCTGGTCCCATCAGCAACGCACCCCTGCCCATGGGTTTGACAGTAGCATGGGGGGTGACATCAATGGGAAATCCCACTGACAGCAATGGAACCAGAGAATCTCGCCGCAAACGAACTGCGAGCCACCTCCTGCTATCAAGATGCAATTGGAAGGTGGGAGAAGATGGGAGACTAAGACATCTAATCATATAATACTTGCCCACAGTTTATAAACGTTGTTGTATTTTGCATTAGTATTTTTCTGGACATGGCTATTACAGGTGAGGCCAGCATACATTGCCCATTCCTACTTACCCTTGATAACTGGTGGTGATCCAGCTTTTTTAATTGCTGCAGCCCATGTGGTGTTAGGGAGGGGGTTCCATCATTTTGATCCAGCAAAAGTGAGGGAACAGCAATGTAGCTCCAGGTTAGAATGGCTTGGAGGGGAACCGCAAATGGTTCCAGTGTATCTGCTGTCCTTCTCCTTAGATGGTAGAGTTGATGGGTTTGGAAGGTGTTGTCAAAAGAACCTTGCTAAGTTACTGCAGTGCATCTTGTAGATGGTACACATTGCTGGCACTGTATATCAGTGGTGGAGGGATTTTAAGTGTTGGGTGCCAATTAAGCAGGCTGCTTTGTCCTGGATGGTATCAAGTTTCTTGAGTGTTGTTGGAGCTTCGCTCATCCAGGCAATTGGAGACTATTTCTTCACATTCCTGACTTGGGTCCTTAGATGGTGGAGAAGCTTTGGGGAGCCAGTTAGAATTACAGAATCCTACAGAGCAGAAGGAGACCAGTTAGCCCATCAAGGCTGCACTGACCACAATCCCACCAGGCATAATCCCCATAGCCCCATGCATTTGCCCTAGCTAGTCCCCCTGACACTAAGGAGCAGTTTAGCATGTCGAATCCACCTCACCCATACATCTTTGTGAGGAAACCAGAGCACGTGGAGGAAACCCATACAGACATGGGGAGAACATGCAAACTCCACACAGACAGTGACCCAAGCCAGGAATCAAGCCCGTGGTGCTGTGAGGCAGCGGTGCTAACCACTGTGCCACCATGCTGTCAGTTGTTTAAAGCATATGTCACCTATGAAAACATGTTTGATTAATCGTGTTTTGTCTTTAGTTATTGATACAGTAAAAGATTTTTAAAAGCTTGAAATCTGGTCATGTCATTATTTTGGCTAATATCAAAGACTTTGAATTTTCATCTAAATTAATGTGGACTGTTATCAGCTTTACAGCACAACCCACATGAATCGGCTGCAACCCCCCTAAATGCAAATTATTCCTACAGTCATAATCCCTCCATTTCATTCATACCATTTGCTCATCTTTCTCTCTGATTGTAGTTCAAGGTTGATCCTTATTCGCAAGATAGGAGATCATAATTGAAAATAGAAACTTGGAATAAAATGCATGATTCATTTATATTTTTCAGTTAGTTAACACAACAGCATTTTGTGATCATCAAGTGCAACTAAAAAGACTAACCTTTCCTTATTGCCTGCAAGTGCTACGACTATCTTCAAAGTTCTAAACTACTTTGCAAACCATTCACAGCTTAGGGCCCTGCAGTCATTGCCTGTGCTTCAAATGTTGGAATACTTGGTGAATGTTACGCTGACTGGAATATAGCTTAAATTCATCAAGAATATGAGTGGCATCATTTTCCAATTCAAATCACATGCAATATGTGGTCACACTCAAGGAAACCACAAGACGAATCTTTGGCAATGGCATCTTTTCTTCTTCTCGAGTCATCTGGCTAAATGCAGTTCCAATGCACAGTGCCATGATCACCACCACAGGTAGGGCAAGGAGGCAGCATGAACTCACCCTAATCAGAATGCGATCGAACCTCTTGTTGCTGGCACCAATTTGATCATGCCAGCTGCCCAACTAACTGAGCCAATCAGTTGTCCCAAGAAATGGGAGTTATTTTGGTTACATGCAACTCTTCATGCTTACTGCAACCTGGTGCTATGAATAATAGTGATAGAAACTCCAAGTAACTTTCATGCCATGCAAATGTCAGGCAATGCCCATCACTAATGAGAGACAATCTAACCTCATCATTTACGGCGTTACCATCACTGAATTCCCCACTGTCAACATCATTAGGGTACCATTGACCAGAAACTCAACTGGCCTCATCATATAAACCCAGTGCAGATCTGGGATTTAGACCTGCAAAGAATATTGTGGCAAGTAACTCACCTCCTGACTCCCCAAGCCCTATCCATCACCTACAAGTTACAAGTCAGAAGTATGATGGAATATTCACCAATTGCCTGGATGGATGCACTTCCAACAATATTGAAGAAACCATCCAGGACAAAGGAGCCTACTTGATTGGCATCACGTTTACATCTCTACCACTGATGCTCTGTCGCAGCACAGTGTATTATCTACAAGAAACACTGCAGCAATTCACCAAAGCTCTTTATACAATACCTTCTAAACCTATGACAATTCCATCCAGAAGGACAAGGGTAGCAGATATATCTACAGTTTCTCCTCCAAGCCACTCGTCATCCTCACTTGGAAATATATCACTGTTCCTTCGCAGTTGCTGGGTCAAAATCCTGGAGTTTCCTCCCTAACAACATTGTGGGTCAACCCACAGCATATAGACTGCAGCGTTTCAACGCAGCTCACTACTACCTTCCCAACAGCAATAAGGGATGGGCAATAAATGCTGGCCAGCCAGCGATGATGTGGAAATGCCGGTGTTGGACTGGGGTAAAACAGAAAGAAATCCCACAACACCAGTTTAAAGTCTAAACAGGTTTACTTATAGCAAAAGCCATAAGCTTTCGGGACAGGCTGTTCCGAAAGCTTGTGGCTTTTGGTACAAATAAATCTGTTTAGACTTTAAGCCAGCAATGTCCATGCCCCATGAATGAATTTTTTAAAAACTTGGTTGACCAGGAACCTCCTGCTCTGACCACCTGCCATGGGTGTAAGTTGAAAGGATTTTCAGGTTGATACTTAACCTGTTCAGCCATGTAATGAACATCCTTTCCTTGGCCATCAAGCCCGAGAGTGGAACCTCAGACCAGAGCTACTGACTCAAAGGCAAGGATGCTTCTCTCTGTGCCACAAGATCTGAGTATTACATTTCAGTTGAGTCTGATAGTGAGTGGGAAAAGATACATAGATCCAAAATCCTCTCTGAAGCACACTAACTGCCCCCTCCACTTTCACACAAATAAATAAACAGATACAGATACACACTGACATCGATGCATATACATATACACATGCTTTCCAATGGTGTAACTGAATAACACAGGAGTGGAAAAACTGCCTGATCCTTTTGTGTTTCTTAAGCCTGGGACTGTTTATCCTCAGTAGGTGAAAGCTCTCACTGGGTTATCTAGAGGTCTAATTTTAGATCTAGCATAAAAGAACAAACATTGAAAATAAGTAGCAGTTGGATCAGCTTGATCAAAGATGACAGAGTTAACATGTTGGACGTAGCATTCAATAGAACCAGTCAAACCAGTTGAGTCATGCTGAAGGTATTCACTTACTTTCAACATACTCATTGACCTGCTATGTATTTATATTTTTAGTTCTATCTTCCAACATTCATTATTTCACTTTATATCTCAAAGATATAATAGGGTGACACATTGGCACAGTAGGACAGCAGGGTGGCACAGTCGTTTGCACTACTATCTCACAGCACCAGTGACCCATGTTCAGTTCTGGCCTTGGGTCATTGTCTGTGTGGAGTTTGCATATTCTCCCTGTGTCTGCGTGGGTTTCCTCCGGATGCTCCGATTTACTCCCACAGTCCAAATATGTGCAGGTTAAGTTGATTGGCCATCCTAAATTGCCCCCAATGTCACTGAGATAGAGTTATAAAGTAATAGAGATTTGCAGAATGGAAACAGGTCCTTTCAGCCAACTTATCCATGCTGCTCAGTTTTTACTACTAAACTAGTCCCAATTGCCCACAATTAGCTCATCTTATTCATGTAACTGTATAAATGCTTTTTAAAAGACAAAATTATACTCGCTTCCACTACTGCCTCTGGCAGCTCATTCCAGACATTCACCAGCCTCTGAGTGAAAACATTACACCTCTGAATCCTTTGGTATCTCTTCTCTCTCACCTTAAATCTTGGCCCTCTAGTTTTGGACTCCTCTACCTTTGGGAAAATATGTTGCTTATCTAGCTGATCTATGCACCTCATTAGTTTATAGACCTTTATAAGATCACCCCTAAGCCTTCTACACTCCAGGGGAAAAAAATCCCAGGCTATCCAGTCTCTTCTTATAACTCAAACTATCAAGTCCCAGTGGCATCTTAGTAAATTTTTTCTGCACCCTTTCTAGTTTAATAATATCCGTCCTATAATAGGGTGACCAGAACTCTACACAGTATTCCAAGTGTGGTCTTATCAATGTCTTGTACAACTTCAACAAGATGTCTCACCTTCTGTATTCAATATTCTAACCAATGAAATCAAGCACCCCGAATGTCTTCTTCACCACGCTGTCCACTTGTACTTCACTTTCAAGAAGCTATGAAACTATGCCCCTAGATCTCTTTGCTGTCTCCCCAATACCCTGTCATTAATGGAGTAAGTCCTGTCCTGATTCAATGTACCAAAATGCATCACCTCATATTTATCTAAATTAAACTTAATCTGCCATTTGTCAGTCTACTGGCCGAATTGATCAAGATCTTTTTGCCATCTTCAATAGCTTTCTTCACTGTCCACTATGCCACCAGTCTTGGTGTCATCTGCTATTAACAGGGTAACTGCCTGTTACCAGGGGTTGACGGAATAGGGCCTGAGTGGGATTGTGGTCGGTAAAAGAGATAGGATTAGGCAGGCTAGGAAGGTGTACGTCTGGAGTAAGGGGAAATATGAAAACATTAGGCAGGTAATTGGACACATAAACTGGAAGGAGGCGTTCTTGGGGAAGAGTACAGATGGAAAGTGGCAGTTTTTCAAGGAATGTTTGTCTGGGGCACTGCAAGACAATGTTCCAAGGAGTCAAGGAGGTTCTGGTAGAACACGGGAACTGTGGTGCACGAAGGTAGTGGTGAACCTAGTTAGGAAGAAAAAATTGGTATATAAAAGGTTCAGAGAGCTAGGGGATGTTAGGGATCTAGAGGAGTATAAGGTGTGTAGAAGGGAACTTAAAAAGGAAATTAGGAGAGCCAGAAGGGTCATGAGAAGGCCTTGGCAGGTAAGATTAAGGAGAATCCCAAGGTCTTCTACAAATATGTGAAAAGTAAAAGGATGAGAAGAGAAGGGATAGGGCCTATAAAAGGTGAAGGGGAAAAAGTCTGTGTGAATCCGGAAGAAATGGCAGAGGTGCTTAACGAGTACTTTGCCTCGGTATTCACAGTGGAAAGTGAACTGAGAGATTGCACTGCAGATTTGAGGCATACGGAAAAGATTGAGTATGTGGATGTTAGGAAAGAGGATGTGTTAGACTTGTTAAATTCTATCAAGATAGACAAGTCGCTGGGACCGGATGGGATGTACCCCAAGTTATTGTGGGAGGTGAGGGAAGTGGTTGCAGAGCCCCTGGTGATGATCTTTGCGTCGTCCATGGAAACGGGAGAGGTTCTGGAGGATTGGAGGATTGCGGATGTGGTTCCTATCTTTAAGAAAGGGAACAGGGATAGTCCAGGAAAGTACCGACCGGTGAGTTTGACTTCAGTGGTTGGTAAGCTGATGGAGAGGCTTCTGAGGGATAAGATATATGAACATTTGGAGAAGTTTGGACTGATTAGAAATCGTCAGCATGGTTTTGTCAAGGGCAGGTCATGCCTTACGAGCCTAGTTGAGTTCTTCGAAAATGTGACTGAACACATTGACGAAGGAAGGGTGGTGGACGTAGTGTACATGGACTTTAGTAAGGTGTTTGATAAGGTCCCTAATGCAAGGCTTCTGGAGAAGGTGAGAGGCATGGGATCCAAGGGGCTTTGGCCTCGTGGATCCAGAACTGGCTTGCCAGCAGAAGGCAGAGAGTGGTTGTGGATGGGTCTTGTTCTGCATGGAGGTCGGTCACCAGTGGAGTGCCCCAGGGATCTGTTCTAGGACCCTTGCTGTTTGTCATTTTCATAAATGAACTGGATGAGGAAGTGGAGGGATGGGTGAGTAAGTTCGCCGATGACACGAAGGTCGGTGGTGTTGTGGATGGTCTGGAGGGATGTCAGAAGTTGCAGCATGACATCGACAGGATGCAAGACTGGGCGGAGAAGTGGCAGATGGGCTTCAACGCGGATAAATGTGTAGTGGTCCATTTTGGCAGGAATAATGGGATGAAGGAGTACAATATAAGGGGTAGGAGTCTTAGCTGTGTTGTAGAGCAGAAGATCTCGGGGTCCGGGTCCATAGGACTCTTAAATCGGCCTCGCAGGTGGAGGAAGTGGTCAAGAAGGCGTACGGTGCACTGGCCTTCATTAATCGAGGAATAGAGTTTAGGAGTCAGGAGGTAATGATGCAGCTCTATAAGACTCTTGTCAGACCCCAGTTGGAGTATTGTGCGCCGTTCTGGTCGCTTCATTATAGGAAGGATATAGAGGCTATTGAGAGGGTTCAGAGGAGATTTACAAGGATGCTGCCTGGATTGGGAGGCAGGCCTTATGAAGATAGGTTGAGGGAGCTGGGACTCTTCTCACTGGAGAGACGTCGGTTGAGAGGCGACCTGATAGAGGTTTATAAAAGGTTGAGAGGAATAGATAGGGTGGATTCTCAGAGACTATTTCCCCGAGCGGAAATGGTCAATACAAGAGGACACAGATTTAAAGTGCAGGGAAGCAAATACAAAGGAGATGTCAGGGGTAGGTTTTTCACTCAGAGGGTGGTGAGTGAATGGAACCGACTGCCGTCGGAGGTTGTTGAGGCAAACTCACTGGGGTCTTTTAAGACACTTCTGGATGAGTATGTGGAAAAGAATAGGCTAGGGGGTTATAGATAGGTCTGTGGATTGGTAGATGTGATCAGTGCAACTCGTGGGCCGAAGGGCCTGTTTGTGCTGTATTGTTCTATGTTCTATGTTCTATGTTCCATGGTACAGACTCAATGGGCTGAATGACCTTTTTCTGAAATGTAGGGTTTCTATGATTTATGATATTAGCTCATTCTACAAAAGACATTACGGCCTGAATTTTCACCACAAGACAGGAAACAGTAGGATTACTCCTGGGTCCTACGAGTGCCAGATGTGACGTAGCATGGTCACTGATTTGGAATTATTACCAGCCCGTTGCTAGAATTGGCTGGCGACAGGTTTCCTGTGTCATGGGAGGAAAGTAACAAGACTGGATGGCTAATCAGATGCTTCCAACTTCAGAGGCACACCCAGCTGCAATGCAAGATAAGCAACTGGAAGACTGGTCAAAGAGAAGGTCTCCTCTCCACTATTTCTTTAAAACTTTAACTGAAAAAGGTACAAACAGGCTATCACTCTGCTGTGTTTGGGATTCACTTTGGCTTCAACCTCACTCAAGCAGGCCAGGAGAACCTTTATGCCTGCCTTAAGCAGTAGTACTGCCATTGGCATGTCCTCCTCTCAATCAAGAAACTGAAAGTTAACAGGAAAATCACCTTAACCTCTTAATGAGCTTCATCCTTGCCCATTTTGTGGTGAAAGGGGATCTTCCCAAGTGCTAAACCCATTCTGGCCAAAATCACTGCTTACTGGCCTCACAGTTTTCAATAGGTGCCAAAAATTCAGGCCTCAGCTTTGTATCAAAGTGGTCCTGTGGGACATGATATTGATGCTGTTTTTCTTCCCCTTTCAAGTGATTCAATTCAAATATTTTGTTTATACTTCTCATCTTCTCTTGGGATCTTCTAGTTTGCATGTTAAGGCTAGAGTGTGGCAATTGAAAATAGCTGTGCTGACATCAAATCAGCATTGCGTGCTCAATGACATAATCATCTCTCTGCTCTGCATGTGGTCTGCAATCCTTAGGTAAGGCACACAAACATCCTGTTTACAAGAATGAAGTCTGATGCATTGTACAAGGCACCAAACGTTAGAGGAAATTGACACACATTTGTCCATGTTCGTCGGCCCCAACATTTACTTGACGTGCAGAGATTGTGGCCAGGGTTTTATCAGTTCACCCTGCCCAGCAATAGGGAGAGCAAGCCAGCAACATCACATAAGAGCTGAAAAATTAGGATCATGCCCAATTTCTTGGCTCTCTTACAAGAGCCAGATTTCCAGAAATGGGCAAGAGGCTGAATGGATTACATAAATTTATTGTAATGTTAATTTCAACGGAATGAGGAAGCCCGGTGCAGAATCATCCGGGGTTGCTTGCTTTTATAGACTCACCAGGCGAGGCTCTCTCCAGCAAGGAAAACACCTGCTCCCCATGAACGGGCAAAGGCATGTTGGCCTCGTCAGTAGAACCTGAGGCCATCAAACCCCACTCCCTCAAACAGGCTGAGGACAAGGTGGGTGGCCCTTGGCCTGTGCCAGCTTGGCAGTACTGTCTTGGCACCTTAGCACTACCGGTCTGGCAGCTTGGTAGCCCACTGGGCACCTTGGCACTGCCCACCAGGAGGTGGGGCTTATTTGGGTGGGGACTATGATGGGGCAGAGCCTGTGAGGGGACAGGGCCCGTAGGGGACTCATGGAGAGGGGAGTACTATGAAGGACTGGGCTTATGAGGGCAAGGATTGGAGGGGCAATCCAGTCAGGAAGGGAGGACAGCCCACTGCCACTCCGCAGATGCAATCGATGGGGAAGATAGGGGAGCCCACTGTTGCTTTGCAGAAGCGATTGGTGGGGTGTGCTAATTTGAATGGCAACAGGGCAGTGTGGAGCTCGCAATTGACAGAGAGCCCCTGTGATTGTGGGCTTGACAATTCTCTTTCAGTCCGTCAAACCTCTGCTGCCACTGTTGCGCATGTGCAGAATCAGAGGTCTGCACATGTGCAATAGCTCCCTCTGCATGCTATCTGGCAAATTAAGTTCAGCCCACTGTTTGCAGCAACTAGAAATGGTTCAGACCATTTTCCCATGCAATATGTGTACAAGATTGGGCCCAAAAATGGATCTCCCTTTTTCACATTAGCTGGAAACTTACAAATATTCTCGTAAAATTATGTCCATTTGCTTTAAAAGCATTTGGAATGACTTGGGGTCACAAAAGGTGAATTATTGGTGAAATTAGTCATTAGTCATGAAAATAAAATACTCGCTTTTGAAATCTAAAGTATCTTAATTTGTGTATCTAAAATAATGCATAAGAATAATACAAAGTAGAAATGGTCAAGAGCTTCAAGATTCATGATGTGACCTCTGGAGAAACACCTAGGATCAAAGGACAGCATGATGGCACAGTGGTTAGCACCGCTGCCTCATGGCGCCAGGGACCCAGGTTCAATTCCCAGCTTGGGCCACTGTCACGTTTGGAGTTTGCATGTTCTCCCCATGTCTATGTGGGTTTGCTCCAGTTTCATCCCACAGCCTAAAAGATGTGCAGATTCAGTGAATTCATTCGCCTCAGTGACCCAAACAGGCACCAGAATGTGGCGACTAGGGGATTTTTACAGTAACTTCATTGCAGTGTGAATATAAGCCTACTTTTAACTAATAAATAAACTTTAAACTTTAAGTAATTGTCACTAGTGAGGGGGTTTGGAAGAAAGGGCAGGGACTTGGCTTTCAGGGGGCCAATTCCTTTCTTATGTCCAGTGCACCAACAACTTGCCCCGGACCCTCCATACTGATGCTATAATTAAGAAAGCCCACCAATGCCTCTACATCCTTAGGAGACTAAAGAAATTCGGCATGACCACTACGATTCTCACCTACAGATGCACCATAAAAAGCATCAACTTAATGCAAGGACTTACTTTGCATTAACTTGATCTTTGTCTACATCCTAGCTATGATTGTAGTAGCACATTCTGCACTCTCTTGTTTCCTTCTCTATAAATGGTATGTTTTGTCAGTATTGCACACAAAAACAATATTTTTCACTGTGTGTTAATACATGTGACAATAAAAATCAAACCCAAATTTTAAAAAATCAAATTCTCTCTGGTTGTATCACAACTTGGTATGGCTCCTGCCCTGCCCAAGACCACAAGAAACTACGAACGGTCATGAATGAAGCCCAGTCCATCACTCAAACCAGCCTCCCATCCACTGACTCTGTCTACACTTCCCACTACCTCACATCCCTGAAACTGGGACCTTTCCCTTATCAAGTGGATGTACTGGAAAGGATCACCTGAAAACACATCAATCATTTGAGAAAAAAGAGATGCCCCAGTAGCCAGCTTTGTGATCAAGAAATATATTACCATCAAGAAATGTTGCCAACAGTTTTAGCATTGAAGTATCTAGTTCTCTGTGGCAGACACAACTGACATCCCCATGGAAACAGAGAGAACTGAATTGCCTGTACCTGGAGAGACATCTGCCATTGTAGTTTTTGGCAAACAGCAATCCTGTGGAAGCATCCCAGACAGAGGAGTTAGGCCTCTCCACGAGGACTCAGAGACTCACTGAAAGATGTCATTTATAATTGACTACATTTATGTATTAAATGTTTAATTATCAGGATTAATGGAGTATTGGCGTTTTTAATAAAAGGACTTAGAGAGGGAGATTGTCCTGTTAAGGATCAATCTGCTGAGTAAGGGTCACATGATCCAGGGAACCAATCAGACAGCAGGGCAGGGATGACCCTGGTGATTGGGAGTTGACTACAGCCATGAGACTGCCAGCCTCTGTATATTTCTAACTTGTAAGTAAATAAGTTATGTTTTCCCTAAACTGGTGAGTGAACACCTTTGCAATCAGTTATAAAAAATTTTAGAAAAGTACTGCTGCCATATATGAGAACTCTATTCATGTCCTCTGCATCATAGTGCCCCCTCAACAGCTCCAAGCGTTTGTCAGTCCAGACTTGTCCAGCCCAGATCACTATTTTGATATTTCGCTGATCATTCCCCTTCTCCAATCCTACGACTGGCCTTCGATTATTTTACACCATAACCTTCTCATCCTCTGTGTCCCTATCTTCCTAACCACCATCCTAACAGTCTCTTCTACGCCTTCTTTCCACGAATGGAATGTGGATGGCACAGTGGCACAGTGGTCAGCACTGCTGCCTCCCAGCACCAGGGATCCAGGTTCAATTCTGGACTTTGGTCACTATCTGTGTGGAGTTTGCACATCCTCCTCATGTCCATGTGGGTTTCCTCTGGGTTCTCCAGTTTCTTCCCACTGTCCAAAGATGTGCAGGCTAGGTGGATTGGCCAAGCTATATTATTTCTTAGTATCAGCGGGACTAGCTAGGGTAAATGAATGGAGTTATGGGGATAGGGATTGTGGTTGGTGCAGACTCAATGGGCCTTCTGCACTGTAGCGATTCTATTATTCAACTCTTTCCAGTTGTTGTTTCCACTTTCCTCATCCTCCTCTTTTCTGTTTTCACCCTACCACTATTTTCCTTCCGTCACTTTCCTCCTTTCTCATACTCTCCCTTTCATTCATCCTTTCACTTTTCCCGCCATTCACTACTTCTCACCTCCCCTCCTTTCAACATCCATTTCTTTCCCACACTCCTGTCTATCCCCGAGCTCTTTCCAACAGCTGCCCTCTCCTCACCCATTCCTACCTTTTTCAATTATTCCTTGCTGCCAAATTGGGCTTGACCCAAATACTGCATTTAGTCTTGATTTTCCAAATGCAATGCCAAGAAATCAACTTATATTTTCAAAATGTCATTGATTGATATATGGTACATAATAGATGGCAGTGACAGATGGGCTGTTCAATCCTATCAATGTTTTATGAGGCACCTAATATTATTTTGTCGCTTTGTCTTGTATATTACATGGCATAACAGCTCTAGGTGCCTCACTTATCTTTAGTTGGCTGCAACGTTCAAAGAAAGAGTTAACACGACTGTACCTAGGCTAAACAAATTGACAAGTCATAGATGGCCTATTGCAATTCTGTGCTGCAGCAGCTATGAGCCAAGAAGTAATGGCTCATTCTATACTAAAACTTCCACATGTAAGGGAGGAATATATGAGGGTTTTCGGAAAATGTATGAATCAAAATTGAATATAACTGCATGAGTATGGTCCTGCGAAGCCATCTTGACAGCAAATATGGCAACATTTAGGGATGGACAATAAATACTGGCGAGGTGGCGACATCTATATCTCATGAATGAATAAAAAATAACAAAGAATATGAAACGTCACTTGATTCTCCTTGGGGATGGAGAAGTATGTGGGAATTTTAATGCAAAAGTTTCAGTTAAAACAGATGAAATGGAATTGATGCCACAGTGGATTATGGTCTTAGAATTGGATTATGTAGAGCCTGTTTTTCAGGTGCATGAATTTCTACATTCTTCATCGATGAGGATCTCGACACCATTAGTCATTTTCGAAGATGACTAATCAGGCTAATTTGGGCACAGAATGTCCTGGCACATATTGGACAGACTTGTGTAGACACTGTAGTTGATGTGCTGGTGGCTCTGGACTTGCACAGCTCACGTTTAAGTTGTGCTTCAGCAATACACATTGCTTTGTGATCTTGACAGCCCTTATGGATGAGGCAGCGCCAGATAGAGCAGTTTTGTGCCAGTATTTCCCAGATGGTCGTGTCAATGTCAAGAAACTTCAGGGAGACCTTGAGTATGTCTCCGGGTGCTCCAGTTTCCTCCCACATCCCAAAGATGTGGCCTTAGGCTAATTGGCAAAACAAATTCTCCCTAAATTGTCTCAAATTTGGTTTTTAATCCATAGATCTATAAACATAGACAGGGATCACGGGTAGAGGTGGGAACATGGGGGTGGCGGCACGGGCTCGTTGGGCCAAAGGGCCTGTTTCCTGTGCTGTTTTGTTCTTTGTTCTTTATGTCTTTGTAACGTTCCTTCTGCCCTCCATGGGAGCATTTTCCAGCAGAGAGTTCCCCAAAAAGGAGTTGCTTGGGTATGCATTCGTCTAACATACGAATGACATGACCTGCCCACTGGATCTGCACTCTCATCAGCAGTGTGTGGACTGATGGTAAACTTGCTCTCGAGAGAACTTCAGTATCTGGTACTTTGTCTTGCCATCTAATGTGTAATATTCTGCAAAGGCAAGTCATATGGAAATGATTGAGCTGCTTGCATGCCTTCGATACACAGTCCATATTTCACAGGTATACAGGAGGGTAGTGAGTACCACGGCACTGTAGACCTTTAGTTTTGTTGCTGGGCTGATTCCTCAGTGTTCCCGTACATGGAGCACAGTCTACTGAAAGCAGAACTTGCATTTGCTATTCTGCAGTTAACTTCTGCATCAATAGTCACTGCTTGGGAGAGGGTGCTGCCAAGATAAGTCCATTACCTGTAGTTCTGCCCTTTGATTGTGATCATAGGATTTCAGTGCATGAGAAGCAGGCTGGTACATGACTTCTGTCTTTTTAATATTGATCATGAGTCCAAAGTTGTCACAAATCGTGGAAAATTTGTTCATACTTACTTGCATCTAAGGCAGTATACAGGGCACAGTCATCGGTAAAGAGGAAGTCTCTCAGAATAGTCTTCTTCACTTTGGTAATAGCTTGAAGTCTCCTTAGGTTGAAGAACTTGCCATCCACTCTGTACTTGAGGCTGATTCCAGCAACACTGTCCCAGAGGGCATTATTCAGCATCATGCTGAACAGTGTGGGTGCGAACCCTGTTTGACACCATTGGTGACTGGGAATACCTCAGAGGATTCTCCACCATCTAGTACTCTGGCCATCATGCCATCATGGAACTGGCGTACCATCTGAATGAATTTTGGGGGAGCAGCCAAACTTTGACATGATCCTCCACAGATCTTGTTGGCTGACAGTGTTGAAGGCCTTTATAAGGTCAACAAAGGTCGTGCAGAGCTCATGATTCTGCTCCTGACACTTCTGCTGAAGTTGACGCGCAGCAAAAATCATGTCAATAGTCCTGCGACCTTTGTGGAAGGAACACTATGACTCAGGAAGCAGGCCCAGCTTCAGATGAATGACCAAATGATTTAGTAGGACTTTTGTGAAGATTTTTCCTGTGATGGAGAGCAGTGAGATTCCTCAGTGGCTGTCGCACACTTGCTGATTGCCCTTCCTCTTGTTGAGCTGTACGATGAAAGCATCGTTAAGTTCCTGAGGAATGGATCCTTGCTTCCAAAAAGGACTGGAATAACTCGGTGAGTTTCTTAATAAGTGCAGGACCAGCAGCTTTGTAGATCCCTGTGGGTATGACATCTGCCCCTGGGGCTTTGCCATTGGATAGCTGGTTGACAGCTTTCGTGACTTCGGCTACTACCTTTGGGTCATCCATGATGCAGTTGATATTGCCCGGGGAATCCTGTCTATTGCTTCACCATTAATAGATGTCAGTTGGGGATGTCTTCAAAGTGTTCAGCCCATCTCTGCAGGATCTGAGTCCTCTCTGTAATGAGAGTTATACCATCTGTACTCAGAAGGGTGGAGCTCCTGAGAGATTGAGGACAATAGAGGGTGCTGAAGGCTTCATAGAACCATTTCAAATTGTTTCTATCAGCATATCCCTGTATTTCATCTGCTTGGCATCCTGGATTTTACGCAGTTTATTCTGGACTGTCCCGCGAACACTGGTAGAAGCATTTTTCTTGACAGCTGATGATAGTCATTCTGACAGGCCTGATGAAGACGGTGCTTTTCAATAAGTAGAGCCTGTATCTCCTAATCATTCTCTTCGAACCAGTCATGCTGCTTGCAGGTAGAGGGACAGAGCATCTTCAGTGCAGATGAATGGACAGCATCCCTGAAGCGTTCCCAATCATCCTCAGCGCTGCCTGAGAGGTGTAGGTCAGCAAGCTTGATTTCTGAGTCTTCAGCCAGTGCTGAAGCTATGCTGGGATTCTTTATCTTGGCCACATTGATTCTTTTCATAACCTTGCTTCCTTGTGGTTGCCTCTTGAGTCTGATGCAGAGCCTCATTTTGAAGACAACGATCCTATGATCTGTCCAGCAGTCAGCACCACACATGGCCTTGATCATTCTGACATCCTGCCTGCCTTTTCTCTTGACAATGACATAGTCGATAAGATAACAATGCTTACAGCGGGGGTGCATCCAGGAGATCTCGTTACAGGTAGGCAGAGGGTTGTGTTGGTGATAAGGAGATCGTGTGCTGCACAGGTATTCCTTAAGAGTAGGCCATTGCTGTTACATTTGCCCACAACATGCCTCCTAATGACTCCCTGCAGAGTCACACCCTACTCTTGTATTGAAATCGCCAAGCAAGATCAGCTTGTCGATACTGCTCACTGCTGATAGAAGGACATCGAGTTCTTCGTAGAACTAGTCTTTCATCTCGTTCGGGTTGTTCATTATGGGGGCATAGGCGCTGATCAGAGTGGCTTGATTTCTGTTCTGTAGCGGAAGCTGTAATGTCATAAGCTGGTCGTTCACACCCTTGGGTAGACTACAAGTTTCCGAACAAGGTGACTCCTGACGACAAATCTAACTCCAGGATCATGACGCTCATCACTGCCATGGAGTTTAATGTGGAAAAGTGTGAGGTAATTCACTTTGGCAGGAATAACAAACATGTAGAGTATAGGGCTAATGGTAGGACTCTTAATAGTGTTGATGAACAGAGGGATCTTGGTGTATGTGTGCATAGATCCCTGAAAGTTGGCAATCAAGTCGATAAGGTTGTTAAGAAGGCATATGGAGTCTTAGCTTTTATTGGTAGGGGGATTGAATTTCGGAGCCGCAACGTCATGTTGCAACTGTACAAAACTCTAGTGCGGCCGCACTTGGAGTATTGTGTGCAGTTCTGGTCCCCGCATTATAAGAAAGATGTGGAGGCATTGGAGAGGGTACAGAGGAGGTTTACCAGGATGTTGCCTGGTATGGAGGGCAGGTCTTATGAAGAGAGGCTGAGGGATTTGAGGTTGTTTTCGTTAGAAAGGAGGCGGCTAAGAGGAGACCTTATTGAAACATATAAGATGATTAGAGGTTTAGATAGGGTGGACAGTGATAGCCTTTTTCTAGGATGGAGAAAGCTAGCACGAGGGGACATAGCTTTAAATTAAGGGGTGGTGGTTTTAGGACAGATGTCAGAGGTAGGTTCTTTACCCAGAGGGTGGTAAGGGTATGGAATGCCTTGCCTGCATCAGTTGTAGATGCGCCAAGTTTGGTGGCGTTTAAGAGGTGAGTAGATAAGTTTATGGATGAAAGGGGAATGGTTTAGGTAAGAGGGTCACTGCTTGTTCCTAATTGGTCGGCGCAACATCGAAGGCCGAAGGGCCTGTTCTGCGCTGTAATGTTCTATGTTCTATGTTCTAATGACCGCTGCAGAAAAAGGTGTATCTACTTTCAGTTTCAGTCAACTGACCTACGTTGGCAAGACGAGTTTCACTCAGGGCTGCAATGTCAATGTTGTATCTTGCAAGTTCTCTGGCAACTAAGGCTGTTCTTCTCTCTGATCTGTCTGCCGTAGGGTTGTCCAAAAACATGTGCACATTCCAAGTACCAACAGTGAGCAATATTAGGTTGTATTTTATTTTGTTTGTTTGACCGCAAGATGGGAACCTCGCCAGCCGCAGTAAACTGGCCAGGGCATAGTGAAGCAGGCAATGTTTAGGGCACTTTTTCTAGCCCCTTTCTCATTCTACGGAGGTGAGCAGTGCATTCCTGAAGAGGACTGCTCTGTTGCCCAGGTAGACGCCAAGTTTCACTGCTGCTTTGGTCAGTGGAAAACAACTATCAAACCTGAGCCTCCTGTGTGCAGGTCCGTGAGTACAGCTCCCGGTGTATCCATACCTGCTGCTTTGTCACTCACCCATCGCCACAGGACTTCAAAGATTGAACAGGACGATGATGATGATGATGATGGTGTCAAGACTAGTGCTTGATTTGGATTAAAATGGGAGAGAGTTGCGCAGCATCAGCCTCACTCTCTTCCCAATTCCCATCTGGATCTAGTGGCAAGACAAGAGTCACAACAGCTGGAGATGGGACTAGGCGCAGTGGATGACTAGGAAGTCTTCTGTATCTTGTCCTGCTCTTCGCGCTCCGTGACCAGAGACTGCCTTCTTGACTGTTGGACCTTCCATTGGTCTCGTCTGTTCATTCCGCCGGAGTCTGTCTTCAATACCGGGATAGACATCTCCGTATCTCA
The DNA here is from genome assembly GCA_024679065.1 of Sphyrna mokarran. Lineage (NCBI taxonomy): Eukaryota > Metazoa > Chordata > Chondrichthyes > Carcharhiniformes > Carcharhinidae > Sphyrna > Sphyrna mokarran. The sequence goes on along the minus strand of JAGIQG010000007.1, from coordinate 21,400,512 downwards.
CCGCGGATTGAGATCCGTTGGCTATCCTTACCTGGTTTAGTTGGTTTGTTGAAGCTGTTGCCCGGGGTGTAGCAGCTGTTGCATGCAACCAGCTGTAGGGAGCCACAGGTGAGAGCTGAGTGCTAGTGGGAACAAAGGGTGGACAAACCGCCCTGAAAAGGACACGACATGTTCCCCCATCAGAGTACTATCCCTTCCTGACACTCCATACACCCTTATACACACTCCCCAATACAATGGGCATGAAGCACAGAAAAAACTTATTTTTAAAATTTTTCATGGGATATGGGTGTCATTGGTAAGGCCAACATTTGTACGCTATTGCTAACTGTCCTTGAGAAGATGGTGGTGAGTCACTTTCTTGAACTGTTGCAGTCTATCTGTTGTCGATGCACCCATAATGCTGTTAGGAAGAGAGTTCCAGAACCTTGACCCTGTGACAATGGAGGAACAACAAAATCAGTCAAAGTTAGGGTGGCATGTGTCTTAGAGGAAGTAGTGATGTTCTCGGGTATCTATTGCCCTTGTTGTGGGTTTGGATGGTGCTGTCAAAGGAGGGTTGGTGAGTTTCTTCAGTGCAACCTTTAGATGGTACACGTTGCTGCCATTATGTACTTGTGATTTGATTTTAATTTGATTTGATTTATTATAGCCACATGAATCAGTATACAGTGAAAAGTATTGTTTTTTGCACGCTGTACAGACAAAGAATGCCGTTCATAGACAAGAAAACAAGAGAGAGCAAAATGTAATTTAACAGTCATACCTAGAGTATAGAGAAAGATCAATGAGTTAGCAGGATTGAGTGTTTGTAGTGGTGGATGTGGTGCCAATCAAGTGGGCTGCTTTACTCTGGATGCTGTCAAGCTTTTTGAGTATATTTGGAACTCCACTCATCCAAGCAAGTAGACAGTATTCATTACATCCTTAACTTGTGCCTTGTAGATTAGCAGACAGACCTTGGGGAGTATATTGCTACAGTATTCTAAGCTTCTGACCTGTGTTTGTAGCTATAGGATTTATATGGTTAGTCATGTTCAGTTTCTGGTCAAAATCACTTCCAAGATGTTAACAGTGGGGGTCTCAGTGATGGTAATGCCAATGAGTGTCAACGGGGAGATGGTTAGATTTTCTCTTGAGAGATGGTCATGGCCTGAACTTGTATAGTGTGAATGTTACTTGCCAGTTATCAGCTGCATATGTGAACTCTTTCAGTATCTGAGGAGTTGTAAGTGTTAGTGAATATTGGGACGATCCACAAACTTCTGATCTTATGATGGGGCGAAGATCATTGATGAAGCATCTGAAGATTGTTGGTCCTAGGACAGGATCCTGAGAAACTCCTACAGCTATGTCCTGGGACTCAGATTATTAGTCTCCAACAGCCACAACCATCTTTTTATGTTATAGATATGGCTCCAACCATTGGAGACTTTTCCCCCTTATTCTATTGACTCCAGTTTTGCTAAGGTTTCTTGATGCCTCACTCAGTCATATGCTTCCTTGACATCAAGGATAATCACTCTTTCCTCCCCTCTTGTGTTCAGCTCATTTGGACCAAGGCTGTAATCAAATGAGGTGCTAAGTAACCCTGGTGGAACCCAAGCTGAGCATTAATGAGCAGGTCATTTCTGTGAAATTATGCTTGATGACACTGTTGATAATACCTTCCATAATTTTGTTGATGATCTCGAGTGATGGGACAGGAACTAGCTGGATTGCTTTTGCCCTGCTTCATGAGGACAGAATGGGCAATTTTCCACATTGTTGGATAGATGCCAATGTTGTAGCTATAATGGAGCAGTATGGTTTTGGAGCACAAATCAGCAGTATTATTAGGTATAGACAAACAAGAGGCGTCTTTTACTCACACCTGATGCAGGTATCAGGCCCATTACATCAGTTTCAAATTGAAACTGCAAGTTGGTTTGTACAATACAACAGGCTCAATTCAGGTGCAACCAATCCTACAAAACATCTGCAACAAAGAATAAGTAACAATACCTTGGTGAGACCACATTTGGAATATTGTGTGCAGTTCTGGTCATTTCACTATAAGAAGGATGTGGAAGCATTGGAGAGAGTGCAGAGGAAATTTACCAGGATGCAGCATGGTTTGAAGGGTAGGTCTTATGAGGAAAGGTTGGGGGAGCTGGGGCTTTTCTCTTTAAAGCAGAGGAGGTTGAGAGGCGACTTAATAGAAATTTATAAGATGATGAGGGGGATAATTAGAGTGGACGTTCAGAGACTGTTTCCTCGGGTGGATGTAGCTGTTAATAGGTTCATGGTGGGAAATATAGGAGTGATGTCTGAGGTAGATCCTTTACTTAGAGAATGGTTGGGGTATGGAATGCACTGGCTGCTGTGATAGTGGAGTCGGACACTTTAGGAACTTTCAAGCAATTATTGGATGGGCACATGGAACACACCAGAATGATAGGGAATGGGATAGCTTGATCTTGGGTCCGGACATAGCTTGGCACAACATCGAGGGCCAAAGGACCTGTACTGTGCTGTACTGTTCTATGTCCTAAGTTAATTACCAGAAAGTGGAAGAAGAGTGCTCTTCCCAACTCACATTAACAGAATCCTGATCCCAGATCTTTTGACTCCTGTGATTCCAGGTTGCATGACCCCTGAACCAAGTCCATTACCAATGCTTCTTAGACACCAAATTCCAAACCATGACTGCTACCATCTGGAAGGACAAGAGCGTAGATGGATGCGAAAACTACCACCAAGGGTTTCCCCTCTAAGTCATTCACAGCATCCTGACTTGGAAATATATTGCTGTTCCTTCACTGTTTCTGGGTTAAAATGTTAGAACTCTTTGTCTAATTACATTGTGAGTATACCTACACCACGTGGTCTGCAGCAGTTCAAGACTGTAGCTCTCCACCACCTTCTCGAGGACAATTAAGATTGGGCAATCAATATTGGCACAGCCAGAAAGGCCCAAATCTCTTGAATTATTATTTTTTTAATTCCATGTATAACTCCCCACCAGGTCATAATTTGTGCACTGTCCTCTCCCGTGTGCACAATTTCCCCAAGGCCGACATTTCCACCCCTCTCCATCCAGGCTACCAATCCTTCCTCCTAGGCTTATGATTCCCTCATGGTCCAAAACTTCTCCCAATATTTGTGATCTGTGTATCGCTGCTCTTCCTCTCAAAAGCACTGATTATTCCTCTCAAAGCACTGATTATTTTGGTATATAGTACAATGATATACCACCTCGGGAACAGCTAAATCACTCTAGAGAAGTAACTTTTCCAGGCACTTCAGAGGCTTCAGCAATATAAATGCCAGCCACCACTCTTAGCTGAGTGTAAGCTAATCACTAACCCAGGCTATGTCCTGTTCAGGCACTTTAGCGTCCTGAAAATCATTTGCAAATTATGACATTTAAACATGTGCCCATGTAGCAACCAATGCATAGATATGTATTTGCGCTTTGTACTAATTGCCATGATAACTTCACTTCCAAGTAGAGGCTCAGCTTTCGCTGACAGCCAAGATAATCACAAAATAATTTCTACTGGAACATCAACTAGTTCAAGAACAGTTTCGCTAGTGTTGTGATTTCATTTTGGGGGGGTATGGACTTGATTAAGGATGCAGAGCAGCAAGCAACATGTAGTAAATAGTGTGTGCGCATAGAAATTAACACTGTGCTATAATTGTGAGTAATATTTGCTGAATCCATAATGTAAATCCACCTGCTGAGCCATCTTGTATATTATCTTCAAATAAAGTTAAAAGTTAATTTATCAGTCACAAATAAGGCTTACATTAACACTGCAATGAAATTCCCCTAGTTGCCACACTCCAATGCCTGTTCAGGTCAATGCACCAGCACGTCTTTTGGACTGTGGGAAGAAATCAGGAGGAAACCCAGACAGACATGGGGAGAATGTGCAACCTCTACACTGATAGTGATCCAAGCTGGGAATTGAACCTGGGTCCCTGGCACTGTGAGGCAGCAGTACTAACCACTGTGCCATCATGCCACCTAAACGTAGTTTACCAGTCTGTGTAAAGCAGACATAAAAATGCAACATGATGGTAATGATGTGAATTTGAAGATTACAAGCTGAGCCACAGACAAGACAGATGTTAAAGAAGTACAGCAGAGGCCAGATCAAACTAGTTTCCTTAATGAATCTTTTAGCTGCTGCCAATAGACAACTTCTACGCCCCCGTATAGATCCCTGGATGAGATTTACACTTAAACAAAACTTGCAGTTAAATGTTAAACACAAATACAAACAATATTAGATTTTCAGAAAGATATTTAAAATATCTTTCCCCCTTCCCACCAAACTTCAGTAAAACACTGATGAACTTTACCTTCAGAAATGTAAACCATAAAAGTTTAAGGTTTATTTATTCATGTCAGAAGTAGGCTTACATTAACACTGCAATTAAGTTACTGTGACAAATCCCTCGTCACCATACTCTAGCTCATGTTCAGGTGCACCGAGGGAGAATTTAGCATGCACCTAACCAGCACGTCCTTCAGATTGTGGGAGGAAACCCATACAGACATAGGGAAAACATACAAACTCTGCACAGATAGTGACTCAAGCTGGAAATCAAACCCAGGTTCCTGGCACTGTGAAATAATAGTGCTAACCACTGTGCCACCCTTAAAACAAGGGGCAGTAAATGAAGCAGCCCAAGTATAGCTAATATTAGTTGATAAGTTAGAAGGAAATCTATTTGCCAGTGTTGGACACGGCAGTGTTAAAAGATGGCCCAACCCAGATGGGACTTGAATACACAATCCCTGGCTTAGGAAGCGAGTGCCTTATGCATTAGACCGCTGGGATTGTATGAAGGGTCCATGATTACTACAGTCTTTGAAAGAAGAGGCTTGAACCAAATAAATTTTAGACTTATCAATATGGCAACTTCATTTCTGTCGATCGATACTGACAGGATTACATATGGACACTCACATATGTTTCTAAATGAGATAGACAGGATGGTTCTTTTTCATCAGTAATTAGATAGATACAATGCCTTCTAACAATTAGGTAATTCAACAACCATTTCTTCCTAGTCAGTAGTCTGTTAGTTATTAATCTTTGATCCAGCAACTAATTAATCATTAGCCTAGATAATGTTATGCAGCAATTTGGTGACCACAGTGTATCTCAGCAACCAGCAGAAACGAACTCATGAAAATAAAGTCAACGTAACCGAAAGCCAATTGAAGGCAGAGTAAGAGCAAACATCTTTATTAATGTGGTTGCACAATCTATTTCAAGATGTCACATGGGAATAAATATTCAGAACAATCTTACATGAGCTTGATTTGATGAAACGCGTCAAGCTTGACCGATCTGTAAAAGCATTCCTGACATTCCTTTGGCATTGATGATATGGAGTGATTTTCCATTTTCCACTAGAATATAAGTGAGCACAATTTCTGTACCAAATTCAGAATTGTCAGAAGCAAGTTCATCATCTTGTTTTTCTTTTCATTCCTCTGAAGTAATCTTTTGTTTCAACAATAATGATAGAATCTAGTAGGAGGGACGGGCTGGGTACAGTTACAAGGAACAAGAATAAAAATCAAGGCACAAAGGCCATCTCTAAGGAGGATTCCCAGAAAACCAAGGGAGGGGTAAAGGCTGTGATGGAGAGGGCAAGTGAGGGGGAACAAAATGCCACAGAGACCGGCGGGAAAGCAGGAGGTGAGATAGTGTTGGAGGATGGGATGGTTAAAGGGATCGATAGGCGTTTCTGTGGGCAAAAGAGAGACTCCAGGATGGTAGTCTGCCTCCCTGGAGCAGGGGTCCAGGATGTATCAGAGAGGGTAGAGGGAATTTTGAAGGGAGAAGGGTCTAAGGCAAATGTAATAGTTCACGTAGGACAGAAAGATGTAGGAAGAAAGCGCAGGGGGGACTTACATAGACAGTTTAGGGAGTTGGGGGCTCAACTGAAAGGTAGGGCCTCCAGGGTGGCGTTCTCTGGCCTGCTGCCTGTGCCTGGGACCGATTGGGTAATAACAAATGAGACACTCCAACTAAATGCATGGATGAGGGATTGGTGTAGGGCAGAAGGCTTCATATTCATTGATCATTGGGAGGTCTTCAGGAGGGAGGGTCACCTATTCAAGAGGGATAGGGAGCAGTTGACTGGGAGGGGAACACATATTTTAGCTGGGAGGTTAGCTGGAGTGTTTCAGAAGTGTTTAAACTAATAGGGAGGGAGGGTGGGGAGACAGCGGGAACTGGGAGTGGGAGAGAGAGGGATGATAGGGTAACACCAGAAGGTAGAAAGGAATATCCGAGAGCTGAGGGTCTTCAGTGCATGTGTTTTAATGCGAGGAGTGTGACTGGCAAAACAGATGAACTGAAGGCAATAATGTTCACGAGGAGTTTAGAAGTGGTGGCGGTGACCGAGACGTGGTTGAAGGAGGGGCAAGACTGGCAATTGAATATTCCAGGGTATAAGTGTTTTAGGCGTGACAGAGTTGGTGTGAGGAGAGGCGGGGGAGTGGTTTTATTAGTTAAGGACAACATCATAGCAGTGCAGAGGGAGGGAGGTATGGATGATTTAGGAATTGAGTCTCTATGGGTGGAGTTGAGGAATAGGAAGGGAGTGGTTACTCTGTTGGGTGTTTACTACAGACCGCCCAACAGCCCGCGGGCCGTGGAAGAAGGGATATGCAGGGACATTTTAGATAAGTGTAGGAAAAATAGGGTAGTAGTAGTGGGAGATTTCAATTTTCCTGGAGTAGATTGGAGAGTGCCCAGAGCTGTAGGAGTGGACGGGGAGGAATTTGTACAGTGTGTTTTGGAAGGGTCCTTGGAGCAGTATGTGGATGGCCTGACTAGAGAGGGGGCTATACTGGATTTGGTTCTGGGGAATGAGCCAGGCCAGGTGGTTGACGTCGAGGTAGGAGAGCAGGTGTCAAATAGTGATCACAACTCTGTCTGCTTTAGGATATTAATGGAAAAGGACGAGACTGGCCCAAAAGGGAAGGTATTTAACTGGGGGAGGGCTAGATACGGCCAGATTAGGCAAGATCTTAAAGATACCGACTGGGATAAGCTTTTTGAGGGCAGGTCGACGAGGTACATGTGGGAGTCTTTCAAGGGAAAACTAAACTCTCTGCAGGAAAGATACGTGCCGGCAAGGAGGAAGGATGGGAAAGGTAGGATTAGAGAACCTTGGCTTACCAGGGAGATTGAGGACTTGATCAAGAAAAAGCGAGAGGCTTACATTAGATCTAGGCAACTAGGGACTGAGACAGCGCTGGAAGCTTATAGAGAGTGTAGACAGGATCTTAAAAGGGGTATAAAAAAGCAGAGTTTTTGGAGAGTGGCTGGAGAGATTCCTGACTTCCAATTTCTGTCTTGTACTTTATTTGGTAGAGTGTTTATTTCGGCGCTCCGTAGCGGGAGATAGGCGCGGGGGGCTGCAGGGAAGGAAGCGCGGGAGTATAAAAGGAAGGCCAAGGTAAGACAGCGGGCAGCGTCGGGAGCGGGCAGCGGAGTGAGACGGGAATTAGAGTGAGAGCAACAAGGGCTTAAGCTCACTGGGCTTGGACGAGCGCAGGCTTGGACACGGTGAGTAACGTGCTTCCTACCTAATCACCTTTAAAGGGGTATACAAAATGCCACGATACTTGGCCAAACGCGTCCACTGTGTACGCTGCCATATGTGGACCTTCTTGGAGGCATCACGTCTCCCGAAGGCCCACATATGCGCAAAATGTTTAGAACTGCAACGTTTACAAGCAAAGTTGAGACAGCTGGAGCTGCGCTTGGAGGACGTGTGTCTAGTGAGGGAAAATGAGGTTACAATGAATAGGGAAGGCAGACCTGCGGGGACCCCAGGATCTAGTAGTAGGGATGGGCTGGGTACAGTTACAAGGAACAAGAATAAAAATCAAGGCACAAAGGCCATCTCTAAGGTAGTATGTTAGCTTTCATAGAAAAGGGTATAGAATACAAGAGTAGGAGTTTGATGTTGCAGTTGTATAGAACTTTGGTTAGGCCTCACTTGGAATACTGCGTCCAGTTCTGGTCGCCATACTATCGGAAGGATGTGGAGTCCTTGGAGAGAGTGCAGAGGAGGTTTACCAGGATGCTGCCTGGTATGGAAGGACTGTCTTATGAGGAACGATTAGATAGACTGGGGTTGTTTTCCCTTGAAAGACGTCGGCTTAGAGGGGATCTCATAGAGGTGTATAAGATTATAAGGGGTATAGATAGAGTAAATGGAGGTAAACTTTTTCCGCCTTTAGAAATGGATAGGACGAGGGGTCATGGCCATAGGGTGAGGGGGGCTATGTATAGGACGAATATTAGAGGGCAGTTTTTCACACAAAGGGTAGTGGGGGTGTGGAATGCACTGCCGAGTAAGGTGGTGGGAGCAGGCACGCTGGGGCTGTTTAAGGGTCTCTTGGACAGCCACATGAGCGGTATGCAGATAGAGGGATATATTAGGACTGTTTAACTACGGCTTTTTTCCACAGGTAAATTCGGTCCATACTTGACCAACATTGAGCATGCATTCGGCAGGTGGTGCGAGTACAGCTCTTGGATGTTGATTCATGGGTTGCCTGGTACCTCATGTCGTAAATGAGTGCTTTATGTGGACCATCTGAAGGGCACCATGACAGCTCAGAGACTATCGATGTGGCTGTGCAGACACTTGGAATTGGGCCGGTGTCTGCGGGAGTTTGCGCGTTCTCCCCGTGGTTGCGTGGGTTTTCTCCGGGCACTCCGGTTTCCTCCCACAACCCAAAAATTCGCTCTTAGGCTGATTGGGAAACAAATTGTCCCTTTAGTGAGAATTTTCCATATTAGGAATAATATATATATTATTATATAGGAATAATAAAATAGGATAATGGATTTGCTACTATATAGTTATGACGGCGGCGCGGGCTCGTTGGGCCAAAGGGCCTGTTTCCCGTGCTGTGTTGCTCTTTATCTCTTTATCTTATCTAATCCCAACAGTACAGAAGGAGGGTTATGTGTTTGCAATGACTCTCCGAAAAAACATCTTAGCCAAGCCCACCGATGGGCATACCCCATAACCCCACTCATTTACCCTGCTAATTCTCCTTAACCTAGCATCCTGGGACACCAAGGGCAATTTAACGTGACCAATCCACTTAACCTGCACATCTTTGGAATACAGGAGGAATTATCCTTGGATAATGTTTGGCCACTAAACAGGTAAAGCATGCAGCGCTCGAAAAAAAATGTTTCTGGAGAATAAGAAGCCTCTGGTTGGTTAGTGATAACATCATCGAACTTAGTAATCCACAGGTCAGGTTGACCATCACCACCACCCCCACCCCCACCCGACTATCTGACTATGGCAAGATCTGCAAGACATAACAGGCTACAAGATGAGAGAATACAAAATTGCAGGCTCCAACGCACTCTTCCCTGATGAGCTCAATGCATTCTATGCCTGTTTTGAGCAAGAGGTCAGTGAGAGCACAACCTCCAACTCGGGAGCCCTGGATGAACTTGTATCTGGGGCTCACCATTGCAGATATCAGTCCAGCTTTCTTGAAGGTCAATCCACAGAAAGTGACTGGCCCGGATGGGGTACCCAGACATGTACTCAGATCCTGCACAGATCAGTTAGTAGGTGTATTCACAGACACCTTCAACCTCTCTTTACCACAATTTGAGGTCCCTACCTGCTTCAAGAAGACAACCATCATCCCGATACTAAGAAAAACCAAGCAGCATGCCTCAATAACTATCGGCTGGTGGCTCTGACATCCAACATCATGGGCTTCGAAAAGGTACTCCCGGACTACCTGGATCCACTATAGTTTGCCTACTGCTGCAACAGGTCCATAGCAGATACTATTTTCCTGGCCCAGCACTCAACCCTGGAACATCTAGATAACAAGGACACCTACGTCAGAATCCTACTACAGCTCAGCCTTTAACACCATTATTCCTGGAAAGCTCATCTCCAAACTCTGTGGCCTGGGCTTCGGCACATCTCTCTGCAATTGGATCCTGAACTTCCTAACCCACGGACCACAATTATTAAGCATAGGCAACAACATCTCCTCCACGATCATCCTCAACAGCAGTGACCCACAAGGCTATGTTCTCAGCCCCCTACTATAGTCATTATACACCTGTGACTGTGTGGCCAAATTCCCATCCAATTTGATTTTCAAGTTTGCTGATGACACCACTGTAATGGGTTGGATCTCAAACAATGACGAGACAAAGTAGAGGAATGAGATAGAGAATCTGGTGAACTATGTTGCAACAATAATCTCTCCTTCAAGGCCAACAAAACAAAAGAGATTGTCATCTACTTCACAAATGTAAAGGAGAACATGCCCCTGTCTACATCAATGGGGACAAAGTGAAAAAGGTTGAGAGCTTCAAATTTTTAGATGCCCAGAATCACCGACAATCTGTCCTGATACAACCCCCCCACCCCTCCCCATGCTGACAGAATAGTTAAGAAAGCCCACCAACGCCTCTACTTCCTCAGAAGACTAAGAAAATTTGGCAATCAGCCAAAACTCTCACCAACTTTTACAGATGCACCATAGAAAGCACTCCTTCTGGTTGTATCACAGCTTGGTATGGCTCCTGCTCTGTCCAAGACTGCAAGGAACTACAAAAGATTGTGAATGTAGCCCAATCAATCATGCAAACCCATCGACTGACTCTGTCTACACTTTCTGCTGCCTCAGCAAAGCAGCCAGCATTATTAAAGATCCCATGCACTCCGACATTCACTCTTCCACTTTCTTCCTTCAAGAAAAAGATACAAAAGTCTGAAGTCACGTTATTAACCGACTCAAGAACAGCTTCTTCCTTGCTGTTCATTCAGACTTTTGAATGGACTTACCTTGCGTTATGTTGATCTTCCTTTATACCCTAAGTATGACTGTAACAGTACATTTTGCACTCTCTCATTTCCTTCTCTATGATCAGTATGTCTTGTCTGTACAGCATGCAAGAAATAGTACTTTTCACTGTATGTTAATACATGTGACAATAATAATCAAATCAAACCCCAGAGGCTCTTTGGGTATGCTGAGGAAGAATTTAGCATGGCCAATGCACTTAACCAGCATGTACTTTGGGCTATGGGAGGAAACTGGAGAACCCGAGGAAACCCACGCAGACATGGGGAGAACGTGCAGATTCTGAACAGACAGTCACCCAAGCTGGGAATCAAACCTAGGTCTCTGGCACTGTGAGAGAACAGTGCTAACCACTGTGCCACCGTGACATCCCGAGCTTGATTCTTTTTAAAGCACTCCCAATGAGCCAGCCAGGAGACGAACCTGGAATCTTCTGACTTGTCGTCAGACATGTTCCCCATTGTGCCTATTTTCAAACAATTTGGAGATGGAAGGAACAAACTGAAAATTAAATAGAAGGAACGAGATAGTAAGAATGTTTTGTTTGACATGGAGACAGGAATCAGAGCTGTATTATGAATGTTTCCTGGTTCAGACAATAAAATGTAGTTACTTCTCATGAATGAACAGTGACTTTGTCCATGTCAAACACAATGCAGTTTGTGAACATAAGTGCATGAGGCAATTACTTAGAAATGCTCAATCAAATAAAGCCACCAATTAAATTCTAACCACTAATTACGACAGGTTAGATGAAACCCTACAAGCCTGGCTTATGAAGTTAGTACACTACGTGTGCTTTGCATTGCTGCTGCCTTTGTCAATCAGGCACTATAGTTGAAATAGCATTAAGCAAGTCAGCAACAACAGATTAATAGCTGGATTGCTGCCTTTCTCCACTTATAGCAGTAAGTGCTACAGCCAGTGAAGGTACCAGTAATAGAAGGAACTGATTGTCAGCTGGTGTACAAGGCATAAAGTCTGATCGGACTGCTACACCACCAATAAACGTACATTTTCAGCTACAATTAAGTGAAAAGCAGTATCTCAAGAGGTGCAGGAACAGCAGCAAACCAGAGTCAAAGTCACTCTATTTCTTTCAGGAAAATTGCCATTCTGTTATGTCTGTGTAAGAAATCAAACCTGTGATCATTTCCAATTGCTGTGATACACAACCAGTCAACTACCCCACCCATGGTTCACTTTCTTCTAACAAGATGTTAGTTCATGCAATAGGTAAATGCCTCTTACACTGAGGTAATTGCTCCTTAATCTTCATATTGTACAAGTCTGTAATTCTGCATTCTGATATTCGTTACGGCAAATTAGAAAAAAAAAATTCAGATATACATAGAAGGGAAAGGTTGTAGTTGAAAGTTGTGTATACCACAAACTCACCTAGAGTCCTTACGCAGTGCCTTCCAAACTGGTGGCTGCTATCCTCTAGAAGGGCGAGGGCAATAGATACCTGGGAATATCACTACCTGGCAGTTCCATCCAAACCACTCATCACCCTGACTTGTTGCCGTTCCTTCACTGTCGCTGGGTCAAAATCTGGGAATGCCCTCCCTAACAGCATTGTGGGTGTACTGGAGCAGTTCAAGAAGATGGTTCACCACCATCAACAAGAGAATTAGGGATGGGAATAAATGCTGGCCTAGCTAGCAAAGCCCACATGCTGTAAATGAATAAAACAAAATACACAAGCACTGGACCATTTGAAAGATTTGATTTGATTTATTGTTGTCACATGTATTAGTATACAGTGAAAATTATTGTTTCTTGCGCCCTATACATACAAGGCATACCATTCATAGAGAAGGAAAGGAGTGCAGAATGTAGTGTTACAGTCACAGCTAGGGTGTAGAGAAAGATCAACTTAATGCCAGGTAGGTCCGTTCAAACGTCTGGTGGCAGCAGGGGAGAAGCTGTTCTTGAATCAGTTGGTACGTGTCATCAGGCTTTTGTACCTTTTTCCCGATGGAAGAATGCGTATGTTCGGGGTGCGTGGGGTCCTTGATTATTTTGGCTGGCTGCTTTTCTAAGATAGTGGGAAGTATAGATAGAATAATGGATGAGAGGTTGGTTTGTGTGATGGACTGGGCTTTACTCACGATCCTTTGTAGTTTTTGTGACCTTCGATAGAGCAGCAGCCACACCTGTGATACAATCAGAAAGAATGTTTTCTGTGGTGCATCTGTAAAAATTGATGACAGTCCATAGCTGACAGGCTAAATTTCCTTACTTTCTGAGAAAGTAGAGGCTTTGGTGGGCTTTCTCAATTATAGTGTCAGCACTGAGGGACCTGGATAGGTTGCTGATTTCTACTTTGCCCCCATCGATATAGACAGGATTATGTTTTCTACTATGCTTCCCGAAGTTGATGAGTATCTCCTTTGGTTTATTGGCATTGATGGAAAGATTATTGTCACCGCACCAGTTCACGAGATTCTCTATCTCTTTCCTCATCATTGTTTGAAATCCAACTCACTATAAAATACTCTCTAAATCATTAACAAGAAGGCTTTTGTTTTTTTAACTGGCATTGTTAGCTGTTAAGGTACTTTCAGATTTTTTTTTTGTGTATGAATCAGCAGTGGAAAATGTTTTGAAGCATTTTTGCTAAGAACAAACCTGTGATAAATTAGCAAAGAATGCTTAGAATTGCAATCCATCACACACTGGGATATCTGAAACAGATGAAATTGTGTGTTAAAAGTTAGAAACCACAGGAACCAGAATATTTTCATATTAAATTGATCAGATTAGACTCTGAATTTGCAATTACTGCAGCTGCACAATATAACATTCCTTTAATGGAGTTAAAAAATGTTACGGCTGCCAAAAACCTGTACAACAGAGCTTTGTCTAACTCTCTAATAGACTTGATATCCTTTAACTGTATTTGCAATGCAAATGACTACCTTGCTCCTATTCTGCTTTCTGTAAAGCATTCCTTGCAAACCTAACCAATCTTAATATTTACTTATGTGGGATTGGGAAGTTTTGTAACCAACGTCAGAGCAGAACAAGGACAATGCTGCCAGGACAGGCTTTGTTTGATTACACTCCTGTGAAGCACTTTGGAATGTTTCACTATGTTAAAAGGGATATATGAAAACAATATGCTGTTGCTGTCTAATCAAGCTTTTTGTTAAAACACCATGGCTTCAAAATTCAGCTCCTCAACAATGATAGGTTCACGTCTATAGTCTCGAATTGAGTTGCAAAGTGGGACTTGTGATGCTCCTGGCCATTTCCAACATAGAAACAGAAGAACAGAAGCAGGAGGAGGCCATTTGGCCCTCAAGCCTATTCCGCCGTTCTTCACAATCATGGCTGATCATCCAACTCAATAGCCTAATCCTGCTTTTGTTCCATAACCTTTGATACCATTCGCCCCAAGTGATATATCTAGCCGCCCCTTGAATACATTCAATGTTTTGGCATTAATTACTTTCTGTGATAATGAATTCCACAGGCCCACCACTCATTGGATGAAGAAATATCTCCTCATCTCATCCTAAATGGTCTACCCCAAATCCTCAGTCTGTGACCTCGGGTTCTGGACTCTTTCCTGAAGTTAGTCCTGTTAGAATTTCTCATTCATCTTCAGTGAAAACAATCCTAACCTAGTCAATCTCTCCTCATATATCTGTCCTGCCATTCCCGGTACCAGCTTGGCTAACCCTTGGCTGCACTCCCTCGAAAGTAAGAACATCTGAATTGCCCTGCTTAAGGGCAATAGCACAAGTGTTAGGTATTATCCAGATATTATCCAAAAGGACACAGAAGAGTGAGATTATAATATCAGTCAGTGATTCATGCACTACCTGTCTTTAAACCCAGTAACATGCTCTGCAGCAATTCGCAAAGGAATCTTCCCCACCAATGTTACTTAAAGGAATCCACCCAATCTTCAAGTTGATTCATTATTACTATTTGCTAGTTCTTGAGAGTTTATAGGAGTATGACATCTTGCTGAAAAACAAAACTTGCTGTCAAAGTATTTCACTTTGCACTCCTTAGGACAAATGCAAGAATTCCAGATTACAAAGGAAGCAACAACTCGTCCTGCAGGTGCTGAGTGCTGGCGTGTGAAATCCAGTTTTAGTCAGGGTGGTGCCATGGAGAATGCTCTAGGGCACTGTTCATTGTGAGCTCACAATGTGGCTCACTGAATTACTAGAAGGTACAAGTGGGGGAGACTGCAGGATAACCACAAACAACTCTGAGCTTTGAAGGTCCCAACTTTAAACTGCATTACCTCAGCATGGGAGTCAACAGTCTGGACTGACAGGGTGACAGGACAGTGATCGAGTGACAATGGTGGGTGCATGGTGTCACCCTGAGAAAGCAGCCACTGCCACCTCTCCAGGACATTGCCTCAGCAGTTAATTGCTGGAGCTTCAATGTTGTTGAACTGCTGTGAGCTGGTGCATTTTAAGCATTGGTGTCTACAACCATGGTCTAAAGGCATAGCTTCAGTCTGAGCTTCCATTGTAACACTCAGGCACTGTGTGGTTTCTGCTTGTGCTGCAATGGAAGCTGAGACATCAGCTATCAGATATTGGATCACAGTTCAGTCCACAGGTCATGGAATTACCCATGCTGGGAAGGATGGACTCCAAGCTGTGCATGAAAATCTCTTCCACGTTACAGACTGAGAAAATAGAATATAAATAAGGCACTAACTCAGAAAATATGGGTTGAGCATGGCTTAATAGGGGTTAGAGAGGACAGCATGACTGAAATAAAATGAATGGAAACAAAGAATGGAATTCTCTAGAGGGAGAAAAAAAGCTACAATCACATGAATAGTTTAATTATGGGTATAAGTGTATTCTGATAAAGATTATTGAGTAAACAAAGTAGGAAATCCGCTGTATTGAGGAATGTGATTAGATCTGTACAGAATTGAATATACTCATCTGATCTGTATAAAAGATGGCTGTAACAGAACAACTTTGAGCAGATCCTTCTGATTGATTGATTGATTGAATTCTTATTGTCACTGTTCTGTCAATGTATCAAATATTTCTTTGATTCCGTCCATTTGTTTTTTCCTAAATGCCATCCCATCTGAACCTTTAGCAGCAGAACAAATGTGCTTCGGGAGCTAGCATGAATGCTAAACTTTCAACCTGGCCTAACTGCAGTTTAGTCATGCCTGGTAGTTCACTATTTACAGACTGCCTCTCTACAACCCAGTAAACATAGAAACATAGAAAATAGGAGCAGGAGTAGGTCATTCAACCCTTCGAACCTGCTACAGTATTCAATATGATCATGGCCGATCCTTGGTCAAAATGCCACATTTCCGGCCTTTTCCCCATCACCCTTGATGCCATTAAAATCTAAAAAAAAATCTCTTCCTTGAATACGTTCAATGACTTGGCCTTCATAGCCTTCTGTGGTAAAGATTTCCACGGGTTTATCATTTTTTGAAAAAATGTTGCCTCATCTCAGTCCCAAAAGTATCCTGAGATTGTGTCTAGATTCCCCAACCAGGGAAACAGTCTTCTGCATCCAGTCTGTCCAACTCTGTTAGAATTTTATATGTTTCAATCAGGTCTCCTCTCACCTTTCCAAACTCAAGTGGATACAACCAATCTCTCCTCATAGGACAGTCCCACAAACCCAGTGTCAGCTCATGAACTTTCTCTGCACTGCCTTGATATCAATCGTGGAATCCCTACAATGCAGAAGGAGACCATTTGGCCCATCAATCCTGCATCGACAACCATCTCACTCAGA
This sequence comes from Sphyrna mokarran, assembly GCA_024679065.1. NCBI lineage: Eukaryota > Metazoa > Chordata > Chondrichthyes > Carcharhiniformes > Carcharhinidae > Sphyrna > Sphyrna mokarran. The sequence continues at coordinate 21,383,867 of JAGIQG010000007.1, read as the reverse complement.
CTCTACTTCTGTAACCCCATATATTTACACTACTAATCCCTCTGGCATTAAGGGGAAATCTAGCATGGCCAATCAACCTAACCCGCACACGTTTGGATTCTGGGAGGAAACCGGAACACCCAGAGGAAACCCATGCAGACATGATGAGAATGTGCCAATTCCACACAGGCAGTGACCCAAAACCGGAATTAATTCAGGTTCTTGGAGCTGTGATACTTCAGCACTAACCACTGTGCCACCCCAAATATATCCTTTCTTAGGCAGGAAGTCCAAAACTGCACACAGTACTCCAGGTATGCTCTCACCAAAGGCCTGTACAACTGTTTGCACAGTGCTGGTATGTGAGCTATTGGCTAAGTGAGAATTAAAGTTCTGTTCTCCCTGTTATCTGTGATGATTTCATCCTCAGGCACCACTGGCTTATGGGGCAGCAGTTTTTTGATTATTTGAAAGACTAAGTCTTTAATCTAGCGATGAGGAATGAAGAGGAAGCTGGAGGTGCCCAGTTACACTGTCCACAGCTGGTACATTATAGCAAACTGTGGGATGAGGGTGGTGTGGGATTTGAGAAGCTACGTTAGGCAGGAACCTAGCATCAATGGCTTCAATGGTATCACTGGCCACAGTCTTAGCGACTGCTGGTCCAATGATTGCTGGCACCTTTTCCTCCATGGTGGGGAACTCATGAGATCGCACCTGCCCCCACTGGCTGCTACTACCACCGATCATCAACCATCCTATTCCAAAAAGAAAGGGAGTGGACATTGTGCAAAATGTTTGAGTGATGCGTGCACCACACTTGAATGTGAAATCTATGTGATGAGGCTTGCAGCCATGCCAAGTATGTGAGGGAACAGCGTGCAACAAATGAATTTTAGCTACGACTCATGCTTGATAGAGAATGTTGGTTGATAGGTGGAGGGGGGGAATGGTGAATTGAGCATGCAAACATAAGAAGAACATAAGAAATAGCAGCAAGAGTTGGCCATTCAGCCCCAGAGCCTTCTCTGCTATTTAATAAGATCATGGCTGATCTGATCGCGGCCTCAGCTCCATTTTCTTGTCTGCTGCCAAAACATTTGACTCCCTTATGTCTGAAGCTAGAGGTACATTTAATTGGATATGATAACTGAAGATGTGTTCACTGACCCCCAATAGATCCTCAGCGCATGACTCCTGACACTAATCTCCACAATGATTTGCCTTCTGAACATGTTACGCAATGATTTCAGCATCAGACCATCTGACCCAGATAGAGGACATTCCACCTCCTTTCCACTTCCACCACCAAGGCCTCCAGTGCAGTGTTCAAAACCTTGAAGCCCACTCTCTCCAATGTTCTGCCATATTTCCCAGATCAGTGACTCCAGTTTCTAGGACCTCTGAGTTAGCCTTAAGCGGGGCAGGCTAGCTTTGAGTAATGCCAGCCATTCAACACTATTATCCTCTTCTATGGTGTCAAGCTGCACACAATGACAGAAGCGGCATAGAAGAACCTACATGTCCCGAAGGACAGCGATGCCTCCCTGCAGGTTGTCCATCATGTTGCCAGTGCCTGGACCACGCTCCAGGGGAGACAGTAGCATAACATTATTGTCATGAACCAGTAATCCAGAGATCCAACATGCTAGCTTTGCACTCATTGTTTACTGTCTTCTAGTACAGAAGGCTACTTTCCCGACATTACAAAAACATAGTTGACACATGTCGGGTGGTGAAATCATTGAAATGAGAAGGCAGCATAGAGTTGGTGTACTGCCTACAGTGCAATCAATGGGTACGGGTTAATCACACATTGTAATCCCAGCTGTCAAATTTAGCCCCCATAATTCTCAGTAAAAGGACAGAGACAGACAAAATAATTGATGGCTCCTGTGAGAAAGATGAGTCATTCCTCAAATCCGCCGCAGTGAAATCATTTTCCTTTCACAATGTCATCTGGACACACTGCGGTACAGAATCCTAATGGAGTTGTGGCAGCAGGAAGCTGATCCAATTTCCTTGTAGGAACTGCAACTCAGAATTTCCCAAGCTCAACACCAACTCACATTTATATAGCGCCTTCAATGTAGTAAAAGAATCCCTAATTGCTTCATGGGACTGAAGGCATGGGAATCAATGTTGGGATGAAGGATAAGCAAGAGGCCATAATTGGAGAAACACAGGGCTTTACTCTGCAGCTTGGCCTTAGGTCCCTATATCCATAGCTGCTTCTACATGGGCAATTGGCCACGTGCAATGTTATGATGGTGGGCAATTAACACTGGGAGGGGGTGCAGAGGCTGTCCACCCACAGAGCCGACGCTGGTGCCATATTTAAAGGGGTGTTAGATTTACACTCTCTATTTACTGCCTTTCCAATGTTGCTTCCTATTTTTCAGCTGTTACTTCCTATCATTCAAGTGTTACTTCCTGCCCTCCAAATGTTACTTCCCATCCTTCAGATGTTGTTTCCTACCTTTCAGGTGTTATTTCCCACTTTCTAAATGTTGTGCCTTGTCGTCCAGCTGCCAGTTCATGCTTTCCAGATGTTACTACCTGCCAACATGGAAAGAAAATAACTGAAAGAAAACCTGCGTACAATGATAGAAGCAGCATAGAAGACCCTGGGTGTCCCCAAGGACAGCAATGACTCCCTGCAAATAGTCTTTCAGGCCGCCAGTGCCTGCACCACCCTCCATCACAGAGGAGGCAGTGACATAGCGTTATTGAGATGGACCAGTAATCCAGAAATTGAATTCAATAAGATCTGGAATTAAAAAATGTAATGATGGCCGTGAAATCATTGTCGATTGTTGTAAAACTCTAACCACTTTAGGGAAGGAAATTTAACTATTTTTATCTGGCCTGGCCTACACGCGACTCCAAGTCCACAATTTGACTCTCAAATGCCCTCAGAAATGGCCTGGCAAGCCATTTAGCTCAAGGGCAAGTAGGGATGGACAACAAATGCTGGCTCAGCCAGCGACACCCACATCCCATGAATGAATTTTTAAAAATCTCAGCTGTTCCTCCTCCTCAGTGGAGAGCTCCGAAGTCCGAGTGAAGGTGTGCTCTCTATTCTACCCCCCACCCACACCCAGCCCATTACCACTTTGTCTCATACATTTCTTTGGTACAAGTGCCATTGTCTCCACATGGCACATCTGCTTTCTCCCACTTGTATGCCAGCTTCTTTGGCCCTCAAGGTTCATAGGTATAGTTTAAAATGCATTGTAAAATTGTAGTCAATTGGCCTAAATTCCTTAATTACCTTCCACCATGCCTGTGTGTGAAATCCACCCTCTATGTCATCTGAGGTTGGTAAAATGCGGAAGCTTTGTGAAGACCCAGAGGGTGGTAAGGATATAGAATCCCCTGCCTGCTGCAGTTGTAGATGCGCCAAGTTTGATGGTGTTTAAGATAAGTTTATGGATGAAAAGGGAATGGTTTAGGTTAAAGGGTCATTGCTTTTTCTTAATTGGTCGGCGCAACATCGAAGGCTGAAGGGCCTGTTCTGCGCTGTAATGTTCTATGTTCTAAGATTTGATTTGATTTGATTTATTATCGCATGTATTGGTATACAGTGAAATGTATTGTTTCTTGCACTACACAGATGAAGCATATTTACATAGAGAAGGAAAGGAAAGACTGCAGAATGTATTGTTACAGTCATAGCCAGGATGTAGAGAAAAATCAACTTAATGCAAGGTAGGTCCATTTAACGTTGCTGGTCTGGAAGACTGACATCTTCTGTTCTGATTTTATTTTAAGCACCTTCCCTGGCCTCCGACCCAATCCATACAACCCCAGAAAATTCTGGCCACAGCATATTGTGAGGTTGGAGGATTGATAAGATTGGCTGAGGCATGGAGGGATTTGAACGTGAAAATAGGAATTTAAAGTCAAAACACTGCTGAACTAATTAATGTAGTTCAGGGTGTGATGCTCACTTGATATGAATGAGTAGCAAAGTTTTGAGAAGCGATGGCCCAGTGGTATTATCACTAGATTATTAATCCGGAAACTCAGCTGATATTCTGAGGACCTGGATTCAAATCCTGCCAAGGCAGATGGTGGACTTTCAATTCAATAAAAAGTATCTAGAATTAAGCATCTTCTCATGACCATGAAACCATTGTAAAGGTATGTCATTTTCATAACCTTACAGATAGATTAAGCTCATATGAGCTTGTATGGATTGTGGAACTCTTACAGTGTAGAAAGAGGCTATCTGGCCCATCAAGTCTGCACAAACTCTCCGATAGAGCAACTTACCCAGCCCCACACCATAACCCCATACATTACCCAATTAATTCCCCCTAACCTACATATCTTGGAAGCCTAGGTGGCAATTTAACATGGCCAATCCACCTAACCCATACGTCTTTGGACTGTGGGAGGAAACTGGAGCACATGGAGGAAACCCACTCAGACATGCAGAGAATGTACAAACTCCACACTGACAGATACCCAAGACTAGATTTGAATCCAGTGTGGGATCCCACCATCTTTGCCAGTGGGAGAGATGCCACTGGAGCCCCTCACAATACATTCAGTCTCATAAATGCTCAATGTTTCCATGTTTGCAATTCAAAAAAGTAAAGCAAATGAGACCAGTCATTTGTGAATTAAGTGTGAAGATCATCATCTAACTCTTATTGATGTCAAAGGCCTCTTAAGGTTTAAACAAGTTGCCAATTTGTTCAACAATATCCATTGACAGTGTGATCGACACTGGCTTTTGACACTGAGGTCTTCCATCATCCCAAAACCTAGAAGAGACCACAGCAGGCAACAGTGGAAGTTTGACAACAACTACAGAGAAAGGCTGTCTTTCCAGAACCAGCCAAAGCACATAACCTTTTCCAGTTTAAAAGTTCACCTGAGAAGCAACCGTCTAGATACTCAACTACACAAAAACTTGCCACCTGTTGTGAACTTCAATTTGCGAGATCATCACTTCAATTTTAAATCATTGAATCCCTTCAACAAACCACAGGCCTGCTACATGGGAAACAGGAAACCATAAATGATAACTGAATTAACTGTAATCTGTAATTGGGAAGTGCTTTGGAAACGCTGTCAAAGACCAGTTGCCCAGAGAAATTCATCAACATCCCTCGACTCCTCCATGACAAGATGTCAACGACCGACTTCACTGATGGAAATAAGACAGATACCTTTGAGGTCATGATTGGAATGAAGCAGGGACATGTTATCACCCCCATACTTTTCTCCATCTTCATCGCCACCATCCTTCACTTTGTCAAGAACAGTGTCCAGTGAACTGGACATCGTCTACAAGATGGACAAAAAACTTTTCAACCTCAACTCGTTGAAATCCAAGAAGAAAATGACACTGACATCACTCGAGGAATTTCAGTATGTGGATGATATCACCATCTCATTTCCTCAGGAGAGAATTTCCAAGCCATGCTTGACACCTTTGCGGATGCTTAACAAAACATTGGTCTGTCTCAACTCAAGAAGACTCAAGTCCTTTACTAAGCCTTCCCAGGGTAAGATCCAGTCTCTTCCTCCATCAAAATCAACAGAGAAACCCTCCAAACATGGAACATTCCCCCTTCCTGGGAAGTCACCACTCATCTAGGGCCAACATCCAATGAGGGATACAATGTTGTAACCAATCTGTGAGCACCATCTTTGGATGCCTAAGGATGAGAGTCTTCAACAATCGCGACACTCATGTTGACACCAAGGTTCTTGTGTACAAGGCAGTCGTTTTCCTAAATCTTCTATACAACTCAGCAACTCTATATGGCTCAGAAACTTGGGCTACATTCAGATGCCACCTCAAGACTCTGGAGAGATACCATCTGAGACAGATACTATACATCAGCTGGGAGGACAGGCACACCCTAATGATGCGTACCTAAGGAAGCAAAGAGCACCAGCATTGAGGCCATGATCATCTGAAACCAACTCCACTGGGCTGGCCATGTGCTTAGGATGTAAGAGTCCCAACCACCAAAGCAAGTCTTCTTCACCCAGTTCAAGGAAAACTCTCAAACAAGAAGAGGATAAGGGAAGCACAACAAATTAAGGTATAGAGTGGGTGAATTCTCAGAGGCTTTTTTCCAGGGCTGAAATGGTCACTACAAGAGGACAAAGATTTAAGGTGCTGGGGAATAGGAGACGAGATGTCAGGGGTAAATTTTTCACTCATAGGGTGGTGGGTGAGTGGAATCGGCTGCCATTGGTGGTGGTGGAAGCAACTTCAATAGGATCTTTTAAGAGACTTCTGGATGAGTACATTGGACTTAATAGAATAACCTTAATTGATCATATCCTAACCTTAATAGTAGGTTAGGATATGATCAATGCAACTTGTGGGCAGAAGGGCCTGTTTGTGCTGCAGTTTTTCTATGTTCTATGTTCTAAAGACAGCCTGAAGGTGTACTTCAAAAAATGCAACATAGAAGTCAACACCTGGCTCAGATCATTACTCAAAAGGGATCTACTTGGATGAACTGACTGATTGAAGGAACACAATTCTTCAAGGACACTCACTAGTAAGAGGAGACCCAGAAAAGGAACCTGAGGAAGGGATACCAGCAGTCTAGAATCCAAGGACTAAATCCACCTCAAGTAAACACCTGCCAAGAGTGTGATCGAAGATGCTGTTCTAGAATCTGGTTCATCAGCCATACAAGACCCACAAAACCCATGGCCAGTAAAATGGAGTTTCTTAGGTGGACTTCCATACTCATTAGCAAGTGATTGCCAAAGAAAAAAAACCTCTAAACATTCACTAACTTCATCTGTATGCATTGAATCCCTCCAACAAACCACAGGCCTGGCCTATGTAAATGAGAAGCTGAATTATCTGCACCCAATATTGGTGTGTGGGTGTGTTTGTGTGAGACCAATAGTGTGATATTGTATTACTCCAGGTAGGAGTACTTAACCTTAATTTTTAAAACTCATGAAAACTTGTTGCTGAATTATTTAGTTGGAATGCTCATACCTAAAGCAACGAAAGATAATTAAGAACCTAAGAAATAGGAGCAGAAGTAGGCCATCCAGCCCCTTGAGCCTGTCCCACCATTCAATAAGATCATGGCTGATCTGATAGTGGTTGAGTTCCACTTACCCGCCCACTCCCCATAACCCTTAATTCCCTTATAGGTTAAAAATCTATTTATCTGTGACAAACACATTTAACAAGGTAGGCTTCACTACTTCAATGAGCAGAGAATTCCAAAGATTCACTACCCTCTGAGAGAAGAAGTTCCTCCTCAACTCTGTTCTAAATTGACTCCCCCATATTTTGAGGCTGTACACCTCTTTCCATATCGATTACAGACAATAAAGAGAGGAAACGCATGTTGTCCGTGATTTCTGCTCATCCTCAGAACTAAACGTTAGACAAATAGCAACAGAAAGGCAGTGGATGGCTCAAGAGAAGTGGTAGTGAGGTAGAGTTGTACGTTATCAGTATCATGTGCAACCTGTTGTGATTTTGGATAATGCCAGCTAGAAAGAACATGTAGATTGAAACCAAGGGGGTAAAGATAGTACCTCGAGGATTGCAAAAGTAACAGTACCAGAGCAGGAAGAGAACCCCATTACCTATCTGCATGATAGGACTTGTGATGGACTCACATAATTTCCCATTTACATTAACTACATCAGCAGTGCAATATATTTCAAATTTGCAGATGGCACTAGACTGTAAGGGACAGTATGAATAGAGCTCATAGCTCAGAGATTGCAAAATGATTTGGACAAGATATGTAAGTGGGCAGAACAGCAACGAATAAAAATGAATGCAGACAAATGCAAAAGCCGTATTAAATGTTACACTTGATTTCAGGCTTAAAATAACATTTCAGAGAAAAGCAGATATTTTCAATCTCATAGAAATATTTCCCAGCAACACAAAATTAGTTTCTAATTGGCTTCATGGGTCACACAACTTTACAGGAAATCAGTCCAATATCTAATTGATAGGGACATTAACAAAGAATAATCAGTTTTAATAGCCTTAAAAAGGCACAGCAAGAACTTTGTTTTAGATGTCATAATACTGCTATTCTTAGAAAATAGGAAGTCATCTGACTTATTTGTAGCATCAAAGAATGTTGACAAGTTATGTAGCAAGATTTTGCATTGAACTAAAATTATTTCCCAAGAATTATACTTTGTACCTCACCCTCCAGCAAAATGTCACTGAGCACATCTATTAGGAACTTAATTGTTTCAGTGTAACGAACGAGGTGAATCGTATAAACTGTGCCTACTAGAGCAAGTCAGAGACTAGGAATCCTGTGGCAAGGAACTCACCTCCTGATTCTCCAAAGTTTGTCCTCCATTAGCAGGACACAGGTCAGGAGTATGACAGAATATTCCCTATTTGCCTGCATGAGTGCAACTCCAGCAACACTTGATACGGACACGATGGGCTGAATGGCCTTTTTTTTTGCACTGTAACTCATCTATGTTTCTAACACTCAAGAAGCTTGACACCAGCCAGGACAAAGCAGCCCTTTTGATTTATATCTCATTGACAAACATTCAGTCTCTCATCACCAAAGTACAGTAGCAGTAGAGTGTACCATCTAGAAGATGCACTGCAGGTAGTCACTAAGGCTGTTTACATAGCACCTTCCAAACCCATGAATGTTACCATCTAAAAGGACATGGACAGCAGACACATGGGAGCATCACCACTTAGAGGTTTCTCTTCCAAGTCTCTTACCATACAGCTTGGATGTACCATTACTTCACTGTTGTTAGGTCAAAATCCTGGAACTTCCTTTGTAATAATACTGTGGATGTATACATACTATGTGGACTGCAGAGCTTCAGGAAGGCAGCACACCACTACCTTCTCAACAGCAATTAAGGATGGGCAATAAATAATAACCTAGCCAATGATGCCTAAATCCCATGATTGAATTTTTTAAAGAAATGCATTGCCTGATGTGGTATGCATCAAAGAGCAGGAGGTTCACTGCTTTGATCTCTAAAATACCATATGTCTCATCTCGTAATGACCCATTGAGGGGTGGAGGGAGGCATTTCCCGAGGGCCACGTGATCAATCCAGAAGGACCTTATGGATTGTCCTGGTGGGAAGCTGAGGCAATCTGCAGAAGGGCACATACCCATGGATCGAGAGGGACTCACAGCTAAAGCCAGGGAGTCGAGTAGAGCAGTCACATTGTAATTTTGTCAGACCTTGTTGTACATATTACTCTTAGCAATAAAGCCTTTGTTGATTCAAACCATATAGGGTTGCCTTCAATCTATTGCATTGGCAATGAAGCAAAACTTTGACATTGTCAGGGATTGCAGTGCCTAGCTAAAGGGGAGGTGACTTGAGCATCGAGAATACAAAGAAGTAGAAAGAAGTAAGGTACATTTACTTAGTAAATGCCTATAATCAGAAACAATTGGGACAATATATAGAAAGGCTCTGTTATTTCTTTGTTACTTAGAGCTAGCAAAAAACAAGACATCCATGGTGGTCCTAAGGTTGGCAACACCTTAATAGAGCTTGTGAAGCAGTGGTGTTCCATTGGTATAGCTGGGCAACTGAGAGATTATGTGGAAGCTTGAATGCACAGGATGTTCCAGAGCAGAGGAATACTGAAAGATAAGGTTGAAATCCCTCATTGATGAAGGAATCAGGGAGACAGTACAGTTTGGGAAAAGATTCCAAGTCTATTCTTCAAGAATGAAGTTGGAAACCTTTGTGTAAAAGTCAAAGTTCCAGTGAGACCAGCTGATACAAGCTTCTGGGTGATTTAATGAAAAATCCACAGATGTTAGTTTGGGAGCATCCATCACTTCAGAGAGTGGTGTGCTTGACCACATTTTGCCCATTGATTTATATGGGCCGTGTATTTACTGAAAGCATTAGAACATTTGGTTTTGTAACTTGTGTTATCTTTCTAAGTCTGTATGAATCTATAAAGTATAGCTAGCAGAAGAGAGTGTCTCTTCTATTTTGCTATAGAAGAGAGACCTTCCAGGGAATTATAGGCCAGTGAGTCTTACTTCTGTTGTGGGCAAAGTATTGGAGAGAATAATTAGGGATAGGATTTATAGTTATTTAGAGAGTAATGAATTGATTGGAGATAGTCAGCATGGTTTTGTGAAGGGTAGGTCGTGCCTTACTAACCTCATTGAGTTTTTTTGAAAAAGTGACTAAGGAGGTGGATGGGGGTAAGGCGGTTGATGTGGTATATATGGACTTTAGTAAGGCGTTTGATAAGGTGGCCCATGGAAGACTTCTGCAGAAAATGCAGATGTATGGGATAGAGGGTGATTTAGCTAATTGGGTTAGGAATTGGCTAGCAGATAGAAGACAGAGGGTGGTGGTTGATGGGAGATATTCATCGTGGAGTTCGGTGACAAGTGGTGTACCTCAGGGGTCTGTTTTGGGGCCCCTGCTGTTTGTAATTTTTATAAATGATCTGGATGAGGGTATTGAAGGATGGATTAGTAAATTTGCAGATGACACTAAAGTCGGTGGAGTGGTAGATAGTGAAGAGGAGTGTTATAGTTTGCAGAGGGACTTGGACAAGTTGCAGAGCTGGGCCGAGAGGTGGCAAATGGAGTTTAATGTGGAAAAGTGTGAGGTAATGCACTATGGCAGGAATAATAAATGTGTAGAGTATAGGGCTAATGGTAGGATTCTTAATAGTGTTGATGAACAGAGGGATCTTGGTGTATATGTGCATAGATCCCTGAAAGTAGGCAGTCAAGTCGATAAGGTTGTTAAGAAGGCATATGGAGTCTTAGCTTTTATTGGTAGGGGATTGAATTTAGGAGCCGCAGCATCATGTTGCAACTGTACAAAACTCTAGTGCGGCCGCACTTGGAGTATTGTGTGCAGTTCTGGTCCCCACATTATAAGAAAGATGTGGAGGCATTGGAGAGGGTACAGAGGAGGTTTACCAGGATGTTGCCTGGTATGGAGGGCAGGTTTATGAAGAGAGGCTGAGGGATTTGAGGTTGTTTTCGTTAGAAAGGAGGCGGCTAAGAGGGGACCTAATCGAAACATATAAGATGATTAGAGGTTTAGATAGGGTGGACAGTGGTAGCCTTTTTCCTAGGATGGAGAAAGCTAGCACGAGGGGACACAGCTTTAAATTAAGGGGTGATAGTTATAGGACGGATATCAGAGGTAGGTTCTTTACCCAAAGGGTGGTTCGGGAGTGGAATGCCCTGCCTGCAGCAGTTGTAGATGCGCCAAGTTTGGTGGCGTTTAAGAGGTTAGTTGATAAGTATATGGAAGAGAAGGGAATGGTTTAGTTTGGAGGGGCATTGCTTTTTATATTGGTCGGCACAACATCGAAGGCCGAAGGGCCTGTTCTGTGCTGTAATGTTCTATGTTCTATGTTCTATAGCTAGGATTAAGGAGAAGTGTCTTATTATTAATCTTTTCTTATGTACGTGTTTCATTCTTTTGTTAAAATTAAGGCATTCCTGTGACTCTGTTCCTCTAAGTCTGTAAACAAACAATAGGAGTTAGGATCTACCAAGCTGGGTTCCATTTTACGGTCTGACAATCCAGTAGTAACATCAGCTGAAATTGTAACAAAAGCAAATAGTGCTTCTGAAAACTGAATGCAATACTTTTCATCGAAAGTCTTAACTCACAGAAAATATGTATTAAAAACAAGGAATGATATCTACTGTGATTTGACCTACTCTAAGTCTCTAATCCATTTATAATCACAAATCTTGGAGGTCATTCAAAGGAAAATATAAGCACGAATAAATTCAGAATCATCTATTGTTTGAATGTTTTATTTATAATTCCCTTTTTCATTAATAAAGCATTAGTGTTTCCTTTGCCAATTGAATGTGCTGTGGTTTAAATCAAGTAATTAAAATGGTTTGGAATTAAAGTCCTTCACGTATCTCTACATCAAATGATAGAGTCCTACAGTGCAGAAGGAGGCCATTCAACCCATCAAATCTGCACTGACCACAATCCCACTCAGGCCCTATCCCATAACCCCACATATTGAACCTTGCCAGTCCCTCTGACACTAAGGGGCAATTTAGCATGGCCGATCCATCTAACGCACGTAGTTTTGGACTGTGGGAGGAAACCGAAGCATCGGAGGAAACCCAGGCAGACAAGAAGAATGTGCAAACTCCACACAGATGGTGACCCAAGCTGGGAATCGAACCCAGGTCCTTGGTGCCATGAGGCAGCAGTGCTAACATTGTGCCGCCATGCCGTCCATAGATGGTGCACAAACTGTTGGTATTATTGAGTTCCTTTATGTTCAAAATATTTCTCATCTATTTAATCCCATTCGGTTTAATCTGGTGGGCCTCAACTAATGGTAGGTTTCACATTTCTTAAGCAGCTAACGAGCTGTTTAATCAACATTTCTTGGAATGTGGCTAGAAATACAAACACTGACTCTCCTGCCAACGCAAAATGGCCATACAAGATGGCTGTTGCACTGATCCATGCACAATAGAAGACCAATGGAATCATTTTGCTGTGCCCAGCCTGCCACATCTACCACACTGCACTAAAATGTGAATCTTGGATAATGTGAATTAAGCAATGTAAACTGGAGCCAAACATTTTGAATTGTTGATAGCTTCAGATTTCTAGGTGTTCAAATCACCAACAACCTGTCTTGGTTCCTCTATGCCACTGCTATAGTTAAGAAAGCCCATCAACATCTCTACTTTCTCAAAAGGCTAAGGAAATTTGGCATGTTCACCACAAATCTCACCAATTTTAACAGATGCACCATAGAAAGTGTCCTATACAGTTGTATCACAGTTTCGTGTGACTCCTGCTCTGACCCTGATAGCAAGGTTAGAGCCTGAATGACGTTCATCTGAGCCAAATGCCAGCACGGGCATGGGGCGGCACATTGGCACAGTGGTTAGATGTCTGAGCAAAGTTTGCACATTCTCCCCGGGTACTGAACCACTACAGATCAGCCATGATCTTATTGAATGGCGGGGCAGGCTCAAGGGGCTGGATGGCCTACTCCTGCTCCTATTTCTTATATTCTTATGTTCTTATGTTTGCGTGGGTTTCCTTCAGGTGCTCCGGTTTCCTACTACAGTCCAAAGATGTGTATGTTCATGGAATCATAAAATCTCTACAGTGCAGAAGGAGATCATTTAGCTCATCAAACCTGCACCAACAACATTCCCACCTAGGCCTTATCCCCATGACCCCATCTATTATTCTGTAAATTTCCCTGACACTATGGGGCAATTTAACACAGCTAATCAACCTAACCTGTACATCCTTAGGCCGTTGCGGGGAGGGGAGGTATGGAAACCAGAGCATCTAGAAGAACCCCATGCAGACAACAAAGGATTGTGAACATAGCTCAGTCCATCATGTAAACCAACCTTCTATACATTGACTCTGTCTACACTCCTGGCTGCCTTGGGAAAGTAGCCAGTGTAATCAGGAACCCCATGCATCCTGGACATATTCTCTTCAGCATTTTCCTGTTGAAGATACAGAAAAAGATACAGAAGTCCAAAAACATTTACTAATCAACACAAGAATAGCTTCTTCTCTGCTGCCATCAGACTTTTGAATGGTTTTCTCATATTTTAATCTGATTTTCTCTTCATCCTATCTGTAACTGCAACACAATGTTCTGCACCTTATCCTTTCCTTCCCCCCTATTTAATCTATTAACCAAATGCTTTGTCTGTATAGCATGCAAAAAATAATACTTCTTAAATATTTCAATTACAGGGGCACAGATTTAAGGTGTGAGGGGCAAGGTTTAAAGGAGATGTACGAGGCAGATTTTTTTCCGCAGAGGGTGGTGTGTGCCTGAAACTTGCTGCTAGGGCAGGTAGTAGAAAGGATACAGTAGTGACTTTTAAGAAGCATTTTGACAAATACATGAATAGGATGGGAATAGAGGGAAATGGTCCCTGGAAGGGTTTTAGTCCAGTCGGGCACATGGTTGGTGCGAGATTGGAGGGCTGAAGGGTCTGTTCCTGTGCTGTAATTTTCTTTGTTCTTTGTTTTTTGCTCTCACTGTATCCCAACTCACATAACAAATAATAAATCAAATCAAAGCTTGAATCAGAGACAGACTTACAAGTAAACGCACTATGCCTAGACACAGGGTTGGCCAATGCAGGGGGAGGAGGTGGGAGGAGAATGCTAACCAGTGACTATGAGGATACCAGTCAGAGCCTGGTAGTTCTGAATTTGCTGACATACTCAAGAAATGCAAATGAGCCCATCAGTAGGCAATGCAGAGCATCCACAACTTTGACAAAGGGTCACCTGGACTTGAAACTTCAGCTCTTTTCTCTCCTTACAGATGCTGCCAGACCTGCTGAGATTTTCCAGCGTTTTCTCTTTTAGTTTCAGATTCCAGTATCCACAGTAATTTGCTTTTTTCAAGAGCAACATCACGTTCTGATTAACCAAAGCCCCTTGAAGCAGGAAAACACTGTCCATAATCACTGAGAGGTGAGGTTAACTTGGAGAGAGCAGCAGCCAAGTTTATGACCCAAAGCTGAGGAAGTTAGCTAGCCAGACAAGCAGCCAAAGCCAGCACAGCAATGTTGCCTAGCTTGAGGGCCAAGAAGATCATCAAGAGGAGCAGTGGGACAATTTGAACCCCACCAGCACTGGGCAACAAAGGGCAAGGTGAGACCAGATGGCAGCCAGAGCCAGTATAGCAAGGTTGTTGAACTCAAGTGAGGGGCAAGGGCCAACGTTGGGCCAGCAGTCATCAAGGATAACTCAAGCCCCAGGCACGGGCAGACAATGGTTTGGCAGATGAGAGTGAGGCTGCACTACAGACAGGCAACCTGAGCCATCAGTGAGGAAAGGTCATCTCAGCCCCAGGGATAAGGAAAGCAAAAAAAGCCTTCTCTTTCAGAAAATTCATATTTGTTAAAACAAGAAAGATCAGTCAATGTGAACATAGAACATAGAACATAGAACAATACAGCACAGAACAGGCCCTTCGGCCTTCGATGTTGTGCCGACCAAAATAAAAAGCAATGCCCCTCCTAACTAAACCATTCCCTTCTCATCCATATACTTATCCACTAACCTCTTAAACGCCACCAAACTTGGCGCATCTACAACAGCTGCAGGCAGGGCATTCCACTCCCTAATCACTCTTTGAGTAAAGAACCTACCTCTGATATCCGTCCTATAACTCATACCCCTTAATTTAAAGTTGTGTCCCCTCGTGCTAGCTTTCTCCATCCTAGGAAAATTCAATAGATCCCTGAAAGTAGGCAGTCAAGTGTTAATTAACACAGATAGTGTTAATTCAAAATTACTGTTTGTAATTTTTATAAATGATCTGGATGAGGGTATTGAGGGATGGATCAGTAAATTTGCAGATGATACTAAAGTTGGTGGTGTGGTAGATAGTGAAGAGGGGTGTTTTAGTTTACAGAGTGACTTGGAAAAGTTGCAGAGCTGGGCCGAGAGGTGGCAAATGGAGTTTAATGTGGAAAAGTGTGAGGTAATGCACTTTGGCAGGAACAATAAATGTGTAGAGTATAGGGCTAATGGTAGGGCTCTTAATAGTGTTGAGGAACCATCCATCCATCCATCCATCCTATCACTGTCCACCCTATCCAAACCTCTAATTATCTTATATGCTTCAATAAGATCCCCCCTTAGCCGCCTCCTTTCTAACGAAAACAACCTCAAATCCTTCAACCTCTCTTCATAGGACCTGCCCTCCATACCAGGCAACATCCTATTAAACCTCCTCTGTACTCTCTCCAATGCCTCCACATCTTTCTTATAATGTGGCGACCAGAACTGCACACAATACTCCAAGTGCGGCCGCACTAGAGTTTTGTACAGCTGCAACATGATTCTGCGGCTCCTAAATTCAATCCCCCTACCAATAAAAGCTAAGACTCCATATGCCTTCTTAACAACTTTATCCACGTGACTGCCTACTTTCAGGGATCTATTGACACATACACCAAGATCCTTCTGTTCCTCAACACTATTAAGAGCCCTACCATTAGCCCTATACTCTACACATTTATTGTTCCTGCCAAAGTGCAGTACCTCACACTTTTCCACATTAAACTCCATTTGCCACCTCTCGGCCCAGCTCTGCAACTTGTCCAAGTCACTCTGTAAACTAAAACACCCCTCTTCACTATCTACCACACCACCAACTTTAGTATCATCTGCAAATTTACTGATCCATCCCTCAATACCCTCATCCAGATCATTTATAAAAATTACAAACAGTAATTTTGAAGTAACACTGGTCATCAAAAAGGCAAAAAGGCAAGGCAAGAGGACAAAGCTAGGCAAAAGGTTTGTTATTTTATTTTAAAATATTCAAAATATTGAGTGGTACATAAGCTGCACATTCATCCTTATTCAGCAAAGGTATGGCTAAATTAAATAATGATTTCAACTTGCTGATTTCAGAGATTCCACATCGCTTGAAAACATTGTACAAGAAATGGACTCTGAAATGGGAATGGAGCTACAGCTGATTCTTCTGCTGAAGAGAGGGAAGAAACCTACCCTGAATTTGTTCCACTATGTATGATAGATTATTTTGTTATCAATAAGCCAGGATAGAAAGGGAACATGAAAGATTTGAGGAAAGAGTGTGACGTTGAAGGCCAAAAGCAGGTTAGAAGTCTGCTTACATCTCGTTTTTTGGGGATGAAGAGAAATGGGATGATGGAAATTAGGAATTTTTCAGAAACCTTTATTGTTATATTCATAAATTATTCCCAGACCCCAGTAAAGGGGTCGTGAAGGGTAGGTCATGCCTTACTAACCTCATTGAGTTTTTTGAGAAAGTGACCAGAGAGGTGGATGGGGGTAAGGCGGTTGATGTAGTATATATGGACTTTAGTAAGGCTTTTGATAAGGTGGCCCATGGAAGACTTCTACAGAAAATGCAGATGTGTGGAATAGAGGGTGATTTAGCTAATTGGATTAGAAATTGGCTGGCAGATAGAAGACAGAGGGTGGTGGTTGATGGGAGATATTCATCGTGGAGTTCGGTGACGAGTGGTGTGCCTCAGGGGTCTGTTTTGGGGCCCCTGCTGTTTGTAATTTTTATAAATGATCTGGATGAGGGTATTGAGGGATGGATCAGTAAATTTGCAGATGATACTAAAGTTGGTGGTGTGGTAGATAGTGAAGAGGGGTGTTTTAGTTTACAGAGTGACTTGGACAAGTTGCAGAGCTGGGCCGAGAGGTGGCAAATGGAGTTTAATGTGGAAAAGTGTGAGGTAATGCACTTTGGCAGGAACAATAAATGTGTAGAGTATAGGGCTAATGGTAGGGCTCTTAATAGTGTTGAGGAACAGAAGGATCTTGGTGTATGTGTCAATAGATCCCTGAAAGTAGGCAGTCAAGTGGATAAAGTTGTTAAGAAGGCATATGGAGTCTTAGCTTTTATTGGTAGGGGGATTGAATTTAGGAGCCGCAGCATCATGTTGCAGCTGTACAAAACTCTAGTGCGGCCGCACTTGGAGTATTGTGTGCAGTTCTGGTCGCCACATTATAAGAAAGATGTGGAGGCATTGGAGAGGGTACAGAGGAGGTTTACTAGGATGTTGCCTGGTATGGAGGGCAGGTCCTATGAAGAGAGGTTGAAGGATTTGAGGTTGTTTTCGTTAGAAAGGAGGCGGCTAAGGGGGGATCTTATTGAAGCATATAAGATAATTAGAGGTTTGGATAGGGTGGACAGTGATAGCCTTTTTCCTAGGATGGAGAAAGCTAGCACGAGGGGACACAACTTTAAATTAAGGGGTATGAGTTATAGGACGGATATCAGAGGTAGGTTCTTTACTCAAAGAGTGATTAGGGAGTGGAATGCCCTGCCTGCAGCTGTTGTAGATGCGCCAAGTTTGGTGGCGTTTAAGAGGTTAGTTGATAAGTATATGGATGAGAAGGGAATGGTTTAGTTAGGAGGGGCATTGCTTTTTATTTTGGTCGGCACAACATCGAAGGCCGAAGGGCCTGTTCTGTGCTGTATTGTTCTATGTTCTATGTTCTAAAGGGAAATGAGTGTTGTCGATGAGTACACTAATGTTGGAAGAGATTTTGATGATAATGAAACTTCCACAGCTCGTATTAACCCAATAGTTACATTTGTTCAAAGATATAAATTATCTGGAAGAATCGATTCTGCGTTATTGAAGAGGAGAGTTTTATTACAGAGAAGTGCAGAGACATGTTGTTGCCACAGTCAAACTGCTGTCTTCTTCAGGACTGCCTCCACTGATGAGTCATAATTACCAACTGAAAATGGTAATTTTTTAACTTGCCTTGAATATCTCAGTGAATTTGATGACTTTCTCAAAAAACATTTGAAAAATTATCCACATTTTGGCTCAAGGAAGACCAACATTTTAATGCACGTATGAACAACTTCATCACTATAATAGCAGGGTGGCTCAGACTCTAATTGACTAACGAAGTAAAAGATGCCAATACTATTCTATATTCATTGATTCAACACCAGATGTGAGTCATGTGGAGCAATTAACCTTCATTTTAAGATATGTGACCAGTGAATCTGTGGAGCGATTTCTCTGTTTTGTCCAGCTACATTCTCACACTTCTGAGTCCAAAAAAGAATGTGCTAGAAAATCTCAGCAAGTCTGGAAACACCTATAAGGAGAGAAAGAAGAGTTGATATTTTGAGTCTGGATGTCCCTTTGTCAAAGCTATCTTTACTGCCATACCTTTGTGAAATTCACTACCATAGAAAATAGTTGAAGCCAAAACATTATCTGATTTCAAGTAATTAGATATAGCTTTCGGGGCTAAAGGGATCAAGAGAAATGGGGCAAACAGGGGAGTCAGGATATTGAATTCAACAATCAGCCATGATCAAAATGAGTGGTAAAGCAGGCTGAAAAGGCCAAATGGCCTACAAGGAGCATGAGCTGCCAGTTGATTGAACTAAGTGACTTTGCTTTATGATCCGCATTCTCTTCATCCAACGATGACTTACCCTCTTAGCTTTTAGCCAGATTAATCAGCCTTAGTTTGTTTCTGAAGGCTGGTGGGCATTACACATTGTGGAACCAGTGATGTGGCCAGGCACTAATAACATTACTGGAGAAAATCCATTTTACTTTGCTGGGGTTGGGAGCATGTGGGAACTACCCAAAATGTCGTTCTTATACAATGCCATTATTGATGTGATATTGTTAATAAAGTGACAGCATCCTTTCTCTCCCTGTCTTTAAGGTCTAAAACAGTATGATCACATCAAGTATCTGACAAATAAAATGGTCATTTTATGAGGATGATTTGAACCCTTTAATTTCTAATTGTCTGGTTACAAATGAAATAACGATGAACACTTGGAAGAAACCACGCAGATACAAACTTCAGAGAAAGTCCAAATTTCACATGGGGAGAACGTGCAAACTCCACACAGACAGTTGCAGGCACTGTGGTTAGCATCGCTGCCTCACAGCACCAGGGATCTGGGTTCAGTTCCAGCCTGGGGTAAATACTCCGTTGTAAAACATCAGCGCTAGAAGTCCCGTTGTAATAGTCAAGTACAATAGTCACTACACAGGCAGGGAGCCAAAATGAACCATTCCAGAAACTTCTCCAATGAAGTTCAAATAAGATAAAGGCAAAATACTGCGAATGCTGGGATCGAAAACAAGGACAAAAAACTGCTGGAAAATCTCAGCAGATCTGACAGCATCTGTGGAAAGGGAATAAAGCCAGCATTTTGAGAATAGTTGGCTCTATTCACTTTCCTCAGATGGTATCAGAGTTGCTGAGGTTCAAATGAACACAGTTTATAGATGTTTCTATTATCAGTTACAACTTAATGGTAGAAAGTAGATAAAGGTCACAGCACAATGGTCTCCAGTGGGATGATAATTATGTTCCTGTACAGTACATGCAATAAGAAGTCTCATAACAGCAGGTTAAAGTCCAATCAGTTTATTTGATAGTAAACCCACAAGCTTTTGGAGACACCAAGTTCCAAGATCTTGTCTGATAGCCAAGTTCCGCACACATGAGGATGGCCTCAACAGAGATCTTGGGTTCGTGTCACATTATCTGTAAACACCACCCCCCCCCCCCCCCCCCCCCCCCAATGATTTGCCTGAATTTGCAACGTCTCACTTACTGTCCTGTGTGGAGACAATACACATCTCTTTAACCCATCCTTAATGCTATCTCCACTCACATTGCCTGCACCTTTAAGACTTGAATAGCAAGTTAGTTGTAAACACTCGCATTCTAATCAGTATTCTGGAAAGTGTGTGTGCCTTTGATCAGAATTTTCTACACAGCTGATGAAGAAACAGCGTTTCCAAAAGCTTGCAGGTTTACTGTCAAATAAACTGGTTGGACTTTAACCTGGTGTTGTGAGACTTCTTACTGTGTTTACCCTAGTCCAATCAGTAAATGCAGTACAGAAATTTGGGTAATGTCCCTTCAGAGACAGTAAGGAATATATGTGTATTCTGCATAAAATGTTTATTGGGGTGAATTAATATTTGATTTGATTTGATTTATTGTCACATATGTTAGTATGCAATGAAAAGTATTGTTTCTTGCATGTTATACAGTCAAAGGATACTGTTCATAGGGAAGGAGAGGGTGCAGTCATAGCAAGGATGTAAAAAAAGATCAACTTAATGCAAGATAGGTCCATTCAAAAGTCTGATGGCAGCAGGGAAGAAGCTGTTCTGAAGTCAGTTGGTACATGATCTCAGACTTTTGTATCTCTTTCCCAACGGAAGAAAATGGAAGAGAGAATGTCTGGGGTGTGTGGCGTACTTAGTTATGCTGGGTGCTTTTCCAAGGCAGCAGGAAGTGTAGATAGAGTCAATGGACGGGAGGCTGGTTTGAGTGATGAACTGAGCTTCATTCACCACTTTTGTAATTTCTTGAGGTCTTGGGCAGAACAGGTTGTGATACAACCAGAAAGAATGCTTTCTATGCTTGAAATGATGATTTGGGATCATCAGATGATGTGACAACGGTCTACAATATTTCTTAATTAAGTTTCCTGCTCATTGTTTGTGTATCTCCCATTTCCTAATTGCAATTTTTTTGCTGAACCCTTTGTGTAGATCTCATGTAAGGCTGTGTTTGTTTCTGTATGTTTTGGCATCCTAGCTGCTGATACTGACTGGGACTGTAAAATAATTCCAAATTCTGCACCTTCAGTTTAATATCTCCTTTGAAAGATGCCAACTCAACAGAATGTTGAATGTGGGCAGCACAGTGGCACAGTGGTTAACACTGCTGCCTCACAGCACCGGGGTCCAGGTTCGGCCTTGGGTCACTATCTGTGTGGAGATTGTACATTCTCCCCCTCTGCATGAATTTCCTCTGGGTCCACCAGTTTCAACCCATAATACAAAGATGTGCAGGTTAGGTTGATTGGCCATGTTAAATTGTTCATTAATGTCAGGGGGACTAGCAGGGAAAATATGAGGGGACACACATAGAACATAGAACATTACAGCGCAGAACAGGCCCTTCGGCCCTCGATGTTGCGCTGACTAATTAAGAAAAAGCAATGACCCTCTAACCTAAACCATTCCCTTTTCATCCATAAACTTATCTACTAACCTCTTAAACACCCCCAAACTTGGTGCATCTACAACTGCAGCAGGCAGGGCATTCCATACCCTTACACTCTCTGAGTAAAGAACCTACTTCTGACATCTGTCCTATAACTACCACCCCTTAATTTAAAGCTATGTCCCCTCATGCTAGCTTCCTCCATCCTAGGAAAAAGGCTATCACTATCCACCCTATCTAAACCTCTAATCATCGAACGACACAGATAGAGTCTGGGCAGGATTGTGGTCAATGTAGGTTCAATGGGCCAAATGGCCTTTTTATGCACTGTAGTACTTCTATTCTAGAATAGTGCTTGGGAATTCTATGAACAATGAGCACACGTTTCCGGTAAGAAATATAAACTCCACTTAGACAACAGAAAGCCACATGTCCAAATTTGCCAGTACGCAAAGATAGGCAACGTTGTAGTCAGTATAGATATAAGTGTAAAATTGTGAAAAGATAGACTTCTTAAAGTTTATTTAATAGTCACAAGCAGGCTTACATTCACATTGCAATGAAGTTACTGTGAAAAATCCCCTACTCGCCTCACTCCGGTGTCTGTTTGGGAACACTGAAGGGCAATTTAGCATGACCAGTGCACTTAACCAGCACATCTTTCAAACTGTGGGAGGAAATTGGAACGCCTGGAGAAAACACACACAGACACAGAGAGAACATTCAGACTCTGCAGAGATAGTGACCCGAGCCAGGAATTGAACTCGGGTCCCTGGCGCTGTGAGGCAGCAGTTCTAACCACTGTGCGCTATGCCGTCCAAGTGCAAGTGATTAAGTGAAAGGCAGATCTGTGTCAAATAAATTTCAATGTAGGCAAATGCAAGGTCATCCACACTAGAACTAAAAAGTTTCTTTCTAATTGAGAGTTGGGAGTGCTACCACAGAGTTCAGGCTAAAACTAAAATTTTCAATAGTTCTGCATAACTGGTTCTTTGAAATTAGACAAATGTGCAGCCTTATCTGCTTGAATGTGACATTCAGCCTTTATTGAGCTCAATCTAGTTTTTACTGGTGGGGTAATATAGTGAAGATGCCATGTCCAATGAATCAGAAAGCAAAGCCATGCTACAAATCTCGTAAACATCAAGAGTGATGCGATCGTGTGCAGTGGTCATTACCCCTTATGTCAGACTGGTATTTTAAAGAAAGATTCCTAAATTAATCCACATATCTAGGGTAAGGGATTGGAACTATGATTCATTATGTTGAACAAGTTGCTAATCTGAAAGTAGCAAACAACGAGTACAGCAACAATCTAGCAAGAGTGGACGTATGCCTCTCCCCCAGAATCTTCCGGATGTTGACAGATAGGTGTCAAAAAACAAAAAACAAATATATAAAATGTACTAGCCCTAAAAACCCTTCAGGTTTAATCATTTAATGGTCAAAGGATCTGATTGCCTTTCTGTTTCTCATTGAACGGCTGCATAAAGGTCGTTGTCAGTGAGGTCACTGTGCGTCACTCAGATAACTACACGCACTCTTGATCTTGCCTAAAAGCAAGCAGATCCAGAAATAGTACATTATCAGCACTTATCAGTTGGAAGAAAGAAGTGTAAATGAGGTTCGTAATTACTGCCTCATTGCTGAAGCAAGGATTGTACTAATTTGTCAACTGGTTTCAATTTTGTTGTAATTCTTATATTGTTGGGTTTGCAATATTACTTTTTTTATATTTTCTGAAAATCTGAGGTTGACGCTATTATTCCAAATTATCACCTTTACCATCCAGAAGGATATGGACACCACCACCTGCAAGTTCCTGTCCGAGTCACCCACCATTCTGACATGGAATGATATCTCCATTCCTTCACTGTTGTTGGGTGAAATTCTTGGTGTTCCCTTCCTATTAACATTCTGGGTGTACCTACACCAGATGGTTTAAGAAGGCAGCTCACAGCCACCTTCCCAAAGATAATGAGCGATAGGTAAAAAAAAGTGCTGGCCCAGTCGGTGATGTCCATATCCAATTGAATAAATAAAACCAAATCAGGGTTGTATGTATCTCCCACTTCTCCTGCATTTCATCTTCCTTTGAGCCACTCTGATCTCTTACAAAATCCTTATTGGTTACCATTTATTGCCCATCTCCAATTGCCCTTGCACTGAGTGCATTTCAGAGGACATTAAGGGTCAACCACGTTGCTGTGGAACTGTGAGTCACATGTATGTGACCTTCCATAAGGGGCGTTAGTGAAAAAGGTGGGTTTTTACAACAATTGACAAGGATCTCACGTCATCATTAGACTTTTAATTCCATTTCATATTTGCCATACATTTGAACTCAGGTCCCCAGAGCATTACCCCTGAGTCATAGGAACATAAGAACAAGGAGCAGGAGTAGATGATTTAGCCCCTCCAATCTAATCCACCATTTGATACAATTATGGTTGATCTCATCTTGGCTTCAATTCTACTTTCTTGCCTGCTCACCATAGCCTTTAAAATCCTTACTGATTAAAAATCTGTCTACCTCATCTTTAAATTTACACAAAAGAATTCAGAATCCTCCATACTCTGGATAGTGAATCCCACAGGCTCACGACCCTTTGAGGAAAGTAATTTCTCTTCATCTCTGTTTTAGACATGCCATCGCTTATCTTAAAACTGTAACCTCTTGTTCTAGATTGCCGCACCAGAGAAGCATCCTCTCCACATCTACTTTGTCAACCCCCCCTTATCATCTTGCACACTACAATTAGGTCACGTCTCATTCTTCTAAGCTCCAAGAACAAAGAACAAAGAACAAAACAGCACGGGAAACAGGCCCTTCGGCCCAACGAGCCCGTGCCGCCACCCCGATGTTCCCACCTCTATCTGCGATCCCTGTCCATGTTTATAGATCTATGGATTGAAATTTGAGACAATTTAGGGAGAATTTGTTTTGCCAATTAGCCTAAGAGCACATCTTTGGGATGTGGGAGGAAACCGAAGCACCCAGAGAAAACCCACGCAAGCACGGGGAGAATGCGCAAACTCCCACAGACACAGGCCCAAATCCATTATCTGCACAGCACAGCGATAGTCACTGAGCTGTCGTGTTGCCCATCAAATGGTCCAGGTCAAGCGTACGCTAACGACGTGAAGCATTAGGATACTCGAAAAAAAAATCCAAGAGCAGCCCTCTCACGACTCATCGCATGTATGCCCCTCGTTAGACAACAAGGTGGACCAAAGCACCTGTAGGATAAAAACAAGTACATCAATATAATCTATTTACACACTTCCCAGGGACTCCCAAGGCTCATGATCCCTATTTTAAATCAGTTTTCTATACCCCTCCATTCCCATTCTGTTCATGTGCCCATCTAAGTATTTCTTAAATAACTCCAGAGTGCCTGCCTCCACCACTTTACTTGGCAGCGCATTCCATACCCCCGCCACCCTCTGTGTGAAAAAACTCCCTCTAGCATCCAAATTATACCTTACCCCCCTCACCCTAAGCCAGTGACCCCTCGTGCTATTCGAGTCCATCCTAGGAAAAAGCTTAACCCTGTTTACTCTATCTATACCCCTCATAATCTTGTACACCTCTATTAGATCTCCTCGAAGTCTACGTCTTTCTAAGGAAAACAGTCCCAATTTGCCTAACCTCTCCTCGTAACTCAGACCTTCCATACCAGGCAGCATCCTGGTAAACCTCCTCTGCACTCTCTCCAGAGTCTCCACATCCTTCCGGTAGTAAGGCGACCAGAACTGGATGCAGTATTCCAAATGAGGTCTAACCAACATTTTATACAACTGCAACATTAAAGGACAGCTCTTGTACTCTATACTCCTTCCTATAAAGGCTAGCATACTATATGCTTTCTTGACAACCTTCTCCACTTGCTCTGCCACCTTCAGAGACTTGTTCACTTGCACCCCCAGGTCCCTCTGCGATTCTATACTCTTAATAGGTCTATCCTTTATCATATACCTGCCCCCTACATTCTTTCTCCCGAAATGCATCACCTCGCATTTATCAGGATTGAATTCCATCTGCCATCTGTCTGCCCAGGCTACCAGCCTATCTATGTCCTGCTGCATCGCCTGACAATACTCCTCACTATCCGCAAGTCCAGCCATCTTTGTATTGTCTGCAAACTTGCTGATCACTCCACTTACTCCCTCTTCCAAGTCATTTATATAAATTACAAATAGAAGTGTAGGCTGATAATGGTGAAATTTGAATTGAACTTATTTAATAGTCACAAGTAGACTGACATTCACACTGCAATGAAGTACTGTAAAAATCCCCTAGTCGCCACACTCCGGCACCTGTTCAGGTACACTGAAGGAGAATTTAGCATGGCCAATTCACCTAACATGCACATCTTTGGACTGTGGGAGGAAACCAGAGCACCTAGAGGAAACCCACGCAGACATGGGGAGATGTGCAATGTGTCAGACAGTGACCCAAGCCAGAAATCAAACCCAGGTCTCTAGCGCTTTGAGGCAACAGTACTAACCACTGTGCCATTGTGCCACCCTCTGTTAAAACATGTTCAATCTCTCTTCATAGGTCAAACCCTTCATCTCTGGAATCAATCTGGTGATTCTTTCTAAACCATCTCCAATGTAACTACGTCCTAGTATATTTCCATCTTTACTCCAAAAAACGTGAAAACTTCTTGACAAGATCTGTCCTAGTGATCACTTAGCAAATCTGGCTCAAACAAATCTAGTAGCACTTCTACTTTCGAATAAGGCTAAGGAAATTCAGCATATCTGCTACAATTCTCACCAATTTTTACAGATGCACGTAGAAAGCATCATTTCCAAATGTATCAAAGCTTGGTTTGGCTCTGCTCTGATCAAGACCATAAGAAACTACAAAGAATCATGAACCTAGCCTATCACGCAAACCAGCCTCTCACTCACTGACTCTGTCTACACTTCCAACTGCCTCAGAAAAACAGCAAGCAAAATCAAGGATCCAACGTATCCCAGATATACGCTCTTCCACCTTCTTCTGTCAGGAAAAAGCTACAAAAGTCTGAAATCACATATCAACCAACTCAGGCACAGTTTATCCCCTGCTGCTATCAGACTTTTGAATGGTCTTACTATATATGAAGCTGATCTTTCCTACACCCTAGCCATAATTGGAATATTACATTCTGCACTATCTCCTTTCCTTCTCCCCATGTACTTTATGAATGGTATGCTTTGCAAAATGCATTATTATACAGACAGTAAACTATACAGTATAGTAATGCATTTTGGAAGGTCGAATACATAGAACCTAGAACATAGAACATTACAGCGCAGAACAGGCCCTTTGGCCTTCGATGTTGCGCCGACCAATTAAGAGAAAGCAATGACCCTCAAACCTAAACCATTCCCTTTTCGTCCATAAACTTATCTACTAACCTCTGAAACGCCACCAAACTTGGCACATCTACAACTGCAGCAGGCAGGGCATTCCATACCCTTACCACCCTCTGGGTAAAGAACCTACCTCTGACATCCGTCCTGTAACCACCACCCCTTAATTTAAAGCTATGTCCCCTCGTGCTAGCTTTCTCCATCCTAGGAAAAAGGCTATCACTGTCCACCCTATCTAAACCTCTAATCATCTTATATGTTTCAATAAGGTCTCCTCTTAGCCGCCTCCTTTCTAACGAAAACAACCTCAAATCCCTCAGCCTTTCTTCATAAGACTTGCCCTCCATACCAGGCAACATCCTGGTAAACCTCCTCTGTACCCTCTCCAAGGCCTCCACATCTTTCTTATAATGTGGGGACCAGAACTGTACACAATACTCCAAGTGCGGCCATACTAGAGTTTTGCACAGTTGCAACATGACGTTGCGGCTCCGAAATTCAATCCCCCTACCAATAAAAGCTAAGACTCCGTATACAGATAGGAAATACACAGTAAATGTTTTTATACATTTACACAGTATTTATACTATTACACAGGCTGATGTAATAGTCCACGTGGGAGAGAAGGATAGAACATAGAACATAGAACATTACAGCACAGAACAGGCCCTTCGGCCTTCGATGTTGTGCTGACCAAAATAAAAAGCAATGCCCTTCCAAACTAAACCATTCCCTTCTCTTCCATATACTTATCAATTAACCTCTTAAACGCCACCAAACTTGGCGCATCTACAACAGCTGCAGGCAGGGCATTCCACTCCCTAATCACTCTTCGAGTAAAGAACCTACCTCTGATATCCGTCCTATAACTCATACCCCTTAATTTAAAGCTGTGTCCCCTCGTGCTAGCTTTCTCCATCCTAAGAAAAAGGCTATCACTGTCCACCCTATCTAAACCTCTAATCATCTTATATGCTTCAATAAGATCCCCTCTTAGCCGCCTCCTTTCTAACGAAAACAACCTCAAATCCTACAACCTCTCTTCATAGGACCTGCCCTCCATACCAGGCAACATCCTGGTAAACCTCCTCTGTACCCTCTACAATGCCTCCACATCTTTCTTATAATGTGGGGACCAGAACTGCACACAATACTCCAAGTGCGGCCGCACTAGAGTTTGTACAGTTGCAACATGACGTTGCGGCTCCGAAATTCAATCCCCCTACCAATAAAAGCTAAGACTCCATATGCCTTCTTAACAACTTTATCCACTTGACTGCCTACTTTCAGGATCTATTGACACATACACCAAGATCCTTCTGTTCCTCAACACTATTAAGAGCCCTACCATTAGCCCTTTACTCTACACATTTATTGTTCCTGCCAAAGTGCATTACCTCACACTTTTCCACATTAAACTCCATTTGCCACCTCTCGGCCCAGTTCTGCAACTTGTCCAAGTCACTCTGTAAACTATAACACCCCTCTACACTATCAACCACTCCACCAACTTTAGTGTCATCTGCAAATTTACTGATCCATCCCTCAATACCCTCATCCAGATCATTTATAAAAATTACAAACAGCAGGGGCCCCAAAACAGACCCCTGAGGCACACCACTTGTCACCGAATCCTACCTACCGGATGTAGGAACAAAGTGCAGGGGGGACATACGTAGGCAGTTCAGGGAGTTGGGGGCCCGGCTGAAGTGTAGGGCCTCCAGGGTGGCATTCTCTGGGCTGCTGCCGATGCCTGGGAATGACAGGGTTAGGAACAACGAAGTGCTCCAACTGAATGCGTGGTTGAGGGATTGGTGTAGGGTGGAGGGATTCAGATTCTTAGACCATTGGGAAGTCTTCAGGAGGGAGGGGCATCTATACAAGAGGGACAGGGAACAGTTGTCTGGGAAGGCCACCCATATTTTAGCTGGGAGGTTAGCTGGAGTGTTTCAGCAGGGTTTAAACTAATATGGAGGGGGGATGGGGAGATAGACAGAGCTGGGAGTGGGAGAGAGATTGGTGACAGGGTAACTCTGGAGAGTAGGAGGGAAGATCAGAGAGTGCCTGAGGGCCTTCAGTGCATGTGTTTTAATGCGAGGAGTGTGACTGGCAAAACAGATGAACTGAAGGCAATAATGTTCGAGAGGAAGTTAGAAGTGGTGGTGGTGACTGAGACGTGGCTAAAGGAAGGGCAGGACTGGCAATTGAATATTCCGGAGTATAAGTGTTTTAAGCATGATAGAGGTGGTTTGAGGAGAGGAGGGGGAGTGGCGTTATTAGTTAAGGGTCACATCATAGCAGTGCAGAAGGAGGGTGGTATGGCTGAGTTAGGAATTGAGTCGCTATGGGTGGAGTTGAGGAATAGGAAGGGAGAGGTACTATGTTGGTGTGTACTACAGACCGCCCAACAGTCCGCGTGCCGTGGAAGAAGGTATATGTAAGGAAATTTTAGATAAGCGTAGGAAGAATAGGGTAGTTGTAATGGGAGATTTCAATTTCCCTGCGGTAGATTGGAAGGTGCCAAGAGCGGAAGGTGCGGACGGGGAGGAATTTGTACAGTGTGTTTTAGAAGGGTCCTTGGAGCAGTATGTGGATAGCCCAACTAGAGAGGGGGCTATACTAGATCTGGTTCTGGGGAATGAGCCAGGGCAGGTGGTTGACGTTGTAGTAGGAGAGCATGTGTCTAATAATGACCACAACTCTGTCTGCTTTAGGGTATTAATGGAAAAAGATGAAGCCTGCCCTAAGGGGAGGGTGTTAAACTGGGGGAGGGTTAGATACAGCCGGATTAGGCAGGATCTTAGGGATACCGACAGGGATAAGCTGTTCGAGGGTAGGTCGACGCTGCACATGTGGGAGTCTTTCAAGAGAAAACTAAAATTTTTGCAGGAAAGACACGTGCCGGTAAGGAGGAAGGATGGGAAGGGTAGGATTAGAGAACCGTGGGTTACTAGGGATGTTGAGGACTTGGTCAGGAAGAAGCAGGAGGCGTACGTTAGATCCAGGCAATTGGGGACAGAGGCTGCGCTTGAAAAATATAGAGAGTGTAGACGGGATCTTAAAAGGGGTGTCAGAAAGGCAAAAAGGGGCCATGAAATGGCTTTGGCAGGTAGGATTAAGGAAAATCCTAAGGCATTTTACTCCTATGTAAGGAGCAAAAGGATGGTTAGAGGGAAGATTGGACCTCTCAGGGACAGCGGAGGGGAACTATGCTTAGAGCCTGAGGGAATGGGGGAGATCCTGAATGAATACTTTGCGTCGGTATTCACGTGGGAGAGGGGCCTGATGTCTGATGCCGGCTTTGAGGATTTTGAGGACCCGTTAAAGGAAATAATCATTACGAGGGATGAAGTGTTGGGGCTTTTAGGTAGCATAAAGACTTATAAAGCTCCGGGGCCTGATGGTATTTATCCCAGGCTGCTAAGGGAGGTGAGGGAAGACATTGCTGGGCCTCTGACGCAAATCTTTGTCCCTTCTTTGGACACAGGTGAGGTCCCAGAGGACTGGAGGATTGCAAATGTAGTACCATTGTTTAAAAAGGGTCAGAGGGATAACCCAGGGAACTATAAGCCGGTGAGCTTGACTTCAGTTATAGGTAAGCTAATGGAGAGGATCCTCAGGGACAGGATGTATGAGCATCTGGAGCACTGCGATCTGATCAAGGATATGCAGCATGGCTTCGTTAAGGGGAGGTCGTGCCTTACGAATCTAGTGGAATTTTTTGAAGAGGTGACAAAAACGGTTGATGAAGGACAAGCCGTTGATGTCGTCTACATGGATTGCAGTAAGGCGTTTGACAAGGTTCCCCATGGTAGGCTGATAAAAAAGGTGAAGGCGCATGGGATACAGGGCCAGGTATGTAGATGGGTTGAGAACTGGCTTGGGAGGAGGAGACAACGGGTAGTAGTGGAAGGCTCTTTTTCCAACTGGAGGTCTGTCACTAGTGGTGTGCCACAGGGCTCAGTACTAGGACCTCTTCTATTTGTGGTTTATATAAGTGACTTGGAAGAGGGGGTAGGTGGTGTGATCAGCAAATTTGCTGATGACACTAAGATGCTTGGATTGGCAGGAACTGAGGAGCAGTGCCAGGCAATACAACAGGACATAGATAGGCTGGTAGATTGGGCAGATAGATGGCAAATGGAATTTAATCCGGATAAATGCGAGGTGATGCATTTTGGCCGGAATAATGTAGAGAGGAGTTATAGGATAAAAGGTAAAACTATCCGGAGTATAGAGACGCAGAGAGACCTAGGGGTGCAGGTTCACAAGTCTCTGAAGGTGTCAGTACAGGTGGAGAAAGTGATAAAGAAAGCGTATGGTATGTTAGCCTTCATAGGAAGGAGTATAGAATACAAGAGTAGGAGTCTGATGTTACAAGTGTATAGAACGTTGGTTAGGCCTCACTTGGAGTACTACGTCCAGTTCTGGTTGCTGTACTACCGGAAGGATGTGGAGGCCCTGGAGAGAGTGCAGAGAAGATTTACCAGGATGCTGCCTGGTATGGAAGGGCTGTCTTACAAGGAAAGATTGAACGCACTGGGGTTGTTTTCCCTTGAAAGACGTCGGCTGAGAGGGGATCTATTAGAGGTATATAAGATTATGAGGGGTACAGATAGAGTAAATGGTGGTAAGCTTTTTCCACTGTTAGATTCGGATAGAACGAGGGTCACGGCCTTAGGGTGAGGGGGGCTATGTGTAAGACGAATATTAGAGGGCATTTTTTCACACAAAGGGTAGTGGGGGTGTGGAATGCACTACCGAGTAAGGTGGTGGGAGCAGGCACGCTAGGGTTGTTTAAGGGTCTCTTGGACAGCCACCTGAGCGGTCTGCAGATAGAGGGATATAGCAGGACTGTTTAAATACTTTAATTGTTTCCACAGGCTGTTTGGTCCACCTTGTTGACCAACAAGGTGCATGCATTCGGCAGGTCGTGTGAGGGCTGCTCCTGGATGTTACTTCAGGAGTGGTCTAGTGCTT
Organism: Sphyrna mokarran; assembly: GCA_024679065.1. Taxonomy (NCBI): domain Eukaryota; kingdom Metazoa; phylum Chordata; class Chondrichthyes; order Carcharhiniformes; family Carcharhinidae; genus Sphyrna; species Sphyrna mokarran. The sequence continues at coordinate 21,352,007 of JAGIQG010000007.1, read as the reverse complement.
CATGTCGTTAGTGTATGCTTAAACTGGACCATCAGATGGGCAACATGACAGCTCAGAGACTATCGCTGTTGCTGTGCAGACACATGGATTTGGGCCTGTGTCTGCGGGAGTTTGCTCGTTCTCCCCGTGGTTGCGTGGGTTTTCTCCGGGTGCTCTGGTTTCCTCCCACATCCCAAAAATGTGCTCTTAGGCTGATTGGGTAACAAATTGTCCCTATATTGGTCTCTATATGTCATTAAGACGCTAGGACGGCGGCGCGGGCTCATTGGGCCGAAGGGCCTGTTTCCCGTGCTGTGTTTTTCTTTGTTCTTTGTTCTTTGTTCTAAATGGTAGAACCTTTCAGAGTATTGACAAGCAAAAGGATCTTGGTGTACAGGTACACAGATCACTGAAAATGGCAATGCAAGTGGAGAAGGTAATCAAGAAGACATACAGTATGCTTGCCTTCATCAGCTGGGGTATTGAGTTTAAGAATTGGTAAGTCATGTTGCAGCTTTATAGCACGTTAGTTAGGCCGCACTTGGAATATAGTGTTCAATTCTAGTTGCCACACTACCAGAAGGATGTGCAGGCTTTGGAGAGGATACAGAAAAGATTTATCAGTATGTTGCTGGATATGGAAGGCATAAGCTAAGAGGAGGAATTGGAAAAGCTTGGTTTGATCTCATTGGAGTGACAGAGGTTGAGGGGAGAACTGATAGAAGTCTATAAGATTATGAGAGACATGGACAGAGTGGATAGTCAGAAGTTTTTTCCCAGGGTGAAAGAGTCAATTACTATGGGGCTTAGGTTTAAGGTGCAAGAGACAAGTTTTAAAGGCAATGTATGAGGCACATTTTTATACAAATAGTGGGTGCCAAGAACTCGTTCTCGGGGGAGATAGCGGAAGCAGATACAGAAGTGAATTTTAAGGAGTGTCTTTACAATAACAGAAGTAGGATGGGAATAGAGGGATATGGTCCCCAAGAAGGGATTTTAGTTAAGTCGGGCAGCATGGTTGGGGGCAGGCTTGGAGGGCCAAAAGCCTGTCGCTGTGCTGTAATTTTCTTTCTGTATTTCTGGTATACAAATAACAATACTTTCCACTGTATACTAGTCAATGTGACAATAATAAATCAAATCAAACACTTCTTGTGTTCAGGCTCAGCATCTGTTTTTCACAAGTCTATTTGCGATTGACAATGAAAACCCTCTTTTCACATTGAAGTGCTATAGAAATTGATTATTCATTGTAGCTGATTTCCTTCCATATCCTCTCTAGCAGAGATAAGTCAGAGTTACTTTTCAAGCATTAAAGTATTAATTTCTGCATGCAGTAGGATAGCCAGATGGAAGTCAAATGTTATTATTCCAATCTGAGCAGAGGAAGGTGATCTTATGGAATAATTTCTTTTCATCAAATGTAAGTGTCATTGGTAAGGCTAACAGTTGTTGCCCATCTCAAATTACCCATAGACTGAGTGGTCTGCAGTTCAGAGGGCAGTTAAGAGTCAACCACATTGCGCTGTATGTTTAGCCAGACCAGGTAAGGACAGCAGATTGTTTTCACTGGAGGACATTAGTGAACCAAATAGGTTCTTACAACAATCAATAATAGTTGCCCAGGACACCATTACTGAGACTAGCTTTATGATCCTGATTTATTAATTGAATTTATTACCAGCTGCCATTTTTATAGAATTGAATCCCTGTCCCCACAACAGTACCCTGGGCCTCTGATTTATTGATCCTTTGGAGTGACACGGTGGCACATTGGATAGCACTGCTGCCTCACAGTGCCAGGGATCCAAGTTTGATTCCTGGCTCAGATCAGCGCCTGTGTGGTGTTTGTATGTTCTCCCTGTGTCTGTATGGGTTTCCTCCAGCTTCCCCCCACAGTCCGAAAGACATGCCACTTAGTGCATTGGCCATGTTAAATTCTCCAATAATAATATCACTACACTACTATATTTCTGGAAGTAGCCAGTCTTGGTGATGTAGGATATATCTGCTCAGAAGCTGAATGAATGGTCAAATAGGATGCAAACAGATTGCTTCAACTTGTTACAGCCAAATGGCTTTTGTTTTTTTTGAGCATCAGCACAGTTTCAATTTGTTCAAAGTATTAACCCCTCCACTCCCGTGCCATTGTAAGCGGCTCTTAAGATGTCTCAGAAAGTTTTAAAGATTGGTACAGGTTGTATGTGTGGAATTTGCACTTTCTCCCAGTGTCAGCATGGATTTCCTCCAAATGCTCTGGTTTCCTCTCACTGTCCAAAGATGTGCTGGTTAGATGGCTTGGCTATGCTCAATTACAGCTTAATGTCAGGGGTGCTAGCAGGATAAATATGTGGAGTTACAGGGATTTGTCAGTGCAGACTTAATGGCCGAATGCCCTCCTTCTGAATTGTTGGAATTCTATTGTATTCTATTTAGAAACAGTCTATTGTTGATATTTCCAATTTGATAATACTTAAAAATCACAGCATAGAATAGAATCCCTACAATACCACAGAAGGCCATTTGGCCCATTGCGTCTGTACTGACCATAATCTCACCCAGGCCGTATTCCTGTAACCCTCATTTACCCTGCTAATCCCCCTGACACTGAGATCAATTTAGTGTGGCCAATCAAGCTAACCTGCATATCTTTGGCCTGTGGTTTGAAATCGGAGTGCCCGAAGGAAACCCACGCAGAGGGGAGAACGTGCAAACTCCACAAGACAATGACTTGACGCTGAAATTGAACCCCAGTCCCTGGCACTGTAAGGCAGCAGTGCTAACCACTGCACCACTGTGCTGCCCTAAAATACATATACTAAACATACAATTTGATGGAAGCAACACCTAAATGTCCTTGCAACCAAGTTTGTGACGTAAATGGGCTTCCAAGGAGAGAGAAGCTGGCACAAATACACAACAGCAAGCTGGTAGTCAGTTTGCTGTTGTGGGCGAGGGAATATGCCAGGGCCAGTCCTGGTCTGGAAAAGTGGCGGGGGGAACACCTGAGCTGTGAATAAGTGGTAACCGCTGGATAAGATCTGGGACTTGTTGCTTCCAGATCCAAAAAAAGTCAGGGGAAGTAATGACAGTCAGCATCTGTGACACCAGCCTGACTCTCTCTCTCTCTCTCACACACACACATTCCCTGCAGGAATTGATCAATATCAGAATGGAGCCATTGAAACTGGTCATTCCACTTATAACTGCGCAGAGGCTCCAGCAGCAGCCTGCAGGGGCACCAAGAGAGGACCTTGCAGAAGAAGACCGGGGACCTGCAGGGTAGGTTCAGAAGTCAGAGGCCACACCAGCAGTGCTAGGGCACAAAGCCGCTGGAAGTGACCAATGGTCTACAGGACTTGTGGGTCTTTCACGGAGCTGTCGGACCACACGTGCCGCAGAAGACTCCACCTTATGATGGAGACTGTGCGGCACCTGTGCCACGTCCTTGCGGATTAGCGCTACGTGGCAGCAGAAGACACCCACACCCTGTGGTCATGAAGGTCACAGAAGCAGTAAACATCTGTGCAATGGGGACCTTCCAGGGATCTAAGGGATATATCTTTGTGGGATATAGCAGGCATCTGGACATCCATCTGTGAGCTTCCAGACAATATCTGGCATATTTAAAAAGAAGGGATGCTTTGTTGCATGTCTGGGGTCATTTGAATAAAAAAAAATCAAGTCTATAATCTCCAGAGTTAAAAGGGGACTACTAGATGACAAAGAAAAATATATAGTTAACAGTCTCAAGTCACTAATATCTACAAGAGAAATGGCAGGTTAATTACGATCCATTTTTGCATTGTTTTTCTAAGAGCCAATCATATGAATCGATAGTAATGTCATTAGGGTATTCATAGGCTGCTGTTTTAATTTCAGATTACAGGCAACAGCACCTTCAATAAATCTACTGTAGTTAGTTTGATTCTGTGAGTGCAAACCACATCTTTTCTTTTTATTTAAAACCTACAAATCCTGACATAATTAGGACATTACAGGATGCCACTGAGAGGAGGGTTAAAGTTAGCGAGGCAGTAAACTAGAAAAGAACCATAACATTTCATTCAGTGACATTTCCAAATTCCAAATTCCGAATTGGAATGTTCTCCCACTACCTGTACTAAACTTCATCCGTGGACACACTGAGACACTACAATTCCTTGACTTGCGTACTCTACAGCTACATGTAAGTGTATTCCCAGATGCACAGCAGAGCTGGAGGCAACCTTAATCCTTCCATGCCCTGAATCTTGAAATGCTCTTGGCAGGCAATCTCTCGAAAGCTGAGACCCGGAAGGACCCAGCCTACATTGCCCTGTTCTGACCGTTGTGCCTGAATTGCACTAAGGGATTTCAGCTTGACCCTTCCACACCCAGGTTCTCCTGGGTGGAAGACCCCAGGATGTTGTCCAGTGGATCCTCCTCCTACTAGTTGCTCATTGGCTCCTGGATTACTCCATGTGAAGGAGAGGCAGCTAGAGAGAGTCCAAAAAGCCTCAACGTCATCTGAAGCTGCCAATCCTAGAGGCCTACCATCACCTGAACCATATAGCTATGACCCTCCCATTACGGTGCCATGCTTTGGTATTCTCCCATTATGGATCTAGCCTCTTGTCCCGTGTCTTCCAAATGCCACCATTGTAGTGTTGACTTGAGTACCACACATTGCCGGCACTATCTTTTGTAACAGAATTCATTGGGACTCCTCCTTTCAACTTTGCAGCCGCAGGTGTGTTGCCGATACTCCCTACCAGTTTTCCCAACTCTGCCTTTGCATCTCAAGCAGCTGAGGGATGAACATGTTCAGAACCACAGCACCCAGCTGGGGCACCGCTGTATCCTTGGATCCAACAGAACTCTGATTGTCCAATCTTTGGAGTGTTCCTGGTCCCACCTGATGTGACCCAGATCCTGCCCGCTGAGGTGTGTATCTCTGTGATAGTGTGGATGATAGCAGTGACACTTCTTTGGTGAGATCCTCCTCAAAGGTAGTGTCAAGGATGAGTGACAGGATACTGCTGGTGGATGGGCCAGGCTGTTCAGATGATGTTCCTGTAAGATATTTCCTGGTCAAGGTTTGGACAACAAAGAACTCATTTGAGTTTGGTAATTTGGATGAAGTTGCAGTGGCTCATCACTTTTCTCTCACAAGCCCCCATCACCATCAGCACTACTCCTACTTCTCCCCATGAATTCCATGCTTCTCTCTTCTAAAGGAGTCGGGATCCTCACCTCAGGCATTCCACTGCCGATCTTCTCCTTCACAACAGTTGTGGAAAAGCTTCTCCTGCAGGAACGCTTATGGGGATTAAGTGCCTGTTACGTCTGATGTTGATGATACTTGGCAGGTGTGAACATTGCACATAGACAGGGAGAGATTCTGAGGGGTTCTGATGAGTGCCATGGAGATGTGTGGAAGCTTGTGAGGCTTCAGGTACCGGGATACTGTGAGATGGTAGTATGGGGGATCAAGTAGACATCCCAAGAGGTGATGGCAGGGTGGATTGTTGAGAGGAAACTAGGAGCACTTACCCTGGTGGAATGGAGTAGGTCATTCACCTTCTTATATCACTGCACTCTGTTTTTTTTTATTCATTTGTGGGACACGGGCATTGCTGGCTGACCAGCATTTATTGCCCATCCCTAGTTACCCTTGAGAAGATGAGCTAGCAATTGATACAACTGAGTGGCTTGCTAGGCCATTTCAGAAGGTAGTTGAGAGTCAACCACATTCCTATACTCTGGAGTCACATGTCGGTCAGACTAGGGAATGACAACAGATTTTCTTCCTGAAAGGACCAGATGGATTTTTCTAGCAATTAACCATGGTACATGGTCATCAGTAGATTCTTAATTCAACTGCCCCCAGAAAATTAGGGATGGGCAATAAATGCTGGCCAGCCAGCAACGTCCATGTCCCATGGATGACGAAAAGAAATCTCTTCTTCGGAGCTCCGAGTTACCCAGTTGCTTTGCTCTATTTCCATGCCCCCAGAAGAAGTTATCATAGAACATAGAATATAGAACATTACAGCGCAGTACAAGCCCTTCGGCCCTCGATGTTGCGCCGGCCTGTGGACCCTGTAACCTAAACTATTCCAATATCATCCATATGCCTATCCACCGAACATTTGAATGCCCCCAAAGTAGGCGAGTCCACAACTGCTGCAGGCAGGGCATTCCACGCTCTCACCACCCTCTGTGTAAAGAACCTGCCTCTGACATCCGTCCTAGAACTACCACCTCTTAATTTAAAGTTATGTCCCCTCGTGTTGGTCATCACCATCCGAGGAAAAAGGCTCTCACCATCCACCCTATCCAATCCCTTGATCATCTTATACGCCTCAATTAGGTCACCGCGTAACCTTCTTCTCTCTAATGAAAATAACCTCAGGTCCCTCAGCCTTTCCTCATAAGGCCTTCCCACCATACCAGGCAACATCATGGTAAACCTCCTCTGCACCCTTTCCAATGCTTCCACATCTTTCTTATAATGCGGCGACCAGAACTGTATGCAATACTCCAAGTGCAGCCGCACCAGAGTTTTGTACAGTTGTAACATAACCTCACGACTCCTAAATTCAATCTCTCTACCAATAAAAGCTAACACACCGTACGCCTTCTTAACAAGTTTATCAACCTGGGTGCCAACTTTCAAAGAGCTATGTACTTGTACCCCAAGATCCCTCTGCTCGACAACACTATTAAGGGTCCTTCCATTAGACCTATATTTCATATGCCTGTTATTCCTACCAAAGTGAATCACCTCACACTTATCCGTATTGAATTCCATTTGCCACCTCACGGCCCAGCTCTGCAACATATCTATGTCCCTCTGCAAACTGTAACATCTATCCTCGCTGTCTACAACTCCCCCCACTTTGGCATTGTCAGCAAATTTACTAACCCAACCCTCTACACCCTCATCTAGGTCATTTATTAAAATGACAAACAGCAGTGGCCCTAAAACAGATCCTTGAGGTACACCACTTGTAACTGCACTCCAGGTTGAATATTTCCCATCAACCACCACCCTCTGTCTTCTATCAGCTAGCCAATTCCTAATCCAAACTGCTAAATCACCTTCAATCTCATGCATCTGCACATTCTGCAGTAGCCTACCATGGGGAACCTTATCAAATGCTTTGCTAAAATCCATATACACTAATCAACTGCCTTACCCTTATCTACCTCTTTGGTCACCTCCTCAAAAAACTCAATAAGGTTGTGAGGCACGACCTACCCTTCACAAAACCGTGCTGACTATCCCCAATCAATTTATTCCTCTCTAGATGCTTATAAATCCTATCCCTTATAATTCTTTCCAAGACTTTGCCCACAATAGAAGTCAGGCTCACCAGTCTATAATTTCCAGGATGGTCCCTACTCCCCTTTTTGAACAAAGGGACAACATTTGCCATCCTCCAGTCTTCCGGCACTACACCTGTAGCCAACGACGACATGAAGATCAAAGCCAAAGGCTCTGCAATCTCCTCTTTAGCCTCCCAGAGAATCCTAGGGTAAATCCCATCTGGCCCAGGGGACTTATCAATTTTCATACCCTCAAGATTCGCTAACACCGCCTCCTTATGAACCTCAATCCTGCCCAGTCTACAACCTGGTATCGCAGTATTCTCCCCGACAACATTGTCTTTCTCCTGCGTGAATACTGACAAAAAATACTCAGTGTCTCTCCTATCTCCTCAGGCTCCACGCACAACTTCCCACTGCTATCTCTGATTGGCCCTAATCTTGCCCTAACCAATCTTTTATTATTTATATACCTGTAAAAAGCTTTAGGATTCTCCTTAATCCTATCCGCCAAAGTTTTCTCGTGTCCTCTTCTAGCTCTTCTCAACTCCCTCTTTAGCTCCTTCCTGGCTGATTTATAGCTCTCCATTGCCCTAACTGAGCCTTCACGTCTCATCATTATATAAGCCTCCTTCTTCCTCTTCACCAGAGATTCAACTTCCCTAGTACACCATGGTTCCCTCACTTGACCACTTCCTCCCCGCCTGGCAGGTACATATTTATTAAGGACATGCAGAAGCTGTTCCTTAAATATGCTCCACATTTCAGATGTCCCCAGCCCCTGCAATTTCCTGCTCCACCCTATGCATCCTAAATCTCTCCTAATAGCCTCATAATTACCTTTCCCCCAGTTATAACTATTGTTATTCGGTACGTGCCCATCCCTTTCCATCACTAAGGTAAACATAACTGAATTGTGGTCACTATCACCAAAGTGCTCACCCACCTCCAAGTCTAACACCTGGTCTGGTTCATTACCCACTACCAAATCCAATATAGCCTCACCTCATGTTGGCCTATCTACATACTGAGTCATGAAACCTTCCTGCACACATTGAACAAAAACTGACCCCTCTAACGTACTTGAACTATAGCTTTTCCAATCGATATTAGAAAAGTTTAAGTCCCCCATTACAACTACCCTGTTACTTTCACACCTATCCAGGATCAACTTTGCAATCCCTTCCTCTACTTCTCTGGAACTTTTTGGAGGCCTATAAAAAAGTCCCAACAGTGTGACCTCTCCTTTCTTGTTTCTAATCTCAGCCCACACTACCTCAGCAGACAAGTCCACATCAAATGTCTTTTCTGCCACCATAATGCTGTCCTTAACTAACAATGCCACTCCTCCCCCTCTTCTACCACCACCTCTGCTCTGACTGAAACATCTGAACCCCAGAACCTGCAACAACTATTCCTGCCCCTGCTCTATCCACATCTCTGAAATGGCCACAACATCGAAGTCCCAAGCACCAATCCAGGCTGCAAGTTCATCCACTTTATTGCGTATGCTCCTCGCATTAAAGTATACACACTTCAAACCACCCTCCCGTTTGCCACTATACTGCTGCGACCTAGAAACCTTATCCGTGACCTCCCTATTCACATCCTCCTGTATACTGGCACAACAATTCAGGTTCCCATCCCCCCCCGAATCAGTTTAAACCCCCCCGAATAGCACTGGCAAATTTACCCGCCAAGATATTGGTACCTCTCTGGTTCAGGTGCAGACCATCCCTCTTGTAGAGGTCTGCATCCCTCTTGTAGAGGTCTCAAGTGGGAGTCGCTGAGTATCATTCATATCCGTAGCTGGTGGGCTACGATCAGTTGGTTTTCCAGGTGTTATGGGAGCAAGAGGGATCCCAAACTGTGTTTTTGGGAGAACAAAGAGTGAATTCCAGAGGGAGTCGGACAATAATCAGAGAGTGGCTGAACAGCAGACCAAGAAGCATAGGAAATGTCAGAACTAAAAGGAGGAGAAAATATTGGCTAACAGAGCCAAGAAGAGGCTGACAAAAATCTGCAGAAGGAGCACTTGATGGTATCTCAGTCTATAGCCATTCCACTTTTGATAGGGCCCACTACCAAGGTGCCAAGCAGAGCAATGCCAAAGCTCTCTCAAGGAGGCATACCATGCTGCCAGACCCTTCCCATAGGTGATGCTTCAGACCAGAAAGTGGGTATGCAATGTCACAAGTGGCTGGGTGCTGGAGAGGCAATACTTCCAATACTTACCCTGCAATCTTTAGATCGTATCCATGATCTAAGAAGGACGTGGAAGCTTTGGAGAGAATGCAAAGAAGGTTCAGCAAGATGTTGCTTGGTTTCGAGGGTGTTGGCTAGGAGGAGAGGTTGAATAAACGAGGACCGTTTTCATTGGAAAGAGGAAGGCCGGTTGGGGAGACCTGATAGAGGTCTACAAAATTATAAGATGCATAGAGAGAATAGATAGTCGAAGACTTTTTTCCAGGGTGGAAATGTCAATTACAAAGGGGCCCAGGTTCAGGGTGAGGGAGGAAAAGTTTACTGGAGATGTGCAGGAGCAGTTTTTCATGCAGAGAGTGCGATGGATGCCTGGAACATGCCACAGAGGAAGTTAGCAATATTTAAGAGGCATTTGGATGGGCACATGAATAGGGAAGGAAAAGAGGGATATAGTTCAAGAGTAAGGGCAGAAGGGTCTGTTTCTGTGCTATACTTTTCTTTGTTCTTTGTTGTTGTTTGACAATTGCCAATGGTTTTGTGGTCACAGTCATTTTATTAAACCTTTAATTCCTGACTTTTTCACGGAATTAGAATTTCACCTCCATTTGAACCTGGATCTTTGGATTACTAGCCTACCTGTTAAATAGTTGTATTCAAATCCCCTGGCACTCATTGTGGAAAATAGATACATAAAATTTAATAAAATGCAACATTAAGAAAATGAATTTCAAAACAGGAAGGATGGCAAGCTGAAAAATGAACCAGCAATTTATCTTTTAAGAAGGGGACAGACAACGTTCCACCAAAAATGTAATTATTAGTGCCCACAACAAAAATTATATAAGCAGGTCAGCACTGAAATTATTTACTGTTTTCTAAGGCTCAAAAATGAACTTGTTTGACTGGTCCTGAGTTCATCATGTACATTTGAATATAGGGCAAGTATTGTGAGAAGGCTTTGTGGGAAAATGCTGACCTATGTATCCAAATTCTGAACCATACAATAGGAGGAGTCATCAGCTGTACCGCCGCTACTCCGACACATTTTACATACAAATACATCCAGAACAGTTAATGAATTCTCAGTGAACTTTTGAGGACTAAATTTCTTTTCCGTTTTAGTAAATAGATGTGTGGGAGATCACTTTGGATAAATGTCTTCGTTATCGAGAGAGGAAAAACAAATCTGCTTAACATTTGTCACTTGTGTTATTCCCCACAATACCCCTCGGTACAAGTCTCAGTCGGATTTAAACTTTGCCTCCACCGCCCCCCCCCCCCCGCCCACCCATCGCCCCGGTTGGTTTTAGTTAGAAACTCACCTGCTACTTGGAGACCCAACATTCATTCTAAGTGGGACGGTGTCCTTTCTACCAGTTCAATTGTGCAAGTTAAAATAGTTGTCGGAGAGCAGCTGGCAGTTCCAGGAAAGGGGGATTGGGACAGGTAGGTAAATAGAGTTTACCTCCACCTCCACTCCCGCTCCCACCAACCTCCCCCCCCCCCCCCCCCCCCCCACCCCCACAAAAGAAACCTTGTGCTGAAATAAAACTGGAATTTGGGATGATTGATTTCGCATTCTAGAAATCTTTACTTCAACCCTTTGTACAATATCAGCCAGTTAGCAACACTCATAGCCAAAAAGGTTAGGTCACACAGAATCACGGAACTGCTCCATAGAAACTAGAAGCAGGAGTAGGCTATTCGATCCTTCGAGCCTGCTCTGGTATTCATCTCGATTATGGCTGATCATCAAATTCAATATTCTGATCCCTCCTTTCTCCCATATCCCTTATTCACTTCAGCCCCAAGAACCAAATCTAATTTTTTTTCTGGAAATCAATAGAAAAACTTATTCTTGAAATTGAAAATGGCACAGAAGGAGGCCATTCAGCCCACCAGGTCTCCAAATGACCGTCACGACTTAGTGCTATTTTCCTGCCTTTTCACTGTACGCTCATGCATTGGGCGAAGTCTTAACAAAAAATGGCACAGAGTGTTGTTTCCGGTGAGAAAACCAGCATTTTCTCTCCTGGGATACTGTTCTTGTTTCTGTTTAGATATCGCAACATTCTTCGCTTCTCGGCCTTTTTTTAGCTAAGATCAAGCGTAGTTTTTGATCCTGCTCTTGATAGAAAGTTACACTGAGGCTTTATTTAAAACAATTTTTTAAAACTGCATCTAGGCCTTTTGGCTAAAATACAAATGAGATCGCGCATTGAGAGGATGCAATGTCTGCACCTATCTGTTTGGGTCATGTAGGTCGAGCCCAAGACAGGAAAAGGGCAGCCCGTTTGTCAGCTTGGATCTGTAATGTCTCATTGGTCGAGAATTTTATTGGATTTGACTGAATACAACTGAAAAAAACACTCAAGGGGGCTTGTTTCACACCATCATATGGAGGTTGGGAGCGAACTTGGGGTGGGGGAGACACATACACACTCTAATGAATAAACTTTAAACTTTAAATCAACAGCAAAGTTGACTTTTAAATACCCTCAGGGATGGGCAATCATTCTGGCCCAGTCAGTGAAGCCCACAAGTCTTGAACAAATAAAAAAAAGATGAAATAATCAGGTTGCTGCACAGTCTGGTGTTATTGTTTAACAAAAAACTTGATAATATCTAGTAAAAAATATTTTAATGCTTTGAAAACATTCTTGCCTGAAGATATATGCGCCTGTGTTCTTTGCAGCCTCAGTGAAAAGAAGCCTGAACAATTAGCCTTGTAACACAATGCAAAGCCATGTTGAGCTGACTGACCTTCAGAGATCAACTCAATTGAATAATTAGCATAAATTCTAAGTAGATTCGGCCTTGTATTGGAAGCCAGCCCAATTTGAGACATGGAGAATCTGGCCATCAGCTGAAATTTTAAGCTAAAGTAAAGTTTATTTATTAGTGTCACAAGTAGGGTTACGTTAACAATGCCATAAAGTTACTGTGAAAATCCCCCAGTCGCCATATTCCAGTGCCTGTTTGGGTACACTGATGGAGAATTTAGCATGATCAATGCACCTAACCAGCACGTCTTTTGGACTGTGGGAGAAAACTGGAGCACCTGGAGGAAACCCACACAGACATGGGGAAAATGTGCAAACTTCCACTCAGACAGTGACCAAAGCCAGGGGTCAAACCTGGGTCCCTGGTGCTGTGAGGCAGCAGTTCTAGCTAACTGCTTACAGGCAAAGAGACTGTGTTTGAGATAGATATTGTTCCACTTTTTTATAAAGAATAGAATACATTTTAAACAGTATCCACAGATGGGAAAAAATGAAGTGAAAGGAGTCCAATCGTGGAGGCACAACATAAAATTTGTGGCCATGTGAGGCCCTTTCTCATTTAATGGCCAACATAATAGAAATGCTGTTGCAAAAAGCACTGCCCTGTTTAATACTCCAGAGGAACTTCCCCACAGGGTTGGCATTGTGATTGTAACTCAGATGAAGACCAGATCTGTACAATGGCTCCAGAACAGGGAAAAGGGAAAAACAGAACACTTTAGGGAAAGTGATCATGTAAGCAGTGTCACTTCCAAGGTCAATGTAGGTTTGTGACAGCATCTTGAATTTGCCCCACTCCCTAGCTAAAATTCACATGGGTTAAAATCTACACCTTGTGAGTACATAGAACATAGAACATTACAGCACAGAACAGGCCCTTCGGCCTTCGATGTTGCGCCGACCAATATAAAAAGCAATGCCCCTCCAAACTAAACCATTCCCTTCTCTTCCATATACTTATCAACTAACCTCTTAAACGCCACCAAAGATTGATTTGCATCAGCATGATCAAAATAAAAAGAAGTTACTTGGAAAAGTCAGTGCTTTCTGAATCAATTGTCTTCAATTATTTCTACTGCACCTTTGTGGCAATGCAGATGTGGTTCTGCAACCCATCCTTTTTTTAGAAGGTTTTAAAATGAACATGAAACAACATCAAACTTTAGCCATTCAATAAGAGCACAACGGCAGGGAATTTGTTTGTGTTTGAAATGCTTTAAATGAAAATTCTTTTTTTTAATATATCACACAACAAGGCTTCATGCACATCTTTCGGGACAGATGTATTACCACGAACACGCAACTAAGAATGCAGCCATAGTCACCAACCATCTGAAACAAATCACGCACAGTGAGTCGGATCCAGTTTTGGAATCATTAACACATTTGCATGTTTAGACCAGAGCCTGCTGGATACTACCGCCCACCTCCATCCAGTCTGACATTTGCCCTTGTCTCTTATTCTGTTTTCTTCCTTCTAACTAGTTTTAATCAAATGTCAAACCTTTTCCCTAATTCAACATAACCCTTAATCTTCTCCAACAATCTCTCAAATGGTATTTTGTCAAAGAATTTCTGAAGTCCATGTACACGACATCCATGGCATTTGTTCTAGCTATCATATTGTTCATCTCCATCAGATTGGGATGCATTAGTGTAAAGTTTATATTACTGGGCTACGAATACAGAGGTGTCAGTGTTTGTCTGGAGACAGGTGGAGGATTTAGTTTTGCTGATGTTAAGTGAGATATCAACACGTTTTTTGCAGGATTTGAAGAGATTGAGGGCATTCTGAATGTCATTTGAAGTGTGGGCTACAATTGTCGGCATATTGTAAACTGTGGACACGCTGGAGGCTCATAGAATCTACGGTGCAGAAAGAGACCATCTGATCCATCAAGTCTGCACTAGCTGTTCATAACGGCATCCCACCCAGGACCTTCCCTGTGCCCTATCCGCATGATAGCACACATTTACTATGGCTAACTACAGAGAGTAATTCACTCCCTGACTCTCCAAAGGCTGTCCACATCTACAAGGCACAAGTCAGGTATGTGATGGAATATGCCCCACTTGCCTGGATGGCTGCAGCTCCAGCAACACCCAAGAAACTTGACATCACACAGGACAAAGCAGCCCATTGATTGGCAAACATTCCAATCCTCCACTACTGACACTCACTGGCAGCAGTATATACTAACTATTAGATGCACTGCAGCAATTTGCCAAAGGTTTCTCGACAGCACCTTCCAAACCTACAATCAATTCCATTTAGAAGGAAAAAGGCAGCAGATAAATGGGAACACCACCACCTGCATGTTTCCCTCCAAGCCAGTCACCATGTTGACTTGGAAATAAATTGCTGTTCCTTTGCATTGCTGGGTTAAAATCCTGGAATTCCCTCCCTAACTGCATTGTGGATCAACTCACAGAACATTGAAACAGCAATTCAAGAATGCAGCTCACCATCACCTTCTCAAGGACAACTAGAGATGGGCAATAAATGCTGGCCAGCAAGCAACTGCCATGTCCTATGAATGAATTAAAAAAATCCTCCAAACCTACACATCTTTGGACACCAGTGGGAAATTTAGCATGGCCAATCCACTCAATCTGCATATCTTTGGACAGCAGGAGGAAACCAGAGCACCCAAAAGAAACATGCAGATACTTGGAAACATGCAAACCCCACCTTGACAGTCACCCAAAGACAGAATTGAACCCGGGTTCTGGTGTGTGACGCAGCAGCAGTGCTAACCGCTGTGCTACTCTATTTTTGGCTTGATACACATACACTAGCTGCCATGAAGCAGGTCCTGTTGAAAATAACAGGCCAGAGAAAAGGTAACTGTTTAACTTAAGTGAATGGGATTTAGGAGGTCAAGCAAAAGAGTAGGAATATCAGAGGGGGCTGGGGAGGTCATCAGGTGAGGGTGGGTGGGACATTAGAGGATTGGACATCAGAAGCATGGGGAGTAGCACATTGGTAAGGGTTAGATATCAGTAATGGAGAAGGGTGGTAGAGAATCAGACCTTGGGTGGGGGACTTTATGTGGTTCAGAGTTCAGGTGGGTAGGGAGTCAGATATGGGAGGTGGGGGAATTGGACATTATAGAGGTCAAAGATCAGGAGTTAGGGTGCTGGGCATTGGGTGGTCAGACATTGAGAGGTAGAGAGCTGAATGCTGGAAAAGTTGAACATCAGGGGGAACACCAAGGATGGAGGGAAATCAAATATGTTCCTATGGGAGGTTTGATAATTGAAGGGTGCTAGGCAGAGGTGGTGGGGAGAGGTGGCCAGGTCTAGGATCAAGGGAATAGGGATTATGTCAGAGCATGTCAGGTCAGGTTGGGGGGGGGTCAGGTGGGTCGGGGGTGGAGGTCAGCTCAGATTGAAGGATCAGGTTAAGGAAACCCCTGACAGTATGGGTTGGGAGAGGAGTACCATGATTGGGGTAAGAGATCTCCCTAAGGAGATCAGGAGTGCAACGGGTGTCTGGTATGGGGACCTATCTGGGTAGTTCAAATAGTTACACTGAATTTAAAAATACTTTTATTTCAGAGTAACTATTAGCATAACGCTGGCAAAAACAACTAAAGTTATCAATTTAAATTACTTTGTCTGATAGTTCCAGTTCAGCACGATTGACTAGGGGAAGGTTGCGCTTCTGTACAATTGCAAGGTAAACCTTTACCTGGATGTAATGTCCGAGAGGGATTGTCTAGTGCATCTTTGGGGTACCCTCCAAACCTGACACTGGGCAGCAGGAGGATGTGGGCCTAATTAGTATTGCTATCGATATGATTTTAGAATAAGCTGCAAATTAACATATTTTCCTTTTTAGCTGTAATCTAAGAGAAACAACAAACTAGTTTTATACCTATAAATGATGTCCATAATCTTAAAGTTTATTTATTAGTCACATAAACATTGCAATGAAGTTACTGTGAAATTTCCCTAGTTGCCACAGTCTAGCACCTGCTCTGGTCAATGCGCTTAACCAGCAAGTCTTTCAGAATGTGAGAGGAAACCAGAGCACCTGGAAGAAACCCACACAGACATGGGGAGAATGTGCAAATTCCACACAGACGATGCCCCAAGCCAAGAATCAAACCCGGCTCCCTGGTGCTGTAAGGCAGCAGTGCTTACCATTGTGCCATCGTGCCGCTTCCTATCTATCGACAATTAGTGCTGGTTTCCTGGAATTAGGGGATGGGAATTCTGGCAGACCACATGGCCCAGAAGTGCTCTCTACCAGGGGGAATCAGTAGCTCCCTGATTTATCTGGAAGGTGGTAAGGGGTTTCAGACTCATATGCATGGAATGAGGATGTGCTGGGCACTTGTGTCACTTGCATTGAGTACATACTTTATGACCTGAGGAAATTGCTGTGTTGCAGCAGAATTTAAAGGCTTGTAAGCAGCTTAAAAGAGAAATGGATCTGTGCCAGTCTGGCTTTGCTCCATGGTTGTTTTTTACCCCATCCCTATAGTGTTGTTTTTCTGCAGTTTCATTCCTTTCTCTGGCTGCATTCGTCAGCATTTATTGTTGTCCTGAATTAGGAAATGAGTTGTTATGTCTGATAACATTTCACAAAGATTCTGGGTGCCTTGCTTTGAATGGAGCACAATAGAAATATTATTGCAGGAAATAGAGGAACAGAGGGAAGGCCCCCTTCTTTCCCATGGCTTAAAAGGTGCAAAAAGTTGTAACATGAAAAAGTTGTGACAGGAGATGACCTGTCAATAAGTAACAAAGGCACTGCTCAGAGGATGCTGCAAAAGATTCAATGATCTCATTAGAAGGGCAAGGTAATTCATTACCAGGCCTTTTTTTTTTATCTTCATAAACAGTAGAAAACATGACCCAGCATCTCATTAATTCTTTGAGAATTAAAACTGGATGCTTTCTAACTATCCAGTAAACCAGGGTAACAAATAGAATGAAAAATGCATTTGCAGGGTAACCTTGGGGCTGCCTATATTACGAGCATGATTATATAAGACCTCTCCCCTCCATGGATTGCCCCCGACTTCCATTCTACCTTTTCCAACTCCTTCTTTAATCTCCTTCCAGCACACACTGGCCCAAAAGAAGCGAGTGACAAACCTTCCATTATAACTTTCTGCATCTCAGCCTTTATTGTTCTGCTGCAGTTGGTCTTTACACACAGGACTAAGCAAATTTCTGCCAGTGCATGGTACCTTCTTTAACTCTGTTTCCACTGTTGTGGCAGAGGTTTATGCACAACAGAAGATATTAAGTTGAATCTAGAAGATTTCTTGAGGGCAATTCTCAAGCTTACCCACCTTCATGAAAACAGGAAGATATGATCGTGCTCAGGATCTTGAATGACACTTCCTCTTTCACTCACAAATAGGCAAGCTGGCTACAAATGGAGCATCAAGTTGGCTGCCTATGCAAGGCAGTTTGTTACTAAATACTAAAGATTAATTGTTGGGTTGTCCATATTACAAGCAGGATTATAAAGGATCTCTCCACATTCCATGGGTTGTCCCCCGACTTCCACCCTACATTTTCCAACACCTCCCTTAATCTCCTTCCAGCAACACTGGCCCAAATTTTAACATGATTAGATAAGAATGTTCCCGATGGTGGGGTATGCAGAACTGGAGGTCATAAGGATGTGGTAAAGCTTTTCTCAAGGTGGAAGAGTCAATTACTCAGGGGCAGAGGTTTAAGGTGCGAGCGGCAACATTTAAAGGAGGTGTACGAGGCAAATTTTTTACACAGAGGATAGTGGGTGCCTGGAACTAGGGGAGGTGGTGGAAGCAGATACAATAGTGACTTTTAAGAGGCGTCTTGACAAATACATGAATAGGTGAGAATAGAGGGATATGGTCCTGGGACGGTATGGGGTTTATAGTTCAGTTGGGCAGCATGGTCAGTGCAGGCTTGGAGGACCGAAGGACTTGTTCCTGTGCTGTAATTTTCTTTGCTCTTCATTTATTCTTTTAGAGAGGTCTATAAAATAATGAGGCACACAGGTCAGCTAGATAGTCAATACCTTTTCCCAAAAATAGGAAAGTCTAAAACAAGACAGCAAAAGTTTAAGATGAGAAGGGAAAGATACAAAAGTGTTCAGAGGGGCAATTGTTTCACGCAGAGGATGGTGAGTGTCTGGAACAAGCTGCCAGAGGTAATAGTAGAGGCCGGTACAATATTGTCTTTTAAAAAGCATTTAGATAGTTACATGGCTAAGGTGGGTGTACAGAGATATGGGCCAAATGTGGGCAATTGGGATTAGTTTAGGGGTTTAAAAAAAAGGCGGCATGGACGTGTTGAGCCAAAGGGCCTGTTTCCAGCTGTAAACCTCTATGAATGACTGAGATGAGAAGAAATGTTTTAACCCAGAGAGTAGATAATCACAGAAAGTAGCCAAAACATGTGATTTCAAAAATAAATGTGGCTCTTGGGGCTAAGGGAATCAAGAGATTGTGGGGATGGAAAGATAGGATCAGGATATTGCATTTGATAATCAGCCATGATCAAAATGGATGTCAGAGCAGGCTGAAAGGACCAAATGATCTACTCCTGCTTCTATTTTCTCTGTTTCTACGTTTATAAATTTAGCATGAGATTCTTTCTGCCTCTGCAGACAAAGAGGAAGAAACAGCAGGTTTTTCCCAGAAGCAATCAACAAAATTGGCATTGCATCATTACATCCCAAATTCCCAAGTATTAGCACTGATCTATCAGGTCTCCTGATGATACACAGGAGCAAGTGTAAGTGAAGATAAGACAAAGGAAGCATCTTACTGAGAGAAAAAGGATACCATACTCCACAGCAAGAAGTCCAATGCGTCTGTTCTCTGGGGCCTAACAACAGTTTTCTGAGCATGAGAAAATATTGGAGTCATTAAGGAAGGAGAAGAACAAAGAACAAAGAACAAAACAGCATGGGAAACAGGCCCTTCAGTCCAACGATCCCGTGCCGCCACCTCGATGTTCCCACTTCTACCTGTGATCCCTGTCTATGTTTATAGATAGATCATAGAACATTACAGCGCAGAACAGGCCCTTCGGCCTTCGATGTTGTGCTGACCAATTAGGAAAAAGCAATGACCCTCTAACCTAAACCATTCCCTTCTCGTCCATAAAGTTATCTACTAACCTCTTAAACGCCACCAAACTTGGCGCATCTACAACTGACGCAGGCAGGGCATTCCATACCCTTACCACCCTCTGGGTAAAGAACCTACCTCTGATATCCGTCCTTTAACCACCACCCCTTAATTTAAAGCTATGTCCCCTCGTGCTAGCTTTCTCCATTTTAGGAAAAAGGCTATCACTGTCCACCCTATCTAAACCTTAATCATTTTATATGTTTCAATAAGGTCTCCTCTTAGCCGCCTTCTTTCTAACAAAAGCAACCTCAAATCCCTCAGCCTCTCTTCATAAGACCTGCCTTCCATACCAGGCAACATCCTGGTAAACCTCCTCTGTACCTCTCCAATGCCTCCACATCTTTCTTATAATGCGGGGACCAGAACTGTACACAATACTCCAAGTGCGGCCGCACTAGAGTTTTGTACAGTTGCAACATGACGTTGCGGCTCCGAAATTCAATCCCCCTACCAAGAAAAGCTAAGACTCCGTATGCCTTCTTAACAACCTTATCGACTTGACTGCCTACTTTCAGGGATCTATGCACAAATACACCAAGATCCCTCTGTTCATCAACACTATTAAGATTCCTACCATTAGCCCTATACTCTACACATTTATTATTCCTGCCATAGTGCATTACCTCACACTTTTCCACATTAAACTCCATTTGCCACCTCTCGGCCCAGCTCTGCAACTTGTCCAAGTCTCTCTGCAAACTATAACACCCCTCTTCACTATCTAACACTCCACCAACTCTAGTGTCATCTGCAAACTTACTAATCCATCCTTCAATACCCCCATCCAGATCATTTATAAAAATTACAAACAGCAGGGGCCCCAAAACAGACCCCTGAGGTACACCACGTGTAACCGAACTCCACGATGAATATCTCCCATCAACCACCACCCTCTGTCTTCTATCTGCTAGCCAATTCCTAACCCAATTAGCTAAATCACCCTCTATCCTATACATCTGCATTTTCTGCAGAAGTCTTCCATGGGCCACCTTATCAAATGCCTTACTAAAGTCCATATATACCACATCAACTGCCTTACCCCCATCCACCTCTTTGGTCACTTTTTCAAAAAACTCAATAAGGTTAGTAAGGCATGCATTAGATCCAAATTTGAGACAATTTAGGGAGAATTTGTTCTGCCAATCAGCTTAAAAGCACATCTTTGGGATGTGAGAGGAAACGGGAGTACCCACAGAAAATCCACACAAGCACGGAGAGAATGCGCAAACTCCCACAAATACAGGCCCAAATCCATGTATCTGCACAGCATAGCAATAGTCACTGAGCTGTCGTGTTGCCCATTATCTGGTCCAGGGAAAATGTACACTAATGACGTGAAGCACTAGGATACTCTTGAAAAATCCAAGAGCAGCCCTCTCACGATCCATCGCGTGTATGCCCCTTGTTAGACAGGGCAGACCGAAGTACCTGTAGGATGAAACAAATACATCAATATCATCGACAAAGGTTTGTATGGCTGCAATCTGAGTATTCAGTATCCATTAAAGGCTGCAGATGACCTTGGATCACCCAGACTGCTTGCATGCTATTAATGCAGACACCGAGCACATGCAAGTTATGAACTCCTCCAGACTGGACATAAAGTTTATTTATTAGTCATAAGTAAGACTTACATTAACACTGTAATGAAGTTACAGTGAAATTCCCCCAATCGACACATTGCTGTGCATTTGGGTCATTGCGCCTTACCAGCACATCTTTCAGACTACAGGAGGAAACCGGAACACCTGGAGGAAATCCATGCAGACATGGGGAGAATATGCAAATACCACACAGACATGACCCAAGCCGGGAATGAACCTGAGCTTCTGGTGCTGTGAAGTAACAATGCTAACTACTGTGTTAACCACTGTGCCAATCACTGTGCCACCTGTAACATCATGAGTTGGAAACTACAATCCACTTACCACAATGACTCTAGCAATTTCTCATGGCCTATTCAGTCTTTTGGTACAATTTGGCACAAAGATTCTGAAATTGACATTAGGATCCAGATTTGCATAATCAGAAGAGGTACACAATAGGAACAGAAATAGGCCATTCAGTCCCTCGAGCTTACTCGTCACATGATAAAATCATGTCTGATTTTTTGTGTTTCGAGTTCCATATTCCCGAAGGTTCTGCCTAACTGGAATCTATCTATCTCCATCTTAAAAATATTCAATGACTCTTGCTCCACGTGGTGTGTTAGGCAAATGGCTGGGCACTTAGAGATGAAGTTGCAAGTTGCAGAGCTGGGCCGAGAGGTGGCAAATGGAGTTTAATGTGGAAAAGTGTGAGGTAATGCACTATGGCAGAAATAATAAATGTGTAGAGTATAGGGCAAATGGTAGGATTCTTAGTTAGTCTAGATGAACAGAGGGATCTTGGTGTGTATGTGCATAGATCCCTGAAAGTAGGCAGTCAGGTCGAGAAGGTTGTTAGGACGGCATATGGAGTCTTGGCTTTTATTGGTAGAGGGATTGAATTTCGGAGCCGCAACGTCATGTTGCAACTGTACAAAACTCTAGTGCGGCCGCACGTGGAGTAGTGTGTGCAGTTCTGGTCCCCGCATTATAAGAAAGATGTGGAGGCATTGGAGAGGGTACAGAGGAGGTTTACCAGGATGTTGCCTGGTATGGAGGGCAGGTCCTATGAAGAGAGGTTGAAGGATTTGAGGGTGGTTTCGTTAGAAAGGAGGCGGCTAAGAGGGGATCTTATTGAAGCATATAAGATGATTAGAGGTTTAGATAGGGTGGACAGTGATAGCCTTTTTCCTAGGATGGAAAAAGCTAGCACGAGGGGACACAGCTTTAAATTAAGGGGTGATAGTTATAGGACGGATATCAGAGGCAGGTGCTTTACCCAAAGGGTGGTTCGGGAGTGGAATGCCCTGCCTGCAGCGGTTGTAGATGCGCCAAGTTTGGTGGCGTTTAAGAGGTTAGTTGATAAGTATATGGAAGAAAAGGGAATGGTTTAGTTTGGAGGGGCATTGCTTTTTATATTGGTCGGCGCAACATCGAAGGCCGAAGGGCCTGTTCTGTGCTGTTCTGTGCTGTAATGTTCTATGTTCTATGTTCTATGAAGCCAACTACCAATTTCCAGCCTGTGCATGACTGAGAAACAAGGGCAGAAAGACAATGGGTGGGATTTTCAGCCATACTAACCCAAGATCAGAAATTCCCATCTAAGATCAACAGACCTTTAAATGGTCCACAAAATTTTCTGTCCTACTTACTACGATTCCTATGGCGGACGATACTAAAAAATTTACCCCAATGTCCCCCAGAATTGATCCCCACAACCATGGTTTTGTGCCTATAACTTGAATTCAATTTCTACACCAGAAGCCATTTTGATGCCCAGAGAAGTATTTATCAATATGTGTAAAACATCAATCCACAATTTGTACCAGCTACTCTTGGGTTAGCGCTGAGTCATTTGCTTTCCTTCACTTGATGGTGGTAATGCATTACATACAAGATCACATTATTTAAGAGATGATAACATTATTTCTTAATCATTTTAGCATGATCACTGATATGAAATTAAGTCACATTATGTGCCAGAGAATACCATTATGTGATTGACAACATTCTGAATAGCACAAGTCCAAAGCAGCTGAGCAAGCATCCGTGATCAAAAATGCCATTGATCTGCCCAAATTTTATTAATATTATTATTATTAAGCAACACAGCATGGGAAACAGGCCCTTCGGCCCAACGAGCCCACGCCGCCGTCATACCAAATACATTATCCTATTTTAATATTCCTATATAATAATATATATATTATTCCTAATATGGAAAATTATCACCATAGGGACAATTTGTTTCCCAATCAGCCTAAGAGCGAATTTTTGGGTTGTGGGAGGAAACCGGAGTGCCCGGAGAAAACCCACGCAACCACGGGGAGAACGCGCAAACTCCCGCAGACACCGGCCCAATTCCAAGTGTCTGCACAGCCACATCGATAGTCTCTGAGCTGTCATGGTGCCCTTCAGATGGTCCACATAAAGCACTCATATACGACATGAGGTACCAGGCAACCCATGAATCAACATCCAAGAGCTGTACCCGCACCACCTGCCGAATGCGTGCTCAAATTATGGACCGAATTACCTGTGGAAAAAAGCCGTAGTTAAACAGTCCTAATATATCCCTCTATCTGCATACCGCTCATGTGGCTGTCCAAGAGACCCTTAAACAGCCCCAGCGTGCCTGCTCCCACCACCTTACTCGGCAGTGCATTCCACACCCCCACTACCCTTTGTGTGAAAAACTGCCCTCTAATATTCGTCCTATACATAGCCCCCCTCACCCTATGGCCATGACCTCTCGTCCTATCCATTTCTAAAGGTGGAAAAAGTTTACCTCCATTTACTCTATCTATACCCCTTATAATCTTATACACCTCTATGAGATCCCCTCTAAGCCGACGTCTTTCAAGGGAAAACAACCCCAGTCTATCTAATCGTTCCTCATAGGACAGTCCTTCCATACCAGGCAGCATCCTGGTAAACCTCCTCTGCACTCTCTCCAAGGACTCCACATCCTTCCGATAGTATGGAGACCAGAACTGGGCGCAGTATTCCAAGTGAGGCCTAACCAAAGTTGTATACAACTGCAACATCAACATTTGAAACTATTGTCCTGACCAAATTGTCGATCAACATCTGCCAATGAGCGTGATGTTAAATACCCATCATGTGCTGTCTCCTATATAATCTGGCTAGACATTGTGGTAATAGACTGGATGTTTGTGTTTTATCAATAGTGAGTATAGAATTACAACTGCCTATTTATACAATTGATTCCTTTGTACCGTCCAGAGAATAATGGAAAAGGTCACTGATAGGAAACAAACGTAATAGTTTATAATACATCTATATCCTAGCACATTCAGCACAAGACTGCCCTAGGCAAGCTCCACCAAAAGGTGGGGCTTGAGTTCTGGGTTACCTAACCTATCCTCGTAAAGATCATGCCCCAACATACATCATGGAAAACCTCAATCTGCTACATTTTCCTTAAACCATGATAAAAGTAGGATTGACATTAATAATTCACAATATACATTAATGATTTGAATGAAGGAATTGAATGCAAAAGTCAAAGTTTATTTATGAGTCATAAGTAAGGCTTACATTAACACTGCAATGAAGTTACTGTGAAAATCTCTAAAATTTGCAATATAGAACATAGAACATAGAACATAGAACAATACAGCACAGAACAGGCCCTTCGGCCTTCGATGTTGTGCCGACCAAAATAAAAAGCAATGCCCCTCTTAACTAAACCATTCCCTTCTCATCCATATACTTATCAACTAAAAATCTTCAAATCTTCAAATATCTTCAAATTTGCAGACAACACTAAGCTGGGTGACAGTGTGTGCTGTGAAGAGATGCTAAGAGGCTGCAGGGTGACTTGGACAGGTTGGCTGAATGGGCAAATACTTGGCAAATGTAATATAATGTGAATAAATGTAAGGGGTTTTCCATCTTGGTGGTAAAAACAGAAAGGAAGATTATTATCTGAATGGTGGCAGTTTAGGAAAGGGGGAAGTGAGGGAATCTCATAGAAACAAATAAAATCCTGACGAGACTGGACAGGCTAGAAATGGGAAAAATGTGCCCGATGTTGGGGAAGTACAGGACTAAGGGTCACAGTCTAAGAGTAGGGGCAGCACAGTAGCACAGTGATTAGCACTGCTGCTTCACAGCTCCAAGGACTTGGGTTCTATTCCCAGCTTGGGTCACTGTCTGTATGGAATATGCACATTCTCCTCGCACCTGCGTAGGTTTCCTTTGGGTGCTTTGGTTTCTTCCCACAGTCCAAACATGTGCAGTTTAGGTTTACTGGCCATTACTAACATTGACACTTCGTGTCTTGAGATGCGTAGGTTAGAGGGATTAGTGGGTGAATATGTAGCGATGTGGGGGTAGGGGCAGGGTGGGATTGCAATGAAAGTTGAGGACTATGTTTGATTTGTTATTACCTTCTGAAATTTCAGAGATAGTAGAACTTCAATAGCAATCTCAAGTTGCTAGATGAAAAGTGAGGGCAAAACAACACTCATTTCAACAAGGAGATCGAGTGTTAGCCCATAATTATACTACAAGTGAGAAATGAGTAACAGCCATATAATTTTAACAAAAATAAGTCCAATTTCATACATGGTCCACACCAAAGATGAATTAGTTTGGCGGCGCCATACTGACAATTGTTATCACCCCAAAATTATTTCCGAGAATCATACGCAGAATTACCAACCTCTTTAGAACCTAGTGTTGTGAATGTTACTATGGAAGACTTTATTGAAACCGAGTTGTCTAATGATTGTGACTTTGCTACTATATTATGTGAGAACGATGCAAAATTAGTTTCAAGAGAAGAAATGTCTACTGAAGCTCCAAAACATACTTCTAGGGTCAAGGACAGCCAAATTCCAGAATGTTGTACACAACTAAAGAGGAATAGATGTCCACTTGATCAACTTTCTTACTGTGTATAATATTAATGGTGCAAAATGACTGCAAGAGAAGTCTCTCCTCCAACATGTCGCCAAAAAGTCCCATTAAATCAGGCCTAAAGTTGTTGAAATTTGTAAGATTAGATATATTTCAGTACTAGGAATGGTGCAATAGTGGTACTGTCACTGGACTGGTAATGATGTAGATATGCCAACGTTGGACAGCAAGCACAGTAAGTGCAGTAAGAAGTCTCACAACACCAGGTTAAAGTCCAACAGGTTTATTTGGCAGCACAAGCTTTCAGAGTATTGCTCCTTCTCAGGTGAGTGAAGAGTTGTGTTGTGGTGTCGTGAGACTTCTTACTAGAATAGTAATCCAGAGGCTTAGGGTAATGCACTGGGAACACAATTTCGAATCCCACCATGGATGGAAAAGAATCTGAAATGAAAAGTCTAATGACGACCATGAACCGATTGTCATAAAAACTATCTAGTTCACTAATGTCCTTAGGAAAGGAAATCTGCTATGTTTTGGCCTACGTATGACTCCAGACCCACAGTAATGGGCTGGTGAGCCCTGCTGTTCGAGGACAATTAGGAATGAGTTATAATTGGTCCAGTCAATGAATTGTCACATCCTATAAACAAACAAAACAAATCTCTATGAGGATTTGTTTTATATCTATTTGATTCAAAATGATGCATCAACTCACACACATTCCTTTTCATCATTTCAATACTGTGCATTACTTAAACAATTAACAGAGACCCACAAAACATTTGCAGTGAAATTAATATTCTTGTTGCAACAACATTCTGTCAATTCTTCCAGTGCTTTCGCTCACTTGCCATACTCATTCCAATCCTCTCATATCATCCCACTTCTTCTTCCTATACTATCGTCATTCCATGCCATTCCTTCTCCATTCCACACATAACCCTGCATCCCGTACCATACTCTCCACCCATGTCGAACCCCCCCATCATCCCCTTGTCCCCATCTATACCGTTCTCCACAATTCTCATACTGCCCAAAGTTGTTTCCATAGAATCGAAGAACCCTACAGTGCAGAAAGAGGCTCTTCGGCCCATCAAGTCTGCACTAACCACAATCTCAACCCGGCCCTACCCCTATATCCCTACATATTTTACCCACTAATTCCTCTAACCTTCACATCCCGGGACACTAAGGGGCAATTTTAATATGGTCAACCAATCAACCTAACCCGCACATCTTTGGACTGTGGGAGGAATCAGGGGCACCCAGAGGAAATCCATGCAGACACGAGGACAATGTGCAAACTCCACACAGGCAGTGACCCGAGCCGGGAACCGAACCCAGGTCCCTGGAGCTGTGAAGCAGCAGTGCTAACCACTGTGCTATCATGCCGCCCCACTGTGCTTGGTTTCCCCTATCTCTTGTCTCTTATTCAGTTTCTCCAACCTTTACCCTTGACTCCCTCTACCTTCCATTGTTTGTTCTCTCCATCAACTCCCTCCACACATCAAGTCCCCCATGTGCTAACTCTTCCCTCCAACTCCATATCAGGGCACAAAGCAAAGTTTGTTTATTAGTTACAAGTAGGCACACAGTTCTTTCAGACTCTGGTTGCAGCCTTGAGGACATCTTTTTTACCAGCATTACAAATGGCCATTTCAGGTGGCTGATTTTACCATACAAGATGTGGTGACCCATTAGCAGTATTGGATTCCCTCGCTGCTGATCTCCCATCTGGTTTTCAAGGAGGCAGCTGTGACGTTACTGCAAAAATCCCCTAGTCACCACACTCCCACACCTGTTCGGGTACACTGAGGAGAATTCAGCATGGCCAATGCACCTAACCTGCACATCTTTGGATTGTGGGAGGAAACCAGAGCACCCAGAGGAAACCCACATAGAAACAGGGATAACGTGCAAACTCCACAAAGACAGTGACCCGAGCCAGGGATCGAACCTGGGTCCCTGGCGCTGTGAGACAGCAATGCTAACCACTGTGTCACCGTGGAAATACCTGAACTCTGCTCCACTTACTGACACTACTGTTGACTTCCTGGAACACCTCGTTGGATGCTCATTTTGATCTTCGATGGATCAAAATGATTTTACTCAGTGCACTCAGTAGCCAAAAATTGCAACAAAGTTTTAAAATATCTAATTAATTCACTGTCATCCACAAGTGCAGAATCATAGGTTTCATTCAATTCATTGACAAATCAGACAAGTGCTGAAAGGTAACAACTGTGCATTATTACTACAAATTGTTTGATCTTGAGATTTAACGGCCATAATAACTCTGACCACAATGCAGTCAAACCTTTGCCATAGGGTTAAAAATGTAGTGATTGACTCTTTCAAATTAATATCATATAAAAGCAGGTGACAAAGCTAAATATAATTTGACATAAATCTGTCAAAAAAATCTGATAGCCTGGAAAAAGTGATATCACCATATAAATACTTGCTGTATCACTCTTCTGTCACGATTATTTTATTGAAAGCAGTTTGTAATAAATTGCGTCAGATGTTTGCAAGATAAAACATGGCTCATAGAATTTACAAGATACAGGAAAAAGGGTGAGGAACAATAAACATTTAACCTGAAACTGTTTTATTATTTTATGGCATCTCAGTGGGGCAGTGTCTCACAGCACCAGGTACTGGGATTCAATTCCAGCCTTGGGTCATCGTGTGTGGTTTGCATGTTCTCCCTATGACTGCCTGGGTTTCTTCCCACAGTCTGAAGATGTGCAGGTTAGGTTGATTGGCTAAATTGCCCCTTAGAGTAAGGGAGATTAGCAGAGTAAATACGTGGGATTATGGGGGTAGGGTCTGGGTGGGATTGTTGTCGCTGCAGGCTTAATGGGCCAAATGGCTTCCTGCACCACTGGGATTCTGTTCTATGACTTTCAATTCAAATCTTCATTTTCTAAATAATAACTGCACTCTAATGCTGCTGTGGACCTCTTACTCTGCTTGAATACATACACCCAACAAACATTTGTTTGGCAGTGGTTCTGCAATTACAGAAATTCACTGAAGGTAACTGTGGCTTTTATGCCAAGAGGAAAGATGGGAAAGGTAGGATTAGAGAGCCGTGGATTACTAGGGATATTGAGGACTTGGTTAGGAAGAAAAGAGAGGCGAATGATAGGTCAAAGCAGCTGGGAATGGAGACAGCGTTGAAGGAATATAGAGAGTAGGAGGGAGCTCAAATGGGGAGTTAGAAGGGCAAAAAGGGGGCATGAAATGATTTTGGCGGATAGGATTAAAGAAAATCCAAAGGCTTTTTACTCCTATGTTAGGAATAAAAGGGTGGTTAGAGGAAAAATCGGACCTCTTAGGCACAGAGGACGGGAACTGTGCTTAGAGCCCGAGGGAATGGCAGAGATCCTGAATGAATATTTTGCGTCGGTATTCACGAAGGGGAGGGGCTTGTTGACAGCTCCTGTCTCTGAGGGAGCTGTGGACCAGTTGAGGGAAATATCCATACCAAGGGAGGAAGTGTTAGAGCTTCTAGGTAGCATTAAAACTGATAAATCTCCAGGGCCTGATGGCATTCATCCCCGGCTGCTTAGGGAGGTGCGAGGTGAAATTGCTGGGCCTCTGACGCAAAACTTTGTCTCTTCCTTGGACACAGGTGAGGTCCCAGAGGACTGGAGAATAGCTAATGTTGTACCGTTGTTTAAAAAGGGTAGTAGGGATAACCCTGGAAATTATAGGCCGGTGAGTTTGACGTCAGTGGTAGGGAAGCTGTTGGAAGGGATTCTTAGAGATAGGATGTATAGGCACTTAGAGCGTTGCGATCTGATTAGGGATACGCAGCATGGATTTGTTAAGGAGAGGTCGTGCCTTACAAATCTGGTAGAATTTTTCGAGGAGGTGACGAAAACGGTGGACGAAGGGTGAGCCGTTGATGTCGTCTATATGGATTTTAGTAAGACATTTAACAAAGTCCCTCGTGGGAGGTTGGTCGAGAAGGTCAAGGCTAATGGGATACAAGGACAGGTAGCTAGATGGATAAGTAACTGGCTTAGTAATAGGAGACAGAGAGTAATAGTGGAAGGATGTTTTTCTAGCTGGAGGTCGGTCACTAGTGGTGTGCCGCAGGGCTCGGTACTGGGACCTCTTCTATTTGTAATATATATAAATGACTTGGAAGAGGGAGTAAGTGGAGTGATCAGCAAGTTTGCAGACAATACAAAGATGGCTGGACTTGCGGATAGTGAGGAGCATTGTCAGGCGATACAGCAGGACATAGATAGGCTGGTAGCTTGGGCAGATAGATGGCAGATGGAATTCAATCCTGATAAATGCGAGGTGATGCATTTCGGGAGAAAGAATGTAGGGGGGAGGTATATGATAAAGGATAGACCTATTAAGAGTATAGAAACGCAGAGGGACCTGGGGGTGCAGGTGAACAAGTCTCTGAAGGTGGCAGAGCAAGTGGAGAAGGTTGTGAAGAAAGCATATAGTATGCTAGCCTTTATAGGAAGGGGTATAGAGTACAAGAGCTGGCCTTTAATGTTGCAGTTGTATAAAACGTTGGTTAGACCTCATTTGGAATACTGCGTCCAGTTCTGGTCGCCTTACTACCGGAAGGACGTGGAGACTCTGGAGAGAGTGCAGAGGAGGTTTACCAGGATGCTGCCTGGTATGGAAGGTCTGAGTTACGAGGAGAGATTAGGCAAATTGGGACTGTTTTCCTTAGAAAGACGTAGACTTAGAGGAGATCTAATAGAGGTGTACAAGATTATGAGGGGATATAGATAAACAGGGTTAAGCTTTTTCCTAGGATGGACTCGAATAGCACGAGGGGTCACGGGCTTAGGGTGAGGGGGGTATGGTATAATTTGGATGCTAGAGGGAGTTTTTTTCACACAGAGGGTGGTGGGGGTATGGAATGCGCTGCCAAGTAAAGTGGTGAAGGCAGGCACTCTGGAGTTATTTAAGAAATCCTTAGATGGGCACATGAACAGAATGGGAATGGAGGGATATAGAAAACTGATTTAAAATAGGGATCATGAGCCTTGGGAGTCCCTGTGAAGTGTGTAAATAGATGATATTGATGTACTTGTTTTTATCCTACAGGTGCTTTGGTCACCTTGTTGTCTAACGAGGGGCATACACGCGATGGGTCGTGAGAGGGCTGCTCTTGGATTTTTCTTTGAGAGTATCCTAGTGCTTCACGTCGTTAGTGTACGCTTAACCTGGACCATTTGATGGGCAACACGACAGCTCACTGACTATCGCTGTGCTGTGCAGATAATGGATTTGGGCCTGTGTCTGTGGGAGTTTGCGCATTCTCCCCGTGCTTGCGTGGGTTTTCTCCAGGTGCTCTGGTTTCCTCCCAGATCCCGAAGATGTACTCTTAGGCTAATTGGCAAAACAAATTCTCCCTAAATTGGCTCAAATTTCGTTTTCAATCCATAGATCTATAAACATGGACAGGGATCGCAGGTAGAGGTGGGAACATTGGGGTGGCGGCGCGGGCTCGTTGAGCCAAAGGGCCTGTTTCCTGTGCTGTTTTGTTCTTTGTTCTTTGTTCTTATTAGTGTGTCAGAACATATTTCAGAACTCTTTCGAAATCTGATTAAGACACTGAAAGCAAGAGAACAATAATTGAATTTAGTCAGTGATTACTAAAGTGATAAGTGGAGTGAGAAGCCGATCTGGAATTCAGCTGGGATATTTTAGGGGGCCTACATAAATGAAAGAGATTCTGATTATAAATGTTAGTTTGGTTCACTTGATATGCTCTTGCCTTTAAGCGATGGAGATTATGGGTTCAGCCTGTTCCAGGAACTGAACACATAATCAAAGCTGACATTGCAAAGCTGCATTTTCAGAGGTGCTGCCTATCTGTTTTTCTGGATGAGGCATTAAGTTGAGGCGTTATCCCTTTATTCAAGTAATCCCCTTGTACTAATGAAAGAAACACAGGGAACTTTCTTCCTGCCCCCACCGTCCCCCATCAAAGACCAATATCCAACCCCACCCCAACCAACTAACAAAAATAAATGAACTGAATATTTATGCTGTTTGGTTTACCTTGAATCTTGTTGTGTTGACATCGGTTGCTTTGTTTGCTGAGCAGCAGTAATTGACCTTCAAAGGAATACAATGGGTATGAAGTGCTCAAACGTCCTGGTAATCAATAGAATGCTTGTTTCTGAGTTGGAAGGGAAGGTCATGTGGGAATTCATTGATGCATATAATTCATAGAATCCCTGCAATGAAGAAGGCAGCCATTTGGTCCATTGAGCCTGCACTGACCACAATCCCAGCCAGGCCCTATTCCCATAACCCCACATATTTACCCTGCTAATCCCCTTGTCACCAAGGGGCAATTCTGCATGTCCCATCAACTTAACCCACATATCTATAGAGATAATATTTTGTATTTTCTTGGCAGGAATTTTTCGAGATCTGGCTGGAATGTGAAGGCAGAACTAAAACCAGGAGGCAAAGTCCCCAGGATGGCCCCTGTTCACAGTGTGATGTCTCACTGGCTGGCCAATTGACAGCCAGCAGGCGGGGTGGTCGAGTATGCAGTGTCCGGAGCTGGGTTTTGAGACAGTGGCTGCATCATCACTTGACAAAGAATGAAGTGTTGGTACCAGTTTAACAGACCATCTGCACCTGAGTCCTAATCGCACTGCAGGTCTGCAAGAATCCAGCAGCCACTCCAACATCTAGCAACCGCACCAACGCTTAGCAGCAATCAGATCTCAAACACCAGTAGCCACTCTAACTATATACGAAGCAGGTTAGGCCATAGCTGGAGATTTGTGTACAGTTCTGGTCACCACATTACAGCAAGGACATAACTGCTTTGGGAAATTGCAGAGGAGATTTACAAGAATGTTGCCAGGACTGGAAGATTACAACTATGAGGAAATATTAGAGGGGACATGAGAAAAATCTTCTTCACTCAGGAAGTAGTGAGTGTTTGACTTGGTGTTGGAAGTAGAAACCCTCATCATTCAAAAGGCACATGATTCGCACCTGAAGTGTTGTAAACTGCGAGGCTGCAGGCTGGGTGCTGGAAGATAGGATCAGAGTGGACAACTGTTTCTTTTAATCCCCAGATACACTGCCCAGAGCTTAGAGATGATGGCCCATGACAAAGATGTTAAGATTTCAACTTAGTCTTATTGACATATCTTCTTCTGCTCAGTCACCTTAATTCTCCCAAGCATCCCTCATGCACTGAGAGATGATGATTTTCGGCTACAAGGAATGAAAACTATGAGCAACCTTCACCTAGTTTAGTCAATGAAAACACATGCCTGCTTAAGTCGGTAAATTCCCCCGAAAGACACTTGCGTGCCTGAGATAGGGATCAGTATACAGTTAGCCACACTACCTCTGAAAGCAAAGTACAGGCAGCCAAGAAGGTGATCAAGTACCAAAGTGGGCTAATTAAAGAGATGCCTCCATTCCCTAGGACTTCATCCTATTCCTATTATGACATGTTTCCTATAAAGTACCAAGAGCTGTTATAGCTCCCATGCCATAATCTGGCCCCCAGATCCTGCACTCCAGCTCATGCCCATGCCAATGGTGGTGTCAGTTGATGGAAATTATTCGTCATGGAGTTCAGTTACAAGTGGTGTACTTCAGGGATCTGTTTTGGGGCCACTGCTATTTGTAATTTTTATAAATGATCTGGATGAGGGTATTGAAGGATGGATTAGTAAATTTGCGGATGACACCAAAGTCGGAGGAGTGGTAGATAGTGAAGAGGGGTGTTATAGTTTGCAGAGAGACTTGGACAAGTTGCAGAGCTGGGCCGAGAGGTGGCAAATGGAGTTTAATGTGGAAAAGTGTGAGGTAATTCACTTTGGCAGGAATAACAAATGTGTAGAGTATGGGGCTAATGGTAGGACTCTTAATAGTGTTGATGAACAGAGGGATCTTGGTGTATATGTGCATAGATCCCTGAAAGTTGGCAATCAAGTCGATAAGGTTGTTAAGAAGGCATATGGAGTCTTAGCTTTTATTGGTAGGGGGATTGAATTTCGGAGCCACAACATCATGTTGCAACTGTACAAAACTCTGGTGCGGCCGCACTTGGAGTATTGTGTACAGTTCTGGTCCCACATTATAAGAAAGATGTGGAGGCATTGGAGAGGGTGCAGAGGAGGTTTACTAGGATGTTGCCTGGTATGGAGGGAAGGTCTTATGAGGAGAGGCTGAGGGATTTGAGGTTGTTTTCGTTAGAAAAAAGGCAGCTAAGAGGAGACCTTATTGAAACATAAAGATGATTAGAGGTTTAGATAGGGTGGATAGTGATAGCCTTTTTCCTTGGATGGAGGAAGCTAGCACGAGGGGACATAGCTTTAAATTAAGGGATGGTAGTTATAGGACAGATGTCAGAGGTAGGTTCTTTACCCAGAGGGTGGTGAGGGTATGGAATGCCCTGCCTGCTGCAGTTGTAGATGCGCCAAGTTTGGGGGCGTTTAAGAGGTCCGTGGATAGGTTTATGGATGAAAAGGGAATGGTTTAGGTTTGAGGGTCATTGCTTTTTCTTAATTGGTCGGCGCAGTATCGAGGGCCGAAGGGCCTGTTCTGCACTGTAATGTTCTATGTTCTATGTTCTAATTGAGCCGTTATACATCATGTGCAGAGGAATGAACCCCACAACAACAGTGCATGTGTGGAACTGCTCACAAAAGAAAAACCTATTCACAAATCCTCATTTGAAAAAATGCTGTTCCCATAACCCTCAAAAAGTGTCACTCAACCAGAACAGTGGCTTCAAATGCTTCACACCTCTAAGTTCTGCAAGAGGAGAAGCTCTTGACCAATCAGATCTAAATTCAACCCGGCCAGAAGAGGTAGTGTAGTGCTTTGCCTAGAGTTAAGTCCCACGACCTTTGAAAAAGTAAGTCCCGGGATTCCTGGGGTTAGAAGTGTAGTCGCCCAGAGAAGTGGGGATGGGAATGATCGCAATGTCAGTGGATGGGCTGGGGGAAGGGAGGTGGGGATTATGTCCAGAGCTTCAATTTTCTAGGAGCAGTGGGGGGGAATCTCCAGAGTGAGGCGTCCCTTCTATTCTCACCCGAGATAAGGAAAAGGGTAAATGCCAGTTTCCCACACTACCTGCTCCCACCAGCCTAGAGGTTGGATAGGATGAGGCCCTTAAGTGACGATTAAACATCCACTTAAGGGTCTTAATTCATGAATGGGTGGGTTTTCCGCTTGAGATCCTGCTGCCCAAGTGTGAAATTGCATCTGGGTTGGAACAGGCAGGTCCTGTCCATTGAATTTTACACTCCCCCATCTCAGAATGTAAAATTCTGCCCAGTGAGACATTCAGAAAAGATGTCATCGAAAAGTAACTTACCATAATCCTGTGCAGATACATGGGTTTGGGCCTGTGTCTGTGGGAGTTTGAGCATTCTCCCCGTGCTTGCGTGGGTTTTCTCCAGGTGCTCCGGTTTCCTCCCACATCCCAAAAATGTGCTCTTAGGCTAATTGGCAAAACAAATTCTCCCTAAATTGTCTCGAATTTGGTTTTTTAATCCATAGATCTATAAACATAGACCGGGATCACGGGTAGAGGTGGGAACATCGGGGTGGCGGCATAGGCTTGCTGGGCCGAAGGGCCTGTTTCCCGTGCTGTTTTGTTCTTTGTTTATAACCACTAAAAGATATCAATCAAGAAATGTTTACATTTTTCTCCATCATTCACAATGCACTGACTCTTGCTAAGATAACACTGTTATGAATCTGGGCTTTCAGTAGGAAAATGGCAAGACGGTTATATGAAGGAGATGTGAGAGCTAAGGGAGGGCGTGAGCAGTAAGGGAATGTTGGGTATGAAGAATAAGGGAGTGTAAAGGAGAGGGGAGTGTGATAGGCATGGAGGTATAAGTGATATGAGGATATGAAAGCAAGAAAAGAAATATGATGGATCAGGGGTGTTAGAGGGAGTGATGAGGTGAGGAAGTGATATTAAAAAGAAATGTTAAAAGTGCCCACCTTAAGGTTTTGTACTTGAACACTCAGAGCATTTGAAACAAAATGGATGAATTAGTTGCACCGATAGATGTAAACGGGTATGAAATCGTTGGCATTATGAAGATGTGCTCCAAGGTGACCAAAGGTTGGGTACAATAAACATTGAGGGCTGATCACTCTTTAGGAAGGACAGACAGAAAGGAAAAGATGGTGGAGTTGCATATTTGATCAAAGATGATATTGATGCAATATTGAGAAGGATATTAGCATAGGTAATGTGGAATCTGTATGCATCGAGTTAAGAAACAACAAGGGCCAAAAAACATTAGCAGGAGTGGTATACAGACCATCAAAATGTAATGGTAATGTTGGAAAGGCATTTGACAGGAAATCAAAGTTGCACGTGTTAAAGGAACACCTGTGATTATGAGCAACTTTAATCTGCATATAAATTGGGTGAGTCCAATTAGTTACAGGCCAATAGAGGAGGAATATCGATGATATTGATGTATTTGTTTTATCCTACAGGTACTTCAGTCTGCCTTGTCTAAGAAGGGGCATACACACAATGGGTCGTGAGAGGTCTGCTCTTGGATTTTTTGAGAGTAGCCTAGTGCTTCACATCGTTAGTTACACTTGACCTGGACCATTTGATGGGCAACACGACAGTTCAATAACTATTGCTGTGCAGACATATGGATTTGGGCCTGTGTCTGTGGGAGTTTGTGCATTCTCCCTGTGCTTGCGTGGGTTTTCTCCGGGTGCTCCGGTTTCCTCCCACATCCCAAAGATGTGCTTTTAGGCTGATTGGCAGAACAAATTCTCCCTAAATTGTCTCAAATTTAGTTCTAATGCATAGATCTATAAATATAGACGGGGATAACAGTGATCACGGGTAGAAGTGGGAACATCGGGGTGGCAGCGTGGGCTCGTTGGGCTGAAGTGCCTGTTTCCCTGTTTTGTTCTTTGTTCTTCGAATTTCTGGAATGCATGCAGGATGGTTTTCTGGAGCAATATGTTGAGGAACCAACAAGGGAGGAGGCCATCTTGGACTGGGTGTTGTGCAATAAGAAATGATTAGTTGGCAATCTGTTTGTGAGAGAACCCTCAGACATGAATGACCATAATATGATAGAATTCTTTGTGGATAGTGATGTAGTTAATCCTGAGACCAGAATCCTGAATCTCAATAAAGGTAACTATGATGATATGAGACATAAATTGGCTCTGATGGACTGGGAAATATTCCAGAAAGGAGTGGACAGTCAATAGCAGACATTTAAAGAACAAATCGATGAACTCAAAAAGTTGTTTACTCCTGTTGATGCAAGAATGGCGAGAGAATTGTGGCCAAACTATGGCTTACAAAGGGGCTTAGAGATATTATCAGATTGAAGGAAGAAGCGTATAAATTGGCAAGAAAAAGCAAAAGGCTTGAGGATTGGAAACAGTTTAAAATTCAGCAAAAGGAAGACAAAGAGATTGATTAAGAAGGGAAAAATAAAGTATTAAAGTAAACTAGCAGACAAGATAGTGTGACATTACTGTACCTTTAAAAAAGTTTTTTTTAAATCATGACTTCTGCAGGTCTCATGGTCTCAGTATTTTATCAGCTCACAGCTTAGCTGATGTCATGATTGTTACCGACTTGAATGGTGATGTCCTTTTATTGCTACTTAAGTAGCTTAAATGGAGTTGTTTGTGCTTTCTGTGGGATTGGTTTTATGGCCTTGCATTGTTGGGAGGGCAATCATGTGTTTTTGACTGCTTTCTTTTCCAGTGAGTTTAAGGATTCATTTTTGCTGGAGTTGAAGTTGAGTTTTCGAATAGACAAAAGAAGTATTTTTCTCTATATTCCCTGTTGGTTTGGAAATTCTGCTGGTTATATAAAAGCAATGTCTTGTCTTCCTACAGTAAAAATTCTGGGGTTGGTGGCTTGATTAGAGAGTCTTTCCCGGAACCCTGAGAAACTGTTTTGACTTCAAACTGTTCTGAATCTACCCAGAGAACTGCAGTCTTCAACCAAAGAACTCAATTTCCAGTATCAAGTGAGCATTAGATATTGCTGTGTTGAACACGTTTAAAGGGTTTTATCTAAAGGAACGTGGTTTTGATTGGAACATCTTAGAGATATTTGTTAAATGTTATTGTAGTTGTTTTGCTTGTAATTGATAAAAGGTTTTGCTGGTTTTCTTTCTATATATATTAACTATATTCTTAAATAAACTTTGTTTGATAAACACTCCCTAGTGGTCATTTGAATCATAAATGAAATGAAACATGTGATGCTACATCTTAGCCAAATTAAAGATGCAAAACTTATAATCCAGATCCATAAAACATTTTGGAGTTTCTTACCTGAACCATAACAATAAAAGTTAACTGTAAAAGTTTCTAGAGGTATGCAAAGAGAAAAATATTGACAAAAATGAATGTAGACCCTTTGCAGTCAGAAACCCAAGAATTCATAATGTGAATAAAGAAATGGCTAAGGAATTAAATTTGTACTTTGCTTCAGCCTTCACAAAGGAAGGCATGAGTCTTTACCAGGAGTGCTGAGAAAAACATGTTTCAGTGGAGAGCTGAAGATAATCAGCATTAGTAGAAAATGGTTTGGGAGAAATTGATGGGATTGAAGGTGAATAAATCTCCAGGTCCTAATAATCTTCATCCCAGAGTATTTAAGGAAGTGGCCCTGGAAATTGTAGATCCACTGGACGTTATTTTCGAAAATTCTTTGGCCTCTGGAACAGTTCATACAGATTGGAGCATAGCTAATGTAAGCCCATTATTCTAAAACGGAAGTAGAGAGAAAACGTAGAGCTATATACCAGTGAACCTAATGTCAGTACTGTGGATGTTGCTAGAGTCTATTTTCAAGGGTTTCATTACTCAGCATTTGGAGAGTAGTGGTATAATCAGACAAAGTCAGCACAGATTTACAAAAGGGAAATCACGCTTGATAATTTGTTGGAATTCTTTGAAGATGTAACTAGTAGTGTTGACTGAGGAGAACAAGTGGATGCACGTTCTTTAGACTTTCAGAAGGTTTTTGACAAGGCCTCAAATAACACTACTATGTAAAGTTAAAGCACATGTGATTGGAGGTAATGTCTTGAGATGGATAGAAAGCAAAGAGTTGACATAAATGGGTCTTTTTCTGATTGGCAATCAGTGACTAGTGAGGTTCTGCAGGGATCTGTGCTTGGACCTCATTTGTTCACATTATATATTAATAATTTGGAAGAGGGAACGGAATGTATTATTTCCAAATTTGCAGATGATACAAAGTTGAGTAGGAGGGTTAGCTGTAAGGAGGATGCAGAGGTGCTTCAGCGTGATCTGGACAGGTTAAGCATGAGGGCATATGCATGGCAGATGCAGCATAATGTGAGGCATTTTGGTAGCAATAATAGGGAGACAGATTATTAATTTAATGGGTGTAAATTGAGGAGGTGGATACTCAATGAGACCTTGGAGTCCTCATGCATCAGTCGTTCGGAGCCACAACGTCATGTTGCAACTGTACAAAATTCTAGTGTGGCCACACTTGGAGTATTGTGTGCAGTTCTGGTCCCCGCATTATAAGAAAGATGTGGAGGCATTAGAGAGGGTACAGAGGAGGTTTACCAGGATGTTGCCTGGTATGGAGGGCAGGTCTTATGAAGAGAGGCTGAGGGATTTGAGGTTGTTTTCGTTAGAAAGGAGGCGGCTAAGAGGAGACCTTATTGAAACATATAAGATGATTAGAGGTTTAGATAGGGTGGACAGTGATAGCCTTTTTCCTAGGATGGAGAAAGCTAGCACGAGGGGACACAGCTTTAAATTAAGGGGTGATAGTTATAGGACGGATATCAGAGGTAGGTTCTTTACCCAAAGGGTGGTTCGGGAGTGGAATGCCCTGCCTGCAGCAGTTGTAGATGTGCCAGGTTTGGTGGCGTTTAAGAGGTTAGTTGATAAGTATATGGAAGAGAAGGGAATGGTTTAGTTTGGAGGGGCATTGCTTTTTATATTGGTCGGCGCAACATCGAAGGCCGAAGGGCCTGTTCTGTGCTGTAATGTTCTATGTTCTATGTTCTATGAATGTAAGCGCACAGATATAGCAAGTAGTAAAGAAGGCAAATGATATGTTGGCCTTCATAACAAGAGATTTGAGGATAGAGATGGTGATGTTTTGCTGCAGTTATATAGAATATTGTTGAGGTCACACCTGGATTATTGTGTGCAGTTTTGGTGTCCTTATCTGAGGAAGGTTTATTCATCCAATTATCTGTCGTATGTTTTCATATTTCCCCTTATTCCAGACAAACAACTTCCTAGCCTGCCTGATCCTATCTCTTTCCATTGCTATCGTGAAGGAGATAGAATTATGATCTCCATCCCCAAGATGCTCTCCTACCAAGAGATCCGACACCTGTCCTGGCTCATTAGCCAGCACCAGGTCAAGTACAGCCTCTCCTCTCGTAGGCTTATCCACGTAATGTGTCAGGAAACCTTCCTGAACACAGCTAACAAACTCCTCCCCATCCAAACCCCTTACCCTTGGGATATTCCAGTCAATGTTTGGGAAATTGAAATCTCCCATTATGACAACTCTGCTATTTCTACATCTTTTTAGGATCTGTTTCCCTATCTGCACCTCAACTTCCCTGTCGCTATTGGGCGGCCTATAGAATACACACAACAAAGTTATCAACCCTTTGCTGTTCCTAACTTCCACCCACAGGGACTCCATAGACATTCCCTTCACGTCATCCACCTTCTCTGCAGCCATGACACTGTCCCTGATCAGTAATGCCACTCCACCACCTCTTTTGCCCCCAACCCTGTCCCTCCTGAAGCATCTGAAACCCAGCACCTGAAGTATCCAGTCCTGTCCCTGAGACAACCAAGTCTCTGTAATGGCCACCACATGACACTCCCAAGCAGCAATCCACGCCCTAAGCTCATCTACCCTATTTACTACACTCCTGGCGTTAAAATAGACACATCTCAGCCCTTCAGTCAGGATATTTCCCTTTTCCATCACCCATCTAACCCCCCTCTCATACTGTCTACAGTCCTTCCCTACCTGGGAGCTAACCTCTTTGTTTTCAGTCTCATCAAAATTCCCTCCCCCCAGCTTTTCTAGTTTAAAGTTCCCCCAGTAGCCCTAGCCAGTCTTCCCGCCAGGATATTAGTCCCCAGTGATGATGAAACTATACAGGGGACAGGGCTGTGAGGGATAAAGATGATAGGGAAGAGGTGGTGATGAGGCTGTGCAGAAGCACAGGGCTGTGAGGGGTGGAGGGATGATGAAGCTGTGAGGAATAGAGGTGATGGGGTAGAGAATGTGAAGAGGCTGCGCAGGATGACAGGACTATGAGGGGTGGAGGTGGTGAGGTAGGCGTTGTGATGAGGCTATGCCAGGGGATAGGGCTGTGAGGGGTGGAGTGGGGATGAAGCAATGAGGGATAGAGGTGGTGGGGTAGGATTGTGATGAGGCTGTGCAGGGGGAGAGGGAGATGAGGGGTGGAAGTGGAGGTAGTGGGGAAAGGGTTGTATGAGGCTGTGCAGGGGGACGGGGCTGTGAGGTGTGGAAGTGATGGGGTATTGTGATGAGGCTGTGAGGGGTGGAGATTGTAAGAACATAAGAAATAGGAGTAGGAGTAGGCCATCTAGCCCTTCGAGCTTGCCCTACCATTCAATAAGATCATAGCTGATCTGAAGTGGATCAGTTCCACTTTCCCACGTGCTCCCCATAACCTTTAATTCCCTTATCTATCAGATATCTATTTACCCGTGACTTAAACATATTCAACGAGGTAGCTTCCACCACTTCAATGGGCAAAGAATTCCAGAGATTCACCATCCTTTGAGAGAAGTTCCCCTCAACTCTGTTCTAAACTGCCACCCACCCCTTATTTTGAGGCTGTGCCCTTTAGTTCTGGTTTCCTTTCTAAGTGGAAAGAATCTCTCTACCTCTACTCTATGTAGCTCCTTCATTATTTTGTAAGTCTTTATAAGATCACCCCTCAGCCTTCTAAACTCCAACGAGTATAGGCCCAATCTCTCCTTATAAGCTAACTCCCTAATCTCCGGTATCAGCCTGGTGAACCTTCTTTGTACTCCTTCCAAGGCCAATATATGTTTATGCAAATAAGGGGACCAAAACTGCACACAGTACTCCAGTTGCGGCTTCACAGTGTCTTGTACAGTCTACCTTCAGTCCCGTTCGTCTACCTCTGTCTAGTAACAGTAATCGTATTAAGGACCTCATCTCCTACCAACCCTCTATCTTTAATATTTGGTAAGCTATTTGTGTCCTCCTCCGTGAAGACCGACACAAAAAACTTATTTAAAGTCTCACCATTTCCTCATTTCCCACCATTAAATCCCCCCTCTTGTCCTCCAAGGGTCAAACATTCACTTGAGCCATTCTCTTCTTCTTTATTTGTAAAAACTTTTCTTATCATTTTATATTTAAAGCTAGTTTAGTTTCATATTCTA
Source organism: Sphyrna mokarran (assembly GCA_024679065.1). Classification (NCBI taxonomy): domain Eukaryota; kingdom Metazoa; phylum Chordata; class Chondrichthyes; order Carcharhiniformes; family Carcharhinidae; genus Sphyrna; species Sphyrna mokarran. Next base: position 21,309,647 of record JAGIQG010000007.1, on the reverse strand, counting down.
TCTTTCCTTCTTTTATCGCTTTTTTAGTCATTCTTTGCTTTTTTAAAAAAATCTTTCCCAATCTTCTAATTCCCCACTATTTTTAGCTGCTGTGTATGCATCCGTTTTTAATTTAATACTCTCCTTTATTTCCTTCAATATTCATGGCTGCTTATCCCTTTTCCTACAGTCCTTCTTTATCACTGGAACATGTTTTTGCTGAGTACTGAAAACGACCTCCTTAAAGATTGTCCACTGTTCCTCAGCTGACTTGCCAACCAATCTACACCCCCAATCTACTTTAGCCAATTCTGCCCTCATCTCATCATACTCCCCTCTGTTCAAGCAGAGGACACCGGTTTGGGACCCTACTTTCCCACCCTCCATCTGTATCAGAAATTCAACCATCTCGTGATCACTGGGTTGAAGCTGTGAGGGGTAAAGGAGCTGGGGCAAGGGATTGTGATGAGGCTGTGAGGGGTGGAGGTTGTGATGAGGCTGTGAGGGGTGGAGTTGGCGGGGTAGGGATTGTGATGAGGCTGTGAGGGGCGGAGGTTGTGATGAGTGAAGGTGTTGGAATAGGAATTGTGACGAGGCGGTGCAGACAAACACTGCTATGAGGTGAGATGGTGAGAGCGGGAGAAAGCGCATGCGCTCAGGCGGCGCGCGGGGTTTTAAAGGAATCTGACCGGAAGTTGCTGGTAACGGCTGTTTCTCCGGTTTGAAAATCCACTCCTCCCCCCCCCCCCCCCCCCCCACCACACACCCCCACACACCCCCACCTCGCAATCTGCTCCTCTTTCGGCCCTTCTCTCGGGAAATGGTGAGAGTGCGGCGCAGCTCCCTGCAGCACACAGCTTGGCCTCCCGCCCTGGAAAACGCTCCCTGCTCACATCCGCATTAAAACATCGCCGCACACTGGTTCCTGCTGGAGGCCTCACTTCAGCGTCTGGTTCGCGGGGAGACCGAGCTATTCCAGAGCTGGAGATCAGCTCATGAGAGAAGCTGAGGAGCGGGCGGTGTTGAGCCGGTGTGTGCATCGGGGCTGCGGATGCTGCAGTCTGGGGAAGGGAGTGGGGTAGAGGTGTTGCAATGGCGCCCCGGCCCCCCACTGTGAGGCCGAAGCCCCGCAACTGGGTGACACTGACAGGGGAGTGTCTTTAAAGGGACATCTCTGATCGGATCGGTGTTTGGAACAGTTCCAATGTTGTTGCAAGCGCAGGGTCTGTCCGCTGCCTAAATGATGCACTTGGAAAAGGTGTTTGTAAACTCTCGCATATTTGTTGCAGGCTCTCCAATGAGCTCTTGCGCCTGTTACAGTTTATGTTGGGCACTACAAGTTTACGATTGAAACATGACCCCCATCCCCTTCAGACAGGGCAATCCACTCGATGAACTTGGGTTCGTTATTTTTGTTAATAGTTTAATATTTTCTGGCCATCTCCCACACCATTGTTTATCTCTGATCCCGTGTGAATTTGAGTCTGGTTTGTTGTGCCGGATTGTCCTGATTACACTGGGATTTTTTTCCGCTCTGTTAAAAGGATCGTGGTGTTTTCGATCCCGATTCTCCCTATTTTGTAGAGTCAAGTGCAGTGATTTTTATTTTGTCATGAGAGTATAGCGAAACTCATTTCCCATCACCCGAATCTCGGCCAATATGCCTTTATACCTCCTAAAATGGAAGTGACAAACAGGTATGTCAGCAAAGTTTTTTTGACGCTTGAACACATCATTGTATTCTTATAAAGCTGGCGTAATTTCATTTACTCATTTAAAGTGTGTGTCTCAATATATTTCAACTCTTCCGTTGACGAATCTCACTTTTTTTTCTAATTTGTGCATGTCACATTGGTTTAAATTAATCCCATTCCATTTGGCTATAAAAGTTAGGATACGATTGCGTAACGTCGCACTTACGGTCGCATCATCATTTATATCAGTGACAGGCGTTCCTAATTCCATGTCTTAGTTAAATACAATAGCCGACTGCAAATAAGAGATTTCAAAGCACTTTGCCGAAGGTGAGATGGATGACGATGCAAGTATAATGCGACTGACTTTTTATTAGTATGTAAATACATATCTGTAGTGTCTTTAAAGACTAACAAGTGCTTTACCTTCTTTATGGTACTGCATTATTTGTCTTTAAACTGGATACATTTTTATCCTTCCTGTGTATAGAATGTAATTTCCTAACTGAGGTAAACTGAGTTCATTTCATTAGTAAAATGAAATTAGCAAATTAGTATAGTAAAATTAGTAAATTAGTAAAATTAGTATAGTGCTGTAAGACTGGAGGATAGCGAATGTGGCCCCATTGTTCAAGAAGGGGAAGAGAGACTTTCCTGGGAATTATAGACCGGTGAGTCTTACTTCTGTTGTGGGCAAAGTATTGGCAAGAATTATTAGGATAGGATTTATAGTTATTTAGAGAGAAACAAATTGATTGGGGATAGTCAGCATGGTTTTGTGAAGGTAGGTCGTGCCTTACTAACCTTATTGAGCTTTTTGAAAAAGTGACCCAAGACGTGGATGTGGGTAAGGCAGTCGATGTGGTATATATGGACTTTAGTAAGGCGTTCGATAAGGTGCCCCATGGAAGCCTTCTGCAGAAAAAGCAGATGTATGGGATTGAGGATGATTTAGCTAATTGGATTAGGAATTGGCTAGCTGATAGAAGACAGAGGGTGGTGGTTGATGGAAATTATTCATCCTGGAGTTCGGTTACAAGTGGTGTACTTCAGGGGTCTGTTTTGGGTCCCCTGCTGTTTGTAATTTTTATAAATGATCTGGATGAGGGTATTGAAGGATGGATTAGTAAATTTGCGGATGACACCAAAGTCGGAAGAGTGGTAGATAGTGAAGAGGGGTGTTATAGTTTGCAGAGAGACTTGGACGAGTTGCAGAGCTGGGCCGAGAGGTGGCAAATGGAGTTTAATGTGGAAAAGTGTGAGGTAATTCACTTTGGCAGGAATAACAAATGTGTAGAGTATAGGGCTAATGGTAGGACTCTTAATAGTGTTGATGAACAGAGGGATCTTGGTGTATATGTGCATAGATCCCTGAAAGTTGGCAATCAAGTCGATAAGGTTGTTAAGAAGGCATACGGAGTCTTAGCTTTTATTGGTAGGGGGATTGAATTTCGGAGCCACAACGTCATGTTGCAACTGTACAAAACTCTAGTGTAGCCGCACTTGGAGTATTGTGTACAGTTCTGGTTTCCGCATTATAAGAAAGATGTGGAGGCATTGGAGAGGGTACAGAGGAGGTTTATCAGGATGTTGCCTTGTATGGAGGGCAGGTCTTATGAAGAGAAGCTGAGGGATTTGAGGTTGTTTTCGTTGGAAAGGAGGCGACTAAGAGGAGACCTTATTGAAACACATAAGATGATTAGGGGTTTAGATAGGGTGGACAGTAATAGCCTTTTTCCTAGGATGGACAAAGCTAGCACGAGGGGACGTAGCTTTAAATTAAGGGGTGGTAGTTATAGGACGGATGTCAGAGGTAGGTTCTTTACTCAGAGGGTGGTGAGGGTATGGAATGCCCTGCCTGCTGCAGTTGTAGATGTGCCAAGTTTGGTGGCGTTTAAGAGGTTAGTAGATAAGTTTATGGATGAAAAGAGAATGATTTAGGTTACAGGGTCATTGCTTTTTGTTAATTGGTCGGCACAACATCGAAGGCCGAAGGGCCTGTTCTGCGCTGTAATGTTCTATGTTCTAAAACATTTTTTTGTAAAATACCGTCAATCGTCTCTATATATTAATTTTGAAACCATATTAGAATAGTTTATGGTTACATTTTTAAAACCTATATGAGCCCCACTTACTAAACGTACTGTAACTAGTCAAGTTTTTTTATTGCCTGTGAAGCTGGAGGGTTTTTTTTTCCAAAGGAATTTGGGTTAGCTCTTTGGATGTGCTACACTGAATAAATATTTGGTGTTTCCTGAGTTGGGGAATTGTCTTCCAGAGAAGGGCACAAGGGCTTCATTGTACCTGATGATACAGATGAATGGTGAAAATTATACACAAAATAAAATCTCTGGAGCTTCTGATTGCAAATGATCCCAAGACTGGAAATTACAGTCTCTAAATATTGATATGTGAACAATAAATTACTTGATCAAGTAATTTTATTCCACTTTTTCCAAGTTTAAGGTGTTTAATGTAGATGCTGCATTATTGTACAGCTGACCCTTTTGGGAAAATATGCAGTTGGTAGTGGGTGGTGGGAGGAGGAAGTTGGGAGGGAGGAGACATATGCCTATCAGGAGTTGTAACCTTAAGAATGTTACAATATGAACCATATGTGTTAGTGAGTTTTAGAATCTTTCGAAAATGATGTGAATTATGGCCTTGGAGGGAGTGCAGAGAAGGTTCACTCGGCTAATACCGGAGATTGGGGGGGGGGGTGGTTAGCTTATGAGGAGAGATTGAGTAGACAAGATTTCTACTCAGTGGAGTTTAGAAGGTTGAGGGGGGATCTTATAGAAACATATAAGATAATGAAGGGATGGATAGGGTAGAGATAGAGAGATTCTTCCCGCTAGAAAGGATAGCAGTACTAGAGAGCACAGCCTCAAAATGGGGGGGTTTAAATTGAGATCGGAGTTGAGGAGGAACTTCTTCACTCAAAGGGTGGTGAGTCTCTGGAATTCTCTGCCATTTGAAGTGGTGGAGGCTACTTCGCTGAATATGTTTAAGTCACGGGTAGATAGGTTTCTGATAGACAAGGAAATTAAGGGTTATGGGAGAAAGTGGGGGAGTGAAACTGATCATCCACTTCAGATCAGCCATGATCTTACTGAATGGCAGGACAGGCTCGAGGGGCTAGATGGCCTACTCCTGCTCCTATTTCTTATGTTCTCTGTTGTAGCAACCTTCACCTATTTAAGTATCTAGAAAAAAGCTGAATACGTTTTCCTGCTAACACAATCTATAAATACACAGCTAGTCAGTTAATTGTGTTGGCTGTGTTATCTGAAAGACGCAGCCTGATATTTGGGTTATCATCCATAATGTTTTGGATGATCCTGCTGAAGAATCCCTGAATGCATAACCTGTTTGTGTTATTGGCATGCTGTATAAACGTGGCATTTTTGTGTTTTATTTCATGTTTCCCACCTTCAGTTTTTCTTAAATTTTAGTGTTTCTAATGTTGGCTCAGCTCATTTGGTTATCTTGCTTCTGATTAGGAAGCTTGTTGATTGATGCCCCCTTCCAGAATTTGAGTACATAGTATACAGTGATATTTTGAAGCATATCAATATGCTGAAGCATTCTGCATTTCATAATGCTATCTTTTGCATCTAGCAGCCCAATATAAATTTAAGATAACTTCATTGCTTCTGAATTCTATATCACTAGAAATTGTTGACCTTAGGACGTTGCTTTTAACATGTTCCTCTATTCCGCTAGATCAGTTTACTTCTATCCCGTTGCTTGTTTGCTGAAGTCTAAGTGATTCCGCTTTTCCTACTGAAGTCTTATTATCACACAATTATTTATTTTTCACCCATCTGCCTAGTCTACAAGTTTTCTAATGTCTTCTTGATGGAATTCAGTCAATTGGCAGAATAGATAATTATACCCAGAAGTGACTTAAGGCTCAGTGGCACAGGACATGCATTGTGCGTCAACAGGTTACAGCCAGAACAAGCAACTGAGAAATGAAATTGAATCTGATTGTATTGGGGATATGAAACTTAATGCACAAGTAGCACCCAAAGTAACTGTAGGCTTGATGAATTTTAGATGGATGACATTTGGGATTGGCTAGTGGAATATGAAGTTTTAATTCGTTTGGTGTAATGTGTTCTTGGAGATGTTCAAGTTTGCGGCAAACAGAAAAGATTGAATATGTGGATGTTAGAAAAGAGGATGTGTTAGAACTTTTAAATTCTATCAAGATAGACAAGTCGCCGGGACTGGATGGGATGTACCCCAGGTTATTGTGGGAAGTGATTGCAGAGCCCGTGGCGATGATCTTTGCGTCGTCCATGGAAACAGGAGCGGTTCCGGAGGATTGGAGGATTGCAGATGTGTTTCCTATTTTTAAGAAAGGAAACAAGGATAGTCTGGGAAATTACCAACCAGTGAGTCTGACCTCAGTGGTTGGTAAGCTAATGGAGAGTCTTCTGAGGGACAAGATTTATGAGCATTTGGAGAAGTTTAGAATGATCAGAAATAGTCAGCATGGTTTTGTTAAGGGCAGGTCGTGTCTTACAAACCTAGTTGAGTTCTTCGAAAATGTGACTGAACACATTGACGAAGGAAGAGCGGTGGATGTGGTGTACATGGACTTCAGCAAGACGTTTGATAAGGTCCCCCATGCAAGGCTTCTTGAGAAGGTAGAGGGCATGGGATCCAAGGGGCTTTGGCCTTGTGGATCCAGAACTGGCTTGCTGGCAGAAGGCAGAGAGTGGTTGTGGATGGGTCTTTTTCTGCATGGAGGTCGGTCACCAGTGGAGTGCCCCAGGGATCTGTTCTGGGACCCTTGCTGTTTGTCATTTTCATAAATGCCCTGGATGAGAAGTGGAGGGGTGGGTTAGTAATTTTGCTGACGATACAAAGGTCGGTGGTGTTGTGGATGGTCTGGAGGGATGTCAAAAGTTGCAGTGGGACATAGGATGCAAGACTGGGCAGAGAAGTGGCAGATGGACTTCAGTGCAGATAAATGTGGTCCATTTTGGCAGGAATAATGAGATGGAGTACAATATCAAGGGTAGGAGTCTTAGCTGTGTTGTAGAGCAGAAGGATCTTGGGGTCCGGGTCCATAGGACACTTAAATCGGCCTCACAGGTGGAGGATGTGGTCAAGAAGGTGTAAAGTGTACTGGCCTTCATTAATCGAGGGATTGAGTTTAGGAGTCGGGAGGTAATGATGCAGCTTTATAAGACCCTTGTCAGACCCCGCTTGGAGTACTGTGTGCAGTTCTGGTCGCCTCACTATAGGAAGGATGTGGTAGCTATTGAAAGAGTGCAGAGGAGATTTACAAGGATGCTGCCTGGATTGGGAGGCATGCCTCATGAAGATAGGTTGAGGGAGCTGGGACTCTTCTCCCTGGGGAGACGTAGGTTGAGAGGCAACCTGATAGAGGTTTATAAAATGTTGAGAGGAATAGATCGGGTGGATTCTCAGAGGCTATTTTCCCGGGCTGAAATGGTCGCTTCGAGAGCACACAGATTTAAGGTGCAGGGAAGCAAATACAGAGGGGATGTTAGGAGTAAGTTTTTCACTCAGAGGGTGGTGAGTGAATGGAATCGGCTGCCGTGATGGTAGATGGTAGAGGAGAACTCGTTGGGGTCTTTTTAAAAGACTTCTGGATGAGTATATGGGAACTAATGGGATAGGGGGTTATAGGCTTGGTAGATATAGATGTGATCAGCACAACTCATGGGCCGAAGGGCCTGTTTGTGCTGTAGTGTTCTACGTTCTGTGTCTTCTTGGGAGTGCCTTTTCTAAAAAGTTTCTTGTATGCAAATTTCACATCGAACATCTAGAGTGACGTTCCAATGATTAGTAGAAATGCAAACCATGAAATTTGAGCACATAATTAAGACTGACAATTTAGCGCACTGCTGAATTATATCTACTCCCATTCTTCACCCACACACTAGAGCACCTGTCTCATTGAACTGTTGGACACAATTTAGTACTGTTTTCAATATATTATCTGTAATTCAACCATTGCAATGCGGCCTGCCCTAAATTGAGGAATTGGGGAGATCACATGTAGATTGCGTGATGGCTTTGCAAACACCACCATTCTGTCTGAAAGTGTGACTTCAAATATCATTTTGGTTATCCACTTTGACCTCTCTTTGCACTTCAGTAAGCAATGTCTTTGAATTGACACCATGATGGTTAATGACTAGGATTAGGATGAGGAAAAACTTTTTCTTTGAGGGTTGTGTGACTTTGGAAATCAAGGCTATTGAGGATACTTGGGAATATGGAACTCAACACAAATAGATTAACCATGATGTTACTGAATGAGATCAGTCTCGAGTGGCTAAATAGCTTACTTCTATTTTGTACGTTCACATCACTGGGGCTTAGCTCATGTGTACCTAAATAATACAGAACTAAATTAGTAATTACTTGGAGAGCTGTGGGCTAATCAGGGCCAGGTAGCATGCTTTTCTGAAAGGCAGGCAGTGCTTGATTTAACCTTGAAAAGATGGATGTGGGAAATGCAGCATTTGCCACATGAGCCCGAATATAAAAAAGTGAGCATGGATAAAAAGGTGATTGAAAGGCTAAGGATAAGCATAATAGGAATTTTAATGGAATGAAAGACTGTGGTGAGTCCATACTCCACAGGTATGTATTAAAACCTGTGATTATTTAGTGCAAATAAATAACCTAGACTTCAGGTTTAAGGGAACAACCTCAATTTTTGTTTGTGTCACAATTTGGCATTTGTTCAGAAAAGACTACAGAGACTTAGGAAGCCTAGTAAAATGGATGTTGACAGATTCTATTCAATGTTAAAAAATGAAGTAATAAATTTGAAAATAAGAATATCGAAGGAAGTGCATATTTAAAAGGCAAAATTTTTAATCACGGTAGGGAAGCTGAGAGACTTTGTACAGATGTGGAGCTGGAAATGCAATCTTTTCTCACAGGTACATTCTCTCTGTTTCGGAATAAATTTTGTGAATCCTTTTTGTACCAATGCCTTTTATATTTTTCATATATAATAGGCAGACCAAAAATATCCACAGTATTTGCAAATGAGGTCTAACCAAAGTTAGTCATAGAGTAATACAGCTTGGAACCAGGCCCTTTGGCCCTCCCAGCTAGTCGAAATTGGTTATATATGGCCCATTATCCCTCTAATACTTTCCCATCCATGTACTTATCCAAATGCTTTTTAAATGTTGCTGTAGGTTCTATGTACAAGTTTGACATAGACCATCTCTTAAGAAAAAAACCTCTGCTTTTTTTGCAGTGGCCTTATTGATCTGTATTACTGCTTTGTGATTTGTGCATCTGCATTTTTAAGTATCTTTGCTGATTTGTCCTATTTACTCAGTTTCCTCCAGCTTACCCTAAAGGTCTATATGACTTGCTTATTCTATCACAATATCAAACCTTACATATTAATATTGAAATTCATTTGCCATTTGCACATCCTTTCTGCAAGTTTAACATCTTAAATTGAGTTAATTTATTACTGTCACGTCTATTGGAATACAATGAAAAGTATTGTTTCTTGCAAGCTGTTACACACAATACATATCGTACATGGAGAGAAAAGGAAAGACTAGGGTGTTGGAGTTAGGGCGAAAAGAAAATTCAACTTAATGTATGACAGGATCATTCAAAAGTCTAATCGGAGCGGAAAAGAAATTGCTCTTTGAGTCAGTTGATTTGTGTTTTCAGACTTCTGCATTTTTTTTTCCTGATGGAAGAAAGTGGAAGAGAATGTGTTCTGGGTTTGTGGGTCTTTGATTGTGCTGGCTCCTTTCCCAAGGCTCAGTAAGAATCTAGCAACAGCAATTTTAAATCCAACCGATGTATTTGATAGTAAATTTGCGAGCTTTCGATCTTTTCGTCTTCGTCAGGCAAATGCAGTGTTCTGGTTTGCAATAGCACACATCAGCACAGACAGTCACATTGCTGATTAGAATGCGAATCCTTGCATCTAACCTGCTATTCAAGTGTTAAAGTGGCTAACAATGTGTGTGAAGGGAATCCTGAGCGTTGGTTAGAGAATTGTGTATTTTCTCCAGACAGCACAGTAAGTGAGGTTTTTTGCTAACCCAGGCAAGTCACAGGGGTTACAGATAGTGTGAAGCCAAGATCCCTGTTAAGATCGTCCTCGTGTGTGGAACTTGGCTATCAGTCTCTGCTCAGCAACTCTGCGCTGTCATGTGTCATGAAGGCCCCCTTGAAGATCCTTTCCCAAGGCAGCAGGAACTGTAGATGGAGTTAATGGATGGCAGTCTGATCTGTGTGATGAACTGGGCTATGTTCATAACCCTTCACCATCTCTTGGTCAAGCAGGAGCCATACAAAGCTGTGATGCAACTTGAAAGGATGTTTTCTATGGTGCATCTGTAGAAATTATTGAAAGTCATAGTGGACATCCTGAATTCCTTAACCTTTTGAGAAAGTAGAAGCATTGGTGAGCTTTCTTAACAATGGTGTCAGTTTGGAAAGACCAGGATAGATTGTTAGTGATGTGAACACCTAAAAATTTGAAGCTGGCAACCATCTCCATTTATCCCCTTTGATGTAGACAGGGGCATGTCTTCTGCATTTTCTGAAGTCAATGACTATCTCCTTTGTTTTACTGACATTGATGAAGAGATTGTCATTGTACCATTTTATCTGATATTCTCAGCATTAACTGTGTTACAAACAGAATTTGTGTGGTTCCATCCAGTCAATCAGGATGGTGATATGTAAAGTGTGTATTTTCTTTACCCTCGGTTTTCTGAGCATGACTTATGCCAACCCCTAAAAATATTTGGTATCATGCACAAATTTTGAAATTATGCTGAGTCCAAATTGTTTGCGCAAGTTGTGAAGAATATGAACAAATGGCTCCATTGCTGATGCAGGTATTTGGGGAACACCACTTCCTATTTGTACAGATCAGTCATGTAAATGCTGAATTTTAATGTTTTCATAATGGTTAATGACTCTCCTGCCCTCCATGTCCCAAATGTATTTTCCTTCCTCATTTGTTCTAGACATCATTAATGCTTTACCTCCTCTTCCAAACCCCTCTATCAGTATTGTGTATCAGTGTCATCATTCACTGTTCTCAAAAACTATGAAATCTTTTTCAAATTGCTGTTTCCTCTTAAATCATCAGACTTTTACAAAATGAACTTGGAATCATCTGAGTCCGTGAGTTCCTGATTAGCTAATAATTTTTACTCTTTCAATCTTCTGTTCTGCATTATGGTTTTGCCGTGTTCTCTTAATTTAGATTTATTAAAATAATCACACACACACACACACACACACACACACACACACACACACACACACACACACACACACACACACACACACACACACACACACTATCCTTGATTCCACACATTGTTATTTCAAAAATTTGTTGAACACATATTATAGGGTACTTTAACTGCCTTTTTGTAAGTCCATATCTATAACACTGTTGCCTTATCAAATGCTATCACTTTATCAAAGACCTCTAATCAGGTTATGCCAGGACTTATATAAGGATTATAATTGAGACACCTGTACATTATGCAAAAATTAAAGGCTGTGTATTAGTTGGTGACATTAATTTGCTCACTACTTTGGAGAAAAATGCTTCCAGCACCATAGATAAATGGATTAAAATGTTATCTTTTACTTTTTTAACTCAAAATGATAGAAAACTTCCTAGGAGTATGCCTTCAACAAATTGCTAATTATATTTTGATTCAGGTTTGTGACAAATCTTGTTAAAGTCATAAAGTTCAAATAGAAGAACAAAACAGCACGGGAAACAGACCCTTCGGCCCAACGAGCCCGCGCTGCCACCCCGATGTTCCCATCTCTACCCGCGATCCCTGTCCATGTTTATAGATCTATGGATTAAAAACCAAATTTGAGACAATTTAGGGAGAATTTGTTTTGCCAATTAGCCTAAGAGCACATCTTTGGGATGTGGGAGGAAACCGGAGCACCCGGAGAAAACCCACGCAAGCACGGGGAGAATGTGCAAACTCCCACAGACACAGGCCCAAATCCATGTATCTGCACAGCACAGCGATAATCACTGAGCTGTCGTGTTGCCCATCAAATGGTCCAGGTCAAGCATACACTAACAACGTGAAACAGTAGGATACTCTCAAAAGATCCAAGAGCAGTCCTCTCACAACCCATCGTGTGTATGCCCCTCATTAGACAACAAGGTGGACGAAAGCACCTGTAGGATAAAAACAAATACATCAATATCACCATCTATTTACACACTTGTCAGAGACTCCCAAAGCTCATGATCTCTATTTTAAATCAGTTTTCTATACCCCTCCGTTCCCATTCTGTTCATGTGCCCATCTAAGTATTTCTTAAATAACTCCAGAGTACCTGCCTCCACCAGTTTACTTGGTACAAGTAAACAAGTACAAGAGTGAGGGTAACATATGATCCACAGTTTGAAACCAAGTATGTATTCAATCCCAGAGTCCGCTTTTGCATACCTTGTACAACCCCAAAAGTTTTGGTATGATCTTCAGAAGATTAGAGTCACAGTGCTCAAAATTCCCATCTATGTGCCAGAAAAGCAAAGTGTTGCAACTGCATTTCGGTATTGTGTAGAAATTCCAAAAAAATTGGAATAATGTCAGTGTTAATTTCTTGTCTGCAGGCTACGACCACTGTCGTATATTGTCTTGCACTTTGTTCCTTGACAGTTCAAAGGCAAAATTAGTATTGTATTGCACTAGAGCTGCAGAACATTTTATTAGACATTGGGAAATTTGGTTTATTTTGTTTTCTAGAACACTTCATTGTGTTTCTTTGGACTATCATGAGCCTTCTGTTCTGCTTTGTGGATGAAGCTAAATAAGGAATATTTTTGGAGACAATTATGCAAAAATTAAAGGCTGTGTATTAGTTGGTGACATAAATTTGGACAATACTTTGGAGAAAAATGCTTCCAGCACTGTACGTAAATGGATTAAAATGTTATCTTTCATTTAACTCAAATAAAATGATAGAAAACTTCCTAGAAGTATAACATCTACATTAACTTTAATTTAATGTAGTGTTTGATGAATTTATTGGATTTCTGAGGATGTGACTACTGCGGTAGACAGAGGGGACCTGTGGATGTGGTGTTTATAGCTTTCCAAAAGGCGTTTGATACGGTGCCTCAAAAGGTTGCTACAAAAGGTCAGGGTGCACAGAGTTGGGGTAAGGTCATAGAATGGAAAGAGGATTGGTTGTCTAATAGGAAGCAGAGAGTTGAAATCAACTGGTGCTATTCTGGTTGGCAGTTGGTGACTAGTGGAATGTTGCAGGGATCGGTGCTGGGGCCTCAGCTGTTTACCATCTACATAGATGATCTGGAGGAGAGGGCTGAGTGTAGAGTAACGAAATTTTGCTGATGACACGAAGATGAGTGGAAAAGCAAATAATGAAGGGGATAGATAGGGTAGAGATAGAGAGATTCTTCCTGTTAGAAATGATAGCAGAACTAGAGGGCACAGCCTCAAAATAAGGTGGGGGGGGGGCAGTTTAGATCAGAGTTGAGAAGGAACTTCATCACTCAAGGATGGTGAATCTCTGGAATTCTCTGTCCATTGAAGTGGTGGAGGCTACTTGCTGAATATATTTAAGTCATGGGTAGGTAGGTTTCTGATAGACAAGGGAATTAAGGGTTACGGGGAGAAAGCGGGAAGATCCACTTCAGATCAGCCGTGATCTTATTGAATGGCAGGGCAGGCTCGAAGAGCCAGATGGCCTACTCCTCCGATTTCTTATGTTTGTATGTATTTATTCAATTAATTATCATCTGCATTTGCTTTTTTCATTTAGTCTATGGTATTTCTATGGTTTTGAGATGGGAGTAGTGCCAGTCTCCAATGGAAATAGTTTTTACAGATGTTTTGTTAGTTTTACACTATAATTCTATGATCTATCGAGATTGGAATCTAATTTATTCAGTAGTAACATCAGCTGAGATCATAAAAGCATGTCAGTCAGCTTGAACGCAAGCTCTCTCAAATAGCATATGATATTGACTAGCAATGTTTGTTGGGTGAGCTATAATATTGGCTAGAACAGAGAAAAATTGCTTTACCTTGCAAATAATGCCTTGGGAGTTTTTCTATATCTATTCCAGGAGCTGGAGATGCCTTGATTTAATACTGAGATGCAGCTTCTCTAATAGTGCAAAACTCCTTCAATATGGTGTTATGAGTATCAAATAAATTTATGTACTTCTTCCTATATAAGATTTGTAATCATGGAATATATAAGACAGAAGGAGAATGTCTAGTCCATTGTGCCCATATCAACTCTAAAAGGCAAATTCTTTCCATTCCCCAAGATCTTAAGTATTTTCCAAATTCTTTCACAAATTATTTAATTCTCTTTCATCACCCTTTTCAGGCAGTGCAATTCAAGTGAACACCTACCTTCCAAAGCTGTGATGTTCTTCTAAAAGTATGATGCCTAGAATTGGTTACAGTATAGCTAGATCTCTACAGTTCTGTACATCAAACATATTAAGTTCATCCATTTTCTTCTGTTTCATCAGAAATCTCAAGTTGGTTAAAAAATGAATGCTGGGTTTCATTAACGCATTTTTTTTGAGATCTAATCAATAACTTTATTTACCTTGAGCTGCCTGGTCTTTTAATTTAAATTTATTTCCCTCCCTGAATTTTGAATTGATGCGTACTATTTGTAACCTTGAGTGCTCTCAGATCGAGTTGTCAGATTATGACCAAAGCACCTCTCACTTCCACTCTTGTCTCCCTTAGCAACCTATTTATACATCCTGTTCGGATTAAGTGGTTAACTTTTTTAAAGTACAAAAGTAACACACACTGTGGATGCTGGAAAGCTGAAGTGAAAAACAAAATACTGAACAGTGGAGAAAAAAATTAGAGTTGATATGTAGGTTGTGACCTGATAGCTGGTTTCCTTTTAACCTGGACCACTTTTCAACAACTTCCTCTTTTTTAACCTACCCAATTTCCTCTCGTACCTTTATTACTGTAACATTGGTAGCATTCTCTTTAGTGAAAATTGCTGTGTACTTCTTGGTTTCTAATCAATCTCACCCTTGCTTGGTTTATCTTTTAAATAGTGCAATGGAGTCTGAATCATTAACTATGGGCAGCAAGTTCCAAAAATTTACCACCCACTGCAAAAACTGCAATTTTAAATGTTTTGATGTCCTTATCTGAGGAAGGATGTCTTGCTAAAGGAAGTATAGCGAACATAGGAATTAGGAGCAGAAATAGGCGAATTCACCCCTTTAAGCCTGCTCTACCAATCAGTCAGATTGTGGCAAATTTCTCCCTGGTCTCAAATCCAAAGCAAAGTGTTAATAGGCTGATCCCTAGGATGGCAGACTGTCATGAGAAGTGACTAAGTCAATTCAGATTATATTCATTGACGTTTGGAAGAGTGAAGGGAAATCTCATAGAAACATAAAATTCTAACAGGATTAGATAAGTATATTGAGAAAATGTTCTCAATAGTGGGAGAGTCCAGAACTAGGGGCTCATAGTTTGAGGATTAAGAGGTAAACATTTTAGGACTGAGGTAAGGAAAAATTTCTTCACCCAGAGTGTGTTGAATCTGTGGACTTCACTACCACAAAGTAGTTGAGACCAAAACATTGTGTGATTTCAAGATGAAATCATGTATTGTTCTGGGGGCTAAGGAGATATGAGTGGGACAGCAGGATCAGGGTTTTGAATTTGATGATCAAACGTGACTATAATGAATGCAGAGCAGGTTTTAAGGACTGAATGGCCTAATCCTATCTCTATTTTCCATATTGATAGTTTCCATCATGATAGTTTGTGAATTTTAATCATTTTGTAAAACGCTTTTTAAAAAAAACTGGAGCTCCTTAAGCATGAGCTTGAATCTAATTGTTAATCCCTACTATCTGTAGGGAAAGAAGACCTTGTTTGTCTATGGCTCTTGTTGGAAAACAATGAAATACCTAAAATGAATCTCTGGGAGAATGATGTAAAGGAATTAAGGCAAATTCACTCCCAAAAAGACTCCCAAAAAGCATGCAGAATTCACTTCTGTTGGTGTCAATTTCTGAAAAAGACTTCAGTAGGTTTACCTTAGCCTATGGGCTCAATTTTCAGTTAGTGTCCACTCGGTTTGTTTAAAACTTTTATATCTTTTGGAAAAAAAATAGAGGAAAAAAAAAAGCCTCTGACATATTAAATACCAACATGGTTGTGTATTTAATTGACTGTAAGATGCTTTTGGGACTTCCTGATGTAGTGATAGGTGCTTTTATAAATGCAAGTCGTTCTTGTATTAAACATTAATCTGCCCCAAGATAGATAATTACAACATTTCATAAATAATTTAGTAACTGTTCTAAGTCATTATAAGATGTCCTGAGAAAAGAATGTGGATAATTCCATAAAAATGCCATCAGCTCCAAATTACACATCATTCTGTTTTAGATCTATATGATCTTTTTATTTCACTGAGTTAATATCCTGGAATTCTTTGGTTAATTCATCCTTTGACTTTCAGCATAAGATTGGCAGCCAAAAGAAAAAAGCCTGCTCCAAATTTAGGACAGTTGGTAATGGTTAGTAAGAGTATTGTGCCTGGGTGTCTGTGTACTGAGAACAAATAATAGATGTGTTGTTGATGAACAAAATGCTGTAAAGCGTTTGGTACAGAAAATGTTAGCCAGTATTTAGGTTGGTTTTGCTGCTATAATTTTTTTTTTTGGAAGTTAAGTTTGCACAATTTACATTTGTGTCTTGGCCTCGATGAAGATTGTAATTGGATTTGGAGCTTTTTGTAGAACCCAAATTGATGGTAAGTATGTGGTGTTTTAATGGCACTATGACTCATCCAATTACTTTAAGAGAAGATGAATTGACTGTTAGACTTTTATTCATTTTTGGTAGATAGGCTGTATCTAGATAACTGTTAGCACTGTGCTTTATGATTTGGTTGGAATTAGTAAATGTACAAGCAAGGAATTTATTGACTTTTTCACATTCAGTCTACAATTTAACGCCACAATTGGAGCATATACTGCAGAGGCATCTTTGATTAATTTTCTATTTTAAAAAAAAATTATAAACCCAGAAATTAGTTCCCTTTCAACTGCATATTTAGACTTTTATATGCCAACTTGATTTGGTAGTCTGCATATGTAAGCCTAAATTGTATGCAAACATGCTATGAACTTGATAGCTTGCAACTCTGTCTTTCATCTTTGCAACTGGATTTGGTTAGCACTCCAAGGTTGTAATCTAAAACTCCTTTAGTGGGAGTTTAAAGTTCTGCAACACTCTACCAGTGTTCAGTTTTATTATAAATACTTATTTATATATTTAAGAAATGCATTTTAGCAAAAATTTGTGTTGTGGAATATTGTGTTTTGCAGCCCTTTTGCTTTAAAATTTCAAGCTGATCTGGAGTCTGTGACTTGCTGTTTTGAATATTTAATCACACAAAGACTGCCTAAACATTTCTGCCAAGGAAAGGTATGTGATTTGATGAAAAGGCTTAAGACCTTTTTGTCGTAAATTTAGATTTTTTTTTTTTGAAGGGTTACATTGTTATTTTATAATTGGTATCGTATAATGTACACTATACAAAAGTAACCATTCAGATTTGTAAAATCTAGAGTTGATTATCATTTAATTGTATGACCGTTTTGAGTTAAATTTAACTTGGCCTGCTGATTTTTTTTCCATCTATATCGAACATATAGTCAATTGATTTTTATTCTATAGAAATATTTCAGGATATATGGTTTGTTGTAATGTGCTTTAAACTGAGAAACAGCCTGTTAGTTTGCTCAATGCATATGTAAGCCTAAAGAAGGTTGGTCACAGTCCCTCTGATGAAGATCTGTTCAGATTTCAGTCATCACCAAAAATAAACTTGGGGATGTTTGACAGTAACAGCTTAATTGTAACAGTGCACTTATTCTAGATAAATATAGATAATTATTTAAGTGCCATATTGATTTGTACAATCCTAGCAATAAGCCTATCCATCTTTTGTACAACATTTTCTTATGATAGCAGTTTAGCTTTATGCTATTTTAATATAATTTTTTTCTTATTTACTGAAAGTGTGTGCCACTGTTTTTTCTTTGTTTGAAAATCAATAATTTGAATTCTATATTAAAATTCAAATCAGTTGGCTCAGGTTATTTGAACTGTTTCATAAATTGGAAGTAAAATGGTTTTCTCATCTTTTTCTTCAAGTTCATCTATCTTTGGAATTCGTCACCCTGTGTCCATCATTCCCTATGTTTTTTTTTTCCCTCCCAGGTCTATGTCTGTCTGTCTTGTAACATGCTTTGGCTTGGCTTTTATTGGTAGGGGGATTGAATTTCGGAGCCACAACGTCATGTTGCAATTGTACGAAACTCTAGTGCGGCCGCACTTGGAGTATTGTGTACAGTTCTGGTCCCCACGTTATAAGAAAGATGTGGAGGCATTGGAGGAGGTTTACCAGGATGTTGCCTGGTATGGAGGGAAGGTCTTATGAGGAGAAGCTGAGGGATTTGAGGTTGTTTTCATTAGAAAGAAGGCGGCTAAGAGGAGACCTTATTGAAACATATAAGATGATTAGAGGTTTAGATAGGGTGGACAGTGATAGCCTTTTTCCTAGGATGGAGAAAGCTAGCACGAGGGGACACAGCTTTAAATTAAGGGGTGGTAGTTATAGGACGGATGTCAGTGGTAGGTTCTTTACCCAGAGGGTGGTAAGGGTATGGAATGCCCTGCCTGCTGCAGTTGTAGATGCACCAACTTTGAGGGCGTTTAAGAGGTCCGTGGACAGGTTTATGGATGAAAAGGGAATGGTTTAGGTTAGAGGGTCATTGCTTTTTCTCAATTGGTTGGCGCAACATCAAGGGCCGAAGGACCAAGAATCATAATCCAAGGATATGAAGTAAACCACTTAGAACTTTTCTCACTTAGGAAGAAATTTTTTCATTCAGAGAGTGGGAAATCTGTGGAATTCACTACCACAAAAAAATCATTGAGGCCAAAGCATTATGTTTTTCAAGAGAGGGAGTTAGACATAGCTTTTGGAGCAAAGGAGATCAAAGGATATTGGGATGGAGGAGGGGGGGGGGCACACAGGGTCAGACTATTGAGGTGGATGATTAGCTATGATCATGATGAATGGCCCACTTCTATGTTGATGTTTCTAATGCCTGTTTTTCCTGCCATTCCCTGTTCAAATCCACAATTAGGTTTCCATCCCTGCCACAGTACTGCAGCAGTCAAACAAAAATTACTTTTTACTGAAATCAAAGAACGGCGCTCTATAGAAATGTATACAAACTCCAGATACATTGTTACCTCTCTCAAAACAAGAATTTATTACAAATCCAACAACTTAATACTTTGTAATCACTTGTGCTATGAATACCAAGTAAGATGTATGTTTTTTCTTTGCTAAATTTATTTAACTGTATTAGACTTAAGTGTTGCTGAACATAATAGACAGTAAAATCAGGCAAATTTCTTGTTGCAAAACATGCTCATTTCTGTTGTCCAGGCTTTCAATAACCCAGCAATAGAAGCCCAGGTTAGTGTTGTTTACTACTTGCAGTCGAATCTGCCTGCTATGTAACTGACTTGTCAAACAAAATACCGTGGCTTTGATTAGCCCTTAGTCTGGAAAACCTTTGTTGTCTTGGATCATATTTTAATTGTTTTAAAAAAAGTCTCAAACAACGCTTTCTGCACTAATTAACCTTAAGTGTGTCCAGTGTAAGTTATACTTGTATACTTTTAAGAAGATATGTTTTCTCTAATCACAGGGACATGATCCAGAACGTTTAAAAGTGAACAGACAAACCTAATCAACGAAAAATGCAAATGGTTTTCTTGATGCCACATTGAAAACAAAATTTAGGAAGTGGTGATTGCTCTGTGAAACTTTTTTTTAAGATTGTTGAAGGAGCTGTATACAGGCAGAAATTATGCAATTTGTTTTTCATGTGACTGCGGATCCAAATTAATAGACTAGAAAATCCTCAAATACAGAAGTGAAGCTTGGCTTTGTTGGAAATGCTGTGACAGCTACAGTGGGTTATTGCAGATTGTAGTGTCAACAGAGGAAATTGTCAGCAATTGTTTGAAGCCCAATCTGCAAACCTCTTGACTTTAAACTTCTTGACTTTAAACTTGTGCTGACCATAGGTTTCAGTCATTGTTTCAACACAGCTGATTTAACAAAGATATGCAGAAGTATACATTTATTTAGACTATCCTTACAAATGAAATTGATTGCAGAAGTAAAATTGTAACTCAGATTCTATTCTTCAGTTTGTATTACGCATCATTTCTGAACTTAGCGTGGAGCTTCCTGTGTTAGTCTGTCACCAAAAGTCTAAAGCCTAGTAAAAATGATTTAAATTTCCAGCTTAAAAATGTGGTGATTTTTATCAATCTTTACATGTGGTAATATTTAAATTTATTCTATTTATTGTATATGCATTATTCTTGACTAGAACATTTCTTATGTTGTATCTTCATGAACCTGTATCTACTATCTGGGAAGTCTCACAACACCAAATTAAAGTCCAACTGGTTTATTTAGTAGCATTGTCGTGTGTCGATGCAGTGTCGCTGAGCCAAGTTCTGCACACACGAGGACAGCCTCAACTAGGATCTTGGGTTCATATCACATTATCTGTAACCATCATAACTTGCCTAAGCTTGCAAAATCTCTAACTGTCCTGGCTGGAGATAATACACATCTCTTTAACCTGTGCTTAAATCTCTCTTCAGTCGCATTGTTTGTATCTTTAAGTCTTGATTACCTGTAAAGACTCGCATTCCAAACAAAATTTTATAAATTGAGTTTGTCTTTATATGCTCTGTTGAACTGAAATTCCACTCACCTGATGGAGCAGCACTCCAAAAGCGATCGGCTTGTGCTACTAAATAAACCTGTTGGACTTTAACCTGGTGTTGAGACTTACTGTGTTTACTCCAGTCCAATGCCAGTATCTCCACATCAACGTGTCTACCACTGGGAGCGGATACTTTATTCATCTATGTTGAGAATGCTGTGAGTGGAATTTTGAGTTGGACATGGGTTTTAAAAAAATACAAGAATGGTGTAAGAAGTTCTGAAGTGAAGTTTTAGGTTTGGAATTGAGTACAGAGCAGGAAAAAGGTAGTAAGTAAGCTAGATGTTATATTTAAGTGACCAACTAAGCAACTCAAAAATGGCAATAGAGGAGTTCCAACTGTCCGAGTTTTGAACATAGTATTGACTTGAACAATTTTAATTGTGGGAATTGGCACCATATCTGTTTCAAGAAACTGAGACAAACCAACATCAGTAGGGAAAAGTTTTTGGACAAATATTTGCAAGGGTAATCGTATTGTTGATTAATGGAGGATGAAAGATATGATGATCTGAGGTACAGAAGATACAGATGCATTTAGAACAAGAATATTCAGTGCTCCTTAGATTTAAAGCTGTAGCTTACTGTGATGTGTGTGAACCATGAAGCGCATCAATTAAAATTAGATGGCTTTGTTTTATTTGGGAATGTGGAACAGACTCTGAAATTGCAAGAATGAAAAGGATGACCAAAAAATGTTAGGGGTATTTCGTTTTACTTCATCTTAGTCTTGTGTTGCATCACCTGAAGACGTCCCAGAAAGCTTTATAGTCTACAAAGATGATTATCAGAAAAATAAGTGAATCCTGAAGTAATTATCACAAAATGAGCAATTATGATAAATAATACATTTATTCAGCTATGTTGTGGGAGCGGCATGGTGGCTAATCACTACCACCCCAGCCACCATGGTGTCCCCATAGTTTGGAGGTTTGAGAAAACTTCTGGAGAGTGAGCCTACAGAGAGAGAGCCTCTTCCTTCTATCAGCTTGAAGAAGCAAATGCTCTTTATTTTTAAATGGAAATTTTCTATAACTGAGAGGGCTAGAATATGTAGCAAGAGGTAAAAAAGATATTAAATGTAAAATCTGCAACTGAAAATGAGATGCATTTTCAAGCTGAGAGGCTTTGGAATTCACTGAGTTAGTGGTTTCATTTTGTATTCTGATTATGCATGTGTAATGCAGAAAGGATTAATATCAATCAGTCCACATCCATCATTTAACCCACATCCAGCAAGGACTTCTGTCCATGTTAATTTGTACTGAGTCACGAAATAACGATAGACAAGAAAACACTTGCTCAGAGGCAGGTTTTAAGAAAGGGAACTGTTTGGGGACAAGATAACTTAAAGTGCAGTGACCAAAGGCCGTGAGATTTTGGAAATTAGATGCTAAGAGGTCAGAATTGGAGTGTAAAAAATCTGAGGCTTCTGGGGCTGGAAGAGGTTAGATATGCAGGAATGAGTATGTGTGGGCATTTATGCAAGTTAAGATATAGATAGTGTAGAATTTCAGATGAATGCAAATTTATACAAAGTGAAAAATGGTAAGCCATGTAAGAAGTATTAGCATATTAATATTAAAGGTAAGTAAGGCATGAATGAGAGTTTCAGCTACAAAAGAGCTGAGACAGAGTTTCAGTTGGAAATACTGGCATTGCTGCCTCATGGACCCAGGTTCAATTCCAGCCTCGGATCATTATCTGATTGGGGTTTGCATGATTTTCCCCGTTTGCATAGGTTTCCTTCCACAGCCTAAATATATGTAGGTTAGGTAGATTGGCCATGATAAATTGCCCCTCAGTGCCATAGGAATTAGCAGGGTAAATACGTGAGGCTATAGGGATAGGGCCTGGATGGGATTGTTTTCAGTGTAGGCTCAATAGGCCAAATGGCCATGTTCTGCACTATAGGGATTCTATAATTCCAAGGCAGTTTTGGAAGTGGAACGAATGCTCATCAAGGTTGCAAATGCATTGGTCAGTTGCCAGGGATGGACACAGTCAAAGTGGAGTTTGTGGTGGAGACTTAGTTGGTAGAACTTTCTGCTCATTTACTACTGTGTGGAGAAAATAGCAAATCAGATTGTGGAAGCATCAAGAAAAGAGTGAAGGAAGAAAATGTTTTGGCACTATACACATTTTCAGAGGAGCATGTAGACAATCTATACAACTTTTAATAAATATTAAGTTGCGAAGCTGCAATTAATCTTTACAGACTACTTTTTTAAAAACCAATAGTCTTGGCGTGATCCCTATATGTTGGAATGCAAATGAAAAATTAAACATTGTAATGATTGCTAGAGCACACTTTTAGAAATGGAAATGTCTGATTTTGTTTGTAGACACCGTTGGATAGATTTTTTATGCCTTTATCAATGACCAAAAACAAATTTTGATCTGTTGATCTTATTACCTGTCCTTATGCAATTGCTGCAGATCTTCCAGTGTAGATATGATGGACTGAATAGTTTCCTTTGGTACGGTATAGTTTCAACCTTTTTTTCCTATTTTGTGTTTCAGAACAGTCACTCGATGGAGAGTAACAGAGGACCATTTCTTTGTTTTGCACTCACAACTTTATGTTGCAGAGAAAACACCTCTTCCATAATGAAATTAGTATTAACTGAATGGCAATTAATATGGATTTTTAATAGACAATAAATAAGCCATAATCCAAAGTTTTTACCAAATAGCTTTCTTTTGGTTTTTTGAATGCATCTGAAAGAAATAGAGGAAGAAAAGTGCTAAGCCTACAAAAAAAAAGACGAAGACATCTTGAACAATCATTTTTCCCAATAAAAGCAAGTTCATTTCCAATGGCAGCAATGGCTCCACAGAATGACAACACAGAAACTATGCAAGCACAAGAATTACCAACTGAATTGGAAAAGAAAAAGGATAACAAGGAGAATTATGATGAAACAATTAGTGAGGAGTCCATTGATCGCATTCCTGTCAGATTATGGATGATGCATGGTCTCGTGATGTTTGGCAGGGAATTCGTTTATGCATTGGAAACTGCCTTGGTAACACCAATATTGTTACAGATAGGTGAGTACAAAAATATAAGTGACACTAGAAAATGCATCTGCAAAAAATTTTTTTACTGTTCAGATTCAATACAGGGACCAAAGCACTGGGACTAAGCTAATGTATTTTAATTGAGTTGTTTATCCATGCATTTCCTATTTATATACAACCACACTGACTATTTAATATTTTAATTAAACTGAATTGTTAATACAGTAAATATCTGCAGTCTATTACAGCAAATATGCACTTTTTAAGAATCTAACTTTACATCGTCATTTAATCATAGCTTATAATGCAGAAAGAGGCAACTTAGTCCATAGAATCTTACAGCACAGAAGATGCCCTTCAGCCCATCGAGTCCGCACTGACCTCTTACAAACCCCTGAACTCCCACCTAATCCCATTTGCCAGCATTTGACCCGTAGCCCTCAATGCTATGATGTGCCAAGTGCTCGTCCAGATACTTTTTTAAAAGATGTGAGACAACATGCCTCCTCCACCACCCTCTCAGCGCATTCCAGACCATCACCACCCTAAACCTCCTGCCCCTGAATTTTAACTTGTGTCCCCTCGTGACTGATTCTTCAACTACGGTGAACAGCTGCTCCTTATCTACTCTGGCCATGTCTCTCATAATCTTGTATACCTTGTTCATTCGCGGCAAGTATCTTGTGTCTTTTTCACCACCTTACAACATGTCCTTCCGCTTTTGGAGATCTCTGAATAAACACACCAAGGTCCTTTTGTTTCATAGAACTTCTCAGTGTTCTACCATTCATTGAATACTTTCTTGCCAAATAACTTCTTTCAAAGTATATCACGCACACTTTTAAATTCCATCTGCCACTTATCTGACCATTTGACAATTCCATCTACGTTTTCTTGTAGCCCAAGACATTCTGCCTCTCTGTTAGCTACCCATCCAATCTTTGTGTCACCTGCAAACTGACTAATCCTACACGCACATAATAGGGGGCCTTATGGTATGCCAGTGGGCCCTGGCTTCTAATCACTAAAGCAGCCTTCTGTCTTCACCCTCTCTCCTACATTGAGTCAATTTTGAATCTACTTTATCAAATTACCCTGTTTCCCATGTGAATTTATCTTTACAAGTTTCCCATTTGGGACCTTCTCTAAGGCTTTGCTGAAATCCATATAAGCAGCATCAACTGTACCACCCTTGTCTATGCACTCTATCCTATATGCTCCAGGTCAAAAATGTGACAGCCAGTCTAATCCCACTTTCCAGCATGTAGTCTCTAGATGTAAGGTTATCCACTTCAGTAGTAATAAAAGGAAAACGGATTATTACTTGATAGGTGTGAACTGAGGGAGATAATACTTAACGAGACCTTGGAGCCCTTGTGTGTTGGTCGCTGAAAGTAAGCGAATAAGTATAGCAGGTAGTAAAGAAGGCAAATGGTATGTTGCTCTTCGTAGCAAGAGGATCTATGTATAAGGTTAGGAATATTCTGCTGCAATTGTATAGGGTGTTGCTGAGGCCAATCCAGAGTATTGTTGCAGTTTTGGTGTCTTTATCTGAGGAAGGATGTCCTTGCTACAGAGGGAGTACAGCAAAGGTTTGTCAGGCTGATTCCTGAGATGGCAGGATGTTATATGAGAGACTAATTTGGTTAAAGTTATATTAATTGGAGTTTAAAAGAATGAGGGCAAACTTATAGAAACTTAGAAAATTCTAACAGGATTAGACAGGGTATATTCAGAAAGAATGTTCCTAATGGTGGGGGAATCCAGAACTGGGGGTTGTAGCTTGAGGATAAGGGGTAAACCTTTTAGAACTGAAGCGAGGAGAAATTCTTTATTTCTTCATCTTATCATTTCTGGCGAATGTGTGGAATTCACTACTACACAATGTAGCTGAGGCCAAAACATCGTAGAATTTCAAAGATAAATTAGATATGGCTCTTGGGGTTAAAAGGATCAAAGGATATAGTGATAAGGGATGATCAGGATATTGAATTCAATCAGCCATGATCAAAATAAATGGCTTAAAGGGCCAAATGATCTACTCCTAGTTTTTATGTTCCAGATCCCAACAACCCTTTGGGTTTATGAAGTGGAAATCATATTTGACAAATTTGTTGGGATTCTTTTGAAGATTTAACTAGTAGAGTTGACAATGGACAACTAGTTAATATGGTATGTTTGGACTTTCGGAAAGTGTTTGATAAAGTCCCGCACAAGAGATTATCGTGCAAGATTAAAGTGCACGGGATTGGGCGAAGTGAATTGAGATGTATAGAAATCTGATTGGCAGAGAGGAAAGAAAGAGTAGGAATTAATGGGTGTTTTTCAAATTGGCAGGCAGTAACTAATAGAGTGCCACAGGGATCGGTGCTGGGACCCCAGTTTGCAGCTGATACCAAGTTGGGTGGGAGGTTGAACTATGAAAAAGATGCAGAGATCCTTCAGCATGATCTGGACTAATCAATGGCAGATGCAGTGTAATTCGGATAAACGTGAGATTATTCACTTTGGAAGTAAAAACAAGGCAGATTTACTACCTGCGGTTGTAAATTGGGAGAGGGGAATGTGCATTAGTCAGTGAAGGTATGCATGCTTGTGCAATAGGCAATAAAGAAAGCAAATGGAATGTTGGCCTTCATTGTGAGAGGTTTCAAATACAGGAGTAGGGCTGTGTTGTTGCACTAATATAGGGTCTTGGTCAAGCAACACCTAGAGTATTGTGTGTAGTTTTGATCTCCTTTCCTAAGGAAGGATGTTCTTTTCAAGGGAATGCAGTGAAGGCTTACCAGGCTAATTCCAGGGATGGTGGGACTGATGCATAAGGAGAGATTGACTTGATTAGGATTGTTTTTGCCGGAGTTCTGATGAATGAGGAGGGGATCTCATAGAGACTTAAAATTCTAACAAGATTAGATGGGGTAGATGTAGAGAGGTTATTCCCAATGGTGTCCAGAACCAGAGGTCACAGTCTAAGGATTCAGGGTAGAACTATTTAGGACAGAGGTAAAGAGACATTTCTTCACCCAAAGAGTGGTGACCCTATGGAATTCATTACCACAGGAAGTAATTGATGCCAAAATATTGAATGTGTTCAAAATGCAGCTGGATGTAGCACTTGGAGTAAATGGAATCACAGATTATGGGGAAAAAAGCAGGATTAGTCTGAGTTGGATGATTATCCATGATCGTAATGAATGGTGGAGCAGGCATGAAGGGCCAAATGGCCACCTCCTGCTGCTGTGTCCTCATCTTGCTTCCTTATAGGTGGAAAGGCAGTTTGTGAGAAGGATGCAAACAGTTTGCAAAGAGATATAGATAGGTTAAATAAGTGGGCAGCAAGTTGGCAAATGGATATAATGTGGGAAAATGCAAAGTTGTTCTTTGTTCTGTCTTCCAAATAGAGTATTATTTAAATGGAGCAAAACTTCAGAAAGTTGCAACAGAAGGATGCTTGGAAATACAAAGCTGGCACACAGGTACAGCAGGTATGCAGGAAGACTAATGGAATGCTGGCCCTTATTTCAAGTGGTGTTGGAGTATAAAAGTGGGGGAAATCTTGCTACAACTGTATAAGGTATTGACAAGCCCACATCTGGAATAGTTTTGGTCCTGTTAATGAAAGATATTTCATTGGAGGCAGTACAGTTATGATGATCCCTAGTATGACAGGATTGTCGTATGAGGAAAGGTTAAATAAGTTGGAACTGTACTCATTGGAATTTAAGAAAATGAGAGGTGATCTCATTGAAACACATAAGATTCTTGTGGGACTTAACAGGGTGAATGCTGAGAGGATATTTCCCCTCATGGAAGAGTCTTGGATCAGAAGGCAGAGCTTCAGAATAAGGGGGTGCCCATTTAAAACTGAGTTGAGGTCCTTCTGTGAGGGCTGCATGTCTCTGAAACCCCTCGCCACAGAGCTGTGGGGACAGAGGTCTTGTGTGTTTTTAAGGCTGAGATAGATTTTTGATCAGTAAGGGAATCCTGGGTTACAGGAAAGGGTAGTAAAGTGGACAGAATGAATGTCAAATCAGCCATGATTCTATTGAATGGTGGAGTAGGCTTGAGAGGCTGATGGCACACTTGAATTCCTATTTTTTATTTTGGTCTTTAGCCTTCTACCAATCACTTTAAATCTATGTTCCTAGTCACTGAATTCTCTGCTAAAGTAAATAAACCCTTCTAATCTACTCTATCCATGTCCCCCTCAATTTTGTACATCTGAACCAAATCTCCTCACAATCACCTCTATTTCAGGGAGTACAATCCAGCCTAGCCAATCTTTCCTCATAACTGCAATTTTCCAGACCTGGCAATATCTTAGTGTTATAATCCAGGTCAGAACTCCATGGTTTTTATGAAGTCAGCCTAGACCATTTGCACTTGGAATTTTGGCATGCATAAATGTAAGATGTTTTACTTTGGGTATGATTCAAGTGACCCATTAGGGAGCTTTTATTAAACAAAATTTATATAAGAACACAGTTAACACAGAAAATTAGCAACAACTTTTAGCACTTGCAAACCAGCAAAAAAAAAAAACAACCACTTGCATAAACCTTAACAGCTCAATATACTGTTCCAGCCAAACATTCTTGCAAACACACGTATGTCTTAATTTTAGCACAGGAACTAAGAATGCTCATGTGATGTGGCATTCCAACCACCTCTGTGGTTTACCCCTTTGAATGGTGAGTTGAAAACAGAGACCTTACGAACCTGATTCATCCAGCACACTTAGAGAGACAGAGGCAGTCTAGCTAGCCACTAAGAACCAAGCCTTATTACCAGGGAGAAATCAGAAACTGTTTTCAGTTAAATTCCAAACAACTTCCAACTAGCCAAACTGAAAGTAGCTCTGAATTTCACTATGAAGGGAACCACCTGACCTTGACCTTCAGTCAATTGCAAATCAGACAACTCAAAAGGGTTGTAAACTACAGGACATTGTATTAGATCCAAATTAAAAATAAGCGTTTCTGCAATTATCCTGCTACAACAACCATAAAAGATATCAGTACAGACAGAATACCAACAAGCATAAAAGGCCAGGCTCTTTTAAAAGAACTGCAGAGAAACTTGATTAAAATGACATTTCTTAAAGACACAGTAGCATCACACTTATAAATGTCCTCTGAATCTTCTCTGGCAATTACATTCTATTTGAAATGAGGTGACCAGAACCATGTATCACTCTCCAGTTGCAAGCTAACTAATGTTTTCTTTATAGTTCGAACATAATCTCCCTGCTCTAATTTATTAGTCAAAGTGTGGAATATGAATCAATTCCACATACCTTCTTAACCACTTGTTATCAACTTGTTTTGCTATCTTCAGGGATCTATGGATGTTCATACCAAGGTTCCTCACTTCCTCGGCATCGTTCAGTATTCCTTCATTGTATAATTTTGTCTTTTTAGAACATAGAACACTACAGCACAAACAGACCTTTCGGCCCACAAGTTGTGCCGATCATATCTATACCTACCAGGCAATAGAACTATCTGTAACTTCCAATCCCATGTACTCATCCAGAAGTCTCTTAAAAGACCCCAGCGAGTTCGCCTCTACCACCACTAACGGCAACCGATTCTATTCACTCACCACCCTCTGAGTGAAAAACTTATCTCTAACATTTTCTCTGTACTTGCCTCTGAGCACTTAAACCTGTGTCCTTTCATAGCGACCATTCCAGCCCTAGGAAATAGCCTCTGAGAATCCACCTATCTATTCCTCTCAACATCTTATAAACATCTAACAGGTCGCCTCTCGACCTTTGTCTCTTTTGATTTCTATACTATCATGAACAATCAAAGGAACATGCTATTTGATTTGATCAGCCATCACATACAACCTATTCACCTGGCATCAACGCCAAGTATCCTCTTTTACCCTTAGTGTAAAGTATTGCGATTGTTTGAAATTTGGCATTTTTGTTTTTGTTCTGATGAGTGCAAGGTGCACAGCTTTGCTAACATGTCTCTTTTGTCAGTAATATTCAAGTTCTGTACTACCAAAGAGGATCTTATGAATATAGCAACAAAGTTTCCCTATAAACCAACATGCTCCAAAAGATGTAGCATCTTCAATTTGGAATTGTGATAAAGCAAGCACTGATCTAACAAATATTTTCTGGTTGGAGGAGAAAATGCAGAGCTGAATTCACTTGCATACAATTCTAATTAAATCATTTTCTCTATTTGTCAGCTTAGTTTTGCTATTCTTGATATCCTTTTGTGTATTTTATTTTTACTTCAAGCTAGCTATTACCTAATCTTGTTCAGCTCACAAGACAAATGATCAAATTCTATTATGATCCAGACATTTGACTGAACTCTGCATTGCCCATGAATTAGAGTTGGGTCTCTAATTGTGCTGAGGTATGTCACAAATTTGGCTACGTTATTTGAAAAAGTAGTTGCACTCTGTCGCAAAGTGGTCATTTGGCTCTTGTTTTTGTCAATGTCTGGTAAACTGACATTTTAAAAATGTGTTTATCTGCATTTTTTCATTTTTTGAAAAACAAACTGGAATAATTTAGATTACTTGATAATGGGGGGGAAAAAACAATCATCTTTTACTTCTGGTCTATTGTTAAGCTGGTTCAAGCAAAACATTCTAAAACAGCATATGTTGATGTAAACAACCTATCCAAAACTTCCTCACAACTGAAAATGTTTGACCTGCAAAATATAGTCTTAAATTGTTGATTCTCAGCTGAGATGTGAAAATAGAAAAGGCCACTCTTGCATTTCTTTAGCGTTGTCCTGAGAAAAGTAGGGAATACTAGTTCCTAGAATTGTTCAGTATAACTGTGCTGACGTCTTTATGAAATGGGGTTGCCCTTACATATGGCATCTCAACAATAGTGAAGGGGTGAACAATGCTGGAAAGCTTTTATTTTCCCCTTTTCTCTTGGTAACAAGTAGAATAGGAATAAATGAAACAATGCAGGTAGTATTGCCTCATCCTGTACTGAAAGGACAACTCTGATGTAACATTATGTGGTCTTTCAATGCCAGTGACACTATTACATTTTTGATAGACAGAACATGAATATTGCTTGAAAAAAGAGAGGCATCTAAACTTTTCATCTTGTACTCATAGGGCACTTTGCAAGAATACTGGTATGAGAGGTAAACAACAAATTATGCTGTATGAAAACAGAATGCTGATTCATTGGCAGGTGGACTCTGGTAGCAGCATTGCTTTAGAGAATGCACAAGTTGATAGTGATTGAATGTTAACTGCCAAGCAAAATTTAAGCTAAGCAACTTTAATCGTTGGTATTGCACTGGGGAACATATCAGTGAATGGCTGTCATTTATTTTGTTCAGCTGAGACAGGTGTAATGTGTGTGTATGTTCTTTCTGTCTGCAAATACAAGTGATTTCCAGGATATGCAAATGCATCACAGCGCGCCTGACTGGCTGTCTTAAATTGGTTGTCATCTCCAGCAAAGTTCAGCGATACTACCTATTTCTATTTTATGTTGCTAGTATGTAATTTTTCACCCCATTGCCTGATCATTTGTTCATGGCAGCTATTGCATATTTGAGTATCAAGATGTTGTCATGTCCGGCAACCAAAAGACATATTTAAAATTCATTCATGGAATGTATACATTGCTGGGTAGGCCAGCATTTATTGCCAATCTCTAACTGCCTGTGCCCTGGATAAATTTGAGGTGATGCATTTTGGAAGACTTTTGCAGAAGTGAAGTATACAGAACCCTTAGAAGCAATAGCATACAGGTCCCTAATAGTAGCAACACAAGTGGATAAAGTGGCCAAGAAGGCATATGTCATACTTACTTTATGTCTTGACTAATGAAGGTATAAAAATTGGCAAGTTTCAGCTGTATAGAACTTTAGTTAAGCCACATTTAGTATATTGAATAAGGTTTAGTCGCCACACTACCAGAAGGATGTGGAGGCTTTGGAGAGAGTCAGAAAAGGTTTACCAGGTTTTTGCCTGGTTTGAAGATTATTAGCAATGAGGAGTGAATGGACAAACCTGATTTGTTTTCACTTGAATGCTGATAGCTGAGGAGGCAACCTGATAAAAGTTTACAAAATTGAGAGAAATGGATAGTGGAATCTTCTTTCTGGGATAGAAATGTCAATTACTGGTCAACATTAGTTTGAGGTAAAAAGGGGAAAACTTAAAGTAAATGAGAGACAAGTTTTTTACATAGAAGATGGTAAATGCCTGGAATATGCTGTAAAGATGCCGGCGTTGGATTGGAGTGGTAAGAACTCAGTAAGAATTTAGCAACACCAATTATTAATCCAACCGATTTATTTGATAGTAAAATAGCGAGCTTTCAACACTCCTGTGTCTTCATCATTGCCTGATGAAGACACGGGAGTGTTGAAAGCTCGCTATTTTACTATCAAATAAATCGGTTGGATTAATAATTGGTGTTGCTAAATTCTTACTGGAATATGCTGCCAGAGGAGTTAATAGACAATATCAACGTTTAATAAGCATCTTGACAAATACATGAATAAGGAGGGAATAAAGGATGTCTTTGCTGTGCAGACCACACAGAGAGAACACCTTTCTAAACCAAAGACTTTTTGTATGTTGACTCAGACTTGGTGGGCCAAAGAGACTGTTCCTGAGCTGTACTTTTCTTTATTCTCTTTAAGTGGTTAACTCTGCTATTAAACACCTGCATTCCATGTGGTGCAAGTACACTCATTACGCTGTTAGGGAGAGATTTCCAGCATTTTGATCCAGTGACAGTGGAGAAATGGTAATATATTTCCAAGTCATGTCTGTATGTCTTGAAGGGAAATTTCCAAGTAGCATTGTTCTTATTAATTTTGTCGTTCATTTGTGGGATTTGGATATTGCTGGCTAGCCAGCATTTATTGCCATTGCTCAGAGAACAGTTGAGAGTCAACCACATTGCCCTGGCCTGGAGTTACATCATATAGACTACATTAGGTAGTTAATTGAATCATGGTATAATTTGCACAAAGGAGGCCATTTGGCCCATCCAATTCATGTTGGTTTTCCGTAGAACAATCCAGTCAGTTCCATTCCCCTCCAACCCGCATAGCCCCACAAGTTTACTTTCACCTAGTACCCATCCAATTTCCTTCTAGATATCATCGATCACGCTCACCCTCCCTTGCAGACAGCAAATTCCAGGTCCCTATCAAAGACAATTTGGGATGGACAATTTATGCTGGCCTAGTCAGCAATGCCCACATGTCATGATGGATTATTTTAAAAATCCAGGCAGTTAATAAAATTTTAAAGACTGACATACAGTGCTTTTGGTCACAGGACATCTCGATGTCAGCAAATGAAATACTTCTGAAGCACCTCATCTGACTGATGAAAATAAACTAATTCCTCCTTGTCCTCAATCTCTACAGCTACGCAGTCATCTTTAAGCCTCTCCATTTTGCTCATCAGGGTGGGATTGGGATTGCACTTGCCTTGCTCCATTCCTGTCTAATAGTAACCAGAGTATCTTTTACAATGGCTTACTTTCCTGCTTATTACAGTTGCCACTGTACCCTCCAAAGGATTTATCTAATGCTGCCCTTCAGCAAAGACATCCAAAACCAGAGTATTGGCCTGCACATGTACACTGACAGCACCAGCTCTACCTCACCACCACTTCTTTCAATGATCACAGCTGGTAAATTATCAGTTGCTTATTTGACATCTGTTATTGGACAAGCAGAGAATTCATGGAATCCTACAATGTAGGAGGAGGCCATTTGGCCTATCAAGTCTACAATCAACTAGAATCCTACCCAGACCCTATCCCCATAATCCCATGCATTTCACCAGCTAGTCTCCCTGATACTAAGGGGCCATTTAGCACAGCCTATCCACTTAACCTGTACATCTCTGGATTGTAGGAGGAAACCAGAGCACCTGGTGGAAACTCGCACAGATATACGGAGAATGTGCAAAATCCACACAGACAGTGACCCAAGTCAGGAATTGAACTCGGGTTCCTGGCACTGCGAACAGCAGTGTTAGCCACTGTGCTGCACTAATTCAAAAAAGAACAAAACAGCATGGGAAACAGGCCCTTCAGCCCAACGAGCCTGCACCGCCACCCTGATGTTTGCACCTCTACCTGTGATCCCTGTCTGTGTTTATAGATTGAAAACCAAATTTGAACCAATTTAGGGAGAATTTGTTTTGCCAATTAGCCTAAGAGCACATCTTTGGGATGTGGGAGGAAACCGGAGCACCTGGAGAAAACCCACGCAAACATGGGGAGAATGTGCAAACTCCCACAGGCCCAAATCCATGTATCTGCACAGCACAGCAATAGTCACTGAGCTGTCATGTTGTCCATCAGATGGTCCAGGTCAAGCGTACACTAACGTCGTGAAGCACTAGGATACTCTCAAAGAAAAATCCAAGAGCAGCCCTCTCACGACCCATCGCGTGTATGCCCCTCGTTAGACAACAAGGTGGACCAAAGCACCTGTAGGATATAAAAAAAGTACATCAATATCATCTATTTACACACTTGCCAGGGACTCCCAAGGCTCATGATCCCTATTGCATATGAAATATAGGGTTAATGGAAGGACTCTTAATAGCGTTGTCAAGCAGAGGGATCTTGGGGTACAAGTACATAGCTCTTTGAAAGTTGGCACCCAGGTTGATAAAGTTGTTAAGAAGGTGTACGGTGTGTTCTCTTTTATTGGTAGAGGGATTGAATTTAGGAGCCGTGAGGTTATGTTACAACTGTACAAAACTCTGGTGCGGCCGCACTTGGAGTATTGCATACAGTTCTGGTCGCCGCATTATAAGAAAGATAGTACATAGAACACTACAGCACAAACAGGCCCTTTGGCCCACAAGTTGTGCCGAACACATCAAAACCTACCCAGCCATAGACCTATCTATAGCCCCCAATCCCATTGGATCCCATATACTCATCCAGAAGTCTTTTAAAAGACTCCAGTGAGTTCGCCTCGACCACCACCGACGGCAGCCGATTCCATTCACTCACCACCCTCTGAGTGAAAAACTTTCCCCTAGCATCCCCTCTGTACTTGCTTCCCTGCCCCTTAAATCTGTGCCCTCTCGTCGTGACCATTTCAGCCCTGGGAAATAGTCTCTGAGAGTCCACCCTATCTAATCCTCTCAACATCTTGTAAACCTCTATCAGGTCGCCTCTCATCCTTCGTCTCTCCAGGGAGAACAGTCCCAGCTCCCTCAACCTGTCTTCATAAGGCATGCCTCCCAATCCAGGCAACATCCTTGTAAATCTCCTCTGCACTCTTTCAATAGCTTCCACGTCCTTCCTATAGTGAGGCAACCAGAACTGCACACAGTACTCCAAGTGTGGTCTGACAAGGGTCCTATAAAGCTGCAGCATTACCTCCTGACTCCTGAACTCAATCCCTCGATGAATGAGGGCCAGTACACTGTAAGCTTTCTTAACCACATCCTCCACCTGGGAGGCCGATTTGAGAGTCTTATGGACCCGGACACCAAGATCCCTCTGCTCTTCCACACAGCTAAGACTCCTACCTTTGATAGTGTACTCATTCATCCCGTTGGATCGGCCAAAATGGACCACAACACATTTATCCGCGTTGAAGTCCATCTGCCACTTCTCCGCCCAGTCTTGCATCCTGTCGATGTCATGCTGCAACTTCTGACATCCCTCCAGACCATCCACAACACCACCGACCTTCATGTCATCGGCGAACTTACTCACCCATCCCTCCACTTCCTCATCCAGGTCATTTATGAAAATGACAAACAGCAAGGGTCCTAGAACATATCCCTGGGGCACTCCACTGGTGACCGACCTCCATGCAGAAAAAGAGCCATGCAGAAAAGAGCCATCCACAACCACCCTCTGCCTTCTGCAGGCAAGCCAGTTCTGGATCCACAAGGCCAAAGCCCCTTGGATCCCATGGCCTCTCACCTTCCCAAGAAGTCTTGTATGTGGGACCTTGTCAAAGCATTGGAAAGGGTGCAGAGGAGGTTTATCAGGATGATGCCTGGTATGGTGGGAAGGCCTTATGAGGAAAGGCTGAGGGACCGGAGGTTACTTTGATTAGAGAGAAGAAGGTTACGCGGTGACCTAATTGAGGCGTATAAGATGACCAAGGGATTGGATAGGGTGGATAGTGAGAGCCTTTTTCCTCGGATGATGATGACCAACACGAGGGGACATAACTTTAAATTAAGAGGTGGTAGTTATAGGACGGATGTCAGAGGCAGGCTCTTTACACAGAGGGTGGTGAGAGCGTGGAATGCCCTGCCTGCAGCAGTTGTGGACTCGCCTACTTTGGGGGCATTCAAATGTTCGGTATGATAGGCATATGGATGATATTGGAATAGTTTAGGTTAGAGGGTCCACTGGCCGGCGCAACATCGAGGGCCGAAGGGCCTGTACTGCGCTGTAATGTTCTATGTTCTATTTTAAATCAGTTTTCTATACCCCTCCATTTCCATTCTGTTGATGTGCCCATCTAAGTATTTCTTAAATAACTCCAGAGTGCCTGCCTCCACCACTTTACTTGGCAGTGCATTCCATACCCACACCACCCTCTGTGTGAAAAAACTCCCCCTAGCATCCAAATTATACCTTACCCCCCTCACCCTAAGCCCATGACCCCTCGTGCTATTTGAGTCCATCCTAGGAAAAAGCTTAACCATGTTTACTCTATCTATACCCCTCATAATCTTGTACACCTCTATTAGATCTCCTCTATGTCTACGTCTTTCTAAGGAAAACAGTCCCAATTTGCCTAACCTCTCCTCGTAACTCAGACCTTCCATACCAGGTAGCATCCTGGTAAACCTCCTCTGCACTCTCTCCAGAGTCTCCACGTCCTTCCGGTAGTAAGGCGATCAGAACTGGACGCAGTATTCCAAATGAGGTCTTACCAACATTTATACAACTGCAACATTAAAGGCTAGCTCTTGTACTCTATACCCCTTCCTATAAAGGCTAACATACGATATGCTTTCTTCACAACCTTCTCCACTTGCTCTGCCACCTTCAGAGACTTGTTCACCTGCACCCCCAGGTCCCTCTGAGTTTCTATACTCTTAATAGGTCTACCCTTTATCATATACCTCCCCCCTACATTCTTTCTCCCAAAATGCATCACCTCACATTTATCAAGATTGAATTCCATCTGCCATCTGTCTGCCCAATCTACCAGCCTATGTCCTGCTGTATCGCCTGACAATGTTCCTCACTATTCGCAAGTCCAGCCATCTTTGTATCGTCTGCAACTTGCTGATCACTCCACTTACTCCCTCTTCCAAGTCATTTATATATATTACAAATAGAAGAGGTCCCAGTACCGAGCCCTGCGGCGCACCACTAGTGACCGACCTCCAGCTAGAAAAACACCCTTCCACTATTACTCTGTCTCCTATTACTAAGCCAGTTACTTATCCAGCTAGCTACCTGTCCTTGTATCCCATTAGCCTTGACCTTCTCGACTAACCTCCCATGAGGGACTTTGTCAAATGCCTTACTAAAATCCATATAGACGACATCAATGGCTTGCCCTTCGTCCACCGTTTTTGTCACCTCCTCAAAATTCTACCAGGTTTTGTAAGGCACAGCCTCCCCTTAACAAATCCATGCTGCTTATCCCTAATCAGATCACAACACTCTAAGTGCCTATACATCCTATCTCTAAGGATCCCCTCTTAGCTTCCCTACCACTGACGTCAAACTCACTGGCCTATAATTTCCAGAGTACTACCTTCTTTAAACAACGGTACAACATTAGCTATTCTCTAGTCCTCTGGGACCTTCTGTGTCCAAGGAAGAGACAAAGATTTGCGTCAGAGACCCAGCAATTTCACCTCGCACCTCCCTAAGCAGCCTGGGATGTATGCCATCAGGCCCTGGAGATTTATCAGTTTTAATGCTACCTAGAAGCTCTAACACTTCCTCCCTCAGTATGGATATTTCCCTCAACTTGTCCATAGCTCCCTCAGAGACAGGAGCTGTTAACAAGCCCCTCTCCTTTGTGAATACTGATGCAAAATATTCATTCAGGATCTCCGCCATTCTCTCGGGCTCTAAGCACAGTTCCCCTCCTCTGTCCCTAAGAGGTCCAATTTTTCCTCTAACCACCCTTTTATTCCTAACATAGAAATAAAAAGCTTTTGGATTTTCCTTAATCCTATCCGCCAAAATCATTTCATGTCCCCTTTTTGCCTTTCTAACTCCCCGTTTGAGCTCCTTCCTACTCTCTCTATATTCCTCCAACGCTGTCTTCGTTCCCAGCTGCTTTTACCTATCATATGCCTCTCTTTTCTTCCTAACCAAGTCCTCAATATCCCTAGTAATCCACGGCTCTCTAATCCTACCTTTCCCATCTTTCCTCTTGGCCGGCACATATTTATCTTGTAACATTTTCAGGATTTCCTGGAAAGAGTCCCACATGCCTAGCATGGACTTACCCTCGAACAACTGTTCCCAATCAGTTTCCCTAAGTTCCTGCCTAATCCAATCGTAGTTAGCCTTCCCCCAATTCAGCACCCTGCCCCTAGCATCCTTTTCCATTTGTATCCTAAAGTAGACAGAATTGTGGTCACTGTTAGCCACGTGTTCCCCTGATGTTGCAGGTGGCAACATCAACCACCTGCCCTGGCTCATTACTCAGAACTAAATCCAATATAGCCCCTTCTCTAGTCGAGCTAGTCACATACTGCTCCAACGATCCCTCCAGTACACATTTTACAAATTCCTGCCTGTCCAAACCTCCAGCTGTAGGTACTTTCCAATCCACTCTAGGGAGATTAAAATCTCCCACTATAACGACTCTGTTCTTTCTGCACCTATCCAAAATGTCTTTACATATGCCTTCTTCAACCACCCGCGGGCTGTTGGGTGGTCTATAATACACCCCTAGCATAGTAATTGCCCCCTTTCTATTCCTCGACTCCACTCCTAACTCCTCTGTATTGTCCTCTCTTTGCACTGCTGTGATGCTCTCCTTAATAACAACGCCACTCCTCCACTTCTTCTGCACCCTCCTCTGTCACACCTGAAACACTTATATCCAGGAATGTTCAGTTGCCACTACTCCCCTTCCTTTAACCACGTCTCCGTCACCGCAACCATATCCAAGTTCCTTGCAAACATCAAGGCCCTAAGTTCATCTGTTTTTCCCGTTACACTCCTCGCATTGAAACAGACACACTCCAGACCTCCAAGTCCACTCAGAACCTCCTTCTCCCCGGTGTATTTCTTCTCATCTAAGTTTACTCTATCTCCCATCTCACTCTCTATCGAGCTATCGGTCTCGGCCCCCCCCCCCCATATTAGTTTAAATCCTGCCGAAACACTCCAGCTGACCTCCCAGCTAAGATATTCACGCCCGTCCCTTCTATACAGGTGCCCATCTTTCACAAAGACTTCCCAGTTATCCACAAATATGAAACCTCTGCCTTACACCAGTCCTTCAGCCACACATTCAGCTGTAGGATCTCATTTCTCCTGGCTTCGCTATTACCCAGCCCTAGAAGCAGCCCTGAGATCGTCATCCTGGAGGCCCTCCTCTTCAGCCTACCCCCAACTCCCTGAACTGCTTTCGTACATCCTCCCTGCACTTCCTTCCTACATCCTTCTCTCCTATGTGAATAATCACATCTGCCTGGGTCCCCTCTACCCTGTCAGATACATCTTGCACCCCTGCTCCAGGGAGGCAAACTACCATCCTGGAGTCCCGCCTTGGACCACAGAAGCGCCTATCTATTCCTTTAACCCTCCCATCCCCCACCACTATCTCCCTTTTCGCCCCTTTCCTCCCCTTTCAGATACTCTGGTCCTTGTGCCTTGCCTTTTTTAACCTCTGCCTTCGATATTTTGGGGGGCTGCCACTGGGGAGGTCTTTGGACTGTCTCCCCTCTCCTTTCTCCCCTTCCTGACAGTAATCCACCTGTAAGGGTCAGGTTCTGCCACCTTATTCTGCCTCCCTTCCATGATTGCCTCGTTCTCCCTGACTAACAAAGCATCTTCCAATTGCCGCTCTAGTTGCTTGACCCGAGCCCTCAGCTGCTGCAGCTCCAAACATTTGATGCATACGTGGACTTTTGGGAGAGGCCTTGCCTCTAGGAACTCCCACATATGACACCGTACACAGGTGAGGCGTCTTCCCTTAATCCCTGCCATTGTCATGAACACCTTTGGAGATGTGAATTCCAATAGAAAACCACTAGCACACTCCTAAGCCCCACGAGCCAAAGCCCTTAAATCCCTCACTCTGCTTCCCTACTCGCTCACTGCCCGCTCCCGACGCTACTCGCTGTCTACTGCCACTTTCTTTTTATATTCCCCAGTTTCTTTCCCAGCTAGCCCTAACCCAACTATAGCAGCAAAAAGCACTCAGAGGAAAAAAAAGCAAATTGAAAAATTCACTCAGCCACCAGCACTTCCAAACACTGTGTCCCAGAGAACAATGAGGTGGATTCACAGATGAGTTGCTGATTTATACTCCCCACTCCCTTTCCAGCGAGCCTCAGGCCCAACTATAGCAGCAAAAAGCACTCAAAAAGAGAGGAAAAAAAAGCAAATTGAAAAATTCACACTCAGCCTTAAATTAAAATTGGGAAGTCCAAAGCTATTCTCTTCTGGCCCAAGCTACCAAGTTCATTCTTCTCATTTGCTACTATTAGAACCATAGTGGATGTTATTTTTTTGATCAAGCCAAATCCTAGAGAGAAACCTGTCTTACTGATCATAAACTATTTCTTTGTATTCTAAAAACAGAGCATAGAATTTCAGTAATGCTAATGGGATTTTAGAAAATTAAAAGATTTATAAGAAACATGAAAAACTTAAGCACACAGGAAAATTACGCAATTAAAACATATTACAAAAATTCCCCAAAAAAAATCCACATAGAGCACACAAGTATATGCTGGTAAATCTCTATAAAAATAAGACATTAAAATAGGAGGTGTAAAGAAAACTAATGGGAAAGATAATAAAAATTTAATTTGATTTTAAATAGATTAAATTCAATGTTGCTAAACAATTATTTCGGATTCATTCCATCTGTTTTCTGCCATATTTTATATCATACTAGCAGGTGCATCCATCTGTTTCCTGTTCAGATCATTAGTTGCATTAATGGTCAGTAGAAGTGAACTATCCACCTGCCATTTATCTAGGAGCCGACAGGAAAAGTAACTTGTAGCCAAGGGAAATTACATCATCATTCTGACCAAG
Source organism: Sphyrna mokarran (assembly GCA_024679065.1). Classification (NCBI taxonomy): domain Eukaryota; kingdom Metazoa; phylum Chordata; class Chondrichthyes; order Carcharhiniformes; family Carcharhinidae; genus Sphyrna; species Sphyrna mokarran. Next base: position 21,268,837 of record JAGIQG010000007.1, on the reverse strand, counting down.
ATGTGTGTGTATGGATGGCCGGTCTTGATTTCTGTAATGAGTAGGTTGTCAAACAATTAGGGAAGTTATTCTCTGACCTGGAGAAACACAATGAATGTTTTCCTGCAGCGTGGAATTTATGCAGACATTATTGTTTTCAATCAATGAATTGATGCTCAGTACCGTCAATTCCTGTGTGTAGTGTGGTGAGAAAAGCTATTTCAACTAAATCCCACTGCTTTCCTGTTGTTGCAGATTGGACTTTCCCCTTGACTCTGTGATCTTTTTGGTGCATTTTCATCAAATTACCATGCACAGTTACCATGAAAAATTTTCAAAAAATAGATTTTTAATAAGCTGCTACATTAATATATAGAATGTATTTGCATAAATCAGTATGGTCTGATTTATTTTCATATGCCTAGCCCTAAAATCCTGAGCAGTCTCAAAAGTTATAAATAAATAATCTTGGACAACAGCATTGCTGGTGGCACAGTGGTTAGCACTGCTCCTCACTGCACCAGAGACCCAGGTTTGATCCCCAGCTAGGTTACTATCTATATAGAGTCTGCTCGCTCTCCCAATGTCTGTGGGGGCTTCCTCTGGGTAGTCTGATTTCCTCCCACATTGTGAGAGATATGCTGGTTAAGTGCATTAGATGTACTAACTCCTCCCTCGCTCCGACGCCTGTTCGGGTACATTGTGGCAAACAGGGGATTTTCAGAGTAACTTCATTGCAGTGTTAATTAAGCCTATCCATGACACTAATGAATAAAGTTTAAACTGATAGTTTTCATTTTCAATTCTCCATCTTAGTTTCTTGTCAATTCCCAAAATTTAACCTGAATCTCCAGAACTTTATCTAATTCAGTAACCTTTCATATGGAACTTGCTATTTATTGAGTTGCTGTTTGAATGAAATGGGAATAGAGGGGTATGGTCCCTGGAAGTGTAGGGGGTTTTAGTTAAGTCAGGCAGCATGGTCAGTGGAGACTTGGAGGGTTGAAGGTCCTGTTCCTGTGCTGTAATTTTCTTTGCTCTTTGTTCACATTGTTCTTGAGCTGTTACCTCTTCAAAGGAGTCAGCAATTGATGGGATCTCTGCATTCGAAATCAAGTTGACTACAATTTAGTAAATCGTTACATCTTCAGTAATCAATTGCACTCTTCTTTGCAGGAATATTTTTTTCACTTCCTGTATATGGAATCGCAGAATTACTTTTCAGTGCAAAACATACAAATTAGGAGCAGGTTACTCGATCCCTCAAATTTGCTCTGCCTGCAACTTCAACCCACATTCCTGTCTCCCCAATAACCTTTCACCCCTCGCTTCCCACTGTTGATGAAGAATCTTATCTTGGCCTGCCTTAAGACTATTCAATGACTTGCATAGACAAACATTAAAGTCACTTAGGACTGCACCACCTCTTAGAGTTTCTACATTCATTTTTTTTATTGTTTTTATTTTTCTTCCCAAAATGAATTACCCCTCACTTCTGCAGTGAACTTCATCTGCCATTTGTCTTCCCAATCCACCAACGTGACTGTATCCTTTTTGAGATCCTAGATTTTCCTCATCACAGTTGACGGCATTTCCAATCCTTGTATCATCTTTAGATTTTGAAATTATGCTTTGAATACCACAGTCTGGATCATTAATGTATATCAGGAAGAACAAGGAGCTCAACATTGGTGGAATGTTTGTACTAGAGTTTCCTAGGAGTCAATCAGAAAAACAACCATTTATTACCACACTGTTTTCTGTCAATCAGCCAATTTCATTGAAAGCCTAAAGTGCAGAAGGAGGTCGTTCGGCCCATCAAGCCTGCACCAACAACCCCGCATGTTTATTCTACTAATTCCACTAACTTACACATGTCAGAGCACTAAGGGGCAGTTTAGCATAGCCAATCAACCTAACCTGCACATCTTTTGGACTGTGGTAGGAAACCGGAGCACCCAGAGGAAAACCAATCTTGTAATAATAATTTCTTATTCAAATGTCTACTTTTTCCCTTTTATTCTATGAGCTGAAGTTTTGTTCACTGTCTGTTGTGCAGCACTAGGAGATGCTTTTTGAAAATCCATTAAAAACTACATCCTATTTCCAATCTTGCCAATATCATCCCAGTGTCTACTGACTCCCTGAAAATTGTTGATGGCGCTCAAATCGCCATCTTAAACAAGGTGGATGTCAGAGTGCTTATATCATAGTGATTATTTTTGGTGTAGATCATTGTGCAGATGATAAGCAACGTTCACAATTGTTACAGTGCATTCAGTTCATCAAATTGGCACTGGCGCACTGAGCCTTCGACCCAGTCATACTCCCTGCCTTATCTGCATAATCTTGCACACTAATTCCTTTAGGATAGTGATCCTTTTCAAAAAAACACCACAATCAAACCTGCCCTACCACTCTCTCAGAAGTTCGCTCCAGACTCCAACCACTCTTTGATGGAGGGGGGAATCCTCCCATCATTTTTACTACTTTTTCCAATTATTTTGATTCAATGCCTTCTAGTCATCATCTCTAGAGGTCATTTGGGCAAAGCCACTTAGAAAAAACATAACCTTGTTTTCATCCACTTTCAAGCTTGTTTACAACTTTAATGATCCTATTCTCTCTATTCCCACTTGATTTATTAATCTAGTAAGGTTGCACTTATCCTGAATTTTTAACAAATTAAAAATATACCTTCATGGATAGATTTATCATGTGATTAATTAGGCAGGACCTGTTTAGCTGTTAATTGTGTTTTAAAACTGACCTGGAGCCTATATAGACATTTCGGTGATGCTCAGTCTTGATTTGACTATAGTATTTGTGAATTTGCATTCCTTGACCCATGTATGATGTGTTAACTTTTTTTAGCTTAGTTATGAAGTATGAAAATACCTGTTTTATGTTTTGCATCTTTTGAATTTGTTTTAATTGCCATTTGATGAAGAAATATTTTTCTTTTGCATCCAGAATGGGTCCAACCATATGGTTTGTCTTTCAGTACAGTTGGTTTGCAATCTGTGAACGACAACATCGGATTACTTTAGCCATAGGCTACATTAAGACAATGGGAATGAATCTGGCACTGTGGTTTAAATGGATTTTAAAAATACTGGTATGGAGGCTGAATAGTAGGTTGATGAATATTTTGCTTTCTGTTGATACCTGTGGTAGATGAGGTAACAATTCGGGACAAGAACTAAAGAACTGATTAACTTTATTTAGAAAAAAAAGAGCAATGAGTGAATAGGAGATGTAGAATGATCTGTAAAGTACATAAAAGGAATTCAGGAGATGCTTAATTAGTAGCAGATACATGAGATTATAGGAAGAAGATAATTTGACACAATCTGTGTAACTAGCTGAGGTGGTAAGACGGAAAGGAAAACATTTAGAACACAATCCAGAAGTCTGAAGGGAAAATGCAGCTAATGTTAAACAGAAGTATAGATTACACCACCAGTATTGTAGTGGTTTCTGACCCAAACATCAGTTCTCCCCATCTCATCCTCCATTCACTTACAGTCAGAATTGGATGTATCCATCTTACAATGGATGTAAATGTAGATGTGGAGAACACTGGGATACAGGGTTGTAAACTGGAAAGTATTGAAGTAGATAAGGAGGATGTGCTAGATATTCTTGAGGGTTTGAAGATAGATAAGTCCCCTGGGACGGATGGGATTTACCCTAGGATTCTCTCGGAGCCGAGAGAGGCGATTGCAGAGCCTCTGGTTCTGATCTTCAGGTCGTTGTTGGTTACAGGTATAGTGCCGGAAGACTGGAGGATAACGAATGTGATCCCATTGTTCAAGAAGGGGAATAGAGACTTTCTGGGGAATTATAGACCAGTGAGTCTTACTTCTGTTGTGGGCAAAGTATTGGAAAGAATTATTAGGTTTAGGATTTATAGTTATTTAGAGAGAAACGAATTGATTGGGGATAGTCAGCAGGGTTTTGTGAAGGGTAGGTCGTGCCTTACTAACCTCATTGAGTTTTTTGAAAAAGTGACCAGAGAGGTGGATGGGGGTGAGGCAGTTGACGTGGTTTATATGGACTTTAGTAAGGCGTTCGATAAGGTTCCCCATGGAAGGTTTCTGCAGAAAATGCAGATGTATGGGATTGAGGGTGATTTAGCTAATTGGATTAGGAATTGGCTAGCAGATAGAAGACAGAGGGTGGTGGTTGATGGAAATTATTCATCATGGAGTTCAGTTACAAGTGGTGTACCTCAGGGATCTGTTTTGAGCCCCTGCTGTTTGTAATTTTTATAAATGATCTGGATGAGGGTATAGAAGGATGGATTAGTAAATTTGCAGATGACACCAAAGTCGGAGGAGTGGTAAATAGTGAAGAGGGGTGTTGTAGTTTGCAGAGAGGCTTGGACAAGTTGCAGAGCTGGGCCGAGAGGTGACTAATGGAGTTTAATGCGGAAAAGTGTGAGGTAATTCACTTTGGCAGGAATAACAGATGTGTAGAGTATAGGGCTAATGGTAGGACTCTTAATAGTGTTGATGAACAGAGGAATCTTGGTGTATATGTGCATAGATCCCTGAAAGTTGGCAATCAAGTCGATAAGATTGTTAAGAAGGCATATGGAGTCTTAGCTTTTATTGGTAGGGGGGATTGAATTTTGGAGCCGCAATGTCATGTTGCAACAGTACAAAACTTTAGTGCGGCCGCACTTGGAGTATTGTGTGCAGTTCTGGTCCCCACATTATAAGAAAGATGTGGAGGCATTGGAGAGGGTACAGAGGAGGTTTACCAGGATGTTGCCTGGTATGGAGGGCAGGTCTTATGAAGAGAGGCTGAGGGATTTGAGGTTGTTTTCGTTAGAAAGAAGGCGGCTAAGAGGAGACCTTATTGAAACATATAAGATGATTAGAGGTTTAGATAGGGTGGACAGTGATAGCCTTTTTCCTAGGATGGAGAAAGCTAGCACGAGGGGACATAGCTTTAAATTAAGGGATGGTAGTTATAGGACGGATGTCAGAGGTAGGTTCTTTACCCAGAGGGGGATAAGGGTATGGAATGCCCTGCCTGCTGTGGTTGTAGATGCACCAAGTTTGGGGGCGTTTGAGGTTAGTTAGAACATAGAACATTACAGCACAGAACAGGCCCTTCGGCCTTCGATGTTGCGCCGACCAATATAAAAAGCAATGCCCCTCCAAACTAAACCATTCCCTTTTCTTCCATATACTTATAAACTAACCTCTTAAACGCCACCAAACTTGGCGCATCTACAACTGCTGCAGGCAGGGCATTCCACTCCCGAACCACCCTTTGGGTAAAGAACCTGCCTCTGATATCCGTCCTATAACTATCACCCCTTAATTTAAAGCTGTGTCCCCTCGTGCTAGCTTTTTCCATCCTAGGAAAAGGCTATCACTGTCCACCTATCTAAACCTCTAATCATCTTATATGTTTCGATCAGGTCCCTCTTAGCCTCCTCCTTTCTAACGAAAACAACCTCAAATCCCTCAGCCTCTCCTCATAAGACCTGCCCTCCATACCAGGCAACATCCTGGTAAACAGGGATGTTTCCTCCCTGTCAGGCAGGGAGGAAATGGACGAGTAAGAGAGCCTTGGTGTACGAAAAGAGTTGATTTGCTGGTTAAGAAGAAAAAGGAGGCTTATGTCAGGATGAGGCTTGAAGGCTCAGGTAGTGCAATGGATAGCTATAGATTAGCTAGGAAGGAGGTAAAAAGTGAATTGAGGAGAGCTAAGAGGGGACACGAGAAGATGTTGGCTGATAGGATTAAGGAGAATCCTAAAGCTTTCTTTCGATATGTTAAGAATAGAAGATTGGTTAGGGCAAGATTAGGGCCAGTCATAGACAGCAGTGGGAAGTTGTGCGTGGAGCCTGAAGAGATTGGTGAGGCACTGAATAAATATTTCTCTTCGGTATTCACGCAGAGTGCTGGAAATGTAGCTGTGGAGAGCACTGAGGTACAGGGTTGCAAATTGGGGAGTATTGTAGTAGATAGGGAGGATGTGTTAGAAATTCTCGAGGGTTTGAAGTTGGATAAGTCCCCTGGGCCGGACGGGATTTACCCTAGGATTCTCTGGGAGGCAAGAGAGGAGATTGCAGAGCCTCTGGCTCTGATCTTCAGGTCCTCGTTGGTTACGGGTGTGGTTCCGGAGGACTGGAGGATGGCGAATGTGGTCCCATTGTTTAAGAAGGGGAAGAGAGACCTTCCTGGGAATTATAGGCCAGTGAGTCTTACTTCTGTGGTGGGCAAGGTATTGGAGAGAATTATTAGGGATAGGATTTATAGTTATTTAGAGAGAAATGAATTGATTGGGGATAGTCAGCATGGTTTCGTGAAGGGTAGGTCATGCCTTACTAACCTCATTGAGTTTTTTGAGAAAGTGACCAGAGAGGTGGATGGGGGTAGGCGGTTGATGTAGTATATATGGACTTTAGTAAGGCTTTTGATAAGGTGGCCCATGGAAGACTTCTGCAGAAAATGCAGATGTGTGGAATAGAGGGTGATTTAGCTAATTGGATTAGAAATGGCTGGCAGATAGAAGACAGAGGGTGGTGGTTGATGGGAGATATTCTTCGTGGAGTTCGGTGACGAGTGGTGTGCCTCAGGGGTCTGTTTTGGGGCCCCTGCTGTTTGTAATTTTTATAAATGATCTGGATGAGGGTATTGAGGGATGGATCAGTAAATTTGCAGATGATACTAAAGTTGGTGGTGTGGTAGATAGTGAAGAGGGGTGTTTTAGTTTACAGAGTGACTTGGACAAGTTGCAGAGCTGGGCCGAGAGGTGGCAAATGGAGTTTAATGTGGAAAAGTGTGAGGTAATGCACTTTGGCAGGAACAATAAATGTGTAGAGTATAGGGCTAATGGTAGGGCTCTTAATAGTGTTGAGGAACAGAAGGATCTTGGTGTATGTGTCAATAGATCCCTGAAAGTAGGCAGTCAAGTGGATAAAGTTGTTAAGAAGGCTTATGGAGTCTTAGCTTTTATTGGTAGGGGGATTGAATTTAGGAGCCGCAGCATCATGTTGCAGCTGTACAAAACTCTAGTGCGGCCGCACTTGGAGTATTGTGTGCAGTTCTGGTCGCCACATTATAAGAAAGATGTGGAGGCATTGGAGAGGGTACAGAGGAGGTTTACTAGGATGTTGCCTGGTATGGAGGGCAGGTCCTATGAAGAGAGGTTGAAGGATTTGAGGTTGTTTTCGTTAGAAAGGAGGCGGCTAAGGGGGGATCTTATTGAAACATATAGATAATTAGAGGTTTGGATAGGGTGGACAGTGATAGCCTTTTTCCTAGGATGGAAAAAGCTAGCACGAGGGGACACAACTTTAAATTAAGGGGTATGAGTTATAGGACGGATATCAGAGGTAGGTTCTTTACTCAAAGAGTGATTAGGGAGTGGAATGCCCTGCCTGCAGCTGTTGTGGATGCGCCAAGTTTGGTGGCGTTTAAGAGGTTAGTTGATAAGTATATGGATGAGAAGGGAATGGTTTAGTTAGGAGGGGCATTGCTTTTTATTTTGGTCGGCACAACATCGAAGGCCGAAGGGCCTGTTCTGTGCTGTATTGTTCTATGTTCTATGTTCTAAACCTCCTCTGTACCCTCTCCAATGCCTCCACATCTTTCTTATAATGTGGGGACCAGAACTGCACACAATACTCCAAGTGCGGCCGCACTAGAGTTTTGTACAGTTGCAACATGACGTTGCGGCTCCGAAATTCAATCCCTCTACCAATAAAAGCCAAGACTCCATATGCCTTCCTAACAACCTTCTCGACCTGACTGCCTACTTTCAGGGATCTATGCACATACACACCAAGATCCCTCTGTTCATCTAGTTGATAAGTTTATGGATGAAAAGGGAATGATTTAGGTTAGAGGGTCATTGCTTTTTCTTAATTGGTCGACTCAATGTCGAAGGCCGAAGAGCCTGTTCTGCGCTGTAATGTTCTATGTTCTACAATGTCAACATCACTTATCATAAAGTAAGTTTAATTAAAACTACATTTTGAAATTAATAAAGTTAATTACTAAGGCCAGATTTCTATCTCTGTTCTCATCTTTATCTTGCACTTTTAATTGAAGCTGGGGATACTTATTGGGAGTCATGCACATATAACTTCAATACGTGATTTAAGGAATCCTGCATTGTAATGGGACTATTTATTACAAATTAACTCTGAATAGTTCATTTCCACTGACAGAAGGTGCCTTCATCTGAAGATTCACATTTGTTCTTGCAGGTCTTCCAGAGCAATTTTACAGTCTCACCTGGTTCCTTAGCCCAGTTTTTGGATTGATGCTCAGTCCTGTGATGGGCTCTGCAAGTGACCGCTGCACCTTGAAATGGGGCCGCCGCCGGCCTTTTGTCCTGATTCTCGCTATTGGAATTCTCATTGGGGTTGCACTGTTCTTAAATGGTTCCATTATTGGTAAATATTCGTTAATTCACTAGTTATGATGTAAGCAATGTTTATTGTTTCACAGTATCGTAAATAATTTGGAAGTAACTTAAAATTCTAACTCAATTTAGGAATTCCTGAAAGTCATTGATTGGAAACCCTAGAAATAGTGTAGCATTCGTTTTCACTTTGAAACCTGTTTCATTTGTGGTATATCTGAAGCTGAAAAATGCAAATCCCACAAGCAATAGATTGTGAATACAATGTAGATAAACAAGCAACAAGATATTGAAGTGGAAAATTTGCAGATGTGCTCTTGTTCTCATATTGGCAATATGAGAATCTCTACTCTTTTCTCCAAGCAGCTTCAAGTGGTTAAAATAATGGGAGTTGTAACCACAAACTATTGTGGAGTAACCTCTGGTTCCTATGTGCATAATTTAGTTATTTTAAATACTGTGGTCTGAGCTTTTGGGTAATTGGGTCAAATTTGGAAAACTAGGAAGTAGTCCAAAATAGTCTTTTCACTGTTCAGGTAATAGTTGCTGTGTACTGAGATTGGGATAGAAAAGCCTCCAGAGAGGGAGAATAATTAACAAAAATCCAAGGAAGAGTTGCATCTTGGGTGTAGAGATCTCTGCAACCAAGTCCAAACCTTGGGGGTTGTAATAAATAATGGCTTAAAGTTTATCTTTCAATATTCTGAAAGGGTGCTTTTTTTTCTGTTTGGCCACTAGAGCAAGAAAGCAGTAGAAAACTTATAGAATGGGCAATTGAGAGACAAATTTTACTATATGTGAATGGATGATGGCACAGTAGTTTTAGCACTGCTGCCTGTCAGCACCAGGGGCCTGTGTTCAATTCCTGGCTTGGGCCACTGTGTGGAGTTTGCACATTCTCCCTCTGTCTGCGTGGGTTTCCTCCAGGTGCTCCGGTTGCCTGTCACAGTCTGAAAGGCGAACTGGTTAGGTTCATTGGCCATGCTAAATTTTTCCTCAGCATACCTGAGTGTAGCAACTAACGGGATTTGCACAGTAACTTCATTCCAATGTGAATATAAGCTTACTTGTGACTAACAAACAAACTTTTTCAGAGATGATGCAATTTGGTAGAACAAAAATAGAACATAGAACACTACAGCACGAACAGGCTCTTTGGCCTACAAGTTGTGCTGATCATGTCAGTTTTATGGCCTGGTAGATACTATCTGTAACTCCCAATCCCATTAAATCCCATGTACTCATCCAAAAGTCTCTCAAAAGACCTCAGCGAGTTTGCCTCTACCACCATTGACGGCAGCCAATTCCATTCACTCATCACCCTCTGAGTGAAAAACTTATCCCTAACATCACCTCTGTACTTGCCCCCAGCACCTTAAACCTGTGTCCTCTCGTAGCGACCATTTCAGTCCTGGGAAATAGCCTCCGAGAATCCACTCTATTTATTTCTCTCAATATCTTATAAACCTCTATCAGGTCGCCTCTCAACCTTCATCTCTCCAGGGAGAAGAGACTTAGCTCTCTCAACCTATCTTCATAAGGCATGCTTCCCAATCCAGGCAACATCCTTGTAAATCTCCTCTGCACCCTCTCAATAGCTTCCACATCCTTCCTATAGTGAGGCAACCAGAACTGTACACAGTACTCCAAGTGGGGTGTGACAAGGGTCTTACAAAGTTGCAGCATTACCTCCCGACTCCTAAACTCAGTCCCTCTATTAATGAAGGCCAGTACACCATATGCTTTCTTGACCACGTCCTCCTCTTGCGGGGCCTATTTAAGAGTCCTATGGACCCGGACCCCAAGATCCTTCTGCTACTCGACACTGCCAAGACTCCTACCCTTGATATTGTACTCCTTCATCCCATTGGTCCTGCCAGAATGGACCACCACACGTTTATCTGCATTGAAGTCCATCTGCCATTTCTGCGCCCAGTCTTGCATCCTATCTATGTCTCACTGCAACTTCAGACATCCTTCCAGACTATCCACAACACCACCAACCTTCGTATTGTCGGCAAACTTACTGATCCATCCCTCCACTTTCTCATCCAGGTCATTTATAAAAATGACAAACAGCAAGAATCCTAGAACAGATCCCTGGGGCACTCCACTGGTGACTGACCTCCACGCAGAAAAAGACCCATCCACAACTACTCTCTGCCTTCTGCAGACAAGCCAGTTCTGGATCCACAAGGCCAAAGCCCCTTGGATCCCATGCCCTCTCACCTTCTCAAGAAGTCTTGCATGGGGGACCTCATCAAACACCTTGCTGAAATCCATGAATACTACATCCACTGCTCTTCCTTTGTCAATATGTTCAGTCACATTTTCGAAGAACTCAACTAGGCTCATAAGGCACGATCTGCCCTTAACAAAGCCGTGTTGACTATTTCTGATCATATTGAACTTCTCTAAATGCTCATAAATCCTGTCCCTCAGAATTCTTTCTATCAACTTACCAACCACTGAGGTCAGACTCACTGGTCGGTAATTCCCATGGCTATCCCTGTTCCTTTTCTTGAAAATAGGCACCACATCCGCAATCCTCCAATCTTCTGGAATGTCTCCATCGACGACACAAAAATCATCACCAGGGGCTCTGCAATCACTTCCTTCATCTCCCACAGTAACCTGGGATACATCCCATCCAGACCCGGCGACTTATCAACCTTGATGGAATTTAACAGTTCCAACACATCCTCTTTCTTAACGTCCGCATACTCAATCTTTTCAGTTTGCTGCAATCCTGCAGTACAACCCCCCCAGATCACTTTCCACTGTGAATACTGAGGCAAAGTACTTATTAAGCACCTCTGCCATTTCTTCTAGTTCCACACAGACTTTCCCCCTTCACCTTCTATCATAGAACATAGAACATTACAGCACAGAACAGGCCCTTCGGCCTTCGATGTTGCGCCGACCAATATAAAAAGCAATGCCCCTCCAAACTAAACCATTCCCTTCTCTTCCATATACTTATCAACTAACCTCTTAAACGCCACCAAACTTGGCGCATCTACAACTGCTGCAGGCAGGGCATTCCACTCCCGAACCACCCTTTGGGTAAAGAACCTACCTCTGATATCCGTCCTATAACTATCACCCCTTAATTTAAAGCTGTGTCCCCTCGTGCTAGCTTTTTCCATCCTAGGAAAAAGGCTATCACTGTCCACCCTATCTAAACCTCTAATCATCTTATATGTTTCAATAAGGTCCCCTCTTAGCCGCCTCCTTTCTAACGAAAACAACCTCAAATCCTTCAGCCTCTCCTCATAAGACCTGCCCTCCATACCAGGCAACATCCTGGTAAACCTCCTCTGTACCCTCTCCAATGCCTCCACATCTTTCTTATAATGTGGGGACCAGAACTGCACACAATACTCCAAGTGCGGCCGCACTAGAGTTTTGTACAGTTGCAACATGACGTTGCGGCTCCGAAATTCAATCCCCCTACCAATAAAAGCTAAGACTCCATATGCCTTCTTAACAACCTTCTCGACTTGACTGCCTACTTTCAGGGATCTATGCACATACACACCAAGATCCCTCTGTTCATCAAGACTACTAAGAATCCTACCATTAGCCCTATACTCTACACATTTATTATTCCTGCCATAGTGCATTACCTCACACTTTTCCACATTAAACTCCATTTGCCACCTCTCGGCCCAGCTCTGCAACTTGTCCAAGTCTCTCTGCAAACTATAACACCCCTCTTCACTATCTACCACTCCACCGACTTTAGTGTCATCTGCAAATTTACTAATCCATCCTTCAATACCCTCATCCAGATCATTTATAAAAATTACAAACAGCAGGGGCCCCAAAACAGACCCCTGAGGTACACCACTTGTCACCGAACTCCAAGATGAATATCTCCCATCAACCACCACCCTCTGTCTTCTACCTGCTAGCCAATTCCTAACCCAATTAGCTAAATCACCCTCTATACCATACATCTGCATTTTCTGCAGAAGTCTTCCATGGTCTTCCATCATTCGTATCCCTTCTCTTCTCATCCTTTTACTCTTCACATATTTATAGAATGCCTTGGGATTCTCCTTAATCCTGCCTGCCTTAATCCTTCTGGCTCTTCTAATTTCCTTTTTAAGCTCCCTTCTACAAGTCTTATACGCCTCTAGTTCCTTCACATCCCCTAGCTCCCTGAACCTTTTGTACAACTTTCTTTTCTTCCTAACTAGGTTCATCACAACCTTTGTGCACCACAGTTCTCTCAACTTATCAAAACCTCCTTGTCTCACCGGAACGTTGTCGTGCAGAGCTCCAGACAAACATGCCTTGAAAATCCGCCACCTTCCTTCAGTACTTTTCCCCAAGAACAACACCTTCCAGTTTACTCTTCCAATTTTCTGCCTGATGCCTTCATACTTCCCCCTACTCCACATAAACACTTTCCTATCCTGCCTGATCCTATCTCTTTCCAATGCTATTGCGAAGGAGATAGAATTATGATCACCATTCCCGAGATGCTCTCCTACCGAGAGATCGGACACCTGTCCTGGTTCATTAGCCAGCACCAGGTCAAGTACAGCCTCTCCTCTTGTAGCTTATCCACGTGCTGTGTCAGGAAACCGTCCTGAACACACCTAACAAACTCACTCACCATCCGAACCCCTTACCCTGGGGACATTCCAGTCGAGGTTTGAGAAATTAAAGTCTCCCATCACGACAATTCTATTATTTCTACATCTCTAGGATTTGTTTCCTTATCTGCATCTCAACATCCCTGTCACTATTGGGAGGGCTATATATAAAAAAAAACATCCAGCAAAGTTTTCGACCCCTTGCTGTTCCTAACTTCCACCCACAGAGACTCCGTAGACAGTCCATCCACAGCATCCTTCTCTACAGCTGTGACACTGTGCCTGATTAACAGTACCACTCCCCCACCTCTTTTACCTCCCTCCCTGTTCTTCCTGAAGCATCTGAATCCTGGCATCTGAAGTACCCAGTCCAGTCCCTGAGACATCCAAGTCTCTATAATGGCCACTGCATCACATTTCCAAGCAGCAATCCAGGCCCTGAACTTATCCACTTTATTCACTACACTCCTGGCATTAAAATAGACACACCTCAGACTCAGTCTGGGTGCTTCCCTTCTCCATCACCTGTCTAATCTCCCTCTCATACTGTCTATAGCCCTTCTCTACTTGGGAGCTAACCTCTCCGCTCCCAGTCACCTCATCTCGATTCCCTCTTCACAATCTTTCTAGTTTAAAGTCCCTTCAGAAGCCCTAGCTAGCCTCCCCACCAAGATATTGGTCCCCCTGAAATAAAGATCTTATTTCTTGCCTTTGGAAATGAGAAATTGAGTGGAGCAAAAGAGCAGAGGGATCCAGGCCACAGGTTGCAAATCATTGAAAACAGCAACGCTAATCAAGAAGGCAATTAAAATCACAAAGGATTGGGATAAGATTTTCAAAAAACATATCAGGACTGAGTGATTACAGCTATAGAAATGATTAGACCATTTGGGGCTTTTATTTTCAAAACAGAACATGAGGTTGTTGATATATCTTTAACATTATGAATAGGTGGGCAGAGTAGATCATAGAACCCTATGTGCAAAAAGAGGCCCTTCAGCCCATCGAGTGTACACCAAACACAATCCCACCCAGGCCCTACCCCCATATCCCTACAGATTATAGCCACTAATCCCTCTAACCCAGCATCCCTGAATACTAAGGGGTAACTTCTTAGCATGACCAATCAACCTCACCCGCACGTTTTTGGACTGTGGGAGGAAATTGGAGTACCCGCTGGAAACCCACACAGACATGAGGAGAATGTGCAAACTCCACACAGACAGTGACCTGAGCTGGGAATTGAACCCAGGACCCTGGAGCTGTGAAGCACATGGCTAGCACTGCTGCTATCTTGCTGCCTATGGTAGATGTGGGGAGAAAGTTTCCACTTTTTGTATTTTTCAGGATGTGGGCATTGGCTAGGCCAGCATTTGTTACCCAACCCTAATTGCCCTCAACCACCACCTTGAATCGCTGCAATCCATCTGGTGCAAGTATTCCATAATGCAGTTAGGAAGAAAATTCCAGGATTTTGATCAACAGGGAAGAACTGTAGTGTGGGAGGGAAAGTTGCATGTGGTGCAATGCTTCTGCTGCCTTTGTCCTTCTAGGTGGTAGAGATTGCAGGTTGGGAACGTGCTGTCAGAGGAGCCCTGATGAGTTCCTACGGTGTATACTGCTGCCACTATGTCAGTGGTGGAGGGAGTGAGTGTTTAGGTTGGTGGATAGGGTGCCAATCGAGCAAACCGCTTTGTCCACCTTCTTTAATATTGTTGAAGCTGCACTCATCCAGTCAAGTTGAAATTTTCCAGTGTACTGCTAGCATATGTATTGTAAATGGCAGACAGACTTTGGGAAAGCCAGAAGGTGAGCTGCTATCTGCAAAATTCCTAATCTCTGACCTCTTATGACAACAGTGTTTTATGGCTAGTGCCATTCAGTTTGTTTCATAGTAGCCCATTGGATGTTGTTGGTTGGGAATTCAGCAACAGTTTGAATGTCAAGGGGTGATGACAAATCTGCTGAAGTTCTTTGAAAATATAACTAGTTGAGTTGACCAGAGACAAGATTTTATTTTTTTTTTGGATTTTCAGAAGCCTTTTGCCAAGGAATTTTGCTTGCTATGTAAAGTTAAAGTGACTTGAGATGGTTAGAAAGCTAATTAGCAGACAATTCTGATTGGTGTGCAATAGTTTGTGGGATTTGCAGTGATTTGTGCTCAGGCCTCAACTGTTCACATGCATTCAGTTTCCTTATCCAAATTATTAATATATTATCTCCAGATTTGCAGATGATTCAAAGTTGGGTGGGAAGGTGAGCTAAAGAGGATGCAGAGATACTTCAGCATGGTTTGGACAGGCTGAGTGGGCATATATGTAGCAGGTGTAGTGTAATGTGAATAAATGAGAGGTTACCCACTTTGGTAGCAAAAATGAGAAGGTGTATTATTATCTGGATGTAAATCCAAAGAGGTGGATACAGAGGGACACCTTGGTATCCTCGTGCATCAGTCACTGAAATGGAGTGTGTAAGTACAGCAGGCAGTAAAGAAGGCAAATAGTATATTGGCCTTCATAATGGGAGGATTTGAATATACGATAGGGATATTTTAGTGCAATTGTCGAAGGCATTGATGAGGCCACACCTACATATTGTGTGCAGTTTTTAATCTGAGGAAGGATGGTCTTGCTGTAGAGGGAGTACCACGAAGGTTTACCAAGCTGATTCTGGGATGGCAGGACTGTCACATGAGCAAAGACTTGAGTTAGAACATAGAACATAGAACATTACAGCACAGAACAGGCCCTTCGGCCTTCGATGTTGCGCCGACCAATATAAAAAGCAATGCCCCTCCAAACTAAACCATTCCCTTCTCTTCCATATACTTATCAACTAACCTCTTAAACGCCACCAAACTTGGCGCATCTACAACTGCTGCAGGCAGGGCATTCCACTCCCGAACCACCCTTTGGGTAAAGAACCTACCTCTGATATCCGTCCTATAACTATCACCCCTTAATTTAAAGCTGTGTCCCCTCGTGCTAGCTTTTTCCATCCTAGGAAAAAGGCTATCACTGTCCACCCTATCTAAACCTCTAATCATCTTATATGTTTCGATCAGGTCCCCTCTTAGCCTCCTCCTTTCTAACGAAAACAACCTCAAATCCCTCAGCCTCTCCTCATAAGACCTGCCCTCCATACCAGGCAACATCCTGGTAAACCTCCTCTGTACCCTCTCCAATGCCTCCACATCTTTCTTATAATGTGGGGACCAGAACTGCACACAATACTCCAAGTGCGGCCGCACTAGAGTTTTGTACAGTTGCAACATGACGTTGCGGCTCCGAAATTCAATCCCTCTACCAATAAAAGCCAAGACTCCAAGACGCCATATGTTGGTTAGGACAATATGTTATTGGAATTTAGTAGAGTGAGGGGGAAAAAATTCTAACAGGATTAGACAGTGCAGATTCAGAAAGAATGTTCCCAATGGTGGGGGAGTCCAGAGGTAAGGGTTATAGTTTGCAGATAAAGGGTAAACTTTTTAGGACTGAAGTGAGCAGAAATTTGTCACGTAAAGAATGGTGAATTTGTGGAATTCAGTTCACAGAAACTACTTGAGGCCAAGATGTATTATTACAAGAAGAAATTAGTTGTAGTTAGGGCTACAAAGGAATTTGAAGTTAAGACAGGATTGTGGTTTTGAATTTGACGAACAGCTATGATAATGGTGGAGCAAGCTCAGAGCCAAATGGCCTACTCCTATCTTATATGTACAGTTAGATTCTGTCTTTTTGTGATGGTCATAGCCTAGCATTTATGTAGCACACTGTTACTGGACATTTTATCAGGCCAAGCCTGAATATTGTCTCAGTCTTGCTGCAAATGGGCATGGACTTCTTCAGAATCCAAAGAGTTGCTGACAGTGCTGAATGTTGTGCAATTATCAGCAAGCAGTCCCCATTTCCATGATGTTAGGATGTTACTGCTGCGATGTCCTGGGGCTGAGATGATGGCTTCCTAACAACTGCAGACATTTTCCTTTGTCAGGTGTGACTCCAACCAACGGGAACTTTTCCCCTAATTTTATTAATTTCAAATTTGTCACGGTTCCATGATATCTCATTTGGTCAGATACTATTGTGATATCAGTGGTAATCTCTTTCCCACTTCCACTTCTTCTAAGTTCAGCTCTTGCCTGTGTTTGGGCTAAGGCTATTATGAAGTCAGGAGCTGAGAGACCCTGGCAAACCCAAAGTGAGCTTGACTGAGCAGGCTATTGCTGTGCAAGTGCCACTTGATAGCCCTGTCAATTATGGTTGATAACTAGGCCGATTGGATTTGCCTTGCTTTTTACGGCTAGGACATTCCTGCACAATTTTCCAACTTGCCGGGTAGATGTGGAGAAATCCAAAACGAGGAGTTCTAAATATAAGATGATTACTAACGAATCCAAGTGGGAAATGAACAGACATTTATTACTCAGCAATTAGAAGTTGGAACTTGTTACCGCAGGATGAAAGAGGTGAACGGCTTAAATGTTTTCAAAAGGAAAGGAAAGATCTAGCGAGGAGCTGAAATGATGTAGATGGAATGGGACAAGATACCATGTAAAAGCACTAGCAGACTAGTTGAGCTGGCCTGGCTGTATAAAAACAGCAGATACTTTTTCAGAGCAATATATTAAACAGAAGGTTATTATAAAACCTGCCTTTTCAAAGATTTGCAGTATTTTGGAAAAAATATGATTAAGACATAGTCGATTTCTGTAATTTGACAGATCTTCCCATATCTTGATTTCTTAGGTTATGTTGGGTAATTTCAAAAATTCTTGCTTTGCCTATTTGTTCATCCAGAACCCTGGTTCCTGGGCCTTTCACCTGCCTCAAATATGAGACAGGTTTCACTATGATCGCCAAGGACCTGAGTAAAGATCAACTGCAACAGATCATAACCCAAATAAGTAGCACTTGATCAATATTCTAATTCTTAAATGACTATGAAATGTAATACAAACATATTATTATATATACACAGCAAGTCAGTCAGCAAATTGTCACCAGTATGTAGAAAGCAAGATATGTAAATCAATATTTTTTCCTAACTATTGAATTGCTTGTTTTCACTGTACAAGAATAAAACTGTTAAATACAATCTGGCAGTCCAATTTGTGCACTGATTATCTCTAGTGGGCAACCCCAGTTTGTCAATAAGCAAATTAAAATTTTTCCACTTTACATACAATGCAAGATTTATTAAAATGAAAGTGTCTCAAATAATACTCCACTATATTCCTCCACTGAAATGTATTTATAGACTTAGAAGTATTCAGTTAAATACTGGTCATAGCTTAATTTAGGTATTACTGGTAGCAAAAGGCCTTCTCTAATCAGGTTAGTGATAAAAGCATGGAATTCATTCAAATTTTGAAATTTTAGTACACAAACAAGTTAGCTCACTGGACAGTCGTATTCTGGGAATTGGCATTGCATCAATACAGTCTAGGTGGGTGCTGATGCTATTATTTAAGGATTTTGAGTCAAAACATTGACGCTTGATTGAGAAATTACATAAATTTTGGCGCACGGTGGGCAGCCAGTGCTTAGCACTGCTGCTTCACAGTGCCTGGGTTTGATTCCCAGCCTCAGGTCATTGTGGAGTTTACACGTTCTCCCTGTGTCTATGTGGGTTTCTTTGGATGCTGCAATTTCCTCCCACAGTCTGAAAGATGTGCTGGTTAGATGCATTGACCCAAACAGACATTGGAGTGTGGTGACTAGGGAAATTTCACAGTAACTTCATTACAATGTTACGTTAAGTCTTACTTGTGACTAATAAATAAACTTTAACAGTTTCTATTCAAAGATTAGAAATAGATAAACATTTCTATCTTTTTATGCCTTATTTCTCCAACATGATGAAGGCACTGTCTTTACCTGCCTTAACTCACTCTCTATTTTGGATCCTTGCTCACATCCATAGTATATTTTTGTGGGAATCTTGTTTTGTTTCAAACTGGAAGAAATGCTAACCTGGGAAAAAACAATA
The DNA here is from genome assembly GCA_024679065.1 of Sphyrna mokarran. Taxonomy (NCBI): domain Eukaryota; kingdom Metazoa; phylum Chordata; class Chondrichthyes; order Carcharhiniformes; family Carcharhinidae; genus Sphyrna; species Sphyrna mokarran. Next base: position 21,249,866 of record JAGIQG010000007.1, on the reverse strand, counting down.
ATAGATATTGCCAGATACTCTGCTTTTGAGCTAGTCCAAAGCACTTATTCCCTCTGAAATATGTGTATCACTGGCTAGGCCAGAATTTATTGCTCATTCCTAATTACTCTTGAGAAGGTGAAGGTTGAACCTCCCTTGAATCAGTGCAGTCCATGTGGAATAGATAGCGTAATTGAACCACTCAAATCAGTAAATTTCCACAGAAAGGAAATGAAATCAAGTATTTAACATGTCCATAACATGCTCATTTCTCTTATTTAAAAGCAAATTTACCTTCTCCACACAATGCTTTGTGGATAGTTTCATTAAAAATCTACAAAGCATCTTTTTTTGTAAATTTGATTCGTTCACATGTTTTTGGAATTCCATAAATCCAACTTCTTTCACATAGAAAAATGGTAGGAAGCAATTCATAGGAAATGTTTCCTGTTGTTTTCCTTTAAATAAAAGAATTCTTAAGCAGTTGTCAGAAGAGTACAAGTCCACATCCTTTATTATTGGAACATTGTGCTCATATCAGGTCCAAATCTTTACACCGCCTCCTGTTATGATCTTCAGAAGAAACAACTAATTTTTTCACAAGTAAACACGTTTTTACATGTGCAGGAATACTTAATTATTTTTCATGTAGCAGTAGCACCAATAAGATGAAGTATGCATGAAGCCTACATTTGCATTCAGTGTGTCATTTTTGCTCTAAAAAGCAATCAATTTTTCACACATTATACTGAACTAAACAGGACACAGTGAGATTCCCCCAGGAGTCGTTATTATGTCTATTGTTTTTCCTTGATATACTTATTTAAGTGTTCTCAGGTATAGGGAATACTATTTTGAAATTTATGAATGGCACAAAAATTAGCAGAAGAGGGTATAGGTAGACAGGTGAAATGGGTAGACATACCAAGAATAGAGTAGTACAATTCAAGAGGAACAACATGGTGATGAGGTAGTGTAATCTAAATAGTGTTATTTAAAGGGCAGCTACAAATGCCAAGGGATCTGGGGACACATGTTTCCAAATCTTTCAAGGAGATAGAGCAAAAACAATTAATAGTTGCTACTGACCAAGTATGGTTGCGATATATAAACCAGTTCAAAAAGCAAGATATAACATTGGATTCAGTTTCATGCTTATCAAAATTATGGGCTAATACTTGAGAATTCTGCAACTGGCAGAAGGACATCAAAAATGACATTTGAAAACTTTTAGGGAAAATGAAGATGTAAGCCTTTATTTTGTGTTGTACCTTTCAAGTTCTTTATGTTCCAAAGCATTTAACATCTAATGTGTAAGTGAATTGCTATTTGAAATGTAGTCACTCGTATTTTAGTACACAGTGATGACAAGTTTGCACAGTCCTAAGTGAGGCACCTAGGGGGCATGTTTCCACGTGAACACTCAAGTACCCTATAGTTAATCTGAAAGATAAGTCACGCTGTGAAGTATCAGAACATATTCCCAAATCTTGAAGGGGGCTTTGAGTCATAAACATTTTTGTGCTGAGCTGTGAGTGGCAGTATTTATCAGTATTCTCAAAAAATGTTTGTTATCTTGATGTTCATGAAGTCTTAAATTTCAAAAATAAAAACTTTTTCAAAGAAATGCTTTTTTTTTGGACTTGTTCCCTCTGTCAGAAAATAAAGTATTTATTATAAATGAGGGCTGAGTACCATCATCTTGGGAGCAGCCTTTTAAGTGCCAGTGTGAAAGTGGGCAAAGAAAGTGCTGCAGTTGGCTTGTGAATTGCTTGGCCCATTGCCACAAGTGGCACAGTCATATGTACCAGTGAGATCTTGATGCTTTCCGGGTTCAACTGTTACAAAGATTTTATATTATTTGGTACTAACAAAATTATAACTCCATTTAGATGGAATAAAGACAATAAACTATCAAAACTGTTAAAAATGTTACTTCTACTTCAAGAAAAATTGTTACATGGAACCATGACATGTTTCATTCCTCTTTGATTTTCTCCATCAATCCCCCTTATGGTTTAAAGTTTTTTTTATACAGTTTCCAAATTGGTGTATCTTTGACACTGCTTGTCAAATAACTAAATTTTCATATCAAGTGAGAAATAGTCAGAGTCATTGAATCATACAGTGCAGAAAAGACCCTTCAGGCTATTGAGTCTGACCAACAATACCACTAAAGGTGTGCTAATCCTATTTTTCTGCATTTGTCCCATATCCTTGAATGTTATGATTTTCAAGTGCTGATCCAAAAATTTTTTAAAGGTTGTAGGATTTCCAGTCTTGACTGTCTTCCCAGGCAATGCATTCCAGATTTCCACCACCTTCTGAAAAAGTTATTTTTCCTCAAATCCTCTATGAATCTCCTGCTCCTTATCCTACATCTATGTCCCCTCGAGATTGATCCTCAACCAAGGGGAACAGCTGCTTCCTACACACACTGTCCATAGCCCTTAAAATCTTAAATCTTAATCATGTCTCCTTAGCCTGCTGTGCTCTGAAGAAAGCAATCCAAGCCTATCTAGTCTCTTCTTTAGCTCAAATGCTCCATCCCAAGCAACATCCTTGTGAACCTTCTTTGTAAACCCTGTAGTGCTATAGTGAAGTGACCAGAATTGCACCCAGTATTCTAGCTGTGACCTAACCAACATTCTGTACAATGCCAACATTGCTTTCTGCGCTTATACTCTACCACAGTAGGTGAAAGCAGGTGTCCCATATGCCTTCTTAGTTATCCTGTTCACTTGTTTGCCACCTTCAGGGACCATGAATAATTATCCCAAGATTCCTCTGAGCTACCCAGTGTCCTGCCATTCATCAAATAATCCCTCATTTTGTTGTTTCTTCCAAAATGCATCGCTTTGCATTTCCGTGCCCCTGTGCACCCGTACTCCCCCGTCCCCGTACCATCTGCAACTGCTCTGCCCATCTGATAAATCCAATCTATCTATATCTTCCTGTACCCCCGACCAATTTCTTCACTATTAACCACCTGCCAATCTTGATGTTGTCTGTAAACATAAAAGGGAGTTTAAAATGTAACAGCACATCACTACCTCAGATTTAATTGCATTTTTATTGCGACAAGGAGAAGCACGCAAGATGTTAGAAGTTGATGAATGAGAATGGAAGTTGCATATTTTTAAAAATAGTGAATATGTTAATTGACATTCAGTATATTGTCAATTTCTTTGGAACCTAATTGACCAGATTTTTCAGTGAGTTGTAAACGAACGGCACTTTCCCATTGACTTTTAATGAAGTTTTGCACTGCAAAGTTATTGTTGGGGTTCAAACAGTGCAAGAACTGATTATGAAAATGGTCAGATTAAAGAATCATTAATCATCAGTACAAGAGTCTGAACCAGGCAATGAATATTGTAATTAATTCCATGTCACATCAAATAGAGAAAAAAAACAAGAAAAAGCAGAATTGGATTAAAAAGGACATTGAGACCATTTTTAATGCGTTTTTTCAACTCCCAAAATTAAAGGTTGAAAGAACGAAGCCCTGAATCTAACAAAGTTAACTTTCTCTGTTTGAGAGATTGCTTAACTGTAATGAAGACATTTTTAAAGATAGTTTTTGTGGCAAATTTAATCCAAATCTACAACAAAATGATAGATACTTCACATTACTTAATACATTTGAATGGGGACCCAAACTGAGCATATAAAAGTCTCCTTATCATCTTGGACAAAAGCCATTAGAAGTTGTTATCCAGTTTGCACATATGTGATGGTGACCATTGTTAACCTTGGTTAAAATTATAGAATGATAGAATCCTACAGTGCAGAAGGCTGCCATTCTGCCCATTTAGCCTGCACAGACAATCCCACCAAAGCCCTATCCCCGTAACCCCACATGTTTACCCTGCTAATCCCTCTGACACTAAGGGACAATTTACCTTGCCAATCAGTCTAACCTGCACATGTTTGGACTGTGGGAAGAAGCTGGAATTAAAAAATACCTATTGTAAGCACCAATGCCTGTATTTGCAGGGTACAACTGGCACGTTATCTCCAAACATTGCTCCTCCATCCCAATAGTCTGAGCCCTGGGAGGGAGATGCAAAATTTAAGTTTATTTTGTAGGGACAAGGGAGGTGGTTAGCACTGCTGCCTCGTGGACCCAGGTTTGATTTCTGGCTTGAGTCACTGTATGTGTAGAGTTTGCACATTCTTCCCGTGTCTGTGTGGGTCTGAAAGACATGCTGGTTAAGTGCATTGACCTGAGCAGGTGCTAGAGAGTGGCAACTACAGGAGTTTCACAGTAACTTCATTGCAGTGTGAATGTAAACATTACTTGTGACTAATAAATAAACTTTACGATTTGAAAGGGAATAGATTAAGTTAAGCAAGAAAGTAAAATTACAATTTAAAGTCAGTATGAGATAAGGTAAATTCACTTGTGCTAATTGTTGTAGATAAGAATTGGTTTGGAATTTGAATGTGGAATATTCTTCCTCATTTACATGCACTGAAGCAAGAAATACTTTGGCAATTTTAGTTTATGGAGATGCTGGCTTTGAATTGGGGTAAACACAGTAAGAAATCTCAACATCAGGTTAAAGTCCAACAGGTTTAATTTAGTAACAAAAGTCACTGGCCTTTGGAGCACTTCTCCTTCATCAGATAAATTAGAGTAGTGCTCTGAAAGCTAGTGGTTTTTGCTACCAAATAAACCTGTTGGACTTTAACCTGGTGTTGTGAGACTTCTTACTACAATTTTAGTTTGGTCAAGGCTTTAAATACAAGATGATATAATACAAAATACATATATAGGGCAAAGTTTTTTTTTGGACATTCTAACATTCTATGTACATGGACTGTTAAGCCTCTTTGAACTTCCACCTATTCCTAACTTTCAGAGTATCAGTATGATAATATTTTGAGATAATGGAGCTTGGAATTGAAATATGTCCATTTTACGATCGTGGAAGTTGTATACTAGCTTTAATGCAAACTTGTGCTTCTAGCAGCCTTGTTTTATTTTGAGTAATTCTGTTTCACAGGTCTAGCCATTGGAGATGAACCAAACCGTCAGCCAATTGGTATAGTCCTGACTGTTGCGGGTGTAGTAATAATGGATTTTGGTGCAGATGCGTCAGAGGGACCAATCCGAGCTTATTTGCTGGATGTAGCAGAGCCTGAAGAGCAAGATGTTGCACTCAATATCCATGCTTGTGCTGCAGGTTTGTAACCTGTTTTCATTCCCTTTTTATATTTAAAATGTAAAAGGAAGAAGAACTTGCTAATAAACTGACTTTTACGAGGTTTTGAAGTAAATCATATAATTGATCTACATAAAAATAGTACATGTATAATTTAAAGTGTATATCATACTTGGGTGAGAATTTTCCTACATCTTTATCAAACTCTTCAGTTTTTAAAATCTATTAGTTAATTTACCTTTTTCATTGAACGTGCACAGGAATGCTGTTTAAAAGATATTCTATATTTAATGCACTTTAAGATGCAGAGCATTTATTTACCCCCAGCTAGTCATATTATCTACAACTTAGAACCCATATCCTGGTTTTAAAGTGGATGTAGAGTAGGACAGATGGAAAATAGGTTCCAAGAAGTAAACTTGAAGTAGTTGAAGATCTTCACCCAAGGGAAACAAAGATTCATGAAAACTTTCATCAGAGCACTAAAGGGGTATTGATAGTCTGATCCGATGTAAATTATTTGATACAAGGCAACAATGTTATTAACCTACGGCAAGGACTTGAGTTTCGAAGTGAATTTAAAAATAACTACTTCATGTGTAATAAAAAAAGAAGGTATGGAACAGATTGCCTATAGACAGCTATCTATTTCTCAGTTTGAAGAATTAACTGAATATAAAGTATTTTTGGATTAAGTCCCAATGATATTTTCAGGTCCTGAACATAAGTGTGAGAGACAAGCATAGATTATACAGCTCGTCAAGACTGCTCTGCCATTCATTATGATCATGCTCATCTTGGGCTTAACTCGTATCATTCAATTCCCTTAGTGATCAAAAATCTATTTTCCATTCCCTCTTTCAGATAAATTATTTTAACTGTAGCGGAGATAGCCTGTGATTTTAACTACTTTATTAAGGATCTTTGTGAAAAGATAAATGGTTCATCAATGCAGATTAAGAATCTAAATTGGTTTTTGCCTATAATTTTTCCCTAGGTCTGGGTGGAGCTTTTGGCTACATGGTAGGTGGCTTAGATTGGACACAAACTGCTTTGGGCCGGGTCTTCGGAGCCCAAGAACAGATCCTCTTCGTCTTCACAATTGTCATCTTTGTTGTGTCAGTTACTTTGCATCTTTTCAGCATTGAAGAGGAGGTGTATAACCCTTACGAGACCTCTGATGAGGAAAGTGAGGCACCCTCTGCTGTTAAAAAAGATGACGGCCTCCTGTCCGTCCCTCATGACTTGCTTCTCGGGGATGAATTCACTGCTTCAGAACTCCCTCATGAAAGCTATAGTGTTGATCTCGGCTTCCTGGGACGGACTCAGAGTGATTCTGTTTTACACGTGCCTGAAACAAAAGGAGTTGAATCTGAGATGATGTTTTTGCAGGATATTGAATCTTCTACTATTCGGGACCACTCTTTACCAAGTTTACCCTTTAGAAGCAGCCCAGAGATTGCATCCAAGTTTAATCAAGTATCTGCATCAAGGGAACATGAGATTGATTTTTTACAGCATGGTCAGAAGACTGATTCCAAAGTAACAGATGGACCTGCTGATGCCCTTCATCACGGTAAAATCATCCGTACCGTAGATGGAGTTAAACACTCAATGGCCATGCGCAGACGGAGGCACATGTTCCACCGGCAGCCAACTCGTACTTTTTCATACTATGGCAAAGCGGGTTTCCGCCGTTATCGCTTCCGTCGTGCCAATGCCGTTATCCTAATCAAATCCTCACGGAGTATGAATGATCTGTATGACCTGCAGAAGAGACAGAGGCAGCGACAGAGACAACTTGAGCAGGCTGTGACCCCTACAAGCAGTGAAACAGAGAGCGAAGAAGAAGAGACTGAGACTACAGTGAAGCTTCTATGGTTGTCCATGCTGAAAATGCCAAAGGAGCTATTACGACTCTGTGTGTGCCATCTGATAACATGCTTTGCATTTAATGGCAATTCAGTGTTCTTCACAGATTTCATGGGGCAGGTTGTTTATAAAGGAGACCCACAAGTAAGCTATTTTGAGTTGAGCCATTTTCTTTGCCTTCTATTTTGATTATAACAGATAAGTAAGGATGTTCAGCATTGTAAAATTTAAAATTGTTTCAGGTCCACTTGCAAAGTAAAAGGATTTAACCTAACCATTTAGATGACTGACTAGGCTCTGTGTGTGATTCATTTTTCTGCAATATGAGCCATACTGTAATTGATGTTTATCTTATAACTTTCAATTGTATTTGATAGTCATGTATATTTTCATGGTCCAAATATTTACAGCAATTAGAGTCCTTTTTGTTCAGCTGACTGTACCTGTGCTGTCTTTGGATAAAGCCATACTTATTTAATCCCATTCCCCTATAGAATCGTCCTCTAAAAGAGTTTATTGGTCTTGTAATATCTACTGATGTATTCTTGAAAGGCACTCACTGTTTGAAAGGAGGGTGATGAAAAATGTCTTCTAATAGTCTGTTTAGTCCTTGCTGAAACCCTGAGCCCCTTTACTCCTTCTAGGTGTCAATTCATCTGTTCTTTAAATAGATTTTGGTTTAAATCGAGTTGCATAATTTCAGATGAAATTCTGGGTTCTTTTTACAGCAAGTTCAAAATAAGTCAAATCAAACTCCAGGCACTCTACATAGTTTAGAAGTGAATAGATTAAATATTGAAATTCTTGGATGGTACAAAGTTCTATAATAGGTAAAGTGTGCATACAGTCCTGCTTGCTGGAAAAGCAGTTTATCCAAAGAAGGCATGATTGGCTTGAGGTGAGAATTCTAGCAATGGCAGAACAGAAGCATTATGCTGCAGCTAGTATTTTCACTGGACTTGCTTCTGTTTCTCTAACTTTATCTCTTTATATTCTTTGTCACTGACTTACTCAGCTTCCCTTTGTTTAAACATATGTTTTAATTTAACTGGAGCTCTTGATGGCAATGGTGCAGATCAAAAATAGCTAAAAGTTAAAATGTTAATCGTTAATATGAATGTAGAATATTTCAGTGCTGTGTCCAGATGATTTGAAGAATTTACTAGCCACAATCCCATATTGGTGCACACAGACACTGGTATTATTTTGTTCTCACTATGTTTGTTTTTGTAACCAGTGACTAATCCTTCAGCTTCTATTACCATCAATGTTGTGGGGATAAAGAAAGCCAGAACATGATGCAGTCGTGATTTAAGAAAACAGGATGAAATGCAAATGTGTGACTTGACCTTTTACTTCTAACAATATCCAAGTTCTTAAAACATCAACTAAATGAACTGTAAAACAATTAATGGGTAGACTTTCTGCTCAATCACATTAGATGTACACATTTTTCATTTTATGATACAGCATCTTTGATCTGTTTTTCTTGCAGAAGAAAAATTTTTTTTTACTGAGGTTTTCATGTTGTCTTGCTGTATACAGCAAGTTGCACATTGCCTTTAAGAAGAAAGAACAAACTTGTACTGGAATGTCTGAAATGATGCATGTGATCATTTAATTTGTTTTCTTGATCCTTTGCCATCACACAAACCAGAGCTTAAACTAAAATATTGAACTGAGGAAACAGCAATGATGTTTTATTGGGCAACTTTGGATTTTGGAATGATATGACAGCTTGGAGAGGTGTTAGTGAGCATTTCAGATTGAATAATTCAAAGCAGGAAAGTAAGAGAATAAATGACTCATTAACATCATTGCATACTATGCTCATTCTAAGTTGAAAGCTTGGGAAAGGACTGCAAGGGAAATTGCTATTTTCTTAAATTCTGTTTATTAACTAGTTGCTGTCCAACTTGTATCAGTTTCTCAAACTTTCAGCCTGCAACCAATTAATTGTAGAGTGGGTGCTGTAAATAATGGATGATTTCTTTCAGACAGTGACATATAGCACTAATCAGAGAACCTCAATACAAATGGATGCCTAGAAGGGCTGAGCTTCCAAAAAAAACTATTAATTGATTAAAAACTGCATGTGTCCCTAAATCCAAAATAAAACAGTGAATGAACAAAATTATAGCAAGGAAATTAGAATAGTAAATTTAATCATGTTTAGTTTCAGCCATACTCAAATGTTAGTTCCAACTAACATGGGGTGGCGTAGTAGCACAGTGGTTAGCATTGTTGCATCATAGCATTAGGGATCTGAGTTCGATTCCAGCCTTGGGTATCTGTGTGGAGTTTGCACCTTCTCCCAGTATCTGCATGGGATTCCATTGGGTGATCCAGGTTTCCTTCCACAGTCCAAATGGGTTAGATGGATTGGCCATGCTAAATTGCCTCTTAGTGTCCCAAGATGTGTAGGTTAGGCGGATTAGTAGAGTAAATATGTGGATAGGGCCCGGGTAGGAGACTGCATCAGACAGTTAATGCAGACTTGATGAGCCAAATCAAATAGTCTCATTCTGCATTGCAGGATTTTTGATAATCAAACTTGCTTAAAGCAGAATCCACTGAAAATTCCACATTGTCTAACTATTGACAAGTTGATTTGTGTCTCTAGCATTCATTCTTTTTCTCCTTTCTCCCTCCCTTCCTTCCTTCCCATCCAACATTAAATAGTTGTACAGTGATTTTTTTAATAACAAATATTTAAAACTAGTTTTCATATTGACTTAGAATTCTTGACTTTTTTCAGGCTTCTTCTAATTCTACTGAATTCGTGAACTATAACACTGGCGTACAGATGGGAAGCTGGGGACTTGTTGTTTTTGCAATTACAACTGCCGGCTCTTCAGGTTAGTATCAAGGCTAACTATGCCTGAAGCAAGCAGAAGTTTACCATATAATCTAGTTTTGCATCAAAGCCAAGTTTTCCTCCTCATGTGCCATAATTAATTGTATGATTATGCTAGCTATTGAGTTAAAAAAGCATTTTAATACTACATGTAGTTGTAGACTGCTATCAATTTGGAAAGAAAAATGCTTTTGCTGTAGGTGAAAGGTCATAAAACAACAAAATGCAGGTCATGAATAGAAATTAGTTGTGTGCTTTAATGCTGACACAATGATATCCAAATGTTTTCATAACTGCATAGTAGATTGCCCCTGTATCTATGTAATATTGCTTTCGGGAGCCATAAAAACATGTGCTTTTGAAAAGGATATTTTAATGTGACAATGAACAGAGTTTGATTTTTTTTTAGCACAGCATGGATCAGTTTAGTGCAAAGAGCCAACAAGTACTAAACCAGTATAAATTCACTGCTCTAATTTATTAGTATAACTGACTTTCTCATAGTATCTGGTTTTCTCCACTTCACAGTTATAGTGATAATGCAGAGTAACAAGGAATCTGAAGATTAAATGAAATTCTAGATTGCTGGAACGGAAAGTGGTCCATGTTTTCCAAGGTCTTGTGGATTTTGATGGATGGCGGAGGGGGAGGGGGAGAGAAACAGTGCTATGTGGCAGGGGCAGTTTGGCGGTGGATCTTTGTCTTACAGATGTTTATTTAAGGCCAATGCTTGTGTATGCCACAATGAAATTGATGACTATAAAGTGTCTATCAGTGAGGAATTACTGAACTTTCCAATTGAATAAGATATTTTAGAGTACATTGGATAAAGTATCTCTGTGTTGTGAAGTTATATTGTTGAAAGAGAAATGTTTTGGAAGCTTTCTGAGTTGGCCTTATCCAACGAACTGCAAAATGTCAAATTTTGAGCAATCGTAACATTTCATTCGAAAGAAAAGGGTGATTGCTTGGTAATTCCATTCTGGCTGAGACATTAGCACAGAAAATGGGGAACAATTGATCAGTCAGGCTCTCTTGGTTGTTCAAAATGGACAGAGAATGGATTGTACTCAACCAGACCATGCTTCCAAAACCCAAAACAAAATGTGTACTATTGAGAAATAATTCCACAATGGGGCAACACTTGCTGAACAATCCTGAATGGGCTAATTGCTACACTAAAAACCAATTTAAGATAATCAGAAAAGCTCATTTATGCTAACTAGAAGTATCAAGCATTAAGTACACAAGGATCTGTGTACTAAAGGAACATGTTCAAGCCTTGTACCTTACCCAGTTGCTTACAGAACCTATAGTTCCTGGTTGCTATCTCCACATCAACACCTTAGCCAATCAATGTTGACTTGCTAACCAGTCTAGGCCTTTTGCTGCTGTGGTATCATTTGAAATTTGGTGTTTTGCATTTGTCCTGGGATGGAAGATTAAAAACATGTGCAGCACATCCCTCTTCAGCAATATGCAAATCCTGTACTGCCAAGAGGCAAAATGTTGCCTTCTAAAAAAATGTACAATTATTTCTGTGTTTGTTAATGCTAAATGTTAGCACGTTCAGTAATTCTGCTTCGTTATTCAATCAGTAACTTGTACTATTCAGATAGTAATAACCAAAGAGCAAAATCCAGTAGTGTTGAAGTAGGGTATTTTTTTAGATAGTTTGTCTATATGAGCTTGGTTGGTATACACATCAAAATAAGTTACTTTACATGATCTTGAGTATTGGCAGAATTTTAGACTAAATTAAACTGTTATTGCTAGGAAAATTGTGATTGTAACTTTTAAGATGTTAGAGCTCTTAACTAACATCCACTCACTCCACTTAATTTCATAAAAGTATCTCATGAAATCACTGATTTGTTTTTATACATTTGAATTATTTTTCTTTTTTATTGGCAGCTATCTTGCAAAAATACCTGGACCACTACGATTTGAGTATTAAAGTTATCTACATAATAGGAACGCTGCCATTTTCAATTGGTACTGCAGTGATGGCTATTTTTCCAAATGTATATGTGGCAATGACACTGATCAGTACAATGGGGCTATTGACCATGAGTAATTTGTACTGTCCTTATGCTCTGCTTGGACAATACCATGAAATTAAAGCGGTAAGCAGTATATTTGAGGTTTTGTCGTCTTGTTACCACAGGTTTTAAGCAGCATGGTAGCATAGTGGTTATCCTTGCTGTTTCACAGCTCCAGGGACCTGAGTTTGATTCCTGGCTTGGGTCACTAAGTGGAGTTTGCACATTCTCCTCATATCTGTGTGAGTTTCCTCTGGGTACCCTGGTTTCCTCTCTGTCCAAAAATGTGCAGATTAGGTAGATTTGGTAAATTTTGCTAAAATTGCCCTTAGTGTCCTGAGAGGTATAGGTTAGAAGGATTAGTGGGTAAATATGTAGGGATATGAGGGTATGACTTGGGTGGGATTGTGGTTGGTGCAGACTTGATGGGCCAAATGGTCTCTTTCTGTACTGTAGGGATTCTAAGTCAAGCTGCAATATTTAGTAGCAATAGTGGTTTCTAAAATTATGTGGACTAAAGGTGGGATTCAAATTACTGGTTAATTATCTAATTCATTATTTTGGAAAGCAATAAAATCCTTACTCCCACAAATGTCAGTTAAGCATGCTACATGTATTGGAACGGAACAAATTTCTCCCTTCTCTAGATATATTGAATGGATTCAGCATTTGAACTTGGGGTCTGCACATTGACCCATGTCTGCATGGATTTCCTCCAGGTGCTCTGGTTTCTTTCCACAGTCCAGAGATGTGTGGCCTAGGTGGATTGGCCTCGTTAAATTGCTCCTTTGTGTCAGGGGAATTAGCTTGGATAAATGCATGGGGTTATGGGGATGGGGTCTGGGTGGAATTGGGGTCGGTGCAGATTTGATGGGCCGCCTCCTGCACTGTAGGATTCTGTGACTTAAATGAAGAATGAAAGGCAGAATAAACTCTTGTTGGCATGTTTTTTAAATGTTCAATAACCCATTAATCTAAATTGCTGTCTATTTTAGAAAAAATATCCTTGCTTCTTGTAAAAAGGAGTTGGGCTTAAGAGCCATCCAGTATTTTAATATTTGACTGTTCTAATTTTTAATGTTATAAGTAAGTAGTGTTATGTTTTATTCAGGAATGATTCTTAATTTCCAGTCTAGTCAAACTTTTTAAATTTTTTTTTACAGTATAGAAATCACAGTCCTGGAAACACCAAGAGGGGCTTTGGTATAGATTGTGCGATCCTATCTTGCCAAGTTTACCTTGCCCAAATACTGGTATCAACGTTACTGGGTGGTATAGTGGAAGGAGTTGGCACAGTTCGAGCCATCCCTGTGGTGGCATCAATTAGTTCATTTCTTGGCTTCTTGTGTGCCTTGTGTCTTCTCATATATCCTGACACTCAGCAGAATCTAAAAAAAGAGAATAAAGAGACCCTTATGGCATCTTCAGAAAGCAATGAGAAAGATGCAGAGAAGCCAGTTGTTTTGCAGTTACATCGTAAAGGCGCCTCTGAAGCGGAGACTGAATCAGCTGTGTGAACCGACATGTTAGCAAAACATTCCAGAAACTTGTGATTAGAAATACACGAATTTCCTGTGCTTCATTTTCTTCTGTTGTCTTAACCCAATTTGTGGAGTGGTGGGCGGGGGAATGGTGGGGGAGCAAACACTAACCACTTTGGGTTTTGATAAAAGCCTGCGCTGCTCATTTGGAAGTATGTACTGAGACACAAATTGGTGCAGTTCATAGTAAGTAAATTTTTAAAAATAAGTTTTAATAATGAACATTGCAGAACATTTTGCTGCTTTTATGTACCAAAGGGCTACAGGGAGGTATCCAGTGACTAAAGATATTTCTGGTCCATTCAAAACAAAAATTACCTTGATCTACTACGTAGCATTTTGTAGTTTAAAGATTCTCTATTTTGCAACAATTGATCTCCTAAAAAGCCACTGGCAGGTTTAAATAAAACTATCTTTAAAAAAAAATTGGCCTCTTAACATAAGTGGAATATTGAAATTAAAAAATTCATTAATCATTTCCACAATTAAAATGTTCATCAGTAACTATCTATTTTTCTGGGCCCTTTAAACTTGTTTTCAAATTTCATTATGCAAAACATTACTCCTTTTACATTTTTTCTCATTCTTGTAGGATGATTAAAGATGTCCATGGCCTATAAAATTTGGAAGAAATGAGTGATCAAATTTTTTCATGTTGGATGCCATTGGTTTTACTGGTGATCTGTTGTAGTAAACTATTTACAAAGAAAACTAGGAGCAATCAAATTTATGATTAAATATTCAAGAACTGTCTTGTGTCCAACTAGAACATTGGCCTCTTGTAATTTGAACCTATCTTATCAGTATCTTTGTTTTAGATGGCAACTGTCCAGGTTTTCCTTTGTGTGAGGGACTTTTCAAACAGTGTACATTTTAATGCCAACTTTGTATGCTCACTTGTTTAATATCTTTACCTGAAGAAGTGATGAACAAATATTTGAACATAACACGATTTATTAAATCAGCAAAGACTAAATGGAGAACTTGTCCTGAAAATGCAAATAATTATTAAAATCATAAAAGATCTGCTGTCTTCGTGCTGAACTTCCTGTAGGCTGCTTTGTCAGGTTTGTGGTGGCTGCGTTTTATATGGTTCAATTTTATATATTTTTGCTCTTACATCTAAGACTCTTTTCATAGTTGCTTTTGATGAGATATATTTTCTACAAAATGGGACTGGTCCACTTTGCTTTCCCACGTCAGGAATGAACTGCCATCTTTCAGGCTGTAAAAATTGCTTCACCATTTCCAGTAAGGACTCAGAGCTTTTAATGTTTGACACTGCAACTACCTGACAGTCCCAGCACTCTAATCCTGAAGTAATAGATTAGCAAATCATGTACTTATTGTTTTAAAACCTGAAATGACAACAATAGGGAAACAGATATTAGCAGCAATTAAGATTATAATTTACCACCAAATGAAAGTTCAATCTTTTGAAAATTAAACTGGGGCCAAAGAAGCCTTAAACTAAACATGGCCTGTTTATAGATACAGTTCTGAAATGGCTTAAGGTTTGCCTGTTACTATCTGAAAAGGATGGCAAAAATGCAGCATATAATAATCTCTGTTGCTCTTAATGTTGAAGTGAAACAGAACTATTTGTCAAAAGTCTAGATATTTCCAGGATTAATCTGGACTGTCCTCAGCCTGGTTTCAGGTTGAGAAACATAATTCAGAATGACATTGTCAATGTGCCGAGAAAGGAAGAAAAGCGGAGACTAACTCCTGGGTTTTTGTTTTGTTGTGCAGTCTAATCAAACCAATGTTGCAATAATTTATCTATCTATCTTTGATGTAAAATAGACTTCTGAATGCATGAAGAAACTGTGCTGTGTCATCACCAGAAAAATAATAATGGCATTGTGTTTTAAAAAAACTATTCTGAATTCCATTATAAATCCATTACTAGTACTTGAAGTATGGATATAGTGCAAGGACTTGTGTATTTGTAACAAAAGCACCATCTAGCCAAAGCAAATAGACATCAATAAATGACAAAGAAAAAAACTTTGCAAAAATTCTGTAGTCAACACGTCAGTTCTGCACCATTCTGATGTTGACTATTTGACAAAACTCTATGAATGTAGTATGCTTGGTTCTTTGCTTATGGCAATCCAACAGAAAAATTGTGCTCAATTCCACGTCACAAAAGACTTTTAAATATTTTCCAAGATCTTATTTATATTGCAATTTTTTTTTGTATTTTAAAATACTACTGAACTTAAAGGATCTATTCAAACAAAATGTCAGCTTGTGTCAGGTGCAGTTTATATTTGAGCTCTTGTGATAAGGCAATTTCCTCAAGAATTTTTAAAGTTTCAAATTTTCTTTTTATATTTATACAGGGGAAAAGAAATCAAAATGTAATGGTCTTTGATTTTCTGAGCTTGTTGAGAATTTTAACTCTAGCTAACCCATGCCTGGGAAAAGTGGAGCTGCTAACCGTTCAAACAAAAATACTGCTTTCATTCTCAAAGCCTGTTACAGTAATGGGAATGTGTGATATTTTATGAATACTCAATGCAATTTGTTGTGACATCTGTTCCATGTCAATGGGGATGAAAGTTGAGGGGTTGCAGGGGGAAAAAATAACGAAACACAAGCTAACTTTATTTTATATTGATAATGACCAGAAGCTTAATTTGTTTTGATGAACTTGTCACTTTATTTAATGCAAAGAATTGTGCTTGGTCACACCACTTGTAACACATGTCCAGTTCACATTGATTAATGTATAGCTGTTGTGAACAGGTTGTAATACATTTCTTCTGTTCAGCATATTCCAATCTATGGCTTTGCATGTTTTTGTTTAAAAAAAATCCTCAGTTGTGGAGAATGGCCTGGGATGCTTGCTAATTTTTGTTAACATGCAGAAAAGATCTTGCACTGAAATATGCCAAGATGACAGTGATTGCTCCAAATTTGCACAGCATATACATGGTGTTTGTTTTTTGTATATTTAAAGATTTACCAAAATTGTCTATAATAGTAGATCCATGTTTTTAGGAGGCTACTGTCACCTTGTAATTATTGAACTGCACTTAGATGGAATAATGGAGGAAATACATCAAATGCCTCCGATTTATACCATTGGTTACACAAAAGCATCCCATTTTAAATATGGTTCCATAGTGAACTGGCCAAAAGATGACTGCTTTTTTAATCAACTTATTAAGTTGGGGCATTAGTAACTCTTGCTGAGTGGAAATATTAAATGTGTTAAACACATGCTTTAGCTTTTAAAAAGAGATGAAAGCAAAGAATGTTTCAGATAGATGATACAAGTGACTTAATGCATAGACTTTATTTCTATATTTTCAAGCTTTTTTGTTGGAGGGATTTAAAATGAGTCATTGCATGAAATAGTGATTTTGTTCAGCACTTTCCATTTTATCTGTGTATTCGATTGATTTTAAAAAGAAATTTAGAAAAAAATTATATTCTTCCATATAGTGTTTCAATATATTCTCTTTCATGAAGAATAAAATTTAAAGTTTATTCTTATCTGTGTGCTGTTACTTCTGTGACTAGTTATATCACTGCTGTGACGAAGAGTCATCTTGACATGAAACATTGGTTCTACTCTCTTATCACAGATGCTGTCAGACCTGCTGAGATTTTCTAGCATTTTTCTGTTTTGGTTATAGTCCTTTCAATGTAGATTTAACCATAAAACCAAGAATTGCTGATGTGTAAATTACAACTTGATAGAGTTGTCACTGAAGGTGCCAGCTGTATTGTGCAGTGATATGGAAATGTACTGGCAAGCGACCTGAGTACAAAACTCAAATTGCCCCATCAACTTTACAGTCTGTACAGTCTAACTAGAATGGTTTGCAGGCTGTCAAAGTTCAGATTGTAATTATTGACTGGTTCCATGCTATCTGAGCCCCATGATTGTAATTGTGTCACTAGTCATTTTATTTTGCTTTAAATTGCTGGTATTTGTGTGATAATGAATTCATTTCATTGCTTGTTGAGTTTTTTGCTGCTTTGCCCCTTCCCCTTCTTCAGCCTGACTTCTTTCTATGGCTTTGCTTTGTATCTTATGTTGCAAAAGATCAGATCACCAGATTGAAACTTATGCCTCCACTTTGACAATAGACATTCTCTCTTTCCCCTCCAGTACCTACACCTTTTGAGGTGCATTGGATCTCGCATCCAATTTTGCTGGAGTGTTTTGGAAGGGTGTAAACTAATGTGGCAGGGGGTGGGGATCAAAAGAATAGGTCAGTAAGTGCATAGGCTGGGGATCAGCTTGGGGCCAGGGCAAGGCTAAGAAGAAGAGCATTCTTGAGGTAGATGACCTAAGTGGGCCTGGAGGTTTGGAGTGCATCCACTTCAATGCGAGCAGCGTAACAGGTAAGACAGACAAATTTAGGGCCTTAATGCTTATGTGGAATTTGAAATGGAGTTGTTCAGTATCTGAGGTATTGTGAATGATGCTGAACACTGTGCAGTCATCAGCAAACATTTCTGACCTTTATGATGGAAACTAGGTCATTGATGAAGCGATTGAAGATGGTTGGGCCCAGGCCGCTCCCCTGAGGGAATCCTGCAATTATACCCTGAAGTTGAGATGCTTGACCTCCAATAATCATAATCACCTTTCTTTGTGCCAGGTATAACTCCAGTTTTGCTGGGGATACTGATTGGTTAAAAGGACAGGACTGGCAGCTGAATATTCTGGAATATAAGTGTTTTAGGGAAGACAGAGGGGGGGCTAAAAGAGGCAGGGGAGTAGCAATATTTGTTAGGGAGCATATTACACAGCAGTGCAGAGGGTGGACAGTTTAGAGGGGTCTTGTAACAAGTCACTGTGGGTTGAGAACTGGCTTGGCCACAGGAGACAGTAGTAGCTGGAAGTCTGTGACTAGTGGTGTTCCGTACTGGCACCTTTGTTATTTATGACATATATAAATGATTTGGAAGAAGGAGTAACTGGTGTGATCAGCAAGTTTGCAAATGACACAAAGATGGCTGGACTTGCTGACAGTGATGAACAGTATTGGAAAATACAACATGCTAGGCTGGAAAATTGGGCGGTGAAATGGCAGTTGGAATTTAATCCAGATAAATGCAAGGTGATGCATTTTGGAAGACTAATGTAGGGGGGAATTGTACAATAAATGGTAGGACTATTAAGAGTATAGAAACACAGGGAGCTAGGTGTGCAAATTCACAAGTCCTTGAAGGTGGCAACACAGCCGGAGAAGGTGGTGAAAAAGACATATGGTATGCTTGCCTTTATAGACAGGGATACAGAATATAAAAACTGGCGTCTAATGTTGTAGTTGTATAGAACATTGATTAGACCACATTTAGAGTACTGCGTCCAGTTCTGGTCACGGCACTACTGGAAGAAAGTGGAGGCCTTAGAGAGTGCAGAGGAGGTTTACTGGGATGTTGCCTGGTATGGAGGATCTTAGCTATGAGCAGAGATTGGGCAAATTGTTCTCCCTGGAAAGAAGGAAAATGAGGGGAGGCCCAATAGAGGTGCATGAGATTATGAAGGGTATAAGTAGAGTGAACAGTGGGAAGCTTTTTCCCAGGTTGGATGCGAAAATCACGAGGAGATCACGGGCTCAAAGGTGAGAGGGATGTTTTTTACACAGGATTATGGGAGCCTGGAATGCACTGCCAAGTAGGATGGTGGAGGTAGATATGCTAGGGGTTGTTTAAGACTTAACTAGATAGGCACATGAGCAGACTGGAGATGGAGAGATACAAAAGAATGTTCTACTTGAAGATCAAGACCCTCAGGATGTTCCTGGGAATTAATAGATTCCTATTGGCTGTCCAACAAATTTTAAGGCTTACCTGTCTCTTGCATTGGAGCTATTTCATTAACATCTATATAGTCTTGTATGTTTATTGACGTCCCCTTTTTACACCCACAGATGATTTGGTCCGACTTGTTAGCCACCTTGGAGCATATGCGCGATGGATCATGCAAGGGCTGTTCTTGAATGTTGCTTCGAGAGTTGCCTAGTGCTTTGTCCGTTAGTGTACGCTTAAACAGGAACATCTGATGGGTAACATGACAGTTCAGTGACTATCACTGTTTGCTGTGCAGTTACAGGGACCCGGATTGGATCTCTGACTTGGGTCAATGTCTGTAGGAGTTTCCCCGTGCTTGCATGGGTTTTGTCTGGGTGCTCCCATTTCCTCCCACACCCCAAAAACATGTTTTTAGGCTGGTTGGTGTCAATAAATTGGATCTCCCTTATCTGGTGTACATATAATTCCCTAAATTTGTATTCCTTTATTGTAGAGTCCACTAGAAGTAGACAAAGTCGTAGGTAGAAGAAAAAGTTGAATAAGGCATTCACTGAATGTTAAAATGGGTGGTACGGGCTTGTAGGGCCGAAGGGCCTGTTTTCTGTGCTGTGCTGATCTTTATTCTAAAGTGGCAGGTAACATTGTGCCACACAAGTACCAGGCAATCACCATCTCAAACAGTGCCATCATTTCTTGTCAAGGTGTACTGGCACAGTGGTTAGGGACCTGAGTTCAATTTGCAGCTTGGGATACTGTGTGTGGAATTTGCATGTTCTCCCAGTGTCATAGAATCATAGAAACCCCACAGTGCAGAAGGCCCATTGAATCTACACTGACAAAATCCCACTCAGACCCTATTCCTGTAACCCACATATTTGTCTTACTAATATCTCTGACCATGTTAAATTGCTTCTTAGTATCCCAGGATGCATAGGTTAATCAACCTAACTGCATATCTTTGGACTGTAGGAGGAAAGCCATGCAAGTACAGGAGAAGGTGCAAACCCAACACAGCAGTAACCCAAACTGGGAATCAAACCCAGATCTCAGAAACTGTGAGGCAGCAGTGCTAACCACTGTGCTGCCCATAATGCTCTGGTTTCCTCTTGCAGTCTAAACAAAATGCCAGTTAGGTGCACTGGCCAAGATAAATTCTCCCCCAGGCAGTGTGTGGTAACTAGGGCATTTTCACAGTAACTTCATTACAGTGTTAATATAAGCCTACTTCTGACAATAACTAAAAAACTTGACATTCCATTGTTACCATCACTAAATCCCTCACTGTCAAATGAACTAGACCAATCGTATAAATACTGTGCCTACAAAAGTAGATCAGAAGCATAAAATGCTGCAGCAGGTACCTCACCTCCTGACTCCCCAAAACTTGTTCATCTTCAAGACACAAGGGAGGAATATGATGACATATTCTTTACTTACCTGGGTTGGTGCAGCTCCACAACACAAGAAGCTCAACATCATCCAGGACAAAGCAGCCCACTTGTTTGGCACGTAACCCACAAACATTCACTAGCTCCATCACTGATGCACAGCAGAAGCAGTGTGTACCCTCAACAAGATGCAGTGCAAGAACTCAGAGGCTCCTCACAAGCATCTTCCAAACCTGCAGCCACTTACCATCTAGATAGGTAAGGACAGCAGGAACACTGCCTGGAGGTTCTCCTCCAAGCCACTTACCATCCTAACTTGTAAATACATTGCCGTTCTTTCATAGTCACTCATTCAAGATCTGGGAACTCCCTCCCTAACAGCACTGGATACGTATACACCAGGGGGACTGTAGGCTATGGTAGTGAGAATCTAGAAACTATCATTATCACGAAAGAGGTAGTGTTGGGCAAATTAATGGGGCTAAAGATGGTCAAGTCTCCTGGGTCCTGATGGAACGCATCCCAGGATACTAAGAGATGGTGGGAGAGAAAGCAAATGCACGAGTAGTAATTTAACAAAATTTGCTGGACTCGGGGATGGTTCCCACAGATTGGAAAACAGCAATTGTAACACCACTGTTTAAAAAAAGGATATAGACAAAAGGCAGACAACTGTAGGCTGGTTACCTTAACTTCTGAGGTAGGGAAAATGCTTGAATCTCTCGAGGGGGGAAAAAATAGCGAGACATCTGGATATAAATTGTCCCATTGGTAAGATGCAGCATGGGTTCATAAAGGGCAGGTCGTGTTTGATTAATTTGGTGGAATTCTTTGAAAACATTACAATGTGCAGTGGATAGTGGGGAACCTGTGGATATAATGCATCTGGATTTTCAGAAGGAATTTGACAAGATGCTGCACCAAAGACTGCTATGTAAGACAAAAGCGCACGTGTTACAGATAATGTATTAGCATGGATAGTGGATTGGTTAACTAACAAAGCAAAGAATGGGGGGGGTAAATAGGTGTTTTAATGGTTGGCAGTGGCTAGTGGTGTGCCTCAGGGATCAGGGTTGGGATTGCAATTGGTTACTATTTGCATAGATGATTTGAAGTTGGGGACTAAGGGTAGTATGCCAAAATTCACAGATGACACCAAGATGGGTGGAAGAGGATGCTGAAAGTCTGCAAAGAGATTTAGACAGTCTAAGTGAGTGGGCCAGGGTCTGGTAGACAGAGTACCATGTTGGTAAATGTGAGGTCATCCATTTTGATAGGAATAACAACAAAACGGACTATTATTTAAATGGCAATATGCTGCTGTGCAGAGGATCTGGGTGTCGTTGTGCAGGAATCTCAAGGAGTTGATTTTCAGGTGCAGCAAATAATTAAGAAGGCAAATAGAATTTTGTCCTTCATTGCTAAAGAGATGGAGTTTAAAAACAGCACGGTTATGTTGCAACTGTGTAAGGTGCTGCTGAGGCCATACCTGGTGTAACGTGTACAGTTTTGATTCTCCTTTAGGAAAGGAAATCTACCATCTGGTCTGGCCTTCATGTGACTCCAGAGCCACAGCAATATGGTTGACAACCCTCAACTTACCTTCCAAGGGCAATTAGGGATAGGTACTAAATTCTAGCAGCCAGTGGTGCTAATGTCCCACAAGTGAATTTTTTTTTGAAAAAGGTTGTTTAACATTTCCTGGACATCTTTGCAAAACCAGTTATATCAACAGAAGGAGATTGTAACACTCTGAACTATACGCAATGCGATCCACAGTAAACTGTCCTCTACTGTGAACCAAGATCCCACCATGACAAACTAATGGATCAGGAACAGTAATCCACTCAGTCACCTTGAAGTCTGTTCCACTAGCCATTAAATTACTGCTGATCTTACTTCAACTCAATTTACATGCTTTTGTTCAATACAAAATTCTAACTAACTTGATCTTGCATATAAATTCATGTATCCTAAGTGTCACCTTTTTTCCAGAAAGTTGCAAATTTCCACTTCCATGTGTGTGTGTCCTGGATTTGACTCCTAAATGGTCCATAATGTCCTCGTCCAGTTTCCAGTATTAGGGCATTATTTCCTGGGGAAGAGATTCTAATATTCCCTGCAATGCAGAAGAATGAGAGGTGGTGATCTAATTGAAACATGAAATTGTTTATGGTGGTAGTGGGGTAAAGGCTTAGAAAGGAAATATTCTCCTTGCTGGGGAATTTAAAACATCATTCAGTCTCAGGATAACGGTTCAGCTATTTAGAACTGAAATGAGAAACATCTCCAAAAAATTAAGAACCTGAGGAATTCTCTAACCCCAAGAGCTTCTGTTAGTCAATTGTTGAGTATATTCCAGAAGTCAATATTAAGAGATAAAGGAGGAGAAGATGGAGAGGTTCGGTCAGCCACAAGTTGAGGCTCAAGTGTTCCATGCCAGCTTTTATCTTGGCTGTTCTTTTATTCTTTAATTTTGAATTCCCTACCAGAAGAAGTATTGGCTTGAATCTTCCAATAGCAATGGGAGTGAACATTGACACCTTCTTTAGAGATGTGCCTCAGAAGCCTGAGGAAATTCAAACAAATGCACATGTGGTATTTACCTGTGAAGCTTAAACTTGTAATGGGTAGAATTACAATGCCCATGTCTTTGATACTGATATTAGTATCAAACGCATGGGCTAGATGCCCTATTCCTAGATGCCCAGTTCCCTTACTGTTAATCTCAGGCATAGGACTTGCTTGACAATGGTCAATAGCAGGTAGTGTATTGAGAAGGCCTTAAAAATACTCCTATCCCTCTTCCCTACAATTAAGACATGGTCGAGAGCTTCAATTTTCTAGATGTTCAGATCACCAACAATCTCTCTTGATCCCTCCACCCTGATGCTACAGTTAAGAAAGCTCATCAATTCTTCTACTTTCTCAGGGGGCTAAGGAAATTTGGCATAGCTGCTACAAAATTCACCAATTCTTACAGATGCAATATAGAAAGCATCATTTCCAGTTGTATCACAACTTGGTATGGCTCCTATTCCAACCAAGATTGCAAGAAGTTAGAAAAGGTCACGAATGTAGCCCAGTCCCTCATGCTAACCAGCCTCCCAACCATTAACTCTATCTACATTTCCCACTGCTTCGGAAAAGCAGCCAGCATAATCAAGGACTCTGGCTATATTCCCTCACATTGACAAACTACAAAATTCTGAAAACATAAGAAATAGGAACAGGAGTAAGTCATGTAGCCCTTTGTGACTACCCTGCTATTCATGGTTGATATGAGTGGATCAGTTCCATTGATCTGCCTACTCCCCTCATCGATCAGAAGTCTATCTATCTGTGACTTAAACATATTAAACGAGGTCGCTGCCACCACTTCAATGGGCAGAGAATTTCAGAGATTCAGCAAGAAGTTGTTCCTCCTCAACTACATGCCCCATTATTTTGAGGCTATGCCCTCTAGTTCTGGTTTCATTTCTAAACGGAAAGAATCTCTCTACCTCTACCCTATCTAGCCCCTTTATGCCTCTATAAGATCCCCTCACAGCCTTCTAAATTCCAATGAGTACAGGCTCAATCTACTCAATTTCTCCTCATAAGCTAACCCCCTCATGTCCAGTATCAGCCTGGTGAACCTTCTCTGTACTCCCTCCAAGGCCAATATATCTTTTCATAAATAAGAGGACCAAATTTGCACACAGTAGTCCAGTTGTGGTCTCATCAGTGCCTTGTACATTTGCAGCAACACCGCTCTGCTTTTATATTCTATCCCCCTCACTCCAAGGCCAACATTCCAGTCACCTTCTTGATCACATGCTGCACCTGCTTGAGTTTTTGCGATTTGTACACAAGGACCCCCAGGTCCGTCTGCACAGTAGCATGCTGCAGCTTTTCACCATTTAAATAATATTCCATCCTATTATTATTTCCTCCAAAGCGGATAACCTCACATTTGCCAACGTTATACTCCATCTGCCAGGTCCTTGTCCATTCACTCAGCCTATCTAAATTTCTCTGCAGACTTTCCCCGTCCTCCACGCAATTCGTTTTTCCATCATCTTTGTATCATCAGCAAACTTTGTTACCCCACACTCTACTCCCTCCTCCAGATTGTCTATGTATATGGTAAACAGTTGAGGCCCCAGCACCGATCCCTGTGGCATACATGCACAAACAGACTCAAGAACAGCTTCTTCCCAGCTGTCATCAACTTTTGAACGGTCCTATTGTATATAGAGCTAATCTTTCTCTCTACCTGTAGATGCAACACTATATTCTCCACCCTATCCTTTTCCCATCCACTTCACAAGCAGTATGTTTTGCCTGCATAACACACAAGAAACAAAATGTTTCATTATGTCCTAGTTCACGAGGATAAATCAAATCAAATATTGTTTGTTGCATCCCTTCAGTCACAGAACATTTCCTTTAGCACTTCTTTCCTGGATATATTTAAGTTGCAACTGTATAGAGGATAAAGTTATATTAACCAAAAAAAAAGTACAAAAGAGAAAAAAAATGAATAGGGCACCTAGCCCATGTGTTTGACACTAACATCAGTATCAAAGGCAGTCTCAAAAGCATGGGCAGCATAATTCTACCCATTACAAGTTTCAGCATCACAGGTAAATACCACTTGTGTGCATGGGCTGGGATTTCATCAGGCTTCTGATGCACATCACCAAAGTCTCAATGTTCACCCCCATTGCTTTCTTCCAGTAGGGAATCCAAAATTAAAGAATAAAAGAACATACAAGATAAAAGCTGGAGTGGACCACTTGAGCCTCAGCTCGTGGCTGATTGAACTCAACACTTTCTCCTCTTTTATCATTTAATAGAGACTTCCGTCTGGAATACACTCAACAATTGACCATCAGAAACTCTCGGGGATAGAGAATTCCTCAGATTCTCAACCTTTTTGAGATGTTTCTTGTTTATTAAAGAACAAAGAACAACACAGCATGGGAAACAGGCTCTTCGGCCCAACAAGCCCATGCCGCCACCTCGATGTTTCCACTTCCACTCATGACCCCTGTCTGTGTTTATAGAAATCTGCATTAGAACCAAATTAGTGAGACAATTTTGGCAAAATAAATTCTCCCGATCAGCCTAAGAGCACATTTTTGGGGTGTGGGAGGAAATCGGAGCACCTGGAGAAAACCCACGCAAGCACAGGGAGAATGCACAAACTCCTACAGATACCGGCCCAAATCCATGTATCTGAATAGCAACTGTGATAATTACTGAGCTGTCGTGTTGCCCATCAACTGGTCCAGTTCAAGCGTACACTAACAACATGAAGCACTAGGCTACTCTCAAAAAATCCAACAGCAGCCCTGTCATGACCCATCGCGTGTATGCCCCTTGTTGGACAACAAGGTGGATCGAAGTACCTGTAGGATAAAAGAGAAATAGATCAATATCATGCACAACTTACACAATTCCCAGGGACGTCCCAAGGCTCATGATCCCTATTTTAAATCAGTCTTCGCTATCCATCCATCCCTATTCTGCTCATGTGCCCATCTGAGTATCTCTTAAATAACTCCAGCGTGCCTGCCTCCACCATCTTACATGGCAGCGCATTCCATACCCCTACAACCCTCTGTGTGGAAAAACTCCCTCTAGCATCCAAATTATACCTTACCCCACCTCACCCTAAGCTCGTGACCCTTCGTGATATTTCATTCCAACTTAGGAAAAAGCTTACCACTGTTTACTCTATTTATACCCTTCATGATCTTGTACACCTCTATTAGATCTCCTCTCAGTTTTCATCTCTCTAAAGAAAATAGCCCCAATTTGTCTAACCTTTCCTCATAACCAGACCTTCCAACCAGGCAGCATCCTGGTAAACCTCTGCGCTCTCTCCAGGGTCTCCACGTCCTTCTGGTAGTAAGGTGACAGAACTGGATGCAGTATTCCAAATGAGGTCCAACCAATGTTCTATACAAGTGCAACATTAAAGGCCAGCTCTTGTACTCTATACCCCTTCCTATAAAGGCTTATGCCTTTATACCATATGCTTTCTTCACAACCTTCTCCATCTGCTTTGCCACTTTCAGAGAATTGTGCACGTGCACCCCCAGTGCACTCAGTGCACCCTCTACACTCTTAATAGGTCTACCCTTTATCATATACCTTCCCCTACATTCTTTCTCCCAAAATGCATTGCCTCGCATTTATCAGGATTAAATTCCATCTGCCATCTATCTGCCCAAGCTACCAGCCTATGTCGTGCTGTAATGCCTGACAATGCTCGTCATTACAAGTCCAGCCATCTTTGTGTCATCTGCTAACTTGCTGATCACTCCACTTACTCCCTCTTCCAAGTCATTTATATATATTACAAGAGGTCCCAGTACCGAGCTCTGCGGCACACCACTAGTGACAGATCTCCATCTAGAAAAACACCCTTCCACTATTACTCTCTGTCTCCTATTACTAAGCCAGTTACTTATCCATCTAGCTACCTGTCCGTGTATCCCATTAGCCTTTACCTTTTCAACTAACCTCCCATGAGAGACTTTGTCAAATGCCTTACTGAAATCCATATAGATGACATCAACGGCTTATCCTTCATCGACCATTTTTGTCACCTCTTCAAAAAATTCTATCAGATTCATAAGGCATGACCTCTTCTTAACAAAGTCATGCTGCGTATCTCTAATCAGATCGCAATGCTCTAAGTGCCTATACATCCTATCTCTAAAAATCCCCTCCAACAGCTTCCCTACCACTCACGTCAAACTCACTGGCCTATAATTTGCAGGGTTATCCCTACTACCCTTTTTAAACAATGGTACAACATTAGCTATTCTCCAGTCCTCCGGGACCTCACCCACATCCAAAGAAGAGACAAAGAGTTGCGTCAGAAGCCCAGCAATTTCACCTCACACCTCCTCAAGCAGCTGGGGATAAATGCCATCAGCCCTGGAGATTTACCAGTTTTAATGCTACCTCGAAGTTCTAACACTTCCTCCCTTGGTGTGGATATTTCCCTCAACTGGTCTACAGCTCCCTCAGAGACGAGACCGGTCAATAAGCCCTTCTTTTTCGTGAATACTGACACAAAGTATTCATTCAGGGTCTCCCCCATTCCCTCGGGCTCTAAGCACAGTTCCCCTCCTCTGTCCCAAGAGGACCTATTTTCCCTCTAACCATCCTTTTATTCCTAACATAGGAGTAAAAAGCCTTTGGATTTTCCTTAATCCTATCCACCAAAACCATTTCATGCTCCGTTTTTGCCATTCTAACTCTCCTTTTGAGCTTCCTCCTACTCTATATTCCTCCAATGCTGTCTGTGTTCCCAGTTGCTTAGACCTAACATACGCTTCTCCTTTCTTCCCAAGGAAGTTCTCAATATCCCTAGTAACCCACGGCTTCTAATCCTACCTTTCCCATCCTTCCTCATATCTTATGAAAGATATATCTTTCCTACAACCTTTTCAGTGTTCCCTTGAAAGAATCCCACATGCTGAATGTGGACTTGCCCTCGAACAGCCTTTCCCAATCAGTTTCCAACAAGTTCCTATCTAATCCGACTGTAGTTAGCCTTCCCCCAATTTAGCACCCTCCCCCAGGGCAACAAGCATCTTTTTCCATTTGTATCCTAGACAGAATTGTGGTCACTGTTAGCCACATGTTCCCCTACTGCAACATCAACCACCTGCCCTGGCTCATTACTCTGAACTAAATCCAATATAGCCCCCTCTCTAGTCGGACTAGCTACATACTGCTCCAACGATCTTTTCAGTACACATTTTACAAATTCCTCCCCATCCGCCCCCCCCAGCTCGTGATACCTTCCAGTCCACCCCAGGGAGATTAAAATCTCCCACTATAACAACTCTATTCTTTCTGCATCTATCCAAAATGTCTCAGACTGAACCAGTGTTTTAGATTCTCCAGCAAGATGAATATTTTCTTTCTCAGCGTTTACCCCACTAACACCATAAACAATTTCATGTTTCAATTAGATCATTTCTCAACCTTCGGCATTGCAGGAAATATTGGAATCTTCCCCAGGAAATAATGCCCTAATTCCAGGAGCTGGTCCAAGCCGCTGGCACTCTGGGCTCTGACACCATCAATAATGTTAGACAGCATCGACGAAACAACATCTCCCTGCAGTGGCAAAACAGAAAAATGCATCTCACGTCATGCAGAGCTATAGTTAATAATGAAGCATTAAGGTTGCAGATTTGGTCTGGTTCTCCAGACATCAAGTGGAGAGAATTGAGTTCTGTAATATTTCCCATAATGAAAAAGCTTGTCAGAGGAAATAGTGACATAGTTCGTAGACTAGTAATCCAGAAGCTCTAGCGACACAAGCTCAACATTTTGAGGACATTTAAAAACAATGAATTAATAAATTAGTCAGCACTGCCTAATAGGCATCGGGTAGAGCCAAGGGAATGGCAGTCTAGGGGCGATTGATGAGGGTACCACTGCCACTCTGCACGGGGATCGGTTGGGGGAGGCTGAGGTTGGGTGGTCGCCAAGGGATTCTGTCTCCTTATGGAGGAGAGGGGGAATTCTGCCAGGATGGGGGATGGGGGATGATGTGGAGAGCCTGAAAATCAGGGCGCTCCTGGACTGGGGAGGGGGTGGAGTCAGGGGGCTACGAATGGGCTGAGGAAGGCAGCACTGCGCAGGTCCCAAGTTGGCGAGCGATCAAAGAGGATATCAAACATTAGGCCGACAAATAAGGGTGACTGCGCATGCGCAGAGTTCCGGAACTGTCTGAATCCAGTGTGCACTGGCCCTGCGCCGCTGCCACCCCTCCCCATCCCCTCCCCCCCACCCCCCCTCCCTCCAACCCCCTCCTCCCCTACCCCCTCCTCCCCTCCCCATCCCCTCCCCCCCCCCCTCCCCACCCCCCCAACCCCCTCCTCCCTACCCCCCTTCCCCACCCCTCCTCCCATCCTCATCCCCTCCCCACCCCATCCCCCCAACCCCTCCTCCCCCCCCCCCTCCCCTCCTCCCCCCAACCCCCCCCTACCCCCTCCTCCCCACCTCCCCCCAACCCCTCCTCCCCTTATCCCCCTCCTCCCCCCACCCCTCCCCTACCCCCCTCCTCCCCCCTCCCCCCAACCCCCTCCTCCCCTATCCCCCCTCCTCCCCACCATCCCCTACCCATTCCCCCCCTCCCTATCCCCCCTCCCCATCCCCTCCCCCCACCCCCTACCCTCTCCACCCCCTCCTCCCCTACCCCCCTCCCACCCCCACACCGCTTTTAATGATATTCACAATTGTGACCCCTGCATTGCATGGAGTGTGAGAGATTCGAGAGTGAAGCTGCACTAAAAAACAATTGTGATTTACATCAATTTTCCCATGAATTCAGATCTTAGAACTTTTTTGGGAGAATCAGCCCCACACATTTAAACATTTTCTTCTGAAGGAAAGGTATAAAAAGAATAGAATTTTAGGCATTTTTAAAAAAATAGCATTTATTGAAATTTTACAAGATTTGAGAAATATACAACTGTATAAAAGTATTTGAAAAATATCACTGTTGTGTTGATTGTGGGTGTAATTTTTCAAAGAAAAAAGTGTACAACAATCAAATTTTGTATTCATAGAACAACGATTTCAATTTAACTTTTTCAAAACAAAACACGTTTTATATTCTTCACTGAACACAGAGTCTTCCTTTGGTATTGGTCATGTCCATTAAATACTGCTTACTTTAAAAGACCTTTTTTTTAAATCTATTCCATACTATAATCTAAAATGATAATCAGTAATTAATAAGGATTAATTGGCAGTAATCACTTCAAAGAAAAAAGAAAAACTTACTCCATGGACATATTATATGGATAGTTTCCCTTATGACTTGAATAATTCTGGCATTAAATTCATGTTTATTAACTAAGTTACTGGAAAATAAAATCTTTGGTCATATTGTTTGTTACAGCAATAAAAACTATACATTTTGCTAGTATGATGATCAATTATCAGCGACATGCTCCACTGCTCATTCACTGCATACCTCAACACAGTTTTTATTAGGAAAGCCAAGGATGATCAGCTATTCTTAATGGTCCAGATCTTCTATTCTCCGGATAGTCAGAGACAAGGGGGGCCTGTTGGAAATCCCAATGCCAGGACTCCACAGAGATGGTCCAAGAAATTTCAAGTTCCAACAGGCAATCCCTTGCATGTGGAATCCTCAAACAAGTTTCCAGACCTTGGAGGGTTCTGACTCACTTATCTGGCTAGTTACGCGGGGAAAGCTAGACAGGAAAATAACCTAATCTAAATCCTGGGTAACGGTATAAGTGACCCCACCAACTCCATGCTGACCTCACTCACCTTTTGAACTTCGTTCCCCTTACCCTGCCACCTTACCCACTTACCTCACTCAGCAGCTGCTCTTGGGCAGTAAATGCTGGCCAGCCAGCAACATCGATGTCTCTAGAATGGATAAAGAACACTCAATTGCTAGCACAGCTGAAAAAGATACTTAAATGTTGCAAAGCTTTCCACTGTAAGATTTCCAAAATACAGTAGTTAGTGATGTAAATAGCAGTGTGGCTTAGCTGCCCTACAAAGAAAGGCTGTAAGAACAAGTATGCTGTCAAAATGCACAGCTTGGATATCCAGACCAGAATTATGGAGCTCTGGTACTATATCAAAAAATAGAAGCAAAGTGGCAGTCTGACAGTGATTACCATCCCTCAGAAAATTTGGCTCAATAATGTAACATTGCTCTGCATAAATTATGTAGGTTTACTACACATTGCCACACTGCACTATTTGCTCATGTTACAGATTATTTAAAATATAAACTAGCAGCTGATCAATCATTTTAAAATTTACACAGTGATATTA
Organism: Sphyrna mokarran; assembly: GCA_024679065.1. Classification (NCBI taxonomy): domain Eukaryota; kingdom Metazoa; phylum Chordata; class Chondrichthyes; order Carcharhiniformes; family Carcharhinidae; genus Sphyrna; species Sphyrna mokarran. Next base: position 21,218,390 of record JAGIQG010000007.1, on the reverse strand, counting down.
ATAGGTGTAGGTATTTAAGCATAACCTCTGGACAAGGATATAAATCATAAGTTTCAGATACCCACACCAGTTAAGGTTCTGAAGTTCACAAGCTGCTCGAAGTTGCATTCGTATTTTGCAGCTTTCAAGTTACTGGCAGGAAGTAATGGGGGCTATGATATTTCCTATGCACAGAAACTTACTGACTAACTACACATCCAGCCCCATAAATTTCATCATTTAGCACATAAACATTTTTTTAAATACACATAGCAGCTCAATCAAAATATACTGATGATATTCCAATAGTCAAGGCCAAGTTTGCTTCTTATTTCTCAAGTTGATTTAACTTCATTTTAGATCTTTCTATGGGTTATTCCCCACTGCTTTAAAATATCATTGAAAGCTGACCCCAATGCAATTGCCTTTTCATAATATTTTATGATTTGGCAATTTTGAATTCAGAGGTAATTTAATCATCATTTAAACTGCAAACAGAATGCAGGAATGGGTGAAATAGTGGCACAGTGGTTAGCATGCTGCCTCACAGCACAAAGGACCTGAGTCCGCTGCCTGTGCACAGTCTGCATGTTCTCCCTACGTCTGTGTGAGTTTCCTCCGAGTGCTCCATTTTCTCTCATGATCTGAAAGACGTGATGGTTAGGGTACATTGGCCATGCTAAATTGTCCCTCTATGTACCCGAATAGTCATCAGAGTGTGTGATCAGGGAGTTTTCACGGTAACTTCATTGCAATGTTAATGTAAGCCTAATAAATAAACTTTTAAACAGAAAAATACTGCAGACACTGAAAATTTGAAATAAATACAAGAAATTCTGGTAATTCTCAATTGATTAATCAAGCCGCATCTGTGCAGAGAAGAACAGAGAATATTTGAAGTCAGTGACCTTTCCAATCTAACGAAGGTTATCAACCTGCAGTGTTAACAATGCCTCTCTCAACCTGCTGAATATATGTGCAATCTAGTTATTATTGCCTTGGTTAATCTGACATATGTAAAGATAAGTAATCGACGTGTAATTTGATGAATAGATAAAGTAGCAAATAAGTTATCAAACAAAATATTTCAGGGTTACATAGGTTATTCCATTATAGCACAAGTTAAAATATGTTTTTATATGCACTATTTAATTTCAACAGGGATCCTGTATCAAATGCATGAAATCAAAGTAAGTAATTCATATCAAATGCTTCACCTCACTGGAGCTGTGACTGCTCTTTACTAGTGTAAATTTCTGATCCTTCAATTTTTTCAACATAAAGCAGATAAAGCAGCACAAATGGGTGTTACTGCTGGAAGCAATAAGTAATTTTTGTACAGTTAATTTGGCCAATACTTTTCAAACAAAAAGTCAGTGACGGATTGCTACTCCATATAAGTCACTTGCGCTTAAAACAGAAAGCACCTGTCTAATCTGATCTTCCTGATTCAGGCCAGGTAAGACTGAAAAAGCAAACAGCTTCCTTGGCTCCAATACCAAAGTGCAAAAGAAGTGGAGCGAAGGAAGACACCACATCCTCCACTCACTTTTATTGCACTAGCTGCCATAAAGCAGTAAGTTTAAAGGTCTAATTGAAAGGTAGAAGTGTTTAAGGTTGTAGGGGGGGCAATAAATCCCATGCGGGTGGGGGCGAAGTGCTTGCCTATGGTGGGGATAGACTGAGTTGTATACCACGTAGGCCTTAGTCCCGCTGTTTAAAATAGTCACTCTGAAGTTAGATGCGTTTTTTCCTGCTAACTGTGAGGGTAAAACACCCAGGCAAAACCATCCAAAAGTTAATAATTTAATTTGCTTTTGTCAGTTGGTTCCAAACGCAGCACAATTGTCAAAGAGAAATTAATCTTTTTGAACAATTGCAGGGTAAACCTTTACATGGGAATTTTCATGCAAAAGAGATTCCTCAGTGCATTTTTGGGATACTCCTCAAATTCAGTACTGGGGAGCCAAGAAGTGATGACCCCCTATTTAACAGCTGTGCCAAAGCACAGGACATTGCATGTATCCTCATATAACTCTTACAAGAACAGTGTTCAGCACTATAGCAAATTTGGATAACATGCATGCAAAGAAAATAAATTATTCTACTTTCCAGATAGCAACTTTCCCGTCTTCCTTGCCAGCACCACTAAGAACGTATCTGTCTTCAGCACCGCACAAAGCTCGAACCATGTCTACGTGAGCTACCAGTTCCTTTTCCACACAGTGCTTGGAAGTATCCACCACATAGATTTTCCCTCTGACTTTGTCTGATCCTCTGCCTCCAATCCAAAGCTGAAAAGAATTTTTAAAAATATTGATATTAACCACCTATATTCCTCTGAATGGAACACATTAAGTATACTTCTGTTCCAACAGAAAATCATGAACAATATTTAAACCCTTTATTCTGTTGAAGAATGTGGTTGATGCTTAAATATCTTCTGAAATGTCCTGGTAGCCACTCGATTCAATGGCAATAAAGGATGGGCAATAAAAGATAGCCTTGCCTGTGATGCTCACATTCCAAGAATGAATTTTTTAAATTGTAATCTTACGCTGTTCATGACTAAATTTTGTTGTTGGTGTCATCATGCTAAGCAGTATTTTGCAATATCTCATTTTACAATTCTTTCTATTTGAAATTGGAAAAAAGAAATCTATTTCCACACAAGTCAACGGAATCTAATTCAATTAAACATATTTCTCTCCAAACAATGGGGAAAAAACACTAATGGACGGGGGCAAGTGTGTGGCATCCAGATGATATTAGACTCCCACTGGGCCTAATTTAATCTTGGAAGACGTCTGTTAGCTAGTAAAAGACAAGTGGAAACTTGCCAACATAATGACATCTTGCATACAGAAGAGAGAGAAAGACAGTGCTCAGTGTTTCAGGGACTAGTGCTGATTTTTTTTCATAGGACATGGACATCAGTGACAAGTCCAAAATTAGTTGTCCATCCCCAATTGCCCTCAAGATGCTGCTGGTGAGCCTCCTTCTCAAAGTGCTGCAATGCATTGATACACCCATAATGGTGTTCAGAAAAGAGTTCCAGGATTTTTATGAAGCAACAGTTAAGTAATAGCAACATAGTTCCAAGTCAGAATGTGACTTAGAGGGGAACTAAAGGTGGTGATGTTTCCATGCATCTACTGCCCACATCCTTCTAGACAGTAGAGTCTGTGGGTTTGGATGGTGATGTTGAAGGAGCCTTGGTGAGTTGTTGTACAGCAGCTTTCATTTGGTACACCTTGCTACCACATCATTGGTGGATGGAGTGAATGTCTGTTGGTTGATACAGTGCTAATCAACAGGCTGCTTTGTCCTGGTTGAGGTCAAGCTTCGAATGTTGTTGGAACCACACTCATCCAAGCAAGTGGGGAGCACTTCATCATATTCCTACCTTGTGCCTCGTAGGTGGTAGTCAGGCACTGCAGAGTAAAGAGCTGAGTTACTTGTCACAGAATTCCCAACGTCTGGTCTGCCCTTTAACTGCAGTTGCAGAGAAATGCAGGGTTTTTTTTTTTAAGGATGAGAATTTTAAAATCAAGGCATTATCATACCATGGGCGAACATAGATCAGCAAGTACAGGGACAATTAACTTGGTGCAAGTTAGAATACAGGCATTTGAATGAGTTCAAGTTAACAGACAGGAAATGGTGAGCAACAGACACAAAAAGAGTTGTGCAAATTTTCCATGATTGTTGCAGATTTGGCTGGAATTTTTTTTTTAATTCACTTAGAAGATGTGGGTATCATTGGCTGGGCCAGCATTTATTGCCCATCCTTAACTGCCCTTTATTTCAAACAGCATTTCAAAGTCAACCACATTGCTGAGAATCTGGAGTCACATGTAGCTAAACCAGGAAAGAAGACAGATTAGTGCATTAGGTGGGTCTTTATGACAATTGACAATGGTTTGTTCCATGGTCATCATTAGTCTTTTAAATCTAGATTGTTTTCATTGACTTCAAATTCAAATTTCATCACTGCCATGATGGGATTTGAACCTGGGTCCCCAGATCTTGCCGTGGATTTCTGGATTACTAATCCAAAAAACAAAGAACAAAGAACAAAACAGCATGGGAAACAGGCTCTTCGGCCCAACGAGCCCGCGCTGCCACCCCGATGTTCCCACCTCTATCTGCGATCCCTGTCCATGTTTATAGATCTATGGATTGAAAACCAAATTTGAGCCAATTTAGGGAGAATTTGTTTTGTCAATTAGCCTAAGAGCACATCTTTGGGATGTGGAAGGAAACCGGAGAAAACCCACGCAAACACGGAGAGAATGCGCAAACTCCCACAGACACAGGCCTAAATCCATGTATCTGCACAGCACAGCGAAAGTCACTGAGCTGTCGTGTTGCCCATCAGATGGTCCAGGTCAAGCGTACACTAACAACGTGAAGCACTAGGATACTCTTGAAAAGAAAAATCCAAGAGCAGGCTTCTCACGACCCATCGTGTGTATGCCCCTCGTTAGACAACAAGGTGGACCAAAGCACCTGTAGGATAAAAACAAGTACATCAATATCATCATCTATGTACACACTTCCCAGGGACTCCCAAGGCTCATGATCCCTATTTTAAATCAGTTTTCTATACCCCTCCATTCCCATTCTGTTCATGTGCCCATCTAAGTTATTCTTAAATAACTCCAGAGTGCCTGCCTCCACCACTTTACTTGGCAGCGCATTCCATACCTCCACCACCCTCTGTGTGAAAAAACTCCCTCTAGGATCCAAATTATACCTTACCCCCTCACCCTAAGCCCGTGACTCCTTGTGCTATTTGAGTCCGTCATAGGAAAAAGCTTAACCCTGTTTACTCTATCTATACCCCTCATAATCTTGTACACCTCTATTAGATCTCCTCTAAGTCTACGTCTTTCTAAGGAAAATAGTCCCAATTTGCCTAACCTCTCCTCGTAACTCAGACCTTCCATACCAGGCAGCATCCTGGTAAACCTCCTCTGCACTCTCTCCAGAGTCTTCACGTCCTTCCGGTAGTAAGGCGACCGGAACTGGATGCAGTATTCCAAATGAGGTCTAACCAATGTTTTATACAACTGCAACATTAAAGGCCAGCTCTTGTACTCTATACCCCTTCCTATAAAGGCTAGCATACTATGTGCTTTCTTCACAACCTTCTCCACTTGCTCTGCCACCTTCAGAGACTTGTTCACCTGCACCCCCAGGTCCCTCTGCGTTTCTATACTCTTAATAGGTCTACCTTTTATCATATACCTCCCCCCTACATTCTTTCTCACGAAATGCATCACCTCGCACTTAACAGGATTGAATTCCATCTGCCATCTGTCTGCCCAAGTCCGCCCTTCGTCCACCGTCCAGTACCAGTACCATTACACCTCTGTATTTGTGACGTAGGTTTTGCATCTGTATGATCCTGATGTATCTGCTAGTCTCAACATAATTGATCAGTTATACTGATCATAATTGATCAGTATAAAGTACCTTGCAAATTTGGCAGAGAATATCTGGTGCTGCCACAATTATTTAAATGTTAAACTTTTATTTAAAGGTGGTAATTAAATTATTAATATTTGAAAACACATACAAATAAATTAAAATCATTTTAAAAAATTGCAATGGCAGAAGCTAGCAAGCATTCCTCCCAATATCATTGGAACAAATTTTTAAAAAATCATTTTAATAATCCAAACACATTTACACATTAGTCATCACTAGAAAAAAGAACCAGTGAAAAACAAACTTACTAGTATTAGTTTTGCATTATTATTTAATTTGTTACAAAAATTAAGTGTGCTTGATAATTACTTTCAATGCAAAATGAGTCTATAAACAAACTCTAAAACCAAATAGTGGACTATTAGTATTAACTCTAAGACTAACTCTTACTAAGAGTGGTTAAGTATCTAACTATCAAGGAACCTCAAACAAATCACAGGACAGTTCTGGTTCATTACAACAGAGGAAAGAAGTTGGGGCTTTTATGGTTGACAATAGCGGCTCTCATTATGAGTCACCGAGATAGAATCAAGGAAAGTGAACCGAAATATTTTTGACTCACTGTTTCACTGAAAAGTAACACTGCAGTGCACCATACATTTTCCACGTGTTAAACAAACCTGATGCTGAAGTTGCCATGTTACCTGATTTTTCGCAAGTATCATACAGCTAATACTCTTGCAATCCTGAAGTTGAATCTTTTGCCTGGGTTTTGATAGCTCCTTCATATCCCAAATATAAACTTCTCCTTTGTCACCACATGCTGCCACCAGTTGATTTTTCTATTGAGAGAACATATAAAGAAAATATTAAAAGACAATATTTAGGGCAGTACTGGTTAATGCAACTTAAAAATATCACCTCCATTAAGCTGACTGGCCTGCAGAATGATAAACATTTTCCAAAATTTGGCTGCTGCAAGCATGTGCCCCATTTTCTTCAATTAAATGCTCACAACATTACCAAGTTTACACATCCAAATTATTACAATTTGCAAAGCTTTTTTTCCCCAACATTGACAACTTTATTAATTTGTTTCCTTGAATGTTAGTTGAAGGCTGCATATTTTATTCAACTAGAATATGTATTTTTAACACAAAAGCTAAATCCACGGATGTTGGAAATCTAAAATAGAAACAGAAAATAGTGGGAACACTTAGCAAGTCAGGCAACTGCCATGGAGAGAAAAAAAACAAGTCTGTAACCTATAATCGAGGTGGAAAGAATGGGAATGGAATTGAGAGCAAGAGTATTTTGCTAAACAATGGGTTCCATCTTTCCAAAGTATAGCTGGATGAAATTACAGTTCATCCAAAAAAATAAAGAGGTTAAAACAGATGATGTAAGGCTGAATATCATTGTGAAAATGCTGATTGCATTTTTATGGAGGATAACACCAAGGGGCAGTAAACAAGAACAAGACAAGGACAGATCTTTAAGGGACTTACATAACTGCATGGAGGCCATTACTGGAGGCTCTACAGCTATGATCAAAGTGTTAAAATTTAAACAGGGGAGGCCAATCATGGAGAGCTGAACATACAGTAAGGCCCTGGAGAAGGATAGTGTGGTCAACCACATTAAAGATTGCAGAGAGTCAAGGGGGATGTGAATAGATATTGCGAATAAATGAGTCACCATGGATCTCATTTGTTATTCAGGTTAAGACGATTTCAGGTTGGAAACCTAATTGCAGAATAGGGAGTTTAACAAAGGCAACTTGCATTTACAGACCATCTTCAATATAGTGAAGTTTGCCAAGGTGATTCATTCAGGAAAGATGGGTACAGATCTTGAGATAATAGTGTATTAATGGACTTGAGGGGGACTGTAGTTTGCAACCATAGAGAAGCAAATATTATGGATTTTGACAAAGGGGCAATGACAATCTTCAATTGAAAGGGAGCATTACTGATATTTCACTGTGCTCTCCAGGAAGCTCAAGGTTATGAACTGTTTTGACAGAAGAGAAGGACATAAGAGTGGTGTGGTTCACATGGATGTTTAAATCAGTTGTGGAGGGTAGTTGCATAGTGGCAATGTCAAAGTAATCCAGAGCTCTAGGTAAATGCTCTATGGACATGGATTCAAATGCCGTGATGGCAACTGGTGGAATTTAAACTCAATTAATAAATCTGCAATATGAAATTAGTTTCTGCAATGATAACCACAACAAACAATAATTTTTTTCCAATAAAAAATCCAAATAACTCACTTCAGGGAAGGAAATCTTCCATCTTTACCTTACCTAGTCTACATGTGACACCAGATCCAGTGTAATATGGCTGTTAACTGCTCTTTGCAATACCAAACCTTTTAGTTCAAGGATAATTAGGGATGAGCAACAAATGCTGGTATTTCCAGCAAGTTCCACAACCCATGAAAGAATAAAAGGGAAAAAAATTAGTCTTCAGTCCTTGGATTTGACAGGACTCTTGAGAGGAACGTAATGATGGCATTGATAAAACATAATGTGGAGTTGCCGGCGTTAGACTGGGGTAAGTTCAGTAGTCTCTCAACACCAGGTTAAAGTCCAACAGATTTAATTGGTAACACCAAATAAACCTTGGACTTTAACCTGATGTTGTGAGACCAATAACACAGTGGATGCTTGGCCAGAATTGTTGGGAAGATATTTGATTTTGTATAAGAAGCTTTTGTTAAGAACAAGGTATTGAAAGTAAGTTGGAATTGTAGATAGGAAGTTGATTAAGTGATAGAAAACAGAACTTGTTAGTGTATAATTGTTTCAAGTTCTTAAATGTACAAAGCCAGCAATAGATGCAATGCACTAAGTTAAAGAGGAACATGTCTCACGACAATAAATCCATCAGTAAATGATACAGGAATGAAAAAAAGGTCAATTACACAATTGACACATTTATACACTTTTTTAATGCATTCCTTGACATTAGTCTCCACATTTGGGACAACATGTACAGAAGCATGAAACAAATCTATTCCCTACAACACATACACTAAATTTGCACGTTACTCAACTAAAAGAATAATGTGTTAATGAGTCTATGAATAGAGGTCACTCAAGGGAGAGAATTCTGTTTACCATACAGACTTAAAAGTTTTCTTTACATTTTGGAATCATTTCTGAAAGAAGAATTTTTTTAATATCTAGATCAGAAGAACTGAGGTTTCGTTTTATGAAAACTAAATAACAATATTCAATCAGAAAAAGCTAATTAGAAATACACTGTTTCACTGTTTTAGCTTACCTAGATGTATTGACCCAAACGGCTGCCAGAGCGTGACAATCAGGAGAATTTCACAGTAACTTCACTGCAGTGTTAGTGTAAGCCTTACTTGTGACTAATAAATAAATAAATTTAAACTTATAAAATTCAATAAACTTACCTCAGGAAAGACAAGGAAACAGCTAAAATAGGCATGGCTTCCATTTGGATTTTCCAGTATCAATTTTCGTAATAGTTGCCCACTTTTCTTCACTTCCAGCAGCGCGTCTCCTACACCTAGAAGAATCAGGCTTAAAGTATTAATGCCACAGACAAACATTTAACTTGACTGACATTTCTGGTGATACAGCAGAGAGGTTGATGTGAGTAATTTAGTTTATGTGGTACACATGGGCTTCCAAAAATATTAGATAAGTTGTCACATAGCAGGCTTGTATACAAATGTGAAGCACATGCCTTGTATATACAAAACCTTGTATATTCTCTCTTTTCAGATAGCAGCCCAGTTTCCTGTTGAATGCCTCAATCAAACTTGCCTTCACCACCTCCTCAGGAAGTTCATTCCAGACTCTCTCAACCCTCTAGGTGAAAAATATTTCTCTCATTGCTTTTAGTTCTTACTCCGTTAGCCAATTATTTTGAAACTGTGCCCTCAACATCTTGATGCTCTCATGTGGGAACAGTTTCTCTTCCAGGAATGTCTGTATAGGCTATGTATGTTTATTGATATCTCTTTTTTTTACATTCACAGTGATTTGGTCTGCCTTGTTGACTAAGAAGGGGCATACAAGCGGTGGGTTGTGCAAGGGCTGTTCTTGGATGTTGCTTCGAGAGTTGCCTAGTGCTTTACGATGTTAGTATATGCTTAAACTTAACCAACTGATGGAAAACATGAAGCTCAGTGGCTATCACTGTTTGCTGTGCAGATATGTGGACTTGGGTCAGATCTCTAACTTGGGTCGTTGTTTGTGGGAGTTTGTATATTCTCCCCGTGCTTGCATGGGTTTTCTCCAGGTGCTCCACTTTCCTCCCACACCCCAAAAACGTGCTTTTAGGCTGATTGGTGTTAACAAATTGTCCCTAAATTAGACCTCCCTTAATCTGGTGCACCCTTTATTATTCTATCAGCTACAAGAGACATAGACAAAATTTGTAGGTAGGAGGAGGATGGGAATGAGACATTCACTAAATTTAAAATGGGCGACGCAGGCTTGTAGGGATGAAGGGCCTGTTTACCGTGCTGTGCTGTTCTCTGTTGTCACTATTTACCCTATCCAGACCCCTCTAAATCTTGAATACCTCTATTAAGTCTCCCCGAACTTTCTTTTCTTGAAGGAAAAGAGACCCAACCTTTCCAATCTATCTTCATAGCTATAGTTCTTCATCTGTAGAATCATTCTTGTAAATCTCCTTGATACTCTTTCCAATGCCTTCACATCTTGTTCAAGAAATGGATGCAGAACTCAGATGAGGCCTAACTTGCATCGCATACACGTTCAACATGGCCTCCTTACTCTTGTACTCAATGCCCCTTTAATAAAGTAAAAGATATCATATGCTTTGCAATATTCAATGACATACAATATCTTAGGTTTCATTAATTGTGACATAGAGTACAAGAGCAAACAGGTTATGCTGAACTTGTAGAAGGCATATATCTTTGGTCACCTTTTCAAAAAACTCGATAAGGTTTGTGTGGCACGACCTTCCCTTCACAAATCCATGTTGACTGTCCCTAACCTCTCTAAATGACTATAAATCCTATCTCTTATAATTCTTTCCAAAACTTTCCCCACAACAGAAGTAAGGCTCACCGGTCTATAATTTGCAGGATGGTCTCTACTCCCCTTCTTAAACAAAAGGACAACATTTGCCATCCTCCAGTCTTCTGGCACTATACCTGTAGCCAACAACGACATGAAGATCAAAGCCAAAGGCTCTGCAATCTCTTCTCTAGCCTCCCAGAGTAACCTGGGATAAATTCCATCCGGCCCACGGGACTTATCTATTTTCATACCCTCAAGAATAGCTAACACCTCCTTCTTATGTACCTCTATCCCGTCTAGTCTACAACCCTGTATCCCAGTATTCTCCTCAACTCCACTGACATTTTCCCACATGAAGACTGACGAAAAATACTCATTCAGTTCCTCTGCAATCTCCACAGGCTCCACACACAACTTCGCACTACTGTCTCTGACTGGCCCTTATGTTGCCCTAACCAATCTTTTATTCTTAACATATGTATAAAAAGTTTTAGGGTTCTCCTTTATCCTATCCGCCAAAGTTTTCTCATGTCCTCTTCTAAACTCACTTTTTAGCTCCTCCTGGCTAATTTATAACTCTCCAGTGCCCTAACCGAGCCTTCATGTCTCATCTTTATATAAGCCTCCTTTTTTCTCTTCACCAGTGAACCAACTTCCTTAGTACACCATGGTTCCCTTGCTCTACCACTTCCTCCCTGCCTGACAGGTACATATTTATCAAGGACTCGCAGTAGCTGTTCTTTCAGATGTTCCCAGCCCCTGCAGTTTCCTACTCCAACCTCTGTATCCTAAATCTCACCTAATAGCCTCATAATTACCTTTCCCCAAGCTGTAACTTCTTCCCTTCGGTATATGCCTATCCCTTACCATCACCAAGGTAAATGTAACCGAATTGTGGTCGCTATCACCAAAGTGCTCACCTACCTCCAAGTCTAACACCTGGTCTGGTTCATTACCCAGAACCAAATCCAATGTAGCCTCACCTCTTATTGGCCTATCTACATACTGAGTCATAAAACCCTTCTGCACACATTGTACAAAAACTGACCCCTCTAATGTGCTTGAACTATAGCTTTTCTGATCAATATTTGCAAAGTTAAAGTCCCCCATAACAACTATCCTGTTACTTTCACTTCTGTCCAGAATCATCCTTGCAATCCTTTCCTCTACATCCCTAGAACTTTTTGGAAGCCTATAAAAAACTCCCAATAGGGTGACCTCTCCTCTCCCGTTTCTAATCTCAGCCCAAACTACCTCAATAGACAGGTCCACATCAAATGTCCTTTCTGCCACTGTAATACAGTCTTTGACTAAAAATGCCACACCTCCCCCTCTTCTAGAACAAAGAACAAAGAACAACACAGCACGGGAAACAGGCCCTTCGGCCCAATGAGCCCGCGCCGCCATCCTAACGTCTTAATGACATATAGAGACCAATATAGGGACAATTTGTTACCCAATCAGCCTAAGAGCACATTTTTGGGATTCTACCACCTACTCTGCTCTATTCTGGGCAACACGCTTTCTCTAGTGCATTCACATCTTTGAGAGTGCAAAACAGGTTTACAGAAATGGTTCTAAGGATAAGAAACTTCAGTTCTGAGGATAGATTGGAGAGGTTGGGACTCGTTTTCTCAGAGACAAGGAGGGAAAGAAGAGATTTGACAGAGGAGATCAAAATCACAGGGGAACGGACACTTTCAAAAAGATAACAACAAGCGGGCATAGACTCAAAGTGCTTTGCAAAAGAAGAAAATGCAATATTTGGAAAAACATTTTCATACAGCAAGTGGTTTGGGTCTAGAATGCAATTCCTGGAAATATGGTGGAGACAGATTCAACTGAAGCATTCATGAAGACATTAGATAATTGTTTGAATAGAAACAATGTGCAAAGTTACGGAGAAAAGGCAGGAGAATGGCACTAAGCCATAATGCTCATTCAAAAAGCTGGTACAGACACAATGGGATTAATGGCTCCTGCTGCACCATAACCATGGGATCATAGAAGAATAAAGTACAGAAAGAAGCCATTCAGCCCATCCTGTTAGCACTGGCCAAAAAAAATTAGCTACTCTTTTAATCCCAAGTTCCAGAACTGGCCCACAGTCTTGCGAGTTACAACACTTCAGATGCCAATCTTTTAAATCAGTTGAGCATTTCAACGTCAATTACCAACTTAGACAGTAAATTCTAGATACCCAACTTCTCTGGATGAAAAGGTCTATTCACATATATCTTTTAATCCTTCTGCTAATCACCTTAAATCAATGCCCATGGCAACTGACCCCTCAGCTAGGGAAAACAAGTCTTTCTCGACCATCCTGTCTAGGTCCCTCCTAATTTTGTACATGTCACTTAGGTCATCCCTTAGCTTCTGTTCTAAGGAAAACAATCCTACTCCATCCAAGCTCTCCTTACAGCTGCAGTTTTCAATTCCTAGCAATCTCCTCTGCACTCTCTCGAGAGCAATTATGCTCTTCCTCTAATGTAATGACCAGAACTGTACACAAAATCCCACCTGCGACTTAACCTGCATTTCCATCATTATATCCCTGCTTTTGTATTCAATGCTTTGCCCAATAAAGGAAAATATTTTATCAGCTTTCTTTACCACCTTGCCCATCAATCCTGCCCCCTTCCAGGACATATCGACATGCACTCCAAGGTCTCTCACTTCCTCTACTCCTCTCAATATCTTCCCTTGCTTTGTTTGCCTTCGTCAAATGCGTTACCTCTCACTTTTCCAAACTGAATTCCATTTGCCACTTCTCTGCCTTCTGGGCACAGCTTGCAAGATTTGGTGAACTAGTGTAGCAACAAATAATCTCTCCCTCAATGTCAACAAAACGAAGGAGATTGTCATCGACTTCAGCAAGCGAAAAGTAGAACATGTCCCTGACTACATCAATAGGGATGAAGTAGAAAGGGTCGAGAACTTCAAGTTTTTAGGTGTCCAGATGACCAAGAACCTGTCCTGGTCCCCCAATACTGACGCTATAGTTAAGGAAGCCCACCAATGCCTCTACTTTCTCAGAAGATTAAGGAAATTTGACAATCAGCTACGACTCTCATCAACTTTTACAGATGGACCATAGAAAACATTTTGATTGTATCACAGCTTAGTATGGCTCCTGCTCTGCCCATGACCACAAGGAACGACAAAAGGTCATGAATGTAGCCCAAAACATCACGCAAATCAGCCTCCCATTGACCCTGTCTATACTGTCTGCTGCTCAGAAAAGCAGCCAGCATAATTAAGGACTCCACGCACTACGGAAACTCTCTCTTTCGCCTTCTTCCGTCAGGAAAAGATACAAAAGTCTCAGGTTACGTACCAACCGACTCAAGAACAGCTTCTTCCCTGCTGCTGTCAAAATTTTAAATGGACTTATGTTACGAACAGCATGTTTTGTCTTGTAGCACGCAAGAAACAATACTTTTCCCTGCATGTAAATCCATGTGGCAATAATAAATCAAATCAAATTTCAACCAAACTATTGATATAATTCTGGAATCAATAGTTATCCTTCTCGCTATCCACTACATGGCCAATTTTTATGGCATCTGCATATTTCCCAATCATACTACCCATATTTAAGTCTAAATTATTAATATATATATATTAAACAATAAGGACCCCAACGCTGAGCACTGGACACTACTAGGAACTGTTTCCCATTCACAAAAACATCCATTGGCCGTTACCCTTCATTGCCTGACACTGAGACAATTGTTGTATTGTCCACTCTGCCACCTTCCCCAGTATTCCATGAGATTTGATTTGATTTATTATTGTCACATATATTGTTATACAGTGAAAAGTATTATTTTTTTCTATACCAATACATATGATAATAATAAATAAAATAAAATCTTATTTCTCTGATCAGTCTGTCGTGCAGGACACTGTTAACAATTGTGATTCTCTGACTGAGTGTTGCAAACGGAGAACATTCCGTCATATGCCTTTGTAGATGGTGGATTGACTTTGGAAAGTAAGCAAAAATCCCAATCTCTGACCTGTTCTTTAAACTGAAGTATTTATACACTGCCTGAAAGATTGTAGAAAGAAAATTCAACTGCAGCGTTCCAAAGTAACTTGCAGGACTAAAGTGAAAGAGAGCGGGAGTAGATTAATTCATCTTGCAGAGAGTCAGCACTGGTTTGATGGACTGAATGATCTTCATCAATGCTGGAACCATTCTAAATTAAATGGAAATCTTGCAAAATGTAGTTTGTAACAAAACATGCCATCATCACAATTTTAAATGTATTGAAATAAAATGCAACATGCATATAAACAAAATAGACTGCCATAACATTGGGAAATTGAATCTGATCTTTAATTAGATATGAAGATCTTTTGTGCAATTTAAATAAAGATTATCCATGTCTTCAATTTCCATAGGATCCCTTCAATGAAGGAAGCTATTCGGCCCATTGAGTCTGTACTGACCACAATTCCATCCAGTCCTATTCCTGTAACCCCACATATTTACCCTGCTTGGGTTGATTGGCTATGCTAAATTGACCCTGGTGTCAGGATGTTTTGCCCAATAAAGGGAAGAATTCCATCAGCTTTCTTTCCAACCTTGCCCACCAGTCCTGCCCCCTTCCAGGACGTATCGATAAGCACTCCAAGGTCTGCTTTCTTAACTATGACACTAGGGTCAATTTAGCATGGCCAGTCAACCTAACCTGCACATCATTAGACCATGGGGAGAAATTGGAGCAACTGGAGGAAACCCACACAGACACAGGGAGAATGTGCAAACTCCACACAGTCACCCAACTGTCTTGATACAAAAATCAAGAGAATAAAAGTATTATTAATACTTACAACACCAGAGTGTAGAATTGTGAAGTTTAATGGCAGTTAGCTTGTGGCAGTTGGGCAATTGAAAATTTGTCTTTATCGCTAATGTGTTCACATCCCAACAAATGATTCTTCCATCTAGGCTGCATGAGTGCACTTGTTTGTGACTAGAAACACAGAAGAATTGTCAATTGAATAAAACCTCAATTATTTAACACAAACTGATCAACAAATGCTTACCAAAATACTATAACATCATGTATTAAACATCATGTATTATTCAGATATTACCTTCAAATATTGAAACTTCAAAATTCTAAGATCAACTTCCATGCAGTGAAAACAGACTTCTTCCAGGTATCATACCTGAGCTTTGAGCCCTGATCCTCAAGGACCATGTCAGTGACATCAGTGCAGTGTTCCGTCAGTTGTTTGTTGCAGGACATGCTGCAAGTATTTATAATGTAAATAGAGGAGTCCTGTGAACCAACCCAAACTTGGCTGAACTCCACTCCCAACATACAGTTCTGAAAATTAATGATTAATGTCAATGACTAGAAATATTGCATTGCAATACAAATCATTGGAGCATTGTTAAGCAGAAAGACATGGCTAAGGAAGTATATTTTGTTCAAAGTATTAACACAACTTCATAATGCAATTTTTGAACCTCATGAAAATAAATCAATTTTATCATCTCTGCAGAATCAGTTTGTTGTCCCTCCTTGCTCAATTACTCAATAATGTTTTCAACACTGCTTATATCAGAAATTTCATTCTAAAGAATGAGGTTGCAAGCTAATATCCCTCAGAAACAATTACATCAATCAGGTAATCAGCAGATACAATACTGCCGATTTTGCAGTCAGATTTTAGCTGTATAGGTTCCAAAATTTCACATTTCAAAATGTTACCTTGCAATAACTTGAAATTAATCTTTTCCAAGACGTATGCCATTAACTGGCTTACTGAATACAACTCTGTAAAAGGCACATTTTTGAGATATTTCTATTAGGCAAAATGCTAAGGGGTTAACTTTCATACAGGTAACTCTTTGAGGGGCTTACTTTCATCTAAAACATATCTGCTTGGAACATCTAACATGACTCTCGAAAGGATCCACAAGATATGGGGGAAATAGTGTTCATAGCAGCTATTTACTGTTTCTTTCTCACTCTCTGCTTTTATAAAGGAGCCTCATGCTCATAACTCGAGAGAGGAAGAAGCAATGTCATCTGGGGCTGCAGTTACAATGCTGCCCAGCGAAGAAAAGGAAAGAGAAAGCCCACCATTAATAAATGTTACAGTGAAGTCCCCTAAACCTTTGACTTTGATCTTAGTGCAAGGAGGTTTGCACTGAGTCAGCATCTGTAAGGTCCAAAGTGACAAGACTCAGGTATTCCATCCCTTCCATGAGAAAGCAGAGAATGATGTTTGACGCAAACCCCAGGCATTATATTTTATCTAATGTTCACACTGTACATTGGTCTTTGCATCTCATTTCCATGTACGATATTGGTTTCTCCAATCGGTCAGGTCCTTGCTCGAAAAATCAAACCTGATCTACATTTTCCCTGCTTTCATTGACAAGTTGGAAAGGGAATAATTAAATCTAACTTTTTTCATAATAATGAATTTAGATTTTTGATTTAACTGCAGAGATTACACACTGACTCTGAAATGTTTGGATTTTGTTCAGCTGAGAACACAAGGTCAAATTTTGGCCTTTTAGACCAAAAATCATGGAGTTGACTTTTGCACAAAAATCGATTTTTACACAGGTTTAAAAAGTAGCATAAAGCCTGCGGCAAATAAGGACATTTATAGCTTTAAATTAAGGGGTAGTAGTTATAGGACGGATGTCAGAGGTAGGTTCTTTACCTAGAGGGTGGTAAGGGTATGGAATGCCCTGCCTGCAGCAGTTGTAGATGCGCTAAGTTTGGGGGTGTTTAAGTGGTCAGTGGATAGGTTTATGGATGAAAAGGGAATGGTTTAGGTTAGAGGGTCATTGCTTTCTCTCCATTGGTCGGCGCAACATCGAGGGCCGAAGGGCCTGTTCTGCGCTGTAATGTTCTATGTTCTATTCAAGTGCATCCTCCCTCTGATCGTAACAATTTAGGATCTTTTACATCATCAATGGATTGTGAAGTTATTTACAAATTTCTTTTCATATTGTACTTCATCTGACTTTAATGTTCTCTCAATTGTTAAAAAGATTTTTCAACAATGTTGAATCCCAGCTGACATTACTGCTGGGCAGTCAGATCCCAGAATGGATCCTGGCTTCACAGATCATAACTTTTATTTTTGAGACATGGATGAACATAGTCACAGGACTGCTGATTTAATGTTTAACAAAAGAATAAAACATTTACTAAACAAGAAAAGCTTAACTATAGTACACTACTTCTTCACTCCCACTCCATTTCAACTTCAAAAAGACAAACAGGTCTATATAGATTACACAAGTTACAAAATACGTCTTATACTATAATGTTCTAAGTATACAGTCCATGTAAACCAATAGGGAAAATGTGGTCAGACATACCACACTCTAAACTGAGTAACACCCATTTCAACTTGTGTGGATTTCCCATCAAATTGCCCCGGATGCATGTCACACTGTCAGCCTATTGTCTCACTGGAACTCTGACTTCCACATAACTACTTTAAAACTCTAATCTCAAAGAACACATTTGAAATCTTCCCCCAAACCATGCTTTCTCTTAGATACATCCACCAAGATTCCACCTTTTTTGGGACTTTTTGTTCCTGCATCTCTGTATTGTCCTGCCTGATCTGGCAGCCTCCGTTCTTTTGGAAAATCGATTTTTTGCAGTTCCCTTCCTTGTGTCGAGTTTTTCTAACTCAAAAGTTCTTGCTATCCCAGAGTGTGCCTTCATTGTTAAGCAACAGCTTAGCTTTTTTTAACATCTATAATTGTTTTTATATCATAAAACCTCAAATACAATACAGGCACAGTTTAAAGTGAAACTAAAATCCACACAGAGGTAAGCACCTTTGTTTAATGTGAAACTAACTAAAGTTTTAACCCTTTCTTAGCACACAAGTACAGAAATACAAATCCAGCTTAAACACAAATACTTAAACCAGCCATATTTCCTAACAACTCACCAATTTTGAATTTCCTACTTGAATACAATGCTGCTGAATGTACCAGGTTGTTGCATTGAAAAGCACTACTTTTCCTTCACTTAATGCGCACCATAGTCTCGGTTTTGTATTCTCATCCTCTTCTTGTTGCACCAGATGACCTAGCATAGTAAAGCAAACAATTCAGAACTTAGTGCAGCATCAATAGATTGTTAGGAAAATGCAAACGGAAACAGAAACCTGGTCATTTTTTCGTTTTGATGTCCCAAGTTTAGCATAGCTTAAAATTTAATTTGAAACAAATTATGTCACCCATCCTTTTGTTTCAGCACACATCTGTTTTCCCTCTTCTACTTGGTAATTTTGTGGCAAATAATGTTTCAATCAATCTTAATCATATCACTATATAGGATTAGTATCAGATTACTATAGTAATCTGATATAGTAATATAGTATTAGTTACCAGATTAGTAGTATCTGGTAACACAAACCCTCTCATTAAATATGATGCATATAAGGTCAACATTTTTGGACAGAAGTGCATTCTAAATATAAATAGCTGTTGAAATCTAAGCTAATGAGACACAACTGAAACCACTGAACTTCTTCAATGAGGAGTAATTTTCATAAATTTGATTTAAAAAGTGAATTTGTATGTGATACACTTTTCAATGTGAATTTTACTGTGGCATTTACTAGAAAAAGAACAATCTACATCGTAGCAAAGATTTCATATATAATTCAAATGGATAGAAAATACTACATAGTGTTTCATTTGTGTTCACTACGCATTCTCC
This sequence comes from Sphyrna mokarran, assembly GCA_024679065.1. NCBI lineage: Eukaryota > Metazoa > Chordata > Chondrichthyes > Carcharhiniformes > Carcharhinidae > Sphyrna > Sphyrna mokarran. Next base: position 21,199,211 of record JAGIQG010000007.1, on the reverse strand, counting down.
TTTCACTCGCTCTATTTTTCTCTCTTATAATTGTTTTCTATAACTTTGTCTTGCTCTAGAATCATTAGGGGCCACAAATAGAAGATTAGCTTCTATTTTCCAAATACCTCTTCAAATTTCTCATGTGTTGGAAGTGAAGGTAGAAGAGGAAAAGGACAAGTGCCAGGATATCAAGGACTTGGACCATCCAATACTGTAACAGCGAGCACACTTCTGAACTGTTTCTTTGACATGAAGTACTGAGACAGAGATCATGAAAGGCAAGTTGCTCTCTCTATTTTATGCTGCTTCCTCCTTTCTCTTAGCCAAACAAAACCTTCCTCAGCCTCTCCAAATTTAGTTTTTCCCTTCATCCTATGATGTATCTCTCAGCTTTAAGGTAACAGCGCACTCCAGTAATCACTCCACTACAACTTTGAGTCTGTCTTCCCTAACCCTCCGTGCTAAAATAATTGAAAAATGCCTGCATAACTCTCTCAAGGCTCCTGAAAACCCAAGCATCAACAGAAAAAAAAACACTAAAATAACTGCAGAAATAACCACTGAGTTCTTAATGCAGATAAAATGAGCATGTGGTTGAGTGAATGTGTAGCTGCAAAACTTTAAACTTCATTTAGTTACTTTTGAATCCAAGATCCATAAAAAAGTAAAAACATGACTTGCACCATTGTTTTCCTGCTCAGGTTCAGTGGGCATGGTTTAAAGAAATAAGCTCAGAGACTCAATCTCTGTAATTGAACAGAGTTTGAAAAACGGTAGGTGAAACAAATATTACTGTACACTCTCTAAACCAAGAGCCTCTTCCCCTCAACTTTAACACCCAACCCATTCTCACAAATTTGCCCCTCTGCTCCCATATTTGACACACTAGTCTCCACACAACTACCCCTCCGCCCCCACATCACTCTCATCGAGGTCATGTCAATTTTCTAGTATCAAATGAGGCCAGGACAGGAAAATGTTTGGGATTCACTGACCAGTGACATCTGTAGCGCAGACTTCCCCTTTTCCAATTGCAGTTTGAATTTAGCACCAAACTAAGGGACATGCTGCTATCAACTGGAAATTTATGAACTGACGCAAACACTGCAGAAGCAGTTACGTCGACAAGTGGTAAACAGCTAATCACGTTGAAATATTCTCGTACAAATAGCAAAATAAACAATGAAGGGATTAACATTCTATAAAAGGTGCAAATTCTCAAAGACTTTTGCAGCTAGCCTGAGAATGAAAGTTTGTGTCAATTCATAAGTTCCCAATTGATTGTAGTCTGGGACAGCAGAGCAACAGATCCTACAGAGAGATTTAGAAAATCACTAACAGCAACATCTAAATTCTTGCACTATTCTATACATATGCTGTCAGTTTCACAGGAGTCATGACAACAAATGATTGATTGGTCATTAACACTCCAAGATTCAGGCAATTACATAAACAATTTATGGATTGTGTCCTGTAACTACTTTCCAAAACAATTAACGTTTTTTTTACCTGGTGTATACAGGAGTGCATTCACGGCCTGAGGGCTAGTTTGACCAGCAGAAGGATTTATCTTGTGTTTTAATGTCTCTGAAGTTGTTTTAGGAACCACTAGAATAAATCCACAATACAACAGACATTAGACAGAAAGGTAGAGTATATGAAAATGCTGGCAATAAACAGCAAATTAGTGAACATCTGTAATGAGAGAACAAAAATTGAACATATTTTGAATCTGAACACAAGAAAACCCTGGGTATTAATCATCCAGTCTCTTTACTTGAACCAGCTATGTATTTCAGGATTTTTTTTTGTTTTACATAGAACATTTGCAGTTTCTTTATCATTTAGGTTATTCAGTTTCGTCATGAGTCAGTGTACTGTAATATCATCGTAGTCTTTAAAGAAGTAATAAGCAATTGAAGTTGACCTAGTGTCTGTAAAAATCATTTAAAATATTCAATTGAAATAACAAAGATTTCCTTAATCTTACCCATATTCTTCATTTGGTCAAAATAAGCCAATTTGGAAGCTGCATAAATTGCTCGCGGTGACTGCATGCATCTAACCACAGCATCCATCAACAGAACATTGGTTAGTGCGCATTGAATGTACTGTGGGTCCTAAAAACGAAGTAAAAATATTCACCTCTGTTGTTAAATTAGACATTTATGCACTGTTCGGGTCTTGCAAACATTGAGATAATATTAGTTGTTGTAAGAAAGTTGTGCAATGTTGGTCTGAGGAATCAAACGTTCTCCTACGGGACTGTTTAGAGTCAAAGAACAAAGAAGATTACAGCACAGGAACAGGCCCTTTAGCCCTCCAAACCTGCTCTGACTATGCTACCTGACTTAACTAAAACTCCCAAGCCTTCCGGGGACCATATTCCTCTATTCCCATCCTATTCATGTATTTGTCAAGACGCCTCTTAAAAGTCACTATCATATCTGTTTCTACTACCTTCCCCAGCATCAAGTTCCAGGCACCCACCATCTGTGTAAAAAATCTGCCTCATACATCTCCTTTAACCCTTGCCACTCTCAGTTTAAATCGGTGTCCCCTAGTAACTGACTCTTCAACCCTGGAAAAAAGCTTCAGATTGTCCAAGCCTGAATGAGTATGTCGCTACAGTAACTGACTTCATTATTAAGAAGTGTGTAGAAGTTTATATGCCAAAGAAGCAAATCTATGTTTTTCCCAACTGGAAACCATTGATGAACAGGAAATCCACTACTTGAGGCATTCAAGTCAGGTGACCCTGACCTATACAAGAAAGCCAGATATAGTCTAAGGAGATCCATCAAAGATGCTAAAAGACAGTACCGAACCAAGCTCAAGTCCCAGGCTAGCTACACAGACTCCCACAGACTATGGCAGGATCTACAAGACATAATAGCCTCCAAGATGAAGGCATGTAAAATTGCCAACTCCAACACACCTCTTCCTGATAAGTTCAAAGTATTCTATGCCCATTTTGATCAAGAAGTTAACAAGAGCATGCCCTCCACCTTAGAAGCCTCAGATGAGCCTGTATCTGTAGTCACCATTGCAGATGGCACAACAGCTTCTTGAAAATCAACCCATAGAAAGCGACTGGCCTGAATGGGGTACCCACACAAGCACTCGGATCAGCTAGCGGGAGAATTCACAGACATCTTTAACCTCTCATTACAACAATCCGAGGTCCCTATCTACATCAAGAAGACAATCATCATTCCAGTACCAAAGAAAAGACAAACAGTGTGACTTCATGACTATCGTCTGATGGGTCTAACATCTTTTATTATGAAGTGCTTTGAAAAATTAGTCACGGCACAGATCAATTCCAACCTCGCAGATTGTCTGGCTCCACGACAGTTTGCCTACCACCACCACAAGTCCATAACTGACTCCAACTTCCTAGCGCTATATTCAATCCTGGAACACCTAGATAACAAAGATACCTATACCAGACTCCTATTTATTAACTGTAGCTCAGCCTTCAATACCATTATTCTTACAAAAGTCATCTCCAAACTTCGTGGCCTGGGGCTCAGCTCCTCACTCTGCAATTGGATCTGAATTTCTTAACCCACAAACTGTAATCAGTAAAGAAAGGCAAAACACCTCCTCTACGATCTTCCTCAAAACCAGTGTCCCACAAGACTGTCTCTTCAATTTCCTACTATACTCCTTATATACCTATGACTGTATGACCAAATTCCTCTTCACCATAGTGAGTCAGATCTCAAACAATGACAAGGTAGAGCACAGGACAGAGATAGAGAACCTGATGAACTGATGTGACATAATAATTTTTCCCTCAATTTGAACATGTTCCAGGACAAAGCAGCCCACTTGGGCACTTTAAGATAATGCAAGCATGATGTCACCTAAAGTTACGTCATTAGCAGTTTGTGGGAGTAAGTGGGCAGAGTAGTTTTGCCGCTGTACTGAACACATCGCTTACTGAAGTTCCTTAGTTTGTTGAAGTTCTGTGGCCTCCTAGCCTCAATCCTGCCAAAGTTGTGAGGGCAAAGCATTATTTTCAAAAAGTAGTTATATATTGCTCTTGCGGTTAAAGGGATCAAAAGATCTGGGGGGAAAGTAGGAACAGGTTACTGAGTTGGATGATCAGCCTTGATCAAAATGAATGGCTGAGCAGGCTTGAAGAGCCAAAAGGCTTACTCCCGCTCTTATTTTCTATGTTTTGATTGTATTATCCCTGCTTGGGTTGATAAGTGATGAGTGCCAAGCAATGACCATCTCAAACATTACGGGAGGTGATAGCCTAGTGGTATTATCGCTCAACTACTAATCAAAAAACTCAGCTCATGTCCTGGGGACCAGGGTTTGAATCCCGCCACAGTAGGTGTGAAATTTGAATTCGGTAAAAAAATCTGGAATTAAGAATCTACTGATTACCATGAAACCATTGTTGATTTTTGAAAAAGCTTATCTGGTTTACTAAAGACCTTTAGGGAAGGGAATCTGTCATCCTTACCTGATTTGGCTGACATGTGACTCCAGGGCCACAGCAATGTGGTTGACTCTCAACTGCCCTCAGGCAATAGTGATGGGCAATAAATGCTGGCCAACCAGTGATGCCCAGGTACCATGAATGAACAAAAAAAGAAACAAAATCCAACCATCTTCCCTTGACATTCAATGGCATTACTATCATTGAATCTCCCACTATTAACTTACTGGAGTTACCAGTGACCAGAAAAAGAACTGGACTAGCCATATATATACTGTGACTTCAAGGGTAGGTCATAGGCTGGGAATTCTGTGGTGAATATAATGCTCAACACCTTCCAGGACAAAGCAGCCTACTTGGGCACTTTAAGATAATGAGTGCATGACGTCACTGGAAGTGGCATCACCAGCAGTTTGCAGGCATAACTGGGCAGAATAGGTTTGCAGCCTTTACAGAACACATCTCCTTACTAAAGCTCCTCGGTTTGTTAAACCTCCATGGGCTCCTAGCCTCAATCCTGCCACATTACACTCACCATGTTTTTCCTCATCAAAGCTTCATACCCTTACATCCTATTCAAATCTGCTCACTTCCACCTCCCCAATGTTGCGCACTTCCAGATTTGATTATTCCCGCTCTTTGATGACTTATCATCGCTCAGGTTCTATAAGCTCCTGCTTGCCATCACCTGTTCTACATTAAAGCCTTTTTCATTAGCTTTACCAATCATTGCTGACCTGTCTTGTCTCCTTATCCTCTAATGCAATCAATCTTAATACATTTCAATCTTTGTATTTGCTACAGAACCAGGAGAAAATAAATATTCACCTTTCAAAGCAAAGTTTGGGTCCCAGAGAGCAAGGACTACAACTTAAGTCCCAGTAGGCCTCGGCAGACACTGCACACCTACAATCACAGATCCTTCTTTTTTTCCTAAAACAGCTCCTGCGCATATGCCAACCAGAGAATTGCTGCAGATGCACAGATGGTGAGATTCTCAGTGTTAGGCCAATATATACCCCTGTAAGTAGGCAAAGTTTATTCTTTCCCATTTTTTCAATTTTAAGTATGTGCTGGGCTTGCGCAGGAGAGTAAACAAAAGAAAAACAGAGATTGGGCAATTCCTAAAGGAATAGGAGAATGGCCAGAGTTAATGTTGAACCCTTGGAGGATGAGAGGGGGGTATTTAGTGGTGGACGATAAGGATATTGTGGAGACCTTGAATAAGTTTTTTGTGTCGGTCTTTATGGAAGAGTAAGTAAATAGCTTACCCAAAATTAAGGATAGAAGGGTGGTAGGAGATGAGGTCCTTGATGAGATTACAGTCACTAGAGAGGTGTGCTTGATAGGCTAACAAGGCTGAGGGTAGAAAAGTCCCAGGACCAGATGGAATGCATCCCAGAGTTCTCAAGGAAATGGCAGATGTGATAACAGATGCCCTAGTAATTATCTTTCAAAATTCGCTGGACTTCAGGAAAGTGCCCAAAGATTGGAAAATGGCTAATGTTACGCCGCTATTTGAAAAAGGTAGCAGACAGAAAGCAGGGAACTATAGGCCGGTTAGTTTAACATCTGTAGTCGGAAAAATGCTTGAATCTGTCGTCAAAGCAGAGATAACGAGGCACCTGGATACAAACTGTTTGATCAAGCAGAAGCAGCACAAATTCGTTAAGGGGAAGTCGTGCTTGACGAATTTATTGCAGTTCTATGAGGAAGTGGCTAGTGCGATAGATAGAGGGGTACCGATGTATGTGGTGTTTTTGGATTTTCAAAAGGCGTTTGATAAGGTGCCTCACAAAAAATTGCTGCAGATGTTAGGGTGTAGGGAGTTGAGGGTAGGGTATTAGACTGGATAGAGGTTTGGTTGTCTAATAGGAAGCAGAGAGTAGGTATTAATGGGTGCTATTCTGATTGGCAGCTGGTGACTAGTGGAGTGCCCCAGGGATCGGTGTTGGGGCCTCAACTATTTACTATTTACATAGATGATCTGGAGGAAGAGGCTGAGTGCAGAGTGATGAAATTTGCTGATGACAAGAAGACGAGTGGAAAAGCAAATTGCGTGGAGGGTGTGGAAAGCCTGCAGAGGGATCTGGATAGGTTGAGTGAGTGGGCGAAGACCTGGTAGATGGAGTATAACATTAGCAAGTGTGAGGTTATCCACTTTGGTAGGAATAACGGTAGGAAGAATTATTATTTAAATGGCGAAAAGCTGCAGCATTCAATGGTGCAGAGGGACCTGGAGGTCCTTGTGCACGAGTCGCAAAAACACAATCTGCAGGTGCAGCAGGTGATCAAGAAGGCGAATGCAATGTTGGCCTTTATAGCTAGGGGAATAGAATATACAAGTAGGGAGGTACTTTTGCAGCTGTACAGGGTACTGGTGAGGCCGCAGTTGGAGTACTGTGTGCAGTTCGAGGAAGGATGTATTAGCCTTGGAGGGGGTGCAGAAAAGTTCACTAGACTGATACCGGAGATGACGGTGTTGGATTATGAGGAGAGACTGAATATGCTAGGTTTGTACTCATTGGAGTTTAGAAGGCTGAGAGGGGATCTTATAGAGATGTATAAGATAATGAAGGGGATGGATAGGGTAAAGGTTGAGAGATTCTTCCCGCTTAACAAAGATAGCAGGACTAGAGGGCACAGCCTCAAGATTGGCGGGGAGACTGTTCAAATCAGAATTACGGAGGAATTTCTTCACGCAAAGGGTGATGAATCTTTGGAATTCTCTGCCTGTTGAAATGGTAGAGGCTTCCTCGCTGAATATATTTAAGTCAAGAGTGGATAGGTTTTTGATTGACAAGGGAATTAAGGGTTACGGGGAGAAAGTGGGAAAGTAGTAGTGAACCACTACAGATCAGCCATGATCTTATTGAATGGCAGGACAGGCTTAAGGGGCTGGATGGCCTACTCCTGCTCCTATTTCTTATGTTCTTATGACCCAGAAACAAGATGCCATTACATAAAGTGGCACAGGAGGAGCAGAATAGGAGCTTCAGGGAACAGAATTTCCAGGAAAACAAAAGGATGTCCAGAAGCCAGGGAGTGGGGACAAAAGAACATCCCATTTAATTCCAGGATTTTGAGCAGAAATTCAGAACAGGGGAGAATGTTGATGAGAGACCCACAGCCTTTTTCTGCCGTGGCATCTGTCACTCCGTTTGAGTGTGGTGTGCCTGACCATCAGTCACAGTGGACTGTGCACTTACAATGAACATATCCTTATGAATTGTATATATACCTGTAAAAGATACAGTTATGAGTGACGGAGTAGTGTAATATAGTTAATCTTTTCTTGTTTAATAAGTGTTCTATCATTTTGTTAAAAGTTCATTAGCAGACTCAATCTGCTCAATAGTCGATCTCCACATTTCTAAACAAACATAAATAAAGTTAGAATCTATCAGGCCCTTGGATCTGAGTTGTCCAGTAGTAACACCAACTGGGGTCATAATAGAATTAATCTTTAAATCCATTTCACAGTTCGGCACCCACTGCTATGGATTATCTTTTAATTAAAAGCCTTCAAAAACAATTTTTGCTATTACTTCTTACACTGTAAGCCAACTGGTCTCACTGGAATTCTGTCTTTCACACAAGGATTTCAGATCTCAAATCACTCAAGCTTTGGGATCTTCTCCCCAGAAAAAATAAAAGAATATCACAAAGCCAGAATGTGCAAGAGACCATAAGAACAAGCAAATGACAATAATTTCCAATAAGACACTTCCTAAATGAAGGAAGTTGGTATACCAATTAAGTCAATGATTTGGAGTCATAACACATTTAAAATATCAAGTATTTTAAAAAGGCCATCAAACCTTGTGTTTATCTGCCATTGTTTTCCCAGCCCACATTTCCTTCACAATTAATTGCCAAAGATCACGTTCATTCTTCAGGTTTCCTATAAATGGTTCTTTCAGGCTAGTTTTAATTTTTAGAGCAGGAATTCGAAGGGGGAAAAACATCACTGATATATTTTCAAGTTCCTAAAAATTGAGAAGAAAAATACTGACAATGAAAAACAAATGAAAGGTGACATATAGTTTTAAAGCACAGCCTGTATTAGTTCGTGCTAAGAAGAATCATATAAAATGTATAAAAGAACAATGAAGCTCTGAACCAAGTGCTTGACATCTCTTCTTATCTCCATCCAAACAAAGGTGATTGAGGATTTTCAAAACTTCCAGTTCAATTGCATTTTATCTAATGAAGATCAAAGGATCTCAACGGTCAGCCAACTCAGATATTAACCATTTCTAACATACATCCAACATTTAATTTTAACAACAAAACCCATGCTTTTATTTTTAAGAAGACTGATGAGAACCTACATTTAAAATATACCTTGTTCTTTCAGGGGTCACTATTTAAGTTATTATGCCTTTAGAACAGAGCTATTGTATTTTGACTGATTTATATTAAAGTTTATTTATTAATGTCACAACTAGAGTTACATTAAAACTACAACAAAGTTACGGTGAAAATCCCCTTATTGCCACACTCTAGACTCTGCTCTGGTGTACTGTGGGAGAATTTAGCATGGCCAATGCATCTAACCAGCATGTCTTTTGGATCGTGGGAGGAAACCACCTGGAGGTAACTCACGCAGACATGGGGAGAACATGCAGAGTCCGCACAGTGACCCGAGCCAAGAATGGAATCCAGGTCCATGGCGCTGTGAGGCAGCAGCACTAACCACTACACCTCCAAACATATGGTCTACTGTGATGTAGGGAGAACATAGATTTGATAATTGAGCAGCAACTCTGCTTTGGTTTCTTGCTTCACATTAGTTGCGTAAAGCAAAGGGTTATAAAACATTCATAAAGTCTAAGTTATATGAACCATTTCAAAGCATTACCTGTATGTCTCTAAATTTTGCAATCTCAACGTAGCCAGGTCTTCCTTCTAGAAGGAGGAACAGTCGCTTCTGTGTCAAGGCTATTTTTCCCACACCATAATTGGTCTTCACAGATGATGACAACTTATAGACACTTTCATTTTTGTCTAAGTGCCCTATCACTTCCAGGGGCAAGTTAACTTCCTGTGCCTCAGTCTCAGATTCCTTCCAAAAGTTGTAGAAGTCTTTAAATGTCTCAGGATCAATCTGTTTCAGATGCCCTTAAATTTAAACAAAATTAAGCTTCACTACACAACTCACATTAAACCGAGAAGAATGAGGATTTCTATTAAATGGAAGTGAAAACAAATTTCAACAGAAATACTGATCATTTATGATAATATTCACACAAAACAAGAAAGTCAAGTGTGTTAGTTGCTCCTAAACACACTTAAAACAGCTGAGAAAATAAACTTGACCGATTATTCCACATTTACATTATTAGCAAATTTGAAGGCAAAAACAGAAGGATCAATTTTTACAAATGTGCACTTCCAGGACAGAGCCTCACCTTTGGAAAATAGAGGCATTACTACCAAGTTTTCATTACCATTAATGGATTGAAAATTGTGGGAAGCATCCAAGATTTTGCAGCAAGCTTCCATAGCAGGCAATGCTCAAATTCAAAAATATATTTTGTTGGCAATTTAATATTGTGGCATGTTGGCACAGCAAGTTAAAGCACCAGGGCACAGCTTCATTAAATAACAGGATATTGAGTGAATCCTCCTTCACTGAAGTATCAAATTTGCTGCATGACTGTGCAAAGCTATGAAATGCAAATCAGCTCTTCCCCACAAGCAGGAAAGGAAGAAAATATTAGTTTAAGCCAAGCATCAGTTGAAGCATGAGCTACCCAAAATCTAATAACCTAAATAACTATCTACAATTTATACCAAAATATTATACAATTACGCAACACAGGAGGCCATTCAGCCCACATTCCCTGTGCTAGATCTTTCAAACAGCTATCCATTTAATCCCATTCTCCATTGATCAACTGTAAACTTTACATCTGAAATTGATAGAGGAATAATGGAGTGAAGTTGCAGATCAACCATCTAGATGAATGATAAAACAGGCACAAGGGCTAAGTGGCTTACTCCTGTTCGAAATATATGTTTTCCCTTTTTATTGATACATTTCTGCATCTGTGTAAAAACACTTCAGCTTAATGAAGCGACATAGTTTAAAATGCTATTAAATTCATGCTTCTCTTTGAAGAAGTCTATGGTGTCAACCTTTGCTTAGGGGAAACTTGGAAATTAGGAAGACTTGAATTCAAGTCTAATTCCACATACTTGAGCACAAAATCTACGTCAACTTTTCAGTGCAATGTTGAGGGGTTGCTACAGATGTGCAAAGTGCCATGTTTCAGACAAGAAGTTAAATCAAGGCTCCAATGACTATCAGATGAATTCAGAAAATCTGACATGCAACCAAGTTCTCCCTGGTGCCCCAGGTAATACTCATCCCTTAATCGACATCATTCAGGTAGTTAAATTGGTCACTTATGTCAAAGATTGCAACTCAGCCATTTTAATTTTCACATTTTCTGTTCAACTCAAAAACACAATGAACTATAACTAGAAATATAAAAGCAAAATATTGCAGATGCTGGTATCTGAAACAAAAAAAAAAACTGGAAAATCTCAGCAGGTCTGACAGCATCTGGGGGAGAGAACAGAGCCAACATTTCAAGTCTAGTGGGCTCTGACGAAGGATAATCGAGACTTGAAATGTTGGGTCTATTCTCTCTCCACGGATGCTGTCAGACCTGCTGACATTTTCCAGCATTTTCTGTTTTTGTTATAACTATTAATAATTAACATATCTCTATTTACGAAAGCATTATCAAACTTTTAATCTCTGCGTCAAATCATTATTTTGCAGTGAGCTTTGGCTTATCATTGAGACATAGGGCTGGATTTTCAGAGTCAATAAGACTCCACAGGCCTTTAAAAATGATAGGCAGGATTTGGATGCAAAATTCCCACCCCAATTTGCAACAGATCTCATTTTTGCCAGGTGGAAAAAGAGTGTGGATGAAAATCACACAGGAGGAAAACCCAAATTCAGCATGACTATCTAAATTCATCTCGAGTTCAATCAGACCTCATTTTTACTGTTTTAGAGGTCTTAACCCACGATGTTAGAGTCATGAATTGATGGACTTGGCATAAATGCTCTTATTTAATCGTCATAATCTGAATTTTTTTTAGGTTTTCCCCTCTTCAAACTGTAAGAAAAAAAGTCTGGTTGCAGCAATTAGTGAATGCTTATAAAAACTGCTGCTGGACTGCTTGGATTGAAAGGCCAGCTGGTGTGACATTTAGTCAAGCAATTTCAACATTCATTTATTGACATTTCCTCAATAGCTATTCATTAAGAAAGTTTGGTTGAGTTTCAAAAGCTAAAATTATCTCAGCAGGGGTTTTGTAGTTCACAATTTGATTGACAGCTTAAAGAGGTGTTTAAGGATTGGTTTAGGAACATAAATTTGTTTGTTTTCATAAAAGATTAACCACTTGAAATTGAAAAGCTTTGATGCTTTCATAAATGGGATTTTTTTAAATATCACATCTGTAAAGTGAGAGCTGTATTTAATTGTTAGAAGTTTTTTTTTTCCCTGCCTGCCTCCTAGGGTCTGTCCATAATGGATACTGGGTGAGTTGGCATTAAATTGGCATGGAAGGCATTAGAGTCTTGGGAGGGGCAAGAACGCGAACTGATATGTGGTATTAAAGGCCATCGAGGGTGGATGGAAGCATGAGCTGGCATGGGAGGTATTGAGGAGTTGAGATGTAAGGGGCTTGGGCTACGAAGCTTAGATCCTTCTAAAACAGTTCAGACCAAGTTCCAAAGAATGAGATGGACCTCCCAAAATGCTTATCTTGACAGTCACTTGCTCCCATGTCCGCTCAGCATCAGTTTCCATGGTGGGCCGATTTCACCTTGTATCCACCCCTCAGAGTGATTTGAGGCACATTTTAACCGAGGCATGCCCAGCAGGTTTGAAAATTCCCGTACTCAAACTACCAGTCTCAGATGCCAAAATCCAGCCCATTAGATTGCATTTAATGGAAGCAAGGGGGTTGCTATCGCTAGTGAAAATGTATTAGAACAAATCTTCAGGGAAACAGACAGATAAAAACATTAGTGTAGTTTTAGAGGGAACTTTACTTACCCACACATACAATGACAGTAATAGTGTGAAAGATGGAGAGGAGCAAAAGTTCCTACATTTTATTCCAGAAGTATGTGTCCAGTCCAACAAGACTAGCCCTGTTAAATCTGATCCTTGGAAATGGGGTGGGAAAAGTAGATTGAGTATCAGTGGGGAAATATTCAGGAGACAATGATCATTATATTATAAAGTTCAGGATGATGACCAAAAAGGATAATAGGTAATCCAGAATAAAAATATTTAATGGGGGCCAGCCGACTTCAATGGGACAAAACGGAGCTGGGCCAGTTAAACAGGAATGAAAGATTGGTGGAAAACTTTGTAGCTGAACAATGGATTACCTTGAAACCAGGAATGATCAGGACACAGTAGAGGTATTCCCTTAAAAGGGAAAGGTAGGCAAACAAATTCAGAGCTCCTTGGGAAAAAGATGAGATGGAAATTAAGATAAGGAAGAAGAAGTGTGCTTATGACAGGTGTCAGGTAGAAAATACAGTTGAGAATCAAAAGGAATACAGAGGATTCGGAGGGGAGGTGAAAAAGCTTATTACAGAAGGAGAGGGAGATGAAGGAAAAAACAACATAAACAGGAATCCCAATTCTATATGGCATTATCATTATAAAATAGTAAAAGGAAGAGTTGGGCAATTAGGGGCTGTGCAGGGTATTTATATCTTGAGACTCGGCATGGCTGAGGTATATGCAAGCCAAGAAATTCTCATGCGAAATTATAAGGCAGAAATGGGGTCCCCATCAGCTGCCTGATTAGATGCTCCAAGCCACCAAACTCATTGTGGCACAGTGGTTAGCACTGCTGCTTCACAGCACTAGGTCTTTCAAATTTGAGTATATGAAAATATACAAGTCAAAATGAGTCTTACTTCTGTGAGTCTTACTTCTTACCAGTGAGTCTTACTTCTGTTGTGGGCAAGGTATTGGAGAGAATTATTAGGGATAGGATTTATAGTTATTTAGAGAGAAATGAATTGATTGGGGATAGTCAGCATGGTTTCGTGAAGGGTAGGTCATGCCTTACTAACCTCATTGAGTTTTTTGAGAAAGGGACCAAAGAGGTGGATGGGGGTAAGGCGGTTGATGTAGTATATATGGACTTTAGTAAGGCGTTTGATAAGGTGGCCCATGGAAGACTTCTACAGAAAATGCAGATGTGTGGAATAGAGGGTGATTTAGCTATTGGATTAGGAATTGGCTGGCAGATAGAAGACAGAGGGTGGTGGTTGATGGGAGATATTCATCGTGGAGTTCGGTGACAAGTGGTGTACCTCAGGGGTCTGTTTTGGGGCCCCTGCTGTTTGTAATTTTTATTAATGATCTGGATGAGGGTATTGAGGGATGGATCAGTAAATTTGCAGATGATACTAAAGTTGGTGGTGTGGTAGATAGTGAAGAGGGGTGTTTTAGTTTACAGAGTGACTTGGACAAGTGCAGAGCTGGGCCGAGAGGTGGCAAATGGAGTTTAATGTGGAAAAGTGTGAGGTAATGCACTTTGGCAGGAACAATAAATGTGTAGGAGTATAGGGCTAATGGTAGGGCTCTTAATAGTGTTGAGGAACAGAAGGATCTTGGTGTATGTGTCAATAGATCCCTGAAAGTAGGAAGTCAAGTGGATAAAGTTGTTAAGAAGGCATATGGAGTCTTAGCTTTTATTGGTAGGGGGATTGAATTTAGGAGCAGCAGCATCATGTTGCAACTGTACAAAACTCTAGTGCGGCCGCACTTGGAGTATTGTGTGCAGTTCTGGTCCCCACATTATAAGAAAGATGTGGAGGCATTGGAGAGGTACAGAGGAGGTTTACCAGGATGTTGCCTGGTATGGAGGGCAGGTCCTATGAAGAGAGGGTGAAGGAGTTGAGGTTGTTTTCGTTAGAAAGGAGGCGGCTAAGAGGGGATCTTATTGAAGCATATAAGATGATTAGAGGTTTAGATAGGGTGGACAGTGATAGCCTTTTTCCTAGGATGGAGAAAGCTAGCACAGGGGACACAGCTTTAAATTAAGGGGTATGAGTTATAGGACGGATATCAGAGGTAGGTTCTTTACTCAAAGAGTGATTAGGGAGTGGAATGCCTGCCTGCAGCTGTTGTAGATGCGCCAAGTTTGGTGGCGTTTAAGAGGTTAAGTGATAAGTATATGGAGGAGAAGGGAATGGTTTAGTTTGGAGGGGCATTGCTTTTTATTTTGGTCGGCACAACATCGAAGGCCGAAGGGCCTGTTCTGTGCTGTAATGTTCTATGTTCTATGTTCTAAAACATAGTTTACACTAATATACACAATCCCACTTGATTACCAGCACCATTTAGCAAGATGCTATCCAGGACATGGTGACAGACAGGTGAATGTTATTCCCAGCAGGTTTCAAAATTGACAAGGAAGTACCCCATACCAGCTCGTGTTCTCACACCTCCCAAAGACACTCATATCTTCCATGCCAACTCACTGAATATCCACTATAGGCAGACACTAGGAGGCAGGCAGGAACAAAAAAAACTTTGTGATTGCTGCTATTTAAAGTTGACAAGGCACTAGAACCAAATGAGTGAATCCAAGGATATTAAAAGAAGTGAGAATGGAAATAGCAGGGGTGCTGGCCATAATCTTCTAGTCTTCCCTAGACTCAAGGGAGATGTCAGACGATTGAAGAATTGCAAACATTACACCTTTATTCAAAAAGTTTTCAGGGATAGCCCCAGCAACTGCAGGTCAGTCAGTTTATCTGTAGTGGGCAAACCTCTAGAATCAATTAGATAAAGGCAAAACACTACAGATGCTGCAATGTGAAACAAAAACAAAAAATGCTGGTAAATCTCAGCAGATTTGACAGCATCTGTGGAGAGAGAATACAGCCAACATTTCAAGTCTGGATAACCCTTCATCAGAGCTCAGATGTTGTCAGACCTGCTGAGTTTCTAAAGCATTTACTGTTATTTGTTTGAGAAACAATTATTTAGGATAGAATTAGCAATCACATGGAAAATGTTGTTAATTAGGAGCAGCCAGCATGGATTTCTAAATGGGACATTGTGTTCAACTAACTCACTGGAGTCTTGAGGCAACATAAATGTTGATGAGAGTAATGCTGTTGATACGGTGTATCGAGACTTTCAAAAGGTATTTGATGTGGTGCCACACAAAAAACCTGCAAAAAGTTATAGCTCATGGAATAAAAGGGTTGGTAGCAACTTGCATACAAATATTGGCTGCAATAGTCAATGGATATTTCATGGCTGTGAAAAGGTTTGGAGTTGTATTCCCCAAGGGTTTATTTGCTTTTCTTGATACACATTAATGAGTTACATCTTCACATGCGGAGGATAATTTCAAACTTTATGGATGACACAAAACCTGAAAGTATTGTAAACTGTGAACAGGACAATGTAAATCTTGAAAAGGATATAGACAAGTTGGTGGAGTGGACAGATAGGTGACAGATAAAGTTCAATGTGAAGAAGTGCGAGCTCATGCATTTTGATAGGAAGAACATGGAAAGTCAAAATAAAATAAGGGATAAAATTCTTAAGGGGGTGAAAAATTCTTAAGGAGGTCCGAGGGACCTGTGTGTTTATGTGCATAGATCATTGAAAGTAGCAGGGCATCTGGAGAGAGCAGTTAATAAAGCACATAATATTTTAGGATTTTATTAATAGGGGTACACAATACAAGAATAAGGCTGAACTTATACAAGACATTAATTAGATATCAGATGGAATAAATATAGTGTACAGTTCAGGACGCCACACTACAGGACATAAATGCATCAGACAGAGTGCAAAAAGGATTACAAGAACGGTTCCAGGGATGAGGAAATTCAGCTATAAAGATAGATTACAGGAGTTGGAACTGTTTTCTTGAAGAAAAGGCAGCTGAGAGGAGATTTGATAGAAGTATTCAAAACCATGGCTGGATAGGGCACAGATTTAAAGTGATTTGCAAAAGAAGCAAATGTAATGCGAAAAGAACTTTTTCACATGAGTAGTTTGGATCTGGAAAGCACTGTTTGGAAGTGTGGCGGATGCAGGTTCAACCATGGCAGTCAAAAGGGTATTGAACAGAAACAATGTGCAGGGTTGTATTAAGTTGTATTATTGTATTAAGTTATGATCCTTGTTTGAAGATCCACAGCTGAAACAATGAATCAAATGGCCTGCTCCTGCGCTGTAACAATTCTGGTTGGAGAGTGGAAGCCCCCATGTCAACCCCCCTTAGGGAAGGCTCACCAAATTAAGTCCCATTAAGGCACTGAACTGGACAGGAGCAGGCCTTGCTTGATCTTCTTAACCTCGGGAGCAGATGTCGTCTCAGCTGAAAGTTTACTGAACAGCAGTGCCATTAAGAAAGCAATAGCTACCATCAGTACAACATTGTCCCACAGTCTAAACTATTGCAGATACCAGGATGAATTGCAAGTATTCCAGCACATTTATAAATTGAGCCTGAAAGGTAGTGGAAACGTTTTTACAGAGTTAGACATTGACATTCTGTTTCTGAAATGTTCCAGTGACCATGTAATTATATAGAACATAGAACATAGAACAATACAGCACAGAACAGGCCCTTCGGCCTTCGATGTTGTGCCGACCAAAATAAAAAGCAATGCCCCTCCTAACTAAACCCTTCCCTTCTCATCCATATACTTATCAACTACCCTCTTAAACGCCACCAAACTTGGCGCATCTACAACAGCTGCAGGCAGGGCATTCCACTCCCTAATCACTCTTTGAGTAAAGAACATACCTCTGATATCCGTCCTATAACTCATACCCCTTAATTTAAAGCTGTGTCCCTCGTGCTAGCTTTCTCCATCCTAGGAAAAAGGCTATCACTGTCCACCCTATCTAAACCTCTAATCATCTTATATGCTTCAATAAGATCCCCTCTTAGCCGCCTCCTTTCTAACGAAAACGACCTCAAATCCTTCAACCTCTCTTCATAGGACCTGCCCTCCATACCAGGCAACATCCTAGTAAACCTCCTCTGTACCCTCTCCAATGCCTCCACATCTTTCTTATAATGTGGCGACCAGAACTGCACCCACTACTCCAAGTGCGGCCGCACTAGAGTTTTGTACAGCTGCAACATGATGCTGCGGCTCCTAAATTCAATCCCCCTACCAATAAAAGCTAAGAATCCATAAGCCTTCTTAACAACTTTATCCACTTGACTGCCTACTTTCAGGGATCTATTGACACATACCCCCAGATCCTTCTGTTCCTCAACACTATTAAGAGCCCTACCATTAGCCCTATACTCTACACATTTATTGTTCCTGCCAAAGTGCATTACTCACACTTTTCCACATTAAACTCCATTTGCCACCTCTCGGCCCAGCTCTGCAACTTGTCCAAGTCACTCTGTAAACTAAAACACCCCTCTTCACTATCTACCACACCACCAACTTTAGTATAATCTGCAAATTTACTGATCCATCCCTCAATACCCTCATCCAGATCATTTATAAAAATTACAAACAGCAGGGGCCCCAAAACAGACCCCTGAGGCACACCACTCGTCACCGAACTCCACGATGAATCTCTCCCATCAACCACCACCCTCTGTCTTCTATCTGCCAGCCAATTCCTAATCCAATTAGCTAAATCACCCTCTATTCCACACATCTGCATTTTCTGTAGAAGTCTTCCATGGGCCACCTTATCAAACGCCTTACTAAAGTCATATATACTACATCAACCGCCTTACCCCCATCCACCTCTTTGGTCACTTTCTCAAAAAAACTCAATGAGGTTAGTAAGGCATGACCTACCCTTCATGAAACCATGCTGACTATCCCCAATCAATTCATTTCTCTCTAAATAACTATAAATCCGATCCCTAATAATTCTCTCCAATACCTTGCCCACAACAGAAGTAAGACTCACTGGCCTATAATTCCCAGGAAGGTCTCTCTTCCCCTTCTTAAACAATGGGACCACAGTCGCCATCCTCCAGTCCTCCGGAACCACACCCGTAACCAACGAGGACCTGAAGATCAGAGCCAGAGGCTCTGCAATCTCCTCTCTTGCCTCCCAGAGAATCCTAGGGTAAATCCCGTCCGGCCCAGGGGAATTATCCAACTTCAAACCCTCGAGAATTTCTAACACATCCTCCCTATCTACTACAATACTCCCCAATTTGCAACCCTGTACCTCAGTGCACTCCACAGCTACATTTCCAGCACTCTGCGTGAATACCGAAGAGAAATATTTATTCAGTGCCTCACCAATCTCTTCAGGCTCCACGCACAACTTCCCACTGCTGTCTATGACTGGCCCTAATCTTGCCCTAACCAATCTTCTATTCTCAACATATCTAAAGAAAGCTTTAGGATTCTCCTTGATCCTATCAGCCAAAGTCTTCTCGTGTCCTCTTTTAGCTCTTCTCAACTCACTCTTTAGCTCCCTCCTGGCTAATCTATAGCTTTCCAGTGCACTAACTGAGCCTTCAAGCCTAATCCTGACATAAGCCTCCTTTTTCCTTTTAACCAGCGAATTAACTTTTTTAGTACACCATGGTTCCCTTACTCGACCATTTCCTCCTTGCCTGACAGGGACATACTTATCAAGGACTCGCAGTAGCTGCTCCTTGAATAAGCTCCACATTTCAGATGTTTCCAGTCCCTGTAGTTTCCTAGTCCAATCTACGCACCCTAATTCTCTCCTTATGGCCTCATAATTACCCTTCCTCCAGCTATAACTACTGCCCCCAGCTTCATGCCTATCCCTATCCATCACTAAGGTGAACGTAACCGAATTGTGGTCACTATCACCAAAATGTTCACTAATTTCCAAGCCTAACACCTGGTCTGGCTCATTGCCCAGCACCAAATCCAATGTAGCCTCACCTCTAGTTGGCCTCTCTACATACGGAGTCAAAAAACCTTCCTGCACACTCTGTACGAAAACTGACCCCTCTAACGAGCTAGAGCTATAGCTATTCCAATCAATATTAGCAAAGTTAAAGTCCACCATCACAATTACCCTACTACTTTCACTCCTAATCAGAATTGACTTCGCAATCCTTTCCTCAACCTCTCTAGAACTATTAGGAGGTCTGTAAAAGACTCCCAACAGGGTGACCTCTCCTCTGCTGTTTCTAATCTCAGCCCATACTACCTCAACAGACAAGTCCTCATCAAACTTCTTTTCGATCACCGTGATACAGTCTTTGACCAGTAACGCCACTCCTCCCCCCCTTCTACCCCCTTCTCTACTCCGACTAAAGCATTTGTAACCCGGAACCTGCAACATCCATTCCTGTCCCTGCTCTACCCAAGTCTCTGAAATGGCCACAACATCGAAGTTCCAGGTACTGGTCCAAGCTGTAAGTTCCTCCCCCTTATTGCGAATACTCCTTGCATTAAAGTATACGCATCTCAAACCATGCTCCACCCCACCCGTACGCCGCTGTGTTTTACAACTCTCCTCTATAACCCCCTTACTCTCATCCCTCTCAGCACCCCAACTACTTAGGATCCCACCCCCCCCCGAATCAGTTTAAAGCCCCCATCATAGCCTTAGCAAATTTTCCCCCCAAGATATTAGTCCCCCTCTGGTTCAGGTGTAGACCCTCTCTCTTGAAGAGGTCCCACCTATCCCAGAATGAGTCCCAATTGTTAAGGAACCTGAACCCCTCCCTCCTGCACCATCCACGCAGCCATATGGCTGCTTCAGTTGATCAGCTGGTCAATGATGAACTCCAGATTGTTGATGGTGAGGAATTTGTAATGTCATTGTATATTATTGTATATATTACTTGTGGACATGATCTGTTTCATACTTGCACAGAATCACAGTCACCTGTTGAATCACACTGGCTCTCAGTTTGGCACGGCTTCATTTTTGAAATCTTCATAATTCTTTTCAAAGCTTTCCATAGCTTTGTCCTATGCTATCTCTGTAACCAACTCCAGCTTGATAACGCTCCAAGATTTCTGCACTCTTCAGATTCTGACCATTTATACATTCCTGATTTTTCTGCTTTCTGTTGCCTATGCACTAAGCTCTGGAATTTCTTCTCTAAATACCCCTACTGTTCACTCCTCTTATGGTGCTTTTTGAAATCTGTTTGATCAAGACTGTGTTCACCTGTCATACTAAGTCTTTGCATTCCACAATGACAAATTTTGTTAAAAATGCTCTTGTAAAATAACTTGGAGAGTTTTACTGTGTTAAATGCTTTATAAATATAAGTTGTTGTTGAAACATTCATATTAAGTACCATATCAATTGCATGACAAGTAATATAACAGTATGAACAAAAGGAATTATCTAAATGTCATTACAAGTTCTACAGCTAAAGGGAAAGGTCCACCCTCCACCATGTATTAACTAGGAATGTGCAATGATTCCAGCCTTACCACAAATATTCTTTTAAAAAACTATTATATCCAAATAGGTAAAGACCATTTATCTCTGGTAATAGTGTTAACAACTTGCAGTTGTCAATGAATAGGATAGTGGTGAAGAAAAGAAAATTGCAAAAGAATGATGGGATGCTTGCTTAAAGTAAATGAAATAAAGACTTAAAGCAAAAAAAAATTAAGTATATGATGCAGTGGAAATAGTTCACAATTGATTGATCAAGGACCCAGCTAAAACACAATGGGCTGAATGGCCATTTGATTTAAACATCCGTGACGTGAATGTAACTGTAGCAACATTCAAGTAGTTTGACATCATCCACTTGGTCAGCACCCCATTCATTAGTTAAATAGCCATTCCCTCCTTTACCAGTGCACTATGTGCACATAGTATTAAAGGATACACAGCATGAAGTCATTAACTTTTCTCTCAAATGTGCAACCTTAAGCACCTAGAAGAGCAGCAAGTACATAGTAAAACCATCACCCCCAAGTCACACACCATTATATTGTTGCCATTGCTGTCACTTCAGCAAATTTCTCAAGCTTACTAACAGCATTGCAGGTTTACTTTCACCGGAATTGTTGCAGTTCAAGAAGGCCTTCCACCACTACATTAAGGGCCACCAGGAATGGCAATGGATGCATGCTTTGCCAACAACGCCCATAAATCAATATGGATGGAACATATCAATGGAATAAAAAGAAAACTGATTTTTTTTTAAACAACAGTAGATGAGAAGATCCTACAGCAATCTATGCATGATAATGTTGTTAAAAAAGTGTAACACAGATCAGTAAGGATGTTAGAGATGTTAGTGTTTGGAGATGGGCTGGTGTTACATTCTGCTTACCAGTCTCAGCCGATAAATAAAATACTGATCTCGAAACCACCTTAGTCGTTGAACATTGCTCCAATGTCATTTCACGATAATTAAGGTTGTTCTTTTCAGATTCGACTGAGGGAAAACAATAGAGGTAAAAACGAAAGAGAACTGCACATTTCTAGAAGTGGGTGAATGAATAGTTCCTTATGTAGCTATTCAATAGCCAATTCAAACAAAAGCTGGTCTAAATCTAAATCTAACTTCTGGTAACACCTCAGGTCCAACATTTATGAATTTGCATTTATGCAATTTAAAGAAGATGGGAACTGACATTAATGAAGTTTAACTGGTTACAGTGAAGAGATGCATCTGGAAATCATAAACCTGTAAGATTATCACCATTGGCTTGACTTTGCAGTCAGAATAATGGGGAAACAATGAGCCCTCACCTTTATTATGGAATAGACAGCTACTGCTGGCATCCATACACAAGCAATTTAATACACAAGATGCTGTTCAATTTACACTGCTCCTCCAGATGCCTTGCTAAACTGAAAGCATCACCAAGAAACTAGATATTCAAATGCATGAAGTGCATGTAGTTGCTCACTTTTCTCCTTCCACACCCCCAACCTCCAAACCACCGCAGCCCCCTGAATCCACAGGTACACGGTTCCTTACTTTATTCCTATAGTTTCAGGTTCTCTCTCATCTTTTGTTACCATGATTGTTTTATTTGATAAATAGAACTTTTCACTCTGAAATATATTTTGGTTCTTTACTGAACTAAATGCTTCTTTTGTTCATCTATATTTCCAGGTGAAAACAGTTTGCTGTCATTCATCTCAATAACGTTTGCCTGGAAGTTAGAATCTTAGTAATGGTTTCTTGAATCAGACTTAACACTAAATTCAATCATACCTCAATTAGTGTCTAGTTCATTGTCCAATTGGTACAGCCTGCCATGGGCTTCCATGTTTAGAAAGCTTTATTTGAAATGTTGACTTTTAAATCTAAATCCTTAATAAAGCCAACAGGGCATAGATAATAGTGCATTAATCACCACAAAAAATCTTTTAAAACAAAAGGAAATGTTAGGTATGCAAATTTTTGGCACTAATAAAATTTTCTATATTATTTTTCTCTATATTTTCCATAATATTGATCCACATTTTTCATATCATTTATTGATCCACATTTTCCACATTATTGATCCACAAACTGGCTACTACTAAGCATCTCCACTAGATGACAGCAGATGAAATTAGTGTTGGAATTCCAAAAGCATGAAATGGTCATGTTAAGGCCTTCCATGAATTGAGATATTTGTGATTCCATTAGTGAAAAGATCTTTTTTTTTATTCATCTACAAAATGTTCAAAAAAATCATCAGCCCCGTACAGTTGCTCTACCTAATGATGCAGCCAAGCATGATTTACCAATCCAATACTTTAACTATTCTGAAGGGAAACCAGACTTAGATCTATTCGCTTTCTTTTCTCTCTCTCTTTTTGAGTGCTTTTTGCTGCTGTAGTTAGGCCTGGGGCTAGCTGGGAAGGGAACCGGGGAGTATAAAAAGAAAGTGGCAATAGACAGCGGGCAATGTCGGGAGCGGGCAGTGTGAGTGAGTAGGGAAGCAGAGTGAGAGATAGAGGGGCTTTGGCTCGCAGGGCTTGGGTGAGAGCAGGCTTAGGCACAGTGTGCTATACTGGTTTTCCACTGGAGTTCACACCTCCAAAGGTGTTCATGACAATGACAGGGATTAAGGGAAGACGCCTCACCTGTGTACGGTGTCATATGTGGGAGTTCCTGGAGGCAAGGCCTCTCCCAAAAGTCCACGTATGCGTCAAGTGTTTGGAGCTGCAGCATCTGAGGGTTCGGGTCAAGCAACTAGAGCGGCATTTTTAGTCAGGGAAAACGAGGCAATCATGGAAGGGAGGCAGAATAAGGTGGCAGACCCGGAGCCTAAGGCGGGGGGAACCTGACCCTTACAGGTGGATTACAGTCAGGAAGGGGAAAAAGGACAGGGAGATAGTCCAAAGACTTCCCCAGCGACTGCCCCCCAAAATATCGAGGGCGGAGGGATAAAAAAGGCAAGGCACAAGGACCAGAGTACCTCAAAGGGGAGGAAAGGGGCTAAAAGGAAGATAGTGGGGGATGGGAGGGTTAAAAGGAATAGATAGGTGCTTCTGTGGTCCAAGGCGGGACTCCAGGATGGTAGTTTGCCTCCCTAGAGCAGGGGTGCAAGATGTATCTGACAGGGTAGAGGACATTTTGAAGGGTGACGGGATCCAGGCAGATGTGATTATTCACATAGGAGAGAAGGATGTAGGAAGGAAGTGCAGGGAGGATATACGAAGGCAGTTCAGGGAGTTGGGGGGGTAGGCTGAAGAGCAGGGCCTCCAGGGTGGCGATCTCAGGGCTGCTTCCAGGGCCGGGTAATAGCGGAGCCAAGAGAAATGAGATCCTACAGCTGAATGCATGGCTGAAGGACTGGAGTAGGGCAGAGGGTTTCATATTGGTGGATAAATGGAAAATCCTTGTGAAAGATGGACACCTATATAGAAGGGATGGGGAACACTTAAATGGGAAGGGCGTGAATGTCTTAGCTGGGAGGTTAGCTGGAGTGTTTCGGCAGGATTTAAACTAATATGGAGGGGGGGAGGGGATGAGACCGATAGCTCAGTAGAGAGCGAGATGGGAGATAGTGTAAGCTTGGATGAGAAGAAATACACCGGGGAGAAGGAGGTTCCAAGTGGGCTTGGAGGTCTGGAATGTGTCTGTTTCAATGCGAGGAGCGTAACGGGAAAAACGGATGAACTTAGGGCCTAAATGTTTGCAAGGAACTTGGATGTGGTTGCGGTGACAGAGACGTGGTTAAAGGAAGGGGAGCAGTGGCAACTGAACATTCCTGGGTATAAGTGTTTCAGGCGTGACAGAGGAGGGTCCAGAAGAGGTGGAGGAGTGGCATTGTTAGTTATGGAGAGCATCACGGCGGTGCAGAGGGAGGAGAATACAGAGGAGTTACGAGTGGAATCACTGTGGGTGGAGTTGAGGAATAGAAAGAGGGCAATTACTATGCTAGGGGTGTATTATAGGCCACCCAACAGCCCGCGGGTAGTTGAAGAACACATTTTGGATAGGTGCAGAAAGAACAGAGTCGTTATAGTGGGAGACTTTAATCTCCCTACGGTGGATTGGAAAATACCTAGAGCTGGGGGTTTGGACAGACGGGAATTTGTAAGTGTACTGGAAGGATCGTTGGAGCAGTATGTAGCTTGCCCGATAAGAGAAGGGGCTATATTGGATTTAGTTCTGAGTAATGAGCCAGGGTAGGTGGTTGGTGTTGTAGTAGGGGAACATGTGGCTAACAGTGACACAATTCTGTCTACTTTAGGATACAGACGGAAAAGGATGCTTGTTGCCCTAGGGGCAAGGTACTGAACTGGGAGAAGGCTAACTACAGTTGGATTAGGCAGGAACTTAGGGAAACTGATTGGGAACGGTTGTTTGAGGGTAAGTCCACGCTAGGCATGTGGGACTTTTTCAAGAGAATACTGAAAATGTTGCAAGATAAGTACGTGCTGGCCAAGAGGAAAGATGGGAAAGGTAGGATTAGAAAGCCGTGGATTACTAGAGATATTGAGGACTTGGTTAGGAAGAAAAGAGAGGCGTATGATAGGTCAAAGCAGCTGGGAACGGAGACAGCGTTGGAGGAATATAGAGAGAATAGGAGGGAGCTCAAACGGGGAGTTAGAAGGGCAAAAAGGGGACATGAAATGATTTTGGCGGATAGGATTAAGGAAAATCCAAAGGCTTTTTACTCCTATGTTAGGAATAAAAGGGTGGTTAGAGGAAAAATCGGACCTCTTAGGCACAGAGGACGGGAACTGTGCTTAGAGCACGAGGGAATGGCGGAGATCCTGAATGAATACTTTGCGTCGGTATTCACGAAGGAGAGGGGCTTGTTGACAGCTCCTGTCTCTGAGGGAGCTGTGGACCAGTTGAGGGAAATATCCATACCGAGGGAGGAAGTGCTAGAGCTTCTAGGTTGCATTAAAACTGATAGGCCTCCGGGGCCTGATGGCATTTATCCCAGGCTGCTTAGGGAGGTGCGAGGTGAAATTGCTGGGCCTCTGACGCAAATCTTTGTCTCTTCCTTGGACACAGGTGAGGTCCCAGAGGACTGGAGAATAGCTAATGTTGTACTGTTGTTTAAAAAGGGTAGTAGGGATAACCCTGGAAATTATAGGCCGGTGAGTTTGACGTCAGTGGTAGGGAAGCTGTTGGAGGGGATTCTTAGAGATAGGATGTATAGGCACTTAGAGTGTTGCGATCTGATTAGGGATATGCAGCATGGATTTGTTAAGGGGAGGTCGTGCCTTACAAATCTGGTAGAATTTTTTGAGGAGGTGACGAAAACGGTTGACAAAGGGCGAGCCGTTGATGTCGTCTATATGGATTTCAGTAAGGCGTTTGACAAAGTCCCTCATGGGAGGTTAGTCGAGAAGGTTCAAGGCTCATGGAATACAAGGACAGGTAGCTAGTAAGCTACTAAGTAACTGGCTTAGTAATAGGAGACAGAGAGTAATAGTGGAAGGGTGTTTTTCTAGCTGGAGGTCGGTCACTAGTGGTGTGCCGCAGGGCTCGGTACTGGGACCTCTTCTATTTGTAATATATATAAATGACTTGGAAGAGGGAGTAAGCGGAGTGATCAGCAAGTTTGCAGACGATACAAAGATGGCTGCACTTGCGGATGGTGAGGAGCATTGTCAGGCGATGCAGCAGGACACAGATAGGCTGGTAGCTTGGGCAGACAGATGGCAGATGGAATTCAATCCTGATAAATCTGAGGTGATGCATTTCAGGAGAAAGAATGTAGGGGGGAGGTAAATGATAAAGGGTAGACCTATTAAGAGTATAGAAACGCAGAGGGACCTGGGGGTGCAGGTGAACAAGTCTCTGAAGGTGGCAGAGCAAGTGGAGAAGGTTGTGAAGAAAGCATATACTATGTTAGCCTTTATAGGAAGGGGTATGGAGTACAAGAGCTGACCTTTAATGTTGCAATTGTATAAAACGTTGGTTAGACCACATTTGGAATACTGCGTCCAGTTCTGGTCGCCCTGCTACCAGAAGGACCTGGAGACTCTGGAGAGAGTGCAGAGGAGGTTTACCAGGATGCTGCCTGGTATGGAAGGTCTGAGCTACGGGGAAAGGTTAGGCAAATTGGGACTGTTTTCCTTAGAAAGACGTAGACTTAGAGGAGATCTAATAGAGGTGTACAAGATTATGAGGGGTATAGATAGAGTAAACAGGGTTAAGCTTTTTCCTAAGATGGACTCTAATAGCACAAGGGGTCACAGGCTTAGGATGAGGGGGTAAGGTATAATTTGGATGCTAGAGGGAGTTTTTTCACACAGAGGATGGTGGGGGTATGGAATGCACTGCCAAGTAAAGTGATGGAGGCAGGTACTCTGGACTTATTTAAGAAATACTTAGATGGGCACATGAACAGAATGGGAATGGAGGGGAATGGAAAACTGATTTAAAATAGGGATCATGAGCCTTAGGACTTCCCTGGGAAGTGTGTAAATAGATGGTGATATTGATGTACTTGTTTTTATCCTACAGGTGCTTTGGTCCACCTTGTTGTCTAACGAGGGGCATACACGCAATGGGTCGTGAGAGGGCTGCTTTTGGATTTTTTTTTTTTGAGAGTATCCTAATGCTTCACATCGTTAGTGTATGCTTGACCTGGACCATTTGATGGGCAACATGACAGCTCAGTGACTATCACTGTGCTGTGCAGATACATGGATTTGGGCCTGTGTGGGAGTTTGCGCATTCTCCCCGTGTTTGCGTGGGTTTTCTCCGGGTGCTCCGGTTTCCTCCCACATCCCAAAGACGTGCTCTTAGGCTAATTGGCAAAACAAATTCTCCCTAAATTGTCTCAAATTTGGTTTTCAATCCATAGATCTATAAACATGGACAGGGATCGTGGGTAGAGGTGGGAACATTGGGGTGGCGGCGCAGGCTCGTTGGGCCAAAGGGTCTGTTTCCCATGCTGTTTTGTTCTTTTTTCTTTGTTCTAAATCCAGAACAAAAAAAAATCATGTTCTTGTAAATAGTTGAAGCCCAAGCATTGATCTTGGCTGCACTCCATCTGTCATACGCTATCATTCTAAAATTGATCTGTTTATCCCTAATTTATTTTCTGTTCATTAACCAATCTTCAGTCCATGCTAATATATTATCTCACAATGCCATAAAATCAAACTTTGTGCCCCAAATCTTCTGCAACAACCTTCTGTTTAGTATGTCAGTATATTTTGAATTTTGTTAAGATTTTCGAAATTCATTGACTCCCCCTTTATCCATCCTGCTTTCTACAAACTCAAATAACTAAATTGCTTTGTCAAAACAACTTTCCTTTCATAAAACTGTGCCAACTTGCATCAACATAGTGGGTCCGAACTTCCACGGAATTGCAAAGAGAGATGGATTACCACTTCACTCCTGGTTATTTAGCTGGAAATCCAGCCAATTCTTCTTTGCCCAACCTTGTTAACTCATGCATGAAAACAGTGTAGGGCAGCACACTACACAGTTGAAAGCTGCAGAATCGGAGGCCAAGAAGCCACGATCCCTTTTTATGGCCAGGAGGCTGGTACTATAGTTACCCAGAAGTTAGAAGTGGTTTTAATTCTTCTAACTTTTCCTGGTTAGTTATTACTGTAAGACAGTTGGAAGCATTCATTGTTTGCAATTTAATTGTATTATTAGGTGGTTACAATTGCCAGAAAATTGCCCAATGTAAGCTTTAACCTCTCAGGGAAACCTTATCTGGCTACTTCTGTTACATGATATGCACTACCCCACCCTCCTTCCTCGACACTCAACACCCCCATTCCCACAATTTCCTCTACTATGAAGGCATAAAACATCTACTTGACATCATTGCCATTTCCTTATTCCTCGTTGTAATTTTTCTTGACTTTGCCTCAAAAAAAAACTATTCTCACTATTCTTATTTTAACACTCAAAAGCATTTGCAATTGGTTCAGATATTTCTTGCTAGCTTAATCTTATTCAGTTTTCTCTCTGGATCAATATTTTGGTCTTCCTTTGCTGATTTCCAAAACTGTTCCCAATCCTCAAGATTACTCCACTTCTTGGCAAAAATATAAGCTTTTTCTTTTAATCTAATTACTTCCCTAATTTCTCTATTAAGCCATGGCTGTACCACATCTGTAACTGTTTTTAATTCTCAGAGAATTGTATATTCATTGAGAATTATTATTTATTTAAATAGCTGTCATTGCTCACCTTCCATTATGTTTTTAAACTTGATTTCTCAATCTACCTCAGCTAACTCACCTCTCACACCTCCACAACTGAGCTCTGCTTAAATCTTAAGAACCAATTTTTTGATTAATTACATCACCACCAAACTACGGTGGTCACTCTTCCCACGCAATCCTTTACCACTGAATTATTAACTAAGTCTATGTCATTACACAACACTAAGTGCAAAGTTGCTACACCCCCAATTTGTTTCTCAACATATTGAATAATAATAAATAAATAATAAATCAACACAAAATCAAATCTAGATTGTTAAATTCTTACTATTAAGTAGAAACTAATGTTACTCAGTCTAGTAGAGGGAATGTTATTGATCAGATTAATGAATGGCATTTTCACAATGATAGTGACAAGAGTTGGTTCTACTGAAGTCCAAGTTTTAAAAGAAACTATTTAGAAAAATAAATGGGATTAGAATGGGAAATACTTCGTCATATATTCCAAGCCACACATTATTCCTTCAGATTTATAACATATATACATAATATACACATATCCTTCACTGGGTTTATACCACCTGCTTTTCAGCCATAAGTCCATATCTATTCGGAATCTAGATTAGATCACTTTGTCTTGATATTTCTCTTCTAGCATACAAGTAACACAGCCACCTCCACAATCCCCAGCACTACCGACAGTTGTGCTCAGTGTTCATTTCTCCCTCTTGTCAAACAAGACACTTTTCATGAAATTATTAAAATTGAGTACAGCTGAAATCTATTTTGTAATTTCAGATTTTTACTTAACAATTTTAATCCAAAAACAGCTAAGTGCCAGTTCATTTTTGACAAAAGCACTGGTAAACTTTCAACTATTGTTGAATTTTGTGTGACCATGTAACTAACATCCCAACTTACTTAAATCAAAGCCTCCATTTCCCAGATAGCAACTGAAGCACAATTAAGATTCTTGCGCTTTAGACTGCTTTCCTAAAAAAACTGGAATGTATTTATGTGACACACATTAAACAAAGGGAGACAGAGAGAGTGAGTGAGAAATCAAAATCGCTAGGTAAAACGTAAAACCAGCTAGGATATAAAACAGGATGTTAATCCAGTCCACTCAGTTTCACGCTGAATGACTAAGGTTACAATCGTACTAAAACTATAACCTCAAGTCCTTTTCCAGATTTCCACTGATATATTAGTTTTCGGATGTTGACTCCAATTGGCTTCCAACAGGTAGGCAAAATTCTCTGGTAGATGGAGGATAATTTCCATTGTCTCAAACTAATCTCATATGCAGCAAGCGTAATTATAAAGCACATGATATTCCACTAACTTTGTCTTGAGTAACATCCTGAATAGATTTTTTTCCCTGAGAGTTAATGTCCAGTGAACTTAAACTACCCCCAAGACAGGTGCAAACATTACACTCATAGTTGGATAATCCAGATAGGTTTCCAAATCTGACAATGGAAAGCAAAAACCATGAGATTCTTAAAAGCTGCAACTTTAAAACAAGTGAACATGCTCAAACATCCATTGATTTCAACTGGGGAGTTCCTAGCTAATTGAATTATGAACCCACTTGAATTCCAAGGATAGCCAATACTTGAATTCTTAGTCACTTAGTTAGGATACCAAAAAGCAGAGAACTTTAATTTTTTATCATTTGGAAAACATATGAACAAGAGACATACTTATGAAAAATGCATCACTAACCGATTGTCAGGGCATCAAACAGCCGAAGGATTATGTCAATGTCCTTCACAATTCCAGATTCCTGGATTCGTTTCACAAAATCTTCTTTGTGCATGTGTGTTTTAGGCAGCTGAAAGGTTTTGACATGTTCATCAGCTGCAATCACATCACCTTCTTTTTCTAACATTATGCTAATAAGTCGCTTTAGTTCTGATTTCCTACTTGCATGTTTGCGTTGTTCTGGAGGCATTGCACTGATCACTTTTTTTACAAGTTCTTTGGGGAAAATGTCACGATCCGTCTTGTAAA
Organism: Sphyrna mokarran; assembly: GCA_024679065.1. Lineage (NCBI taxonomy): Eukaryota > Metazoa > Chordata > Chondrichthyes > Carcharhiniformes > Carcharhinidae > Sphyrna > Sphyrna mokarran. The sequence goes on along the minus strand of JAGIQG010000007.1, from coordinate 21,168,164 downwards.
GGTTCTGGAAGTCCAAAAGTGCCTCCTGAAACTTATCCTGCATCAAATAAGCCAATCCTCGGAGATAGTAGTATCTTGCCAATAGACTTGAACTTTCTGGTCCTGTGGAATTTATGGCCTTGCTCAGCAAGTTGGTGGAATCTGTATACCATGCAATCACACTGGAATAAGTAAGTGGGCAGTGAAACTCTGGCAGCTTGAATCTTCTTATTGATTTTGTGTTTCTTTTTAAAACTGAAAGAAATACATTTTAAATTAACCAGAAGTCATTTGATATGAAATCTATTAAGCATTTCTAGCTAATTGCATCTAATTTTACAATGTACTTGCTGATCATTTGTATACCCAAAATCTTTAATTGAAAATTACTCCAATCTTAGGAAATTGCTTTCATTTCATTAAAACTATCATTTGAGATTCTATGTTGGACACATATCTTAAATGCAGTGGTCAGATAAGGCAAATACACTTTTGGAGATATGCTTAAACATTGTCAACGTACAGTATTAGCATTTTGCAGTATGATAACATAGCTCTCAGAAAAGATATTTGGTGAAAGTCTCTTCCATTGGCTACCTCTAGGATTTTAAACATTATCTAAATAATAAACAAATAAGGATGTCCATCATCAAGCAAAAAAAGTGTGCCCTTTTTAGAGAAAGTTTGAACAGTGTCAATCAAGCTCTGACCCCCAGCCTAATCAAGCATTAACTGGGGATAGGATTGCCAACTATGATTAGATATATTTCTGGAGATTTCATCACGATTTGCCTCTAAACTTCAGTCATTGTTTAGCCAATACATCTAGCCTGTTGAGTACAGTGTTTTTATGCCATTGGAAATCAAAAAGAGTCATTACCCAACCGGATGATACTTGACTATTAAACAAACAACATTCTCCCACCCATTTTCAATACTACTATAAGTGGTAAAGAGAAATGTTCAAAGGAAATGACAAAAAAACACAAATGCTTCTGAATATCCTGATGATTTTTCTCCAGGATTGTACACAGCAGCGTTCTAGAGATTGTTCTCCAATTCCACTAGAGACACCAGATCAATCCTGGATGGATGGCAACCCAAGGTAGGTCACTCAGGAAACCCAAGGATAAGTCGATAGGAAAATATAAAAATATCACATTGACGCAGTTGGGCTCCTATAAGGTTTAGGTTCAAGCACTTCCCAACAATATAGGTGGGTCAAAATCCTGGAATTCCCTCTCTTGGGCATACATACACGTCAGGGACTGCAGCGGTTCAAGACGGCAGCTCACCACCACTTTCTGAAGAGTAACTCGGATGGGCAAGCGATATTCATATCCCATAAATGAATCTTTTAAAATGTTAGCGTAGAGGAAACTTTATTCCATTTGTCTGTTGAGGACAATTTTGGGTGGATACTGAAAAAATGTTTTTATTTGTGAAGAGACTAAAGCTTGAGGACACAGTTTTAAAACAAGAGAATTCCCATTTAAGATTGGGGTGAGAAGATTATTTTCTCCCCCACAGAGAATCATGAATCTTTTGGACTCTCTTCTCCAGAAATAGGGTCAATTAATACTTTTAAGACAGAGATAAATGGACTAATGATTAATTAACAGGGTAGCAAAGCTTATCAGGGGTAAGCATAATGTAGAGTTGAGGCCACAATCAGATCTGCCATGGTCTGGATGACGAGAAAAAGATATTTCAAGATATTGAACGGCTCATCGAGCTACAGAGTGGTCAGACGCTGTTTCACAAAGGTGCCCCAATCTGGGAGACCCCTTGCCTCCCAGCACAGACATCGGGGCCCCAACTCATTGATGACATGTTCCCCCACCCTGTCACCGGCACTGGAGCCCTCCCGATGAGTCCCTTGTCTGACCCCATCATGGCCCCTTTATGTTCCACTGGCCTCAGACCCCACTTCCCTCTCAGGCCCTAGCAGCCTGCTTGAGTAGCACCATATCCAGCACCTTTGATACTCATTCCTCCATCACTGTCAGTCACAGAACGGCAGCAATGTATACCATCTACAACATTCACTGCAGCAATTCACCAAGAACTACTTGGACAGCACTTTCCAAATCAAAGAACAAAGAATAACACAGCATGGGAAACAGGCCCTTCGGCCCAACGAGCCCGCACCGCCATTTTAACAGCGTGAGTTCCCACTTCCATCCACAACCCTTGTCTATGTTTATGGACATCCACATTGGAAACCAGATTGGGAAGACAATTTAGGGACAATTTGTTTCACTAATCAGCCTAAGAGCACATCTTTGGGGTGTCGGAGGAAGCCAGAGTACCCGGAGAAAACACACGCAAGCATGAGGAGAATGCGCAAATTCCCACAGATACTGGCCCAAATCCATGTATCTGCATACATTGATAGTCACTGAGCTATCGTGTTGCCCATCAACTGGTCCAGTTTAAGAATACACTAATGACGTGAAGCACTAGGCCACTCTCGAAAAATCCAAGAGCAGCCCTCGCACATCCCATTGCGTGTATGTCCCTTGTTGGGCAACAAGGCGGACCAAAGCACCTGTGGAATAAAAGAGAAAAACATCAATAACATGCAAATCTTATGCAATTCCCAGGAACGTCTCAAGACTGTTGATCCCTATTTAAAATAGTCTTCTATATCCCTCCATCTCTATTCCGCTCATGTGCCTAAGTATCCCTTAAATAAAAGCGTGTCTGCCTTCACCACATTACTTGGCAGTGGATTCCATACCCCACAACCCTCTGTGCGAAAAATTTCCCTCTAATATTCAAATTATACCTCACCCCCTCACCCTAAGCCCGTGGCCCCTCGTAACATTTGATTCCAACCTAGGAAAAAGCTTATCACTGTTCACTCTATCTATATTCTTCATAGTCTTATACACCACTATTAGATCTCCTCTCAGTCTCTGTCTTTCTAAAGAAAACAGCCCCAATTTGCTTAACCATTCCTTGTAACCCAGGCCTTCCATACCACGCAGCATCCTGGTAAACCTCCTCTGCACTTTCTCCAGAGTCTCCATGTCCTTCCGGTAGTAAGTTGACCAGAATTGGACGCAGTATTCCAAATGAGATCTAACCAACATTCTGTACAACTGCAATATTAAATGCCAGCTCTTGTACTCTATACTCCTTCCTATAAAGGCTAGCTTTCTTCACAACCTTCTCTGCTTGTACTGCCACCTTCAAAGACTTATGAACTTGCACCTCCAGGTCCCTCTGCATTTCCATACTCTTAATAGGTCGATCCTTTATCATATAACTCCTCCCTACGTTTTTTCTCCCAAAATGCATCACCTTGCATTTATCAGGATTAAATTCCATCTGCCATATATCTGCCCAATCTACCAGCTTATCTCTATCCCACTGTGTTGCCTAACACTGCTCCTCACTGTCCGCAAGTCCACACATTTTTGTATCGTCTGCAAACTTGCTGATCACACCACTCACTCCCTCTTCCAAGTCATTTATATATATTACAAATAGAAGAGGTCCCAGTACCAAGCCCTGCGGCACACCACTAGTGACCGACCTCCAGTAGAAAAAGACCCTTCCATTACTTCTCTCTGTTTCCTATTACCAAGCCAGTTATTTATCCATCTAGATACGTGTCCTTCTATTCCATGAGTCTCGACCTTTTCAACCAACCTACCATGAGGGACTTTGTCAAATGCCTTACTAAAATCCTTATAGATGACATCAAAGGCTCGTTTTGTCACCTCCTCAAAAAATTCTACCAGATTCATAAGGCACGACATCCTTTTAACAAAGCCATGCTGTGTATCCCTAATCAGATCACAACGCCCTAAGTGCTTAGAGATTCTTATCTCTAAGAATCCTCTCCAACAGCTTCCCTACCACCGACGTCGAACTCATTGGCCTACAATTACCAGGGTTATCCCTACTACCCTTTTTAAACAATGGTATCACGTTTGGTATCCTCCAATCCTCTGGGACCTCACCTGTGTCCAAAGAAGAGACAAAGTTTTGCGTCAGAGGCCCAGCAATTTCATCTCTTGTCTCCCTAAGCAACCTGGGATAAATGCCATCAGGCCCTGGAGTTTATCAGTTTTAATGCTACCTAGAAACTCTAACACTTCCTCCCTCGTAATGGATATTTTCCTCAACTGGTCTCCAGCTCCCTCCAAGACAGTACCAGTCAACAAACCCCTCTCCTTCGTAAATACTGACACAAAGTATTCATTCAGAATCTCCCCCATTTCCTTGACTCTATGCACAGTTCCTCTCCTCTGTCCCTAAGAGGTCTGATTTTTTCCTCTAACCACCCTTTTATTCCTAACAAAGGAGTAAAAAGCCTTTGGGTTTTCCTTAATCCTGTCCACCAAAACCATTTCACTTTGACTTCTAATTCCCTGTTTTAGCTCCCTCCTACTCTCTCTGTATTCCTTCGATGCTCTCTCCGTTCCCAGTTGTGTAGACCTAACATACGCCTCTCTTTTCTTCCTAACCAAGTCCTCAATATCCCTAGTAATCCACGGCTCTCTAACCCTACTTTTCCCATCCTTCGTCTTAGCTGACACATATCTTTCCTGCAACCTTTTCAGTGTTCGCTTGAGAGACTCCCACATGCCAAACGTGGATTTAGCCTTAAGCAACCTTTCCCAATCAGTTTCCATAAGTTCCTGCCTAATCCAACTGTAGTTAGCCTTCCCCCAATTTAGCACCCTTCCCTTAGGACAGCACTCATCTTTTTCCATTTGTATCCTAAAGTAGACAGAATTGTGGCTAACAGCAACAGTTGATGTTTGCGAGGAACTTGGATGTGGTTGCGGTGATGGAGACATGGTTAAAGGAAGGCGAGCAGTGGCAACTGAATATTCCTGGGTATAAGTGTTTCAGGCGTGACAGAGGAGGGTCCAGAAGAGGTGGAGGAGTGGCGTTGTTAGTTAAGGAGAGCATCACGGTGGTGCAGAGGGAGGACAATACAGAGGAGTTAGAACATAGAACATAACAGCGCTTCGGCCTTCGATGTTGCGCCGACCAATTAAGAAAAAGCAATGACCCTCTAACCTAAACCATTCCCTTTTCATCCATAAACTTATCTACTAACCTCTTAAACGCCACCAAACTTGGCGCATCTACAACTGCAGCAGGCAGGGCATTCCATACCCTTACCACCCTCTGGGTAAAGAACCTACCTCTGACATCCGTTCAATAACTACCACCCCTTAATTTAAAGCTATGTCCCCTCGTGCTAGCTTTCTTCATCCTAGGAAAAAGGCTATCACTGTCCATCTTTTCTAAACCTCTAATCATCTTAAATGTTTCAAAAACATATAAGTTAGGAGTGGAGTCGAGGAATAGAAAGGGGGCAATTATTATGCTAGGGGTGTATTATAGACCAACAACAGCCAGTGGGTGGTTGAAGAAGGCATATGTAAAGACATTTTGGATAGGTGCAGAAACAACAGAGTCGTTATAGTGGGAGATTTTAATCTCCCTAGGGTGGATTGGAAAGTACCTACAGCTGGGGGTTTGGATGGGCAGAAATTTGTAAAATGTGTATTGGAAGGATCGTTGGAGCAGTATGTGACTAGCCCGACTAGAGAAGGGACTATATTGGATTTACATCTGAGTAATGAGCCAGGGTAGGTGGTTGATGTTGTAATAGGGGAACACGTGGCTAACAGTGACCACAATTCTGTCTACTTTAGGATACAAATGGAAAAGGATGTTTGTTGCCCTAGGGGCAGGGTGCTGAATTGGGGGAAGGCTAACTACAATCGAATTAGGCAGGAACTTAGGGAAACTGATTGGAAACGGTTGTTCGAGGGTAAGTCCTCGCTAGGCATGTGGGACTTTTTCAAGGGAATACCGAAAATGTTACAAGATAAATATGTGCCGGCCAAGAGGAAAGATGGGAGAGGTAGGATTAGAGAGCTGTGGATTACTAGAGATATTGAGGACTTGGTTAGGAAGAAAAGAGAGGCGTATGACAGGTCAAAGCAGCTGGGAACGGAGACAGCGTTGGAGGAATATAGAGAGAATAGGAGGGAGCTCAAACGGGGAGTTAGAAAGACAAAAAGGGGACATGAAATGATTTTGGCGGATAGGATTAAGGAAAATCCAAAGGCTTTTTACTCCTATGTTAGGAATAAAAGGGTGGTTAGAGGAAAAATCGGACCTCTTAGGCACAGAGGACGGGAACTGTGCTTAGAGCCCGAGGGAATGGCAGAGATCCTGAATGAATACTTTGCGTCGGTATTCACGAAGGAGAAGGGCTTGTTGACAGCTCCTGTCTCTGAGGGAGCTGTGGACCAGTTGAGGGAAATATCCATACCGAGGGAGGAAGTGTTAGAGCTTCTAGGTAGCATTAAAACTGATAGACCTCTGGGGCCTGATGGCATTTATCCCACGCTGCTTAGGGAGGTGCGAGGTGAAATTGCTGGGCCTCTGATGCAAATCTTTGTCTATTCCTTGGACACAGGTGAGGTCCCAGAGGACTGGAGAATAGCTAATGTTGTACCGTTGTTTAAAAAGGGTAAAAGGGATAACCCTGGAAATTATAGGCCGGTGAGTTTAACGTCAGTGGTAGGGAAGCTAAGAGGGGATCCTTAGAGATAGGATGTATAGGAACTTAGAGCATTGCGATCTGATTAGAGATACGCAGCATGGATTTGTTAAGGGGAGGTCATGCCTTACGAACCTGGTAGAGTTTTTTTGAGGAGGTGACGAAAACGGTGGACGTAGGGCGAGCCGTTGATGTCGTCTATATGTATTTTAGTAAAGCATTTGACAAAGTCCCTCATGGGAGGTTAGTCGAGAAGGTCAAGACTAATGGGATACAAGGACAGGTAGCTAGCTGGATAAGTAACTGGCTTAGTAATTGGAGACAGAGAGTAATAGTGGAAGAATGTTTTTCTAGCTGGAGGTCGGTCACTAGTGGTATGCCGCAGGGCTCGGTACTGGGACCTCTTCTATTTGTAATATATATAAATGACTTGGAAGAGGGAGTAAGTGGAGCGATCAGCAAGTTTGCAGACGATACAAAGATGGCTGGACTTGCGGATAGTGAGGAGCATTGTCAGGCGATGCAGCAGGACATAGATAGGCTGGTAGCTTGGGCAGACAGATGGCAGATGGAATTCAATCCTGATAAATGTGAGGTGATGCATTTCGGGAGAAAGAATGTAGGGGGGAAGTATATGATAAAGGGTAGACCTATTAAGAGTATAGAAACGCAGAGGGACCTGGGGGTGCAGGTGAACAAGTCTCTGAAGGTGGCAGAGCAAGTGGAGAAGGTTGTGAAGAAAGCATATAGTATGTTAGCCTTTATAGGAAGAGGTATAGAGTACAAGAGCTGGCCTTTAATGTTGCAGTTGTATAAAACATTGGTTAGACCTCATTTGGAATACTGCGTCCAGTTCTGGTCGCCTTACTACCGGAAGGATGTGGAGACTCTGGAGAGAGTGCAGAGGAGGTTTACCAGGATGCTACCTGGTATGGAAGGTCTGAGTTACTTCACTTGAATAGCAGGTTAGATGTAAGGATTCGCATTCTAATCAGCAATCTGTGACTGTCTGTGCTGATATGTGTGCTATTGCAGACCAGAACACTGCATTTGCCTGATGAAGACGAAAGTCGAAAGCTCGCTGATTTACTATCAAATAAATCGGTTGGATTTAAAATTGGTGTTGTCAGATTTTTACTGAGTTTACCTTTTTTACCCCAGTTGTTGCCCAGACCTCAATATTTTGGGGGACTACCACTGGGATAGTCTTTGGAACATGACTCCTCTTGTTTTTCCCCTCCTTACAGTAACCCACCTGCTAGGCTCTGGATCTCTCTCCACCTCACTATGCTTCCTATCCATTATTGCCTCATTCTCCCTGACTAAAAATACATCTTCAAGACGCAGCTCCAATTGCCAAACCTGGGCCCTCAGACACTGCAGCTCCAAACACTTGGCGCAGATATAGACTTTCAGGAGACGTGTTATCTCCAGGAACTCCCACATATGACACCGTACACAGTTAAAGCGTCTTCCCATAGACCATGCCACTTACCTGAACACCTTTGGAAGTATGAACACAAAAATGGAAAAGAAAAAAGACTGAATCCCATTAGAATGGCAAGCGCAGCAAATACATAGGAATACTTTCAATTTCCCCTCCAAACCACATATCATCCTGACTTGGAACTATATCGTTGTTCATTCAATGTCACTAGGTCAAATCTTGGAACTCCCTTTCCAACAGCATGGCAAGTGTACCTACAGTACGTGGACTGAAGTTGTTCAAGACAGAAACTTACCACTAGCTTTTCAAGAGCAATTAGGGATGGGAAGTAAATTCTGGCCTAGCCAACAATGCTCCCATTCCACAAATTTTTTAAAAAGTGTCAGTTTGCTGAATGGATGTCCTACACACTTGGTAAAGTTGTTTAAATTTATTAATCTAGGGAAAAAACAAAATACCCTTCTGATAATACTAAACTATCTTTGGTAATAGTAAAAGGCAAATGAATGGGTACGTTGCCATTAAACTCCAAGGGATTCTTCATTGCATTCCACAACAAAACTGTGCTCTGCTGATTAAATCACATACCACAGATAACTGGTTTAAGATCAGGAACCTAAATCAATGCTGCTATCTATCAATTCACAATGCAATAATCAATATACTTTGCTTTTACTACAGTCTACTACTCCTACACTCTCAAGCAAAAAGAATGAATGACAGCAATGTCAGACAGGGTATGTTTGTAGTCATTTGCGGAACTAGCTTAAGTGTCAGAGGAAGATAGAATGCTCCAATCCTGCAAAACTGACATCAAGAAGCCATATAAAAAAAGTATACAAATAGAATACCTATGTTTAAATGCTTGCCAAGGCAGGAGCTCAAACCTCAGCACTAAATCTCAAAGTACCAGTTTTAAAAAAGAGAACAGTTAATATTAAATTATTAATGGAACATAAAAGGGAATCAATTTAAAGAAAGAAAATCAATTTTGATGCAGCGAATTTTTGTAAACAAAATATTACTTTGAAATGAAGCTCTACCAATAAGTCTTACTATCATTCTCAAGCTTGTTCATCTTCATAGACAAGTGGTCAATCGGAAAATCATGCAAGGTATCCACTGGCAAATTTGGCATGCTTGCAGCAAGTCGTTTAACCATTAAGAAGTCAGAAGAACGTTCCTTCCTCAGAGCCATTTCTTCCATTGTGGGCCTTTTTGGGCTATCTAGCATCTTCATCCTAGAATGTTATCAACCAATAAGCTTATAATAAACAAGTTAGTTTGCTATTAAAAATAAAAAAAATGAAATCATTTATTTTTCCACTGAGGCAAGGCAAACAGATTTTAACAAATCAGACTATATGACATAGTGATTCATCTGATTACTGAGTTCTGAAGCACTGGAACATAGGAAGTAATTTTGAAAATTGTTCCAAAAAAAAACCCACCAATATCCAGTGTACTTTGAAATTGCCCAAAAGACTTTGATAAGTGACTTCATACACTGATCAAAAAAACGAGAGTGTGATCAAACAAGGCAGAAGTCATCATCTGCATCTTGGCTCACCAATATGCTGTACCTGATAGTGAAACAGCAGGGTGCCAGCTCATATTTGCACATTTAATTTAGGTGCTCAGCAGTTGCAATGGACAGATATGATGTTTTCTCATAGGCAAGACAAGAAGTTGAGTCTGTTTACTAACTTGGCAAATATGCAACTAGATTTTTGCACAATAACATTGGTAAAAACAAAGCAACAACTAATTGGATGGGCCAAAGGGAAATGTGGCACAGATAATCAAAAACATAACAAAACTGGGCTCATAAAATTAAACTGTTGAATATGCAGTTTATGTTGAATGTTCAGATATCTTTCCAGTCTCCAGGCGATTAAATAATCAATTATGATTTTAACAGGATAAAGATATGTACAAAAGTGGGCACTGATAAAGTGATGTAAATATTTTGATAACAGTCTGAATATCTCCCTGTTTATAGACCCTTCAATGCTTGAACTACTCTTGCAGTGATGATTGGCAGGTGGCTCACATTTCTTCAGCATGTTGCCACATGCCAAATCTGTGCCATCTTCCTGCAATCAGGTTTTGATCCCTCCAATCAACTCTCCATCTCCCCCACAGTTCTAAATGACATCTTATGTGAAAATGCTAATTTCCTCCCCATCTTTCTTGACCTGTTTGCAACTTTTAACTCAATTGACCAAATCATCCACCTCCAATACTTCTTCACTGTCCAAATGGCTTGGCTTGCACTCCATTCTTATCTATTCCATCATAACTAGAGAATCATCTGCAACGACTTATCTTCCCACACCCACAACGTTAACATAGGTGTCCACCAAGGATCCACACGTACCCTCTTCCTATTTTGCATCTCCATCCTGCTCCTCCATGACATGATCCAAAAATATATCACTTTTTGCATATACAGTAATACATCTAGCATTAGCTAAACACCATATTCCTTGACCATGAGCGGATGAGCAGAAATATTAGTCCCGTTCACAAATTTTGTTCCTTAGCCACAGACTTTGTTCCTGTCCCTGGCAACTATCTGAACCTGAATCAAATTGCCCACAACCTTGGTGTCAAATTTTGTTCAATATTGCATCTGTAAATTATCTTGAGGCATATTACCTTTTAGGTACTATATAAATACAAACTGTTGTTTTTGCTGAACAAGAAAAATGTTCAAATAGGTCAAGTATCTTCAAGATTATAGTCATTCTTAAGACAGAACACCTGCTGAAACTTCACTTTGAACTTCAGGATGTCAGTAAATGCAAAGATTAATCTCACCCCAATAAACTCAGTCCTGCCTCAGTCTAAATACTAAAGGAGAAAATAGGCAGGCAATAGCTAATCACAAATCATATGCAATCAATTCATGGCTCGACCCATTTTTTGATAAAGCAATGAAATAAGAAGTACTTGCAACTCAAGGTAGTGCTGCACTGCTAAAATGAAGTAAATTAAACACAAAATACAAATAAATTAAGATTCAAGTATTCATGATCACTGCTAAAAGACAGTTTTATGCACTTCTGGCCTTCTGCATTCCACTGGTCTCTCTCAACTCAAGACAAAAGTGATGGACTTTGATTTATTGTGTAGGATTCTGCTGTACTGAACCATATGATTGTGTTCCAAATGCTGATTGAACTATTAAGTTTTCTGTGGCACTTATATCATGGGGTATTGAACTTTAATAGAAAGATATCCATTATGTTAGAAATTTACGAGGGCTAGCATTCCAAATCATGTGTATTATTCACAGAAAAATGGTAATTGCTACTCTTTGTTAAAACATTGCAACTTACAAAAACATTAACGTGCATTACTGGAAGGGAAAAGAGTAAGATGAAAATAGAGATATTTTCTGAAGCAGCTCAAGGTAAATTATCATGCAAGATTAGTTTCTGTCACATTATAAAGAAAATTTTTTTTTAAATCAGCAAAATCACTTAAAGTTGTGGAATTCATTACTCACAACAGTAAAATGTCATACTTATCCTAGCAGCTGAATAGAGTGCTGCCAATTTTAAAATTACAAAGCGTCTTTAATTGCCAGAATAGACACTCAGCATGTTGCAAATGCAGTACACTATTTCAGAAGAAATGAAATTATTTTGCAACCATCATCGCAGAGATGCTAAATTCCCATCACCAGCAATGTGGCAATGGATATGTTCCAAATATTGGCCAAGAAATTGCCACATAAAAGGAAAGGAAAACAAAGCCAACTGTATTATTGGCAACAACTCGTGGGAAACAGTTCAGAAAATTAATTGAAGAGCATAAACTTGAAATGCAATTATTCTGTAGTAACTAATTCTTAATTTAGAAGCGGGGAAGAAGAAGAAACAAAACATATATGTCCTCAAATAAACTGCACAGCACGTTTGGGCAGCTTAGAGTGGCTCACTCTCTTCCATCGCTGTTAAGCTCCTGTTATGATTACAGCTGATGTTACTCTGAACAAATCGGATATCAGAATGAAACCAGGTTTGATAGTTCTAAACTTCTTTTAAGAGCTAAGTTACTAATCAAATTCACAGAAGCCTATTAATGAATTTTTAACAATAAAATATTTAGGAAAATGAACTATATTACTCAGGGTGGCAGCACGGGCTAGTTGGGCCAAAGGGCCTGTTTCCCGTGCTGTTTTGGTCTTTGTTCTTTGTACATTAGGGCAAGATCTTGACATAAATGTCATTACTATCACTAATGGGGCAGGAAGTGTCATCTGAATGACACAACTCACACCTGGGTGAAATACTTCATTCATTACAAAACCTGTATAAATAACAATTGTAATTAAAATTCTGTTCAAGGCTCTCTGGATGGAAACTCAACATTCTGCTGCAAGAACCACCAGAACATTTCTAATTAGTTTCAATTTAACAGTTAACTTAGGATTTACATTAACAGTCCACAATTTACTGCATAATCTTTTTGGAGGAACTGCAATTTCTAAAATAACGTCCTTTCAGAATTTACCTGTCTTTTTCAGAGTAAATGCGGAGTTCCATGCAACCAAAAGCATCCATCTTTCTGCTCAAACGAGCTTTAAGGAAAGAATGGAAGATATAGGTCTCCAATACCTAGAATTTGGAACAATAAAATCATGTTTATTCTGTGCATCATAAGGAATAGCATATCTAATTGTAACATAAAGCAACAGCCAGAATGGTAAATAGTGAAATTCCAGATTTAAAAACTCAAGACAAGTTATCCAGCATCCTATTTCATCATTTTTATTGTTTAGTAACTCTTCCATGTCAAACTATATTTTGCTTCAAATAAAAAGGAGCATATGACATGAAATAAAGCCTCAACAAAAATATGGGAAATTTACGATCTGAGAAAGTTAAACAAAAAATAGTGTTTCTTCTATTCCTTTTTGAATGCTTGAGTCAGAAATTACTATACATGCTTTAAGCTTCTTTAAAGCTTGATCTTACTCTTTATCATTCCCTATATAACATTACATTCTTAAATAGAAATGATAAAGCTATTCTACATGTCAAGTCATTGTTTCCTTAACGTAATCATTTCCAAGATTTTCTTCCATGTGTTTGCACTAACAACTTGGTATGCATTAAGTGTGTCCATGTTCATTTCATATCCCTTCATTAACTTAAATACTATAAGTTCATATCCTCATTATATTCTTGTTTCTATCAAACAGTATCAAACTAACAAGTGGGTATTTCAAAAAAGATCATAGACATCCCTGGGCTGAGTTTTTTGAAAGGAAAGAAATGAAGGCTGTGCTATTAGAAGGGACCTGGATCTTCTCTGAGCACTACTGTAAAAACAACAGTCTTTTTACTGCAACCTCTAAAATTTGAGAAATTAGATTTTAAGATATATCAGAAAGAACAGGAAAAAGCAGTGAAATGAAATTTAAGATAACTTTATTGCACGAGACAACAACCACCAAATGGTTTCCATTCAAATAGAAATTTGTATGTCCTTGGCATCAACATAATTTTCATAAATGCAAACAGTAGTTAACTGATTACCTTCTTGTAAAAAGGCCTATCAGAAACAGTTCTGGTCTTCAAAAATTCTTCACTGTTGAAGACACGATATTCATAGCTAAGATGGGATGACACTTCCCTACAACAATAATGGCTTTATTGAATTAATTCTGCAGTCAAAAATATGACACTTTAAATTTTTAATGAATTGGCATTATTTTGGTAGCCAGTATGGAAATTAAAATTATAGACTATGGATACAATTATTTCAAAGTATAAACAAGACAAGTTTTTTTAATATTTAGGAACTCTGTCTTTGACAAATAAATACTGCAATTTCAGAATAAAACTATGATGTAAAAAATTTAACAGTTGCTCCTCACAATATCACAATGCTATTTTGGATTTATCCATATGCATGTACCAGAGGAAGTTCCTTTCACTTTATATTAAAATAGTTCAGAGGCACATCTGCTGAAGTGATTGTCATAACACTGATATGATTTTGGCTTTCCAAGCATGGCACTCTTCCCTGAGCTGATGGTTATATTTTTCTTCCATTACAACCACAATAATTTCAAATTCTAAGAGGCAAGAATGGGATGTCTGCAAATTTTGTATACAAGAAGCTGCTTCCATTTAAAGAAGCCAGGATCTCCTTAATGAATTTTCAAACTATCTTCATTCTAGCATTCCACCTAGACTGCAAGAGTATGAATCCGTAATAACATAGAAAAATGGCAAAGTACCTAAACTGAATACAGCTACGAAGTTGTTATTTTTGCTGTTGAATGCCTGCTCTATTTAAAACGAGTTTTTCAAAGGAGAGATCTGGTGAAATGACATCTCAGTATCTATCACAAAGGTTTCGCATACGGATAATAATGAGGGGTACTTCCAACCAACTAATTTGCCATGATCATTATGAAAAGCATTTGGGTCTTATTAACACAAAATTTTAATCAGTTTCCAGCAACAAAATTCCATTTCTTTCACATGATGAGTTTAGGGAAAACAAAATAGAATCTCCTACTGGATTTCTAGATAATTATGAACATTTTTGTTTTTTTTAACAAAATGCATGTCATTTGTGACAACACCATGCATAGTGTGTTGTGTACACTACACTGACTTCATTGATGCATCCTTATCTCTTTTTTTTAAAGGAATAGAAATGAAAGCTGTGCAATCAGAAGGGATCTGGATCTTCTCTGAGCACGGTTACAAAAAAACAAGTCTTCTTACTGCAACAAACCTCAGATCTTTATTCAACAATTTATAACAAAATGGGGCCACACATGAAAGCAAAAATAGAGGAGGACAGAGATCTCAGAAGTTTATGCTTTGGTGTGGAGCAAAAAAAATGACAAAGTTGCTGGTCTTTTGAGGTCTGAATCCATCAATAGAAGAGAGCTCACACAAGATACAGCTTGCCTGAAGCTAAAATTGCAATAGATCAATTATTTCCAACTACTTTTATTTCTCCACCATTGAAGTGGTAGACTGGCATAAGCCACACCCACACCACCTGATCAAGGTGCAAGGTGCTGACCCAAATTCCCACAGAGTGGATACCTCAGTAACACCATTAATGGTAGAAATGCTCCTTCAGTATTCAAGTAATTTGCAACAGGTCAAGCAAGGAGAAACAAATCGATGGAAGTCTCATCCCACTGCATGGAGCAGAATCATAACTTATAGACTAAGTGTTTCAAAATTATTTTTAAATGTTAACCATTATCTCAGTTATCCAAAACATTATCTAAAAGTCAAACATTGAGCTCCATAAAAGCAGAGTGTCCCAGAAGTTGCCATTCATACCTGAAGATATTAACCATCAGTTCCAAGCATATATCTTGAATTTGAGAGTTCAAATTTTGCTGCCAGTCCCTTCTGCGTATTCGTAAATCTGAAATATCTGTGCAAGAGCCCAAGTGAGATAACTCCAGATCATAATGCAATTGTAAGCTTTTGACCCTGAAAAACAATAAGAATGTCAAAATTCTTTTTGGTAATAGAATCAAACTTTCCCAGGTCTATTTTATAACAAAGCCTCCTTAAGATGTTACGGTTGACAATCGTGAAATAGGATGCAGATTATTTAAGATTTGTGATGTCTTGTATACAACATTTCTCTCCCACCCCAAATAAATAGTATTAATCTACATCTAACAATATGAAATTAAATAGTAAATAATATTATTAATTTAAAACAATTATCTATAGATTTTCTGTCCATTGATATTATCATGTACATTCTGATACCAATTTGTCAGTCTTAATTTTAAAATGATGGTCTAGATAATCATACTAAAGGTGGATAGCCTCAGGCGAAAGTATCCACAAAGACAGGATTCTTATTGTGGAGAGGGGAGGAGCAGGCTGGAGTTGGGTCAGCCAATCTGGGAAAAAGATCAGAGGCAGCTATAGGGGTTGCTGAGTGACAAAATGTGATACTTAAGAAAGCACACCACCTACCACCACCTCAGTACTGTGGGACATCATCCCAATTAAAATAAACAAAGAAAAGCTCTCCGGCTCTCACACCTACTCATCAAACGTCTCCAATACTCCATCCACGTCATCCCAAGCCCCAACCCACCTACTTTGGTCCTTCATGTCCAGCAATCCCACACCAAGGTATGTCCCTCCATCCATTCCCATGGCTCCTCTTGCCTCCCTTGCCTCCCTTCTACCTAATTCCAACAGCCCCAGCTAAGCTGCGACACCTCCATGCCCAATGACTCACTATATACTGTCCATGACCAATGAACAGTGACAACAGGATATGTTTTTAAAAAACTTTTTAAAAATATTCAACATTCAGAAACTTTTCAATATGTTTTAAAACTTCTTTGTGATGGGGCAATAATAAAAACAAAATCAATGAACAAGATCCTTTGAAGTTTCAATGATCGAAACTGAAAGCGCTTGATAAAAACAAATATTAGAAACAGGAAATGACCATTTGGCACTTTAAGCCTGCTCCACTATTCATTATGATCATGGCTGATCATCAAATCCAATATCTTGATCCCATCTTCCCCCCAAAGCCCTGATCCCTTTCGTCCCAAGAGCTACATCTAATTTTTTCTTGAAATCACACAACACTTTAGTCTCAACAACTTTGTGGTAGCACATTTCACAGAGTCGCTACTCTGTGGGTGAAGAAATTTCTCTTCATCTCAGTCCTTAAAGTTTACCCCTCATCTTCAAATTCTGACCCTGGAGTTCAGGACTTCCCCACCATCAGGAACATTCTTTCTGAATTTACCGTGTCTAATCTTGTTAGAATTTTATATGTTGCTATGACATCCCATCTCATTCTTCTAAACTCCAATGAATATAATCCAAGCCAACTTAGTGTCTTCTCATATGACAGACCTGCCAACCCAGGAATCAGCCTGCTAAACCTTCACTGTACTCTCTTTATAGCAAGGACACTCTTCCTCAATACTGCATCAAAACAACACACAATACACCAGGCAATATCCACTGTTAATAAAGATTGTATAATTGACAGCAAAGATCAGAGAACTAGAGTTAGCAATCAAGCAATGTTTTCTCAGGGTGGGGGCTCAGGATTTCAATAGAGTACCAGTAGCTAGAGATATATTCGGCACAACTTGTGGGCCAAAGGGCCTGTTTGTGCTGTAGATTTTCTAATCGATCTAATGGATTTCTGGGCTCTCTGCCAAGCTTCAATATTTATCCTTGATTGAGAGCAAAGGTATTCATTAGCGTACTTTAACATGAGTTCCACAGGCTGGTGAGGGGAGAGTGTAATTTTGGAGGCAGGGTGTCTATGGGATCCATCCAAAGGAGATACCCCTTCCCACACTTCCACCCAACAGCAGCTCACACAGTGAAAGCTGCGGGGCTGCTAGTTTCTGCCTCAGTCACCATAATTAAAATTGCAAGGGAGGAGAAATAAGGCCTGTAAGTGCCACTTAACAGCCGCAACAGTGGACAGCCTGATGTGTTGCCTGCTCACTATAACATAGGAAACAGGTTGGTGGTGGGCAATGAGTGGGAAGATAACAGGCAAACCATGTGTTTAATTTTCCAAACCACCACATATCGACAAACATGTTGACTTGCGACCATACAAACTATCACAATCCATATATCGGATGTGAATTTACTCTCAAACATCTGCCCCCTTGTAGACATTCCCTAGCTCCCGCCTAATACTATCACAGTTAACCTTCCTCCAGTTTAGTACTTTCACTCTGGGAACACCTCTATCCTTTTCTACAAGTTTCTTGAAACTTACAGAATTGCGATCACTGTTCCCAAAACGGTCCCCCACCGAGACATCAATCACCTGCTCAGGCTCGTTTCCTAAACCAAGTCTGAGATAATCCTTTTCGAGTTGGACTATCTACACATTGCCTGAAGAAGCATTCTTGAATACGCTGAACAAACTGCCCTGTTAAAGTCTTAGGACTAAAGAAATCCCAGTCTATACTGGGGAAGTTAAAATCACCTATCATGACACTGCTGTTTTTACATCTTCCCATAATCTGCTGACACATCAGTCCCTCCACTTCACGCTGTAATACAACCCCAACTATACCTGAGTTTTACCCATATGGCCTCATTACATGATCCCATTAATGTGTCTTCTCTCTCCGTAACTGCCACAACATCATAGTTTCATGCAGTAATCCAAGTTTTAACTTTATCCATCTTACCTGTCATATTCCTTGCGTTAAAGCAAACGCAACTCAGACCATCAGTCCTGTCATGTTTTGTACATTCTCGGTGTTTTATTTCTATTAGCTTTATTAGACCCATTGACTGAGTTCTCCAGTCTCTGCACTCTAGCCCTTTTTAATTTTTGTCTTTGGTTTCTCTGCCTTCCATTTCTGTCCCCATTTTATTTCCCTCTGACTTCCTGCATCAGTTCCCATCTCTCTGCCACATTAGTTTAAAACTTCCTCAATAGCACTAACAAATATTCTCCTAGGACATTGGTCCCAGTCCTGCCCAGGTACAGACCATCCAATTTGTACTAGTCCCACTTCCCCCAGAACTGGTTCCAATGTCCCAGGAACTTGAATCTTTCCCTCTTGCACTATCTCTCAAGCCCTTAGCTTTCCTGACATTCCTACTCTGACTA
This sequence comes from Sphyrna mokarran, assembly GCA_024679065.1. NCBI lineage: Eukaryota > Metazoa > Chordata > Chondrichthyes > Carcharhiniformes > Carcharhinidae > Sphyrna > Sphyrna mokarran. The sequence continues at coordinate 21,149,559 of JAGIQG010000007.1, read as the reverse complement.
GCATGTAGTATTGGTAGCAATCCTGAGATTACTACCTCTGAGATACTACTTTTTAAATTTAACTCCTAACTCACTAAATTCAACTTGTAGGACCTTATTGATAGTGAGTTGCTGTGTGAAAGTTTGTTAAATATATTGCATTTGCATTTACCTTTCTGTAAAGCATGCTGCAGCTTCTAATGGCATTCTGGGTATGTCTAGTTTGATATCTGTCAAGTTTGAAGACTTAATTGTTCCTTCATCAATGTTAATCAATATTAATCCTTCAACTTCCTGAAATAAACAAAGTTATTTTTAGACTTTATAGATAAATATTTAAAATTCATTAAAATAGTATGCAATTACATTTAAATATTTTCCGGGCTGCAATAATTTTCATTTTTATATCATTTTTATTTTTTAAAAAATAAAGAATACAAGCCTTTAGAAACAGGAAAGGTATGTTACAGTTAACTATTTTAAATAGATTGCAAATTCTTCTCAGAATAACCTTCATTTTCAAAACATTGAAACTCCAATTGGAATGAAATTTATCCAAAATTATCAAGAACTTCCCCAAACTGAACTGCCAATTGTTCCTCAGTGTTGTAATTGAGACATGTATCTTCAAATGTCCTCAACTCACTTGAGCATCATGTTCTCAATTCCTTTGCTCTAAATGACAAACTCAGTTACAGCTTGAACAACAAATAAATGAGTTTGAAGCTCCTCCCTGCATTTATGTTCTTACTAGCTCTCAGTTTCAGCTATCATTGTCAAGTGAAACTGTGTAAAAACCTGCTCTCCTGTCTGACATGCCCCACCGGTCAGTCCCATATAATGGAATGTGCCAAAGATATAATGCAGCAGCTATCTTCAAACTCAGATTGCAGACTTCAAAATAAATGCAAATACATCAGTGCCATTAAATAGGGCAAATAAAAACCATCATCAACTGAGAATTGTCTACTTAGATTATTCAGCAACATTTGATTTGATCTCAAGAGTACTATTAGCATTAATGCTGCACGCAGGATCATTGGAAATGAGCAAAAATTCTATTTGCTGGCAGCCCAGGATGCCAGGAATGGTACCAAGAAAATGTCTGACAGTTGCAGTTCCAAATGTGTCCCTGTAGAAAACCTTTATCCAACTGATCTTGCTGGAAGGACCACAACAGAGGTCAAAATACACTACCAACCTAAACTCCTGCTACTTCCCCATTTCTAGTGGATGTGTGGAAGAGGAGGAAATATACACTTTTTGAGATTCCACTGATCATGATTTGTTTTTACTTATATGATGCAATACTTACAGAGTTAACTTTATTAAAGTAATCAATGTGGCAGCCCATCAGGAAAGCTGTTGGTGCCATCAGAAAATCCATCATCCCTTTGGACAGGACAGGCACATAGGTATGTTGCCACTGGAGTGGGTGAAGGTAGAGAATAAAACATTCTGCGATGAGTGTCAGCAACGCCCAATCAGCTGACACAAAGACAATCCTCTGTTCAACTAAAATGGATGTCAGGATCTGAAGTAAAAAGAAAATTAGATAACCATCAATACCTGGTACTTACCCCCTCTTTTCCTTAAAATCTCTTTATTTCTACACAAACATTAATATCTTAAGAATTGTATTGTCATGTTCAATTGTTACAATTAACTAATTCATTTGTGTAATTAAACCGTGTTATTAAATAAAGTTTGTTTTGTTAAAAGCTTCCAAGCTTTTCAATAGAATCGCATCTGGAGTGAAATATCTTATCCTCACACTAATGCCATAATAGAAAATTGTTAAGGTCAATTTGGCTTCTGGTCTGTTACTCTAACAATTTATTTACTTTATGAAAGCTAAGCACATTCAGATACAGAGCCTTTAAGTTTTGTCTTTTTGTTATCTTTGTAATATCTAACAGGTGGCATGGTGGCACAGTGGTTAGCATTGCTGCCTCACATCGCCAGGGATCCGGGTTCAATCCCAGCCTCTAGTGAGTGTCTGTGTGAAGTTTGCACATTCTCCCAGTGTCTATGAGGGTTTCTTCTGAATGTTCCAGTTTCATCCCACAATCCAAATTAAGGACCCTAAAGCTGAGGTAATAATCCAGAGATTATGGAGGCTTTTTAATTTGGTGCCTTGTTCTTCACATTAAGTATGTAGAACGTCTTTCCTTGTCCTGTCCATGTCACTTGTGCCTACATGTAGCTTGACAACTGGATTCTACCTCTCAATCCATGTTCTTCCCAAGTCTGTGTGGGTTTCCTCCGGATGACCCCACAATCTGAAAGATGTGCTAATTACGTGTATTGGCCCGAACATGCACTGGACTGTGGCAACAAGGGGAATTTCACAGTAACTTTATTGCAGTGTTGATGTAAACCTTACTTGTGACTAATAAATAAACGTTAACTCCTTTTTGCTTGTTACTCCTAAATGTCAAATACCCTTCAATGTCTAATCCCAGTCTTGGTTGCCTTCAGTTTATTTCTATTTGTTGTGAATGCTGCATCTATGACTCTGACATTCAGATGGAGACCTTAAATTTTGCCTTTAACTTTATTTTTCACATTTTGACACAATTTGATGCCAGCCTTCAATTCTGTTGCCTTCCAATTTCATTTATTACTTTTCTTCCTACCGTTACCAACTTTGTTTCTCTCTTACCTGATTTTCCTCTTGAATTCCCAACCTCTACCAAGCCAGTTTAACACTATCCAACAGTGCTAGCAAATCTCCCCAAGACAATATCGGTACTAATCCTCATAAGCTGTAATTTATCCTTCTTGTACACATCCCATTAGCACCAGAACCAATCCCAATCCTCAAAAATCTAAAGCTCTCCCTTCTGCACCATATCTTGCCATGCATTCATTTTTTTTTCCAAATTCTGTACTCAAGAACGAGTGGCATTGGGAGAAATTTCCTTTAAAGTCTTGATTTTTATTCTCTTTTCTACCTCATTCCTCTTTCTACTTCTGTCTGTTGTATCAATGTGGATGACGACCTCTGGTTGTTCACCCACCCCCATAAGAATGTCCTGTAGTTGCTCGGTGACATCCTTGACTTTGCAGCAAGGAGGCAAAATACCATCTTGGAGCCACATCTATGGCTGCCAAAATGCCTATCTGTTCATAGAACTACTGAACCACCTACCACTATTGCTTGTCCACTATTTCTATCTATTTTCTGCAACTACCTGTGGTCCCATTAGCTTGACTGTGACTGCACTCTGAGGGGTCACTGCCTTACCAGTATGCAAAAAAGGAAAACCAGTTAGTAAGCAAGATGAACTGGAGAATTCCTGCACTGCCTGTCTGGTCTTTCTATTTATTCCCTGTCTGCACTCTGCTAACCTGGTGGTGTGGCTACTTCCCTAAACATGTTATCCATGTATTTCTCATGTGGATGTACCACAGCAAGTCCATCTCCAGCTTGAGCTCCAAAATCAAGAGCTCATGTTTCTGCAGCTGGTAAAACTTCCTACACATGGCTGTCCAGCCCAGGGAAGCATCAACAATTTACCACACATCACAGAATGATACCATGCTACCATGCCATGCTTAACCAGGCTATTAATTATTAACTGGAGGCTTGAAAATAGAATTACTCACCAGCTACTTATCAATCTGATCATCCATCAACCAAGTGTTATCACTTATTGTTCCTGACTTCAAGTTTCAACTCTTCCTTCAACTTCTACCAGTTGTTTTTTATGCCTCATTCAGGTCTTGCCCCAAACCACCAATTAGCTAATTACTTATTTTTTAGATGATACTTGAGTAATGCCTCACCTCACTATTACAAACCAGGAAATACAATATAAGATATTGTTGTGACTGCATCTCGAGTACTATGCACTGTTTTGGTTCCTTTACTTAAGGACATAAATGCATTAGAGGCAGTTCGGAGTAGATTCATTCGATTGATTCCAGGAATGAAGGACTTATCAAGAGATATTGAGCAGTTTAGACTTAAATTTGTTGGAGTTTAGAAAAATGAGGAGATCTAATTGAGTTATGTAAGATGTCAAAAGGATTAGTCAGGATAGAAATAGAGTGAATGCTTCCCCTTGTTGGGCATTGTAGAACAAAAGGCCATTGTTTTAGGCTAAGGGTAAATGTAAATTTAAAATAGAAATGAGGAGAAATTACTTCATTCAGAGAGTTCTGAGTCTGCGGAATTCTTTACCCCAGAAAGCAGTAGATACTGGAACTGAACAAATCCGAGGAGATCAATAGTGATGAAGCATTATGGGAAGCAGACAGGAAGGTGGAGATGAGTCTAAGCCGAGATCAGCCATGATTCTATTGAATTGTGGAGCTGGCTCAAGGGGACTGAATTGCCAACTCCTGCTTCTAATTCATATGTTATACTAACATACTATATTAAACCGTAGTATTACAATAAACATGACCACTTAAAAACAAAACAGAAAATACACCAGCTTATTTCCCATCTCTTTAGCTAAAGAAACTACTGAACCAATGTGTAAACCCATAGCAATGTTTTTAAAATATTCCAATATAATCCATTATCATTTAATCAGAAAATCCTATTGAAAAAATAGCAACATTTGCAGTATAAAGGGCTACATAGCAACATAAAGTACAAAGGAAATGCTGATTACAATAATGTATTAATCAGTCTTCTACAGTGTTCTACAAGTTGAAATCCAATGCAATTAATTAAAAACTGATATAATAATAGTAGTCAGACAATATGGAAGGAAGCATAAATGGAAACAAAGTTAATATTTTAGATCAATGATTATGTTACCTCTGTTTAATCGCTCCAAAGATGCAGCAAGATCTGATGAGCATCTATAGTAGCATGTATTAGTGTTATTCAGAGTAGGCAGGCAGAAAGCTAACTGGATTGAAATAGGTGAAGTAGGACAGATGGAAGGGAGCATGAGAGGACAAAAAGGATGGACAAGTCCTTGAGTAGCTGCAAGTCAACAAATTATGGAGAAGCAGTTGAGGAGAGAGTAGGAGGAGGGAACAAGGAGGATGTAAAGAAGGGAGAGACATTTGGGAAAATAAAGAGAATTATTACCTCAAAATGCTCGTGCTAAAAAGAAAAAGTGCACAAATGAAAACTGAAACTTATGCAGAGTGAATGATGTTATTCCAAATTATGGAGAAGTAGTTACCTGAAGAATACATTTAGGTTTGAAGCAGAGAAAAGGGATGTGAAGGTCCAAATCTATTATGGGATATTTAGGATCCTCTCTTGGAGGCAACACAATCTGCAAAGGTTTCAAATCAAATACCTGAAGAAATATAAGAAATATTCTTTTACAAATTGAAGTTAATACTTAGAATAAAACATAATAGACATTTTGGAGAGTCAGTGAAACCAAGTGTTATCTTGAAACAGAGTAAATAGATCTTGAGCTTGAAAGGATTCAAAACGATACACTCTTGTAAAAACAGTCATTTAAGCACCAGGAATTAATGGTGTGGAAACAAAGACCTTCCATTGCATCGCTCCACTCATGATCTCAGGTAAAGTAACACTTTGCAAGCGTAGGCTTTTTAAAAATTCTTTCATGGTATGTGAATGTTCCTCCCAAGATCAACATTTGTTTTACATCCCTAATTGTTATAGAGAAGGTGGTGGTGAGCTGACTTCTTGAATCATTGCAATTCATCTGGTGTACATAGATCCATAATGCTTGGAGACTGTATATTGCTTAAGTGGGACCAATATGTCAATTTTAAAATTCAAATCCTTGTTTTCAAAGCTCTCTGCGACCTGGACACTCAGTAGCTCAGTAATCTCCTCCAATCCTCAGGAATATCTGTAACCCCATAATTTCAGCCTCTTGAGCAACCCAATTTTAATAACACCATCAATCGAGGTATGCCTTCAGCCTTCTTAGCTTTGAGCTCTAGAAAGTCCTCCCTAAACTTCTTTCAAAATACTCTTAAAGCTAGTGAACACACTGGTTTCAGCAAAAGCTATCGACCCTGACAATAAACCAGCGGTTTGCACTCCTGAAGTAGCCTGCCCCAACCAAGCTATTCCAGTCCAAGCAACACATTGACCTCAAACCACTTCTAAAAATTAAAAAAAGGACATCCTATCTGCAAAAAGCAGGATATATTCAGCACATTACTGCCCAATAATCTAATCTCAACCAAAGCAATGGGATCTGTAGTCGTTGACTGAATACAATCAATACTAGATGCAGTAGTCAGCTTGGATACAATCAACATTAGACACTAAAAGTGCTCGATCGTTATTACCAGATGAGTTTTATTATTTACTACCAAGGAGAACGCACATTCAGCACAATGCAATAGAATTCATACAAATAATTAGCAGTTATAGTTAATTACAGTAAAAGAGAAATGAGCAATTTTCTAATCCTTCATTTGCATACATAGTCCATCAATCATAGCATAGCTTTTTGTCCTTTCATATTCAATAGAAAACATATTCAATATAAAAGGTTCCGGGGTTCAAATGTTTTAGTCGGAGTAGAGAAGGAGGTAGAAGGGGGGGGGGAGGAGTGGCATTATTAGTCAAAGACTGTATCACAGTGACAGAAAAGAAGTTTGATGAGGACTTGTCTGTTGAGGTAGTATGAGCTGAGATTAGAAACAGGAGAGGAGAGGTCACCCTGTTGGGAGTCTTTTATAGACCTCCTAAAAGTTCTACAGAGGTAGAGGAAAGGATTGCAAAGTCGATCCTGGACAGGAGTGAAAGTAATAGGGTAATTGTTATGGGGGACTTTAACTTTACTAATATTGATTGGAATAGCTATAGCTCTAGCTCGTTAGAGGGGTCAGTTTTCGTACAAAGTGTGCAGGAAGGTTTTTTGACTCAGTATGTAGATAGGCCAACTAGAGGTGAGGCTACATTGGGTTTGGTGCTGGGCAATGAGCCAGACCAGGTGTTAGGCTTGGAAGTTGGTGAACATTTTGGTGATAGTGACCACAATTCGGTTACGTTCACCTTAGTGATGGATAGGGATAGGCATGAAGCTGGGGGCAGTAGTTATAGCTGGGGGAAGGGTAATTATGAGGCCATCAGGAGAGAATTAGGGTGCATAGGTTGGACTAGGAAACTACAGGGACTGGGAACATCTGGAATGTGGAGCTTATTCAAGGAGCAGCTGCTGCGAGTCCTTGATAAGTATGTCCCTGTCAGGCAAGGAGGAAATGGTCGAGTAAGGGAACCTTGGTGTACGAAAAAAGTTAATTTGCTGGTTAAAAGGAAAAAGGAGGCTTATGTCAGGATGAGGCTTGAAGGCTCAGTTAGTGCAATGGATAGCTATAGATTAGCCAGGAGGGAGCTAAAGAGTGAATTGAGGAGAGCTAAGAGGGGACACGAGAAGACTTTGGCTGATAGGATTAAGGAGAATCCTAAAGCTTTCTTTAGATATGTTAAGAATAGAAGATTGGTTAGGGCAAGATTAGGGCCAGTCATAGACAGCAGTGGGAAGTTGTGCGTGGAGCCTGAAGAGATTGGAGAGGCACTGAATAAATATTTCTCTTCGGTATTCACGCAGGGAGATGTAAATGTAGTTGTGGAGAACACTGAGGTACAGGGTTGCAAACTGGAAAGTATTGAAGTAGATAGGGAGGATGTGCTAGATATTCTGGAGGGTTTGAAGTTGGATAAGTCCCCTGGGCCGGACGGGATTTACCCTAGGATTCTCTGGGAGGCAAGAGAGGAGATTGCAGAGCCTCTGGCTCTGATCTTCAGGTCGTCGTTGGTTACGGGTGTGGTTCCGGAGGACTGGAGGATAGCGAATGTGGTCCCATTGTTCAAGAAGGGGAAGAGAGACCTTCCAGGGAATTATAGGCCAGTGAGTCTTACTTCTGTTGTGGGCAAAGTATTGGAGAGAATTATTAGGGATAGGATTTATAGTTATTTAGAGAGAAATGAATTGATTGGGGATAGTCAGCATGGTTTTGTGAAGGGTAGGTCGTGCCTTACTAACCTCATTGAGTTTTTTGAAAAAGTGACCAAAGAGGTGGATGGGGGTAAGGCGGTTGATGTGGTATATATGGACTTTAGTAAGGCGCTTGATAAGGTGGCCCATGGAAGACTTCTGCAGAAAATGCAGATGTATGGGATAGAGGGTGATTTAGCTAATTGGATTAGGAATTGGCTAGCAGATAGAAGACAGAGGGTGGTGGTTGATGGGAGATATTCATCGTGGAGTTCGGTGACAAGTGGTGTACCTCAGGGGTCTGTTTTGGGGCCCCTGCTGTTTGTAATTTTTATAAATGATCTGGATGAGGGTATTGAAGGATGGATTAGTAAATTTGCAGATGACACTAAAGTCGGTGGAGTGGTAGATAGTGAAGAGGGGTGATATAGTTTGCAGAGAGACTTGGACAAGTTGCAGAGCTGGGCTGAGAGGTGGCAAATGGAGTTTAATGTGGAAAAGTGTGAGGTAATGCACTTTGGCAGGAATAATAAATGTGTAGAGTATAGGGCTAATGGTAGGATTCTTAATAGTGTTGATGAACAGAGGGATCTTGGTGTGTATGTGCATAGATCCCTGAAAGTAGGCAGTCAAGTCGAGAAGGTTGTTAAGAAGGCATATGGAGTCTTAGCTTTTATTGGTAGGGGGATTGAATTTCGGAGCCGCAACGTCATGTTGCAACTGTACAAAACTCTAGTGCGGCCGCACTTGGAGTATTGTGTGCAGTTCTGGTCCCCACATTATAAGAAAGATGTGGAGGCATTGGAGAGGGTACAGAGGAGGTTTACCAGGATGTTGCCTGGTATGGAGGGCAGGTCTTATGAGGAGAGGCTGAGGGATTTGAGGTTGTTTTCGTTAGAAAGGAGGCGGCTAAGAGGGGACCTTATCGAAACATATAAGATGATTAGAGGTTTAGATAGGGTGGACAGTGATAGCCTTTTTCCTAGGATGGAGAAAGCTAGCACGAGGGGACACAGCTTTAAATTAAGGGGTGATAGTTATAGGACGGATATCAGAGGTAGGTTCTTTACCCAGAGGGTGGTTAGGGAGTGGAATGCCCTGCCTGCGGCAGTTGTAGATGCGCCAAGTTTGGTTGCGTTTAAGAGGTTAGTTGATAAGTTTATGGAAGAGAAGGGAATGGTTTAGTTTGGAGGCTCATTGCTTTTTTCATAATTGGTCGGCGCAACATCGAAGGCCGAAGGGCCTGTTTTGCGCTGTAATGTTCTATGTTCTACGTTCTAAAACCATCTCCTTCATTAGCGTAATATGTCAACACATTGACGTATATCCCCTATCTTGTTTTTTTGGTATTTGTCATGGTAATTTGTCTTTGTTTCATCCTGTGGGATGAAACAAAGTTACGGGAGTCTCTTTCCTGAATACGCAACCACTGACTTCAATGAGGCCTCTGTCTGAATAACAAGTTTTTTCCATTCTTGCTAATAGAGTTGCCTTGTTGCTGTAACTTAATTTTGATGCTGTCTTCAACTGTGATGTCAAGCTATAATCAGTCAATAATAATTTGCTCATTGATGGTTAGTTTGAGTTCTGCCATGGCCATTTGACTTATGACCTCTTTACAGCTTTGGACAAACCTGGTCCAAAAAAAAAACAGAATTCTAGAGATGAAGTGAAAGCACCTATTCCAACATCAAGGCTCCAAATAACCAAACTGCTGTTCAGGATTTTGGAAAAAATTGAAGCTAATGGGAAGCAAGGGGAAAAATCTCCACTGGGTGGAGTTATAATACAAAGAAAGATTGTTATGGTTGCTGAAGGCCACTTATCTCAGCCCCAGGACCATCACGAGAGGAGTTCCTCAAAAATAATACTTATGGGAGGCATAGTGGCATAGTGCTTAACACTGCTGCCTCACAATGCCAAGGACCCGGGTTCAATTCCTGGCTTGGGTCACTGTCTGTGCGGAGTCTGCACGTTCTCCCCATGTCTGCATCGTTTCCTCCCACAGTCCAAGAGACATGCTAGTTAGGTGCATTGGCTGTGCTAAATTCTCCCGCAGTGTATCCAAACAGGCACTGGAGTATGGTGACTAGGGGATTTTCACAGTATTTTAATTGCAGTGTTAATGTCAGCCTACTTGTGACACTAATAAACTAAACTCAAGCATCTTTAGCTGCCTTTTAATAGGTCTTCCTTCCATTGTTAGAAATGGGTATGTTAACCGATGATTGCAGAGTGTTTGGTATCATTCACAACTTCTCAGAGCCCACATGCAGCAAGATCTGAATAACATTTAGGCTTGGGCTGATAAAATGAGAAGTAACATTCACAGCACATAAGTGATAGACAATAACCATCTCCAACCATCACCACTCCAGTTTCAATATCAATACAATCTCAGAGTTTCCAGCAGCATCAATATCAAGGGATTTAAACCACTGACCAAAAATAAATGGACCAGCCATAAACCTACTGTGACTACAGAAGCAGGTCAAGAGCTGGGAAATCTGCACTGAACTAACCACCTGATTCCCCAAAGCATGTCCACTATCTATAAGGCACAATTCATTAGTATAATGGAATGCTCTCTACCTGCCTGGATGAGTGACAACTCCAATGCCATTCAGGAAGCCCGACACCATCTCAAACAAGATAACCCACGTGATTGGCCTCTCATCCACTCAAAACTATATCATTCACTGCATCAATGTGATGGAGAATGGCTTCAGTGTGAAGGCAGGACCTCACCTTCATCGAGAACTATGCAATGGTCCTTTCTGCACGTACCATGGACAGATGCATTTGCAACAGATAGATTGGTTAGGGAGAGAGTTCCAGAACTCCATTATCCTTTATTATGAAAAGCTGCTCCCTACTTCACTTCCCAATGGCCTAGCCTCAAGTTAAACATATGCCACATTGTTCTGCATTTCTCTTACAAGCAAAATAAATTTCTCTATATTTACTCTAACAAATTTTAAACACTGCAATTATCACCCCGAACCTCATAAACAAAGAATACAAGTCATGTTTCTACAATCTTTCCTCATTACTTAACTCTTCAACCTCATTAATTCAGCTTTCTTCATGGAGTACATTTCAGCTCTGTTGCAAGAATGGCAGGGAAGCAAGCAAGTTAGGGGTAATTGATTACTGTTCTTATTTTTTCCTATTTTAAAAGGGTTGTTTACTGAACCATAAAACAGCTGCTACAGGTCACATGATTCACCGGCCATCTGTTTTGGAACTTCCGACAGAGCTTACAAGAACAAAATAATTCCACTCTCACACCCCATTGTAAGACCATGTTATAGTTTAAAAAAAACTACATGACTAACAGACAAACTTTCTCTCCACAATCGGGACAATTAAAGAGAGATATTGAAACTTGTTATACCCAAAGAGATAGAACAATCAAAATTCTATTCCTACAGGAAGCAATGGATTTTGACCAGAGGCACAGAAAATACTTGAGACTACAGTTACCTTATTAATTAGCCAGATCACATGACCCTATATTTTTAGCCTTTTGGACAATTTGAATATTACATTTCTAGTCTTATTTCCAATAAAGCATTTAAAAGTTTACAAAATTCAATCTATCTTATTTTGAATCTATGGTAAATGCCATCTTACCAAATGAAGGGCTCCAGGCGGAGGACTGGGAATCAATGCTAATTTTGCTGCAAATTGTCTAACTTCATGATCAAAATCAACCTCACGACATGATTTCACCTGCTTTGTCAGACTGAAAGACAGACCAGAAATCTTGTGAACAATGTGAACAAAAGCACGCAATAATAATAACTCTTAAGTGTGTGGTACAACAGCAAAATATTAGATTTAAGGAACCTAACAAATTGTGGTATTTGTACTTGGAAATAAATCTAATTCTAGGACTGCGCTCAGTTGGGTAATGTTATGCATCATTTAAGGCAATAATAACAGAGAGGGGAGCCAGCCAGTTTTGCTACTCAGGGCTGCTAACCCAGCTCCTGACTCTCAACTGCCCTCGGGTAACTAAGGATGGACAATAAATGGCCAGCCACTGATGCCCATGTCCCATGAATTTTTTTTAAAATGTGGGTTGTTCTGATTGGTGTACTATAGTTTGTGTTCGTAATGTTTCCACAGTATGATAAGATAAAACATTACAGGATTTGGAAGACATGTTAAAAATGGTAGTGATCCTATTATTTTCATGTTTCTCCTCTTAATAGTAGACAATATGAGCTGGTAAATGTGTCAGAAGAATTTTAGTGCTGCTACAGTGCATCTATGATAGATGATGTCTACAGCAGCCACTGTACACCAATGATAAAGTGGATGGATGTGAATTCAGAAGTTGAATGTTGCTCAAGTGGACAGCTTTGCCCTGGAAGGTATTGAATTGTTGAGTATTACTGTAGCTGTACCATTCAGGTTAGTTGGGAACATTGCATCATATTTCTGACTCAAGCATTGTAGAAGATGGAGAAGCATTCAGGAATCAAGAGATGATCCACTTATTGCAGAGTTCAGAGCCTCTGCTTTACTCTTATACATGTTGTGTGCAGAATTGTCCATTTGTGAAAGCAGAGTTCTACAGCTATAAGAAGAAGGGTTATCTTGCAAAGGCAGATGCAAGAAGATAAACAGAGATAATACTGGCTGGAGGAAAGAGCAGTTTTTGCATACAGTTTTTTTAAATTCATTCAGAAGAAATAGGTGTCACTGGATGGCCAACATTTATTGCCCATCGCTAGCTGCCTGACAGCAACAGAGAGTCAACCACATTACTGTGGCTCTGAAGTCACATGTAGGCCAGACCAGGTAAGGATAGTAGATTTCTTTCCCTAAAGGACACTAGTGAATTAAATGAGATTTTCTGACAATCGACAATAGTTTCATGGTCATCAATAGATTCTTAATTCCAGATTTTTTTTTATTGAATTCAAATTCCACCATCCTGCCATGACAGGATATATGGGTCCCCAGAACATTAGCAGAATTTGTGGATTAATAGTCGAGTAATAATACTACAAGGCCTCCCTATAAGTTGTTGAGCTGCAACAGGCTGTTGGAGAAACTGTTGATATCCATATGACCAGAAGCAAGAGGATGACCCATGGATATTCACAGGGTATCAGAATCCAGTAGCATTAGATGAAGTTCCTGTAAAGATGGAGTTTGACACAGGCGCATCAGTTAGTACAATTCCTGATTCACTATATCATGAAAAATTAAGTCAACACCAGTTGGAAAAAATAGAATTATGTAGTTACGAAGGAGAGCACGTTCCTATGTTTGGAATTGTGTCGATTCCAGTCATATTTAATCAGCAATGAGCAAAATTGCCTAACAATATTGTGATCATGGACAATTCAGCCTTTGGAAAGAAATTGGTTAGCAGCACCTAAGTTAAATTTAAGCAGGCTTTTTCACTTTGAAGCAAAATTCACATTGCAAGACAACATGATCAACATCCTGAAGTGTTCAACGAAATGAGCAAACCACTTTAAAGATACAAGGGAACAAACACATTCTGAGCAACTTGAGAACAGTTCATTGCAGGGCACATCCAGCATCCTATTCTCATGAGGAGGTAGAGCAAAAACTGAAGATTTGAGACTGAGAACTAAAAAGCTTCAAAACTAAAAACATTAGTAGAACAGGTGATACTGTAGCACAGTAGTTAGCATGGATAGCTCACAGCTCCAGAGATCCAGGTTCAATTCTAGCCTTGGGTGATTGTCTGTGTGGAGTTTGCACCTTCTTTTTGTGTTGGTGTGGGTTTTCTCTGGGTGCTCTGGTTTCCTTCCATAGTCTAAAGAGGTGCAGGTTAGGTAGGTTAGTCATGGCAAATGTGTGGGATTACAGGGATAGGGCAGGGTGCAGCGCATGGATAAGATACTATCAGAGTTCAGATTGAATGGTCTCTTTTGCATTGTAGGGATTCTATAATAATTATCTCCAAAAAAACAATAGAGCAACTGGTTTCCTTCGACAATAGTAATCTCAAAGACTGATGGTCGAGTAAAAATGTGGAGATTACAAGGTAACTAAATCAGGCACTGGAATGCAATCCGTCTGAAACTATGCCAAACAGGACTAGGTCCTGTTCACAATGTTAGCAGGCCAGATTTTTTCTGATCCAACAAATGCCCATCAGCAACTTGAGTTAAATGCATGTTTGATTACCAATACACATAGAAGGTCTCTGTCAGTTTCATAGGTTGTCATTTAGAATTTCTTCAACTCCTGGAATTTTAGTAATGAATCAAGTTCTTTCATTTGGATGGCTTACTTATGTCATCTCAAAACATGCAGATCCAAGATTACAGGCTGAAAGAGTTAAGAAAAACATGAAGTTTGGGTGAAGAAACACAAATGTAAATTGTTTCAAAAACCATTAAGATAGGAGTGTACTAGTGCCCTCTTGTGACCATTTACGTGCATGGGAAAATGAAAGAAATTAGTTCACTATTCCTGACCAAATTTGTCCATGCAAGGGATTTGTTCATAAAAATATAACAAAAGATTGACTACAAAAGCAAGAATGTGACTATGAACTTATAGAAAGCCCTTGTTAGACTCCAACTAGAATATCGCATCCAGTTCTCACCACCACATGAGGAAAGATATGAAGGTGCTCGAGATGGGTGCGGAGGAGATTTACCAAAACAAATCCAGGAATGGGGGACATTCAGTGACAAGGTTAAGTTGGAAAAATTTCACATTCGCTGAAAGCAGAAGGATGAAGAGAAACAGATTTAAAATGAAGGGCATGAAATGTAGGAGAAATGTGAGGAAGAACTTCTTTTATGCAGCAAATCTCAATGACACAGAATTCGCAACCCATGAGGGCGCTGAAAGCAGAAACAATCAATGATATTAAAAGAAAGTTGAATAGAGTTATTTATTTGTATTTATTCTTCTGGCTCACTGGAGCTATGCTGTATTAATGTATGCATCTCAGGCTTACCACTTTCTGGTTGAAGAAATTTCTTCTCGTCTCCGTCCTAAAAGGTTCACTTCATATTCTTAGATTATGACCCTAGCAACTGAGTTTGTGTATGCAAAACATAAAATGTCTGCTGAAATGACACCCAAAGCCACCAAACCTCATACATGTTAAAGGTGTGCAAAGCCAGGACATTCTGCTGCTGAATGCTGGTGTAAAGACATAAAATGTCGAAGCAATAGGAAAAAAGGACACAGAGCATGCCTGCAGGAAGAAAAAGCGAGCTATGTATAAAATAAAAAGCACGAACAAACCAAGATAGCATTTAAACCAAATAAAAGGAGAAATGTCCATGCTGTACAATAGGGTCAAAAAGAGACTTAGTCAGAGGAGTTTTCACTAAATGTGCTAGCCATCGCTGATACTAGTGGGTCATTCCACTGCTAGATTCACAGCCAGAAACCATTCTTCTTCAGTCAAACTCCAGTTGTCCTACAGGCATGCAGGGAAAGTAACTGCAATCTCACAGTGCAGCATAAACTACAAGCAGTTAAAATGCACAGGCTCTGAGTTCAAACAAAAACACAACCATTTGCTAATGCTTACCAGGACAGAGAATCCTTAAAGGCTGTATAATAAGGAAATTTAGATATCACACAAATGCTGAAAGGAGCATACAAAGACATCCTCGGGTGATGCACAGCTATATCCCAGTGTGCTTGTCCATTTTGGAAACTACTCCCTTCCTGTGAATAAAAAATTACTATTACTCACCTGAAAAAGTCACATTTATTGAAAGCTATGTTTTGCAATAAGACTAATTCCTGCAGATTTTTCCAATAGCTCAATTCATCAACTGCATAATTTACCCAGCCACTCTCTAATGAGGTAAATCTTATATAAATAAAGGAAAAACGTCCTCCATAGCCACAATCAATTTATGCAGAGAGCAGACGACTAATCCTCCAAATATAACAAATTGGGTCATTTTGGTTTCTGTAATCAAAACATTATTGAGTGAAAAAGGCCTAAATTGAAGAAAGGACATTTCAAGTGAAGAAAGAAAATAAGGTGACTTGAGATGTTATCACAACAAACACAGCAATTGCTAGCTTAATGAAGGAAAAATTCAAACACCAGAATACCAGAAAAAGAAATTGAAAAGGCATGGATGCCATGAGTGAGGCATACTGAGGGGACAGTTACCAGGCATGTAGTCTAATAAAATTGGAAGCTATATTTGTCAAAGATAATGAGTAGCTTCCCTGGACCTTCTACAGTGCCTACAGAAAAAAGAACAGGACTGCTAAAAAAAAAAGTATTAGCCAAATCTGTGTGATATCAGCAAAATTTTCACAAAAGAATCAGGAGATTTTCAATGTGAGTTGTCCAAAACCAATGTTTTTTTACGACTTTCTAATGTTAGTTTGAAATTTATTATCTCAATTTTCCCAAACCAGAAAACTGGCCACATCCCAGGTTAGCCCAAATTCATCTAATTTTTCTGGTTACAGTAGGCAAGTATCAAATATATTTATTCACACACTAATTTATATATACCACTGATATCGATAACTAGCTGAATACAGTTTTCAGAAAGCCATTATTAGCAATTTGAACTCGAATTACTCTCAAATGGAGGACTGGCCATTCATTAGAAATGCTTACTTTTGATGATAAATGCACTTTCAACTGTATTAATAAAACTGTACTCAAATACATCAAGAAATACTTTTTAATCTTACTTAAATATTATGCTGTCAGAAAGCTGGTTCAATGAATGCATTACATTTGCAATACAATCTTACCTGCATAATAGCACACTGCTAGCACTGCTGCCTCACAGCATCAGGGACCCGGGTTCAATTCCCGTCTTGGGTCTCTGTGCATGTGGAGTTTGCACATTCTCCCCATGTCTGCGTGGGTTTCCTCTGTATGCTCTGTTTTTAAATTACTTTGCATTTATTCTTTCCTGATCTTCAAGCTCTTGCATTTTTGATGTGAAATTTGTCTTTAAAAAAATTTGTACCTTTAACAAATAAAATTTCTCAGGAAGCTTTGCATGATGTTCTGAGACAAATTTGACAAAGAACCACATATTTGAGATGATGTTTTGGGAAAGCTTGGTTAAAGAGTTTGATTTTAAGAAGCACTTTAAAAAGAGAAGAAAGCATTTCAGGGAGGGGATTTTAAAGTTTATGTACTTGGCAGTGGAAGGAAGAACCATTAGAGCAATTAAAATCTGGGGATACTCAAGAAACTAGAATTAGAGGAGTATACACATGGGGATTACAGAATTTCCCCATCTTGAAAACATTCCCAGGTCATTCTATTTCTTCTAAATTAAATCAGTCTGAAAGACATACTGGTTGGGTGCATTGACTCAAACAGGTGTTGGAATGTGGCAACTAGGAGATTTTCACAGTAACTTCATTGCAGAATGAATGTAAGTCTTAGTTGTGACTCAAATAATAAAGAAACTAATTTTAGCAAAAACTTGAAATCGCAATGAGCACATTTTAAATGTCTTTTGAACAAAATTTTCAAGCAGAAACTGGAAATTCTCACCATTTACAAAAGTACTCATTTAATTTATAAAATAACCTGGGAATGTTTTCAAGATGAGGAAACTCCAGCCCTGTAATCCCCATGTGTACACTCCTCTAATTCTGCCTTCTTGGAGTACCCCCAAATTTTAATTGCTCTAGTGATTCTTCCTTCCATTGCCAAGTACAGAAACTTTGAAATTCCCTCCCTGAAATGCTTTCTCTTTCTTTAAAGTGCTTCTTAAAATCAAACTCTAACCAAGCTTTCCCAAAACTTCCCAAGCTTCTCCAATATGTGGCTCTTTGTTGAATTTGTCTCAGAACATCATGCAAAGCTTCTTGGGAAATTTTATTTGTTAAAGGGTGCAAGATCTTTTTTTAAAGACAAATTTCACATCAACAGTGCAAGAGCTTGACGATCAGCAAAGAATCAATGCAAAGTAATTTAAAAACAGGTCATGGCTGGGAGACACTAAAATGGAGGAGGACAGAGAGAATACTATTTCCCATATATTGCCAATACAGGATTGGAGGACCACCAATAAACGAGAGGGAATTCAGTACCTCCCTGAGAAATACTGGTTCCAAACATCTTTAGGAGCTGAATACCAAGGATACACAAACAGAAGAAAAAAATGTGACATCAAGCCACTGATTGAGAAAGATCATCATAGCAAGAGGGAATCAAAATATGACTTTCTGCAGTAAATGGAGCAGAAATGACACCAAGGTAAAAAAAGAGTAAAAAAGATAGAATTGATTGAAAAAGGAGCGTAAATCCATATGTTAGAGCCACAAAGAGTAAATAGAAAAAACTAAAATAACTTGCTACGCCTGCCAATTCAAAATATGAGAGTGGCTAAGCGAAGCAGAAAAAAGGAATATTATATAATTTCAAGATTTCAAAACAAACTGCTTCCAATATATCACAGGGAAGCAGAATCCATTGAAATAATCCCTCATTCATTAAAATAATATTTTCCAGATTAGTTTGGAATCGGCTTTATTCAGATATGAGACATGACCTTTGGTTCTCATGGTCCAACATGGTGGGACAGATTGTCACAGTCAAAATTCGGCAGTCTCTTTAGAATCCAACTACCTCTCAATGTTCTCCTTCTCAGCGAGAAGGCAGCAATTTACGTAAGCTCTCCTCATAATCCCACCATTTTTTAGGGTGGCACAGCGATTAGCACTGCTGCCTCACAGCACCAGGGAACCTGGGTTCAATTCCTAGCTTGGGTCACTGTCTGTATGGAGTTTGTACATTCTTCCAGTGCCTACATGGATTTCCTCTGGTTGCTCCTGCACAAGACATGCTGGTTAGGCTGAGGGAGAATTTAGCATGGTCAATGTACCCAAACAGGTGCCAGAGCGTAACAACTAGGGGATTTTCATAGTGACTTCATTGCAATGTTAATGTAAGCCTACATATGATGCTAATAAACAAATAACAGATTTTCATTTTGGTTGTCTCATCTGTATCCTTTCAATAACTACAATAACTTTTTTGCACTGCAATGGCTGGCATTGATGGTACATTAAGTAGCCAAATTACCTTACTATTTCAGCTCAATATTGATCTTATACTATATCTCTTTTGATTTGCTTTATTCACTGCCACCAACAGTCAATGATTAACTGAAGTTAACAGCTATCTCCAGATTTTATTTTTTTACAAATTCACGATATTTGTTCAATTGACACACATCTTTTCAAATTTATTTGAACCCCACTTAAGTACTTTGCATTTTCAAACAGTCAAGTTAATCTTCCTTCTTTTCCCAATTCTCACTTATATTAAATTCTGCATATTGTCATGAAACCATGAAACAAAACAAGTCACAAGCCATTCAGTTGGATCAATCGTTCAAAAAGGCAGCTCATCACCACCTTCTCAAGGGCAACTGGGGTCGAGAGTTTAACAAAAAAACTATTCAACAGATCAGAAAGCATATTCAAAACGAGAAGGGTTTTGGCAAGGAAAATTAGGAAAAAAGGCTTTATCCAATCACTAACTCAATAGCTGAAAGCATAATTTTACAGATTAACAAAAGAACAAAGATGAATTCAAAGCCTGAAGATGTTACATTATGGACAGCCTCATCAAAAAGAAGCAGTGGAAGCATCAGAATGAATAAAACCGATAATTTCCAAAAAGGCATTGAAAGCGGGGAACATGAAAAGTTGGCAGCTCTTTCAAAATTACCAAGTATCAAAGCAGGAAAGCTCTGAAAATTAAATCTTGTATCAGTCAGCAAATGATTACTGCACTGGCTGGCACATAGTTATTATCTGACCACCCTCTCAATTCCTGACACGCAGTTAGTATCCTGTATCAGTTGACCAGATCAAAGAAAATACAACAATCCGTACCTCAATTTGAGAAAAGCGCTCAAGTGCTTTCACATGGCAAGAACCAAAGGGCAAAATTCTACCCATGCCTTCTTAAATTATTATTGCAAACTTTATGTACCAGAATAGGTCTGTAGAACTGCACTACTACACCATAGGTTCTTGTTCCAAAAACATCTGTGAACACCAGGAAATGATAGTGGTCCTCCTTTGGTCCAGTTTCTATTTGCAGTTCTCCTGTAAATAAGCAAACAGTATTGCACAGAGCGGCGCATTATTTTGTGGATTTTTTTTTAATGCTACATTTTTTAATTATACATGAACAGCAAAAGTTTCACTGCACAATGATGCAAATAATGGGTACATGTTCCCCAAATAACTCCTGACTGAAGACAAAGATATTTTAAAGCTTCACTTTTTTAAAAAGAAGATAAAAATGTGATAAAGTGAAATTAATGCTTGCAATTATGGACTCCCCTACCAGCTTCAGACCCTCACTGCAGGAATCCAGCTTGATCCTGGCATGGGGAGGGGAGTGGATTCAATATTTAGGATAGATGGCTATCTTCATCCATCTATGAAGATGAAGGAACATTAACAGTGTGCAGTGAAGCATCTTAATGCCATGTACTGTATTAAATTTATTTTTTCTGTATCACACTGAATTGTGGCATTGGATTGTACTATCAAGTATCTTCACACATTTTATAAATAAAATATTTATTTTATTTATAAAGGCAGCCCAAGTAGAAGGAACACCCTCCACCCACCAGGCCAGAAGACTCCAGCAGGTTTCCTCACATAGCATGACACCCTCCCACCGCTTAAGAGCTTCAACTTGTTTCTGTGATTAAAAAAGGCTTTACTGAGTCTTTCCACACCAGACTTTGGTGGGGGAAAAGGAGGTAAAAAGAATCACTGAGTCTCCAGTCCACAGCTTCCTGTGCAAATAACAGGTCCCTGCCTTCAGAAGAATATTAAGATCTTGCCCATTATTCATCTTCAGTTTTCAAATCACATGGGCATAACTAAGACCACATGATATATTCATGGAGATCAAATTATGCCCCATGTTTTCCAACTGTCATTGAAAAATAACTCATTCAATCACAGAAACAATGACAAGTTAGTTATTTTGAAAATGTTTCAGAATTAAATGCAAATTAAACAACTCTGGCTACAGCTGAAAAATGATCAAGTGAAAGAAATATTAAAATATGAAGGAAAAAAATTCTGTTCCAATAAATATTTTATTTATAAAATGTGTGAAGATACTTGACAGTTCAATCCAATGCCACAATTCAGTGTGATACAGAAAAAATAAATTTAATACAGTACATGGCATTAAGATGCTTCACTGCACACTGTAAATTACATCTACATTTACAGATGAAACCCTTTCTCATGCATATGATCCTAGATGTTTTACACTGGTTCCAATCCACCAGTGTACAATTGCGAGAAAGTCCTAAATTGTGATCTTTCCACATTGAGTGATTTCAATTCAATTTAATTTCACTTCATTGTCCATACAGAAATTCATTTTGGCTACATAACACATTTGTTAATATATATACATGTATAAATGATAAGCATGAAAGAATGAAAATTACCCCATCAAGATAGCTTGGTAATAGGAGACAGAGAGTGGTGGTGGAGAGATGTTTTTCTGGCTGGAGGTCGGTCACTAGTGGTGTGCCGCAGGGCTCGGTACTGGGACCTCTTCCATTTGTAACATATATATAAGTGACTTGGAAGAGGGAGTAAGTGGAGTGATCAGCAAGTTTGCAGACGATACAAAGATGGCTGGACTTGCGGATGGTGAGGAGCATTGTCAGGCGATGCCGTGGGCCGTGGACGGGCTGATAGCTTGGGCGGATAGACGGCAGATGGAATTCAATCCCGATAAATGCGAGGTAATGCATTTCGGGAGAAAGAACGTAGGGGGGAGGTATATGATAAAGGGTACGCCTATTAAGAGTACAGAAACGCAGAGGGACCTGGGGTGCAGGTGCACAAGTCTCTGAAGGTGGGAGAGCAGGTAGAGAAGGTTGTGAAGAAAGCATATGGTATGTTAGCCTTTATAGGAAGGAGTATAGAACATAGAACACTACAGCATAAACAGGCCCTCCGGCCCACAAGTTCTGCCAGTCATATCTATACCTACCAGGCCATAGAACTATCTGTAACTCCCAATCCCATTAAATCCCATGTACTCATCCAAAAGTCTCTTAAAAGACCCCAGCGAATTCACCTCTACCACCGCTGATGGCAACCGATTCCATTCACTCACCACCCTCCGAGTGAAAAACTTACCTCTAACATCTCCTCTGTACTTGCCCCCCCTAGCACCTTAAACCTGTGTCCTCTCGTAGCGACCATTTCAGCCCTGGGAAATAGCCTCTGAGAATCCACCCTATCTATTCCTCTCAACATCTTATAAACCTCTATCAGGTCGCCTCTCAACCTTCGTCTCTCCAGGGAGAAGAGACCTCGCTCTCTCAACCTATCTTCATAAGGCATGCCCCCCAATCTAGGCAACATCTTTGTAAATCTCCTCTGCACCCTCTCAATAGCTTCCACATCCTTCCTATAGTGAGGTGACCAGAATTGCACACAATACTCCAAGTGGGGTCTGACAAGGGTCTTATAAAGTTGCATATAGAGTTGTATAGAGTACAAGAGATGGCCTTTAATGTTGCAGTTGTATAAAGCGTTGGTTACACCTCATTTGGAGTGCTGTGTCCAGAGGGGACACAGCTTTAAATTAAGGGGTATGAGTTATAGGACGGATATCAGAGGTAGGTTCTTTACTCAAAGAGTGATTAGGGAGTGGAATGCCCTGCCTGCAGCTGTTGTAGATGCGCCAAGTTTGGTGGCGTTTAAGAGGTTAATTGATAAGTATATGGAAGAGAAGGGAATCGTTTAGTTTGGAGGGGCATTGCTTTTTATTTTGGTCGGCACAACATCGAAGGCCGAAGGGCCTGTTCTGTGCTGTATTGTTCTATGTTCTATGTTCTGGTTGCCTTACTACCGGAAGGACATGGAGACTCTGGAGAGAGTCTGACGAGGTTTACCAGGATGCTGCCTGGTATGGAAGGTCTGAATTACGAGGACAGATTAGGCAAACTGGGGCTGTTTTTCTTAGAAAGACGCAGACTTAGAGGAGATCTAATAGAGGTGTACAAGATTATGAGGGGTATAGATAGAGTAAACAGGGTTAAGCTTTTTTCTAGGATGGACTCTAATAGCACGAGGGGTCACGGGCTTAGGGTGAGGGCGTAAGGTACATCTTGGATACTAGAGGGAGTTTTTTCATACAGAGGGTGGTGGGAGTATGGAACGCGCTGCCAAGTAAAGTGGTGGAGGTAGGCACTCTGGAGTTATTTAAGAAATACTTAGATGGGCACATGAACAAAATGGGAATGGAGGGATGTAGAAAACTAATTTAAAATAGGGATCATGAGCCTTGGGAACTCCTGGGAAGTGTGTAAATAGTCGATGATATTGATGTATTTGTTCTTATCCTACAGGTACTTTGGTCCACCTTGTTGTCTAACAAGGGGCATACACACAATGGGTCGTGGGAGGGCTGCTCTTGGATTTTTGTTTGAGAGTATCCTAGTGCTTCACGTCGTTAGTGTACGCTTGACCTGGACTATTTGGTGGGCAATGCGACAGCTCAGTGACTATCACTATGCTGTGCAGATTCACGGATTTGGGCCTGTGTCTGTGGGAGTTTGCACATTCTCCCCATGCTTGCATGGGTTTTCTCCGGGTGCTCTGGTTTCCTCCCACATGTGCTCTTAGGCTGATTGGCAGAATAAATTCTCCCTAAATTGTCTCAAATTTGGTTTCAATCCATTGATCTATAAACATAGACAGGGATCACAGGCAGAAGTGGGAACATCGAGGTGGCGGCACCGAAGGGCCTGTTTCCCGTGCTGTTTTGTTCTTTGTTTTTTGAGATCTAATTTAAAATATGTATTCAAAACTATTCCAATGCATTAAGATAATCGTCGAGTCCATAATCTAACTGCATCACTTCATCCACAGCCCTTCGAGGGCAAATAGGGACAGGCAATAAATGTTAGCCTAGTCTCCAATGTTCACATCTCAAGGATTAAATTTTAACAAATACTCTTGATGGAAGCTTTTACAGGGGAGGGGACAAATAAGTTCAAGAACCAATTTGACTTGCATGTCCTGCCTTTTCACTGAATGGAGGAAACAGTAACATTGAGGCAAGCAGCAATCCTCATTGTTCATGATACTCTATTTTTGTCAGATTACTTCAGCAGAAATTTCATCAAGAAAGCTTTGATCATCAAATACGCTTCCTACCTGGTTCAATAACCTCGTACTCTTAAAAAGTCTGCTTTCCCAAGACAGTAGTATCAGGAGAGATGCAGGAGATCTACTTAAAAGAATTTTAATTTTCTGAAATAATATAATACTATAATGGGGGGTGGGGGGGAGGCAGGAGGCTGGGTGACAAGGCATGGTGGCACAGTGGTTAGCACTGCTATCTCATAGCGCCAGAGATCCAGGTTTGATTCCCTGCTTGGGTCACTGTCTTTGTGTAGTTTGCACGTTCTCTCTGTGTCTGCATGGGTTTCATCCTGGTGCTCCAGTTTCCTCCCACAATCTAAAAGACTTGCTGGTTAGGTGCACTGACCAGAATAGGTGTTGGAGCATGGCAACTACAAGAATTTCACAGTAACTTCATTGTAGTGTTAATGTAAGCCTCATTTATGACTAATAAATAAACTTTACTTTAGCTTACAGGCAGTCAGAACCTGTTTTCCCATAGGAACAATGTTATAAATTGAGGTCGGTCCCTAAACCGAGCAGCAATACATTATTTTTCACTGAATAGTGAAAAGGTTTTGAGATCTTACTTCAGCATAACTGCCCTACAGTAGTGTGGTTACAATGAGATAATAATGCCTGCACTTTCAAAGTCATTTCTATACTATTTCTGATAAATAATTTGTCCTTCCTGCAGTTGTGAAAAGGTGGAACATAACAATTGATAAATACCAACAGCATGATGTCATAAAATCAGAATCGGCAGTGTAAAGCTCAAAAAATGTGTCAATTCATAAACGTAGTAAGTGCCTTTTGTTGTAATTCAAATGTCGTTGAGGATTGCCTGTACATCCCTTGGTCAGCACATCTGTAGGCTTTTCCCTCCAATTCAATTTATCATCTACTTTTATATCTCAGCACTTGTAGTTGGTAACTATTTCAGTGTCCACACCATGAATCTTCACAGAAACAATATGATTGAATTTTTCTTGGTCTCCAACTAGTTCTTTCATCTGGTTTTCATTCAATTCAAGAGAACTGTTATCCCACCATTTTAAGGGCTTCTCCACCAAGTTGCTGTAGTTTATTTTGCTATTTTTGATGAGATCCACAATTACCATATCATCAGCATACTTCAGGACTGTCATATTGTACACTGGCAATCAATCATGTACAGAATGAAAAGTAAAAGATGACAGTACACAGCCAAGAAGATCCAATATTCGTTTTGCTACTTTTTTGCAGCCTCAACAGGTTTCAATGCATCATTTGAACACCTAGGTCCTGGACACTGGAACTTTGTAGCCTGCAACACTTGGTCACGACAGATCCTTGCACTGGAGGACCAACAAATTTCAGGCAGACCAATGAGCATCTTTTAGAAAGTTAATGCCTTTCAGAAACAGTTGATGTTTCTCTCTGCAGACTTTCTAGGAGTAGCAAAGTCCAGCGTTAAAGAACTGTTTGGCATGAACTTAACCAAAAGAATTCTTTGGAAAAATATATTCCAAAAGAAGATGGGCAACAGTCTCTTCATCAGATGTGCATGAACCGTCATACATGGAAGGCCTTTTTCAATCACCAGCCCATCTTTAGCTGGGTACTTAATTGTAAATTCTACAGGTAATTCTACAAAATATCTTTAAAGGTCAGCTCAGGATACAGCCAACAGGATCCACCTATTTCTTTTTTCTGCTGTGTCTCAACCATTGTCTCACCGACTTGTGATTGAATGCATTTTTCTGCACAAACATTTCTACAAAGGTTAGATGGTAACACAGTATACAGGTGGCACGGTGATGCAGTGGTTAACACTGCTGCATCACAGGGACCCAGGTTCAATTCCTGTCTCAGGTTACTGTCTGTGGGGAGTTTGCACATTCTCTCCATGTCTATATGGACTTCCTCCGGGTGCTCCGCTTTCCTTCCACACGCCAAAGATGTGTGGGTTATGTTGATTGGACATGATAACTTGCCCTTAGTGTCAGGGCATTGGCAGTGTAAATACATGGGGTTATGGGGATAGAGCCTGGGTGGAATTGTTATCAGTGCAGGCTCGATGGCCTAAATAGCCACCTTCTGCATAGCAGGAATTCTATGAATCCAATAGAGCATTTATGGCAATATAGCCATACCCATTTCTTCCAGCATCAGGAAGAGATGGAATCTCAATGTTAGCAAGACTTGGTCTTTGCACATCAAAAGTCCTTAGGATGATATTTGTTGACATTAGATATTTTATTGCCCTTTCATCCAGAAACAGCCAAGACACACAAAGAGCAAAAGATTGTGAATGTAGCCCAATCCATTGCGCAAACCAGCCTCCCATCCACTAACTCTACACTTCACACTGTCTCAGCAAAGCTGCCAGCATAATTAAGGAACCCACACACCCTGGACATTTTCTCTTCCACCTTCTTCCTTAGGGAAAAAGACACAAAAGTCTGAGGTCACATACCAACCAACTCAAGAACAACTTCTTCCCTGCTGCTGTCAAGCTTTTGAATGGACTTACCTTGCATTGTGTACAAAGTTGACCTTTCTCTACAATCTAGCTATGACTGTAACACAACATTCTGCACTTTCTTGTTTCCTTCTCTATGAACAGTGTGCTTCGTATAGCACACAAGAAACACTTTTCACTGTATGTTAATACAAGTGACAATAATAAGTCAAATCAAAATCAGACATGGTCCATTTTTAATCTTCTTGTACGTCATGATGTCCTGAGGGCATGGGCCACTTTGGAACTTCAGATATGACTCAAATGACTTTTGTAGCAAGAAGTGGATTGTGAGCCAATCCAGCTTCACAGAGAGGAACACTGGTGACAGGTTCTTACCACTCCAAACCATATTTCGAACATTTTCAGAAAATTAACCTGATGGCACAGGCAACAGTTGATTCAAAGCCAAAGAACAAAGCCTTGCTTTTGCTACACCTTACTCTAGATCTGAGCATTTTTTCCACATTGAAATTATAACAAATGCTTACCAAACTATCATATTACAGTAAATCTAAGCAGAGGGCTGTGCATTGTGATGCCTTGACCTGCAAGCTCCCACTGCCTAGGATCATTGCCGTTGTTTTGCTCAACAATGGACTCAGATTTGATATAGCATATGGACAAAACGAAGAAGAGGTCATAGACATTTGATTTGATCAGAGAACCTTCCAATTCCCACCCAGAATTATAACTGTGCTATTGATATCTATGTTGAGTAATTGGATCCAATTTCACATTCTCTCTTTAGACCCCAACTTGGAGAGTATATTTAGAATGTACATATGTGAAACTCTATCAAAGACCTTCTCCTAATCAAAGCATAAAATCACACCAAAACACAAAATCCAAGCATGCCATGTACTTTGGCTGAATTCAGTCCACACCGCAGAACAGTTAGTACAACTGAAAATATGTTAAATATGTTGCACACTTCGTATAAGATCTCCTGGTTGGATGTGCAAAGGAGAAAATTAATGGTTTTCAAATATAAATAACATACCTGGGAAACATAACTGAGATAATCCTTGAAGATCTATATTATTTGGAACACTAAATTCTTCAGTCTGTGACTCTATGTGTTGTGTATTTGCATTGGTTGAGGCAGGAGCAGCCTGTTTGTATTCTTTTTTCTTTCTGAATGAGCGGTGCCTTGGAGTTCTGGTAAATGTTTGAGCTACAGTTCCAGACTGACTGACCTCTTTCGTAACAAATGGAGGAACGTGAACTGACTGAATTTCCGGCCTAAAGCAAGTATGTGATCGAACACCATCTTTATGGACTGCCTAAAAAAAAACAGACAAATTAAATGTTGTAAACAAGTATTAATCATAATAATTGATAGTGTACAAGAACTATGAAAATTGCTAATATAAAATCAAGTTGCACTTTCTGATATCTAAAAAACAAAAGAACTGCAGACTAAATTATACATTTTATTCAACCAGAGATGAACAGACTTTAACAAATATGATTGTAGCTCAATTTATGGGTCTGCTGGTCTTTACAATAAAGCATTAAACCTACTCCAAATTACTGCAACATAGGTTAGGAAAATCAATATTTTAATCCCAATTTTGCATCCTGTTAATTAAGTTTCCTCTCTCAGGAAGTGTATATTTGTGGATTTAACACAGAATCAACTGTGATACTTTGGAGAGTCAACAATAACGAGAATCTGATACACATGGGAAAGACAATAGTTAAATAAGGCAATCAAAACTAACATTTTTATTCTGAACATTGGAGTTTCAAAGTAGCAGACCTTAGCTTCTGCAGGAAAAGTCTCCAATTGAGCTTAACATCTGCGAATTTAGGTGGCAATGAACACAATTCGTCAAATTGAGGAGGAGGAGGGAAGTTTCTCAACTGGGGCCTTCAGAAGTTTCATGAATTAATGAAAGCCAGCATGAATTTATTCAGGGTGAGTTATGTTTAACTAATTTTATCTGAGTTTTTCAATGAAGTAGCAAAGGGCTGATGAGGGTAATTCAGTTGGTTGGCCTTACATTTGAGACTTTCAAAAGGCATGAGTGCCACAAAATAGATTTGTCAACAAAAGTCGAGCTCATGAAATAAAAAGAACAGTGTTGGCATGCACATGAACCTAGCTGAATGACAGAAGATTGAGTAGGGGAGTACAATTGGTTTTTTTAGACTGTAAGAAGGCATACAGTGGGATTCCCCAAGGGATTATTACCAATGCTTTTATCAATCTATATTTATGATCTAGACTTGAGGGCATAGAGCACAATTTCAAAATTTGCACATTACGGAGAACCTAAAGTATGAGTGATAACGAAAAACTTGATCTGGACAAGCTGGCAGAATAGATAATAGATTAATAGATTTTGCTGCAGAAGGTTAGGGTGCAGGGAGTTGGTGGTAGGGTATTAGACTGGATAGAGGATTGGTTGTCTAAGAGGAAGCAGAGAGTAGGTATTAATGGGTGCTATTCTGATTGGCAGCTGGTGACTAGTGGAGTGCCCCAGGGATTGGTGCTGGGGCTTCAACAATTTACCATTTACATAGATGATCTGGAGGAAGGGGCTGAGTGCGGTGTGACGCAATTTGCTTTTGACACGAAGATGAGTGGAAAAGTAAATTACGTGAAGGGTGTGGAAAACCTGCAGAGGGATCTGGACAGGTTTAGTGAGTGGGCGAGGACCTGGCAGACGGAGTACAATGTTAGCAAGTGTGAGGTTATCCACTTTGGTAGGAAGGATTATTATTTAAATAGCGAAAAGCTGCAGCATGTGACTGTGCAGAGGGACCTGGGGGTCCTTGTGCATGAATTGCAAAAAGAACAGTCTGCAGGTGCAGCAGGTGATCAAGAAGGCAAATGCAATGTTGGCCTTTATAGCTAAGGGGATAGAATATAAAAGTAGGGAGGTACTTTTGCAGCCATACAAGGTACTGGTGAGGCCGCAGCTGGAGTACTGTGTGCAGTTTTGGTTGCCGCATTCAAGGAAGGATATATTGGCCTTGGAGGGGGTGCAGAGAAGGTTCACTAGGCTGATACTGGAGATAAATGCGTTGGATTACGAGGAGAGACTAAATAGGCTAGATTTGTACTTGTTGGAGTTTAGAAGGCTGAGAGGGGATCTTATGGAGACGTATAAGATAATGAGGGGGATAGATAGGGTAGAGATTGAGAGACTCTTCCTGCTTAGCAAAGATAGCAGGACTAGAGGGCACAGCCTCAAAATAAGGGGGGAGCGGTTCAGATCAGAGTTGAGGAGGAATTTCTTCACTCAAAGGATGGTGAATCTTTAGAATTCTCTGCCTGTTGAAATCATGGAGGCTTCCTCGCTGAATATATTTAAGTCAAGGGTGGATAGGTTTTTGATTGACAAGGTAATTAACGGTTTCGGAGAGAAAGCGGGAAAGTGGAACTGAGTTATTGCAGATCAGCGATGATTTTATTGAGTGGCGGGGCAGGCTCGAGGGGCTGGATGGCGTACTCCTGCTCCTATTTCTCATGTCCTTATGTCCTTATGTTATAGATGCAATAGATTAAATCTAATATCGGAAAGTGTGTAATAATACATTTTGATAGGAAAAACAACATAAAATAAAAAAAAACTCTTAAGGAAGTGCAGAAAAAAATCCGGGCATAGAGCCATCAAATCAATTACAAAAAAGCAGAAGACGGTTCAAAGGAAAAAATTTAATTCAAGTGCAAAAATAATAGTAGCAGGAAACTGATTAGTCAGAGTGACAGACACTACACTTTGCTGTTTTGATCAGGTGTAGGCTAAGTATCATTTATAAACGACCGGAAATCTTGGATGGGAAGGTAGAGTGGCCATTTTTTGTTGCCCACGGGGGAGCCAATAGCATGGGAAAGAAGTAGATGAACAAGATGGGAAATTTAGAAATGAACAAAACTGCAATTGAAAGAATACTGACATGTCAGAAGTGTCATACCAAAAAATAATTAAATAATTTCCTAAGCCTATTTTGTTGAATATTAAAATTCCATTTCATGAATCCAAGAGCGTAGATTTCTCCCAGTAATCTAGTCACCATATCTTCCTTAACCAATAGCATTAAAAATAAATTAACTGTTGATTCATATCACTGATTTATGACAACTTGAAAAGCAGAAGGTGGCCCAACACATTAACACAATAACAGTCACATACCTCACATTAATTTATGTGATATTCTTTCAGACCCTTTGGAAGATAGTAAAACTAAATATTGCTTTTAAAACATATAAAAAATCTACTGAGATATGGTGAGGTAATGAGACATGGAATTGACTGTGCATTAGATCTTGACCCATCATCACAGTCATCCCAAATTGCCAATTTGTCCATCATACTGTAAGGAGGTAGCAAAAGCTTGGCATATCTACAAAGAGCCCCATAATCACCCAATACTACTCAGTGGTAATCTACAACTGTATACTTGTAAAATAGCTTTGGCTGGGAATAGAGTATGTACTCTTGATGCTGCATTAGTAAATCGCAGACACAAGAAATAGATTGTTTCATAACAAAAATAAACATACCTGACATACTTCCTTCAGTTTTTCATTAGATGCTCCCACAACTACACATATTTCCAATATTGCATTCGGTAGGATATCAACCATGATTGACTTTTCTTCAAACACTCTAAAGTTGTAGATTTAAACAGGAGGGGAAGGTGCAACATTAAAAACTTGTTTGCAGTATAGTGAAGTTTAATCAACATGTTTAACGATCGAATACCTACAGAACATGGACTGCAGCAGTTGGAGAAAATTGTTCACCACCACCTTCTCAAGAGAAATTAAGATGGACAGTAAATGCTGCCTAGTCAGCAATGCCAAAAAATACTGATTATTTAAACAGAGCACAAGTCCTGTTAACAATGTAAAATGCTAGATATTAATTTTGTTGCACTTCCTAACAATTGTTAGTGAGCCAGACCTTAATTTATAAGGCCCAATTTCCAATTTGCTTCCAAGCTTCATATCATCCACAACGTGACTGCGCAGAGGATAGTGCCAAATTTAACAGCATAGACAAGTTGGTAGAATGGATAGACAGGTGGCAGATGAAGTTCTATGCAGAGAAATGTGAATCGATTCATTTTGGTAAGAAAATATGGAGAGACAATATAAAGATGTACAACTCTCAAGCATGCACAGAAGCAGAAGGGCCTGGGTGTAAATGTCAATGAATGTAGCAGGACAGATTGAAACAAGTATAAGACATATACATTGTCCCAGGCTTCATTAACAGAACAGAACAGAGCAACATAAATGCAAGAGCAAGTAGGTAATGTTGAACTTGTAATCGTACACAAGTTCAGCCTCAGTTGGGGTCTTGAATCCAGTTCTGGGCATCGCACCTTGAGAAGGATGTGAAGATATTGGAGGATGTAATAAAAAAAATTATGGGAATGGTTCCAAGGAAGGCAAACTTCAGGTGCATGGGTAGATTGAAGAAGTTGGGTTTGTTTTCCCAGAAGAGAAACTTGGGGGGAGAGACTTTATGCAAATATTCAAGGTCATAAGGGTAGATAGGAAAAAACTCATGAGAGGAACAAGAACAAGGCAACACATATTTAAAGTAATTGGCAAAAAGTGACAAGCAAAATTCTTCCACACAGCCAGTGGGAAAGGTCTGGAATGCACTGCCTTAGTATGCGCTGGAGGCACCCTCTGTTGAGCCAAGTAATTGAATATTATTTTCCTATTTAAACAATAGGAGGTCAGACCTGAAAAGGGAGAATGTATAGGGAAATATGAAATGGGGTACAGGGAGAAGGGGAATAGCACTTAATAAATTGCTCATTTGGTAGGCTGGTGCAGACACATTGGGCTGAATAGCCTCCAATGCAACAATTCTCTAACTGAATGAACTTTTTTTTAAAGTTTATTTATTAGTCACGAGTAAGACTTACATTAACACCTCGATGAAATTACTGTGAAATTCCCCTACGCCACAGTCTGGCACCTGTTTAGGTCAATCCACCTAACCAGCACGCCTTTCAGAACACAGGAGGAAACCAGAGCCCCTGGAGGAAATCCACGCAGATACGGGGAGAACGTGCAAACTCCATACAGACAGTGGTCCAAGCTGAGAACTGAACCCAGGTTCCTGGAGTTGTAAAGCAGCAATGCTAACCACTGTGTTACTGTGCAGCCCTTGTGTCAGAGGTTAAACAAAATGAAACATCAGCAAAATACCACACAAGCCATACAGTCATTTGTTATATTATTCCATGATATACAGTACAATAATATGGCTGAAAAGTATGCTCACTATTGCTTAAATCAAGTTTAGATAGTTTTTTTTAATGAGCATTATTGTGGCACAGCAAATGGTAAGTGCCCAGCTGACAAATCCCAGAAGGAAACTTGAAACATGCTGCCATGCCAGAATGGTTTGCAATTTGTATATTATTAGGAGGTATCTGAAGTCAATATACATAACCCTCAGACAACTTGCGACAATTTTAAATATTAAATTTAAATATTTATTAAACTTAAAAAAGGAAACAGTTAAAGACACAACAACCCCTTCGCACACTTAATTTCTACCAACATTTCCTACTAGATATTGGCTTTAATAAACCCAGCGCTAAAGTTTCTCTTTAATGCAACATTCCTTATCTTTTATCTACGAAATTTCCTTATATATTACCTAATCTATGAAATTTCCAGCGATAACATCACACAATGCCTTGCCATTCGCTGGGAAATCTCAGACAGGCTATCCTCTGAGGGTGACAACAAACTGGTATTTATGAATCTAGCTTCGGCACCCACAGTTTTAATTAAGATCTCACAGCCACAATGCTTTCAATCTCACTTTGATTATGTTTTTTATCCACTAATCGTCCACTCTATTATTTCTGTGTTCTCTTAGAAATTCCTCTTCCAACCTCACATGTAGCTGGAAGTTTGGAAATGTATGTTTCTTTTGAAATCCATCAGTCAACTTTCACACAACTTCTCTTATCTGCCTAATGTAAATTTCTAGTCAAGTTGTTTCCCTCGGCCCTCGTTCAGTATCATTTGAATCACTTGCCTTCACATCTCCTTTATTGATGCTTTGGTTTTTGCAGTCCTCTGTCTTCAGTTTAATTAAACTACTCACACACAAGCTTACTTTCCAGTATGTGACAATGAGATTGCAAAAATATTACAAACTGTCATTTTCCTCAACATGCATGTTTAAAATCCAGACTGTTAAATCCTACACATTAACCCCAAAATTG
This sequence comes from Sphyrna mokarran, assembly GCA_024679065.1. NCBI lineage: Eukaryota > Metazoa > Chordata > Chondrichthyes > Carcharhiniformes > Carcharhinidae > Sphyrna > Sphyrna mokarran. The sequence goes on along the minus strand of JAGIQG010000007.1, from coordinate 21,115,794 downwards.
ACAGAATTTGGGAAAGACACGTCATACTTTGCTTTTGTGTCATAAGAAGTGCCAGAGATAGACTGGAAGAAAGAGTCATATAAAATGTTATACAAGATGTTGGCACGGGCAATGTTGATGCTATGCTGCCTGCCAATTCAAACACCTCTCTACTTCCTTCAGTTCACAGATGTTATTTCCCTCTTCCACAGATTCATAACAGTTTCATTCAAACTAAAAACTCCTAATATGTTTAAGCAGAGTCAACCTGGATTTATGACAAGGAAATAATGTTTAACAAAGATGTTAAAAGTACTATTAAGGATGTAACTAGGAAGGTAGATGAGTGGGAAATCAACAGTGCAGTCTATTTGGATTTTCAAGAAGTGTGACACAAGGTTATTACACAAAATTTGGACTCATAGGATTAGAGATAATTTATAAGAATGGATTGAAGACTAGTTAATGGACTGAAAACAGAATAGGAATAAAATAGACAATTCAAGTTGGTAGTCTAAAACTGATTGCATATCACAAGGTTCATTGCTTAGGCCTCAGCTATTCACAATCTATATCAATGACTCAGATGAGGCGTCAACCCAAGTTTGCTGATGATACTAAGTTATGATGGAAAATAGAAGTTTAAAATTTATTTGTGTCACAGAATAGGCTTACACTGACACTGCAATGAAGTGACTGTGAAAATCCCCTAGCAGAATAATAAAACAAGCAGTAAGGAGGGCACCAAGAGGTTACAGAGGAATCAATTGAGTGAGCAAGAACATGACAGATTGAATACAATGCAGCAATGTGAAGTTATCCACTGCCAAAAAAAAAGCGTAGTTTTTTCTGAATGCAAAGAAAATGTGAAATGTTTGCATTCAGTGGTCCTTGGATTTCCTTGTACATGAATCACTGAAAATTAATATGCAGAACATTAAGCAATTAGAAAAGCAAATGGTATCTTGTTTTTGTTGTAAAGGGACTGAAATATAACAGTAAATAACTCTTACTATAATTGCACAGGGCACTGCTGAGGCCACAGCTACAGTACCGTATTCATTTTTAGTCTCCTTCCCCAAGGATGGACATATTTGCTTTAGAGCAAGTGCAACAAAGATCCCTGGACTGGTTTCTGGAATTAAGGAATTGTCCTGCGAGGACAGATTTTGCTGTCTGGGTTTACATGCCTCAGAGTTGAGAAAAATGAGAGGTGATCTATTGAAACATAAAATTTTTAAAGCGCTTGATAGGGTACATGATTACGATTCCCCTCTTTGGTGAATCTATAACACACAGTCTCACAATAAGAGGTCAGCCATTTAGAACAGAGATGAAGAGAAATTTCTTCACTCAAAAGGTTGTGAATCTTTGGCATTCTCTACCCAGAGAGTGGTGGATGGTGTCAGAGTACATTTAAGATAAGAAGCCAAGAGATATTTTGGTGCTAAGTGAATTTCAGAGATGTGGGGATGGTGAGAGAATTTGGAGTTGAGGTAAAAGATTAGCCACAATCTTGCTGAATGATAAAGGGGGCTCACAAGGCCTACTCCTGCATCTTCTGTTCTTGTGTTCTAATGGATGTACTTTTGCTCCAATTTATTTCTTACAGAAGTAACTACTGCCAGATGTCACTGACTTATTCTGAGATCAAACTCTGCCACAAGGAGGAATTCATGAATATATCAAATCATATTGCTCAATCCGGAATTTCTACTCAAAGCACAAAGTAGAGAAAGATCTTGGAGCTGCTCAGCATCTTCATGTGGGAACTGCATTTTTAATGCTTATTAAATAATAAGACTGCTTTACATGTAAAACAGCAGCTGTAAATAGATTGAGAAATGACTTTACATTCCACCAATGTACAAAGAAGGGATGCTGCACATTCAAGATGAAACAACATATCAAATTCTCACACAATTTGCACATAATTGAAAAAATAATTATTGATCACGAACTGCTCAGAAGCGGTTGCGCAAAGTCACCATAAAAGACAAGCTCTATAAAACTGCGCATCAGATAACATTAGTTTGCCTGCCAACATCATTAAATGTGAAGCAAATTGAATGTGTTGAGTATTTAATATATTTATCTCAGATGTAGTTTTTGGATTTTTGGTTTTTTGTTTGCATCAAATTAGGTGCTTCAATTTTATGAAAAACAAAAAAAGGGGCACATTTGAGTGAAACTGACAAGCCAATTTTATATTTTCCTAAGTAAGTATTTAAATACTGCCAATGAGAATCATTGAACAGAGATGGAAACGGAATCAAAATTGTTGCACAACTTTTAATTTGCTAACCATAGAACCAAATGAAGAAGTAGACATATATACACATCCGCATAAAGGCAAAGGGTTGAAGTGATCCATTTTTAGAGAACAAAATAGGTCTATTCAGAACAGTTCACATAACAGACTATTATGTAAAGTTAAAGCACATGGGATTGAAGGTTAGGTTGATTGGCCATGCTAAAAAAAAATTGCTCTTAGTGTCCTGAGATGTGTAGGTTAGAGGGATTAGTGAGTAAATATATAATGATATGGGGGATAAGGTGTGGATGGGATTGTGGTCAGTGCAGACTCAATGGGCCAAATAGCCTCTTTCTGTACTGTAGGGTTTCTGTGATTTCTATGATACTATCTTAAGATGGATAGAAAGCTGGTTGGCATAAATGATTCGTTTTCTAACTGGCAGTGACTGGTGAGGTTTCACAGGGACCTGGGATCTGTGCTAGGATCCAACTGTTACACTATATATTAATGCTTTGGAAAAGGAAACTGAATGTATTATCTCCAAATTTGCAGATGATACAAAATTGGGTGGGAGGATGAGCTGTGAGGAGGGTGTAGAGATGCTTTAGTGCAATTTGGACAGACTGAGTGTGTGGATAGATGCAGTATAATGTAGATAAATATGAGGTTATCCACTTTGGTAGCAATAATAGGAAGACAGATTATTACTAGAATGGGTGTAAATTGAGAGAGGCGGACATTCAACAAGATGTTGGCACCCTCATGCATCAATCACTGAAACTAAGTGCGCAGGTACAGCAGACAGTAAAGGCAGCAAATCGTATGTTGGCCTTCATAGCAAGAGGGAATAGGGATGTTTTGCTGCAATTGTATCGGTGTTGGTGAGGCCACATCTAGAGTATTGTGTACAATTTCAGTCCTTGCTATAGTGGGAGACAGGGTAGATTCAAAAAGAACGTTCCCAATGCTGGGAGAGTCCAGAACTAGAGGCCATAGTTTAAGGATAAGAGGTAAACCTTTTAGAACTGAGGTGAGGGGAAATTCTTTTACTCAGAGGGTGGTGAATGTGTGGAATTCAGCACCACAGAATGTCGTAGAAACCAAAACGTTATCTGATTTCAAGAAGAAATTAGATACAACTTTTGGGTCTAAAGAGTTCAAGGGATATGAGGAGGAAGGGGAAATCAGGGTATTGAATTTGATGATCAGCCATAATCACAATGAATGGATGAGCACACTCAAAAGGCTTTCTCTTGCTTCCAGTTTCTATGTTTCTAAGCAACAGAAGGTCAAACAGTTGACCAGAAATCAAAAAAAATTAAATATGCCACGAATGCAATGCAATTGAGCAAAAAGAAATGTACTAAAGGCTTCGGTAAGCAAAAAAGTTGTTCATTCAACTACGCTTTTCTCCTCTGCACAAGAAGAAAGCATTTCAAAAAGGTCAGTTAAAGCAGAAATGGAAATGTCAGTTACAGATGTAATCATGCCACATGGAACACACTATAGAGCCATATCAACTAGTCTTAGAGTCAATCACTACTTTTGTGTGCTGAATTTTCTGTATTTAGCCGTGACAATTACCATAAAACATACAAATGAAGTTCTAATTGTTAGAAGACAATGCCTGGCTCTTTTGTTTGTGCCATTCTCTCAGGTCAACTCAGACTTCTGCCAACCTGTGGGAATTTCTGCAATCACAGAATCCTTTCATAGGGACCACAAGGAAAAGAACAAAACAGATGGGGTTTTTTTGGGGGGCAGGTGTGGACTGGAGATTTGGAAATGGCAATTCAGTGATGTAAGCACTTAAGCAACAAAGAATCACATCAAAATCTCTATTTTAGTATGACTATCATTTTCTAGTTTGAATTAATATGTTCTTAAAAGCATTTTGTGCTACAATTCATAAAAGTCATTTTAATAAAAACTACTGGAAACCAGCCAGATTAGTTATGTAGATAGCTAATTGTGAGACAATTGATGTTATTTATTAATAGATATATTAGAAAAGCTGGAAATGTAATTTAGAATACAAAGGTTTATAGTATTTGTTTCCTGTTTTCAGGATATTATTGGAGATATTTTATCTCACCGTAAGGTTTCACCAGGACTCATAATGAGATAAAATGCTATTGATAGAGTTAAAGAAAGGAGATACAACATCAAAAGGAACTTGGGATAATTTATATTGAACTCCATCCAACAGATTAATTTGGGATTGATATTCATTCAAGAGAAAGGAAAATGTGTATGAGACTAATTAAATTAAAAGTTTTATCTTGGAGATATTTGTGCTGTTCCCTAGTAACTTTTTCTTGAAAGGGGAATTGCACAGAGAATTGAGCAAAGACTTAGAACATAGAACACTACAGCACAAACAGGCCTTTCGGCCCACAAGTTCCGCTGATCATTTCCATACCTACCAGGTCTATCTATAACTCTCAATCCCACATACTCATCCAGAAGTCTCTTAAAAGACGCCAATGAGTTCGCCTCCACCACCACTGATGACAAACGACTCCACTCACTCACTACCCTGAGTGAAAAACTTACCTCGGACATCTTCTCTGTACCAACACCCCAGCAACTTAAACCTGTGTCCTCTTGTAACAACCGTTTCAGCATGGGGAAATAGCCTCTGAGGATCCACCCTATCTATACCTCTCAACATTTTTTTTTAGAGCAACACAGCACGGGAAACAGGTCCTTCGGCCCAACGAGCCCGCGCTGCCGTCATAACTTTATAGTAACAATTCCATTTTCCTATTCTAATTTTAGGTTATTCCTAATATGGAAGAATCTCAATATAGGGACAATTTGTTTCCCAATCAGCCTAAGAGCAAATTTTTGGGATGTGGGAGGAAACCGGAACGCCCGGAGAAAACCCACGCAACCACGGGGAGAACGCGCAAACTCCCGCAGACACCGGCCCAATTCCAAGTGTCTTCACAGCTACAGCGATAGTCACTGAGCTGTCATGGTGCCCTTCAGATGGTCCAGATAAAGCACTCATTTACGACATGAAGCACCAGGCAACCCATGAATCATTATCCAAGAGCTGTCCTCGCACCACCTGCCGAATGCATGCTCCTTGTTGGTCAAGTTGGACCGAATTACCTGTGGAAAAAAAGTCATAGTTAAACAGTCCTACTATATCCCTCTATCTGCATACTGCTCATGTGGCTGTCCAAGAGACCCTTAAACAGCCCTAGCGTGCCTGCTCCCACCACCTTACTCGGCAGTGCATTCCACACCCCACTACCCTTTGTGTGAAAAACTGCCCTCTAATATTCGTCCTATACATAGCCCCCCTCACCCTATGGCCATGACCTCTCGTCCTATCCATTTCTAAAGGTGGAAAAAGTTTACCTCCATTTACTCTATCTATACCCCTTATAATCTTATACACCTCTATGATATCCCCTCTAAGCCGACGTCTTTCAAGGGAAAACAACCCCAGTCTATCTAATCGTTCCTCATAAGACAGTCCTTCCATACCAGGCAGCATCCTGGTAAACCTCCTCTGCACTCTCTCCAAGGACTCCACATCCTTCCGATAGTACGGTGACCAGAACTGGACGCAGTATTCCAAGTGAGGCTTAACCAACGTTCTATACAATTGCAACATCAAACTCCTACTCTTGTATTCTATACCCTTTTCTATGAAAGCTAACATACTGTACGCTTTCTTTATCACCTTCTCCACCTGTAAAGACACCTTCAGAGACTTGTGAACCTGCACCCCCAGGTCTCTCTGTGTCTCTATACTCCGGATAGTTTTACCTTTTATCCTATAACTCCCCTCTACATTATTCCGGCCAAAATGCATCACCTCGCATTTAGCCGGATTAAATTCCATTTGCCATCTATCTGCCCAATCTACCAGCCTATCTATGTCCTGTTGAATTGCCTGGCACTGCTCCTCAGTCCCCGCCAATCCAAGTATCTTAGTGTCATCAGCAAATTTGCTGATCACACCACCTACCCCAACTTCCAAGTCGTTTATGTAAACCACAAATAGAAGAGGACCTAGTACTGAGCCTTGTGGCACTCCACTAGTGACAGGCCTCCAGTCGGAAAAAGAGCCTTCCACTACTACCCTCTGTCTCCTCCTCCCGAGCCAGTTCTCGACCCATTTACATACCTGGCCCTGTATCCCATGCGCCTTCACCTTCTCTATCAGTCTACCATGAGGAACCTTGTCAAACGCCTTACTGAAATCCATGTCGACGACATCAACAGCATGTCCTTCATCAACTGTTTTTGTCACTTCTTCAAAAAATTCCACTAGATTTGTAAGACAAGACTTCCTCTTGACGAAGCCATGCTGCGTATCCCTGATCAGATCGCAGCGCTCCAGATGCTCATACATCCTGTCCCTAAGGATCCTCTCCATTAGCTTATCTATAACTGAAGTCAAGCTCACCGGCCTATAGTTCCCTGGGTGATCCCTCTGACCTTTTTTAAACAACGGTACTACGTTTGCTATCCTCCAGTCCTCTTGGACCTCACCTGTGTCCAAGGAAGAGACAAAGATTTGCGTCAGAGGCCCAGCCAAGTCTTCCCTCAACTCCCTTAGCAGCCTGGGGTAAATGCCATCAGGCCCCGGAGCTTTATATATCTTTAAGCTGCCTAACAGCCCCAACACCTCTTTCCTCGTAATCTTTATTTCCCTCAACGGATCCTCAACTTTGTCAAAATCAGCAACAGACATCTGTCCAGTCTCCTGCGTGAATACCGACGCAAAGTATTCATTCAGGATCTCCCCCGTTCCCTCAGGCTCTAAGCATAGATCCCCTCCTCTGTCCCTAAGAGGTCCAATCTTGCCTCTAACCATCCTTTTGCTCCTTACATAGGAGTAAAATGCCTTAGGAGTTTCCTTAATCCTACCTGCCAGAGCCACTTCGTGGCCCCTTTTTGCCTTTCTAACACCCCTTTTAAGATCCCGTCTACACTCTCTATAAGCTTCCAGCGCTGTCTCAGTCCCCATTTGCCTAGATCTAATGTAAGCCTCTCGCTTCTTCCTGATCAAGTCCTCAATATCCCTGGTAAGCCACGGTTCTCTAATCCTACCTTTCCCATCCTTCCTTCTTGCCGGCACGCATCTTTCCTGCAGAGAATTTAGTTTTCCCTTGAAAGACTCCCACATGTACCTCGTCGACCTGCCCTCGAAAAGCTTATCCCAGTCGTTATCTTTAAGATCTTGCCTAATCTGGCTGTATCTAGCCCTCCCCCAGTTAAATACCTTCCCTTTTGGGCAGGTCTCGTCCTTTTCCATTAATATCCTAAAGCAGACCGAGTTGTGATCACTATTTGACACATGCTCTCCTACCTCGACGTCAACCACCTGCCCTGGCTCATTCCCCAGAACCAAATCCAGTATAGCCCCCTCTCTAGTCGGGCCATCCACATACTGGTCCAAGGACCCTTCCAAAACAAAATCTTATAAACCTCTATCAGGTCACCTCTTATCCTTCATCTCTCCAGACAGAAAAGACCTAACTCCGTCAACCTATCCTCATAAGGCATGCCACCATTCTTGTAAATCTCCTCTGCACTCTTTCAATAGCTTCCACATCCTTCTTGTAATGAGGCGACCAGAACTGCGCACGTACTCTAAGCAGGGTCTGACAAGGTTTTATAAAGTTGCAGCATTATCTCCCGACTCCTAAACTCAATCCCTCGATTAATGAAAGCTAGCACACCATATGCCTTCTTGACCACATCCTCCACCTGTGAGGCCAATTTGAGTCCTATGGACCTGGATCTCAAGGTCCTTCTGATCCTCTACACTGCTAAGAGTCCTACCCTTGATATTATACTCCTTCATGCCATTGGACCGCATTAAAGTCCATCTGCCACTTCTCTGCCCAGTCTTGCATCCTAACTTCTGACATCCCTCCAGACTACCCACAACATCACCGACCTTCATGTCATCAGCAAACTTACCAACCCATCCCTCCACTTCCTCATCCAGGTCATTTATAAAAGTGACAAACAGCAAGGGTCCCAGAACAGATCCCTGAGACACTCCACTGGTGACCGATCTCCATGCAGAAAAAGACCCATCCACAACCACTCTCTGCCTTCTGCAGGCAAACCAGTTCTGGATCCCATGCCCTCACACCTTCTTAAGAAGTCTTGCATGGGGGACCTTATCAAATACTTTGGTGAAGTCCAAATAAACCACGTCCACTGCTCTTCCTTCGTCAATGTGTTTAGTTGCTTTTCAAAGAACTCAACTAGGCTCATAAGGCCTGACCTGCCCTTGACAAAGCCATGCTGACTACTTTTGATCATACTAAACTCCTCTAAACGTTCATAAATCCTGTCCCTCAGCATCCTCTCCATCAACTTACCAACGACTGAGGTCAGACTCACCGGTCGGCAATTTCCCGGGCTATCCCTCTTCCCTTTCTTGAAAATAGGAACCACATCTGCAATCCTCCAATCCTCCGGAGCGTCTCCCGTCTCCATCAAAGATCATCGCCAGAGGCTCTGCAATCTCTTCCCTCATCTCCTACAGTAACCTGGGATACATCCCATCCGGTCCTAGCAACTTATCTATCTTGATGCAATTTAAAAGTTCCAACACATTCATTTCCTTAACGTCCACATACTCATTTTTTCAGTCCACCACAAATGTGCAGTACAACCACCTAGATCATTTTCCACCGTGAATACCGAGGCAAAGTATTCATTAAGCACTTCTGCCATTTCTCCCAGTTCCGCACAGACTTTTCCCTCTTCACCTTTTATAGGTCCTATCCTTCACATCCTTCATTTCAAGATCTTTTGATAAGATCACCTAAAAGTTAAGAATGTGCTGGCATAGTACTAACACTGCAGATGTTGTGTGTGAAGTAACCAACAGGATATGCAAAATCAATTCAAAAACAGGCTAGTTCAAAGGTCAGGAGTCAAATACATTGAAAAACAGGTGTCAGTAATGTTCAACAACTTGACAAACAGCATGAAATGGTCACTGTGGTCAGTAGAGCAACACAATATTCTTAAATTGTTGAAGTACTGACATACTCCATAGAGAAACTGACCTTAAAACAATCAAAATGGTATTATACACTATGATACTTGTTAAAGCACTCCAAGTAAAATGAATTTCGGATTGTGACAAATCAAGGTTAAGAAGTAATAACACTTAGTAAGAAATGTCCACAAATGGGACAGTTTTCAAAAAAGAGCTGGAGCAGCTTTTAAGTTGTTTCATTGAATTTGTTGGTAAAAACTTGAATACTTGTATGTAAATAACATAGAATTAGCAATAAGTTTGTATGGAATTTTATTGATTGAGATAATCTACAGGTGGGGACAATCACTGCAGATAGACAGTGACCAAAGTCATACTTTAGCCATGAAATCTTCACTTAAACGCAAAAATTACTTGGAATCATATACAAACTTTATATCAACTACCATCCATAGTCTTCTGGAGTGGTGGAAAAAGGAAACAGAACTTTAAAAACAAAATTAAAAAGTTGGAGACAGATTACACTACTCAATGAGTGTTTTTTTTAGGGAAAGGGTAAGGAGGAGGCAAGAGTGGACATTCAACCACTGAAAAATGATGCTGGAAAAGTAGTAATAGGGAACAAAGAAATGGTGGAGGAACTGAATAGGAAATGTGTGTCAGTCTTCACAGTGGAAGACACTAGTATCATACCAAAATTTCAAAAGAGTTAGGGATCAGAAGTGAGTATGGTAGCCATCACTTAGGAGAAGAGGAGAAGGTGCTAGGGAAGCTGAAACGGCCTGAAGCTAGATAAATTGCCTGGACCAGACAGACTATATTCCAGAGTTCTGAAGGAGACAGCTTGATTTGATATGATCTATTGTCACATGTATTAACATACAATGACAAGTATTATTTCTTGTTCTCTATACAGAGGAAACATACTATTCATACAGAAGGAAACAAGAGAGTCAAAATGTAGTGTTATAGTAGAATGAAGTTTTAGAAGCATAGAATGAAAGTAAAAGATAGAATTAGAAAGCATGCTGGGCACAGTTTGCAAGAAGTTACCTCGCTCCAGCACCATCTTTGGGGGGGGAAAGTGGAGATAACAGAGGCAGTCATGGCGATCTTTCAGGAATCACTGGAGTCAGGGAAGATCCCAGAGGACTGGAAAATCACGAGTGTAACACCCCTGTTTAAGAAGGGAGGCAAAAGACAGGAAATTACAGGCCAGTTAACCTGACCTCAGTCATTGGTGAGATCTTAGAATCCATTATTAAAGATGAGATTTTGAATACTTGGAAGTAAAATGGTAAAATAGAACAAAGTCAGCCTGGTTTCATCAAGAGGTGATCATGCCTGACAAATCTGTTAGAATTCTTTGAGGAGGTAATGAACAGATTAGATGAAGGAGAGCTACTAGATGTTATGTACTTGGATTTCCAGAAGACTCTGGAAAAAATGTCACACAGGAGGTTGCTGAGTCAATAAGAGCCTGTGGTGTTAGAGGCAAGGTACTAGCATGGATAGGAGATTGACTGACTGGCAGAGAGTGGGGATAAAAGGGTCTTTTGCAATATGGCAGTCTGTGACTAGTGGAGTTCTACGGAGGTCAGTGTTGGGACCATAAGTTTTCATTTGATACATCAATGATCTAGATGAGGGAACTGAGGGCATTGAGGCTAAGTTTGCAGATGGTACAAAGATAAATGGAGGGACAGGTAGTATTGGGTCGGTGGGGAGGCTGCAGAATGACTTGGACAGATTAGGAGAGTGTGCAAAGAAGTGACAATTGGAATACAACATGGAAAGAAGTGTGAAGTTATGCATTTCAGTAGGAAGAAAGGGCATAGACTATTTTCTAAATGGAGAGAGAATTCAGACATCAAAAGTGCAAAGGGACTTGGGAATCCTAGTTCAGGGTTCTGTGAGGTTAACTTACAGGTTGTCTTGGTAATTAGGAAGGCAAATGCAATGCTAGCATTCATTTTGAGAGGACAAGAATATAAAAGTTTTGGTCAGACCACATTTAGAATATTGTGAGCAATTTTGGGTTCTGTATCCAAGAAAGAATTTGCTGATCCTGGAGAAGATCCAAAGGAGGTTCACACAGGAATGAAAAGTTTGACAGATGAGGAGCGTTTAAGGACTCTGGGTCCGTAAGACAGAGATATATAGGTTCTTGATTGGTAAAGGGATCAAAGGTTAGGGAGAAAAAGCCAGGAGAATGGGTTTGAGAAAGTTGCCAATCATAATGAAAGGCACAGCAGATTCCATAGGCCAAACAGCCTAATTCTGCTCCTGTATCATATGGTCTTATTGTTACCGGTAATTCTATATATCTTCACTTTGTAGCTGTCGTGTAGATCTTGCGATAAGACTGCTACATAAAGTAAACATGCACAGTGTTATGGATAATGTATCAGCATAGATAGAGGATTGGTTAAGTAACAGAAAGCAAAAAGTGGAGGTAAATGGGTGTTTTTCTGGTTGGCAGTGTAGCCAAACAGGCTATCTAAAATGGTGTTTTGTAAAGTATTCTGGGACAATTGGGCAAGAAACTAAACGGACAGCTGCAGTTTAAAGACAATCAGGCTGCAACACTGATGAGTGAATACACAAGATATAGGCCATCTCCAGGATGAGAGAGACTTTCTGGTCACACTGCATTGTGTGCCAGACATAAAAGCACTGGAAACCCTTATTTAGGAGACAGGTATGTGACCTATGTGCCTCCAACACCTACAGACGTGGCCGCTGGGGACACACCCAGAGATCAGTGTGGTAGCACGTGATTGGACTCTTGTCGATCAAGGTGACCAAATCCTGATTGATTGATTGACAATGGCCAAAAACGGGGCGTGAAACCAAACAGGATATAAAGGATGCTGCACAACCAGGAATCTCTCTCTCTCTCTGACCCTACAAACAAGCTACAAGAATGGTGAACATCATCAGCAAGAGGAAAGCCATCACACCCGAGAAGAAAGACTACAGCCAGAATGCCACACCAGACCAGAGGACCAGATTACGCAGAAGACTACCAAGACCAGCACACAGATAAAGGCCAATATCTGCTTGGGCACTTGTCAGTCACACAAAGTCAAGGTCATCCTTTTACAAGGATGCTGCCTGGATTGGGAGGCAGGCCTTATGAAGATAGGTTGAGGGAGCTGGGACTCTTCTCACTGGAGAGACGTAGGTTGAGAGGCGACCTGATAGAGGTTTATAAAATGTTGAGAGGAAAAGATAGGGTGGACTCTCAGAGACTATTTCCCCGAGCTGAAATGGTCACTACGAGAGGACACAGATTTAAGGTGCAGGGAAGCAAATACAAAGGAGATGTCAGGGGTAGGTTTTTCACTCAGAGGGTGGTGAGTGAATGGAACCGACTGCCATCAGAGGTTGTTGAGGCAAACTCACTGGGGTCTTTTAAGAGACTTCTGGATGAGTATATGGAAAAGAATAGGATAGGGGGTTATAGATAGGTCTGTGGATTGGTAGATGTGATCGGTGCAACTCGTGGGCCGAAGAGCCTGTTTGTGCTGTATTGTTCTATGTCTTGTGTTGTACTTGAATTCTAGTATTTCCTGTAAGATAACTTATTGTTGATTGGGTGGGTGATTATTGATTGTGTGGGTTTAAATAAATATTGTTTGTATTAATAAGACATTTACTTGTAGTTATTTGTCTACTGTATAAGGGTTAAAACAGACTGATTTTTGCAACAGCAATGACTAGTGGTGTGCCTCAGAGATCAGTGTTGGGACTGCAATTGTTTACGATTAACATAGATGATTTTGAGTTGGGGACCAAACGTAGTGCGTCAAAAGTCACAGATGACATTGAGATGAGTGGCAGAGCGATGTGTGCAGAGGACATTGAAAATCTGCAAAGGGATACAGATAGTCTAATTGACTGGGCAAAGGTGTGGAGCTGAAGTACAATGTTGGTAAATGTGAAGTCATCCATTTTGGTAAGAATAACAGCAAAATGGACTATCATTTAAATGGTAAAAAATTGCAGCATGCTGCTGTGCAGAGGGAACTGGGTGTCCTTGTGCAAGAATCACAAGGAGTTGATTTGTAGGTGCAGCAGGTAATTAAGGCGGAAAATGGAATTTTGTCCTTCATTGCCAGAGGGTTGGGTTTAAAAACAGTGAGGTTATGTTTCAGCTGTATAAGGTGTTGGTGAGGCCACACCTGGAGTACTGTGTATAGTTTTGGTCTCCTTGCTTGAGAAAGGATATACTGGCATTGGAGGGGTGCAGAGGAAATTCACTAGGTTGATTCTGGCGTTGAGAGATTTGGCTTATGAGAAGAAACAAAGTAGACTGGAGGTGTACTCATTGGAATTCAGAAGAATGAATGGAAATCTTATAAAACATTTAAGATTGTGAAGGGAACAGATGAGATAGAAGCAGGCAACTTGTTTTCAATGGCAGATGAAGCTAGAACTAGGCTATGCCACAAAATAAAGCAGATTTAGAGCTGAATTGAGGAGGAACTTTTTTCCTCAAAGTGTTGTGAATCTGTGGCATTCCCTGCCCAGTGAAGCCATTGAGGCTACCTCATTGAATATAGAACATAGAACATAGAACATTACAGCACAGAACAGGCCCTTCGGCCTTCGATGTTGCGCCGACCAATATAAAAAGCAATGCCCCTCCAAACTAAACCATTCCCTTCTCTTCCATATACTTATCAACTAACCTCTTAAACGCCACCAAACTTGGCGCATCTACAACTGCTGCAGGCAGGGCATTCCACTCCCTAACCACCCTTTGGGTAAAGAACCTACCTCTGATATCCGTCCTATAACTATCACCCCTTAATTTAAAGCTGTGTCCCCTCGTGCTAGCTTTTTCCATCCTAGGAAAAAGGCTATCACTGTCCACCCTATCTAAACCTCTAATCATCTTATATGTTTCAATAAGGTCCCCTCTTAGCCGCCTCCTTTCTAACGAAAACAACCTCAAATCCCTCAGCCTCTCTTCATAAGACCTGCCCTCCATACCAGGCAACATCCTGGTAATCCTCCTCTGTACCCTCTCCAATGCCTCCACATCTTTCTTATAATGTGGGGACCAGAACTGCACACAATACTCCAAGTGCGGCCGCACTAGAGTTTTGTACAGTTGCAACATGACGTTGCGGCTCCGAAATTCAATCCCCCTACCAATAAAAGCTAAGACTCCAAATGCCTTCTTAACAACCTTCTCGACTTGACTGCCTACTTTCAGGGATCTATGCACATACACACCAAGATCCCTCTGTTCATCTAGACTACTAAGAATCCTACCATTTGCCCTATACTCTACACATTTATTATTTCTGCCATAGTGCATTACCTCACACTTTTCCACATTAAACTCCATTTGCCACCTCTCGGCCCAGCTCTGCAACTTGTCCAAGTCCCTCTGCAAACTATAACACCCCTCTTCACTATCTACCACTCCACCGACTTTAGTGTCATCTGCAAATTTACTAATCCATCCTTCAATACCCTCATCCAGATCATTTATAAAAATTACAAACAGCAGCGGCCCCAAAACAGACCCCTGAGGTACACCACTTGTCACCGAACTCCAAGATGAATATCTCCCATCAACCACCACCCTCTGTCTTCTATCTGCTAGCCAATTCCTAACCCAATTAGCTAAATCACCCTCTATCCCATACATCTGCATTTTCTGCAGAAGTCTTCCATGGGCCACCTTATCAAACGCCTTACTAAAGTCCATATATACCACATCAACCGCCTTACCCCCATCCACCTCTTTGGTCACTTTTTCAAAAAACTCAATGAGGTTAGTAAGGCACGACCTACCCTTCACAAAACCATGCTGACTATCCCCAATCAATTCATTTCTCTCTAAATAACTATAAATCCTATCCCTAATAATTCTCTCCAATACTTTGCCCACAACAGAAGTAAGACTCACTGGCCTATAATTCCCTGGAAGGTCTCTCTTCCCCTTCTTGAACAATGGGACCACATTCGCTATCCTCCAGTCCTCCGGAACCACACCCGTAACCAACGACGACCTGAAGACCAGAGCCAGAGGCTCTGCAATCTCCTCTCTTGCCTCCCAGAGAATCCTAGGGTAAATCCCGTCCGGCCCAGGGGACTTATCCAACTTCAAACCCTCGAGAATATCTAGCACATCCTCCCTATCTACTTCGATACCTTCCAGCTTGCTACCCTGTACCTCAGTGTTCTCCATAACTACATTTACATCACCCTGCGTGAATACCAAAGAGAAATATTTATTCAGTACCTCTCCAATCTCTTCAGGCTCCACGCACAACTTCCCACTGCTGTCTATGACTGGCCCTAATCTTGCCCTAACCAATCTTCTATTCTTAACATATCTAAAGAAAGCTTTAGGATTCTCCTTAATCCTATCAGCCAAAGTCTTCTCGTGTCCTCTCTTAGCTCTCCTCAATTCATTCTTTAGCTCCCTCCTGGCTAATCTATAGCTATCCATTGCACTAACCGAGCCTTCAAGCCTCATCCTGACATAAGCCTCCTTTTTCCTTTTAACCAGCAAATCAACTTTTTTCGTACACCAAGGTTCTCTTACTCGACCATTTCCTCCTCGCCTGACAGGGACATACTTATCAAGGACTCGCAGCAGCTGCTCCTTGAATAAGCTCCACATTCCAGATGTTCCCAGTCCCTGTAGTTTCCTAGTCCAATCTATGCACCCTAATTCTCTCCTGATGGCCTCATAATTACCCTTCCCCCAGCTATAACTACTGCCCCCAGCTTCATGCCTATCCCTATCCATCACTAAGGTGAACGTAACCGAATTGTGGTCACTATCACCAAAATGTTCACTAACTTCCAAGCCTAACACCTGGTCTGGCTCATTGCCCAGCACCAAATCCAACGTAGCCTCACCTCTAGTTGGCCTATCTACATACTGAGTCAAAAAACCTTCCTGCACACTTTGTACGAAAACTGACCCCTCTAACGAGCTAGAGCTATAGCTATTCCAATCAATATTAGTAAAGTTAAAGTCCCCAAAAGCTTTTGAAAGCTTCATTGAAAGCTTTTAAAGGCAAGAATAAATACATTTTTGAACAGTAAAGGTATTAAAGGTTATGGTGAGCAGATGGGTAAGTGGAGCCGAGTCCACAAAAAGACTAGCCATGATCTTACTGAATTGCAGAGCAGGTTCAAAGGGCCAGATGGCTCCTGGTTCTTATGTTCTTGTAATCATGGGGTGTTCATATGACTAGCCTGGGATGCTTGCCTGGTCCAGCATTGTCAGTTGGCATCTTTGATAGTTCTCCACAGGTTGTGCCTTGATTTCTTGGAAAGGTCAGGGTCTCCCAATTTAAATGCCTCATACCTGGACTTCAGTAAGCAGTGGGTGTCCCCATTCTTCCATGATTAGAAAACACATGGATATGCTTCTTTAGCAGACAGTCTTCTAATCAATCCACCGACTCAAAGCAGTCCCATATTAGATCATCTGATTCATCAGACCAACATTGCATGACATTCTTTATCAGATTCTCCCATTTCAGTTTATCCTTGTAAGCTGGGAGCAGGAGCACAGCTTTGTGGTCTCATTTGTCAAAGTGTGGACGGATGATAGAACAGTAGGTGTCTTTGATGTTTGTGCAGCAGTAATCAAGAATATTTGGGCCTCTGTTGGGATAGGATACATGTTGGTTAAATCTTGCTGGGACACTCCTGAGCTTGGCTTGGTTAAAATCCCTGGCCACGATGAAAAAGATCTTTCATCTCAAGGCTATTTGTCATGTTATATATTTCATCCAGAGCAGTCTCCACATGCGCATGGGGTGGAATATGAACTGCTATCAGGATAACAAAAGGTGCACTGTGATGGCATGTAGTAGGAGTGGCATTTCACCATCACATACTTTAAGTTCAGGAACCAGAAACCCACAAGTGTTGCTATACCTGAGCATCAAGAAGTGTTGATTCAAAGGCAGACCCAACCTCTCCTTGCCTTGTCTGAGGCTGTGCAGTCCATTCACTTGGTTAAAAACCCTCCAGTTATAGCACAGCGTCCGGTGAAGCAGGAATGAGCCATATCTCTGAAGCAGGCACACAATAGTCTCTCTCTCTCAGTATCCTTTGAAAAGTGACTGGATTTAAGTTCATTTGGCTTGTTTCTGAGATTGGACATTTGCCAGGAGTAAGCTAGGGAGAGTGGCCTCAAAAAACGAGGCAATCTTTATCAGAGCAGAACAAATCATCTGACTGATAAAATGCTCTTCATCTTACTACTTACTCTGTTTCATTTAATTGCCTAGCCAAAGGTCTTATGTCCCGAGGACAGATCAATTTTAAGTAACTTCAGTGGCCAAGGAAAAAGACTTGGATCAGGTTTTAATTTACTATCAGTCACTGCTGGTCTGGTGGTTAGCACTGAATTCTTATGAACATGAGTGTTATGTCACTGAACGTTCCACAAGAAAATGAGAAAGTTGGAGCCTGTCTTCAATATGTGGTATATTGCGTTTTGTAACTAAATTTAAGTGCAAACCAGTCTTCCCTTTCACACAGCAGCCCCCACTACAGGTTCTCATATACATGCTGAACCTTTCACCCATTAATATCAACTGCTCTTAATCACAACTAGAACATGTGCTCAATTGTCATAGCTTTTACAACACTGGCAGATTCTCTTTTTCTTAAAAACAAATTAACATTACATATTTACAGATTCCTTTTTTAAAAAAACAAAGAAATAAATCTTACACTTTGAATACTTGCATCTTGAAGCATCCTTCATCCTGAGCTCTCAAGGATTTCTCACAGAGTGCCCCTTTTGGTAATACAATCAGGCAATTGATAGAACGAAAAGAACAGAAAATTACAGCACAAGAACAGGCCTTTCAGCCTATACCGACCATGCTACCCCCTACCCATCTGGGGACCATATTTCTCATTCCCATCCTATTCATATATTTGTCAAGATGCCCCTTAACAATCATTATCATATGTTTCCACTATCTCCCCCAGCGGTGAGATCCAGGCACCCAACACCCTTTATGAAAGACTTGCTTCATACATTTCCTTTAAACCCATACCCATAGTAATTGACTCTTCCATTCTGAGAAGACTTCTGACTATCCACTCTGTCCATCCTCCTCAATCATGTATCCTCCTATCAGGTTGCCCCTCCACCTCTCTTGGTCCAGTGAGAGCAAATAAACCTCACCTCATAGTTAATGCTCCCCATACCAGGCAACATCCTGGTAAATCTTTGCTGTACCGTCTCCAAAAGCCTTCACATGGCTTGAACCTTTTTCAAAGATTTGTTTCAAACTCACAATATCAATGTTTAATCTCTTCTCATTGACACTTAGTGGAGTGCGCATTATTCCAAAGGGAACAGTTGTCCATGTAACATTGAAAAGGTATGGTCTCTTCTGCATTTCCTTGATACAGAATTTCCCACAATATATTTGATTGAAAAGAATGTCATATCATCTACCTCAACAAATACAAGAATTTAGCCGTCAGTGTTTGTTACTACTCATTTTCTCAGTATCCCAAGCCGTGAGAGCAACATGTACAAATTTCTCCCATAAAAATATAAAACCAGTTGCAGTCAAACTCAAAGTTTTCCATAACAGATATTAAAAATAATGTATTAAAAATTGTTGGGGTCACCTACAGATGGAAATTACAGAATACACTTCATCTTTTTTTCAATGTGTTTGCCCATAAAATGTTGTCGACGTTGGATGTTTCATAACATAAGAACTAAGAGCAGGAGAAGGCCATCTGGCACCACAAGCCTGCTTCACCATTCAGCAAGATCATGGCTCACCTTTTTGTGGACTCAGCTCCACTTAGTCACCACTCACCATAACTCTTAATTCCTTACTGTTCAAAAATGTATCTATCCTTGCCTTAAAAACATTCAAAGAGGTAGCCTCAACAGCTTCACTGGCAGGGAATTCCACAGATTCACAACCCTTTGGGTGAAGAAGTTTCTCCTCAATTCAGTTCTAAGTCTGCTTTCCCTTACTTTGAGGCTATGCTCCCTGGTTCTAGTTTCATCTGCAGTGGGAACATCTTCCCTGCTTCTATTTTATCTATTCCCTTCATAATCTTATACGTTTCCATAAGATCTCCCCTCATTCTTCTGAATTCCAATGAGTATAGCCCCAGTCTCTCCTCATAAGCAATCCTCTCAACTCCGAAATCAACCAAGTGAATCTCCTCTGCATCCCCTCCGATGCCAGTATATCCTTTCTTAAGTAAGGAGACCAAAGCTGTACACAGTACTCCAGTTGTGGCCTCACCAGCGCTTTACATAATTGCAACAGTGACTTGGACAAGTTGCAGAGCTGGGCCGAGAGGTGGCAAATGGAGTTTAATGTGGAAAAGTGTGAGGTAATGCACTTTGGCAGGAACAATAAATGTGTAGAGTATAGGGCTAATGGTAGGGCTCTTAATAGTGTTGAGGAACAGAAGGATCTGGTGTATGTGTCAATAGATCCCTGAAAGTAGGCAGTCAAGTGGATAAAGTTGTTAAGAAGGCATATGGAGTCTTAGCTTTTATGGCAGGGGGATTGAATTTAGGAGCCGCAGCATCATGTTGCAACTGTACAAAACTCTAGTGCGGCCGCACTTGGAGTATTGTGTGCAGTTCTGGTCCCCACATTATAAGAAAGATGTAGAGGCATTGGAGAGGGTACAGAGGAGGTTTACCAGGATGTTGCCTGGTATGGAGGGCAGGTCCTATGAAGAGAGGTTGAAGGATTTGAGGTTGTTTCGTTAGAAAGGAGGCGGCTAAGAGGGGATCTTATTGAAGCATATAAGATGATTAGAGGTTTAGATAGGGTGGCCAGTGATAGCCTTTTTCCTAGGATGGAGAAAGCTAGCACGAGGGGACACAGCTTTAAATTAAGGGGTATGAGTTATAGGACGGATATCAGAGGTAGGTTCTTTACTCAAAAGAGTGATTAGGGAGTGGAATGCCCTGCCTGCAGCTGTTGTAGATGCGCCAAGTTTGGTGGCGTTTAAGAGGTTAATTGATAAGTATATGGAAGAGAAGGGAATGGTTTAGTTTGGGGGGCATTGCTTTTTATTTTGGTCGGCACAACATCGAAGGCCGAAGGGCCTGTTCTGTGCTGTAATGTTCTATGTTCTAACATAATTTTTCTGTTTTTAAACTCCATTCCTCTAGCAACAAAGGGCAAAATTCCATTTGCCACCTTAATTACCTGCTGCACCTGTAAACCAACTCCTTGAGATTCCTGCACAAGGACATCCAGGTCCTTCTGCACAGCAGCATGCTGCAATTTTTTACCATTTAAATAATAGTCTATTTTGCTGTTATTCCTACCAAAATAGATGACCTCACATTTACCAACATTGTACTCCATCTGTCAGACCCTTGCCCACTCACTTAGACTATCAGTGTCCTCTGCAATGCTTTGCTCTTTCATCCATCTTAATGTCCTCTGCAAATTTTGACAAACACTACACTTGGTCCCCAACTCCAAATCATCTATGTAAATCCTAAGCAATTGCAGTCACAACACTGATCCCTGAGGCACATCACTAGTCATTGATTGCCAACCTGAAAAACATCCATTTACCCCCACTCTTTGATTAACTAACAGAAAGCAATCCTCTATCCATGCTAATACACTACCCTTAACACTAAGCACCTTTATCTTATGTAGCAGTCTTTGATGCGGCACTTTGTCAAATGTCTTCTGGAAATCCAGATACCCCACATCCAAAAATTTCCCACATGTAATATTCTCAAAAATTCCACCAAATTAGTCAAACATGCTCTTCATGAACCCATGTTATGTCTTACCAATGGGACAATTTATATCCAGATGTCTTGCTATTTCTTCCTTGATGATAGATTCAAGCATTTTTCCTATTACCAGACATTAAGCTAACCAACCTATAGTTATCTGCCTGTTGTCTACCTCTTTTTTTTAAGTGGCGTCACATTTGCTGTTTCCCAATCTGCGGGAACCAACCCAGAGTCCAGGAAATTTTGGTAAATTACCACTGGTGCATTTGCTATTTTTCTCACCATCTCTTTTAGTATCCTGGGATGCATTCCATCAGGACCAAGAGACTTGTCTACCTTTAGCCCTATTAACTTGCCCAATGCTATCTTTTTCATGATAATGATAGTTTCTAGGTTCTCACCTGCCATAACATTCCTGTCATCAATTTTTGGCATGTTACTTATGTCTTCCACTGTAAGACTGACACAAAATACCTGTGCAAAGCCTCAGCCATTTTCTCATTTCCAGTTATTACATCCTGCTTCTCTTCCTCTAAAATGCTTCAAAAATATTTCAAAAATCACTTTTCCTACTGTGAACAAGTCCACTGTTTATATGGTCACAGTCCAAATGGTGTAGAAGCTTGAAAATATACTTCAAGCCTTCCCATTTCACACCACAGGTTGCTAGGAGCAGTATTTTTGATCAGAAGGGAGAAACAAAAATGTCTTATTCAGCTTCCAACCATCACAGATGGAATTTAATCCTCTGCTGTCATGCTAAATTGTTGAACATTCATCTAGCAAACAAAAAAGCTGGAGCCATTCTCTCTCCATAGGTGTCTCAAATTTGGTTTTTGATCCATTGATCTGTAAACATGGACAGGGATTGTGGGTACAGGTGGGAACATCGGGGTGGCGGCGTGGTCTCGTTGGGCCAAAGGGCCTGTTTCCCGTGCTGTTTTGTTCTTTGTTCTTTGTGTATTCACAAACCCAGCAAAATAACTGCAGATTAGTCTTCCCTTCTACATTGTAACCCCAGCACTGGTGAGAACTGGTTCTTATACTCTTCTGAGCTGAACAATTAAACTAAATCAAACAAACTGAAGGACTATGCACCATAGCTTTTCCCAATTAGTATGAGTTTCTCTTAATCACAATTGTCACAGTATTTGCAAAATTAACAGTGGGTGCCTATGCACCCAATTTCTGGGTGAACACACAACATGCGCACAGAATTACCTGGCTTTTTGACCTGGGGTGCACCACCTCAGTGCACTGGAACAGCCTTGGCTGTGTGAACCAGCCTAAAAAATTCAGGGACACTCCAGTGCAAAATGGTTATGGCTGCAATTCATTTATGCTTAACTTTCCTAAACTTTATAATTACTTAAATTTTACTTGCA
This sequence comes from Sphyrna mokarran, assembly GCA_024679065.1. Taxonomy (NCBI): domain Eukaryota; kingdom Metazoa; phylum Chordata; class Chondrichthyes; order Carcharhiniformes; family Carcharhinidae; genus Sphyrna; species Sphyrna mokarran. The sequence continues at coordinate 21,093,424 of JAGIQG010000007.1, read as the reverse complement.
TTAAGCATACATCAGGTGGAAATCATGCAGAAATTCCAGGACTTAAATACTTTTTCAGAGATTCTGGTGTTTAGAAATGGATCCTTCTCTGAAGGTGGTTGTACAAGACTCAGAAAAGAGTGTCTATCTAGATTTCTGTCCAGAGGTGTTAAAAAGATTGAAAATCTAGCATCCATGTGAGCATGCCTGTTTTGGTGCTAAATAGTTCTGATAAAAAGGATTTATGTTTATGGGAGTACTACTTACAATTGGAACTATAGAGATTGTTTTGATTTCTATAGAGATTAGCTTTGTCAAGTATTACAATTGGTAAATGTTATGCTCATGTTATATTTTCATTGTGTTGTTAAAAATAAAGTTTGTTTTCACAAAAGCTTCACTGTAGGTCAATTGAATCATTCTTGGAGTAAAACACCTTATGCTCACCCTAATATCAATATCAAAAGGAAAAGTTAGGGTTGAGGCTAACTTCAAAATATACCTTGGAGTTTCTGATCTGGTCCCTAATAAGCATCACTGAAAAAAAAGACACATCAAAATTTTTTAATATTGCACTCATCAGGACATTCGCAACAATGTCAAATATAAAAGGAATAACAATTGATACTTCATCAGAAGACAATATTATAGAGTCAGAGATCTATAGTATAGAAACAGGCTCTTCAGCCCAACTTATCCACGCCGCCCTTTTTTTAAACCCCTAAGCTAATCCCAATTGCCTGCATTTGGCCCAAATATCCATTTTATCCATGTAATATCTAAATGCTTTTTTAAAAGACAAAATTGTACCCGCCTCTATTACCACCTCTGGCAGCTTGTTTCACACACTCACCATCCTGTCTGTGAAAACCCTCTCTGGACTTTTTTGTGTCTCTTCCCTCTCACCTTAAACCTATGCCATCTCATTTTAGACTCCCCTACTTTTGGGAAAAGATATTGACTAGCTAGCTGATCTGTGCCCCTCATTATTTTATAGACCGCTAAGATCATCCCTCAACCTATTAAGCTGCATAGAAAAAGGTCCTAGTATATCCAGCTTCTGTTGATGGGCTGGCAAGTTTTTGATTTGATTTATTATCACATGTATTAGCCTACAATAAAAAGTATTGTTTCTTGCACACTATGCAGACAAAGCATATTGTACATAGACAAGGAAAGAAGAGAGCTCAAAATGTAGTGTTACAGTCATAGCTAGGGTATTGAGGAAGACCAACTTAATGCGAGGTGGGTCCATTCAAAAGTCTGATGGCTGTAGTGAAGAAACTGTTCTTGAGTCAGTTGATGTGATCTCAGACTTTTGTACCTTTTTCCTGATGCAGGAAGGTGGAAGAAAATATGTCCAGGATGCGTGCAGATCTTAATTATGCTGGCTGCTTTTAGGAGGCAGCGTGAAGTGTAGACAGAGCCAACGGATGGGAGGCTGGTATGCATGATGGACTGGTAGTTTCTTGCAGTCTTGGACAGAGCAGGAGCCATACCAAGCTGTATATAACCAGAAAGAATGCTTTCTATGGTGCATCTGTAAAAGATGGAGAGAGTTGTAGCGGGCGTGCCAAATTTCCTTACTTTCTTGAGAAAGTAGAGCATGATGGACTTTCTTAACAATAGCCTCCACATGGAGGGACCAGAACAGGTTGTTGGTGATCTGAAAACTTGAAGTACTCAATTCTTTCTACTTTGTTCTCATTAATGTAGACAGGGGCAAGTCCTCCACTACACTTCCTGAAGTCAGTGACTATCTCCTTTGTTTGTTGGCATTGAGGAAGAGATTATTGTCGCCACACCAGTTCACCAGATTCTCTATTTCATTCTTGTATTCCGTCTCGTTAATATTTGAGATCCCAGCAAACTTGAAAATTGAGCTGGAGGGAAATTTGACCACACAGTCATAGATGTACAAGAAGATGTATCCTCAGCTGAGGATAGCCTTGTGGGGCAATGGTGTTGAGAATGATTGTGGAGGAGATGTTGTCTATCCTTATGGATGGCGGTCTGTGGGTTAGGAAGTTAATATTACAGTCACAGAGGGAGAAGCTGAGCTCCAGGCCACTGAGTTTGAAGATGAGTTTTGTAGGAATCATGGTGTTGAAGGCCGAGCTGTAGTCGATAAATAGGATTCTGGCATAAGTGTCTTGTTAGCTAGGTGTTCCAGGTTTGAGTTTAAGATCAGGGAGATGACATCTGCTGTGGACCTATTGCAGCAGTAGGCGAACTGTAGAGGATCCAGGCAATCTGGGAGGCCGGAATTGATTTGTGCCATAACAAATCTTTCAAAGCATTTCATAATGATAGATGTCAGCGCCATTAGATGATAGTCGTTCAGGTAAGCTGCCTGGCTTTTCTTTGGTACCAGGATGATAGTTGTCTTCTTGAAGCAGATAGGAACCTCAAATTGTAGTAAAGCGAAATTGAAGATATTTGCGAAAATCTGGTCCACACAGCTGGTCCACACAGGATCTGAGTACTTGTCCAGATACCCCATCCAGGCCAGCGGCTTTCCACCTTTGAAAAGGCTGCTCTGATGTCTCATTCTGATTGATGGAGGCACTGCCATGGAGAATGCATCAGTGAACTGACAATTAACTGCCAAGTTTTGTTCAAATTCAAACTAGGCAAGTTGACTCTAATTGCTGAAGATATAGCCCAGGGGAAATGAAAACTGTCACTATTTTGTTCAGTCGAAATTGGCATACATGTTCTTCCTGTCTGCAAAGGAACAGACATTGTAGCATGTATAAAGTGCCTTACTGTAAGCCCAAATAATATCTTAAATCAATTGTCAGCATAATGATTGTTGACCAAATGTCTAATTGCAAAATCACATCTCATGTTGTTCACCATGTTTTGAGTTTTGCAAACACAAGTTGATTGGGTGCAATCAGTACCTTGCGTTTTGCGAACAGCCGAAGGGATATGCTATTTGATGTGAGCTGCTGTCCTTTGGGAAGTACAGTCTACATACCTAGCATAACAAGGCACTGAAATTCATTTAACACTTTACTCATTTGTATAATAGACAGGTTGTCCTTTTGGCTTGATGGCTGAATCATGTTAGTAGTGAACACCACTCATGTTAGCAGTGCACTTAAGCAACAATTTGTTTCACTTGCTATTCAAAGTTTTGAAATACCATCCCTAACTACCCTTGAGCTTAATGACTGGCTCAACCATTTCAGAAGGCAGTTAAGAGGTGTTCCACAAGGCTCAGTACAGTCTGCAAACATGACCTTGAACTTCCAGTTGCCTGTTATTTTAATTTTCCACCTTACTTTCACACTAACATCTCTGTCTGTGATCTGCTGCATTGTTCCAGAGAAACTAATTCTAAGCTCAATAGCTCCTCATCTTTGTTAGGCACTTAACAGCCTTCCTGAGTGAACACTGAGTTCAACAATTTCAGACAGTAAATTTTCCCCCTTTGTTGTTTACTTCACATTGCATGTTTTGTTTTTTCTTTTATTTTCACTTTCACACAGTAGCGTGCTTGTCTAAGCATATCTTCTGTTGAATTTCTTGCCCCATCATTATTCCCTTTGGCCCTGTAAGATTATCTTAACTATCATTTAGTCTCTCCTGTTTGCCACCCATCACAGACTTTCCTTTTGTCCTTGCCCACCTACCACTTACTCAAAATCCATTATGTATTCTAGTTTTTTCCAGTTCTAATGAAAGATCACCGATCTGAAATGTTAACTGTTTTTCTCTTCACAGACATTGCCTGACCTGGGCACTTAAAGCAACCATGTTCTACTCCAGAAAGACTGTTGGTGAAGGACAGTACTGGAGCAAATCTTTACATCTTTTCTATTTATTTACGTATAGCATTCATTCTCTAACCAAACAACCATATTTTCGATGTGTCTCTTTATAGCCAACTAAAGTGAATGTTCAGTTAATGCCTGCACTTGGAAACAATTAAACATAATTAATATTTACACTCTAGTGCAATACTGAGGGAATGGTACATTTTTCGATGACACGAAGTCAACACCCGCTCCTCAAGTGACCCTGATCCCATGTCACTATTTTGTTAAAGGGAATTTTGCCCTGATCTCCCTTAAATCAACATTACTAAAAATAATGCTCTTCTTATTAGAACATAGAACAATACAGCACAAACAGGTCCTTCGGCCCACGAGTTGCACCGATCACATCTATCAATCCACAGACCTATCTATAACCCCCTATCCTATTCTTTTCCATATACTCATCCAGAAGTCTCTTAAAAGACCCCAGTGAGTTTGCCTCAAAAACCTCCGACGGCAGTCGGTTCCATTCACTCACCACCCTCTGAGTGAAAAACCTACCCCTGACATCTCCTTTGTATTTGCTTCCCTGCACCTAAAATCTGTGTCCTCTCGTGACCATTTCAGCTCGGGGGAATAGTCTCTGAGAGTCCACCCTATCTATTCCTCTCAACATTTTATAAACCTCTATCAGGTCGCCTCTCAACCTACGTCTCTCCAGTGAGAAGAGTCCCAGCTCCCTCAACCTATCTCCATAAGGCCTGCCTCCCAATCCAGGCAGCATCCTTGTAAATCTCCTCTGAACTCTCTCAATAGCCTCTACATCCTTCCTATAGTGAGGCGACCAGAACTGTGCACAATACTCCAACTGGGGTCTGACAAGAGTTTTATAGAGCTGCATCATTACCTACTGACTCCTGAACTCTATTCCTCGATTAATGAAGGCCAGTACACTGTACGCCTTCTTGACCACTTCCTCCACCTGCAAGGCCGATTTAAGAATCCTGTGGACCAGGACCCCGAGATCCTTCTGCTCTACAACACAGCTAAGACTCCTACCCCTTATATTGTACTCCTTCATCCCATTATTTCACGACTGTTTGTGGGAACCTGTTGTGCAAAAACTGGCTGCCATTACATCAGTGAAAGTGACATCAGGATGCTGCCTGGTATGCAAGGTCTGAATTACGAGGAGGTTAAGCAAATTGGGACTGTTTTCCTTAGAAAGACGTAGACTTAGAGGAGATCTAATAGAGGTGTACAAGATTATGAGGGGTATAGATAGAGTAAACAGGGTTAAGCTTTTTTCTAGGATGGACTCTAATAGCATGAGGGGTCACGGGCTTAGGGTGAGTTGGAGGTAAGGTATATTTTGGATGCTAGAGGGAGTTTTTTCACACAGAGGGTGGTGGGGGTATGGAATGCGCTGCCAAGTAAATTAGTGGAGGCAAGTACTCTGGAGTTATTTAAGAAATACTTAGATGGGCACATGAACAGAATGGGAATGGAGGGGTATAGAAAACTGATTTAAAATAGGGATCATGAGCCTTGGGAGTCCATGGGAAGTGTGTAAATAGATGATGATATTGATGTACTTGTTTTTATCCTACAGGTGCTTTGGTCCACCTTGTTGTCTAACGAGGGGCATACACGCGATAGGTCGTGAGAGGGCTGCTCTTGGATTGTTTTTGAGAGTATCCTAGTGCTTCACATCGTTAGTGTACGCTTGACCTGGACCATTTGATGGGCAACACGACAGCTCAGTGACTATCGCTGTGCTGTGCAGATACATGGATTTGGGCCTGTGTCTGTGGGAGTTTGCACATTCTCCCTGTGTTGTGTGAGTTTTCTCCGGGTGCTCCGGTTTCCTCCCACATCCCAAAGATGTGCTCTTAGGCAAATTGGCAAAACAAATTCTCCCTAAATTGTCTCAAATTTGGTTTTTAATCCATAGATCTATAAACATAAGGGATCGCGGGCAGAGGTGGGAACATTGGGGTGGTGGCGTGGGCTCATTGGGCCAAAGGGCCTGTTTCCCGTGCTGTTTTGTTCTTTGTTTATTTAAAAATACATAATTAAAAAAGCATTTTGGAAGATCCTGACACCATGAAAGGTGTTATTAAAATGGAAGCTTCCCTTTCAGTAAACCTAACAAATAACTAAGGAGAATAACATCTTCACTCAGTGGTTAGAATGTCATACTTCATAAATAATCAAGGCAAGTGGCCTAGATGCTCTCAAAAAGGAACCAGATGAGGACATGCTAAAAGACTGAAATAAGCTTGATAAAATGGGAGGAGATTGAATAACAAGTTGAACGGCCTCCTGTGTTACATATTTTATGTAAGGACAGATGGCATCATCAGAAAATCAAGAAGCCTAAATACGGTGCAGGAACAGAGCATCACAAAATAACCACAGTGAAAAAGTGAATAACCAACTTCACAATCGAGAAATGATTGTTGAGCCCAACAGAATTGAGATTGTGATCAATTGTAAGCATTGAGGAAATGATGTAAGATGAGGAATTTGAATTATATTACAAAAGGGAAGTTTTGCAAGATGGTTATATTTTAAACTGCTTCTAAGATAAAATGTAGAGAACAGTAATGAAGAGAGATAGGTGATCTGAAAGACTTGGTTACCACAGGGATTGAGGCTCAGGATAAGTTGCATTAAAATGCATGTGCCAGCTTTAGTATCTGAGCACAAGAGATAAAGGTTTTTACCATTGTAGATTTACTATTCCACAGACTTTGACCAGGGGCAGGCAGATAGCAGCTGCTGCCATCAGTGGATGGAATAAGGCCATTTTTCACTTTAAGCTACAAGGCAAAATGAGGATAGGAAGATGTTGCCTGGTCAAACAGGTGTAATGTATTGATGTTTACAGAGTCTGAAAGATTCTTCTAGTGAGGCCAGGGGAAAAAAACCATTGGAGCGAGCTATGTTGCTGGCAATCATTTTGGAAATTTTCAGAAGACAGAGGGAAATGGTCCTGGATCTTACAACTCTGTGAAACAGGATAATTGGAACCACTGAAAGCTGGGAAGTACCTTGTACTGTTTCTTAGAAAGACTGCAATTCTGTGGAAAGGGTGATATGATATTGATATTGGTAGTGTTCAGACAAGTCTTAAAGCTTGAAATCTTGTGTAGTTCCTTTCAATCATTGGAAATTTAAACTATTTAAAGTTATCAGTTTTGATGAGGATCAGAACAATAATTAAAATAGGTTTAAAGAGTGTAAGGTATTAAGTTTCACATCTTAAAATTTTTAAGTACTATTTCTGAAAAGTTCAATTAGTAATCTAATAAATAGAGGCATGGCAGGGCATAACATTACAATTGCAAATCCTGTTCTGTCGGAAGATTTCCAGGATGCTTCTCATGACCAATTCCAGCTCCAGTTTTCAAAACCTCAGCAGAAACTGACACTACTGCCCTCCATCTGCAAAGCTAATAAATAAATACATGGATAGCACAATTCTAGAGGTAGTCACCCCACAACTTAAGAGTGTGCAGGCAGACTAAGAGCATCAATCAGAAAGTACTTTGAATGCATCACACAGATTAGTATTCAGTTCTGAATACCAGTGAGAGCACTGTAAGTGCAGCCAAAATAAGTCAACAGCACCATGGGTAGCTCTGCGTTTTTTGAAAAGATCATAGAAATCATAGAAACCTTACAGTACAGAGTCAATTCAGCCCATTGAGTCTGCACTGACCACAATCCCACCCAGACCTACCTATATATCCTTACATAGTTACCCACTAATTCCTCTAGCCTACGCATCTCAGGACACTAAGAGCAATTTTTAGCATAGCCAATCAATTTAACCCAAACATCTTTGGGCTGTGGGAGGAAACCGGAGCCCCCGGGGGAAACCCACGCAAAAATCAGGAATGCAATAATGCTCAAGGACTCCATCAGGAGAGGAATAGGCAAATATTTCTACCTTCATAGATGTATAGTTCCTCCACTATGCCAGGGTCTAATGCAAAACATTCTGAAGGGGGTGGATGAGCTGCCAATGACAATGATAAAGGGTAAAGGGACGAGGTCCTGCAGGTAGATTTGAGGAGATTGATGAATAAGGCGTCAAATGTCGTAATCACTGGATTACTTCTCCTGCCACAAGTTTAAGAACCAGAGAACAAAGTGAATAAATGCAAAGGAACTCATGTAGGGCGAGCAGGCTTTAGATTTCTGGGAGATAGTCCCACCTGTATAGTCTCCTCCTCCCCTAGAACTGTCCATTATAAAAATCAGGGAACGCAGTGATCCCAGTGGAGTGCAGCTAATCTGTACACAATTCTATTAGCTTTTATTTGCAAAAGTACACATTACAAAACAACACCTCTGAATATAACAACCACAGTTTGTATTAAGGAGCACAATTGAATCCCAGTTAATTCCCACCACTTGAATACAATTAAACACAATTAACACACAATCAACATAATAGATGCAGAATTAGAGTGGAGTAACAAGATTAGGAATTTCAGCGAGTTCAGGACAAAGGATTGGGGGAAACTGAATGAAAGGATTGGAGAAACAGAATGAGAGTAAGAAATAATACAATACCAATTGGGATCAGACCAATATCTCTCTGCAAGATCTAAGGGAGATTTATAGTATCATACATGGAAGTGCACAAAATTTAGTAAATAAGGTCAGTGAATTGCAGATGTAAATAGACACATAATTGTGACCTGATTCCAAAAAGGGTTGGGTACTAAAAATTCGTGATTACAAATGACCAGCAAAGGAAAGTGGCAGTATATACTGTATATATAAATGAAGGAGAATATTCCAGTTCTGAATTGAGAAAATGTCCTGGAGAAGTTAAAAACAAAGTCAGAGCTAAGAAACAATCGGGGTACCATTATGCTATTGTGTATTCTTGGTCATCAATTACTGGATATAAGCAGCAAACAGGCAGAGAAAATAAAGTACAAAGAGATTCAAAATCTATGAAATCGTGATAATGGGGATTTAAATTATCCTAATAAGGATTGAGATAATATGCAACAGAATGAAAGGAGGAAGAATTTCTGACGTACGTTGAGGAGAATTTGTTGGCAAGCACACTGGTGGACTGATCGCAATGGACAATTATCTTTATCTGCCGAACAACAAAGCAGTCTTTTCTGGTCAAATGCTTTGATTTGATTTATTATTGTCATGTATTGGGATAGTGAAAAGTATTTGGAGAGAGTGCAGAGGAGATTTACCAAGCTGCTGCTGGTATGGAGGGTAGCTCTTATGAGAAAGGTTGAGGGAGCTGGGGCATTTCTCTTTGGAGCAGAGGAGGATGAGAGGCAACTTAATAGAGGTTTATAAGGTGATGAGGGGGATTGATAGAGTGGATGTGCAGAGACTGTTTCCTTGGGTGGATGTAACTGTTACTAGGGGGCATAATTATAAGGTTCATGATGGGAGATATAGGAAGGATGTCCAAGGTAGATTCTTTGCTCAGAAAATGGTTGGGGTGTGGAACAGACTGCCTGCTGTGATAGTGGAGTCGGACATTTTAGAAACTTGCAAGCGGTTATTGGATAGGCACATGGAGCTCTTCAGAATTATACGGAGGGGATAGCTTGATCTTGGGATTGGACATAGCTCAGCACAACATTGAGGGCTGAAGGGCCTGTACTGTGCTGTAATGTTCTATGTTTCTATGTTTATGTTATTGTTTCCTGTGCACTATATAAACAAAACATACTGTTCATAGTGTATATAGAAGAAGGAAAGGATAAACTGCAGAATGTAGCACTGTAATTACAAGTAGGGTGAAGAGAAAAATCAGTTTAATATATGGTAGGTCTATTCAAGTCTCTTGGCCTCTTTTAGGTAGTGAAGAAGCTATTTTTGGATCAATTGGTGTGTGTTCTCAAGTTTTTTCCAAATAGAAGTGGGGTTCTTGATTATGCTGGTTGCTTTTCTGATTTGATTTATTGTCACATATATTAACATACAGTGAAAAGTATTGTTTCTTTTGAAACACACAGACAAAACATACCATTCGTAGAGAAGGAAGAAAGAGTGCAGAATATTGTGTTAGCTAGGGTATGGAGAAAGATCAACTTTCTTCACACCCTTAATAGCAAGAAGGAAGCTGTTCTTGAATCGGCTGGTACATTACCTCAGACTTTTCTATCTTCTTCCTGAAGGAAGAAGGTGGAAGAGAGAATGTCCAGTGTGAACGAGGTCCTTAATTATGCTGGCTGCTTTGCCGAGGTAACAGGAAGTGTTAGAGTCAATGGATAGGAGGCTGGTTTGTGTGTTGGATTGGGCTACATTCATGACCTCTTGTAGTTGGGGTCTTGGGCAGTGCAGGAGCCATACCAAACATTGATACAATCAGAAAGAATGCTTTCTAAAAGTTGATGAGAGCAACTGACATGCCAAATTTTCTTAGTCTTCTCAGAAAGTAGAGGCATTGGTGGACTGTAACTTTAGTGTCAGCATGGGAGGACCTGGACAGGTTAGTGGTGATCTGGACATTTAAAAACTTGAAGCTTTCAACCTTTTCTACTTCATCCCGTTGATGTAGACAGGAGAATGTTTTCCTTTATGCTTCCTGAAGTCGATGACAATCTCCTTCATTTTGTTGACATTGAGGGAGAGATTACTGTTGCTGCACTAGTTCACCAGGTTTTCTATCTCATTCTTGTACTCTGCCTCATCGTTGTTTGAGATCTGACCCACTATGGTAGTGTTATCAGCAAACTTGAAAATTAAACTGAAGGAGAATTTGGCCATGCAGTCATGGGTGTATAAGGAGTATAGTAGGAGGCTGAGAACACAGCCTTGTGCAGCACCAGTGCTGAGGATGATCATGGAGGAGGTATTGTTGCCTATCCTTACTCATTGTGATCTGTGAGTTAGGAAGTTCAGGATCTAGCCACAGAGGGATATGCCGAGGCCCAAGCCACGGAGTTTGCAAATGAGTTTCATGGCAATAATAATGTTGAAGGTTGAGCTGTAGTCAATAAATAGGAGTCTGACATAGGTGTCCTTGTTCTCTGGGTTCCAGAGTTGCATGCAGGGCCACAGAAATGCCATCTGCTGTGGACCAATTGCAGTGGTAGGCAAACTGTAGTGGATCCAGGTAGTCTGGGAGGCTGGAATTGATCTGTGCCATGACTACTCTACCTGAGGCAGATCAAGTGGAGCTACTTTCAGTTTAAATCAGGAAAAGGACAAGGAATATTCAAAAGTAAAAATACTCAAATGAAGGGAAAAATTCAGCAGCTTAGGAACAGATCTGGCCTGCGTACATTTTCGGCAAGGAAATGAAATCAGACAATGGACAGCCTTTAAAAGTTGAATGCTCCACACACTGTTAGGATAGATTCCCATAAGAGGAAAAGATAAAGCAATCAAAACTAGAGCTTTGTAGGTGTTGGAGGTCTCAAACTAAGGTTAAGCATAAAAAGGGTGTATATAGTAAATGTCAAATTGATAATACGTTATTAAAGCTCAGACCAGAAATATTGACTATCATTCACTACTAATGCTGACAGGCCCATCAAGTATTTTCAGCATTTTCTATTTTTGTTTCAGATTTCCAACAGCAACAGTATTTTCCTTTTGTTTTGTTATGGTTGAAGACTGGGGATATAGGGAGACAGAAAAGATTGGGCTGAGGAAAGTAAAGCTGGAAAGCAGAGAGGTACTGGTCATAATCTTCCACTTGGAACCACAGACTCCCTGTATTGCAGAAAAAGGCCATCAAGTCTGTACTGACTCTCTGAAAGAACATCCCACCTAAGTCCTCCCTTGCACTTTATTTCTGTAACCCAAGCATTTACCATTGCTCCACTTAACCTACATATGTTTGTACACTAAGGGCAATTTAGCATGACCAATCCATCTAACCATTACTCTGATATTTTAACCAATTGGCTTAACATCTATTAATGTAAAACGGAATATTCACTGCTGCTTGGATATCTAAGATTTTCTGTATGACAAGGTAACCAGAGCAAGGAAGACATGTTCAAGGTGAGGGACATGTAAAAACTTTTTTACCCAGAGGGAGTGACAATCTGGAATGTGCTGTCTGGGGGAATGGTGAGGGCTAGTTGGTCTCATGTCCTTGAAAAAGACTGGATGAGCAGCTGGCATGTCCTAACTTTAAAGGCTATGGGCCAAGTGCTGGTAAATGGGGTTAGGTGAGAGATCAGGTACACTGAAGAGCTTCTGTACGATCCTATGAAATGACCAATGGGAAACCCAAAAAACTCTTCTTCAAGCACTCTTGAAAGCATAACATGGAAACCTGAGACATTGTCTCCCAGATATGGGAATCATTCTAAAAAATCTCACAATACCAGGTTAAAGTCCAGGTTTATTTTGAATCATGAGTGTCACTTAATTCACGTGCAGCACTCTGAAAACTCATGATTCCAAATAAACCTGCTGGACTTTAACATGGTACTGTGAAATTTCTTACAGTGCCCACCCTAGTCTAACATTGCCATCTCCACATCCAGGGAGATATTAGCCCAGTGCGAGAGGAAACATCAAAATAACCTGTAGGCCACTATGATCATCAGTGGCGACAGCAGCTTGTCAACAGGCAACCAACTACAGCAACTCACAATGACCAATAACCACTTCACAAGGGTCACTTGTGGCAGGACTTGCTCCTCCTCATAAGATTGGGTGCCTTCAGCCATCAGCAGTAATGTACCATGTGAAACTAATCCCACTCACAAAGGAACTGCAAGAATGCTGACAACCACAAGTATTCTCTGAATCAAAATCGGCAGAAACCGCAGGGCAGCAGGCTCAGCTTTCTTATTTAATATACTTATTTCAGGAGACAAACACAAATATTCCTGCACCGTGCAGATCGGATTTTGGATTTGCAAATTACAAAAACAATCCGAAATATTTCGCATTAATTCACTTCCTTCCTAGAAATAGACAGATAACCTCTGACAGATTCACTTTCAAAGAAGATGAAAGATTTTTAAAAAAGAGGTTTGGCGAAAGAGGAAATCTTTTATTTTTTGATGAAGGAATCAAAGTTCGCAAATTGCGCAGGACAAAGAAAGTCAAGAAAAATTCAAATCATAAATATAAAGTACAACACATCGGGGGAAAATATGAAGAGCAAAGAGGTACACAAGGGGTTATGATAAACACTTACTTATGATGGTTGTGAATACCCAAGTATAGGACGTAAAGGCGACTTTCACATCAACAAAACTGCAGCACAACCAATACATTTAAATCCGAAAGGATAACTTTAATCAAGTTTTCTCCGATTCGCCATCGCCAATGGACTCGTCACGCTGGTTTGCTGCCAACAACACAGATGCTTCACATACCCTTCCCTCACCTTCGCTCCCTCTGCTGAGCGACAGATTTTCCGCCCTGACTCGAATTCGCCACGTCCTGAGCCGCCGCGCATGCTCAGCGACCGGCCAGCCGCCGGAAACAGCGCGTGCGCACCTTCGTCCCACGAGAGCTTGATTCAAACCGAGCGACCGTTAAGTTGAGGGCAGAGACTCGCAGCACGCGTGCGCAAGAGGCGCCGCTGAAGCGGTTTGGTGTGGATCTTTCTTCCGGGGTTTCAGCGTTGATGTGGAGATGCCGGCGTTGGACTGGGGTAAACACAGTAAGAAGTCTCACAACACCAGGTTTAAGTCTAACCAGTTTATTTGATAGTAATCCCACAAGCTTAGGGAAACGGTGTTGTCAGGTGTGTGGAAGGTTTTGATCAAAGAAAGGCAAACAAAGACACAGTTTACGGAATATTGATTAGAATGCACGTTTTTACAGCTAACCAGCTATTCAAGTCTTAAAGATGCAGACAATGTGAGTGGAGATAGCATTAGTATAGGTTAAAGAGATGCGTATTGTCTCCAGACAGGACAGTAAGTGAGATTTTACAAGCCCAGGCAAGTCATGGGGGTTACAGATAGTGTAACATGAACCCAAGATCCCGAGTGAGGCCATCCTCTGTGTGCAAAATTTGGTTATCAGTCTCTGTTCAGTAACTCTGTGCTGTCATATGTTGTGAAGGCTGCCTTGGAGAACGCTTACCTGAAGGTCAGAGACTGAATGCACATGACCGCTGAAATGTTTGCAGACAGGGAGGGAACAGTCTTGCCTGGTGATTGTCAAGCAACGTTCATTCATCCGTTGTGGTAGCTCAGTTGAGCTCTGAGCAAGGGTCATCCTGAATGGAAACACTTGGCTCGACTCTCTCCAAGGTGGTTCCTGAAGATTGTAAAACAGCAAATATGATGCTGCTGTTTAAAAAAAGGAGGTAGACAAAAGAAGATAACTATAGGCCAGTTAGCTTAGTTTCTGTAGTAGGGAAAACACTTGAATCTATTATTGAGGAAGAAATAGTGAACATTCTGGATATAAATTGTCCCATTGGTAAGACGCAGCATTGGTTAATGAAGGAAAGGTCATGTTTGATTAGTTCGATGGTATTCTTTGAGAACATTACATGCACAGTTGACAATGGGGAACCTTGGATGTGGTATATCTGGATTTCCAGAAAGCATTGGACAAGGTGCTGCACCAAAAGACTACTACTTAAGATAAAGGTGCAAGGTATTATGTATAATGTATTAGTATGAATAGAGGATTGGTTAACTAATAGAAAGCAAAGAGTGGGGGTAAATGGGTGTTTTTCTGGTTGGTAATCAATGACTATTGGTGTGCCTCACGGATCAGTGTTGGGAACCGCAATTGTTTACAATTTACATCAATGACTTGGAGTTGGGGACCAAGTGTAGTATGTTAAAATTCGCAGACAGGTGACAGAGCAAAGTGTGCAGAGGACGCTGAAAGTCTGCAAAGGGATATAGATAGTATAAGTAAGTGGGTGAGAATCTGGCAGATGGAGTACAATGTTGATAAATGTGAGGTCATCCATTTTAGTAGGAATAACAGCAAAATGGACTCTTATTTAAATGGGAAAAAAATTGTAGTCTGCTGCTGTGCAGAGAGACCAGGGTGTCCTTATGCAGGAATCTCGAGTTGGTTTGCAGGTACAGCAGATAATTATGGAGGTAAATGGAATTTTGTCCTTTGTTGCTAGATGGATGGAGATTATGTTGCAGCTATATAGGGTGCTGGTGAGACCTCACATGGAGTACTGTGTACAGTTTTGGTCTCCTTACTTGAGAAAGGATATACTGGCACGGGAGTGGGTGCACAGGAGATTCACTAGGATGATTTCAGAGTTGAGAGGGTTGGCTTGTGAGGACAGACTGAGTAGATTGGGGCTATAATCATTGAAATTCAGAAGAATGAGGGGAGATCTTACAGAAATTTAGCTTTAAATTTAAATGAGCTTTAATTTAGCTTTAAATTTAAATTTAAATTTAGCTTTAAATGAGGAGATCTTACAGAAAGCTAGCTTTAAAGCTAGCACGAGGGGACACAACTTTAAATTAAGGGGTATGAGTTATAGGACGGATATCAGAGGTAGGTTCTTTACTCAAAGAGTGATTAGGGAGTGGAATGCCCTGCCTGCAGCTGTTGTAGATGCGCCAAGTTTGGTGGCGTTTAAGAGGTTAGTTGATAAGTATATGGAAGAGAAGGGAATGGTTTAGTTTGGAGGGGCATTGCTTTTTATTTTGGTCGGCACAACATCGAAGGCCAAAGGGCCTGTTCTGTGCTGTATTGTTCTATGTTCTATGTTCTATGTTCTAAATAGAAACAGGCAAGTTGTTTCCACCGGTGGGTAAAACTGGAACGAGAATTCATAGCCTCAAAATAACGGGGAGCAGATTTAGGACTGAGTTGAGGAGGAACTTCTTCACACAGAGAGTTGTGAACTTGTGGAATTCCCTGCCCAGTGAAGCAGTTGAGGTGACCTCATTGAATGTTTTTAAGCCAAAGATAGATAAATTTTCGACAGTAAAGGAATTAAGTGTTATGGTGAGTGGGTAGGTAAATGGAGCTGAGTCCACAAAAAGATCGGCCATGATCTTACTGAATGGTGGAGCAGGCTCAAAGACTTATGTTCTCTCCACAGAAAGTTTAAAATATTGGATTGAAAAGGGGAATTAGGAAAATAGTAGGCGTTGGTTTCAGCAGTTACAGGAAGTGAACTCCCCTTTCGCTGAGTCGACACACCAGCACGTGTGCCTGCCCAAAACATAAAGCAGTCTGTTTCTGTAAATCTCATATAGTCAGAAGTAAGGTTGAGATAGTTAGGAAAAAGTTAGTGAAAAGGCAATAAAAAAAAGGAAGTAACTTGTGTGTGAATATTTGTATATTTTGTGAGGGATAAATCTTTTTCCTGCTTTGATTTAGAACATAGAACATTACAGCGCAGAACAGGCCCTTCAGCCTTCGATGTTGCACTGACCAATTAAGAAAAAGCGATGACCCTCTAACCTAAACCATTCCCTTTTCATCCATAAACTTATCTACTAACCTCTTAAACGCCACCAAACTTGGCGCATCTACAACTGCAGCAGGCAGGGCATTCCATATCCTTATCACTCTCTGGGTAAAGAACCTACCTCTGACATCCGTTATTTATTCTTTACATCACAAATAGGCTTACATTAACACTGCAATGAAGTTAGTGCGAAAACCACTAGTTAACACACTCTGGTACACTGAGAGAGAATTTAGCATGGCCAATGCACCTAATCAACATGCCTTTCAAACTGTGGGAGGAAACTAAAGCACCTGGAGGAATCTTCATGTTCTCCCCGTGTCTGCTTGGTTTCCTCCAGGTACTGTGCTTTCCTTTTAGTCTGAAAGGTGTGCTGTTTAGGTGTATTGGCCATGCTAAGTTCTTCCTCAGTGTACCCGAACAGTGCCGGACTGTGACGACAGGAGGATTTTCACAGTAACTTCATTGCAGTGTTAACGTAAGCCTACTTGTGACACTAATAAATAAACTTTAAAACTTAGGAAAAGGACAGTTATTAAAGGAAAAAGAGGCACTTAAAACCAGACTTACCTATAACGTTATAAAAGAAAGAATCAATCTTTGCAAAAAAGGAGTTAACTCTTCCTGATAGGAGCTCAAACTTTTCGCCTGATGATGAATGAATTCATTCCATCTCGAGCACAATGGACCCTTGTGTTTTATTTAGACATTTGTGACAGTGTTTAAAAAAAAAGGCAGCTCAACAAGACTGCTGGAATCATTTTTAAATTGAAAAACAAGTCAGGCACAATAATTTTGTAGCTTAACTTTGAGGAAGTAAATTCTTCTTTCAGGGAAAGAAAGCAAAGAATCAAAGTATGTCAATGCTGGACTCAAATAGAAATATTTGATTTCCGTTTTAAAGATATTATAAGAATATTTTATTGCACTATAAATCTCTCCAGACAAATTGAACAAGATAAAATGGTAACTATTGCAGATGTATAGTGGTGTGTGAAAATGAGAAATATCGTTAGTTAAAAAGGACAGAACATAACCTTTACAAGAACTGAATTTGATAATCTGGCCATCACTTGAGGCATTGAAACTGTACAGGAGTAGTTAATCTAATATATAGAGTCAGAGACCCACTTTGACATGAAATGGTTAATATGACCAAGCAAATATGAAAAATCAAGACAATAAGTATAAGATAAACATCGCAGTACAAGGAATTTTTGGTTCAAAACAAAAAATACTTAATTTACCACAAGATGGATTAAACTAAAGGGGGATATGGTGAGTGTTCATATTACTGACCATACTAATGAGCCAACAGGCTACAACAAGAAGGACTGCAGGTGCAACAGATAGTAAAGAAGGTATATAGCATGTTGGCTTTATAGTGAGAGCATTTGAGTACAGAAATAGGGATATTTTTCTGCAATTATATAGGATGATGGTGAGGCCACACCTGGAGTATTATGTGCCATTTTGGTGTCCTTATACGAAGAAGGAAGTTCTTTCTATGGAGGAAGTGCAGGAAAGTTTTGCCAGGCTCCTTCCAGGGTTGGCAGGACTGTCATTATAAAGAGAGACTATTTTGGTCAGGGTTATATTAATTGGAGTTTAGAAGAGGGACAAGGGATCCCACAGAAACTTACATAATTCTAGAACAGTTAGACAGGGTAGAATCAGAGCGATGATCTTTGCGTCATTGGCAATGATCTTTGCATCATCGATGGAGATGGGAGAGGTTCCAGAGGACTGGAGGATTGCAGATGTGGTTCCTATTTTCAAGAAAGGGAACAGGGATGGCCCAGGAAGTTACTGACCGATGAGTCTGATCCCAGTGGTTGGTAAGTTGATGGAGAGGATCCTAAGGGACAGGATTTATGAACATTTAGAAAAGTTTAGTATGATCAAAAGTAGTCAGCACAGCTTTATCAAGGGCAGTTCATGCCTTATGAGCCTGTTTGAATTCTTTGAAAATGCAACTAAACACTGACGAAGAAAGGGCGATGGATGTGGTTTATATGGACTTCAACAAGGCGTTCGATAAGGTCCCCTATGCAAGACTTCTTGAGAAAGTAAGAGGGCATGGGATCCAAGAGGCTTTTGCCTTGTGGATCCAGAACTGGCTTGCCTGCAGAAGGCAGAGAGTGGTTGAGGATGGGTCTTTTTCTGCATGGAGATTGGTCACCAGTGGAGTGTCTCAGGGATCTGTTCTGGGACCCTTGCTATTTGTCACTTTCATAAATGACCTGGATGAGGAAGTGGAGGGATGGGTTGGTAAGTTTGCTGATGACACAATGGTTGATGGTGTTGTGGATAGACTGGAGGGATGTCAGAAGTTGCACCCAGACATAGATAGGGTGCAAGACTGGGCAGAGAAGTGGCAGATGGACTTTAACCCGGATAAATGTGTAGTAGTCCATTTTGGCAGGTGCAATGGGATGAAGGAGTATAATATCAAGGGTAGAACTCTTAGAAGTGTAGAGGATCAGAAAGACCTTGGGGTCCATGTCCATAAGACTCTTAAATCGGCCTCACAGGTAGAGGATGTGGTCAAGAAGGCGTATGTTGTAGTAGCCTTCATTAATCGAGGAACTGAGTTGAGAAATCAGGAGATAATGTTACAATTTTATAAGACCCTTGTCAGACTCCACTTGGAATACTGTGCACAGTTCTGGTCGCCTCACTACAAGAAGGATGTGGAAACTATTGAAATGATGCAGAGGAGATTACGAGGATGTTGCCTGGATTGAATGGCATGCCTTATGGTAGGCTGAGGAAGCTTGATCTTTTCTCACTGGAAGACAAAGGATGACAGGTGATCTGATAGAAGTTTATAAGATGTTGAGAGATATAGATAGCCTCTGAGAATCCATGCTATTTCCCAGGGCTGAAATGGTCACTACGAGAGGACACAGGTTTAAGGTGCTGGGGAGTAGGTACAGAGGAGATGTCCGGGGTAAGTTTTTCACTCAGAGGGTGGTGGGTGAGTGGAATCGGCTACCATCGGTGGTGTGAAGGAGAACTCGTTGCAGTCTTTTATAAGATTTCTGGATGAGCACGTGGGATTTAATGGGATTGAGGGTTATAGATAGCCTGGTAGGTACGGATATGATCAGCGCAATTTGTGGGCCGTAGGGCCTGTTTGTACTGTAGTGTTTTATGTTCTAAGATAACGGAGGAGTCCAGAACTAGGGGTCATAGTTTGAGGATAAGGATTAAACCTTTTAGAATTGTGAGGAAATGTTTCTTCACTCAAAGTGGTGAATATACAGAATTCACTACCACAAAAAGAGATTGAGGCCAGAACAAAGAAAGTTACAGCACGGGAACAGGCCTTTTGGCCCTCCAAGCCTACACTGACCATGCTGCCTGACTCAATTAAAACAGGGGACCATATCCCTCTATTCCCATTCTACTCATGTATTTGTCCAGACACCCCTTCAAACTCACTATCGTATCCATTTTCACTGCTTCCAAACATTGTGTGACTCCAAGAAGAAATGAGATACATCTCTTGAGACTAAAGGGATCAAGGGAGGAGCAGAAGGATCTTGGGGTCCAGGTCCATAGGACTCTTAAATTTGCCCCTCAAGTGGAGGATGTGGTCAAGAAGGCATATGGAGTACTGGCCTTCATTAATAGAGGATTTGAGTTTAGGAGTCGAGAGGTAATGCTGCAACTTTATAAGACACTTGTCAGACCTCTCTTAGAGTATTGTGTGCAGTTCTGGTCACCTCACTATAGGAAGGACGTGGAAGCTATTGAGAGGGTGCAGAGGAGATTTACAAGGACAATGCCTGGATTGGGGGGCATGCCTTATGAAGATAGGTTGAGAGAGCTAGGTCTCCTCTCCCTGGAGAGACGAACGTTGAGATGCCACCTGATAGAGGTTTATAAGATGTTGAGAGGAATAGATAGGGTGGATTCTCGGAGGCTATTCCCCAGGGCTGAAATGGTCCCTACGAGAGGACACAGGTTTAAGGTGCAGAGGGGCAATTCAGAGGAGATGTTAGAGGTAAGTTTTTCACTCGGAGGGTGGTGAGTGAATGGAATCAGTTGCCGTCAGTGGTGGTAGACGCAAACTCGCTGGGGTCTTTTAAGAGACTTCTGGATGAGTACATGGGATTTAATGGGATTGGGAGTTACAGATAGCTTATGGTCTAGTAGGTATAGATATGATCGGCCCAACTTGTGGGCCAAAGGGCCTGTTTGTGCTGTAGTGTTCTATATTCTATGTTCTAAACTTGCGTTGCCAGACCAAACATTGAAAAACTTAATTTTCTTCTCTTAACATTTACTCTCCGTCATCATAAAGATCTCAATAATTTAATATTAACCAAATGAAGCTTAGGCCCACAGAAACACAGGTGAGAAACCCTACAAGGACTAAGACCATTATGTACATGGTAATAAATCAGCCTTGGATGTTGGGCGAAGAACATGAAACAAAAAGTGCACCTATATCACAGGTATTGTATCAGAAGAATGTTAAGGAAGAGACTCTGGGTCTGTACTCATTGCGTTTAGAAGGATGATGGGGGATGTTATTGAAACTTACAGGATACTGCGAGGCCTGAATAGAGTGGAAGTGGAAAGGATGTTTCCACTAGTTGGAAAAACGAGAACCAGAGGGCACAACCTTGGACAAAAGAGACGATCCTTTAAAACAGAGAAGAGAAATTTCTTCAACCAGCGAGTGGTGAATCTGTAGAATTCTTTGCCACAGAAGATTGTAGAGGCCGGCTCATTCACTGTCTTTAAGACAGAGGTAGATACTCTTTTTAATCAAGCTATCAGGCATTGTAGGGAAAAGGCAGGAGAATGGAGATGAGGAAAAGATCAGCCATGATTAAATGGCAGAGCATATGGGCTGACTAATTCTGTTCTAATGTCTTCTGGTTTTATGATCTTGACAGTCTCCCTCAGCATTCTCTGGACATAATCAACTTAAATCTTAACCCTGATGTGTTTAGAGCAGTAGATGCATGGTAACATCACCAACAACCCACCCAATGCCAACACTTCTCAAGTCACTTTCCTGTCCATGAGCATAATTAGCAGCATCTAAAAAGCATTTGACATTTGCACACAGTTCTCAAGTACCCACATTGCAATTTTATTCTTAAACAGATACACCTAATTCTCAAATAAGAGCAGTAAATAAAGCATGTGGTGATGGGCAAGAAGTGGAGAGGTGCTGTGAGGGGAGTGAAAATAGGAGGAAATGAAGACGCAATAGAGAGGAAACTTGAAGGGGGCGATGGAGAAGTGTGATAGGAAAGGATGAAAAGGAATGATTGCGAATAAAGGAGAAGCAAGAATAAGAAGGGGAAGAGGTAGAAAGGGATAAATGAAAAGGGGAGAAGAAGCAACAGCAATATACGAGATATGAGGAGCTATTAAGTAATAGTGGCACAGTAGTTAGCACTGCTGCCTCACAGCGCCAGAGACCCAGGCTCAATTCCAACCTTGGGTAACTGTGTGGAGTTTGCATGTTCTCCCCATGTGTGCGTTTCCTTCAAGTGCTCCGGTTTCCTTCCACAGTCCAATAATGTGTTGCTACACTTGTAAATACGTATTGCTACTCTTGTAGATCTTGTAAATAAATCATTTTTTGTTCACTAATCAAGTCTCCGAAAGTGAATCATTATATCTGGTGACAAGCATAAAGTATCCTGACACTGCCTGTAGCCCACATGTTTTAATAGAAGTCTAAGCAAAAGAAAAAAATACATTCACCAGAATGTCTCTCTGGGAAAACAGACCCATTAGACTCCTCCACAGAAGATTGGACAAGCTGGGACAGCCAGTCTCTGACTCACAAGAAGGCCAAAAGAAAATTGCTCAGTGTCATGAAACAGGGAAAAATCAGATTTCCTCCAGAAAAAAACTCATGAATTAGGTTTTTTGGATGGCAGAAATGGAGAGCCTGTGGGAAAAATATCACAGCTGCCTCACTGCCAGTTAATGTTTAGTGAAGCATTAACTAAGGGTGGGATATGCTCTGCTAATTGGGAAGGAAGTCCTGCCTTAGAGAACTGCAGACCAGTCAGATGGCTGGCAGCTCTGTAATCCTAACAGTGCCAGCTGCGACAGCCAGTCTCTGAAGAAGAGGAGGTGAGAGATGTTCATAAGTTCAGACTGGCAATGGGGTTGGGAGATCAAGTTTGAGAGATTGGAGAGGTTAAAGGGCTTAGATATGACCTTGTGAAGATATATCCAATGGACATAGGGGACTCTTCCCCCCCCCCCCCCCCCCCCCCCCCCCCCCCAAAAAAAAGAGGTATCTACCACTCATTTGACTGACAACAGTCCACACAGCTAAAGTTGACAGGCTACCTGCATGGCATAGGCAACTTGCAAAATAGCAGAGGATGGGGCATTTGAGTGACTGTTAATTGGCCATTTAAGGGACTGAATAGTCCCAAGATCATCCAATAACACCTCCATCATATCCCAACAAATTGAAGGCTGGCACAGAGGTGTCAGGCACTGATTATGAGCATCCCTTCCTTCCCCCCACAATCCTGCTCCTTCAGATTTGCCAGTGGGGAGGAGGAACCATTAGCCATACCAACACTAAAAAGATTTCCACACCCAAATAAAAATTTGGCCCCACATATGCTCTGAGTGGTTTTCAACTTTTCATAAGGGGAGAGTAAGAAGTTATCTGAATTACTGATAGTATATGTTGGGTTCCATTTTTGTCACAGTAACAAGTAGAAAAGAATTTTTAATTCAGTCTGCATATATTTGTTTAAGAAATCCACACTACTTGAGAATTACCAAATAATCATACAATACCTGCATCAGCAACAAATCAGCATGAAGACTCTGATCCAACTGAAAAGACAAATTTAGATTGATAGAAACCAAGAACATACTATTGAAAGGTATGGCAATCCCAGAATCTGCAGAAGGAAATCTTCAAACAATTGCACTTTAATTTTAATAGAATCATCAAGTCTATTAAGAATACTTATTTGTAGCCTGGATTACCAGATTACCTTGCTTTCTTCTGAAGAGGGAACATTGCTATACCTGATTAGCCAAGCTGGTCTGCAGCAAAGCTACAGGTACACAGTAAATATGCTTGAGGCATCAGTTGGGAAGCATGGCAGGGGAAGTGGGAAGAATTGTAAGTGCACATTGGCAGTCTTTAAATGCCACTTCCCCTTGTTTTCATGTGTTTCACACAATCAGTTGCAACATACTCTATTTACTAAATAAATGAGGAAATGCCATTCTAAAGTTTAAAAACTAAAAATAATTAATAAAATGTAAACTTCAAATTAATATAATCCAAATAATAGTTTCTTTTGCAACCTATATGCACTCAAAAATATGATAAAGATAACTAGTGTTAATTTCATTTCTGTTTCAACATTAAATATTGAAGTAATGCTGGGAGCAACTCTAAGAGGGATAAAAGAGTGAGAGCACCCTGCAGAGGAAAGTTGCCCTGAAATTGGAGCAGCAGCAGAAAACACAAGAGACCCATAACTAGACCAAGTGGACCACAATGAAATAATGAGGGCTCGGTTTACAAGTGAAAAAAAATCTTGAGATTAATTGCATAGAACTCAGCACAAAAACAGGCCAGTTGGTGATCTACTCTGGCTTTTATGCTTCATACAAGCCTTCTTCCACTTTATTTATTCTCACCCTATTAGCATATGCTTCTGGTTCTTACTCCCATATGTTCTTATCTAATTTCCCTTTAGATTCATCTATACTGTTTGCCTTAACTACTCCTTATGCTAGTGAGTTCTACATTCTTACCCACAGGGTAAGAGGCTTTCCTGATTGCCCAGCTGGGTTTTATGGATGGCTATCTTATTTATTTCGATCTTCTCATAAGTGGTTGAATTCTTTCTCCATGGCAAAACTCTAACCTTAATAACTTTAAAGACCTCAATGAGCCTTCTCTTCCTTTCCCCCAACACCCCACCCCTAAAAGCCTTTTCTTTTAGAGAAAAGTGCCCCAGTTACTTAGACATCCTAAATTTTCAGCTGTGGTTTCTTCCTTATATTTTTTATAATCTGAAGGTAAAGTCATCATTGTCCTAGATGACTATTGGTGTTTTAACTTCAGGATCACCACAACACCTCAGGCAAGGGGCAAGGTTGAGAAGGCATATCTCATGAAGAACCTCAGCCAGTTCAGGAATTGAACCCATGCCGTTGGTGTTGCTGTACATCACAAACCAAATTTCCATCAATTGAGCAAATCAACCCCAGGTGATCTTGCCAAGATTTTACACAAGATTAACATATCTTCTCTTCAGTTCTGACCCTCAGGATAAATCTCAGTACTTTGTGCCTCTCTTAGGGCCTTATTAACATGTGTCACTCCTTTATTAATTTGTAGATTTGTACACTAAGATCCCTTCACTGTCACATTTATACTTATTTTCCAAATAGTCTGTGGACTCTTACTCTTCCCACAGTAATGCGGTGTTTATGTGTACCAATAAACATCCATTCTGCAAGTTTATTGACATCCTCCAGCATTGTCAGTCTTTCTCAGTGTTAATTATATCCACCAATCCCAATCTGGTGTTATCAATAAGCTTTGAAATTCTACTTCCAATTTTGAGTGCAAATTGTTTTTGTAAATTGTAAACAATAGTGGCCTGGCATCAATTCTTGTGGATCAGCATTACCAAAAAGGGGACTCATCAGCTTCTTCAGGGTGATTAGTAATGGTAATTAATTCTGGCTTTGTCAGAGATGCCAAGTCAGATGAAGAAAATGAAAATTCTGCCATAAATTTAGAGGGAGATTCATAAAACCCCGGGATATAAATGACTGTTTTGAGCTGATTTTATTTCTGTGGTCTTTGCCAGTCACTTAATGGGGATATTCCAAGCAGCAGTAAAATGTTAGAACTGAAATCTATATTTTTGCTGCTCAAATAGCTTTATTGGTAAGCATTTGAAGGGTTGTAAGTTAGCTGAGGGTAACAGCCAATTTGTAGCAGGATAAAAGGGAAAACTTTGTGAAATGCAGATTTTACCCATTGATCTAATTTCTTCAGCTCCAGAAACATCTCCCCAATCTGATGCTAGTATTTCTGGCTGCTGGAAACAATGTCGCACAACCTCCTGCCAAAAACATTGATAATCACTCTTCAGTGCAGAAATTGCACTGGCAAGTCAAACTAAGCAATGCTCCTTTACCCCATTTCCTGCAGAATCACTCAACTGGTGCATCCACAAAGCTAGGTTCCTTGACATTGTGACAGTTCAATGAATGTGGAACTTTCCAAAAGATTATTTCCTTCAATTTCTGCCTTTAAATAGCTATCACATCACCAGATATCTTTCGTCAAATTTAAAAGACACCTCATATTTTTCAATTTTGTTCTGGACACAAAAACAGAACTGACCCCAAAAGATAAGGATCAAACAGATATACCAATCATAAAAAAATTACATATGTTTTTCTAGTTATGTATCACTCTCTCTGTCATCCACCTTTTTCTTACCAGTAACTTGAACTTATCAAAAACCTTGCTGCCAATATCCTAGAACAAACCAAGTTCCTGGAATCAGGCTAATCTCCAAAGCAAAATGCTGAAAATACTGCTCAATTGCTGCACACTCTCCTCAAAATTCAGAAAATGCCAAAAGAAAATGGAAATGGTAATCTCTGACCAGAACAGCTTGGAATGTAGGTGCACCAGAATGCATTGACCATTTGATTTGATCTGATTTATTGTTGTCACATATATTGACATACAATAGAAAGTATTGTTTCTTACGCACTATATAGACAAAGCATACCATACATGGAAAAGGAAAGAAGAGGGTGCAGAGTGTAATGTTACAGTCATAGCTAAGATGTCGAGGAAGGTCAACTTAGTGTGAGGTAGGTCCATTCAAAAGTCTGATGGCAGCAGGGAAGAAGTTATTCCTGTGTCAGTTGGTACATGACCTCAGACTTTTGTATCTTTTTCCCATTGGAAGAGAGTGTGTCCAGGGTGCGGGGGTACTTGATTATGCTAGCTGTTTTTCCGAGACAGCAGGAAGTATAGACAGAGCATAGTCTGATGGACTAAGCTTCATTCACAGCCCTTTGTAGTTTCCTGCAATCTTGGACAAAGCAGGAGCCATACTGAATTGTGATACAATCAGAAAGAATATTTTCTATGGTACATCTGTAAAAGTTGGTAAGTAAGTGTGATCTTCCAGATACTGTTAGAAGAAACAGCTTGAGGGTAGGATAGGTGGAATCCATGACCAAAGTGGCAAAATTGATTCAGGAGACCCAAATCATGTTCTTATAGCAATTGGCTTGAGTACTTTGTATTTTATAAGGAAGAAATCAATGTGGATATGGTAGAGGTAACGGATGGGATAAACATTGATAAGGATGTGCTGGAAAGGTTGACTATGTTTCGAGTGAATAGGTCGCCTGGTTCAGGTGGCTTGAATCTGAGGTTGCTAAAGAAAGTGAGTATGAAATGGTAGAAAGACTTGCCATTATTTTCCAATCCTGTCTAGATATAGTGGAGACACCAGAGGGTTGGAGAGTAACAAATGTTATCTAAGATAAGGTGGTCAGACATGCCTCATTATTACAGGCCAATTCGGAAGGATATGCAGGTTCTTTAGAAGGTGAAGAGAAGATTTATTGGAATGTTTCCAGGGATGCAGATATTTAGACACAAAAGGAGACTGGAGAAGCTGGATTGTTGTCCTTAGAACAAAGATTGCTAAGAGATTTGATAGGGAGCATAAGGTTTGGTAAGGGAGAAAAAATCTATTCCCATCAGTTGATGGTACAAGGACCAGGAGATTTTAAGATCTTGGCCAAGAATTGCAACTTGCAATGAGTTGGAACTCATTACCTATAGGGATGCAAGCAGAGATGATGATTCAAAAGGAAATTGGACAGGCACTTGAGAGAACTAAACTCGCAATGTCACAGAGATACGGCAGGGTAATGGGACAGACTGATTTGCTCTATAGAGAGCTGGCATGGGTCTGATGAGCCAAATCACCTTTTTCAGTGTGGTAATGACTCTATGACTTAACAAATTACATATTCTGAAATGAAATTACTTCTGTCCATTTGTAATTTTAACAAGTACTAAAATATTTTATTATCTTGCAATAATCACTTCAGCCACTTGATGGCAGAAATAGAATAATCTTAAACTTCATTTTTGTATTAAGTTAAATGGAATTTACAGTGCAGAAATAGGCCTTCAGGCCCAACCAGCCCTCTGCATAAACAATTGTCTGAATCCCATTTGTCCAAAATGTAGCTGCAAGTTCTTACTAAAGCAACAAATGCATAACTATTTATGAGGACTCGCTGAGCTTGACCTATTCAGAGCTAAATCTGGATAAATAGTACATGCCTGGTCAGATCCAGTTTGAAGTTACCGTATCTTTGAACAGAAAATCCATTCCATCCCACACGGACTTTTTTTGCCAATTTACATCATCATTTGGCTATTTGCCTACAATTTACTGTGGAGATAATAATCACCCAGGCAATGAAAGACTGAAACTTCTACATCTGAGTTCAGGCATTTTTGTTTACCAAAAGGATCATAGTTTCAGTAAATCCAACAGGCTCCCTGAACACTAAACACAGCATAGTCAGCTACAACAATCCCTAAGCTTGAAGGGAAAACATATTAATCAAAAGCTAACATATTCAAAGAATAGCTCAAACATATGAGAATTCAAAGATTCCAGGGAATCCCTACAGTGCAGAAGGAAGCCATTCGACCCATCAGTTCTACTCAAACTTTCTGAAAGAGTATCTGACCCAGGCCCAATCCCTCTCTTCCTATCACCATAATCCTATGCATTTACCATTGCTAATCCCATCTAACCTACATACATTTAGACACTAAGCAGCAATTTAGCATGGCCAATCCAGCTCACCTGCACATCTTTGGACTTACTTAACTCAGACAATCATTTGATTGAAAAGATTACAGTTGTAATGACTCTCCTGCTAATAAATGCCAAACAAAGCAAGAAGCATACAGCTTCAACATGCAAACTGATCTTTAAAAATTCTATTTTAAGCTAGAAAAACTGTGTATTGATCAATCCATCAGGGTAACAGCTCTGAAATGGTTAGAGAATAGTATAATCATATTTAAGAACAAGGTCAATGACATGACAAAATAATTATAACAATTGAATAAGATCATTACTGATTGGATTGTAACGTCAACCCCACCCCACATTCCTGCCTACCTCCAATAACCTTTCACCCCTGGTTAATCAAGAACCAAAATTATTTTATAAGGATATGACCCACAGAAGGAAAATGAAAGTTTGTGGTATAAAGAGCATGAGTTAGACTATTAGTAAGAGCTGAAAACTGCAAACGTCGTACCTGGCAAACATATTGGCAGATAAAGAAAAAGGAACTGCTAGAACGTGATTTTTGATTAACCTTAGGATGGCCTGATCCTCAAATAAGTGTAAACATTTGGCTGCCAAATTTAGTTAAGGAATTCATTTTAAGAAGTTAATGGTCAAGAAGTGACAATGATCAAACCATTCGATCACTTTGTCTGCCTGGTAACATTACTGTGATTTGTCAGCAGCCACTAGAGGGTGAAATCTCTCTCTGCCCACAATTGCCCAGGCGCAGCCCGATTTAGAATCAGATTCAACCATCTTTCAATCTTAATTCATTTAAGCAGATGAAGTATAAGCAAAAGAACGGATAATCACGGGCCTTCGTCACTCGAAGTACCAGGCATGTTTCCAAGAGCCAACTTCTTGTAATCTATTTTTAAAGCTAATAATGTTGCAGATACTAATAGAACCCTGAAAAGTATCGGAACCCAAGGTCCACCTTCATAGTCCTAATGCCGGCAATAAAGCAGCCATCAAAATTCAGAACCCGAGAAAGGCCAAAACTGCTATAAATTTCTAAGATACACTTGTTACGGTGTTGTTAATTTTATTTTAAGCCGATAGCTATTGCTCATCACTCTGAGGGTGGAGGAAGTCTAACATTCAGCTACTGCGGAGCTGAGAAATCTACAAACAATGAATCTGCAAATGATGCACAGGGAATTCCTGCTGAGAATTGAAGGGCACGAGTTTCATCCGGTACATGGAGGACTGCCAGCGAAGAGAGAGGAGGAGCAGCGTTAGATATCCTGCTTTGCTTTTTCTATGCGGCAGCGATGGATTCAGTGCAATGCAGAAGCAGGGCTGCGTTACATAGCTGTGCTCCAATCTGGGCTACGTAGCTTGGGACATCCTAGCTGTCAAATGCAACCAAATTTCAGTCAGTGCTCTGACATAAGGACGGCCCTCATCCATTATAACATCTTTTTAAAACTTGCGGCAGAAGAAAAAAATGATTGGACCAGACGAAAAGTCATCCAACTCATACCTTTGACTCTATTCTCTCGCCACAGATGCTGTCAGATCTGTTGAGATTTTCCAGCATTTTCTGTTTTTGTTTCTTATTTTCCAGCCTTTACTGGCATTCCATTCTAAGGTATAAAAGATAGAGTTAAGACCATTATTCTTATTTATGGAAGATTATTCTTATTTTCCTGTTTTTAATTGTTTTTCCAGAATAATCTTCTAGAAATAAGAATAATGATCTGAACTGGTCTTGCATACCTTAAAATGGAACACCAGTAATACTGGGAAATAAGATTACCGGTCCGAACTGTTTTTTTTCCCTATTGGGTAAAAGCTACTTTCCAATAAATAATAAAAGCAAATTACTGTGGATGTTAGAATCAGAAAGCAAAAGAGAAAATGCTGGAAAATCTCAGCAGGTCTGGCAGCATCTGTAAGGAGAGAAAAGAGCTGATGTTTCGAGTCCAGATGACCCTTTGTCAAAGCTAAAAGGCATAGAAAGTGAGAGATATTTATACTGCAGGATGAGAGAATCATAGCAATACTAAGAGAGAAATGGAAAGCAGTGAGGATTGATAGGAGGGAGAGACATACGGAAATCCTGTCAGAGAGAAGGGCAGTACTTCTTCAGGGTAGGCATTCCTGGAAGAGAAGTGGCAGCAAGTTAAACACTGGATAAAAGCAAATTCCTGCAGATGTTGGAATCTGAAACCAAAAGCTACTTTCCAATATTGCCTCCAACCCATTCCTTTCCCCAGATGCAAAATGCACAATCACTGGCGTACATCTGAATTATTTCAATAATCTAACCCTGAAAACTCAATCTGTGAATGTTTTGCAATTTTTTTGGAGTGGAATTGTTGATATTCAATTCCTTAGAATGAACTCAGTAAGAAACCAACAAATAAAAAGACTTGAGAAAGTGTGTGGGTAAATGGTTTAGATATGTCAGGGTCAGTTGCAAAAGTGGCTGACAAAAGGCATTTGGTTCCTGGGCTTTATAAATAGATGATTAACAAAGAAAAGCAAATTATTTGTTATGAATCTTTATAAGACAGTGGTACTCTCTTAACTGAAGTAAACCAATTCTGGTTGCCACACTTTAGGCAGGATGGGAAAGCTTTAGAAAGGCTATGGCAAAGATTTATGAGAATGGCTCTAGGAATGACAGACTTCAGTTATCATAGGATCATAGAAACTGTACAGTGCAGAAGGAAGCCATTTGAGCCATCTACTCTGCATTGACAACAATCCCACCCCAGGCCCTATCCTCACAACCCCATATATTTACCCCACTAATCCCTTTAACCTACACATCCCAGGACACTAAGGGACAATTTAGCATGACCAATCAAGCTAACCTGTACATCTTTGGACTGTGGGAGGAAACCAGAGCACCCAGAGGAAACCCATGCACACACAGGGAGAATGTGCAAACTCCACATAGACAGTGACCCAAGCTGAGAATCAAATCCAGGTTCCTGGAACTTTGATGCAGCTGTGCTAACCATCATGCTGCCAATTACGTAGATAGATTGAAGAAGCTGGGGTTGTTCTCCTTAATGAAGAGAAGGTTGAGAGGAGAGTTGACAGAGGTATTCAAAATCATGGGGAGAAATTACATTAAGACCTATTTTAGAGATACCTTTGCTGGAATAGTTGAGAACCAGAGGACACCGATTTAAGGTGAATGACAAAAGAACCAATGAAAATATTAAGGAAAGATGTTTTTGTGCAGTGAGTAGTTAGGATCTGGAATGCAATACCCGAAAAACATGGTGGAACCATATTCAAACAGAGCTTTCTGAATGGAATTGGATAAGCACCTGAGGAGAAATATTTGCAGGGCTACAAAGAAAAGGCTATGGAGTGGGCTAACAGAGTTGTGTTTGAAGAACTGACAGTAACCTGATTGCCAAATGGCCTCATTCTGTTATGTAATCAATGTAATATGGCTCTATTTAAACATTCCAGGATTTTGGTCTTTGGTGACTGTCTGTGACAATTTACATGTTCTTCCCATGTCTACATGAGTTTCCTCCAGGTGCTCCAGTTTCCTCCCACAGTTCAAAGATGTGCGGGTCAGATAGATTGGCCATGCGCAGAGCATGCTTAAGCACCAATTGGAACTTTTAACCAGATTTTAAATTTGTTCTTAGGTAATGGATGCTCCTAACAAGGCAGCATTCATTACCTATCCTGCTACTTGCCTTTGACAAGATAGTTGTAAGGCACCTTCCTGAATTGCTGCAGTCCATATGGTGTATGCTGCAGTCTATGAGGGACTTTGACAAGATGCCTCATGGCAGACTGGTGGCGAAGGTGAAGTCGCCATAGGATCAGAGATGAGCTGGCAAGGTGGATAAAGAACTGGCTAAGTCATAGAATGTATTTCTGAATGGAGGGCTATGACAAGTGGTGTTCCTTAGGGGTCAGTGCTGGAACTTTTGCTTTTTGTAATATATTTAAATGATTTGGAGGAAAATGAAACTAGTTTGATTAGTAAGTTTGTGGACAACAAAAAAGTTGTTGGATTTGCAGATAGTGATGAGGACCGTCAGAGAATATAGCACAGTATTGATTGGTTGGAAACTTGGGTAGCGAGATACAGATGGAGTTTAATCTGGACAAATATGAGGTAATGCAATTGGAAGGTCCAATACAGAAAGGAAATATACAGTAAGTGGCAGGACCTTTAAGAGTATCTTTAAGAATAGGCAGAGGGATCTAGGTGTAGAGTACACAGGTCACTGAAAGTGGCAACGCAGGTGGAGAAGGTAGTCAAGAAAGCATATGGCATGCTTGCCTTCATTGGTTGGGGTATTGAGTTTAAAAATTGGCAAGTCATATTGCAGCTTTATAGAACACTACTTAGGCCGCACTTGGAATATAGGCTTCAATTCTGGATGCCACACTACCAGAAGGATGTGGAGGCTCTAGAGAGGGTACAGAAAAGATTTACAAGGATATTGCCTGGGTATGGAGAACATTAGCTATGAGGAGAGGTTGGGGAAACTTGGTTTGTTTTCACTGGAACGACAAAAGTTGAGGGGCGACTTGATAGAAGTCTGCAAGATTATGAGGAGCATGGACAGAGTGGATAGCCAGAAGCTTTTTGCCGGGGTGGAAGAGTCAATTACCAGGGGGCTAGGTTGAAGATGCAAGGGATAAAGGAGATGTATGAAGCAAGTTTTTTACACAGAGGGTGATGGGTGTCTGAAACTTGTTGTCAGAGGAGTAGTGGAAGCTAATACAATAGTGACTTTTAAGAGGCATCAGAACAAATACATGAATAGGATGGGACTAGAGGGATATGGTCCCCAGAAGGGTGGGGGCCTTAGTTCAGTCAGGCAGTATGGTTGGTGTAGCCTTGGAGGGAGAAGAGCCTATTCCTGTGCTGTAAATTTCTTTGTTCTTTGTAGGAACATCTGCAATGCTATTAGAGAGGGAGTTCCAGGATTTTGCTCCATAAGTTGTAAAGGAATGATAAATATTTCCAAGTCAGGAGGGTGTGTGACTTGAAGGAAAACTTATAAATGGTGATGCTCCCATGCAGCTATAACCCTCATTCTTCATGGTGGTAAAGTTCATAGGTTTGGAAGATGCTGTTAAAGGGATCTTGGCAAGTTGCCAAGATGCATCTTGTGGCCAGTACACACTGCTGCCATTGTGCAATGATGGTAGAGGGAGTAAATTATTAAAGTGGTAGATGCATT
This sequence comes from Sphyrna mokarran, assembly GCA_024679065.1. Lineage (NCBI taxonomy): Eukaryota > Metazoa > Chordata > Chondrichthyes > Carcharhiniformes > Carcharhinidae > Sphyrna > Sphyrna mokarran. The sequence goes on along the minus strand of JAGIQG010000007.1, from coordinate 21,060,210 downwards.
AATGCCTGCGGAATGTCACTAGTCTCCAATCAGAAAAAAACACCCTTCCACAGTAATCTCTGTCTTCTATGACCCAGCTTGTTCCATATCCGTTTTACCAACTCATCACGGACCCTATATGACTTATTGGTTGTGGGAGCTCTTCGTTTTGACTATAGACAATGCTACTTCCACTGTTCATAATGTATGTGGTTTTGTGTTATTACATCAGAAGGTTGGTGCTTCCATTTTTCTTCTGCTTCTGGTTTACTGTTCTGCACCAGGATTGGACTCCAGTCATGATGGTTATGGAAGAGCGAGGAATGTGCTGGGCCATGATATTATGGAGTTTGATGGAATATAATTCTAATACTGCTGACATCAGACAATGTCTTCTTGATGCACAGTTTTGAACTGTGAAATCTCTTCTGAATTTAATCCACTAAACATGATGATTATGATTATTAAGGGTATCTTCAGTGGGACTTTGTCTCCAGAAGTCTGCGCGGTGGTTATTCCTACTAACCTGTTATGGATGGGTACTATTTGTGATAGATTGGTAAGCATGAGGTCAAATAGGTTTTGCCTTCATGTTGGTTCTCTCGTCACCTGCCTGGATTAAAGTCCAGTTGGCCTAAAGACTATTATTGACAGCAGTTGTAACCTAACATCTATCTCATTTGGTGGAATTAAATTTCCACTCATGAAAACTGATGGGAGACACCTTTTGTGGCTTCCAGTTGAAGATTTTTTTTTTCGACTATGACCCAGTCATCAAGTTACGAAAAAAAAACAAAGCATTGATTGTAAATAAGTCCAAGAGATGAACGCAGCCGCTGCACTCCCCCCAGGTGCACCAGTCTTGATGCAGGATATCACTGGCTTTGACATCATCGGCATTGCAAGCACATGTGCAGGAAGAGAGCCCTCTGCAGCTGCAATGTCACAAAATCCAGCCAAGAAACTAATCAGCAAATGGAAGAAATAATTTTCCAAGGGGGAGCCGATTCTGATAATTATTCAGTTTACCAAACGTGCAAGCAGTTCAGTTACCTGACTCCGCTATTAGATTAAATTTCGAAATACATTTTCATAACCAGACGTTTTGAAAAGTGAAAATGCCCGCAGCATAACATTCGTGTCTGAGTCACGACTCTGCATTTGAGATAGGGAGGGGCAAGGGAAAGAATTGAAACATCTCTCTATCAATATTACTTATCTGTGTAGCAGCCGTTACAATTTTTTTTAAAGGTTATAAAGGTAACTTTTAGACGCCCAGTAACTAATATTTTTTTAAAACGCGCATTGTAACTACATTATATCCGCCAGGAAAGGCCAGTAGAGATAATGGTTTCCTTTCATGACTCCACAACGGACGTTTGTGGTAACAATCTTTTGACAGGAAACTGAGATTAGCCACAGATAATGGTTAAAGCGGTAACACAAGTGCAAAAAATGAGCCACAGTGAAATTAGTGGAAGAAGCTAACATGAATTACATATTAATTCAGGAACTGATGCTACCTACGGGGATTACAAATCTTAAAAATCAAGTTGATATTTTTCAGTCGCACAGAAGATATGTTACATTTATTTGTAATTTGTTTGTAAATTTAGTTTCGGAAGCAGAAAAACGTAGAACTCAGCTGAGATTTACTTGGTTCCCCCTGAAATAGACTCCTCCAACTGCATTAGTATTCTGCATGCTCTCCAGCAGTGCATTCCATAAAATAACACAATAAGCTTTCTTTCCTGCTTCCTAACAATTCCATAAATAAAATTGCCTGCTGTTTATACATTTGAGAAATGTGGAAAAAATATATTCCTCCATGCATGCACGTGAAAAAAAGGCTTCATTTTGCATCTGTCGATTCAAAGAACAAAGAACAAAACAGCACGGGAAACAGGCCCTTCGGCCCAACGAGCCCGCACCGCCACCCTGATGTTCCCACCTCTACCCGCGATCCCTGTCCATGTTTATAGATCTATGGATTAAAACCAAATTTGAGACAATTTAGGGAGAATTTGTTTTGCCAATTAGCCTAAGAGCACATCTTTGGGATGTGGGAGGAAACCAGAGCACCCAGAGAGAACCCACGCAAGCACGGGGAGAACGTGCAAACTCCCACAGACACAGGCCCAAATCCATGTATCTGCGCAGCACAGTGATAGTCACTGAGCTGTCACGTTGCCCATCAAATGGTCCAGGTCAAGCGTACACTAACGATGTGAAGCACTAGGATACTCTCGAAAAAAATCCAAGAGCAGCCCTCTCATGACCCATCGCGTGTATGCCCCTTGTTTCTCAACAAGGTGAACCAAAGCACCTGTGAGATAAAAACAAGTACACATTTTGTTGAAAATTCACATTCTGTTGCAAATTGTATTCTATGGTGATGAACAATATATAATTTTTAAGTTGAATTTTTTTACACTTTTTTTGTGTTAAGAAAGGTAGACTGGTTCAAGAATTCATGTAAATGGGGCAGTATTGTAGCACAACGATTAGCAAGACTACCTCACAGCGCCAGGAACCCGGATTCAATTCTGTCTGGAAATTCAATTTCCAGCTTGGGTCACTGTCTGTGTGGAGTTTGCACGTTCTCCCCGTGTCAGTGTAGATTTCCTCCATGTGCTCCAGTTTCTTCCCACAGTCTGAAAGATGTCCTGGTTAGGTTCATTGACCTGAACAGGTGCTGGAGTGTGATGACTAGGGGAATTTCACAGTAACTTCATTGCATTGTTAATGTAAGCCTCACTTGTGATTAATAGATAAACTTTCACTTCCAGGAGATTCCATGCTTAGAAGTCTGGGTGGACCTGTGGCTGAAAGGCCAATTTTCTTTACATATAAATTAACATTTTAATGAGGTTTGGCAACACCTGAAGCTAAAAAGAGTGATTACAAAGGGATTAAAAGGACTCTGACAAAGGGTCATTCTGACTCAAAATGTTGGCATTATTCTCTCCCCATAGATTCTGTCAGACCTGCTGAGATTCTCTACTATTTTCCATTTTTGTTTTAGGGAATTCATGTTTGCTCTGCAGTTTTTTTTTAATACATTCATGGGATATGGGTATTGCTCTCTGGCCAGCATTTATTGCCCATCCCTCATTGCTCTTGTTCATAGAGTCAGCCATAGGGGCACAGTGGTTAGAGTTGTTACTTCAAGCTCCAGGTATCTGGGTTCAATTCCTGGTTTAGGTCTCTGTCTGTGTGGAGTTTGCACATTCTCCCAGTTTCTGTGTGGATTTCCTCCGCGTGCTCCAGTTTCCTCCCACAGTCTTAGGACTGAAAGGGTTAGATTGATTGGCCATTCTAAAATTGCCCCTTAGTATCCTGAGATGTGTAGGCTAGAGGGATTAGCAGGTAAATATGTGGGCATGTGGAGGTAGGGCCTGGGTGGGATTGTGATTGGTGCAGACTCAATGGGCCAAATGATCTCTTTCTGCACTGTCGGGTTTCCATGTTTTCTACATTGCTGTGAGTCTGGTGTCACATGTAGACCAGACCAGGTAAGGGCAGAAGATTTCCTTCCCTAAAGGAATTATTGAACCAAATGGGGTTTTCTGACAATCAACCTTGGTTTCACAATTATCAGTAGATTCTTAATTCCAGATTTCTTTGGTTGAATTCAAATTCCACCATCTGCCGTGGCGGGATTCAAATTAATTAGCTGAGTTCTGGATTTAACAGTCTAGCGATAGTCCTACAAGGCCATCACCTCCTCTTGATGACGAAATAGTGAGTTTACTGTGCGATCTGGGTTTTCTCAGAGAGCGATACCAGCTGGGTAAAAAGTACTGAGTGAATCCTCAGAAATACACCAGAACGAAACTGTTTGCAACTGTGCATAACCAAGCAAAAAGCCTAGGTGCCAAGATAATGGTAAATCTTTATTGGGTTTTGTGTCTATTGGGATATTGCTGAGGTAAAAGTATATTGGGAAATTGAATCATCCTCTTGTGTTTGTGTTAGGATTTTTCCAACCTTTTTGTCTGGTATAATATTGTTCATTTTTCTGTTTTAATAAATATTTTATTTTTTGTGTTAAAAGTTAATCAGCAGATCCTGTGAACTTGTTCAGTAACTCCCCTCTATGTTTCTTAAAAAAAAGTAACGTTCAGCCAAGAAAGGTTTCACTCTGGGATCTGGGCAGCATGGAGGCAGACAGGTAAGCATTGCTGCCTCAGATTTGGGTTCAATTTCAGACTTGAATGATTGTCTGTGTGGAGTTTGCATGTTCTCCCTGTGATTGTGTGGGTTGTCTTGAGGTGCTCCAGTTTCCTCTCAGAGCCCAAAAATATGCAGGTTAGGTAGATTAGCTATGCTAAATTGCCCCTTTATGTCCAAAAATGTGTAGGTTAGGGGGATTAGCAGCGTTATGAAGATAGGATGGGTCTGGGTAAGATGCTCTGTCAAAGAGTTAGTGCAGACCTAATGGGCTAAATTGCCATCTTCTGCACTGTAAGGATTCTATGATTCTATTCTATGATTTGTCCAGTATTAACATCAGCTGGGATCATACCACTGTTCTATCTCCAAATTATGTAGTTGGTAAATTCCTAAACAAATGAAACTTGATTACTGAAGCTCATTTCAACTGAAAAAAATAGGATTATTCCAATTGGTTTGCATTCCTGGGCTGGTGAACATGGAGGGAACAGCCTCAATTCTCACAGTTGATCGTTGACTAATGACCTTTCCTGGAAAGTGTGCATGTTTACAGATGTCAGATGAGGAGAAAATTAAGCTTTGCTGGTAGTACCAGTTGAAGGGAAATGTCCTCAGGGGAAGACCAAAGCCAATGTCTTCACTCCCACCATAAACCCCATTCCTGAGCAACCAACTCCAGAAGCAGACTCTTTGTAAACTTTATGATCCCCAGATGTGCTTCAAGTCAGGAACCTTTGCCATCATTAAGACTCCATATTTCCATCTCTGTAACATTGATATACTCTGATCATTTCAGCTCATCTGCTCCTGAAACCCTCACCTATGCATTTGTCACATCCAGACTGAGAAAGAGGCTTGCATTTGAGGCCAGATGTCTCATGATTTTATGGCCATTGGAGTGTAATGTAGCAAGCATAGCAGCCAATTTGTACATAGCAAGGTTCCACAGCATTACCAGAAATGCTGACCAATTGGCATAATTCTATTTCTTTTTCAGTTGAAATGAGCTTCAGTAATCAAGTTTCATTTGTTTAGGAATTTACCAACTGTGTAATCTGGAGATAGCACCGTGGTACGATTCCAGCTGATGTTAATACTGGACATGTGATAAAAGAGAATCATAGATTCCTTACAGTGCAGAAGGTGGCTATTGGCCCATTGGGTCTGCACCAACTCTCTGACAGAACATCTTACCCAGGCCCATCCCAACTCATCCTCATAACCCTGCTAATCCTCCTAACTTACATAGTTTGGACACGAAGGAGCAATTTAACATGGCTAATCCACCTAACCTAAATGTTTTTGGACTGTGTGAGGAAACTGGAGCACCCCAGGGAAACCCATGCAGACACAAGGAGAATGTTTAATAAAGAGCAAATGATCTGTTTTTGTCATGTTGATTGAGACTTTTTTCACTTATAGAACGTATGCATCACTGGCTAGGCAATCCCTAATTGCCCTCCATTGCAGAGAATATTTAACAGTCAACCACATTGCTTTATATATTATTATACATATTAGCCAGTATAGCTTTAACTGCTCTAATTGGAAATACTGTTATTCCATCTTAGAGTAGCAAATGAAACCTTGATTTAACATTTTTTCTGTAATATAGCATCTCCAATTATGCAGCATATGCTCAGCAATGCAGTGGAGTGTTAGCCCTGATTTTCGAGCTTAAGTCCTGGAATAAAACTTGAACATGGAACCTCTGACTCATAGGCTTGTGTGATATCAACTGACATGTGACTATTACAATGTATTCCTGGCTGGTTTGCTTTACTCCGCCCTCATCCAAATGTTCATCCAAAACTCGGACATCTGTGTTCAAACTTGTGCCAACTCCTGGTATTCATTTATGTCCTTGCCCCTCTCTATCTCCGTAACATTACCTCCTTCAGAACCTGAGATCTCTGCACACTTCTAATTCCGGGCTTCCCTCATTTTAATTGCAGAACTATTATTGGCTGTTATTCAGCTGCCTTGGTCCTCAGCTCTGAAATTCCCTTCCAAACCTCACCATCTCTCTATCTTTCTTTTGTCTTATAAAGCCGACTTTGTTGATCAAGCTTTTGGTTACTACCACAATTCAAGGTGGCACAGTGATTAGCACTGCTGTCTCACAGCACCAGGAATCCAGGTTCAATTCTGGCCTTTGGTGACTGTGTGGAGTTCGCATGTTCTCTTCTGTGCCTCTGTGTGTTTCCTTTAGGTGTTCTAGTTTCACCTCGCTCTCTCTCTCCTCCCCACACACAGTCGAAAGATATGCAGATTGGGTGGATTGACTATACTAAATTGCCCCTTAGTCCAATAAATATGTAGGTTAGGCAGACTGGCAATGATCAATACATGGAGTTATTTTGCTTATTGTCACAAGTGAGTTTTCATCAGCTCTGTGATGACGTTATTGTGAAAATCCCCTAGTCTCTCATTCCAGGATATGTTGTCTCAGGAAATGATGGACTGTACTGAGAGTGTTTGTCACTTCAGGATTGACCATTGGCTGTTGTGTCTGTAGAGACCAGTTCATGAGTTGCAGTTCCTTCTGCAACTGGCACAGATGAATAGCAATGGCCTGAAGTGGACTGTTACACTTTCTGACAGGTTCTCTTTTTCACTATCTGGTCATTTCTTTTGTCCTCTGCTTTTCCTACACCCTTCCCGATTACTTTTGTCCAAGCACACTGGTCAGTAGCAAGGACTTCCCTTACATTGACTCCAATCCTGGTCAACTTGAAGTCTTGCTTACTGACATTCTTTTGTTGCAGACGTGATTGACCTGTTGGTCTCGAGCCCAGAGCAAGTTTGCCATAGAGCAAGTCTAGGGAATGTGACCATTACCCATTCTATGTACATCATGATGATAAACTGAAATATTCTTATTTTGTCTATACTAATTTGTATATTTTCTTTCTACTCAGCAGTGGTTGGTGGTCTGACTTTTCCTGAGAGGAGCTGATTCCTTTTGAGGATGGGCTATTACTGGGATTGTCATGCAGCAGTTCAGATGCTTGCAATTAGTGAGTGTGATAAAACAGATAGCTGGCTTTTCATCAGGTGAGTCACAGTTTATAAGTGAGTTCAGAACATACAGTAACATAAGCTGTGCCAAATCCATATTAGAGAATTCAAACCTCTCCAACTTTCACTAAGTTGGACATAGATGCTGTACCCAGGGATAAAAAATATCAATTAAAAGGGTAATCATTGAAGTGAAATGGACAATATGTGATATTGGACATTTGTTCCATGCACAATACCTATGATTGCAGGGAGAATATAAAAATCCAGTTCAGGCATGAGTGAGTTGATGTTGCAGGGCTTTGTGAAGAAGTTGTCTTCTATGGATACAGAGGTCAACTTGGCAGGACATCAATCAAAGCAACTAAATAAGTTCATACAAACCTTAACCATGGGCACACAGACTTTAGATACCAATATGTCTGGCTATTTGAATACACTCGCATGAGTGCCTTTTCCGAGTCTTTACGTCGCTCATCGACGGTTTTGTCTACCACTAGCAGATCCCACGCCTGGGTCTCTTGATCTTAAGTTACCACGAGTAGTACCCCAGCCGGGGTCTACTGATGTTACCAATTGTGGCTCGCAGACCCCAGCCGGGGTCTGCCCTGGTCATAGTACGTGGCTCGCAGAGCCCCAGCCGGGGTCTACTTGATGTCATTGTGGCTCGGTTGGGCACCCTGAGTGTATTTAGGGCAGGGTGTGAGCTGGTACCGTCGCCCCCTGATCTAATTGGGTGTTTAGAGAACCTTTGTCGGTACTTTCGGTGCTCAGCTCTCTTGCGTGAGGAGGAAATTTAGAATTTAAGGGAAAAGTTTAGTCCGAATTCAGGGAAGCCAGATTAGGTGACGTGACAATTGTTCATAACCAATTAACCTAGTTAGCACATTTTTGGCCATGTGGGAGGAAACCGGAGTACCCGGGGAAAACCCACGCGAACACGGGGAGAAAGTGCAAACTCCCCCAGCCGCAAGGCCCAGGTCGGGAACCGACCCTGGGTCCAAGTAGCCGGTCAACCTCAGTGCTAATCACTGGGCTGACGTGCTGCCCATTCGTACCGTGACACCTAAGGGTGGTAATCGGTGTCATTGTCTTTCGTCATCGTCTGGTAGTGAACATCCAAGACAAGACGGGGCACACGTCCCATCTCAGCGTCACCCCAGGTGCGTCTCGTTCATCTCACCCTTTGTACCGATCGTGTGGGTAGTGGGTCGCAGGTGCTTCTACTACCTAGGCAGGGTTGAACCGCATCCACCAGCGGATCACCAGTGCCCCCGGGACAAGCCTGAACTTGTCGAGAACCTATTTTTTTGAACATTTACCGGATTTATAGGCATAGAAGCGTGTTGGTTATCCTCGGCCAGTCAGATTCCGACAGACACTCGCCTGCCAGCAGGAGTGCCTGGATTCCCTGCGGGACCATCGGTAAGGGATGACTCACTGTGGTCTAGAACAACCAAAAATACCACAGCTACGCAACACACACCATAATCCATTCCAGCTTCACCACTCTAGGATGGCAGTCCTGTGGTATTGGTCGTGGACCTGGCATGCATCGCCCCCGCTATTTGTTTCTCGACCAGTCACGGAATACCCTCTCTTGTGCCCAAGGAGAAGGTACCAGGTGGCTCCCGCGGAAGGGATTGACTCGCTGTGGGTAGAAACCAGAAGACCCCACTGTTACGATTGGCCGTTAACGCCTTTTTTTCGGCTTAACCAATCTTACCCCACCTGTCTGTAATCGCAACCTTAAGGGGCATCCAGGCATGCAATTACTCCGCATCGTTTCTGGGACAGCCGCTTTAGCCGTCACTGCGGTGGAGGCGCGGTGACGTTGCCCAGCGGGACCAACGTGGAGGCGCAGCTCACTGTGCGGCAGAAACGACAAGACACGCACAGCTAAAGTAACCAGAAACCTCAAGAGAGTCCCCCCGAGAGAGTTCTCCTTAAGAGAGTCGTAGTCACTCCCGGAGGAGTAACCAGAAACCTCAAGAGAGTCCCCCCAAGAGGGTCCACCTTAAGAGAGTAATAGAGAACGGCAGGTACTTTAGCTTGGCTTTGCAGCATGTTACTGATCTGCATCATATCATTCATCAGCTGGTAGGGGGTGACATAGAAAGTTTTAAAATTTATTTACTGATGTCACAAATAGGCTTAAATTAACAATGCAATGAAGTTACTATGAAAATACCCGCGTCGCCACACTTCGTGCCTGTTCGGGTAGAATGAGGAAGAATTTAGCATGTCAATGCACCTAATCAGCATGTCCTTTGGACTGTGAGGGAAATCAGAGCACCAAGGGGAAACAAGAGAAGATGTGCAAACTCCACACAGAGAATGACTCAAGCTGGGAATTGAACCCTGATGCTGTGAGGCAGCAGTGCTAACCACTATGTCACCATGCCGCCCAGTTGACTGGTACATTAGAGCGATGATGGTGAAAGAAAACTTGGAATTAGGAAGTCAGCTCAAGGTGAAATACTACAGATGTTGGAAAGCTGAAATAAAAACAGGAAATGTTGGAAAAACTCAGCAGGTCTGGCAGCATCTGTGGCAAAAGAAACACATTGTGGCATAGTGGTTAGCACTGCTGCTTCACAGTGCCAGGGACCTGGGTTCGATTCCCAACTTGAGTCGCTATCAGAATGGCGTCTGCACATTCTCCCTATGTCTGCATGGGTTTCCTTTGGGTGCTCTGATTTCCTCCCACAATCTGAAAGATGTGCTGGTTAGGTGCATTGGCCACGCTAAATTCTCTCTCAGTGTACCTGAATAGGTGCTGGAATGTGGCAATTAGGGGATTTTCACAGAAACTTCATTTCAGTGTTAATGTAAGCCTACTTGTGACTAATAAATAAACTTTAATTCATGTTTTGAGTCCATATGACTCTTCTTCAGAACTCTGTATAGATGGAGTTGGGGCAGTTTCTAATGGAGCCCTCACAGACTTCAAAATTCACAGATTGTCAGACAAGAGCATTTCAGCAGTTGAAGCAGGGCTCTGAGCAGACTACCTTTCCTTTCACTCAAACCAAAGGTATTACACACCGAGCAGTGGCAGGAAAAGGAAAAGTAAAGTTTTATAATTTTGTGAACATATCTGAATGGGTGTATGTGATAAAATATTATGTCTTCAAATTTCCTTTGTTCAGTAGGATAACGTGCACTTTATTTTTCTCACCAATTTCTTGCATTGTCTATTCTTGCTTGCTGGATAGCAACTCACCTTTTGAGTTGTTCTTTGATGGATGGGAAGTCTTGAATTGAAGGGAACTGTTCAAAGTATGTGCAATGATTGATTAGTTGGTTATGAGCAGGCAAAATTATGCAGAGTTTGGAAATCTGAAATGAAAACAAAAAATGTTGACAATCCATAGCAAGTCAGGCAGCATCTGTGGAGAAAGAATTAAAGTTAAAAATTCAGGTCAAAGACTTTTCACCAGAGCTGTTATGGAACTATTTTGTGCCTCTGGGATAGGGGATGGAAAGGGCAGAGAAATAACCATTGGATGCTATTGTTACATCAGTTCAGTGGCTGCAACTAAGTGATTGTACAGCTATAAAGTAATCCCTAGCATTCACTTGAAGCTGTGTTGGGATCGCCACCTTTCTCCTCTTCTGTTTCAGTCACAGACAAAATGTGTTCAGCACTTTGTTCCTCTTATAACTTCAGTTTCACTGTTGTGAAATACTGTGCACACCACATTCTGGAAATCCTGGACGGCAATCACTGAAGGGTACTTACAGATCTGTCCTGACACTTTAAGCATATACTTGACCTTGCTCAAAAACACATTATTGAATACAGATTTCTCAAGAGCTAGGAGTTGGTGGAATATTTGCTTCTTTATTTGTTCTTTAATACATTATATTATCCCTTCGATTCCTACTCAACTAACTTACATAGTCTATGTTGTATACATTCCGCTGCTATCTTTGTGCGACTTTTAGTTGGTTCTCATTTGTCATAGAATGGGTATGTCCAAGTTTCTAGGTCAGTTGATTAGCAGAATACTTTGGTATTTTGTTTTAAATTTAATACATTAACTCTTACATTCCCATAACATCAGCCTATCATGTGCCTTTCTATGTACTACCTATGGGCTTTATTGGTTGGGTTTCTCATGGGGCTCATCAATCAAGGTCGAGGGGTATGTCCTTCATCTTCTCATAGAATCATAAAATCTCTACAGCGCAAAAGCAGCCATTTGGCCTATCAAATCTGCACCAACCATAATCGCATCCAATCCTTATCAAGACGAAAGCAGAGGGCCCAGAAGAAACCCTTACAGACACAGAGACAATGTACAAGTTCCACACAGACAGTGATCCAAGCATCAAACCAATGTTCCTGGTATTGTAAGGTAGCAGTGCTAACCACTATGCCACTGTGCCGCTTTTAGCAGCCATTCTTTAGTCTCTTTGCAACTACACAGCAGTCAGGGAGCTTGGACTGCCATAGGATGAAAGCACCATGACAGCTTCCTGAGAATCTATTAATCAAATGTTGACGGAATAGATCCTTGCAGTTTTCAAATATACTTGATTAGTGTGGATGTGCTCAGATTGCCATGTGTGTGCAGTTGCTGACCTGCTGCAACCTTGGGAAGAAAGCCAGAGATGCAAACTCAAGACGCCTACTCATTCTGTCTAACATAATCACAAACAAGGTTGACATAATTACCGGCCCTGTCAAACAATGCATCAGTGACCTGCCTATGCATTTATGTGCAGTTGACTGGGAGACACTGTCTCCAGCTGAATTCTGGAAGGATTTGGAAGCAAAAGAATATTGAGGATAATGATCAATTTGACAGATACTGGTATCACAGAGTCATAGAATCCCTACTGTGCTTAAGGAGGACATTCGGCCTGCTCAGCCTACACTGACAACAATCCCACCCAACTTCTATCTGCACATATTTATCCTACTAATTACCCTGACAATAAGAGGCAATTTAGCATAGCCAATCAACCTAACCCGCACGTCTTTGGACTGTGGGAGAAAACTGGAATATCTGGAAGAAACCCACGCAAACACGTTCAAATTCCACAGTCACTCCATGCCAGAATTGAACTTGGGTCCCTGGCGCTGTGAGGCAGCAGTGCTAATCACTGTCTTACTATGCTTGTGCGAACAAAACCCAATGCACAATTACCTTCAATCTTTTTTGAGTATGTGAACAATTTATTAAAGTATGTAGTCAAGTTAATTTTTTTTATGTGGTTCTGCAATATGCAGTAATTTAAAGGAGCTAACTTGTGCACAGCTTGTTTGTGGACTCTCAACTTGCCAGATGGTTGGGCAGCTTACAGGGAGCATTGGTCCAGTGCAGAGGAAATACTCTTCTAGGGTACTGCAGATGCTTGTCACCACCTGACACAATGACCACTGCTCCACTGAGATGTCAAGTGAGCTGAGTTTCATTCTGTTCATGTGTTCTGTTCTGATCTGCAGACAAAGAAGATACTCATAAGCCAATAAGTTTCTCATTCTCACGCAACCAGTTTCCTTCAGATGCCCATGTTATTTAGAATTGCATGGAATATACAGCATAAAAACAGGCCATTTGGCCCAAATCGACCGTACTGGTTCATTTATTACTTCTCAACAGCAATTCTCCCACTCTATTTTACCTCACCCCATCAACATCTCCTTAGATATGTTTCTATGTGGCAAAATCTTGTAAAGATGCGCTTTCAATTGTCAATATTGTTGAACTTGTCAAATGTTCCTGACTCATTGTACTTTGCAGATCATTTTTAAATTCTTCATGATAGAAAAAGAATGTTCACTGGAAGCATTTGTGACAGGTGTTAAAAATATTTTCAGAATAGTTTCTACATTTGCATGCAAACCAGCTGGTGATCGAAGCACAGAACGTATCATTACCAACGAATGAACAAATTATTTCACTTCATCTTTAAAGATAAGCCAATAGAAAATGCAGAACTATTCTGATTGGTGTCCGTTGATACCAGCACAGACCCTCCCCTCATTCGTCAATATCCTATGCCCTGACATAATGTGTTTCATTGTAAGTCTGCCTCTGCCCACTCTGTGCAGGTGATTACACAGATGCAGCTGAACACACTGTGAGTTAAGCATGGTGGTCACTGTGCATTAGAAGAGATTTTTAGAAGCTCTGGCATATTTGCCAACTTTAAAACCTCAATTGTGCCTAAATCAATATGTTCTTTCAATAAGTTTGCTTCTCGGCTTTTTGACTACAATCAAGTGTTATTTTGGCATCCTGCACTTAATTGAAGTCATGAGGTTACACTGAGACTTCATTTGAAGCAGTTTTTTAAAGCAGCATCAATGTTTTTTTGCCTCAGATGCAAATGAAATCAAGCTTTGGAGAAGATGCAATGCCTGCTCCAATCAGCTTGGATCATGTAGATCAAGCCCAAGATAGGAAAAGACCAACCTGTCTTATCAGCTTGAATCTGGAATGTCTCACTTATTGAATTGGACTTTGATTGAATTGAATTGGATATAAGCAAAAAAAATGCTCCTCAAAGTTAAAACTCCCCTTTAGAGGTATAGTGGCATGGTGGTTAGCATTGCTGCATCACAGCGCGAGGGATCTGGGTTTGATTCTGGCTTAAGTCAATGTTTGTTTGGAGTTTGCATGTTCTCCCTGTGTCTGCGTGGGTTTCCTCCAGGTGGTCCAGTTTCCTCCCACAGTCCAACGACGTGCAAATTAGGTTTATTGGCCATGCTAAATTATCTCTTTGTGTCAGGGGATTAGTGGGGTAAATATGTGGGGTTACAGGGATAGGGTCAGGGTAGGATTGTGCAGCCTCAGTGAGCTGAGTGGCCTCCTTCAGCACTGTAGGAATTCTGTAATTTTATAACTGATTATGGTAGCGTGACTTAAATTTCCAAAAAAGTTCAGAGTGCCACGTTGTGTATATGAGGTTGATCCAAGCTTTTCCTGACACCAAGTGCATATGGTGTATTTAGTTGCACAAACATTTACTTCCAGACAAAAATCTATTGAAATTAATTGTATTATTGACCTTTTCAATCACATTTTGATTTAATGTTTTAAATTTCCTTTCTTTGCTCTTTGGTTCGGCGGTTCCTTTCTTTTGAGGTGGAATGGGAGCAGGGGGTGTGCTGTCCTCCTTGCTTTGTCCCTGAGTTTGTTTAATTTGATTTATTTGGTTGGCAGCAAAATGTAATGCATTGTGCCAGCTTCACCTGATACACCAATTTACAAAATAATACTGCATGATTAGAAGTAATTACAATGATCTTTCTCGAAACTAACTGCAACTTATTTGGAGTTATTGATGATGTGACACAAATTTCATGCCACATTTATGCAGATAAGTATATAAGCTGGCTGCCAGACCTTTAGCATGACAATGTTAGTGCTGTCTGATAAAACCTGTTCAAAATCTCGTATGAAATTAGATGCAAGGAAGATTAAATTGTGCATCCTAAAAACAGCACAGCTAAAGTTAGATGCACTCTATATTATGGGGAAAAACCTAGGCAAACTGACAGCTGGTGTTACTATGGTGTGATCTTCTCCAGAGGCTCGATAATTATCAAGAAACATTGCCAGCAAATGTTACTCATATGAAAGCAATGTTTACAAATTAATGCAGTATTAATACACCTTAATGACTGTCTCCTTCTCTGCTGAAAGTTAGGGTCCATTCCCCAGGAGGTGTGTGATGCCAAAATCATCATATTGTACAAGAACAAAGATGTGGAGATGCCGGCATTGGACTGACAGTAAAAGTCTCACAACACCAGGTTAAAGTCCAACAGATTTGTTTGGTAGTACAAGCCACTAACTTTTGGAGCACTGCTCCTTTATCAGGATAGCTTGTGCTATCAAATAAACTATGAGACTTTAACCTGGTGTTGTAAGAACAAAGATGACAGAGGAGATTGGAGTATCACAAAGAAGATCTTTACTGGAACATATTAAACACTCTAGCAACTTGCACACTGAGTGTGCCCAGACGTGCAATGTGGTCTCCGTGCCAGCATATCACCTGTGGACATGATCTTCTCCCTACAGCAGCTACAAGTGAAATTGAGTGAATAGAGTTTACCCCTTTACTTTTGTAGATCTCACTCAGGTATTCAACAGTGTCGGCAGAGCAAGGCTGTACCAGAGTTTGGAAAATAATTGGCTATCCACCTCAGCCATTTACCATTTTATCCATCTACCTATCCACCGTACCATTGTTGATTTTCAGAAAAACTCAACTGGTTCACTAATGTCCTTTAGGGAAGGAAATCTGCCATCCTTACCTAGTCTGGCCTACATGTGACTCTAGAACCACAGCAATGTGGTTGACTCTCAACTGCTCTTGGGCAACTAGGGATGGGCAATAAATGCTGGCCAGCCAGTGATGCCCATGTCCCATGAATAAATTTTAAAAAGCTACTCAATCTCATCACTCCTTCCATGACAACATATTCCACATCTTAGTTTGGTGACTCCACTTTCAACAATTTCCAATAGAGAATGGAGTAAAACAGCATTATGTCCCAACCCCAACTCTGATTGGTATCATCTTCTCCATGCTCTTGCCTTCTTATCTCCTGTAAATTTGGAAAGAGTCATCTTGCACACTGGATCAAATGGCAAACTCCACAAAATATCAATGGAAAGCCAAGACAAAATCATATTATATCCTGTTAGAGAACTCCTCCATGCAGATGATGTCATTCAATTTGCCCATTGAAACTCAGCTGCAAAGATCCGTTCTTCTCGGTTCTAAGCTTCACAAAACATCTCCACTCCTGATCACAACCTACTGGTTAGCTAGTTCTGCTACCTTGGGCCCACAACGACAGACCACCTATTTCTTGATGCACAGCTCATTATAAAAACGGCAAAAGCAGCAACCACATTTGGCTCATTTTGGAAAAGTGCGTGAGATAACACCAACCTAATCCTGAGGATCAAGCTGATAGCTTAAAAAGTCTAAGTTCTCAACATCTTACTGTATGACTGTGAGACATGGGCAACTTACAGCTGCCATTTTTGCTCATTGCGACACATAAAATGGGTGTATCCTGGCAGTACAAAATCACAAATATAACAGACTTCTCAAAGGCAGAGCTCCCAAATCTAATTAAAGAGAGGCTGTTTTGGTGGATCAGACACATCAGCAGGATGGAAAATGGTTACATACCCAAGGACATTCCGTGTGATGATCAGAGCTAGATGATCAAGGCCCTACTTCAGGAATGCCTGCAAGTGTGACATGAAGGCCCGAAACATTGACAATCACACCTGGGAGCCACCATAAGACAAAAGAGAGAATGGCTACACTTCCTGTGGGTTGACATGAACTACCATGTCAACGAATGGCCGCAGCAGCATGGCAACGAGCGCCAATACCACAAACAACAATCCACATACCACATGACAGCTTCATGTGCAGTGCTGGTGGCAGAACCTCTTTCTCGAGAATTGGCCTTCACAGCCAACAGCAAAGATGAGCCATATAAATGGATTGTCTGTCATCTCTCGTAGATGAAAGGATGCCACCACATTTCTGTTTTTCAGAGTTAACAGTGGACAAAATTTTAATCAGGCCTTTGTGACTGCTTTCACTTCCTTCACATAACCTTATGGCAATATTATGGAAGCTAAACAACATCCACGTGCAAATTATCAATTGTAGTGAATGTATTTTTCCCATATAATGAATATTATTGGCATAGGAAAATGCCAATAATCTTAATTGACTAGGATTATAGCCAAATTGTCTTTCTGTAAGAAAGCAAATCGAGTAATTAATTATTCGAGGTACAAGTGATACCTTCTACAATTTAGCAGTTTCTAGAAATGTGGGACTTGGGTGAATTTGTCTTTGAAATTGGTCTGAGTGCTCTGTGCAGTTATGCTCATTTTCTGAGATGTTTAACTCACTTGCATGTTCAACTGACTGCACTGAGATAGATCTTCATGGAGTTAGAAGCATTCACGTTAGTTTTGTTTTTAAACTAAATTATGATGATAAGGAAAGGGCTCTATTATTTTGTTTTAATATATAAGAGACTGAGCATTGCTATTTACCTGATTTGTTGCTACTGTGCAAAACCTTAGTTTTTCACAAATTTTAAATTTTAATTATTCTGCAAACTGCTCATCTATATTGCAAGATTGATCTCAAAACTGTATTTCAATAGTAATTAAATTTGAAAAATACATTGGTAATACTTAGTTAAAGACTCTGACAAAGGGTCAGACTTGAAACATTAGCCCTGATTTTATTAGTACAGCCGTCCAAGGCCAGTAAGATTTTCTCCGAGACCAAAGGCGAATGTCATTCTGCAAGCCTCGCCCATCCCACTGATTGCGGGGTGGCCATGCCGGTCAAATCAGGACCATTAACTTTATTCTCTCTCCACAGATGCTGTCAGAAATGCTGAGCTTCTCCAGCATTTTCTGTTTTTTGTTATTGAAAAATATTGAAAAATACTATAAAGCTGCTTGGATTTTCCTGAGGTCAATCATGTAAAAGCATGTCTTTTTTTCTCCTTAAAATATGCTTTTTCCATCACATTTTAACAATCATGACTGCAACGTTTCATTTTACAGGGACAATTCGAAGGACTGCAATTCTTCTCCTATGCACCAACAACACAGATGCCCAAGAGGCAGAGGAGCGGCAGAACAGCAGGGGTAATATTCTCACTCTGGATTTCCACAGGGGCTACACAAGACCAAATAAAATTTGAGCTGTTCTGCACGACAAGTCTCATTAATATGCACATTTTGATGTCCTGAAAACTCCACTCCATTGTGCCACTGGTGCAATGCTATCCAGATATATCAGAAACAGTTGGAGCAGATCTCAGGCTGGCCCATGTACAACAAAGTTATTCAGCATGTAATTAGTCCTTTACGAAATATGATCAATCTGTTTATCGAGACATAATTCCAATTAAGGAAACATTTACATTTTAGCTGTCAGACTGATTTAGATATTTTCAAGATTCTTCACATTTGTGGAGAATTAAAAATAAAAAATCTGACTGTTATTGACTAAACTGTGTCCAGTATTGAAGTTCCAATATTGTTTGAACAATTCCAACACATGTAGTGAGAGCAATAAATAGATGTTCATAAATACAAGTCTTCCTTGTTCTTCTTAAATCTTTCCAGTTATCCTGGGAGCAACAATGACCGCTGTTTTATAAATAAAATGCAATAAAATTGCTTAAAGTATAAAATGTGCTGCAAATACCCCTGGAATGTGAGCCAAATTCCATCAATACAGAGTGGGTTGAAATTTCATTGTTCCTCTATTTTTGCTTTGAAATGTAATTGGCAGATGACCAAACAAGCACAGCTTCCCTTTAGCTTTTAATTTCTCTTAAATAAACAGATTTTTAGCTTGTTATTTTCTCTGATGTTATGCATGTTACTAATTATTTAAGTTACTGTCTCCTTTAAGTTAATGCTCATGTAATACTTTGCATCGGTATTCACGAAGGAGAGAGGCTTGTTGACAGCTCCTGTCTCTGAGGGAGCTGTGGACCAGTTGAGGGAAATATCCATACCAAGGGAGGAAGTGTTAGAGCTTCTAGGTAGCATTAAAACTGATAAATCTCCGGGGCCTGATGGCATTTATCCCAGGCTGCTTAGGGAGGTGCGAGGTGAAATTGCTGGGCCTCTGATGCAAATCTTTGTCTCTTCCTTGGACACAGGTGAGGTCCCAGAGGACTAGAGAATAGCTAATGTTGTACCGTTGTTTAAAAAGGATAATAGAGATAACCCTGGAAATTATAGGCTGTTGAGTTTGATGTCAGTGCTAGGGAAGCTGTTGGAGGGGATTCTTAGAAATAGGATGTATAGGCACTTAGAGCGTTGCGATCTGATTAGGGATATGCAGCATGAATTTGTTAAGGGGAGATCGTGCCTTACAAATCTGGTAGAATTTTTTGAAGAAGTGACGAAAACAGTGGACGAAGGGCGAGCCGTTGATGTCGTCTATGTGGATTTTAGTAAGGCGTTTGACAAAGTCCCTCATGGGAGGTTAGTTGAGAAGGTCAAGGCTAATGGGATACAAGGACAGGTAGCTAGATGGATAAGTAACTGGCTTGGTAATAGGAAACAGAGAGTAATAGTGGAAGGGTGTTTTTCTAGCTGGAGGTCGGTCACTAGTGGTGTGCTGCAGGGCTCGGTACTGGGACCTCTTCTATTTGTAATATATATAAATGACTTGGAAGAGGGAGTAAGTGGAGTGATCAGCAAGGTTGCAGACGATACAAAGATGGCTGGACTTGTGGATAGTGAGGAGCATTGTCAGGCAATGCAGCAGGACATAGATAGGCTGGTAGCTTGATCAGATAGATGGCAGATGGAATTCAATCCTGATAAATGTAAGGTGATGCATTTCAGGAGAAAGAATGTAAGATGGAGGTATATGATAAAGGGTGACCTATTAAAAGTATAGAAACGCCGAGGGACCTGGGGGTGCAGGTGAACAAGTCTCTGAAGGTGGCAGAGCAAATGGAGAAGGTTGTGAAGAAAGCATATAGTATGTTAGCCTTTATAGGAAGGGGTATAGAGTACAAGAGCTGGCCTTTAATGTTGCAGTTGTATAAAACGTTGGTTAGACCTCATTTGGAATACTGCGTCCAGTTCTGGTCGCCTTACTACCAGAAGGACGTGGAGACTCTGGAGAGAGTGCAGAGGAGGTTTACCAGGATGCTGCCTGGTATGGAAGGTCTGAGTTACGAGGAGAGGTTAGGCAAATTGGGACTGTTTTCCTTAGAAAGACGTAGACTTAGAGGAGATCTAATAGAGGTGTACAAGATTATGAGGGGGTATAGAGGTGATTCACTTTGGTAGGAATAACAGGCATATGAAATATAGGGCTAATGGAAGGACCCTTAACAGTGTTGTCGAGCAGAGGGATCTTGGGGTACAAGTACATAGCTCTTTGAAAGTTGGCACCCAGGTTGATAAAGTTGTTAAGAAGGCGTACGGTGTGTTAGCTTTTATTGGTAGAGGGATTGAATTTAGGAGCCGTGAGTTATGTTACAACTGTACAAAACTCTGGTGCGGCCGCACTTGGAGTATTGCGTACAGTTCTGGTCGCCGCATTATAAGAAAGATGTGGAAGCATTGGAAAGGGTGCAGAGGAGGTTTACCAGGATGTTGCCTGATATGGTGGGAAGGCCTTATGAGGAAAGGCTGAGGGACCTGAGGTTATTTTCATTAGAGAGAAGAAGGTTACGCGGTGACCTAATTGAGGCGTATAAGATGATCAAGGGATTGGATAGGGTGGATAGTGAGAGCCTTTTTCCTCGGATGGTGATGACCAACATGAGGGGACATAACTTTAAATTAAGAGGTGGTAGTTATAGGACGGATGTCAGAGGCAGGTTCTTTACACAGAGGGTGGTGAGAGCGTGGAATGCTCGGCCTGCAGCAGTTGTGGACTTGCCTAGTTTGGGGGCATTCAAATGTTCGGTGGATAGGCATATGGATGATATTGGAATAGTTTAGGTTAGAGGGTCCACTGGCTGGCGCAACATTGAGGGCCGAAGGGCCTGTACTGTGCTTAATGTTCTATGTTCTATGTTCTAGATAGAGTAAACAGGGTTAAGCTCTTTCCTAGGATGGACTCTAATAGCATGAGGGGTCACGGGCTTAGGGTGAGGGGGGGGGTGAGGGTAAGGTATAATTTGGATGCTAGAGGGAGTTTTTGCACACAGAGGGTGGTGGGGGTATGGAATGCGTTGCCAAGTGAAGTGATGGAGGCAGGTACTCTGGAGTTATTTAAGAAATACTTAGATGGGCACATGAACAGAATGGGAATGGAGGGGTATAGAAAACTGATTTAAAATAGGGATCATGAGCCTTGGGAGTCCCTGGGAAGTGTGTAAATAGATGATGATACTGATGTACTTGTTTTTATCCTACAAGTGCTTTGGTCCACCTTGTTGTCTAACGAGGGGCATACACGCGATGGGTCGTGAGAGGGCTGCTCTTGGCTTATTTTTCAAGAGTATCTTAGTGCTTCACTTTGTTAGTGTACGCTTGACCTGGACCATCTGATGGGCAACACGACAGCACATGTGTTCAAATCTTATCATGGCAGATGGTGAAATTTGAATTCAACAAATCATGTGTAATTAGAAGTCTAATTATGACAATTGCTGTGCTGTGCAGATACATGGATTTGGGTCTGTGTCTGTGGGAGTTTACACATTCTCCACATGTTTGCGTGGGTTTTCTCCGGGTGCCCCGGTTTCCTCCCACATCCCAAAAATGTGGTCTTAGGCTAATTGGCAAAACAAATTCTCCCTAAATTGTCTCAAATTTGGTTTTTAATCCATAGATCTATAAACATGGACAGGGATCGCGGGTAGAGATGGGAACATCGAAGTGGCGGCGCAGGCCCGTTGGGCCGAAGGGCCTGTTTCCTGCGCTGTTTTGTTCTTTGTTCTTTGTTCTTTCTTTGTATACAAAATTCTGCAGCCATGTCTCTGTTGGCAGCACTCTCATTTAAGCCCAAAGGCTTCAGCACAAAACTTTAGGCTGTTATTCCAATGTGGTACTGCATGAGAAAGTGCAACACCATCAGATGAGCTATCTTTCAGGTGAGACATTAAACGAAGGTACTGCTTTAATTTGATTTGATCTATTATTGTCGCTATTATTAGTATACAGTGAAAATATTGTTTCTTGCATGCTATACAGACAAAGCAAACTGTACATAAGGAAAGAAAGGAGCACAGAATGTAGTGTTATAATCATAGCTAGGGTGTAAGAAAAGATCAGCTTAATGGGAGGTAGGTCCATTCAAAAGTCTGATGTCAGCAGGGAAGAAGCTGTTCTTGAGTTGGTTGGTACGTGACGTCAGACTTTTGTATCCTTTTCCTGACAGAAGAAAGTAGAAGAGTGAATGTCTGGGATGCATGGGGTCCTGGATGGCACGAAAGATTATGGGTAGAGTGGTAATATCACTGGACTCAGAGTAACGCTCTGGGGACATGTGTTCAAATCTTATCATGGCAGATGGTGAAATTTGAATTCAACAAAACATGTGTAATTAGAAGTCTAATTATGACTATAGAACTGTTGTCAAGCCACTGTCATAAAAACACATCTGGTTCACTCATGCCATTTAGGGAAGAAAATTTGCCATCCTTTCCCGGCCAGACTTAAGTGTAGTTCCAGATTCACAGCAATATGGTTGATTCTTAACTGCCCATCAAGGACAATTGAGGATGGGCAATAAATGCTGGTCCAGCCTCCCATGAATATTTTAAAAAATCCTACGGCCACATTTTGAAGAAGAGCTGTGAGTTATCCTCAATAATTATCTGTCAACAAACGTAACTATTGAGAAACAGATTGTGAGATGTTGCTACACACAATGACTGCCACGTTACCAACATTCTGACAATGATGACGCTTCACAAAAGCAATGGATGGACTGAGGATCTAACAGAAGTTATTTAAATGCAAGGTTTTTTTGCGGTTTACAAAATTTGTTTGCTAATGGGTGATAACATGAAGCAAAGAAAAAGTGTCATCAATAGACACAATGGGCTGTTTCTATCATTAAGGGCAGGCTCCCCTCACTCAAGCATCAATATAAAGGATGAGCTTAACTCCAGTTGGCCAGCTCACCCCACCTCCATACTTTGGCCAGTAGGGTTTAAATTGTTACGAGGTGAGACCACTGCCCTTCTTCAGGAAGGAGTCCCACATCATAAAGCTGCATGTACAGAATACTGGAAACACCACTGGGAATGGTGACTACTGCTAATACTGCCCTGAGGATGTTGAGGAGAACTTCTGTGATGGATTTAAAACTGCAGGCAAATCTGTGATAAGTTACAGTGAGGGGGGTGAGGGGGATGAGGGGTAGGTGGATCCATTCACCTGCTTTCTGGCCTCCAGGTGGATTGCAAAATCCAGCCCATATTTGTCAAGGTAGCACTAAAATGTTCTGAAATTCTGACAAATAAACTCTGCATCAGCCCTTCATAATCTTCTCCAGCCCTACAATCGTCTGAGAATTTTGTGTTCTTCTCACTCTAAACTCTTGAGCATTTTAAATTTCAGTTGCTCCATATTTTGGCAACTGTGTCTTCAATTGCCTGGACCCCAAGTTCTGAAATACTCTCCCCATATTTCTTTCCGATACTCCTTAAAACTTTTTCTTTGACTAAGCTTTTGGTCAGCTTTATGGGAAGGCGATAGCCTAGTGATATTATCACTAGACTGTTAATGCAAGTACTCAGCTAAAGTTCTGACAACCTGGATTCAAACCCCACTATGATAGAATGTAGAATTTGAATTTAATAAAGAATATTTAGAATTAAGAACCACTGTTACCATGAAACCATTTTTGATTGCTGTAAAAACCCATCTGGTTCACTAATGTCCTTTAGGGAAGGAAATCTGCCATCTTTACCTGGTTTGGTTCTACATGTGACTCCAGAGCCACAGCACTGTGGTTGACTTTCAACTGCCCTTGGCCATCTAGCAATGGGCAATAAATGTTGGCCAAACAGCAATGCCTGTGTCCCATGAATGAATAGAAAAAAAAGTCTAACCCAATAGCTCCATAAATAGCTTGATACCATAATTTGTTATATATTGTTTCTGTGAAGCCCTTTGGCCATTTCATTATGTTATTTAATATATGTAGGTTTTGTTGTACTCGTAAGTTTTTGATATATCTTCTTAACATTTCAATACCCAATCTTATTGATGACATCTATCAGAGACATCTTGGGGTTGCCTTCCTATTTTAAAGGCCCAATATAATTACATGTATTTGCTACTGATGGAACATGAATATACATTCTAGTGAAAGAAATTTTAAACATTTAAATAAAATAAAGACTTGCATTTATAAATACAATGACGTACTTTCTTTGTGAAGTGTAGTCACCGTTGTCATCTAGAAATCACGGCAGCCATATTGTATACAGATTCTCACAAATAGCAGTGTGATAATAATCAGATAATCTGCTCTATTGCGATGTTGATTTCAGGATAAACATTGTCCAGGACATCTGGGAGTACTCCCTGCTCTTCTTCAGAATAATGCCATGCAATCAGCATGATGCCACAGTGGCATAGTAATTTGCATTGCTGCTTCACAGTGTCAGGGACCTGGGTTTGATTCCCAGCTTGGGTAACTGCCTGAGTGGAATTTGCATATTCTCCCAGTATTTGTTTCCTCTGGGTGCTCTGGTTTCCTCCCACAAAAGTTAAGTTATTTGGTCATGCTAAATTGTCCCTAGTTTCAGAGGGATTAGCAAGCAAATATGTGGGGTTACTGGGCTAGTTGTAGGTGCAGGCTGAATGATCTCCTTCTGTACAGTGGGGATTCTATGATCTTTTACATCCAACTAAGTAATCATAGGGGCCTCAGTTTGAGATCTCATCTGAAAGATTGACAACATATTGGTAAAATCAAAATAATTTGCACATAGAATATGTTATTTATTTTTAGTGCAAAATGTTATATTCACAATTTGCAGCACTAATATTTTTTATTGACATTCATTTTTCTCCTGAAGAAGTTGACTGCTTGTTGAGGAATGTTTACGACCAGTATCTATCCCATGTGGGCCATTATTCATGTGGTAGTGTCAACAGGGCTTAGGGGAACGCAATAAGGCAACCTGGCAAATTTTCCCTGCTCCAATCCAGGGCAACAAAACCATTGGTCGAACTAACCTGACGAGTGATTTTCCCATCTCGCCAGGCCAGACACAGATCATATTAATCTAGGAAAGTAGTGTGCAGGCCTAAAAATGAGCTTTGTGCGCAGCGTGAAACAGTTCGCAATTACTTCGCCCCTTCTCTGATGACACAAACTGAATATGCATTGCTATTCAATTCAAAACGTACAGAATCTTCTCACCTTTGGGCATGATGCAATAAAGGCAAGAATCAGTACTGGTCTCCACTAATGGTGTTGGAGTTTTGGCCAGACAGTGCTGATGTGGTGGGGCCCACCTAGATCAGTGGTATTGCCCCCAGATATCCTGGCAGAGTCCACTGGGTACCTGATCCACCAGACACCCTGACCAATATTTGCTTAAACTAGCACTAACAATAGGAGCTTAATCCTGCTCAGAATAAAATGTCTGCTGGATAAACTTACAGGCAAGTGGGAACTTCTAATTCTGAAAAGTGACAAAGCTCATTAAACAGATATCTTTGCAGGAAGAGATATTGGAGAAAAATACCGTTTTGTGACACAACTGGAGCTAACAGTTTTGGACAGGCAAAGTGAAGAAAGAAAATACTGAACAGCAAAACAAACAAGCTTTCACAGAAAAATGCAAAGCTCTGCATTAAAATACAGTATTTTCTGTATGAAGAAAAGGCAATGCACATCAGGATAAACTCAAGGATAGTCCTCTGTTTATAGCATTCCCTTTTTTTATATATTCTTCATAAGAAGTAGTCACTGTGCAGATGTAATTTACCACTGTTAGCCATGTCTAAGTTTTATGTTATGAGTGAAAGCTGAAGGTATATCCTCATGATCGAAAACCTCATACTGAGGTTTGTTTCAATGTTGGGAGCTCTGCTGTTTGTTGCTGTGTGATGCGTCTAAGAGATCTTTCTAATTGCTTTTCAATTGTTAGCATTTGGAACTGCAAGTCGAGTGCATTTTGCTTCTCTGAATGACAGTTTCCTGTGCTGTACATCCTGCCTACAAAATTCTGCTAATAGACTCAGAGGACTTCAGATGGATGCTTGTCATACATTTATGCTGTGAATAACATGGGTGGTTCTGTACTGAAGTAGCTCAATTCTTCCTAGGGATTAAAAATAGCATAATAAGCCTTACAGCTGGTGTACATTGTTGAAATGAGTTGCCTCTTAATTGCTTTTGATTCTGAAATGTCAGTTAATATGACCAATTTTCCCAATTGAAAAAAAGATTCTACTGCAAAAGAGAGAAGTGATTGTTTTACTGGATTAATAATACAGACTATTTTATTATGGCTCTTTCACAGTAGTTTGATCATCTGAATTCAGTTTCAAGCTAAAAAAAATCTGGGGTCAATAAAAGTTGCCATGATGCTACTGGACTGTTGTAAAATTCAAATAATCCACAGTTTTGACAGTGGATATTCTTAGTTTTGTTTTCTTCAAATTATCTTTCAACTGCATTATTTGGTTCATAGAAATGTGTTTAAAAAGTATACATGGAATATAATCAAGTGGAAATCTTTATAAAAGATATACTAATCAAATATCATACTTGGTTTTTCAATTCCCATGGCTGCTATATCTCTGAAAAGCTGGAACTGTCAAAAGGAAATGTATTTTTCTTGTCTGATAATCACACATAATTTTATCCTTGAAAATTAACTTTGCTTGTTGATGGAAGTTGAAGAAGTTGGCTGGAAAGGAGGGAGGAAGACAATTATCAGAACATGACTTTAAAACTTGTTCTGACAATATCACTAACTAAACTCCCTTAACTCCTACTCGAGGATTTTTAATACAAAGAGCGAACTGTTGCGATACTAATGTAAAAAAAATCAACATGGTCCAGTTGGACATAAAGCAAAAGCCACTTTTGTAGTTAAAAATGTCTTGAAAAGTCATAGCAATGATCAACATAGATTTACATAAATTAACATTATATTTACATTTGAAATTGTATGCATAATATAATTCCCTAAATGAATGATATGCTTTAATTTCCAGAAATGATTTGATAGGATCAAAATGATTTTCAGAATATCATTAAAATCAATTTTCACTTATGTCCATTGACAAATTCTAGTAAAAACCTAAAATCTCACAACTTTGAGAAAAATCATCTGATATAAATTTCACAATGGAGGAGTGAAGCTAACTAGCCTACTGAAGAGTGTTAGCAGAACTCAGATACTCTGAAATTTGGGTTACCTTAACCACAAATGGCTCATGATATTGCAGCCAAGCACCTTTGCACTCCTTCGTACTTATTACCATGGTGCATACCCAAATACATTTAGGAACAGTGCAGCATAAGGATAGGTACGTTGGTTTTCTTAAAAAACTTAAAATTTTATGTCTATATCTGGTTTTATGGTATGTGTGTATTTATTTTTGTGTTTTACGAGGATGTTTGGTCAGTTTACAACATGGCAATCAGTTACTTTGTACTCCTTACTAAATTGTTCCCTTTTCGTTCATTTGTCCATGGGATTCGATACATCCCAGTAAAGATGGAACATTTCCATGATCTCTACTCCCTCTCATCTCCAAATGAATTACTAAACCACATCCTACCGAAGGTGACCTCCAACCCTGTACACTTTTAACTTTGCAAATGATCATGTGTGCAATTTTATTAAATGCCAGATGAAATTCCATACATTATCCAATAACTATGTTGATGATTTCCTAAAATTATTCAACTTTAACAGCCATATATGACTGAACCTTCATAAGTCCATATTAATTCTATTTGATCAGCTCATAATTGTCCAAATGCTCCATGCAGAGCTGGATGCTGGGCCCTATCCAGTGCAATGCATTCCTATGGAGCTTTGGGTCCCCACCGGCGGAGATTGTCCATCCAGCAGGACGTCGAGCAGGGGACATAGTCAACATTGTGGGACCCGTTGGGACATAAAGTAATTTCATTGGCAGGCTGAAGAAGGGGCGGAGCAGAAGTTATAGAGGAGAAGAAAGAGCAAGAACTCTAACCCTAATGCACTAAGGAACAAAAGCAGAAGCATGGGATTTGTGAGTTGCAGTGTTCAGGCACCAAGGCCAAGAATAGAACATAGAACATAGAACATTACAGCGCAGAACAGGCCCTTTGGCCCTCGATGTTGCGCCGACCAATTAAGAAAAAGTAATGACCCTCTAACATAAACCATTCCCTTAGGGTAGCCAAAGCCAGTAGAAGAGCTATTCCAGTGCTTAACTTCAATTTGCATATTTCAATCTTCTGTCAACATCAATTCGGGTACTTGAAACTGCTCACTTGCTCCAAAATGGCATCAGTAGCGCTGCATCTTCTAGGCATGAATCTGAATCCACCTTCATGAATTTCCAGTTTTTCTCATTCCCTAGTGGAAGCAAGGATTTTTGGGATGGGGCAGACAGGAATTATAGAAGACTTATGGTGCAGAAGGAGGCCATTCAACCCATCAAGCCTGTACTGACAAAATCCCATTCAGGCCCTATCCCTATACACCCCATGTAATTACCCTGCTAATCC
This sequence comes from Sphyrna mokarran, assembly GCA_024679065.1. Taxonomy (NCBI): domain Eukaryota; kingdom Metazoa; phylum Chordata; class Chondrichthyes; order Carcharhiniformes; family Carcharhinidae; genus Sphyrna; species Sphyrna mokarran. The sequence goes on along the minus strand of JAGIQG010000007.1, from coordinate 21,031,824 downwards.
CACTAGGAGGCAATTTAGCATGGCCAATCAACCTACCTCACCCATTTTTGAAGTGTGGGAGGAAACCAAAGCATCTGGAGGAAACCCACACAGACACAGAGAGAATGTGCAAACTCCAATCAGACAGTGAGCCAAAACCAAAATTGAACCTGGGTCCCTGGCAGTGTGAGACAGTACTGCTAACCACTTTGCCATCCAAGGAAAGTGGGGTCGAGATCACAATAAGCAATGATCTTATCAAATGGCAGAGTCAAATGGCTTCTCTTGGCTCTTCATTCTATGATCACATGACTTTCTTCTGAATCTTGAAGATGTGTAGCAGTAGCTTAATTGTTCAGCAGATTTTGCAAACCTGGATGTCTTCTTTTCTTTTAAATAATGGTACCGAAATATTATTCCTCTTTTCCTTGTTTTATAAGACAATTGCATAACTTGGTCAATAGTTGGATTCTTTAGTCGCCTTGGCAGGTCCATTGTATTGCAGGTGTTTCATCCAGTCCTACTGTTGTACTATTCTTATTTCTTCTCGATTTGATGTTTGTTCTCCCATTCTTTCAAATAGGAAAAATTAAGTGCCAGTGAATCTTAAACCTTTAATGTCTGATAAGCTAAGTAACAAAATGTGTATAGTTTTGGTCTCCTTACTTGAGAAATGATATACTAGCATTGGAGGGAATGCAGAGGAGTTTCACTCGGTTTGATTCCAGAGTTGACAGGGTTGGTTTATGAGGAGAGACTCAATAGACTGTGAGTAATTGGCTATCTGATAGAAGACAGAGGGTGGTGGTTGATGGAAATTATTCATCATGGAGTTCGGTTACAAGTGGTGTACCTCAGGGATCTGTTTGGGGCCCCTGCTGTTTGTAATTTTTATAAATGATCTGGATGAGGGTATTGAAGGATGGATTAGTAAATTTGCGGATGACACCAAAGTCGGAAGAGTGGTAGATAGTGAAGAGGGGTGTTATAGTTTGCAGAGAGACTTGGACAAGTTGCAGAACTGGGCCGAGAGGTGGCAAATGGAGTTTAATGCGGAAAAGTGTGAGGTAATTCACTTTTGCAGGAATAACAAATGTGTAGAGCATAGGGCTAATGGTAGGACTCTTAATAGTGTTGATGAATAGAGGGATCTTGGTGTATATGTGCATAGATACCTGAAAGTTGGCAATCAAGTCGATAAGGTTGTTAAGAAGGCATACGGAGTCTTAGCTTTTATTGGTAGGGGGATTGAATTTCGGAGCCGCAACGTCATGTTGCAACTGTACAAAACTCTAGTGCGGCCGCACTTGGAGTATTGTGTGCAGTTCTGGTCCCCACATTATAAGAAAGATGTGGAGGCATTGGAGAGGGTACAGAGGAGGTTTACCAGGATGTTGCCTGGTATGGAGGGCAGGTCTTATGAGGAGAGGCTGAGGGATTTGAGGTTGTTTTCGTTAGAAAGAAAGCGGCTAAGAGGAGACCTTATTGAAACATATAAGATGATTAGAGGTTTAGATAGGGTGGACAATGATAGCCTTTTTCCTAGGATGGAGAAAGCTAGCACGAGAGGACATAGCTTTAAATTAAGGGGTGATAGTCATAGGACGGATGTCAGAGGTAGGTTCTTTACCCAGAGGGTGGTAAGGGTATGGAATGCCCTGCCTGCTGCAGTTGTCGATGCGTCAAGTTTGGTGGTGTTTAAGAGGTTAGTAGATAAGTTTATGGATGAAATGAAAGTTTATGGATGATGGTTTAGGTTAGAGGGTCATTGCTTTTTCTTAATTGGTCAGTGCAACATCGAAGGCCGAAGGGCCTGTTCTGCGCTGTAATGTTCTATGTTCTATATACATTGGAATTTAGAAGAACGAGGGGAGATTTTATAGAAATATATAAAATTATGAAGGGAATAGAAAAGATAGAAGCAGAGAGATTGTTTTCACTGATGGGTGAAACAAGAACTAGGGGCATAGTCTCAAAATAATGTGGAGCAGATTTGGGACTGAGTTGAGGAGAAACTTCTTCACCCAAAGGGTTGTGAACCTGTGGAATTCCCTCTAGTGAAGTAGTTGAGACTATCTCATTGAATGAATTTAAGGAAAAGATAGGTTTTTGAACATTAACGGAATTAAAAGTTATGGTGAACAGACAGGTAAGTGGGTCTGAATCCGCAAAAAGATCAGCCATGATCTTATTGAATGGCAAAGCAGGCTTGAGGGCCAAATGGCCCACTCCTGCTCCTAGTTCTTATGTAAAATAAGTTTTTAAATGAATATAAATTGGAATTCACAAATTCACTTAATCAGCAGGGTGCATTATAAAACTGACAAAATTCTGAAGGAACTCATTTCTGCAATCTGCCCTTGCCCTAAAAGCACATTTTGGAACATAATCTATCAATTTAAAAGCTCCTGTGAAAATAAATGTAACTTTGACCTGCCAAGAAGATGAATATCGCACACTGCCTTTGTTTTGACTATGATGAAGGAGATTTGTATCAAAAAGTCTGAGTAGCTGACAGAAATCTCCTGTGTATTTTAACTGTTAATCAAAAATCTGTGTGTATGTCATTCAGGTAATGTAGCACTTCCCAGTACATGAAATAATTTTGGACTGCCCTCTGCATAAACACTGGGGAACTAAGAATTATATTCAGTTTGAGTCTTGTAAGATCAAATTGGATGTGGCAATATTAAATTAAATAATAAGAGCTTTTGCATGCATGTCTTAAACAAAAGAATAGTTTAAAAGAGGCATATCTTATAGATGAAGGGGAAATATAGATGTGAAGAGTGAAGGTGTGACAGAGATATTAAGTAATATGAGCACAGACCAACAAAAATATTTGCAATTAACTTTTTTTATTCTTTCACAGGATCTGGACATTGTTGACTAGACCAATATTTATTGCCCATCCCGCATTGCAGCAGTACTTCTTTAAATTCCCATTTTATGCCATTCATCCCATTTGTTTAATTCCCTTTTCTTTCATCCCATTTGTTTAATTCCCTTTTCAACCTTCTCATGCTGTCCCACCACATGGCTTGCCCCACCCATCAAACCATCCTCCCATTGTATTTCCCCCATCCATGAGGCCAACCTTCCTCCCATGTTTCCCCTCCATCCTCCTATTCCATCTCCCCACCTTCCCAACCACGCAACTTTCTCCCATAACCCCACTTCCTTCCAGCCTTATCTTCCAACCTAAATACTTGCAGCAAAATTATCTTTATTGCAACAGGACCTCTTTTAAATACCCATACCATACTTCCTATGTCACTCCTCTTTTGCCATACTCAACACATTTCTTTCATCCTTCTCATGTCATCTTAAATTCATTAAGATGGTGGCAGAGCAGGGCGAATTCTTATGAGCTGTCCCCGGCATAACCTCTCATTCTATCTTTTAGTCTCATTCTGTTTTTTCAGAACTTATGTCTAATTTTCTTAAACTTTTTTTCTACACCTTAGCTATGACTGTAACACTACATTCTTCACCTTCTCTTTTCCTTCTCCCCTATGTCTACTCCTTGAATGCTTTGTCTGTATAGCGTACACAAACAATACTTTTCACTGATAATCAATACATGTGACAATAATAAATCAAATCAAATCAAAAACTCCCATCCCAACCCCATTTTATACTTCCCAAGCATTCCATCCCATGCTGTCCACCCCATTTTATACCTCCTTCCATGCTATTCCATACCCACTCTCAAACCCACACCAGGAGTACTTCATGTCAAATGCAGTTGTTGTGCAAAACCCTGTTGTTCTGCATTGACGGAATGGCAATTGATTAATTAGGTTGTTTAAAATTTTACTGTAATATTTGCATACTGAGACTGCCTATATTCCACTCACCAAATAAACCCACCAAATGCTTTAAACTGACAGAATAAATCTGCATATTAATATAGATATTGTATTTTTTCACCAATGATGGTGGGAATGAGAATGATGGTGTAACTGAACAGGGTATGGAACAATTGAAACAGAAAACCGTGGAAACATAATTGGTTCTGAAAAATATACCAGAATTAAAGATGGATAAATCCTTGCACTATGGTAACCAATAGCTTGTACTACTGGAGGAAATTGGAGTGATGATAGTCGAGATTTTACTCAATTATTTAAATACTCATTATTTGTATGTTGCATGGAAGCTTTTGCAGTGTCTGTGCAGAAGAACATGGACATAAAAGGAGTTATGACCCCAGGCAGTGGAAGCGTGCAGGTCAAATCCTTTCTGCACTTGGACGATGTTGCCGTCTTCCATTTGGATCTACTGTTCATGTGCAGACTGATGAGCATCTGTGATCAGTTCACCTGGGCTTTAGGATCCAAGGCAAATAATGGAAAGAATGAGGTCATGTTCTTTGGGAATTGGGCGAACCAACCAACCAGCCAATTTTGTCCCCTTCATTGTCAGGTCAGACTATCTGAAGGTGTTGGAGACCTAGTTTGGAGAGGCTAGTCATGTGTCAAAAGCTGGGAAGAGCATAAGGAACACCATACTAAAATGTGCCGATGACACAAGAGTGGAGAGTTTGGCAAAATACCGTAGGATTATTAAAGATTTTATGAAGAAACGGGTAAGGATGGTGGAATGGCTAATTTGGTGGCTCATCCAATTTAACACATACAAATGTAAGAACATAAGAATTAGGAGCAGGAGTAGGCCATCTAGCCCTTCGAGCCTGCTCTGCCATTCAATAAAATCATGGCTGATCTGAAGTGGATCAGTTCCACTTTCCCACTTTCTCCCCATAACCCTTAATTCCCTTGTCTATCGGAAATCTATCTACCCGTTAAATATATTTAACAAGGTAGCCTACACAACTTCAATGGGCAGAGAGTTCCAGAGATTCTCCACCCTTTGAGTGAAGAAGTTCCTCCTCAAGTCTGTTCTAAACTGCCCCCCCTTATTTTGAGGCTGTGCCCTCTAGTTTTGTTTTCCTTTCTAAGCAGAAAGAATCTCTCTACCTCTACCCTATCTAGTCCCTTCATTATCTTGTAAGTCTCTATGAGATTCCCCCCTCAGCCTTCTAAATTCTGATGATAACTCTGATGAGTTACAGAAAGATGATATATTTTGGGAAGATATTGTTCATTCATTTGAAAAATCCTGAAGTGAGTGGATGAACAGTGATATCTACAGTTTAAAATATATAATTCCCCAAAAGTGTGAAAACAGGTACACGACAACATAAAAATGTTAGTGGCAGCCTAGTTTCTATATATGGTGCTATGTGGTATAGAACATAGAACAATACAGCACAAACAGGTCCTTCGGCCCACGAGTTGCGCCGATCACATCTATCAATCCACAGACCTATCTATAACCCCCTATCCTATTCTTTTCCATATACTCATCCAGAAGTCTTTTAAAAGACCCCAATGAGTTTGCCTCAACAACCTCTGATGGCAGTCGGTTCCATTCACTCACCACCCTCTGAGTGAAAAACCTACCCCGACATCTCCTTTGTATTTGCTTCCCTGCACCTTAAATCTGTGTCCTCTCGTAGTGACCATTTCAGCTCGGGGAAATAGTCTCTGAGAATCTACCCTATCTATCCCTCTCAACATTTTATAAACCTCTATCAGGTCGCCTCTCAACCTCCGTCTCTCCAGTGAGAAGAGTCCCAGCTCCCTCAACCTATCTTCATAAGGCCTGCCTCCCAATCCAGGCAGCATCCTTGTAAATCTCCTCTGAACCCTCTCAATAGCCTCTACATCCTTCCTATAATGAGGCGACTAGAACTGCGCACAATACTCCAACTGGGGTCTGACAAGAGTCTTATAGAGCTGCATCATTACCTCCTGACTCCTAAACTCTATTCCTCGATTAATGAAGGCCAGTACACCGTACGCCTTCTTGACCACTTCCTCCACCTGCGAGGCCGATTTAAGAGTCCTGTGGACCCGGATCCCGAGATCCTTCTGCTCTACAACACAGCTAAGACTCCTACTCCTTATATTGTACTCCTTCATCCCATTATTCCTGCCAAAATGGACCACTACACATTTATCCGCGTTGAAGTCCATCTGCCACTTCTCTGCCCAGTCTTGTATCCTGTCTATGTGCAACTTTTGGCATCCCTTCAGACCATCCACAACACCACTGACCTTTGTATCATCGGCGAACTTACTAACCCATCCCTCCACTTCCTCATCCAGGTCATTTATGAAAATGACAAACAGCAGGGGTCCCAGAACAGATCCCTGGGGCACTCCACTGGTTACCGATCTCCATGCAGAACAAGACCCATCCTCAACTACTCTCTGTCTTCTGCTGGCAAGCCAGTTCTGGATCCACGAGGCCAAAGCCCCTTGGATCCCATGCCCTCTCACCTTCTCCAGAAGCCTTGCATGTGGGACCTTATCAAACGCCTTACTAAAGTCCATGTACACTACGTCCACTGCCCTTCCTTCGTCAATGTGTTCAGTCACATTTTTGAAGAACTCAACTAGGCTCGTAAGGCATGACCTGCCCTTGACAAAACCATGCTGACTATTTCTAATCAGTCCAAACTTCTCCAAATGTTCATATATCTTATCCTCAGAAGCCTCTCCATCAGCTTACCAACCACTGAAGTCAAACTCACCAGTCGGTAATTTCCTGGACTATCCCTGTTCCCTTTCTTAAAGATAGGAACCACATCCGCAATCCTTCAATCCTCCGGAACCTCTCCCGTTTCCATGGACGACACAAATATCATCGCCAAGGGCTCTGCAACCACTTACCTCACCTCCCACAATAACCTGGGGTACATCCCATCCGGTCCTGGCGACTTGTCTATCTTGATAGAATTTAACAGGTCTAACACATCCTCTTTCCTAACATCCACATACTCAATCTTTTCCGTATGCCTCAAACCTGCAGTGCAATCTCCCAGTTCACTTTCCACTGTGAATACCGAGGCAAAGTACTCGTTAAGCACCTCTGCCATTTCTTCCGGATTCACACAGACTTTTCCCCCTTCACCTTTTATAGGCCCTATCCCTTCTCTTCTCATCCTTTTACTTTTCACATATTTGTAGAAGGCCTTGGGATTCTCCTTAATCTTACCTGCCAAGGCCTTCTCATGACCCCTTCTGGCTCTCCTAATTTCCTTTTTAAGTTCCCTTCTACACACCTTATATTCCTCTAGATCCCTAACATCCCCTAGCTCTCTGAACCTTTTATATACCATTTTTTTCTTCCTAACTAGGTTCACCACTACCTTCGTGCACCACGGTTCCCGCGTCCTACCAGAACCTCCTTGACTCCTCGGAACGTTGTCTTGCAGTGCCCCAGACAAACATTCCTTGAAAAACCGCCACTTTCCTTCTGTACTCTTCCCCAAGAACACCTCCTTCCAGTTTATGCGTCCAATTACCTGCATAATGCTTTCATATTTCCCCTTACTCCAGACATACACCTTCCTAGCCTGCCTGATCCTATCTCTTTCCATCGCTATCGTGAAAGAGATAGAATTATAATCTCCATTCCCAAGATGCTCACCTACCGTGAGATCCGACACCTGCCCTGGCTCATTAGCAAGCACCAGGTCAAGTACAGCCTCTCCTCTTGTAGGCTTTTCCACGTACTGTGTCAGGAAACTTTCCTGAACACACCTAACAAACTCCACACCATCCAAACCCCTTACCCTTGGGATATTCCAGTTGATGTTTGGGAAATTGAAATCTCCCATCACGACAACCCTGTTATTTCTACATCTGTCTAGGATCTGTTTCCCTATCTGCACCTCAAGTTCCCTGTCACTATTGGGCGGCCTATAGAATACACCCAGCAAAGCTATCGAGCCTTTGCTGTTCCTAACTTCCACCCACAGAGATTCCGTAGACAATCCCTCCCCGTCTTCCACCTTCTCTACAGCCATGACACTGTCCCTGATCAACAGTGCCACACCACCTCCTCTTTTGCCCCCAACTCTGTCCCTCCTGAAGCACCTGAATCCTGGCACCTGAAGTACCCAGTCCCGTCCCTGAGACAATCAAGTCTCTGTACTGGCCACCACATCACACTCCCAAGCAGCAATCCACGCCCTAAGCTCATCTACCTTCTTTACTGGCATTAAAATAGACACATCTCAGCCCCTCAGTCAGGATGTTTCCCTTTTCCACCAACTGCCTAACCCCCCTCTCAGAGTGCCGACAGTCCTTCCCTACATGGGAACTAACCTCCTTATTCACCGTCCCATCGGTATTCCCACCCCCCAGCTTTTCTAGTTTAAAGATCCCCCAGTAGCCCTAGCTAGTCTACCTGCCAAGATATTAGTCCCCCTAGGGTTCAAGTGCCACCCGTCCTTACTGAACAGGTCACACCTGCCTCTAATGATCTATGAACCCGAATCCCTGCCCCCTGCTCCAATCCCTCAGCCATGCATTCATCCTCCACCTCATTTGATTCCTGCTCTCATTCTCCCGAGGCGCAGGCAGCAATCCTGAAATTACTGCCTTCGCTTTTCTCTTCCTCAGCTTCTACCCAGTTCTCTATGATCCCTTTTGATGACTGCCTCCCTCTTCCTGCCTACGTCTGCAGTACCTATATGCACCACAACTTCAGGTTCCTCACCCTCCCCTTTCAGGATGTCTGGGAGGCGTCCAGAAACATCCCGGATCCCAGCTCTAGGAAGACAAACCACCATCTGCGACTCTCTCCTGCGTCCACAAAAATGCCTGTCTGAACCCCTCATAAGAGCAATGGTGCAACATCTGAGTCACAGTTTCAGAATTGTGAACATTTGAATACAATTTTGTTGAAAGTACATGAAAATCATAGAGAGTATTCAGAAAAGAGCCATGAGGGTGACTTCACAATTTAAAAAAAATTTATAATTTTGAGGAGATATTTGTGATTCTTAGACTATGACTCGAGCAGAGAAATACAACAAGAGAGTTTCTAGATTTTTATAAAATTATGAAGAATTCCAACAAATTGGTAAATACTATTTCCTCTGGATGGGGAATTAGTAATAAGAAGTCATCAATTTAATATTGTCATTAATTTGATGATGAACATAATTAAGAAAATGTTTTTATTCAGAGTTGAAATATGCTTTATATTAGAATTGAAGCAATATTTGTAAAGGTAAAAGTTTGAAGCAAAGAAAGATTCAGTGTTGAAGCTTGAGTCTATCAGTGATTTTTAAATGCCTTACCAAAAAGTCAGCATAAAATGATAGGGTCTAACTCTGTGCTGTAACAGTTTAGAAACTGACTATTTTCACTAGGGCAAAGAAGAGATGTGATTAGGTATGGCTCCTGGCATCAGCTGATCATGAAAGAAGCCACATATGATTAAAGTTCACACTTTGATTTCAATGATTAATTTTGATCAGAAAATGTTAGTATTTCTTTCGTGGTTCAAATTTCTCTGGTTCTAAACTATAATTTTTAGAAGCTTAGGTGCTGGTGAGATAGATTGAAGTGTTTTGTTGCACTACGCTGTAGAGCTGTAGAAATTGTCAAATGCAGTTGAAGAAAAACAAACTTGGGATCTTTGTGATCTTCAGGATTATTTTTTACTGTGCTTTTCTTTGTCAACTATTTTGCTTTGTAAAGCTGTGTGTCACATATTTCCCTTCATTTTGACACTGATGAAATTAAACACATATTATATTACTGTGATTATATTCAATAATTAATGTTGGAATTTTTTACCATTTTTTGTAACATGGTGATACTAAACTTTTAACAGTAAATTATTTTATCTAATTGTAATGGTATCTCTAATGTGAATTATTTTCACCTTTTATGGGCTGAATGGCCTCTTTCTGCTGGTGAACTTTAATTAGGTATCCTTTTATAGGCTAAGCAGTGAAATTGGCCATCTGATTAGTTTTCCAGAGCTCTGCCACATCTAGCCAGAAGGAAATCCTGTTTCTTATGGGTTTATGACTAAGCATATTGGTGCACTCATGGATGCCTAAGTTACAGAAATCGCTGTAGAATATACAAAATTGCAGGTCAATAAACTTCTCCATCAAAGCTGTTCCATAGGGATAGGGGATGTTTTGCTGCAATTGTATAGGGCATTGGTGAGGCCATGCCTGGAATATTGCGTGCAGTTTTGGTATTTTTATCTGAGAAAAGATGCTCTTGCTATAGAGGGAGTACAGCGGAGATTTAGCAGGTTGATTCTTGGGATAGCAGTCATGTGAGGAGTGACTGAGTTGGTTAGGATTATATTCACTGGAATTTAGAAGAGTGAGAGGGAACCTCATAGAAACTGATAAAATTCTAACAGGGTTAGACAGGGTAGATTCAGAAAGAATGTTCTCAATGGTTGGTGGGGGGTGCAGGGGGGTTGAAAAGGAGGATCCAGAACTAAAGGGTCATAGTTTGAGGATAAGGAGTAATCCTTTTAGAACTGAGGTGAGGAGAAATTTCTTCAACGAGAGGATAGCACGAGGGGACATGGCTTTAGATTAAGAGGTGGTAGTTATAGGATGGATGTCAGAGGTAGGTTCTTTACCCAGAGGTGGTAAGGGTATGGAATGCCCTGCCTGCAGCAATTGTAGATGCGCCAAGTTTGGGGGCATTTAAGTAGTCAGTGGATGGGTTTATGGATGAAAAGGGAATGGTTTAGGTTAGAGGGTCATTGCTTTCTCTCCATTGGTCAGCGCAACATCGAGGGCCGAAGGGCCTGTACTGCGCTGTAATGTTCTATGTTCTATGTAATTAGGGCCAAAGGGCCTATTTCCATGCTGTAAAGCTCTATGACTTATCAACGTTTCCCAATCCATCACTTTTCAAATAATGAATACACAGAAAATGCCACATAAACTTGGCAGGTTGTTCAGCACTCTTGCAGAGAGAAACATAAGAACGAAAGAACGTAAGAAGTAGGAGTAGGCCATCTAGCCTTTCGAGCCTGCCCCACCATTTAATAAGATCATGGCTGATCTGAAGTGGATCAGTTCCACTTTCTCCCCATAACTCTTAATTCCCTTAACTCTGTTAACACAGATACTGCCAGGTCTGCTAAGTTTATCCAGCATTTTCTGTTTTCATTTCAGATTCCTCACACAAACTCAAGTGTTTTACTAATATTCTTTAGAGAAGAAAATCTGCTGTCTTTACCTGATCTGGCCCACACATGATTCCAGACCCACAACAATGTGACTGACTCTTAAATATTCCTGCACAACAAGGGATGGGCAATAAAAGCTGTCCATGTCCCATGAATGAATAAAAAAAATCCACAGTGGGAAGACTGCGTGGATTCTTTGATTCTTTGTTGCTTTTACTTTACCATTTAAATAATACTCTACCATTCTGTTTACTCACTAAAATGGATTACCTCAGATATTTTCACATTATATTCAATTTACCCTGTTCTCTTTAAGTCTGTCTAGATCCCTTTGAAGCCTCTTTGCATCCTTCTCTCAATTCACAATTCTAGTTCTGTTTCATTAGCAAACTTGGAGTATCAAATTAGTTTAAACCCCCCCCCCCACCGAAGAGTCGAAGCAAATTTTCCTCCCAGGATATTGATGCCATTCTTTTTGAACAGGTTCCACCTTCCCCAGGATGTGCTTCAGTGACCCAAGTAAATGAAACCGTGATAGTGGAGTCGGACACTTTGGAGACTTTTGGGCGGTTATTGGGTGGGCGCATGGAGCGCACCAGAATGGTGGGGAGGCTGGCTTGATCTTGGGATTGGACATGGCTTGGCACGGCCTTGAGGGCAGAAGGGCCTGCGCTATGCTATACTGTTCTATGTTTCTATTAGCTGAGTCTCTGGATGAGTAGCTTAGCGATAACAGTACTAAACCATTGCCTCCCCGGAATAGTTTAGGTTAGAGGGTCATTAGATTGGTTCCACTAGTCGGCGCAACATCGAGGGCCAAAGGGCCTGTACTGTGCTGTAATGTTCTATGTTCTATGTTGTGCTGCAACTTGTGCACAGCACTACAGCCATTCACATTCCCTTCCCATACCAATCAGTGACACAATCTCCTACAACTAACAACAAAAACGTTCAGCTAGGTTTGACCACCTCAGATGCTTTTTCTAATCCACTGACTCAATCACTCCATTGGCCTCCTAACTAGCTTCTCATTCTCCATAAATATGAGCTCATCTGAAACTCTCCTGCAATAACCAACATCAAGTGCTGCTGTCCAAAACACATCCCCATTTACCTTTTTGTATTCATTCAAGAGATGAGGATGTTGCTGGCTAGATCAGCATTTATTGCCTGCATCTAATTGCCTTGAAAAGCTGATGGTGAGTTACCTTCTTGAGCCGCTGAAATCCATGTGATGTTGAGACAACCAGCGATGTTAGGAATGGAATTCCAGGATTTTGAATCAGCAACAATGAGAGACTAGTGATATAGTATGTAATAATTCCTTCTCTGATTTGATTTATTATTGTCATATGTATTAGTATACTATGGAAAGTATTTTTTGTGCCCTCTCAGACAAGGCATACCATTCATAGAGAAGGAAAGGAGTGAGAACTAGAATACAGTATTACAGTTATAACTAGGATGTAGAGAAGGATCAACTTAATGTGAGGTAAGTCCATTCAAAAACTGATGACAGCGGGAAAGAAACTGTTCTTGAACTGGTTGGTGTAAAAAAGACTTATGTATCTTTTTCCCGATGGAAGATGGGGGGAAGAGAGTGTGCATGGGGTCCTTGATCATGTTGACTGCTTTTCTGAGACAGTGGGAAGTTCAGACAGTGTCAATAAGTGGGAGGCTGATTTGAGTGATAGACAGCTTTGTTCACGACCCTTTGATCTAGCTGAGAAGTAGCAAATGGAATTTAGTGCCGAAAAATATGAAGTGATTCACTTTGGAAGGAGTAACAGGAATAAAGAGTACTGGGCTAATAGTAAGTTACTTGATAGTGTGGATGAGCAGAGAGATCTCAGTGTCCATGTGCATAGATCCCTGAAAGTTGGCACTCAGGTTAATAGGGTTGTTAAGAAGGCATACAGTGTGTTAGCTTTTGTTGGTAGAGGGATTGAGTTTCAGAGCCATGAGGTCATGTTGCAGCTGTACAAAACTTTGGTGTGGCTGCACTTGGAGTATTGAGTACAGTTCTGGTTGTTGCATTATAGGAAGGATTGGAAAGGGTGCAGAGGAGATTTACCAGGATGTTGCCTGGTATGGTGGGAAGATCTTATGAGGAAAGGCTGAGGGACTTGTGGCTATTTTTGTTAGAGAGAAGGTTAAGAGCTGACTTAATAGAGGCACATAAGATGATCAGAAGATTAGATAGGGTAACATTGAGAGCCTTTTTCTTCGGATGGAGATGGCTAGCATGAGGAGACATAGCTTTAATTTGAGAGTGATAGATATAGGACAGATGTTAGAGGTAGTTCTTTACTCAGAGAGTATTAAGAGTGTGGAATGCCCTGCCTGCAACAATAGTGAATTCACCAACATTAAGGGCATTTAAATAGTCATTGGATAAACACATGGATGATATTGGAATAGTGTAGGTCGGATGGGCTTTAGATTGCTTTCACAGGTTGGCGCAACATCAAGGGCTACAGGGCCTGCACTGCACTGTAATGTTCTATGTTTGTACTTTCATGCAGTCTTGGATGGAACAGGAGCTATACCAAGCTGTGATACAATTAGAAAGAATTCTTTCTAAGGTGCACCTGTAAAAGTTGGTGAGAATCATAGTGAACATACCAAATTTCCTTAATCTTCTGAGAAAGTAGAGACATTGGTGGGCTTTCTTAACTATAGTGTCTTTCACAATGCTTCAAATGTATTCTTGCTTGTAACTATTGCCTCAGCCCTTCCTATCTAAATAATTTCATCTCGCCTCACAACTTGACATTTCTCTGATCTTTTCTTTCTTTGGGTCTGGTCTCCTGAATAGTCATCTCTTTATGCCTCACTGTGCCTTCAACTGCCTACACTTCAGTTTAACAATTCCCTCCCTAATCCCTCTGCCTCTCCTCTTGATGATGATTGTTGACCTGTTCCCCTCATGTTGTTGCATTATAAATGTTTACACAGAAATTTCCAATGTTAATTGTTAACACAAAGGCATGACTCAAAATTGTGACAGAGGAAGTAAGGCTTGTGGATAGGAAGGATGTATGCAAAGTATTTTTAGATCCAAAATTGCTGGGTATACAAAGTAAAATGTCAGATTAAATGCTAGTAACACATTTCTCTGGAGGTCCAAAGGAAAATACTTTTTGTTCCAATGGGATTCAATTTTCTCACAATGTGGACTTCTTGGTGTATGGCCTCCCCCACAAAAAAAACAGAAAAGTTTCAGAAGAAACAAAGGGCCAACATAATGGGGCTCCAAATCCATTCCATCATCTGGAGAACAGTCAATGAAAATAATAGCCTAGTTATCTCATTACAGTTAATGACAACATTTAAAACAAAAACTAATTTTATGACAGTTACGACCAAGGGTTGCTGAGAGGGAGGATAAGTATCTTCACTATTTAACGAGCAATAATTGAAACATTCATAATGTTTGAATAAGGGTCGAAGTGAGAATAAAGCAGTCCCTTTCTAAGCCATAAAAGTGGGGTCATCTTTGCACTAAAAGAGAAAATGCTGCAAAATCTCAGATTTTCTGACATTTTCTCTTTTGGTTTCAGATTCTAACATCCGAGTGATTTGCTTTTATCATCTTTGAACTAAACAAGTGCATTCTCTCCAAATGGATTTCTTTTTCAGAGTTATCCCTTGGGAGTTGGGTGACATTTGATGGGTGAAAATTCTGGAGTGAACATCTTGAGAAGCAGAAACAGAAAATGCTGGAGAAACTCAGCTAGTCTGACTGCATCTATGGGGAGAATAGAGCCAATTGTGCATGTCAGGAAGACCCTTGGTCAGAGCTGAAGGCAAAGAAAATCAGAAACTGTGAGAGCAGGGGGAGGGGGTAATTCACTCAGCATTCTCTTTTTTTGTTTCCGATTCCAGCATCTGAGGATTACTTATCACAAAAGGACTGGAATACAAAAACAGAGAAGTGTTCTTGCAGTGTAAAGGGTATTGGTGAGACCACTTCTGGAGTATTATGTTCAGTTTTGGTCTCCTTGTTTGAGGAAGGAGAAAGAGAAAATGCTGGAAAATTTCAGCAGGTCTGAAAGTATATACAAGGAGAAAAGAGCTGATGTTTCAAGACCAGATGAGGATCATCTGAAAACCCTGCTGAGATTTTCTAGCATTTCCTCTTTTAGTTTCAGATTCCACAGCATCTGCACTTTACTTTTATTTGTACGTGGTGGCATTGGAAGCAGTTCAGAGGAGGTTCACCAGATTTATTCTAGGGATGAAATGGTTGATGTACGAGGAGAGATTAAACAGTTTGGGCTCATACTTGCTGAAGTTTAGAAGAAAGAAAGTGAATCTGAGCCAAGTATATAAAATTTTAAAAGGGTTTTATAAAGTAAGTGTAGACCAAACATTTCTCCTTATAGGGCAATCTAGAACAAGAGATCACATGTATAAGTTGAGAGGCAATAGATTTAAAACTGAAGTAAGGAGGAACTACTTCTTGCAGAGGGTGGTGAATTTGTGGAACTTGGTGCCCCATTGATGGTGCAGTCTGAATCATAGAATGGTTTCACGAAGGAGTTGAGTATATTTCTAATGTAAAACAGGGATATGGGGAACAGGTGGGGAGATGGATTTAGCCTAAGGAGAGATCAGCCATGCAACAAAAACAAAAAAATGCTGGAAAATCTCAGCAGGTCTGACACCATCAGTGGAGAGAGAATAAAGCCAATGTTTCGAGTTTGGACGACCCTTCGTCGGAGCAGCTCTGACAAAGGGTCATCCCAGTAAGAAGTCTCACAATACCAGCTTAAAGTCCAACAGGTTTATGCGGCAGCACTAGATTTTGGAACCTCAAGTTCCTTCTTCAGGTGAGTAAGAAGATCCAACACCCGCATTTCCGCATGGAAGGATCATCCAGCAGCAGTCATCCAGACCTAAAACATTGGCTCTTTTCTCTCTCCACAAATACTGTCAGACTTGCTGAGATTTTCCAGCACTTTCTGTTTTTGTTTCAGATACTGAAATCTGCAATATTTAGCTCTGGTCAGTCACCAGCCACCATCTGACTGAACGGCGGTGCAGGCTGGAAGGGATTGCTTCTGCTCTTATGTTCCATCTGCAGCATTTTTTTTTGCCCTTGATCATCGTGAGGAGCATGGTATTTGGATGGGACTCTTACTCTCAGTCAGTGTGTGTGTCCCACTCATCCTCTCTCTCCTTCTCCCTCTCCACCAATCGCCATCTTGGAATGCTGACGGTGTGTCCCGGCGGCCAGTGCGGCGCGCCGGTGGTTGGCAGCCGTTGGTGGGGGAGGGGCGGGACTAACCGTCCCGGAGGAGGGGAGGGGGGAACCTGAGTGCTGCTGCTGCTGCTGGTGGGAGGTCCCGTTTCCTTTTCGCACTGTCTGTCAGACGTAGCCGCTAATCAAGAAAGGCGGCCGGAATCTCAACCTTTTCCTTTACCGATTATTTCCCCCCTGCCCCCTCCCTTTTCCCCCATTTCTGCCTGTGTTCCTTTTTTTTTTAAAAAAAATAAAATCAAACAATAAAAGGAGACGGCGCAATTTATGGGCTTTGTCTGTCTGTGAAGAACGAATCAGCCACTGATTTCCCCCCTCCCCTTCATAACTCGACAGAAAGTAAGTGTTTTTTTTAAAGAAATGTTTAAAAATGTTGTACGGGGATATTGTCTGTTTCAGACTCTGGGATCGGTGTGAGTGAGGAGGAGGAGGGTGTGTGATCACTGAACGGTCGGTCCTGTTCCCCGAAGTTTCTGAGGCGAGGATGAAGAGAGAGTGGCGCCGGCTGTCGCCCCGCAGTCCTTGTTCTTGTCCAGCCCCGTCAGAGGAGAGAGTGGGGTGGGGAGCCGAGCGAGGAAAGGACTTTATTTATCTCCACCACCACCACCGCCACCCCCTAAAAAAAAAATTGGGAAATGCAACAGATTGTCAGCCTGGGGGCTTTAATTGTGGGTTTTTTCCTCCTTGGCACAAAAGTTCATTCTGGACGTGGGCAGAGAGCGAAAGAAAAAGAATCGCCGGAGGTGTCCCTTTTTTGAAGTGTTGTGGTTTTTTTGCATTTGGGCCTGAGGTTATGCATTTACGTGCGAGAGTTTGTCATCGTTCTTGCACTTCCACTGCATTTACCAAGGCTGCAATCGGTTGCAATGCCTGTGTAATATTGCTGCTCGCCTCGTTTTGTTGTGTACACATTTCAATAAGCCAAATATGCAGTGGAGAGTTGCGGCTGTTTTCTCTCAGTACCTGCTTTCTCCTCCCAAGCTTTTATTTCGCTATTTTCCTTGCACCTCGAACAAAAATCTATTTTTTTACGTGATGTCCTGCTTTGAATTTCGTTTAAATTGCTTCACCCCCACCCAAAAATCTAAATCTATTTCCATTCGTGGCGGCGGTACACGTACACCTGATTCAGTGTTTTCATTTGAATTTTCAACAGTTCTTTCGTCTTGCTTGTCTGTTGCTTCAGTTTGCAATCTGTACTGCATTTTAACCTTCCACCAAGCAATGGTGTGCTGCAGAATGGTGACACGAAATACTCGTGTACTGTATAGTAGATTGTGTGAATTAATAGCCTCATTAATACATTATATTTACTAAACCGTAACACATTAATTCGAGGTATTTGTTCCTTGGAATGGAATAATTTTTATTATTGAATGTTACTGAAATTGTTAATTTATTGCAAACGAATGTTCATGTGGCCATTATGATTTTTATATAAAATGTCTTGACTGTGTAAAAGATTCCTATTAACTCAAATGCGTTTGGTATACAAACAGTTAACGCTTTAGTTTTAGTATCTGTCCCTTGTCACTAGTATTAAAGACGTAACAAATATTACCAGTGAAACGTATCTGAATGTTGGAACAACGTGTGGAGTTTTGACAAGTGTTTTTAATGCATTTTTGCATTGCAAAGAAAAACCTCCATCTGTTTTAAGTTGTATATATTGAGATAGATCTCAAAAATAAAAAAGTCTACTATAGTTTTAAAATATCAATTTTAAAAAGATTGGTCATTAAATAACAAATATCATTCTCTAATTTGGATATCTAAAATACTAATGTGATGTGTAGCCACAGATCAGAAGTGAACACTTTTTATATCTTGGAAATGAAAGTAAAATGGTAGAAACTCAGTGGTATTTGAAGGAGATGGATATTGATGAGCACCTAATTCTAACTGGAAAAATTGTATTGAATATCTGTCTAATTTAGTTACATGTACTGTCAAGGAATGAGGCAAATCTGCAACTTTTGAATATAGTGATGTTGCCACAGAATTTGATGCACAATATTCTTAATGGAGTGTCTACAACGAAGACATGTTCTCATATTTTCCTTCCAGTTTACATTTCATGAAAAAAGCTGTGATCAACTTGCAACCTACTCTCTTTGGTTTGACTAAATTAGATCAAACTGTGAACTCTCAAGAAGACATACAGGAACTGAAGCAATACAGTTGTTGAAATAACCGATCAATCGAAGTGCAGATACATCTTTACTTTTTTATAATTTTAAATAACAAATGAAAAACATTTCAACAAAACTTCCTAGATGAGTGAGGATTATAGATCTGTAAATGAGTAGCTCAGTATACGAGTCATTTGTTATTTGCAGAGTGACTGGCTGAATTCATGAGGCAGTAGCCCCAGAAATTAAAACATAAATAATTAACATCATGACCCATTCATTTTTTAAAACCAAATTTGAATATTATACAGCATTCCCTTTATGTACAACAATTAGATTGCAAATGTCTGAATAGAAGACTAGAGAACTTAATGGCATATAAGTCCATCATTGAAGGTTCCAAAAAATGTGAACTACTGGTATGAGTGATTGTGATTTTGAAATGTGAGAAAATAACCCCAGTAATTCATATTAATTTAGTGTGGCATGACTTATTCAGAGTCAATTTGGTAACAATACATTGAACAAAATCATTGTCTTTGGCATTTGATGCAAAGAGTTAATCAAATTTATTGAGTCACTTTGGCAATGGCATCATTGTCAAGATTTCACCCTGGATCGGATATGGTACTTTGAGTATCAGAATCATTCTTCCGCAATAAGTCACCATAATCTTTATCTATTGAATTGGAAATTTCACATTTTCTTGAATAATCAGATGACACTTGGTGCGCAAATAACATCCCATGAATTGATGATGAAACCACACACAACTTCAAGCAGGGCATATTTCCACACTTTCAAGTCTCCCTATTTCACTTGTTTCAGAGATGGTCCTAGGATGTCTTGTTGAGGTATACAACCTAAGGTTGAACTATGGACATCAGATCCCCTGCTATAAATTTGATTTGAATGTTATTCCTTTGCAGATACTTCTTGATCTTTTTGGTTATATGGGATCTGAACATGCCCTATGCTAATAAACTGCATTCTTTATGTAGGCCACTAGGATTTTTAAAAGTTCATTTCATGGGGTATAAAGGTAAAGATGCCATAGTTCTGATTGATCATATGCTGCCCTGCCCTTTGAGAGTAGAGCTGACTGGTGGCAATTTAACCTGAAGATCTATTTAACCTTAGGCTATCGTGAATAATCCTAGCCAGTATGGGAATTGAATCTGTGCCATTGGCCTCTTTCTTCACAATAAGCCATTGGTTCAGCCAACTGAGTTTTATGGGTTGTGTGTATTGCTGGCTAGGCCAGTACTTAATGCCCATCCCTATCTGTCCTTCAGAAGCTGGTGTAGTGAGCTGCCTTCTAATTCTGCAGGCCGTTGATGTAGGTACACCCACAGTGATGTTTGAAAGGGAGTTCCAGAATTTTGACTCAGCAATAGTGAAAGAATGGTGCTGTATTTCCAAATTAAGGTGGTGTGTTTTTGAGGGGAAACTTGCATATGATGGTGTTTCCATGTATCCGCTGCTTTGTCCTTCTCGGGAGTATGGGTCATATGTTTGTAATGTGTTATGTAAGGAACCTTGGTAATTCCTGCCATGCAGTTGGTGCCTTGGTAATTCCTGCCGTATAGATGGTGCATGCTGCTGCCACTGTTCGTTAGTAGTGGAGGAGTGAATGTTTTTGGATTGGGTGCTTGTCAAGTGGGCTGTTGTGTCCTGGATGGTGTTAAACTCCTGGAGTGTTGTTGGGGCTGCACTCATCCTGGCAAGTGAGAGTATTCCATCACATTTCTTCCTTGTATCAAGTAGCCTGTGGACAGACTTTGGGGTATTAGGTGATTTGGATGTGAGTTACTAGCAGCAGGATTCCTAATCTATGACCTATTTTTATACCTGCAATTACAGTATGGCTAGTCCAGTTCAGTTTCTGATCATTGATAAAACCGTAAGATGTTGATAGGGGATTTGGTGATAGCAATACTGTTGAATATCAAGGGCAATAGCTTGATCTTGTTGAAGGTGGTCATTGCTAGCATTTCTGTGGTGCAACTGCTACTTATTGCCTGTCCGCCCAAGGGGGATATTGCCCAGGTCTTGCTATGTTTGGTCATGCGCTGCTTCAGGATCAGATATTGTGAATAATATTGAACATTGTGTAATCATCAACAAACATTCCCATTTCTGCCGTTATGATGGAAGGAAGATCATTGATGAAGCAGTTGGGTCTGGGACACTACCCTAAGGAGCTCCTGCAGTGATGAGGGCTGGAGGTGAAATGCTTGATCTCCAACAACTGCAATCATCTTCATTTGTGCTCGGTATAACTCCAATCAATAGAATTTTCCACTGATTCCCATTGGGTAATCATGCTCAGCTTACCTCTGTTCTTTTGTTCATGTTTGAACCAAGGATATAATGCGGTCAGGAGCTGAATGACTCTGATGGACCCCAAACTGAGTGCCAGTGAGCGTGGTATTACTAAGGAAGTGCCATTTGATAGCGCTGTTGATGATCCCTCTCATCAGTTTACAGATGGTCAAGAGTGACAAATGTGGTGATTGGCTGGGTTGAATTTGTCCTACTTTTAGTGTACATATCTTGGCAATTTTCCACATTGCTGGGTAGATGCCAGTTTTGTACTAGAACAGCTTGGGTAGGGAATGACTATTCCATTCATCATTGATAACATTGCTTCATCCTCATCCATCCAATTGCTGAATGGACATGCAGAAAACCTTATTTTTTTTATAGGTTGTAATTTTGTTCCATTGGCTACGTAGGCTAATACAATTGAATCATACTTTTATTTTTATTTTATTAATTCATGGGATGTGGACA
This sequence comes from Sphyrna mokarran, assembly GCA_024679065.1. NCBI lineage: Eukaryota > Metazoa > Chordata > Chondrichthyes > Carcharhiniformes > Carcharhinidae > Sphyrna > Sphyrna mokarran. The sequence goes on along the minus strand of JAGIQG010000007.1, from coordinate 21,010,614 downwards.
TCACTATTGAGACCAGCATTTATTTCCAAATCTTAATTGCCCTTGAATTGAGGGCTTTGTGACAATTCCAGAAAGCAGCAAGAGTCAACCACATTGTGGATCTGGAGACAAATATTGGCCAGGCCTAATAAAGATGGCAGATTTCCTTCCTTGAAAGACATCAGTGAACCAAATGGGTTTTTTACAACAATGAGATTATTATTGAGAAAAGTTTTCAATTCCAGAATATTTTTTGTTAAGATCCACCAGTCCTCCATGGTCAACTTATTCACAATGATGGATAGTAATACTGATTAGCAAAGTACATACATTAATTGATACCAGACAGTTAGTCTTTTGTTGAAAAACTGTACTATGGTGTTTCTGTCAAATATCTGCAGGTCAAATTTTAATATGCATGAAGGGAATAGGTTAACATTTTTGTTTGGACTTGGCAGTTCCTTTTTTTGTTTGTATTTGTTCTTGAAACAGGATGACACTGACAGTGCTCCACTTATGGTCTGTTCTCAGCTATTTTAGAAGTTGTTGGTGAACAGCATTCTTGAATAGTTTCAATCTTTATGGTGTAGATGCTTTTAAGTTTGTGTTTGATGGTGGTCATGTTTAAAATACTAATCAAAACAAAAAATCAAAAATATTTTGTCAGCCCAGCCTCTGGAACAGCACATAAGCAGATTATACCCAATTGTAGTTCTATAGTATTGTATTCGGCTGCAATGACAATTATCTTTCAAAGAACACCTTTCAAAAAAAATACACCCAAGCAGAATACGTAAAATCAAAAATGCCAATATCTATTAAGAAAGGGCGGATATATGGGATGTGCCGAACTATTGTGACTTCAGATTTTGTTACTGTTTCTTGTTATGATTTTTATTGTAGGGTAATAGAAGCTGTTGCAAACATACATCATTACATATTTGCATCTTTTCAATTTGAGTTATATTTCAGCCAAAATCGTTAAAACTGTTGTAATCAGTTGCTAACGACAATCTGTGTGACTGTGAGGAGGCGGCGTTATCTCTTCACATTGTTAATGACTTTCCTCAGTTTTTGATGTGGGTTACTGCGTCATACCGCTTCATGGTTGTCTTTGCTGTTGATTTATTTGTTGCTTGACTCAATCTTTAGTTGCTTCTACAATGTCCACAAAGTCACCTTTGCAATGTGAAGTTGCTGTAGGCGCTCAGCAGATATGGCAGCTTTTGGGAGAGAAACAGATGTAAACATTTCAGGTCTGTGACCTTTCATTTTGAAATAGAGACATTCAGAATTCTAATTTGGGAGAAGAGCAGGATTTCTTTCAGGTGCGAAGAGAAGTATTAGTGAAGTAGAAACCAAACGAGCAAAATACTATGGATGCTGGAAATTTGAAATAATAATTTACATTTCAGATTTTTAGCATCCACACTAAAATGGCATCAGAGTATGGCAATTTCTTGCAAGTTGTGGCCAGCATACTCTCTAATTCTATCTTTTATTCTTGCTCTATGCTTCTAAATTCCTTCTAACTCTTCTGAAGTATATCACATTCTGCTCTCCTTTCCTTCCCTATGTACAGAATTCTTTGTATAGTACACAAGAAACAATACTTGTCGCTGCACACTAAAAATGTGACCAATCAAATCAAATGATTTTGTCATCCTTACTGCCCTTCTTCCTCATAAATATGTTATCTCAGTAGCATAATTTCCCAGCGAAATGGTAACTTTGATAGATTTCCTGACAATATCCATTATTGTTAATCCTTTGCCACTTTTGATTTTTTTTATACTGCACTTTATAAACAGCACGCAGGTTTTGTGTGACTGAGGCCAAATTTGCAGCATCCTATTTTGTCCCCAATCTTAGCATTCTCATTCCTGTTTGAAAATCCCTGCTTGGCTGATCCTTCCATTATCTCTGCGTCTTCTCCTTAAGCCTCTTTTGATCTCTGATGTCTTGGGTATTCCCGATTTTAATTGTTCCACCATTGGTAGCTGCACCTCCGCTTGGCACTGAGCTGTCTAATTCCCTCACTTAAACCCCTCCACCTTTTCGCTCACTTTAATATGCTTCTTAAAAGCTTTCCCCTTGACTAAGCTTCCCTAATACCTCCTTAACTCTGTGATATGTATTATTTCAGAATGCTCCTCCGAAGTTTCTTGGAACGTTTTAAGATATGAAAGGTGATATATAAATGCTAGCAGATCCCATTACTCTCCCTGGATGACTGCTCAAACCTAAAGCAATCCAACACAATCTCCTGTTATTCACAATCCTGAACTTTAAGTCCTATCTGTCACTAATACTGGGTATTTAGCACCTGAAATGATGAGATTTAAGCTCCTGCCTCTCAGCCATTTGCACTGAAACTTTCATTCATGTCTTTGCTACCTCCAAAGTCCACAGTTTTTTGGTCTTCTGAGCTCTACGTAACAAGAATTTCACCTTTTGTAATTCTGAATGTGCTACCGTTAATTTATTCTTCCTCTCCCTTAGCTTTGAGGAGAAAATCCTTTTACCTATCCAAGACCAAGTGTCCACTTTATTGGCATCCTTTTTGATAATGTTGATTTATTTGTTACTTGTTTCAATGCAGCCAGCACATCTTTAGTTGCTTCTATTGTGTCCCCTCTCTCGCCCCTCCCTGTCGCATGTCTCCTATGCAATCCCATTCCAATCTGCTATGATCAGTGGTCCAACCTTCTCCTAAATAAAACAGTCTTCCTAAACTTGTGATATTATATTTATTCAAATATCTTTGGAAAATACTGCCCTGACCCTGAATTTTCTTGATCCTGTTTGGTTTGATACACAACTGAGGTACCATGATATGTCTTGCTACATTAGTGGTGTGCTATAAATATAATTTAGATGATTGAACTATTGATCTTGAGTCAGTTAACAAAAAAAAGTTACTCTTGTACTTGGTGCTACTGTAGTATTAATTATCAGAATTTGAAGGTTGTAGTAGCTGTCAGGTGGCCTGGTAGATTTTATGTTCAAGATTCTTCTTCTTCACATTATGAAGATACTGAACTTCTTTTAGTGAAGCTCTATTTTAACATTTACATTTATTCTTTTGTTTTTTTGGAATTAAGTTTGTTTTAGAGCAGAAATCCCTGTTTCAAACCTGACTTCAACTGGAGAAAAGCCACAATGCTCATTCTGGAATTTTTTTTATTTGTTATTAGAATATAGGCATCAATGGCTCAGCCAGTGTTGTTGCCTATCTCAAATTACTTTTGAGATGGTGTTGTTGAGCTGCTTTCTTGAACAAACAGTGACTTTCGGGAATGAATTCTAGGATTTGTGAATCCTGGGATAGTGAAGGAAGTCATATCGTTCCGAGTCACGATGAAGGGAACTTGCAGGGAAGCGATTTGGAGGAATTTACAGGTAGTAGTTTTGCATGCATTTGAATCACAGAATTTCTACAGTGCAGAAGGCCATTCAGTCTATCAAGCCTGCAACAACAACAATCCCACCCGAGCCTTTATCTCTTTATTCTTCTTTGCAATTGAGATCATGGGTTTGGAAAGAGCCGATAAAAGAGCATTGGCAAGTTGCAGCAGTGCATCTTGTAGATTGTTCATAGTACTGTCACTGTATGTTGATGGTGGAGGGAATAAATGTTTACGGTGATGGATGGGGTGCTGACCAAGCGGACTGTTTTGTCTTGGATAATGTCGACCTTGTTGACTGTTGAAGATGCACTCAGCCAGACATGTAGAGAAGATTCCCTCGAATTTGTCAGTCTCTTGTCACAGAACATCCACCCCTCTTGAAGCTTTTCTTGTTGCCATAGTATTTATATGACTGGTACAGTTAAGTTTCTGGTCACTGGTGGGGTTTCAGCAAAGGTAGTGTTGTTAAATGTCATGAGGAAATGGCTAGATTTTATTTGTTGGAGATGGTCATATTTTGACACTTGGGTGGCACTAATGTTACTGGTCACTTAGCACCCCCAAGCCTGAATATTGTCCAGGTCTTGTTGTATTCAAGCATGGACTGTTTTAGTATCTGAGGAATTGAGAATGGCACTGAACATTGTGGAACCATGAGCAAATATCCTTAATTTGGACCTAATGAAGGAGAGACCTAATGCAGTGATCTCATGGGACTGAGATGATTGGCCTGCTCGGTCTTTGCTGGACCAGAGCTGAAAATCTTTGAGAAGATCCGATTATGGATCAATAAAGTTTTGTTTACAGTAGACAAAGTTTGAAATTCTGAACAGCTGCTGAGTGAAGAAAGCTACAAGACTCTACTAGATTTGAACCAGCAAAAATAAACTTAACATTACAAGGTCATTAAAGATAAAATAATTTGCAATATCTATCTTGTACTGGAACATACAGGGTAAATGAGACACAGGAATTAATATGTGGTTGAATCCACCACACTGTGCAATAAATCACAGTACAACCAAGACAGACTCCTTGGGTTTCTGAACAGCCAATAAAGATGTCAGGAAACACAGAATCAGCCAATTGTGAAACACTCGCTCTCTCTTTCGTGAGGCTTTTAGTCTTCACCTTCTCTCCAAAAGTCACTGCAATCTGATGGCATCAAAGATGGCCCAAGTCACAAGGTTTCGCTTCCAAGATTGGATTGTCAAGTATACAATTCAGCAGTAATTCACAAGCACAATTGTAGCTCTATGGCAGTGCCAAACATAATACTATTGCTTTTTAATTAGATTTATTATTGCCATGTATTGGAATATAGTGAAAAGTATTTTTCTTGTGCGCTTGAGAGACAAAGCATACCGTACATAGGGAAGGAAAGGAGAAGGTGCAGAATGTACTGTTACAGTCATAGCTAGGGTGTCAAAAAAAAATCAACTTAATATATGGTAGAACCATTCAAAAAGTCTGATGGCATTAAGGAAGAAGTTGTTCTTGAATCAGTTGGTACATGACCTCAGACTTTTGTATCTTTTTCCTGATGGAATAAGGTGAATGAAACGTGTCCAAGGAGCTTGGGGTCTTTGATTATGCTGTTTTACCGAAGCAGTGGGAAATGTAGATGGAGTCACTAGAGGGAGGCTGATTTGTGTGATGGACTGGGCTTTGTTCACATCATTTTGTAGTTTTCTGGTCTGAGCAGGAGCCATACCAATCTGTGATAAATCCGGAAAGGATGCTCTCTATGGTGCATCTGTAAAAAGTTGGTGAGAGTCATTGAGGATGTGCTGAATTTCCTTAGCCCTCTGAGAAAGTAGAAGCATTAGTGGGCTTCCTGAATTATAATGTTGGTGGAGGGAGTGATCTGGACGCCTAGAAACTTGAAGCTCTTGACCATTTCTATTTCATCCCCGTTGATGTAGATGGGCATATTCTCCACTATGTTTCCTAGAGTCGATGACTATCTTTTTCGTTTTACTGACATTGAGGAAGAGATCATTGTCAAAGGGGTACATTTGTCCCACTGACTTACAGCACAGAGTCACCAACCTTCTGCCGCCTTCTTTCCAAAGTTCTCGTGAGCCTGCTTAAATTACCAGCGTTTTTCCTGATTCCTTGCCATGTAGTCTGTCAACTAGAATGTTTCTCTGATTGGAGCTTCTTTCTCTGCTCCTGTTCCCAGAATGGAACTCCTTTTTGAGGACCTAATTGTGTTTCTTCTCCCTTTGGGACCTCGCCCTATTCCTCACCTGAAACATTGGTCTGCAATGGCACTCTACTCCTGGTTGTATTATCCAAGTTTTCGTATCTTTTTTCCTTTCTGTACAGGCATGCTGGGCTTTGCACATGTGTAGTGTGCTCCCTATCTGTTGTGCATGTGTGGAAATTCTGAAGCGACTTGGAGCTCCTGGCCCTAACTCTCAACATTATAAAGTATGCTGGCTTTCATAACAGTCAGTCAATTGTTATGGCTCTGGAGTCATATGTAGAACAGTTGGTAAGATTTTCTTCCAGATAGGTTTTTATGGCAGTTTGGTGATTATCATTATTGAGACTAGCTTTTTACTACAGATTTATTAATTAATTAAAATTCCCCAGTTGCCATGGTGATGTTTGAACTCTTATCTCTGGCACCTTAGTCCAGGTATCTGTATTACTAAATTAAAGGCAGAATATTAGAGTTTGGAGATCAGAAGTAAAATATGGAATTCCGAAGAAGAGACATTGATAATTTTATTTCTTTCTCCACTGATGCGATCAGTTCTGCTGAATTTTTCCAGCACTATTTGCTTTTGTCAGGGTTATTGTCAAGTAACTTTACCACAACACTTTCTGTCCCTCCTGGTTTGCAGTGAAAATGTTGCAATTCATAGTGATAGGTTTATCTCGCCTTAAAATTTAGTGAAAAGGAATGATGTGTCTTTCAAGTTTTTTTTGTATTAAATTGATCAATGCCACTGCTAACACTTCGTTCAGGTTTTGAAATGATTTTCATAAAGTGTAATGACTTAGATCATAGGATAGAGGAGCAGAATTAGGCCACTTGGCTCATCAAGTCTGCTCCGGCATTCAATCTGACTGATATTTTTCTCATCTCCATTCTCCTGCCTTTTCCCCATAGCCCCTGATCCCCTTATCAATCAAGAATCTATCTATCTCTGTCCTAATGACATTCAATGACCTGGTCTCCACAGCTTTCTGTACAAAGAGTTCCACAGATTCCTCACTCTCTCTGGCTGGAGAAATTCCTCCTCATCTCTACTTTAAAAGATCGTCCTTTTAGCCTGAGGTTGTGCCTTCTGGTTCTAGTTTTTTCCTGCTAATGAAAACATCTCTCCATGTCCACTCTATCCAGGCCTCATGGTATCCTGTAAGCTTCAATAAGATCCCTTCTCATTCTGCTAAATTCCGAGTACGGACCTAGAGTCCTCAACTATTCCTCGTATGACAAGCTCTTCAAAAGAGGGATCATTCTTGTGAACCTCCTCCGGACTCTTTCCAAGGCCAACACATCCTTCCTTAGATATGGGGTCCAAAACTGCTCACAATACTCTAAATGGTGTCTAATCAGAGCATTATACAGCCTCAGAAGTACATCCCTGCTCTTGTACCCTAGCCCCCTTGACGTAAATGCTAACATTACATTTGCCTTCCCAACTGCCAATTGAACCTGCACGTTAACTGTAAGAGAATCTTGAATAAGGACTCCCACGTTCCTTTGTGTTTCTGACTTCCTAAGCATTTTCCTATTTAGAAAATAGTCTGTATCTCCATTCCTCCTCCCAAAGTGCATAACCTCACACTTTTCCACATTGTATTCCTTCTGAGATTTGAAACTAAATGTGTGATATAGAAGGTTGACAAGATTTTGTAGCTCTTTCATGTTCTGTATATATTTACTTTTTTTACTGTAATGCCTGTGTTCCAAGAACAAATTTGATTTCTGTGCAACTGTAGTATGTATGGACCCCTGAAGAGTTTCTGTTAAGTTAGACATTGCTTCAAAAGAATGATATTTCCTGTTTACTTCCTGAGTTCTAATTATCCTTTAGTAATCTTTAAGCTATAATTAGTTTGTTTGTAGCAAATCTAAAGGATAGTTATTGACATTTTGTGGTGATTAATATCTATAAGGATGTTGCAAAATTATTTTGCAAGTGATTTTGTGCTCATTTTAGTTCCCTTAGTTTTGAACTATTCATGTTACTAAATAGATGATTGTGCAGGTGTGTGTAGACATTTTTACACAGAATTGGAGATACAAAAGTTGGAAATTTAATTTTCCTGTTGTCTCCAGATATGTTTTTGATTGTAGCATAAATGGGAAGCAACATGTATGTTGGAAAGTAAACTGGAAAATTAAAGATGGTTCATTTGTTTGGTTACTAGATTTTTAACAGTTTGGAATATATCCATGGCCCCATTTATAAAGAAATTTATCATGGTAATATAATCAAGAATGCGTTAAGTATTAATGCAGATGAAGTGCAAATGTGCTTATTACTATTTGAAATTTACTATTTTCAGAACTTCAGTATAATTGACTGTGATTGTCAGCAGGAAAAATACAATAGTTCGGAGTTCTTCTACTTAATCATGGGATTAACTTAACACACAAGTAAAAATTACAATCATTTCAGGCTGCTTCAATAATCTTCCAATTACAATTGTCTGCGCTGGATGCTAAAATGCAGTAAATTAAAATTGCTGTGTGCCAGTAAAATACCTGATATGGCAATGCATTATGTTTTATAATCAAAGCCATGTTATTATGGATAAGGGTTGAACAGAGACCAGCTTTTGGGTCTACAAAATAGAAACTTGAAAGCCTCATTTTTCTTAGAGACGTGGCTGGTTTCCTGCTTGTATTTGTAGAACGAAGCCATGCAAGTTATGGATATTTTATAAAGCGAGGGATTAAAAAAGTTAGTTCATAAAGTTGTCCTCCAATTCAGTTTTCTTTATCTTTTAGTAATTAGGTGAAAAGAGTATTGTTTAAAAATTGACCAATAAATTAAATATGTAAAGGTTGATATAGCTTTAAATGCATATAAATAAAGACCTCAACTTGGTATTTTTCAATTATCTTTTCATTGCGATTTAGAAATTACTTGTTGCATTTAAATTACATGCTCAGTACCACTGTAGGCTCAGTTGTAGCACTTTTGCCACAAGTCAGAAAGTCAAAGGTTAAGACTTTAACTCTGGATACTTAATATTGGAGGGTATAGTAAAGATTGAGCCTTCGGACCTGAGTGGAACGTAGTGAGGTGAACTTATTCAAGCCTTTACCATGTGTAAGCAGGAGAGGTCTTCCAGATGAAGTCTGCAGACATTGTTGTTTACAGCTCAAAGCACTATATATATATATTTTTGTGTCACACAAAACATGCACATTACTTCAAAATTAACTCTATCAAAAGTCAATCCTTCCCCTTTTTTCCATATTGCAGACTAAATCAAAATTGTCAGGTTGTGATTTTGTATTTTAGTAACTTGTGGCTCTCAAAGCCTCTGTGGTTTGTTCCGTTACCTTTGGTTTTATCAGAGCTTCTGTTTTTGTGTTAATTTTAAGATATGCCTGTCCGCTTTTCATCCATTCTAACCTTTTGACCCCCCCAGGTAATACTGTGTGGTTTATTGGAGCTATAAAGTCACTGCTAACTGTTCTTTTTATTGTTCATGCAGTTGATTTACCCAAACTACTCCAGAATACATCCATGTGAGCTACTTATGTGGATGTGTTCTGCACCTATCTTTACCCTTTCTGCTTGTCCATTTTGAACTGTATGCCATGCTTTACAGCATTCTGCTTCTTTCCTTGCATTTTCGCCTTTTAACTACCTTATCTGTTTTCACTTCAGCATGTAACCTAAGATGAAGTGCTATCTCATGGAGTCAGATGTTGGAACAGTGCTAGCTTGTGCCTTTGGGTGGATGTTCGAGATTGTGTGGCACGAGTTAAAACAGATCAGGGGAGTACTTCATTTTTGGGGTCAGTGCTTATCCTCTGACTGCAATGAGAGGATACAATAGCGAGCAGCAGATGGAGCAGTGAACATAGAACATAAATAGGAGCAGAAGTAGGCCATCTAGCCCTTTGAGCCTGCCTCGCCATTCAATAAGATCATGGCTGATCTGAAGTGGATCAGTTCCACTTTCCCACTTTCTCTCTGTAACCCTTAATTCCTTTGTCTATCTACCTGTGACTTATACATATTTAATGAGGTAGACTCCACCACTTCAATGGGCAGAGAATTCCAGAGATCCACCATCCTTTGAGTGAAGAAGTTCCTCCTCAACTCTGTTCTAAATTGCACCCCCCCACCGCCACCCCCCCCCCCCCCCCCCCCCCCCCCCCCCCCCCAGCTTATTTTGAGGCTGTGCCCTCTAGTTCTGATTTCCTTTCTAAGCGGAAAGAATCCCCTTACCTGTACCCTATTTAGTCCCTTCATTATTTTGTAAGTCTCTATAAGATACCCCCTCAGCCTTCCAAACTCCAACGAGTACAGGCCCAGACTATGTAATCTCTCATCCTCATCTCTGGTATCACCTGGTGAACCTTCTCTGTACTCCCTCCAAGGCCAATATATCCTTATGCAAATAAGGGGACCAAAACTGCACATAATACTCCAGTTGCAGTTTCACCAGTGCCCTGTACAATTGCAGCAAGACCTCCCTGTTTTTATATTCTATCCCCCTCACGATAAAGGCCAACATTCCATTCGCCTTTTTGATCACTTGCTGTACCTACAGACTGAGTTTTTGTGATTCGTGCATGAGGACCTCCAGGTTCTTCTGCAGAGTAGCATGCTGCAACTTTTCACCATTTAAATAATATTCCATCCTACTATTATTTCTTCCAAAGTGGATAACCTCACATTTGCTAACGTTATACTTCATCTGCCAGGTCCTTGCCCACTCACTCAGCCTATCGAGATCTTTCTGCAGACTGTCCGCGCAATTTGTTTTTCCACTCATCTTCGTGTCATCAGCAAATTTTGTTACCCTACATTCAGCCCTCTCCTCCAGATCACCTATGTATATGGTAAACGGTTGAAGCCCCAGCACCAATTCCTGCGACACATCACTAGTCGCCAACTGCCAACCAGAGAAACACTCATTTACCCAACTCTCTGCTTCCTGTTAGATAGCCAATTCTCAATCCACGCTAATCTTTACTCCGAACTCCATGTACCCTAACCTTCTGCAGCAACTCCACGTACCCTAATCTTTTGCAGGCTACTGCTGGCTAGTCTGTAGATTCATAGCCTACTGACTGCATTCAAAAGAAAATCAAAGTGTAATATCCCAGAGAAGAAGGTAATAATCAGTTGGTTAATGTTTTTTTTTCCAGAACAGGGTGTTTATTCAAACTGAGTTGGGAAATTAAAACTTTTCAGCTGGGGTCAGTATAATAAATGAATTAATGTGGGTGTTCAGTAAGTTCAATAATAGTGAAAAATTTTACTGGAATAAATTTGATATTTCCATTTGCTTAGTTCCACTTTAAGGATCACAATTATTTACAGCACAAAAGGAGGCTATTTAGCCCATTGAGGCAATGTCATTCTCTGTTGTCTGCAAGCTTATTTCTTTTAAGTGCCCATTCAGTTTCCTTTTGAAATCATTGATATTTTTCACTTCCACCACTCTTGTGGACAGTGAGTGCCAGCTCATTGCCACTTGCTGAGTGAAAAAGTTCTTGCTGACATTCCTCTTGAATCTCTTGCCCAAAATCTCAAATCTATCTTACATATTTCTTCTACCATTAGTAATGGGAAGTGTTTTTCATTTTTTGCCTTATCTATGCCTGTAATAATCTTGTTTCCCTCTGTCAAATTTTCCCTCAATTTCCTTTTCTCCAAAGAGAACTTCAAGCTTGTTGAACTAACTTGTACTAAAACCCCCATCACTGGGACTGTTCTGGTCAGTTTCCTCTACACCCTCTTGAGCACGTTCTCATTTTGCCTAAAGTGCAGCGATCAAAACTGAATGCAATAATCGAGTTAGCTGGAGCCTAACCAGTACTTCATGAAGTTCTGAATAATATTTTCACAGTAACGTGCTCAACATCATGCAATCAAAAGAAAACTTGCCTTTGAAATGTATTCAGAGAATCAGATATTTCAAAATCGACACATTTCAACTGTTCCAATAAACTGGATATTGATTAAGATCACTTGAGGACTTTTAAGGTTCTGTATTTTATTGGATTGTGGGAGAATTTCCTTTGACCTATGAAACTAAATTTATGGAGAAAGCACAGATTTTCTTTCGGTGTTTGTTGTGTTCTTAATTTTTATTTCTACATTTTCTAAAGTTTTAGAAGACATTTTTAAAAATATTGTTTAAATCCTAAATTGAAGTAAATATCTTTCTTAAATTGTGCTTGTATTTATTTGAAATGAGATATTGTATTGTTTCAAATCAGCAGTTTTTATTGTAAATCTAATTAATAGTCATGTTGGCAGATACAGCAACTTAATGTTTTGTGATGGTAATGCATGATTGTAGATTACTGCAATTTGCCAATAGACAATGCCATGTTCAACTCCATTTTTTTAGAATAAGTTTCTAAGGAAAGATATTTCAGTTAGTATGCACCCAGTGGAGCTGTATAGATCAAAAGTAATAAAAAAAATTGAAATGTTGGAAAGCAGGATTTTTACTTAAGGGAAAATGTTGGGAATTAAAACTGATGTTCGTTTCATGAATTTTTATATTTGATGTTTGGTGCAGTGTTGCTTATCAGTCCTATTAGTGAACATCCTGCCTCTTTGAGTTTGGGGTGTGTTTTAACCAATTTCTTTTTAAATAAAAGTGAATTCTCACATTAATTACCAGAAGGCTAAATTTGTGCCCTTTTCATTCTATTATTGAAGGTAGATTAAACTACATGATTTCAAAAATAATTGAACTGTTTACTATGTGTTCACAGGTTTCACTTTCCTACTTGACACTGAAGAAAAATACAGTTCTTCTCTCTGCATAATAATTTTCAACAAAAGCTGTGAAATATCCTACAGATTCAGTCTGCCTTTGCATCTCTACTGAATTGGTACAAACTTGAACCATAACTTTCTATTCCTGGAAAAGTGGAAATAAAAACTAGGGCTTTAACTCCTCTCCACTTGTGGTTAGAAAATTACATTTGAGACCTTTGGGAAGATTGTCTCAAATGTAGCTCTCATTCAGACTCACTAAGCTAGTCTAATTCTTTGATTTGTGCCGAGGTGGCTTGGAAATACCTCTGCATGTCTGAACGCTCTTTTTAAAAAAACTCCAATGTCTTATTAAATAGATAAACAGTTAAGTTCATATTTTGGATTCGCTCTCCCAGGCAGCTCGAAAATATATAAGGTAAATTAATTCCTCTGCAATTGGCTTACATGAGCAAATAAAAATGCCTTTGTTGCCCAGAGACTACAACCTCAGGTAAATAAGTTGCACCTCTACATTGTAAATGAAGCCTGTTTTCTGGATGTTGCTGGAAAAAAAATGCAGAATTTCTTTTTATTACTAACGTTTTCAAATCAATCCGATATAGAGAAAATTGCATTTTTGTCACCTTTGGTGTTAGCCATGCTGTTAATGTTATACTTTTCAATACCTATTGTTGTATTACAACCTAATTAGTGGCAGCACTTATTGCTGAGCCAACTGTATATGCTGCTTGAAAAAAAAATCCAGTTTATGTGGATCCTAATGACTGAATCAGCTGTCTCTTGTCTGGCTGTAGTCATGCCTGGTGCAGAGGAAGATAGTTGTAGCTGTTGGTGTGGGAGTGAAAACTGTTAAGTTTATGACACGGCAGGTGAAATCAGCTGAGTGGAATGTATGATCTGTCCTATGTGGGAAGTCGTGGACCAGAATGGCATCCTGGATGACTACATGTGCAGGAAATGTTTCCAACTGCAGAAACTTGAGCTCTGGGTTGTGGAACTTGAGTGGAAGCTGGAAACACTGGCGCATCGGCAAGGCTGAGTTATGTGGATAGCATGTTTAGAAAGGTGGCCTCAGGGTTAAGGGAATGGAGAAGAAAAGGGTGACCATCAGGCAGTCCAAGGTGAACAGGCAGATAGTGCAATGTCCTCTGGATATCTGCTCTTAAATGCGTTTTCCATTTTGGAAGCTGATGAGGGTGGTGGTTTCTCAAGGAAGTGCAGTAAAAGCCATGTTTCTGGCATTCCAATTGATTTGGCTGGGAAGGGAGCAATGAGGAAGCAAAAATGATAATGGTAGGAGATTCATTAATTAGGGAACAGACAGACTTTTCTGCAGCTGCAGATATGACTCCAGGATGGTGTGACATCTCCCTGGGGTCAAGGTCAGGGTCAGGGATGTCACTGGCTGCAGGGCATCCTAAAAGAGGTGGATGATATCAGAGGTCATAGTACAAATTGGTACCAACAATGTGGACGGAAGGAACAGGGAGATCTTGCATCAGGAATTCAGAGGGCTACTCAGCAAATTAAAAAGCAAGGTTATAATTTCTGGATTACTGCGGCACCACATGTTAGCAAGTTCAGAAATCAGAGAATAGGGCACATGAATACTCGGCTCAAGAGTTGGTGCAGAAGGGAGAGCTTTAGATTCCTAAATCACTGGGACCATTTCTGGGGAAGGTAGGACATATGTAAGGGAGAAGGTCTGCACTTGAACCAGAGTGGGACCAACACATTTGCGAGTGGGTTTCCTACCACTGTTGGGAGGAGTTTAAACTAGTTCAGCAGCATACAATAGTAAAACAACCAAGCCAGAGGGAATTCAACTATGTTGAGTTCCAAGGGAGTAAGGTGAGGTTGAATGGTCTCTAATGCTTGGAGTGTTATAGGCAAGACCGATGAGTTGAGGGTGTGGAATTGTCATACTTTGCCATCACAGAAACGGGATTGAGGGAGGGGCAGAACTGGCAACTCAACATTCCAGGGTATAGGATCTTGAGGTGTGATTGGAAGGATGTAAAAGAGGTGGTGGCATTGCGCTATTTATGAAGCAGTCAGTTGCTGTAGTAAGGAGGGACAATAGCTTGGAAGGGTCTTCAGATGAGGCTTTATGGGTATAGCTTAGGAATAAAAAGGGAGCAATCACATGCTAGCAGTGTATTAAAGGCTGCCAGTCAGCGAGCAATAGTGGAGCAGATAGGGTAGACAGTTCACTGAGATGTGGAAAAAAGAAAGGGTAATTATATTGGGAGATTCCAACTTTCCCAACATTAATTGAGTTAGTCATAGTGTAAATAGTTCCAAGGAGGCAGATTCTTGAAATGTATTCAGGAGAGCTTTTTATGTTGATATGTAGAATCATCAAATCATAAAGTGCAGAAAGAGGCCATTTGTCCCATCGAGTCTGCATTAGCCACAGTCCCACCTGACCCTATCCTCATAACCCCATGCACTTAGCTAGTCCCCCTGACACTTAAGGGACAATTTAGCATGGCCAATCCACCTGACCCGCACATCTTTGGACTGTGGGAGGAAACTGGAACATGCAGTGGAAACCCTTGCAAACATGGGGAGAATGTGCAAACTCCACATAAACAGTGACCCAACCCAGGAATCAAATCCCAGTCCCTAGCACTGTGAGGCAGCAATGCAAACCACTGTGTCAAAGTGCCGTACCGAAGGTCCAATAGGTATGGTGAAGTATGGGATCTAATTTTGGGCAACAGACACGTTTAGTGTGATAGTGGGGGAGCACGATTTAAGAAAGTCAGCAAAAAATGGTTTTGAATTGAGGAAGGCAATTTTTTTTAGAACAAGGCAGGATCTGGCCAAATGTAGATTGAGAACAGCTTCTTGCGAGAAAATCTATAGCAAAGCAGTTTGGGACAGAGGGGAATTAAAAAGGAAATGGGAAGAGTAAAGGCCCAAAATACTCCTTTGAAGGTGAATTGTGGGAGCAACAAGCTCAGAGAGCCCTGGATACCTATGACTAGATAAGAAAAGTTTTTAGTACAAGGAGCATCAAATCAGTTGAGGCTCTAGTGGAGTGTAGAAACTATAGGGGCGGGCATAAGAAAGCAATTAGGAGAGCAAAAGGAGAGGTGTGAAAAAGAATAAGGTGGATAAGATTAGGCAGAATCTCAAGATATTCTATCAGTACATTGAGGAGAAGAGAATAACCAGGGTAAGTGAAGGGCCTTTTACGGACCAAGTCAGCAACGTGTACATGAAGCTGGAGAATGTTGATAGGGTGTTAAGCAAGTACTTCATATCTGTCTTCACTGGGGAGTAGAAGGATGTTGGTTCAGAATTCATGGAGAGGGGCTGAGATTTTTGAACAGTTTGATATGGGGGGTAGAGGAGATATAGGAGATTTTGGCAGGCTTAAATGTGAACAAATCCCCAGACCAATGAGTTTAAAATTTAAAACAGGAGCTATCAATCAAATTATTAATTTCTCTCTAGCCACAGGGGAGGGACCAGAGGATTAGAGTGCAGGTAATGTGGTCCCAGGAAAGGTGGTAGAGGTAAACTAAAGAATTACAGAGCAGTGAGTCTCTCATCAGTGGTGGATCATTGAAGATCATAGAAACCCTACAGTGCAGAAAGATGCTATTTGGTCTACTGAGTCTGCACCAACCACAATCCCACCTATATCCTCACATATTTAGCCCCTAATCCATCTAACTACACATCTTGAGACAATAGGGGGCAATTTTAGTATGGCCAATCAACCTAACCCGCACATCTTTGAACTGTGAGAGGAAACCAGAGCACCCATTGGTAGGGAAACAATTGGAGAAAATTTTGAATGGGAACCTTAATCTCCACGTGCCAAGACAATGTTTTGATCGGGGAAGTCAGCATTGCTTTATCAGGGAGAGTTATGCCTAATGAATTTGATTGACTTTTTTCGAGGAGATGACTTGGTGTGTAGATGAGCGTGGTATAGTTGATGTTTTTTTTTATATGGATTTCAGCAAAGCCTTTGACAATCCATACAAGTAATTTGGCAAGATGGATCCAAAACTGGCTTAGTGTAGGAGTCAAAGGGAGGTGGTAGAAGGCTGTTAGTGTGAAGGAGGTTGGTGTCCAGTGGCCTATCACAGGGATCCGTGTTTGTGACATATAGAAATGATATAGATGAGAATGTGGGGAAGATGATAAATTTGTGGAAGACATGAAGATTGCAGGGTAGTTAATAGTGAGAAAGATGGTCTTAGTTGGCAGGAGGATATAGACTGTTGGGCAGATGGAATTTAACCCTGAAAAGTGTGAGGTGATGCATATTGGAAGGAGAATAAGACATGGAAATATTCAATGAATGGCAGAACATTTGGAAGCTCAGAGGGATTTGGGATGCTTGTCCACAAATCCCTGAAAGTGGCCGGAGAGGCTAATAGGGTATTTAAGAAGGCATATGGGGCATTGCCTTTTTTGGATGTGGCATACATTGTAAAAACATGGGTAACTCAAGACGGCGCTGGAGCAGGACAACTTCTTGCACGTTCTGCCCAGCATATCTTCTAATTCTATCTTTTACTCTCATTCTATGCTTCTAATTTTATTCTAACTCTTTTAAACTTTCTAACAATGATCTTCTTCCTTCAGGAAAAAGATACAAAAGTCTGAGGTCACAAACCAGATGACTCAAGAATAGTTTCTTTCATCCTGCTGTCAGACTTTTGAATGAACTTACCTTGCATTAAGTCGATCTTTCTCTACCCCCCAACTATGACTGTGATACTACATTCTGCACTCTCTCATTTTCTTTTCTTATGAAAGTATGCTTTGTATAGCGCAAAGAAATACTTTTCACTGTATATTAATGTGCGTGACAATAAACCAAATGAAAGGCTATGTTGCGGCAGTACAAAACTTTGTTGGAGTACTGTGTGCCATTCCGATTATCCTCAATATTAGGAAGGATGTGATTGAACTAGAGCGGGTGTAGAGAAAATTCAGTAGGATGTTGCCTGGGATATAACATTTGAACTACGAAGAGAAGCTGGATAAGCTCAGATGAGGCTGTGTGGGGGATGGAGGAGGAACCTGATTAAGGTTTATAAGATTAAGGGGTATGAATATGATTGTTGCCCCCCTTACAAGAGGGGCATAATTTTAAGTTGAGGGGCTTGAGAGTTAGAGGGGATTCACACTGAGGATAGTGGGAGACTGGAATGTACTTTCTGATAGGGAGCAGAGGCAGAAAACCTCAGTCTTTAAAAAACATGTGGATGAGCACTTTAAATATCATAACGTTCAAGACTGTGGGCCAATTGCTGAGATTAGTGTGGTTTGGACAGTGTAGATTCAATGGATCAAAGGGCTTCTGTACTGTACGATTCAGAGTCATGGATGGTCAGCTGTGTCCATTTTTAAAAATAAAATTTAAATTTTACTGTTTAATCTGGTATTTGTATTTTCAACTGGGTAACAAGTTTTTTTTTTGCAGAAAATGAAAGCTTGAGGTATAGTGGGTAACATTAGTATAGATAGAAGATTGGCTAACTAATAGGAAGGAGGGAGCAGGCATAAATTGGGTCTTTTTCTGGTTGACAGGATATAATAAATGGTATGCCACTGCTGGGGCCTCAATCTTTTACAATTGTAAATTGTGAAGAGGACAGAAGGAAGCTGTAAAGTGACATAGTAGGTGGGACAAGATTTTGCAAGTGGAATATAATGTGGAAAAATATGAAGTTGTTCCTTTTAGCAGGAAGAAAACAAAAGAATCATAGAATCTACAGTGCAGGAAGAGGCCATTTGGCCCATTGAGTCTGCACCAACCACAACCCTACATAGGTCCTATCCTCACAGCCCCATGAATTTATCCAAGCTAGTTCCCCCTGATGCTAAAGGGCAACTTGGCATGGCCAATCCACCTAACCAGTACATCTTTGGGACTGTGGGAGGAAACCCACACAGCCACGGGGAGAATGGGCAAACTCAACACAGACAGTGACCTGAGCTGGGAATCAAACTCCAGTGCCTGACGTTGTGCTAACGACTGTGCCACCATGCCGCCCTATTATCAAAATGGAGCATATTATCAAAATGAAGAGAGATTATAAAGCTCTGAGGCTAGAGGGATCTGAGTGCCCTAGTGCATGAACAGGAAGTAATTAGGAAAGCCAATAGAACACTGTTTATTGCGAGGAACTGAATTCAAAAATAGGGGAAAACCACATTTGGAGCATTGCGTATGTATTGGTCTCCTTATTTAAGGAATGATGTATATGTGTTAGAAGTAGCTCAGTGAAGGTTTACTGGAGTAATACCAGGAATGAGCAGGTTGTTTTGTGAGTAGAGATTGGACAGGCTAAGCTTGCAGTTTAGAAGGATTGAAAATAAGTTGACTGAAACTTTTAAGATGCTGAGGAGTCTTAACAGAATAGGTGTGGAGAGAGTATTTCCTGTTGGGGAGAATTTAGAATTAGAAGTCACTGTTTATAAATAAGGAGTTGCCTATTGAAGACAGAGATTAGGATATTTTATTTTCCCTCTCTTGATGATTGAGAGTCCTCGGAAATCTCTTCGGAAGGCAATGGAAGCAGAGTCTTAGCATGTTTTTAAGGTAGAGGTAGAGAGGTTTTTGATTAACAAGGGGATGAACGGTTATTGGGGGTAGGCTGGCAGTTTACAGTCAGTTCAACCATGATAAAATTGAATGGCGGAGCAGCTTCACAGGACCGAATGACTTAATTTGCATGTTTGTATGGAAGGGCAATTAGGAGTGGGTAATTAATGCTGGCATTGCCAATGATGCCTACATCTGGTGACTGAATGACAGAGGAAGATAAGCTTTCTTGCTTCTGTTTATCTATTAAATCTAACACTTGAAAAGCTGCGTTAAACTTGCTGGACCCAGGATATTTATACTGATGAATCAAGATAATTACAAGAGTAATGTTTTTCATGGAGATTACATAATTAAATGTTACGCCTGGGCCTGGAATGTTGTACAGAGGTAATGTGTGCCAAGTGGTTTTGATTCTCGGAATGTTTAGGTTTTATATTCTCGGTTTAAGTCAGATGTGTTGTAGATTATGAATGTGCTTGGAATCAAATGCACAGCAAACTATTGTGCACGCTAGAATGACTGCTACCAATCTCTTCCTTATTTCTCTCTCTTCCCCTTCCCCCTCCCCCAAACATGCCATAAAGACAAGAGATCCTGGCACTCCTTAAAGATGAAGACCAATGTTAAGAAATTTACATTTAAAAAAAAAATTATCCCTTCCTGTCAGCATTAGTCCATATACTTTCTCCTACAGAATCAGTATATTTCTGTACTTTTCGTATAAGTTGTTCTGCTTTGTTGTTTTAGCTTTCTGATATTTAAATAATAATCCTTTTCCTGATTAAAATTCAACTCCCTGTATCGAGATGCTTGTGCTTTTTAAAATCTTGGCAGCTTGTATCTGATTTTTAAATCAAGGGAAACACGCCAAACATATTTGTAACTCTCCCTCCCAATGCATGACTTTAGTCCAGCTTCCTGTTGATTTGTAGTCAAAGAGACAACAGAAAGAAGACAATCTTCTCAGCGATCTTTTAGAAGGCTAGTAATATGAATATGGGAACTTAGTGGTTGCCGTACTGGAGTACCAGCCTATTGGTTGTAAATTCAGATTTCACAATGGCATATTATAAAATTGAATTCAATAAAACTGGGTTGTGTGTGATTTTAGCTTAGAAAATGACCATGGAATCTGTCTGATCATTCTTTAAACTGATTTACTAATGCCTTTCAAGGGAGCAAATGCATGCTTGACTTAATGCTTCAAGACAGTTAGGGATGGGTAATAAATACTGCCTTACTAGAGTTATTCATAGCCCAAAAAAAATTACCAATGCATCGCCTATTCCTGGTGCTGACCTATGTACGTACATGCTTGTATTTGCACTTATTTGCAAATTAAGAAAGTAGTTTGAAACTTTTTATGTCTCTACACACTGTGATATAATTTGATTGAGATTATAGTGCCTGGTTTGGGTGGAGCTCAGCCTTCATTTCCTTATTTCTATAAACAAATCCTATGATCATTTCAGTAATGTTTAACTAAATTATGTAGTAAATCTGCTTTTTTCCACATACAGCACAGTACTGAGTGGCAAATATTCCTTGCTAGCAAAACATAAAGCATGGGCAGTTGCCTACAGTGGTAAAACGGACCATTTAAGATGCTAAGAAATTTGTTTACTGACCTGCATAATTGCATGGCATTACTTATAGTATTCAATTAGTGTTGTTTCAAGGAATTCAGGAAGTAAAATTGTGAACATGTATAAATTTTTGTACTGCTTAATCTATAAAATATTATATCTGTAGAAGCACTTTGAGTTGATTACGTCTATACAGGTGATAACATTGAGAGCGGTGTTGTTCATTGCGATTGGAAATGAGGGAGTGACTGGTCTCTGGAGAGTGGGGGTAGGGTCGGATATCGGTCGGTGGGATGGGGGAGTGTGGTTTGTTTGTTTGTTGATAGGGTCTGTCCGGGGATAGGTAGTGACTGGTGATGGGGAATGTTGTCGAGTGTGGAGGGTTTGTGTCTTTCCAGAAGTTACCAGACATTATCAGAGGTTTTAATTCCTCTGACCTTTTCTGATGATGTGTAAAATAGGCGGAAACCATCCTATGTTTGCGATTTAAATCACATTTTTGATTAGTTTCCAATGCAAGGCAGTTGCCATAAAAACTTAACACTTAGGGCGATTGTCGTGCAAACCTTTATCTTTTGAAATTCCAAGAAGGATTCCTCAGCATATCTTTGGGGTACCTCCCAAATCCGATGTTGAGGAGTTTGGAAATTACAGTTCATTTTGTCAGTAGAATACTGCATTACCTACTCTGTTTAATCACAGCCTGTAAATAGGACTTAACCAAATACAGAATATCCAGTGTGTCGAATTAGTCCTCTCCTACCCTAGTTTTTCTTGAAGCTGATGACCCTTGTTGAAATATGGCCGTGTGTATTTGGCAGCAGACCTTCAGTAACTCTGAAGTAGTGGAAACTTGAGTAAATTCACAAATCAAATATTGGTAGCCTAGTCTTTGATCAGACTTTTGATCAACTGCCATAATATTGCCTTGTGTGGCTCACTTTCAAATGTTGCTGTATAACTTTATTTTGGAGGACATCACACTTAAATTATGCAAATGTACTTTCCAATAAGGCCACTTCCTGATTTCTCATGCACTGAGGCATTTGGATCATTGAAGCTGCTGCTCTTTATGGAAATTAGCTAACTTCATATGGCTTGACAGTCAAAACTGTAGATTTTTGCTATGGTAGCTAAATGGTATAGTATTTTTGTCTTAATTCATGCAAGCCTTGTCAATAGGAGTGATTTTGTCCCCCTGGTTTTGTAAATTTTGGATGATTTCCTCTGTTGTGTGTAAATTGTTCCAGTATGGCATCTTTTATTTTCCGTCCGGATCAGTTGTTGACAGCAATAAACTTCCTGATGATGCCAAATAACTTGCATTCTAAAAAATACAAATGGCACTCTGAAACCATGGAAGATGTGCAAATCTGTTAGAGGTAAGTTTTTCTGTGAGGGTGGTGAGTGAATGGAATCGGTTGCCATCAGTGGTGGTAGAGGCGAACTCGCTGGGATCTTTTAAGAGACTTCTGGATGAGTATGTGGGATTTAATGGGATTGGGAGTTACAGATAGTTCTATGGCCTGGTAGGTACTGATATGATCGGCACAACTTGTGGGCCGCAGGGCCTGTTTGTGCTGTAGTGTTCTATGTTCTATAAATCACTAATTTGTAGGCAGCATCTTGTTAGGGTTTCTGATCTTGTATCCTAAGGTATGTTATGAAGTCAGACTAAACCCGAGCAATTTGCTATTTTGGCATTAATATGATGTTTCACCCCAGGCAAGATTCTACTGACACACTGGGAAGCTTTTATCAAAACAAACTTAATTTAATGACACAGTTTAACTATAACAAATTAATTAACTTAACTTTTAGCAATTGAACAATATTTAAACTTGATGCGATACAATTCTTAATTGCTCACCCATCCCTGAATTCTAATTCAAGCAATATTTTACAGCACAGGAAAAGACCCTTTGGCCCATCAAGTCTGTGCCAATGCATATGCCACTCTAATATTTTATTGCCTCTGCATGGTCCCATACGCATCTGTTCCCTGCCTGTTCACGTATCTAATGATGTGGAAATGC
Source organism: Sphyrna mokarran (assembly GCA_024679065.1). Classification (NCBI taxonomy): domain Eukaryota; kingdom Metazoa; phylum Chordata; class Chondrichthyes; order Carcharhiniformes; family Carcharhinidae; genus Sphyrna; species Sphyrna mokarran. The sequence continues at coordinate 20,988,069 of JAGIQG010000007.1, read as the reverse complement.
TGGCGTTGGACTGGGGTAAACGCAGTGAGAAGTCTCACAACACCAGGTTAAAGTCCAACAGGTTTATTTGGTAGCAAAAACCACTAGCTTTCAGAGCACTGCTCCTTTGTCAGGTAAGTGGGAGTTCTGTTCACAAATAGGGCATATAAAGACACAAACTCAATTTACAAAATAATGGTTGGAATGCAAGTCTTTACAGGTAATCAAGTCTTAAAGTATCGACAGTGTGAGTAGAGAGAAGTTTAAAGAGATGTGTATTGTCTCCAGCCAGGTCAGGTAATGGGATTTTACAAACCAGGTAAATTGTGAGCGTTACAGATAGTGTAACATGAATCCAAGATCCCAGTTGAGGCTGTCCTCGTGTGTGGAACTTGCTTATAAGTCTCTGCTCAGTGACTCTGCGCTGTTGTGTGTTGTGAAGGCCACCTTGGAGAATGCTTACCCGAAATTCAGAGGCCAAATTCCTGTAACCACTGATGTGTTCCCCAACAGAAATAGAATACTCTCATCTGGTGATTGTTGAGCGGTATTCATTCGTCCATTGTCATAGCGTCAGCATGGTCTTCCCAATGTACTGTGCCTCAGGACATCCTCTCCTTCAGGTAGACAACATTGGCCGATTTTGCAAGAGTATGTACCATGTACCTAGTGGATGGTGTTCTCATGTGAGATGAGAATCTTCTGAGGAGATTGGTGTGGTTTTTTGCTGTGGCACGTCAGGATTGTTGATTGAGTCGAGCACCATATCCTGTTCTTATGAGGCATCTCTCAGCGTCTGGAGGGTCTGTTGCGATCCTCCTTATCTGAGCAGATCCTGAAATATGGAGGGCGTGTCCATAAGGAATGGCTTCTTTAACATATTTAGGGTGGAAGCTGGAGAAATGCGGCATCGTGAGGTTATAAAGAAAGAACAAAGAACAAAACAGCACGGGAAACAGGCCCTTGGCCCAACAAGCCCATGCTGCCACCCCAATGTTCCCACCTCTACCCGTGATCCCTGTCAAAGTTTATAGATCTATGGATTAAAAACCAAATTTGAGACAATTTAGGAAGAATTTGTTTTGCCAGTTAGTCTAAGAGCACATCTTTGGGATGTGGGAGGAAACCAGAGCACCCGGAGAAACCCCACGCAAGCACGGGGAGAATGCGCAAACTCCCACAGACACAGGCCCAAGTCCATGTATCTGCACAGCACAGCGATAGTCACTGAGCTATCGTGTTGTCCATCAAATGGTCCAAGTCAAGCCTACAGTAACGACGTGAAACACTAGGATACTCTCAAAAAAAAATCCAAGAGCAGCCCTTCCACAACCCATCGCGTGTATGCCCGTTAGACAACAAAGTGGACCAAAGCACCTGTAGGATAAAAACAAGTACATCAATATCATCATCTATTTACACACTTCCCAGGGACTCCCAAGGCTCATTATCCCTATTTTAAATCAGTTTTCTATACCTCTCCATTCCCATTCTGTTGATGTGCCCATCTAAGTATTTCTTAAATAACTCCAGAGTGCATGCCCCCACCACTTTTCTTGGCAGGGCATTTCATATCCCCACCACCCTCTGTGTGGGAAAAAAAACTCCCTCTAGCATCCAAATTATACCTTACCCCCCTCACACTAAGCCCGTGACCCCTTGTGCTATTATCTGTGGGCTTGCGGTAAAATGAAGTGCCGAGATGACTGTCCTTGATGGAGATGCATGTGTTCAAGAATGCAACTGGTTCCGGAGAATAGTCTGTGGTAAGTCTGATGATGAGTTGGAACTTGTTGATGTCATCATGTAGTTTTTTTCAGTGATTGTTCACCTTCAGTCCAAAGGAAGAAAATGTCATAGATGTATCTAGTGTATAGCATCAGTTGAAAGTCCTGGGGTGAAGAGGTCTCGTTCAAACCTGTGCATGAAGATGTTGGCATATTGAGGTGCAAATTTGGTTCCTGTGGCTGTCCTGTATGTCTGATTGATAGCCAAGTTCTGCACACATGAGGACAGCCTCAATTGGGATTTTGGGTTCATGTCACAGTATCTGTAACCTCCACAAAGTGCTTGGGCTTGCAAAATCTCACTAACTTTCTTGACTGGAGAAAATACACATTTCTTTAACCTGTGCTTGATCCTCTCTCCACTCACGTTGTCTGTATCTTTAAGACTTGATTACCTGTAAAGACTTGCATTCCAACCATTATTTTGTAAATAGAGTTTGTGTCTTTATATGCCCTGTTTGTGAACAGAACTCCCACTTATCTGACGAAGGAGCAGCGCTCTGAAAGCTAGTGGCTTTTGCTACCAAATAAACCTGTTGGACTTTAACCTGGTGTTGTGAGACTCCTGAGTGTATTCATACATCTATCCAGATGTCTCTTGAATGTTGTTATAGAATCTGCTTCCACCATATCCTCCAGCAGCATGTTCTAGGCATTCACCACCCTCTGTGTGGAAAGTTTGCCCCATACATCGCTTTTAAACTTTCTCCCCTCACTTTCAACGTACGTCCCCAAGTCATTGACCCTTTAACCACTGGGAAACAGAATCTGACTATCCACTCCATTCGAGCCTGTTGTAATTTTGTAAACCTTGATCAGGTCCTCCGACCCTCTGATACTCCAGTGAAAACAATCTAAGTTTCATAAAATCCCTACATTAAAGAAGGAGGCCATTCAGCTCATCAATCCTACCCTGTCCCTGTAATCCTGATCAACTACGATATAGTGGGATATGAATCAGTGATTGAACTATGATCAATTTAGCACGGCCAATCAACTTAATCTGCACATCTTTGGACTGCGGGAGGAACCAGAGCACCTGGAGGAAACCCACGCAGACATAGAACATAGAACACTACAGCACAAACAGGCCCTTCGGCCCACAAGTTGTGCCAAACACATCAAAACCTACCCAGCCATAGACCTATCTATAACCCCCAATCCCATTGGATCCCATATACTCATCCAGAAGTCTTTTAAAAGACCCCAGCAAGTTCGCTTCACATGGAGAGAATATGTGAATTCCTCACAGACTGATCCAAACTGGGAATTGAACCAGGTTCCCTGGCGCTGTAAGGCAGCAGTGCTAACTACTGTGCCATTATGCTGCTTTCTTCATGCTCCATATCCTCCAATCCAGGCAATATTCTGGTAAATCTCTGCCGCACCCTTTCCAATACATCAAGTAGTGTGGTGATCAGAATTGCACATAACAATCCAAATGCGGCCTAATCAAAGTTTTATACTACTGCAACATGATTTTCCAATTCCTATAGTCAGTGCCCTGACTGATGAAGGCCAGCATGCCATATACCTTCTTGACCACCTTGTCCATTGAGTTGCCACTTTCGGGGAACTGTGGATTCGCACACCTAAATTCCTCTGTATGCTAATATTTCTAAGGGCTCTACCATTTAGTATATACATTCATTCTACCATAGACCTTCCAAATTGCATCATCTCACATTTATCTAGGTTAATTTCCATCTGCCATCTTTCAGCCCAGGTTTCCAGCTGATTCATATCCCACTATATCCTCTGACAATCCTCCTCACTACCCGATGCTCCCTAATTTTTGTTTCATCTGAAAATTTATTAATCAAACCACTTATATTTTTCTCCAAATCATTTATTACAAACAAGAGGTCTCAGCATTGATCCTTGTGGAACACTGCTTGTCACAGACCTCCAGTTAGAAAAATATCCTTCCGCTGCTAGACACTGCTTTCAATGCGGAAGCCAATTTTGTATCCATCTTATCAGCTCACCTTGGATCTCATGTGACTTCATCTTCTGTTTCAATCTGCCTTGAGGCACCTTATCAAAGACTTTACTAAAGTTCATGATTACAATGCCCATTGCCCTTCCCTGATCAATTATTTTTATCACTTCCTCAAATAACTCAATCAAGTTTGAGATATGACCTCCCCTTCACAAAACCATGCTGTCTATCATTAATAAGCCTACTCTGTTCAGATGTGAGTACATCCAGTTCCTAAAAATCTTCTTCTCCAATAATTTCCCACTAATAATATAAGGCTCATAGGCCTGTAATTTCCTGAATTGTCTTATCGATTATAAACTTAAACCCCTGTTTAAATTTACCAAAACACTGGCTTACTTGCTTGTCCTTAGGTTGCCAGTTTTGGAGCTTTCAGACAACCTACAGAGAAACGTTTCGCTTCCTTGAGACAGTAACTGCTTGTTTTTTTTTAAAAAAGAGAAACCATGTTTTCCCTGCAAGTTTGACTCCTCATATTAAGCGCATGACTCTGTCGCTGTCAATTAATTTCGCCAATACTCTGAAACTTGAGGTTAGCCATGCTTAAACAAACATTTCATGTACTTACCCTGTTCTCCAGCTACTAATTTAAAAAATATTTCTCAGGCATATCAGCATCCTGAAAAACATCTGAATTCAAAACCACCCCTTCAATGAAACACAATATACGTATATTTCTGAAAGACACAGTATCATCGCAACATACAAAGCTCAAAACATGGTCGTGGCCTGAGATCACCGTTCAAAATACCGCAAAGAGTTGCAACAACTTATTTTTATATGAGAAAAGTCTTTAGCAGAAAAGTCCTCCAAGGCACTTTGCAGGAACATTATCAAAATTTTATACTAAGGCAGATAAGGTGATAATAGGTGACCAAAAACTTGATGAAAAGGAAAGCATGTTGTAAAGGATGAAAGAGGTTGAGGAGGAGAATTCAACAGTTGAAAACACAACGATCAACAGTGGAGCAATTAAAATCAGGGATACTGAAGAGACCAAAACTAGATGAGTACTGATATCTTGGAGGATTGTAGGACTAGAGGGGATTATAGAGATAGGGAGGGGTGAAGCATGGAGAGACTTTAAACCAAGGATGAGAATTTTAAAAGTTGAGGCATTGCTCAGGTGGGAGCTGGTATCGATCAGGAAGTGCAGAGACCACGATAAATGGAACTTGTGTGTTGGAACATGGGCAGTTGAGCTTTGGATGAGCTCGAGTTACTGGAGAGTAGAATATGAGAAATCGTCAGGAGTGCTTTAGAAAAGTGTCGATTATATCACCGTGAAGTAAAATTCCAGCAACAGTTGTACAGAAGCAGTGGTTGAGTTGGATGACGTTACGGAAGCATGGATATGAGGCCAAAAGCACATTGTGAGGTTAAATATAACATCAATAATCTGGTTCAACCTCAAGGTAACCTGCCTTGAACCTACCTCCGCTGGTGTTAATGCTCACCTCAAACCTCTTGCCATCTTTCCTCCTATCACTCCCCTCTCAAGCCCTTTTCCCTTATATGTTTAGCCTCCCCTTACACAATTTGTTTCAGTTGCCCACTATGGTAACTGCTGCACCTTTTTAAACCATCATGCTTGGTTTGCTTTTTTAGCTGTGGCCTTATTAACCTCCATTGCTACTTCTAATGCCAATGACTGGAAACATTGTCTTGCAAACGTGCTTGAGATGTACGAATAAGGATCATTTATAAAATGGAAAAGGCTAGCATAGCTGCTGCCCTTGCTGGTATTGAGGCTTGAATTACTTATTTTCTCCTGCAGCTGCTGTCTTTACCAATTGGAGTTTGAATCACTGCTGCAGTTGTTTTTCCTGCTGATATGGAGTTTTGATTCGCTTCCAAAAATAACGCATAGCAAAAATTGTGCATGAAACTGACACCACTTGAACCAGAAGGTATGTATGCATCCAACCATCCCCATAGTTTATTAGTACATTGTAATCAGAATGGACACTAAAGTTTTTTCCCAGGGTGGTAGAGTCAATTACTGGGGTACATAGAACATTACAGCGCAGTACAGGCCCTTCGGCCCTCGATGTTGCGCTGACCAATGAAACCAATTATATGACCCTCTATCCTAAATTATTCTAATGCTATCCATATGCCTATCCACTGACCATTTGAACGCCCTTGAACTTGACGAGTCCACAACTGCTGCAGGCAGGTCATTCCACGCCCTTACTACCCTCTGAGTAAAGAACCCACCTCTAGCATCTGTCCTATAACTACAACCCCTTAATTTAAAGCTATGTCCCCTCGTGTTATCCATCTCCATCAGAGGAAAAAGGCTCTCACTATCCACCCTATCTAACCTTCTGATCATCTTATTAAATCACCTCTTAGCCTTCTTCTCTCTAATGAAAATAATTTCAAGTCCCTTAGCCTTTTGTCATAAGACCTACCCATCATACCAGGCAACATCCTGGTAAACCTCCTCTGCACCCTTTCCAATGCCTCCACATCTTTCTTATAATGTGGCGACCAAAACTGTACACAATACTCCAAGTGTGGCCGCACCAGAGTTTTGTACGGTTGCAACATGACATCTCGGCTCCAAAATTCAATCCCTCTACCGATTAAATGCTAACACACTATATGCCTTCTTAACAACCTTATCAAGTTGAGTACCAACTTTCAGAGATCTATGCACCTGTACACCGAGATCTCTCTGCTTATCTACACTACTAAGAGTCCTACCATTAGCCCTACACTCTGCACACATATTTCTCTTACCAAAGTGAATCACCTCACACTTTTCCACATTAAACTCCGTTTGCCACTTCTTGGCTCAGCTCTGCAACTTATCTATGTCTCTCTGCAAACTGTAACATCCATCCTCACTGTCTACAACTCCTCCGACTTTGGTGTCGTCAGCAAATTTACTAACCTATCCCTCTACACCCTCATCCAGGTCATTTATAAAAACAACAAACAACAGTGGCCCCAAAACAGATCCCTGAGGTTCACCACTAGTAAATAAACTCCAGGTTGAATATATCCCATCAACCACCACCCTCTGTCTTCTATCAGCTAGCCAATTCCTAATCCAAATTGCTAAATCTCCCTCAATCCCATAGGCTTAAGGTGCGAGGGGGAAGGATTAAAGGAGATGTATGAGGCAGATTTTTTACACTAAGAGCATTAGGTGCCTGGAACTCGTTGCCGGGAGAGGTAGTGGAAGCGAATATGGTAATGAGTTTTAAGGGAAGTGACAGATACATGAACAGGATGGGAACAGGGGAATATGGTTCCCAGAAAAGCAGGGGTGTTTTGATTCAGTTGTGCAGCGTAGCCTGTGCAGGCTTGGAGGATCAAAGCGGCCTGTTCCTGTGCTGCAATTTTCTTTGCTCTTTGTTCAGAGTGTTGTGAAGGGACAAGTTTCAAAGCACAGATTGTGTATTTGGCTTAGGACTTTCATTGTTATATCTACTTCCATACCGAAGTTCTTAACATTTTTGTAGGTGATTAGGTGTTGATTATAATCTTAATAGGTTCTTGTGCAAGATTGTTGGGAAAATGTTGACCAGAAAGATTTGAGAAAATTATTGCTAAACCCAAGTACAATTAGTTTTCTGGTACATATCAATCTGAGAAAGCATTGCTGCTATATATCAATCTATAAATTCCATTATATAGAAATGATTTTCAGTGTGCTCAGTCACAATTTGACTCCATCTTCAGTCCATTCTGTCCACAAAAAAACCAGTAAGAATTTAGCAACACCAATTTTTAATCCAACCGATTTATTTGATAGTAAAATTGCGAGCTTTCAACACTCTTGTGTCTTCCTCAGGCAAATGCAGTGTTCTGGTCTGCAATAGCACACATCAGCACTGACAGTCAGAGATTGCTGATTAGAATGTGAATCCTTACATCTAACCTGCTATTCAAGTGTTAAAGTGGCTAACAATGTGTGTGAAGGGAACCCTGAGCATTGGTTAGAGAATTGTGTATTTCCTCCAGACAGCACAGTAAGTGAGGTTTTTTGCTAACCCAGTCAAGTTATGGGGGTTACAGATAGTGTGTCATGAAGCCAAGATCCCTGTTAAGACCGTCCTCATGTGTGCGGAGCTTGGCTATCAGTCTCTGCTCAGCGACTCTGCGCTGTCGTGTATCACGAAAGCCCCCTTGAAGAACATTTACCCGCAGGTCGGAGGCCGAATGCCCCTGACTGCTGAAGTGTTCGCCCACAGGAAGGGAACTGTTTTGCCTGGTGATTGCTGAGCGATGCTCATTCATCCGCTGTCGTAGTGTCTGCATGGTCTCCCCAATATACCATGCTTCGGGTCATCCTTTCTTGCAACGTATTAGGTAGACAACGTTGGCCGAGTTGCAAGAGTACGTACCGTGCACCTGGTGAATGGTATCCTCACGTTTGATGATGTCGTCCATGTCTATGATCCGGCATGTCTTGCAGAGATTGCTGTGGCAGGGTTGTGTGGTATTGTGGTCACCGTTCTCCTGAAGGTTGGGTAGTTTGCTGTGAACAATGATCTGTTTGAGGTTGTGCGGTTGTCTGAAAGCAAGAAGTGGGGGGGGGGGGATGGCCCTAGCGAGATGTTCATCGTCATCAATGATATGTTGAAGACTCCGGAGAAGATGTCGTAGCTTCTCCGCTCCGGGGAAGTACTGGACAACAAAGGGTACTCTGTCCACCGTGTCCCGTGTTCGTCTTCTGAGGAAGTCAGTGCGGTTTATCGTTGTGGTACGTCGGAACTATCGATCGATGAGTCGAGCGCCATATCCTGTTCTCACGAGGGCATCCTTCAGTGTCTGGAGGTGTCTGTCACAATCCTCCTCATCTGAGCAAATTCTGTGTATACGGAGGGCTTGTCCATAGGGAATGGCTTCTTTAACGTGTCTAGGGTGGAAGCTGGAGAAGTGGAGCATTGTGAGGTTGTCTGTCGGTTTGCGGTACAGTGAGGTGCTGAGGTGACCGTCCTTGATGGAGATGCGTGTGTCCAAGAATGCAACTGATTCTGGAGAATAGTCCATGGTGAGTCTGATGGTGGGATGGAACTTGTTGATATCATCATACACTTGTTTCAATGATTGTCCACCATGAGTCCAAAGGAAAAAGATGTCATCAATGTATCTAGTATATAACCTTGGTTGGAGATCTCGTGTGGTGAAGAAGTCTTGTTCGAACCTGTGCATGAAGATGTTGGCATACTGAGGTGCGAATTTGGTCCCCATGGCTGTTCTGTGTGTCTGGATGAAAAGCTGATTGTTGAAGGTGAAGACATTGTGGTCCAAGATGAAGCGGATGAGTTGTAAAATTGCATCCGGAAACTGGCAGTTGTTGGCATTGAGTACTGAGGCAGTTGCAGCAATACCATTGTCGTGGGGGATGTTGGTGTAGAGCGCCGAGACATCCATTGTGACAAGGAGTGTCCCTGGTTCTACTGCTCCATGTGTGCTGAGTTTCTGTAGGAAGTCCGTACTGTCAAGACAAAAGCTGGGGGTCCTTTGTACAATGGGTTTCAGGATGCCCTCGATATAGCTGGAGAGGTTCTCACACAGGGTCCCATTGCCCGATACGATGGGACGGCCGGGTATGTTTGCCTTGTGTATCTTTGGGAGGCAGTAGAGATCTCCAATGTGGGGAGTACGTGGAATGAGAGCCCGGAGGGTGTTCTGAAGGTCCGGATCAAAGGTTTTGATCAGAGTGTTGAGTTGACGAGTGTGTTCTTTGGTCGGATCTGCTGGTAACTGTCTGTAGTGTTTCTCATTGTTTAGTTGTCGGTACACTTCTTCACAGTAGTCCGTTCTGTTCAGTATGACGGTGGCGCCTCCTTTGTCTGCTGGTTTGATGACAATGTTGCGGTTGGTCTTGAGAGCACGGATGGCCTTGCGTTGTGCTTGGGTGATGTTCGGGACTGTCTTGTAAGTGAGGTTGATAAATCTGGTGTTCACGCACCCCCTGATGGCTTGGGCATACATGTCCATTCGGGGGCAGCGGCCTTCTGGAGGAGTCCAATTGGATTCATTCCTCTTTGGTTGCTGCACTGCGGATCCCTCTGTCGGCTGTTCTGGTTCATTAGCTGTCTCATTGAGTCCACTATTGGCCTCTTGGGGTTTGTGGAAGAACTCATGCAGCCTCATTCGCCTGATGAATTCCTCTGTGTCCGCTGCGAGACTGATGGGGTCCATTTTGGTGGTGGGACAGAAATTGAGCCCTCGGCTGAGAACTTTGATTTCCTCTGATTGAAGTGTGTAGTCTGACAAGTTAACAATGGACCTCCCTGCGGTAGTGTTGTTTACTACTGTGGTGCCAAGGGAGGTTTGGTTGTTGCTGGTGGCGATGCCGAGTTTTTCAAGTTTCCTGTTCTTGGTGTGCGTGTAAATGGTGTAGTTTCTTTGTCTCATCTGCTTGGCAAAGTTTCGCAGCTGGTCTGCGTCCTGAGTGCAAGTTGAGAATGTGTATTCCATTTTACTTTCCAGGGTGCGGCGTTTGCTATAGAGCTGGTGTATGAGGTGATTGAGGAGTGTGAGAGAGGTGCGACGGCAAAGCCTTTCAGCACCTCACTGTACCGCAAACCGACAGACAACCTCACGATGCTCCACTTCTCCAGCTTCCACCCTAGACATGTTAAAGAAGCCATTCCCTACGGACAAGCCCTCCGTATACACAGAATTTGCTCAAATGAGGAGGATCGTGACAGACACCTCCAGACACTGAAGGATGCCCTCGTGAAAACAGGATATGGCGCTCGACTCATCGATCGACAGTTCCGACGTGCCACAACGATAAACCGCACTGACCTCCTCAGAAGACGAACACGGGACACGGTGGACAGAGTACCCTTTGTTGTCCAGTACTTCCCCGGAGCGGAGAAGCTACGACATCTTCTCCGGAGTCTTCAACATATCATTGATGATGATGAACATCTCGCTAGGGCCATCCCCACCCCCCCACTTCTTGCTTTCAGACAACCGCACAACCTCAAACAGATCATTGTTCGCAGCAAACTACCCAACCTTCAGGAGAACAGTGACCACAATACCACACAACCCTGCCACAGCAACCTCTGCAAGACATGCTGGATCATAGACATGGACGACATCATCAAACGTGAGGATACCATTCACCAGGTGCACGGTACATACTCTTGCAACTCGGCCAACGTTGTCTACCTAATACGTTGCAAGAAAGGATGTCCCGAAGCATGGTACATTGGGGAGACCATGCAGACACTACGACAGCGGATGAATGAGCATCGCTCAACAATCACCAGGCAAAACAGTTCCCTTCCTGTGGGCGAACACTTCAGCAGTCATGGGCATTCGGCCTCCGACCTGCGGGTAAATGTTCTTCAAGGGGGCTTTCGTGATACACGACAGCGCAGAGTCGCTGAGCAGAGACTGATAGCCAAGCTCCGCACACATGAGGACGGTCTTAACAGGGATCTTGGCTTCATGACACACTATCTGTAACCCCCGTAACTTGCCTGGGTTAGCAAAAAACCTCACTTACTGTGCTGTCTGGAGAAAATACACAATTCTCTAACCAATGCTCAGGATTCCCTTCACACACATTGTTAGCCACTTTAACACTTGAATAGCAGGTTAGATGTAAGGATTCGCATTCTAATCAGCAATCTCTGACTGTCTGTGCTGATGTGTGCTATTGCAGACCAGAACACTGCATTTGCCTGAGGAAGACACAAGAGTGTTGAAAGCTTGCAATTTTACTATCAAATAAATCGGTTGGATTAAAAATTGGTGTTGCTAAATTCTTACCGAGTTCTTACCACCCCAATCCAATGCTGGCATCTTTACATCATGAGCAAAAAAACCACCCAGGATTCTGAACCCAAATGAGTGGATGGAATTATTTTGCAATTGTCAAGCCACCTCCTTTCAAATCAATTTAGGCAATTGTGCTATTGTTGTCCACACTATTGTCAGTGATTGGAAGCAAAGCTTTGCAAACATGCTTGCTGTACAAAAAAGGAATATCAGTGAAATGAAGAAGACCACCATGTTTTTCTGTGCTTTACCCAATATTTGCTGCAGTGCTCTAGGGAAGATCACAAAGTCTCTAGTTCTTTGCCTTGCTGCTCAATGTGGATGTTTTTATGACTTTTGTAGATTAATTCTTGGGGTGTAGGTGTTGAAGTCCCTGTAGTATCAATACACTGTCAATACTATTAGTTAGGGAGTTCCTGGAGATTATCCACTCACTTGGGAGCATAATGAGAAGACCCAAATAGATCAGTGTGTTCTGAACATGTGGGGTAAAGACCATCATGAAATCGCAGCTGAAAACAAATGGTCATTCTGTTTGTGGACAATGCCTTCTCTCTCCCTGTTGTTTTTTCACTGTCAATCTTGTGTGTTTTTCCAACCCAAAGCCACTTCCGTTTTTCAATCAAGTCTTCATTAAAACTGTAAAAACCTACTAGTGCAAGTATCTGTTGAACTCTGTAGCTACGAACATCAATTCACAGTCTTTACCCACCGCAGAAGTTTTGTCTCCTTAGTGCAATTGCCCCACTCTTGCAGTTTGATTTTGCTGCAGTACATCAGGTTAAACCATCTGCTGTCATCAAATCCTTTGCCAACTGCTGCTTCCTTGTTAGCGTTGAATAAACTGGGGAGCTAACTGATGTACTTGATTAATCTCCCCTCCCCAACCCCATGTCAATTTTCCTTGTTTAACAGTTCTGGACTCTGACCGAATCTTGGGAGCAAGATTTCATTGACTCCTGTATTTGCCTGAGTGTCACAGCCTGTGCTGATGATGACAGCGATAATGCAGAAGACGGGCAAGCAGTTGACCCACAGTAGATGTTCTCACATTACAAGAAGTCTTTTCCATGATGTTTAAGGTCGGTTATTTGTCTCCCATAAAACTGCATAGTTGTTTTCATGTGTGGTGTAACTAACTGCTGCTTGAATAAAAGTCTATACTGTCATTTACTGGCGTTGATCACTGACTAACTTGTTAAGTGAAAATATGAATGTTGTTTGTTGTGTGTTTTTGATTAATTAGTACTTACCAGTTAGTTAATCTTTCAGTTAAGTATTATATGAATAGTATACCTGAGCAACTGATGGCCATCTTCAAACAATCTGGCTAAAAATTTGATATATATAGCACATACAATGATCACATTGAGAGTAAGGCCAAGTGCAAAAGAAAATCACAGCAAATGCTTTTTCCTTAGCTGGCTGTAATTTACAGGTTCTGCAGTATGTTGGATTTACTGTGTTTCCAATGTTGTGTTCAACTCTCCCCAGTGTAGTGGCTGTGTTGTGTTGAATGAAAACTTGAAAAATTTTTGTCCTTGGGTTATAAAGATATTTTTCAAGGAACAGTAATATAATCACTGGGATTTCCTGATGTATCAGATAAAATAATTACCACCTAATCAGAAAAAAGTAACAAACCAGAAGCAAAACGTAATTACTCCTGCAGATTACTCATGCCAAAGGAATCAATTGCACTTGGGAAAAATGTTCCTGTGGAACTAGGACATGTTTTGATCTGTCTTTCAGTCACGATGTTCCTGAAACATGGTGGAATGCTAATCAAGAGAGGATTTATTTTTGATAACAGAACAGTGGACAGACTCCGATTCCAGTGATTTATGTTCTGCAGTGAAAAATGCAGTTTTGGCAATTTTTGAATTGTGCAGGTGGAGGTACGTGAGGACCGAACTTAAATTTCATAATCAGCAATTTAAACAATAGCCTTGCATTCCTTCATTTTTAAGTTTGGTGCTGTAAATACAGCTTATCCATTATGACCTGAATGTGCTAAGCTGTTATACATAATTTTATGTTAATAAGTAGCAGGACTTGTGTTTAAGGGAAAAAAAATCTATACAAGTCTACTTAGCTGTTCATTTCCTTGTTTTTGTGAATGGAATTATTTGTGTACATGCCAGCCAGAGGAAAACAATGAGATTAAAAGTAAAATACTGCAGACACTGGAAATTGAAATATGTATTGACAGTATTGGAAACACTGAGAAGGTCAGACAGTAACTACAGTGAAAGCAAGATAGAGTTAATTTGTCCGATTGATGGCCTTTCATTTCTGTTGCAAATGAACAGCAAGAAGTCTCACAACACCATGTTAAAGTTCACCACGTTTATTTGGTAGCACAAGCTTTCGAAGCATTCCTCCCTTTTCAACTTGTCACTCACCTGAAGAAGGGGGAACACTTCAATCTGATGTTAAGATTTCTTACTATGCCCAATCCAGTCCAACACTGACATCTCCACATTGTGGCAAATGAACAGACAGGGTATAAGAAAAGGGAGAAAATGGTACAGTCAGTGATGAAGGGAAGCTTAAGAGATCGTTAAATGAGATGTATGGTAAAAGTGTGACAAAAAGATGATAATTAAAGAAATATATAAATGTATCTCAGACCCAGAATATGTGTCAATGGCCGTAGCAGATTAACAGAAATAGAGGAATGTGTGGAAAATCTATCAAAGTGAAGAAAGCTCGAGTGGCTTGGGAGTTTGGTGGAGGAGAAGAACAGGTGACAACAAAGGTTCAGATTGTACCAATGAGAAGTAACTATCCCAAACACCAGTTCTCAACAAAATATTCCATTTTCAGTGAACATCATGAGAAGACAGCATTCCATTTGGGAATCTGAAGCTTGAATCTCCCATTTAAAATGTAGATCAGAGGAATTTGAGTGGTACATCTTCAGCATACTGTGCTACAAAAAGCAATAGAGGCTGAATCATTGAATATGGTCAAGATAGAGCTAAACAGAGTTTTGATCTACAAGGCAGTCAATGATAAGAGGGACAGATGGCAAGTGGAATTAGGATGTAGAAATGCCGGCGTTGGACTGGGGTAAACTCAGTAAGAGGTCTGGCAACACCAATTTTAAATCCAACCGATTTATTACTATCAAATAAATCGGTTGGATTTAAAACTGGTGTTGCCAGACCTCTTACTAAGTGGAATTAAGGCCAGGATCAGTTCATCATGGTATTACTTGAATGGCAAAGGAGGTCCATGGGGACCAAATGACCCATTTCTATTTCTGGTCATTTTATGAAGCTCAGCTGACATTTGAAGAACAGCACCTGTCCTTTGGGTATTCGACAGCTTTCTAGACTAAAAATCAATTTTAGATCTTGGAAACACTCCCAATTCTTTTTTTCTGAGGCAGGCTGTTTAAAATGCTGGCCTGGGTTTTTTGAGACTTCATCCCAGTTTGCTTATATTTTAGGTCCTCCTGAACTCAGTTTTCACTCCTCTACCTGTTCCCATGTCCCAGTAATGCCAGTATAAGACCATATAGAGCAGAATTGGGCATTTGGCCCATCGAATCTGCTCCACCATTCAATCATGGCTGATATATTTCTTAACCTCATTCTCCTGTCTTTTCTCAGTAACGTTTGATCTCTTTATCAGTAAAGAACCTACCTATCTTTATCTTAAATACACTCAATGACCTGACTTCCACAGCCTTCTATGGCATAGAATTCATAGAATAAATTCACCACCTTCTGGCTGAAGGATTGCCTTTTTAATCTAAGGCAGTGCCTTCAAATTCTAGCCTGTGCTACTAATGGAAACATCTTCCACACGTTCACTCTATCTGGGTCTTTCAATAAGACTCCCCCTCATCCTTCTAAACTTCATTGAGTACAGACCCAGAGTCCTCAAATGCTCCTCATACTTCAAGCTTCTCATTCTGGAATCATTCTTGGGAAACTGCTTTGCACCTTCTCCAGAGCCTGCATATCCTTCCTTAGATACAGGGCCCAGAATTGCTCACAATATTCCAAATATGGTCTGGTCTGAGGCTAATGGAGCCTTAACAATACGTCTTGCTTTTATGTTCTAAAAATGAATGCTAATATAGCATTTCTTAACCTTAAGTTAACCTGAACAGAATCCTGAACTAGGTTTTCCAAGATCCTTTGTGCTTCCAATTTCTGAATTTTCTCCCCATTTAGAAAACAAGCCTTTGTTTTTCTTACCAAAGTGCATAATCTCACACTTTTCCACTTTGTATTCTATTTGTCACTTTTTTGCCCATGATCCCAACTTGTTCAAGTCCTTATGCAGTACCTCCGCCTCCTCAATACTACCTGCCCTCCATCTATCTTTGTATCATCTGCAAACTTAGCCATGATGCCCTTTGTTCATTCATCTAGGTCATTGATGTATAAACTGAAAATTTATGGTTTTCAGACAGTTTACAGATTGCTGATTAGAATGCGAATCTTTACACCTAACCTGCTATTCAAGTCTTAAAGTGGCTAACAATGTGAGTTGATGGAGCACAAGTTAAAGAGATGTGTACTGTAATATATTGATAATGTATTGTATTGGCCCTTTTGAGCTTGCTCTACTGGCTGATGAAATTCAATATCCTAATCCCCCTCCTCCCATATCCCTTGATCCCTTTAGCTCCAAGAGTTATATCTAATTTCGTCTTGAAGTCAGACAATGTTTTATGCTCAACTACGTTCGACTACATAGCAGCCTTAAGGTTGCCAATCAGATACGCTGTGATAGATATCTAGGATTTATAAATACTTTTGTGTTATCAATTTAAAAGAAATGTTTGAAAGGTTAGAGATTTGAATACATGAATTAACTTCTGACATGACTTCTATCCCACCTGCAACATTGAACAGCTTTGAATGTAGTTATGATTGTAGAATAACGGCCCTCTTTCTCCTTCCGCCCTTCGATGCTCTGAAACATTGTTAACTGCTACATAGTCCTCCAGTGACCCCCATTGTCTGTATTAAAGGTAGAATGCTCTGGTTCTAATTTTACACATCCTGCTGCAGTTGCAATAGTTGTTCAACCATCTTAATCTCTTGTGCCTTCAGTCTTTTGAAATGTGTACTGAAGCAACATCTTTTATTCATCTATGTAATAAATTTTGTTTCTACTTTGCATTTTCTTAATGTGAAGCATATTGAAATGTCTGTTAGTACTGAAACAGTTTAGAAGTACATTTATTTTAACTGCCATAACATCCTACTCACTACATTTACAACAAAAATCTTGTTAGCTTGCATGTATTTGTATCATTCCTGCCCTGTTAAACCACCATAAATTCTAAAGGCTATATCTATTTGGATGCAAAATCATAACTCCTAAGGTATACTGTCAAGCCAGAGTAGACGGCAATAAATTTTTTATTTTGGCATTAATGTTTCACTCTAGGCACACTACTGACACATTGGAAACTTTTATCAAAAGCAACTTTATTTAATGACACAGTTTAATTATAACAAATTGATTAGCTTAACTTTCAGTGACTCTTAACTGCTAATCTTGTTTTATTCATTGCGCGACAATGGCTGGCCAGTATTTATTGCCCATCACTAGTTTGCCTTGGACAATTGGGAGTCAACCATATTGCTATAGATCTGACCAGGTAAGATTTCCTTCGCTAAAGGATATTATTATTCCAGGGGGGTTTTCCTGATAATTGACAATGATTTCATGGCCATCATTAAATTCTTAATTACAGATTTTTTAAAATAGAATTTCAATTCCACCATTTGCTGTGGTGGGATTCGAACTTCGATCCTCAGGACATTAGCTGAGTTCTTGGATTAATAGTCTAGCAACCTGGCCATTGCCTTCCCCTATCATGAGTTCCAATTCAAGCAATATTTTTCTTAAACACAGGCATATTTTCCAACCATTGTAATCCTGACACTTGGAAGTCTTTAATAAGAATACTTTTGCTGCGCTTTTTCTTTCAAAGTTAGTTTGACGTTCTCTCCTGTTCTGTCATGCCCTTCATCCTTCTTGACATCTCCCGCTTAATAACTTCAAGTAAGCTGCATGATGATCCTGTTTTTATATTTTTTGCTGTGTGAAATATGTGGTGGTAAATCTTTTATTAATTTTATGTACAGTAGGACAACACTAAATCTTACGATTATTTTTAGAATAAACTTGTAATTGTATTTATGATTTTTATTTCCTTGAGGCAGTTGAAGTCTGTTGAAGTTGTTCAGGGGAGTAATGTGTTTTTGCTGGGAGTTCGTTGAGATGGCTGTAATTATGATTTCCATAGTGCTGATTTAGATACTGTTCATAGCCAGAATTTTATTGTTGAAATTTGCTGCTAAAAGATATCCATTTTGGAAACTTTAGAGAGTAAAATTTAACAAATATTTACGTGTGGTATGTTGTAAACCTTGGTGACAGTTAGTAATGCTTTCAGATTGGAGAGATGCCGATCTGGCTGACTATAAAGATGAGCAAATCATTTCCTGTTTTTTATATAAGTTTTCATTGACTTGCATGATCCATATTTGCTGTCTATTTTTCCACACAGAGTTTTGAATCATACTTCTAAATGTATTGACAATGAGCCTACTAATATTACCTAGAAATACTTGCTGAAATATGATAAAGGAAGGAAGCATACACATGTTTTGTCCTGAAATTTTCTTGAAGGAAACCATTTTTTTCCCTTTGACATTACCTTCCAAACCCATTGTTACCTCTGCAATCCAGAAGGACAAAGACAGCAGATGCACGTTCCCCTTGAACTAACAGAACATTCTTACTTGGAATGATGTAGCCATTTCTCCTTTGTTATTGGGTCAAAATTTTGGAACTCCCACTCTAATAGCACTGTGAGTGCCTGCAACGGTTCTAGAAGGCAACTCACCACTACCTCAAGGGCAATTAGGAATGAGTAGTAAATGCTGGCCTAGCCAGTGATGTCAAAATCTTTTGAAAAATAAACAACAACTCTTTGATCTCAAAATTGCTAAAGGACATTGTTAAATTAATTTAATTTATTTTATCTACTCATTTGCTAAATTTGATATAAAAACAGGACATGGTGAACATACTTAGATAAAGCAGCAGCTATGGTAAGCATAGGAGTTAATGTTTTAGGTCGTATTTACTAGAATATGTTGCCATGGATAATTCAGTTCAGATGGGCTGAATGGCTTTCTTCATTTATCAGGATTTTGTGATCTAAGATCAGTTGGATAAATGAAGTTCACATTTTAGAAGGTCGTCAATGTTAATGTTAACTATTTACCTGGTTCGTAACAGTCAGTGATTGAAAAAACCATCTACAGTATTATCATGTCCACCTAACAATTAACTAAAGCCAGAAATAAAAAGTACCTCTCTATTTTTAATATTTTAAACATTGAGGAGTTGAACATTAAACAAATTAATTTTAATTTATTTTGAGCTTTGGAAATGTCAGTTTCATTACTGAGCACTTGTTATATTTTCTAAAGTAATCCTCAGGCTACAGCATTTGCCACTTAGCCGCCTGTGTTGTAGTGATGTTTATCTACTGTTGGTAATTTTGCAATTGTGTAATTGAGAAATCATTATTATCTTTGCCACTGAGGTGGGTGGAGGTAATATTTTTTGCCCTGTTTGTAAACAATATATCTCAAAAACAAATACAAAATGGTTTTCAATACAACTTGGTGCACAGATTGGGGTATGGCTGACAGAAGAACTGATTAGGCTTTGGCAATGACCTGGATCCTGGAAGTGTTTTAAGAGTCAGCTAATATTGGAAGATGGGGCAAGTTGACTTCTTATTTTGGAATGTTGAGAGTTGTTTTACGTGGAATGTTGATTGGTTTAGAACATTTCAGCAGCTATGGTGCAATTTATCATAATTGTTAAAGCATGAGCAAAGTCTTAACAGCTTGTTGTTGGATGTGGATTGGCCTGGAATCTTTACAAAGATGAACAAAGATGTATTTTTATTGTTAGAGAATAAATCAGGCAAGGACAAGCCTCGAGGAAGAGCTGAGCAATTGTAATAATGTTGAATTAGCACAGGACAATGGAGTTACGTGCTCCATTAAGTGCCTATTTGTTTTCTGTGTAAAACTTTACCTAATTCTATGACAATTATATTGGTCAAGAACAGTGTTAGCTGCTATTTAATAGTAACACTCAACAGGCACAATATTTGCAAAATAGAATTCTTTGATTAGAGTATAAGAAATTGCTGCCAAATCTTTCATTTTAAATGATAGAAGACAATAACAACAATTTGTATTTGTGTAGTATGTTTTAACTGATGAAATGTTCCAGGGTGCTTCGCAGCAGTGTTATAAAACAAAATTGAACTGAATCAGATCAGAGTGAAGTGGTAACGTTCTCAGTGATATAGAAGCCACTCAAGGTAATTATGTGGTCAGCAATTGAGTGGGAATAGAGTTGAGAGAACTGGTGGGCCTCATGGATGAGCATTAAGTGGCTGTAAGGAAAGATGGGAGAGAAATTTGAGGAATTCAGGGCGAGGGCAGTTGGAAATCTTAAAGGAAGTCTGACCCAGTGGGCATGAGGAAGTGAGAAAAATGGTAAAGGAGCTAATTGGATGGTCTCAATCTTAGTGACAAAGAAGTTTGCGTGCTTTTTGACCTTGTTACAGGTTGGGTGAGATGGAGAGGGTTTAAGAAAATGGTTTGCATTAGGGAAAAGCAGCTGGGAATTTTCTTTATATTACAGGATAATGCTGGAACAGCAAATAATTTTTGCAGATGATAGCAGGGCCTGAGTGCTTTGTGGTCCAAACAATTGGACTAAACTAACTGTTTGCAATGTGCGTTTAGACCTGCTTCCTTTGGATTTGAGGAGAAACTGCAAGGTGAGAGAGAGAAATCATTTTAATGGAAATTCTGATATTAAATATGCTGGGGAGGGGGAGGGGGTTGGTTTGCAGAGAAGTAGCTGCTTGAGGGTAAAGTTAGACATTGAAATTTGAAAGTGCATTTGGTAAAGTGCATTTTTTTCTAGAGGCACAGAAGAAAGAAATCAGTTGAGAGCGATGATCCCTTGAAAATTTTGTTTGGTATTGGGAAGACTTGACTGCTACTTGCTTGTCCATGGTCAATTAATTTATGCAAAGTAGTGAACAGCCTGTTTAATTTTTGTGTGTGTGTTCATTGGATGCAGGCATTACTGGCAAGGCCAGTATTTGTTGCCTAACCTAATTGCCCTTGAATGGCGTGGCTTGTTTGGCCATTTCAGAGGGCTGTTCAGAGTCAATCACATCGCTGTGGGTTTTGAGTTGCGTGTAAGCCAGACTGGTAAGGATAGCAAATTTCCTTCCCGAAAGGACAGAAGTGAACCAGATGGGTTTTTACAACAATCAGCAATGTTAATTTTCATATTAGACTTTGTAAATTCCAGATTTTTATTGAATTCATATTACAACATTTGCTCTGTTAGGTCTGAATGGTCCCAGAATAGTCCTCTGGATTACTTGTCCAGTGACAATATCACAATGCCATTGCCTCTCCCTAAATATAAGTACATTGCAAGTTGCTGTGCACATGTGCACTTTAAAGAAAATATTATTCGGTTCAACCATGTTCCCTCTCACCTCATCTTGCATAGCCTTCATGTATCTTGGGCCTACATTCTTCAAATCCTTCCCAAAATCTCACCATGTCTGTACCTCTTTAGTCTTTTAAGATGGTCCTTAAAATTTGTTTCTTTGACTAAGCTTATGTTCATCTGCTATCACATTTTCTTATGTGCCTCTGTGTAAAATCTTGTTGATAACAACCCTGTTAAATGCCTTAGGACACTACACTGGATTAAAGACTCTATAGAATAAAAATTATGTTATTTTGTGGCAAAGTATAAAAAAGCAAAAATTAGGGTCAATATGGGAATAAAATTCTCTGGAAAATTCTTCTGTGATCTCCACAGGCAGTTGAAATCTGTCCAGATGATCACGCAAAACCATGTGGTACCTGTAAAACCTTTTGCTTTCTGTATTATGTGATCTCTGCCCCTAAAGAACTGGCATAGTTCCCTACTAATGATACGCAAAGCATCAGCCAGCCATCTATTCTAGAGGGTAAGGAGATGCTGCTGAATACTCAATCCAGACTTAGTTCTGCAGGTTTAAACATGCCATCATGTCCTTCCCAATCTTTTCAACTGGAGTAGTCCCCAGTTAGCATGATATCAGTTTTTCCATTATTTTGTAAATCTCTTTCAGGTTGTCTGTAGATCTATGCTGCTGTTAAGTAAATAGATTAAGTCACTCATAACTTTTTCCAGGGCTGTAATATCATCCATCATGCTAAAGGAATTGAACTTGGCACAAAAATTCAAATGCAGTCTGACCAATGGCATATATAATCTCAGAATAATGATCTTCTATTTTTACTGAATGGATTTCATTGATATATCCCAGTGCCTTGTTAGCTATAGCTATGTATGGTTCCTTTGTATTGGTGATCTGTGCACAATAACTTAGCTTATTTTTCTTTCTCAATCACTTTTAATATCATTTGCTGTGAATGACAAATGTAGACTCTGTTGATCCTAACAAAATTCATTATACATTTTTCTATGTTAAATGCCATTTGCCCATTCCCCCAGTGTGTCTAAATCACTTTGTAATAGATCGCACACTTCTAAAGTCTTGACCCTTCTACTGAATTTAGTACCATCTGAAAACATACTGATCATACTTGTAACAATATTGTCCCCACCATTAAACAGAGCAGTGAAACAATTCCTGATGAACACTACCTGTAAAATGGCAGTATGAATTTAAAAAAAAAATGCAAGTTAAGGTTGCTGGTGTCAGTGAGGCTAAATCTCACCGAGATTAAGTATCTTTGGCAGAAGAGGAGATAATTTTCTTGAGGTTGGGGGGGAGACATTAAAGAAGCCATTGACTTAATATGATGTGGTGATAAAACCATAAGATGTTGGACAGAAGTAAACCATTTACCCATTGAGTCTGCTCTGCCATGCAATGAGGTCATGATTGATCTGATATAACCTTCACTCTACTTCCTGCCTCATTCTCATTACCCTTGATTTCTTTACTGTTCAAAAATCTGTTTATCTCAACCTTGAATGTACTTAATGATCCAGCCCTTGCAGCTCTCTGAGATGAAGAATTACACAGTTTCTTTAGCTTCCGAAAGAAGAAGTTCCTTCTCATCTCTTTCTTAAATGGAGACCCTTTATTCAGATTATGCTCTCTGGTCTGAGATTCTCTAGCAAGGGGAAACAACCTCTGAGCATCTATGCTATCAAGCTTCCTGAGAATCCTATACGTCTTAATTTTCAAACTCTATTAGCCAACTTTCCCAATTCATTCTTTCGACTTGCATAATGCATTTTCAACCTTTTGTTTTTGGTTGCGATTTTAAAATTGTGAAGTTTGTATCTGAAAAGGATTCTCCTCATGAGTTCATAAGAATAAAAGAACTAGGAGCAGGAATAGGCCATCTGGCCCTTCAAGCCTGTCCCTCCATTCGACAAAATCATGGCTGATGTGAAGTGATTCAGTTCCACTTTCCCGCAGTGGGAAGAATCTCCCTACCTCAATTCTATATAGCCCCTTCATTATCTTATATGTCTCTATAAGATCCTCTCTCAGCCTCCTAAACTTAATGAGTACAGACCCAGTCTGTTCAATCTCTCTTCATAGCCTAATCCTCTAATCCCCAGTATCAGCCTGCTGAATCTCCTCTGTACTCCCCCCAAGGTCAATATATCCTTTCATAAATGCGGGGACCAAAACTGCACACAATGCTCCAGTTATAAAACAGTTCATAAGATACCAAGCCAACACTGCCTGTAAGATGCCAGTGTGAGATTTAAAAAAGCAGTGATAGAAATGCAAGTTGAGGTTGCTGGTGTCAATGAGGCTAAATCTCACCAAGATTAAACATCTTTGGCAGAGGGGAGAGATCATTTTCTTGGGGATTGGAGAAACTCTTGATTTAATATGATGTGGTGATAAAACCATAAGAACTATTGTAGATCTACTGAGAACTCTAACTCTCCTAATTTCCTGGAAGTTATTGAATGAGACCGATGTCCATATAGATGGGAATTAAATTTACACTGTTATGGTTTGCACCTATGCAAGTTGGTCATACTTTTATAAGTTTCACCTTGAAACGGCTTTCCTCCCATCAGAAAGGTTTTACATAATTCTCAAGTACTGTCAAAGCTGATTATTTTCTAATAGCATTTCAAGTATCAATTTCTCCCAATTCTTTATTTGTGCTTTCAAAAGTAGCTTTGTATTCTCAATGATGTCACACCTGAAACTTCAACATGCCACAAATGAGAGTAGTGTGCTTCAAGGCAAGCAATAACTTTTCACGAGGATATTTGCATTCTTGTTTTGCAATTAGGGATAAAACTCAACATTTTTGGACAGTATCACCTAAAGCTAAAATTACGTGTTGGACTCATTTGGAAGCATTGAATTCACACAGAGCATACAAGATGACAATAAAAATATATTTAAAAAGAGAAGTTTTGAATTTTTTTTTTGCCAGCAATGTTTTGAATGTTCCTTGTTCAGAGCAGATTTCTAGCATTGTTCAATAAATAGCAAGACTAGTATCAATATTTATATATTGCAATGAAATATGTATGATCCACCTCACTCCTCCATAGCTTTAGACCCAATTGAAATTAGATCAAAAGGTGTTGTATACTTTTGCCTCTGAGCTTGACCTGCCAGTCATGCCAGAGCAAAAACATCATGAAATATCTTGGAACAAGGAACCACACCAACAGTCGATAAATGATTTAAGAGTTTAATGCAAAATTAATGCTTTGATTGGTAAAACCTGATCATGGAGTGAGCCGTTGACATTGCAACTGACTTGCAAATCTAAACAACTGACCTCTATTTTGTGGAATGAAGCTTTTCTTTTGCTTTGTATATCAAAGCATTGGGTAAGCAGCTAGCATAATTAAGGACCCTACGCATCCCGGATATTCTCTCTTCTACCTTCTTCCGTCAGGAAGAAAAATATAAAAGTCTGAGGTCAGGTGTTAACTGACTCAAGAACATCTTTTTCCCTGCTCCCAGCAGAGTTTTGAATGGACCTACCCTGCATTAAGTTGATCTTTCTCTACATCCTAGCTATAGCTGTAACACTACATTCTGCACTCTCTCCTTTCCTTCTTTATGAATGGTATGTTTTTGTCAGTATAGCGTGCAATAAACAGTACTTTTCACTGTATTCTAATACGTGTGACAATAAATCAAATCACATCAAAGAGGTAGCTACAATATGCCAGATTTTGCTGGATCAGTGCGTTCTGCATCTTGTCTTGTTGGTTAACACCAGTTGAAGCATATTGAGCAAAAGCATTTCAGAACTTCAAACTACTGTGAGCGCGAGCTTCGTGATAATGACATTGAGAGCAAAGAATTTCTGGGACATGCATGAACAGTGGATAATTTTGTCTTCCTGACCATTAAGATTTGAGGATGGGGAAATAAACAGGACAAAATGAGAAGCAAAGGGAATTGAAATGAGTTAATTCCATGTCAAATGAGGGTACAGAAGGAAAAATAAAGCAATAGAAAGAAAGATTGGATTAGGAGAGAAATAAGGGAAAACTTATTGATCATGAAAAATGTGAAGAAATATTAGATGGAAAAGGATGCAAATTTTGGTTGGTTGGATGCATTCTCGGGTAATAGGAATGTCACCATTCAATTTTTTTACCTTCCATAACATTTTCATAGAATTCCTACAGTGCAGAAGAAAACCACTTGACCCATCGAGCCTGCACCGACAACAATCCCTCCTAGGCCCTATCCCCGGAACCTCTCAAATTTGCCCCATTAATCCTTGTAATCCTGGGACACTTAGGGGCAATTTAGCGTAGCCAATGCACCTAAACTGCACATCTTGGAACTGATGGTGGAAGCCAGAGCACCTGGAGGAAACCCATGCAGATACATGGAAAATGTGCAAACTCCACACACACCAACCCAGGCCAGAAATTGAATTCAGGTCCTGGAGCTGTGAGGCAACAGTGCTACTGTGTCGCCTTATGTTTAAACTTAAAAACAAAGAAAAAGGCCATTTGGCCCCTCTGATCCCATTCATCTCAAGTGCTATATCTAGCCATCTCTTGAATATATTCAGTCTTTGGCATCAACTACTTCCTGTGGGAATGAATTCCAGAAGCTCACGATTCTTGGTGAAAAAATGTCTCCTCACCTCCGACCTAAATGATCTACTCCGAATCCTCAGTCTGTGACCCCTGATTCTGGATTCCCCCATCATTGGGGACATCCTCCCTGCATTTACCTACTCCTGTTAGAATTTTATAAGTCTCTGAGATCCCCTCCCTCAATTTCTTAAAGCACGTTTCCTTTTTTTTTCAAAAGAAGCTCCAATAGTACCTCTTCCATACCTTCTTCAGGAACTAACTGTCCTATTCTTCTGTAAAAGCAGACACAATACAAATATTTTTGTCAATTCTTCACTCAGTTACAAGGCACTGACAAAATTATAGAACCCTGACAGTTCAAAAGGTCATCATTCGGCCTATTGACTCTGCACTGACTTTCTGAAAGAGAGGTTGATACTTTCTTCTCACATCTTTAACCTCCTTCCACCAAGCACACAGAACACAGGCTGAAAAAAATAGATCGGTCGGCATCATAAGGTCATAGGAGACCACTTGGCCCATCCAATTTCCTTTTCATAGAATCCCTACAGTGTAGTAGAAGGCTGTTCAGCCCATCGAGTCTGCATCGACCTTTCGATAGGATGTCTTACCCAGGCCCTCTACTCTGTCCTTTCTCTGTTACTCCATACATTTTACCATGTTTAATCCATCTAACCTATCTTGTTGATGCTCAAGGCCAATTTTAGCATGGTTAATCCACCCAAAACTGCACATCTTTGGACTGTGTGTGGGAACTGGAGCACTTGGAGGGGACTCATGCAGACACGGAAAATGTGCACATTCCACAAGGACAGTTGCCCATGGCTAGAAGTGAACCCACATCCCTGGGGCTGTGAGACAGCAGTACTAATCACTGTGCCAATCATTGATTGCCCACACTGGTAATGGGCAGACAGAATGCATTCCAAGTCATTATCTGCCAAGCACACATCTTAACTACTAATTCACACATATCATCTCCTAAAAGAGTGTAATTGTTGTCAGAAATGCTAAAACACTTTGATGAGATTTTGCCATGAAACTCCAAAGAGGCAAATAATTTGGATCATCAATTGCTTGGTAGCATGTTCACCTCAAGTTGGAAAGTTCTCCTTTTTAAAACCCATGTTGGAAACTTGAATAGATATGCTTGACTGATATTTTGTATTAAGGGAATGCTAGACCTTCAACACCCATTCTGCCCCTTGGGATGGTATAAATAATGCTGCAACATTATTTAAGTTGCTGGGACCAAATGGGATGTACCCCAGGTTACTGTGGAAGGCAAGGGAAGAGATTGCTTAGCCTTTGGCAATGATCTTTGCATCATCAATGGAGATGGGAGTGGTTCTGGAGGATTGGGGATGTGGTTCCTTTATTCAAGAAATGAAGAGATAGCCCAGGAAATCATAGATCAGTGATTGTAACCTCAGTGGTTGTTAAGTTGATGGAGAAGATTCTGAGAGACAGGACTTATGGACATTTGCAGAGGTATAGTATGATCAAGAATAGTCAGCACGGCTTTGTCAAAGGCAGATCATTGCCTTAAGAGCCTGATTGAATTTTTGAGAATGTGTCTAAACACATTACTGCTCTTCCTTTGTCAATGTGGTTTATATGGACTTCCGCAAGGCATTTGATAAGGTGCCTCATGCAAGGTTTATTGAGAAAGTGAGGGGGCATAGGATCCAAAGGGACATTGCTTTGTGGATTCAGAACTGGCTTTCCCACAGAAGGGAAAGAGTGGTTGTAGATGGGTCTTTCTCTGCATGGAGGTCAGTCATCAGTGGAGTGCCCCAGGGATGTGTTCTGGGACTCTTGCACTTTGTGATTTTTATAAATAACCTGAGTGAGGAAGTGAGGGATAGGTTAGTAAGTTTGCTGATGACACAAAGGTTGGAGGTGGTGTGGATAGTTTGGAGGGATGTCAGAAGTTGCAATGAGACATTGATAGGATGCAAGACTGGGCGAAGAAGTGACAGATGGGCTTCAACCCAGATAAGTGTATGGTGATTCATTCTGGCAGGTCAAATAGGATGATAGATTATAATATTAAGGGTAAGAGTTTTGGCAGTGTGGAAGATCAGAAGGATCTTGGGGTCCGGGTTCATAGGATGCTCAAAGCAGCTTTATAGGTAGAGGCTGTGGTTAAGAAGGCATATGGTGTACTGGCATTCATCAACCAAGGAACTGAGTTTGGAGTCGGGAGATAGTGCTGCAGCTGTATAAGACCCTGGTCAGACCCCACTTGGAGTACTGTGCTCAGTTCTGGTTGCCTCATTAGAGAAAGGATGTGGAAGCCATAGAAAGGGTGCAGAGGAGATGTAAGGATGTTGCCTGGATTGGGTGGCATGCCTTATGAGGATAGGTTGAGAGAGCTCGATCTTTTCTTGTTAGAGAGATGAAAGATGAAGAACGACTTGATAGAGGTGTATAAGATGATGAGAAGTATTGATTGAGTGGATTCTCAAAGGCTTTTTCCCAGGGCTGAAATGGTTGCCAGAAGAGGAACAGGTTTAGGGTGCTGGGGAGTAAGTACAGAGGAGATGTCAAAGTAAGTTTTTCACTGAGGGTGGTGAGTGTGGGATCAGCTGCCAGCAGTGGTGGTGGAGGTGGATTCGATAGGGTCTTTTAAGAGACTTTTGGATGAGTACGTGGAACTTTGTAAGAAAGAGGGTTATAGGTATGCCTAGTAGGGAGGGACATGTTTGGTGCAACTTGTGGGCTGTAGGGCCTGTTTTCCTATGTTTCTAACAGCGTTCAAAGAGGAGCAGGGGATTTCCCTTGGTCAACATTTAACCTTTAACTAACATCAGTAAAAGCAGAATACTGATAATTTATCCAGTTGATGTTGTAGAACTAGTATAATTTGACTGCTGCTTTGCCTTATGTTACGACAATGGCTTTAAAGTACTTTGGGACAGTTGAAGTCATGAAATTTGCTATGTCAAAATAGTGAGAATTCTTTGTTTAATAAAATCTCCTGTAATCCAGAGGTCCAAGTGGAATGTGTAGCTTCTCAACAGAACACTTGTATAGCAAGCAGCCATAACTGGAAAGCTGTAAGTTAGATCTTTTCTCACTGTGAAGAATGTGCCCGTGCTGACAATAATGACAAGTTCTCCTGAATACAGGTCAGGCTGAATGCACGTGGCTGACTAATTTACGAATAAGGATCAAATCAGACTCAGATGAGATTTCACTAAATCTGTTGTGAAGGACCTGTTGGTCAAAGGGCAAACAGAGAGTTTACTAAAGTAAGTTCCTGATTCTTATGAAGACCAAATGCAGCATTGTTGGCAGGAACCAGCAGTCATTGTCTTGGACTCAGCAATGAGATCAATACTTTTTTTGTGATTGAACAATGAAATGACTCTCGTATTGATTCTAAGGGAATTTCAGTGTGCAGAAATAGACTTTGTTAACCTGAGGAGCAACCATCATTTTTTTTGTGGTTCTGCTTCTGCTGGCTTCTTGGATGGATAAAGTTTCCTTTTTATCAGCAGACAAGATGGAACTGCTGATGGTAATCCCAAATCAGCTCAAAAACTCAAGTGCTGAGTATTGATTAACAATCATTTTTAGACATCACAGCAGTGAGGCAGCATCTCAATTCCTGAAAGAGGCATTTCCTTTCACAGTTAGTGGGTTAAATTTGTCGTGTAAGCTTGGAATATGATTGAATAATCTGACCATTTAAATGTCTTGGCTGTTAAATTGGATCCCCTGAAGGCTGTGGTAGATCTCTGGCTTTGATCCAAGACAGAAGCCATAAATAGAGGTGATGACCAAGTGGAAAATGTTACTTTCCTACGTTATTGTACTATGCGGTTTAGTCCAATCTATTATACTTTTGGAGTGTTTATGATATTAGTTTGACTTTGATTTAATGCCTAAAACTATATTGATGTTCTTTGGAAATGTTAGGTCTGTTGCATTTGGATTGCACTGAGTGTTCTTGTATTCTCTCTGAACTGTATGGAAGGACTGAGCTACGAGGAAAGATTGGGCAAATTGGGGCTGTTCTCCTTAGAAAGGCAGAGACTGAAGGGAGATCTAATAGAGGTGTATTAGATTATGAAGGGTATAGATAACGTGACTAGTGATAAGCTTTCTCCTAGGTTGTATACAATAATTATAAAGGGCCACGGGTTGAGGGTGAGGGGGGCAAAGTATAACTTGGATGTTAGAGGGAGGTTTTTCACACAGACGATGGTGGGGGCCTGGAATGCACTGCCAAGTAAGGTGGTGGAGGCAGGCACGCTAGGGTGATTTAAGGCTTACTTAGGCACATGAGCGGAGTGGAGATGGAGGGATACAGGAGACTTTTCTAAATAAAGATTACGAGCCTTGGGACGTCCCTGGGAATCAATTAATTCCTATGGACCTTCTAACATATTTCATGGCTCACTTGCTTTATTTCTGCGCTTTTGGGGATTTTGTAAATGTCTAAGTTTTTGCATGTCTGTTGATGTCTTTTCTTTTACTTTGCAGGTGATTCAGTCTGCCTTGTTGACGAACAAGGGGCATACACGCGATGGGTTGTGCGAAGGCTGCTCTTGGATGTTACTTTGAGAGTTGCCTAGTGCTTCACATCGTTAGTGTATGCTTAAACTGGACCACCAAATGGGCAACATGACAGCTCAGTGACTATCATTGTTTGCTGTGCAGATACATGGATTTGGGCCTTGTCTGTGGGAGTTTGCACATTCTCCCTGTGATTGCATGGGTTTTCTCCAGGTGCTCTGGTTTCCTCCCACATCCCAAAATCGTGCTCTTAGGCTGATTGGTGTAACAAATTGTCCCCAAATTAGATTTCCTTCAATCTTCCTAATAGATGTAGACAAAGGTCGTGGGTAGAGGAGGGCACTCATAATGTTAAAATGGCGGTGCAGGTTCGTTGGGCCGAAGAGCCTGTTTTTTGTGCTGTATTGTTCTTTGTTCTTATGTAAATATTGTTCCCAAGTAGGCTTTTAACTAAGTACCCATAATGGTTTTACATTTTATGTATCTATCATTCAAATATCTTGAAAGGTGATGCATAAAATATTTTGAATGCAAAACTACAAACAGTGAAGTAGATTAATACTGTTTTATTAGGTATTCTTACAGGGAAGATCTTTTTAGATTTGTCCGAAGTTTACTTAAGTTACAATATTCAGATTGAGAAATTATGCAACTATTTGATCCCCGTCACCAAATTTGAGTTGGAGTGTTTTTCCAGCATTTAGATACCCAAATGCTCTTTTCATACTTCATGCATAGAAAGATTTTTCTTGACATTTTGTGCTGTTGGACATGAAGCAGAACGGCAAGTGAGCGATGGGAAGCAAAGTACGGTTTGAATGTGGTAAACATTTTTGCAATTTTCCAGGAAAGGAGCCCAGTTTCATCCATTGCCTATTTACTTCCTGAGACCTTTCCTGACTTTCCAGTTGACAGCTTTTCAGAAATGTGCTTTCAGAGAATATCGTAATTTCAAGTGGCATATAATCATAGGTTGCAGAGGAGGTACTTATGGGATAAGGATCCTTGGATCAACATTTCAAAGATTTTTGCATCAATGGATGATGCTACTTCATTTTTTTATTATCAACATCTTAGGATATGGATTACAGTTTGTTGACTATGCAGCATTTGTCATGTTGAGGGCATTGGTTCAACCATGTCATGTAGGACTGGAATCACTCAAACTCAGCAGGTTTGAGGAGTGTTGAGTAATTTGTTGCTTCGCGTCTGATGATATGATTGGGCCACTTACCTTCTGGTTCATAGCTCTTGCTGCCTCAATTGGCTTCACATGAACTGCATTGCTTAAATCAGTTTGTGTCCAAAAGAATAAACAAATGTCACAATGTGGAAGAATATAAATAACAAGAGGGACTACTTTTCAAAGTATACTTTTTAATTCCTTTGACAAGTTACTAGAGTTGCATAATCTTTTCAAGTAATTATGTACGTTATTCAATTTTCAAGGAACTAAATCAAGTCAGAAAATGCCATTTAGCCTTTTTTTGAATTTAATAAACACTAATTTAACAATACATTTTTGCTTGATCCTTGGGACCATTTGGCTGCTGGATTTATTCTGTAAAAGCCAGTGGAAAATATTAATCATTTCAGAAACTGTATTCTGGTGTAATGATATGACCTGTGGATTAATTTTTTTGGCATTGGAGCTTTGTGTTCAGTGATTTAGTTCCTGGACCTCTATTTACTCAGAATATGAGAATTACGTGCTAATAGCATCCAATCTTAATCAGCACATCTTAAATTGTTGCTTACCTTAGAGCTTTTCAGCATTATGAAGGATGAGTACAGAAATATGCTGTATTGGACCATGTTCAATATGTAGGTCAAAATATTTCCCCTTAATCTATGCACACTCATTTAAAAATAGACAACATTTCAAATATTTATGCAGAACCTATGGAGCCTATGTAGGCAACAGAAATTATTTACGATGTCTGAGCAAAACTTAGCTGTCCTTCATACTGGGGGTTGGGCTGATCACCCATTGTTTCAATGAGACTTCAAGTGTGTTTGAAATCATTTGGGGGAACAAATAGGATTTGGTAGCACAGTGAATTACCTTGTTAATCCTCAAATCCTGGCATTTTAGTTTGAATGGATCCTGGAATAAAAAAGTAAAACTTGTTCTTCTGCTGATAAAGTTGATGGCTGAATTTTGAGGGCGGGGGGTGGAGGTGCTCAGTTGGGGCAGAGGATTGAAAACAAATGGTCATTGTTTGCTGTGCGTTTACTGTGATCACAAATCTGAAAAAGGCCACAAATTCATTATGTAGAGCATGTGCAAATTCACAATGGAAATCCTGATGTTGTGGAAGTGGCAATTATTTAGTCAGAGAATTTCAAATCTCTAAATCACTGTTTGAAACTCCTTTAAAAGTTACACATTCTTCAGTTACATCTAACTGTATTTTTAATAGAGATGGGATGAATAAAATTTGATGTACAGCAGAACTCACTCTGAAATAAATATATAGTTATGGAGTGCTACTAAATGACTAATTAGCATTTTAAAATTAAGATTTCATATCTCAACTTTAAAAATGTTCACATGGAGCAAAGTGAAGTGCTTTGACTTTGGTATATTTTGCTTCCTGTTTGTGTATCTATGAAAACACTTTCATGTGATTGGTTTCTTAGCAGCCAATCATCTTTCCAGCTCCACATTGGGAAATTCCCAGTATCCAGTATTACTGCATTGCAATAGACGTGAAATTCTCAACAGAGAAATCATTTGATCTTTCAGTGTGGGTTATTGAACATCAGGAGCGAGTCTTCTTGCCTTTGACTTTGAGTTTCTTAATCAAATTCTTGTGAACTGGATCCAAAGCATATACTGCAATATAATTTGACTGTATTGGTAATCATATACAGAAAGGGTGTGAGAATTTCTGTGGAAGTGAATAAAATTATTAAGTGACAAGTGCTTTGTCATTTGGATTAAAGCACTTTTATGAGGATTATTTTGCATGTGACTTGGAAAGCCTTGTTTTTGATTTTCATGACAACTGTTATTCAGTTGACCAACATTTATGTGCTTGTCATTATCCAAGTGCATAAATCCACTTTTTTCCTTTGCTATAAATAAAGCTGTATACTGCAACTCATGGTTTATACAACAACTAGAATCTTCTGGATGCAATTTTAATATCTTGCAATTTCCAATTCTAGCTTCCAAAGCAACACCCCATCTGATTGTGTGTTCATAGCCCTCATTCAAATTATTGTTGATGCTGCTTAGATTTGTAATAATTTTTGGAAGTATCAAAGCTCAGCAATACACTCTGTCCTTTCATCCAAGCCAGTAATGTAGATTATAAATAGTTGAGGCCCGAGTACTGATCTCTAAGACACTGCACTATTGTGGAGATGCTGGCGTTGGACTGGGGTAAACACAGTAAGAAGTCTCACAACACAAAGTTAAAGTGTTGTGAGATTTCCTACTGTATTTACCCCAGCCCAACACCAGCATCTCCACATCTTGACCACCATCAATACTGCAAACTGCAGGATCCAAGTGGAGAGGATCTTCAAGAAAATTGCGCATATCGACACAGACGTCAACTCTTTAACCTAGTGTTATGAGACTTCTTATTGTGCTGCACTATTTACAGTTTGCGAACATGAAAATGACTTTTATTTTGACTGTTTCCTAGTTAGTTAGTCGATTTTCTGTTCGTGTTAATATTTTATTCCCAACTATGAGCTCTTGTTTTGTGCAGTAACTTTTTGATGTGACATCTTATAGAAAGCCTTTTGGAAATCCAAAAGCACTACATTATCTGCTAGTCATGGAACATCATCACAGATATATGATCTCTCTTGAATAGGGGAGCAGCTTACCCAAGGTTCCTTTGACAGCACTTTGCAAACCTGTTACCTCTACCATTTAAAAAAAAGAAAATTACAGCACAAGAACAGGCCCTTTAGCCCTCCAAGCTTGTAGTGATCATGCTGCCTAACTTAATTAAATCTCCAATCCTTCTGGGAACCGTATCCCTTTATTCCCAACCTATTCATGTACTTGTCAAGATGCCCCTTTAAAAGTCACTACTGTATCTGCTTCTACTACCTCCCCCGACAACAAGTTGCAGACACCCACTACTCTGTAAAAATCTGCCTCGTATGTCTCCTTTAAACTTTACCCCTTGCACCTTAAAAGGACTTTGAAGGACAAAGGCAGCAGATGCATGGTGCATACTACCTAGAACTTCCCCCCTCCAAGTCACACACCAAGTTGACCTGGAACTACATTTGCGTTCTTTCACTGTTGTTGGGTCAAAATTCTGAAATTCCCTTCCCAACAGTTTGTGGGTGTACCGAAGCTGCATCGTTTGGAGCAATTCAGGGAGACAGCTTCTGAAGGGCAATTTGGTTGGACAGTAAAAATGCTGGCCTCATGAGCAATGGCCACATCCCAGGAAAGAAAAAAAGAATTGATGCTGCCTTATTGTATTATCTTTTTCTAAATGGGCAACTACAGCTTCCTATTCTCCAGTAAAACCTTTCCTGTCTCTCACCCTGGTATGTTCCTCATTTCTGCTTCTCTCAGTCCAAAGGGCATAGATTTGAACAGATATAAAGGAAACTGGTTTATCCATTTAGTATGTGGATATGCTGGTGTTGGTTGAGGATAAACACAGTAAAAAGTCTCTCAACACCAGGTTAAAGTCCAGTAGGTTTATTTGGTAGCAAACGCCACTAGCTTTTAATATCTTGCAATTTCCAATTCTAGCTTCCAAAGCAACACCCCATCTGATTGTGTGTTCATAGCCCTCATTCAAATTATTGTTGATGCTGCTTAGATTTGTAATAATTTTTGGAAGTATCAAAGCTCAGCAATACACTCTGTCCTTTCATCCAAGCCAGTAATGTAGATTATAAATAGTTCACCTGATGAAGGGGCAAAGCCCTGAAAGCTAGTGGTGTTTGCTACCAAATAAACCTGTTGGACTTTAACCTGGTGTTGTGGAACTTCTTATTGTGTTTATCCATTCAGCTCCAGATATGGCTGAACCACAAGTCCTGCTCTCATCAGTAGAAATTGCTCACAATTTGATATTCATACTGGAATAAAAAAGTGAACCTATCTGTAAATTGACTGAAACCCCCTTTTTCTTGTATCTCCTCCATTCATACCTCCAACATGAAGGCAAGGAGTTCAATCTTGGTCAAAATTGAGATAACCTGTTCAGATGCCTCTAGCCAGAACATGCATCTTTCTCTGATTCGTCTCCTGAATTATCTCATGATCTCTCGACTTATTTTATCCAACATTTTTTCATACAACTGGAGTTGACCTCTGTAGTCCAGAGATGACTTTCATTACTGAATGAATCATTGAGTTTGATGCAACAACTTGGAAGTTGGTGAACATTTTGGTGATAGTGACCACAATTCGGTTACGTTCACCTTAGTGATGGATAGGGATAGGCATGAAGCTGGGGGCAGTAGTTATAGCTGGGGAAGGGTAATTATGAGGCCATCAGGAGAGAATTAGGGTGCATAGATTGGACTAGGAAACTACAGGGACTGGGAACATCTGGAATGTGGAGCTTATTCAAGGAGCAGCTGCTGCGCGTCCTTGATAAGTATGTCCCTGTCAGGCAAGGAGGAAATGGTCGAGTAAGGGAACCTTGGTGTACTAAAAAAGTTGATTCGCTGGTTAAAAGGAAAAAGGAGGCTTATGTCAGGATGAGGCTTGAAGGCTCGGTTAGTGCAATGGATAGCTATAGATTAGCCAGGAGGGAGCTAAAGAGTGAATTGAGGAGAGCTAAGAGGGGACACGAGAAGACTTTGGCTGATAGGATTAAGGAGAATCCTAAAGCTTTCTTTAGATATGTTAAGAGTAGAAGATTGGTTAGGGCAAGATTAGGGCCAGTCATAGACAGCAGTGGGAAGTTGTGCGTGGAGCCTGAAGAGATTGGTGAGGCACTGAATAAATATTTCTCTTCGGTATTCACGCAGAGTGCTGGAAATGTAGCTATGGAGAACACTGAGGTACAGGGTTGCAAATTGGGAAGTATTGTAGTAGATAGGGAGGATGTGCTAGAAATTCTCGAGGGTTTGAAGTTGGATAAGTCCCCTGGGCCGGACGGGATTTACCCTAGGATTCTCTGGGAGGCAAGAGAGGAGATTGCAGAGCCTCTGGCTCTGATCTTCAGGTCGTCGTTGGTTACGGGTGTGGTTCCGGAGGACTGGAGGATAGCGAATGTGGTCCCATTGTTCAAGAAGGGGAAGAGAGACCTTCCAGGGAATTATAGGCCAGTGAGTCTTACTTCTGTTGTGGGCAAAGTATTGGAGAGAATTATTAGGGATAGGATTTATAGTTATTTAGAGAGAAATGAATTGATTGGGGATAGTCAGCATGGTTTTGTGAAGGGTAGGTCGTGCCTTACTAACCTCATTGAGTTTTTTGAAAAAGTGACCAAAGAGGTGGATGGGGGTAAGGCGGTTGATGTGGTATATATGGACTTTAGTAAGGCGTTTGATAAGGTGGCCCATGGAAGACTTCTGCAGAAAATGCAGATGTATGGGATAGAGGGTGATTTAGCTAATTGGATTAGGAATTGGCTAGCAGATAGAAGACAGAGGGTGGTGGTTGATGGGAGATATTCATCGTGGAGTTCGGTTACAAGTGGTGTACCTCAGGGGTCTGTTTTGGGGCCCCTGCTGTTTGTAATTTTTATAAATGATCTGGATGAGGGTATTGAGGGATGTATTAGTAAATTTGCAGATGACACTAAAGTCGGTGGAGTGGTAGATAGTGAAGAGGGGTGTTATAGTTTGCAGAGAGACTTGGACAAGTTGCAGAGCTGGGCCGAGAGGTGGCAAATGGAGTTTAATGTGGAAAAGTGTGAGGTAATTCACTTTGGCACGAATAACAAATGTGTAGAGTATAGGGCCAATGGTAGGATTCTTAATAGTGTTGATGAACAGAGGGATCTTGGTGTATTTGTGCATAGATCCCTGAAAGTAAGTAGTCAAGTCGATAAGGTTGTTAAGAAGGCATACGGAGTCTTAGCTTTTATTGGTAGGGGGATTGAATTTCGGAGCCGCAACGTCATGTTGCAACTGTACAAAACTCTAGTGCGGCCGCACTTGGAGTATTGTGTGCAGTTCTGGTCCCCACATTATAAGAAAGATGTGGAGGCATTGGAGAGGGTACAGAGGAGGTTTACCAGGATGTTGCCTGGTATGGAGGGCAGGTCTTATGAAGAGAGGCTGAGGGATTTGAGGTTGTTTTCGTTAGAAAGGAGGCGGCTAAGAGGGGACCTTATCGAAACATATAAGATGATTAGAGGTTTAGATAGGGTGGACAGTGATAGCCTTTTTCCTAGGATGGAGAAAGCTAGCACGAGGGGACACAGCTTTAAATTAAGGGGTGATAGTTATAGGACGGATATCAGAGGTAGGTTCTTTACCCAGAGGGTGGTTAGGGAGTGGAATGCCCTGCCTGCGGCAGTTGTAGATGCGCCAAGTTTGGTGGCGTTTAAGAGGTTAGTTGATAAGTTTATGGAAGAGAAGGGAATGGTTTCGTTTGGAGGGTCATTGCTTTTTATAATGGTCGGCGCAACATCGAAGGCCGAAGGGCCTGGTCTGCGCTGTAATGTTCTATGTTCAAACTTGAGGGCCCATAGGGATGCACAAATAAAATTATCAATGAGAGGTACCTACTGCTTCGTTAACACTATTCCCATTAAACTGTTGATTACCCGTTTTCCCTTCCAACTTCCATGTTAGCCAATATTGTTCATGGTTTTGTCTCCGCTACTCTTTAAGATATCATAAGCTTGCTCCTCAAAGCACACCTTGACTCAAGTTCCTTTTAATCTGCGCATCACAGCCTGGAAGAAGCACACCTTGTTCAGACTTAAATACTGCATGTACATGGTCTTTCATAAAAATTCAAAATGTAACGTGTTGAAAATAGATCCAGAGGCAACATGACAACACATACTTTGAGGTGAGTGGTTAGGATTTAAAATGCATTGCCTGATAAGATGATGGATGCAAATTTATTTGATTTCAAAAGCAAATTGCATAAATACTTGAAGGCAAATAAATTTGAAGGAATAGGGGACTGGGACTAACTAGATGGTTAGTTGTGAAGGATATTCACATGGATTTGAAATGTTAACTCTGTTTCTCTCGCCACAGACATTACCAGATCTGCTGAGTCTTTGCAGCATTTTCTATTTTTATTTTAACTGGAAAGCTGTTTCAAAGTGCTGGCACAGTGTGGGAGGGCCAAATGATCTTGTATGCCTTGCTGTTTTATGATTCTATCTGTAGCTGGGTACATTCAATAACAACATTTTTAAGGGGTGTACGCTTGATTCCACCATTCTTGCAAACTACCAGCCCATTTTCAACATTCCTTTTTCTCTTCCATGTCTGTGAACATATTGTTACCTCCCAAATCCATGCCTTTCTTTCCTAGAACTTCTTATTTCAATCTCTCCAATAAAGTTTGCACTCCTGCCACTACCAAGATAGCTCTCATCAAAATCATGAATGATATTCTGTGTGACTGTGGCAAAGATAAATAATCCACCCTGGTACATTCAGAAGCCATGTAGAGCCTTTGTAATAGTTAGCTGCAAAGTCCTTCTCCAACACTTCTCCAATTTTATCCAGCTGGATCAAACTGCAGTTGCTAGACTTCCTTTGTCTATCCAGCTGTACCCAGAATATCCCTTCTCAAGACATTTCTGACTATGACTGCACCGTTTCATCTGGTACCCCAAGGACCTGTCCCTTGATTCCTTCTTTCTCATTTCCGTAGTGTCCCATAGTGATACATTCCATAAACACAGCGTCAATTTTGACATCACTGGCACAGTAACAAAGTGGTTATCGCTGCTGTCTCACATAGATACGTGGGATTACAGAGATAAAGCAGGGAAGAGGGCCTGGCAAGATGCTCTGTCAGAGAGATAGAGAAGACTCAATGGACCAAATGGCCTCTTTTGCACTGTAGGTATTCTGTGGGCGATATAGTGTCAGTGGTTATTATTTGTTATTATTATCACCGTGTCAAGGCTTCGGGTTTAATTCTGGCCACAGGTGACTATATGGAGTGTGCGCGTTCTCCCCATGTCAGCATGGGTTTCCTCCAGGAACTCCAGTTTCCTGTTTTCAGTGCAGGCTTGATGTGTCGAATGCTCTCCTTCTGCATTGTAGGCATTCTATGTATGCTGATGGCATCCAGCTGTACCTTGCCTCGGCTTCCTTTGACCCTAAACCTCCTCCCCCCACTTCCAATTGCCTCTAAATTGTTTGTTTAATATCAGTGCTACATGCGCAGAACTTCCATCTAAGTAAGTATTGGGAATCCTGAAACGATAGTCTTAAGTTCCTGCCACAAGCTTTGTTTCCTGGCCATCTCTCACCCCAGCAACTCTTTAAGGTTGACTTGGACTATCTGCAACTTTTGGTGTCATATTTGACCATGTGATGAGCTTCAGACTTCATTGGGCCATCGCTAAGACCATCTATTTGCTCAACTCTACCTGTATTAGCTCATCTGTTTCTGAAACACACTTCCATACTTCTGTTACCTCTTAACCTGACTGAGTTAACACGTTCCTGGCCTGCCTCCCACATTTTTTCTCCCATAAACTTGAGGTCATCTAAAACTCTGCTGCCCTAATCCAAACTTGCACTAACTTCCATTCATCTTGTACTGGCTGATGGTTAAGCAGTTCTTTGTTTTTGAAAAATTCTATCTTGTTTTAAAACTCTTTCATGTTCTTGTCCAACCTGACATCACTAGCCTTCAGCCATTTGTGATCTGTGTGCTTCTGTAATTCTGGTCACTTGTGTATTACTAGTTTTAAGTCTCTTTTGCATTGGTGACCATCCCTTCAGTTACTGAAGGCCTAAACTCTACAATTCCTTGCCAAAGTCTCTTGGTCTGTTTCAGTCTCTTTCTTCAAGCCTCTCTGAGTTAGCATTTGGTTATGTACACAAGAATCTTTTGTGGCTGTTTTACCATGTTAACAATGCTATATAAATACAAATTATTGTTGAATGAGAGGTCAATTTCTTTAATGCAGTTTAGAACACATTTTATCTGCTGTTTTACCAGTTTTCAATTTGATTTATGGAAATACCTCTAAGAGCACCACTTGGTGCCAGCTTGACTTCCTTGAAAGAACAAGAAACTGATCATCTACATGTCATCGATATTGTGGAACTCATCAGTGTTTTTGCAGCTTGTGCAAAAACACTGATGAGTTGATAAACTATGATAAACTCATAAAGACACTGATAAAGTTGATAAAAAAGTGATAATGCAGAAAATGGCCGAACGTGTCTAGTTAATTTGCTGGTTCTGTTTGGTTACGTCTCCTTCAGACCCACACTTTTTTTTTATCTTTGTACTGCTGGCTGATTGGTACAATTTTGAAATGATGACGTTTGCCAAATTCAGTTGTGAAACTTGGTGCTGTTTGTGTTAATCTTTTATAATGTGTGTTCACATTGACTGTATTAAGGTTAAAATAAATCACCATATTGTCAATTTCCTTTTGTTACTGGAAGCTAAAATCTAACTACGCTGTGGCCAATATCTTAGTGTACTGAGTTAATTCTTGCACATTTTGAACATCTTGAGGGTTTGAAAAAGCAATTAAGTCAGATCTCCATGACCCCATTCAGATTAGTTAACGGAAATTGGTCATGCAAAAGTGAAGAGCCACACCTTTTTGTGAAGAACAAGCATGAAGTACATGACGTAAGTCGAGCCTGTGTTGATTAAAGCTTCCTGCAATTCATAGCAGCAAGGACAATAATGGTCAAGGACTAGTCTTCCACATGGAAAAAATGGTCTATGAAGAATAGTAGCAACAGATGCAGAAGCATTTTATCAATATCGATTTATAAATATGTTTTTACATTTTTTTTGTATGCAACACTTCAGTTGGCTCAACTTCCTTTGTTCTTAAGTTGCTAAACATGAAAGTCAGAGTCCATTCAAATTCCTAAAGCTTAGACACTTCTACTTGAGTATTGATTGCTGGGGATAGGAAGTGGGGGAGGGGGAGCATCCTTTTCTCACTTATGGGGCCAGTGAGTCCATTTTGGAAAGATATGGCATCAGAAATTTATCTTCCTATTCATTAAAAAACAAAACAAGCTTCAAATGACGAGACCAATTTATTACCTTACTTGATGAGAATTTTGAAATCTAGCAGTTTCTTGAACAGGAACCAACGTATGTTATTGAGCAGAATTGTTTGTTGTATGGAACTTGTGCAAGTTTGTCTCGAGAGGATGAAAGGTGCTGTAATAAAAGTTTGTTTTACTGTTTTTTTTTCCATTTTCCCTCCTGCTCTAAAGACTGGACGAACCTAACCTCAGTGTTGAATCCAGCTGCAATGGTACATTACTTTTTTTTAAGAGCTTTTAAAATGGTCCCCTCCCAATATGGCTATACCTTGTGTTACCGCCCTACTTAACTGCTGCCATGTTCAGAACTTGATAGTGAACCTTGAAGGGTGTGACTGTTGACATATATCCAACGCCTCAGACTAATGGTCAACATGAATTAGCAGATGAAGGACGGCCACCACTATGCTTGTGCCAGGAAAAGATGCAACAGGCCCAAAGCATCTCTCAGTCCATGCTCCAATGTGTGGCAACTCCAAGCTGCAGCTCTTTCTGTCTCCACACGCACACAGACCCCTCCCCCCGCCTCTCCACCTTTCCACCTTCCCACCTCTCCACCTTCCCACCTCTCCCTCCACCCCCCCT
This sequence comes from Sphyrna mokarran, assembly GCA_024679065.1. Lineage (NCBI taxonomy): Eukaryota > Metazoa > Chordata > Chondrichthyes > Carcharhiniformes > Carcharhinidae > Sphyrna > Sphyrna mokarran. The sequence continues at coordinate 20,946,069 of JAGIQG010000007.1, read as the reverse complement.
CCCCCTCCCCCCTCCCCCTCTCCCTCCACACCCCCTCCTCTCCCTCCACACCCCCCCCCCTCCTCCTCTCCACCCTCCACACCCCCCCTCCTCTCCCTCCACACCCCCCTCCTCTCCCTCCACACCCCCCCCTCACACCCCCCTCCTCACACCCCCCTCCTCCTCCTCCCACCCCCCCTCCTCTCCTCCACACCCCCACCCCCCCCCCCCCCCCTCCTCCCCCCCCCCCCCCCCACCCCCCTCCCCCCCCACACCCCCACCCCCCCCCCCCCCCCCCACCCACCCCCCCACCCCCCCCCCTCCTCACCACCCCCCCCTCCTCCACACCCCCCTCCTCTCCCCCTCCTCTCCCTCCACACCCCCCCTCCTTCCACACTCCTCTCCCTCCACACCCCCCTCCTCTCACCCCCCCCTCCCTCTCCTCTCCCCCACACCCCCCCTCCTCCCCTCCAACCCCCCTCCTCTCCCTCCACCCCCCCTCCTCTCCCCACCCCCTCCTCTCCCTCCACCCCCCCCTCCTCTCCCTCCACCCCCCCTCCTCTCCCTCCACACCCCCCCTCCTCTCCCTCCACCCCCCCCTCCTCTCCCTCCACACCCCCCCTCCCCCCTCCACACCCCTCCTCTCCCTCCACACCCCCCCTCCTCTCCCTCCACACCCCCCCTCCTCTCCCTCCACTCCCCCCCCTCTCCCCCACAACCCTCCTCTCCCTTCCACACCCCCCCTCCTCTCCCTCCACACCCCCCCATCCTCTCCCTCCACACCCCCCCCTCCTCTCCCTCCACACCCCCCTCCTCTCCCTCCACACCCCCCCCCTCTCCCTCCACACCCCCCCTCCTCTCCCTCCACACCCCCCCTCCTCTCCCTCCACACCCCCCTCTCCCTCCACACCCCCCCTCCTCTCCCTCCACACCCCCCCTCCTCTCCCTCCACCCCCCCCCTCTCCCTCTCCCCACCACCCACACCCCCCCCTCTCCCTCCACACCCCCCCCTCCTCTCCCTCCACACCCCGCTCCACACCCCACACACACACACACACACACACACACACACACACACACACACACACACACACACACACCCCCCCCCCCCCCCCTCAGGATGCGGATATCATTGGCTAGACCAGTATTTATTGCCCATATCTAATTGCCCTTGAGAAGGTGGTGATGAGCTGCCTTCTTAAGTTGCTGCAGTCTGTGCGCCGTAAGTACATCCATAGTGCTATTAGGGAGGGAGTTCTAGGATTTTAGCCCAGGGACAGTGAAGGACAATGATGCAGTTCCAAGTCAGGATGGTGAGTAAATCTGCAAGTGGTGTTGTTCCTGCACCCCTGCTAAATTAGTCCTTCTAGTTGATAGCAGTCATGGGTTGGAAAGTGCTATCAAAGGAATTTTGGTTAATTGCTGCAGTACATCTTGAAGATGGTGCGTACTGTTGCCGCTGTGCTTCACTATGGGGAGGGAATATATGTTGAAGATTTTGGATGGAGCGTCATCAAATAGCCTTTTTACTTGGATGGGATTGGACTTAAGTGTTGTTGGAGCTGCATTTGTCCAAGCATGTGGGGAGTATTCCATCACACTCCTGATCGTGCCTTGTAACTCAGAGTGTAGGGCATAACACATTAGTATGGTTAGAAGGTTGGCTAGCTAACAGGAAACAAAGTGTAGGTATAATTTTTTTCTAATTGGCAGGATATAACAACAAGTGGTGTAGCACAGGGACAGGTGCTGGGGCCTTGTTTTTTTTTACAGTTTATACAAATGATTTGGATATAGGGATCAACAGTATAGTTGTGAGATTTGCTGGTAACAAAGATAGGTAGGAAAGTAAATTGTAAAGAAGTTGCACGGAAGTTACATAGATTGAATGAGTGAACAAAGATCTGGCAAATGGAGTATAATGTGGAAAAATGTGAAATGGTCCATTTTGGCAGGAAAAAAAGACGTATTATTGAAATGGTGAGGGATTGCAGAGCTGAGATTCAGAGATCTACTTATCGGAGTGCCTGAATCACAACAGGCTAGTATACAGGTACAGCAAGTAATTAGGAAAGTAATAGAATGTTATTGCACATTGTGAGGGGAATTTATTGCAAAAATACACACAACAATGTGGTTAACACCTAAACGGCCTAGCAAGCTACTCAGTTAAGGGCAATTAGGGATATCCAACGAATGCTGACCCTGCTAATGATGCCCAATGCCATGAATGAATTTTTAAAATTCTTCATTTGTACATGTGAGACTACATCTGGACAGCTGTCTACAGTATTAGTTCTATTGCTTAAGGAAATATATAAATGTGTCAGAAGCAGATCAGGATAGGTTTACTAGACTAATAGAATTGCCTTATGAGAAAAGGTTGGACGGGTTAAGTTTGTATTCACTGGAATTTAAAAGTTTAAGAGGCAACTTGATTGAAACTTTTAAGATCCTGTGGGATCTTGACAGGGTGCAGAGGATGTTTTCTGTTGTGGGAGAATCCAGAACTAGCGGGTGACTGTTCAAAATTAAAGAGGTGCTCATTTAAGAGAAATGAGGAATTTGTATCTTTAAGAAGGTTGAGTCTTTGGAACACTCTTCCTTAAAAGGTATTGGAAATGGAGTGAAATGTTTGTGTATCGCTCACTGTGGGAATCGTAGCGAGTGGGACAGAATTTGGTAGACCATGCAAAGGTGTGTTGACCACAGGTGGAAATTTCTGGTTCTGGGGTGAGTGCAGTTGGAAACCCACCCAGATGCTTTGAATGTTTGTAACGCAGAGCTGGATAGATTATTGATTAGCAAAGAGGATGGAAGGTAATTGGGGGTAGACATGAATGCAGGGTTGAGGTTACAATCAGATCAGTCATAATCTTATGGAATGGCAGAGGAAGATCGAAGAGCTAAATGGCTACTCTTACCCCTAGTTCATATATTGATGGTGGACAGGCTTTGAGGAGCCAGGAAATAAGTTCCTCTCTGCTGAAATCCCAACCTCTAACATGCTCTCGTAGCCTGCGCTAATCCTTCTGTTCTCACCCCTTTACATGATATATTTACTTGTTAACATCCTGGGCTTACCAGTGACCAGAATCTGGTCCAATTCTGATCTTTTAATGGAAGGATTGTAATTGAAGTAGCTGAAATGTTTTTTGGCCTGGGATACAAGGAGTTCCTGCACCGATGTCCTAGGACTGAGACATTGACTGACATTGACCAAAATTGTCTTTTTGTGCTAGGTATGACCCAACCATATGGACAATTTTCTCCCTTATTCCCATGGACTGCAGTTCTGTTTGACCACTTCCATCTCTTTGCTGATGATCAGCATTAGACTGATGGGGTGATAATTAGCAGGGTTGAAACCCAGGCAGTTTTCCACATTGCCAGCTGCAGTGAAATGTTTGGCTAAACGCTTGGCTAGTTTTGGAGTACAAGTCTTCAGTTCTATTTCTGCAATATTGAATTGCTCATTCAGAAAACTAAAGGAAACATGATGAACCAAATGACCTCCTGTGCTAGAATTATTGTGTAATTATTTGATAGAAATTCCTCTTCATCATAGGTTCCTTTGAATGTGAACATTTCCTAATCCCTTACCAAATGGCCACCTTCTGTTCTGTAACTATTTTGTGGCTTCATTTAAAGCAAATCCTATCAAAAGTGGCTGACTTCCCTCATTTAGACTGTCTTCGTCCCACCTGCAGTCTCTTTGACCATCCTCATCACTTAGTTTCCCATCAAATTGTATCATCACAAGACCTTGCACTGAATCCCCCCGTCTTTGTCATCTGATTTCACAAACAATTTTGTAGGATAATTGAGCAATTTTGTTTATTGATCATTTGATTATCAGTCTAAAATGGCAGTGTGTCACAAGCCTCATTATAACATTCTTTTAATAAAAAGGTTGTGATTTCGTATTGCACCAAATATTTGTTTAGGCATAGAACATAGAACATAGAACAATACAGCACAGAACAGGCCCTTCGGCCTTCGATGTTGTGCCGACCAAAATAAAAAGCAATGCCCCTCCTAACTAAACCATTCCCTTCTCATCCATATACTTATCAACTAACCTCTTAAACGCCACCAAACTTGGCGCATCTACAACAGCTGCAGGCAGGGCATTCCACTCCCTAATCACTCTTTGAGTAAGAACCTACCTCTGATATCCGTCCTATAACTCATACCCCTTAATTTAAAGTTGTGTCCCCTCGTGCTAGCTTTTTCCATCCTAGGAAAAAGGCTATCACTGTCCACCCTATCCAAACCTCTAATTATCTTATATGTTTCAATAAGATCCCCCCTTAGCCGCCTCCTTTCTAACGAAAACAACCTCAAATCCTTCAACCTCTCTTCATAGGACCTGCCCTCCATACCAGGCAACATCCTAGTAAACCTCCTCTGTACCCTCTCCAATGCCTCCACATCTTTCTTATAATGTGGCGACCGAGCAGTAGCCTGAGCAGTTGAACTACATGGTTTCCAATTAACAGAGGATATTCATGAATCCAAGGACTGCTTGATACACTTTCAATTTGCTGTATATTGTATTTTGTGTAACTTATTTTTCTTTGTTTATGGAATGTAACTTTGAAGTGAGATGTTTTTTATGATGGGCAATAGTGGTAGAAAATTCAAAATCTACTAAAGCCTGCCCACATACACCACCTGGTGGTTGGTTATATTGCAACTGAACTATTACAGCTGCATCATCTGAGGTAGAATGACAGTAGAAGGGATAACTTAAACAATATTCTATTAAATAGTTTGTTTTATAGAAAATTAGAAGTTGCACCTTTGAGCCAAAGATTTTTTTAATCTTTGCAACAAATTGTTTTACATTGAAGAGCACATTAGACAATAAAAGAATGTGTCAAGGGTGATAGAAAAAGAGCAAATTTGGAATCTGAATATTGTCAGTGTAACGCAACTATTGTCCTTTGATGGCAAGTCATGAGTAAAACAAATGTTTGATACAGGACAAAACCTTGTTGGTTCTTAAAACACAACATAATTCACTTCGTTTTCGATAGTACATAGAAGCGTAGCTTATTTGGAAGGAGTTGACTTGCATGTTAAGGGTTTCATAGAGTTTTGGAGGTTTATAGCATGGAAACAGATGCTTTGGCCCAACTTGTCCATGCTGCCTCTTTTTTAAACTCCTAAGTAAGTCCCAATTGCCAGCGTTTGGCCCATATCACTCTATACCCATCTTACCCATGTAACTGTCTAAATGCTTTTTAAAAGACAAAATTGTAATCACTTCTACTATGACCTCTGGCAGCTTGTTCCAAACATTCACCACCCTCTATGAAAAAATTTCCCCTTTGGACCTTTTGTATCTCTCCCCTCTCACCTTAAACCTATGCCCCCTAGTTTTAGATTCCTCACCTTTGGGAAAAGATATTGACTATTTAGCTGATCTGTGCCCCTCATTACTTGCCTGGGTTTCCAAAACCTCTCTTACTGTACTGTCTGGAGACAATACACATCTCTTTAACCTGTGCTCTGTGCTCCTTCCACTCACATTGTTAGCCACTTTAAGACTTGAATAGCAGGTTAGGTGAAAAGATTCGCATTCTGATCAGTAGTCTGTAAACTGTCTGTGCTGTTAAATGTGCTGTCTGTGACCAGAACACCTCATTCACCTGACGAAGAGAGGTACCTTGAAAGCTTGTGAGTTTACTATGAAATAAACTAGGACTTAAACCTAGTGTTGTCAGACTTCTCACTGTGTTTACCCCAGTCCAATGCCGGCATCTCTATATCATCCCCTTATTATTTCACAGACCTCTAAGATCACCTCTAGAGCCCCTACGCTCCAGAGAAAAAAGTCCCAATCTAGAGGAGTCCCATCCTCTCCTTATAACTCAAACCATCAAGTCCTGCTAGCGTCCTAATAATTTTTTTTCTGCACTCTTTCTAGTATAATAATATCCTTTCAATAACAGGGTGACCAGAACTGTGCACAGTATTCCAAGTGTGGTCTTGTACAACTTTATCCCAACTCCCGTATTCAGTGTTCTGACCAATGAAACCAAACATGCCGAATGCCTTCTTCATCATTCTGTCCGCTATGACTCCACTTTTAAGGGACTAGGTGCTCCTAGATCTCTTTGTTCTATAACTTTCCCTAATGCTCTACCAGTAACTGAGTAAGTACTGCTCTAGTTCAATCTACTGAAATGCATTACCTTGCAGCTATTTAAATTCCATCTGCCATTCGTCAGCCCACTTTCCTTCCTTAAAAAACAGAAGACGACCCCACACCCCGCCTCATAATTTGACCTAAATTTTTATGTGGTCTGTGCATCTCTAATTTTGACCTCCTTGGATCATCTCTGATTTTAATTGCTTGTTCATTGGTGGCCTTACCTTCAGCTGTCAAGGCCTTAAGCTCTGAAATTCCCTGCCTAATGATTTGTGCCTGTCTCTCTTTAGTCTTTTAAGATGCTTCTTGAAATCTGCTTATTTTGGTGAATCATTTGTTATTTGTTGTAAGATCTCTTCATAAAGCTCAGTGTGAAATTTTGTATAACAGTGCTCTTGTAAAGCACCTTGAAAGTTTTTTTTACTATGTTAACGTAATGTAAGAAATTGGAGCAGGAGAATATCCGCTCAAGGTCGTGAATGAACTTGGGCTAGCGCAGCACTTTTCAATACTTGTATCCATTGATTCCTTTTGAGTTCAAAAATCTATTTATTTTAGTTTTGAATATGTGCAATGATTCAGCATCAACACCCTTCTGGGTTACAGAGTTCCAAAACAATTTGCAGACCTCTGAGTGAACAAGTTTTTCCTCATGTCAGGTGTGAGTGGCTGACTCCTTGACTCCAGACGACGATCCCTAGATCTAGACTGTGCAGCGAGGGGAAACAATGTCTCAACATCTACGCTGTCAAAGGCCTTTCTGTGTGTCAATGAGATCACCGCCCACTTTTCTAAACTTAGTATAGGCACACTGTTAAATCTTTTCAAGGAATCAATCTTGTGAAAATCTGTTGTGATCCACATTTTTCCCCCCCTCTCCTCCCAACCTCCCATTTCTGCCATTCTCACTCAGTCTTACAGCTCTTGACAATATTAGAAGCCTCTACTTTTAATACTATCATTAATTGCTTAAGTTAGCCACAAATGGATCACTTTACCCATGGGGTTTTTTTACTTGTAAGTGGAATGTCTGTGTTTTGAGAATTATGAAATTTTTGTTTAACTCTCTGCCAATGCATTTCCACTGTCTTGTCTCTTAATCTAATTTCCAAATCTGCCATAGCCAAATAATCTGTCACCTGTGTAAAAGCAAAATACTGTGGATGCTGGAATCTGAAATAAAAACATAAAGTGTTGGAAGATCTCAGCATGTCTGGCTGCATCTGCGGGGAGAGAATAGAGCCACCGTTTCAAGTCTAGACCCTTTGTCAGAGCTCTAATCTCTCCCCACAAACCTGCTGAAATTTTCCAGCATTTTCTGTTCTTGTGTCATCTATGCAATTGGTTTTATTTAATTTCAACGCCTGTTTTGTTTTGAATGTGTGTGCTTCACTCTCAAACTTGATGTGAAATTCTTTTATATTTTGATCTTTCTGCTCCAGAGTATCCCTTATTTCTAATTCTGTCTCATTACACAAAACATGATGCAAAATAGCCTCTTCCCTTGGTTGGTTCCATAACACTTCCACCTATACAGATTCTACTTCCTGTTCTTCCAAGTCAATATCCTTTCTTACTGTTGTCTTTATATAATTTATTGTCAAGGCTATCCACCTGCACAACCATCGTCCCCCTGTCCCCAAAAAGTACACTATTTTGTCTGTCTTTTCAAAATATTGGATAATTAGTGCTCAACCTTGGTGACCATGTAACCATGTCTTTTCAATGATTATCAGAAAAAACAATTTTCCTCTGTCATTATTTCATACAATTTATTATGAATGCTTTGTGCATTCAGATAATGTAACTTGCCCATTTTTTTCTTGGTGTGACCTTAGTTGCTGATCTACTCTTCTTGTTTATTCCTTTCTGTGGCATTGCTTAACTTTACTCAGATTGCTACATTCTCCCATGGCCCTGACCTTTCTTGTGATATTTATACCTCCCCTCTCGTCTGAGCCCCCCAGAAGTTCCTCCTCACTCTTTACTTTGAAATGCTCTACAGGGTTGGTTATTCTATTTAGTAACATACTAGTTCCAGCCTGACTTAAAGAAAAACAATAAAATGTTGAAGACTAGGTCTGGCAGTATCAATGGAAAGAGAAGCAGAGTTGATGTTTCAAGTCTGAATGGCTCTTCAGAGCACTGACTTAAATGGAGTTTGACCCAATGAGGACAGTCATCCTCATTTATTAATTTGTATCAAAGCCCTCCAATTTCCCTTAGAACCTCACTCATCCTCACTATTTTATTGGTTGTCATGTAAATGTGACAATTGGATCCTCCCACTTCACTTTAAATTTTGTCTAGATGTGAAGTGTTTTTCATCCTGCACTGGTCAACACAACTTTCAAAACTCTTTGTTGTGGCTGCAGGAAACAATATCAGATGCTTGATTATACGGCCAACCGTTGCTACCACATTTGCTTTTCCTTCTTACTTGAATGGCGTCCTGTACAAAGGTGCCATTGTCAGCTGATCCATCCTGCAGTCTTTGTTTACTCAAATGCAGGCAGCCAAGAACCTTGTTCCTCTTGCATAAGGGAAAAAATTACAGCTTCTTCAACATGGAACCTGGAGTTCCCTGACCTGTCTGACTTACAGTTACACCTTCCAAGTCAGGTTGGAACATTGACCAGATCTGTACCACTCATTTATCTAAGAGCTGTGGCTGATTCTTTAGCATCAGTGTCCAGGTACCTTGATGCCCTACAATGTCCGCACCTCAGACCCGAACTCCACTATTTTAAGTTAAGGCTGCTTGATGTGCAGATATTTAGTGGAGGTGTGATTGTCCAATGTCACAAATATTCTCCACCAACTCCCATATCCTGGAATCACCTGCACACTCATCCCTAACTCATTTAGTTAAAGTTTAGTTAACTTGCAGTTTTTAGATTTTTAACTAATTACTTGATCTTTTAAAGTTGTGAGTAATTAATTAAATATTTTACCTTTAACATGAAACACAGTTTGATTTATTATCTGTCATTTGTATTAGCATACAGTGAAAAGTATTGCTTCTTGTGTTATAAAGACAAAGCATACCGTTCATGGAGAAGGAAATCAGTCATAGCTAGGGTGTAGAGAAAGATCAACTTAATGCATGATAGGTCCATTCAAAAGGGTGACAGCAACAAGGAAGAAGCTGTTCTTGAGTTGGTTGGTACGTGACCTCAGACTTTTGTATCATTTTCCTGATGGAAGGTGGAAGAGAGAATGCCCAGGGTGCGTGGGGTCCTTAATTATGCTGGCTACTTTGCCGAGGCAGCGGAAAGTGTAGTTGCTGGATGGGAGGCTGGTTTGTATGATGGATTGGGCTACATTCATGACCTTTAGTAGTTCCTTGTGGTCTTGGGAGAGCAGGGGCCATCCCAAGCTATGATACAACCAGAAAGAATGCTTTCTATGGTGGACCTATAAAGATTGGTGAGAGTCATAGCTGACGTGCCAATTTTCTGTAGTATTCTGAGAAAGTAGAAGCATTGGTGAGCTTTCTTAACTATAGTGTTGGCATGGGGGGACCAGGACAGGTTGTTGGTGATCTGAGCATCTAAAAACCTAAAGTCCACGACCCTTTCCACTTTCTCTCCATTGATGTAGACAGAGAAGGGCATGTTCTCCATTACGCTTCCTGAAGTCAATGACCATCTCCTTTGTTCTGTTGACATTCAGGGACAGATTATTGTCCGCACACCAGTTCACCAGATTCTTTATCCCGTTTCCTGGACTCTCTTTCGTCATTGTTTGAGGTCCGACCCATTACATTGGTGGTGTTCGCAAAATCAAGTTGGAGGGGAATTTGGCCACACAGTCATAGATGTATAAGGAGTATAATTGGGGGCTGGGAACAGCCTTGTGGGACACCACTGTTGAGGATGATTGCGGAGAAGGTGGTGTTGCCTATCTTTACTGATTGAGGCCTATTGTCTGTGAGTTAGGAAGTTCATCATTGAGTCGCAAAGGGAAGAGCCAAGACCCGGGTCATTGAGTTTGGAGATGATTTTCTTAGGGATAATGGCATTAAATGCTGAGCTGTCATCAATAAATAGGAGTCTGACATAGGTGTCTTTGTCTCGGTGTTCCAGGGTTGAATGCAGGGCCAGGAAGATGGCGCCTACTGTGGACCTATTTCAGCGGTAGACAAACTATAATGGATACAGACAGTCTGGGAAGCTGGCATTAATTTGTGGCATGACCAACCTTTTGAAGCACTTCATAATGATGAGATGCTTGACTTTTCTTAGTTACCGAAATGATGGTCATTGTCTTAAAGCAAATAGGGACCTCAGATTGTTGTAAAGAGAGGTTGAAGATGTCTCTGAATACCCCCGCCAGCTGATCCATGCAGGGTCTGAGCGCTAGTCCAGACACCGAATCTGGGCCAGTTGGTTTCCGTGGGTTGATCTTTGAGAAAGCTGCTCTGACATCTGCAGCAGTGACCCCATCTAGGGCTTCCAGGTTGGAGGGCTGCTGTTATTGGCCTCTTGCTCAAATTAGATGTAGAACACATTGAGCTTTTCAGGGATGGGTACGTTGGACCTGGCGATTTTATATGCTTGGTGGAAGCCAAATTGGTCCTGGTGGAATCCAATCAGCTCCAAATGTCACTGCAATCCTAGCCCAGTGTGGGCAAAAAAAAGCTGAATTCCAGAGGTGAGGAGAGAATGACTGTCTTTGAGATCAAGATGATGTTTAATCAAGTGTGATATTAAAGAGCTCGAGCAAAACTTGTGGACAACAGGAATCTGCTCTGATTAAAGTAATATTTGGCACAAATGCAGATGATTGTAGATGGGAGGCCAATCATCTCATCGTCAGGACATTGCTGCAGAAGTCCCTCAGGATAATGTCTTAGGCCAAACCATCTTGAGCTTCTTTGTCAATGATCCTTCTTTCATCACAAGACAAGAAGTGAAGTTGTTTAATCATGACTGACAAGTGTTCAGTCCTAACATTTTGATTTGATCTGATTTATTATTGTCACATATATTAACATACAGTGAAAAGTATTGTTTCTTGCGCACTATATAGACAGAGCACACTGTTCATAGAGAAGGAAAGGAGTGAGTGTAGAATGTAGTGTTACAGTCATAGCTAGGGTGCAGAGAAAGATCAACTTAATGCAAAGTAAGTCCACTCAAAAGTCTGAAGCAGCAGGAAAGATGCTGTTCTTCAATTGGTTGGTACGTGACCTCAGACTTTTGTATGTTTTTCCTGACGAAGAAAGTGGAAGAGAGAATGTCCAGGGTACACGGGGTCCTTAATTATGCTGGCTGCTTTGCTGAGGCACTGAGAAATGTAGGCAGAGTCAATGGTTGGGAGGCTGATTTACATGATGGATTGGGCTACATTCATGACCTTTTGTTGTTCCTTGTGGTCTTGGGCAGAGCAGGAACCATATGAAGCCAAGATACAACCAGAAAAAAATGCTTTCTATGGTTGCATCTGTAAAAGTTGGTGAGAGTCAGACCTGATATGCCAAATTTCCTTAGTTTTCTGAGAATGTAGAGGCATTGGTAGGCTTTCTTAACTATAGTGTTGGTTTGGGAGGGACCAGGACAAGTTGTTGGTGATCTGGACACGTAAAAACTTGAAGCTCTCGAACATTTCTATTTCATTTTAGTTAATGTAGACAGGGGCATGTTCTCCTTTACACTTCTTGAATTTGTTGACAATCTCCTTTTTTTGTTGACATTGAGGGAGAGATTATTGTTGCTGCACCAGTTCAACAGATTCTGTTTCATTCTTGTACACTGTCTCATCATTGTTTGAGATCCAACTCATTCATGATTTTTGGTAACATAGCAGTTTATGCCTTAATGCTGCAAGAAGTATACAACATTCAGCATAGGTTAATGAGTGACAAGTAACGTTCAAGTCACACAAGTGTCAGGCAATAATCTTTGCCAATAAGAGAATCTAACCATCTCCCCCTGACGTTCAGTGGTATCACCGTCATTGAACTCTCTATCATAAACATACTCGGTATCACCATTGACCAGAAACTGAACTGACCAGCTGTATAAATATTGTTGCTATCAGAGCAAATCAGAAGGTAGAAATCATATGGTGAGTAACACACTTGACTCCCTGTATCCTGTCCACTATTTACAAGCGACAAGTCAGGAGTGTGATGAAATAATTTCCACTTGCCTGGATAAGTGAATCTCCAACAACACTCAAAGCCTGACACCATACAGGAGAAAGCAGTCGCCTTGATTGGCATCCTGCTTAACACCATAAATATTGAACCCACCACCAAGCCTCGGTGTACCATTTACTCACTTCACTGCAGCAACTTGCCATGTCTCCTTAAATAGTGCTTTCCAAACTCACAACCTCATTCCCTGAAGAACAACAGGGGCAAAGGAATACCACCACCTGCAAGTTCCTTTCCAACCATGCACCATCTTGACTTCAAGCTATATTATCATTCCTTCATTGTTGCTGGATCAATATCCTGAAACTCCCTCTCAAGCACCATTGTGGTGTTCTGAAAACACATACTGCAGTGGTTCAGGAAAGTAGTTCAAAGTAAAAAGAAAATTACAAATATTGGAAGCAAAATGCCTCTTACTTCTATACATTGAGTTCTCACACTCAACAATTTTGGGCTCAATATGATACACTCCATTCATGACCAGTCTACAACTGGAGGTGGAATGTAAACATGTAGATATTTATTCGATAGTCCAAACTTTGATACTTAACCAAGTTCAATTTCACAGCATATACCATGGAAGGAGCAGAAAGTAGGAGAGAATGAAAAATAGCTGCTTTGAAAATTCTGGTTGAGGATGTTGGATAAACGTCTCAAACAATGGAGTTGATGAAGGACACTAGGAGAACTTAAAGTGTAAAAATATTATGAACAATTCAGGATATGCTTAACCAACATCCATGTTTTGTGCATTTTAATTTATTTGTTTTGATTCTTTTCTAGGAAAATGATATCATCATTGTAGCATTAACAGTAAAATGTATTTTTACTCTTGATGTATAAGAGGTTGGTTCATAATGGCAGAATATTACAATCTAAATTTTGCCATTGTTTGCAGATACTATGTACTATTTTGTATTCTAAGAAGTGGTGAATAAATGTTAAATTTGAACATATCAGTACTGAAATTGAAAAAGATTAGTCCACAGTATCTGCATTAAGACTGTACATTTACATATTTCACCATGAAATAATGTATTGTAGTATTTTGAAAAAATAATCTTTTGAGGCTACTGTAGGCTTCAGATGAGAGATATATCTTTGGTTTGCTTGTGTTTGAACTTTGGGTTCATGGTGTAATTTGCAATGTACTACAATGTCAGATTATGTTTATGCAGGGCTCAGCTGGTACATTACTATGTAGACCCTTGGGATATATGGGGACGAGGAAAAGTTACGAAAATACATGAACCGTAAACAGTGAAGTGGTGACAGCATGATTATGACTTTGGAGAAGGAGGCCTTGACAAAGAACACTGAAAGGATTCCTTGTAAAAATATGCATTGTTCTAATTTATTAGCCTGATTATATTTCAGTAATAACCCTAAAATATTCTAAATTTGTTTTAAGTTCAAAAAAATTATCAAAACATATTCACAATTTAAACAATTAAAACAAAATTAATTACTTTGAATGATACCAGGAATGAAAATTTGCTAAATGTGCATCTTAGATTTTTTGCATGGTTAAATCTGTTGCATTACCAATACCAAGAATATAAATACAGTTTTTTATATAAAAGAATGTGGTCCCAGTATTGAATTTCAATGCAGTAATCACATCTTTGACTGAAACTGTATTTCAGTCTAGACAATTGAACTAATCATTATCAACACAACTGCTGCTTAATTTTATACAGCAGATTAAATTATAAGGATTGTACCCATCTGCGAGACAAAATTGTCGAGTCTGCTGTGCTTATGGGCTGTAGTGATTGATGTGTATTGTTTCTGATGTGCAGCTTCTGGGTGCTTGCCATAACAAAAGACCCACGTCAGTGTATACCATGATGCAGACTAGTTAGTGCTTTAATGCAGGGCTAGAGCCATTTTCTCTTCCTTTCTTCTGTGTTCAGTGGAACTGCTGATGTGCTGCTGTTTGCTGCAAATCTGAAACGTTGATCTTAGAAATCGCATTAATAAGTATTGTAAAACTGTTACAGTTGGGATAGCTTCTTTGTTTATATGGAAGATTTTCTTAATTGGAAGCTGAATATTAAATATTATGGTGAGTTAAGTCCTTTTATACTTTCTGGCTACATTGTTAGGTCAACTTCAGAGGTTACCTGAATTCAAATTTTCAGTTGCATGGAGTCAAATTTGATAAGTTTCTATTGTTTATTTTTAAAAAATCTTTGATTTTCTTTGTATCATTTTATAGATCTGCGGAACATTTACTGGATGAACAAATTATTAGTAATTGTAGCAGAAATGTTTGCAAGGCCCTTGCATTTTGTGATTTTAAAATATATGTAAGAATGAGGGTGCCCTGTACTGGCTGTCAAAGGGGCATAAAGATTTTGTTAAAATCACCCAGCAAGGATAGCTGGATTTGAGCTTTAAGAATTGAAATGTGAGAAGGTCCTTAAAATGGTTGACTCCTTGTGTGTGATAGAGATATGCCAACAATGCGTCTGGAATGATGAAGCAGTTTGTAATTTAGGCTGGTTGATGTGAACGGCACAGAACCACACAGTACGTAATGTATGGAGTATTTTTCTGATTAGTCATATCTGAATATCTTGCATTGCTGTTGAAGATCAGATTTGTTTTCAAACTTAATGAAATACTGGCTTGTAATCGCCACCTTTTCCTTTCTCCCACCTAAGATTGGACCCAGGGCAACATTAAAAGTATGTGACCAGACCCCACTTCAAATTGAAATTTGCAACATGTAAAACTTGAAACAGTTATCAAAAAGCATAACTTAATATAAACATGTCCTGTGTTGCAAATCCTTTATTCAACTTCCCACATTAACGGCCAGCATTTGTTTTGGAGCCTCAGTCTTACTTTGCTTTGTTCCAGAGCTTATTTCTTGATAATTAACCAAAGTAAATTTTATTATTCTATTCAGTTGTTAGGTTAGTGCTCAATGCCTCTTTTGAAGTTCTATGCATTTACATTTGGTATCAATATCCTTACTTATGCAAGCGTTCTGAACTTTGCATTGGTGATCTCGTGTGTTTCTGAGAGTTCATACCCAGTAACCAAGTCCTCAAACCTGAATGTTCAATACCTTATTCCTCTTGTTCCATCGTCTCAACATTCTACGACTCCTATTTTAAGCTGGCAGATAATCACTACTTACATCCTAGATCCAACTTAGCCCGAATATATTTCCTGTCCTTGCGCCTCATTTTAGCTAAATTACATTAGCTGCCACTTCCTCATCTGTATGTGTGCAAGATCGATTCTGGAGAGTTTTGATCTGCTTGATCAAATAACTACATTTGTTCATACTTGTTAAACGCCTTAACATGAGGGAACAACTAGAATTAATAACTGCTTTGGATATATGTCTTAATATCTGCTTGGGAATGTAGTAAATGTTTAGTACACTTTAATGGTGAGTTTTTGTACTACAGGTTTTTTTAGGCTAATTTTGTGCTACCAGTTTTACACTAAATTTATTGTCAGTGTTGTAGAAACGGCATTTCAGTGATGAATCACATCAAAGTGTGTTTTGTACAATGTAACTGCACGTTTATGAAATAGATCGTGGATTGAAAAGAGTTTTTGTATTAGCAAAATATTTTGAAAAAGGCACTATTTTTCTACTGTTCAGCACAACTTTCTAAACATCAGTGCGTAGAGTGGAAGATCCGTGAATCAAAACTGAAGAGACTGGCCTAACTTTCCAAAATATGAAGTGAGCAGTTCACTCACCTTACTCTTAGCACTGGTCTATCTTTGCTTCTGAAAACTCGCCAGATGGTTTGGGGATACGTGATATCAATTTGTTTGTTTCCTCCCCGTTCCTGACTGTCCAGTACAGGATAGCTAATACCCTAAACTGCATGAACCATCATGCTGTTAGGTCTGTCTATACTGAAGTTAGTGGAATCAGTGACATTAACTTTGTCAGGCCTACCAAGAAGCTAATTAGTTTTCACATTATTGCCTGTTAAGTGATGGTACACCAGGAACAAGTGAATGCAGCTCGACACTATGAAGGTGGTTCCCTTTTCAAAATATTGATATGATTAAACCCTTTTCAATCCACTAGGCAAAATCTTTATTTATTTCATTAAAGTACAGTCAAATTGTTGAAGAGCCTCTTTATTGTGGTTAGCTATTGAAATACACTTCTGCAGCATATAATTGACTTTTATTCCATACTCTTTCCTAAAAAAGATAGTTGATCTATGAAATAATTTGTTTTTCTAAAATGTAATACTTAAAGATTGCACTATTTAGTTACAATTATTTTACCTGAAGTTAATGTTTGCATGAAAACTCTACTATTTTTCTGCTGTTCTTTCATGAACAGAAAAGTTTTAAGAACATTAAGTATATTTTTAAATAGCCATACAATAGGATACTACTCAATTCCTGTTAGTTATTGTTTTAAGTCCTTGAGCTCAACAATAAAACTAATTAAGTTGGTAGCATCTGTCATAAACTCATCTCATGCTAGTTTTAAAGCAGTGAACTAGCATCTGAAAGGTGCCAATGTCACATGTAATTTTAAAAAAGTGTGATCCGTTCATATGCCCTAATATTGAAACATATTTTGAGATTGTTTGATATTCATAGTGGCTGGGATATTTTTATAATTGAGATTTATATTGTGATGTATTGGAATATCTTTAATTTTAGGGGAGAACAGGGAGGGGAATTCATGTGACCTATGCTGAATTCTGCCTGACAACAGATCTAGATTTTAGAGCTATTAAAGAATAAAGGAAGACCAAGGTTGTTTTTTCAGATAATGGTGAACATAGTTGTGATACTGCTAAATAGATTTAGTGTCTCTAAGCTCCAAGGAAGTATTAAGAATGTCAGATTGTGAAAGGTTTGAACTGTCTACTTGATTCCAGGATAGTACAGAGCAGAGGTAGCAGTAATAGCTGATCAAAATTTCTATCTAGATACAAGAACCCATGTGATTCACATAGCCATGAGGAAGAATGCAGAAGAAGCCATTATAAAAACTGGGTTTCTCACAAAAAGTTATCTGCTGAAGCCTGAGAGAGACAGTGAGAGCAACCTGAGGCTTTTTAACTACACCAGAATGTGAGTGGAAACGCTTACTCAGATTGAAGACACCAGATGCATGAGGAGTTAAACCAAACCTGGAAAATTTTTCTAGCCTGTGCTCTGAGGAGACTTTCCAGTAATATGCACACCATGAAGGACTATTCTAGGATTAAAGGTTACCGGGCTAAGAAAGAAAAAGCACAGATGCAAACCTTTGGAAGCTAACGATCATTTTGGATTATTTTCAAGAGCAAAGAATGTTTACATTAAGGACAGTGTAATGTATACCTATGAAGTGTGTTTTTTAATTATCCTAAAAATAAGAATATGCGTGGCGTGGTGGCACGGTTGCTAGCATTGCTGCCTCACAGTGCCAGGGACCTGGGTTCAATTTCCAAATTGGGTCACTGTCTGTGTGGAGTTCGCACGTTCACCCCATATCTGTGTGGGTTTCCTCCAGATGCTCAGGTTTTCTCTGAGTCTGAAAGGCATACTGGTTAAGTGCATTAGCCATGCTCAAATTCTCCCTCAGTGTACCCAATCAGGCGTCAGAGAATGGTAACAAGGGGGGATTTTCACAGTAACTTCAGTGCAGTGTTGATGTAAGCTTACTTATGATATAAATAAAATAAATGGAAAGAGCGATAGTCTTCTGTGGCTTTAAAGATAAGCTTCCTGCAAAGATAATGTTTAGTCAATAGTGCTTTTACTCTTTGGTTACAATAAATGCCTTAAAATGTGAAATAGAACATAGAACACTACAGCACAAACAGGCCCTTCGGCCCACAAGTTGTGCTGATCATATCTATACCTACCAGGCCATAAGCTACCTGTAACTCCCAATCCCATTAAATCCTATGTACTCATCCAGAAGTCTCTTAAAAGACCCCAGCGAGTTCGCCTCTATCACCACTGACAGCATCCGATTCCATTCACTCATCACCCTCTGAGTGAAAAACTTACCTCTAACATCTCCTGTGTACCTACCCCCCAGCACCTTAAACCTTCTGCAGGCAAGCCAGTTCTGGATCCACAAGGCCAAAGCCCCTTGGATCCCATGCCTTCTCAAGAAGTCTTGCATGGGGGACCTTCTCAAACACCTTGCTGAAATCCATGTACACCACGTCCACTGCTCTTCCTTCGTCAATGTGTTCAGTCACATTTTTGAAGAATTCAACTAGGCTCGTAATGCACGATCTTAGAATGTCATTCTTTCAACAATTAACATAAAGTTTGAATTTTTAAAAAGTGATTCCCACATTGGGATCAATAAAAGTTTTAAAGGCCAGCTGCCTCAACCTACCAGAAAAATTAGGCAGGTCAAACAGCAACTTCAACTCTTGTTTGTTCCTCTTGAGGTTTTGAGCTACATTTAGTTATTACCTTGGATTATTGATTTTGTTGTGCACTGGCCTCTGTCGTTGTTGTTTTTATCATTAGGGAGAGTCACAAAAATTAGCACTTGGAGAAAGTGAGTTTCCAGTCCATAATCTAATCAAGAAGTTCACAAGATAAATTGAATAAGCGTGAAATGTTGCTAGTTTTAAAATAGTCAACTTTGAATTACACATGAGTTTTCAACTCCTTGTTTTTTTTTGAAATGTTGCTACTTATTGATCTGTTTTGTAAGAATCGAGTTGTTTGGTGCAATGCAGGGATAACAACACAGCCACTGGTTTCAATGCCATTTGCATTAATTAGTATTCTGGGATTTTAGCCGATCTTTGAGGCATTGAATTTTTCAACTGTTCACTTATGTGAAAATCATAATTAAGTGCTGAGGAAAAAATGATAAGGTGGTATGACAAGTTCATCACTCAAAGTTAAATATGTCTGGTGATTTTTGAGAGGACTCAATCTGCTATAAAATTAGTCAACATTCCACCTTGCTATTGAGAAACACATGGAATCATAGAAGCCTACAGTGCAGAAATGGGTCATCTGTCTACATGACGGCAATCCTACGCAGGTCCTACCCCCATATCCCTACACATTTACCCGCTAATCCTCTAACCTACACATCTCAGAACACTAAGGGGCAATTTTAGCACGGCCAATCAACTTACCCGCACGTCTTTGGACTGTGGGAGGAAACTGGAGCAGCAGGGGGAAACCCATGCAGACACGAAGAGAATGTGCAAACTCCACACAGACAGTGACCCAATCAAACCCAAGTCATGGAGCTGTGAAGCAGCAGTGCTAACCACTGTATTACTGTGCCGCCCTAAGTATGGGAGATGGCTTTAACTGTTTGTGGGGATTGCTGGGGAAATGTGGATGACTACCCAAACTGTGTTTGGGTAGTCATGGGGGATATTGTGTCACTGCATTGGAGCTATAGGGATTTTGCAATTGGAGTTGTTTCTTTGGTATCTAATATAACACGTAGAGAGACTCCTGAGGTTTTGCGTGACTTGGTGTGAAATAATGAGGTTTAACATGCTGTCTCTTGTTAGTTATCATAAGTTAAATGTGTAGTGGTCCATTTTGGCAGGAATAATGGGATGAAGGAGTACAATATAAGGGGTAGGAGTCTTAGCTGTGTTGTAGAGCAAAAGGATCTCGGGGTCCGGGTCCATAGGACTCTTAAATCGGCCTCGCAGGTGGAGGAAGTGGTCAAGAAGGCGTACGGTGTACTGGCCTTCATTAATCGAGGAATAGAGTTTAGGAGTCAGGAGGTAATGATGCAGCTCTATAAGACTCTTGTCAGACCCCAGTTGGAGTATTGTGCGCAGTTCTGGTCACCTCATTATAGGAAGGATGTAGAGGCTATTGAGAGGGTTCAGAGGAGATTTACAAGGATGCTGCCTGGATTGGGAGGCAGGCCTTATGAAGCTAGGTTGGGGGAACTGGAGAGACGTAGGTTGAGAGGCAACCTGATAGAGGTTTATAAAATGTTGAGAGGAATAGATAGGGTGGACTCTCAGAGACTATTTCCACGAGCTGAAATGGTCACTACGAGAGGACACAGATTTAAGGTGCAGGGAAGCAAATAGAAAGGAGATGTCAGGGGTAGGTTTTTCACTCAGAGGGTGGTGAGTGAATGGAACCGACTGCCGTTGGAGGTTGTTGAGGCAAACTCACTGGGGTCTTTTAAAAGACTTCTGGATGAGTATGTGGAAAAGAATAGGATAGGAGGTTATAGATAGGTCTGTGGATTGATAGATGTGATCGGCGCAACTCGTGGGCTGAAGGGCCTGTTTGTGCTGTATTGTTCTATGTTATGATCTTTACATGTTACGGCTGCTAACGGTGCCATAATTGAGAACTGTTCTGAGGGGTAAAGTTCCTAGTTATGTATGTGTGTATCACTTTTCCAGAAGAACCTGCTTCCTGAAGATTATAGAACATTTATGGTTCTGTGTGTTATAGTTCATCAACTTTTTTTATGCACAAAATGACAGCTTATTTGAAACAAAACACACATTTAACTTCTTACAGATTTTAGATTGCTTTTCTCTATCAATTAGTTAGCTGAAATGGTACAAATGCATTCTGGGAAATTGGGTACACTGCACATGCTCAGACTGCAGGGTCTGCCTTTAGCTCACAATATCATTGCACTGGGCAAAAACATTAATCCAAACCCACTCTATTTGAATAGATTGAGACATTAAATTAAATATAATGAGTACACCAAAAAAGGTAAATGATAATATGTGGAAATTAGTTATTTCAGCAACTGAGAAAAAAGACTGCAACCAGAAATGTTTTCACAATACATTTTACATGATTTGATTGGCTCAAACAGTGATGATGAAGTGGGATACCCAAATATTATTCCTGTGTGGTTTCAATTCTAAATATTTTCACAAAGAATTTTAGTATTGACAATTGATATAAAAAGAATGATTCAGATTGTGATAAAAAAATTCAAGTCAATAGCTAGAATTTTGTCAGAACAGCCGGAGTCCTAGTGGGTCTGAAAGCGGAAGGAAACCAGACTTGGGTATTTGTTGAAACCTTTGCTACGTATTTTAGTGGTCCGGCAAATAATTAGGTGCTGTCCAGGTTTTCATTCCTTTAAATTTACATTAATGATTTGGAAGAAGGAACTGAAGGCACTCTTGTTAAGTTTGCAGATGATAGAAAGATATGTAGAGGGACAGGTACTATTGAGGGAGCAGGGAGGCTGCAGAAGGACTTGGACAGATGAGGAGAGTGGGCAAAGAAGTAGCAGATGGAATACAATATGAAAAAAGTGTGAGGTTATGCACTTTGGAAGGAGGAATGGAGACATAAACTCTTTTCTGAATGGGGAAATGCTTAGGAAATCAGAAGCATAAAGGGACTTGGGAGTCCTTACTCAAGATTCTCTTAAGGTTAATATGGAGGTTCAGTCAGCAGCTAGGAAGGCAAAGGCAATATTTAGTATTCATGTTGAGAGGGCTAGAATACAAGAGCAGGGATGTACCTCTGAGGCCGTATAAGGCTCTGATCAGACCTAATTTGGAGAATTGTGAGCAGTTTTGGGCCCTGTATCTAAGGAAGGATGTGCTGGCCTTGGAAAGGATGCAGAGGAAGTTCACAAGAATGATCACTGTAGTGAAGAGCTTGTCACATGAGGAATGGTTGAGGACTGTGGGTCTGTACTCGTTAAGAGTTTAGAAGAATGAGGGAGGATCTTATTGAAGCTGACAGGATACTGCCTGGATAGAGTGAAGGTGGAGAGGATGTTTCTACTAGTAGGAAAGACTAGAACCAGAGGGCAGGCTGAAGGGATGATTCTCTAAAACAGAGATGAAGAGGAATTTCTTCAGCTAGTGCTGAATCTGTGGAACTCTTTGCCACAGAAGGCTGTGGAGGCCAGGTTGCTGAGTGTCTTTAAAACAGAGATAGTTCTTGATTTAATAAGGGGGTCTGATGTTATGGGGGAAGGGAATGAGAAAAATATCAGCCAGATTAAGTGTTAGAGAAGACTCAGTGGGCCCTGTGGCCGAATTCTGCTCCTATGTCTTATGGTCTTAAGCAATGAGAGCTCATCTCCAAGAGGAGCCGGCCAATTGAAAGGCTGTCAGCTCATTGGTCTTGGCGTGCTTGAAGAGAGACTGTCAGGAGTTCACCAGGTAGTCCTGAAAATGTCAGTGGTGAGGCAAACTTTTCAATTGGCACTTATTTGGCTCAGGAGGGCACACTATAACGGCCTTTGTTTACCACCCACAATCCAATTTAAAGGGCTGGTGAAATCCAGTCCAATATATGCCACATACAGTATTGTTGCTAGATTATAGGATGATTTAATTTGGCATTGTGAATTTTGTTGTTTGAAGTTATGATAGACAATCATCAAGTAGCTCTCAGCAGCTTATAAGAACAATGAGCAGGAGTAGGCCATCCAGTCACTCGAGCCTGCTATGCCATTCAATAAGATCATGGCTGATCTTTCTGTGGACTCAGCTCCACTTACCTGCCTGCTCACCATAACCCTTAATTCCTTTACTGTTCAAAAATTTGTCTATCTTTGCTTTAAAAACATTCAATGAGTGAGCCTCAATTGCTTCACTGGGCAGGAAATTCCACAGATTCACAATCCTTTGTGTGCAGAAATTCCTCCTCAACTCAGTCCGAAATTTACTTTCCTTTATTTTGAGACTATGCCCTCTAGTTCTAGATTCACCTGCCAGTGGAAACAACTTCCCTCCTTCTATCTTATCCATTCCGTTCATAATCTTATATATTTCTATAAGATGTCTCTTCATTCTTCTGAATTCCAGTGAGTATATCCCCAGTCTAGTCAGTCTCTCCTCATAAGCAACCCTCTCAACTCTGGAATCAACTGAGTGATTTCCCTCTGTACCTCCTCCAGTGCCAGTATATCCTTTCTCAAGTAAGGAGACCAAAACACAATACACCGGGTGTGGCCTCATCAACATCTTTATACAGCTGCAACATAATCTTGTTGTTTTTAAACTCCATCCCTGTAGCAATGAAGGACAAAATTCCATTTGCCTCCTTAATTACCTACTGCACTTGCAAACCAACTCTGAGGTTTCTGCACAAGGACAGCCAGGTCCCTCTGCACAGCAGCATGTTGCAGTTTTTTACAATTTAAATAATTGTCCATTTTGTTGTTATTGTTACCAAAAAGGGTGACCTCACATTTGCCAACATTGTACTTCATCTGCCAGACTCTCGCTCATTCACTTAGATTATCTAAATCCCTTTGCAAACTTTCATCGTCCTCTGCACAATTTGCTCTTCCACCCATCTTAGTGTCATCTATGAATTTTGATACACTACATTTGGTCCCCGAAAGAATGTAGGGGGGAGGTATATAATAAAGGGTGGACCTATTAAGAGTATAGAAACACAGAGGGACCTGGGGGTGCAGGTGCACAAGACTCTGAAGGTGGCAGAGCAGATGGAGAAAGTTGTGAAGAAAGCATATAGTATGCTAGCCTTTATAGGAAGGGGTATAGAGTACAAGAGCTGGCCTTTAATGTTGCAGTTGTATAAAACATTAGTTAAACCTCATTTGGAATACTGCGTCCAGTTCTGGTCGCCTTACTACCGGAAGAATGTGGAGACTCTTGAGAGAGTGCAGAGGAGGTTTACCAGGATGCTGCCTGGTATGGAAGGTCTGAGTTACGAGGAGAGGTTAGGCAAATTGGGGCTGTTTTCCTTAGAAAGATGTAGACTTAGAGAAGATCTAATAGAGGTGTACAAGATTATGAGGGGTATAGACAGAGTAAACAGGGTTAAGCTTTTTTCTAGGATGGACTCGAGTAGCACGAGGGGTCACAGGCTTAGGGTGAGGGGGGTAAGGTATAATTTGGATGCTAGAGAGAGTTTTTTCACACAGAGGGTGGTGGGGGTATGGAATGCGTTGACAAGTAAAATGGTGGAGGCAGGTAGTCTGGAGTTATTTAAGAAATACTTAGATGGGCACATGAACAGAAGGGGAATGGAGGGGTATAGAAAACTGATTTAAAATAGGGATCATGAGCCTTGGGAGTCCCTGGGAGGTGTGTAAATAGACAATTATATTGAAGTACTTGTTTTTATCCTACAGGTGCTTTGGTCCACCTTGTTTTCTAACAAGGGGTATACACGCAATGGGCTGCTCTTGGATTTTTCGAGAGTATCTTAGTGCTTCACATCATTAATGTTTGCTTGACATGGACCATTTGATGGGCAACATGACAGCTCAGTGACTCGCTGTGCTGTGCAGATACATGGATTTGGGCCTGTGTCTGTGGGAGTTTGAGCATTCTCCCCGTGCTTGCGTGGGTTTTCTCCAGGTGCTCCGGTTTCCTCCCACATCCCAAAAATGTACTCTTAGGCTAATTGGCAAAACAAATTCTCCCTAAATTGTCTCAAATTTGGCTTTTAATCCATAGATCTATAAACATAGACAGGGATCACAGGTAGAGGTGGGAACATCGGGGTGGAGGCTCGGGCTCGTCGGGTTGAAGGCCTGTTTCCCGTGCTGTTTTGTTCTTTGTCCTTTGTAAATCACAAACAATTGTGATCGCAACACTGATCCCTGAGGCACAGTATTAGTCATTGATTGCCAACTAGAAAAACATCCATTTAAGCTCACTCTTTGCTTTCTGTTAGTTAAACAATCCTCTATCCATGCTAATGCATTTATCCATTACATTGCACACCTTTATCTTATGTAGCAGTCTTTGGTGAGGCGCTTTGTCAGATGCCTTCAGGAAATCAAGATACATCACATCCACAGGTTCCCCATTATCCACTGCACATGTAATGTTGTCAAAAAATTCCACCATGTTAATCAAACATAATTTGCCTTTCATGAACCCATACAGCGTCTTATCAATGGGATAATTTAAATCTAGATGTCTCGCTATTTCTTTCTTGATGATATATTCAAGCATTTTCCCTGAAAGTTAAGCTAACCGGTCTATAGTTACCTGCCTTTTATCTATCTCCTTTTTTAAACAGTGGCGTCACACTTGCTGTTTTCCAATCTGTGGGAACCACTGCAGAATCCAGCAAATTTTGGTAAATTACTACTGGTGCATTTGCTATTTCTCCCGCCATCTCTTTTAGTAAACTGGGATGCATTCTATCAGGACCCAGGAGATTTGTCTACCTTTAGCCCCATCAACACTACCTTTTTTGTGATAATAGTTTCTAGGTTCTCACATGCCATATCGTCAATTTTTGGCATGTTGTTTGTTTCTCCTATTGTGAAGACTGACACAAAACATCTGTTCAATGCCTCAGCCATTTTCTCATTTGCCATGGGTATGTGACAAAATATATCTGCACTTGGATAATCATGGATTAATTGAAGATTGTCAGCATGTATTTGTTCAGGGAAGGTGGTTTAATTTTTGAACAAGTAACGAGAAGTAGTGATGAGGGTAATCAATTTGATATAGTTTATATGGTCCTTAGCAAGGCTTTTGATATGGTTACTCGTGGCAGGCTGTTCAAGAAAGTAAGGGTCCATGCTATCCAAGGCAAAGTGGCATATTGGATCAAAAATTGCCTGAGAGGCAGGAAGTAGAGTGTGTCACAGTTGAGGGATAATCCTGTGACAGGAAGTGTGTTACCTGTGGGGTTCTGTCTGCTCGATGTCAAGGTACTTGCTATTTGTGATGTGTAAATTAATGATTTGGATTTGAATGTAGGAGATATAATCAAGAAGTTGATGGATGACACAAAAATTGGTAGGGTGGTAAAGACTGCAAGAGGATATCAGTGGCTGGTCAGGTGGCGAAAAACAATTGCAAATTGAATTCAACCCAGAAAAGTGAGGTGAATGCACTTAGATCATAAGATGTAGGGGCAGAAGTAAACCATTCAGCCCATCAAGTCTGCTGCACTATACAGTGACATCATGGCTGGTCTGATATAATCTTCACCTCCACTTTCCTGCTTTATTTGCACAACCCTGGATTCCTTTACTGACACTAGGTTCTTCATGTCTGCCCGCCATTTAATATGATCATGGCTGATCTATGCTGTCTTCCACTCCTTTCCTCTGCCATTTCCCCATAGCTCGCTATGTTTTGATCTATCAAATATTTATCCACCTCCATTTTAAATACTTCTAATGATCCAGCTTCCACTACCCTTAGGGGCAGAAAATTCCAGAAATGCACCAGTCTCTGTGAGAAGAAATTTCTATGCACCTGTTTTTGACTGTCCCTTTATCTTGCAGCTACGCCCTCTTGTTTGAGACTCTCCCACAAGTGAAAACATCTTACTGTCTACTCAGCCAAGTCCCCTCAGGATCTTGTATGTTTAAATAAGGTCACCCCTCACTTTTCTAAACTCCAAAGAGTACAGACCCAAACTGCCTAGTCTGGATAGCCATCTCATCTTTGGAATTAGCCTAGTGGATGTCCTGTGGACTGCCTCCAATATTAATATCATTTTGTGGTGGAAGGACCAAAACTGTACACAGTGTTTCAAGTGAGGCCTAACTAACACCTTATACAATTGCAACAGAAACTCCCTATTTTTACACTCCAATCCATTAAGTATTTGTTGGATGTGCTTGCCAGCCTTTTGTGATTCATGCACTAGAACTCTGAGATCCCTCTATATTTCATTCACCTGCCATTTCTCTCCATTTAGATAATCTATCTTTTGATTCCTCCTACCAAAGTACATGATATCACACTTACCCACATTAAACTACAGTTGCCAGATTTACATCCAGTCACCCAATCTATATCCCTTTGCAGAATCATAATATCCTCATCACAACATACTCTTCCACCTACCTCCATATCATCAAATTTGGAAACCTTGCATTCTGTTTCCTCCTCCAGATGAACAATTGTGGGTCAAGAACTGATCCCTGTGGCTACATCTTTCCAGTCTGAAAAGAGTCCATTTTTTTCCAGCTCTCTGTTTTCTGTGCCAGTTTTCAATCCATGCTAAAACACTGCTTCTTGTAGCTTAGGCAGCAACTGTTTGTATTTTAAATTGAAAATGAAACTGAGCTTTCCTGCAAGCTTAGTTCCTCCCATTAAACACATGACTGCCCCTATCAATCAACCTAATAAAAACTGGTGTCTCTGCATACCTAGTCAAAAATCCCAAGAAAACTTAATAAACATTGACTCTACAAAGTAACACATTTCTAGCCAAAATCAGTTATTAGCCTGTGTTCTGAGCATCTGCTGCATATTTACCAGACAAATCAATTCTTGTAACAAAACACTCTTAAAGCAACCCCATCTTAAACACAAAATATATCAAAATATCACAAAAATTAGAAGATACTATCGTTATCTGGAAACTTTTCTAATGATCTGGGATCCAGGTTCAAATCCTGCCATGGCAGATGTTGGAATTTGTGTTCAATAAAAATATCTGAAATTAAGAACCTACTGATGACCATGAAACCATTGTCAATTGTCAGAAAAACCCATCTCGTTCACTAATGTCCCTTAGGGAAGGAAATTTCTGTCCTTACCTGATCTTGCCTGTGTGTGACTCCAGAGCCACAGCGAGGTTGTTGACTCGCAACTAGGAATAGGCAGTAAATGCAAGCCAGCCAGCCAGTGACACCCAAGTCCCATGAATGAATAAAAAACAGCGTGATATCATCACTTGTATGTTACAAAGAGCTTCCTTCAACATGCTGAAATTTTGACATCATTCAGGCAGGGTAGTGGAGATGGATTAGAAATTGGAATTCCAGATAGTAGTAGCTTCCCAAATGCAGTGCTGTAGCAAGTTAGAGTTTGAATACTAAAGAGGTGAATTTCAATGTGCTTAATTACACTTGGTTCTTGAATTTACATTGAAAATCTCCTCGCTAGCTTTAAAATTTCTGTATACATGAGATAGATTTAACTGTCTTAACCTGAGTTTTGGTCGATCTGAGTATATCAAACCAATTGAGAATGGATGGTAGGATGACTAT
Source organism: Sphyrna mokarran (assembly GCA_024679065.1). NCBI lineage: Eukaryota > Metazoa > Chordata > Chondrichthyes > Carcharhiniformes > Carcharhinidae > Sphyrna > Sphyrna mokarran. The sequence goes on along the minus strand of JAGIQG010000007.1, from coordinate 20,917,866 downwards.
GAATCGGTAGATGAAGGACTGCAAGTTAATGGAGGAGGCAATAGGAAGAACAGTAAAGATAGTGTTGATATTTCTTACTCTTTTAACTTGGCATCATTGCTCGGGTCATGAAGACAACTTTTTGTAAAGGAAACAATTGAGATAAATATAATTGGTTAACAGCCAAGCCAAAGGCAGATTGTTGAATGAAGGAACAATGAGTTTTACTATGTACTTGACCTAGATGTTACTGAACAATCACGGTTCGTGCACATTGAGGGTGGACAACTCAGCTCTAGCACAAGTTATGTCTGTGGGCAAAGTATGGAGAATGCTAGCACTGTGAATCCGATTGCCAAATCATGCTGACACTTGTATAATCCCTGATATATTGTAGTTAACACTGTCATCAATTTATACCTCAGATGACCGTTTTTTTCAGTGAATTGTGGCTGAGGGATAAATATTTATCATTATACCAAGGCAAATGGTCATCTTCCAATCCTATAAAATCTTGTATTACCCACCTGAGGTGATCAATGATCCTTGGATTAAGTTCAATCCAGAGATAGCATTTCAAATGCATTTGAAAAATATTATCACAGTTAATATTTTAAATGCAACAATAATCAAGTCTCTCTTATGCTTCCTGTGATAGAACAACATTTTAGAATAATATGACGATATTAATGACTGTCCACTGGAAAGGAATAATATTCTGGCCATAAAGCTTGTTGTGATAGTAGTTCAGTAATGATCTGTTCAAATTTAATGGCGAATTCTGTTGCTGTGGTCTAATGATGCATTGCAAACCAGTGAAATTATCGTTTTTGCCATGGTTTCCAACATTTAACTGTTTATTTACCAGTTTCCGTTTGGGGTTCTACAATTGCAATTGGCCAACTCATGTCAGTGTGCAATAGCTTCTAAAATTTAGAATTTTGCTGGGCACAATGTGGTCCATGGGCTGCCAAGCTTGTTTGAAACTACCTGTTTAGGTGGACCTTGAGTCTATACGTTCTGTAACATGCACTATTCTTGTCAGCTGAAGCAAAAACATTGGATATTGTGAAGGGGGACTAGGGGTTCCTCATATTCTGTACAGATCTATTTACTTGGCCACAGTCGGAACCGAAGCTGTAACTCAACATGGAGGTTTTGTTGTAGTCGTGCAGTCTGTAAAGCTTCATACAAGACTGGTCTAAAGACTGCAAACTGACTGATGTCATCAGTGCTGTCATGACTCATCTCTGAAAAGGATACTGCTGCACATAACATACACCAACAATGACATGTAACACCATCTCTCCTCTTGAAATTTCCCCTGAAGCAAACACCCTCCAGTAGTTCCATCATTCCAAAAGCAATGTATAGAGTTTCCATTAGATAAACAAAGAACAAAAGAGAACAAAGAACAAAACAGCACAGGAAAAAGATCTTTCGACCCAATGAGTCCACGCCGCCACCCCGATGTTCCCACCTCTACCCGTGATCCCTGTCTATGTTTATAGATCTATGGATTAAAAGCCAAATTTGAGACAATTTAGGGAGAATTTGTTTTGCCATTTAGCCTTGGAGCACATTTTTGGGATGTGGGAGGAAACCAGAGAAAACCCACGCAAGCACGGGGAGAATGCGCAAACTCCCAGAGACACAGGCCCAAATCCATGTATCCGCACAGCACAGCGATAGTCACTGAGCTGTCGTGTTGCCCATAGGAAAGGTCCAGGTCAAGGTACACTAACGACGTGAAGCACTAGGAGATTCTCGAAAAAAAATCCAAGAGCAGTCCTCTCATGACCCATCGCGTGTATGCCCCTTGTTAGACAACAAGGTGGACCAAAGCACCTGTAGGATAAAAACAAGTACATCAATATAATTGTCTATTTACACACCTCCCAGGGACTCCCAAGGCTCATGATCCCTATTTTAAATCAGTTTTCTATACTCCTCCATTCCCATCCTGTTCATGTGCCCATCTAAGTACTTCTTAAATAACTCCAGAATGACTGCTTCCACCACTTTACTTGGCAGGGTATTCCATACCCCCACCACCCTCTGTGTGAAAAAACTCCCTCTAGCATCCAAAGTATACCTTACCCCCCTCACCCTAAGCCCGTGATCCTTCGTGCTATTCGAGTCCATCCTAGGAAGAAGCTTAACCCTGTTTACTCTATCTATACTCCTCATAATCTTGTACACCTCTATCAGATCTCCTCTAAGTCTATGCCTTTCTAAGGAAAACAGCCCCAATTTGCTTAATCTCTCCTCGTAACTCAGACCTTCCATACCAGGCAGCATCCTGGTAAACCTCCTCTGCACTCTTTCCAGAGTCTCCATGTCCTTCTGGTAGTAAGGCGACCAGAATTGGATGCAGTATTCCAAATGAGATCTAACCAACGTTTTATACAACTGCAACATTAAAGGCCAGCTCTTGTACTCTATACCCCTTCCTATAAAGACTATCATACCATATGCTTTCTTCACAACCTTCTCCACCTGCTCTGCCACCTTCAGAGACTTGTGCACCTGCACCTCCAGGTCCCTCTGCGTTTCTATACTCTTAATAGGTCTACCCTTTATCATATACCTCCCCGCTACATTCTTTCTCCCGAAATGCATCACCTTGCATTTATCAGGATTGAATTCCCTCTGCCATCTATCTGCCCAAGCTACCAGCGTATCTATGTCTTGCTGCATCGCCTGACAATGCTCCTCACTATCCACAAGTCCAGCCATTTTTCTATCGTCTGCAAACTTGCTGATCACTCCACTTACTCCCTCTTCCAAGTTTAATAATAGTCTGTTCTATGGGTTGTACCGGCTGTCGTCTTACTACTGGTACAGGATTGCCTTCATCTTAAGGATAGTGTGAACTTCAGGTGAAGACTATTTGTCCTTAATACAGAGTCTCTTACACAGTGGTGGTACCCTCAATGACTGTAGTGGATGGAGTGCCAAGGCCCCTTGAGGCCTTGTGTTGATGGGTAGTTACACTTGGGGGTGTGCCACTAACAGCTGGTCAGCATATCTTCACCATACAATTTTGTCACTAGTCTGGACTATGTAGGATATGGGACCTGTCTGTGCCAGTAGAATGAAAAGTACCCTGTTGTCGGTCGTGTTATAGCTCTGGGCCAATACTTGTTCTCCTTGAAGGAAAGAGTGCCTTTTGAAATTCATTTTCCTTCTGGACATGGGGCTAATTGGCTCTCATTGACAATCTCATGAGTTTCTTCAGAAAGCAAGAATTATACAGTGCGGAAGAAGCTCTTTGGCCCATCAAGTCTGCACCGACATGGGAGAAACAGCTGATTTCTCACCTGATCCCATTTACCAGCACTTGGTCCATGTCCATGAATGTTATGACATATCAAGTGCTCATGCTTGTTTTTTTAAAGGATGTGAGGCAACTCCCTTTCGCCACATTTCCAGGCAGCCTATTCCAGCCTCTGGGTAAATTATTCCCCTTGAACTCCTGCCTCTCATCTTGAATCTGTGTTCTCTTGTGACTGACCTTTCAACTAAGGGGAACAGCTGCTCCTTATCCACCCTGTCCATGTCGGTCAGTCTTGTACACCTTGATCATGTCGCCACTCAGTCTTCTCTGCTCCAACGAAAACAACCCAAGCCTATCTGACCTGTCTTCGTAACTTAAATGTTCCATCCCAGGCAGCATCCCTGGTGAATCCTTTCCAGTGTGATCACACCCTTCCGAAAATGTGGCAACCAGAATTGCAAAAAGGACTCTAGCTGTGCCCTCGCCAAAGTTCCATATAACTTGAACATGACCTATTAGGGATAACATGAATTATTAGGGATAGGATTTATAGTTATTTAAAGAGAAATGAATTGATTGGGGATAGTCAGCATGGTTTTGTGAAGGGTAGGTCGTGCCTTACTAATCTTATTGAGTTTTTTGAAAAAGTGACCAAAGAGGTGGATAAGGGCAAGGCAGTTGACGTGGTGTATATGGACTTTAGTAAGGCGTTCGATAAGGTTTCCTATGGAAGGCTTCTGCAGAAAATGCAGATGTATGAGGTTGAGGGTGATTTAGCTAATTGGATTAGGAATTGGCTGGCTGATAGAAGACAGAGGATGCTGGTTGATGGAAATTATTTATCATGGAGTTCGGTTACAAGTGGTGTACCTCAGGGATCTGTTTTGGGGCCCCTGCTGTTTGTAATTTTTATAAATGATCTGGATGAGGGTATTGAAGGATGGATTAGTAAATTTGCGGATGACACCAAAGTCGAAGGAGTGGTAGATAGTGAAGAGGGGTGTTATAGTTTGCAGAGAGACTTGGACAAGTTGCAGAGCGGGGCCGAGAGGTGGCAAATGGAGTTTAATGTGGAAAAGTGTGAGGTAATGCACTTTGGCAGGAATAATAAATGTGTAGAGTATAGGGCTAATGGTAGGATTCTTAATAGTGTTGATGAACAGAGGGATCTTGGTGTATTTGTGCATAGATCCCTGAAAGTAGGCAGTCAAGTCGATAAGGCTGTTAAGAAGGCATATGGAGTCTTAGCTTTTATTGGTAGGGGGATTGAATTTTGGAGCCGCAACGTCATGTTGCAACTGTACAAAACTTTGGTGCGGCCGCACTTGGAGTATTGTGTACAGTTCTGGTCCCCACATTATAAGAAAGATGTGGAGGCATTGGAGAGGGTGCAGAGGAGGTTTACCAGGATGTTGCCTGGTATGGAGGGCAGGTCTTGTGAGGAGAGGCTGAGGGATTTGAGGTTGTTTTCGTTAGAAAGAAGGCAGCTAAGAGGAGACCTTATTGAAACATACAAGATGATCAGAGGTTTAGATAGGGTGGACAGTGATAGCCTTTTTCCTAGGATGGAGAAAGCTAGCACGAGGGGACATAGCTTTAAATTGAGGGGTGGTAGTTATAGGACGGATGTCAGAGGTAGGTTCTTTACCCAGAGGGTGGTAAAGGTATGGAATGCCCTGCCTGCTGCAGTTGTAGATGCGCCAAGTTTGGTGGCGTTTAAGAGGTTAGTAGATAAGTTTATGGATGAAAAGGGAATGGTTTAGGTTAGAAGGTCATTGCTTTTTCTTAATTGGTCAGCGCAACATCGAGGGCCGAAGGGCCTGTTCTGCGCTGTAATGTTCTATGTTCAATGACCTTGCTGTTTTTGTAATCTATACACTGCTTGATGAAGGCAAAATGCTCCATATGCTTTTTTCACCATTCTACAAACATGCCCTTCCACCTCAGAGATTGCCAAGGTTCCTTTGTTCCACAAAACTTCCTAGTGTCATTGCTGTTCATTAACTACTTCCTTGTCAAATTACTCCTTCCAAAGTATATTACCTCACACTTTTCAGGGTTAAATTCCGTCTGCCACTTATCTGCCCATTTGACTATCCCATCTTTATATTTTTTATAGAGGTGAAATGTGGCTTGGGGCTTCATTTTTAACAGTATGTATACTGCGAGTTTTGAATAGTGGCATGAGGTGTATTTCAGCACATGGCAGGAAGCTATTGACATGTCAAACTAATGACTCGCTCACCTTTTGAAGTTATCAATGAGTCCTTCAATGATTGCATGAATCTTTTCACAGGACCATTGGCTGAGGAATAGCATAGACTTAATGTACCAAATGTTGTTCCGTTCCATGTAGTCTGTAAATTCCTGCTCGAGGAACTGAGGACCATTGTCACTGACAATCTGCAAACCTGACTAATGATGTCACCAGAGTTCATGGCACTCACTTCTTAAAGAGATACTGTCCTCTCTTAACATACACCAGTTGTAATAGAGAACACCATGTTTAGAAGAATAATAATGTCCCAAATTACCTTTCTCTTAAGCATATGAGAAAGTGAACTTTTATGTCCAACATACGAAAAAATATGTGAACTTGTAAACAGTTGACCATTAAAACTGAGGTCAGGTTGTAACTTGATGGCTACTGAGGACAGGCTTCAAATACTGCCTCTGTTTTATGCTCCACTATGATTTTTTTTCCATTTTTTTTATTTCATCAGTAATTCAAATTGATAAATGTTTATCATATATGCTTTTAGCTTACAATCTTGTTTCAAAGGCCACATAAGATCTTTCTATTTAAACCTTGTGAAATGATACTCTAAATCTGCCATATTAATTTCCGACTTCATCATAAATCGGGAAACACAGGTTGGCCTATGCATTGGGCCTGAATCTGAAATACAGCAAGCTTTACGAAGCTGCTCAGTCTTTCCTACCCATTCAATTTAAAATTCATTCAAAGGATTTCTTGTAACAAAGCGTCGTATCTGGCAGGTGTTTGGACTCGTGCCAAGTTAACAGCCTTTGTGCTGCCTTAGAACATAGATTGTATCTCCAATCAAACAGTCCTTGCCTTGCTACTTGGAATTATTTCCTGTCAATAAATCATTTTCACATGTCATTATACAAAATAAACATTCTTGTCTTAATTCTATTTGTTTCAGTATAGAAAAAATGCATTTTAAATATTATTGAGGAAGTTTGTTTAAAGTTAATGCATTGAAGTTTGATTTTTTTTTGTTGGTCATGTTATGAAAAATATACCAATTAAAATAATGGAACTGCAATTAGCTGGCAGTGTTGGTCATGCTGGGACATGACTCCATTTTCATTGGAACTGCTGGACTTTCTCTGTCCCAAATGGCATTCCTCACCAATAAGCTTGAATCTTGGGACAGCAGTGAACTCTTACAGATACTATCACAAACTAATTCTTCTCCTACATGCTTGTCTCAGTGACATCATCTAAAGATAAGATGTTCAGTTCCACGTATGCTTTGATAATATTTGGTTCTACTTCATCACTACCTCTCTCAAACTCTATATTACATCTGTGGTGTTAGATTGTGCGTCATACATTCCTGGATGAGCCATCTTTTTCTCCAGTGAAACATTGGGAAGGCTAAAGTCTCCTGTCCCTACCACAACATTTGTGGTATTGTCTATTTGTGGTCTACATAAATGACTTGGAAGAGGGGGTATGTGGTGAGATCAGCAAATTTGCTGATGACACTAAGATGCTTGGATTGGCGGGTACAGAGGAGCAGTGCCAGGCAAGACAACAGGACATAGATAGGTTGGTAGACTGGGCAGATAGATGGCAAATGGAATTTAATCCGGATAAATGCGAGGTGATGCATTTTGGCCGGAAAAATGTAGAAGAGAGTTATAGGATAAAAGATAATACTATACGGAGCATAGAGACGCAGAGAGACTTGGGGGTGCAGGTTCACAAGTCTCTGAAGGTGTCCTTACAGGTGGAGAAGGTGATAAAGAAGGCGTATAGTATGTTAGCTTTCATAGAAAAGGGTATAGAATACAAGAGTAGGAGTTTGATGTTGCAGTTGTATAGAACATTGGTTAGGCCTCATTTGGAATACTGTGTCCAGTTCTGGTCGCCGTACTATCAGAAGGATGTGGAGTCCTTGGAGAGAGTGCAGAGGAGGTTTACCAGGATGCTGCCTGGTATGGAAGGACTGTCCTATGAGGAACGATTAGATAGACTGGGGTTGTTTTCCCTTGAAAGACGTCGGCTTAGAGGGGATCTCATAGAGGTGTATACGATTATAAGGGGTATAGATAGAGTAAATGGAGGTAAACTTTTTCCACCTTCAGAAATGGATAGGACGAGGGGTCATGGCCTTAGGGTGAGGGGGCTATGTATAAGACGAATATTAGAGGGCAGTTTTTCACACAACGGGTAGTGGGGGTGTGGAATGCACTGCCGAGTAAGGTGGTGGGAGCAGGCACGCTAGGGCTGTTTAAGGGTCTCTTGGACAGCCACATGAGCGTTATGCAGATAGAGGGATATAGTAGGACTGTTTAACTATGGCTTTTTTCCACAGGTAATTCGGTCCATACTTGACCAACAAGGAGCATGCATTCGGCAGGTGGTGCGAGGACAGCTCTTGGATGTTGATTCATGGGTTGCCTGTGCTTCATGTCGTAAATGAGTGCTTTATGTGGACCATCTGAAGGGCACCATGACAGCTCAGTGACTATCGCTGTAGCTGTGCAGACACTTGGAATTGGGCCGGTGTCTGCGGGAGTTTGCACGTTCTCCCCGTGGTTGCATGGGTTTTCTCCGGGCGCTCCGGTTTCCTCCCACAACCCAAAAATTCGCTCTTAGGCTGATTGGGAAACAAATTGTCCCTATAGTGAGAATCTTCCATATTAGGAATAACCTAAATTTAGAATAGGAAAATGGAATTGCTACTATATAGTTATGACGGCGGCGTGGGCTCGTTGGGCCGAAGGGCCTGTTTCCCGTGCTGTGTTGCTCTAAAAAAAAACATATCCTTACGAATAGTTCTATTCTCCTCCCTAGGCACTGTTTCAGGCTGAACCCAATTTTTAAAATCTCTATCCCCTAATGGGCCCTGAATTGTATGCTGTCAACTCTACATCCTGTCCATGGCAAAGACGGTCTTCTTGCACCTTCAGCGGAACCCCAATATTAGCACAAAATATTATAAGAAATATGAGTAAGTTTAGATCGCTTAGCCCTTTGAGCCACTTCCGCCATTTAATCGTGGCTGATATTGTATCCTAATATCCTTTGATTCTCTCAGTTTCCAAAAGTCTTTTGATTCCTGGCTTGAATATAGTCAGTGATAGCATTCATAGCTCTCTGGCATAGAGAATTTCAAGGAGTCACTGAATGAAGACATTTCCCCTCATCTCTGTCACAAATGGCCAATCCTTATTCTAAGACTGGGACCTCTAATTCTAGGCCCCCAACCAGGGGAAGCATTCTCTAACTAAACTTCTTAAGGATTTTATCAATTGTATCAACTTTCATTCCGCTAAATTCCAGGGACTGTAGAAGCAATTTCTGCAGATGCTGGAAATCTGAAATAAAAACAGAAAATGCTGTAAATACTTGTCAAGTTGAATAGCATCTGTGAAGAGATAAATAATTAATGTTTCTGGTCGATGACAGTACACCAGTTTGCAAACGGCTAGGTAACACTCCAGATGTTATGATTGTGAGGAAGCTCTATTTATCTTCGTGCGTGATGTGTGCTAACCATTCTACCCATCAGTACTGTTTGCTGACTGACATTGGCGCACAGTCCATTAACATCTCAGATTTGAATTTTTCACCTTTGTGTTCAAATCCCTCCTTATCTCCATAACTTCCTTCAACTTCACAATATTCTGAGACATCTGCATTAATCTTCTATATTCTTAGGAAATACAGATCTGGTCTGTACAATCGGTTTGTGTAACTTAACATCCTATGTGCTTTACTGGTAGGATCGTAGGAACATCGGAATTAGGAACAAGAGTAGGTAATTCAGCCATTTGAACCTACTCCTCCATTCTGTGTAATCATGGCTGATCTCATCCTAACTCCACTTCCTTGCCTTTTCTCCATAGCCCTTTATCCTCAATATTTATCTATCTCTTGAATCCATTGATTATGCATCCCCTACACTCTGATCCAGTGAATTCCATGAATTTACAACTCTCTGAAAAGTAACTTCTCCTTATCTCTGTCTTGAACCTCTTCTCCACTTACTCTACAATCATGACTTCAATTCTAGACTGTTCTAGAAGGGGGAACATTTGGTTAAAATTTAAGTTATCAATCCTGTTAAGTTTTCCCCCATAGAGCATAGAATGTAGAACCCTACAATGCAGAAGCAGGCCCTTTGGCCCATCGAGTCTGCACCGACCACAATCCCATCCAGGCCCTATCCCCATACCCTTACACATTTATCCACTAATCCCTCGAACCTACACATCCCTGGACACTAAGGGGAAATTTCTTAGCATGGCCAGTATACCTAACCCGCACATCTTTGGACTGTGGGAGGAAACCAGTGCACCTGGAGGAAACCCATGCAGACATGAAGAGGACATGCAAACTCCACACAGACGGTGATGTGAGCAGGGAATCGAACCCAAGCCCCTGCACTATGAAGCAGCAGTGCTAACCACTGTGTATTGTGCTGCCACAATGCAATCCTCCCGCATTCTTCTGTAGTCCAGCTAGTACAAATCCAATCCCCCTTCATTCTTCTGTACTCCAGTGAGTCCAGCCTCAAGCTACTCAACTGCTCCTTATACGACAGCCCCTTGAAACCTCGAATCAAACTGGTGAACCTCTTCTGAACCATTTCCAATGCCACCACATCCTTCCTCAAAGAAGGCGACCAAAACAAAATACAGTGCTGCAAGCCTGGTCTCAGCAATGCCTTATACAATTATAACAATACTTCTCTACTTTTATACTCAACATTCTTTGTAATAAATGTCAAGATTTAATTTGCCTTCCTTACAACATTCTGCAGCTGCATATCCAGTTTCAGATTCCTGCACTCGAACACCCAGATTCCTCAGCACAGATGGCTTTTGAACCTGTTTCCCATTTAAATAGTAATTTGCCCTTTTATTTTTGTAGCCAAAATGGATAGGCTCGCATTTATTCACATTAAACTCTATCTGGCCTACTCTTCTACCCATCTGTAAACTTTTTATCTTCTCATCACAGCCTGCTTTCCCATCTATTTTTGTGTTGTCAGCAAATTTCGCAATGTTATACTTTGTCCCTGCTTGTAGATCATTGATATTGATTGTAAATAGTTATAGTCCAAGACCTGAACCCTGCGGGATCCCACTAGTTACAAATCGCCAGCTGGAGAAGGACCCATTTATCTCAACCCTCTGCTGATGTTAAGTGGTTTTGGTGATTAAAGATGCTATATTAATATCTTTTGTTGTCATTATTCCACCTTCTCCAAACCTTTATTATCTCGTAATGTCCTGCACGAACATGTTGGACTGTTCCCGGAAGGTGATCGCCTAGGGTGTTATTGCTAGACTATTAATCCAAAAACTGAGCTATGTTCTTGGGACGTGGTTTCGAATCCCGTCAAGGAAGATGGTGGAATTTGAATTCAATAAAAATATCTGGAATTAAGAATCTGTTAATAATCATGAAACCATTGTTGATTGTTGGAAAATCCCATCTGATTCAATAATGTCCTTTGGAGGAGGAAATCTGCTGTACCTTATCTGATCTGGCCTACATGTGATTCCAGAGCCATAGCAATGTGTTGACTCTCAACTGCCCTCCAAAAGCAACTAGGATTGGTCAATAAATGCTGGCCAGTCAGTGAGGCCCATTTCCCACGAATGAATTAAAAAGAAAATTCACTCATCATCTTAAATTCAAAAATTACAAGATTAACTTCCAGATTCCATGCTTTTGCTTGGCCATCATTTTTGTGTGATGCAGACAGTCATATGTTTCTGTCTCTGACTGTTCTGTGTGTGTCACTTTCCTCCTCTTCCTCTTTATTCCTCCCAACTATATTCTCCGCAGCCCACGGCGCCCCACCACATCTCTACTCCTCACCTGTAAACCATAAATTGTATATTCTTCAACTCTGTGAGCCTAGAATTTTCTCATCCAACTTCTTGCTATGTGCTTCCCTGCCTTTAATATAGTTTTTTTGAAACTTATTTGACTATGATTTTGATCACCCATTCCTTGTATACAGTATCTCTTTCTCTTCTGTGAAGCATTTTACAACAGGGATGTTGTAAAATGCTTCGTTTTATAGAAGAACTTTAATGTGATTTAAGTAGTTATTTGCTGGGTGTGGATCAAAGGCTGCTGTGTGCCCGTGTAGTCATTATTCATAACTGAACCTTTAAGATATGTGATGTGAATGTACCTTTAAGAGTTTTTAAGTTAATGCTTACAGCCTTAGATGACGTCATTGTTGGGAGGAGAAAAAAAGTGTGGGCAGGTTAGGTGACAGGAGTTAATTTTCAGTTTCAGTTTGGGAGTTGGAGTGTTAGAAGCATCAAGCTGAAAGAGAAGTCTCTTTGGAAATTCTGTTGGTTATGTTGTAGGTAAAGATACCTCTGAGATGAATTGTGAGTCAAAGTATAGCAAGTTTATTCAAAAGCTTTTGGGAGATGCACCTGGCATCTAATAGCAGTTCCCCGGGCATCTCACCAAATACAAGTTAAGAGCATATATTTATACCCCTCCAGTTACGTACGCATTCTCTCATTCTCATCAGGTTCCCAGGCTGAGGGTTGTCCTCCGTCATGGGAACATGGCTGCCTTGGTATTTCTTCTTGGTTATCTCAAGGCCACAGTTGACATGTGTGATTAGCCCTTAGCTAACGTACAGGCTGACAAGACAAGTTAAAATTAATGGGCCGGTATAACAATCTATGCTCACAAGTTGTATAATATATATACTTAAACAGTATATAATGAATATATATGAAATATAGTTAGAAATGCAGGCTTCACTATATTAGGTGAAAGTTACTTAAACTACAAGCTGGGTTAGCTACATTCCTGAGTGGGCTTATCATAAACTTGTGTAAAATGGAAAGAGCAGTTGTTGCCTCCTCGTCTGGGTCACTGAAACTTGTGTACAATAACAGGAATAACTGCAATCTGGGCACATGAAAACAAAGTACATTTATCTGAAATATATGGAAACAAGACTTCAGGACATTCGTCTTGATATTTTTCTCATCCCCTTAAGTGTTACAAAGTTCAGTAACTCATTCACTACTGCAGTTAGCTGACAACAAGATCTTGTTTTCCTGAAGGGTGAAAAATCTGTTGTTGGGGACTGGACCGGAGTTTCTCTAATGTTTTGGGAAGCTGTCTTGTTTTCAAACTGTTCAGAGTGAATCTAAGAACTAGAGCTTCAACCAAAAGGCTCAAATTTTCGTTATCATGTGAGCATTATCTTTGCTGTGTTGAATATGTTTAAAGGATTTTTTCCTTGGAAGGTTTTGGTTTTGATTGGACCACATGACGTATGTTTGTTAAGAGTTATATAATGGTTGTTCTGTTTCTTGTTTGTAATTGATATAGTTCTTGCTAATTTTCTTACTATAGCAATTAACTATATTCACAAATAAACTTTTTGATAAAAGCTCCCTAGTGGATCATTTGAATCATATCTGAAGCTAGCACGAGGGGACACAGCTTTAAATTAAGGGGTGATAGTTATAGGATGGATATCAGAGGTAGGTTCTTTACCCAAAGGGTGGTTCGGGAGTGGAATGCCCTACCTGCAGCAGTTGTAGATGCGCCAAGTTTGGTGGCGTTTAAGAGGTTAGTTGATAAGTATGTGGAAGAGAAAGGAATGGTTTAGTTTGGAGGGGCATTGCTTTTTATACTGGTCGGCGCAACATCGAAGGCCGAAGGGCCTGTTCTGTGCTGTTATGTTCTATGTTCTATGAAGTGAAATATATCATGCTTATCCTAGCCAAATTCACGATGCAAAATTTATGATCCAGATGGGCTCTACAGATTATTTTGAAGTTTCTGACCTAAACCATAGTAGATCCGTGGTCTTTGCAGTTTTCCGATTGCTCTCAACTCTTTGCTTTCTGTAAAACGCACTCAGATAAGCCTGAGTTGGATTGCAGCATTAATCACATCTGGATAATTTTACAATCATGTGCATATAGTAAAACATTATTGAATGAAGAATTAAACATTGCTTATGGATCCAATCAGTTTAGTGGATTAACACATTATCCTTTTATCGCTGGGACTGTTTCTGCGGAAGGTAGGAATGTGCAAACTGAATCTGAGCCAGATTGGGGCCAACATCATTGCCAGGATATGTTTGTTCGTGCTGCTTAGAGGAGCTTAAATAAGTTGGGCGGGGGTTGGGGCACATAATATTAGTAAAATAGAGACACGGTATGCTATAGTAAAGGAAACAAATCAGAATGAGCTCAGCTATGTTGAGTGTCAAGAGAGTAAGGCTAGGCTACTTAAATTGCTGCAAGTGTAATAAGTAATCCTGATGAATTAAGGATATGGAAGTGTGATATTGTTGCCATTTCAGAGATATGGTTGAGGGGAGGGTAGAACTGGTAACTCAACATTCCAGGGTATACAATATTAGTGAGACAGAGGAGGGTATAGAAGGGGAGATGTTTCACTACTAAGTAAAAAGCTACTGCAATGAGGAGGAGTCTTCAAATGAGATTTTGAGAGTACAACCTAGTAATAAAAAGGGGGCGGCCACATTACAGGAAAATTATTGGCCTCTAAAGAGTCTACAACAAATAGAGGAGCAGAGATGTAAACAATTCACTGAAGTGTGCAAGAATGGTAATCAGTTATTCTACTTGGGGATTTCAACTTCTCCAACATAAATTGGGATAATCATAGTGTAAAAGTTTAAAGGATGCTGATTTCTTGAAGTGTACTTTGGTGAGTTTTTTGTATCAGTATGTACAAGGCTAAAGAAGGGATGGAGCGATCTGGATCTAGATCTGGGGAATGTAATCAGACAAGCATTGAATGTGGCAGGGAGGAGCATTTTAGTGATAGTGACAGCACGTTACAGTTCAAGTTTGTTATTGTCAAGGAGAAAGGTGGCCTGTAAAAAAACAACTTTGGATTGGGAAAAAGCAAATTTTATTAAAATAAGGCAGGATCCGGTCGAAGTTGACTGGGAATAGCTCCTTGCAAGAAAATCTATCTGTCTCCTATAGGGAGCACGTTGGACCTATACTCTCTCCATGTCCTTTTTGAATGCTCTTCTGCCCCCGCAATCCATTCCATGATAGATTTTCTTGCAAGGAGCTATTCCCAGTCAACTTCGACTGGATCCTGCCTTATTTTAATAAAATTTGAGTTAATCCTTGACAAGGACTACATCACGAATTATAAGCAAAGTTCAGCTCGTGAAGTCCCACTGTTAGTACATGCATGTTAGTTCCAAACTGACTGCAATAGCCATGACATTTCAAATTCCTGCAACATAATATTAATCCCTGTTTCACCTCTGAATGTGACAGCCAGTTTAATGGCAACTGCAAGTTGTGCACACAAATCTATAAGGAATGACTCAAGATAGCTCAATTCCATTCTGTGTAAGACTCTGATAGTAGCAACAAGACTACTTGATCGAAGCTACCTGTTTCAGATTCAAATTCAAGTCACAGTCATAGTCGTGAAGTGCAGAAAAAGCACCTCCAGCCCATTGACTCTGCACCAACAATAGCTACTACTAAAGTTGCATTTACCTCATTTTCCAGCACTTGTCCCACATTCCTGAATGTTACATTTCAAGGGTTCATCTAAATACTTGTTACCCTAAAACTATGCTCCATCGTGATTGTTCCACCAAGGGGAACAGCTGTGCATAAGGAACATGTGCGTAAGGAGTTATATCACAGTGATGTCACTCACTCAGAGAATAACACTGAAAAGCATCTCAGCAGTAACTCCAGCTCTATCATGGCCTTATTTAACCTTTGTAAATAGTATATAAATAAATATAGATTTTTAATAAAAGACCATTGCCTCCAGCACATATTCTTTTACAATAAGGAACAAACAAATCCTGAAATGAAACCATAATAACAGAGTCCTGGTCACTTGAAAAGAGGTGAAAAAGAACCATCATGAGGTCATGTTCCCAATTTGGGCTCAACTGTTAATTCTGGTGAAAATTGCTCCCCAAAATTGTTACTGTACTTTCTTCCACCTCGAATTTCTGTTCCAGATCATCTACATAATACTGATTCAGTGATGAGCCAGTAGTGTTGAGCAATGTTACAATACATTTTTAATCAATGTTAATTCATCCAATTTTAAATTACTGAAAAAATTTGGAAACCTGAGTAACAACAGCAAAACTACCTCACTACAACCTCTTTCAATTCCCCTACATTCACTTAAACGCACGCATTATAGGGCTAATGGTAGGGCTCTTAATAGTGTTGAGGAACAGAAGGATCTTGGTGTATGTGTCAATAGATCCCTGAAAGTAGGCAGTCAAGTGGATAAAGTTGTTAAGAAGGCATATGGAGTCTTAGCTTTTATTGGCAGGGGGATTGAATTTAGGAGCCGCAGCATCATGTTGCACCTGTACAAAACTCTAGTGCGGCCGCACTTGGAGTATTGTGTGCAGTTCTGGTCGCCACATTATAAGAAAGATGTGGAGGCATTGGAGAGGGTACAGAGGAGGTTTACTAGGATGTTGCCTGGTATGGAGGGCAGGTCCTATGAAGAGAGGTTGAAGGATTTGAGGTTGTTTTCGTTAGAAAGGAGGCGGCTACGGGGGATCTTATTGAAACATATAAGATAATTAGAGGTTTGGATAGGGTGGACAGTGATAGCCTTTTTCCTAGGATGGAAAAAGCTAGCACGAGGGGACACAACCTTAAATTAAGGGGTATGAGTTATAGGACGGATATCAGAGGTAGGTTCTTTACTCAAAGAGTGATTAGGGAGTGGAATGCCCTGCCTGCAGCTGTTGTAGATGCGCCAAGTTTGGTGCGTTTAAGAGGTTAATTGATAAGTATATGGAAGAGAAGGGAATGGTTTAGTTTGGAGGGGCATTGCTTTTTATTTTGGTCGGCACAACATCGAAGGCCGAAGGGCCTGTTCTGTGCTGTATTGTTCTATGTTCTAAACTATCAGACTGCTTTTCCAAAACCAGTAGTGGATGGTCAGAGATTTCCTTCAATACTGTTAGGAAATCCACAGTCATTGTCTTGAGGCCATACTATAAAACCTGTTCTATAGCCGCCAATTCCATCTCTTTCCCTCGCAATTAAGACTGAACCAGATTGCTCTCAATCATGTTTTGTCTGACCCTGAAATGAACTCCCTATCTCTAATTCATCCTGCCACATATACAAACTGTCACTCAGGCCACCAATTTCCATCTCTGTAATTCACCTAGTTTCATCTCTGTCTTGGCTCATCTTCTGTTGGAATTCTGATCCATGGATTTATTAGCTCCAAACCTGGCTATGTTAATAGACTGCTGGTGAGCCTTATTTGTTCTACATTAATTTTTGTCATCAATAACTTAGTGCGACTTGGATCACAGGCAACTAAGTCAGTTCATCCATTACTCCTGTAGTTACTGACCTAAATTGGCTACTGGTTAAGTGATGCTTCAATTTAAATATTGTCATTATTGTTTTCAAATTCTTTCATGACTTTGTCCCTCTTCATCACTGTATCTCCACCAGTCCTGTAATATTCCCAAAATAGTATCTTGAGCATATCTACTTTTAGTCAGCTGCACTATTGGGTGGCCATGCCTTTAGCTATCAAACCCCAAAGCTCGAATTCCCTTCCTACCTCTGTGTTTCTACATTGCTTTTATTCTTTAAACCACTCCCTAAAACCAACCTCTATTCAAACTTTCTTCTTATATGGTCTTCCTTTCTTCTTATGTGGCTCCGTATCAAATTTTATTTGATAATGCTTTGGTGAAGTAGCTTGGAATATTTTATATGAAAGGTGCTATATAAATATAGTTTGTCAGATTGAGTACATTCACTGGTAAATGAGAGAAAATTAAAAGCTTTGAATATGTACCTATTTGTGCCTTTATGTTCAAAAATCCAGTTTAATTTTTGGGGCTTCCTCAAAGACTGGCGAATGAGTGCAATTAGCAGAAACTCGCAGGAGCGTGCAGTTTTTTGGGCATTGCAATGGCAGTTTAGCATCTGACAGTTGTGAATTAAACTCTTGGAGCCAAATGTTTTTCTAAAATATGCCCCTATGATCATTTAACTTAGACTATCCAACAGCTATATTTGAGCAGTGATCACCACAGATGAGTTTTTATGTTCCAGATGTTCAGCGAACACCAAGACTACCTCCATACGTTGCCAGTACATATTCTGTAAAGCAGGTGGCTATTTAATATTGGGGTCCCAGAATCAAGCAGCATTATTCATCTAATTATTCTTCAAGTAGGATGTTTTTAAAGTTTTAAAGCTTGTGCAAAAGATTGCAGAAGCTGGAGTTGTGTTGAAAGTACCTAGCTTAAAATTCCATGATCTTTTGTGGCAGTTACACCAATGTCAGGGAAAATGTGCTGAAATTGAATGAAACTCAATAACTTTTCGAAAAGGGGAAATTGCATCCTATGTTAGTGCAGTTTGTGAATAAAATAACCCTTTAACATGTCAAGCTAATGAAGCATAATAAACTAATGACATCATGCTGATAATTTGAGAATTCAGGTCGGAATATTACTTGGTTAGATGGAAAAAAAATTGATTAATGTAGTTCATTTTTATAGTCAGCTTGGCTCATTTGATTGTGTGCATGCCTTCTGGTCAGAATCTTGTTGCTCCAAGCCCCACTCCAGGACTTGAATATCTAGTCTGATGATTAACCAGACTGCATTGTTGGAGATGCCATCTGTCAGCTAAGGTGTTAAACTGAGATCTGTTCAGGTAATAAACCATCTAGTGATATGATTCAAAGGATAGCAGAGAGTACTCTTTGTGTCCTGGCCAATATTTTCCTTCAGCCAGCCTCACTGAAATATGTATTCTTAGCATTCAGCTGATCTGTTTGAATGACCTTGTTTTGAGCAAATAGACTGACACACAAGCTTGCAGAACAGCAACTCTGTACAAAACCTTTTGGTTAAGATCAAGTGTAGTGTCTGTTCTTATCAGTTTAATCACTTCTCAGCCTTTTGGCTAAGATCAACTGAAATATCTGTCATGCTGTGCTTGGTTGAAGTCATTAGGTTACATTTAAGCTTCATTTGAAGCAATTTTTAAAAGTGGTATCTCGGTCTTTGGCTAAGATGCAAACGAGACCAAGTCTTGAAGAAGTAGCTACGCCTACTCCAATCAACATGGATTATGTAGATCAAGCCCAAGACAGGAGGTGAGAGCCCTGTCTTGTTAGCTTGAATTGAGAATGTGTCAACTTGTTGGGACTCTGAATTGGATTAGATTGAATTGGAATAAAAATAAAAAAAACTGTGTACAAAATGTTTTTAATTGATTATGAAGTGTGTTTGGATGCACTAGGAATATGAAAAGTGGAGTATGAAAGCAGCATTTTTCTTTACTTAAACCACAAACAACAACCAATTTTGGAAACAAACTGGCTCTTTTTAAATTTGCTTTCGAATTCTGCACAGTTCATAATTTGTAACCAGTACCAAATTAATATTATAGGGATAGTTGCAATGGTGCTTTGTTTGCAGTAAATTAATAAATCCCTTCAGCAAGTTAGGATATGTGCAATAAAACGCAATGAGTTGATGATTGATGAGTCAGTTTGGCTCATTGAAAAGGGTGGGGCTATAATTCTTCATAGTCTCTTGCAAACTAATGCTTTAGCAAGTGGAATGACTTTCAGATAAGTGGGGATTAGTTGTAATTATTATGTACAGTTTTTGACATCAATGATAAGGGTAAAGGTATGGGAGGGTTAATTGAGTACTTTACAGTAAAGGCATGATGCCTTTTACATGATGCCTTTTGCATGATGCCTTTTACAGTAAAGGCATGATGGATACCAATTCATCGTGGAGTTCGGTGACGAGTGGTGTGCCTCAGGGGTCTGTTTTGGGGCCCCTGCTGTTTGTAATTTTTATAAATGATCTGGATGAGGGTATTGAGGGCTGGATCAGTAAATTTGCAGATGATACTAAAGTTGGTGGTGTGGTAGATAGTGAAGAGGGGTGTTTTAGTTTACAGAGTGACTTGGACAAGTTGCAGAGCTGGCCGAGAGGTGGCAAATGGAGTTTAATGTGGAAAAGTGTGAGGTAATGCACTTTGGCAGGAACAATAAATGTGTAGAGTATGGGGCTAATGGTAGGGCTCTTAATAGTGTTGAGGAACAGAAGGATCTTGGTGTATGTGTCAATAGATCCCTGAAAGTAGGCAGTCAAGTGGATAAAGTTGTTACGAAGGCATATGGAGTCTTAGCTTTTATTGGTAGGGGGATTGAATTTCGGAGCCGCAGCATCATGTTGCAACTGTACAAAACTCTAGTGCGGCCGCACTTGGAGTATTGTGTGCAGTTCTGGTCCCCACATTATAAGAAAGATGTGGAGGCATTGGAGAGGGTACAGAGGAGGTTTACCAGGATGTTGCCTGGTATGTAGGGCAGGTCTTATGAGGAGAGGCTGAGGGATTTGAGGTTGTTTTCGTTAGAAAGGAGGCGGCTAAGAGGAGACCTTATTGAAACATATCAGATGATTAGAGGTTTAGATAGGGTGGACAGTGATAGCCTTTTTCCTAGGATGGAGAAAGCTATCACGAGGGGACACAGCTTTAAATTAAGGGGTATGAGTTATAGGACGGATATCAGAGGTAGGTTCTTTACTGAAAGAGTGATTAGGGAGTGGAAGGCCCTGCCTGCAGCTGTTGTAGATGCGCCAAGTTTGGTGGCGTTTAAGAGGTTAGTTGATAAGTATATGGATGATAAGGGAATGGTTTAGTTAGGAGGGGCATTGCTTTTTATTTTGGTCGGCACAACATCGAAGGCCGAAGGGCCTGTTCTGTGCTGTATTGTTCTATGTTCTATGTTCTATGAAAATAGGCAGTTTGTAATTATTGTGAACACTTTAAATAGGCATATAGCCTGTTTTGGATCAGGAACCATAGTTTGAATACTGCTGCCTTCAGAAAGGAGAATTTAATTAGAATGGAGTATGGATAATGTGGGTATTTATGGGTAGAAATTAGGCATATGTGGTCTGGGAGTTTACCTTTGGGGGTGTTCTACAGACACTGAGTAGGAGGAGAATTGACCTAAGAACTTGAAAGCCTAGTAAGATAAATTTGTTACAGGAATACATGCACACAGAGAGATCTGGGAGTACAGGTCCATAGATGCTTAAAGAAGAAAGCATATGGCATGCTTGCCTTCATTGGATGGGGCATTGAGTATAAAAGTTGGCAAATTATGTTACAGTTGTGTAAAATGTTGGTTAGGCCACATTTGGAATAGTGTCTCCAATCCTGGTCACTGCACTACCAGAAATACGTGGAGGTTTGGAGAAAGTACAGAAAAGGTTTATCATTCTGGAGGCTATATTAGCTATGAGGAGAGATTGAATAAACTGGGATTGTTCTCCCTGGAAAGTCAGAGGCTGAGTGGTGTCCTGATAGAAGTTTATAAAATTATATAGATAAGATGAACAGTTGGAAGATTTTCCCAGGACAGAAGTGACAATTACACAGGGGCACAAATTCAAGATAAAGAGGAAAGGTTGAGTAGAGATGTACAGGGGGATTTTTTTTTACACACAGGGTAGTGAGGTGGTTGAGGCAATTATGTTAGCTACATTTAAGACTTATTTTGATAGGTATATGAACAAATGGGGAATAGATGGATATAAGCGGTTGGTCTAGGTAGGAAGGATAGTGTGAGGCTTAGTGGCTGAAGGGCCTGTTCCTGTGCTGTACTATTCTTTGTTTTTTGCTGTCAACATTCTAGGGCTATCATTGACTAGAAACTGAATTGGACTAGCCATATAATATTATGCTACAGAGCAAGTCAAATGCTAGGAAACCTATGGTGAGTAGCTCACTTCCTGGTCCCTCCCCCCCCAAAGCCTATTCAACATCTACAAGTCACAAGTCAGGAGTGTAATAGAATATTCTCCACTTGCCTGGATGAGTGCAGCTCCAAAATCTCTGAAGAAGCTTGATGCCATCCAGGGCAAAGCAACCTACTTGATTGCCACCCCTTCCACAAACATTCAATCCCTCCATCACCACCAATGAACAGTGGCAGCTGTGTGTACGTCTACAAGAGATGCTGCGGTAACTCAAGAGGGTTTTTCAGACAGCACTTTTCAAACCCATAACTGCGATCATCTAGATGGGCAAGAACGATCAATACTTGGGAACATGAATCTCTAGAGGGTCTCTTCCAAGTCATTCAACATCCTGATTTGGAAATATACCACAGTTCCTTCACTGTCACTGGCTCAAAATCCAGGAGTCCTTCGTACACCTGAAGGAATGCTCACCACTATCTTCTCAAGGACAACCAAGGATGGGAAATAAATGCTGCTCTAACCAGGAACACCTACATCCCATAAAATGAACTTTTAACAATTAGTGACTTCGGTTTCATAGAATCCTTACAATGCACAAGGTGGCCATTTAGTTCCTCAAGTCTACAGCAACTCTGTGCCAGAGCATCTAAATCTCCACCCTCTATCCCTATAATCCCATACATTTACCCTGCTGAGCCACATCTTTGCACACTAAGGGGCAATTGAGCATGGCCAATCCACCTAACCCGCACATCTTTGGACTGTGTGAGGAAACCACAGCACCCAGAAAACACCCAAGTAAACACAGGGAGAATGAGCAACCTCCACAAAGTCACCCAAGATGGAATCGAACCTGGGTCCCTGGTGCTCAGACAGCAAGGTAAATTGAGAAATATATAAAGGGTGCATTAGAACTGAAAATATCCTTGATGCAATATGAATCACATTTAAAAGCAGTTGGATAGAGCACTAAAGAACTATTTAAAGTGAGATTCATGGTTTGTCTGTAAAATTTGTCTGTTACTATGTGCTTAATTTAATGCTGACTTTGGGTTTGACTGTTAAGGTAAAAATTTTAAGTAAAACGTTTTCATTGATTCTACCTACTTACCAAAATCCACAAAAAGGACTATAAGTCCTAGCAGGCCTATTGTGTCAGCATGCTTCTGCCCCACTGTATTTATTTCCTTTTGCCTTGATTCCATCCTCATTTCCCTGGCCCATTCTCTCCCCACCTACATCGGGCTCTGATGTCCTGTGTCATATTGACAGCTTCTAATTTGCAGAACTTCTATTTACCATAGATGTGCAATCTTTCTACACCTGACGGCCTGAGAACTCCTTGCTTTTTCTTGAAAAGAGGCCTGAACAATTCCCACCACTCTCCTCCATCTGGCTGAACTCATTCTATATCTCAACAACTTCTCCCTTAACTCATCCCACTTTCTCCAAATCAAAGGAGTAGCAATGGGTACATGCATGGGTCTTTTTATGGGATATGTGGAACATTCCTTGTTCCAGGCCTACAGAAATCCCTTCCCACAACTCCTTTACTGGTATATGAATGACTGACTGTTTTGGTGCCACTTCATGTTCCTGTCCAGACCTCTCAAAATTCATCAACTTTGCTTCCTTCCTTCGCCTTCACTCAGTCCATCTCAGACATTTTCTCTTCCTTGACCTTTTTGTCTCCATTTCCAGCAATAGACTATCTACCAATATCATTACAACCCACTGACTCCCACAGCTATCTAGACTACAGTTCTTCACACTTTACATCCTGTAAGGACGCCATTCCTTTCTCTCAGCTTCTTCACCTCTGTCACATTTGATCTGATGATTCCACCAAAGTGGTGCTTTTAATCTGGGCTCCTTTTTCCTCAGTAGTGGATTCCCATCTACAGTTGTCAACAGGACTCTCAACAGCATGCAAGTCACGACCCTCACTCCCTCCCCTTCCTCCCAGAACAAAGATAGAGACCCCCCTGTTCTCATATTTCACTCCACCAGCCTCCGCATGCAAAGCAGAATCCTCTGCCATTTTTGCCAACTCCAGCATGATGCCACCAAGCATATTTTCCCTTCACTCCCTCTGTAGCAGATCGTTCCCTCTGGGATAACATAATCCATTGCTCCACTGCATCTCTCTTGTCATTCATGGCACCTTCTCATGCGATCATAGGTGTAACACCTGTGCCTTTACCTCTTGAACACTTTGAAACCATCCTCAACTGACTGTCATCTATTAACAGTGAAGCAATAGACAGGATTTCTCAGGTTGATATCAACAACACCATGGATGACCCAGCAGTATTAGCCAAAGTCACGAAAGCTGTCAGCCAGCTGTCCAGTGGCAAAGCCCCAGGGGCAGATGCCATACCTGCAGAAACCTATAAAGCTGCTGGTCCTGCACTTATCAAGATGCTCACCAAGTTGTTCCAGCCCTTTTGGAAGCAAGGATCCATTCCTCAGGAGCTTAAAGATGTTTCCATCGTACACCTCTACAAGAGGAAAGGCAATTGGCAACTATGTGACAACCACTGAAGAATCTTGCTGCTCTTCGTCACAGGGAAAACCCTCGCAACAGTGCTCTAAATTATCTGGTCACTCATCTGGAGCTGGGCTGCTTCCAGAGTCACAGTTTGGCTTCCGCAAAGGTCGTGGGACTATTGACGTGATTTTGCTGTGCGCCAACTTCAGGAGAAATGTCAGAAGCAGAATCGCGAGCTCTACACAACCTTTGTTGACCTCGCGAAAGCCTTTGCTACTGTAAGCCGACAAGGCCTGTGGCGGATCATGTCAAAGTTCGGCATCCCCCCAAATTCATTTAGGTGGTACACCAGTTCCATGGTGGCCAGGGTACTGGATGGTGGAGAATCCTCTGAGGCGTTCCCAGTCACCAATGGCGTCAAACAGGGCTGTAAGCTCACACCCACACTGTTCAGCAGGATGTTTACTGCCTTGATGAATGATGCCTTCCAGGACAGTGTTGCTGGAATCAGCTACAGAGTGGATGGGAAGCTTTTCAACCTGAGGAGACTTCAAGCTATTACCAAAGTGAAAGAGACTGTTTTGAGAAACTACATGCTGGCTCAGAGCCAGAGATGCAAGTCAGTGTGGACAAATTTTCCACGGCTTGTGACAACTTTGGACTCACCATCAACATTAAAAAAGTCATGCACCAGCCTGCTCCTCATGCACTGTACACAGAATCCATAATCACAGTCAAAGGGCAGAAACTACAGGCAGTGGACCAGTTCACTTATCTCGGCAGCACCCTCTCCCACACAGTGAATATTGATACAGAAGTTAACTGCAGAATAGCACAGGCAAGTTCTGCTTTTGGTAGACTGCGCTCCACTTATGGGAATGTTGAGGCATCAGCCCAGCAATAAAACTGAATGTCTACAGTGCCGTGGTACTCACTATCCTTCTGTATGCCTGTGAAACATGGACTGTGTATCAAAGGCATGCAAGTCAGCTCAATCATTTCCACATGACTTGTCTTCGCAGAATATTACGCATCAGATAGCAAGACAAAGTACCAGACACTGAAGTGTTCTCTAGAGCAAGTCTACCATCAGTCCACACACTGTTGATGAAAATGCAGACCCGGTGGGTAGGCCATATCATCCATATGTCAAACGAGCGCATACCATTTTTGGGGAACTCTCTGCTGGAAAACGCTCGCATGGAGGGCAAAAGAAACGTTTCAAAGCTGTACTCAAAGCCTCCCTGAAGTTGCTTAACGTTGACACGACCACCTGGAAAACGTTGGCACAAAACTGCCCTACCTGGTGCTGCCTCATCCACAAAGGCTGTCGTGCGCACAAAGCAACATGTATTGCTGAAGCACAACTTAAGCGCAAGCTGCGCAAGTCCAGAGCCACCAGTGCATCAACTACAATGTTTACTCAAGTCTGTCCAATATGTGCCAGGACATTCCATGCCCGAATTGGCCTGATCAATCACCTTCGGACACATTACAACCAGCCTCAAAATGACTAATGGTCCTCATTGATGACGATGGACAAATAACAACAACCCCTTCTATGTTTATCATCCAAAGTCCAAAATATTCATTCCATTAAAAAGTGTTTCACTTGCACTTCATTCATTTTGGTGTATTGCATTTGCGGCTACCAGTGTGGTCTCCTCTATATCAGAGAGACCAAGTGTAGATTGGCTGATTGCACACAGACCAAAAATGCTCAGCAAAGTAATCAGGACTCTGACTTTCTGTTTGCTTGCCATTTTAATACACAATCCTGCTAAGCCTACATGTTTGTATTTGGCTTGCTGCAATGTTCCACTGAAGCTCATACTGAAGGAACAGTATCTCATCTTCAGGCGAGGCACTTTACAGCCTTCTGGTCTCAACGTTAAATTCAAAACTTCAGATGATTTGCTCTACCCCACCTCAGTCTTTGTTTTTATTCTATTTAATTTTTTCACTGTTCTCCACCTTCTATTTCTTTATTGTCTTTCTTCATTTTTCTTACCTCCCCCATTCTTCCCCCCCATTACTTTATCCCCCTCCCTTACCATGCCTTTTCTCCCCCTTTGCTTCCCCTTTTCTAAATTCGACCTGTTTGACGACGCCCTCAGCCACACACACACACACACACACACACACACACAAGCAATCTTTTCCACTGGGTTCTGTGGCTATGACTCATCTTTCATTCCCTCACCCTGCAGTATATATATCTCCTACTTTCTATGCTTTTAGCTTTGACAAAGAGTCATCTGGACTCAAAATGTCGTCTGTTTTCTCTGCTTACAGATGCTGCCAAATCTGCAGAGATTTGCCATTTTCTGTTTTGGTTTCAGATTCCAGCATCCGCAGTAATTTGCTTTTATTTTCGTTGATTTCTTTTGTCAAAAGTTATTTAGGAATTCCTTTCTTTTCAGGTAATTGATCTCTACAGGGATCATAGCATGGGTCTTGTAATAGGTATCAAGTGATGAGATAGCAAGTATGTTGAGTACATTATTTCCTGTTTTGTTCAGGAGAATTATTTACAGAGGATGGGAGAGAGAAACTGAGTATCTATACACTAGCCAGTGTGGGAAAAACTGCTAGAATTTTCATTTGGGAAAGTGTGATTGAGCACTAAGAAAAATTTGTGGTGATCAGAGATGGGCAGCGTAACTTTGTGAAAGAGATGTCTTGTGGTTAATTTTTTTGACAAGGTAACCAACAGTATAGCTCCTTGTATAGTCATCGATGCAGACATTTGATAAGGTTCCGCATGAGTTTATTAGTAAAATTGAGAATGTACAGATGTAGGGGCAACCTTGTGGCAAGGCTGAAAATTAGTGGGAAAAGGTAAGAGACTGTGTCGAAGTGCTTTTCCCGGGATGTGGACTGGAGCCTCAACTTCTTGTGATATGAATAACTTGGATGAACAAGGAGTGACTTGATCCAAGTTTGCATGTGACAGTAAGTTTAGAAGCACTTAAAGTAGTGCAAGTAGGAGCAGGAAGTTTCACTAAAATCTGGATTAAATAAATTTAAGTTGAGAGATTAAATGGGCTAAACTGTGGCACGTGGCATGCACTGTGAAGCCATCCACTTTGGATCCAAGGCAGTCAAATCTGAGAATTTTCTACAAGCTGAAAAACTAGGAACTTTGGTGTCCGTGCACATGAATAACTAAAAGCTAGCAGACTGGAACCAAATACAGTCCAAAAGGTTGATGGAATGTTGGCCTGTATCTCAAGAGAGCTTAAATATGCTTTGGTTATACATATCCTTGGTTCGATGCCATCTGTAATACTGAGTTCAATTCTGGGCAGTCATTTCAGGAAGGATATATTGGCTTTGGCTCAGATTCACCAGGAGGATACTTAGGCTGGAAGGCTTAAATTAGGTGAAATGGCTGCATGAATTTGGCATATGTTCCTTTGAATATAGAAAATTAAGGGTTGTTCTCAGTGTGGTTTAAAATGATTAAAAGATTTGATAGGGCAGATAAAAAGAAAGCATTTCCTCTGGTGTGGAGATCTACAGAGACATGATAAAATTGGAACCAGGCCATTCAATAACAGCAACAAAGATTACTTTAATGTACCACTTTGAAGGTAGTAAAAGGTGCTTCACAGGAGTGTCACCAAACAAAATGTAATTCAGAGCCACATATGCCTTTGAAACAGGTGACCAAAACTGAGAGCATCAGCAGGAAACACTTTTGCAAACGAGAAGTAGTGGAAATTAGAGTGGCCACACGAGTATTTCTGGAAGATAGAAATTTTTTGATAAAATGATCATTTGTTGATTGAAGTTAAGTGATTTGATGGAGTAGATAGGATGAAACTGTTTCTACTGGCAGAAGCGTTGATTGGCAGAGGACATAATTTAAGATAATTGATGGAAAAAAAAGGAAAGATTAGATTTCTTTCTACCCATAAGAAATAGGAGCAGGAGTAGGCCATTTGACTCCTTGAGCTTGCCTCGCAGAGCATTGCTAATCCCTCATCACCATTTTTCCCACACCATTGTTTCATAATTTGATGTCTTTAACATCTGGAAATCTATTGATCTGTGTCTTTGTTATGCTTATAACTGAATCTTCACAGCACAAATAGAGAGCCCTGTAAAAACTTGGTACACTAAAATGAAATCTCACCTCGTTCTTCTAAACCCTGAAGACTACAGGTCCCCTGCCTTCAGTTTCTCCTGATAAGATGATCCTGCCATTCCAAGGAATGTCTGGTGAACGTTCATTGTGCTCCCTCAATGGCAAATATATCCTTACTTGGGTAACGATTTGATTTGGTTTATTAGTGCCACATGTATTAACATACAGTGGAAAGTATTGTTTATTGCACGCTGTACAGACAAAACATAGTAAGAAGTCTCATAACACCAGGTTAAAGTTCAACAGGTTTATCAAATAAACCTGTTGGACTTGAACTTGGTGTTGTGAGATTTCTTACTGTGTGTACCCCAGTCCAACGCTTGTATCTCCACATCAGACAAAACATATCATTCATAGAGAAGGAGATGAGAGAATGCAGAATGTTGTGCTACAGTGTAGAGAAGGATCAACTTAATGCAAGCTAAGTCCATTCAAAAGTCTGACAGCAACCAGTGGTTAGCTTTGCAGTCTCAGCACTGTGGACCTGGGTACAATTCCTGGCTTGGGTTGCCTGACAATGCTCCTCACTATCCGCAAGTCCAGCCATCTTTGTATCATCTGCAAACTTGCTGATCACTCCATTTACTCCCTCTTCCAAGTCATTTATATATATTACAAATAGAAGAGGTCCCAGTACCGAGCCCTGCAGCACATCACTAGTGACCGACCTCCAGCTAGAGAAACACCCTTCCACTATTACTCTCTGTCTCCTATTACCAAGCCAGTTACTTATCCATCTAGCTACCTGTCCTTGTATCCCATGAGCCTTGACCTTCTCAACTAACCTCCCACGAGGGACTTTGTCAAACGCCTTACTAAAATCTATATAGACGACATCAACGGCTCGCCCTTCGTCCACCGTTTTCGTCACCTCCTCAAAAAATTCTACCAGATTTGTAAGGCACGACCTCCCCTTAACAAATCCATGCTGTGTATCCCTAATCAGATTGCAACACTCTAAGTGCCTATACATCCTATCTCTAAGAATCCCCTCCAACAGATTCCCTACCACTGACATCAAACTCACCGGCCTATAATTTCCAGGGTTATCCCTACTACCCTTTTTAAACAATGGTACAACATTAGCTATTCTCTAGTCCTCTGGGACCTCACCTGTGTCCAAGGAAGAGACAAAGATTTGCATCAGAGGCCCAGCAATTTCACCTCGCACCTCCCTAAGCAGCCTGGGATAAATGCCGTCAGGCCCCGGAGATTTATCAGTTTTAATGCTTATTTAAATACACTCGGACGAGTGCCTAGTTCGAGTCTTTACGTCGCTCGTCGACGTTTTTGTCAACCTCTAGCGAAACCCCAGTCAGGGCTCACTTGATCTTGATTGAGGTACGTGTGTTGGAGTCACCTCTAAGATGTTACTAGCTAGAGAACGTGAGTTGGGTTCACAGCTAAGGTGTTATAGCTAGGTCGTGTTGTCATCCCAGGTGTGTATGGGCCTACTGGTGAGCCAATTTTGTTGGTCCTTGGTACTCGGGTCTCTGTCCCGCGTGCATGAGGGTGCCAATTTAGAGGAAATCAGACCGAATTAAGGGGGTTCATTTCATTGACACTTTAGTTTCGCCAATCAGCCTGTTATAGCACGTTTTTGGCCATGTGGGAGGAAACCGGAGTGCCCGGGGAAAACCCACGCAAGCACAGGGAGAATGTGCAAACTCCCGCAGACATTGACCTTGGCCGGTAATCCGCCCTTGATCTCCGTAACTGCCCAGCCAACAGTGCTAGTCACCGGGCTGACGTGCTGCCCAAAGTCAGTCCATGTCAGCTCACACTACCGGCAGTGAAGTTCTGGATCACTCTCAGATCTCCACCCAAGAACCATCCATGCACCACCCGCCGAGTGCATGCCCCTTGTCATAGACAAGGTGGACTGTGACACCTGTAGGTGTAATAGGTGTTATTATACATATTTACACATCACACGCTGTACAGTATATACAAACACACAGTCCGACAAACACCAAAGAGTCCTCCATATTGACATATGGGCTCTGCAGAGGGCAGCTTGCCATGATGTCTGACAAGTGGCCAGCTTGTCCTCCGGTTGTGATCGCCTCTCACCTGTCGTTGAAGATCCCCAATATCTCCAACGTGAGTGACAAGGTGAGCCTTGAAATTTGTTGGGCGAATGAACGGAATCTCTTTATTCCCAGGAAGGCCATGAGGCTGTTATTCTTTTCCAACCATTTGCCCCTGGCGCCAACAACAAATCCAAAGTATTTGGGGTTTGGGCATCCCGTCAATTCCTCAATTTCTGGTCCCAGATGTTGGTACTTCTGGCACTTTTCCTGCCATGCCTTCTCCAGACTGTCATAGTTGTCTTCAAACCGGACTGTCACATCCACCACCGCTACCTGCTGATCCTTTTCCCTCTTGAAGACGATGTCCGGCTTCCAGAGGCTGCCGTCCTTGGCAATGAGCCTTGGCTCCAGGTATGATGTCCAGCCGTATTTTCCGACATACTTATGCAGTTGGTCCAGGATCTTATTATGGCGTTTGATCCGGCAGTTTTTCACGAATGGGCAAAAGCCTGAAATGTGACCGAGTGTTTCAAGACCTGTCCCACACCTTCGGCAGGTCTTTGTGGCAGAGGGGTTCCCTCTTGACAGGGTCACCCTCGTCGGGTATAGGTTGCACCGGAGTAGCATTTTATTTACCAGGCGATGGGACTTCAGCTGGTATGCAGCCTTCATCCAACTGTTTGAAATTCTGTCATCGTGGTAGTAGTGAACTCCCACTCCTTGTGATGTGAGCTGTCTCCACTTGTGGAATTCCCATTCCCTCCACCCAGCATATCTATTCAGTGGTTTGCTGGGTCCTGTCTCGGCCGTCAGTGTCGGCAGTGCGGCTCTGATCATGGCTGTTTCGTCATTGCCACCGTCTTCCCTTGTAGGCATGAAGTCTTCGATGTCCCTCAGAGCCTTGAGGGATCTCAGATCTTCGATGTTTCTGCCAACGTCCTGTTCACAGAACTGGAATGAGGTGCGAATGACTTGATCTGTGGAGGCAGACAGTGCTTCCCATTTTCGGATCACCGCAGATGGTATCTGGATCTTGAGCTTAGGAATACCCAGACCTCCATTTCGCGCCCGCGAATAGAGGATGCCATCTGTAGTATGAGGTGGAAGGTGCAGGAACTGCTTAACAGCATTGCGTATTAATTGGTCCAGTTTTACCAGCGTGTTTTGTGACGCTTCAGTTAGGATCAGGTGATAGTACAGCCTTGGTATGACATGGACAGTTAGCAGCTCGACGCGTTGCCTTGGGCGAAGAGCTGCTGCTTGTAGACTGGAGATCCAAGTCTTCAGCCTGTCCTCCCATGCTCCTTCCTCCACACCAGCCCACGGGTCTATCCGGGCTCCCCGGTATTTCTCTGTCTCACCTGGTGGGATGTATGCAATCTCTTCCTTCTGAATCCTCCAGTTTTTGCATTGATTATAAATAAAGGTCTTCCTCTTACAGGTGAAGTGGAATCCTTTGGTCTTGTTGATGTTGACAGTAAGACCAGTCATCTCGCAAAAAGTCTGAAGAACCTTCAGGTTCCGTACCATCCCGGTGTGCGAGTCACTGAGCAGGGCAATGTCATCAGCGAACGCAAGGGCGGAGCAGTTGATTCTCACTCCATCTAGCATCATACTGACACCAGACTTAGCCGCTTCCAGACTGCACAGCAGTGGATCCAAAGCAATATTGAATAGTACTGGTGAGAGCGGGTCTCCCTGCTTGACACCCCTCTCGATCGTTATTGGGGTGGTTTTCGACTTGTCGCCTTCCACCAGTGTAGAGATTCTGAATGAGCTCCACAAAGGCGTCTGGTAGTTTGACTCTCTGTAATGCTTTAATGAGTAGTTTGTGACCAACCGAGTCGAACGCTTTCGCCAAATCAACAAAGACGACTGCGAGGTCCTTGTGGTTTTTCTTAGCTCCCTTCATTATATTTTGCAACACTGCAATATTCTCGTTGCACCCGGGAGTAGCTGCCAAAAACCCTTTCTGCCTTGGGTTTATGTCGACTGTCTCGCTCAGTTGTTTCGCCATGATCTTTGTAAATAGGCGCAGCAGCATTGGACCGATGGTAATTGGTCGCCAGTTGTCAATGTTTTTAAGGCATTCCCTGTCCTCGCATTTTGGGATCAGGACTGTTCGACTCTGTTTCATACAGAGAGGGATCGTCTTTGAAGCCAACCACAAGGAGAAGAGACGAGGTATGCGGGTTTCGTAGGCCTCGTGTATCTTCCGGATGTCCTCCAATTTCTGCCCATCCGGTCCAGGCGCGCTATCCTCATTTATGCCCTTGATGGCCTGGGTAACCTCCTCTTCAGTGATTGGCTTCATCAACTCACCGTTATCTGTATTCCCATTGTACGCTTGGAATTTATTGATATTTGCCTTATTGTTCTGACTGGAGAGTTTCTCCCGAAAGCTGGCCTCCAGTTCCTCAATTGTAAGTGGACATTTCATTTGTGTAGGCGCGCCCATGATCTGCCGGGCTAGTTGACGCCTATTGTTCTTGTAGAGCATCTGTGTTGCTCTAAAGACGGATTTCTGTTTTGCCCATCGTTTCTTTGCTCCACTATTACCCTCGTGCCGAGGCCCTCGGTTAACTTTCTTTCGTGCCTTCTCTTTCGGACCAGCCTTCTTTTGCCCTTTTCCATCACCTCTCATCAGAAGGTCAGTGATGCTCTCAATTAAACCCACTGCCAGGGTTAGATCTTCAGGGTCGTTCCTCGTAGTTAATAGCCTCTCGATTTGGCTGAGATTCTCCTCCACATCCCTATGCTTAGGGATATGTGCCATAGGCTGACTGATGGAATTTACCTGCGGTACCAGATCTCTGACATCTCCCTCTTCAGGCTCCTGTTCTCTCTCGGAGTCTGGGTTCTCAGCCACAACTGGGAGTGCGTTGTTTGCTGATTTGTGCGCATTTGCCAGCAGCCTGCGCTTTTCAGAGATTTGTTTGGCCGTTTTAGTTGTTAAAATACTCCCAATCTCTTTATTGATGTACCGGGCACCAACAAATCTCTGTTCAAGCTCCACGAGGAGCGATTCCTCCTCCTCGGACCATACGCTCTTACTTCTACCTCGTTTGGCTGGGGGCTTAGGTAGTGCCTTTTCCGCACGTTTTTCATTGCGGAGGACCGGGTGATGGTGTCGCTCATGCTGGCTGAGTCCACTTTCTGTAGTGAAGGCCAATTCACATGCACTGCACTTGTACTGACCCACTGCCAGAGGCTTCACGCCCTGACATTTTGGGTAGTGGCAGGCAATTGAGTGGTACTCACCAGTCCTCCCACACCGGGCACACTTAGTCATGATCTTTTTGGTCCTGTGCACTTTCTTGAGATGTTCTCTGAAAGCCCCAACCGAGGAGTGTATGGACTTGCAAGGCTTGCAATACAACGCATCAGTAGGGTAATGGATCACCACCTCCTTAACCTCTGAGCGGTCCTCTGTAGGTGTTATTGTAACTGTCTCGATGAAGGTGCCTTCCTCCTGAGCACCTCCATCGCTTGCGGTATTTTGGCTGTTGTCATTATTATTTCCCAAGCCCTTATTCAGGGCTAAATATGCCTTGTTGTAGAAGGTACGGGAGCCTACCTCCACTTCCTCGGCTGGATGGGCCGTCCAGACCGGCTCCTCTACAACAGGTGTATCGTCATCACATACTGGAATGACTGGGTCCTCAGGCCTGGGCCCCGAGTCTACCCTCCAATAGTGCCCGGTAAGTTGTTTCTGTCCCAAGACAGCTCTTCCGTCTCGGTCGAGACTGATCTTGCCACTAACTCATCAAAGGTAGTCTAGTTACCTAGAAGTTAGTCAAAGTTACCTAGAAGCTCTAACACTTTCTCCCTCGGTATGGATATTTCCCTCAACTGGTCCACAGCTCCCTCAGAGACAGGAGCTGTCAACAAGCCCCTCTCCTTTGTGAATACCGACGCAAAGTATTCATTCAGGATCTCCCTCATTCCCTTGGACTGTAAGCACAGTTCCCCTCCTCCGTCCCTAAGAGGTCCAATTTTTCCTCTAACCACCCTTTTATTCCTAACATAGGAGTAAAAAGCCTTTGGATTTTCCTTAATCCTATCCGCCAAAACCATTTCATGCCCCCTTTTTGCCCTTCTAACTCCCCGTTTAAGCTCCCTCCTACTCTCTCTATATTCTTCCAATGCTCCCTCCGTTCCCAGCTGCTTTGACCTAACATACACCTCTTTTTTTCCTAACAAAGTCCTCAATACCCCTAGTAATCCATGGCTCTCTAATCCTACCTTTCCCATCTCTCCTCTTGGCCGGCACATATTTATCTTGCAACATTTTCAGTATTCCCTTGAAAGAGTCCCACATGCCTAGCATGGACTTACCCTTGAACAATCGTTCCCAATTAGTTTCCCTGAGTTCCTGCCTAATCCGACCATAGTTAGCCTTTGCCCAATTCAGCACCCTGCCCCTAGGGCAACAAGCATCCTTTTCCATCTGTATCCTAAAATAGACAGAATTGTGATCACTGTTAATTCAAGCCAGGAGTTAGGATGGCAAAACTGAATCACAAAATGTTTTTGGCTGATAGAATTAAGGAGATTCTCCTTAATTCTCCTCCCAAGGCATTTTATACATATGTTAGGACGTTAGGATAGCAAGAGAAAGAGCTGGTCCATGCAAAGACCAAGGAAGGAAATTACGTGTAGAACCAAAGTAAGTAGGTGAGATCCTTAATGAGTACTTTGCATTAATATCTGCAAAGGAGAGGGATACATTGATGGTTTCTCAGAGAGGTATGTAAACCCGGCAGAGCAAGTCACCTTTAAGATAGATAAATCCCAGGATCAGATGGCATCTATCCCAGATTACTGAGAAAAACAAGCAAAGAAATTACTAGGCCTCTAACAGAAATCTTTATTTCCTTATTGGCACAGGTCAGGTTTACAGCATGGAAACAGGCCCTCTGACCTACCTTGTCCATGACCCCCTTTTTTTAAACCCTGAAGCTAATCCCAATTGCCTGCATTTGGCCCATATCCCATATACCATTGCACCCATGTAACTATCTAAATGCTTTGTAAAAGACAGAAATTGTACCTACCTCTACCACTATCTCTGGCAGCTTGTTCCAGACACTCACCACCCTGTGTGTGAAAAAATTGCCCCTCTGGACACTTTTGTATCTGTCTCTTCTCACCTTAAATCTATGCCCTCTAGTTTTAGACTTCCTTACTTTTTGGAAAAGAAATTGATTGTCTAGCTGATCTATGCCCCTCATTATTTTATAAATCTCTAAGTTAACCTCTTAGCTTCTATGCTCCAGAAAAAAAAAATCCCAGTCTATCCAACCTCTCCTTATAACTCAAACCATCAAGTCCCAATAGCATCCAAGTAAATTTTTTCTATGCTATTTCTAGTTTAATAATATCCTTTCTACAGTAGGGCGATCAGAATTGCACACAGCATTCCAAGTGTGGCTGTACCAGTGCCTTGCATTTGTTGGGATTAAATTACATCTGCCATTTCTCTGCCCAATTTTCTAGCCTATCTATACCCTGCTGTATTCTCTTGACAATCTTCATGACCATCTGCAACTCTAGCAATGTCATCCACAAACTTGCTAATCAGACCAGTTACATTTTCTTCCAAGTCGTTTAAACATTATTACAAACAAATAAAAATATTACAAACAACAGAGGTCCCAGAATAGATCCCTGCAGCACATCACTAGTTATAGACCTCCATTGAGAAAAACACCCTTCCATGCTACTCTCTGTCTTCAATAACCAAGCCAGTTTTGAGTCCAGCTAGTTCACCCTTGATCCTGTGATCTAACCTTTTGTACAACCTATCATGAGGCGCCTTGTCAAATGCTTTATTAAAGTTCATGTAGACAACATCCACAGCCTTTCCCTTGTCAATCATTTTTGTGACTTCCTCGAAAAACTCAACCAAATGACCTCCATCGTACTATACTGCATCGCTAATTAGACTATTCAGTTCCAAATGTGTATAGAACCTATCCCTAAGAATTTTCTCCAAATTCACTATTGCCAACATCAAGCTCACTGACTTCTAATTACTCGGGTTATCAATCTACATCCCAGAATACATATGAAGTGGACTGAGAAATAGTGCATGCATTGTTGGTAACCTTCTATGATTTTTATAGGTTTTGGAACAGTTCCTATAGATTGGAGGGGAACTAATGTAACCCCACTATTTAAAAAAGGAAGTAGAGAGAAAACAGGTAACTATTTGACAGTAGGTCTGACATCAGTTATGAGGAAAATGAATCCCTTATAAAAGATTTAATAATAAACGCTTGTGAAACAATGGCAAGATCAAATAGTCAGTGTGGATTTACAGCATGGAAATCATGTTTGACAAACTCTATTGGAATTCTTTGAAGATATAACAAGTCGAGTTGGTAAGAGGAAACCAGTGGATGTGGTTCATTTTGACTTTTAGAAGGCTTTTGGCACAGTCCCACATATGAGATTTATGTGTAAAATTAAAGCACGTGGGATTGAAGGTAGTGCATTGTGGTTGGCGGATAGCAATGGAAGAGCATGAATATGTAGGTCTTCTGCAGGTGGCAGATGCAGGTCTTTTGCAGGTGGCAGGCAGTGACTCATGGGTACCACAGGGATCCTGCTAGGACCCCAGTCATTCATAATGTATATTAATGATTTGGATGAAACAGCTAAATGCAATAACTGCAAATTTGCAGATGATATAAAGCTGTGAGGAGGATGCAGAGATTCTTTAGCATGATTTGGACAGGTTGAGTGGGTGGGCAAATGTCAAACCAAGTAGATAAATGTGAGGTCATCCACTTTGTAGCAAAAACAGGAAAGCAGGTTCTTATCTGAATGCGTAGATTGGGAGAGGGTAATGTGCAGTGAGATCCGAGTGTCCTTGTATGTCAGTTGCTGAAAGGAAGCATACAGGCAGTGAAGAAGACGAAATGGAATTTGACCTTCATAATGAGAGGATTCGAGTACAGGAGCAGGCATATCTTCAATTATATAAGGTCTTGGTGAGACCACATCTGGAATATTGTGTGCAGTTTTAGTCTCTTTATCTGAGGAAGGATGTTCTTGTTGTGGAGGGAATGCAGTGAATGTTTACCTGACTGATTTCTGGAATGGCAGGACTGACATATGAGGAGACAATGAGTCAGTTAGGATTATATTTACTGGAGTTTCGGTGAATGAGGAGGGATCTATTGAAATCAATGAAATTCTGACAAGGGCTAAACCGGGTACGTGCAGGAAGAACATTACCGATAGTGGGGGAGTCCAGAACCAGAGGTCACAGTCTGAGGATGAGATAAACCTTTTATGACTGAGATGAGGAGGAATTGCCTCACCCAGAGCATGGTAGGCCTGTGGAATTCTCTGTCACAGAAAGTAGTTGAGACCAAAACATTGAATGCTTTTAAGAAAGTTAGAAATAATTCTTAGTGCTAAAAGGCTCAAAAGATATGGATGAAAAATGGAGCAGGTTATTGAATTGGTTGATGAGTCATAATCATGATGAATGTTAGAGCAGACTTGAAAAGCCAAATGGCCTACTCCTGTTCCTACTTTATGGTATTTTCTCTTTCGAAGAACAAAGAACAATTTCTTTAAGTTTCTTATCTACTTTTGCAGAATTCTAAAAATGCTTCCATTCCTCAGGGTTACTTTTTTGGGAAACATGTTAAGCATCTCCCTTTGATATAATATAATCTTTAACTTCTTTATTCTTAGTCTAGCTTGGATCACTTTTCCTTTTGAATTTCTGTTCCTTAAAGGAATGTATATTTATTTTTAAAATATTAATTCTTTAAATATTAATCATTGCTTACCTACTGTCCCAACCTTTAATGTAGTTTCCCAATTTACCACAACCAACTTGCCCCTCATAGCTTTGTAGTTTCTTTTCTTTAGATTTAAGGCCCTTGTTTTTAATGAACTACATCACTTTCAAACTTCGTGTCAAATTCTATCATGTTAAGGTACTGCACCCTTAAAGTACCTTTACGCTGAGATTATTAATTATCTGTTTCTCATTGCGCAATGCTGGATCTAATATAATCCATTGTGTAGTTGGTTTTTCAACATAGTGTTCTAGAAAACCTTGGTAAACCCTGGGAATCTATGTGTGGAGCCAGAGTAAATGGGCGAGGTATTAAATGAATACTTTGTGTCAGTATTCATCAAAGAGAAGGACTTGGTGGATGATGAGTCTGGGAAAGAGTGTGTAGATAGCTAAAGTCATGTTGAGATCAAAAAGGAGGTGGTATTGGGGTTCTTGAGAAACGTTAAGGTAGATGGGATATATCCCAGAATACTGAGAGAGACAAAGGAGGAAATAGTTGGGGCCTTAAGAGAAATCTTTGTATCCCCACTGGCTACAGGGGAAGTACACATAGTAAGAAGTCTCCCAACATCAGGTTAAAGTCCAACAGATTTCTTTAGTGGCAAAACCCACTAGCTTTTGGATTGCTGCTCCTTCATTATGTAAGTGGGAATTCTGTTCACAAACAGGGCATATAAAAACACAAACTCAATTTATAAAATAATGGTTGGAATGCAAATCTTTATAGGTAATCAAGTCTTAAAAGCACAGACAATGTGAGTGGAAAGAGGGTTAAGCACAGGTTGGAGAGATGTGTCTTGTCTCCAGCTAGGACAGTTGGTGAGATTTTGCAAGCCCAGGCAAATTGAGGGGGTTATGGATTGTGTGACATGAAGCCAAGGTCTTGGTTGAGGCCGTACTTGTGTACACAACTTGGTTATCAGTCTCTACTCCACGACTCTGCGTTGTTGTATGTCGTGGAGAACGCTTACCTGAACATCAGAGGCCGAATGCCCGTGACCGCTGAAATGTTCCCCAACAGGAAGAGAATCACCAGGCAAGAATGTTACCTGATGAAGGAACAGTACTCCAAAAGCTCGTGGATTTTGCCACCAAATAAACCTGTTGGACTTTAACCTGGTGTTGTGAGACTTCTTATTAACCCCAGTCCAATGCCAGCATCTCCGCATCATGACTACAGGGAAGGTCCCAGAGGATTGGAAAATAGCCAATGTTGTTCCTGTGTTTAAGAAGCGTAGCAAGAATAATGCAGATAATCCCAGGCTGGTGAGCCTTATATCAGTGGTAGGGAAATTATCGGAGATGATTCTTCGAGACAGGATTTATTTCCACTTCCAAATCAGTGGACAAATTATGAGAAGCAACATGGTTTTGTAAAGGGGAGGTCGTGTCTCATGAGCTTGATTGAGTTTTTCAAGAAAGTGACAGAGATAATTGATAGGGTAGGGCAGTGGATGTTGTCTGTATGAACTTCAGTCAGGCTTTTGCCAAGGTCCGTCATGGCAAACTGGTGCAGAAGGTCAAGTTTCATAGGATCAGAGGTGAGCTGATTACATAGAGACAAAATTGGCTCAGTTACAGAAAACAGAGGGTAGCGATGGAAGGGTGCGTTTCTGAATGGACGGCTGTGACAAATGGCGTCCCTCAGGGATCAGTGCTGGAATCTTTGATGTTTGTAATATACATAATTGATTTTGAGGAAAATGTAACTGGATTGATTAGTAAGTTTGCAGACGACACAAAAGTTGGTGGATTTGCAGACAGTGATGAGAGCCATCAGAGAATACAGCAGGATATACATCAATTGGAGACTTGTGTGGAGAGATGGCAGATGGCATTTAATCCAGACAGATGTGAGGTAATGCATTTTAGAAGGTCAAATGCAGAGAGAAAATATACAGTAAATGGCAGAATCCTTAAGAATATTGATAGGCAAAGGGACCTGGGTATATAGGTACATAGGTCACTAAAAGTGGCAATGCAGATGGAGAAGATAGTCAAGAAGGCGTATAGTGTGCTTGCCTTTATCAGCATTGAGTTTAAAAATTGGCAAGTCATGTTGCAGCTTTATAGAACCTTAGGCCGCTTGGAATATAGCATTCAATTCTGGTCGTCACACTATGAGAAGGATGTGAAGGCTTGGAGAGGGTACAAAAAAGATTCACTAGGATGTTGTCTGGCATGGAGGGTATTAGCTATGAGGAGAGGTTAGAGAAACTTGGTTTGTTCTCACTGGAATGACGGAGATTGAGGGGTGACTTAATAGGAATCTACAAGATTATGAGAGGCATAGTGAGAAGCTTTTTCCCAGGGTGGAAGAATCAATTTCTAGGGGGCACAGGTTTAAAGTGCAAGGGACCAGACTCAAAAGAGACGTACAAGGCAGATTTATTTACAGAGGGATCGATGCCTGGAACTTGTTGTCGGGGGATGTAGTGGAAGCAGATATGATGGTAACCTCTAAGGGGCATCTTGACAAATACATGCATAGGATGGGAATAGAGGGATGTGGTCTCTAGAAGGGTCGAGGCTTTAGTTAAGTTGGATAGCATGGCTGGTGCCGGATCAAGGGCTGAAAGGCTTGTTCTTGCGCTGTAATTTTCATTGTTCTTTGTTCTTTATGATCTGGAAAACAAACCTGATTTGATGTTTGCTTTCAAAAGGAAATTGCATACTTGAAAAGGAAAAAAATGCAAGAGTCTGGGGAAAGACAAACAGGGCAATTTTCTCAGCTCTTTCAAAGATCTAGCATAGACAGAATGGACTGAATGATATTCTTTGTTGCTCAGAGATTTTATGATTCTATACCAACTAGTGGAACTAGAGAAGGGAAGTAAACAGCAGGATTATAAATGGATGCATGC
Source organism: Sphyrna mokarran (assembly GCA_024679065.1). Taxonomy (NCBI): domain Eukaryota; kingdom Metazoa; phylum Chordata; class Chondrichthyes; order Carcharhiniformes; family Carcharhinidae; genus Sphyrna; species Sphyrna mokarran. Next base: position 20,877,215 of record JAGIQG010000007.1, on the reverse strand, counting down.
AGATTGCAACTCTGGAGAAATTTGAGGGGCATCGCTTCCTGAAAGAAACAGTGTAAAGCAGCTGTACAACAACATAATCTGATTTTAAGATTTGTAATGGTAGCACAAAACGTGGAATCAGGAAGCAGCTGTCGGAAAGCAGGTATTGTACTTACTGTTTTACTGCAACAAGGCCAGCTTTGGAATCAGTGCAAAACAAGTAACTAAACTTGCACAAGATTCTGATACATAGAACATTACAGCGCAGAACAGGCCCTTCGGCCCTCAATGTTGCACCGACCAATTAGGAACAAGCAGTGACCCTCTAACCTAAACCATTCCCTTTTCGTCCATAAACTTATCTACTAACCTCTTAAACGCCAACAAACTTGGCGCATCTACAACTGCCGCAGGCAGGGCATTCCACTCCCTAACCACCCTCTGGGTAAAGAACCTACCTCTGACATCCGTCCTATAACTATCACCCCTTAATTTAAAGCTGTGTCCCCTCGTGCTAGCTTTCTCCATCCTAGGAAAAAGGCTATCACTGTCCACCCTATCTAACCTCTAATCATCTTATATGTTTCAATAAGGTCTCCTCTTAGCCGCCTTCTTTCTAACGAAAACAACCTCAAATCCCTCAGCCTTTCTTCATAAGACCTGCCTTCCATACTAGGCAACATCCTGGTAAACCTCCTCTGTACCCTCTCCAATGCCTCCACATCTTTCTTATAATGTGGGGACCAGAAATGCACACAATACTCCAAGTGCGGCCGCACTAGAGTTTTGTACAGTTGCAACATGACATTGCGGCTCCGAAATTCAATCCCCCTACCAATAAAAGCTAAGACTCCATATGCCTTCTTAACAACCTTATCGACTTGATTGCCAACTTTCAGGAATCTATGCACATATACACCAAGATCCCTCTGTTCTTCAACACTATTAAGAGTCCTACCATTAGCCCTATACTCTACACATTTGTTATTCCTGCCAAAGTGAATTACCTCACACTTTTCCACATTAAACTCCATTTGCCACCTCTCGGCCCAGCTCTGCAACTTGTCCAAGTTTCTCTGCAAACTATAACACCTCTCTTCACTATCTACCACTCCTCCGACTTTGGTGTCATCCACAAATTTACTAATCCATCCTTCTATACCCTCATCCAGATCATTTATAAAAATTACAAACAGCAGGGGCCCCAAAACAGATCCCTGAGGTACACCACTTGTAACCGAACTCCACAATGAATAATTTCCATCAACCACCACCTCTGTCTTCTATCTGCTAGCCAATTCCTAATCCAATTAGCTAAATCACCCTCAATCCCATACATCTGCATTTCCTGCAGAAGCCTTCCATGGGCCACCTTATCGAACGCCTTACTAAAGTCCATATATACCACATCAACTGCCTTACCCCCATCTACCTCTTTGGTCACTTTTTCATAGGTTGAAGGACCTGGTGAATATTAAAATATAGAAAGTTCTTGAAAGAAGAGATGCATTGAATGCAATAGTATGTTTGAGGTCACCACAAATTTTAAGTATAGGAGACACATAGAACCATAGAAAAGTTACAGCTCAGAAACAGGGCTTTTGGCTCTTCTTGTCTGTACTGAACCATTTTTTTGCCTAGTCCCACTGACCTGCACTTGAACCATATCCCTCCATACCCTTCTCGTCCATGAACCTGTCCAAGTTTTTCTGAAATGTTAAAAGTGATCCCACATTTACCACTTTAGCCGGCTCATTCCACACTCCGACCACACTCTGCGTGAAAAAGCTCCCCCTAATATTTCCTTTAAACTTTTCTCCTTTCACCCTTAACCCACGCCCTCTGGTTTTTTTTCTCCCCTAACCTCTGTGGAAAAAGCCTGCTTGCATTCACTCTATCTATACCCATCAAAATCTTATACACCTCTATCAAATCTCCCCTCATTCTTCTATGCTCCAGGGAATAAAGTCCTAACCTATTGAATCTCTCTCTCGGTAACTCAGCTTACCAGTCCTGGCAACATCCTTGTGAACCTTCTCTTTCAACCTTATTTACATCCTTCCTGTAATTAGGTGACCAAAACTGTACACGGTACTCTAAATTCGGCCTCACCAATCCCTTATATAACCGTATCATAACACTCTAACTTTTATACTCGATACTCCAATTTATAAAGGCCAGTCTACCAAAAGCACTCTTTATGACCCTATCCACCTGTGATGTCACTTTTAGGGATTTCTATACCTGTATTCCCAAATCCCTCTGTTCAATTGCACTCTTCAGAGTCCTACTATTTACCTTATACATTGTACTTTTGTTTGTCATTCCAAAGTGCAATACCTCACATTTGTCTACGTTAAATTCCATTTGCCATTTTTCAGCCCATTTTTCTAGTTGATCCAAATCCCTCTGCGAACTTTGAAAACCTTCCTCACTATCCACTACATCTCCAATCTTTGTATCATCAGCAAATTTGCTGATCCAATTTACCACATTATCATTCAGATCATTGATACAGATGACAAACAACAATGGACCCAATACCGATCCTGCGGCACACCACTAGTCACAAGCCTCCACTCAGACAAGCAATTCTCCACAACCACTCTCTGGCTTCTTCCATTGAGCCAGTGTCTAATCCAATTTATTACCACCCCATGTATACCTAGCGACTGAACCTTCCTAACTAACCTCCCATGAGGGACCTTGTCAAAGACCTTGCTGAAATGCTCGTGATTGGAAGAGGGAAACTGCATGTGCTTGAGATTGAACAGTATTACTCTGAAGGTTATTCATTTATGACCAGGGAAGCAGTTGGTGTGGAAAACTTGAGGGAATATCGAAAATATATCAAAATAACTAAACAATTGAGGAGTATTAGTTTTGGAATAAACCCAATGGAAGCAGATTCGTTTCTTGCTCCTGTAAGAATTATTTTGAATGCTTCCATGATCCTAAGTAGACAAGCTCATTGTTGCTCCCTAGTGCTGACTTATATAGTTTTGTATCATGCGCTTTGACACAGGAACAAATAAATAACAAAAACCATAGATACATATCTCTTAATGGTCATTGAGGATCAGCCTATATGCAGGAAAATCATTTGCGTTTGAAAGAAATGCAATTGAGAAGGAATAGAAGACTAATATGAATCTATAGCTGATAATTTTATAACTAGAATTGTTCATTGTAGTGGATTTTTTTTCCTCAGAGGTAAATCCACGATTTTCTAAAGCTCAGATCCTTTGAAAGCTGGCTTGTGACTAATAGTTGCAGTGTAAGGCAGAAAAAGATGAAAAATCTGACTGACTGCCAAATTGTTTTGATTCAGGAACATTCCCTATCTTAGTTGTGTGCAAACTTGATCTGTAACCTGTAATCACACACATTCTGAGTGAAAGTTGTGATGAAGAAATGATTGGTTGAAACAAGGGTAACCAAATAAATTCTCAGCTAAATTCCATTTCTCTAACTTGATCACACAAGAGACCTTTCCACATGTCAAACAATTGATTTTTTATGGATTTCACAGTTCAGAAATTTCTGAATTTGTTAGGTTTTCTGTTTATATTTTACACTTAATATCAAATATTAATTCCAGTATATTAGAGCACTGATCAGGTATATGGAATGTTTTGAAATTTCACTCCCATAACTGATTTTAACAGTTTGTAATGTAATGTAAAAGAACTGTGTATTTTTAGCAATTATAGATATTCCCTAACTTAAACATACTGTTCTGGCATTTCTGCTGCATAAAGATTCTGAAGGAAAATAACTTGCTTTGACATCATGAAATGATTTAAAATAGTTTGGATTTTGAGAAAATGTCATTTTCACTGTTGTGCTTTTGTGTACATTCAGCATTTGAAAGAAGAGTAATCCTAATTCAGTTAACATGTGCTAACTTGCCTCAGAACACTAGCAAGATAAGGAATGTAGAAAGAACAAAGAACAAGACAGTACAGGAACAGTCTCTTTGGCCCTCCAAGCCTGCACTGCTCATGCGTCAACTAGACTCATTTGTATCCCTGTATTCCCAGTCTGTCATATGGCTATCTAGATCTGTCTTAAACAATCCCAGCATGTCCGCCTCAACCACTTTGCTTGGCAGTGCATTCCAGGCCCCCACGACCCTCTGTGTAAAACATGTTCCTCTGACATCTGTATTGAATCTTGCCCCCTCACCTTGAACTTGTGACCCTTGTGTTTGTCACCTCTGACCTGGGAAAAAGTTTCCCACTGTTCTCTCTATCTATGACCTTCATAATTTTATACACCTCTATTGTGTTGCCCCTCATCCGCCATATTTCCAGGGAGAACAACGCCAGTTTACCCAATCTCTCCTCATAGCTAAGACCCTCCATACCAGGCAACGTTCTGGTGCATGTTGTCCTAGAAAATATTTGTGTGGTTATTTGATTTTTTTTTTAAATTTGTAAGTAAAATTGAATTCCTTTCAGCAAACAGGCAAATTTAATTTTAAGTTCATTATTCTGCTCCATCTAAAATATAAGTTGTAAAAGATATGTTGGAGATTTTGCAGTTTTAATTGAAATTAGACTTTGTGCTGGTTAGGTGCATTAGCCACCCTAAATTCTTCCTCAGTGTACCCAAACAGGTGCTGGAGTATGGTGATCAGGGGATTTTCATAGTAACTTCATTGCAGTGTTAAGGTAAGTCTACTTATGACAGTAATGAATAAACTTACAGTTGTATCTGGAATTTTGATCACCCTTTCTGCTGATCAGAATGAGACTTGTATCTTAAATATTTACAAGGCTTTACTTGGAATGGATCATTTAGTTAAGCTGGTCATGTTAACTTTATGTTGCAGTTAATCAAATTGAACCAATGTGCATGTGTTTTGCATCTTTATTCTTGTATGGGATATGAGCATCGCTTGCAAGGCAGCATTTATTGCCTAATCAGAATTGCCTTTGCTCAGTCATTTTAGAGGACAGTAATAAGTCTCACAACACCAAGTTAAAGTCTGACAAGTTTATTTGGTAGCAAACACCACTAGCTTTCGGGGCTCTGTCCCTTTGTCAGGTGAGTGAGGATTCTGATCACAAACAGGTCTGGAGTCAGATGTAGAACATTACAGAGCAGAACAGGCCCTTCGGCCCTCTATGTTGCACCGACCAATTAAGAAAAAGCAATGACCCTCTAACCTAAACCATTCCCTTTTCATCCATAAACCTATCCACGGACCTCTTAAATGCCCCCAGGCTTGGCGCATGTACAACTGCAGCAGGCAGGGCATTCCATACCCTTACCACCCTCTGGGTAAAGAACCTAACACTGACATCTGTGGTAACTACCACCTCTTAATTTAAAGCAATGTCCCCTCGTGCTAGCTTTCTCCATCCAAGGAAAAAGGCTATCATTGTCCACCCTATCTAAACCTCTAATCATCTTGTATGTTTCAATAAGGTCTCCTCTTAGCCGCCTTCTTTCTAGCGAAAACAACCTCAAATCCCTCAGCCTCTCCTCATAAGACCTGCCCTCCATACTAGGCAACATCCTGGTAAACCACCTCTGCACCCTCTCCAATGCCTCCACATCTTTCTTATAATGTGGCGACCAGAACTGTACACAATACTCCAAGTGCGGCCGCACCAGAGTTTTGTACAGTTGCAACATGACGTTGTGGCTCCGAAATTCAATCCCCCTACCAATAAAAGCCAAGACTCGTATGCCTTCTTAACAACCTTATCAACTTGATTGCCAACTTTCAGGGATCTATGCACATATACACCTAGATTCCTCTGTTCATCAACACTATTAAAAGTGCTACCATTAGCCCTATACTCTACACATTTGTTATTCCTGCCAAAGTGAATTACCTCACACTTTTCTGCATTAAACTCCATTTGCCACCTCTTGGCCCAGCTCTGCAACATGTCCAAGTCTCTCTGCAAACTATAACACCCCTCTTCACTATCTACCACTCCTCTGACTTTGGTGTCATCCGCAAATTTACTAATCCATCCTTCAATATCCTCATCCAGATCATTTATAAAAATTACAAACAGCAGGGGCCTCAAAACAGATCCTGAGGTACACCACTAGTAACCGAACTCCACGATGAATATCTCCCATCAACCACCACCCTCTGTCTTCTATCTGCTAGCCAATTCCTAATCCAATTGGCTAAATCACCCTCTATCCCATACATCTGCATTTTCTGCAGACGCCTTCCATGGGCCACCTTATCGAACGCCTTACTAAAGTCCATATATACCACGTCAACTGCCTTACCCCCATCCACCTCTTTGGTCACTTTTTCAAAAAACTCAATAAGGTTAGTAAGGCACGACCTACCCTTCACAAAACCATGCTGACTATCCCAATCAATTCATTTCTCTCTAAATAACTATAAATCCTATCCCTAATAATTCTTTCCAATACTTTGCCCACAACAGAAGTAAGACTCAACGGTCTATAATTCCCAGGAAAGTCTCTATTCTTCTTCTTGAACAATGGGACAACATTCGCTATCCCCCAGTCTTCCGGTACTATACCTGTAACCAATGTAGGTCAGACTAGGTAAGGTTGTCAGATTTCCTTTCCATAAGGAACATGATGTGTTTTTATGGCAATCAATGGTAGTTTCCTGGGCACCTTTATTGAGACTACATTTATATTCCAGAGTTTTTTAGTTTTTTTATTCATGTCACAGTAGACTTCTATTAATACTGCAATTGAGTTAGTGTGAAAATTTCCTAGTCACTACACTCCGGCACCAATATTTGGGTACATTGGCAATGCTAAATTTTCTTTAAGTGTACTAATCAACTCGTTTTGAACTTTGGGAAGAAACCGGAGTACTTAGAGGGAACCCACACAGACATGAGGAGAACATGCAGACACCGCACTGATGGTCACCAAAGCTGGGAATCGAACCTGGGTCTGTGGTGCTGTGAGGCAACATTGCTAATCATGAATTTAAATTACATCCGTTGCTGTGGTGGGATTCAAACCTGTGCCCCAGAGCATTAACCTTAGTCTCTAGAACAAGAATTGTGAAGATAATTTTTGCTTTTTTGAGAACTTGGTGTTACTTTTGGAATGTCGGCTGGTAACAAATAAATATTTCTCTTTGCCATGTGCAGGAATTCTAATTATTGATGACATTTCTAAAATTAAATACATTTTGACAGATCTACTCAATGAGGACCATTCATAATGCTGAAATCTGTTGTCTGCTGTCTGGCTTATGGGCTTTGCTTGGAGTTTTCTCAGATTATCACCCTCTTTTACATATTTCTTCATACATATGCCTAATAGGGTGAGGAATGCCACTTACTATTTAAACATTGTATCTCCATTGCGTAAGCAGAAACGTGGGTTCAGCTGAAGTTCTATGATCATGAAATGACAGGCGTTCAAAAGAGCCAAAGTTGAATTTTTAATTACTTTAAGTATGGTATGCAGAATGATAAGGCGTGGGGGAAACAGCATTTTCAGTCTTTGGGTAATTTTAGTGCAGAGGCTGTTTTGTCAAAAAAATACTTTAAATCTCAAGGGATATGAACAATGAACAGGTAACCCAGAGAGAAATAATGAAGCAAGTGTATTTTGTTTGCATTTCAGAAGCAGAAAGGGAAGCCAGCTGCTACTTGTGTCACTGCAGATAGTTTAGTTTGCACAGCACTGAGAGCTGTGCCAGATGGCAGTATTCTTATGAAGCAAGAATATAGATTGATAATTTTGAGGATGGTTGCTAATTAGTTGCTAATCTTGAAAATTTAGTATTAGAAAATTAGTATTTAATATAAATTCTGTTGTTTTTTACTAGATTTTGCAACAAAAGATTGAGCTGTTGAGAAGTAGAAATAAATCTGGAAAAAGATAATTATTTCTTATCTGGTGTTTAGGCAAGCCATCACTTTCAAACGTTTTGAGAATAAAGGTGGACAAAGATTGTTTAATTGATTAATAGTGTTGTCGAGCAGAGGGATCTTGGGTACAAGTACATAGCTCTTTGAAAGTTGGCACCCAGGTTGATAAAGTTGTTAAGAAGGCGTACGGTGTGTTAGCTTTTATTGGTAGAGGGATTGAATTTAGGAGCCGTGAGGTTATGTTACAACTGTACAAAACTCTGGTGCGGCCGCACTTGGAGTATTGCGTACAGTTCTTGTCGCCGCATTATAAGAAAGATGTGGAAGCATTGGAAAGGGTGCAGAGGAGGTTTACCAGGATGTTGCCTGGTATGGTGGGAAGGCTTATGAGGAAAGGCTGAGGGACCTGAGGTTATTTTCATTAGAGAGAAGAAGGTTACGCGGTGACCTAATTGAGGCGTATAAGATGCTCAAAGGACTGGATAGGGTGGATAGTGAGAGCCTTTTTCCTCGGATGGTGATGACCAACACGAGGGGACATAACTTTAAATTAAGAGGTGGTAGTTATAGGACGGATGTCAGAGGCAGGTTCTTTACACAGAGGGTGGTGAGGGCGTGGAATGCCCTGCCTGCTGCAGTTGTGGACTCGCCTACTTTGGGGGCATTCAGATGTTCGGTGGATAGGCATATGGACGATATTGGAATAGTTTAGGTTAGAGGGTCCACTGGCCGGCGCAACATCGAGGGCCGAAGGGTGTATACTGCGCTGTAATGTTCTATGTTCTATGACTATTTGTCAGAAAAATAAATTTGGACCATTTCCAGTTTAGAATGAAGAAACATGAGATTATTTCGCAACCTTGGCCCTCAGCAGCTCCTCCTACTCATTTTGAGCATTGAATAACTAAATTGGCAACGTTTGGAGCCTATCAGGGCAGTTGACATGCTAACCAGTAGGCATTGTGAATTAAAACTTTCTAAGAAATCAGTGTATTTCAGTGAATATAATATTGAACATTCTTTCTAAAATATTGGCTGATTGTGTTTGACATCAGAACTGGGGAAGAATCTCTTCTGGACAATTTTTATCTCAAGTTTTTCAGGATATCAATCCGTTGTAAAGCAATGTCATTGTAAGACTGCACCTTCCAAATGCCCTGTAGTGGAAACTGGAGAAATTTGACTGGGCAAAAAAAGATAACCAAGAACAATTTTTAATTCAACAGTTGGTGGAAAGCATGATATTAACTAATCGTTAGCTAAAATGATAATCACTAAACAATCTATTTCAAGTATTTTCTCCATTTTAAAAGGAAAAATATAAAAATTGTTGTTGGTATTTTAATAAAAATTTGGTTTTTACTTGCTTGAAAGTTTATAACTCCAGCCTTCTGCAGAGTGGCTACCTAACTAACTAGAAGCCATACAGTTTAAAAAAAACTGTGGAAAGCTCTGGAGGCTAAAGGGCTCAAGGGATATGGGGGAAGGGCGGAGGGGGGGAGGGGAATCAGGATATTGAATTTACTGATCAGCCAGGATGAAAATAGGTGGCAGTGCAGGCTCGAAGGATCATATGTCGTACTGCTTCCAGTTTAAGGAATTCCTGTAGTGAGGAATTTCGTTAGTGGTCAGATTTTTAGAAAAACTTAAGTATTCTTTCAAAATTGAAACATGCGAGGGCAAAATCTCAGCTTAAGACATACTAAAAATGTATTAAAACATAAAATAACCAAACAAGACGAAACGAAACAAAACAATAACCTACGGCTGAAGGGATAGCTAGGTGGTACAGACAAGTACCACAAAGCCCCCCTCAAAGATCTAAAGATTGAGCCAAAATACAATACAATTATACTTTCTGCTTATCTCAGATATTCCTCCTGACCACTTTAATTTGATTTCATTTCATATTAAAATGTCAGTCCAAACCATAATAGATTACCTCAGCCAGTTCCGATACTAGCTGACATAGTCATGTTCTATTTGTCTGTTTCTATTACTGGATCTTTACCCCTTGTATAGTCCACTTCCTTGTTGCTATGTCTCTAAGAAGGCCACTACCTAACTATTTTCCCAGCAGCACATTGCCAAGACAAAGATAGCATCAGTCTTGGGCTCTAAGACTGAAACATTTCTCTGTCTGGACAATAGAAATTTCATAGTTTCAACATAATAATGATTCATCCTCTATCCCTAAAACTTGAAACTATTGTATTCCTGCTTACTCAAATATGAACTTCTGAACTTACATAACCAGATCTGCAACATTCACATTTCTGGCTGAGCTAAGCAAATATATTAAAATTACTGATGTATTTGTTAAAATACATCATTCACTATCTTGATATAAATATACTAAATACTTAAAATCATATTATATTCATATCACTCTTGTTTATGCATTCACATATGAATAAACTGTCAACAGATCTTGTTAAATATGAATCACTAACTCCTTCCTCCTCAGCTGTTGCTTAACTTAAGAATCTGACTGTGGTTCTGCTTATTGACTCATAAGCCCCCTTCCACACTATGAAAGGCATTCATTCATTATTGTCATTACTGGCATGCCCAGAAGCAAGGGAAATGTGGGCACTGTGACAATGGGGAAAAAGAGTAATGATTTTAAGGTCATTAAATGACAAGGAATTTCCACTAATTTTTCCAGAACTTACTTTCTACTTATCAGAGGGAGGTCATCCCTCACAAATTTGACTGAATTTTTTGAGGAGGTAACCAAGTGTGTTGATGAGGGTAGTATAGTTGATGTAGTTTATATGGATTCCAGCAAAGCCTTTGGCACTTATACAGAAGGCAAATGCCCATAATTTGAAAGTTAGGTTTGGGGATAGCTGGGAAGGGAACCGGGGAGTATAAAAAGAAAGCAGCAATAGACAGCGGGCAGCATTGGGAGTGGGCAGTGGAGTGAGCATGGAGCAGAGTGAGATTTGAGGGCTTTGGCTCGCTGGGCTTAGGCGAGAGCAAGGTGTTGCTGGTTTTCCAATTGCGTTCACATCTCCAAAGGTGTTCAGGACAATGGCAGGGATTACGGGAAGATGCCTCACCTGCAAACGGTGTCATACGTGGGAGTTCCTGGAGGCAAGATGTCTCCCGATAGTCTACATGTGCGTCAAGTGTTTGGAGCTGGAGTGTCTGAGGGCTTGGGTCAAGCAACTAGAGCGGCGATTGGAAGATGTATTTTTAGTCAGGGAGAATGAGGCAATAATGGAAGGGAGGCATAGTAAAGTGGTGAACCCTGAGCCTGGGGGGCGGTGGGGCGACCCTTACAGGTGGGTTACCGTAAGGAAGGGGAAAAAGGAGAAGGGCGACAGTCCAAAGACTTCCCCAGTGGCAGCCCCCCAAAATATTGAGGGCGGAGGGATAAAAAAGGTAAGGCAGGAGGACCAGAGTACTTCAGAGGGGAGGAAGGGGGCTAGAAGGGAGATAGTGGTGAGGGATGGGAGGGTTAAAGGAATAGATAGGTGGTTCTGTGGTCAAGGGCGGGATTCCAGGATGGTAATTTGCCTTCCTGGAGCAGGAGTGCAAGATGTGTCTGACACAGTAGAGGGCATTTTGAAGGGTGAGGGGACCCAGGCGGATGTGAGAAGGATGTAGGAAGGAAGAGCAGGGAGGATATATGAAGGCAGTTCAGGGAGTTGGGGGGTAGGCTGAAGAGCAGGGCCTTCAGGGTGGCAATCTCAGGGCTGCTTGCGGGGCCAGGAGAAATGAGATCCTACAGCTGAATGTGTGGTTGAAGGATTGGTGTAGGGCAAAGGATTTTATATTTGTGGATAACTGGGAAGTATTTTTGAAAAAAGGGCACCTGTATAGAAGGAATGGGGAACACTTAAATGGGAAGGGCATGAATATCTTAGCTGGGAAGTTAGCTGGAGTGTTTCGGCAGGGTTTAAACTAATATGGAGGGGGGGAGGGGATGAGACCGAAAGCTCAGTAGGGAGCGAGATGGGAGATAGAGTAAGCTTGGATGAGAGGAAATACACCAGAGAGGAGGAGGTTCCGAATGGGCTTGGAGGTCTGGAATGCGTCTGTTTCAATGCGAGGAGCGTAACAGGAAAAACAGATGAACTTGGGGCCTTAATATTTGCGAGGAACTTGGATGTGGTTGCAGTGACAGAGATGTGGTTAAAGGAAGGGGAGCAGTGGCAGCTGAATATTCCTGGATATAAATGTTTCAAGCATAACAGAGGACTGTCCAGAAGAGGTGGGGGAGTGGCGTTGTTAGTTAGGGAGAGTATCACAGCAGTGCAGAAGAAAGACCATATAGAGGAGTTAGGAGTGGAGTCGCTATGGGTGGAGTTGAGGAATAAGAAGGGGGCAATTACTATGCTAGGGGTGTATTATAGGCCACCCAACAACCATCGGGCAGTGGGAGAAGTCACATGTAAAGATATTTTGGATAGGTGTAGAAAGAACAGAGTCGTTATAGTGGGAGATTTTAATCTCCCTGGGGTGGATTGGAAGGCACCTAGAGCTGGGGGTGCGGACGGGGAGGAATTTGTAAAATGTGTACTGGAAGGATCGTTGGAGCAGTATGTGGCTAGTTGACTAGAGAGGGGGCTATATTGGATTTAGTTCTGAGTAATGAGCCAGGGCAAGTGGTTAATGCTGTAGTAGGGGAACATGTGGCTAACAGTGACCACAATTCTGTCTACTTTAGGATACAGATGAAGAAGGAGTTTGTTGCCCTAGGGGGAGGGTGCTGAATTGGGGGGAGGCTAACTACAGTCAGATTAGGCAAGAACTTGTGGAAACTGATTGGGAACGATTGTTCGAGGGTAAGTCCACGATAGGCACGTGGGATTCTTTGAAGGGAATGCCGAAAATGTTGCAGGAAAGATATGTGCTGGCTAAGAGGAAAGATGGGAAAGGCAGGATTAGAGAGCTGTGGATTACTAGGGATATTGAGGACTTTGTTAGGAAGAAAAGAGAGGCGTATGTTAGGTCAAAGCAGCTGGGAACGGAGGGAGCATTGGAGGAATATAGAGAGAGTAGGAGGGAGCTCAAACGGGACGTTAGAAGGGCAAAAAGGGGGCATGAAATGGTTTTGGCTGATAGGATTAAGGAAAATCCAAAGGCTTTTTACTCCTATGTTAGGAATAAAAGGGTGGTTAGAGGAAAAATCGGACCTCTTAGGCACGGAGGACGGGAACTGTGCTTGGAGCCTGAGGGAATGGGGGAGATCCTGAATGAATACTTTGCATCGGTATTCACAAAGGAGAGGGGCTTGTTGACCGGTCGTGCCTCTGAGGGAGCTGTAGACCAGTTGAGGGAAATATCCATACCGAGGGAGGAAGTGTTAGAGCTTCTAGGTAGCGTTAAAACTGATAAATCTCCAGGGCTGATGGCATTTATCCCAGGCTGCTTAGGGAGATGCAAGATGAAATTGCTGGGCCTCTGACGCAAATCTTTGTCTCTTCCTTGGACACAGATGAGGTCCCAGAGGACTAGAGAATAACTAATGTTGTACCGTTTTTTAAAAGTAGTAGGGATAATCCTGGAAATTATAGGCCAGTGAGTTTGACGTCAGTGGTAGAGAAGCTGTTTGAGGGGATTCTTAGAAATAGGATGTATTGTCACTTAGAGTGTTGCGATCTGATTAGGGATATGCAGCATGGCTTTGTTAAAGGGAGGTTGTGCCTTATGAATCTGGTAGAATTTTTTGAGGAGGTGATGAAAACGGTCAACGAAGGGCGAGCCTTTGATGTCATCTATATGGATTTCAGTAAGGCTTTTGACAAAGACCCTCATGGGAGCTTAGTTGATAAGGTCAAGTCTAATGGGATACAAGGACAGGTAGCTAGATGAATAAGTAACTGGCTTGGTAATAGGAGACAGAGAGTAATAGTGGAAGGGTGTTTTTCTAGCTGGAGGTCGGTAACTGGTGGTGTACCGCAAGGCTCGGTATTGGCATCTTTTCTATTTGTAATAATTATAAATGACTTGGAAGAGGGAGTAAGTGGAGTGATCAGCAAGTTTGTAGACAATACAAAGATGGCTGGACTTGCGGATTGTGAGGAGCATTGTCAGGCGATACAGCAGGACGTGGATAGCCAGGTAGTTTGGGCAGACAGATGGCAGATGGAATTCAATCCTGATAAATGCGAGGTGATGCATTCAGGAGAAAGAATGTAGTGGGGAAATGTATGATAAAGTGTGGACCTATTAGGAATATAGAAACGCAGAGGAACCTGGGGGTGCACAAGTCTCTGAAGGTGGCAGAGCAGGTGGAGAAAGTTATGAAGAAAGCATATGGTATGCTAGCCTTTATAGGAAGGGGTATAGAGTACAAGAGTTGGCCTTTAATGTTGCAGTTGTATAAAACGTTGGTTAGACCTCATTTGGAATACTGTGTCCAGTTCCGGTCACCTTACTACCGGAAAGACGTGGAGATTTTGGAGAGAGTGTGGAGGAGGTTTACCAGGATGCTGCCTGGTAAGGAAGGTCTGAGTTACGAGGAGAGATTAGGCAAATTGGGGCTGTTTTCCTTAGAAAGATGTAGACTTATAGGAGATCTAAAAGAGGTGTACAAGATTATGAGGGCTATAGATAGAGTAAACAGGGTTAAGCTTTTTCCTCGGATGGACTCGAATAGCACGAGGGGGCACGGGGTTAGGGTATAATTTGGATGCTAGAGGGAGTTTTTTCACACAGAGGGTGGTGGGGTTATGGAACGCGCTGTCAAGTGGTGGAGGCAGGCGCTCTGGAGTTATTTAAGAGATACTTAGATGGGCACATGAACAGAATGGGAATGGAGGGATATAGAAAATTGATTTAAAATAGGGATCATGAGCCTTGGGAGTTCTCTGGGAAGTGTGTAAATTGTTGATGATATTGGTGTATTTGTTTTATCTTACACGTACTTTGGTACACCTTGTCTAACAAGGGGCATACATGCGATGGGTTGTGAGAGGGCTGCTCTTGGATTTTTCAAGAGTATCCTAGTGCTTCACGTCGTTAGTGTACGCTTGACCTGGACCATTTGATGGGCAACACGACAGCTCTGTACTATTGCTGTGCTGTACAGACACATGGATTTGGGCCTGTGTCTGTGGGAGTTTGCGCATTCTCCCCGTGCTTGCATGGGTTTTCTCCGGGTGCTCCAGTTTCCTCCCACATCCCAAAGGTGTGCTCTTAGCTGATTGGCAGAACAAATTCTCCCTAAATTGTCTCAAATTTGGTTCTAATCCATAGATCTATAAACATAGACAGGGATGACAGGGATCATGGGTAGAAGTGGGAACGTCAAGGTGGCGGCGCGGGTTCATTGGGCCAAAGGGCCTGTTTCCTGAGATGTTTTATTCTTTGTTCTTTGTACCTTAGGAGGATGGATGGTGATGATGGAAGGCTGCTTCAGTGACTGGAAACCAGCGTCCAGTCGCATATCACAAGGATCCATGCTGGGTCCCCTATTATTAATCATTTATGTAAATGACATAGGTAATTATATGGGAGTAGGATTAGTAAATTTAGGGATGACACAGAGATTGGCTGGGTAGTTAACAGTGAAGTTGTGTATTTTGGGCTACAAGAAGATATAGATGAAATGTTTAAATGGGCAGATAAATGGCAGATGGAATTTAATGCTGAAAAGTGTGAGCTGATAGATTTTGGAAGGAGTATTTTGACAAGAAATGATTCAATGAATAGCATGTAACCAGAAGGTTCTGAGGAACAAAGGGACTTTGGCATGTCTGTCCATCGATCACTGAAGGCGGAAGGGCATGTTAGTATGGGGGTGAAAAAGGCATATGGAGCACTTGCCTTTATAAGTCGAGACAAAGATTACAGAAGCAGGAGATCATAGAGTTGTATAGAACTTTGAGGCCACAACTATAGTACTGTGCGCAGTTCTGGTTGCCATATTTGAGGAAGGATGTGATTGCACTGGAGTGGGTGCGGAGAAGATTCCCTAGGGTGTTGCATAAAATGGAACATTTTAATTATGAAGAGAAGTTGTATGGGCTTGGGTTATTTTCATTTCAAGCAGAGAAGACTGAGGGGTGACCTGATTGAGGTGTACAAGATTGAGGGTCATGGATAGGATCAGTCATGAGGAGACAGAATTCATGGTAAAGAGCCAGATGTTAAGAGGTATGTAAGGAGAAACCTTGTTAACTAAAAGATGGTGACAGTCTGGAATACACTGCATGGGAGGGTGATGGAAGTGGCGGGGTGGGGGTGGGGTGATGGTTGTCTCATATTCTTTAAAAAGTAGCTGGATGAGCATTCAAGGCTATGGGCCAAGTGCTGGTAAATGTAATTAGGTAGACAGGTCAAGTTTTTTTTTCTCTCATTTCAGTGCAGACTAGATGGGCTGAAGGGCCTGTTGTGCACTGAGAGATTCTGTTGGTGATGATTGTAGAATTGCTGCTCTGATTTTGTTACCAACTATTTATTAAAACATTTCCAAGTATAATGAGTAGATTCCGGCAACTGGCAATTGTTTTCACTCCAATCCCTTGGTTTTTCTTTCCTTTTGTGAAGGTGCTGACTCTTAATTGGGATTTCTCTGCATCTGATGTAAGTGATTGTTGTTAGACTTAAATAATGATTTTGTATCTCATAAGTGAAACCATCACATCACATCCACCTGATCTTATTTCTGCCTAACAGCTAGTAATATATGCTTTCCAGAAAGATTCCGCAGATAGAATTTTGGGGCAGAAAGCCAGGCTGATTCTTGATCATTATTTGATTTTGTTTTAGCTTTGTAATAAGCTAAGGTGAATTGGGACAAGGTACAATAATTTCTCACTTAAAATCTGAGTTACTTCTCTGAAATCACAACTTTAAGCAGAATGACTTTAAACAAATCAGATTCCCAGAAGAATTGATGGTAAAACCAGAGTTATGTTGTTTTGGAGGTTTCTCACCCAGAAAAAAATATACAATTTGAAATACTGGGAAGTGAGACTCAAAATAATCTCTCATGGAGGCAAATATTACCTTTGTTAAAATGCCTGTGTTCTGTTTGTGAAATAAATTTTATGTAGAATGCTCTTGGGTGGAATGAATGTTTTATTTTCTTTCCTCCTGCCGCACGACACACACACAATTTTCTGCTTTGTGCAACGCCTGTGTGCATTTCATGAATATTGTTACTTTAAAGGAGTATATGCTGCTTTTTGTCTTCGGGGTGCTCAAGCAAAATAAAGTTCCTTGAATCAGCATAGAGTGGTGAATTACTGCATTTCCACCAAAGAGCATATATGTAAGATCATGATCAGAAGACAGAAGAACATCATTTGTATGTAGATGGTTAATGCAGGGTGAGTTGGTGATATAGTGATAGTGTTACTGGGCAGTTACTTCAGAAGCCCAGGTTAATGCTCTTTTGCCATGAGTTCAAGTCTCATGCAATTGATGGAATTTGAATTCAATAATCAATATGGAATTAAAAGCTAAGTCTCAGTAAAGGTTACCATGAAGCCATTGACAACTGTTCTAAAAGCCCATTTGATTCTTTAATGTCCTTTAAGAAAGGAAATCTCTATCCTTATCTGGTTGAGGCTAATTGTTTTTCCAGACCAAATGCCCTCCAAGCAAGTTATTTGCTTCTATCAAACTTCCACAAAAAAAGGAATGAAACTGGGCAAACACTGCAATAATGAGCGTGATAGACAAAAGACTGTTTTGATGTTCTTCACTGTTGCTGAGTCAAAATCCTGGCACTGTAAATTGCAGTGACTCACCACCACATTCTCAAGGGAAGTTGCATATGGACAATAAATGCTGGCTCAGCCAGCAACGCCCACATCCCATGAAAGAATAAAAAAGGCCTAAAATGCCCTGGAAATAGTGGCAGTTTTTAAAAGATAAGTGGACAAATGTTTGAAAAGGCGAAAAAAAGCTTCAGTTTGTTTTGGGAAAGGTGAAGTGAATGACAAAGTGTCTCTAAAACTGTGTGGTGCTTGGGATAATGATACTCGGAAGAGTGGCAGCCACGTGTACCATCTGCAAGATGCACTTCAGGAATTCACCAAGTTTCTTCGGCAGCTTCTTCCAAACCATGACCACTACCATCTAGAAGGACAAGGACAGCAGATACATGGGATCGCCACCACTTAAAGGATCCCCCCGACTTGGAAATATATCGCTGTTCCTTCACTGTTGCTGGGTCAAAATCCGAGTATTCGCTCCCAAGCAGCACTGTGGGTAATTCTACAACTCGGGGACTGTAGTGATTCAAAAAGGCAGCTCACCACCGCCCCCTGAAGGACAACAAGGGATGGACAGTAAAAGCTGCCTAGCCAACAGTGCCCACATGCTGTAAATTTATATATAAAAAAAATTGCAGCACACCAACTGCTCATGTGACTGAAACAGTTAACAGTGTGGAATGTAATTTCTATTCTCCATGTCTTGTTTAATTTTGCAACAAGTTATGTCTCTACCCACCCTGTGGGGAAGCATTTTTAACATATATGATTTGCAAACTGTTTAGTATCAAGTATTTTCAGTTTTATCCCCCATTTAAAAAGTTCGGAAAATATTTCAGAAGAAGGTTAAAACAGTAATACTGACTGTGGCAAGCTGACCCAAGACTTGCTGGAAGAGATGACTTTTAAGGGAGTAGCAGATAAATAGAGAAGAAGGGTTTTTGGGCAGTTTCAGAGATTGTCCTTAAATGGCTGAAATTGCAAACATCCCTGGTGAATGGAAGGACCAATGGATCACAGTAAGAATATCGATGGGCAGAGAAAGTTTATGATTAAAGGAAGTTGCAGTTTTGAAAGCAATTGATTTATTTATTTCTGAGAAAGTGAATTTTAAATTTATTGGAAGAGAAAGGTATGAAGCAACAAGGAGAGTGTGAAAGAAACAGAATCTGGGAGTAACAAATATGTGGAAGAGGTTTTCACTGGTGCAGGAGCTAAGTGGTCTTGTGTTCGATAGATGTGGAGATTGCTATTCATTTACAGGTCAAACAAAACATCTTCCATGGATACTAATTCATTTTGATGTGATGACGTCACAGACCAGTGAGCGAAGTTTTCAACGAGAGCCAGAATGGATAACTTTTGTTTTCCTGCGTTCCCCTAAGAGAAATTCTAATTCTTCCGTGTTAATGTTTGAATGGTAGTCTGATGACACAGCTTGTTAAGAGAAAGTTAAGTGGTTGTATCTGGAAGCCATTATTTCATGGTCCTGATAGATGTCACACCTGCAGATGTTTGCATGTTGTTATAGGGAAGGAATCATTTTTAACAGGAATGCTGATTATAAAATATTTATACAGTTTTTTCATTTTGATATATGTCATGTATACTTTCATTTAATGTTGTGCTTAAAATCTAATTTTATCTTATTTTTTAAATTGTATATAAATACTATTGCAGTTACTATCAGAATTTTCCGGGCCTGATCTTGAGGAGGCCTACTGACGAAATCAAGAATTTTATAGTCAAAATGGAATTGAACATGTGGTTAAGAATGACGCAGTGCGCATAAATAATATTAATGTTGCCCTTAGGAGGTAGCGTTAGGAATACAGATCTCTCCTGCATCTGATATTTGAATCCTTTAATGGTGAGCCACAATCGCAAAAAAGAAACTTAATTTGCTCCTTGGAGTTTTCTAGCTATTGGATTTTTTTATTGAACATCGTGCACAGTTCCACTTCCTGTCTTTGTCTTAATTGCCACTGTTCAAGTTTGAGTGCGGCCTCATCCATATGATGCGCTATGGAATTGTGAACCCATAAGAAAAGTATGCAATCCATCTAGCATCAATCTCAAAGGCTGGAGTGAAAAGGACATTTCGTGGAAAATTCTGCACTCTATTAGTGTACAGTCATAGTGCTCCAAAATATATAAATAGCAAAATTTCCTATAGGGAAAACAGTTCTAATTGATATGGTGACTGAAAACTGAGCTGAGATGCTGTAGATTTTTACAATACCACCTTCACCCCTGCGATTGTTTTTTTTTCAACTGCTCGATTTTAACTGTTATCTTCCATCCTTGTTAATTTTTTTTTAATGGAATGTGTATGCTACTGGTAAGGCCAACATTTATTGTCATTCCTAAATGCCCTACTCAAACTTTTTTGGGAAATTGATTATATAGACTTTCAAGATTCCAACTCTATTACTTTAAAAGTCAAAGGAAGTGGTACCTGGTTAATTGGTGAGATTTTTACCGTATTAACATAGAACATGGAGCACTGCAGCACAAACAGACCCTTCGGCCCACAAGTTGTGCTGATCATATCAGTACCTTCCAGGCCATAGAACTATCTGTAACTCCCAATCCCATTAAATTTCCAACCATACTGTTGTATCATGGAACATCAACTGCCTTTTTACAAAATCTTTCATGGTCCTTTCTGTTCTGCAGTACTTATTTACACAGATACATACTTTATTTTTCTTACTATTGTTTTCTTTTGTCACATCTCCCATCTTTCACCAAATCCTAGCTTTTTTTTCATCCAAACCCTTTTTTTTGACTGTTCCTCCCTACAAGCTAATGACATTTAGCTTTATCATATCATTGAGTTTTTTTGATCACTCCACTGACTCACATCATACTTGTCATTTGTCCAGCATTTAATACTTAACATATTTCCTCCAATAGTATGACTATGGAAGGTGTTAGTCAAGAGATGTACTTCCAATCACACGTGCTGCATTATCAAGACAATGAAGATATCCACAAAACATCACACGACACTTCCCTGCCTTGGTTCATTTGACTGCAGAGAGTCTTATCTGTACCTTTGTTACTTCTGGATTTGACAATTCCAATGCTCCCCTGGTCAGCACACCCTGTATAAACTCATACTCATTGAGAGTCCGTTTAAATCTTAGCTCTAAACAAGTTTTCTTATCCATTCATTAACTCTGTCTATACTTCCTGCTGCCTTGGCAAAGCAGCCTGATAATTAAGGACCCCACGCACCCCGGGCATTCCCTCTTCCATCTTTTTCATCGGGAAAAGATACAAAAGTGTGAGGTCACGTATTAGTTTGAACTAATTTTTCTGAAGTTGCACTTTGATGGAAGAAAGAAAAGTTCCACTTGGGATTTGAGTTTCCCTATTTCCAAATAGATCCGTATGAAACTATTCCCCAGGGCATGATGGGATATACCCCAAAATATTGAGAAAGGCAAGGGAGGAAATTGCTAAGGCCTTGAGAGAAATCTTTGTATCCTCAGTGACTCTGGGGAGGTCCCAGGGGATGGGAGAATAGCCAACATTGTTCCTTTGTTTAAGAACGGTAGCAAGAACAATCCAGGTAATTATAGGCCAGTGAGCCTTGCATCAGTGGTAGGGAACTTATTGGAGAGGATTCTTCGAGACAGGATTTATTCCCACTTGGAAATAAATGGATGTATTAGTGAAAGTTAACAAGGTTTTGTGAAGGGGAGGTTGTGTCTCTAACTTGATTTGGTTTTTTCGAGGAAGTGATGAAGATGATTGATGACAGTAGGACTGTGAATGTTGTCTACATGGACTTCAGTAAGGCCTTTGACAAGGTCTCTCATGGCAGAAGGTGAAATCATATAGGATCAGAGATGAGGTGGCAAGATGGCTCGGTCAAAGAAGTCAGAGGGTAGCAATGGGAAGGGTGCATTTCTCAATGGAAAGCTGCGACAAGTGGCTTTCCTCAGGGATCAGTGCTGCAACCTTTGTCATTTGTAACATATATAAATGATTTGCAGGAAAATGTAACTGGATTGATTAGTAAGTTGACAGATGACACAAAAGTTGGTGGATTTGCAAATAGCGATGAGGAGCATCAGAGAATACAACAGGGTATAGATTGGTTGAAGACTTGGGCAGAGAGATGGTAGATGGAGTTTACTCTGAACAAATGTGAGGCAGTGCATTTTGGAATGTCTAATACAGATAGAAAATATACAGTAAATGGCAGAACCCTTAAGAGTATTAATAGGCAGAGGGATCTGGATGTACAAGTACACAGGTGACTGAAAGCGGCAATGCAGGTGGAGAAGGCAGTCAAGAAGGCATATGGCATGCTTGTGTTCATCGGCTGAGGCATTGAGTTTAAAAATTGGTAAGTTATGTTGCAGCTTTATAGAACCTTAGTTGGGCCACACGTGGAATATAGTGTTCAATTCTGGTCATCACACTACCAGCAGGATGTAGAGGCTTTGGAGAGGGTACAGAAAAGAATTACCAGGATGTTGCTAGTATGGAGGACATCAGCTATGAGTAGACATTGGAAGAACTTGGCTTGCTCTCACTGGAGCAACAGAGGTTGATAGGCAACTTGATAGAAGCCTACGAGATTATGAGAGGCATGGTCAGAGTGGATAGTCGGAAGCTTTTTTTCCAGGGCGGAGGAGTCGATTACTAGGGGCACAGGTTTAAGGTGCAAGGAACAAGGTTTAAGGAGATGTATGAGTCAGAATTTGTACACAGAGTGTGGTGGGTGCCTGGAACTTGTTGCTGGGGTAGGTGGTGGAAGCAGATACTATAGTAACTTTTAAGCAGTGTCTTGACAAATATATGCATAGGATGGCAATAAAAGGATATCGTAGGGTGTTTTGGTTAAGTTGGATGGCATGGTTGGTGCAGGCGTGGAGACCCAAAAGACCTAGTCCTGTGCTGTAATGTTCTTTGTTCTATTCAATAAGAGTCTGGCAACACCAATTTTAAATCCAACTGATTTATTTGATAGTAAGTCTGCAGGCTTTCGGCGTTTGTGCCTTTGTCAGGCGAATGAGGTGTTCTGGTCTCCCATTCTCCTATCGAAGGCACAAACGCCGAAAGCTAGCAGATTTACTGTCAAATAAATTGGTTAGATTTAAAATTGGTGTTGCCAGACTCTTAATGAGTTTACCCCAGTCCAACGCTGGCATCTCTTCATGACTTTGTTCTATTCAGGCAGAGGACAACTTACACTGTCAAGGTCCTCATACTCACCTTGAAGCTTAAAGTTTGCTATATATTAGAAAAAGAAAGCAAAGTAAGGGCATCTAAATTAACATTATAATCTCTCAAGAACTACAGTATAAGTCGTGTTCCTCTTTTATATCCTGATTCCACCCACTACTCCCTTTATAGTTCCAAGTGTCCAGATTACCAACAACCTGTTGTGATCCCTCCATGCCGATGCTGCAGTTCAGAAAGTCCACTAATGCCCCTACTTTCTCAGGAGGTTAAGGAAATTTGGTATGTCTGTTACAACGCTCACCAATTTTTACAGATGCACCATCGAAAGCATCCTTTCTGGATAAGTCATGGCTTGGTATGGCTCCTGCTCTGACCAAACCACAAGAAACTACTAATGCAGTCCATCATGCAAACCAGCTTCCCACCCATTGACTTTGTCTACACTTTCCACTGCCCCAAAAGTAGCCAGCACACTCAAGGACTCCATGTTCCTCGGATGTTCTGTCTTACACCTCCTTTTGCCTGGAAAAGTTACAAAAGCCTGAGATCATGTACCAGCTGTCTCAAGAACAGCTTCTTCACTGCTGCCATCAGACTTTTGAATGGACCTTACGTTAAATTGACCTTTCTGTACACCCTAGCTATGACTATAACACTATATCCTGCACCCACTTCAGATCTAATAGAGGTGTACGAGATTATGACGGGTATAGATAGAGTAAACAGGGTTAAGCTTTTTCCTAGTATGGACTCGAATAGCACGAGAGGTCATGGGCTTGGGGGGGAGGGGGGGTAAGGTATAATTTGGATGCTAGAAGGAGTTTTTTCACACAGAGGGTGGTGGGGCTATGGAATGCGCTGCCAAATAAAGTGGTGGAGGCAGGTACTCTGGAGTTTTTTAAGAAATACTTAGATGGGCACGTGAACAGAATGGGAATGGAGGGGTATAGAAAACTAATTTAAAATAGGGATCATGAACCTTGGGAATCCCTGGGTAGTGTGTAAATAGATGATGATATTGATGTACTTGTTTTTATCCTACAGGTGCTTTGGTCCACCTTGTTGTCTAACGAGGGGCATACACACAATGGGTCATGAGAGGGCTGCTCTTGGATTTTTTTTGAGAGTATCCTAGTGCTTCATATCGTTAGTGTACGCTTGACCTGGACCATTTGATGGGCAACACGACAGCTCAGTGACTATCGCTGTGCTGTACAGATACATGGATTTGGGCCTGTGTCTGTGGGAGTTTGCGCATTCTCCCCGTGCTTGCGTGGGTTTTCTCCGGGTGCTCCAGTTTCCTCCCACATCCCAAAGATGTGCTCTTAGGCTAATTGACAAAACAAATTCTCCCTAAATTGTCTCAAATTTGGTTTTTAACCTATAGATCTATAAACGTAGACAGGGATCACGGATAGAGGTGGGAACATCGGGGTGGTGGCGCAGGCTCGTTGGGCCGAGGGGCCTGTTTCCTGTGCTGTTTTGTTCTTTGTTCTTTCCTTCTCCCGTCTGTACTCTATGAACAAATATGCTTTGTCTATGTAGCACGCAAGATTCAGTACATATTGCTGCATAACATGTGACAAAAATAAATCAAATTATCTATGTTATGGTTTGCTCAGACATGAGACTGCAACTCCCTACTTACTGATGCAAACATCAAGGATCAGTTTGTAGTGAGTTGTGATCACTGTAATGAAATCATAGATTCCCAACAGTGCAGAAAAGTCTTAAAATTGTTGTGTGGCTCAACACCGGAACATCAGCGTAGAAAGGTGAAAAATGTCCACTGTTCTAGATACCTGGTACCTTCCTGGTAGTTGTATGCTATGATAAAGATGCAGCTGTTAAATAATTATGTCTATTAATCTTTATGGATTAGTCTCCAACAGACCCAGACTTGAGGTGAGGAAAATTTAGGTTATTCCATGGGTCCAAAGTCACTTGTCACTCATCCCAAACATGTGCATGTCTTAAATTATTCAATGAATCTCAAATATAAATTTTGAAACAATTCTATCTGATTTGTACTTATAAGTCATGATTTAAGAATCATACTTGCCAAATCATGGTTAAAGGCTAATATTGATACAATTTTCAATTACTCCAAGTCAATACCATTGTTATGTATAACATAAGCCCTTTCTTTAGATCAGTGAAATGCTCTTACCTTCAACCCAAGAGCTTCTGTTTAAAGGATTTGATTATATAATCTGTGTTGACAACTTCAGTGCAATATTGAGGGAGTGCTACATTGCTGGAAGTGCCTTTGGATGAAGTGTTGAATCAAGACTCTACATGCCCTCTTGGATAAGCATTAAAGAGTCTGCATTATTAATTGAGGAAGAGCAGGCGTGCTCTCAGTATCTTGGTCAATATTCATCCTTCAATCAACACTACTAAAGGAGACAACAGAAGCCATGGGAAACAGATTCTAATGAAAATGATAATCTTTCAAGGTGATTAATATTAGTAAAGGAAAAATAACAGAGAAATTAATGGAACTACAAGCTCACAGATCCCCTGGTTTTAAAAGGATGTGGCTTCATGTTGGACTGACTGTGGACTTCCGAAGTTCCCTGAATATTGGAGCAGTGGATTGTAAGGTAACAAATCCGCTATTCAAGAAAAGAGTGAGAGACAAAACAGAGAACCAGAAGCTAGCTAGCCTGACAGTTATTTAGAAAATGCTGGAATCCATTATTGAGTAAGTGGTAGCAGAGCATGTAGAAAATTAGAATGTGATTAGACAGAGCCAGTGTGGTTCCATGAAAGGGAAATTATGTTTGAAAAATCGAATAATTCTTTTTGAGGATGTGATGAGCCACATTGATAAAGAGGAATGAGTGGATTTAAGTTTGAAGTTTTATTTATTAGTGTCACAAGCAGGCTTATATTAACAGTGCAGTGAGATTACTGTGAAAATCCTCTAGTCGCCACATTGTTTGCTGTATATTGACAGAGAATTTAGCATGGCCAATGCGCCTAATCAGCACGTCTTTTGGACTGAAAAGAGAAACCAGAGCACTGGCGGAAATCCACACAGACACAGAAACAATGTACAGACTGTGCACAGACGGTAACCCAATCTGGGTCCCTGGCCTTGAGAATTAGCAATGCTAACCACTGTGCTGCTGTGATGTAATATATTTCAAAATATGTTTGAGAGGATACCACACAAAAGGTTATTGCACACAAGACACTGGTTTATGGGATTGGGGTAATATATTAGTATGGGGAGAGGATTGGTTGAAGGATGCAAACAGACTGGAAATAAATAGGTAATCTTTAGATTGGTAAGCCATTAATATTTGGTATTGAAAAGGTTAATGCTGCAGCCTTCTAATTATAACAATCAATTTGGATGAAGAGACTCTGTAATTTGTTTGCTGATAATACTAAGTTAGGTGAGAGACTAAGGTGTCTCAAAGACAAAGAGTTTGCAAAAGAGATATTAATTGAATGGGCAAGAAGGACATCTTGCTGTACTTGTACAGGGCTTTGCTGAGGTATCATCTTAAATACTATGTGCAGTTTAGGTATCCAAACCAAAGGAAGAATATACTTCAGAGTGTGCATGATGAAGGTTCACTAGATTAATTCCTGGGCTGAGAGTATTGACCTCTGAAGAGTGGTTGAATAAAATGGACCTATAATCTGGAGTTCAGAACACTCAGAGATGCAAGTTCTGAAAGAATTTGATATGGTAGATGCTGTTTCCATGTCTAGATTTATTCTCAGGATAACGGTTTGCCATTTTGATCTGAGATGAAGAGAATTTTTATTTCATTTAGACATATATCTTTGGAATTCTGTACCCCAGAGGGTAAGGATGCTTAATTGCTGAAGCACAGTGGTCTCACAGCACCAGAGACCCTGATTTAATTCTGGTCTTTGGTGACTGTGTGGAGTTTGTATGTTTTCCCTGCGTCTATGCAGGTTCCTTCAGGGTGCTCTGCTTTCCAAGCCCACGAATTTGCGGGTTAGGTTAATTGATCAAACTAAATTGCCTCTTAATGTCCCAATATGTGAAGGTTAGAGGTATTGGCAGGATAAATACGTGGGGCTATGGAATTAGGGTCTGGGTAAGATTTTAAGGTTTGTCTATTAGTGTCACAAATAGACTTATGTTAACATTGCAATAAAGTTACTGTGAAAATCCCCTAATTGCCACATTCTGGTGCCTGTTTCACTCTAGCATTGCCAATGAACCTAAATAGCATATCTTTTGGACTGTGGGAGGAAACCAGAGTACCCAGAGAAAATGCACGTAGACACAGGGAGAATGTACAGATTCTGTGTAGATGGTGACCTAAGCTGAGAATCGAACCCAGGCCCTTGGTGTTGTGAGGCAGCAGTGTGAACCACTGTGCCACTGTACTGCCCTTCTCTGCTCTGTCAGAGAGTTGGTGCAGGCTCAGTGGGCTAAATGGCCTCCTTCTGTACTGTGGGGATTCTTTGATTCTATACTCAAGGCTGAAATCAGTATATTTTTGAATTTTAAGAGGGTGAAGCATCATAATGTTTGAGTGTGAAAGAAGAGTTGCAGTCAAAAGTTGGCCTCGATCATAATGAATGGCCAAGAAGCTCAAGGAACTGTGTGACCAGTTGCTGCTGCTTATATTCTTATTATCTGATGATTTACCTAATTTGTGGGATCTTGATATGTTTAAATTGATGGCTGTGTTTTCCATTATTAAATTTCTAAAGTACTTGATTGGCTGTGAAATGTTTTGGGATGAGGATGTAGTAAGTGTTATATAAATGCAAGTTCTTTTATTTCTTGGTTATAATAAGCACTGTGCTCTGACTTACATGTTAGAAAAACAGATTTAATTAAAGTTTAGAGTCGTATCTTTGTTTTTGTAGAACTTAATGCCCTATCAGTGGTTGAACATGAAATATGCGTTGTGTGACTGAATAGAAATTTAGAACAAAAATCAGCAGATCTACTGTTTTATTTTCTTTGAGCCGCATTTGCTTTTTCTCCATTACCTTTTTATCAATTTCAGTGAAAAATGAAGGATCAACCTTCAACGATTGCTAGTGTTAGAGGATTCTAACACTCTTAACTACTTTCCCTTCAACTATGCATTAATAATTATTCAGTTTCTGCTTTGTGTATAAAGAAACCCAACAATGCCATAGAGCACAAATATGAAACACGCACGCGAAAAGTAATATATTTCATGTTTTCTTTCTTACAGATCTTTCCAGTACACATCATCCGACAGGTCAGTGTGCATTATTTTATCTTCTGATACAAGTTTTGGATTCTATGTTGTTACTGGAATATAAGTAAAAATTATTAATGCATGCACTACTTCACATAGGTGAAGTATTGCTACTTTAAATTCATCACCTGAAATTGTATTACTGTCATTCTCTCTGACACAACACTAGAAAGAGTGCAGAAAAGATTTATTGGATTGCTACCTGGACTTGATGGTTTGAGTTAAAAGGAGTGGCTGGATGGACTGGAACATTTTTTTCTGCAGCATAAGGGGCTTAAGGCTGCTTTTATAGAGGTCATTAAAATAGTGAGAGGCATAGATCAGCTAGAAAGTCAATATCATTTCCCAAAAATGGGGGACTGTAAAACTAGAGGGCATAGGTTTAAAGTGAGAGGGGAGAGATACAAAAAGTGTCCATCTAGGTTGATGAGTGTCTGGAATAAGCTGCCAGAGGTGGTAGTAGAGGCGGTACTATTTTGTCTTTTTTAAAAAGCATTTAGACAGTTACATGCGTAAAATAGCTGTGGAGGGACATGGGCCTAACACAAGCCATTGGGAGTATTTTAGTGGCTTAAAGAAACAGGGGTGGCATGGACAAGTTGGGCCAAAGGGCCTGTTTCCATGCTGTAAACCTCTATGATTCTAACATTAACACTTTGGTATGGTGCGGAATGACATCCACTATTTATTGTTTTTGTTATTGTTTAGAGTAGTTGAAAATTTCAGTCTTTTGTTTAGACTATCGAGATAGTATTTTTCAAAGAAAGGTGATACTTGGCATGGATTTTCTGACCTTTACACTTGACTGTCATGTTTGCCTGTCACACTATACTGTCTGTGTTCTGCATAGAAGATATGAAAAGAGAGCAAGATGCCAGCCATTGAAATAAATGGAGAAATTCCACGAAGAGGACATTTTAAATTTGAATTTTTGACTTCACAGTGAAGTTAATGTTGTGATCTGAAGTCACGCTTGAAAGTTGATTCAAGGAAAGAGGTGGCACAGACTCAGAGCCAAATTGTCCTTTTCTAGGTTGTAAATCTTTATGACACTTGTTTACAAGCTGTTGAGTCTGCAATGTGAAGACTGGTAAAGAAGCTTGATGACATTGTTACTTTGGAAAAATAATAATGCAAACAAGAGGTCATTGTATTTGGATGTTTGAGTGAGAAAAGAGAAAATGCAAAATCGCTTCATACTAGATAATTAATGGAGGAGTCACTATGTTGAAGTCAATCTTTGCAGTGTAATAATTATTTCATGGAATAAATGAAGGAAGTTTGTGAAGGATGTAAATTTCCTTTGAACAGTGGTGAAGTCATCACTTTACCGGATGAAGGATATGATATGGAGGAAATTTGAGGTTTCTTAATATGTTTAGTAGCCTTGCTGTTCTTTGTAAAGGGAAATCTTTTCAACTGCGTGGAATGCCAGAGAGGAAATTGACAAGAAGTGAACAGTACTTGAATAGTGGTATGTAGCCTGGATACTTGATCTAAACAAACCTTTGGTTGCATGGGGCAGGATGTCTGGAGTGCAGAATTTGCTTCCTTTTTATTTCCTTTCCTGCCTCATAATTGTAGTCGCACAGTGGTTCGCACTACTGCCTCACGGCACCAGGACCCAATTTTAATTCCTGGCTTGAGTCACCATCTTTACGGAGTCTGCCCTTTCTCCCCATGTCTGCATGGGTTTCCCCTCTGTCTAAAAGACGTGCTGATGAGATGCATTGGCCGTGCAAAATTCTCTCTCAATGTACCCGGACAGGCGCCAGAGTGTGGCAACTGGGGAATTTTCACAGTAACATCATTGCAGTGATAATGGAGGCCTACTTGTGACACTAAACTTTAAACTTGATGTTGTGATTTAGGCGTGATGCAGTTTGATGGACAAGTTGTTGCCATTTTGAATGATTGGGTGAAAGTTTTTTCAGTTATTAATGTCAATGCAACTGTGCTTCAAGCAGAGCTTCAAAGTGTCCTTGAAGTGTTTTCTTTGCCTTCCCCTGGAATGCTAGCCTTTTGAGGTTGAGTAAACCAGACCTGATCAGGGAGGTGCTTTTTAGTGATTTGGCATGATGATAAGTCCAAAGAAATTGATGTAGGAGCTTTTCCTAACCCTAGTGGAGCTGGTTTCAAGAAAGATACTTGTGTTAGGTGGATAGTCCTCCCAAAGACTCTTGACAATGCAGCAGAGATATTACTGATGAAATTTTCTCATGCTCTTCTGTTTTACAAGTGTGTTACATGGACTGGTGAATTGTAGTAATTTGTAAAGGCAAGGGAGAGACCAAATTGAAGTGTATAAAATTATGAGAAGTTTAGATAAAGTGAATAACAAGGTCCCATTCCTGTTGGTTGAGGTGGCAGGGGGAAGTCTATAACATGGGTGTATAAATTTAAATTAAGGGATTGCAGAGACCCCATAATATTAAGTGCCTCAGAAAAGCAGCCAGCGTAATTAAGGATCCCACGCATCCCGTACATTCTCTCTTCCACCACATTCTTTTGGGAAAAAGGTACAAAAATCTGAGGACATGCGCCAACCAACTCCAGAATGGCTTCTTCCCTGCTGCCATCTGACTTTTAAATGGACTTATCTTGCATTAAGTTGATCTTTTAATACACTCTAGCTATGACTGTAACGCTACATTCTGCACCCTCTCCTTTTCTTCTCGATGTATGGTATATTTTGTCTGTGTAGTGCAGATAAACAATACTTTTCATTCTATCCTAATATATGTGGCAATAATAAATCAAAATCAAATCAAGTGCCTTAACCTACAAGGTTACAGACAAAAAGCTGGAAAGTAAAGCTAGGTTGGATGGTTGTTTCATTGGGCTGAATGGCTGCCTTCCATGCTCTGTGCATTAGGAATTCTGTTGACTTTGTTGTCCACCACACGCTATCAAGGGGCCAAGTTAACGCTGATCTGCTATTTGATCTTCTTGTCAATGCTTGTCTTCTGAGACAGCTGCCTGTCAAATATCAGAAGTGTTCAATGTACTCCAGAGTCTTAGTTTTGTCATATTTGCAAGGTGAAATATTTGACTTACAGATGTGATTTAATAAAAGTGAAGTGCTGGAAATACTCAGCAGGTCTGGCAACATCTGTGGAGAGAGAAGAGGATTTAATGTTTCAAATTGAATGTGACTCTTCCAGACCTCAAGGGATTTCGAAATGTAATGGATTGTATGCTCTTGAAAGGGAAGTGAGAGGAAGAACAAAAGGGAAGATCTGGAATAGGGTAGAGAGTGGGAGAGATTAAATCGCTAAAATGTCATGATACTAAACGCAAAGGGTTTATATTTGTAGTAAAGAAATAAAATATTAGTTCAGAGTGAGTGTTAATAGCTGAATAAGGAACTGTTTGGAAGCAAAAACATGGATTGAAGAATAGATTGACAATTAGGAAAATAAATCAGTATTTTGGACAGAATTTATAGTCTGAAGTTGTTGAATTCAATATGAGCCTAGAAGGCTTTTAATTGCCAAATTGGAAGATAACAATCCATTGGCTGTATCTTGGATTTAGCTTCATTGGAACATTGTAGAAGGCTGAGGACAGGAATGTGAGTGTGAGAACGAAGTGGTGAATTAAAGTGGCAAGCAATTGAAAGGTTAGGGTTATGCTTCTAGAGGGTGTTCTACAAAGTGGTCACCCAGTTTGAGTTTGATCTCAGGTGAAAGGCACTTTATAAATAGTTGGTTCTGACTTAAGTATTATTCAGAATACTGTAATGATCAGTAAGCTTCCAGCTAAGCT
This sequence comes from Sphyrna mokarran, assembly GCA_024679065.1. NCBI lineage: Eukaryota > Metazoa > Chordata > Chondrichthyes > Carcharhiniformes > Carcharhinidae > Sphyrna > Sphyrna mokarran. The sequence goes on along the minus strand of JAGIQG010000007.1, from coordinate 20,845,502 downwards.
CTAAACTCTTTTGTGTTACAATTTGTTGTTTAAAAGATTCCCCATTAATTGTAAGAAAGACACCTTACCTGCATACGGTGTCATATGCAGGAGTTCCTGAGGCAAGACATCTCCCGAAAGTCCACGTATGCATCAAGTGTTCGGAGCTGCAGCGTCTGAGGGCTCGGGTCAAGCAACTAGAGCGGCTAATGGAAGATGCATTTTCAGTCAGGGAGAACGAAACAATAATGGAAGGGAGGCATAATAAGGTGGTGGACCCAGAGCCTAAGGTTGGGGAACCTGACCCTTACAGGAAAGGGAAAAAGGAGAGAGGAGACAGTCCAAAGACTTTCCCAGTGGCAGTCTCCCAAAATATCGAGGGCGGGGGGATAAAAATGGTATGGCAGGAGGACCGGAATACCTCAAAGGAGGGGGAGGGGGCTAGAAGGGAGATAGTGGTGGGGGAATGGGAGTGTTAAAGGAATAGATAGGTGTTCTGTGGTCAAAAGTGGGACTCCAGGATGGTAGTTTGCCTCCCTGGAGCAGGAATGCAAGATGTGTCTGACAGTTTAGAGGGCATTTTGAAGGGTGAGGGGACCCAGGCGGATGTGATTATTCACGTAGGAGAGAAGGATGTAGGAAGGAAGAGCAAGGAGGATATATGAAGGCAGTTCAGAGAGTTGGGGGCGGTGGTAGGCTGAAGAGCAGGGCCTCCAGGGTAGCGATCTCAGGGCTGCTACCACGGCCAGATAGCAGTGGGGCCAGGAGAAATGAGATTGTACAGCTGAATGTGTGGCTGAAGGATTGATGTAGGGCAGACAGTTTCGTATTTGTGGATAACTGGGAAGTATTTGTGAAAGTAGGGCAACTGTATAGCAGGAATGGGGAACACTTAAATGGGAAGGGCATGAATAGCGTAGCTGGGAGGTTAGCTGGAGTGTTTCGGCAGGATTTGAACTAATATGGAGGGGGGGAGGGGATGAGATCGATAGCTCGGTAGAGAGCGAGATGGGAGATAGAGTAAGCTTGGATGAGAGGAAATACACCAGGGGGAAGGAGGTTCTGAGTTGGCTTGGAGGTCTGGAATGTGTCTGTTTCAATGCGAGGAGTGTAACAGGAAAAACGGATGAACTTAGGGCCTTAATGTTTGCGAGGAACTTGGATGTGGTTGCAGTTAAAGGAAGGGGAGCAGTGGCAGCTGAATATTCCTGGGTATAAATGTTTCAGGCGTGGCAGAGGAGGGTCCAGAAGAGGTGGGAGAGTGGCGTTGTTAGTTAGGGAGAGCATCACGGTGGTGCAGAGGGAGGACAATACAGAGGAGTTAGAACTGGAGTCGCTGTGGGTGGAGTTGAGGAATAGGAAGGGGGCAATTGCTATGCTAAGGGTGTATTATAGGCCACCCAACAGCCTGTGGATAGTTGAAGATGTCATACGTAAAGACATTTTGGATAGGTGCAGAAAGAACAGAGTTGTTATAGTGGGAGATTTTAATCTCACTGGGGTGGATTGGAAGGTACATAGAGCTGGGGGTTCGGATGGGGAGGAATTTGTAAAATGTGTACTGGAAGGATTGTTGGAGCAGTATGTGGCTAGCTGGACTAGAGGGGGGGGCTATGTTGGATTTAGTTCTGAGTAATGAGCCAGGGCAGGTGGCTGATGTTGTAGTAGGGTAACATGTGGAGTATTGTGTGCAGTTCTGTATCCACTTGGAATATTGTGTGCAGTTCTGGTCGCCTCACTATAGGAAGGATGTAGAGGCTATTGAGAGAGTGCAGAGGAAATTTATAAGGATGCTGCCTGGATTGGGAGGCAGGCCTTATGAAGATAGGTTGAGGGAGCTGGGACTCTTCTCACTGGAGAGACGTAGGTTGAGAGGCGACCTGATAGAGGTTTATAAAATGTTGAGAGGAATAGATAGGGTGGACTCTCAGAGACTATTTCCCCGAGCTGAAATGGTCACTACGAGAGGACACAGATTTAAGGTGCAGGGAAGCAAATACAGAGGGGATGTTAGGGGTAAGTTTTTCACTCAGAGGGTGGTGAGTGAATGGAATCGGCTGCCATTGGAGGTTGTTGAGGCAAACTCGCTGGGGTCTTTTAAAAGACTTCTGGATGAGTATATGGAAACGAATGGGATAGGGGGTTATAGATAGGTCTGTGGATTGATAGATGTGATCGGTGCAACTCATGGGCCGAAGGGCCTGTTTGTGCTGTATTGTTCTGTGTTCTATGTTCTATGTGGCTAACAGTGACCACAATTCTGTCTATTTTGGGATACAGATGGGAAAGGATGTTTGTTGCCCTAGGGGGAGGGTGCTGAATTGGGGGAAGGCTAACTACAGTCAGATTAGGCAGGAACTTATGGAAACTGATTGGGAACGGTTGTTCGAGGGTAAATCCACCGTAGGCATGTGGGAGTCTTTCAAGGGAATACTGAAAATGATGCAAAAATGATATGTGTCCGCTAAGAGGAAAAATGCAAAAGGTAGGATTAGAGAGCCCTGGATTACTAGGGATATTAAGGACTTGGTTAGGAAGAAAAGAGAGGCGTATGTTAGGTCAAAGCAGCTGGGAACAGAGAGAGCATTGGAGGAATATAGAGAGAGTAGGAGGGAGCTCAAACGGGGAGTTAGAAGGGCAAAAAGGGAGCATGAAGTGGTTTTGGCGGATAGGATTAAGGAAAACCCAAAGGCTTCTTACTCTTATGTTAGGAATAAAAGGGTGGTTAGAGGAAAAATCGGATCTCTTAGGGACAGAGGAGGGAACTGTGCGTAGAGACCAAGGGAATGAGGGAGATCCTGAATGAATACTTTGCATCAGTATTCACAAAGGAGAGGGGCTTGTTGACCAGTCCTGTCTTTGAGGGAGCTTTGGACCTGTTGAGGGAAATATCCATACCGAGGGAAGAAGTGTTAAAGTTTCTAGGTAGCATTAAAACTGATAAATCTCCAGGGCCTGATGGCATTTATCCCAGGCTGCTTAGGGAGATGCAAGATGAAATTGCTGGGCCTCTGACGCAAATCTTTATTTCTTCTTTGGACACAGGTGAGGTTCTAGAGGACTGGAGAATAGCTAATGTTGTACCGTTGTTTAAAAAGGGTAGTAGGGATAACCCTGGAAATTATAGGTCAGTGGTTGGGAAGCTGTTTGAGGGGATTCTTAGAGATAGGATGTATAGGCACTTAGAGCATTGTGATCTGCTTAGGCATACACAGCATGGCTTTGTTAAAAGGAGGTTGTGCCTTACGAATCTGGTAGAATTTTTGAGGAGGTGACGAAAACGGGTCTATATGGATTTCAGTAAGGCGTTTGATGAAGTCCGTCATGAGAGGTTAGTTGAAGAGGTCAAGGCTCATGGGATACAAAGACAGGTAGCTAGATGGATGAGTAACTGGCTTCGTAATAGGAGACAGAGAGTAATAGTGGAAGGGTGTTTTTCTAGCTGGAGGTCGGTCACTAGTGGTGTGCAGCAGGGCTCGGTACTGGGACCTCTTCTGTTTGTAATATATATAAATGACTTGGAAGAGGGAGTAAGTGGAGTGATCAGCAAGTTTGCAGATGATACAAAGATGGCTGGACTTGCGGATAGTGATGAGCATTGTCAGGCGATGCAGCATGACATAGGCTGCTGGTTTGGGCAGACAGATGGCAGATAGAATTCAATCCTGATAAATGCGAGGTGATGCATTTCAGGAGAAAGAATGTAGTGGGGAGGTATATGATAAAGGGTAAACCTATTAGGAGTATAGAAACGCAGAGGGACCTGGGGATGTAGGTGCACAAGTCTCTGAAGGTGGCAGAGCAGGTGGAGAAGGTTGTGAAGAAAGCATATGGTATGCCAGTCTTTATAGGAAGGGGTATAGTGTACAAGAGCTGGCCTTTAATGTTGCAGTTGTATAAAACATTGGTTAGACCACATTTGGAATACTGCGTCCAGTTCTGGTCGCCTTACTACCGGAAGGACGTGGAGACTCTGGAGAGAGTGCAGAGGAGGTTTACCAGGATGCTGCCTGGTATGGAAGGTCTGAGTTACAAGGAGACGTTAGGCAAATTGGGGCTGTTTTCCTTAGAAAAACGTAGACTTATAGGAGATCTAATGTGTACAATTTATGAGAGGTATAGATAGAGTAAACAGGGTTAAGCTTTTTCCTAGGATGGACTCAAAGAGCACGAGGGGTCACGGGCTGAGGGTGAGGAGGGTAAGGTATAATTTGGATGCTAGAGAGAGTTTTTTCACACAGAGGGTGGTGGGATATGGAAGTGCTGCTAAGTAAAGCGGTGGAGGCAGGCATGCTGGAGTTATTTAAGAGATACTTAGATTGGCACATGAACAGAATGGGAATGGAGGGATATAGAAAACTGATTTAAAATAGGGATCATGAGCCTTGGGAGTCCCTGGAAAGTGTGTAAATAATCAATGATATTGATGTATTTGTTTTTATCCTTCAGATACTTTGGTCTGCCTTGTTGTCTAACAAGGGGTATACACGCGATGGGTCGTGAGAGGGTTGCTCTTGGATTTTTTTTCGAGAGTATCTTAGTGCTTCATGTCGTTGGTGTATGCTCGACCTGGACCATTTGATGGGCAACACGACAGCTCAGTGACTATCGCTGTGCTGTGCAGATAACGGATTTGGGCCTGTGTCTGTGGGAGTTTGCGCATTCTCCCCGTGCTTGTATGGGTTTTCTCCGGGTCTCCAGTTTCCTCCCACATCCCAAAGTTGTGCTCTTAGGCTGATTGGCAAAACAAATTCTCCCTAAATTGTCTCAAATTTGGTTTCAATCCATTGATCTGTAAACATAGACAGGGATCACGGGTAGAGGTTGGAACATCGGGGTGGCGGTGCAGGCTCTTTGGGCTGAAGGGCCTGTTTCCCGTGCTGTTTCTTTCTTTGTTCTAATATATTGTAAGAATGTAAGAAAGAAATATCAAATTGCCAACTTTCTATTTCACAGCAAAAGACCTGTGCTGAAAATTACAGATTCCCAAGCTGACATCTGTTGTAAATCCTCAGTCAATTTGGTATGAGTTATACTATTGGGAAATAATTAATTGTACATGTGTGCAATGTGGTGCTTGCAAGCTAGGTAAAATTTAGGCCTTCCAGCATATCCTCTCTGAGCAAATATTTTACCTGCAGTTGAGGCAAGCCTTGATGATTCTTCCCAACCACCAGCCTTGCTGAGATTTCAGCCTTCATCAGCTATGGCAATGTAAGAACTAAACCCAATGAAAAATACAGATGCAGAAAAAAGACCAACTCCCCAATTTGACTATTGCCATCTCTGACTATTACAATTAAAGCCTGTCCTCTTGGGTGCATTTCCAGTTTCAATCTATCCTCTGACTATCGACCATCCTATCAAACACCAATTTGCACCGCCCAACCCTCATCTCCAAACCCAACCCAATAACAGTAATTCCCAATTTCTCTTTCCCAATGTCTCTATCTTCTATGTATGCTTCCTTTTATTTGATACTCTCTTGCATTCCCTTTCATTGTCTTTACCTTTCTAATTCTCCTCTTTCTCTTCTACATCCCTCATTTCTTTCCCTGTCTCTCCGCATTGTTTCCCTGTTGATCACCTCTGCTTTTTTGTCTCACTCTCTCCATTTCCCTTTCCATCCCACTTCCTTTCACTCTTCTGTTGCACGCCATGATTAATGTGCAAATTGATCAATTATCACAAGGAAGAGTTATCCCTTGAATTGCAAATTGGCACAAGTTTAGACAATTTGTTGTTCCTGTTATTGCTTTGCTAAACAACATTTTGTGGTTAACCTCCCCACGAGTTTCACAAAATGGTTGCTTTTACAAAATAATTGCCATTTAAATCTGCCAGAAAATTAAGTCTAGGAATTAAAATTGTAATAAAAAACAGAAAATCGGGAAATTCTCAGCAGATCAAGCAGCATCTGTGGAGAGACAGAGTTAATGTTTCAGGTTGATAACCTTTCTCCAGAATGTGGTATTGGTAAAATGTGCCAATTTGTTTGCTCGCCTTCTTGGTATCAGGAATCATGCCAGAGAAGGACAAAGGAGAGATTGGAGAAATATTATACTGAAAAATATATTCATATATCATATATTTATTTAATTTCTTTAAACAAAAATTATAATTAAGGTCAATTTTAAAATTGGATCTCTGCTGTATTTTTGATGCTGGGAACATTTTCTCAAAATAATTTTTTCAGAAATATCTTTGGAGAATGCATAAAGTTCTATAGTTATTAATATAAAAGTATGGTAAGTAATTTGTGTATTTGCCAATAGTCAGTTGACAATGGTACTTAGAGGTTAGAGAGCAGCCTCCTAATATGCCATTTGGAACCAGGTGTTGTGCATTGATTTGGGAGAAATAGAATGGGATCTTAGGAAGAAACTTAATTAAGATTTTACACAATCAGCAGTATATTTTCAGCAATGTTGGAAAAGAAGCATTGAAATACATAATATACATGGCATTCATAAATCCTCATTGATGCCTTCATTATTTGTACACTTGACTATTCCTATGATTTTTTTCACATGAGCAGACTGGGAATGGAGAGTTACAAAAGAATGGTCTAGTTGGACCAATGAGCAGCGCAGGCTTAGAGGGCCATAGGGCCTGTTTCCTTTGCTGTATTGCTCTTTGTTCTTTTCATAGTGGTCTCCTTGCTGATTTCCCACATTCCAACCCTGCAAACTTGAGGCAATTCAAAACCTTTCTGCTTTCTGACCTATAATGTTTCCTAGTCAAGCAATATCTCTTATTTTAAAATTCCCATACTTGTTTTAACTTCCTTTAAAGCCTTGCCCCTTCCCATCTCTGTAATCTCCTCCAGCCATGCAACTCTCTAAGTTATCTGTGTCTCTCTAATTCTGGTTATAGAGTACCCCTTCTGCATTTCTCTGCCTTGTAACCTTGCTTTCTTCCTTTAGGCACTCCTTAAAGCTACCTTTTAAACCAAGCTTATGATCATTTGACCAAATATATCCTTATTTGGCTTGGTGTGATGATTTGTTTCATGATGCCTCTGCAAAGTGCCTTGGAACATGTTATTACATTAAATGTGCTGTGTTCGTACAAATTATTGTAATTGAATCTAACTTGATAATCTGAAAACAGATTTTGTAGAAATGAGCCAAACAAAATCAAATTAATTCAAAATTTTCAAAAACCCTTGTATGAAATCAATAGCTGTGAAGCTCACCTAAGGAATGGGTGTGATTGTTGTGAATGAGTTAAATACTCTGAAATAACGATATATTTCTGAAAATATTGCCACCGTAGAATGAATGCAGTGAAATACTGCAAAATTGGAAATACTGTCCCAAAGTTGAAACAGCAAGTCATTTTCAGGATCCACAGATAAATTAGGGCATAAATATTAGTAATATTTATTAGGGCATCGTACATAAATTGTGCTCTGCAAGGAATCTGGTTGATATTCAAATAAGCACCTTAGCAGGACTGTTACAGGTTCTGTATAAGCCTTTATGTGGCTTCTCTACTTGGGAAGTGAGTAAGCAAAATCAGACTTGGAGAAGGGATTTATCATGGTGTTCCATTAATAGCCCTTTAGCATGTTGCAGCGATTTGAAAACTGGGACATCAGAAGAGTTGTGAATCAAAATTATGTGTGTGGTGCGTGAAGCTTTCATGGGAATTAAGCAAACTATTCGCCATACTGAGCTAATAATAGTCTGTGCTAGGTTTAGTAATACTTCGGAGCTCTCGGAAAATCATGGTATAATTTGTATTTATTTGTTCTTAAGTAGTTTTCATTTTCCATGTTTAGCTTCTCAACACAGTAAGAAGTCTCACAATGCCAGGTTAAAGTTCAACAGGTTTATTTGGTAGCAAACGCCACTTGCTTTCAGAGTGCAAATGCTTATAGTTCCAAATTTTAATTGTTTCCTTGTTCTGGTAGAGTTATTAGCTGCAGCCAGATTAATGTCATATTATTTCAGAACATTTAATTGACCTGAACATATGACTGAGCAAGTTACTGCGACTTCCACTATTTAATTAAATGTCCTTCTCCAAGAAAGACATTTACTGAATTTAAGATTCATTTGTTCTTTGTATTTGCATGACGTTGGCAAGGTCATGTTTACCTTCCATCCTTGTCTTGTTGAGCAACATTCTTAATAGTTGTAGAAGCATTCAATGATATGGCATTGAAAGAGGCCATACATTGTGCCTGTGCAACTCTTCCGTAGAATTAACCAATTACTCCTGCTCCCTTGCTCTTTTCCCAAAGCCTTGCCTTTTTTTATAGTATCCATCTAATTTTCTTTGGAATGCCACTATTGAAAATATTCTTCCACCTTACAAATAGTGCATTCCAGATCATAGCAGCTTGCAGCTTTAAAAAAAATCTCTCTGTACCTCTGGCTGTTCGGCATTGACCTTATATTTGTACACTCTACTTGTAGACTCTTCTGTCACTGGAAACATTTTCTCTTTATTTACTGTGTCAAAATTGTTTAACTGTGCTGTTGTTATATTGGTCATGTACTGAATGGGAGAAAAAATACATTAATTGTGTCGCAAGTAATTTAATGTATAAATACTTTGTGATGTCAGCAATATAATAGGGCACTTTATAAATGCAGCTACAGTGTATGGAATGAATATTTCTGACATTTAAGTTGAGAGCAGACAACTTAAAACATATTCAGTTATATGGTCCCTAAAGTATATTTTTTATTGTAATAATGTTATTGTTAATAATTCAAAAGATGTCTCCTTTTTCAAATAATCTTCCATTGCATTGTTCATAAAAGTTAAAATATTTAAAAATATTACTCCATTGCTATTCTCAAATTACTTGTATTTTGGTTACTTTCCACTATTGTCCAGGTTCATTTTAAAGTTTACTTCACAAATTTGTTACATTTATTAGGAGACAATGGTCTTGTGGTATTATCACTCAATTATTAATCCAGAAACCCAGATAATGGTCTGGGGATCTGGATTTGAATCCTGCCACAGCAGATGGTGGAATCTGAATTCAATAAAAAATATCTGGAATTAAGAAGCTACTGATGACTATGAAACCCATCTGGTTCACTAATAATCTTTAAGAAAGGAAATCTACCATCCTGACCTGGTCTGCCCTACATGTGACTCCAGATCCACAGCAATATGGTTGACATTCACCTGCCCTCTGAAACGGCCTAGCAAGCCACTCAGTTGTAACAATCACTCCAAAGTCTCAACAAAGGAGTGAAACCAGAAGGACCACCTGGCACTGACCTCCTCACAGGAAAAGACAACGCAAAACAAACAGCTCTGACGACCATGCAAAATCCTCCATACTAATATCTGGGGGCTAGTGACAAAATTGGAAGAGCTGTCTCACAGACTAGCCAAGCAATACCTGTCATAGTCATTCTCACAGAATTATATCTTGCAGATAACCCCAGAAAGCACCATTACCATCCCTGGATATGTTCTGTCCCACTGGCAGGACAGACTCAGCAGAGGTGGTGGCACAGTGGTTATACAATTGGGAGGGAGTTGCTCTGGGAATGCTTAACATCAACTCCAGATGTCATGAAGCCTCATGGCTTCAGTTACGCATGAGCAAGGAAACCTCTTGGTTACCACATATGTCCTCCTCCATCTGTATTCCTCCATGTTGAACAACACTTGGAAGAAAAAACTGAAGGTGGTGAGGGTGCAAAATGTACTCTGGGGGATTTCAACAAGTGACTTGGCAGCAGCACTACTCATCAAGCTGGTCGGTTCCTAAAGGATATAACTGTTAGGCTGGGTCTGCAGTGAGTGAAGGAACCAACAAGGGGAAATAACATACTTGATCTCATCCTTACCAATCTGCCGATGCAACTGTCCATAATAGTATTGATAAGAGTGACCACTGTGCAGTCCTGCCTTCACATTGAAAATAACTGCCATTGTGTTGTGTAGCACTATCACCATGCTAAAAGGGACAGAATTCGAACCGATCTCGCAACTCGAGATTGGATATCCATGAGATGCTGTGGGCCATCAACAGCAGCGCAGTTGTACTCCAGAACAATCTACAACCCCATGTCCTGGCATATCCCCCACTTGACCATTACCATTAAGCCAGAGGATCATCCCTGGTTCAATGCCAAGAGCAGCACCAGACATACCTAAAAATGAGATGTCAACATGGTGAAGCTACCAAACAGGACTATTTGCATGACAAATGGCAAAAACAGCAAGTGATAGACAGAGCTATGCAATCCCACAATCAATGAATCAGATCTAAACTCTGCAGTTTGCCACAGCCAGCAATGGTAGTGTACAATGAAACAATTCACTGGAAGAGGAGGCTCCATAAATATCCTCATCCTCACCAATGGAGAGCTCAGCACATCAATGCAAAAGATAAGGTTGAAGTATTCACAGCAATCTTCAGCCAAAAGTGTGAAGTGGATGATCTATCTCGGCCTATTCCAGTGGTCCTCAGCATTTCAGATGCCAGTCTCCAGCCAGTTTGATTCATTCCACGTGATATTGTTATGGGAAACTTTAACTTTACTAATATTGATTGGAATAGCTCTAGCTCGTTAGAGGGGTCAGTTTTTATACAAAGTGTGCAGGAAGGTTTTTTGACTCAGTATATAGATAGGCCAACTAGAGGTGAGGCTACATTGAATTTGGTACTGGGCAATGAGCCACCAGGTGTTAGACTTGGAAGTAGATGAGCATTTTGGTGATAGTGACCACAATTCGGTTACGTTCACCTTAGTGATGGATAGGGATAGGCATGAAGCTGGGGGCAGTAGTTATAGCTGGGGGAAGGGTAATTATGAGGCCATCAGGAGAGAATTAGGGTGCATAGGTTGGACTAGGAAACTACAGGGGCTGGGAACATCTGAAATGTGGAGCTTATTCAAGGAACAGCTACTGCGAGTCCTTGATAAGTATGTCCCTGTCAGGCAAGGAGGAAATGGTCGAGTAAGGGAACCGTGGTGTACAAAGAAAGTTGATTCGCTGGTGAAAAGGAAAAAGGAGGCTTATGTCAAGATGAGGCATGAAGGCTCAGTTAGTGCACTGGAGAGTTATAGATTAGCCAGGAGAGAGCTAAAGAGTGAGTTAAGAAGAGCTAAAAGAGGACACGAGAAGACTTTGGCTGATAGGATCAAGGAGAATCCTAAAGCTTTCTTTAGATATGTTAAGAATAGAAGATTGGTTAGGGCAAGATTAGGGCCATTCAGAGACAGCAGTGGGAAGTTGTGCGTGGAGCCTGAAGAGATCAGAGAGGCACTGAACAAATATTTCTCTTCGGTATTCACTCAGGGAAACGTAAATGTAGTTGTGGAGAACACTGGGATACAGGGTTGTAAACTGAATAGTATTGAAGTAGATAAGGAGGGAGTGTTAGATATTCTTAAAGGGATGAAAATAGATAAGTACCCTGGGTCAGATGAGATTTACCCTAGGATTCTCTCGGAGGCAAGAGAGGTGATTGCAGAGCCTTTGGCTCTGATCTTCAGGTCGTCGTTGGTTACAGGTATAGTGCCGGAAGACTGGAGGATAGCAAATGTTGTCCCATTGTTTAAGAAGGGGAATAGAGACTATCCTGGGAATTATAGACTGTTGAGTCTTACTTCTGTTGTAGGCAAAGTTTTGGAAAGAATTATTAGGGATAGGATTTATAGTTATTTAGAGAGAAATGAATTGATTGGAGATAGTCAGCATGGTTTTATGAAGGGTAGGTCATCCCTCACAAACCTTATTGAGTTTTTTGATAAGGTGACCAAAGAGGTGGATAAGGGTAAAGCAGTTGACGTGGTATATATGGACTTTAGTAAGGCGTTCGATAAGGTTCCCCATGGAAGGCTTCTGCAGAAAATGCAGATATATGGGATTGAGGGTGATTTAGCTAATTGGATTAGGAATTGGCTAGCTGAAAGAAGACGGAGGGTAGTGGTTGATGGGAATTATTCATCATGGAGTTCGGTTACAAGTGGTGTACCTCAGGGATCTATTTTGGGGCCTCTGCTGTTTGTAATTTTTATAAATGATCTGGATGAGGGTATAGAAGGATGGATTACTAAATTTGCTGACGACACCAAAGTTGGAGGAGTGGTAGATAGTGAAGAGGGGTGTTATAGTTTGCAGAGAGACTTGGACAAGTTGCAGAGCTGGGTCGAGAGGTGGCAAATGGAGTTTAATGTGGAAAAGTGTGAGGTAATTCACTTTGGCAGGAATAACAAATGTGTAGAGTATAGGGCTAATGGTAGGACTCTTAATAGTGTTGAAGAACAGAGGGATCTTGGTGTATATGTGCATAGATCCCTGAAAGTTGGCAATCAAGTCGATAAGGTTGTTAAAAAGGCATATGGAGTCTTAGCTTTTATTGGTAGGGGGATTGAATTTCAGAGCCGCAACGTCATGTTGCAACTGTACAAAACTCTGGTGCGGCCACACTTGGAGTATTGTGTACAGTTCTGGTCCCCACATTATAAGAAAGATGTGGAGGCATTGGAGAGGGTGCAGAGGAGGTTTACCAGGATGTTGCCTGGTATGGAGGGAAGGTCTTATGAGGAGAGGCTGAGGGATTTGAGGTTATTTTCATTAGAGAGAAGGCGGCTAAGAGGTGACCTTATTGAGGCATATAAGATGATCAGAGGATTAGACAGGGTGGATAGTGATAGCCTTTTTTCTCGGATGGAGAAGACTAGCACGAGGGGACATCGCTTTAAATTAAGGGGTGGTAGTTATAGGACGGATGTCAGAGGTAGGTTCTTTACCCAAAGGGTGGTGAGGGCATGGAATTGCCAAGTTTGGGGGCGTTTAAGTGGTCAGTGGATAAGTTTATGGATGAAAATGGAATGGTTTAGGTTAGAGAGTCATTGCTTTCTCTTAATTGGTCGGTGCAACATCGAGGGCCAAAGGGCCTGTACTACGCTGTAATGTTCTGTGTTCTATGTTCTATGTTAAGAAATGGTTGAAGGCACTAAATACTGCAAAGTTAATGGGCCCAGATAACATTACAGCAAAAGTACTGCAGACTTGTGTCCCAGAACTTTCTGCTCCCCTAGCCAAACATTTCCAGTACAGTTACAACACTGGCATCTTCCCAACAATGTGGAAAATTGCCCAGGGATGTCCTGTACACAAAAAAACAGACAAATCCAACCCGGCCAATTACCACCCAATCAGTCTCCTCTCGATCCTCAATAAAGTGATGGAATGGGTCATCGACAGTGCTATCAAGCAGCACCTGCTCAGCAATAACTGCTCAGTGACACCCAGTTTGGGTTTTGCCCGGGTCATTTAGCTCCTGACTTCATTACAGCCTGGATTCAAACATGGACAAAAGAGCTGAATTGCAGAGGCGAGGTAAGAGTGGCAGGCCTTGACATCAAGACCGCATTCAAATGAAGGTGACATCAAGGAGCTTGAGCAAAACAGGAATCAATGGTCATCGGGGCAAACTTTCTGCTGGTTGGAGTCATACCTGGTACATAAGAAGATGGTTGTGGTTGTGGAGGGTCAGCCGTCTCAACTCCAGGATGTTTCTGCAGGAGCCTCTCAGGATAGTGTCCTAGGCCCAACAATCTTCAGCTGCTTTACCAATGATCTTTCTTCCATCATGTCAGAAGTGGAGATGTTCGCTGATGATTGCACTAAGTTTAGCACCACTCGTGATGATTCAGATACTGAAGCAGTCCATATTCAAATGCAACAAGATCTGGACAGTATTCAGGCTTGGGCTGACACGTGGCAAGTAACATTTGCGCCACGTAAGTGCTACGTAATGACCATCATCAATAAAAGACACACTAACCACCATTCTTACCACCACTCTTTGACATTTAGTGGTGTAACCATCACTGAATCCCCCCACTAAAAACATTCTTGGGGTTATAGTTGACCAGAAACTCAACTGGACTCCATCTAGGACAAAGGAAGTAAATAATGGGAACATCACCACCTGCAAGTTTCCCTCCAAGCTACTCACCATTCCAAGTTGGAAATATATCACCAGTCCTTTGCAATCGCTGGGTCAAAATCCTGGAATTCCCTTGCTAATGGCATTGTAAGTCAAACCACAGAACATTGACTGCAGTAATTCAAGAAGGCAGCTCACCACCACCTTCTCAAGCTCAACTGGGAATAGGCAATGAGTGCTGGCCAGCCAGTGAACCCATGTCCCATGAATGAATTAAAAATAACAAAGTTGATGGAAAATGTTTTATATGAAATTTATTCACTACAGTGCACTTCACTGGATGCTCATAGTGATGAGCACCATCGTTTCATGGACTGCTAATGCTCTGTTTTAGAAATATATTTGAATATTTCCTGTCATATTATTTATGATTTTGTATCACTTTGAGAAGCATGATAAAAGGATTCCATGATAGATCAGAGACTTCATCCAGTGAATAGGTGAGCTGTAAAGTTTTTCCTTGGCTTGATCCTGGACTATTTTGTAGTCTCTGGTCTCAGCCAAGCAAAGTATGAATCTCTGATAACAGCATTTCAGTTGTCCTTAGTATTAGTGGAGATTTGTCCTGGCTTCCTGCTATTCAGCGACCTCTGCTGAGGAAGAATAAGTGTAGACAGCGCTCTACCTTTTTAGCACCTTGCTTGATCTTTACATTCCCTCTGTTGTCAAACCACTTGTTCTACCCTTTTTTCCTTGGTGAGCTGCAATTTCTTCTCTGAATTTCCTATCTTCTTTGCAATGAGCAAAGCATTGCTTATTCTCTACCTCAGAGAATTGAGGGCTGAGACTTTGAATATGGTTCAAACCTGATATAGATCCTTGAACTGCAGGGGCATCAATAATTATGGGGAACAGGCAGCAAAGTGGACCTAGGCAAAGGTCAGATCAGCCATGATCCAAATGAATGGCAGTCAGGCTCATGAAGGCCAAATGGCCTACTTCTGCTCCCGTTTCACATGTTCTTATTTTCATCTACCTCAGCCCACCAGCAGCTCAACCTGAAATATGAATTTGTCACCTCTAAACTCAACTATCACAATGCTCTTCTGGTTATGCTTAGGTGTCGTGGATAGTTTAGAGGGATGTCAGAAGTTGCAGCACGTAACATAGATAGGGTGCAAGACAAGCTGGAGAAATGGCAGATGGACTTCAACCTGGATAAGTGTGTGGTGGTTCATTTTAGCAGGTCAAATGGGATGAAGGAACATAACATTAAGGCTAAGACTCTTAGTGTGGAAGATCAGAAGGATCTTGGGGTCCGGGTTCATAGGACTCTCAAATCGGCTTTGCAGGTAGAGGATGTCGTTAAGAAGGCGTATGGTGTACTGGCCTTCAGCAACCAAAGAATTGAATTGAGGAGTCGGGAGATAATGCCGTACCTGTATAAGACCCTTGTCAGACCCCACTTGAAGTACTGTGCTTATTTCTGGTCACCTCAGTACAGGAAGGATGTGGGAGCTGTTGAAAGGGTGCAGAGGAGATTTACAAGGATGTTGCCTGGATTGGGTGGCATGCCTTATGAGGATAGGTTGAGGGTCTTTTCTCTTTGGAGAGACAAAGGATGAGAGGTGATCTGATAGAGGTGTGTAAGATGTTGAGAGGTATTGATTGGGTGGATTCTCAGAGTTTTTTCCCAGAGCTGAAATGGCTGCCACAAGTGGACACAGGTTTAGGGTGCTGGAGAGTATGTACAGAGGAAATGTCAGGGGTAATTTTTTCACTTGGAGGGTAGTGGATGCGTGGAATCGGCTGCCAGCCATGGTGGTGGAAGCAGATTCGATCGGGTCTTTTAGGAGACTTCTGGATGAGTACATGGGACTTAGTCAGATTGAGGGTTACAGGTAAGCCTAGTAGGTAGAGATATGATCGGCTCAACTTGTGGGCCGAAGGGCCTGTGCTGTAGTTTCTCTATGTTCTGTGTTCTAAATCAGGAGGACAAAAAGAGGACACAAGATTGCTTTGGCAGATAGGTAAAGGAGAATCCAAAGAGCTTCTATTAATACATAAAGGGCAAAAATGTAACTAGGGAGAGAGTAGGGCCTCTTAAAGATCAACAAGGTCACCTATATGCGGATCCTTAAGAGATAGGTGAAATTCTAAATGAAATTTCTCATCAGTATTTACTGTTGAGAAAAGCATATAATTGGAAATTGATGGCTTGAGGAATGTGCATATTACAGACAAGGAGGTGCTGGAAGTTTTAAAGCGCATCAAAGTAGATAAATCCTTGGGACTGATGAAATGTATCCCAGAATATTGCAGGAGACTGAGAGGAAATTGTGGGTCCCTTTGCAGAGATATTTGAATCATTGACAGCATAGTTAAGATATCTGAAGATTAGAGGTGGCAAATGTTGTACCTTTGTTTAAGAAGGGCAGCAGGGAAAAGCCTGGGAACTACACGCCAGTGAGTCTAACATCTGTAGTGGATATGTTTTTAGAAGATATTCTGAGAAACAGGACCTACAGGCATTTAGAGAGGCAAGGACTGATTAGGGACAGTCAGCATGGATTTGAGTGGAAAATCATGTCTCACAAATTTGATTGAATTTTTTGAAGGGGGAAACCAAGAAGATAGATGAGGACAGTGCAGTTGATGTTGTCTACATAGACTTTAGCAAGGCCTTCTTTGACAAAGCACTGCATGCTAGGTTGTTGCATAAAGTTAAATCTCATGGGATCCAAGGTGAGGTAGACAACTGGATACAAAATTGGCTTGAAGTTAGTGAATGGTTTTAGAGGGTTGTTTTTCAAACTGGAGGCCTATGACCAGTAGTGTGCCTCAGGGCACACTGGGTCCACTGTTATTTCTCATTTAATGAATTGGATATGAATTTAGTAGGCATGGAACATAGAACATAAAACATTACAGCGCAGAACAGGCCCTTCAGCCTTCGATGTTGTGCCGACCAATTAAGAAAAAGCAATGACCCTCTAACTTAAACCATTCCATTTTCATCCATAAACCTATCTACTGACCTCTTAAACGCCCCCAAACTTGGCGCATCTACAACTGCAGCAGGCAGGGCATTCCATACCCTTACCACCCTCTGGGTAAAGAACCTACCTCTGACATCCGTCCTATAACTACCACCCCTTAATTTAAAGCTATGTCCCCTCGTGCTAGCTTTCTCCATCCTAGGAAAAAGGCTATCACTGTCCACCCTATCTAAACCTCTAATCATCTTATATGTTTCAATAGGTCTCCTCTTAGCCGCCTTCTTTCTAACGAAAACAACCTCAAATCCCTCAGCCTCTCCTCATAAGACCTGCCTTCCATACCAGGCAACGTCCTGGTAAACCTCCTCTGTACCCTCTCCAATGCCTCCACATCTTTCTTATAAAGTGGGGACCAGAACTGCACACAATACTCCAAGTGCGGCCGCACTAGAGTTTTGTACAGTTGCAACATGACGTTGCGGCTCCGAAATTCAATCCCCCTACCAATAAAAGCTAAGACTCCGTATGCCTTCTTAACAACCTTATCGACTTGATTGCCAACTTTCAGGGATCTATGCACATATACACTGAGATCCCTCTGTTCGTCAACACTATTAAGAGTCCTACCATTAGCCCTATACTCTACACATTTGTTATTCCTGCCAAAGTGAATTACCTCACACTTTTCCGCATTGAACTCCATTTGCCACCTCTCGGCCCAGCTCTGCAATTTGTCCAAGTCTCTCTGCAAACTATGACACCCCTCTTCACTATCTACCACTCCTCCACGTGGTTAGTAAGTTTGTAGATGATCCCAAGATTAGTGGCATAGTGGACAGTAAAGAAGGTTATCCAGGATTGCAACCGGATCTAAATCATTTGGGCTAGTGGGCTGATGAATGGTGAATGGAGTTTAATTTAGATAAATGCAAAGTGATGCAATTAGGTAGATTGAACCAGAGCAGCACTTGGTCAGTTAATGGTGGGGTGCTGGGGAGAGTTATAGAATCAAGAGATTCTGGGATACAGATTCATAGCTGCTTGAAAGTAGAATCACAGGTGGACAGAGTGGTGAAGAAGGCATTAGGCATGTTTGGTTTCATTGGTCAGAACATTGAATTCAGGAGTTAGGACGCCTTGTTGAAATTGTACAAGACATTGGTAAGGCCATACTTGGAATACTGTGTACAGTTCTGGTTACTCTATTATAGAAAATATATTATTAAACTAGAAAGAGTGCAGAAAATATTTTTTAGGATGCTATCAGGAGTTCATGGTTTGAATTATAAGGAGAGGTTGGATAGACTGGGCCTTTTTCCCCTGGAGCGTAGGAAACTTAGGGGTGATCTTATGGAGGTCTATAAAATAATGATTGGCATAGATCAACTCGATAGTCAATATCTTTTCCCAAAGGTAGAGGTGTCTAAAACCAGAGGGCATAGATTTAAGGGCATAGATTAAAGTGTCCAGAAAGCAATTCTTTCACACACAGGGTGGTGAGTGTCTGGAACAAGCTGCCAGAGATAGTGTGAGGAAGATACAATTTTGTCTTTTAAAATGCAATTAGACAGTTACATGGGTAGGATGGGTATAGAGGGATTTGGGCCAAATGTGGGCAATTTGGACTAGCTTAATGGTTTAAAAAAAGGTGGCATGGACAAGTTGGGCCGAAGGACCAGTTTCCATGCTATAAATAGAACATAGAACATTACAGCACAGAACAGGCCCTTCGGCCTTCGATGTTGTGCCGACCAAAATAAAAAGCAATGCCCCTCCAAACAAAACCATTCCCTTCTCTTCCATATACTTATCAATTAACCTCTTAAACGCCACCAAACTTGGCGCATCTACAACAGAAATCTCTGAGTCTGTCACTCTATGGTGTTTCATCAGGGATAAAAACATTTGTTTTCATTATATCATCAGCAACATGGATGAAACATCCATGAATTTTGATATACCAGCAACCAAACTCTCTGCAGTGGAAAAGTATGAAAACAGTTCTAGTGAAAATCCCAGGACGTGAAAAGACAAGATTCATGATGGCGCTTCCCTAAATGACCTATGGGACAAAATTAAAGCCTGTGGTAATTTTCAAATGTAAAACCATGCTGAAAATCCAGTTGCATGCATGTGTTGAGTTTTTGTGCATGTCCGCGACAACAGTTGGATAGATGAGGATAGAGTGAAGTTACGGATTGGTAAAATCGCAGTGGCCTGTGCAAAGAATGCAGCTAAGTAGAATAGGATACGTTCAGATCACATATTACCAATGAAATCAAGAGGCAATTCCTCTGAAACAATTGTATTGGTAGCATGGAGTCCAATGTTTGTCATTTAACTGTTGCTTGCTTCAATAAAATATTCAAGGATCAAGAGCTTCTGAATTCTCGTCCAGTGACATTACCACTATGCGCTGTCTCTCTAATAGACTTATGTGGTTTAAGAAGAATATATTTGTAATTCTCACTATTATGATGATGGTGTGCTTATTGCTATGGTTTTCTTTATATTTTAAGGGGAATGTTTTAAAGTTCAGTTTTTCCCTCCAGGTGGCAATCTGCAGCTCAGATACTGGGAAAGCATGATAATTACTCATTTTAGCTATTTAGTATTTACTTAGAAGAGAGCTGTTGGTCTGTAGTGTATGAAAAAAAGGTCCCCTGGGATTTTTGATTAAAGGAATGGAAGGTAAGTTTAAATTGACAGGGCCATATGATAATGTAAATGGAGGAGCTAGGTATGTAGCAGAGTGAAAGCAGCTTTTGTGTTTTGGCTAGGGTTTGTTAAAAACCAAAAGCAAGCTGCTCTCCACAAAATCTTTCTGAAAGTTTCAAGACTGATTACACCCCTTATAGCAAGTAAAGGTATGGTTGCTCACTGTATTTAAAGTGGTTTTTGAATCTGTAAGAAGAATGTTGCTTATTTGGAACTGAAACAATGATAAGTTAGAGATTGGAGTTGTTTCTTTTCATGTTTAAGTTTTGTTCAAACAGTAGCTGTGCTCTTGTTAAGCTGTGCTCTTGTTAAGCTGTGCTCTTGTTAAGCTGTGCTCTTGTTAAGCTGTGCTCTCGAATAAAGTTAATTTTACTATAAAAGATCTCAAATTTGTCAGTCCAATTAGTCTTGGAGAGAAGCAGCCTATCCTCACGTTTATGCCAAAATAGAAACACTGTTGGGGTCTAGTCCAGCTTCCTAACGTAATTTGGGATTCTGGCTCAGGGCCTAAACACTATATAGGTTTCAAAGTGAATAACTGATGCTTGGGAAAGTACTGGAGGATGTATGAAACTATCTCGGCAAGTGGTCATTACCAAGTGAGAAGGAGAACAGTGTGGCTGGTCAAGCATGTGAAAGTGACGATTAGAATTTCTCAAGATTTGGAGCACGGAACAATGCCAGATTCTTTCGATTATAGTTGTCATGTGGAGATACAAATCATTGCTCAGATTTTTTTGTTCCTTAGTACAATCTGTATGGACTTGTCAAGTAAAGATAATATTTGTAAGCTCCTGCTGTTGTACAAGTGTAGTCATCCCTGTATGGAAAAAACATCCTTTCATTAAAAGTTAATTGCTAAAGTTTTGTTTTTGCATCATTGAGTGTTTTCACCCAAATATTTCAATTTTAAGTACCTGACTTTCAACCAAGCTTGAAACCTTTTCATCCTATTGTCAAACTTGGTTGCTATCCATGTAACAAAATACACTTGTCATATGATCTCCATCTGCAGTGAGATTGCTTCTCACTGCTGTGGTACTTCTGCTTTGCTCCAAAGTACATTCCTGATGCTGGCTTCTCCATCTCCCCTCACACCACCACTCCCGCATATATATCAGATTCTTTAATTGGAGGAACGAGAATAAGTACCATCTCCATTGCTATTTTGGCCTAGTGAATGGTGAAGGTAAATCGGCCACAGGTTAAGTATAGTTTTGAAGTAAAATCATCAGGCTCGTGGCCTCCTTCTGTGCTGTAGGATTCTGTGAAGCACTGGGAAAAATAAATTTGCACGTGTGGTGTTTTCCGTGACCATACTCTTTGAAGTGCAATTATTGCTTCAAGGTAGGAAATGCTGCAGCCAGTTTGTGCACAGCAAGATTTCACAAGTAGTAATTGTGACGATCAACAGATGCTAATGATTTTGCCCTTGAGCGATGCACGTTGACCAGATGAGGGAGAAGTCCCTTTTTTTTAAAGTAGCGTAATGGGATCTTTCACATTATGGCCTCATAGCACCAGGCACCTACGTTCGACTCCCAGCTTGGGACACTGTCTGTATGGAGTCTGCACGTTCTGCCTGTATTTGTGTGAGTTTTCTTCCGATGCTCTGATTTCCTTCCATAGTCTGAAAGCTGTACTTGTTAGGTGCAGTGGCCAGGCTAAATTTTCCCTGTGTACCCGAACAGGTGCTGGAGTGTGGCGACTGGGGATTTTTATAGTAACTTTTTGCAGTGTTAATGTGACTAATGTGACTCTTTGGGCCCTATTTTACCAGACATTCGCACCCATTTTTGGGCGCGAAATCACCATAAATTCGGACATTGGGCCTTTAATGTGATCTGCATCCAAATCTGAGCAACTCTCGATTTGGGCATAGATCCGGTCCGGGCCTGAATCAGGCAGCCTGATGATTTAAATGCATTAACATTGCATTTAAATCGATTTAATGAACTGTTGCCCAACTCTCCCACCAAATCTACTTTACCTTCTTCTGGTCCATTCCGGATCCACAGTGTAAACGACCTGCAAAATAAAAATCCAAGCCAGTTTTTATTTTGCAGGGGAATGTCCGAAGCGGCTTCAGAGCCTGCAACGGCTCTCTGACCCCCAGAGGATGATCTAGGTGGGGCTGGGTGAGAGGGCTGATCGTTGTCTGGTGATGGGGGGGAGACCCGCTCATTGATTTGGGGAGGGCAGGTGGGTGCATGGGGGGAGAACACAGATGGGTCTCTGGTTGGGGCGGGTTGGTGGGGGGGGGCAAAGACTGGGGGGTTCGTTGATACTCCACAGGTGACTTCTCCTCTGCACAGGAGGAATGAATCCCTCCTCCCGTAGTGGGCAGCCACTTCGGGAGGAGGGATTCGTGCCTCCACTGGGGAAGTGGGGTTGCCCGCAGAATGGCAGTGGGTCCCGCTGCCTCCCCTTCCCTGATCAGTGAGCGATTAAGCCTCCCCCCTCCACCAGACAATGATAAGCCCTCTTGCCCCCATCCTTCAGAGATACGCACTACAACTGCACACCCCCTCTCCCCCCAGGATGATCTGTGTCCGAGAGATGGTCTCTTTGCTTTCTGCGTGTTTTTTTTCTTTTCCTACCCAGATGCGCTTTCAAATGCTCCGATCGTTTCGGCAGCACGAAGCCCTCCCCACAGCACAGATCGGACTGGAGCCCATCTAACGGGCTTATGGGCGCGCTGTACTATGCCCAGATTGGGCACTTAGAATCAAAATGGTAACGTTGGGCCCTTGAGACATTAATAAATAAACACATCCACCTGAGAGGGCTGACAGGGCCTCAGTTTTACTACTTGTCTTTCAAAAGATAATACCACCAACAGCACACCCCTCAGCATCCATTTAATACTGTGTTGGGAGAAATATAGCGTCCCAAAGAGAATTGTCCTCTTGTGGAACTTGTGTCAAGTTATGTAGCATAGTTTGGAACATGCAAAACGTATAATGTGACATGAGATTCATTCGAACCACATTTACGTTGGGCTTAACACTGGCCTAAATTGTTCATAGATTACGATGAATTAGAGTAAAAACACAAATTTCAAGCATGTACCATTTTAAGACCGATGAATCCAGTTTGACAATGCCTGACAGTAATGTGGAATATTGTGAATGAAATACAAATGGATGTAGTTGGCATATGGATTGAAAAAAAATGTAGTCAAGTGCCATTCTTCCCAGCTGTATGGAAAATATGGAAGTTACCTTTGAGGATTCAGGAGCTAGCTGTGGTACTGATAGGTTATTATGGTACTGCCCTAGTTTCCAATCAGTACGTGCTCAGACTCCAATGCTGTTTCTATAGGTTATGATTTAAAAAAAGCACATTTTTCTTATGATTAGAAAATGGCAAGATGAAACAGAAGTTTTATGCTTTTATTACCTGACCTTCAGCATAATTTCAAATGAAACTGGGAAAAAGCAAGTCTACAGAATGCCAGAGATACATCTGAAGGCATACAGTCATGACCTGGGTCAAATTTGATTTGCAGTGAGGCATCGGTTGAATTCTCTTGTCAGTTTTGTAAACAGGAGTCTGCGGGTGAGATTAGCATATTAATAAGGTGCTTGCTAATCAACTCCAAATGGAGCTGGCTACAGTGGTGCCTTTTAGCAGTTTGCAAGGATGTTTCGGATATACGAGAAACATGAGAAGAATCTGAAACTTGAAGGAGGTTTGATGCAGTTCTTTGCTGAAGAAATCGTATGCTGTTCTTCACCACTATGGAACCTGTAACAGGAGAACTAATGTGAAAACGCATATGAAAGGAAGCAGGGTTTTTGTGTTGGTCTGAACACATTGAAGTGCCTTCCCAGCCCCCTGCTGGAGCCCATACTGACAGTGTTGAATTGAGACATTGTATGCAGTGGCCTAGCTAGCGTGTACGCTGCTGCCAAGGCAGCAAGGCCTGTTCCAAGAAGCAGTTGTCGTCTGCATGGAGAGGAGCGGCTGCAGTCCGTTTCCAGTATGCTGGGCCAGAGGTATTGACAGATAAATAAATTCCTACCCATTTAATGAACACAGAAGAAATTGGCATGTTGCAAGTGTTTAAAAAAAACTTAAATATTTTGGACAAATTCATTTTACAAAAGAATAATGTCTTAATTGCCTTTCGGAGGAAATATCTTTTGTTATTTGACAACTGTTTCATGATTTGCTGTGCTCATTTTGACCTTGTTTGATAAAATCATTTAAAAACACAGATAATTGTGAATTCATTTAACAGTTTAAAAAAAACACTTCTGTGAGAAGCTAATTTGTACTCTTGTTGCACCTTTATCAGTTCATAGCAGGTAAATAAAATCTGACAGTACTCCTCATTTTATTAACAAAGCACCCAGGTGCAGGCATTTGTCATTGTTTTGCTTCGTATTTGGACTACCTCAGTTATCTACAATTAAAAAGTCAACATTTAATTTGATGAATTGTTGACTATTTTGAGGGATGGTAAATACTGATAGGTGTTTGTTTATATGAATGCTTACATTTCACAACCAGTTCTGTTTTGTTCAATGTCCACAAGTGATGTAACATTTCAGGCTACGTATGTTTTTATAAAGAAATCTCAGCCTTTTATGAGCATGCATACATGCACGTATCTGTAATTATCTCTTCTACTGAAGGTGGATGGAGGTAATATTTTCACCCCTGTGCTAGTCTGTTCATCTGTCTGTAAACAATAAATGAATGGATAGATTTCAGTGAAATTTGGTACATGAGGTATGGCCCAAGGAAGTACTGATCAGTGTTTGGCTAAAATACTGGAAATTTTTAAAGGATCCATTAACATTGGGAGATAAGGTCAAGTGACTTTATTTTAAAATGTTATGAGTTTTATTTAGATTGTTGATTGTGTAAGAATATTGTGCATTTTCTCAGCTACTGTGGATCTATTAAAATGTGAGCAGAGTTTTCAGAGCAAGTTCTTGCAAGTGGATTGACTTGATACTTCCACAGGATGGAAGCTCTAAATAAAAATATTTATTTTCAGCTTTTGTAGTTGCAGAGCATCAGTCAGGCAGGGAAAAGCCTCCAGGAAGAGCTGCATAATTGTAGTAATGTGAGTTAAAGAAGTGTGTTGGAGGTATAATGTGAGTTAAAGAAGTGTATTGGAGGTATGTGCTCTGTTGAATGTCTTCTTGTTTAAATCATGTCAACTTGCTGATTTGTTGGTTCTATTGCAGAAAAAATCTGTAATGCAATTTCCAACTGCTCAAGGCTTCACTTATCATTCAAACATAATTTGTCTGAAAGATGTTGCACTGAAGCTGAAACCTCTTTTTCACACATACAATTTTAAGCAAAATATAGGTAAAACTGACAACTCATGCAGGATTAATAAATATTTTTTGCACATACAATATTTTTCTGAGAGTAGTTTGAAAATGCATGTAAATTTTTTGATATTGAATTTTAAATTATAGAATCATAAACTTATAATGGTGATTTCATATTTTAATTGAATACGCCATTAGACTACAGTTCTTTAGACTGCAGTGGTTATCCATTAAAACCCAAGTGTACTTGCAACTTGAGTTGGGATTTGTTTGTGAATTTTCCATTCTCTTTCCTCTCTGTCTGAAAGCTTTTTGTAACTTAGTTGAATGATTTTTTTTAAACTTATTTCATTTCATTCATGGGACTTTGGCATCACTGGCAAAGCCAATATTGTTGTCCATCCCTAATTGACTTGAGAATGTGGTGGTGAGCATCTATCTTGAATCATTGCATTTCAAGTAGTGTAGGTAGAATGCAGTTAGGGAAGGGCTCCCAGGATTTTGAGTGAGCGACAGTGAAGGAATGATGATATAGCTCCAAGCAAGCATGTTGTGTGATTTGGAGAAGAGCTTGCAGGTGGTAGTGTTCCAGTGCATCTGCTGCTCTTGTTTTTCTGAGTGATAGAGGTCATGAATTTGGGGGTGTACTGTCACATGAATCTTAATGAGTTGCTACAGTGCATCTTGTTAGATGTTTCACATTGCTGTCACTGTGACACTCCCTCCACCACTGACATCGTCAGGCACGTTTTGTCTTGAATGCTGTTGAGCTTGAGTGTTGTAGGAGCTGCATCCATTGAAACAAGTGGAGAACTATTCCATCACATTCCAGACTTGTACTGTCTAAGTAGTAGACAAGCTCTAAGGAGTCAGAATTCCAAGCTTCTGATACTATTGCAGCCACAATATTGATATGGCTGGCTCAGTTTGTCAATATAAATGCTGTTGAATGCCAAGAGAAGATGGTTAAGTTCTGTCTTGTTGGAGATGGCCATTCCACCATTTATATAATGTGAATGTTACTTGCCATTTATTAGCCCAAGCTTAAATGTTGTAAAGATCCTGCTGCATGCAGGTACAGATATTTTCAGTATCTGAGGAGCTGTGGATAATACTCAGTACTGCAATCATAAACAAACATTGTAATCATGGGCAGCATAGTACTGGGGACCCAGGTTCAATCCAAAAATGTGTAGGTTATGTAGATTTGGCACGCTGATTTGCTGCTTCCTGTTCAAAGATGCGTAGGTTTAGGGGGATTAGCAGGGGAAGTATGTGTGGTTGTGGGGAATAGCTGGGCCTGGCTCTATTGGAGCCTGTCAGATCCGATCATCATCTTTATTCAGCTTGAGAGGACTGCTGCTAAAATTGACATCAGAGTGCTCAGACCCTACCCCAAGTTGGGCTTGAATGCTGCCACTGGACTGGACCCTGCCTGTAGAATTGGAGCCATGCCAACCACTTCCAGGACTCCCCCACCTCTCTCCTGTTCAAGTCAGGAGGAGAATGCAGTACTGCTCCTTCATGGTTGTGTCTGTGTATGTGTATGTGCACTGTGCCAGTACTGGGCTATGCATCTGCAGCAACAAGTGCACATATGCAGACGCCAACTATAGAACATAGAACATTACAGCACAGAACAGGCCCTTCGGCCTTCGATGTTGCGCCGACCAATATAAAAAGCAATGCCCCTCCAAACTAAACCATTCCCTTCTCTTCCATATACTTATCAACTAACCTCTTAAACGCCACCAAACTTGGCGCATCTACAACTGCTGCAGGCAGGGCATTCCACTCCCGAACCACCCTTTGGGTAAAGAACCTACCTCTGATATCCGTCCTATAACTATCACCCCTTAATTTAAAGCTGTGTCCCCTCGTGCTAGCTTTCTCCATCCTAGGAAAAAGGCTATCACTGTCCACCCTATCTAAACCTCTAATCATCTTATATGTTTCGATTAGGTCCCCTCTTAGCCTCCTCCTTTCTAACGAAAACAACCTCAAATCCCTCAGCCTCTCTTAGAACATTACAGCACAGAACAGGCCCTTCGGCCTGTCAGAACAGGCCCTTCGGCAGGTCTTCATAAGACCTGCCCTCCATACCAGGCAACATCCTGGTAAACCTCCTCAGTACCCTCTCTAATGCCTCCACATCTTTCTTATAATGTGGGGACTAGAACTGCACACAATACTCCAAGTGCGGCCGCACTAGAGTTTTGTACAGTTGCAACATGACGTTGCGGCTCCGAAATTCAATCCCCCTACCAATAAAAGCCAAAAACTATGATAAGGCGGTGACAAAAAGTGAGAAACCCAGGAACACTGTCCCTGAGATGAGAGAGTGAATTCCAGGACAATTGCAAAATATACAAGACAGCAGTCACCCTCCTTGGGACACTATGCTGCGGATAGTCCTGGAGCTGAGCTCTTTGGCCTCCAACAACAGTCATCTCTCTTTGTACTCACTGACTCTAGCTTCCTTCCGATTCTCTGAATTCATGTTTGCTTGAGCTCTTGGATGTCACATTCAGTCAAATGCTGGCTCGACATTATGGACAGGCATTCTCATCTCTCAATTGTATTGGCCTTGAGCGTGTGAATTGGTTCTTCTTCATCTTCCACACATGCGATTTGCAGCATTTATCATTGGATAGTAACTTCAAGTTGGAACATTTCCATTTTTGTTTTTTAGTTCATTCAACAGAAGTGACTGCCTTTGTCAATGTCAGCATCTCTGCCAATGAAATTGATTGCAAATTACCACTTTTTCCCTGAATGGAATTAACTCACCCAGCACAGACTGATGATCAAACCCAGGACCTGCTATGGTCAAATAAAGTAGAGCACACTGATCAAGTTCCCTTCAAACTGTCGGGGTGCTGCCAAGCATTTTCTGACTAATTAAATGTTTTGAAGTATAATCACTGTTGTCATGTTGCGATACATGGATTGATTTCCATACACTGAGATCTCATACACGAATGACAAGAATATAGAATCATTGAATGTTACAGCATAAAAAGAGGACATTTGATCTGTTGTGCTTATATAGGCCTTTTGAGTTTTCCATTCAGTTCCACTTCACTTGCTCTTTTCTCCTGGATCTGTAAATTTAACATTTTAAGTATGTATAAAATTCTTTGGAAGATCAAGTGCGATCCATTGAATACTGGAGCAGGTGTGAAGGGCTGGATGGTCTACTGTTGCTCCAGTTTCTTATGATTTGAGAATTACTGAAGTTTTTCCACAATTTTTTCAGGCAGTGTATTCCAGATCATAAAATGTCAGTGCGATTTTTTTTTTTGCTTCATGCCACCTCTACTTTTTGCCGATTATGCTGAATCCGTTTCTTCTTGTTACTGACCCCTCTGCTACTGAAAACAGTTTTTTTCTTATTTATTCAAGAACAAAAACCTGTGATTTTGAATGTCCTCTCTCTCCCTATGTCTTCTTCAAACTAATCTTGTCCGTAAGCCTCACCTTCTGTTCTCTCAACCCTGTTCGTATGAACTACTGATCACTCCAGTTTTCCTTCCTGGACCACATATCAACTGATGTTGTTAATGGTTCTCTTTCCCCAGGTATTAACCAACAGTTTTTTAAATCTGCTGTCATAACTACTTTTTTAAAAAAAAGCCTCTGGTCATGCCATGCTTGTAAATAGGTCCATCTCCAATCTCCCTTTCCTCTCGCAAGTCCTTGAGTGCATTTCCACTTCCATAACTCATTCCCTTTTTCTTGAACCACCAATTTTGAATTACTCCGCCTATAATGGGAAATACTTTGTTTCAAAGTAACAGATGACATCCTAGGTGATAAAGATAAAACTATCCCTTGCTGCCCTGTTTTCAACCTTTGTATGGTCATGCCATCCTTACTTGAATGCCTCTCCACTAATGTCCAGCTGGATCAGCCTGCACTTGTTAACTCTATTTTTACAAAAAAAAGACAATAGTTTTTTAAAAATCAAACTTCAAACATTATTGTAGTTAGTTTACCTGGTAATTCACTGAAAGTGTGTAATTCTGGGGATTACAAATAGTTTGAACCAGTTACTCTGACTTTCAAAGTTTTGATTTGCTAGTCTCTGGGTAATGTCAAATCAATTCGGAGACAGACTTACTGATGAGGTAACAACTGTTTCCTTATCTCTAAATGTGTTTTTTCCCCAGTCAGAGGATACAGTAACTTCAAACGGAGCCTCACTTTGATAAAACTATAGCCTAACTTTGCATGTCTTCTTTTGTTCTCATTTAGATTCCCTTAATAGATTTAGCAGACTTAAATGCATACATTTGATATAATTACTGCTTTAGTAAGTTACTCTGTTTTTGACTTGTGGATAGAACTGTGTAAGGATAAACAACTAGACAAGCATTCTGTTATTGTTTTGCAATTTGTTTGTAGTTCTATGTGATTTTGTTAGTGTTGTCAATTATTAGGTTAATATTGAGTCTGTGAATATTGATTGTGGCATGTCTAATGGCCCTTACTGCATTTTCATAGCTGAGCAAATAATTGCATTTCAAAATGGATTAAACTCTGGTATGAATAGTTTCAAAATATTTTAAAAATACCATTGGAGCATTTAAATTTTGATTGGTAGAATCTCTCAGCATATCAATAGAATATTTCCAAAGATTAAGTTCAGCGAGCTGTGTTCAAAATGAGTGGATTGGAGCATTGGTCAAGTACTACCTTGCTGCATAGGATATCTGCTAGATGTACAAAATCATGATGGATACATTCATTTTGCTTTAATTCAACATACAGGAAGTTGTGTACTACTGATGAATTAAGCTGTATTTTGCAGGTTTGTCCCATTGAATGTTCAATAGATTATAGAACTTTCTAAAACACATGTTTTGAGGGACTTTGGGGTGATAGCTGTCAATAATTCTGTTGAAGCAGCAATAAAGAATGCTGATGTATTTTACTGCCAAATGTACTGAGTACAAATTCAGAAGACCGCGCTGAGTCCACAGGGTGCCTTGGTCATATGACCCCTGAAATACATTATTAAGTTTCTGTCAACAGACTCAGAGTGGAGTAAAGACAAGAGTAATGAAGTTGATTCTTGATGATAAATGGTGAATTATGAGGAATCACTGAATCAAGAATGAACTGCTTCCAAGAAAGTTTTCAGGAAGACAAATAAAAAAAGCGTATACAAGTAAAACTTGCGGATGTGGTGAGGTAACAAACCTGTGAGGGCAAAACTTGCCAAAAGAATAGAACACGTCATTAAGTATTTTCTCGCATGAAAGATAAGTAAAAGCTGAAGTAGTTTTCTGGAAAGGATGGTAAGGAAACTTGAGCAGCGTTGCTGAGAATTGGCATGTCAAAACTTTACATTTTGCACACTTCAGAACAACTTGCAAAAATGCCAAATGTAAAAGGAACAACAATTTATATTGCCTAAGGAGAGTGCTGATTGGTTAGCAAATGGACTTTCGTAGAGGCGTTGCTGTGGACAATGAACCCGTTTAACTGATGACTGACAACTAACTGCCAGGTTTTATTTACATTCAGACAAGGCATTTTACAAAGAACAAAACAGCACGGGAAACAGGCCCTTTGACCCAACGAGCCCGCGCCGCCACCTCGATATTCCCACTTCTACCCGTGATCCCTGTCTATGTTTATAGATCTATGCATTAGAATAAATTTGAGACAATTTAGGGAGAATTTGTTCTGCCAATCAGCCTAGGAGACTCTGGTCAAAGCATTGCTCTGAGGAATTAATCAGAGAGTGGTTGTCAGCTATTTAACCAGAAAATGGTTGTCAGCTATTTAATCTGGTTGAAACAG
Source organism: Sphyrna mokarran (assembly GCA_024679065.1). Taxonomy (NCBI): domain Eukaryota; kingdom Metazoa; phylum Chordata; class Chondrichthyes; order Carcharhiniformes; family Carcharhinidae; genus Sphyrna; species Sphyrna mokarran. The sequence continues at coordinate 20,814,810 of JAGIQG010000007.1, read as the reverse complement.
ATGCAACAAGTGTACGTGTTCTTTATGTCTGCAAAATATAGAGCCCTATGTCTTAATTTGGTAAGAAGCCTCACAAGACCAGGTTAAAGTTCAACAGATTTATTTGGTAGCACAAGCTGCTCCTTCATTAGGTGAGTGAAGAGTTGGGTTCACAAACAGGGTATATATATGCAAGATAATGGTTGGAATGCAAGTCTTAACAGATAATCAGGTCTTTACAGGTGCAGACAATGCCAATGGAGCATTGTTACTGGAACATCCACTAGCATTGTTTGCACCTGTAAAGACCTGATTATTGTTAAAACTCGCATTCCAGCCATTATCTTGTAAATTGAGTCTGTTTGTGAACTCAACTTTTCAGTCACCTATGAAGGATCAGCGCTCTGAAAGCTTGTACAACCACATAAACCTGGTGTTGTGAGACGTTGTACTGTGCCTATCCCAATCTAACACCGGCATCTTCACATCATGTCTCAATATATGTACCTTCTAACATGCTCAAGTGAGCGTACGTACTGCTTGCCTGACTGAAACTTAAGTTGGTTGTCAGTGTAATTCTTAGCACACTCAGGATTGTTTAACCAATGTTGTCTAATTGCAGAATCACATCTAATGTTGGACAGTATGTTTTGAGTTTTGCAAACATGGGCTGCTTGGATACTGTACTACCTTGCCTATTGCGAACAGCTGAAGGGACATGCTTTCTAATATAATCCTCCAGTTTTTGGGATGTATGGTTTGCATACCTAGCATCACAGTGGCACTGAAATTCAGATGACATTACTCATTTGTGTGACAGGTTGAAACATGTTTGGCTTAACAGCCACATCTTGTTTGATTGTAGAACTTGGTGGCACAAAAGGATTTAGGTGTACTTGTACAAGAATTGCAAAAATTAATGGACAGGTACAAATGATTAGGAAGATATGGAATTTTGGCATTCATTGCAAAAAGCATGGAATATAGTAGTGGCAAGGTTTTAATGCAGCTGTACAGGGCAGATCATATTTGGAATACTGTGCACAATTTTGGGTCTCCTTTTTTAACAAAAACATATAATTGCTTTAGAAGTGTTTCGGAGATGGTTAATTTGACTCATCACTGGGATGAAGAGCTTGCCTTATGAAAAAACAGATTGAATCTGTAGTTATTGGAGTTTAGAAGAATGAGTGGTGATCTTATTGAGATGTATGAGATCTTGAAGGGAGTTGATAAGGTGCATAAATACCAGGAGAATGTTCACTTTGGTGGAGGAAACTGGAGCGTGGTTCACAAATAAGATGGAGATGATGGGAATTTTTTTCTCCAAGGGCCATTGGAGTTTGGCATTCTCTTCCCCAGAAGAGGATAGATTTTAAAATTTATTCATGGTTGAGTTTGATAGATTTTTGTTAGACAAGGGAGTCGACTGTTATGAGGGCAGTCAATAAAATAGAGTTGAGACCACAATCGAATTAGCCATGGATTTTGTTGAATGATGCAGCAGGCTCAAAGGACTGAATGGCCTCCGTCTGCTCTTAAATCCAATGTTCCTGTACACATGTGGTTTTCAAATTTTTCACATGGTAGTTTTATCTTTAAAGAAACAGATGATTGTTGCAATGGGAAGAAAATAGAATTTGTATTCAGGCAAAATGTAACACAATATCCTGAATCTTTCAAAATCTGACCACAATTAGCTTAATGAGGATAAGTTTAAAAATATTGCAGTAGACAGATGTAATGCAGGTCAAATGAAACATAGAAGCTTATAATATGGATTGTATATGAACACAATGTTAGAAGGCATACATGAGAAGAAATTGCAAGAGCAAGCAGAACTCAAAAAAGTGACATTCAGAGAATAGTCAGTATTTTAGCCATTTGGTCAGAGCTGAAAAACTATAGGGAACCCTTCTGGAAGTCATTGTGGAGTACAGCAAAAAGAGGGGTCGATCTAGGGGTAGTTGGAAGACAGATGGTACAGAATAGTTGCAGATCAGCTACAGTGGATACCTAAGGGTGGCACAGGACTGATGGGCATGGCATATCATGACAGCACATCTCCTGGCAGTGGCAGCTACCAGTAGACAGATATTTACTGTAGATTAGCACACCACTGTTCTGGTGCTGGGACTTGTGCTTAAATCGATTTCTGATCACTATTTGCAAACTATTAGTGTTTAATTAGTAGTGAATGTAGTATTCAAATCCAATTCCTTGTGGACACAAGCCCAAAATACAATATTCAGCAGTGCCTCAGTCAAAATACTGTATGGAAGGATGGCCAGTGTGTAAAGTAGAGTAATCCAGTGTAGTAGCAGTGGGGCCTTCCTCTCCGGTTACACCAAAGGCATGTCATTTGAGCCAGATTAGGAGAGGACATGGCTTTGTAGCTAGCTGTGCTATAATTAGCTGGGAATGCTTGATGTTGACATTTGCTGTATCGATATTATGTGGAGACCACCATAACAAAATGTAGTCATGTCTTGTTTCCTAAAGCAAATGACCTACCTTGGAAAGTAGCCTTGAACTTTGAATCTAATTTCTAAAAAAAAATTGATTTTCGATGCTATTTATACAGAGTCAATATAAAAATGATTTTTAGTTATGGTTTAGAGGGTATAATTGTGCATAGGGAAGGGAAATGAATAAGAGTAGAGGAAGAGATTTCCAAATTTTGGAGTAAAATATAGTGGACAGTGCAAATTTGTGGACTAGTGACTAAGCAGGTGGAGTCTTTCAAACACGTGTGCTGATCTGTGGAAGAGGGGTTCAGTTTGGAATTAAAAACAAATATAAAAAAAGCTGGAAGTTTACAACAAATCAGTCACAACTGTAGAGGGCAACAAGAGTTAAATGTTTCACGTTGCAATGATATTTGAAAAGTCATCTCTGTCTGAAACATTAACACTCTATCTCATCTGCTAGGGGAGGCGATGGCCTAATGGTATTGTTGCTAGATTATTAATCCAGAAACTCAGCTCATGTTCTGGGGACTCAGGTTCAAATCTTGCCATTACAGATGGTGGAATTTGAATTCAATAGAAAATATCTGGAATTAAGAATCTACTGATGACACAAAACCATTGTCAATTGCTGGGAAAAAACATCTGGTTCACTAACGTCCTTTATGGAAGGAAATCTGCTGTCCTCACCTGGTCTGGCTTACATGTGACTCCAGAAGCACAGCAATGGGCAACTAGGGATGGGCGAAAAATGCTGGCTAGCAATAATGCCCATTCCCTGTGATTGAATAAAAAAGAGCTGCTGCCTGACCTGCTATGTACTTCAACCCTTTTTTGTTTTTGATTTTATTTCAGATTTCCAGCAACAATAGTATTTTGCTTTTGAGATTCTGGAATAGCTGGTCATTGAGAGAAGGATGGATATGTGTGAGGTTGTGAACAAGAGGATGGGGGGGAAACATGAGTGGTTAATGAGCTGTAAATGAGGCTCTATTGAGGGGGCTGCTGGGACAACTTAGAATTGACAGATGCTAATATATGTTCATATGCACATTTAATGGATTTAACTTTCGGCTGTAGGTTTGGGGCAGGACTGAACAGCCATGCTTCAACTTGCAGGTAATCTTGCAAATGACTACAAGGCATTGCAGGACAGGGGGGAATTCAGGCTCAGAGTAGTTGGACTATCGAATATTATTATTTCAGCTCTATTGTACTTGGTCACATAACATAACAACATCCAATATATAGTACTTTGAGAATATTAATGCAATTCTGGATTTCTTTATATCATACAACCTGAGATGACAAAACAGGTTGCCTATTTTCTGTTGCAACAAATACTTTACTTTTTTTTCCAGAGTTACTAATTAGGATCTTACTAGAATAAATGAAAGATGTGGGTGGGGGTTGTGAAATGGTCGCATGCTGCTTTGTTGGTGGTTCTGACCAAAACGGGATAAACTGTGTCGTCAACTTCTGAATGATTCCCCTTTGTACTGATTTGTGTAGGCAGGCACAAGTTGATTCAAATAATGTGGATTGAATTACCCAATTTCCCTCCCCTCCTGCAAACAACTTTGTTCAGTGCTTCATGTACAGAAACTGAAAGAGAATTTTAACCCTGAAGGAGGAAATGAGTTTTAGTGATAAACAAGTATGAACAAGTAGAGTCAAGCTTCCAAATACTTGAGCTGTTCTTTGAACATACTTTTAGTTACTTTATATGCCTACATCTTTGCTGTGAAAAAGCATACTCAGAAGCAAGATCTTGTGAAGATGTTAATCTTAGAGCATTGTAGGAAGTAGACAATTCTCCTTTGAAGTTTTAATTCAATTCTCTTTGATATATTACGTCAGCTGCGTATGTTCGTAATGTTGTTGCACCATATCATCTGATGGATCATGCGTTTTTCCTGCAACCAAAATTGAAGTCTTGAAAAAACATTTAATGTTCATGTTGAAAAAAAATTGAGTGATTGTTGGTCATATAGAGTCTGCAGAATTGATAATGGAAAATAAGGAAATGGCAGATGAATGTTGCATCACCCTTTGCTATACAGAATACAAGTCACATCTCAGAAGCAGGTTTTAACCAAGAAATGGAAGGGAGGAATTTAGGAAAATTACAAGCTTCAGAGAAGCTTTTTAAAAATTCTTTCATGGGACGAGGGAATTGTTGGCAAGATCAGCATTTGCTACCCATCATAAATTGCCCTTGAACTTAGCATAAGATGTAGAAGCAGAAATAGGCCATTCAGCCCTTTTAGTTTGCCTAACCATTCCATGAGATCATGACTGATCTGATAGGATAAGCCTCAATTTCACTTTCCTGTCTTAACCTCATAACTGTTGATTCCCTTAATAGGACTGAGTGGCTTATTTGGCCATTTTGGAGGACAGTTAAGGGTCAGTAACATTGCTGTGAATCTGAGGCATGTGTAGGCCAGACCAGGTAAAGACAGCATATTTCTGAACCAAAAGGAGAGTAGCGAACCAGATGGGTTTTAATGACAGTGGTTCCATGGTTAACAAAATTTTTAGTGGCAAATTTTTATTTAATTCAAATTCTATCATCAATCATGATGAGATTTGGACCCAAGCGCCAAGAGCATTAGCACATTGCCACTGCTTTCCCTAAAGCATGGTACTGAGTAAATTGTTGGAACTCCGTGTTGACAATAGCTCAGGTCCTGATAGATTTCATCCTAGGGCGTTAAAAGAAGTGTGTGTTGAGATAGTTGATGCATTGGTTTTAATTTTCCAAAATCCCAAGATTCCGGGAATGCCCCATTAGATTTAGAATATAGCAAATATAACTCCATTATTCAAAAAGGGAGGGAGACAGAAAGCAGGAAACTACAGCAGAGCCAGCTTGACATTTTGTTATAAGCTATTATTAAAGAAGTTGTAGCACGACGCTTGAAATCATTCAAAGTAACCAGGAAGAGTCAGCATGATTTTGTGAAAGGGAAATCATATTTAACCAACTTATTGGTGTTCTTTGTTGAAGTATTAGAGTCCTGAACCAGAACCCCAAGTTGTATTAGGATGCCACATTGGATCTCAACAAGTTTTATAGTTTGGCATAAATATGAAGATAGGATGCTTCATTCTGGGAGTAATTCTAATGACAAATTAAGGATCTTTTATAGTAAAACAAATTTAATTTAATAACAGTTTAAATATAATTTTAACAAATGAAGCAGCTTAAGTATTAAAAGTTGAAAAGTATTTAGAAATTAAAGGAACTGACTTTAATTTCTAGCTTGTGTCTGTTTCTGTTCCAGATAAGTAACATTCCTCTTACAGACTTACAAGCCACTTTAAATACGGTTAGCAACCCTAAATTTATTTGCTGTAGAGAGTGTAGACAGTCTTGAGGCTTTCAAAACAGGAGAATGAGTTTCAGCAGCTTGCTGAAAACTTTTATTCTCAAGCAATTTCCAGGCAGAACTGAAAAGCTGTTTCTCTGCTACAAATCTAGCTCCTCCCGTTAGCCACATCATCACATGGCCCGGAATACCTAAATCCACTTTCCATTTCTAATCAAGACCGAGGGGAAATCTTCACCTATAAACGAAAATCCATTAGTTCTATTCGAAGTAAACATGACACTCTAAAATGAGCAATTATCCTGCACTCCTACCATCTCAGCTGAATATTTTCCAGTCACACTGACAGAATTTTATGGACACACTGACAGAATGGAGTTGAATTTGTAGATAGTCTCCATGAACATTAAAAAATGTATCTATTAGCAATAGCACGTTATCATCATAGAGGTAAAATGCACTGTGGATAAAGAGGATGAACTGTGCTTCGATTTCCAGAAGGCATTTGATAACGCACCATTTTAAAGGTTATGCAGGTACAGCATGTGATTAGGAAACCTAATAGAATGTTATCATTTTTTTGCAAGATTTGACTTCAAAAATAGCGAGGTTATGCTTCAGTTGCACAGGGGACTAGTGAAACTACACTTCTGCATGATTTGGTCACCTTATTTAAGAAAATATGTAAGTGCGTTAGTAGCAGTACATGGAAGGTTTACCAGACTAATATTTGGAATGTGTGTGTTGTATTACGAGGAAAGGTTCAGCAAGCTTGTATTTGCTGGAGTTTAAAAGAGTGAGAGGAGACTTGATTTAAACACAAGATTCTGAGAGGCCTTCACAAGGTAATATTTCATCTTGTGAGAGAACCTAGAACTAGGGAGAGTTATTATTTTAAAATAAGGGATCGCCCATTTGAAACTGTGAAGTGATTTTTTTCACCAATGATTATATGTCTTTGCAACTCTGCTTGAAAAGGAATGGAAGCAGAGTCTTTGAATATTTTTAAAGTGGAGGTGAATAGCTTTTTGGTAAGAAGTGGGGGGGTGGGGTGGGCAATAGGTTATTGGGTGTAGGCAGAGTGCAGGTTTTAGGTTACTATCAGATCAACCATGATATTAAATGATGGAGCAGGTTCAAGGGTCTACTGCTCTTTACTCGTATCTATGCTTATATGCATTGTAGAAATTTTGTGCTTCATAATGGTCAAAATACGAAACCATTTGGAGGTACACGTTGAGTTTGATGCATAATTCTTCCTTGAATGGTGTCAGCTTTATTCAGTTTCACACACTTTCATCTCTGGTCTGGATGTTAATGGTTCAACCTAATAACAGGAGTTATAATCTGAACTGATTCACCAATGCACTGTTGAGCAAGTGCACAGTTGTTAGAGGTGTCATTTTCAGCTGAAGTGCTGTTCAGAGGAGTTCTGTCTGCCTTTTTCGGCGCATGCTTAAGATCATGACAGTAATTGAAAAGCAGAAGATTAATGTGGGCAACATGCTTCTCTATTAACCAAAACAAAAAGTCAAATAACTGGGCATAGATCTCTGTGTTGTCTATGAAATGTTGCTGGTGCATGAAAGCTGCCAGTTTTGCTGAAATAAGACAATGTTCCAATGAGTAATTTGCGATAGGGAACACTTTCAATTGCATCAAATACAAAGTAAGGATGAATATGAATGCTGATGTTATTTTAAAATATTGTACTTAAGCAAGGAGGCCAAAGAACTGACTTGGTGTCTGGAAAAAAACATAAAATTACATCCAGTGCATGAGAAATTTGATTAAAGTAATTATTGTTGATTTCTGGTTCCTTTCTACCTCAGGTCAGTGCATCCAAACACTGACCAGTGTGGTTACAACTGAAGTAACTCATTATTTTGTATAATCGGTGTCAGCTACTGCCTTGTCATTATCTCAGAGGGTTTAAAGTTTTTGAAATTGTTCTAGCTCCCATGGCAGCAGAATTTTAATTAGCCTTCGATATGAGGATCTAGTAGTCATTTCACAAAACCAGAAATGATCTAAGTTAGAGAAATGCCATATGACTGAATTTCTTTAATTAGTGATGGAAATGAATCCTTTTTAACTGGTTAAATAATTTTCCCAAAATCTTACATTCAAGTTTGACATTTTCTCTTCAGAATACTTGCCATTATCAAGCAAAAGTGCTTACTGCTTTGATGTTGGTTGGAATGTATTACTTGATACGGTAGTAAATCCCATATGCTTTGACAAAGCAGTATCAAATCCTAATCTCTTTTGGATGGTAATTTGGAAGATGGAGAATGGGTAGTACAGATGGCTTTAGTTCCCTGGATTTAAGTATGAAAAAAATCAACTAAGGTTCTTGTGCTTGATTACTATCCATTGACTTCAGCTGAAAAGTTCATTTGTGCCAAAAGGGCTGTTGACAGAAGATCACATATGGTTATAGTGTTCAGGGATCACCTCAGCTACCTGAATATCTGTGAGAAATAATAAGCCTGATTTTAACCTGTTCAAAATCCAAGCACTTGCAGAGTTGAAATTGGACCCAGATGTGTTGTGCTTTAGTCAGGACATTCTTGCCGAAATCTGCCACTTACGGCAGCCACAATTAAACCCTCAGGGGAGGGCAGAAACCATATTACCAGCAGGCATGGAGGATCTATGATGGCAGGTTTTTGTGTGTCTGGTTGTTTCTAGTCCAGTTTTCTAGTTGGAAATGCTTGCAACACCTCTCAGAATTGCCCAATGCTGTGTAAGCAGAGTTACTGTGGCGCTATGTGCAAAGAGAGCTTGCTACATTTCTTTCAATTTGGTTATGTGTAGTGAGACATGAATGATCTTGTAGTCAGGGACCCTCTTGGAAGAAGCGATTGCAGTATAGTTGAATTTAAAATACAATGGAGCTTGAGAAGATAAAATACTATCTTGTGCTTAAACAAAGCAGACCACAAATGGGTTGAGGGAGGAGTTGGCTAAGGTAGACTGGGAGCAAAACTTTTATAGTGAGACAATTGAGGAAGAGTGGAGGACTTTCAGAATGATTTTTCAGAATGCTCAACAAAAGTATATACCAGTGGTAAGGAAGTACTGTAAAAAGAGATAATCAGCCTTGGATATTTAAGAAAATAAAGACGGGTGACACCTTGAAAGAGAGTGCATACAAAGTGGCAAAGATTAGTAGGAAACTAGAGGATTGGGAAATCTTTAAAGGTCTACAGAAAGCCACTATAAAAGCTGTAAGTAAAAGTGAGATGGATTATGAGAGCGAACTAGCTCAGAATATAAAAACAGATAGCAAAAGTTTCTACAAATATATAAAATGAAAAAGAGTGGCTGAAGTAAACATTGGTCCTTTAGAGGATGGGAAAGGAGATGTAATAACTGGAAATGAGAAGATGGTCGAGGCATTGAACAGATATTTTATGTCAGTCTTCGTAGCAAAAGACACAAACAACATGTCAAAAATTGATGACGACGACTATGGCAGTTGAGGAGCTAGAATGGAGAATAATGGTTATGTGATTACACAGTAATCTCATCAAGGAACTCGTGACATACACCTTGACAACGAAGCTTATGATAATAGAAGAACAAAGAACGGTACAGCACAGGAGCAGGCCCTTCGAACCTTCAAGTGTGCTCCGATCATGATGCCTGTATGAAAATGAAACTGTATGCATTATGGAGTCTGTATCCTTCCATTCCCAACCTATTCATGTATTCATCTAGATGCCCCTTAAATGCCGCTATTGTACCTCCCACCATCTCTCCGGGCAGCGCATTTCAGACATCACCCTCTCCAAAAAAAAACATTGCCTCGTACATCTCCTCTAAACTTTTCCCCATGCACCTTAAACCTGTGTATATCCCTTGGTACTTGACTTTTCTCCTCTGGGAAAGAGCATCTGATTATCCACTCTGTCCATGCATTCATAGTATTGTAAACCTCTATCAGGTCGCCCCCAACCTCCGTCATTTTAGTGCAAAGAAATTAATTTTGTTCAGCCTCTCCGCACAGCTAATATCCTGCAGACCGTCCAATGTTTTGGTAAATTGCTCTATATCCTCCCCAAGTTATCCACATCCTTCTGGTAGTGTAGGGACCAGAATTGTACACAACATTCCAAATGAGATTTAACTAAGGTTCTGTACAGCTGCAGCATGACCTGCCAATTTTTACAGTGTCCCAGCTGATGAAGACAAGTATGCTGTATGCCACTTGACTAACTTATCCACTTGCATTGCCACTGTCAGTGACGTATGTTAACAAGTTTCAAATAAGATAATTGGTTTGAAATTGATATTTCCGTCTTTCTTGCTTTTATGAAATAATTTGTGAAAAGATGAAACAATTTTATTTTATAGAACATAGAGATAAAACGCTACAGCACAAACAGGCCCTTCAGCCCACAAGTTGTGCTGATCATACCCATACCTACTAGGCCATAGAACTATATGTAACTCCCAATCCCATTTAATCCCATGTACTCATCCAGAAGTCTTTTAAAAGACCCCAGCGAGTTTGCCTCCACCACCACCGACGGCAGCTGATTCCATTCACTCACCACCCTCTGAGTGAAAAACTTACCCCTAACATCTCCTCTGCACTTGCTGCCTAGCACCTTAAACCTATGTCCTCTCGTAGCAACTATTTCAGTTCTGGGAAATAACCTCTGAGAGGGAAGAGGGAGTAAGTGGAGTGATCAGCAAGTTTGCAGATGATGCAAAGATGGCTGGACTTGGGGATAGTGAGGAGCATTGTCAGGCGATGCAGCAGAACATAGGCTGGTAGCTTGGGCATATAGATGGCAGATGGAATTCAATCCTTATAAATGCGAGGTGGTGAATTTCGGGAGAAGGAATGTAGGGGGGAGGTGTATGATGAAGGGTAGACCTATTAAGAGTATAGAAACGCAGAGGGACCTGGGAGTGCAGATGCACAAGTCTCTGAAAGTGGCAGAGCAGATGGAGAAGGTTGTGAAGAAAGCATATAGTATGCTAGCCTTTATAGGAAGGGATATAGAGTACAAGAGTTGGCCTTTAATGTTGCAGTTGTATAAAACGTTGGTTAGACCTCATTTGGAATACTGTGTCTAGTTCTGGTCGCCTTACTACCAGAAGGACATGGAGACTCTGGAGAGAGTGCAGAGGAGGTTTACCAGAATGCTGCCTGGTATGGAAGGTCTGAGTTACGAGGAGAGGTTAGGCAAATTGGGACTATTTTCCTTAGAAAGACGTAGACTTAGAGGAGATTTAATAGAGGTGTACAAGATTATGAGGGTTATAGATAGAGTAAACAGGGTTAAGCTTTTTCCTAGGATGGACTCAAATAGCACGAGGGGTCACGGGCTTAGGGTGAGGGGGATAAGGTATAATTTGGATGCTAGAGGGAGTTTTTTCACACAGAGGGTGGTGGGGGTATGGAATGCGCTGCCAGGTAAAGTGGTGGAGGCAGGCACTCTGGAGTTATTTAAGAGATACTTAGATGGGCACATGAACAGAATGGGAATGGAGAGGTATAGAAAACTTATTTAAAATAGAGATCGTGAGCCTTGGGAGTCCCTGGGAAGTGTGTAAGTAGACAATGATATTTATCCTACAGGTGCTTTGGTCCGCCTTGTTGTCTAACAAGGGGCATACACACGATGGGTCGTGAGAGGGCTGCTCTTGGATTTTAAGAGTATCCTAGTGCTTTACGTCATTAGTGTATGCTTAACCTGGACCATTTGATGGGCAACACAACAGCTCAGTGACTATTGCAGTGCTGTGCAGACACATAGATTTGGGCCTGTGTCTATGAGAGTTTGCGCATTCTCCCCGTGCTTGCGTGGGTTTTCTCCAGGTGCTCCGGTTTCCTCCCACATCTCAAAGATGTGCTCTTAGGCTAATTGGCAAAACAAATTCTCCCTAAATTGTTTCAAATTTGGTTTTTAATCCATAGATCTATAAACATAGACAGGGATCATGGGTAGAGTTGGGAACATCAAGGTGGCGGCGCGGGCTCGTTGGGCCGAAGGGCCTGTTTTCCATGCTGTTTTGTTCTTTGTTCTTTGTTAATCCACCCTATCTATTCCTCTCAACGTTTTATAAACCTCTATCAGGTCGCCTGTCAACCTTGGTCTCCCCAGGGAGAAGAGACCTAGCTCCCTCAACTTATCTTCATAGGGCATGCCTCCCAATCCAGGCAACATCCTTGTAAATTTCCTTTGCACCTTTTCAATAGTTTCCACGTCCTTCCTGTAGTGAGGCAACCAGAACTGCACACAGTACTCCAAGTGGGGTCTGACCAGGGTCTTGTAAAGTTGCAGCATTACCTCCCGATTCCTAAACTCAATCCCTCGATTAATGAAGGCCAATACACCATACGTCTTCTTGACCACATCCTCCACCTGCGAGGCCGATTCAAGAGTCCTATGGACTCAGACCCCAAGATCCTTCTGCTCCTCAACACTGCTAAGACTCCTACCCTTGATATTGTACTCCTTCATCCCATTGTTCCTGCCAAAATGGACCACTACACATATATCTGCGTTGAAGTCCATCTGTCATTTCTCTACCCATTCTTGCAGTTTATCTATTTCTTACTGCAACTTCTCTCATCCGTCCAGACCATCCACAAAACCACCAACTTCCGTATTGTTGGCGAACTTACTAACCCATCTTTCCAGTTCCTCATCCAGGTCATTTATGAAAATGACAAATAGCAAGGGTCCTAGAACAGATCCTTGGGGCACTCCAATAGTGACCAATTTCCATGCAGAAAAAGACCCATCCACAACCATTCTCTGCCTTCTGCAGGCAAGCCAGTTCTGGATCCACAAGGCCAAAGCCCTTTGGATGCCATGCCCTCTCTCCTTCTCAAGAAGTCTTGCATCGGAGACCTTATCAAACGCCTTGCTGAAATCCTTGTAAACCACATCTAGCGCTTTTCCTTTGTCTATGTGTTCAGTCACATTTTCAAAGAACTCCACTAGGCTCACAAGGCAGACCTGCCTTTGACAAAGCTGTGACTATTTTTGATCAAACTAAATTTCTCTAAATGCTCATAAATCCTGTCCCTCAGGATCCTGTCCATCAACTTAGCAACCACTGGTCAGACTCACCGGTCAGTAATTTCCCTGACTATCCCTGTTCCCTTTCTTGAAAACAGGAAATATATCCGCAGTCCTCCGGAACCTCTCATGTCTCCACTGACGACACAAAAATCATCGCCCAGGGGCTCTAAAATCATTTCCCTCAGCTCCCATAGTAGCCTGGGGTACATCCCATCCCGTCCCGGTGACTCATGTATCTTGATAGAATTTAAAAGTTCCAACACATCCTGTTTCTTAATGTCTACATATTCAATCTTTTCAGTCTGCTGCAAACTTGCAATACGACCTTCCAGATCACTTTCCACCATGAATACTAAGGCAAAGTATTCATTAAGCACCTCTGCCATTTCTTCCGGTTCCACACAAACTTTTCCCCCTTCACCTTTTAAAGGTCCAATCCCTTCATTTCTCATCCTTTTACCCTTCACATATTTATAAAACACCTTCGGATTCTCCTTAATCTTACCCACCAAGGCCTTCTCATGACCCTTCTGGCTCTCGTAATTTGTTTTTCAAGTTCCTTTCTACAAGCCTTATACTCCTCTAGATCCTTAACATCTCCCAGTTCTCTGAACCTTTTGTACACCTTTTCTTCTTGACTAGATTCATCACAACCTTTGTGCACCATGGTTCCCAGACATCCCTTTGCCTCCCACAGATTCCCCCAATTAACTTTTGAAAGTTCCTGCCTGATACTATCAAAATTGGCCTTGCCCCAATTTAGAATTTTAACTTTTGGGCCACACCTATCATTCTCTATGGCTATTTTAAAACCAACAGAATTATGGTCACTGATCCCAAAGTGATCCCTCACTAACACTTCTGTCACCTTACTTCCCAAGAGGAGATCAAGTTTTGCCCCCTTTCTAGTCGGGCCATCCACATAGTGAATGAGAAATTCCTCCTGAATACACTCAACAAATGTCTCTCCATCAACCCTCTAATACTATGGCTGTCTCAGTCAATATTGGGAAAGTTTAAAATCTCCAACTATTACCACCCAATTTTTCTTGGAGCTATCTGTAATTTCCTCTCATATTTACTCCTCAATTTCCTGCCGACTATTTGGGGCCTATAATACAACCCTATCAAAGTGATTTCCCCCTTCTTATTTCTCAGTTCCATCCTTATTGATTCAGTGGCTAAACCCTTGGATATGTTCCCTCTCAGTACAGTGGTGTTGCTTTCCCTATCAAAAGTGCATCTCCCCCTCCTTTTTCACCTCCTGTTCTATCTTGCCGATAGCATCTGTACCCTGGAACATTGGACACTGCTAATTCTGTTCCTCCCTTCGCCATGTTTCAGCAATTGCTATAATATTCCAATCCCATGTACCCATCCATGCCCTGAGTTCTTTTGCCTTGCCCGTCAGGCCTCTTGCATTAAAATATATGCAGTTTAATCTGGACTTACTTTGTGTCCTGCTTTTGCCTGATCTGTCTGATACTAGGATTACTAACACTGCCTTTACTACTTAATGTACTCTCTCTAACTTGTGTGCTGTTCTCAAACTTCTCTTCTGTCTCTCTACTGTTTTGGATCCCACCTCCTGCCAAACTAGTTTAAACACTCCTGAGGGGCTCTAGCAAATCTCCCTGTCAGGGATGTTAGTTCCCCTCCAGTTCAGGTATAACCCATCCTTCTTGAACAAGTCAGCCCTTCCCCAGAAAGATCCCAATGATCCAAAAATCTAAATCCCTGCCTCCTGCATCAGCTTTCAAACCAGCCATTCATCTGCCCAATTCTCCTATTCATACCCTCACTAGCAAGTGACAGCGGTAGTAGTCCTGAAATTACTACCTTTGAGGTCCTGCACTTCAGTTTTCATCTAACTTTCTATATTCATACTTCAAGACCTTATCCCTTTTCCTACCTATGTATGACAACCTTTGGCTGCTCACCCTCCCCCTTAAGAATATTGCTTAGAGACATCCTTGACCCTGGCACTGGGGAGGCAACACACCATCGTGGAATCCCGATTGCAGCCACAAAAACATCTACGTGCGCCTTTAACAAGCTAGTCCCCTATTACTACTCCTCATTTGCTCTTTACCCGACCATGCCCCGCAACAGAACCAGCTGTGGTGTCACTGGCTTGCTGCAACTGTTATCTCCCCCTGACGGGCTATCCCCTTTAACAGTATCCAAAATTATATACCTGTTTGAAAAGGGAATAGGCACAGGAGACACCTGCAGTACCTATCTGCCTCTCCTTGCAGTCACCCATCTAGCTGTCTGAACCTGTGGTGTGACAACCTCCCTGTAACTAATGTCTATTACACACTCTGCCACAGTGCATCCACCTGCCGTCTGTGAAGAGCTGCAACTGAACATATTTCCTGCAGTGAAAGTCATCAGGGAGGCAAAGTTGCTCCCTAATTGCCCACATCTGATAGGAGGAGCATCCACTGCCCTAGCTGCCACATTGCCCTTATACAAGTAAAAGGATAAAAGAATCTCAATTCACCTGTCCTTTGCTTATGGTCCTCCGGCTGACTGTTTTTTTGGCTGGAGGGGGTCAAGAGGGAAACACTAAAGTAGTGTTTGGAGTTTAATTGCCCCTTCATAGCAGCTCCTCCACACATCATCTTCTGATTGCAGTAACTACCCTTATGCAAATGTGACCTGCAACCATCAATCACCTTTGCCCTCTGCTGCCCTCACCTAGATACTTGCCTTCACTCGAAGTTGGAAGTTGTCTTCCAGAAATCCACCTTCTGGTTGCAGTGACTGCACTTATGCAAATGTGAACTGCTGTCCTCCCCTGGACACTTGCCTTCACTCGAAATAGGAAAATGTCTTCTGGAACCTTCTGGTCACAGTGACCACATTCATGCACATGTGACCTGCAACTGCCAGTCACCTCTGCCGCTCTGCTGCCCTCACTTGGCATCTATGCCCCATGTTTGAAGAATCTCGGTACATTGACTATTATTTGTGAACGGATACAGTTTGCAATTGAACACAAGCCATTATTTCTTCAAAGGAGGGGACATGTTTGGTAGTCACAAAAAAACACATGACACATCTAACCATTGTGCAGCAGTAATTAACAAAGCAAATAGTTGAAATACAAAAATAAAATATTGTGAATGCTGGAAATCAGAAATAAGAACGGAAAACATTGGAAATATTCAATTAGCCTGGTAGCATCTTCTAGAGAGAAAAAAGTGCTAATGTTTCGGATCATTAACTCTGCTTCTCTATTCACAGGATATTGAAATATATTGCCAATAAGAATAGAACTGAAGTCAGAGGAAGTCATACTGAATATATTACAATTATTGCAAACTTTTAATGGTACATCTAGTTCTAGTCACCCAGACACAATGCAGAAATTCAGCCTCTGGGAATAATGTCGAACAAGGCTGCAAAACTGATTTCTAGTGATGGTGATTGAATTATGAAGGAAGGAATTTGAACTTCTCTAACTTAGAAGGAGGTTCTTGACAGACTATATGACAGAGCTATGTGTAAAACAATAAACAATGCGGAGATCATGAGCATGAGTTCAAATTAAGCCGCAACTGTTGGAAAATATAACACACCATCTAATAATTGAAGACAAAAGTAATTGATATTGGCATGCTCTTCACATAAAAATGATTAAAGCACTGTGGGGAATTTAGGCACAGAGGACCAAAAAAACCCTTGCAATTATTTCAACAACTAATGTAGGTTCTTAATGAGCTAAGATTGGCCAAATGGCCTTTTTCTAAGTTTGCAATAGCACCTGTATTAATTTTTTTGCTTACCACTTTTCATAGCCAATATGGCCCATTCTCCTTTTTGACTGCTTACAGTAGTATAGTTTCCATTGTCACTAATCATGTTGTGATACCTCATCATATTGAATTACACAGAAATGACGTTATTGAAACAAGTACTTTGACCTGGTTCACCTTGGTATACATCCTCCATAAAAGCAGGAGTCCTAATCCCATGATTTTATTTTATTCATTAATGGGATGTGAGCATTGCTGGCGCGACATTTGTTGCCCATCCCTATTTTTCCGAAAGAAGGTGGTAATGAGCAGCTTCCTGGAACAACTTCTGTGTTAATGTCATGAATCATGTATTCAGGGAAGAATCAATCAGAAGTCATTGTTTTCCTTAAGCCAGGCTTATTTCTAAGACTACAGAGTAATTGCACAAATTCCTCTTGTTCCCCCTAACACCCAGTGTGAACTGGTTTTTACACTCTTGCAATGATTACTTGAACTTGCACCACTTAGGTCAACTGCTCTTTGATCTGATTTATTATTGTCACATATATGAAGAGTATTGTTTTCTTGCGCTATACAGCATATTGTTCATAGAGAAAGAAATGAGAGAATGCAGAATGTAGTATTACAATCATTATTAGGGCATAGAGGAAGATCAACTTAATATAAGGTAGCTCCATTCAAAAGTCTGGTAAAGGCAAGAAGAAGTTGTTCTTGAGTTAGTTGGTATGTGACCTCAGACTCTTGTATACTCTCAACAGAAGACAGTGGAAGAGAGTATGTCTGGGGTACATTATAGAAGAATTAGTTTATAATATCTCTGACTGCAAAACATTATTACTTTATTTACCATCTTTATAACGGATAATCAGCTTAATTGAAAAGGTATTAATGTTGTGAAGTTCATTTCAGCTTGTGCTGTGATTTGAGGCGAAGGTAATGCTTTTATAATTTGATCGATACAAATTACAATGTTAACCGATTTATGGAGACAGATGAATGGAACAGATTGCAATGAAAAGCAGTTGTGTGAGGTGATTTAAAGTTGTTTTTAATTTAAAAATATTTGGGTCCTGGGCCAAAATCCCAAATAACATTAGGAAACCAGACTAGACCCCAACAATTTTTCTGTTTTGGCATAAATATGAGGATAGGATACTTCGTTGCAAGAGTAACAACCCGATAAATTAGGGATTTTTTTAATCTAAGGAAGCTTTATTCATAACATGATCTAACAAAGTAAACAGCTTAACCATTAACAATTGAATAATACTCAAAAAAGAAAAGAATCATTTCAATTTTTAACATCACTGTTTTAGTTCCAATTACGCAAAATTGTCTTTTGGATTTAAAAGTCCGCTTTAAATACAGTTAGTGACCATAAATATATTTGTTTTAAGGATGTATACAATCTTGAAGGTTTTGATTTTCGGAGCAGCTTGCAGACTTCCTGTTTTTTAAACAAGCCTCAATCAGAACTGAAAGCTGATTGTCTCTGCTATGTTTCTAGCTCCTCCCAATAGCCACGTGACCCTGTTGATTCAAAAATAAAATCCCAGGGGAAACCTTCATCTATAAACAAAAATATATTAGCTGTCTCTGAAATAATCACTGATAGCTAAAATGTATAATTATCCTGCCTCCAAGCGTCTAAGCTGTATTCCTGATATACATACCGACTGTCGAAAAAAAGAATCTTAAAACATTCCTGATAAACCTCCAATGCAGGCGCATCTCAAAAACAATAGTTAAGTGATGAGCAATAAGTAGAGAGGTTATTTCTTTTGCGCATGTTTTCTTTCATCCATTTTTTTCCAACTTTTTCTCCAATCTGGAACTTGCGCACAAGTCATTGTGTTTTAAAAATAGCACAAATATCACCATGATCTCAAACTCTTTGAAATTGACTTCCAGAAAGTTTGCAGAGTTTCTTTTTCCACCATGGGGCACCTTTCCGTGGTAATATATTTTAAAATCATAAAGTTACCATGTAAGAAATTTGAAGTAGAAATCTGAAATGAATTTATATGTTGTAATGTATTTTGGTTACCTGATGTGCTAACACACTGTACCACTCTTGGCTGTTGTAACATAAAAATGTTCACTTTTTTCCATCAGGAATCAAGTGTTATGTTTATTATGTGGTATAATAATATAAATTCGATGGCCAAGTATCTGGTAGAAGGTTGCACAGATGTGCAAAACAAACAGCAAAGCTGGAGTGGAATGACAGTTGAATGAAAGGAAACGGGGGCAGCACGGTTCACATTGTTGCATCATAGCACCAGGGGCCTGTGTTCAATTCCTGGCATAAAGTCACCATCTGAATAGATTCTGCACGTTCTCCCTGTGCTTGCATGGGTTCCCTCTGGTCCAAAAGATGTGCTTGTTAGGTGCATTGGCCATGCTAAATTCCTTCTAAATGTATTTTTTATACATATATAAAGAGCAAGAGAGTAGCCAGGGAGAGGATTGGCCCACTCAAGGACAAGGGAGGGAATCTGTGTGTGGAGTGAGGGGAAGTAGGCGAGGTATTAAATGAGTACTTTGTGTTAATATTCACCAAAGAGAAGGACGGTGGATGATAGTCTGAGAAAGGATGAGTCATCTTGAGATCAAAAAGGAGGAAGTATTGGAGTTCTTGAGAAACATCAAGGTAGACAAGTCTCCAGGGCCTGGTGGGATATATCCCAGAATACTAAGAGAGGAAATTGCTGGGGTCTTGAGAGAAATCTTTGTATTCTCACTGGCTACAGGGGAGGTTCAGTAAGAATCTGGCAACACCAATTTTAAATCCTACCAATTTATTTCATAGTAAATCTGCGAGTTTTTGACTTTCGTCTTCGTCAGGCAAATGCAGTGTTCTGGTCTGCAATAGCACACATGTCAGCACAGACAGTCACAGATTGCTGATTAGAATGCGAATCCTTACACCTAACCTGCTATTCAAGTGTTAAAGTGGCTAACAATGTGAGTGAAGCATTGGTTGTTCATTCCCTATGGACAAGCCCTCTGTATACACAGAATTTGCTCAGATGAGGAGGATCGTGACAGACACCTCCAGACGCTGAAAGATGCCCTCGTGAGAACAGGATATGGCGCTCGACTCATCGATCGACAGTTCCGACGTGTCACAGCAATAAACTGCACTGACCTCCTCGGAAGACGAACACGGGACACGGTGGACAGAGTACCCTTTGTTGTCCAGTACTTCCCCGGAGCGGAGAAGCTACGACATCTTCTCCGGAGTCTTCAACATATCATTGATGACAATGAATATCTCGCTAGGGCCATCCCCACCACCCCACTTCTTGCTTTCAGACAACCGCGCAGCCTCAAACAGATCATTGTTTGCAGTAAACTACCCAACCTTCAGGAGAACAGTGACCACAATACCACACAACCTTGCCAAGCAACCTCTGCAAGACATGCCGGATCATAGACATGGATGACATCATCAAATACCATTCACCAGGCATACGGTATGTACTCTTGCAACTTGGCTAACATTGTCTACCTAACACGTTGCAAGAAAGGATGTCCCGAAGCATGGTACATTGGGGAGACCATGCAGACACTATGACAGCGGATGAATGAACATCGCTCAACAATCACCAGGCAAAACACTTCCTGTGGGCGAACACTTCAGCAGTCACGGGCACTCGGCCTCCGACCTTCGGGTAAATGTTCTTCAAGTGGGTCTTCACGACACGTGACAGCGCAGAGTCGCTGAGCAGAGACTGATAGCCAAGTTCCGCACACATGAGGACAGTCTTAACAGGGGTCTTGGCTTCCTATCACACTATCTGTAACCCCCGTGACTTGCCTGGGTTAGCAAAGAACCTCACTTACTGTGCTGTCTGGAGACAATACACATCTCTCTAACCAATGCTTCACTCACATTGTTAGCCACTTTAACACTTGAATAGCAGGTTAGGTGTAAGGATTCGCATTCTAATCAGCAATCTGTGATTGTCTGTGCTGACATATGTGCTATTGCAGACCAAAACACTGCATTTGCCTGACAAAGACGAAAGTCGAAAGCTCGCAGATTTACTATCAAATAAATCGGTTGGATTTAAAATTGGTGTTGCCAGATTCTTGCTGAGTTTACCCCATTCCAACGCCGGCATCTCTACATCATGACTACAGGGGAGGTCCCAGAGTACTGGAGAATAGCCAACATTTTTCTTTGTTTAAGAAGGTTAGCAAGAATAATCCAGGTAATTACAATCCAGTGAGCCTTATATCAATGGTAGGGAAATTATTGGAGAGGATTTTTCAAGAGAGGATTTATTCCCACTTGGAAATGAATAGACATATTAGTGAGAGGCAACATGGTTTTGTGAAGGAGAGGTCTAGTCTCACAAACTTGATCAAGTTTTTTAAGGAAGTGATAAAGATGATTGATGAAGGTAGGGCAGTGGATCTTGTCTGCATGAACTTCAGTAAGGCCTTTGACGAGGTCCCTCATGACAGACTGGTGCAGAAGGTGAAGTTGCATGGGATCAGAGGTGAGCTGACAAGATGGATACAAAACTGGCTCGATCAAAGAAGACAAAGGGTAGCGGTGGAAGGGTGTATTTTTGAATGGAGGGCTGTGACAAGTGTGTTCTTCTGGGTTCAGTGCTGGGACCTTTGCTGTTATATATATATAAATGATTTGGAGGAAAATGTAATTGGATTGATTAGTAAGTTTGTGGACGACACAAAGGTTGATGGATTTACAGATAGCGATGAGGACACAACAGGATATAGATCAGTTGGAGCCTTGGGCGGAAAGATGGCAGATGGAGTTTAATCCAAAACAATGTGAGGTAATGCATTTTGGAAGGTCTAATACAGATAGGAAATAATCAGTAAATGGTAGAACACGTAGGAGTGTTGATGGGCAAAGGGACCTGGATGTACAGGTACACAGATCATTGAAAGTCGCAATGCAAGTGGAGAAGGTAGTCAAGAAGGCATATGGCATGCTTGCCTTCATTGTTCGGGGTATTGAGTTTAAAAATTGGCAAGTCATGTTGAAGCTTTATAGAATCTTAGTGAGGCTGCACTTGCAATGTGGTGTTCAATTCTGGTCGCCACACTGCCAGAAGGATGTGGAGGCTTTGTAGAGCGTACAGAAAAGATTTACCAGGATGTTGCCTTTAGTGAAGTCGGGCAGCATGGCCAATGCAGGCGTGGAAGGCCGAAAGGCCTTGTTCCTGTGCTGTAATTTTTTTTGTTCTTTGCATCCGAACAGGCACCCGAGCGTGGCAATGAGGGGATTTTCATAGTAACTTAATTGCAGTGTTGTTAATGTTAGCCTATTTGTGACGCGAATAAATAAATTTAAATTTACTACCAGCTACTTGTTTACATTATGTCGTATCTATGTTAATTTTTAAGTAACGTTACTGCCCATTTTGTCATTATCATGAGTGTGCTGGTTAAAACCAAGGTGGAGTAAAGATGCAGTATATCTTTGATTATAACATATATACCCATTTGCAAGTGAGTTGCTATAAACTATGTTACATGTAAAAACTACTGTCCTTGTTCCGGAGATCATTAGCATCAACAATTTTGTGTTTATATTGATGGCTTGGATATTTGTGTGCCTTTAAATGGTGGGAGAATGCAGGACATTTTGACCATTGTTAAGTTGGTGGAGTTACTGGCCCTGAACCCTGATGTGTGCACAGACAATTTAAAAAATCTGTATTTGTTGTTGGCTCAGCTCATAATCATGTTTCACTGTTGTTCTTAGTTTGTACTATTCTGTACAGAAGTTGAACATTTTTCAGCAAAGTAGCAATTATTTTCGATCCCAGCATGAATGTGTAATTTATTAATGATGTATTGTTGTTGAACTTAAAGTATGCTCTGCAGAATTAAAAGAGCGACAGGAACTATTCAAAGAACAAAGCACAAAGCAGCACAGGAAACAGGCCCTTCACCCCAACGAGCCCGCGCTGCCACCCCAATGTTCCCACTTCTACCTGTGATCCCCTGTCTATGTTTATAGATCTATGCTTTAAAAACCAAATTTGAGACAATTGAGGGAGAATTTGTTTTCCCAATTAGCCTAAGAGCACATCTCTGGGGATGTGGGAGGAAACCAGAGAAAACCCACGCAAGTATGGGGAGAATGTGCAAACTCTCACAGATACAGGCCCAAATCCATGTATCTGCACAGCACAGCGATAGTCACTGAGCTGTTGTGTTGAAGAAAAAAAACAGTTGCCCTGAGAAGCTGATGGTGAATTGTTGCAGTACTTGAAATATGGATACACCCATAGTGCTGTTAGGGAGGGAATTCCAGGATTTTGACCTAGCGACAGTGAAGAAACAAAGCTATATTTCCAAGTCAGGATGGTGAATGACATTGAGGGGATCCTCGAGATGGTGGTGTTTCTAAGTATTTGCTGCTTCTGGATGGAAGTGGTCATGGGATTGGAAGTGCTGACTAAAGAGCTTTTGATTCCTGCAGTGCATCTCTTAGATGGTACACATGGCTGCCACTATTTGTCAGTGATGGAGGGATTGAATGTTAGTGGAAGGGAGGACAGTCAATGGTTTGTTTTATCTTGGATGGTGTCAAACATCTTGTGAGTTTTTGGAGCTGCATCCATCCAAGCAAGTGGAGAGTATTCCACGACAACCCTTACTGATGCCTTTTAGATGGTGAATAGGCTCTGGGGAGCCAGGAGGTGAGTTATACGCCACACAATTCCTAGCCTTTGACCAGTTCTGGTAACCATAGTATTTATATGGCTAGTCCAGTTTCTGGTCAATGGTAGCCCCTAGGGTGATATTAAAAGTGGAGAGCGGAGCCTGTGAAGTTAAGTTTTAGGGCTGCTTCTTCTCAATGTTTATATGATCGGTGGATTGTGTTTTTGGATTTCCAAAAGGTGTTTGATAAGGTGCCTCACAAAAGATTGCTGCAGAAGGTTAGGGAGTTGGGGGTAGGGTATTAGACTGGATTGAGGATTGGTTGTCTAATAGGAAGCAGAGAGTGCTTCCTATTAATGGGTGCTATTCTGATTGGCAGCTGGTGACTAGTGGAGTGCCCCAGGGATCGGTGCTGGGGCCTCAACTATTTACCATTTACATAGAAGATCTGGAGGAAGGGCTGAGTGCAGGGAGATGAAATTTGCTGATGACACGAAGATGAATGGGAAAGCAAATTGCGTGGAGGTATGGAAAGCCTGCAGAGGGATCTGGATAGGTTGAGTGAGTGGGCAAGGACCTGGCAGATGGAGTATAATGTCAGTAAGTGTGATGTTATCCACTTTGGTAGGAATAACGGTAGGAAGAATTATTATTTAAATAACGAAAAGCTGCAGCATGCGACGGTGCAGAGGGACCTGGGGTTCTTGTGCACGAATCGCGAAAACACCGTCTGCAGGTGCAGCAGGTGATCAAGAAGGCGAATGCAATGTTGGCCTTTATAGCTAGGGGGATAGAATATAAAAGTAAGGAGGTACTTTTGTATCTGTATAGGCTACTGGTGAGGCCGCAGTTGGAGTACTGTGTGCAGTTTTGGTCACCGCATTTGTGGAAGGATATGTTGGTCTTGGAGGGAGTGCAGAGAAGGTTCACTAGACTGATACCGGAGATGAGGGCAATGGATTATGAGGAGAGACTATATAGGCTAGGTTTGTACTTGTTGGAGTTTAGAAGGCTGAGAGGGGATCTTATAAAGATGTATAAGATAATGAAGCGGATGGATAGGGTAGAAGTTGAGAGACTCTTTCCGCTTAGCAAAGATAGCAGGATTAGAGGACACAGCCTCAAAATTAGTAGGGGCGGTTCAGATTAGAGTTGAGGAGGAATTTCTTCGTGCAAAGGGTGGTGAATCTTTGGAATTCTCTGCCTGTTGAAGTGGTGGAGGCTTCCTCGCTGAATATATTTAAGTCAAGAGTGGATAGGTTTTTGATTGACAAGGGAATTAAGGGTTACGGGGAGAAACTGGGAAAGTGGTACTGAATCACTGCAGATCAGCCATGATCTTATTGAATGGTGGGGCAGGCTCAAGGGACTGGATGGCTTACTCCTATTTCTTGCTCCTATTTCTTATGATGAAATGAATCTAGGGTAAGAGGAATTAGTGCCCAGAACTGTAGATGATAGGACATTAGGAGACACAACAAATTCCGATGGCCAAAAAAAGCTGCCAGGAGATGTTCATAAGATAATGGAATGGGGAACAAGGCAATAAATAGGATTTACTGGCACCGTATAAGAGGGTGGTAGATTTTGGTTTGAGTAATTAACCGTGTGTGAAACATCGGTGAGTCTGAAAGGGCAGGCAAAAATTTTGGGATGGAACAGAAAATTTTTTAAATGGTGAAAGCTAGCAGTCTCAAAGAGACTGCAGGGTTCAGGTTCATATGAAGTGGCTGGAGCAGGCATGGAAAATAATCAGAAAGACAAATCTAATAGACTTTTATATTTGGAGAACTGGAATTCAAGGGAGGGTAGATGCTTAAGCTGTACAATACGCTAGTTAGTCCACACCTGAAAAATAGGTTGTATTCTTAGAACAAAGGTCATTTGATGGAAGTGCTTAAAATGAAGAAGACATCAGATGACATAAATGTAAAGATGGTTTCCAGTAATTGAGGGGTTCAGGCGTGTTAAATGTGAGTGATTTTTAAAGTGTCTTCCACTAGACTCATGCAACTAACTGTTTAACTCTGTCATTTCCTTGTTCCCCATACCTATGTATGCAGATTCACTTCCGAAGACCCTTTGTTCACTTTGATCTCTTTTTATATATTTAAAGAAGTTCTTATTGTCACTTTTTATATTCTTTGCTAGTTTTCACTTGTAGTTTGTTTGCTCTCTTTTTTGAAGTTAAAGTTTATTTATTAGTCACAAGTAAGGTTTACATTAACACTGCAATGAAGTTACTGTGAAATTCCCCTAGTTGCTATACACCGGTTCCTTTCAGACTGTGGGAGGAAACTGGAGTACCTGGAGGAAACCTACACACACAGGAAGAATGTGCAAACTCAACACAGACAGTGACCCAAGCCAGAAATCAAATCTAGGTCCCTGGTGTGTGAGGCAGCAATACTAACCACTGTGCCACCATTAGTCCTCTTTTGTTGGATTCTTAATTTATCCCTGTCTTTGGGGCTATGCTTTTTCTTTCAACTTAATGCTCTCAACTTTCTTGGTTAGCCATGGTTGGTTTATCTCTGAATCTTTCCTCCATACTGGGATATGTTTTTGCTAAGAGTCATGAATCACCTACTTAAATGTCTACCACTGCTTGTTTGCTGGCTTTTCTGCTATTCTCTCTGCTCAATTTACTTCAGCTAACTATCCTCATTTCATTGTAATATTCATAGTAATTCCCTTTATTTGTGTTAAACATAGTTGTTTTTGACTCAAGCTTCTTTCTAAGAATATTAAATTAAGTCATATTATGATCTCTATTTCTGAGGGGATCTTTTACTCTGTGGTCATCTATTAAGTCTGACTCTACTCATCACCAGAACCAATGCAGCCTGTTCTCTGATTGGCTCCGTGACATCATGCTCTCAGAAGCTATTCCTAATAGTTCCTAATGGACACTATGAATTTGTTGTCATAGTTACCTTTTCCAACTTGATTATTCTAATCAACATGAAAATTAAAGTCGACCGTAATTACCTTTCTCATTCTTTTTACATGTTCCTACTATTTGTTGATTTATACTCTTCCCTACAATGTGGCTTTAAAGTCAATAACCAGTATCATCATCTCGCTGTTGATTGTGAAAATCTATCTTATTTAGAAATACAATGATACAGTTAGCAGAGATAGTTTTAGAGCCATGACACATAAGTATTAGATAGGGTTTTGAAGTAGTTTGGGCGAAGTGTGTATATTCCAGCGGTCAAGTATATGTATAAAGGAGCAATTTGTTGAGCAGAATTCAATGCTGCATCCAGATGATGTGTGCTATTGGTTGTTTCTTTGCATGCTAACAGCACTGTTGGCATACTCCTAACTGTAATTTCAGAATATTGGTATATATGCTAGAATCACAACTTTATTGGGTTCCAGAATCCATTGATGTCTGCACTTGCTGCTTCTCAGTGTGCTGACTTCAATAAAGGTGCTTCCAATATTGCAATTTAAATGAATCATTACATTGTATAGAAATAACTGTGGCAACAGATGGTGAATCAGATAAAAGCAAATTATTGCGGATGTTGGAATCTGAAACTAAAAGAAAATGCTGGAAAATATCAGCAGGTCTGGCAGCATCTCTAAGGAGAGAAAAGAGGTGATGTTTTGAATCCAGATTAGGGATTAGGGAGAATCCTAAAGCTTTCTTTAGATATGTTAAGAATAGAAGATTGGTTAGGGCAAGATTAGGGCCAGTCATAGACAGCAGTGGGAAGTTGTGCGTGGAGCCTGAGGAGATTGGAGAGGTACTGAATAAATATTTCTCTTCGGTATTCACGCAGGGTGATGTAAATGGAGTTATGGAGAACACTGAGGTACAGGGTAGCAAACTGGAAAGTATCGAAGTAGATAGGGAGGATGTGCTAGATATTCTCGAGGGTTTGAAGTTGGATAAGTCCCCTGGGCCGGACGGGATTTGCCCTAGGATTCTCTGGGAGGCAAGAAAGGAGATTGCAGAGCCTCTGGCTCTGATCTTCAGGTCGTCGTTGGTTACGGGTGTGGTTCCGGAGGACTGGAGGATAGCGAATGTGGCCCCGTTGTTCAAGAAGGGGAAGAGAGACCTTCCAGGGAATTATAGGCCAGTGAGTCTTACTTCTGTGGTGGGCAAAGTGTTGGAGAGAATAATTAGGGATAGGATTTATAGTTATTTAGAGAGTAATGAATTGATTGGAGATAGTCAGCATGGTTTTGTGAAGGGTAGGTCCGTGCCTTACTAACCTCATTGAGTTTTTTGAAAAAGTGACTAAAGAGGTGGATGGGGGTAAGGCGGTTGATGTGGTATATATGGACTTTAGTAAGGCGTTTGATAAGGGGGCCCATGGAAGACTTCTGCAGAAAATGCAGATGTATGGGATAGAGGGTGATTTAGCTAATTGTATTAGGAATTGGCTAGCAGATAGAAGACAGAGGGTGGTGGTTGATGGAGATATTCATCGTGGAGTTCGGTGACAAGTGGTGTACCTCAGGGGTCTGTTTTGGGGCCCCT
The DNA here is from genome assembly GCA_024679065.1 of Sphyrna mokarran. Taxonomy (NCBI): domain Eukaryota; kingdom Metazoa; phylum Chordata; class Chondrichthyes; order Carcharhiniformes; family Carcharhinidae; genus Sphyrna; species Sphyrna mokarran. Next base: position 20,787,057 of record JAGIQG010000007.1, on the reverse strand, counting down.
GCTGTTTGTAATTTTTATAAATGAGCTGGATGAGGGTATTGAAGGATGGATTAGTAAATTTGCAGATGACACTAAAGTCGGTGGAGTGGTAGATAGTGAAGAGGGGTGTTATAGTTTGCAGAGGGACTTGGACAAGTTGCAGAGCTGGGCCGAGAGGTGGCCAATGGAGTTTAATGTGGAAAAGTGTGAGGTAATGCACTATGGCAGAAATATAAATGTGTAGAGTATAGGGCAAATGGTAGGATTCTTAGTAGTTTTGATGAACAGAGGGATCTTGGTGTGTATGTGCATAGATCCCTGAAAGTAGGCAGTCAGGTCGAGAAGGTTGTTAGGAAGGCATATGGAGTCTTGGCTTTTATTGGTAGAGGGATTGAATTTCGGAGCCGCAACGTCATGTGGCAACTGTACAAAACTCTAGTGCGGCCACACTTGGAGTATTGTGTGCAGTTCTGGTCCCCACATTATAAGAAAGATGTGGAGGCATTGGAGAGGGTACAGAGGAGGTTTACCAGGATGTTGCCTGGTATGAGGGCAGGTCTTATGAGGAGAGGCTGAGGGATTTGAGGTTGTTTTCGTTAGAAAGGAGGAGGCTAAGAGGTGACCTGATCGAAACATATAAGATGATTAGAGGTTTAGATAGGGTGGACAGTGATAGCCTTTTTCCTAGGATGGAAAAAGCTAGCACGAGGGGACACAGCTTTAAATTAAGGGGTGATAGTTATAGGACGGATATCAGAGGCAGGTTCTTTACCCAAAGGGTGGTTCGGGAGTGGAATGCACTGCCTGCAGCGGTTGTAGATGCGCCAAGTTTGGTGGCGTTTAAGAGGTTAGTTGATAAGTATATGGAAGAGAAGGGAACGGTTTAGTTTGGAGGGGCATTGCTTTTTATATTGGTCGGCGCAACATCGAAGGCCGAAGGGCCTGTTCTGTGCTGTAATGTTCTATGTTCTATGTTCTAGATGACCCTTTATCAAAGCTTTGGTGAATCAGTTTCTTTTGTTCTTTTATTTTGCTTTTGGTTATTATAATACATTTTCTGGCTCTTAACGTTTGGTGTGTAGGACATCTGGCTACATTTTCACACACTATTTTCCAGTTTCTAGATGTTGCTGTGCATTTCCAACATTTTGTTTTTATTCTAAATTTTAAACCTTTGTTTTCTTTCGAAACATACATTTATATGTACGTATTGCCTTGTGTGTTTTCCCTCCAGAAGTTCCATGTCTTTGCTCAACTGAAATTGTCAGTGTGTCCTCTATATAGTATATATTTCATGCGTGAAATCTTCTTTGCTAACTCCCATGAGTATCCATTTAGGAATTGCAGACCAAACGCTTTCTATTTTAAACAGCAGATTGAATCAAAAGTCATGTTGAATCTTTATCTGAGCAAGAGTGTTCAGAATGATTTGATTGAGCTGATTGGAATTTTCATCCTCCAAGGTGGGTTAAACAAGTCCATAGTACAAGATATTTTACTGTGATTACATTGACTAGCTGTCTATGATTTTGCATACAGCCACCAATTGCAGTTTTTGATTTTTACCAATTGTATGCTGACTTGACATCAGATTAAGTTGGTGTGATTTAGTTTAATTATTTACTAACACATTTGACTCAAACTGAACCTTGGAATCAAGGCAAACACCGTCCTGACATAAAGGAAAAAAGACGGTGGGGTAACAAGAGGAAAGAAAGAATACAGTAGAGGTAATCCTGAGAATAAAGTAAAAAAAAAAGTTCTGAAAGTATAAATTTATGGGTGATATGGTAGATTGCTGCAAATATAAAAATGTTGTCATGGAGATGAAGGAAATGATGAGGTTAAATGTTTGCAGCTCTATTATTAACTTGTCTGTTCTCTTTACAAATGATTGTTTCTAGAATTTTCTATTAGTTTGTTTTAAATTTCCAGCAATTTTTTTTGTTCTCTTGAGTAGATGTATTAGTGGTAGTGTGAAAACGTACAAGGGTTAATTTAGTAAATATTTAACAGAATAGGCGAATAAGAGCCATTGATTCCATTCAATCCCTTTGAGAATTGTTTACAAACATATGAAACAGGAACAGAAATTAGCCAATCGATCTTCGAGCATGCCACCACCATTTGGTAAGATAATGGCTGATCTGTTTGTACCTTGAATTCCACATCCATCCATGATTTTCTTTGATTCCCTTGCTTAACAAGATGCCCCCATGCTTTCTGGGGGCAGAGTTCCAAAATCACACAACTCTCAAAGAAAAAAAATCTCCTCATCGTGATCCTAAAAGAGTGACCCCCAATTTTAAAATAGTGCCCCCAGTTCTGGACTCGCATTACTATTAAGCCTCTTTTCCACGTATAACTTGTCAAGACTTCAGGATCTTGCAAACTTAAATTAAATCACTCCTTCTAATCTCCACTGGAAACAAGCCCACTCTGTCCAATCTTTTCTCATAAAATAGCCCAACCAAACCAAGTATTAATCTAGTAAACCCCAATTGAATGCCTCTAATGCATTTACATCTCTTTTTAAATAAGGAGATTCAAGATGTTGTGTCACCAGTGCTCTGTAGTGGACAGTGAAGAAGGTCATCTCAGATTGCAAAGTGATCTTGATCAGTTGGGCCAGTGGGCTGACGAATGGCAGATGGAGTTTAATTTCTAAAAAAATGCAAGATGATGCATTTTGGCAGATTAAACCACGGTAGGGTGCTGGGGAGAGTTACAGAACAAAGAGATCTAGGGGTACAGATTCATAGCTTCTTGAAAGTGGAGTTGCAGGTGGATAGATTGGTGAAGAAGGCATTCAACATGTTTGGTTTCATTGGTCAGAACATTGAATACAGGAGTTGGAACGTCTTGTTGAAGTTATACAAGGCATTGGTACGGCACACTTGGAATACTATGTACAGTTCTGATCAATCCACTATAGAAAGGATATTACTAAACTAGAAAAAGTGCAGAAAAGATTTAATATGATGTTATTAGGACTTGATGTTTGAGTTATAAGGAGAGGCTAGATAGACTGGGACTTTTTTCTCAGGAGTGTAGAAGGCGGAAGGGTGATCTTGTAGAGGTCTATAAAATAATGAGGATCGTAGATCAGCTAGATAGGCAATATCTTTTCCCAAAATCTTTTCCCTAAGGTAGGGGAGTTCAAAACCAGAGGGCATAGGTTTAAGATGAGAGAAGAGAGATACAAAAGGGCCTAGAGAGGCACTTTTTTCACACAGAGTGGTGAGTGTCTGGTACAAGCTGCCAGAGGTAATAGTACAGGTGGGTACAATTTTATCTTTTAACAAGTGATTAGATAGTTACTGTTGATGCAGAAGGTAACTGCAGAATAGCAAAGGCAAGTTCTGCTTTTGATAGATTGCGCTGCACTGTAAGGGAACGTCGAGGAATCAGCCCAGCAACAAAACTGAAGGTCTACAGTGCAGCGAAACTCACTACCCTCCTGTGAAACGTGGACTGTGTATCGAAGATGTGCAAAATGGTGCAATCGTTTCCACATGATTTGTCTTCGCAGAATATTATGCATCAGATGGAAGACAAAGTATCAGACACTGAAGTTCTCTCTAGAGCAAGGCTATCATCAATCCATACACTGCTAATGAGAGCGCAGATCCAGTGGGCAGGTCATGTCATCTGTATGTCAGACAAGTGCATACCCAACCAGCTCCTTTTTGGGGAACTCTCTGCTGGAAGGCACTCGCGTGGAGGGCAGAAGAAATGCTTCAGAGACACACTCAAGGCCTTCCTGAAGTTGCTTGACATAGACATGACCACCTGGGAAACACTGGCACAAAACCGCCCTACCTGGTGCTGCCTCATCCACAAAGGCTGTCAAGCTTATGAAGCAACATGTATTGCTGAAGCACAATTTAAGTGCGAGCTACGCAGGTCCAGAGCCACCAGCACATCAACTACAATGTCTACAAAGTCTGCCCAGTATGTGCCAGGATATTCCGTGCCCTAATTGGCCTGATCAGTCATCTTCAGACACACCACACAACCAGACTCAAAATGACGAATGGTATCGACATCCTCATCAATGATGATGGACGAACAACAGACTTGGGTAAGCTGGGTATAGAAGGATATGGGCCAAATGCAGGCAATTGGGACGAGCTTAGGAGTTTTAAAAAAAGGGTGACATGGACAAGTTGGGCTGAATGCTCTAAACCTGTATGACTGTAACTTAAGCATAACATCTTTTCTTTTATGTACAATTCCTTTTGTAAGAAAGGATATTGTTCTATTAGCCATCTTAATTACTCACTGTATCTGCGTACCAATTTCCTGTGATTCATACAGAAGTTTTTTGATCCATTTTCTAAACTGTAAAATGCTGTACTTATCGAATGGGAAATGTGTATTTTTTGAGGACAGATGCAAACTAAAATAAAGTGCCTTGTTTTGTTTTTGTTCTGCTGTTCAAGCTCTGAAAGGGTTAAGGAAATTAACACTTAAAAATTCTTGTGGTGCCCCACCTCATTGAATAGTATTTGGCAGGAGTTCCTGTGTATTGCAACTCTTACTTGTTTTAATAGAATTTCAGCCAATCAGATCTTCAAATACTCACATGGTGCAATCTAATACTTATCCAAGCACACTGTCTTCGTAGTCTGGAGGCGTCCCTTTGGGATGTACAAATGCTGCCACCGTAGAATTGTGGTCAAACATGTAGACATGTTACAAAACTAGGAAGTATACTACTTGTGACGTTTAAAAAGCTCCAGGTTACTGTGATTCATGTTTGACTGGTTTTTGAATAGTTTGACTACAAGAATGTAATGCGACGACGAAAGCTGTGTGGCCTGTTGATATTTTTTTAACAGTGAAGTTAATTATTCTAAATTTTATCTATGATTGTTGCCGAGAAAAATCCTCCTTCTCCAGCAGAATCCTACATGCCATGTATTTGCTGGGGTGCTCGAACAAGAAGTGAGGTGGAAGTAAAACCTCTTATGGCAAAAGGTATTATTACAAAGGGCATAGTCATGTTTAGAAAATGTCAAGTAGTTAACAAGATTTTAATGGTGTTGTAAAACATTGTTCTTTTAAGGTACATACTGAAACTGCTTTGTTATTTAGCCACAAATGTGAGTGGAGTAAAATTGACATTCTTAGTGTTTTGTATCAGTTTTTTTAAGATAATTTTGGCTTACACCCCAGTCACCCCACCCCAACTGATTTATAGGGTGGGGTGGGGGAGTGCGGGGGTCAGTCTTTCCAATTTGAACCAGATGCTGAGGCATTACTCTCCCCTTGATTTTGTCCACTGATTGAATAATGAATATTGAATGTGACATCTTAGCACTGAGGGATCCAAGTTCAGCACATTACTTGTGTTCAGTATATTGTACAGCCAGTATGTTAGACACCTCACCTTTGCTACGAAAACTTTTCATTTGAGGAATGGAACTTTGCAGCTGACATTTACACCTCTTTAAGTCTGCTCTTAAAATTTCAAAAGTGATCAGGATGTCTAATCATCTTTGCTGAATTAAACTGAAGAGCACAAAGCAATCAGTTGTTTAATTTATGTAAAATGTTGTGGTATTTTGTGGGAGAAGGGTGGAACAGTTGCTGCTTATTATTGTCTGCTCTTGCTTCTGATGTATGTGGATTCATTCTTGGTCTTAAAATGTTCGACACTATAAAATGGTAATCTCATGCAAATCACAACATGCTTCATTTGCTCACACATCAAGGATAGATGTTAGTATGTGCTAACTCCAATCTGGTACTGAAATTCTTGGAGAGCATTGCTCAATTGTATGGCAGAATCTCTTTTTGGACTGATAATGGAAAATCATGTTTACATAACTACTGTATTTTAGTGCCAGTGCAATGCCAGGTACATGGGCTCGATATCCCAGAAATTGGCTGAATGAATCAAACTGTCCCAGCCTGTACTTTCAAAACCCAAAACAAAACGGGACTCCTCACTATTATCTGTGTGGGAAATCTTTGTGATAGTGAGTTGTCACTCCACTACACCTTTCGTTTATATAAGTCACTCATCTTTTAAAAGCTCAATTTAAACAGGGATCTACAGGGCACCAGCCCAAGTACTGGAAAATGTGATTAGAACAAATTACATGCTTGATGGCCAATGCAGGTACAATAGGCTGAAGGGCTTTTTTGTATGCTAAAAAAATGCTGTAATTCTATGACCCTCTGCAACAACTGCTATTAGATATGATTCTGAGATTGGCAGTACCTGCTGAATAAATCCGAGTATATTAATAGCTACACCAACAACCACTGTGACTTGTTTATACTTGTTAGAAGTGACTAAGTTTGTTTGTAGGGACCTCTTCCCTGCAAACAAAAGGAATATGTCCAGTTGTGTTTATAAAAAATTACTGTGAGCTTGCGTTGCTTTCTGCATGACAACACTTAGTTAGAGTTGTCTTACCACTCCTTTCTTCTCTTGTATAAATTGTTGTATTTTGAAATTTGGTATTTTTGCATTTGTCCTAATAAATGCAAAGTGAAAAGTTTTGACAACATGTCTGTCTTTTCAGCAACGCTCATTTTTTCCTTTTTCTTTTGCAAAGTAAATTCTGATAATCTGCCAAGTTGCAGGACATCAACGGAAAGGAAGTATCTGGTTATCTATGTAGGCCAAGTCATTTAATGGGTTTTGTATTAGTAGATGAAATTCTAGTTGCTATCAAGGCGAAATAAGTTTTGGTTAATATTTTTTTCTATGATTGGTCAAAGGGAGTAGTTTCAATGAATGTTTGTATCATTTGGTTCATGTGATGAGCTAAACTGAAATGCTGCTTTGAAAATTCAGGCTAAAATTAAATATCATCTGGAAAAATATGAATTAATTAATGATAGCCACCACGGTTTTTTTAAAGGCAAGTTTTGTTTAACTGGCATGATTGAGTTCTTTCAAGTAGAGCAGAGTTTTGATGAAAAAATGTATTTCATGTTGTGTTATGTATTTAAACTTTCCAAAAGTGTTTGATAAAGTTTGATAAAGTCTTGTAGCAATATTGAAACCCACAGAATGTAAAACTGGTTAAGGTATTGGATACAAAGAGTAGTGATAGATAAACATAAAGACGCAAGAACACAAGAAATGGGAGCAGGAGTAGACCTTCTGGCCCTTCAAGGCTGCTCTGCTTTTCAATAAAATCATGGCTGACCTGATTGTCTCATTGACTGGCTTCATCCTACCCCAAAACTGCATATTCCTTGCTTCCTTGTAGATCAAAAATCTAACTCAGCCTTGAATATATTCAATGATGCAGCCTCCATTGCTCTCTGGGGTAGAGTATTCCAAAGATTAGCAACCCTCTGAGACAACATTTTTCATCTCCATAACACCATAAGACATAGGAGCAGAATTAGCCCACTTGACCCATCAACTCTGCACTACCATTCAATCATGAACATAGAACATGTAGAACATTACAGCACAAACAGGCCCTTCGGCGCACAAGTTCCACCAATCATACCCATACCTATAGGCCATAGAACTAACTGTAACTCCCAATCTCATTTGATCCCATGTATTCATCCAGAAGTCTTTTAAAAGACCCCAGCATGTTCGCCTCCTCCACCACCGATGGTAGCAGATTCCATTCGCTCACCACTCTCTGAGTGAAAAAACTTACCCCTAACATGTCGTCTGTATTTGCTGGCCAGCACCTTAAACTTGTGTCCTCTTGTAACAACCATTTCAGCTCTGGGAAATAGCCTCTGAGAATCCACCCTCTCAACATTTTATAAATCTCTATCAGGTCGCCTTTCAACCTTCATCTCTCCAGGGAGGAGACCTAGCTCCCTCAACTTATCTTATCTTATCGATGTTGCGCCGACCAATATAAAAAGCAATGCCCCTCCAAACTAAACCATTCCCTTCTCTTCCATATACTTATCAACTAACCTCTTAAACGCCACCAAACTTGGCGCATCTACAACTGCTGCAGGCAGGGCATTCCACTCCCGAACCACCCTTTGGGTAAAGAACCTACCTCTGATATCCGTCCTATAACTATCACCCCTTAATTTAAAGCTGTGTCCCCTCGTGCTAGCTTTCTCCATCCTAGGAAAAAGGCTATCACTGTCCACCCTAACTAAACCTCTAATCATCTTATATGTTTCGATCAGGTCCCCTCTTAGCCTCCTCCTTTCTAACGAAAACAACCTCAAATCCCTCAGCCTCTCCTCATAAGACCTGCCCTCCATACCAGGCAACATCCTGGTAAACCTCCTCTGTACCCTCTCCAATGCCTCCACATCTTTCTTATAATGTGGGGACCAGAACTGCACACAATACTCCAAGTGCGGCCGCACTAGAGTTTTGTACAGTTGCAACATGACGTTGCGGCTCCGAAATTCAATCCCTCTACCAATAAAAGCCAAGACTCCATATGCCTTCCTAACAACCTTCTCGACCTGACTGCCTACTTTCAGGGATCTATGCACATACACACCAAGATCCCTCTGTTCATCTAGACTACTAAGAATCCTACCATTTGCCCTATACTCTACACATTTATTATTTCTGCCATAGTGCATTACCTCACACTTTTCCACATTAACCTCCATTTGCCACCTCTCGGCCCAGCTCTGCAACTTGTCCAAGTCTCTCTGCAAACTATAACACCCCTCTTCACTATCTACCACTCCACCGACTTTAGTGTCATCTGCAAATTTACTAATCCATCCTTCAATACCCTCATCCAGATCATTTATAAAAATTACAAACAGCAGGGGCCCCAAAACAGACCCCTGAGGTACACCACTTGTCACCGAACTCCAAGATGAATATCTCCCATCAACCACCACCCTCTGTCTTCTATCTGCTAGCCAATTCCTAACCCAATTAGCTAAATCACCCTCTATCCCATACATCTGCATTTTCTGCAGAAGTCTTCCATGGGCCACCTTATCAAACGCCTTACTAAAGTCCATATATACCACATCAACCGCCTTACCCCCATCCACCTCTTTAGTCACTTTTTCAAAAAACTCAATGAGGTTAGTAAGGCACGACCTACCCTTCACAAAACCATGCTGACTATCTCCAATCAATTCATTACTCTCTAAATAACTATAAATCCTATCCCTAATTATTCTCTCCAACACTTTGCCCACCACAGAAGTAAGACTCACTGGCCTATAATTCCCTGGAAGGTCTCTCTTCCCCTTCTTGAACAACGGGACCACATTCGCTATCCTCCAGTCCTCCGGAACCACACCCGTAACCAACGACGACCTGAAGATCAGAGCCAGAGGCTCTGCAATCTCCTCTCTTGCCTCCCAGAGAATCCTAGGGTAAATCCCGTCCGGCCCAGGGGACTTATCCAACTTCAAACCCTCGAGAATTTCTAACACATCCTCCCTATCTACTACAATACTCCCCAATTTGCAACCCTGTACCTCAGTGCTCTCCATAGCTACATTTCCATCACCCTGCGTGAATACCGAAGAGAAATATTTATTCAGTGCCTCTCCAATCTCTTCAGGCTCCACGCACAACTTCCCACTGCTGTCTATGACTGGCCCTAATCTTGCCCTAACCAATCTTCTATTCTTAACATATCTAAAGAAAGCTTTAGTATTCTCCTTAATCCTATCAGCCAAAGTCTTCTCGTGTCCTCTCTTAGCTCTCCTCAATTCACTCTTTAGCTCCCTCCTGGCTAATCTATAGCTATCCATTGCACTAACCGAGCCTTCAAGCCTCATCCTGACATAAGCCTCCTTTTTCCTTTTAACAGCAAATCAACTTTTTTCGTACACCAAGGTTCTCTTACTCGACCATTTCCTCCTTGCCTGACAGGGACATACTTATCAAGGACCCGCAGCAGCTGCTCCTTGAATAAGCTCCACATTCCAGATGTTCCCAGTCCCTGTAGTTTCCTAGTCCAATCTATGCACCCTAATTCTCTCCTGATGGCCTCATAATTACCCTTCCCCCAGCTATAACTACTGCCCCCAGCTTCATGCCTATCCCTATCCATCACTAAGGTGAACGTAACCGAATTGTGGTCACTATCACCAAAATGTTCACCAACCTCCAAGCCTAACACCTGGTCTGGCTCATTGCCCAGCACCAAATCCAATGTAGCCTCACCTCTAGTTGGCCTATCTACATACTGAGTCAAAAAACCCTCCTGCACACTTTGTACGAAAACTGACCCTCTAACGAGCTAGAGCTATAGCTATTCCAATCAATATTAGTAAAGTTAAAGTCCCCCATTACAATTACCCTATTACTTTCACTCCTGACCAGAATTGACTTTGCAATCCTTTCCTCTATCTCTCTAGAACTTTTAGGAGGTCTATAAAAGACTCCCAACAGGGTGACCTCTCCTTTCCTGTTTCTAATCTCAGCCCATACTACCTCAACAGACAAGTCCTCATCAAACTTCTTCTCTGTCACTGTGATACAGTCTTTGACTAATAATGCCACTCCTCCCCCCCTTCTACCTCCTTCTCTACTCTGACTAAAGCATTTGAACCCCGGAACCTGCAACATCCATTCTTGTCCCTGCTCTACCCAAGTCTCTGAAATGGCGACAACATCGAAGTTCCAGGTACTGGTCCAAGCTGCAAGTTCCTCCCCCTTATTGCGAATACTCCTTGCATTAAAGTATACGCATTTCAAACCATGCCCTACCCCACCCGTATGCTGCTGTGTTTTACGGCTTTCCTCTAGGACCCCCTTACTCTCATCCCTCTTAGCACCCCAACTATTCAGGATCCCACCCCCCCCCGAATCAGTTTAAAGCCCCCTGCATAGCCTTAGCAAATTTTCCCCCCAAGATATTAGTTCCCCTCTGGTTCAGGTGTAGACCATCTCTCTTGTAGAGGTCCCACCTATCCCAGAATGAGTCCCAATTGTTCAGGAACCTGAACCCCTCCCTCCTGCACCATCCCCGCAGCCACGAGTTCAAACATTCCCTCTCTCTATTCTTCTCCAAACTATCCCTTGGCACAGGCAAGAGTCCAGAGATAACCACTCTGCCAGTTTTGGCCCTAAGCTTCCACCCCAACTCCATAAATTTCTGTTTAATATCCCCTTCCCTTTTCCTACCTATATCATGTGTCCCAGGATACATGTGTCCTAGGAGCAGGAGTAGACCATCTAGCTCCTCGAGCCTGCCCCGTCATTCAATACGATCGTGACTGATCTGAAGTGGATCAGTTCCACTTTCCTGCTTTCTCCCCATAACCTTTAATCCTCTTGTCTATCAGAAACCTATCTACCCATGACTTAAATATGTTCAGCGAGGTAGCCTCCACCACTTCAACGGCAGAGAATTCCAAAGATTCACCACCCTTTGAGTGAAGAAGTTCCTCCTCAACTCTGATCTAAACTGCCCCCACCTTATTTTGAGGCTGTGCCCTCTAGTCCTGTTATCCTTTCTAAGCAGGAAGAATCTCTCAACCTCTACCCTATCCATCCCCTTCGTTATCTTATATGTCTCTATAAGATCCCCCCTCAGCCTTTTAAACTCCAACGAATAGAAATCTAATCTGCTTAATCTCTCCTCATAAGCTAACACCCTCATCTCCGGTATCAGCCTAGTGAACCTTCTCTGCGCTCCCTCCAAGGCCAATATATCCTTCTGCAAATGCAGCGGCCAAAACTGTACACAGTACTCCAGCTGCAGCCTCACCAGCACCCTGAAAAGGTTGCAACAAGACCTCCCTGCTTTTATATTCTATCCCCCTAGCTATAAAGACCAACATTCCATTCATGAAAAACTTACCCCTGACATCTCCTCTGTACCTACTCCCCAGCACCTTAAATCTGTGTCCTCTCGTAGTGACCATTTCAGCCTTGAGAAATAGCCTCTGAAAATCTAGTGTTCCACTGTTCCCAGTGGTTAAGGTCACAGCTCTTCTTGATAAACCTGGACTTGGGCATACAATGCCCCATTCAAAGTGAAGTTTACAGCTAACTTGAAATTGAAAGATGTCTTAAGAAGAACTTAGATGGGAGAGATTCATTTTAATATGAATATCCTTTATCTATACATCCAAAAACTAAACACAATCAAAAACAAACTGTGCAGATAACTTTTATGTTCATAAAGCGATGTAACAATATTAAAGGTTTGAGAGTTAATGGGTAAAATATGTCAAAGAGATGGTAACTGGAGGAACAATCTAATATTTGTGGACTGTTGTATTGGCTATTGTAACGTAAGAGGCCTACCATTTATATTGTGGATTTGAAAACAGAAAATACCTGAACACAAACATAATTAGCTCCAGGGGCCAGTTTTGGATAAAGGATACTTAACCTGTAGAAAGAATGAGGAAAGACTGTTGCACTAAGTGATATAGTTTTCAAGTAGGTGCTGGAACAGTGACCTTGAGGATGTTGTGCAGAAATCTTTGAAATGGCATGGTAGATCAACACAGTTGATAAAGGTATGGTATCCTGGACTTTATAAATGGGCGCAAAGATTACAAAAGCCTGAAAATTATAATACACATATAAAACCTACATTGGCCTGAGCTGGGATATTGTTTGTTATTTTATGCAATACGTTTTATTTAGGAAGGCTGTGAATGCCTACTTATGAGTGTGGTACCATTTTCTCGAATGGTTCCAGAGGTGAGAGATCCCATTTCAGTGGAAAAACTGGAGAAGCTGACACTGTTCTCCTCAGAATAGAGAAGACTAAATTTGTTAGAGGCTCAAAATCATGAAGAGCTCAGGTGTAGAATAAATAAAGTTTTTTTTCGCTAGTGAATGAAGGGTCAATAACCAGTGGGCATGCACTTAAGCACTTAAGTGATTAGCAAAAGAGCCAGAAATGACCTGAGGAAAAACATGTTTGTGTAACTTGTGGTTAGGATTTGGAATGCGTCGCCTGTCAGTTGTACACTTGAAAAGAGAATTTGATAAATAATTGAAAGAGGGAAAGGAATTGCAGGACTATGGGACAAGAATTACTGTTTGAATGAACTGTACAGACTTGATGGGTTGAATGGCGTCCTTGCGTTGTGCATCTGACAGCATGTTTATTAAATTCATGCTTTTCAGTACTGCTAGGAAGTACCACGTCAATTCTGTAATTACAATTTACTTTCATATCTTAAATTTTGCACAGACATTTATTAGGCACCAGATTAATGTTTGCTTCTTGATAAATTGTCAAAAAAGCTCTAATTTGTAAGAAAATCTGTGTTGCTGCAATTAATTGTGGTAGTACAGAAACATAAATTTAAAAAATCAGTTTAGAATCATAAATAGTGTAAACAATAATGTGTTGGATAGGAAAACAGTTGTGTATCCATTTGAGTAGATTTAAATGACTGTTATAAAGTATTCTGCCTTCACTCATGATTTATGACATTAAAATATTTAAGATTTGTATTTTATACTACCTTGTTAGAAGGATTCCCTATATGGGCTATTCCTGCATATCTTCCAATTTCTCCCTTCTCAGCTATCTGGACATGTAGTATTTTATCCTATCATCTGGAGAAGGCAGAGGCCATTAGTGGAAGGTTCCTTGGGAATTTGGTGTGATCAGTGTTGAGTGTCGCAGTCCCAAGCAATAGAGTTAAGTCGGTTTACAAAATCTGCAGTTTCTGCAGTCTGAGGAATTTGTGTTACGTATTTATGCAGTGTGTGAAACATTGCAGCCGTTTTCCATCATCTGAAGGGGTTGCTCCTCGGTTTCAGATTGGATTTCACACTCCAAATCTTCAGCTACGTGATGCAGAGGGTCATGGACAGATCAAAGTACCTCAATGTGATAAAGTCCTTCAGTGGATTTTGTTGCAGAAACCTTTCTTGCAATGTCTTGAGTTTACTGCTTAAGGGTGATCTAATGGAGATGTTACATAGATATTTAGGAAATAAACTGTTTCTTTTGGTTAGGATAAAAGGAAAAAAATAACAATTTTCAAATTAGAAATAGGCTATAGGAGTGAAATTGAGAACCATCTAAAATTCATCCAGCCAAAAGGCTGAGAATGCCAATCGATCCTTTTGAACGTTGATCACTAAATTCTTGTTTGTTCAGAGGGAAAGATTGTTGAATCTTGCTGCAGATCAGCCATAAAAAAACTGAATAGCAAAACAGGTATATGGGATTGAAAGCATAAAAATTTTCAAAATGCATAATGGAAGCAAATTCATTTGCATTACCAGCCCTCCTTGCTGTCTAATTGTAAGAAAATTTCTGTAATTAGTATTTTTAAATTAGATGTTGCCATCTTCCTGTCTTGTTGGATGAGCTAGATTGAGGATAAATAATGGTGGGAATAACATTAGGCTTTTGGTATATTATGTAAAAGAATTAAGGTCTGAAGAAGTTAGAGTGCAATCTTAGGATCCAAATGTTCATGTCCTCTTCAGAATATGAAAGATTAATACCATTCCCCACTCCATCCCCAAACAGTGATAAGTGAATTTTAAATTATGAAAACCAGAATAACTTTGAACATTTAATTATTTTTATTATGTTTAACCAGTGATTTTCTTGAACAAATTGCAGTTTTGCAATTCTAACTAATTTGTTAACAGCAATTCTCAAATACAATTAGAGAGAAGGGTGAATAATGCAAAAATTTTCTGTTTTGTGTTGTATTTTGAAGGTGCTGTAATATTTTATTGAGGTGTTTGGGGTCAAAGGTGGAAATTGAGAAAGAATGCTTAGGGGAGGCAGTGGTATACTGGCATTTTCACTGGATAAGTAATCAAGAGACCCAGGGTAATCCCACAATGACAAATGATGCAATTTGAATTCATTAAAGTTTTGGAACCAAAAGGCTAACATTGATCATTAAAACATTTTCCATTGTTATAAAAACTCATCCGTTCTTTAGGGAAGGAAATCTGCAATCCTTGACTCTAGATCCATAGCAGTGTGGTTCACTCTTAAATGCCCTCAGCCACTCAACTCAAGGGCAATTAAGGATGGACAATAAATGCTGGTCTAGCCAGCGATGTCCAGACCCCATGAATGAATTTAAAAAAAAAGCCTGCCTCTCATAAATATATCAGGAAAGTTTTAAAATACTTTTGTCTATTTCATGCTTGATTTATGAAGTACTTTGGTGAGAAAACATTTAATAAGTTACCTTTACCTGTTACCTTTTAAAAGAGATTGGCAATTCCAACTGAAAGCTTAAAATCCAAGAAGGTGGACTTAAACAAGAGTTCTAATTTGATATAATGCTGGCAAAGTTATATCAAAGTTTTCTATCAATCATGCTTTGAAATTATAGAGGGAAAATTACTTGCGTAGGTCTACAGGGTGAAACTTTACTGCAACAGCCAAATTGTTTCATTTATAGTTAAACCAGTAGAAATTTATCTTCTTTTAGTTTCACTCCCAAAGTGTAGTTTAAGCAAAACTGAAAAGAAAGCAGTAGGCAAGTATTGAGGAGCTGATAAATGTATTTAACAGACAGTAGGGAGATGGAAACAAATAATATTGATTTTATTCAATTATCAGTTACATTCCTTTTTGATATATATCGTCATTCCTTAATTGCCACTGCATCAAAAATCTAAAACTTTCTCCTTAACAAATCTTTGGATGCATCTATACCACATGGACTGTGCTTCTAGAGGGCAGTTCATTATCACTTTCTGCAGGGCAATTAGAGATTGACAACAAATGATGGCTTTGCCTGTGATGCTTTCATTGCAGGAACTAAATTAAAAAAAATTGGGATATAGTACGTGATTAATTCAAATCATGGCATAATGGAAGAGTTTGAGAGAGCAAGGTGACTTTTGTGAAAAGTATTAGAATCATTAAGATTTCACTGCCTCATGTCTTTTGCAGACAAATGGATAGAGATTAATTGCCATGACCCATTAGCAACCTTTATTATTATTGCATAATGCAATTACCAGGGTGGTAGACATCTAACAAGATTAACTTTTTATTTTTGCCGTGTTGTTATGAAATTATGAATTAATACTAAGATTGAAGATGGAGGCTAGGAATACTGCAGCGACTAACTTGCTTGACTCCCTAAAGCTTGTCCACCATCTATAAAGCTCAAGTCAGGACTATGATGGAATGCTCCCCACTTGTCTGGATGGGTACAGCTCCAGCTTGACACAATCCAGGACAAAGCAGCCCACTTAATCAGCACTACATCTACAAACATTCACTCTGTCCACCATCTATGCTCAGTTGCAGCAGTGTGTACTATATACAAGATGCACTGCAGCAATTTACCAAAGATCTTTAGAGAGTATCTTCCAAAACCATGATCACTTCCATTGTAGGAAGACAAGGGCAAGCAGATACATGGGAACACCACCATCCGCAAGTTCCCCTCCAGCCACTCACCATTATGCTGACTTGTAAATATATCACTGTTCCTTTGCAATTGCTGAGTCAAAATCCTGGAATTTTCTCCCTAACATCATTTGTGGGTCAACCCAGAGCACATGGACTGCAGCAATTCAAGAAGGCAGTTCATCACCATCTTCTCAAGGTTAACTAGAGATAAGCCATAAATGTTGACCTAGCCAGCGACACCCCTGTCCCATGAATGAATACAGAAAAAGCTTTACCATTTGCATGACACAGTTTGAAATACGTAAAATGAAAGTGCAAAAAATGCTGGATGATCCAGTTGATCTGGCAACTGTGGAAAGAACAGAGGAAGGAAAGAAAAAAAAAATGCATTTATTGCATTTGCAAAATGCATTTGCAATCTCAAGCTGACCTAAAATGTTTGCAATCAATCAGATACTTGTTAAATTAGGTCATCGGCTACATTTGCACACAAGGCCTCACCAAAGGAAAGTGATAAATGACTAAATAATCTGCCTTTAATGTTTTTGAGTGAGGGATAAATTTTGATCAGGACATAGCTGTTCTTTGAATGGTGGCAAGGGATTTTTTTTATATGTTCCCCTGGAGAGGACATATGGAGACTTGGTTTAAAATCTCATCTGAAAGACTGCACCTATATAAACCCTTAGTGTGCATCGAAGTGTCAACACAAATTATGTGCTGAAATCTCACGTAGGATTTGAATGCAACTGATTTGGATGAGACTGATCAGTGAGACAACTGACAGCTGATGAAATAAAGCACTAGATGGATTCAAGCACTGTTTGTATTTTCAGTATGGGCCATTTTGTTGCAAATCAATGGTTGGCACATGTTTGCATGTGAAATAATTATATAATAATGATGAGGAACTCAACTTGAAATTCAGATTTTCCTGTTACAGGCAACCAATATATTTTGTTCCAATGCAAGTTTTGATACCAAATATCAAACAATCCTTATGATTCCTTCGACTTTTATGTCTAACTTTTATTTTCCTACTCCATAGAATATGACCGACACATAGCATCCCGCAGAAGCATGGCAGCTGCTTACCTTGACCCAAACCTGAACCACACAGCAGGTTCAGGAGCCAAGTCCCGTTTGAGTATGGAACGATCCCCTGGTGCCATGGAACGAGTTCTGAAGGTCTTCCATTACTTTGAGAGCGATAATGATCCCTCAACCTGGGCTATGAATATCAGGCATGGTGATGCCACTGATGTCCGGGTGAGTTTATACCTTTATTACTGAAGTTTGTTTGAACATTATGCATGTATGATAATAAATGTCAATTTTTGATTTTTATTTGGAAGCATTTTGAGAGAAATGTTCATGTTTTTTAAAAAAAAGCATATAAACTATTGATACTAATTTTATCATTCTCAAATATTGTTCTTAATCCCTTGAAGTTTTAGTGAGATGTGGAATTTTACTGATCTTCTAGAAAGGAAGTGGCAAACTGCACAAATCACACTAAACATTATCTGCATTTCTACAATCAAAACTCATTCTGTTTCGCAAAAAATGCAGGGACTGGAGGAGATAAGTTTCTTGACAAGTTGAAGCTGAAAATTCTTTTAAAAACTCATACGGAAAATCCCACAAAATTGCCTAAAGCATGTATTTATTTTAAAAAGTTCACTAACTATTGTCTTCACAGCATTGCTGGAGGCTTTCAAATAGGATCATGTCTTTAATCTTGGACTGAGAATTTTCCGAGGCAGTAGCATTTTTGGAGCCAGAAACAAATAGCGACCCTGCTTTCTGGCCACTTGGATACTGGGCGACATTTTACAGAAGGCAGCTAATTAACGGACTGCTGCTGACCCTGCTGTCCGGTCAAGACCAGCAGTTAGAGGTTTGGGAACCCTGAGTCTCAGTGTGCCACCAGGAACGGTGGCTGCTGCTGCGGCTGCGTCTGGTGGAAAGAGAACACAATGATGTACTCTACTAATCAGTGGGTGGGATCTGGACGGGCCAGGGCCAATCGAGCAAGCTAGGAATCAGGTGGTGCAAATGATATCGGTTGTGGCATTGCTACCTGCGAGCTCTTCTGTTGGATTAAGAATGCCTCTAAAAAAGGCCCTGCCTTTTCCAGAGAGGAATCCTCTCCGTATCAGTGGTGAAACATTGCCCTGTTATATAAGAGGGGTAGCAAGGATAATGCGGTTAATTATATGCCAGTAAGGTTGACATCAGTGATACTGAAATTGTTGGAGAAGATTCTTAGGGATAAGATCTATACACATTTGAAACTGAATGGTCTTATTAGTGACAAACAGCATGGTTTTGTACAAGGAAGGTCATATCTCATTAATTTTGATTGAATTTTTTGAGGAGGTGACAAAAATGGTTGATGAGGGAAGGGCCGTGGATGTTTTGTACATGGACTTTAGTAAAGCATTTGACAAGGTCTCTGATTGCAGGTTGATGCAACAGGTAAAATCACAAGGAATGAAGGTGAACTAGCAAGATGGATTCAGAGATGGCCATAAGACAGAGGATAACAGTAGAAGGGTGTTTTTCTGAATGGAAGTCTGTAACTAGCTATGTTCCACAGGGATCAGTGCTGAGGCCTCCTTTGTATGTAATATATATAAATGATTTGGAAGAAAACGTAATTGGCCTGATTAGTAATTTTGTGGATGATACTAAGACTGCTGGTGCTGCAGACAACGATGAAGATTGTCAAAGAATCCAGCAGGATATGAATAGGGTGGAAAATTGGACGGAGAAATGGCAGATTCAATTTAATCCAGACATATGTGAGGTGATGCATTTTGGTAGATTCAATTCAAGTGGGAACTATAAAATAAATGGCAAAGCTATCAGGAGCATAAACACAGAGAGATTTGGGAACGGAAATTCACAGATCCTTAAAAATAGTAACAGAGATAGAAAATGTAGTGAAGAAAGCATATGGCATGCTTGCTTTCATCAGACAGGGCATCAAGTATAAAAATTGGCAAATTATGTTAGTTATATAATATGTTGGTTAGGCCATATTTGGAATACTATGTCCAATTCTGGTTGTCATATGACTTGAAGGATATGGAGGCTTTAGACGGAATACCGAAAAGGTTTAACAGGATGTTGCCTGGTAGAGAGGGTATTATCTAAAGTTTATTTATTTATTATTCACAATTAAGACTTCTGATTAATAATGAACAATGCAATGAAGCTACTATGAAATTCCCCTGGAACTATGAAGAGAGACTGAATAAACTGGATTGTTCTTTGGAACATCAGAGGCTGAGGAGCGCCCTGATAAAAGTTTATAAATTGAGGGCTATCGATAAGGTGAACAGTTGGAAGCTTTTTTCCAGGGCAGAAATGACAATTACAAGGGGGCACAAGTTCAAGGTAAGGATGGAAAAGGTCTAGTTGAGATGTATGGAGGAAAGTTTTTTTATACAGAGGAGAGTGGGGGCGTGGAATGCACTGTCAGGTAAGGTGGTTGAGGCAGATATGTCAGTGACGTTTAAGATTTATCTGAATAGACACAGTAATAGGCAGGCTAAAGAGAGATACACCACAGATCATTGGTCCCGATAAGTTTGTCGAAGGGCCTGTCCTGTGCTGTACTGATCTTTGTTCTTTGAAATTGGGAAGAGGCCCTTAATTCGCCACTAAAATGGTTCATTTGAGTGTTGGGCTAGTGGGTTGCCTATGACATCTGACATAATCCCATGCCGTTTTCTGATCATCCCACCTCCAAGGACCTCCTTGGGATGGAATTCTGAGAATCCTGCTGGCCTGACAGGTAACATTTAATCAGAAGGGCGCAGGCGCATGGTTATTACCAGTACCTTTCCTTTTCATGAATGTAATTGCTGGAGGAACTACAGCACTTTGCAGAAGAGAGCAACAAAAAAATCAAAACTATGTTTGACCATCTTCTGATCATTGTGTCTCTGATAAAGGCTGGCAGGTTTGGGAAAAGAACAGCAAAATTAGAAACGCTGAGTAATGTAATAAGTTGGTGATTTGTTAAAAAAAAGATACTTGCTACGTCTCAACGTATTGCAATGACTAAAATTTTGAGGTTGTATTGACAAAGAAACTGTCAACTTTGGCCATCGTTATGTTGTCAAACTGACAACAACTCCTGGTATCTGCACATGCACAGAGCAGAAATCCATAAGTTGCTGTCACTGAATATCCACTTAGCAAAAGAGTGCTTTGTAGAAATCCACATGGATGGATGGAAATCTTAGAAACACCATGATTTGATGTGAATCTTCACTTTTCATAGCTGCCTTCTTCTTTTAAAGCTCCTTGAAAAAATTACTTTGTTGAATGAGAAGTTTTTAACAGTATATTAAGCCATGATCAGTACTGTGCGATCTCATTGGCTGTTAAAAAGCAATGTTTTTGTCATGTCATATTTCTCCATTAAACTGGAGTTTAATGTTAAAGTTCCATAGATTTATTTTATTAAATCTATTATTAATTGATATTTCAGCTTCTACCTTAATCCTACACGTTTGCTCCAATCTTTATTTTGCTCCATTTTTTGATTTCCAATAATTTCTGAACCAGTGCTTTTTTGCTTTATGATTTGCGATGTGTGAGAATTCTTCATTATGATTAACTACCTAGCCTGTGTGATGACTCAAATGTTGCTCAATGTCTGAGATTTAGGGCAGGGACCTGGGTTAAATTCCGGCCTCGGGTAGACAGTCATTGTGGAGTTTACGTGTCCCTTGTGTCCATGTGGATTTCCTCTGGATGCTCTGGTTTTCTCTCTCAGGCTGAAGATGTGCAGATTAGGTGGATTGATCATGGTAAAATTGCCCTTAAGTGTCACAAAACATTTAGGTTAGATGGATTAGCCATGGCAAGTGGGGAAAAGGTGCCTCTAACTCTGCTGAATGGCTTCCTCCTGCCCTGTAGGAATTCAATGATCTTTTATAGTTGATACTGGAATAAAATTAATGTTGGGAAAGATTAAATCCATGACAGAGGGATCACTAGATTTTTCAATGTAGGTTTTTCAAGGTCAGTGATGAACTCTTTCACTATATTATTGACTGTAAAATCTGGGTTGTAACTTATGCAATTGGAATATTCCAATTTTCTGTGACATTCTGTCCCAAATCTATGACTTCCATCATTTGGAAGGACAAGGGCATCAGATACATCACAGTCATCTTCAAGTTATTAATATCACTTCAGAGATGGACAGCATGAAGTGCACACAGGACGCAATATTTTTGAATTGCATTCAAGAGAACTTTGTTCAGCCAACATCTAACAAGCCCATTTCGGGGGTGAGGGGAGTGTTGCAGTTTTAAATTGGAGGATGACACATTGCACCAGGTTGAGTGGTGAGCTGGTGATTGTTGGACTGGATACAACTATGAGAAGGAAAAAATTGTGCCCAATCGATGGGAGACATTCAAAGGTAAGATTCTACAGATACTGTAGATATGTTCTCTCCAAAGGAAAAAGGTGGTATCACCAAATCTAGAGCCACTTGGTTATCGATAAGCATACAGGCCAAGATAATGTATAAAAAGAAAGATTATGATAGTATTATTAATACTGCAGAATGCCTAGAAGAGTATAGAAAATACAAGTTTGAGGTAAGGGGGAAATGAGGAAAGCAGTGAGAGGATATCAAAAAATATTGGCAGGCAAAATCAAAGAAAATCCCAAGATGCTTTACCTGTACATTAAGAGTAAGGGAATGACTAAGGGAAAGGTAGGGCCTATCAGAGATATATATGGTAACTTGTGGGTTGATGCAGAATATGTGAGCAGGTTCTCAGTGAGTTATTGGACTTCACTAAAGAGAGGGATAATGTAAACATTCTAGTTAAAAAGAAGTGTGAAATATTAGATACTATAAGTATCTAATTGGTTACAGGTGTGGTTCCGGAGGACTGGAGGATAGCGAATGTGGTCCCGTTGTTCAAGAAGGGGAAGAGAGACCTTCCAGGGAATTATAGGCCAGGGAGTCTTACTTCTGTTGTGGGCAAAGTATTGGAGAGAATAATTAGGGATCGGATTTATAGTTATTTAGAGAGAAATGAATTGATTGGGGATAGTCAGCATGGTTTTGTGAAGGGTAGGTCGTGCCTTACTAACCTCATTGAGTTTTTTGAAAAAGTGACTAAGGAGGTGGATGGGGGTAAGGCGTTGATGTGGTATATATGGACTTTAGTAAGGCGTTCGATAAGGTGGCCCATGGAAGGCTTCTGCAGAAAATGCAGATGTATGGGATAGAAGGTGATTTAGCTAATTGGATTAGGAATTGGCTAGCTGATAGAAGACAGAGGGTGGTGGTTGATGGGAGATATTCATCGTGGAGTTCGGTGACAAGTGGTGTGCCTCAGGGGTCTGTTTTGGGGCCCCTGCTGTTTGTAATTTTTATAACTGATCTGGATGAGGGTATTGAGGGATGGATCAGTAAATTTGCAGATGACACTAAAGTCGGTGGAGTGGTAGATAGTGAAGAGGGGTTTATAGTTTACAGAGTGACTTGGACAAGTTGCAGAGCTGGGCCGAGAGGTGGCAAATGGAGTTTAATGTGGAAAAGTGTGAGGTAATGCACTATGCAGAAATAATAAATGTGTAGAGTATAGGGCAAATGGTAGGATTCTTAGTAGTCTAGATGAACAGAGGGATATTGGTGTGTATGTGCATAGATCCCTGAAAGTAGGCAGTCAGGTCGAGAAGGTTGTTAGGAAGGCATATGGAGTCTTGGCTTTTATTGGTAGAGGGATTGAATTTCGGAGCCGCAACGTCATGTTGCAACTGTACAAAACTCTAGTGCGGCCGCACTTGGAGTATTGTGTGAAGTTCTGGTCCCCGCATTATAAGAAAGATGTGGAGGCTTTGGAGAGGGTACAGAGGAGGTTTACCAGGATGTTGCCTGGTATGGAGGGCAGGTCTTATGAAGAGAGGCTGAGGGATTTGAGGTTGTTTCGTTAGAAAGGAGGCGGCTAAGAGGTGACCTAATCGAAACATATAAGATGATTAGAGGTTTAGATAGGGTGGACAGTGATAGCCTTTTTCCTAGGATGGAGAAAGCTAGCACGAGGGGACACAGCTTTAAATTAAGGGGTGATAGTTAAAGGACGGATATCAGAGGTAGGTTCTTTACCCAAAGGGTGGTTCGGGAGTGGAATGCCATGCCTGCAGCAGTTGTAGATGCGCCAAGTTTGGTGGCGTTTAAGAGGTTAGTTGATAAGTATATGGAAGAGAAGGGAATGGTTAGTTTGGAGGGGCATTGCTTTTTATATTGGTCGGCGCAACATCGAAGGCCGAAGGGCCTGTTCTGTGCTGTAGTGTTCTATGTTCTATGTTCTATAAGTGTCGTGAGAGAGCAAGAATTGGAGGAATCCTACAAGGTGGATAAGTCATCAGAGCTAAATGGATTGTATCCAAAGTTGTTGAAGGAATCCACGGAGGAAATAACAAATGATCTGAAGGTCATTTTCCAGTCCTCACTCAATTCTGGCGACGTCCAGAGGACTGGATCTGTGAATGTTGTACCATTATTTAAAAGATGTGAAGGATATGCCGGAAAACTATCAGTTGATTAGTTAGGCTTTTGTCATGGACAAACTATTGGAAACAGTTCTGAGACATAAAATAAACTTGCCTTTTAGACATGGATTGATCAGAAATAATCACAATAGTTTTATTGGTTGAAGATTGTGGGGGCGATTTTATCATCTCACCCCATTGGTTAATGGGCAGGCTGAACCGATAAGATTGAGAGAGCCAAAAAATCGGGTTCACGTGATTTTGCTGGCATCGGATATCTAGCGAGATCAGCCTCATGCCTAAAGAATGGGCACAAGACTGATTGTAATATTTAAATCCTAAGAACAGTCTGCACAGAACAGTGGAATCTGCACGTGTGCAACGTGTGCATCTGCTGTAATCTGCTGCCTTTTGGCGAGCTTAAGCCCTGCTCCCACATCCTGCTGTGGGGAAAACAGATTTTGCTTTATTTTTTCCTCTAAGTGAGATAAGATTCGATTTTTAACTCACCCAAAAAAAGCGTGTTCTTCACCCATTTTCGTGCATATTCCCCATGAAAATTTGGTAAAATCGCCCCCGTTTCTTATTAACTTAACTGAATTGTTTGAGGAAGTTACAAGGAGTATTGGCATGGGCAGTGCAGTGGATATTGTCTATATGGATTTTAAAAAGGCATTTGACAAGGTTCTACATAGTTGACTGGTCAAGAAATTGAGATCTCATGAGACACAAGGGGATGTTGCAGTTTGGATCCAGATTTAGCTCAGTGACAGTAAATCAAGGTTAATGGCTGATGGATGTTTTTGAGAAAGGAACACTATTTTCGTTGGTGTTCCACATGGCTCAGTATTGAATCCTTTGCTGTTTGCTGTTTATATTGTTTTGGATTTTAAAATGGGAGGCATGATTAGGAAATTTGATTACAGAAAAGTTGACAGCGTAGTTGATAGTGAAGAGGACAGCTATCGACTCCAGAGTTATATTAATCGTTCAGAGAATTGACAAATTCAATCCAGAAAACAGAAAGGTAAAGCAAAGGCAACACTCAATAAACAGGAAATAGGACTTCATTAGAAAATGAGTTGAAGATCTTGTGCCAAAGAAGCAAATCTGTGTGTTTTCCACACGAAAACCACAGATGAATGCTTGCGGAAGTCCAGGTCTGAGGCATTCAAGTCAGACAATCCTGATCTATATGAGAAATCTATATATGACTACATCAAAGATGCCAAAGGAAAGCACTGGACCAAGCTGGAGTCCCAACCTTGCCACGTGGACTCCCACTGATTGTGGCAAGGTCTGCAAGACATAACAGGCTACAAGATGAAGGCATGTAGAATCTCCAGCATCAGATGCACCCCTCCCCAATGAGCTCAACACATTCTTTGCCTATTTTGAGCAAGAGGTCAGCGAAGCTCACTGCCTACTCTGGAAGCTTTGGCCCAACCCATACCCAAGGTCACCATTGCAGACATCAGAGCAGTCTCCTCGAAAGTCAATCCACGGAAAGGAATTGGCCAGGATGGGGTACTTGGACAAGCACTCAGATCCCGTGTGGACCAGTTAGTGAGGGTAGTTGTAGACATCTTTAACTTTTCTTTACACCAATCTGACATCCCCATCTGCTTCAAGACAATGACCATCATCCCCATACAAAACAAAAGCCAGTAGCATGCTTTAATGATTATCATCCAGGTGCTCTGACATCCATCATTAAAGGTTATGTTTATTTATCAGTCATAAGTTACTGTGAAATTCCCCTAGTTTCCACTCTGGCACCTGTTTGGGTCAATGCACCTAATCAGCCCTTCTTTCAGACTGCGGGCGGAAACTGGAGCACCCAGAGGAAACCCACGCAGACATGGAAAGAACATGCAAACGGAGAGTGACCCGAGCTGAGAATCGAACCTGGGACCTTGGCACTGTGAGGCAGCAGTGCTGAAGTTTAATCATGGCACGAATCAATTCTGGCCTCCCAGATTGCCTGGATTCACTACAGTTCACCTATTGCTGCATCAGGTCCACAGCAGACGTCATTTATACCCTGGAACGTCTGGATAACAAAGATACCTATGTCAGACTGCTACTTATTGACCACAACTCAGCTTGAATGCCATTATTCCTACAAAACTCAACGTCAAAAGCTCCATGGCCTGGGGCTTGGCTCTTCCCTCAGAGACTGGATCCTAAACTTTCTAACCCACAGACCAAAATCAGTACAGATAGGAAACAGCAACACTTTCACAATCATCCTCAACACCGGTGCCCCACAAGGCTAAATCCTTAGCCCCTTACTATACTCCTTAAATACTTTGACTGTATGACCAAATTCCACTCCAACTCGATTTTCAAGTTTGCTGACAACATCACCATAGTGGTCGGAACTCAAACCACAATGAGGAAAAAGGTAGAGAATCTGGTGAACTAGTGCAATGACAGAAATCTCTCCCATAATTTCAACAAAATAAGGGAGAAAGTCATCGACTTCATGAAGCATAGTGGAAGACATGCCTCTATCTACATCAAAGGGTATGAAATGGAAATAATCGAGAGCTTCAAGTTTCAAGTGTTCAGATTGCCAACAACCTGCCTTGCTCCAATAGTGCCAATGTGAGAGTTACAAAAGCCCACCGTCGTCTCTACTTGCTGACGAATCAATTTCCACCACAACTTTCACTAATTTTACAGATGCACTGCAGAAAGCATTCTTTCTGGTTGTATCATAGCTTGGTATGGCTCCTGGTCTGTCCAAGACTGCAAGAAGCTACAAAGTGTTGTGAACGAAGCTCAGTCCATCATGCAATCTAGATTCCCATTCATTGACTCTGTCAACACTTCCCACTGCCTCGAAAAAGCAGCCAGCATAACCAAAGATCCCACATACCCCAGACACACTCTCCCCACTTTCTGTGAAGAAAAAAACTTCACAAGTGTACCAACTGACTCAAGAACAGCTTCTTCCTTGCTGCCATCAGACTTCTGAATGAACCTATCTTGTATTGGGATAGGGTAATGGTCATTGGTAGGTCAAGGATTTGAGTGTCTCTAAAACAGAGATAGATAAGCTCTTGATTAATAAGGGGATCAGCGTTATAGGGAAGAGGCAGGAGAATGGGAATGAGAAAAATATCAGCCATGATTGAATGGCAGAGCAGACTTGATGGGTCGACTGGCCTAATTCTGCTCCTATGTCTTATGGTATTAAGTTGATCTTTCTCTACACCCTAGTTAGGACATAACACTACATTCTACACCCTCTCCTTTTCTTTTGTATATACAATGTGCTTTGTCTGTAGCCCGCAAGAAAGAATATCTCTCTTTGTATACTAATATATATTAGAACAAAGAAAGAAACAGTACGGGAAACAGGCCCTTCGGCCCAACGAGCCCGCGCCGCCACCTCGATGTTCCCACTTCTACCCGTGATCCCTGTCTATGTTTACAGATCAATGGATTGAAACCAAATTTGAGATAATTTAGGGAGAATTTGTTCTGCCAGTCAGCCTAAGAGCACAACTTTGGGATGTGGGAGGAAACTGGAGCACCGGAGAAAACCCACACAAGCACGGGGAGAATGTGCAAACTCCCACAGACACAGGCCCAAACCCATGTATCTGCACAGCATAGTCATAGTCACTGAGCTGTCGTGTTGCCCATCAAATGGTCCAGGTCGAGCGTACACTAATGACGTGAAGCACAAGGATACTCTCAAAAAAAAATCCAAGAGCTGCCCTCTCACGACCCATCGTGTGTATACCTTTTGTTAGACAACAAGGCGGACCAAAGTACCTGAAGGATAAAAACAAATACATCAATATCATTGACTATTTACACACTTTCCAGGAAATCCCAAGGCTCATGATCCCTATTTTAAGTCAGTTTTCTATATCCCTCCATTCCCATTCTGTTCATGTGCCCATCTAAGTATCTCTTAAATAACTCCAGCGTGCCTGCCTCCACCACTTTTCTTAGCAGCGCATTCCATACCCCCACCACCCTCTGTGTGAAAAAACTCTCTCTAGCATCCAAATTATACCTTACCCTCCTCACCCTAAGCCTGTGACCCCTTGTGCTATTTGAGTCCATCCGAGGAAAAAGCTTAACCCTGTGAGACAATAGATCAAATCAGAATATTGAGAAGTTGGGGGACCTTGAAGTGCATTTCCTCAATTCCCTGAAGGCATTAGGACAGGTGGACAATGTGTCAAGAAAGCATTTGGAATGCTTTCCTCATTTGGGGAAGTATTGAATATAAAAGTAGGATTGTAATGATGAATAAAATGCATGGTCAGCTACAGTTGGAAATTTGTGTACAGTTCTGGTTATCACATTTAACTAAGAACATAATTGCTGAGATTTACAAGGATATTGGCAAATTTTGAAAATTTAAGCTATGAAGAAAGATTGGATAGACTAAGATTGTTTTCATCTAAACAGAGGAGGCGAAGGGGTGACCTAATTGAGGTGCATAAAATTATCAAGATTCTATATTGATGGACAGGAAGACTTGTTTTCCCTTGATAAGGGGTCAATTGTTAGGGGGGTTGGGGAGTGGTATTCGATAGGGTGAGCTTCTACTTGTTGAGGCTGAAACGCACAGCTGATTCAATAGATTCTTGGATCTGTACCTGTAGTGCTGAAGGCTGAAAGGTTGTGGACCAGGTGCTGGAAAAATAGATGAAAAGTTAATGATTAATTTATTTTATTTTTTTTTGACTGACACAGGCATGATTAGCTGAATGGCCTCTTTCTGCACCATGAACTTTTCTGTAGTTCTACATACTATCCCAACTTAAACATTTATCACTATTCCTTCAGGATTGAAATTCTAAACTTCCTGCCTGTCAGTTCTTTCCCTATATGAACTTCAACTGTTCAAGCATGAAACCTGTTATATCCAGTAAAGACATATCATGTTCATAACCTTCAAGATACAAACGTATTTCAATGCGAACTCTGAGATTGGCTTTTCTGTATAAAGAAATGCCAGTGTGTTGCAAAAATGGCTGGCAAAGGTCAGATACATATTTGAAAGCTTATCACACACTCTCAGAGCAAAGAGGGCATTTCGCAAATGAAAAGTTGTTAACTGCCCGTATCCTGAGACCATCAACAAATATTCCAGAACAGATTGTGTCTTTTTTGAAAAAAAAAGGACCTGATCATTTTAATCCTTCTCAGAATGAGAGTTTTAAAATAATGAGCCAGATATGGCTCATCAACCCAAGACCACCACCATAAATGGATGATGAACTGCCACAAGGCAACCATGTTTGCCCCTTAGCAATCTTTAAGTGATGATAAAGTATGAGGCAGCAACACCAATGCCTTATAGGAGTTTAAAGCTGTTCACATTACAACTTCTCCAAGCCTATTCCTTTCAGTTTTGAACAATAATGGTACTATAAGCAACTAACTTTATGATCTGCAGAAGTCTATCCTTTTGGGAGAATCCTGAAATGATTTTGCTAAACAGTTTCAGCTGTTGAATTTACCTGAAATATCCTTTAGCAGTGAAGACTTATTTTCCTTAAGACAATCACTTGATTATAAAATGTTCTTTTGCCTATAATCTGTAAAAGCATCCTATTCTCTTCAGCTGTACTTGAGTGCATGTGTGAGTGAGTATGATTAGCTACATTTGAGTATTTGAGTTAGTAAACAATCCTTTTTATTTAAATCCATGAAAAACTTGCTCCTGGTTATTGTTCACACACTCTGGTTAAGAAAACACACATCTTCCTCTTAAAAACTTATCGATTGTGGGCAGTTGGGAAGGGAACAGGGATTTCAGTAGTTATCTCACTCTGTCCTTAACCAGCAGCTTCTCAAGGGTGACTAGGTATGGGCAATAAATAACCAGCAGTGTAAACAATGTGCATATCCCAAGAATGATTTCTTTAAAATATTGCAGTAACTAGTTATTTTTCTTCAATTTAATTCTTATGATCTGAAAGATATTCAATTGATGGACATAAGAAAAGATGGTTTGTTTTTAATCACAGCAAGAAGTCTGACAACACCAGGTTTAAGTCCAACCGATTTATTTGATAGTAAACTCACAAGCTTTCAAGGTTTCCTCTTCGTCAGGTGGTTGGAGAGTTCTGGCCTTAGAAAGTACATATAACAGCACAGACAGTTTACAGATTACTGATTAGAATGCGAATCTTTACACCTAACCTGCTATTCAAGTCTTAAAGTGGCTAACAATGTGAGTGGAAGGAGCACTGTAATCCCCATGACCTGCCTGATTTTGCAAAACCTCACTTACTGTACTGTCTGGAGACAATACACATCTCTTTAATCTGTGCTCAGTGCTTTTTCCATTCACATTGTTAGCCACTTTAAGACTTGAATAGCAGGTTAGGTGTAAAGATTCACATTCTAATTAGTAATCTGTAAACTGTCTGTACTGTTATATGTACTGTCTGAGGCCAGAACACTCCATTCACCTGATGAAGAGGAAACTTCAAAAGCTTGTGAGTTTACTATCAAATAAATCAGTTGGACTTAAACCTGGTGTTGTCAGACTTCTTACTGTGTTTACCCCAATCCAACACCGGCATCTCCACATCATTGTTTTTAATCAACAGCTCCAATATCATAGTATTATTCAATTGCCAGGATGGTGGCAGGCAAAATAGACCTGGTGCTTTTTTTCATCAAGCAATTTCCATTTCCTTTGTTTTATGAATGTTATTTTTATACTAAGAACAGAATCAATTGTTGATTTAGTCTTTGATTTAATTGATTCAGTTGATGTGGAAATTAATCTAGTCTCATGCAGAAGTTGATTGATTTAAAAATTGTGTACTCTTTACTGCAACATTATGCAATCTTTATAAAAGCAGATGAACAAAGCTGTGATCTAATTATATTTTCTGAAATGCATGTAAAATAGTGCACATTATGCTTGGGAATAAACTTGTAATTAAGAGCCAAAACAAGCTGTTTAGATTCTCAATCAGGAAAAATTTAGTGCAGCGGTTATTTTGGATACCTTTAATCCCGTTGCTACTCTTGCAAGCTCATTTCTCTTTTTGATTTATGCAGTATGCGTTGTATATTTTCATCTGTGACATGTCAGTTGAAAGTAGCACTTAGATTTTGCAGATTGCAAAACAAAAGCAGATAGGATATTATCAGCAATGTTCAAAATTAAAGTGTGGCTGTTGGAAATATTCAAGCATCTCAGTAACTGCCAGCCTATCATGAAGAAGCATGGACAACATTCTGTGAAATTACAAATATTCTGGAAATCAGGCATATAATAAACTGACATGTTGAACATAGAACATTACAGCACAGAACAGGCCCTTCGGCCTTCGATGTTGCGCCGACCAATATAAAAAGCAATGCCCCTCCAAACTAAACCATTCCCTTCTCTTCCATATACTTATCAACTAACCTCTTAAAACGCCACCAAACTTGGCGCATCTACAACTGCTGCAGGCAGGGCATTCCACTCCCGAACCACCCTTTGGGTAAAGAACATGCCTCTGATATCCGTCCTATAACTATCACCCCTTAATTTAAAGCTGTGTCCCCTCGTGCTAGCTTTCTCCATCCTAGAAAAAGGCTATCACTGTCCACCCTATCTAAACCTCTAATCATCTTATATGTTTCAATAAGGTCTCCTCTTAGCCGCCTTCTTTCTAACGAAAACAACCTCAAACCCTCAGCCTCTCTTCATAAGACCTGCCCTCCATACCAGGCAACATCCTGGTAAACCTCCTCTGTACCCTCTCTAATGCCGCCACATCTTTCTTATAATGTGGGGACCAGAACTGCACACAATACTCCAAGTGCGGCCGCACTAGAGTTTTGTACAGTTGCAACATGACGTTGCGGCTCCGAAATTCAATCCCTCTACCAATAAAAGCCAAGACTCCAAATGCCTTCCTAACAACCTTCTCGACCTGACTGCCTACTTTCAGGGATCTATGCACATACACACCAAGATCCCTCTGTTCATCTAGACTACTAAGAATCCTACCATTTGCCCTATACTCTTACACATTTATTATTTCTGCCATAGTGCATTACCTCACACTTTTCCACATTAAACTCCATTTGCCACCTCTCGGCCCAGCTCTGCAACTTGTCCAAGTCTCTCTGCAACTATAACACCCCTCTTCACTATCTACCACTCCACCGACTTTAGTGTCATCTGCAAATTTACTAATCCATCCTTCAATACCCTCATCCAGATCATTTATAAAAATTACAAACAGCAGGGGCCCCAAAACAGACACCTGAGGTACACCACTTGTCACCGAACTCCACGATGAATATCTCCCATCAACAACCACCCTCTGTCTTCTATCTGCCAGCCAATTCCTAATCCAATTAGCTAAATCACCCTCTATTCCACACATCTGCATTTTCTGTAGAAGTCTTCCATGGGCCACCTTATCCAACGCCTTACTAAAGTCCATATATACCACATCAACCGCCTTACCCCCATCCACCTCCTTAGTCACTTTTTCAAAAAACTCAATGAGGTTAGTAAGGCACGACCTACCCTTCACAAAAACATGCTGACTATTTCCAATCAATTCTTTACTCTCTAAATAAGTATAAATCCTATCCCTAATTATTCTCTCCAATACTTTGCCCACCACAGAAGTAAGACTCACTGGCCTATAATTCCCTGGAAGGTCTCTCTTCCCCTTCTTGAACAAAGGGGACATGTTTTGCTCAAGTTTGAAACATTTCTCCAATAAGATTGAATGATAACAAAAAGCATTGAAATTTTTTTAAAGTAGAAGTGGGAGGTATGTTAGCACAGTGGTTAGTATTGCTGTCTCACAGTGACAGGGATCCGAGTTCAGTTCCAGCCTTGGGTGACTTGTGGAGTTTGCACTTTCTGCCTGCGTCTGTGTGGGTTTCCTCCGGTGCTCTGTTAACCCCCACACCCAAAGATTTGAGTAAAAATGGTCTTTCCTAATCCTTTCTGTACATACCTTCTGTTATGAAGGATTGGAAAAAAAAATTATCCTTTCTACCTAAGGAAAAAAAACTAAGCAAATGCAATTGTCAATGTTTATACCTGCATAGAATCTACAGCACAGAAACAGTTATTATCTTTAACCTCCCATCCTTCTGTTTCCCACCTATTTGCATATTCTCTTCTTCCTCATGGTCTATTTTAAAATTTTCATCCTTACTTTTCAATCCCTCCATATATTCACCCTTATCTGCCTTTCTGTTAAATGTATTTATGTTTGTGTCTCTTAAGACATTCTTACTACTCTTTGAATAAAACATTCTCTTTGAGTCCCAACCACTCGTTTTTGTTTCCCTTATAATGGGAAATCATCTTCTCGACATCTACTCCACCATAATTTAAAAGACCATATTGGGTCACTTCGTAACCTTGCCTTATCTAGAGAAAACGGCTAGTATATTAGGTGGAAACTTAAATAAGTTGATTTCAAAGTTAATATAAAAGCTAGGCAGTTACAGCTGCTGTTAGTTGTTTTTGTGTGGCTCTTCTGGATAAATCAATCTAATTTCATATGTATGTCTCATTTCAGGGTATTATTCAAAAGATTGTAGACTCCCACAAAGTTAAGAATGTGGCATGCTTTGGAATTCGACTCAGTCATATGCATTCTGAAGAAGTTCACTGGCTACATCCGGATATGGGCGTTTCACATGTGCGTGAAAAATATGAACAGCATCATCCTGCAGAAGAATGGAGGTAAGCAACACAGTATAATGAATACAGTGTAACAGTGATAAAATAATAAATCAAATCATGACGATTTAAGGCCACTATAATCTTTGGTGACTTTGTAGTCAACACTTGCATTTATCTTATGTCTCTAACAAATGTTAGCATCAGACATGCCAAGGCACTTCACACGAGAGTTCTCAATCAAAATTTGACACCACATTCAGTGATGTTTTGGAAATGATCCAAAAACCTTGGAATGTCATAAAGGAGGAAAGAAATGTGGAAAGATTTCCAAAGCAGTTTCCAAAGCGCTGCCACCAATGGTGCAACAATCATAACTGGATAAAGATGAACATAGCAATGCTGGAGGAGATTTCAGAGATAGGGAGGAGGCGAGGGTGTGGAGGCATTGAAAAGTAAGGATGAAAAGTTTAAAATAGATCTGCTGCTGCACTGGGAACCAATCTAGATCAACCTGAAAAAAGGATGATCAATGACTGAACTTGACATGAGTTAGAGCATGGGCAGTATTTGATTTGATTTATTATTGTCACATGCATTAATATGCAACAGGACATATTATTTCCTGTGTGCTCTACAGACAAAGCATACCATTCATAGAGAAGAAAATGAGAGAGTGTAAAATGTAGTGTTATAATCATAACTTGGATGGAGAGAAAGATCAACTTAGTGGAAGATAGGTCCATTCAAAAATCTGACGAAAGCAGAAAAGCTGTTCTTGAGTTGGTTGGTATGTGACTTCAGACTTCTATATCTTTTTCCTGACCGAAGAAGGTGGAAGAGAGTATGTCCAGGGTGTGTGAAATTCTTAATTATGCTGACTGCTTTTCCGAGGCGGTGGGAATTATAGACAGAGTTAATGGATCGAAGGCTGGTTTGTATGATGGACTGGGCTACATTCACGGACTTGGGCAGAGCAAGAACCTATATCAAATCATGACGCAAACAGAAAGATTGCTTTCTATTGTATATCTGTAAAAGTTGGTGAGAGTCGTAGCTAACAAGCCAAATTTCCTTAGTCTTCTGAGAAAGTGGAGGTGTCGGTGGGCTTTTTTTTTTACATATGGTGTTAGTGTGGGGGGGACCAGGTGAGCTAGTTGGTAATCTGGACAGCTAAAAAGTTGAAGCTCTCAACCATTTCTACTTTGTCCCCTTTGATATAGAGTTTTAAATAAACTCCTATTTATAAAGTGTATATGTGGGAGACTAGCCAAAAGTATGTTGCAATAATCGAGTTTAAAGAAAACAAACACAAACAGAAAATGCTGCAAAATCTCAGCAGGTCTGACAGCATCTGTAAAGAGAACACAGAACAAATGTTTTGAGTTTGAATGACCTTTCGTCAGAGCTGGTGTGCAGCTTTCACCAGAAATGGAGACAAGAAAGATCAAGGAAGGGAGAAGAAATATCAAAACTGGACCATGTGAAGGTGATAGAAGAGTGGAAATTGGAAGTGAAATTGATTACATTTTTCTTCTCCAGCCAACAGCATGAAGCAGCACTGAAATAGTTGTTATACTGATGAAAGGTTGTGAGTGGGGCCAGAGTAGGACTGAAACAAGGAGTATTCTACATACCCCATAAAGATACGACATAGCTGTGCCCTATATGGCTACTCATTTTATTTGAAGGAAGTGAGAAAAGTAAAAGGAGAAATTGTTGAGTGAGAGAACAGGTTCAGTAGACAGAGAGTAATGGTGGATGGGGATTGTTCAAACATTTGTTCAAGGAAGAAGTGAAAAGCTGTCAGGCCTTTCTAATGGGGAATGGAGGTGTCGAGGGATTGGATATCCATGGGAAAGAGGCAGCGATTGGGCCAGGGAACTGAAATTGTTGATATGGCATAGGGCATCAGAGGAATCGCGTGAAGGTGGGATGGAACTGGACAAGAAAAGAGAGGATGGAGTCAAGATAGGAAGAAATTAGTTCAGCGGGGTAGGAACAGATTGAAGAGTTATTCTGTCAGGTCGTAATTCTTTGAGGGACTCAGGTCTGTGTTCAATCACTGTGTGTTCAAGGCATAGCAACTATCACTATCCAGTCAATTCCCATTTTTATTCCATTGCTGTGTACCCTGTTCTTTGCTGCTTCTGGAGTCCTTAGCTTGATATGGAGTTAGCCCTTTTAGCCACTGGGCTTTGCTGGTGTCTTCACTTTGCTGCAGCCTTTGGGCTACACATTGGGTTAGTAATCCAGAGGCCCAGGCTGTTGCTGTGAGGGCTATGTATTCAGTCGCATCATAGCAGCTGGTGTAATTTAAATTCGTTTCACTAATCTGGAATACACAGTTGGTCTCAATAATGCTGTCAATGAAGGTATCATCAGTTTTCGCAAAATGCATCTGCTTCCTTTTGGGAAGGAAATCTGTCAGCCTTGCCTGTTCTGGCTGATGTGTGTCTCTCGACTCACAATAATGTGATTAATTGTCCTCTGAAATGATCCAGCAACCCACTCAGCTTTGTCAAAATGCTTCAAAAAAAAGTGAAAGAAAAAGTACTGGTCACTGATCTCTGAGAAAATCCAACATTCTGCCTACCAGCATGTAAAAAGTTTGAAATTTGTTCCAGCCCATTGCCCTTAATTCCCCTTACTTCACCTCATGGTTTAGGAAAAAAAATTATCAACCTTATAAAATACATTCTTTTTCAGGAGCTGTGTCAGGTATTCTTGATAAAGCTTTATCAGTCTGTGTTGATGCAGAGCAATTCCCATGATAACTTCTGACAATCTTAACTAGCATTTAAAAAAAAAATAGACCTATTATTGAAGGTTTTTAGGTTTTTCATTTTTGCTCCTGTTTATAAATTGGAATTATGTTGTCATTGTCGGGCAAGAAGCGTTTTGTTTAACATTGCCGTAGATCCTATAGCTGTAATTTCTGGCTGCCTTTACTTTCTCTATTGCACTGCAGTTATACCATAGCATTTTGCAGTATAGCAGTTGCTCAGAAATATACTTTATGGCCTGTTATGTCAATTGCATTTCATATGCATAATGGTGTGTGCTTTTTGAACGCATATTTTTATACAGCCTAGCAGTACTCTCCAAGACTGGCTGGTTGGAGGTCCTGAAATGATTTAATTGACTGGGACAGATCATTTAATGTTTCTGAAACAGGGCAAGCTGATCAATTCAAGCACCGTCCTAGCAATCTGATTTAAGTAACAGGTTTAATCGATACGTTAATATTTACTGAGACCAAAATTATGTTTGGAAGGAGAACAGGAATAGGACACCCTGATTTCTATCTCTGTACTGGCTGCTTGTGCTCAGAATTTGATTCAGACTGAACCATCTGGCTGTTCGCCTACTCGGAGCTCTATGGTATTAAATGGCCCATGTCACATGTGTTTTAACAATCAGTTTTTTTTTGAAGATTACTTCACGAAATCCATCTTTTTCTTCTGCTACTTGGAGCAAATCAATAAGAATTTGCAATTACTAAAACTGATTGAATAAGTTTGTCCAGCAGTTTGTTTCTGTTTCTGTTTCTGAGCATCTATATTAGTATTTATTTGTTTTTCTTTCTACCTCATTTATGTTTATCTCAGTTGTAGTTGACCTATTGCTGTTTAGTGAAGGTTTGTTGTTAATTTTTTAATAAGTCGAAGGAGATAATGGCTTACTTGAAAAGTGGAAAGTACAACTGTGGGGTTAGAATCAGAGAATACCTCCAATGCAGAATGAGGCCATTCAGCCCATTGAGCCTGCACAGACAGCCAATCCCTATTCCCACAATGCCACATATTTATCCTGTTCATCCCCCTTGACACATCTTGAGGCAATTTAGCATGGCCAATCAACCTAACCCGCACATCTTTGGAATGTGGAGGAAAACTGAATCACCCAGAGGAAACCCATGGAGACACAGTGAGAATATGCACATTCCACACAGACAGTCATCCAAGGCTGGATTTGAAACTGGGTCCCTGGCGCTGTGAGACAGCAGTGCTAACCACTGTGCCACCAAGTTGCCATTGTTCTAATTGAATAATTCTTACAAAGATATAGCATAGACACATTGAATCATATGAAATGATAAATTAACCTCAATGACCATATTTGATATGCTAACAAATTGAAGCAGCTGCCTTCCTGCAAATTGCTATCTCTGATTTTTTTTTCCCATTTCATCATTTCTCCTGCTGTTTGACGTTGGCCCAGAATTTATGATTTGAGGTGAATCAAGGATCCTTGCCGTTTACCTCAAGATAAACCTTGCTGAGAGATTTTCGTGGTCAGAATTTCACCTCTATCACTATATTGTCATTCTGCAACTGATTACAGTGTTCTTTACTATGCATTCACAGCCTTTGACGAAGCTTTGACAAACAGTCATCTAAACTCAAAATGGCAGTTCTTTTCTTTCCTTGTTGAGGTGTCGACGGTTGGAAATCCATGGCAAGAAAGCAGCAGTTGGGCCAGGGAACTGCAAGTTGTTGATATGGCATAGGGCATCAGAGGAATCGCGTGAAGGGTGGGAAGGAACTGGACAAGAAAAGAGAAAATGGAGTCAAGATAGGAAGAAATTAGTTCAATGGGGCAGGCACAGATTGAAGAGTTATTCCTCTGTCAGGTCATAATTCTCTGAGGGACATGACAGACAGGTCTGTGTTCAATCACTGTGTGTACAGAGCATAGCGACTATCACTATCCAATCAACTCCCATTTTTGTTCCATTGCTGTGCACCCTGTTCTTTGCTGCTTCCACAGTCCTTAGCTTGATGTGGAGTTAGCCCTTTTAGCCACTAGACTTTATTGGTGTCTTCACTTTGCTGCGGCCTTTAGGCTACACATTGGGTTAGTAATCCAGAAGCTATCTAAACAGCCATTCACAATAAAATATTTTTATAGAGACCCAAAGAGGAAACAAAAAGCATTAAAATAAAATCAGTTAAAATAAATTGTGCAGGACAAATTAAAGTTTTGGGCATATGCATGGGATGATGATAGAAACCGAAGTTTTCTGTTTTTAATGAAAAAACAATCCTAAATCAATCAATTGATTAACAACATTTCAAGATTACAAAATTATTTTTAAAGGGTCAATTCTGCTGATCAAATTTTATTAATCACATCATCAAAAAACACAATTACACTACATTAAGCAAGATGTAAAACTTTAGACAGTAAAATAAAATGGCCTACTCTTGTTTATTTTGAGTATTGTCTACCATTCAACAAGATGGCTGCCTTACTTCAATGCTATCTTATTGTACTATCCTTACATCCCTTAATTCCTCAGCACCTAAAATCTATCAACCTCTTTTTGATATACAACTGAACACCCACAGCCCTCTGAGTGAAAAAAAACTCTTCTTGTATTCTTGATTGCCCACCCATATCCTGAAGCTGTGACCCCATTTTTTTTTTTGTTCATTCTTTGGATGTGGGCGTCAGTCGCTGGCCCAGCATTTATTGCTCATCTCTAATTACCCTTCAGTTGAGTGGCTTGTCATTTCAGAGGGCATTGGTGTGGGTCTGGACTCACACTTTGGCCCGACCAGGTAAGGAAGACAGAATTTCTTCCCTAAAGGATGATAATGAACCAGATGGGTTTTTTATGACAACAGTTTCAAGGTTGTCATTAGGCTTTTAATTGCAAAATCTATTGAATTAAAATTTCACCATTTGCCATGGTGGGATTTGAAGCACCCCCCACCAAAAAAAAGGGACAGTGTTTCTCTTGGCATCCAACCTGTGAAGCTGATTCAGAATTCTTTCTGCTTCAGTTGGATCATTTCTCATTATTCTAACTTCCAGCAAATATGTTGGAAAAGCCAGATTGCTGAGTGAGTGAGTTGGAGGAAAGGGATTTGGAAAAGAGGGCTGCTGAGTGAGAGGGCAGGAAACTTGAAAGGAGGAGCTACTGGACTTGTATGTTGTGGGCTTTGGGAAGAGGTGCTGTTGACTGAGTGGGAGGGATAGGAGGTTTGGGCAGAGGTGTGGCTGTGTGTGTGTGTGGGGAGGCACAGTGAATTTGGGCAGAAGGGCTGTTGTGTGTATGGGTGAGTTTGTTCCTCATTCCTGATTGCCTGTCACAAAGTAGTAGTGGGTGAAAATGGGGTCACATTAATAAATGATTGTGAAGCTTCATATTTACATAGTCCAGCATAGTTCTGCTGTTGATATGGGTTTTAACCTGTATTATATGCACTATTATATTGAATACTGAAGTCACCTGATGATTTGGTAGACGTGCCAAATATTCACCAAAGAGAAGGATTTGGTGGATGCTGAGTCTGGGGAAGACTGTGTATTTAACTTGGGTCATGTGGAGATCAAAAAGGAGGTGGTATTGGGATCTTGAAAAACATTAAAGTAGGCAAGTTCCCAGGGCCTGATGGGATATTCCCTAGATTACTGAGAAAGGTAAGGGAGGAAATTGCTGAAGTCTTGAAAGAAATCTTTATGTCCCCACTGTCCATGGGGGAGGTTCCAGAAGATTGGAGAATAGCCAGTGTTGTTCCTTTGTTTAAGAGGTGTCGCAAGAATAATCCAGACCAGTGAGCCTTATGTCAGTGGTAGGGAAATTATTGGAGAGCGTTCTTCAACACAGCATTTACTCCCACTTGGAAATAAATGGGAGTATTATTATTATTGGGAGTATTGGTATTAGCAAGCTGCAGCATGGTTTTGTGAAGGAGAAGTCGTGCCTCAATAACTTAATCAAGATTTTCAAGGAAGCGACAAAAGATGATTGATGAGGGTAGGGCAGTGGATGTTGTCTAGATGAATTTCAGTAAGACTTTTGACAAGGTCCCTCCTGGCAGACTGGGATAGAAACTGAAGTTGCATGGGATCAGAAATGAACTGGCGAGATGGATACTAGCTCGGTCATGGAAGATGGGATAACAATGGAAGGCTGTGGCTAGTGGCATTTTTCAGGGATTAGTGCTGGGATCTTTGCTGTTTGTAATATACATAAATGATTTTGGAAGAAAATGTAACTGGTTTGATTTTGTGGACAACACAAAGGTTGGTGGAATTGCTGATAGTGGTGAGGATCTTTGGAGGATATAGCAGGATATAGATTGGTTGGAGACTTGGGCAGAGAGATGGCAGATGGAGTTTAATCCGGACAAATGTGAGGCAGTGCATTTTGAAAGGTTAAATACAGATGGGAAATACACAGTAAATGGCAGAACACTTAAGAGCATTGATAGAAGGATCTGGGTGTACAGGTAGACAGGTCACTGAAAGTGGTAATGTAGGTGGAAAAGGTAATCAAGAAGGCATATGGCATATTTGCCTTCATCGGCCAATATATTTAAAAATTGGCAAGTCATGTCACAGCTTTATAAAACCTTAGTTAGGACCACAGTTGGAATATTGTGTTCAATTCTGGTCGCCACAGAAGGTATAGAGGCTTTGGAGAAGGTACAGAAAGGGTTTACCAAAATGTTGCCTGGTATGGAGGGCATTAGCTATAAGGAGAGGTTGGAGAAACTTAGTTTGTTTTCAGTGGAATGATGAAGGGGTGAAGAAGTTTGCAAGATTGAGGGACATGGACGGTGTAAATAGTCAGAAGCTTTTTCCTAGTCAATTACTAGCAGGCATAGGTTTAAGGTGCAAGGAGCAAGGTTCAAAGGAAATGAAACAAAAAGGCAATTTTTTTATACAGAGGATGGTGGGTGCCTGGAACTCATTGCTGGGGGAGGTAGTGGAAGCGGATACAGTAGCGACTTTCAAGAGGCATTTGGACAAATACATGAATAGGATGGGAATAGAGGGATATAGTTCCGGAAGGATAGGGGGTTTTAGTTCAGTAGGGCAGCATGATTGCAGCAGGCTTGAGCCGAAGGGCCTATTCCTGTGCTGTAATTTTGTTTGCTCTTGTTCTTTGTCCAGCGTCAAAGTGGTAATCGTTCAAAATCAGCTGTTAGATCTCAGTTGGAGTATTATCTACAGTCTGGGCCTCACACTGTTGGAAGAATGTGAATGTGTTGGAAAGAATGCAGCAACTGCATGTCATAGATGTGATTACCACTTTGATGCTGAGCGTGTGTCGATCAAATCACCAGGTAACTTCAGCATTTCAATGTTCAGTATAATAGTCCATGTAAGACAGATTGAAGTCCATATTAACAACAGAACATGACACTGCTGGACCATGTAAGAGTGTAGAAGATGATACAAGAACGGGTCCGAGGTGGGAAATTTCACTTGTGAGAATAGATTGGAATGGGAGGACTGTTCTCCTTGGAAAGAAGAAGGCTAAGAAGAGATATGATACAGATGTTAAAAATCATACGAGAACTGGTTGGATACATGAGAAACTGTTCTTGCTTGTAAAAGGCTCAAGAACGAAGGGACGTAGATTTAAAATGATTTCTAAATAAAGCAAATGTGATGTGAGAAAAAAATGCTTTCACACAGTGAATGCTTTGGATCTGGAATGCACTGCCTGGAATTGTGGTGGAGGCACAGTCAAAGTATTGAAGAGGGCATTAGGATGATTACCTGAATAGAAACAATGTGTGAGGTACAGGGAAAAGGCAGAGGACTAGCGCCAAGTCAGTATACTGATTTGGAGAGCTAGTGCAGACACAATGGGCCTCCTTCTGCACCATAGTGATTCTGTGAAACACTTTAGGGCTGGGCTCAAAGCATTCCTAAAGAGGTCAATCATCCCTGGCATGCAATTGACCAAAATGGAGAATGTTCTTTCAGGAAGTCATTCCCGATCTTTCGTCTTGCTGAACCTGCCACTCCACAAATTCCTGTTTTGCCCCTTTCGTCTTCTAAAACCTCAGCCAGAGCCTTCTCCTCATGCCAATGAAACCTGTGTATTTGTGGAGGTGCTCTGAATAGTAAATTTCAAAGATTTTT
The DNA here is from genome assembly GCA_024679065.1 of Sphyrna mokarran. Classification (NCBI taxonomy): domain Eukaryota; kingdom Metazoa; phylum Chordata; class Chondrichthyes; order Carcharhiniformes; family Carcharhinidae; genus Sphyrna; species Sphyrna mokarran. The sequence goes on along the minus strand of JAGIQG010000007.1, from coordinate 20,744,739 downwards.
CTAGAAGCTATCAATGATATGCATTTAGTTTCCCTTAAATTATGACATCTGATTTATATTAATGCGTGTAACATTTCACAAACACTGGCAAAATTTGGAGGTGATAAGTTTACTGACAGATTTGCTGGAATTGTAAAATGTTTTCTTTCAGATTTACTCATCTGAACCTGTTAAATGACACAATCTGTCAATTAAAATGCTGTTCAGGACTCAATGTGAATTATAATTATTCAGCAAATTGTGTGCCTTCTGATTCATTCTGACGTGCAGCTTCCATGTGGTATTGTTCTGAAAAAATCAGCCTAACAGATGGAGTAAATGATGATGTGTGTTAATGTTGCATTTTTATTTGCATAGATGAATGAAATTCAGGACGCAATACAAATCTCTTTTTTGTTGTAATTGTAAAGCATTTCAACTGTACGCTTAAGCACATTTAAATGCAGCTAAAGACTTTATTTGCTATAATGGCTTTTTAAAATAAATGATCTATTTCAGAGAAAGTTATTAGATTTTTGTCAAATACTCCGCTTATGCTTTGTGCTGACTGCATCCATTAGCAAGACCTTGCTTCTTCTGAAATGAAATGTAACTTAATACAGAGTCAAATCGGGAACAAAAATGTTTACTATATTTGTTTTACAATTCTTGTGTTTAACATTTAAGCATCTGTCAAAAATAAAAGATTTTTTTTGACAAGGCTGCATTGCTTGCCCTATAAAGGTAGTGGTAGACCGAAATCAACTCATTACAGTTCTGTGCTGAAGGCCATCCCATAATGGTGTTAGCCAGAGAATTTCAGACTGCTTTACTCATGAAATTGAAGGAATGCCAATATGACACCAGTAACAGGGTGGTTTTCCCTTTGAGCTCATTCATCTCTGATTTTATTAGAGCTTTTATATGATAGAGTGTGGCACCACTTTATATTGATGGCACTATTCTCTCTTATACTCTGGAATTCAGTGACCAGGTACCATCAATGGTTTCATGGTCATCATTAGAATATCAGAGCCTCTGGCTCTGATCTTCACAGAGCCTCTGGCTCTGATCTTCAGAGCCTCTGGCTCTGATCTTCAGGTCCTCGTTGGTTACGGGTGTGGTTCCGGAGGACTGGAGGATAGCGAATGTGGTCCCATTGTTTAAGAAGGGGAAGAGAGACCTTCCTGGGCATTATAGGCCAGTGAGTCTTACTTCTGTGGTGGGCAAGGTATTGGAGAGAATTATTAGGGATAGGATTTATAGTTATTTAGAGAGAAATGAATTGATTGTGGATAGTCAGCATGGTTTCGTGAAGGGTAGGTCATGCCTTACTAACCTCATTGAGTTTTTTGCGAAAGTGACCAGAGAGGTGGATGGGGGTAAGGCGGTTGATGTAGTATATATGGACTTTAGTAAGGCTTTTGATAAGGTGGCCCATGGAAGACTTCTACAGAATATGCAGATGTGTGGAATAGAGGGTGATTTAGCTAATTGGATTAGAAATTGGCTGGCAGATAGAAGACAGAGGGTGGTGGTTGATGGGAGATATTCATCGTGGAGTTCGGTGACGAGTGGTGTGCCTCAGGGGTCTGTTTTGGGGGCCCTGCTGTTTGTAATTTTTATAAATGATCTGGATGAGGGTATTGAGGGATGGATCAGTAAAATTGCAGATGATACTAAAGTTGGTGGTGTGGTAGATAGTGAAGAGGGGTGTTTTAGTTTACAGAGTGACTTGGACAAGTTGCAGAGCTGGGCCGAGACGTGGCAAATGGAGTTTAATGTGGAAAAGTGTGAGGTAATGCACTTTGGCAGGAACAATAAATGGGTAGAGTATAGGGCTAATGGTAGGGCTCTTAATAGTGTGGAGGAACAGAAGGATCTTGGTGTATGTGTCAATAGATCCCTGAAAGTAGGCAGTCAAGTGGATAAAGTTGTTAAGAAGGCATATGGAGTATTAGCTTTTATTGGTAGGGGGATTGAATTTAGGAGCCGCAGCATCATGTTGCAACTGTACAAAACTCTAGTGCGGCCGCACTTGGAGTATTGTGTGCAGTTCTGGTCCCCACATTATAAGAAGATGTGGAGGCATTGGAGAGGGTACAGAGGAGGTTTACCAGGATGTTGCCTGGTATGGAGGGCAGGTCCTATGAGGAGAGGTTGAAGGATTTGAGGTGGTTTTCGTTAGAAAGGAGGCGGCTAAGAGGGGATCTTATTGAAGCATATAAGATGATTAGAGGTTTAGATAGGGTGGACAGTGATAGCCTTTTTCCTAGGATGGAGAAAGCTAGCACGAGGGGGCACAGCTTTAAATTAAGGGGTAGGAGTTATAGGACGGATATCAGAGGTAGGTTCTTTACTCAAAGAGTGATTAGGGAGTGGAAGGCCCTGCCTGCAGCTGTTGTAGATGCGCCAAGTTTGGTGGCGTTTAAGAGGTTAATTGATAAGTATATGGAAGAGAAGGGGATGGTTTAGTTTGGAGGGGCATTGCTTTTTATTTTGGTCGGCACAACATCGAAGGCCGAAGGGCCTGTTCTGTGCTGTATTGTTCTATGTTCTATGTTCTATGTTCTATTAATTCCAGACTTTTTATTGAATTCAGATTCCACCTGTGGTGAGATTCAAACCCAGTCCCTAGAGTATTATGCTATATCTCTGGATTACTAGTCCAGGATCTCTTAGTGACCAAAGATGTGCGGGTTAGGTTAATTGCCCCTTAGTGTCCTGGGATGTGTAGGTTAGAGGGATTAGTGGGTAAATGTGTAGGGATATGGGGATAGGGCCTGGGTGGGATTTGTGGTCGGTGCAGACTCGATGGGCTGAAGGGCCTGTTTCTGCACTGTAGGGTTCTATGATTCATACGGCAATAATAAACAATAGAACAACTTACAAATGTTTAATTAGAGCTTCCTGTTCAGGAACTAAATTAATACCTGACAAATGACTAATCCAACTGATAATACAAACTTGTTCAACCTTCCTCAAAGTTAGCTCTAATTATTGAACATTCAGATTGATCCACATAATTACGAAGACATAATCTTTATATGAGCTGTGGTACAGAGATACCAAACTAAAACTGAGGGGCCGTACTATTTGGGATATAGATTGTGTACCCTTTGAGATTGAAAGTTGAGCTGTAGAATTCAAATAATGTCTCCCTTAGTTGACCCAAGCTTATTAAATTGAGGAATGACTTCCTGAACACTTTTTTTTTACAGATGTTTGCATTACCTTAATTTAGTAGATTTTAGAACAAAATAAATACACTACATTGTGTTTGTTGCTTGATTAGGAATCCAAGTTTATTTGTATAGAAACTGTGGGGTCAGTTCACATTACTCCAGTTCTCTTTTATGAGTATTGTGTTCATTATTTTATGATGCACTTATTTTAGTCACAAAGTTTCTGGATTTGTGTAATTTTGATGATTAGTTCAGTTTATATAGTTAATTATGTTTTCCACCTTCAAGCTGATTCGGTAAAAATATGTTGGAGAAAACTTAAATAATAACACTGGGGTCTTAAGATGAACAGCTTCAAAGAAGCTTGTTAAGTACAATGGTCTTTGTGTTGGAATTTTTTTTCTGTGAATTTTTATCTTCCATGCTTTTCCTTTTCTGAAGGTTTTGACTTTGTTTCAAAATACAGTTTCAAAGTTGCAAGTTGCATTCTCGGTACCATGCCAAGGTATCAATTCATCGCGTACACATCTAGTTGCCAAGTCAATAGGCTGATTTACTGCAAGAAATTACCGACTCTCATCTACACGCACAATACCAATGTAGATCATTGCTCAGTTAAACTGCTGGTCAGTTAGTTCTGGCTAACTTTTCTACCTTACTGCCTGGAATGCTAAAGTCCATTTTTTAACACCCCTGCATAGCCTAGCTATAAATCTATAATACTTTTGTCTATCAACAGTTAACATAGCTATAAAAATTAGTGAATTGTTCATTTGGCGGTACAAAACTTGAAGAGAGACGTGTGTTGCAGGAAAAGATTGAACAGACTTGGCTTGCTTCAAAGTTTAGAAGAATAATAGATAACATGATTGAAATATTCAAAATCTTGAATAGTCTTGCTAAGGCAGCTGTAGAAAGACATCATCTCTTGTGGGTGAGTCCAGAACTAAGGGGCATTTTTTTTAAAATTAGGAGTTCCCCTTCGAGAACTGAGATGAGAAAATTTATGAGAGTTGAGCAACTTAGGAGCTCTCTGCTGCTTAAAGTGGCAGAGCTGGAACATAGAACATTACAGCGCAGTATAGGCCCTTTGGCCCTCAATGTTGCGCCGACCAATGGAACCAATTTTATGACCCTCTAATCTAAACTATTCCAATGCTATCCATGTGCCTATCCACTGACCATTTGAACGCTCTTAAACTTGATGAGTCCACAACTCGTCAAGGGGCATTGAATATTTTTAAAATGGATACTTCTTAGGCAATGGAATTGAAGGTTATCAGGGGCAGATGGAAACGTAGAACTTGAAATACAAATAGATCAGCCATGATCTTATTGAATGGTGGAGTAAGCTTCAGGGTCCAAATGCCCAACTCTGCTCCTATTTCATGTGTTTGTATATTCATATGTTGTCAAAACCTTTTCTCTTGTACACATCAGGACAAAAATACCAAATGTAAAGGGAGCAATAACTTTCTCTCAATGAGAAGAGAATGCTGATTGATTGGCAAGTGATAGAGGCTTGCCATGGCAAATGTACCAGTTAGCTGATGAGTGACACTTAATTACCAAGCTTTGTTTAAATTCAAACCAGACAGGTTAAGTTTTAATTGGTCAAGGCATTGTTCTGAGCAATGAACCAGTGAATGACTGTTGCCTATTTTGTTCAATTGAGAAACGGAATACGTACACACATTGCACCTTTCTGCTGCAAAGGACAGGATATTTTGTATCAATGTATGTAGCCTCCAGCATGCCTAAATACACCACGCTGTGAACCTGGCTAATAATAGTAAATTGTCAGTGTAATTCCTGGCATACTCAGGATTGTTCAACAAATGCTGTCCAACTATAGAATGGCACCTAATGTTGGACACTGTTCTCCACTTTGCAAGCATGGGCAAGTTGGGCAAACAGACAAAGAGATGTGCTAATATAAAGGCAAAATATTGTGGATGATGGGATCTGAAACAAAAACAGAAAATGTTGAAGAAACTCAGGTCTGATAATATCTGTGGAGAGAGGATGCCAACATTTCGAGTCTGGACTATCCTTCATCAGGCCTGAGATATGCTGCTTGATATGATCCACCAGTCTTTGGAATGTATAGGCTGCAAACCTAGCAGCACACCGGCACTGAAATTCTAGACCACATCACTCATTTGCCTGATGGCAGAACAATTTTTTCACATAGAGGGTGGTGAGTGTCTGGAACTACTGCCAGAGGTAGTAGTAAAGGCAGGTACAATTTTGTCTTTTAAAAAGCATTTAGACAGTTACATGGATAAGATGGGCAAAGAGGGATATGGGCAAAATGCAGGCAGTTGGGACTAGTTTAGGGATTTTAAAAAAAGGGGCGCATGGACAAGTTAGGCCAAAGGGTCTGTTTCCATGCTGTAAACCTCAATGATTCTATGATTATACCTTTTTTGGCTTAACAGCAATAATCAGTGAGTTCTTCATTTTCTGTCTTGAGTGCTGAGAGGTTTTAAGCTGAATGAATTTATTTTGAAACAATTGTCAATATATGTAGATTTATCAGTATCTGTGGTGGATTAATTGTTAATGAAATCTTAGTGTGGGAAAACAATTTTGGGTTGAACTGACTGACTGGTGTTCATATATGTCAACCCATCTGAATTGAGAAGAGTACAAATAAAATGTTTTCAAATCACAGTAAGTTTCTCAATATGCAGCAGTTACTTGCAATTCATGTTCATGACGTTTGTAAGCTTAATTTAGATGGTCAGTATGCATGAGTCACTTCATGATTGAATAAATTCTCAGCCTGTTGTATTTGTATGTTCTGTGAATGAAGGGCATGCAGCCAAAATAAAAGGTTTTGCCCATCTAAAGGGCATAGGACCAAACGAATCATTATCCTGATGAAACATGCTGGCTACGTGTTCAAGTGTACCTTATTAAACCCGTCTGTGTTCCGTGTTTAGAATGTTTTGATTCTGTTGAATAAGAGAGTTTTTCACTCATTGGTATGAAATAAAGATCAAATGTTTGTAAATAAAATCTCTTTATATAACTGAAGTCCTTCTGCCCTTGTGCCATTTTGGAAAAATTTGTTCTGCACCCTCTTTAAGGCCGAAACTTCCCCAAGTTTGGTGTCCAGAATTGTATGGAATGTTGCTGCTGAGGCCTACCCAGTCTTTTACAGACAGTTAGCATAATTTCCTTGCCTTTATAATTATGTATCTATCAATAATTAACTTAAGGGGAGATGGTGACTTGGTGCTGACATCACTGTACTAGCGATCTAGAGGACCAGGCAAATGCTCTGGGGACATGGGTTCAGATTCCACCCTGACAGCTGGTGGAATTTGAATTCAATTAATAAACCTGGATTATAAATCTAGTCTCTCTATCAGTGACCACGAAGCCATCATGGATTGCACAAAAACCTATCTGGTTCACTAATTCCTTTGTGGGAAGGAAATCCACCATTGTTATCCAGTCAGGCCTGCGTGTGATTCCAAAACCACATCAATGTGATTGACTCTTAGCTGCCTTCTGAAATGGACTAACAAGCCACTGAGTTCAGAGGTTTTTGAGGTGGGTAAGAAATGCTGATCTTCCAGCAATGCCCACATCCAATGAAAGATTTTTTAGAAAGCAACGATTCTTAACGTCTTCATAATGACTGTCTCAACTTGTCCAGCCATCTTCATAGATTTTTGTACATGCACCTCTCACTGTTCCTGCATGTCCCCTGTCAGGTTATATCATTTTGTTTGTGTTGTCTTTCATTCTTCCTAATAAATTGTACCACTTCTTACTTCTATGAAATATTTCATATCTCTGCCTGTGTTAAGTCTGTTATTATCCTCCCTAGCATTTACCATATTTCACATCGTTGACAAACTTGAGATTATGTCCTGTGTATTTAAATCCAGATCATTAATTATTATCAAAAAGAGCAAAGTTCCCTGGGGAACACCATTCTCTATTTCACTCCAGCATGATTAAATCTGTTAGCTACTACTCTTTGCCTTCTGTGCTTTAGCCATTTGCATGCTGGCACTGTCCCTTCAATCCCCCGGGTTTTGATTTTGTTGATATGTTTGTTGGTACTTTGTCAAAACCTCCTGAAAGTGCACTAATCTCATCAACCCTTTACATCACCTCATCAAAGAAGTGAATTAATTTAAAATAAAACTTTGTGGGATAAATGAGTTTGAATTTTGATGACATTTATTTTGCATTTTAGGACTTCTGTGCACTGGATTGTCTGGATTACATTGACCACTTTAGATATTATTGTATGCCTAAAGTTGTTTGTATCAGCATAAGGATGATCATATAATACAGTCAGTAACACATTACTGACAACATAGTGTGAAAATAATCCATAATAATTTGCCTTCACTGTGCATAAGGACTAATTTCTATCTAAATTAATCCAGATAACTTTGTGCTCTTTCACAATGTGAGTGTTCATTGATAGATGGAAATTTAAATTGAAATTGAACTCAAAGTCCACGATACGTATGATACAAAGGCATTCCAAAGCAGGAAAGCCATTTGTTTGTTATGAGACTGTGCCAAGTTAGTTGATGAGAGCTGGGTTGCCAATAGCAGAGTTGCAGTTTATTATTCCAGGAATAGGGAAGATGACAAAGGGTGGGGAAGGGATGCAGAAGAGCAGTGGATTCAGCCTTTTGATCCTCAGTCAGAAATATAAGAACATATTCAATGATCACAGAATCAGCTTTGGACTTGATATCGTTCCTTTTCCTTCCCCTCCCATCTTTATGTGTGAAACATATTTCATTATGAGTCACTGCTGTCGGAAAAGGAGAAGACAAAGTGGAAAGAATCTGCAGCAGGCTTTTAGAGTTTTCAAATGTTGAGGATGCATCTGGTGCTGAACTTGAAAGCATTTTTATTTAATTAAAATATAGCATAGTTGCACTTGTATTAATCTGTACTAAACTGTCAGTGCAGACTTTTTTAGGTTAATTAGAACGTCAGAATGAAGAATTTAAGCCAGCTGCTTTGGGACACCAGGACTAAAAATAGTTCAAATGTTTTCCAGCTACTATATAGTAATTGTGATTGAAGTTGCCTAGCGTTGGGTTCTTACAAACTTTAATTGAAGTATTATGACATGGAATAGGAACTGAAGAAACAAATTAGTTCTTTAGTGACATTGCTGAGTTAGTAATTGGAAAACAATATGATTATCATCAGATTTGGTATGGGAATAAGTATGATGTGGAATTTTTAAAAAACTCATTTGAAGCAGGCAAGATGAGCAGCAAGGTGGCACAGTGGTTTGCACTGTTGCCTCAGGGACTTGGGTTTGATTCTGGCCTCAGATCACTATCTGTGTAGAGTTTGCACGTTCTCCCCTTTCAATGTGAGTTTCCTCCCACAGTCCGAAAGAGATGCTGGTTTGGTGCATTGGCCATGCTAAATTCTCTTTCACTGTTGGTGGATGAGTAGAGTAAATATGTGAGGTTACAGGGATAGGGCCTAGGTGAGATTGTTGTCGGTGCAGGCTCAATGGGCCTATTGGCCGCCTCCTGCAATATAGGAAATCATTGTATGATTGTGTGACTCCATGAAGATGCTCACTAGCAAAAATTCTATAATCTGTGGAATATTTCATCTACACAAACAATCTGACGTGGAAAAACACATCAGTGGATCAATCAGATCATTGGACCATGAAGCTGTTGCTAAAAGCAAATGTAGTAACGTCATGATATTAAGAGTAGTCATAATTTACTATAAAGTGCTGTATCATGATCAGCATTGAAGCAGCTCTGCTTTGTTTAAACAAAAGAATAAGTCTTACTTTGACTAAGCTTGAGCTATTGGTTTTCCAGAAAATAAATACTGGAGTATGAGTTTGGCAGAAATGTGTTTTAAAGTGCTTCCCTGAGTCCCAGTAATCCCAGATTCAAAAAACACAGTTTCAAATGAAACTGGATTTAAAGAACAAAGCAGCACGGGAAACAGGCCCTTCAGCCCAACGAGTCCGCGCTGCCACCCCGATGTTCCCACCTCTACCTGTGATCCCTGTCTATGTTTATAGATCTATGGATTGAAACCAAATTTGAGACAATTTAGGAAAAATTTGTTTTGCCAATTAGCCTAAGAGCACATTTTTGGGATGTGGGAGGAAACCAGAGCACCCGGAGAAAACCACGCAAGCACAGGGAGAATGCGCAAATTCCCACAGACACAGGCCCAAATCCATGTATCTGCACAGCACAGCGATAGTCACTGAGCTGTCATGTTGCCCATCAAATGGTCCAGGTCAAGCATACACTACTGACTGAAGCACTAGGATAATCTCAAAAAATCCAAGAGCAGCCCTCTCATGACCCATCGCGTGTATGCCCATTGTTAGACAACAAGGTGGACCAAAGCACCGTAGGTTAAAACAAGTACATCAATATCGTCGTCTGTATTAAGGGTAATGTGTGATTAAACTAGATATCCACCTGTAATAAAAAGTGAAAATACTGGGAAAACTGAGCACGTCTGGCAGTATCTGTAGAGGGAGAAACAAGTCATATAAACAAGTCTTCACAAGAAGAGTCATATGGACTCAAAACTTCAACTCTGTTTCTCTCTCCTCAGTTTTTCCAGTATTTTCTGTTTTTATTTCATATTTCTAGAATCTATAGTTCTTTGCTTTTTATTCAGATATTCTTGACACTTTTTACCCTTGACTGAACACTGACATACAAAAGACATCTGAGCAAGACAGCAAAACGTGAAACAACATCCTCAGCAACCTTTTCCTTGCTGGTTCTTCATGGGCTGCTCAAACTGTAAGAACCTCAAATCTTGCCATTGTCTACTTGGCTGCAGAGTATTGTGCACCAGCATGGCACAACTCATCCCATGTTAGTCTTGTTGACACAACAATGCATAGTATCTCGGGTCAGGTACTCTCTAATCAAATCAACTCCTGTGACAGCCAATCATAGAATCATAGAACCATTTAGTGCAGGAGAGGGCCTTTGGGCCATCGAGTCTGCACTGACACATGAGAAACACCTGAACCCCTGTCTAATCCCATCTGGAAGAATTTTGCCGTAGTCCTAAATATTATGATGTGCCAAGTGTTCATTCAGAAACTTTTTAAACGATTTGAGGCAACCCGCCTTTACCACCCTTCCCAGGCAGCGCGTTCCAGGTCATCACCAAAAAATGTTTTTCCTCACATCCTCTCTAAATTTCCTGCCCCTCACCTTGAACCAAAGACTCCTTATGACTGACCCTCCAACTAAGGGGAACAGTTGCTGCTTCTCCACCCTGTCCATGTCTCCCATAATCTTGTACACTTCGAACAAGTCATCTCTTGGACTTCTCTACTCCAAATCACCCAAGCTTATACAACGTCTATTCATAGCTTAAATTTTCCATCCCAGGCACCATCCTGGTGAATCTCCTCTGCACCCCCTTCAGTGCAATCACATCTTTCTGAGAATGTGGTGACCAGAACTGCATGCCATACTGTGGCCTCATCAAAGTTCTATATAACTCCAACATGACTTCAACTATTTCTGCACTGCTTTTGTAATCTATGTCTTGATTGATAATTCCATATGCCTTCTTCACCACCCTACTATCACATGCCTTTTCGCCTTTAGAAATCTGTGGACAAACATGCCAAGGTCCCTTTGTTCCTCAGAACTTCCTGATGTCCAATCATTCATTGAGTACTTTCTTGTCAAATGATTTCTTCCAAAGTGTAACACCTCACAATTCCATCTGCCACTTATCTGCCCGTTTAACCATTCTGTCTAAATCTTCTTGTAGTCCAAGACTCACTGTTAACCACCCGACCAACCTTTGTGACATTTGCAAATTTACTGATCTTATCCCCCATATAGTCATTTATCATTTATATAAATGATAAATAATAGAGGGCCCAACACAAATCCCTGTGGTATGTCACTGGAAACTGGCTTCCCAGTCACTAAAGCAGTCTTCTATCATCATCCTCTGTCTCCTACACTGAGTCAATTTTGAATCTACCATATTAACTTGCCCTGGATCCCAAGTGAATTTACTTCTTTACAAGTCTCCCACTGGGACCTTGTCAAAGGCTTTTCTGAAATCCACATAAACAATATCAACTGCACATCCCTCATTTACACAGCTGGTCACCCCCTCAACAAATTCAATCAAATTTGTTCGGCATGACCTTCCTCTATCAAAGCCATGCTGACTATCCCTGATCAAGCTTTATCTCCCCAAGTGGAGATACATGCTCTCTTTCAGAAGTTTCTCTAACAGTTTCCCTACCACTGATGTGGAACTCACTGGTCTGTAGTTCCCTGGTTTGTCTCTACAAGTTCTGAGCAACAATCCTGCCCCTTACATAAGGAGGGAAATTTTAACAAGAAAACTCGCAGAGTAGGTTTATATCAACCCAAGCCTGACACTGGACAAAGACTTTGCCAGTTCATCTGCTGCTCACCTCCCATCATGACAGCCTGTTTGGCTAGGGTCACCATGCCAAGGAGTAACAATGGAGGCCAACACACCACCAATAAAAGACACTTCCTCATTTCAGACCCCACAGCTTGCCCACCTAGCTTTAATCTGAGACACCAACGTAGGCATTTTCAACTATTTCTGCACTGACCAAGGCCTTTGTTTTGGCATGTGGACCTTGCAAGGAACTCAGACTGCAGCAATGCTGCACTCCAGTGAATGACTCATATCATTGAAGACTGTTCCCTGACAAAATTCAGCAGAGGGTTCGGACAGCTCCATTTAGCCATTGTGGAAGCTGTTGCTTGATTTGATGATTACTGTACGTACTGAAAAAATAATTTAGATATCCACCAATGTTGCATAACCGTTTTACTATCCAAATCATAAGGAGACAGTAACATAATGGATGGCCGCTTGAGCAGTTCAATCAAAGAAACAAAGAACAAAACAACACGGGAAACAGGTCCTTCGGCCCAACGAGCCCGTGCCGCCACCCCGATGTTCCCACCTCTACCCGCAATCCCTGTCCATGTTTATAGATCTATGGATTAAAAACCAAATTTGAGTCAATTTAGGGAGAATTTGTTTTGTCAATTAGCCTAAGAGCACATCTTTGGGATGTGAGAGGAAACCAGAGCACCTGGAGAAAACCCACGCAAGCACGGGGAGAATGCACAAACTCCCACAGACACAGGCCCAAATCCATGTATCTGCACAACATAGCGATAGTCACTGAGCTGTCGTGTTGCCCATCAAATGATCCAGGTCAAGAGTACACTAACGACGTGAAGCACTAGGATACTCTCGAAAAAAAAATCCAAGAGCAGCCCTCTCACAACCCATTGCGTGTATGCCCCTCGTTAGACAACAAGGCGGACCAAAGCACCTGTAGGATAAAAACAAGTACATCAATATCATCATCTATTTACACACTTACCAGGGACTCCCAAGGCTCAGAGTTCAAATCCTACCAGATTAATTAAGTAACCTGGAATAAAATGCCAATAATGATAATGAAACCACTGGATTATTATGAAAATTGACCTGATTCACTTGGGTCTTTCAGGGAAGGAAATCTGCTGCCCTTGCTTGTTCTAGCCTATATGTGACTCCAGATCCACAGCAATATGGTTGACTGCCTTCTGAAATTATATAGCAAGCCATCCAGTTATGTTCAGGAAGGTAATCAAGAGAAATGCAAAGTGATGCGTTTTGATAGGACTAATGTACGGGGGAGCTATGCAATAAATGGCAGAACCATCAAAAGTATAGACGCATAGGGACCTGGATGTTCAAATCCACAGATCCTTGAAGGTGGCAGCACAGATGGAAGAGATGGTGAAGAAGGCATATTCAGTAAAGTTTTACAACACCAATTTTAAATCCAACCAATTTATCTGATAGTAAATCAGCGAGCTTTCAACCTTTTGTCTTCGTCAGGCAATTGCAGTGTTCTGGTCTGCAATAGCACACGTATCAACACAGTCTATGTTGATATGTGTGCTATTGCAGACCAGAACACTGCATTTGCCTGACGAAGACAAAAGGTTGAAAGCTCGCTGATTTACTATCAAATAAATTGGTTGGATTTAAAATTGATGTTATAAAACTTTACTGAGTTTACCCCAGTCCAACGCCGGCATCTCTACATCATGAAGAAGGCATATGACATGCTTGCCTTTATAGGACCGGGTATAGAGTATAAAAATTGGCATCTGATGTTACAGATGTATAGAACGTTGGTTCGGCCACATTTGGAGTACTGCATCCAGTTCTGGTCGCCGCCCCACCAGAAGGACTTGGAGGCTTTGGAGAGAGTGCAGAGAAGGTTTACCAGGATGTTGCCTTGTATGGTGGGTCTTAGCTGTGAGGAGAGAGATTGGGTAAACTGGGGTTCTTCTCCCTGAAAGACAGACAATGAGGGGAGACCTAATAGAGGTGTATAAAATTATGAGGGCTGTGGATAGGGTGAACAGTAGGAAGCTTTTTTTCAGGTCGGAGGTGACAAACATGAGGGGTCACAAGTTCAAGTTGGGGTGGGAAGCGAGTTTTAATTCAGATATAAGAGGGATGTATTTTACACAATGGGTGGTGGGGGTCTGGAATGCACTGCCAAGCAGGGTGGTGGAGCCGGACATGCTGGGATCATTTAAGACTTATCTGGATAGTCACATGAGCAGACTGGGAATGGAGGGATACAGAAAAATGGTCTAGTTGGACCAATGAGCGGCGCAGGCTTGGAGGGCCGAAAGGCCTGTTTCCTGTGCTGTATTGTTTTTTGTAAATCTTCACCACTATCTCAAGGGCAGTGGGAAGTGTGTAATAAATGCTTTTCTAACTAGCAATGTTCATATAAAGACACAGACTAACAATATATATAAAATTGTTAATTTGCTGGTTGTACCTGATGACATAATTGCCCCATCAGGCTGTATCTAAACTAATTTTGGTACATTTGCCTCTGAAATGTTAAGTTGCTGAGAATATCCTCAGCTTAGTTTCATAATCTCACTTCTCCCAATCTTTGGAACCACATCCAATCATACCTTCCAAGATCCCCTGCTGTCTAATTCTGGCTTCTTGTGTATCCCTTACTTTAGTTACTCCACTCTAGGTGGCTGCACTTTCAGCTTCCTTGGCTCTAAGCTCTTTTTCTCTCCCAAAACGTTGCCTTTGCTTTTACCCTCTTCTGCACTTGTCCTCTCACTCATCCTCTACTTTTTGTCTCTCCCTTTTCCACTTCCCCCTCTCCCATTGAATGTTTTTTAAAACCTACTTTTGACCATCTATGCTAATATCTCTCTTTGCCAATCAAGTTGTTTGTTGCAATGCACCTTAAAATTTTTTTTTCATTAATTTGTGGGAACATATGTTCTCCATTCCTCACTGCCCTCCATTTTAGAGAGTACCTGAGAGTCAATCACCTTGCTGTGGATTTGAAGGCGCATGTAGGCCGGACAAGATAAGGAAAGAAGATTTCCCTCCCAAAGGACATTAGTGAACTAGATGGGTTTTTACAACAATTGACAATGGCTTCGCGGTCATTATTAGACCCTTAATTCCAAATTTATTTTATTAAATTTTTTTGATTTCGTTTTTTGTTTGCTGAAGGTTATCTATAAATTCAAGTTGTTGTTCTGTGCATGGGTTCAGATATTGTCATATCTGAGACAACCAGATGCCCAATAAACTGTTGAGAAAGGAGCTAGGCTGCATTTTGGTAACTTAATCAAAACATTCTGCATTTATTGAGATACAGAACACGAGTCAATTTTCTTAACTTCATCATTGCAAAACAGCAATTGTCTTTTGATTTCAACCTGACTGCATACTTATGTGATACATGACATACAGTGTGTCAATGAAAATTTTGAATTTACTAATAAGTGTTTGTCACATTGCAGGCACATTTGTTGCACACAGTATTCTGATAGATAGTGTAGAATCAGCCTGGACAGTCATAGTACAGATATTGATCTAAAATGAAATACAGCAAGCAATAGAAGAAGACAGAGCTGCTTTCAGATCTCAAATCTAGTCTATTATACAATGAATTTGATCCTTGTTTACAGTTTGGCTAACATTAATATGCTTCAAGTCAAGTTGGAAGTGCTGTGAGGCAACCACCTTTAAGCTGTTCTTTTAAAGGGGCAAAGACAAAAGTCTTACTGTATGGCTCAAAGTTGTGAAAAAAGGACATTTAACTTGTGTTGTGGACATATGTGGAGTTAGTGAACAACTTCATCAGCTGGGCAGCAAACTGTCATCAGGTGTGTGTAGTGAACAAGTCAAATTGAGGAGAATCAGCTTCGCAACTACAGCAGTGAAAGAAGTACACAGGATCTGGAGTTCAAAGGCGACAACCCCATGAAAGCAAGGATCTATTTGACCTTCCTTCCATTTCTTTTACACGACTCTAAAGCATAGATGCTTTAAACCAGACAATGAAATTTGAAGTTGAGGTCAGGAAGTGCACAAATTTGCTCTTAATACAAAGCAATTACTTAATCAGGTTATATCAACTCAACATCAATCCAGTGGATTCTAATTATCTCCCACTGTTTGGGGGGCATATCATCAGTCATTAAACATCCTGAACTATTTATTTATCTTCAAATGTCTTCGCCTGTCTACCATCCTTTAAGTCACTCCTTCAAACCTGCTTCTTCAATGAAGCCTTTAATCACCCCATTTATTACTTCCTCCTTTGGCTAAATGTCTGGTTTTTGCCTGATTCTTGCCTTATAAAGTTCTTTAGAATCTTTTAAAAACACTGTACACATATATATCTATTGTATATACAGGTAGTAGTTGTTGCTATTGACTATAAATCATGTGTTTATCCTCGGTGTAACCAATCACATACGTTTATAATAATAGGTCATAAGACTTTCAATTGCTAATTCATTCTAACTCAAAAAAGTGTTTAATTGGTTTGACAATATTTTCCTAAATGTGAATCAAAAAATATTCAGATTGAAAATCAACAGCTAATTAATTATTTCTCTTCCTACAGGTATGAATTACGAATCAGATATCTACCTAAAGGTTTTCTGAATGAGTTCAATGAAGACAAGCCGTGTTTAAATTTCTTTTATCAACAGGTGAGTTGGTGTCTGAAATATTCAGTCTATATGAGTTGAGGACGTTTGAATAACCTGTTCGGATCTCAATGAATTCACAGGTAGAAAAAATCTGCATTTACGTTCAAATTGGTAGTTTTCCCAAATACAGTTGTGATAAACGTAGTTGGTTGCTGTGTGTGGACTTTAAAAAAATTTCCAGGTAACTACTATACTTCTTCTGGAAACTAGAGCTCTTCCCCTTAGTCTTATCAGCCTCCTGAAGATACAAGTATTTAGCTTCTTAAATGATTGTCTGAAATTGTGACTGAAAACATTTTTCATTTTGTTTACAAAGGAATAAATAAATGAGAATAAAAGACCACTAAAAATTTCAATCTAACAGTTATATTAAATCAGAGTGGGGTGGGGTAATTGTGGGGGAAAAAAATCTTGCATTTGTATAGCACTTTTCATAATCATCAGGCATCTCTTAAATGCTTTGCAGCCAATTAAATACTTGTGAAGTGGAGATACTGCGGTAATGCAGAAAATGTAGCAGCGAATTTGAATAAAGCAAACTCCCACAAACAACAATGTGATTACAATCAGATAATCTGCTTCTGTGATATTGATGTTGATTGAGGGGTCAGATACCAGAGATAATTCCTCTGGCCTTTTTGCAAAGAGTATCATGGAATCTTTCACATCCACCAGTGTAGACAGAAGATTTAAAGGTTCATCCAAATAACAGTACCTTTGGTAGTAAATAGAGTGTCGCATTGGAATGTTAGCCTTGATTGTTGTACTCAGGTCTTGGAATGGGATTTAACATGGAACATTGTGAGTCAGAGCCGAGAATGCTACCACCTGAGCCACAGGGCAGTAATGATGGATTAAGTAAAAAAACTTTGTAAGATGAATTTCAGGGTAAGTATTCAACTAGCAAATCTCCACCTAGCCTATTATATACAGCATCATTAAACTAGAAAGTATTCACATATCCTTTCATGGAAATGTGAAGAAAACATTTAGCGAGTCAAAGAAAATAAGATTAGGAATAGTGTCCAAACATTTCGACAAGGGATGATGTTTTAAGGAGGGGGAAGTAAGGAAAAATTTTGCATCGTGGGACGTAACTGGCAGAAAGTAAGGCCCAATTTATATTACAGGAGAAAGAAGTGCACAATGCATTGATACGAAGACTAAGCATTTTAAGAGTGAGGCTGAGGGCAATTCTTTGGATTGGAGGAGATAGATGGCAAAATAATCTGATGGACTAATAAACAAAGATCAGAATTGTTAATTTTTAGTCCTGAAGCTACTGGGATCTCAAGACAATGGTTACCGAATGTACATATTACAGAAGGGAAGGTGCTGGAAGTCTTAAATTGCATCAGGGTAGATAAATCTCTGGGACCTGATGGCATATATTCCAGGTCGTTGTGGGAGGCTAGGGAGGAAATTGGGGTTCCTTAGCTGAGATATTTGAATCATCAGTAGTCATGGGTGAGGTGCTTGAAAATTGGAGAGGGGCAAACATTGTGCTTTTGTTTAAAAAGAGCTGCGGAGAAAAGCCTGCGAACTACAGGCCTGTGAGCCTCACACCTGTGGTGGGTAAATTGTTGGAAGATATTTTGAGAGACAGGATCTACAGGCACTTGGTAATGCAAGAACTGATTAGGGATAGTCAGTATGGTTTTGTGAGTGGAAAGTCATGTCTCACAAATTTGATTGAATTTTTTGAAGGGGTAACCAAGAAGGTGGATGAGAGCAGTGCAGTTGATATTGTCTATGTACACTTTAGCAAAGCCTTTGACAAGGTACTACATGGTAGATTGTTGCATAAAGTTAAATCTTACGAGATCCATGGTGAGGAATCTAAATACATACAAAATTGGCTTCTTGACAGAAACCAGAGGGTGGTTGTAGAGAGTTGTTTTTCAGACTGAGGCCTGTGATCAACAATGTGCCTCCAGGATCAATGCTGGGCCCACTGTTATTTGTCATTTATATTAACGATTTGAATGAGAATATAGAGGCATGGTTAGTAAGTTTGCAGATGACGCAAGATTGGTGGCATAAAGGACAGTGAAGAAAATTATCTCCAATTGCAACGGTATCTTGATCAGTTGGGCAACGGGCTCACGAATGGTAGATGGAGTTTAATTGAGATAAATGCGAGGTGATGCAGACGCAGGGAAAACATGCAGACTCTGCACTGGCAGTGACCCAAGCTGGGATTTGAATCCGGGTCCCTGGCACTGTGAGGCAGCAATGGTAACCACTCTGCCATCATGCTGCCCAGGTTGGGCATGGGAAATGTAGAGAAAATATGAGGGAATCCAAAATTGGGGACCATGAATACAAAGTAGTTACTGAGAAATGCACTGAACAAAGATGGGAAAATTCCTTTTGTTACAGACAGGATGAAAGTTTTTAACAGTGTGAATTTCTTCTCTCCTCACCTGTTCATAAGCACAAAGATATTTTGATTTGCTTGCATCTTGATAAGTGGTAGTGTATTTCTCAATCCAACTGCTATTCCCAACCCCATGGCAGGCATTGAAGCAGAATAAAATTAAATGTTGCCTTTTCTGTGTGTATACAATAAAAGATAGTTAGCAAAAAGAATGATTTACCGTGCAGAGGCAACAGAAAAAAATCAGTGTTGTTTCACCTGAGCTCCAGAGTTCAGAATCAAAGCCTAATAAGGCGTTCCTTCACAAAAGTCAGTGAGCTGAAAACAGATATTGAAACAAGAACAGTTGTGACTTGTGACACTAAGAAGTAAACTTAAAATTCAAATTTGTGCAGGTCAAGATGGATTAGCTACGATAGATGCACAGGGGTCAGGATAGAGGGGAGGACCTGGATTAGAAACTCTTGGTGAGTCAGTTCAGACTCGATGGGCTGAATTGCCTTCATTCTGCTCTGTTGGGATTCTATGGATAATTAATTTTTCCACTGGTGTTGACTTCACACGATGAATAAGCATGCAGGGATAAATTAGTCCTGCAGGCAGTGGTATAGAATTTAAAACTGGATTATTGTTTCTGCAATTATTTCACAGTTGACATTGCATTGATATCTAGAAAGCAAAAGCAAGATTAATATTTACCTAACATCTGTAGCGGCCTCAGGATGTTTCAAGGCATTATACAGCCGGTGAATTACCTTTGAGGTTTGGTCACTGTTGTAATGTAAGGTACGAGGCAGCCAAATCTACATGCAGAAATTAGAACAAAGAACAAACAAAGAACAAAGAGCAACACAGCATGGGAAACAGGCCCTTCGGCCCAACGAGCCCACGCCGCCGTCCTAACGTCTTAATGACATATCCTTGACTTTAGGCTATGCCTATTGTTGAAGATTCCCATATAGGGACCAATATAGGGACAATTTGTTACCCGATCAGCCTAAGAGCACATTTTTGGGATGTGGGAGGAAACTGGAGCACTCGGAGGAAACCCACACAACCACGGGGAGAACGCGCAAACTCCCGCAGACACAGGCCCAAATCCATGTGTCAGCACAGCAACAGTGATAGTCTCTGAGCTGTCATGTTGCCCATCAAATGGTCCAGTTTAAGCATACACTGACGACGTGAAGCACTAGGCAACTCCTGAAGCAACCTCCAAGAGCAGCTCTCGCACGACATGCCGCATGCATGCCCCTTGTTGGTCAACAAGGTGGACCGAATTACCTGCGGAAACAAATAAGACTTAATTAAACATGCTTAAAAAAACTAAGACATTCCCAAGACGAAACTAAAAGATAGTCTGCTACTATTTGGTCCTCCCGATATTCAAACAGTCCTGCTATATCCCTCTGTCTGCAGACCGCTCATGTGGCTGCCCAAGAGACCCTTAAACAACCCTAGTGTGCCTGCTCCCACCACCTTACTCGGCAGTGCATTCCACACCCCCACTACCCTTTGTGTGAAAAACTGGCCTCTAATATTCGTCTTATACATAGCCCCCCTCACCCTGAGCCCGTGACCCCTCGTTCTATCCATTTCTAATGGTGGAAAAAGCTTACCACCATTTACTCTATCTATACCCCTCATAATCTTATATACCTCTAAAAGATCCCCTCTCAGCCGACGTCTTTCAAGGGAAAACAACCCCAGTGTTTTCAATCTTTCTCATAAGACAGCCCTTCCGTACCAGGCAGCATCCTGGTAAATCTCCTCTGCACTCTCTCCAAGGCCTCTACATCCTTCCTGTAGTACGGCGACCAGAACTGGACGCAGTACTCCAGATGACGCCTAACCAACGTTCTATACACCTGCAACATCAGACTCCTACTCTTGTATTCTATACCCCTTCCTATGAAGGCTAACATACCATACGCTTTCTTTATCACCTTTTCCACCTGTACTGACACCTTCAGAGACTTGTGAACCTGCACCCCCAGGTCTCTCTGCGTCTCTATACTCCGGATAGTTTTACCTTTTATCCTATAACTCCCCTCTACATTATTCCGGCCAAAATGCATCACCTCGCATTTATCCGGATTAAATTCCATTTGCCATCTATCTGCCCAATCTACCAGCCTATCTATGTCATGCTGTATTGCCAGGCACTACAGTACCCGCCAATCCAATTATCTTAGTGTCATCAGCAAATTTGCTGATCACACCACCTACTCCCTCTTCCAAGTCATTTATATACACCACAAATAGAAGGGGTCCTAGTATAGAGCCCTGTGGCACACCACTAGTGACAGACCTCCAGTTGGAAAAAGAGCCTTCCACTACTACCTGCTGTCTCCTCCTCCCAAGCCAGTTCTCAACCCATCTACATACCTGGCCCTGTATACCATGCGCCTTCACCTTTTCTATCAGCCTACCATGAGGGACCTTATCAAACGCCTTACTGAAATCCATATAGACGATATCAACGGCTTGTCCTTCATCAACTGTTTTTGTCACCTCTTCAAAAAATTCCACTAGATTCGTATGGCACGACCTCCCCTTAACGAAGCCATGCTGCGTATCCCTGATCAGATCACAGCGCTCCAGACGCTCATTCATCCTGTCCCTGAGAATCCTCTCCATTAGCTTACCTATAACTGAAGTCAAGCTCACCGGCCTATAGTTCCCTGGGTTATCCCTCTGACCCTTTTTAAACAACAAATTAGATCATCTTTGAGTTTTTTGTGTTTGTGTCTTTGTAGTAGCCATTTTATGCATAACTTAATTTTTCTGTTCTTCTATTTAATGATCTTGTTCCTGCTTTCTGAACATTCCAATTTATCCAATCTGTCATACATAGTTACAATGCCTAGTGTATCAGATAAAAGTTTTCTACCTGATGCCATGTAATATTCTGAGAGATGTAAAAAACCTGATTTTCAAACTAAGTCCAATTCAATGAAGAAAATTTTCCTCCCAAGTCTTCTAGGCATTTGAAATTAATCTAGTCCCTTAATGTTTTTATGAACTCCAATCACATTACAATTGAATTAATGTTTTTCCAAATTGTATAAACTCTTCTCAGCCTATCTGATAATGAGACATTAATCTGTAGTACTTTGCTATACTCTTTCAAGAACCTCAGTATCTTTGATACTGACTTTATAAATGCATCTTATTAAATTTACGTGGAAGTTTCTTTCAATTATGACAGCATAGCTTTATTAAAGAGCTAGTTATTCTAGTCTGTTTGCAAAGTAAATTTGAGTATCACTCTCATCCTGTTACTTTTGCAACAAATCGCCAGATTAAAACCAACACCAAGGCATTTAGTCAGACTTTAGAAATTCAGTTGAAAGGTTTTTGAGTGGCACCGAGAGAGAACTAAATTGCCTCATACTTTGGATGAAGGTATCATTTTTGGGTGGCAGTTCATATATGTATTGTTATATTCGCACAATTGTGTTTGATATTGTTGATGTTCATCTCCAGTTACTTATTATTCCATTGTTTTATAAACAATTACTTTTTGTACAAGAATCATTTTCTTGACAGTTAACAGACTTGCATCCGATGTGTGGAAGACAAGATGTTCAGTGGTTAGCTCTGCTGCTTTCATAGAGCCGGAGTCCTGGGTTCAACTCCTGGCTTGAGTCACTATCTGTGCAAAGTCTGCACATTCTCCCCTTGCCTTCATGGGCTTCCTTGAGCTGCTTCGACTTTCTCCCAAAGTCTGAAAGACATATTGGTTAGGTGCAATGGCCAT
Source organism: Sphyrna mokarran (assembly GCA_024679065.1). Lineage (NCBI taxonomy): Eukaryota > Metazoa > Chordata > Chondrichthyes > Carcharhiniformes > Carcharhinidae > Sphyrna > Sphyrna mokarran. Next base: position 20,722,353 of record JAGIQG010000007.1, on the reverse strand, counting down.
GCTAAATTCTCCCTCGGTGTACCTGAACAGCACTGAAGTGTGGCGACTAAGAGATTTTCACTAACTCCATTGCAGTGTTAATGTAAGTCTACTTGTGACACTAATAAATAAACTTTAAAGAAGGTGTCAAAATATTAAGCGTCTCCAATGCCACTTCAGCTAATTTTACAACTCAAAAATAGCAACTATAATAAGCCAATTCAATTCATACAAAGGGACAAAATCTGAGAATATCTGTAGTTCACAAATGTTTTGCAATTTGTGTCACAGTGGACAGTTTTACCTTAGTTATAAGTAGTAAAACGACATGTAATCATTGATGTTGATGAGGACATCATTCTCTGTGTAATTGTCATTCAAAAAATTTGATCACTATTTTTACAATCAATTTCAATAATTTAAGGAAATACACATTTTTCAATACCAATTTGCATATTCATGGATTCTGAATTGTTAAAAACATCTCTTGTGTCATGACCACTTACGTTTGAAAACTAATTTTTGTCCAAATTGTTTCCTGGTGAATGGAACTGTAATGTAGTCTCAGTTGACAATCTCGATCACAAAACTGCCAGACTTTGTGGGTGTAATGAATTTCAATCATTTCAGGGAATTCTCGGTTGAATTTTAGAACAGTTTCTATTTGAATGTTCTCCACTTTCAAAGTACTTCAGATTGTTTAGTTATGTTAGTGGCTTCCATTATTTTGATGTGCTGTGTGACAACATATGGATGCCAGGACCAATTTCATGGATAGGTATGGCTACAAGTGAAATATAGACTAACTCCAGAGTGTTTCCAAGATACAAGGCAGATTTCAAATTGAGAAGGCTGTGCTGGTTATCATTTGTCCTTTTACTATGTTCAGAGCTGGACTCTGGTGATTTTTCTGCATCAGGACGCATGTTTTGAATTATGCAAGGCATTTCTATAGAGCAATATAATGTCAAACCTTATTAAATAGGCCAGATTTATCATCATGTAACTGACAAACTTTTGTTGCATATAGTGGTTATGACATTGTATGACCTTGGGAGAAATTCCTAAAATCATAAAACTGAATAAAGAACCAGCAAAAAAAAATTCAGCTTCATCGGTAAATTGTTTGCGTCTTTGTTTTTTGCTGGCTGACTGATCTAGCTCTGGTGTTCTATCAGTTCATTTTACTTGATTGTCAGTAATTTATTTTCAATTTAATCTGCTTTTATTTTCAATTGAATAGGGCATAGGTGACTTTCTATTTTATGTTTGGGTGGTTTGGTGGAATACATGTTCATATTAAGCTACAGAAAAAGAAGTTAGAGATAAATCGAGGATGAACTTGGATTTGGAGGATTGCAATGCCTGATATTTACAAGTTCTTTGCAACTTCCGGAAAGTCTCCTTGCTGCAAATGAGAATGTATTGGATGAGGTTGTTGATTAGCTGAAATATGTAATATGCCTTATAAAAGTTATACTGTCATGTTGTTCAGTACCCTTAAAGATTTGACACAAAGTACAATTTGTTGGTTTCTTGCTGGATAATATTCTCCAGGCCCAAGGGATCCAAAGGTTGCCACACATTCTGAAAATGGTTCTTCACTGCATCTCTCGGGAATAAGAATTTACCAAATTATATTTGTGGCAACTTGAATACTGACTTACCTGGGATGATTTAATAACCCTAACTTCATATTCATTCCTTATCCATATTGACTATTTGACCAACCAGTTATGCATAATTGTTGATCTGAGCTGTGTAATAAATTAAGATCCTGCCCTATTTGGGACCATCATTGAATATTAATAAAAAGAAGAATTAACATGAATTCATAGAGCATATATTTTGATATCTCAAAGTCCTTCAAAGTAATAAAGTACTCCAAAATGCAATCATTGTTGTAAGATAGATCAGGTGGAAGTACAAAATGAGTTTAAGCTGTTAAATGCATAAAAAAGTTCTTAAGAAGCTCCAGCTAACCTGAATACCATTGGGCAAATACACACTCTCATATCCAAATTTTTGACTGGTTATTCCTAGAGTCTTCAAGGCAATTGACCATTATCTCTGCAGTCATCATGTGAAAAGAATTACCACTGAACAGTCACAAAATGCAGTTTTATGTGGGTTCCCATGCACAAATCTCAGTTACTTGGTCTTGAACTCTGGGCTTCTAATTTCATGAATAAAACACATAAAATCCTCTAGTCTTGGATAAAATATAATTTCTTGGAACATTTATATAAGAATAGAACTCTTTTTACCTTCAACCCTCCTCACGTTGATTCCAAACCATACAGACAAGGAAAGTTCAAAGTTCAATCAGTGCTGTCAGTGTTGAGTTAATTTTCTCAGCTGGAATAATGAAACTTTTTTTTTATTAAGCAACACAGCACGGGAAACAGGCCCTTCGGCCCAACGAGCCCGCGCCACCGTAATACCAAATACATTATCCTATTTTAATATTCCTATATAATAATATATATATTAATCCTAATTTGGAAAATTTTCACCATAGGGACAATTTGTTACCCAATCAGCCTAAGAGCGAATTTTTGGGTTGTGGGAGGAAACCGGAGTGCCCGGAGAAAACCCACGCAACCACGGGGAGAACTTAAAACTGTTTCTTTGCCCTTTGATTGGAAAGGGATAGGAAATCAGTTGGAAACCATTCATTGTTTAAGTCAAAAGCTAAACATAAAATTGATCTAATCAATAAAGCTTTAGATTTAATCAGAAAAACAGTTGAAATAAACCAGTGCTTCCAGGTGCTTGTGTGAAGCATAATGTAAAAATGGAGTTGACACTTCAGATTATCTACATCTTCAGCATCTCTTACCCCATAAAACTTTAATTCAGACAATGACAGATGAACTCTATTCTCGTGATTCTTATCGACCACAAGATTCTGCAATAGTTTCTGCACTCAGAGAAATTGAAGTTTGTTTCCTGCAAAACGTGCAGTTAATCAGAATGAATAGTTTAATTGCGTTCATTTTCAATTTTTGAATTTGCTTTTAAAATGTGAAGATTCTCATGCAACTGTGCCAAATTGTGCTTATGCAAACTTAACCTAGAATGTAAGACTGCATTTGGGAAGAGGCATGTTCCTTGGCTAGTAACCAAACATTTAAAACTTTACTGATGAGCTACTTATTTCAATCTGCAAAACCTTTCCAGTTTTTTTATTTTCACTTATCCAACTTCAAAGAAATAACCATCTGTAACTTCTGTAATCCTTGTTAGTCTACCCAGCTGCTCTCAACCACCAACTCCTGCGCTTTCATCTTTTGTGTCCTCATCAATCAACATTAGTGCAAAGTTCCTCATTTCATTGACTTTAAAATCTTGTAATAATTCTGATGTCCATCCATTAGTGTCTTAGTTCCAACCCAATGCCCAACTCTTGCCTTTCATTTCTAAGCTGTCATTGAGATCATTTCCAATGGCTCCATGTATTGCTGAAATTTCTTTTATTATTGGTAGAGTGGTTAGGATCCAATATTGGACTAGAGGGCAGTATACTGAGAAATGTGAGGCTTATCAGCCTTCAGATGTAAGCAACTGTAACCTACCCTAGATTTCAAACCGAGAGTGACTTGAACCCCAAAAACAGCTGAATATGTTTGAATCTTGATTAATTTCTAAAGACAAGGAACTGACCTTTATTGACTGGGGTGGGAGGCCTGGGAAAACCACTAAAAAGAGGTGCTGGATGTTTCTGGCTGAATAGAGCTAGCAGGATCTGCAGATATGCCCTTAAGACTATGTTAATTAGCGTCCTTGCATCAGCAGGGGTACTTGAAGATGCAGGCACATTGGGCACTTTTAGGCTTTGAGTTCACAAATGATGGTGTACAACATAATCCACAAACCTTAAATGAAATTATTTTAATAGTTTTATTGATTATTGAAAATCATTCGGGGGAATATGTTAAAGTGAATTGAAAATGTGTCAAACTTGTGTTACTTCAGGAAACAAACTTCGGAAAGCTCTAGATGATGATTTCTATGGTGTTGGATAAGTGACAAAAAAAGTCGAAAGATTTCGCAGGTTGAAATAAGCAGTCTATCAGCAATGTTTTAGATGTTTGGTTACAAGCCAAGGAACGTGCATCTTCCTTAATTCAGCGTGGCATAGTGGTTAGCATAGCTGCCTCACAGCTCCAAGTACCTGGGTTCAATTCCCAGCTTGATTCGAGGTGTGGAGTTTGCGTGTTCTCCTTGTCTCTGCATGGGTTTCCTCTGGGTGCTCTGGTTTCCTTCCTCAGTCCAAAGATGTGTGAGTTATGTTGATTGGTTTTGCTAAATTGGTCATGCTTGCCCCTTAGTGTTCTGGGATGTGTAGGTTAGAGAGATTAGAGGGGTAAATATGTGGGGTCACAGAGATAAGGCCTGGGATTAATGTCAATGCAGACTCGATAGGCCGAATTGCTTGTCTTCTGCATTGTGGGGTTGCTATCTTTCTATGGAAAGAACCAATTGATGACTACTTTGCTAGTTAAATCTACTCTTGTTCCTTAGAAGATGTATACATTTTTTGAGAATTTCATGTCATATGGAAATTTGAGAATAATTCTTTGCCATTTGAAATTGACAGTACATATGCCACATGAGCGGTATGCAGATAGAGGGATATAGTAGGACTGTTTAACTATGGCTTTTTTTCCACAGGTAATTCGGTCCATACTTGACCAACAAGGAGCATGCATTCGGCAGGTCAGCTCTTGGATGTTGATTCATGGGTTGCCTGGTGCTTCATGTCGTAAATGAGTGCTTTATGTGGACCATCTGAAGGGCACCATGACAGCTCAGAGACTATCGCTGTAGCTGTGCAGACACTTGGAATTGGGCCGGTGTCTGCGGGAGTTTGCGCGTTCTCCCCGTGGTTGCGTGGGTTTTCTCCGGGCACTCCGGTTTCCTCCCACAACCCAAAAATTCGCTCTTAGGCTGATTGGGAAACAAATTGTCCCTATAGTGAGAGTCTTCCATATTAGGAATAACCTAAATTTAGAATAGGATAATGGAATTGCTACTATATAGTTATGACGGCGGCGCGGGCTCGTTGGGCCGAAGGGCCTGTTTCCCGTGCTGTGTTGCTCTTATCTTATCTTATCGCAACATTTGATTTGATATAATCCCACTTACACAATGTGTCGTTATGATTCACGCCCGAATATATCTAAGTTTTCAGCTTCAGATCTCGGGATATGCAGAATAGTTACACCATTAGATATCATATTAATCTGCAGGGCAAATCAAAAACAAAGCTGGAGCTCAAATATTTACTCTTTATGCATATATCTTCATGTTTAGGTTAAGAATGATTATATGATGGATATAGCAGATCAAGTGGACCAGGATATTGCACTGAAGCTGGGATGCCTTGAGATCAGGTAAGCCCATCTTGATAACCTTACTTATGTTAATACACTCAACAGATTTTCTAACTGATAGATTCAGGTATATTATTTAATTATATACTTCAAAAATGTTTATTTAAAATGTTTATTTAAATATGAAATAAACTAAAGTCTAGTTGAAATGTGATCCAATTGAAAGTAAATGTTTTGTCCCTCAATTGCAGCTCTGGACTAGAAATAGTAAATTATTAAAAAAGGGACATTCCAGCCTTTGTTGACTCGGCTATAAGAATTTGCACAGCTGGGACATGTGAATTTGTAGCTACTTTCCATAAGAAGAAGTAGGAGTTGGAGTATGCCATTTCATTTACCCCTTGAGCCTGCTTTGCCATTCAGTAAGATCATGGCTGGTCTGATGGTGGCCCTGACCCCACGTTTCTGTCTGCACCTCATAACCTTGACTTCTTTGTATGCTTCACTCTCAGCCAGAATAGTCATTTCAAAGCTATTACTGTGATTATTGTTAAATTATTGCTGCAGCCATTCTTTCTCTGTTCGTATAGATTTCAAAAAATCTCCTACAACACGACAGTTTAATTTATTTGTCGTAAGTCTCTGAATCTTTTCAGAACAGATTAGCAAAATCCAGAATGTTATTTCCTGTGCTAAAAAGGAGTAGACCATTCAGACTCTTGATCCTTTTAAAACATTCCATTAGACCACGGCTTATCTGTACCTCCACTCCACTTACTGGTCTTCGATTTGCATCCCTTGATACCCTTAGTGCGTAAAAACCTGTTTTTCCTTTTATGACTGTTCGTTCTGTCTGTATTTGCGTAATACAACTGATGTAAATTATTTTCTTCTGAAGCTCAGATTTTTATATGTTTATAATGATTTTCTCAATAGAATAGGGATTAACAGTTTAATTAATATGTCACTTTTTCAAAATAGTTTGATTTAACAATTTATTCCTTTTTTGTAGGAGATTCTATAGGGAAATGCGGGGAAATGCCTTGGAAAAGAAATCAAATTATGAATTGTTGGAGTGAGTAGCTTTTATATATTTCTGTACTAGGGACTTATATTTTGCATTTTAATCTGTAAGTATTTATTTCAATGTGTAAGTAGCTGATTTGTGATTTGCCTTAAAATATTTCAAAAAGGATAAAAGCTATAATTTGGATTTGTTTTTTTATTCTGAAATCTCATTTGAGAAAACTGGATCTTAATAAAGATGATTTCTGTCAGTCTAAAAAATACTCAGTTTAGTTTGTAGGTATAAATGTTAGACAATTATTGCAAAATATTCACCTTTAGATTTTAAGACCCAGCATTTACAAAACTTTATTGGGAAAAAGTACTTTTGTGCAGTTTCAAAAATATGGCAATTTATTACACTACTTTGTAGTATTTACAGTACAAATACAGGTCATATAACCCAGCAGGCCTATGATGGTGTTTGTACATCACACATGCTTCCTCCTACCTTTTCTTTCATCCAGTTCCATCAATATATCCTTCTATTATGTTCTGTTTCATGTTTATCCAGCTGCGACTTAAGCATAAACATTTGCCTCATCTGCTGCTGGTGATGGTGAGTTCCACATTCTAACCATTCTCTGGATAAAGTTTTTCGTGACTTCCCTCCTGGATTTATTGGTGGCTATCTTTATTAGTGACCCTAATTTTGGTAGTATCTCCAGAAATGAAAATAACTTCTCCACATCCACCCTAATAAGGCTTTCTTCACCTCAATCACTTCAATCAGGAATCTTGTCAAGACTCAAGGACTCTAGCCTTCATTATTTCTTGATGAATATAACTTCTAAATTCTGGTATAGTTCTAAATCTGCAGCCTCACTTGTGCTTCTACAATTTTACATACATAGAAAAAAGAACTGTTCTGATAGTGTAACCAAAGTTCTTTACAAATTTAATGCCTTCTCTGTTTTTTAATTATATCCTTCTAGGAATGAACCCCAGTGCCATGTATTTTCTGGCCGTCCTGCTTCTAAGTTCTATGTTCCTATGTGCTAACCTGCTTCACTGCTTTTACTTCATTTTGGTACTGTATTTGCACTCTCAAATTCCTTTGCTGTTTTGTCTGATTTAGGTATTTAGTTTCCACCAAATATAGCAAGTCTCATTTGTCTGTATACCTCTGAACTTGACTATTTCAAAGCACTTCTTGCTTGCCTCTCACATTCTTTTGCAAACTTGGGGCTATCTAAACTCTGCTGCCCATATTTTTACTCTCACCAGTCTTAATTACCCCTGTGCTCGCTGACCTACGTTGTCTCCTAACTAATTAATGCTTTGATTTTTACAATTCTCTTTTGCAAACTGTGTATAGCCTCAGCCCTTCTTATCTCTGTAATCTCCTCCATTTTTCACTCACTGCAATGTCTGCATTCTCTAATTCTGACATCTTGAGCAAACCTGTTTTAATCTCATATTCGCCAAGCCCACCCACCCCGCACACATATATACCCCTCTCCTGGCAACACACTTTCATTTTCCTAGGCTGAGCTATGTAATTCTTCCCAAAAAGCTTTCTGCCTTGCTTTCTTCTGTTAAGACTCTCCTTAATGCATACCTTTTAGATCAAATTTTTGGTCATAGGCTGTAATATCCCCTGCTTTGCAGTGGTCTTGTGATGTGTTTTGAGATGTTCTGTTTCATGAATGACCCTTTATGAATATAGATTTTTGCTATCCTACTGAAGATCATTTGCCAATTACTCAATCCAAGTCCACAGCAATATATGCAACTTGGGATAGAGGATATTCATGTGAATATATATTTCATGTTCAGATATAAGCAGTCATTTACACAGTAGAGATTTGGCTGCATTTGAACAGGAAGCTTGCCCAAATGCTTTGTGAATCTGAGATGCACCAGAAAAAGCAAATTTTGGCACATTTAAAATGCAAGAGTCTGGAATAATCTGTATTTGCCAGTAACTGGTTGACATTGAAGTTTTAATCTGTGGCTGCAATATCTTTACCACTTCACATCTTTTATTGTCATTCACGTTGCTTTCTAAAGCAAATAGTCCTCAATATGCCTTATATGTAGATGTACTAATATATGTTTCCACATTGCTGTGTTTGTCTTCCTTCCCTGCCACCCTCGGTCTTCAATCTTTAATTATCTTGGTGTGTATGGTTTCTTTTGAGTTAACACAGATACAGTGGAGATGCAATTGTGTTAGAAAGAACATTGCTTAGTAATTACAATCAAATCATGTAAGACTTTTGTAATCAGTGGGCAATAAATGCTTTAGGATATTGAGACATTGTCTTGCATTACTGTTGGATGATATATCTGCATAAAACTGCAATGATAATATTATTGAAAAAATTGGTTTATTAATTGAAAAATACTCCCATTCCACCTTGTTGAATTACCAGAGAATGCAATAACTCTTTTCTGTTCATAAAATTTGAGAATTACTTCAGGTCTTTTGAAGAGGTTTCGAATAATTTTTATTTCTGGATGACTAGATATTTTCAGCAATGCAATAACTGTCATATATTGTTTTTGTTGTCTGTACCAAATTAAATTTATTCCTTTCATTAATAGAAAGACCTGCACTGATGTATGAATTTTATTCACCAGATGGTCAGTGCGATACCTTATGCCTTCCCCAGAGCAGCTTTTAGGAACTAAATGATCAGCAGCAGGAGGATATTCACTAATTAATAATGGTCAAGTTGGTCAATTAGAAGGCAGATCAGATTACCATCCATTCTATATGCTTGCTAATTAGAATCTCCACAGTCCCTCAGGGTGATATGGATAACACGTTCAGTACGGAGTCCTGTTGTACTTAATAGAATTGAACAGACAAGCTGTCTCAGAGTAAACTTAATGATTTTACAAATATTGACTAAGTGGTGGAGAAACTGGGATTTTTGTTACATGTTGAAAATGCAATATTTTGTTAGTGCCAGTTATTTTTAAAAATTTCTTGCCCATTCTTTGTCTCTTTGGGATATTTATAACAAAACTAAAATGGAGCTGACTTAATCCTGTTGATTCCCTCAGTCTGAATTCTCTGGATGAGACACGATGACAGGCAAAGAAGTGCATACAATCTTTTTTTCCCCATGAAGTGGAGGTGAAATGTGTAATTCTAGTTCCTGTATATTGTGTGCCAAATCAACAATTCTAAATCTCAGCCCTGAAAGATTATCTGAACAACTGATCTTGCTTTAAAGCCTGACTGGCTGAGTATTTCGAGCTTTTAAGTTCTTATTAATGAAAGTATAGATTTTTCTTTTGTTTCTCAAAGGTGTAATATTGTAATAAGCGCATAGATGCAGTGACCTCTTTTTGAAAAGAGCCAAGCCAACATGGCTATTTGTAAATAAATAATGCCTTTGTTGCTTTTGATACTTTAATTTCCTGAAACCTTGTTTCAAAGATATGCACATTTATTAGTCTTGGAATCTTTGTGTTTCTGTTGGTAACTTGATCTTTAGTAAATCTAAAGTGCAGTGCAGTTACATTGCAAAACTTCTCCAGCTTACTTACGATTCCCAGTTTCTTTCATGGTGCTTTGCATTGCAATCTCAATTCTTCTGTTTGGTTTGTGAGGATTCTTCACGTGGATGAGCTGATCCTGTCCACTCCTGATTTTTACCATTCAACTTCAGGTTCAAAGATTTTTTTCCAAACTAAATAAAGATGTATATAATACATCTACTGTATTTTTTTAATCATAAAATGGTCTGGAACATTGTCTCCTTGAAATCCATTAAATGTATGATATTGTGATATAAATAAAGACATGCTAGTACTTCTTTATGATGCTTTTATTGCCAAATGAAATGTTGCAGCTGGTGAGAAGGTTAAGTGTTCTGAGTTGGAGTTTCAAGGATGTATGCAGACTGATAAATTATTTCTGACATAACATTTTTCTAGTCCAATTCAGCATGGCTTTTTAAGAAATAATGCTATGTATGTTGAACTTCCTAAGAGTTCGCATAATTGTGACTGGGTCTGATTGCTGTAATTCATACCAGTTTGATCTGGAACATTGCCAGTTGCCTTTTTTTGTTAGGCACACTTTCACACTGCATCAGCAGATGGTTCTGAAATCTGCTTTGTGGCTTGTAGATAAATGTTCTGCCTTAAGCTGACCCACTGTTCCTCGGATGTCAGATGTCAAAGCTTACTTTCGTTTTAAGTGGATTGGTCCCTGTGGCTGTTGAAATTGCATATGTTCTAGCATTTGGTGAATATCTTGGTATTTAATCATACATTGTGCATGAATGTATTTCCTGAGGGTTTTAATGAACTAACTGGTCAAAGACTGACATTTTAGTGATTCAAGACTTGAAAACTTGCACCAGTGCTGTGTATTAATAAGATATTTCAAAAATGATTATTTTACGAAGTATTTTCTTCTTAAAAAATGTTTTGGAAAAGGAAACGACATGTTCTAAACAGCAATGAAAAATATAAGGTTTTGAAGCTGTATGCCTGTCATACATGGTGCGTTAGAGGCAAGATTAAATATAACTTTGGAGCATTGAGGTAATATAGAACATTACAGCGCAGAACAGGCCCTTTGGCCTTCGATGTTGCGCCGACCAATTAGGAAAAAGCAATGACCCTCTAACCTAAACCATTCCCTTTTCGTCCATAAACTTATCTACTAACCTCTTAAACGCCACCAAACTTGGCGCATCTACAACTGCAGCAGGCAGGGCATTCCATACCCTTACCACCCTCTGGGTAAAGAACCTACCTCTGACATCCGTCCTATAACTACCACCCCTTAATTTAAAGCTATGTCCCCTCGTGCTAGCTTTCTCCATCCGAGGAAAAAGGCTATCACTGTCCACCCTATCTAAACCTCTAATCATCTTATATGTTTCGATAAGGTCTCCTCTTAGCCGCCTCCTTTCTAACGAAAACAACCTCAAATCCCTCAGCCTCTGTTCATAAGACCTGCCCTCCATACCAGGCAACATCCTGGTAAACCTCCTCTGTACCCTCTCCATTGCCTCCACATCTTTCTTATAATGTGGGGACCAGAACTGCACACAATACTCCAAGTGCGGCCGCACTAGAGTTTTGTACAGTTGCAACATGACGTTGCGGCTCCGAAATTCAATCCCCCTACCAATAAAAGCTAAGACTCCGTATGCCTTCTTAACAACCTTATCGACTTAATTGCCAACTTTCAGGGATCTATGCACACATACACCAAGATCCCTCTGTTCATCAACACTATTAAGAGTCCTACCATTAGCCCTATACTCTACACATTTGTTATTCCTGCCAAAGTGAATTACCTCACACTTTTCCACATTAAACTCCATTTGCCACCTCTCGGCCCAGCTCTGCAACTTGTCCAAGTCCCTCTGCAAACTATACACCCCTCTTCACTATCTACCACTCCACCGACTTTAGTGTCATCTGCAAATTTACTAATCCATCCTTCAATACCCTCATCCAGATCATTTATAAAAATTACAAACAGCAGGGGCCCCAAAACAGATCCCTGAGGTACACCACTTGTAACCGAACTCCACGATGAATAACTTCCATCAACCACCACCCTCTGTCTTCTATCAGCGAGCCAATTCCTAACCGAATTAGCTAAATCACCCTAATACTTGGAGCATTGAGAATATTTCAAGTAGAATTATTGTTGGACAGAGAATGTTTCTTTTCTGAGAAATTACTTAACTGAACATTGGGAAAACTGAAACCATTGTCTTTTCTCCTCACTATAAATTCTCTCCCTAGTTATGAACCCCATCTCTTTCCCTGGCAGCTGTTATGACTGAACTAGACTTTTTTTTCAACCTGGCCATCACACTTAATAAAAAGTCTGACAACACCAGGTTTAAATCCAACCAATTTATTTGATAATAAACTCACAAGCTTTCGATCTATGGTCTTCGTCAGGTGAATGAGGTGTTCTGGTCTCCAACAGCACACATACTAGCACAGACTGTTTACAGATTACTGATTAGAATGCGAATCTTTACACCTAACCTGCTATTCAAGTCTTAAAGTGGCTAACAATGTCAGTGGAAAGAGCACTGAGCACAGGTTAAAGAGATGTGTATTGTCTCCAGACAGCGCAGTAAGTGAGGTTTTTTGCTAACCCAGGCAAGTCATGGGGGTTGCAGATAGTGTGACATGAAGCCAAGATCCCTGTTAAGATCATCCTCATAGCGGAACTTGGCTATCAGTCTCTGCTCAGTGGCTCTGCGCTGTCGTGTGTCGTGAAGGCCCTCTTGAAGAACATTTTTCAAGATAAACAGTCTGTGCTGGTATGTGTGCTGTTAAAGATCAGAACACCCCATTCACCTGACGAAGACCATAGGTCAAAAGCTTGTGAGTTTACTATCAAATAAATCAGTTGGATTTAAACCTCATGTTGTCAGACTTCTTATTGTGTTTACCTCAATCCAACGCCGGCATCTCTACATCATATCATACTTAACCCAGAGATAAGCTTCTGACCACACCGCTAAGACCATCAATATCCATCTTCATAATATCGCTTCCATCCTGCTCTCGTCTCAACTCATTTGTTGCTGAACCCTCACCCATGCCTCTGTTATCTCCACAATTGTCTATTCTAAGTCAACCTTCCGCATTCTATTTTCTATAAACTCAGTCATCCAAAATTCAGCTGCCTGAGCGCTTAGTCATGCCAAGTGCATACATGTATCACAATTTTACTCACTGATAATTGGATCAGTTAATTCCTGATTAATCTACGCCTCCATTTTAAAATAGAACAAAAAACAGCACGGGAGACAGGCCCTTCGGCCCAAAATGTTCATCCTTGTTTTCAAATCTCACTGTGGCTTTGTACTTCCCTAAATTTGTAATCCCACACTCCTTCAAACTATCTATGTACCTCTAATTTTGGCCTATTAAACATTCCTGATTTTAATTGGTCCGTCATTAGTTGGCCATGTTTCACTGTCAAGGACCCATGCTTTGGAACTCAGCATCCTGCTGATATTTCTTCCTGTTTAGATTTATAAAAAGGTGAGAACTTGCATTTTTTTAGTACTCTGTTAAACTTTCAGAAATGTTCTGAAGAGCTTCATATACAGTAAATCAATTTTGATTTCACAACATTTGATGTCAAAGCAACAAGTCAAAAAGATAACTCCATCAACACTGCAGCACTTCTTCAGTGCTAGGTATGTATAGGCGCAGATTTGATGAGCAACCCCTGGAGTGGATTGCTGACTTGGAGACAGGGCTGTTACCAATAAAACCCAGTGACCAGGTCAAGAGTCACTGTATTGTATAAGCTAGGAAATTAAGTAAAGGGAGAGCAAAAAATGTTAAATATTTAATTTTATTATTAATGATTAAAGTTTGCTTGAGTTATCCATAAACATTAATATGTAACATAAACCCATTTGGGCAACAAGTGCAATTGGAACAATCCAGCAAAACTGAAGAGATTAATTTTGCACAATGAGTGGTTCAGATATGGAATACATTGCCTCATAGTGTGGTGGGAACAAATTCAGTCGTCTATTCAGAAGGGAATTGGATAGATACTTGAAGGAGAAAAAAGTGTGTGGCTGTGGGGAAAGAGTGGGATAAACTGATTGCTGACTCAGTGGGCCAAATAGTTTCTCCTGTGCTGTATTATTGATGCACTCACTGCCTGAAAAGGTGGAGGTAGATCCAATTGTGGTTTTCAAAAGGGAATTGGAGAGGTATCTGAAGGGAAAAGAATTGCAGAGATACAAGAAAAAGGGAAGTGAGATTAATTGACACAGGTTTGTTGGACTTCTAGGATTCCATTCTATATGGAATTAGGAGTTTTCAACCCAAAAACATATTCTTCAGAGTCACTTTGTAAGTCAAAGAAATTGTTTTCTATGTGTCTCCAGGTTCACTGCATAAACTTTCAGGTTGTATAGTTGTCATTATGCCATCACATCAGGATTACATTTTTACGGCGATCATTTTATCAGTATACATTGTCCAGACGAACTGTATCCAACTTACCTGCCTTTAGACCTTTTTTTTCTTTGAATCTTTTATGGTCTCTACTTTAATTGATAACTCAATTTAATTTGCTCTGTAAAACAAGATTTTTCTGCTTTGGTTCATGCATTTAATTATATTTGTATCCCTGCTTTGAGGTTCCTCCAATGCTATCTACTATTTACCTACATAATCTGATTTATTCATAATTTTAAACAATTTTATCAAATAATCTCATTCTCTCCCCAAACAGCCCCAATTTTTCAATATGTTATTCCTGTTTGATTCCTGATTTAAAGTTACTTCAACAGTTTTATCATTAATAGAACAAATATACCATAACATTTTCTGGTTTTGTAATATACATGGTCAGTGTAAAAGGATTGCATAGAACTTCAGGCTAAAATGCTCCTCTAATGTGTCAATCCTGGAATTGTAAAATTCTAGAAACTTAGAGCACGTAAAGAGACCATTCAGCTCATTATGCTTTTGCTGGCTCTCTGAATAAACAATTTTGCTTATTTTAGACCTCATTTTCTTTGGAACCCTGTAAGGATCTCATTCTTCAAGAACATGCATAAATCCCTGTGAAAATGATTAATGGAATAGGCTTTTACCACCTTTTCGGATAGTGTTCTGGGGTAATCTCCCATGTGAAACTTATGGACATACAAATTAAGACCAGGAGTAGTCCTTATGGCACCTTGAGCCTACTCTGCCATTTAATAAGGTCATGGCTGATCTGATTGTGATGTCTAATTTCTTGTCTTTCTCCTATACCATCTAACTTTCTTGTCAGCCAAGAATCTAACTCGGGCTTTAAGATAATGCCCTGTCTCTGCTGTTCTCTGAGGAAGAGAATTCCATGACTAATGACCTTAATGAAATTAATGAGAAAAACACTCCCCTCATCTCCATTCCATATGAGAGACCATTATTTTTAAACTGTGTCACCTAATTCTGGTCTCCCATTGGGGGAAAGAAACATCCTTGTTAAGTCTCTTAGGATGTTGTATATTTCAATAAGATTGCTTCAGGTCCTTCTAAACTCCAATGGATACACACCCAATGTTTCCTCACAGGAAAACCCCTAATCCTTGCAATCGGTCCTCTGCACTGCTTGTAATGCAGTCATGTCCTTTCTTAAATAATGAGACCAAAACTGCTCACAGTACCGAAATGTGATCTCATTAGTGCTTTGTACAAGTTTAGCAAAACTACCATTTCTCTTCCAATAAGCAACAATATCCTATTTGCTTTTCTAATCACTTACTGTACCTGTGTGCTAACTTTTGTGATTCATATAACAGAACATTCAGATTGCTCTGTACTAGATTTCTGGAAAATATCTCTATTTAAATAATATGCTGTTTTACTATTTTTCTTGTTAAAGAGAGCATTTCCCAAATTATATTTCACATGCCAATTTTTTGCCCACTCACTTAACCTATCTGTATTCCTTTGCTAATTCCTATATGTTTTCTTCACAGACTACCTTCCCAATTTATCTTTGTGTCATCCACAATTTAGCAACCATGCATTTGGTTTCTTCTTCCAAGTTATCCTTTTGTGATGCAGTTGATCAGCGAGTTTGGTTGTTAACCCCCTTTGTTTCTCCAGCTCTGACTCCCCCTCCCCCCAGTTTCTTGCTCCCCCTGGTGGGGGAAACAGGGGGTGAGAAACACTGAAACATTGGTGGTTCAAGACCATCCAAGGATGGAGCTTTTGCTGTTTTCCTTAGTGACTTTTAAGGGACATCTTGACAAATACATGAATGGAATGAGAACAAAAGGTTACAGTCTCTGGAAGGGTAGGGGGTTTGGGCAGCATGGCCATTGCATGCTTGGAGGGCCGAAGGGCCTGTTCCTGTGCTGTAATTTTCTTTGTTTTGTTGATATAGATTATAAATAGTTGAAACCCCAGCATGATCTTTGTGACAATTCAGTTTATTATAATTGACAACCTGAAAATATTCCCTTTAGCCCTACCACCTGTTTCCTGTTAATTAACCAATCCTGTTTCCAGGTTAATATGTTATCCCTATGCCATGAGCGCTTTAACCTTTGATGGGACACTTTGTCAAATGCCTTCTGGAAGTATAAATGCGCCACATTTGTAGGTTCCACTTATCTGTGTTGCTTGTTACTTCCTCAAAGAACTCAAAAATATTCATCAAACATGATTTCCCTTTTACAAAACCATGTTGACTCTGCCAGATTGTATTAAGATTTCTAAGTGACCTGCTGTAACTCCTCAATAATAGATTCCAGCCTTTTCTCTGCAACCAATGTTAAACTAACTGGCCTGCAGTTTCCTGCAGTCTGTCTGTCCCTCCTTTCGTAAACAGAGGATTAAATTCGCTACCTGGGTCCTTTCTGGAATCAAGCAAGTTTTGGACAGATCCCTCTGTTTATCTGTTTTTGTCAAGATTGTGCAATTGTTATCTTTCTGTATTTGTCCTGTCAAAGTGCACCTATTTACATACCTCTGCATTGAACTCCATCTGCTTCAGCCTATTTTACCATCCTCTCTATTATCTTGAAATTTGCAACTATCATTCTCTTCACTGCCTGCTATGATGCCATGTTTGGTATCATCTGTAAACTTCATAATGCTGCTCCCTACATCTGTGTGTATGTTACTTATAAAAGATTTAAAGGTATAATGGATCCAAAAGTGACTTTTGAGCAATATTGCTATAAACTACCTTACAGCCTGTAAAGCATGCAAAACAACCCCACTGTCTGCTTTTTGTCACTGAGAGATTTGTCATCATACCGCTACATTTTTCTTAATTCTATGGATTTCCTTTGTCTCAGCAAGCAATATTATGAACAGGGACATTTGGTTACAAATGCTTTACAGCTGAGTATGAATGATAACCTTTCCTGTGAACTGTAGGACCACATCTGATGGTTTCACTATTCCATGCAACATGTGTGAAAGAATGCATGCAGTTCATGTACAAAAAGGAATGTTTCATGTTATTGGCATAATGTACAGTAAAAACCTAAACTTTGATTTTGTAGATTGTGGAATAAGATATTTCAACACCTATTTTTGTTATTGGTCAGTAAATAGGGATTTCAAAATTGTACTAAGAATTAAATACACATTTTACTTTTAACAGGAAGGATGTTGGTTTGAAGAGATTCTTTCCCAAGAGCCTGTTGGATTCAGTAAAGGTAAGGCTTTTTGGATTAAAGTTTTAAGTGCAAATTCTCTTCTTGGTAGAGTCTATGCAACACCATAATTTAATATTCATAGTTGGGTATAATGTTTATGGATTGAAAGGAGTTGAAAATTCAAAAGAGGAAATGAAATATCCCAATGAGAATTTGGAATTCAACAATTGGCCAAGATGTGCAAGAAACTATTATCAAAAAGCTGCTTCTCTGGTGGATGTGTTCCTCCGGCTGAGCTGAAAATTACTAGTTTTCACTCTGCTCTTATTCACGATAGTTCAGTTGTGTTGAAAAATAAAAGATTTGTTACTGACATGATGCTGAGAAATATGAAACAAGAAGATTGGTAGCATTTTCAGAATTTGGAAGTGTTTAAACAAATGAGCAAATCAGAGGTTTCCACATATCAAATCAATTGCAATAGATAGACTTGCAATTTACTTCCATGGCTCTGCTAATATTGCTGTATTTCTAATGGCATCAAAATGCAAGCTGACTTGCTCTCAATTTCTCCTCAATCCCTGTTGAGAAGCATATGGCTTTTTATATTCGCCAACAGTAGAATTCTTGGCATTGGTAATTCAGTACGGGACTTGTATAAATGTTATGTACAGCATGTTATGCTTGTCATGTATAATCCATATTATAGCTAATATTTCTTCTGATGGTATCACAATTTGTTTTGGCTTCTTAAAAAAAGATTTTTTTTTATAAGTATGTTGTTTTAATTAGAAAATTAAAATGATAGATTTTTTTGACTGGTGTCAGCTTTTAAGTTCTTAACGATTGAGAAAAATAGAATCAATGCTTTTTATTCAAAATAATTTGGTATATATACATTCATGCGTAGATATAAATCAGTTCCCATTTGAAGTCATAAATTTTGACATAAATTTTATATTTGTTTATTAGTCCACATTTCTTAAAGAAACTAGCTCTGTCAACTTATCATGCTGTAATTACACACTTCCAGCACTGGTGATTATGCACTGCCTCCACGAGAAGAATAGTGTAATTACAATGTGGCAAGCAAGCAGTTTCTATTATAAATGCAAATTTTAATAGAAAAAAAGTTCAGAAGTGCTGATATAGATTTTGGATATAATCTCACTGTAAAAGATTTGAGAGTTTATCAATCATCAGTCGTTTCCCTCCATGGAAATCTCCTTTGAGAATGTCCTACAGAGATGACACTTCAAATGTATTTCATTGGTTAGGAAGTGCTATGGGACTATATTGAGATGGTGAAAGGCAGTGCAACAGGCTAGAATATTTAAAAGCAAAATACTGCGAACACTGGAATCTGAAACAAAAACAAGAAAATCTCAGCACGTCTGACAGTGTCTGTGGAGAGAGAAAAGAGCCAACATTTTGAGTCAGGATGAGGTGATTTCTCATTAGAGAAATAACTGCTCATTATAGGGATTGAGTTGATTTGAAGGATACAATTTATAGGCCTTGAAACATAGTACATTTCCAACTGTCAAAATTCTGCCTAGATAAAACAATTTTATATTTAGCGAGTTATTTTAAGTAGGTGCACTAATATAACAGTAAATGTCATATTACTTACGTGGACAGGTGTAGATAATTAATATAAATAAAATAAAAACTGACTAAATAAAATATAAAACTGACTAAAACTGCACTGTATTCACCTAATTTAATGAAATCCAGACACCGCATTTGAGGATTTAGTTTTGATTTCACCTGTTAACTGTCGTGATACAGTTCTGAGTCTACTGCACAGAATGGGAATTTGTCGTTTTAAAAAGTCAGAACTGAAGGAATCTTATAAACAACTAACTGAATGGATAGAATAGAAATGATGCCATGAATATTTTTTAAAATGTGCATTACCTGTGTTGTGTAGATGCAATTAGTGAATCATGGGATGTGGGCAGCACTGCCAAGGCTCACATTTATTACCTATTTCTAATTGCAAGCGATAAGGTGATGATTAAGTTGCCTTATTGAAACATTACAGCCTATGTGGTTTTTGATTTCATTGTGGTGAGAAAATGGTGAAATATGTCCACAGTCAGTGAGACTTGGAGAGGATTTCGCAGGGTTGTATGTTTCCATGTTTTTGACCAAATAGATGATAGAGGTTGTGGGTTTAGAAGCTGATATTGAACGAACATTGATGAGTTGCTGCAGAGTGTCTTCTTAGATAATACATGTTGCTGCCATCATATGCAGTAATGGAGAGAGGGAATGTTTAAGTGCTGGATGGGAAGCTGTTCAAGTGGTCTATCTTGGATGGTGTCAGAGGATGGTTGGACCTGCACTCATCGAGGCATGTGAAAATGTTTGTTAACATTCTTGATTTGTGCCTTGAGTGCTAAGAAGGCTTTGGGAGTCAGGAGATGAGTTACTCGCAGAATTCCTAATCCTTATCTCTCGTAGCTCCAGTTGATCCAGTCAGTGGTGACCTGAGAATGTTAATGGTGTGCATGTTACAAGGAAGTGATTAGTCCCTTTGTCAATGGGGATATGTAGCTTCGTGCTTTTATCATTCAACTGTTACTTGAAACTTATCAGCTTTGTTGCAAGCCATCACACACTACTGCATTATCTAGAGAACTATGAATTCATTTGAACATAATCCCTGTAGCAGAGAAAGACCAGGCAACATGCTTTAATGACAGTCGTCTGGTGACCCTAACATCCATTATTATGAAGTGCATTGAAAGGTTAATCATGGCAGTCTCCTAAATTCTCTAGATCCACTATGGTTCGCCCTTTGCAGGAACAAGTCCACAGCAGATGCCATCTTCCTGGTCCTACTCACAATTCTGGAACACCTGTCATACTTCTACTTATTGACTACAGCTCAGCCTTCAACACTATTATTCCTATGAAACTCACCTCCAAACTCTGTGGCTCCTCCCTATGGGATTGGATCCTAGACTTCCTAACCGACAGACCACAATCGTAAGAAAGGCACAGCACCTCCTGCTTGATCATCCTCAACACCAGTGCCCCACAAGGCTGTGTCCTCAGTCACTTGCTATTCTTATACATCTATGACATGTGGCCAAATTCTCCTCCAATTCGATTTTCAAGTTTATTGACGACACCACCATAGCGGGTCACATCTCAAGTAATGATGAGATAGTACAGGAATGAGATAGAGAAAATCCAGTGAGTTGGTGCAGCAACAATAAGCTCTCTCTTAGTTTCAACAAAACGAAGGTGATTGTCATCAACTTCAGGAAGGACATGCCCTTGTCTACATAACAGAGATGAAGTGGAAATATTCGAGAGCTTCAAGTTTCACAGTGTTCAGATTATCAACAACCTTTGCTGGCCCCAGCATGCCAATGCAGGAGTTATGAAAGTCTATTATCACTTCAAAGCGAATTTAGTATATCTGCTACGACTCAAACCAATTTCTGCAGATGCACCATAGAAAGCATTCTTTCTGGTTGTATCACAGCTTAGTATGGCTCCTGCTCTGTCCAAGATTGCAAGAAGTTACAAAGGATCATGAACAAAACCCAGTCCATCACGCAAACCAGGCTCCCATTCATTGATTCTGTCTACACTTCCACTGCCTTGGAAAAGCAGCCAGCATAATCAAGGACCCTATGCACCCTGGACATACACTCTTACATCAGGAAAAAGATACAAAAGAATGAGTTCACGTACCAACTGACTACAGAATAGCTTCTTCCCTGCTGTCCTCAGACTTTTAAATGGACACACCTCATATTAAGTTGATTTTTCTCCACACTCTAGCTATGACTGTAACACTACATTCTACATCATTACTTTCCTTTCTTTCTCTAAGTGTAGTATACTTTGTACACCGTGCAAGAAATAATACTTCTCACTGTATACTAATATATGTGACAATAAATCAAATCAAAAATGTGGAGTCATCAATGAATGTCCTCCCTTCTGATTTAATGATGTAGCGCAGGTCATTGATGAAAAAGCTGAAGATTATTGGGCCTTGGGTACCATTCTGAAGAACTCTTGCAACAAAGAGTGGGGCTGAGATGCTTGGTCACCAACAACCACACCGGTTTTCATTTTATACTCCATATGACTCAACCAGTGAAGAGATTACCCTTTCACTCATATTGACTTCAGTTTTATCTGGGCTCCTTGCTGCTGTACTGAGTTAAATACTGCCTAGGTGTTGGACAGTCACCCATGCCTCACTTCTGGAATTTAGCTATTTCATTCATGTTTGGACCAAAGCTGTAATAAATTTGAAGTCAAGTGGTCTGGGCAGAATCCAAAATGAGCATCAAGAAGTATATTATTGGTGAGTTAATGCTGCTTGGTAGCATTGTCAACAAGATCTTCCATCATTTTGCCCATGATTCAGATGTGCAGAGTTCTGGGGTCCTTGAGATGCGAATGCTTGCTGGGCCTCCTACTGTTAATTTAGTTGTTTAACTGTCCACACCATTTATTACTGAATGTGATATACCTGCAGCAATTTGAATTGACTTGTTGTTTGCAAGATCACTGACTCTCTCTATTGCCTACTTCTTCAGCTGTTGACCATGCATATAGTCCTGTGATATAAATTCACCAGGTTGGCACCTCAATTGCAGGTATGCCTAGTGCTGCTGCTAATATGCTTTCTTGCACTTTGCATTGAAATTCGGCTAGTCGCCTGGCTTGATGGGAATCATAAAACGAAGGATATGCCAGATTATTATGCCAGAACGAAGGATATGCCAAAGGGTGGGATACTCTACCTGTGTAGAGTATCAGGATTTCCCACTGCTCCAATTTATAGTAAGCTTAAAAACTACACGTGTCCACGTGTCCTTGCGACACTTTCTGGCCTCCAGAAAATTTAAAAAAAAAGTTTTTGTGGACGCAGGAGAGAGTCGCGGATGGTGGTTTGTCTTCCTGGAGCTGGGATCCGGGATGTTTCTGGACGCCTCCCAGACATCCTAAAAGGGGAGGATGAGGAACCTGAAGTTGTGGTGCATATAGGTACTGCAGTCGTCAAAAGGGATTATAGAGAAGTGGGTAAGAAGTTGAAGAAGAGAAAAGCGAAGGCAGTAGTTTCAGGATTGCTGCCTGCGCCTCAGGAGAATGAGAGCAGGAATCAAATGAGGTGGAGGATGAATGCATGGCTGAGGGACTGGAGCAGGGGGCAGGGATTCAGGTTCATAGATCATTGGGACCTCTTTAGGGGCAGGTGTGACCTGTACAGTAAGGACGGGTGGCACTTGAACCCTAGGGGGACTAATATCTTGGCAGGTAGACTAGTTAGGGCTACTGGGGAGTCTTTAAACTAGAAAAGCTGTGGGGTGGGAATACCGATGGGACGGTGAATAAGGAGGTTAGTTCCCAGGTAGGGAAGGACTGTAGGCACTTTGAGAGGGGGGTTAGGCAGGTGGTGGAAAAGGGAAATATCCTGACTGAGGGGCTGAGGTGTGTCTATTTTAATGCCAGGAGTGTAGTAAATAAGGTAGATAAGCTTAGGGCGTGGATTGCTGCTTGGGAGTGTGATGTGGTGGCCATTACAGAGATTTGGTTGTCTCAGGGACAGGACTGGGTACTTCAGGTGCTGCGATTCAGGTGCTTCAGGAGGGACAGGGTTGGGAGAAAAAGAGGAGGTGGTGTGGCACTGTTGATCAGGGACAGTGTCATGGCTGTAGAGAAGGTGGAAGACGGGGAGGGATTGTCTACGGAGTCTCTGTGGGTGGAAATTAGGAACAGCAAAGGCTCAATAACGTTGCTGGGTGTATTCTATAGGCCGCCCAACAGCGGCAGGGAACTTGAGGTGCAGATAGGGAAACAGATCCTAGACAGATGTAGAAATAACAGGGTTGTCGTGATGGGAGATTTCAATTTCCCAAACATCGACTGGAATATCCCAAGGGTAAGGGGTTTGGACGGTGTGGAGTTTGTTAGGTGTGTTCAGGAAGGTTTCCTGACACAGTACGTGGAAAAGCCTACGAGAGGAGAGGCTGTACTTGACCTGGTGCTTGCTAATGAGCCAGGGCAGATATCGGATCTCACGGTAGGTGAGCATCTTGGGAATGGAGATCATAATTCTATCTCTTTCACGATAGCGATGGAAGGAGATAGGATCAGGCAGGCTCGGAAGGTGTATGTCTGGAGTAAGGGGAAATATGAAAACATTAGGCAGATAATTGGACACATAAACTGGAAGGAGGTGTTCTTGGGGAAGAGTACAGAAGGAAAGTGGTGGTTTTTCAAGGAATGTTTGTCTGGGGCACTGCAAGACAACGTTCCGAGGAGTCAAGGAGGTTCTGG
Organism: Sphyrna mokarran; assembly: GCA_024679065.1. NCBI lineage: Eukaryota > Metazoa > Chordata > Chondrichthyes > Carcharhiniformes > Carcharhinidae > Sphyrna > Sphyrna mokarran. The sequence goes on along the minus strand of JAGIQG010000007.1, from coordinate 20,698,571 downwards.
TAGGACGCGGGAACCGTGGTGCACGAAGGTAGTGGTGAACCTAGTTAGGAAGAAAAAAATGGTATATAAAAGGTTCAGAGAGCTAGGGGATGTTAGGGATCTAGAGGAGTATAAGGTGTGTAGAAGGGAACTTAAAAAGGAAATTAGGAGAGCCAGAAGGGGTCATGAGAAGGCCTTGGCAGGTAAGATTAAGGAGAATCCCAAGGCCTTCTACAAATATGTGAAAAGTAAAAGGATGAGAAGAGAAGGGATAGGGCCTATAAAAGGTGAAGGGGGAAAAGTCTGTGTGAATCCGGAAGAAATGGCAGAGGTGCTTAACGAGTACTTTGCCTCGGTATTCACGGTGGAAAGTGAACTGGGAGATTGCACTGCAGGTTTGAGGCATATGGAAAAGATTGAGTATGTGGATGTTAGGAAAGAGGATGTGTTAGACCTGTTAAATTCTATCAAGATAGACAAGTCGCCGGGACCGGATGGGATGTACCCCAGGTTATTGTGGGAGGTGAGGGAAGTGGTTGCAGAGCCCCTGGCGATGATCTTTGTGTCGTCCATGGAAACGGGAGAGGTTCCGGAGGATTGGAGGATTGCGGATGTGGTTCCTATCTTTAAGAAAGGGAACAGGGATAGTCCAGGAAATTACCGACCGGTGAGTTTGACTTCAGTGGTTGGTAAGCTGATGGAGAGGCTTCTGAGGGATAAGATATATGAACATTTGGAGAAGTTTGGACTGATTAGAAATAGTCAGCATGGTTTTGTCAAGGGCAGGTCATGCCTTATGAGCCTAGTTGAGTTCTTCGAAAATGTGACTGAACACATTGATGAAGGAAGGGCGGTGGACGTAGTGTACATGGACTTTAGTAAGGCGTTTGATAAGGTCCCCCATGCAAGGCTTCTGGAGAAGGTGAGAGGGCATGGGATCCAAGGGGCTTTGGCCTCATGGATCCAGAACTGGCTTGCCGGCAGAAGGCAGAGAGTGGTTGTGGATGGGTCTTGTTCTGCATGGAGATCGGTAACCAGTGGAGTGCCCCAGGGATCTGTTCTGGGACCCCTGCTGTTTGTCATTTTCATAAATGACCTGGATGAGGAAGTGGAGGGATGGGTTAGCAAGTTCGCCGACGATACAAAGATCGGTGGTGTTGTGGATGGTCTGGAGGGATGCCAAAAGTTGCAGCGGGACATAGACAGGATGCAAGACTGGGCGGAGAAGTGGCAGATGGACTTCAATGCAGATAAATGTGTAGTGGTCCATTTTGACAGGAATAATGGGATGAAGGAGTACAATATAAGGAGTAGGAGTCTTAGCTGTGTTGTAGAGCAGAAGGATCTCGGGATCAGGGTCCATAGGACTCTTAAATCGGCCTCGCAGGTGGAGGAAGTGGTCAAGAAGGCGTACGGTGTACTGGCCTTCGTTAATCGAGGAATAGAGTTTAGGAGTCAGGAGGTAATGATGCAGCTCTATAAGACTTTTGTCAGACCCCAGTTGGGGTATTGTGCGCAGTTCTGGTCGCCTCATTATAGGAAGGATGTAGAGGCTATTGAGAGGGTTCAGAGGAGATTTACAAGGATGCTGCCTGGATTGGGAGACAGGCCTTATGAAGATAGGTTGAGGGAGCTGGGACGTCACTGGAGAGGCGACCTGATAGAGGTTTATAAAATGTTGAGAGGAATAGATAGGGTGGACTCTCAGAGACTATTTCCCCGAGTTGAAATGGTGACTACGAGAGGACACAGATTTAAGGTGCAGGGAAGCAAATAGAAAGGAGATGTCAGGGGTAGGTTTTTCACTCAGAGGGTGGTGAGTGAATGGAACTGACTGCCGTCGGAGGTTGTTGAGGCAAACTCACTGGGATCTTTTAAAAGACTTCTGGATGAGTATATGGAAAAGAATAGGATAGGGGGTTATAGATAGGTCTGTGGATTGATAGATGTGATCGGTGCAACTCGTGGGCCGAAGGGCCTGTTTGTGCTGTATTGTTCTATGTTCTATTATTTTGCTACTGATCCACTGGACCTCATGCCCACTTTTAATCTATTGTTGGAATGTTAAAACAGGAGTAAGGACATAAAAACATCAGCCACATAAATACTGTGATAACAAGAGTAAATTGAAGGCTGGGAATTCTGTGTAATTCACCTCATAATTTTTCAAAGCCTGTCCACTATTCACAAGGCACACGTCAGAAATGCTTGACTGAGTGTAGCTCCAACAACAATCAAAAAACATGACCATTCAGGACAAAGCAGATTCCGTGTTTGGCAGTCCATCCTCCACAATAAACTTTCACTCATTGCACTACCGAAGCATAGTACAATATCTATCATTTGCAGGATGCACTTCAGCACCTCAATAAGCCTCCTTTGACAGCATCTTTCAAACCTCTGATCTCTACCACCAAGGAGGGCAGGCACATAAAAAGGTCACCAACTGCAAGGTACACACCATCCTGACTTGTATTGCAATTTCTTCTTTGTCATTGGAACTTCATTTCCTAACTGCATTGTCCAAGTACCTACACCACAAGGAATGTAGCAGTTCAAGAAGGTGGTTCACTTTCAACCAAAAATGTTGGTCTTGCATCTCATTAAAAAAGGCATTTCATTTATTGAGCCTTTTGTTTCATTCAGTGAGATCATGGATGATATCTGAACTTGCTGCCTTTGACCCATATCCCTTAATATGATCAACCTTAGGTTTAAAATTAGAAGTTGATCTAAATTGTGGAGTTTATACCAAACGAGACGGAGAAGGAAGTAGTACTTGTTGTGTAACAATCCTGACACAATAGATGAGTAAAGGAATAAGTTAATATCCTTCCTATGAACTTCCTAGTAATTCAGTCTCCCAAATTAATAGAAATCAACAGTTACTATTTGATAAATGATCAAAAAAAATGTGAATTAGTAAAGTGCTAATTGTGGTAAGTGATTAAGATATATTTGTCGAAATGCAATGCAGTGTGTCAAGAATCCAACTTTTAACTAAAAATATCTGATGTGCTGTAAATTATATTTTATTCTGTTGAAAAACCTGTTTAGGTATCATGGATGGTTGTTGTTGTTCAATTGTAATTCTATAAAATGTCAATTCTACCACTTCCCACAGATATTTAACAGCAAAAACTGCATACATTATCATCAGTAATGGATATTTGTAGGCAAAATGAGTAACACTTGCAAATAGATCATATTGTTAAACGGCATCAAAATGAGCTGTGAAAATGAGCAAAGTTTCACTTTGGAATAGAGCTTCAGTGAATCTGCGCTACTATATTGTAGAACAGAGGAGACAACCAAATTTAAAACTTGTAATTTTTAGATACTGTAACAATCATTACAAATCAAGTTCATTGACAGTCACATTCAGCCTTTAGGAATTTAGCCAATTCTCAATCTACTGCAGAAGATTACTACTAATGCCACCAGGATATCTTGCAGAAAAGCCTCTTATAAAAAGCTTTCCCAAAGACCAGTTGACAGAGGCAATCAGGTTACCTTAATCCATGAATCTGGTGACAGTCTTTCGACTCTTCCATCATTACCTCTGCAATACTCTTATGTCGCATCCTTGACCTCTTTATTCTTGCAAATTACCATCTCACTTCCAACCTCCCTTTTTTCTTTAAAATCCTTAAACATGTTGTCACCTCCAAAATCCACCTATCCCTCAACTTGATCTTTGAACATGATGTGGAGATGCCAGCGTTGGACTGGAGTGGGCACAGTAAGAAGTCTCACAACACCAGGTTGAAGTCCAACAGGTCAATTAGGTTGCATGAGTTTTTGGAGCTTCATCGTGTGATGAAGGAGCAATGCTCCAAAAGTTCATGCTGCCAAATAAACCTGTTGGACTTTAATCTGGTATTGTGAGATTTCTTACCATGACTTGTCTAGTAAACTTTTCTCTCTGCCACAGTACTGAAACAAGCCCCACCAAAATTGTATATTGTTCTATGTGATAGTAACCATGGTGCACGCTAATCCAGTTCATTCTATTGGACCTGTGTCTTTGCTACAGTTAACACTGCTGCCTCTTCCAATGCCTTTTCTCTATTATTCTGAATGTTCCTGCAATTCTTACTTGTCTGGTTGTTGCCCGACAATCTTTTCTTCTTGTTCCCTTACTGTTCTTTCAACAATTCATCCTTGGCCTCTCTTTCTCACTTATATGCTTTTGCTTGGCAATGTCTAGTGAGCAACACATATCTTGGACACTGACAATACCCAGTACTCTCGCTCTCTTTACCACTACTCTCAACTCCTTCACTGTGTTGTTAGATTTCAGCATCTGCAGTAATTTGACTTTATCACCATCATTTTTGTTTGGCTATTTAATTAAAAGATCCCTTTTCCTTTCTGATTCTGATGGGAAAATTATATTTTCCCAATGTTAATAGTTTTACTTGTTTTAATCAGGATTGGTAGCATTTTCCTTTGTGCTAGGTATGATTATCTTTTGCAGTTTACCAGTCTTTTATATCTACCATCAGCTGCATTCTATATTACTAATCTTAATTTTATCCCCATGCTAAAACATGATGCTGAAGAATATTCCTTGGCAAGATTTTTTATTTGTATAATTCTTCAATTGCTAATTCTGTTTTGAGAACTGTAATTTATTTGTCTACTGCTTACGTTAAAGACCTCTCAATTCCATTAACTTGTTGGGTTTCAAACTTATCTTCCCCTTGTTGGTATACAGTTGTAATTAAAAGCCAATAATTTTCTCAGTGAAAATCAATTGACAAGTTCTTGGTAATTACTTTTATGAAAATTTAAAAACTTCATCAAATGCGCAGGTCAAGTTACCAGTACCATTAATGAACTAGAATAACAGGACATACAGTTTCAGTATAATCCCACAATTTTTACTTCTAGGATGGCAATAACAAGTTTAAAGAAAAAATAAAATTTTTAGGCAGCTATGTCTTTGAGTTGGACAAATGAAAATTAGATCTTCCTGATAAGTCTAACTAATCCCCATTTCTGTTTTAGGCTAAAACACTAAGAAAGTTGATACAGCAATCTTTTCGACAGTTTGCCAATTTGAACGAAGAGCAAAGTGTTCTTAAGTTCTTTGAGATTCTATCTCCAGTTTACAGATTTGACAAGGAATGCTTCAAATGTGCCCTTGGGGTAAGCTTTTATACTAATGTTTTATAATTTATCAAAAAGGATGATATTCTTAAAGTTAATCATGTTTCCTTTGATCAAAAGCTCGTGTGGATGAATACTTTCAATGTCACAGAAAACTGATATGGGAGTGCAGTGGTGCTGCATTCTATTGCCGAACATATATTTGGGTTGATGCGTTTTTCATTCCCTATCCATGTATAATACCTTTGCTGCTGGTTAATATCATTTTTCCACAAGCTCACTGTGAGAGAGTAAATGCATACAAATTAATTTTGTTGACACTATAGATTATAGAATGTTTTTAGTAAATTTCAACTTAACAAAATATGAACTGAACGTACATGAAACAGTGAGAGAATAAATCCAAAAGTTTAACAATCTATTTAATAAAAAGTTTCTGTCTTTCGTTTGCATAGAGTCCGTTGTCTTCATTGTTACCTCAAAACCTTCGTCAGTAGTGAGCCTTTGATCAATCTTCTCCTTTTACATAGCTTGTGTATAAATGTTTCTCATTTTTAACTGCTTATTTCTTTTTCAATTATTATTCATCAGTTATGCTCCATAAATACCTTTTCTGCTATTTTAATTTTCTTTTTGATTGTATGCTACTGAAAAAGCTCTCCAAAGTAGTATTTCTCAAAGGTATTAATATAGCAAATTAAAAATTCACAAAAAGCACAAACTTTTGTTTGTAACTTCAGAATCTTTCCAAAAGTAAACCTTTCTTCCTCCACACTTCTGTGACAATTGAATCCTGATTTTAATAATTAATAGAGAATTTTTAAAGTAAATATAATTACTGATGAAGGGACAGAATCAGAATTCTACAAAGCGTTCAGAATTTATTTTGATAATTAGTGAGTGAATAAATGACCTCAGGAAGGGCAATTTTGTGCAATAATAATATCAAAATCTTCAGAAAACCATTGCCATTTATAATTTATCACTGTTATTGTGTTTAAATTTTGTGCCAGATGCAATTGAAAACTGCTGTGTCTTCAGCGTATTTAGTCGTTTCACCTGAAACCTTTTCTTAGGGCTTTATGTTACTTCAGTGTTCTGTGAATATTTGTCAATTTGTATCTCTGCCCCTGACCTGTGGTAATCAACGGATTGATTCTTGGTGACAAAGTGAAATGTATGGAGTTAATTTTTGGTTAAATGAAAACTCTAGTCTTCAGACTTGCATATAGCTATGCTGTTTCTTTATAATTGAATTACATTTTATCAACGAGCCAACGTTGTGAATTTTATCTGGCAATGTATTATTAAGGCATTAAATATATATGCTAAAATAAGAATTAACATCTTTCCAGATGCAGTAAAATATTTCACTAGTACATAAGAATCCAATATTGCAATTTATTTGGACAATGTTAGAAATTTTGGTTGTGTTAAATAAGAATATTTCCTAATGCTTCGCATAGCCTGAAACACATTATTTTGTTTCAGCACAATTAAGATTCTTGAAAGAAAAAGGAAAATTTCACGTCTAATTCTGTCTTGTAAATAAGGGTATTTTTGAAATAATTGTATGGCATTTTTGTCATGGGTGGAAGTAAATACATTTTATGAGTTAGAACCAGATGCAAGGTGTATGTGTATATAGTTTTGAATTTGCAATGTGAGTTGTTGTCTTAAATTTGTAATGACATGGTGATATTCTTTCCAGTGAAAGTAATTTAATTATTTTATAAATAGGGAAGAACGTTATATGAATCAAGCTGAATGGCTTCCTTCTGATTTGTTATGACTGTTTTGGCTCTATGATGAGTAGAAGGCAGCGTTAATCTAACAATACCGTATCGTATTATAGTTGGGAACTTGAGTTACCTTACTATCAATTGGGAGCCAAACAGTGAGAAGGGCACAGAATGCAAAAAATTTTTGAAATGCATTTAAGAGGATGTTTTTAGTCAACATGTCATGAGCTCAATAAAGGGCCCACGGAAGTGAAACTGGGAAAGTTCATGAAATAGCAATATGACCCTTTTGGAGAAAGTGATTATCATGTGCTTAAATTTAGCATCATAATGGAAAAAGGATGAAGACAGAACAGGAATAAAAATTCTAATTTGAAGGAAGACAACAAAGTTGAGAGGTGAACTGACAAAAGTTGATTGGACATAGCTACTAGAAAACAGTATCAAAGTAATGAGAGGCATTTAAAAGTGAGGTTCTGCAGTTACAGTATAGACATGTCTCCACAAAGCAAAGAGATGGTGATTGCCAAATCTAGAGAAGTCACAAAAAGCTTAATAGTGTAGAAAGCCTGGAGGAGTATAGAAAGTACAGGAGTGAAGTAGAAAAGGAAATTCAGAAAGCAAAGCAAGGATGCAAAAATATTTCCAGGTAAAATCAGAAGATGTTCTGCTAATACATTGGGAGCAAGAGAACAACTAAGATAACAGTGGGGACAAACATATATATAACTTGTATATTGATGCAGAAGATAGCATAGGGTCTCAATGTGTTCTCTGCCTTCATCAAGGAGGGGGATGATACAGGCATTCTAGTTCAAGAGGGGAGCGTGTACAATGATTTCTGGGCAGAAAAATGACAAATAAAATTGAATCTGGAGAATTGAGAGGTACCGCATTGAGGGAGAGCAAACAAAGCCATCGCATTCACAATATATGGAACGATAATGAGGGTGGAGAAGGGAAGTGAAATGGAATGCATGCCCATAGGTTCCTGAAGGTACAGTTGATAAGATGGTAGAAGAATACAAATTGAATTTTGTATTGAATACAAAAGGTATTGAATACAAAAACAAGAATGTAAAACTGAAATTGTATAAAACACTGGTTAGGCCATTGTTGGAATTTTGTTCTGGTCACCATGTTACAGGGAACAACATAATTGCTTTGGACAGAGTAAAGAGGAGATTTACAAGAATGTTATCAGGGATTGAAAATTTGCAGCTATGAAGAAATATTGGATAGAGGATTTTTTTTCTCCTTTAAAACAGAGATGGCTGAGGGGTGACCTAAATAAGATATATGATATTACGAGGTATCTATATTGGGTAGATAGGAAAAATCTATTTCCCGTAGCTGAGGGTTAATTAAGAGAGGCATAGATTTAAGGTGATTGGTAGAAGGATTAGACAGAACTTGAGGAAAAACATTTTCACCCAAAGGATGGTGCATGTCTGGAATTCGCTGCCTGAATTAATGGTTGAGGCAGAAACACTCCACTTGTTTAAAAGATATCTGGATCTGCATCTGAAGTGCTGTAACCTTCAAGGCTAAGGGCAAGGTGTGGAAAGCAGGATTAAATGAGCAGCTAGTTTCTTTTTTCCTTCTTTCTTTTGACCAGCAAGGACATGATGAGCTGAATGGCATGTTTCAGTGCCGTAACTTTTCTGTGGTTCCACGATTATACATTTGGTGTTTCTTGGCAATTTTGGCTAGATTCGGATGCCAAAATGCTGTATACAAACTTTCTGTCCAGTGTTCAGATTAGGTAGTTCATTACTTGCAAGCCCCGATGTTTCATCTTTCCCTGTTTTTCAAGTTATGCATCACCTACTCCTGGGAGTATTGATGAGGGACCTGGGGGTGCAGGTGCACAAGTCTCTGAAGGTGGCAGAGCAGGTAGAGAAGGTTGTGAAGAAAGCATATAGTATGCTAGCCTTTATAGGAAGGGGTATAGAGTACAAGAGCTAGCCTTTAATGTTGCAGTTGTATAAAACGTTGGTTAGACCTCATTTGGAATACTGTGTCCAGTTCTGGTCGCCTTACTACCGGAAGGACGTGGAGACTCTGAAGAGAGTGCAGAGGAGGTTTACCAGGATGCTGCCCGGTATGAAAGGTCTGAGTTACGAGGAGAGATTAAGCAAATTGGGACTGTTTTCCTTAGAAAGAATCAGACTTAGAGGAGATCTAATAGAGGTGTACAAGATTATGAGGGGTATTATTAGAGTAAACATGGTTAAGCTGTTTCCTAGGATGGACTCGAATAGCATGAGAGGTCACAGGCTTAGGGTGAGGGGGGTAAGGTATAATTTGGATGCTAGAGGGAGTTTTTTCACACAGAAGGTGGTGGGGTATGGAATGTGCTGCAAAGTAAAGTGGTGGAGGCAGGCACTCTGGAGTTATTTAAGAGATACTTAGATGGGCACATGAACAGAATGGGAATGGAGGGGTACAGAAAACTGATTTAAAATAGGGATCATGAGCCTTGGGAGTCCCTGGGAAGTGTGTAAATAGATGATGATATTGATATACTTGTTTTTATCCTACAGGTGCTTTGGTCCGCCTTGTTTTCTAACAAGGAGCATACACGCAATGGGTCGTGAGAGGGCTGCTCTTGGATTTTTTTGGGAGTATTCTAGTGCTTCACGTTAGTGTATGCTTGACCTAGACCATTTGATGGGCAACACGACAGCTCAGTGACTATTGCTGAGCTGTGCAGATACATGGATTTGGGCCTGTGTCTGTGGGAGTTTGCGCGTTCTCCCCGTGCTTGCGTGGGTTTTCTCCGGGTGCTCCGATTTCCTCCCACATCCCAAAGATGTGCTCTTAGGCTAATTGGCAAAACAAATTCTCCCTAAATTGTCTCAAATTTGGTTTTTAATCCATAGATCTATAAACATAAGACAGGGATCACATGTAGAAGTGGGAACATCGAGGTGGCGGCGCAGGCTCGTTGGGCTGAAGGGTCTATTTCCGTGCTGTTTTGTTCTTTGAGTAGGGAGGTTTGTCCATACTTGTCTGCCAGTTAGCAATTCTGTATTAGTTAAGCATTGCAATGCTGTTATGATCTTTGGCCAGAATCCCAAGTTGTCAGTAGGATTTGGGTAGAGGCCAATAATATTTTGATAAAGGTGGATAAAATGAAGGAGATTGTCATCAACTTTAGGAAGTGTAAAAGAGAACATGCCCCTGTCTACATCAACTGGGACAAAGTAGAAAGAGTCCAGAGCTTCTTTCAGTTTATCCAAATTACCAACAACCTGACCTGGTCTCCCATGCTGACACTATAGTTAAGAAAGCCCAGCAACGCCTTTACTTTCTCAGAAGACCAAATAAATTTGGCATATCGACTATGACTCTCACCAACTTTTACAGATGCACCATAAAAGCATTCTTTCTGGTTGTATCACACCTTGGTATGACTCCTGCTTGCCCAAAGACTGCAAGGAACTACAAAAGGTTGTGAATGTAGCCCAATCTATCATACAAATCAGCCTCCCATCCATTAACTTTGTCTATACTTCCTATTGCTTCGGCAAAGCATAATTAAGAACTCCACATGATCCAGACATTCTTTCTTCCTTCGGGAAAAAGATAGAGATCATGTACCATCTGACTCAAGAACAGCTTCTTCTCTGCTGCTGTCACACTTTTGAATGGACTTACCTTGCATTAATTTGTTCTTTCTCTATACCCTAGCTATGACTGTAACACTACATTTAGCACTCACTTGTTTCCTTCTCTATGAACGGTATGTTTTGTCGGTATGTTAATACACGTGACAATAATAAATCAAATCAAAGTTTGAGATTTAAACCACTTAGTTCATTAATAGAGCAACAAGATTCGACTTTTTTTAAACAAAAATAAATTTTACTATAAAAGGTAAGAAAGAAGAAATAATTTACAATATCCCTTAAATTATATTTCTTGCTGATTAACTCAGTTTTTTGATCATTCCTTGTTGGTTCCCAAAACACTATCAGTCTTCAGACTTAATACTTAACCTGGCAATATTGTAAACCTCTTCTTTTGGAATATATGGACTGTAAAAAGTATATGGTATACAGTTATATGCTGTATGGAATTTATCAGTGAATATGTTTGATAGCAAAATGTACATTGCAGTATAAATGTGATTATTGGACACAATTGTGCCTGACTGACTGAATTCACATTGTAAAAGTGAGAATCTTCCTTTGTATCAAATTATGATACAGAGCCTTGGACCATTTTAGATGAGTTTATTGTTGGCAAAACTTGTAATAAATGATGAGCTTAAATGATGCATACAGTTGGAATTGCTGTTCAATTTCTAGGAACATCTTTGAACGTGCTGTTCATTAAAATTTAAAACTGTGTTCATTCTTTCAAATACTACTCCGAATTTTAATGTAGTTAGCAATTTAATTTTAAGACTCGAGATAAAGTAGATAGGAAGTCAAGCCTTAGTTTGTAAACTAGATCAAGTATTTATTCAGTTTTAACTTTACCTGGAATTTGAAAGTAATGTCACAGTGCATCAGCCTGAGCTGCTGTGTGGACCACTTATTAAATTAATGATTTTGTGAATATATAGTTTCTTTTGGTATTTGAAGATACTAATTTGGTAATATATATAGTTTAAAGCAGAATTCATTGAGCACTACAATTACTGTCATTCAATTCTGTGTTTCATTTTTAATCTTCAACAGTCAAGCTGGATTGTTTCGGTGGAATTAGCAATTGGACCCGAAGAAGGCATCAGCTATCTTACAGACAAAGGCTCTATGGTATGTAAATTCATAGCATTTATTTCTCTCCGCTTTCATCAAAATTAAGTTATAGTACTTGCAAGTCAATATTTACTTCGAAAAGCATGAATTAGTAAATGGCGGCCATTAGTTTTTATGAAGGCAGAATAATGCCTGACAAACTGGAATGAAATCTTTCGTGAACTAATGGAGATGATTGAAGAAAAAAGTGCTGTTGGTAACAGTTTCAAAAGATGTTGTTGATATAATGTTGTATAATAGACCTGTTAGCAAAATTCAAGTCCAAGAAATTCAAGTAATAGCTTGGCTATTGAAATAACACAGAACACAGAACAATACAGCACAAACAGGCCCTTCGGCCCACGAGTTGCGCCGATCACATCTATACCTACCAAGCCACAGACATATCGATAACCCCCTATCCCATTAGTTCCCGTATATTCATCCAGAGTCTTTTCAAAGACCCCAGTGAGTTCGCTTCTACCACCACCGACGGCAGCCGATTCCATTCACTTACTGAGTGAAAAACTTACCCCTAACATCTTCTCTGTATTTGCTTCCCTGCACCTTAAATCTGCGTCCTCCCCTAGTGACCATTTTAACCCGTGGAATGGTCACTATGGGAGGACGCAGATAACTCAGGAAGCTCAACCTGAAAGGAAGTAATATTAACTGCTCTGTGATGTACATACACAACTTCCAACTTTTTCTTTGAACAAGACATCAAATACTGTACAATCCGAATACATTATAAATTACAATCCAAATAAATTATAATTTAATAGTGATAAATTATTAAAACAGCAACCTGATATAATAAGAATGTCAACAGTAAAGAAACTTTCTGTAATACAGCAGCAAACAACTTCCCTCTCAATGAAAATGGATTCCATTGTGAGTTAAGTCATCAGTCATCTTCCGGGGTTTCCCGCCTGGGGTTTCGCCTTCTTTGACACACAAGTTTCAATGGGGATGACATTTCTCATATAAGTTCCAACCAGGACAATAGTTCTGCAGAAGTCAGGATTAGTAAGACAGCTTTTACCAATGTATAATAACGACTTAGACCTGAGCTTAGGATGTTCTCTTCCAAAAAGATAGTTATGAGGAATAGGACAACAGCCAATCTTTATACACTTCTGTATTTATTTACAGAGTTACACATTACAAGTGTTACCTCTCCTAATCCATCAACTATAGTTCTAGTATGTATTAATAAGGGATGAAGTGAACGCCCAATTAATGTTCACCGTCTGCCTACAATTAAAAGCAACTAATAAATTAATGTAAGACACCTAATTCCAAATGTTGCTCACGACTCAAACTTGAAACTGCAGTTAACAGTGAAAAAGATGAGAACTGACTTCAATAAATCATAGAGTGGCGAAATTCCATTCCATGGCAAATGGAATTTAATGCAGAGAAGTGTCAAATGAGGATATAAACTAATTGAAACATTTTAATGGGGTGCAAGTACAGAAAGACATGGAGATTCATGTGCACAAGATGAAAACGGCTTGACAAGATGATAAAACTGTTTGAAGTAAAATAGAATCCTTGGCTTTATTATTTGAGGCATGGAGCACAGAAGAAAATAAAATGAACATAAGTGAAGAAAAAGCATAGCTCAGGCCCAAGTAAAATATTATGTTCATTCCAGGGTACCACAGTTTTGGAAGGATTTGGAAATCTTGGAAGTGGCATAGATCGGATTTACTACAATGATATTCAGGATGAAGAACTTTGTTATCTGGGAATACTAATGGCACTGATTTTTTTTCCTTGAAGCAATGGGCGATTTAATCGAGTTTTCAAAATTTTTAACGATTTTGATGGAGCAAATGGGAAGAAACTCTTTCAACTAGCAAATGTGGACTGATGGGGAGGAGGAAGCGAACAGCCAGTCTGTCAGTATTTATAAAGTAAAAAGATTGGCTGTTTTGAGTGTATGCAACATGTTTTGCCTAAGATATTAATCTATCTTTTATCTTTACAAATACTAGTGGATTCACCATATACTGTCAACACTTTCTGTTTCTGATCTGTGGGGCTCAGAATAGATCGTGACCCACTGAGCTTATCAGTATAATTGTATTACTTTTTAGAACATAGAACATAGAACAATACAGCACAGAACAGGCCCTTCGGCCTTCGATGTTGTGCCGACCAAAATAAAAAGCAATGCCCCTCCAAACTAAACCATTCCCTTCTCTTCCATATACTTATCAATTAACCTCTTAAACGCCACCAAACTTGGCGCATCTACAACAGCTGCAGGCAGGGCATTCCACTCCCTAATCACTCTTTGAGTAAAGAACCTACCTCTGATATCCGTCCTATAACTCATACCCCTTAATTTAAAGCTGTGTCCCCTCGTGCTAGCCTTCTCCATCCTAGGAAAAAGGCTATCACTGTCCACCCTATCTAAACCTCTAATCATCTTATATGCTTCAATAAGATCCCCTCTTAGCCGCCTCCTTTCTAACGAAAACAACCTCAAATCCTTCAACCTCTCTTCATAGGACCTGCCCTCCATACCAGGCAACATCCTGGTAAACCTCCTCTGTACCCTCTCCAATGCCTCCACATCTTTCTTATAATGTGGCGACCAGAACTGCACACAATACTCCAAGTGCGGCCGCACTAGAGTTTTGTACAGCTGCAACATGATGCTGCGGCTCCTAAATTCAATCCCCCTACCAATAAAAGCTAAGACTCCATATGCCTTCTTAACAACTTTATCCACTTGACTGCCTATTATTTTATTCACTATTAGTGGTCTTGATCAGTTCACAGATGTTTTTCTGAAATTTAATGCTGGTCCAATGTTATTTTTTCCCTCTATTCCTCATCAAGTTGAGATGAATCAGTTGTGCTAGCTTTCATTTTGCAGTTCAGCTGATAGATATGTTGAATCATGGAGTTTGATTTGCATTACTAAAATTCAAGAAATAACTCAGCAAATGCTTGTAATTTGCCTTTGCAAATAATTTTTTCTAATAGTAAAACCTTGAGTGATGCATTAAAATAGCATGCATGCTAATGCTGCAGTTGTGTGATACTGAATTGACTTTCTGTTGCAGAGAGATCAATAACCAGGGACCATAGACTTATATAAATTGGTTGTAGGATGAAAGGAGAGTTGAGTTTTGGTGGACATATCTATCTAGTCCTCCAACAATTTTATAAACTTCAATTAAATCATCCCTTGGCCTCATCTGTTTTAAACAATCCCACCTTATCCCTTCTCAATTTCTGACAACATCTTGTATCCTGTCTAATGTGACCACATTCTTTTTATCACTTAGTTACCAGAACTGTACTCAGCACATTAGTTGTGGTCTAGCTTGTCTCTTATATAATTCTAGCTTGTGTCTTATACAGTTCTAACTGAGCTTCTTTGCTCTTGTACTTGAGACCTTGGCCAGTCAAGAAAAGTATGTTGTTTCTTATCTACTGGTCTTCAATCTTCAGGCATTAGTAGACATACATTTTTGTTTCTTTACACTGCTCAATATCCTACCATTTATACATTTTGAAAATTCTGCACCCTATGTACTTGTTATACTGAATTTAATATCACTTAATATCAGGATATTACCCTTTTCTTTCTGCATTTCTCAGCATCCCCCTCCATATATACTCCATGTATACTTACATTAATTCTATTTCCCTCTGACTCTGGGAGTTTTTGTGGTATGTTTCCAACAGAATGAATGCATCTTCCTTGCTACTCAGTTCAATCTATGTGGCTTCATTCAATTGCCTGCTAGCATTTAATCACTCCTCTCAGCAGTGATTGGTTTTTAACCAATAATATTATAGCTTTTTTTAAAACATCCTTCAATTCTGTCTGAAAACCCTGTAATCAGAAACGTTGAACCTCTATCCCTGTCTTTCTTTAAGCCACGTTTCAGCAATAGCAATGATATTATACTTCACAATGTTTCTGTTCCGTCAGTGCATATGCCTTAACTATTTGCCTGCTTGCAATAAGATCTATGTCATTACTCACTGAGTCTTTTGTTTATTTTCTAGCCTTTGTTTCCTTGAGTTTCCTTGCTCTCTTATTAATTTTCTGCTTTTTTTTTAACCAGTTTTCCTTCTCTTTAACTATGTGTTCAGATTCCCATTACGTTTCCAAACTGTTTAAACTCTCGTGATAGCATCAACAAACCTCCCCACCAATTACTATTCCTGGCCCTGTTGAAGCGCAATATGACCATCTTATATAGGTCTCATCTCCCCGAAAATTAACTGCAGTACTCCACAAGGGAGGCAACATGCTCTCCCGGAGTCAAATCTGCAGTGTCAAAATATCTGTTTGCCTCAATAACTTTTGAATCTTCTATCACTATTGCTTTTTGACCTTCCTTGCCCCCTAGTCTACTGTTGTATTTTAAATCTCTGATCCTTTTTGACCAGTTTCCTTACTCCAATGTTTTACCCCAGTGCTCTTATTTGCAAGATGGACAAACGACAAACACAAGTAAAGGTTCAACAAATTTATTAACAATAACACAAGTAATCCTTAAATTACCCACGTAAAACAAGAGAATACCCCAAAATCAGATATACTACCTGCAAAGATGGTTTGATTAAAACTACAGGCCTGATTCTGTGAGTCCCTCTGGTCCAGCATCACGAAGGTGAGTCTCGATGGCAGCTTCTTCTTCCTTCCTTCCTTCCCTGCTCAGTCTTCCAAATGTTCAAGGGTCGCCTCCTTCATTGAGTCTTCCCTGGTCTTCCTGAGTCTTCCCCACTGGTGTCCTTTATCCCCTGTCTCCTTGCCTTTCCAGAAACTTCTCTGGCTTCCAGCCAATGAGGTCCCAGGAGGGGGTTTCAATACCTAGTGGGTTTCTTGATGTCTGCCTGACAGGACACCAGGGTCCGCCCCCAGGTGTCCATCTCCATGTTGCTGTTTACAGGTAACCTGTTATCAGATTAAGCCAACTGCAGGAACTCTCGGTGACAGAAAGTCTGGCCCAATCTGTGCTTCTAACAATAGGCTGATACATTTCAATGGGCTGCAATAATCTCTTGGCTAAGTATCAGTAGGGTGCAATGACCTTTGATAGGAGGTTGATGAGTCAGCTACAGACAGGTTTGTGAATTGTACAACTGGCCTGCCTGAGGTTTGACTGTATTTGATTTTTAATATGTCCAATTCTTTAATTTAGGATATCCAATTTTATCAGCCATAAAACTAGGCCCTGTTTATGTTACACTATCTAACTGAGTCACCCATGGCACCATAGACTTAGCTATGGCTGTAATCCCTGAAAGAACCTTATATCTTATCACTTCTGGTTAATACATTGTACTAACTTTGCTGCTATGATAGAAATACTTTCTATTTCTTGCGTCTTCATTTCTTTCATAGTCGTATGCAAGATTACAGCAACAAGTATAATTCTTTAGGAGAAGACAAAGCTTTATTCCTAAGCAAGTAACTTGCTGTATTCGTGCAGAAAAAATGTTTGCTTCAATTACAAAATGCATTTCTTGCCTCCTCCAGTATCCGTACTTGATTATTTAAAGCAAAATTATAGCTTGGGGCTTTCTGCCATGTTTGCAAACAGAAAAAAGTGCCTGTATTGCACAGACTCTGCACTAGTTTTACTGAAGTGAACAATATCATCCCATTTGTCAAGATCTGAATGTAAAATGTCCCATGAGTAAGCACAATCGAGCAGTATTTTATAATTGATTATTAACTGGAAAATGGTCAGTGGCCTGAAGATTGTAGAAAGGATTTTGGAACAAGCGTACAAATTAACAGGAACTTGAGCACGAATGGTTCAGAAACTCACTCATTTACATTTTAAATTCTGTAACTTTTGTTCTGTGCTATTTCAATCAATTCTGCCCAAGTATCTGTGTGGAAATGCAGAAACTGCAGACCGAAATGATATTTTGATCACATTACCATTGCAATACAGAGAAGTTCCATTTTTATTAAAGTTACTAGTGGTCCTGTCTTGTATGCTATTTTGTCCTACTTCAATTCGATAACAGTTTATTCAAACACATTGCATTAAAAGGGAGTTTTATTCACACTTGAAAAAGTCCATCACTTCTCCATGCAGAGATATTTGCCACAGTTAATTTCTGTATGGAAACCCTGCCTGATACTAAATTTGCCTAAGTACAAAATGTTTATGTGAACTTTCCTGCACTAAGAGTTGTTCACAGCTCACAGTGAATATTTGGTCTTTTAATTATTATTCATTCTTAATCTGCAGTTGCTGTGATATCTTGTTTGCAGTGCCACCTTGTGGAGCATTTTATTTAAAGCTAAAGCGATCGCTTGTAATACAGCCATTAAAAAATCACTGAATGGAGATGTTTTGATTCCTTTAGCATAACGTACATTAATTTCCCCCAGGCTCTGCAGTTTTAATTAAAGACTGGCCAATTATAATTGCAATGCAGGTTGCAGGAATACAGCATTAGATTATTTTAGCAAGTGAATTTCATTCCTACATGGCTTCTCGTAATAATGGACTTGCTTAAGTCTTGGTTTCTAGTCAAGGAAACTGTTTGACTGTTTACAGCTCGAGGAAGCTGCTGTCTTCAACCCAGTTGCTGACTATAGGGTGACTGGTTCTTTGTGCAATAAATAGAGTGACATTGATCTTAGAGCAAGGAGAGTCCCTCAACATGTTACCCTTTCACCAGTTTCTAAAGTTGATAAAACACTTTCAAGGACATTGTCATTTTGGGATAGTGCTGATAGTTTGACAGCAATATGATATGTGAGGTTTCCCTGTTGGATTTATGTCATTGTAGTAGATTGAAACAAATTCCTGAATGAAAGTTACTGAATCCTCCACTGAGAAAATGTGTATGCGATAAAATTTATCTCCATGCAGACTAATCTGTATGCTTTTCTTGAACAGAATTTGACAATTACTTAAAATGGAAAACGTACCATTGCAACTTATTGAAATGTGTTGAGTCCTTAATTATGATGTTGTATCCGTGGTTTTTTTAAGTACATTTTGCTGCGCTGTATCTTCTAGCAAACGCTGAATGTGACCCTTGAGTGAACAATTAATGCCAGCCATATAAATACTGTGGCTCAAGAGCAGTCATAGGGTGGGAATGCTGCAGATAAAAACTCACCTCCTGATTCTCCACCATCTATCAGGTTCAAGTCAGAAGGTAAATGAATAGTCTCTCCTTGCCTGGATAAGTGCAGTTCCACCAACATTATTCATGAGAAAGAAGCCTGCTTAATTGGCACCCTACCCAACAAAATTATTTCTCTCTACCACCAAAGTAGTGTGTGACATACAAGACACATTGCAACAACTAACCAAAGTTTTTTGATACCTTCTAAACCCTTGACCTGTACCACTTAGAAGGCCAAGGGCAGTAGATGCATAGGAATACCACCTCCAAGCCACAAGCCATCCAGAACTATATTTCTGTTGCTTTACTGATGCGGGTTCAAAATCCTGGAACTCCCTTCCAGGCAGCATTGTGAACCAAAGTATGTGGACTCCAACACTTCAAGAAGGTGGCTCACCAGCACCACCTTCAGGGCAATTAAGAATAGTCAATGAATGCTGGGCGAGCCAACGATGCCCACATCTTGTAATAGAATTTAGAAACAAATATCAGGGCACCCATATTCCTTCGTACCACTGAGTTGTGCAATGTCTCACCATTTGAATAATATACTGCTTTTCTATTTTTCCACGTCATACTCTCCTGCCAAATTTCTGCCCACTCACTTAACTTGTCTATCTGCATTTGCACATTCTGTACCATCTCTTGACAACTTGCTTTCCTATCTTTTAGTAGCTAAATTTGCTAATGATATCCTATATTCAGTCCTGTTAGCGAACCAAACCTTTATCTAAGCTGACATGTTACCCCCTTCACTATGCAATCTATATAGTAACCTTCAATGTGGCAATTTATCAAATGCTTTCTGCAAATCCATGTACAAAATACCTCTAGGTTCACCTTTATCCACCTTGCTTGCTACTTCCTCCAAAAACTAATTAAACACAATTCCCTTTCACAAGTCCTGTTGACTCTGCAGGATCAAATCCTACAATATCCTCCTTAATAATGGATTTTTGCCCTTTCCTGTTAACAGATATTGGGCCAACTGGTCTGTAGTTTCCTGCTTTCCCTCTCTCCCTTCTTGGTTACATTAACTATTGTTGAATCTACTGGTACCCTTTCAGAATCTAAGGAAATTGAAAAATTATAGCAAATACATCTCGTATCTGCAGCCACTTCTTTTAAGATTCTTGGATATAGGCTTTGGGTCCTGGGGATTTAGAATCCCTCCAGTGCAGAAAGAAGCCATTCGGTCCATCAAGTCTGTGTCGATTCTCTGAAAAGCATTCCATTAAGGCTTTTCCCTCCATCCTATCTCTGTAATCCTGCACATTTACTGTGGCTAATCCATCAAATCTATGCACCTTTAGGAGCAATCATGGCCAGTCCTCCTAACCTGCATGCCTTTGGACTGTGGGAGAAAACGAGAGTGTATAGTAGAAATCCATGCAGACATGGGGAGAATGTGCAAGCTCAACACAGACAGTCACGCAGGCTGGAATCAAATCTGGGTCTCTGGTGCTGTGAGGCAGCAGTGCAAACTACTGTGCTACCATATCTTGAGGTCTAGTAGTTTGCCTAGCATTTTTTTCCCGATTAATGATTTAAGTTTAAGGAATTAGAGGAGCTCAGGGTAATTCGAGAGGTTGAGGAGGATATAGGCAGGAGTAACAAAGAGATTGTAACTCCTATAAGTGATAATTGGGTAACTATTAGGAGGAGGGGTAAGAAGCAATCGGGGAGACAATCCCCTGGGGCTGTTCCCCTCCAAAATAAATTTTCTGTCTGGGAGGCTACAGTTGAGGAAGAATCAACTGGAGCTGACCAAAGGGAGCAGGTCTCTGGGGGTGAGCCTGCTGAGAATGCTCAGGTGGGTGGGGGGAATAAGAGATTAGGCCTAGTTATAGGAGACTCCATAGTTAGTGGGACAGATAGGAGGGTAAATAGTAATAATCAGGACTCAGGGCTGGTGTGTTGCCTCCCAGGGGCTGGGGTCCAGGATGTTGCAGATCGGGTTTTTAGGATTCTTAAGGGTGAGGGGGGTCAGCCCCAAGTCATTGTTCATGTGGGGACACATGATGTAGGTAGGACAAGGGAAGGGGATATTAAACAGAAATTTATGGAGTTAGGGTGGAAGCT
Source organism: Sphyrna mokarran (assembly GCA_024679065.1). NCBI lineage: Eukaryota > Metazoa > Chordata > Chondrichthyes > Carcharhiniformes > Carcharhinidae > Sphyrna > Sphyrna mokarran. The sequence goes on along the minus strand of JAGIQG010000007.1, from coordinate 20,677,765 downwards.
TAGGTCCATAACAGGCAGAGTGGTTATCTCTGGACTCTTGCCTGTGCCAAGCGATAGTTTAGAGATGAACAGAGAAAGGGATAGTTTGAACTCATGGCTGCGTGGATGGTGCAGGAGGGAGGGGTTCAGGTTCCTTAACAATTAGGACTCATTCTGGGATAGGTGGGACCTCTTCAAGAGAGATGGTCTACACCTGAACCAGAGGGGGACTAATATCTTGGGGGGAAAATTTGCTAAGGCTATGATGGGGGCTTTAAACTGATTCGGGGGGGGGGTGGGATCCTAAGTAGTTGGGGTGCTGATAGGGATGAGAGTAAAGGGGTTATAGAGGAGAGTTGTAAAACACAGCGGCGTACGGGTGGGGTGGGGCATGGTTTGAGATGCGTATACTTTAATGCAAGGAGTATTCGCAATAAGGGGGAGGAACTTGCAGCTTGGACCAGTACCTGGAACTTCGCTGTTGTGGCCATTTCAGAGACTTGGGTAGAGCAGGGACAGGAATGGATGTTGCAGGTTCCGGGGTACAAATGCTTTAGTCGGAGTAGAGAAGGGGGTAGAAGGGGGGGAGGAGTGGCGTTACTGGTCAAAGACTGTATCAGGGTGATCGAAAAGAAGTTTGATGAGGACTTGTCTGTTGAGGTAGTATGGGCTGAGATTAGAAACAGGAGAGGAGAGATCACCCTGTTGGGAGTCTTTTACAGACCTCCTAATAGTTCTAGAGAGGTTGAGGAAAGGATTGCGAAGTCAATTCTGATTAGGAGTGAAAGGAGTAGGGTAATTGTGATGGGGGACTTTAACTTTGCTAATATTGATTGGAATAGCTATAGCTCTAGCTCGTTAGAAGGGTCAGTTTTCGTACAGAGTGTGCAGGAAGGTTTTTTGACTCAGTATGTAGATAGGCCAACTAGAGGTGAGGCTACATTGGATTTGGTGCTGGGCAATGAGCCAGACCAGGTGTTAGGCTTGGAATTTAGTGAACATTTTGGTGATAGTGACCACAATTCGGTTACGTTCACCTTAGTGATGGACAGGGATAGGCATGAAGCTGGGGGCTGTAGTTATAGCTGGGGGAGGGTAATTATGAGGCCATCAGGAGAGAATTAGGGTGCGTAGATTGGACTAGGGAACTACAGGGACTGGGAACATCTGGAATGTGGTGCGTATTCAAGGAGCAGCTGCTGAGAGTCCTTGATAAGTATGTCCCTGTCAGGCAGGGAGGAAATGGACGAGTAAGAGAGCCTTGGTGTACGAAAAGAGTTGATTTGCTGGTTAAGAAGAAAAAGGAGGCTTATGTCAGGAGGAGGCTTGAAGGCTCAGGTAGTGCAATGGATAGCTATAGATTAGCTAGGAAGGAGGTAAAAAGTGAATTGAGGAGAGATAAGAGGGGACACGAGAAGATGTTGGCTGATAGGATTAAGGAGAATCCTAAAGCTTTCTTTCGATATGTTAAGAATAGAAGATTGGTTAGGCAAGATTAGGGCCAGTCATAGACAGCAGTGGGAAGTTGTGCGTGGAGCCTGAAGAGATTGGAGAGGCACTGAATAAATATTTCTCTTCGGTATTCACGCAGAGTGATGTAAATGTAGTTATGGAGAACACTGAGGTACAGGGTAGCAAACTGGAAAGTATCGAAGTAGATAGGGAGGATGTGCTAGATATTCTCGAGGGTTTGAAGTTGGATAAGTCCCCTGGGCCGGACGGGAATTACCCTAGGATTCTCTGGGAGGCAAGAGAGGAGATTGCAGAGCCTCTGGCTCTGATCTTCAGGTCGTCGTTGGTTACGGGTGTGGTTCCGGAGGACTGGAGGATAGCGAATGTGGTCCCGTTGTTCAAGAAGGGAAGAGAGACCTTCCAGGGAATTATAGGCCAGTGAGTCTTACTTCTGTTGTGGGCAAAGTATTGGAGAGAATTAGTAGGGATAGGATTTATAGTTATTTAGAGAGAAATGAATTGATTGGGGATAGTCAGCATGGTTTTGTGAAGGGTAGGTCGTGCCTTACTAACCTCATTGAGTTTTTTTGAAAAAGTGACTAAGGAGGTGGAAGGGGGTAAGGCGGTTGATGTGGTATATATGGACTTTAGTAAGGCGTTTGATAAGGTGGCCCATGGAAGACTTCTGCAGAAAATGCAGATGTATGGGATAGAGGGTGATTTTAGCTAATTGGGTTAGGAATTGGCTAGCAGATAGAAGACAGAGGGTGGTGGTTGATGGGAGATATTCATCGTGGAGTTTGGTAACAAGTGGTGTACCTCAGGGGTCTGTTTTGGGGCCCCTGCTGTTTGTAATTTTATAAATGATCTGGATGAGGGTATTGAGGGATGGATCAGTAAATTTGCAGATGATACTAAAGTTGGTGGTGTGGTAGATAGTGAAGAGGGGTGTTTTTAGTTTACAGAGTGACTTGGACAAGTTGCAGAGCTGGGCCGAGAGGTGGCAAATGGAGTTTAATGTGGAAAAGTGTGAGGTAATGCACTTTGGCAGGAACAATAAATGTGTAGAGTATAGGGCTAATGGTAGGCTCTTAATAGTGTTGAGGAACAGAAGGATCTTGGTGTATGTGTCAATAGATCCCTGAAAGTAGGCAGTCAAGTGGATAAAGTTGTAAAGAAGGCTTATGGAGTCTTAGCTTTTATTGGTAGGGGGATTGAATTTAGGAGCCGCAGCATCATGTTGCAGCTGTACAAAACTCTAGTGCGGCCGCACTTGGAGTATTGTGTGCAGTTCTGGTCCCCACATTATAAGAAAGATGTGGAGGCATTGGAGAGGTACAGAGGAGGTTTACCAGGATGTTGCCTGGTATGGAGGGCAGGTCCTATGAAGAGAGGTTGAAGGATTTGAGGTTGTTTTCGTTAGAAAGGAGGCGGCTAAAGGGGATCTTATTGAAGCATATAAGATGATTAGAGATTTAGATAGGGTGGACAGTGATAGCCTTTTTCCTAGGATGGAGAAAGCTAGCACGAGGGGACACAACTGTAAATTAAGGGGTATGAGTTATAGGACGGATATCAGAGGTAGGTTCTTTACTCAAAGAGTGATTAGGGAATGGAATGCCCTGCCTGCAGCTGTTGTAGATGCGCCAAGTTTGGTGGCGTTTAAGAGGTTAGTGGATAAGTATATGGATGAGAGGGAATGGTTTAGTTAGGAGGGGCATTGCTTTTTATTTTGGTCGGCACAACATCGAAGGCCGAAGGGCCTGTTCTGTGCTGTATTGTTCTATGTTCTATGTTCTATGTAAGTTCCTCGCTCCTGTTCAAGTCTTGATTTTCAAGTAACTTTGCAAATTTTTGAAGTCTTCTCTATTGAAGGCAAATACCCAATATTGACTGATGCCTCTGCCATTTCCTTGTATTCCATTATCAATACCTGAGGCGTTCTCTAGCAGGCCAATACAAACTTTAGGTATGACATAATTGTAGAAACTACTACTGTTTGGTTTTATAATATGTGTTCTCTCATAGTTAACTTTCTCACTCTTGAATAACTTTGTGGTCATTTTTTACTGGTTCTTAAAATCTGACAAATCTTCTAATCTATCACTCATCTTTGCAAATTTGTACAGTGTTTCTTTCAATTTGATGCTACCCTTAACTTCCTTATTCAGCAACGAACGATGCATCCTTCTCTGTCTTTCTCACTGTGATAAATTATTGTTGGCATTTATTAAGTATCTCTTTAGAAGCCTGTACTGCATTTCTAACTGCCCTACCTTTTAACCTAGTTTCCTAATTCACTTCAGCCAGGTCAACCTTCGTACCCTTAGAATTACCTTCATTGAGGTTAAACAGCATCTTGGACCCACACTTCTCTCCTTCAGACTGAACGTGAAATTCTCTTGTGTTATGATTGCCATCATATCATCTAGAGGTTCCTTTATATTGAAGTTATTGATTAATTCTATCTCATTGTTCATTACCAGGTCTAGAATAAATAGCCTGCTTCCTAGTTGGCTCTAAAATGTATTGCTTTGAGAAATTTTCCCAAGTAGATTTTATGAACGTATTTTTCAGGTTAACATTGCCACTTGATTCATCTGATCTACTAGTAAATTACAGTCACCAATGATTATTGCAGTATCATTTCTTCCTGTACACTTTATCCTGTTGAGAACTATTGTTAGCAGAACTGTAAACTATTCCCACAAATTACCTCTGATCTTTCCAGTTCCTTATGTCCATCCAAACTATTCTACACCCTGCTGTTATAAGCTAAAGTCATCTCTCACTACTGTAGTCCTGCTATCCTTAATTAACAATATACCCACCACCTTTTTCTAGCTTCTAATGTTTTTGTAATGTTTAGTATTCTTCAATATTTACTTCTATCTGTGCTAACAATTGATCCATTTTGTAACTAATGCTGTGCGCATTTAAATGCAGAGCCTTTAACTCAATTTAACAATCTCAATTAACTTTTGACCATTTTTGCAATCTATGACCTTATTTGCTGATGCGCTCTTAAGTTCGTACTTTCTGACTCTTTCTGCCACACTCTGGTTATCATTAACTCAAATTGCTACCTGACTCTATCCCAGTGTTCCTGTTTTGATTGAATCATAAAATCCTACAGGGCAGAAGAAGGCCATTCTGTCCATCATGTCTGCACCAACCACAATCTCAGCCAGGCCCTATCCTCATAAATTTGTCTCTAGCTAGTCCCCCTGATACTAAGAGGCAAATTAGCAAGCCAATCCACCTAATTTACACATCTTTGGACTATGGGAGGAAACCGGAGCACCTGGAGGAAACCCATGCAGACACGGGGAGAATGTGTAAACGCACACAGATAGTGATCCAAGCCGGAAATTGAACCCAGGTTCCTGATGCTGTGAGGTGGTGGTACTTGCCACTGTGGCGCACCTCTTCTCATGATCTTTTCCCCCAGTATTTTGTTCAAAGATCTTATCACCACCTTAGCAATACAACTTGCCAGAACACTGGTCCCAGCACAGATCAGATCCCATTTGGTTTGGTATCTTATTAGTCACTGCAGCTTTCCCAGATCATCTCATTTTATAGCTCCAACTTTCCTTAGTATTTGTGCTGCACCCATGAGTTGAAACTCATTTACCCACACCAATCTTTGAGCCACATATTCATCTTTCTGATCTTATTTTGTGGCAGTTTGCTCAGTGTTCAAATGTTCTGCCTTTTAACTTAGCCCCCAGCTGCTCATGATCCCAAAAGCAAAATCTCTTTTTGAGTGCTATCAATGTTGTTGGTACCTATGTGGATCTCACAGTCTCCCACTGCAAGTTTTTCTCCAACCTCAAAGTGATGTTCCAAACCCTGGCACTGGGTAAACAACACAGCCATCTGTATCCCTTCTTGGCTGCAGAGGAAAGTGTCTATCTCTCTGACACTGAGTGTAGATATGTTTTTCTTGGGTCTCAATGATGTCCAGGAGCTCTCACACATTAGCATTCCAGAATAGAGATATATCGGGTTGTAGACAACTGCTGGTTGATTAGAACATAGAATATAGAACACTACAGCACAAACAGGCCCTTCGGCCCACGAGTTGCGCCGATCACATCTATACCTACCAAGCCACAGACCTATCTATAACCCCCTATCCCATTAGTTCCCATGTACTCATCCAGAAGTCTTTTAAAAGACCCCAGCGAGTTTGCCTCTACCACCTCCAACAGCAGCTGATTCCATTCACTCATCACCCTCTGAGTGAAAAACTTATCCCTACCATCTGTATTTGCTTCCTTGCACCTTAAATCCGTGTCCTCTCGTGGTGACCATTTCAGCTCGGGGAAATAGCCTCTGAGAGTCCACCCTATCTATTCCTCTCAACATGTTATAAACCTCTATCAGGTCGCCTCTCAACCTACGTCTCTCCAGGGAGAAGAGTCCCAGCTCCCTCAACCTATCTTCATAAGGCATGCCTCCCAATCCAGGCAGCATCCTTGTAAATCTCCTCTGCACTCTTTCAATAGCTTCTACATCCTTCCTATTGTGAGGCAACCAGAACTGCGCACAGTAATCTGCGCACAGATTAGTCAGTAGTTCTCTGAGATTGAATCTCTTATTCCAGAAGAATTGAAATTAAGCTTTCAGCCTATTAATGGCCATTTGGCTGCAGCCTTCCCCCAACTGGGTCTGGGAAAAACCCTACGCTTTGTAGAATTCAGCCCAAAGTTTTAGATTGAACAATTCTCAAGCAATATCACTGAAACAGTAAATTGAGTTGTTATTTCTTCATTGTGTATAGGAACATGCTGCGTACAAATTACCTGCTGTATTTAAACCAAGGCCTCCCTTTTTAAAACAAAACACTTTTTCCACCTCACACTTGTTGTATTTCCATGATATTAACTCTATTACTCATTTTTTATATTAGCAACTCTCCAAGTGGTGGTTTGTTCAAACTTGTATGTCTAGATTAAATCAAATGGTTTAGGTTTGGTATCTTTTTAATCACTACAGCTTTACCAGATTGTTTTTTTTTCATTTTCATGTTAATTCTCTTGATATAATTGAGGCTTCTCATATAATCACACATCTACTTATTTGTACATAATGCATGTATTTATGTAATAAATGAAAAGTTAGTTGTCACATTTCCCATTCAACAACGAGATGGGTGACCTCCCAGACGTCGACAATGCTGATCTAAAGCTCTTCAGAGTTTGTAGATTGAGTTTGTTATGGTATTCAATCTATTTAATTATACTCAATCTTCTAGGAATTATCCACATCTAGAGCCTTGAGACTTTCAGAATATTGGTAATGAATCATTGGGCTGCAATCTTCATTTGCACATGTACCTGCCTCTGTCTTCTGATTGCACTTGAGAACCATCCACATTTTATGTTCCAATTTTTAAAAAAAATTTGCCAGAAGTTTTTTTAATACGAAAAATGTTATTGGCAACAGTATAACATGTAAAACTTTGATACTTTTTCTTGGCGTGAAAGGATTACTATGGTTTGGCCTTTTATTACTGTTGTTATTCACTAAGGAACACGTCTTGTTTTACAGCCAACTCACCTGGCTAATTTTAACCAAGTGCAGACCATTCAGTATTCAAACAGTGATGATAAAGACAGGAAAGGAACTTTGCAGTTAAAAATAGCTGGAGCAGCAGAGGTAAGGTCAAATGTCAGCTATCCTGAACTTTTTTTGTTTTTGTTTTCTATTCTTTAAAATGCTTTCATTGAAGTATAGTTTCAGAACAGTAGACCAAACCATCTTAAGACTAATGTCTTAAGCAATTGACATTTCAACAAACATTGTATTAATTTTGAATCCTTCTTTGGACCAAGACTCCTGATGCAACGGTGGTACTTGACAGAGTGGATGTAGAATTGATGTTTCCTGTAGTTGGAGAACACTATTTCAAATTAGGGGACACCCATTTAAGATAGACTTGAAGAAAAGTCTTTCTTATTGAACTAACTCCAAGGACTGTGTGATCTGCTTCTACCCTGCTCTTAATTTGTAACTTCCTAAAGTTTAAATTTTATTTATTAGTGTCACAAGTAGGCTTGCATTAACACTGCAATAAAGTTACTGTGAAAATCCCCTACCTGCCACACACAGGCACTTGTTCGGGTCTGCTGAGGCAGAATTTAGCATGTCCAATGCACATCTTTCGGTCTATGGGAGGAAACGCATGCAGACATGGGGAGAATGTGCAGACTTGCACAGACAGTTATTCAAGCCAGGAATCGAACCCATGTCCCTTGCGCTGTGAGGCAGCTGTGCTAACCACTGTGCCATCCAAACAAAAAAAAATTCTTGAGTGAGATAAACATGAATTTAAAAAAGTCAGTACGCCAAGATCAGCTGGACAGAATGCATTTCATTTGCCTTCAGTTTCAAATCAATTCTGTAAAGAGAACCTGTGAATAACAAAAAAATTTAAGCCATTAGTGATTACTGTATGATCTTGAAGGAATTCACCAATAGGGCACTTGCACCAGAAACTGTGAAAGGAAGACAACAATAAAACTGCTAGTCATATAAGACCTTTAACATCAAAAAAACAAAGTTAAATTAATTTTATAATACCTTTGAATGGAGCTCAATTGTGTCTGTGTCAAAGACCTCTTGTTTTGTTTTTGGAGCTTCGAAACTTCTGTTAATAACTGAAAACTTTTTCAAAATTCTTTCATGGAATGTGAATTTGTTGGCCGGCATTTGTTGTCCAACTAAGTTGCCCTCAAGAAGGTGGTAGTGAACCACTTCCTTGAATTACTAACTGAGTGGCTTGTTGGCCATTTTGAAGGGCAGTGTGAGTCAACCCTATTGGGTCTGGAGTCACATGTAGGCCAACCAGGTAAGAATGACAGATTTCCTTCCCTAAAGGGCATTAATGAAGGTGGCTTTTTATGATAATGGATGGTAGTTTCATGGCACCATTACTGAGATTAACTTTCAATTCCAAAGCTTTGTTTTCTCAGAACTTCTAATGAAAATATGACTGAGATCTCAAAGTAGCAATGTATCCTGAAATCCAACTTTATTTTAAATTATGAAGCAATGGCCATGGTCCCAGTACTTCATTCATGGTTGTTTTCAGTTACAATGAGTGGAATTTTGCATTTTCTGCACTGGCTGAGATAAAAAAAAAACTGGTGTGTAGCTCATTAATTGCATATCTGGTTTTTCACGCTAATAATTGATCACTCTGTGCAGCGTAAATATGCAGGTTCATGTTGGCAGGCCAGAAAAAGGCCCCCTCCTCCCTCTGTATTCCTTCCAACTGGCTCCCATTTTCAAAAACTTGTTATAAACCTCGCTGACAGGACATCATATTGGCGAAGGAGGGTGGAACATACAAAGGGGAAGCCCTAAACAAGGTTCCCAACCTTTCTGGGCAGGGTATCACTGACAAGGAGTAGGGGCAATCAGAAAATGAGATTTCGCCGGCGTGATTCTTGTTTTCCAATACTCACATTGTTTTGTGCTCACATTTCTGTTTGCACTCACAGCAACTATTTTGTTTGTATTGTCAGCTTTTTTTTGGAGGCTGCGTCAGGCTTCTGGAAGTTATCCATCGGCTTTTCTAAGTTGGCATATATGGTGCTGGGTCATATAATTCCAGATTCTTTTGTAAAATACATACTCCTTTAGTGAATGGAAGAAGTGGAAATTTTCTTAGATTCTTATCGCTGATGTATAATAGTGATAAGCATTTTATTAAATCACTGAAACGTATATACATTTAAGGACTGAAATTTTTTATATCCGTTTTTGGTTCTGTAACTGGTGATGCATATACAGCACATACCCGAACTGCGAATCCTGATGTTAGTCTCGAATTGGCCAGCTCTCCCATGTGGCCTGAGCCAATTTTCCCACTAGCACTGACTTTAATGTCACGATTGCAGTGGAGCAGGGTCTCCAAGTTCCACAAGATCTTAAATAAAAAGTAATAATTTTTAGTTTGGAGCAGCTTGTTAGGCTGCAGAAATCCCATTTACAGTAGAGTGGAGCAAGCAGAATGCCTCCTTTTTAACTTGGTGTCAATTCCTTTGGCAGAGGGGTCCTTAAACAGATGTTAAGCCCCTCATTAGCATAAAAGAGGTCCTGTTAAGTTGGTCATGAAGGTGCTTGAAAATTAGCTTGAAGTGAAAGTGGTTTTGCGATATTTTAGGTATCTTTGGGGGGCATGGCCCTGGGATATTAGTAATTCTTTGCACCCTTGTTCTTCCACTGGAAAACAAACACAAGAACTGATTTCCACCTCTGGTGTCTCAATATCACTGTATTGTGGACCCATAGTACACTCATTCAGAATAGTATATTTGGAATTTTAATTGTGTTCTTTCAAATATCCTTTTTTTTATAGTTTAACAACATACATAAATGTGTGTAATTGATTTGTGTTTCAGAGCTGGTTGACCTAATAATCTGCAAGACAGTTCATTTGAGGAAACTTTAATTTGACTTTATTCCTATATCCCAATTGTTGATTTTGTGTTGCATATTTTGTGTTACCCCACTGCAAGTAACTTTTTTTTGCATAAACAAAAGTAGTTAGTTTCCTGTTTGATGTTCAAAATTACCCTCTTCTGCTAAATTTCCTCCTCCTAACACTATTTGCTATCTGTCTTCTTAAACTCAAACTTTAACTTGTTTTTCCTTTTATATGTTTCTTCTTTGTCAGATCTTTAAGTCTGAGTTGGCCAATGACTTATATACAAGAGGCAAAAACTACAGTTGGAGAAGTCTCCTTTCCCATTGAGTGTTCGGGATGATGTATTGATCCTTGACATCTTGTTTAGAATGGGACTGAATGTCCTGATGGGAACTGACAGCTGGGCCAAGTTATGGCAATAATGTTACATTTTTATTTTCAGCCTTTGACAATAACCACTCCATCACTGAACATCGCAGAGAACATGGCAGACTTGATAGATGGCTATTGTCGCCTAGTGAATGGAATCGTGCAGTCATTTATTATTAGGTCCCAGAAAGGTAGGGTTTGGTTTCCTTGAAAGTTCTTATTTTTTTAAGCTAATATTAGTTACTTGTGCCACCTGGCTGCTACATTTCGGATTTCAATGAAAATCTTTGATGTTTAGTAACAGTCTTTTCTCATGAAAACTTAAAATTAAGGATTGTGTTGAAGACTTTTTTTACAGAAACATGCATCGAGCTGGAAATATGTTTTAGTAAAACTTAATTGCATTTATCTCTGATGCCACAGATGCATTCTAAGTTATATGTCTTTGCTTCTCATGTTGATTTCTAGAAAAATAAATGATTCTTCATATTTCAGCATAGTTGCTGATGCTGCTTCACCCTGCCATTTTGCAGCTATCAATTTCCAGTTTGTTGTCCTAGATAGAGTATTTACTCAGTACTGGAGGCAACAGAGAACATGCATTCGTATTACTTATTATGTATTTTCAGACTTTCCCTAATAGCTGCACATGGAATGAATTATCTTTAGTTGATCTGCCATTGCGACCGTTATGAACAAATGTTGGAACTGAATTGCTCAAACGGTACAGGTTAAATAGAAATGATCAATTGATCTATTTCAATGTTATTGATGAACAGTGATAGTACAGTGAATAAAGATAACTTGATCACTGAAAGATGAAAAATGTTTTCAAATGTTTAAGTGATTGATGGGGAACCTGCAAGTGGTGGTGTTTCCATATGCATGCTGCCCTTGGTGGAGATCATGGGTTTGGAAGGTGTGGAAGCCTTGCCGAATAGTGCCTTTAGCACCGTATGCTGATAGTGGATGGGATGCCGATTAAATGGGCTGCTTTGTTGTGGATAGTTTTTATGAAATGTGGACTTTGCTGGCTTGATTAACATTTATTGCCCATCCCTAAATGACCTTGAGAAAGTGGTGGTGAACGATTGCTGTCCAGGTGGTGTAGGTACTCCCACAGCACTGTTAGGAATGGATGTGCTTTTAATTCCCCATTGATTTCAATTTTGCTGAGCTTTCTGGTATAAGCCTCACTCAAATGCTTCTTTGATGTAACCTTTGTTTTGGAATTCAGTTCTTTTCGTTTTAGGCCAAGGATTTAATGAAGTCTGAGGTTGAGTGTCCTTGTGTCATTAGAGTTAGGATGTCCATAGAGCTTCACCCTCTGTTAGCTTCTTATGTATCCATTATTATTCTCTAAAACTGACGCTTATTCAAATGCTACGAAAGATATTCCTTTGCACCATCTTCAACATAGATTCTTATAAGGACTTACTGAATATTTCTAATAGGTCTTTTATTTCTCAGCACTGTTTTAAATGTTGATAACAAGGAATCTGAATGATGATTGACACAACATAGAACAATTTCCTGATGATTAGTTTCTTTAGATAAGTTTTGATATTTTTGGACTTGAAATTCACTCTCCTGGTACTTCTTGGAGACTGAGTAACACCATGACTATGGTTTTATTGGTCAGAAACAATAGCTGGTTGTGTTTGTTTCAGACTATAGTGACCTTCTATAACTTGCTTATACGCTAGTCTCTGTTTTTTAATTTGACATATTTGGGAAAGAGGAATTTATCACAAGATGCTATATTTTAATATTCCCTCTTGATACGTCTTCCTTTCTTGGATACCATATTTAATTCTTGCAACAATGATAACCTGCTCCAAATTAAAAAAAGGCTTTTTTTTAAAAAACAAGTTATTATTGGTTCATGTTATGTTTTACCCTGTGACTCAATCTTTGATTGTTATCTTCCCATCCCAGACTTAGCCATTTCAGTTTGCTTGCCACGTGAAACGTATTATTGGGGCCAACAACAAAGGTGCCAAGAACAAACAGCAGGGCCAAAAACAAAGGTGGACAACTTTGTGAAGTGGTTGGGGAGGATGGGGTGGGGTGATGAAATACAATTTTAAAAAAAGCCAGGGTGACAACTGCTACAAGTGAAATTAATTTCACTTGTACATTTATATTATAAGCTTGACAGCATTTATCCAATACTGCAGACATTCACTCCCTCCATCATATATGCATAGTTGCTGCAATGTTTGCTATCTGCAATGCACTGCAACAACTCGCCAAGGCTTGTTCAACAGCACTTTTCATACCTGCAATCTCTAATGCCCAAGAGATAAGCCAGGAAGCACATGGAAATGCCAGTTAATCTAAGTTTGTTCCCAAGCCACACATCATTCAGAGTGAGAAATAGATCACTGTTCCTTCATCGTTGCTGCATCAAAATCCTTGAATTTCCCAACTAACTGCATAATGGGTGTACCTATATCATATTGTCTGCAGCAGTTCAAGAAGAAGTCTCACAACATCAGGTTACAGTCCAACAGGTTTATTTGGTAGCAAACGCCACTAGCTTTCGGAGCGCTGCTCCTTTGTCAGGTAAGGAGCAACAGTGTTCTGAAAGCTAGAGACATTAACCTGATGTTGTAAGATTTTTACTGTGTTTACCCCAGTCCAATGCCAGCATCTCTACATCATGATTACCACTGGCAGTTCAAGAAGACAGCTTACCACCTTTTCTCAAGGGCAAATTAGAGATGGGCAGTAAATGCTGGCTTTCCCATATATAGCATATCCTATGGATAAATATATTTTAATATCTATCAACAGCAGATAGCTTATTGTTTATTACTTGGTCAGCACCAAATTGGAAAAACAAGATGAAAGCAAAACTCTTAAGCCAACCACTTTGTTTTAATGTGGCTCCTTCATTGCTCTTCGTATTGGGATGACCCTGCTTACTACTACGATTCCTTTTTCATCTTCTGCATGAAGAGAGTGAAAGAATGAAGATCAGCTTTGATCAGAGCTTTTGATTGCAGAGTCAGACAAGTGGGGAATTCAAAGACTGAAATGCACGTAGAACAGCAAATCTGCTTGTTACTGTCAAGGTGTGATGGGTGCATATGATACTCAGGCATAATTAGGAGAGACAGCAATATTGGCAAGCTAATAGCCTATTCTACTCCTCTGATATTGTGAAGCGGTACCTTCAACCTTCTATAGTAGTTTATGTAATTAATTGTTTGATGGAATTTTTGTTAGGACTGGTCTTTATGGAGCTAGGAATGAGTTAACATTAAACTAAAAAATGAAACGAGTTGAATAATTAACAAATTCAGGCTTTAGAAGTTTGAATTAATCTGTGGCTATGTTCTGTTCATGGCTTCAGCTGGCAATAGTATATTTATTGCTTAGTTTGAATATCCTGGTGGTTTCAATTTTTTTGGATTGATGTACATCGTTTACACATGATTCACAGAGTTCTTGTTTCCATAATTTACAGCTTTAAAACAGTGTGCAGTAATAGGAAAGAACCTGTTGATAATCTGCTTAAGTTTGTTGTTTGTTTTTTGTTCTTGCAGAAGGAGAGCGAGCCTTGCCTTCTTTACCCAAGTAAGTAAACATAGTTTCTTGTAATTAGCAGTGCATAATTTAAGCTAAATTGTATAAGGAATAATTTTTTTTTGACCAAAGGGTAAAATGTCAAATCATAGAATAGTAACACTGCAGAAGGAAACCATTTTGCCCTTTGGGTCTATGCTGCCCCCCTGCAAGAGCAACTCAACCAGTCCCTTCTTCCCCCTCCCTGTAACTCTGCAATTTTTCTTCAAATATATTCAATTATTCAATTTGATTTTTAAGGCCACAATTGAATCTGCATCCACCACAGGTTCATCAGAGCATTATAGATACTAACCATGCACTGTGGGGGAGAAAGCTTTTCCTTAAGTCACCTTTGGTTCTTTTGTCACTCACCTTAAATCCGGGTCCTATGGTTCTCCACCTCCTGTCAGTGGAAACTATCTACTCCCTGTAAACTTTGCCTGCATTTTGGAGGTAGCAATCAAATCTCAACATTCTCTTCAAGGAGAATAGCTTCATCTATTGACTGATGTTCTCTGAAATCTTTTCTGCACCATCTCCATAATGTCTTCACATCCTTCCTCAAATGTGATGTCCACAACTGGACATGTTATCCGACTTAAAGCCAAGTCAGTGTTTTATAAACGTTCACCATAATCTCCTTGCATTTGTACTCTATGCCTCTGTTTATAAAGCCCAGGATTCGATCATGTCATATTACACTGTCGATCTGTCTTGCCACCTTCTATCATTTGTGCAAGTATACCCCATAAGTCCCACTGCAGCTTCACCCTTTTGGAATTGTATATTGCTTCTTGTCATTCTTCCTATCGAAATATTTCATTTGACCCCTCTTTGCAATAAATTCCACATGCCCACCCAATCCACCAATGTGTCTATGTCCACCTGAAGTCAACTACTGTCCTGCTCACAGTTCACAATGTTTCCAAGTTTTGTGTCATTTGCAAATGTTGAAATTGCTGCACTGCTCACTGAAATCTAAGTCATCAGCATGGATCCAAAAAGACAGTCGTCCTGGTACTGATCACTGGGGAAGTTGCACAAAGATGCAGATGGAGATGGAGTGCAGCAAGACCAAGTGCTTAACCCCAGGAATTTAGAAATGAGGGAGTTCATTGGATGCATGGTGGTTGTATGTCCAAAAGTATGGTGAACTGTTAGAAGTCTCACAACACCAGATTAAAGTCCCAACAGGTTTATTTGATAGCGCAAAACATTAGCTTTCAGAGCCGAGCTTACCCAAGTCCAATGCCAGCACTTCTACAGCATGGTGAACTGACCACTGGGTCATGGCCTCCGAGTGTTTGCTTACATTATTCGTTGTTGAAGTTCTCTTGCTTTGTATCTGCCATTCTACCAGTTTGTCTTTTGAAGTCTGCCCTGTCCATCTCACTGTTTACTGTGCTTCCAAGTTTCCTGTCATCTCCAATTTGAAATTATGCCTTAGGATCCCAATCTCAAGTAATTAATGTACTTGTACTGAACCCCAAGGAACACCATTTCTTACCTCCCCCAGTTTAGAAGCAGACATTCAGCATTTCTTTCCCATCAATTTTGTATCCATGCTGTTGTGGCAACTTTTATTCTATATAGACAGTAGTTACTTTTACTTTTTATACTCTCTTAATTTAATCTTTTTCCCTTTCATTATGTTACAATACATTTGACATTACTGCATTGCACTGTAAAGTAGGCACCTGTATTTTTGTAAAAAGAAAATCCAACTCAAGGCAATGATTTCTGCAATTTCTGAGATTTATGTTAGTATTGAACAAAGCGGACGTGGTGGAGTAACCTATCCATGCTAAACTATTTTATATATTACTTATTTTGTCTGGAGACAAATTGTTTATTATTTGATGTTATTATTATTTGCCCATTATTTGATGTTGAAATAATGGTGAGGCTAATGGTTCTCTTCGTTATTTTATAATATGTTACGTAACCTCAGGCACTGACAGACACCTTATTAAACATAGAAATCAAAAAGTTCCTGTCTCGGTGTGCTACTGATTCACAATTGAAATGTGTTAAATATAATGAAGTTATTATACTTGATTGATAGGCATGAACTTGCTACTAAAATTAGAGTTATCTGAAGTGATGCAAGTTGTTGTTTCGGAACTAGTTACCAACTGTGCATATTTAATTAAACCTGGATTAGCTGTCAGAGATTCTTTTAACCATTTGTTAATTGTTAGCTACTGCTATGAAGTATTTGTCCCTGGAAATTAAATTATTTTTGGGATCTCATTCCTTCAGAATTTAACTGGATATTATAAATGTATGAAATTTGAAGTTAAACTCTATTTTAATTTCTCTTCTGTCTGTCTTCTTGCTCTTGATCCAATCTTCCTTTGCCTCTCATTATTTCTTTCAATATTTTACTTAACATTAACTCGACACATCATACACTTCCTTCTCAATCCTTGTGATGTGCATTTCGCAGTAGTTCAGATTGGTTAAAGGAGTTGCTTGCCATTTTTGGTTTGATCCAAACTGTCTGATTTCACTTACTGTTCCCACTTACAGTGCAGGATTTTCAAGATTAAACAGCGAAGGGCAAATATAACTAATGGCAAATGCTGTTAACTCATTCCTAAAGCAAGTTTTTGGCCCACTATTAGCTTTCTGCCTGCTCCAATCCTCTTTTAGTCCAATATGCCCATTTCTACTTGGAGCTGTTGTAAAGCAAACGCATAAACTGAACTTCGCTGAGTTGGAGATGGGCTGAAATCTTTTAACAATTCTTTTTTATTTAGACAATCAAGAAGTAATGATGTGACTATAAGGATAAAAGTTTATCTCATATTGCCTGAATTAAATTGTTCGTCTTTTTGTCCCATTGCGGGTCTATTCATGCCATTTTGCCTTAAAATCCACATTTAAAAGCGAGCCAATGTGGAGTTTGGTTTAAAATGCCACATATTTTAAACTCTTAAGTTTGGAGAAATATGCAATTAGGCTCAGTTCTTTCGATCACAAATTTCACTGCTAGTATTACCCTGAATTGACCATTGTTTTTAAAAGAGCAGCAGCTTGCATTTATTTATGTTGTATTTTTGTTAGGAAAATGTCCCCAAGGTACTTCACACAAGCTTGGATTGAGGGGGAGGGGTGCAGAAACAGGTGATTGAAAATTTAGTCAGAGCAGTGAGTTTTAGGAAGGTCTTGAAAGAAATTAGGGAAATAGAGAAGCTAAACATTTAGACAATAATTTCAGATCGGATTTTGCTGTTCATTATGGTTTCTGTACTTGTCATTTTTTTTCACTCCTGTCAATGCACACCAGTACCAACTGGTTACTATTATTGCAATATAAGAAACATTAGAGAATGGATTATACTTCCTATTTGGCTATTAAATGGCAGGGTCAACATTTTGTCTGTTCACAGTGCAAACTAACGATCCTCAGTCAGTCATTTTCTGTAGATTTTTTCCACTTGCATTTCGAATATATATGATAGAGTCAGAGTTTTGTATAAGTTGTAATGCTTGCTTGCAGATCGGAAATTCAGTTTACACCATATCTGACACCAATGTGTTAAGCTTTAACTTAAATACGTTGAATTTCTGTGTTTGCTGTAATACACATGGTACATTCTCTTCATCCACCCTCCAAAACTTTCATATAGTAGCTCCTATTCATAGCAATCTCCCTGTGTCAGAAAGGGAATGGTACAACCTGCTAATTATTGGAGGCAGCCATTGGGTGGAAGGAATGAATTCATAGGAGACATTTCAGAAAATGTATAACATAAAGCATCTCACACATTCATTTTACAGGTTGTCAAACAGTGAAAAACAGGGATTGAGGACTCGGACCGTCTCAGTCTCAGGTAGGATTTTCTGGGATTAAGAAAATGTTTTTACTTTCTAAAACCCTCAAACTGATTGGGAAATAATGTCCTATGCAGAAGAAACAATTGTATATTTTCCTTCTAAGTGTTTATTCGTTGTTCAAAGTAAATCTTCTGCATTTTTGAACTTGAGTATGGAAGAGTTGCATATTTCCAGTTCCTAGTCATAATTGTTTGTTGTTTTTATAAAATAAGCTCTTTATTCTGCTTTTTAAATCCACACTTAAGCAGCTCAGTATTTTATGCTTTTAAAATTCACAAACATACTTTGATTATTAATTATAATCTGCCAGTTCTAATTGACAATCCAGTGGTGACAGTATTATGTTAACACATATTCTCATTGATTGCACGAGGAGACTTGTAAATGAGTGAAGGAATTCTCAATGCATTATTAATACTATACTGTGCTCATTTTAAATACATTCTTGAAAACTGCATATATCAACTTCTAAGTGTTAATCAATTGCAATTATCTTATTTTCCTTGAAATCATCACATTTATCAAATGTTAAATATGGAGTAATAAATTGAAAAAGCACTTAAAGTATGTTTGGCAGTGGTCTCTTGGTATTATCACCTGACGATTAATCCAGAAACTCAGCTAATGTTCTGGGTTTGAGTCCTGCCACGGCAGTTGATAGAATTTAAATTCAATAAAAATATCTCTGCAATGACGAGGCTGGAAAATCCTAGCCTGGGATTCCCTTACCTGCAATTTGCTTAGTTGAGGAAGGTTAATGTGGGGATTCCTTTGGGGGAAGTTGGTACAGTGATTAGCACTACTGCCTCACGGCACCAAGGACCTGGGTTTGATTCTTGGCTTGGGTCATTATCTATGTGAAGTTTGCATATTCTCTCCATGTCTGCGTGTGTTTCCTCTGGGTGCTCCGATTTCCTTCCATATTCCAAAGATGTGTGGGTTAAGTTGCCACTTAGTCTCAGGGAAACTAGTAGGGTAAATATGTGGGGTTCTGGGAATAGGGCCTGGGTGGAATTGTGTTCAGTGTAGACTTGATGGGCCGAATGGCCTCCTTCTGCAACAAAGAAATTCTGTGAATAGTGAAATCAAAATTTCACTATTTCACTTCAGCCTGAAGTGAGTAAAAATTGGTTGTCATTGTACAGTATTTCATATTAAGCTTTCATTGTACAATGTTATATTTCATACAAAAATAGAACTTTTTAACAATAATTAGTGAATTTTTCAAGTTTGTCAACACTTGCACGTTTGTATACACTTTACCAGCTGTTTATCTTTATTTGCTGTTGTGAAATTGTTGCAGTGTTTAATTCTGCTTCATTGATTTTGGTCTTATTCGAATCGCCGAATGAATACCCATGTAATTATGATGTGGAAAACTGCATTGATCGTAATTTAACTGCTTACTGCTTTAGAATGACTGAGTTCTCACAATGGCTGGAATCAATAAGCCACAGGCTATATTAGCTCTGTTGGATAGTAATCAACATGAAAAGTATTCTTTAGATTATTGCTGGGCTCAATCATATGTTCAGGTCGATCACAGATGAATGCTAAATGCCAGGCCGCTGAGGACAAATAGAAGTTTATTGAAATTTCAGCCGAGGCACAAAGTGCGCTGTGTGTTGTGACCTCAGTGTTAAAATGATGATGAGGCCTAGTGTTGGATGTGAAAGGACTTCTTGTGTAGGAATTTCTTCAGATTTGTACCATAGGATTTCCGCAGGAGAAGGTACTAAATCTCAACTGTTTTAGCCCATGTCATTGATCCTACATCAAGCTGAGGCAAAATATCATTAACAAATCATAATCTCATTGATCAGTTTATCAATTATTTCTTGTCAATGATTTGATGAATAGCTGCTGTATTCTTAGACTTTTGTCACATTAAAAAGGTACTTTAAACTCTATTGAATTATATTTAGTAATATTTTACTTGGATTATTCTGAAAGGCTTTTGCCTTTACAGAAGCTCTTGCAAATTTGAAGATCTGATGAATGAGCTTTCAATCGTTGCGGTATTGGTATGATCAACTAAATCAAGAACAGATGTGATTAATGCCAATAAACATGCATTTTGGTATCACTTTTCTTTGAAATTTTTTTTTAAATAGCTCAATAGATAGTGACTCTTTGACCCATTTGACCAACAAGAAAACTTGAGCGGTAATTCAATCTTGGGGGCATTCTTCACATCTTTCACAGTTCCATAGTATTATGAGTATCTAGCCACGTCAATACCAATGTGTCATTATATGTCATTGAATCATGCAGCACAGAAGAAGGCCACTTAGCCAAGCGTGACTAGTCACATCTAGTCTATCTATCTGATTGGATTATAGTCACACTAGACTAGATTATTTATGAATAAAAATAAAATCTTTTCACACTTCTCTTTGTTTTTTTTGCCAATTATCTTAATTCTGTGCCTTTTGGTTACTTTCTTTCCTGCCAGCAGAAACAGTTCCTATTTATTTACACAAAATCTATCAGAACTTGAAACACTTCTATTAAATCTTGTTTTTTTTTTAACTAAAAACAATCCCAGGTTCTTTATTATTTGGTTCTTGGTAGCATTTTCGTAAATCTCATCTGCATCCTCTCCAAAGTCTTAAAATCTTTCTAAAAGTGTGATACCCAGAATTAGATGCAATCCTTTAAGAGCCACTTTACTTTGATCTCAGTACCTTGATTGTTGAAGCCACAGATCCAGTTAGCTTCAGCCTCATCCAATTATCCTGCCAGTTTGCCTGTGGTATAAAATGACGATTGGCTTCACATTCTGTTAGTAATTCATTTAGTGATGTTATGAGCATAATGTTATGCTAGCTAGCATTGGCAGACTGTCCATCGAATGACGCTCCCCTAAATTGTAATGGCATTACTTAATATTCACCATAGGATGGCGCAGTAGTAGCACACTTTGTGGCAGAAAAATGATGTCTTCCAAAAAGTAAAGGCAAGTTTGTTATTTTCACCATGGGGTCCCACAGATAGCGATATTTTGATGTTCCCTTTGCCCCAGTTTCTGGAGTTTGTATTTTGCAAGCTCCTCCTTTTATGCCTGTTTGTTAAATCCCTACAGTAACTAATGAGATAATCTGTCTGCCGCTACTTAGTTCCTCTCAGTGAATCATTCGCCTACTTTGCTTTTCTTGCGGTGATGCTGTCTTGTCACTCATTTGTCTGGCTATTATACAGCCCAAAGCTTTGTTATTTTTATCCTGATCAAATATGTAATGACCAGCTAGAGTTCATTAATGGCAGTGCTTAGCCAGCTGTGTACCAAGTGACATCTGAATGACTTCAGTTCATGATATTCCCCCGCAAAAACATGATTTAATTTTTCCTGCAGAAGCCTAATCTTAAATTACTTTTTTCTGAGTTTAGGCCTATTTTTAAGTAACAATTCTGATGTTTAAAGATCATTTCATATTATTAACCCATTTTATTAGCTTTGAACAAATTTATTTTGTCTACCTGTCTGTCTGTCTATCTATCTATCTACACTTGTACCGATCTTATTTGGTCCTGCATCTCCTCATTCTATCTGTAACAGTGAGGCACACTATCCTGTAAGGGTAAAGATTTGTTTCCCGATCTGCACCCTCAGTCTGTGTAGTATGACGGGTGCTCCAATTGGCCTCAATACTTCTCAGTTAAGAAGAGAAAATGATTCTTTCAGTGTTTCAAAAGGTTTAACTGAACCATGCACATGTTTCGAAAAGCAGGACATTTGAAGAGGGGGCCAGAACTTCAACGTGTATAATTTGACCCTGATGTGTGGGTTTCTGCCACCATTTTCACACCTTGTGGGGATCTGCCTCTGATGCATGCAGGGCATTCCTTGAATTGAGATGCCCCCCTTTCTCCCTGCCTTTTCTCATGCATGCCTTAAAAATGACCTGCTCAGCTGCCTGTGTCAACCATATTTTGGCATGGGCAACATGTTATTCAGGTCATGAGCTTTTTCATAAGTCTAATTGACTCATCATTCCTTTAAGTATGCCAGGTGGACTGCTGACTTTGGCATCTGCCTACCTAGCGTATTATCAGAGCAGTTAGGGAAGAGCAGGAAGGTGTGGGTGAACCATCTGACCTATTTCATATGCTGTCATGCTGAAAATGCATCTTGTTTGCCAGGAGGATGAAATCCAGCCTAAAGTGCGTTTATGTAAATGAACATTTTTTTTTTCAGTCACATAGTTCCAAAATACAATTCAATTCCTCCAAAAGCCAAGGACAAAAAGCAAAGGATTAGCACATGTCAAAGAATTGATAAACATTTTATGTTCATCATGTTGTGAAGTTTCTGGTCCTGGTGTCCAGCATTGCTGCTTCTCTGTTATGAAACTGGTGCCGGAAATAGAAATTAAAAATCTTTTTTTTAATGGGAAGTTGCTGAGGGAAGGCTTTCTTACGTAGACCTATGGTTAGGATACAGAAAGGTAACATACTTTATTTATCATACAAAGGTACTTTTGATACTGTGGAAGGGTAGTTAGCGTGATCATTATTTTGAATTAGTATATTAATGCTGTCTACAGTATTCCTCAATATGCAGTGTGGAGTTTGATCAAGTTGTTGCTGTAATGTTCACTTGTTGTGAGTGAAAACAGCTTAACAGACAAATATAGGCACAAGAATAGTCTTTCAAGCCTGTTCCATATTCAGTGAGATTGTAGCTGATCCAACTCCAGATACCCACCTCTGCCCAACCTCCTTAATAGTTTGGACAAACATCTGATAATTGTTTTATGTTTAAACCCATCAGATGCAGCAATGTTCCACTGTTCTGTTTTTTGTAACTTGTACTCAGTACCATTCACCGGTGCAAGAGGAAGTGTGAAATGAAAGTGAATAGAAAGAAATTAGTGTTATAATGCCCACCAAATGAGAATGCATTTGCTATAATTTCCTTATTTGGGCAGGCAGATTTAAACAGCCAACTATTAATCCAGACATGCAGCACATTTATTAGCTTAAAGATTTGGCCCTGTTAATTAAAGACTCAGTGTAGATAGAATGTTTCCCTTGGCTGGTCTAAAACCAGAGGACACAATCTCAGGATAAACGGAAGATGAGGAATTTCTTCACCCAAAGGATGGTGAATCATTGGAATTCTTTATCCGAGAGAGCTGCGGAAACTCCATCATTGAACATGTTCAAGTCAGGAATTGATAGATTTCTGGAGATGAATGACATCAAGAGATGTGGTGATAGATGTGGTGGAAAAGCAGTGCTGTGGTAGATGATCAGTCATGACCTAATTAAATGACAGAGCAGTTTGATTGATAGACTGAATCTTATTCCTGTTATCCGAATCTTCAATATGCCCAACAGAAGTATTTTTCTCACTGCCCCGATAAATTTTATTGTTACATTCCGTAAAGTGACAATTCAAAAATTAATTAACCATTTTTACTGAGATCAGCTTTCATATCCCTATAAAATTTCAAAAACATTAAAATAATTTCCCAAACTTGTGATGAATTTGTATTGATGGCTTTGTAAATACATATGCTGTCATATTAACTCTCTTTGCAGTATAGAGCTAGGAGGAGCTGAAAATCAGAGTAGTTCTGCTTCTTTCAGTGGTATTTAACTTTTGTGCTCTTTTGATCTACCTTGGATAATACTAAGATAGCGCCAAAAAACTAATTGACAACATTTGCATTTAAGTAACTGTGTGTATTACTTTGTTCTAATTGTTGTATTAATTAGTCAAGTAAAACTATTTTTGTGGAGTCATTACATGCTTTTTTTTGTTTTTCTTCTGGGAACAATATATCATTGCTCAGTTCCTTATCTTTAAAGCTCTTTCAAAAGCCATCAGGAAAACTTGTGAATCTTAGAAAACAAGTAAGAATGAGAATAAAAATCATCACAACAGTTTGTACTTACTTGTACAACATTTTTGAAGTGTCTTGCATGTTGTAGTACTTGACAGACATTATAAAGCAAATAATGACAACAAGCCACATGAAGAGATATTAGAACAGGTGACCAAAAGCTTGATCCAAGAAATAGGTTTTAAGGAGTGCTTTTGAGGAAAGTGAACTGGAGGAAGGGAATTCCAGAGCCTGAGGCCTATGCAACTGAAAGCACAGCCAATGATAGTGGGGCAATTAAAATCAGGTTGCTGAAGAGACAGAAATTAGTAAAGTGCAGCTATCTTGTAATGGAATAGGGCAGGAGGAGATTAGAGATAGGGAGGGGCAAGGCTATGGAATGATTTGAAAACAGGAATGAGAATTTTAAAGTAGGGGCATTGATTAACCAAGGGCCTATGCAGGTCATTGAGTACAGCAGTGATTGATAAACAAACAGTGGTAAAGTAAAGCTTAAGTAAACTCGGGAGTTCCTGCATTTTGTCGATGGTGCACGTGGTTGCAAGTGCCTCTTGGTGGTGGCAAGATTGACAATCCTTCCACAAATATTCAATCAAGCAGGCTGCTTTGCCCTGGATGGTGTCAAGCTTCTTGACTGTAATTGGAGCTGGTCCAGGCAAGTAGAACTATTCTAATGCACTCCTTATTTTTTCTTTGGGGATGGTGGACAAGCTTTGAGCAGTCAGGAAGTGAATTACTTGCTGCAAAATTCCTAGTCTTTGAGCTGCTCTGATAGCTGCAATATTCACATGGCTAGATCAGTTCAGTTTCTTGCCAATGGTATAAGCCCTGGAAATTAATTGTGGGGGAATTCAGTGATAGTTATGTTTTTGAAGGTCAAAGTAAGATACCTTTACTCCTGTATTCAAATCACTTTGCAATGCAGGCCACTATACCACTTGCCTTCCTAACTGACTGCTGCAACTGCATGTTGTCTTTTAATGACTTATGAACAAGGACACCCAAGTCCCTTTGGACATCAGTTCCCAGCCTTTCGCAATTCAAACAAACTTTCAATTTTTTTGACCAAAATGGATTATTTCATGCTTTCTGGTATTATATTCTATCTGCTGTGCTCTTGCCCATTCACTTAGCTTGTCCAAGTCCCCTAGAAGCTCCTTTGCATCCTCCTCACAATTTACATTTCCACTTAGTTTTGTGTCATCAACAAATTCGGATCATTTATGTATTGATTATGAACTGCTGTGGCCACAGTACTGATACTTGTGGTACCCACTCGTAACAGTTCACCATCCTAATTATGACCCATTTATTCCTATTGTCTGATTTTTGCCTGTTAATCGATTCTTAATCCATACCGGCATTGCTGAAAGAAAACATGCTGTCTAAGGTCAGCGAAAGTTTCCATCCTTGGGCGCCTGTGTCAATTGGAGCATGCCCAACCAAATAGTTTTTCCTCCTCATTTCCATCCTTTCCCTGACATATCTAACATGCCTCCTCACCCTTCTTGTCAGATATTGCCAACCCACCCTCGTAAGATTCTGGATTTGTTTTAGGGACGTTGTGATTTATCTGTCTTTCGAACATCCTGCAATATTGGCAGTGGCTATGATCCTCGTGTGATGCAGAGCTGCTGGTCTCCACTTGGCTGGCTGCCAAGAGGCAGGACCTCCTTCTGGAGATGGTTGGAAGTCCTCCCACTTACTGATTAAGAGCTCTCACGCAGTAAATTTAAGCAGGACGAGTCAACTGAGTGGGAGAGAGCTCACCCCTCAAAATTTATACTGGGGTGCTGGAAACTTGTCTACAGGAAATAATCTAGCCTTGCGCTTCTTCACATTAAATTCCATTTGCCATGTTATTGCCCACTCACTTAATTTGCCTATGCCCCTTTACAACCTCTTTGCATTTTTCTTGCAGTTTACCTCATCAGACTTTGTATTGTCAGCTAGCTTGGACGCTTTTATCTAAGCTATTAGTAAAGATTAGAACCACAGAACCTCAAACGCTGACCCATATAGTATCCCATGTGTTTTAGCCGAACTAGCTAAAAAATGACATATTTATTCCTACTCTGTTTTTGTTGCTTAACCATTGCTCAGTCCATACTGATATATTAACCCTAGTCCTATGAGCCTGCATTTAGTGTGGTATTGCCTTTGGGAAAATTATGATTGCAGAGAATGGAAAGGAGAAGAATAAGGCAATGAACATGAATGGACAGAGATAGGAAAGGATTAATATACATGTGTTTCTTCAGAAAATCCATTTAAAAATGGAAAGGAGAAAGCAAATTTTTAGCTGCTAAATGTGTAAATGGAAGATTGAAAAGAAAAAAATGTTGTAATATATGTTATTGACATGACTCTGGAAGAAAGGGGTGAAGAAATAGTCTATTAATAGTATAGTTTGAGTCTTGCTGAAAAATCTGTCAAAGCTTTTAGTCTTGCACCAATCAGGACAGATATAAGAATTCTAAATTCCAAAGGAAGAACTTATGCTGCATGAGATTCAGCATCTTCCTTTTTGCATCTATGCTGATGAATGCAAGATGAAGAGCTTTGACAACATTTTTGTTCCAGCAGTAATGAAGAAGCAAATTTTCATATAGTTGTTCACAACAATGGGTGGCTGCTTACAGGTAAAAGACAGCATCGTTCAAGTGAAAATGTACATCTCAAGCCAAAGGCAACAGAAGTAATTTTGTTGCTTAGTGTCTTTGAAGCAGCTCGTAATGATATTTGAAAACTTTGGCCTTTCATAAAGTTTTAAGATTTCTTTGTTCATTGAATTTCAATTTAAAAATGTTTTGTATTTCATCATGATGTTCAATTTTTCCTTTATTCCTGTCAACACTGAAGGAATGAATCATTGGCAGCCCAGAGTTAAAAAAGCCAGACGTTTTCTTCCCTTCATCCTCTGCTCTCATCATACACCCAAGGGTACTGGATCGCTGTTTGACTTCATGAAAAATCTACAGCATTGCCTTGACTAATTTAACTGTAGTCTTCAGTCTAACACTTCAGCTTTGTGATTGAGATTGCACTAGTCTTTAAACAGCGCTTGTGTTTGTAGTATTCATGCACATTATCATTTGGCATATGTACTTTATAACCTGTCTGGTCAACCAAAGCTATTTATCCAATAAAATTGAATGTTTGCCTTTGTATTTAAAGGTGATTTTATATAAATGGACATACTGTTTTTCTGGAGCTGGGTGGCCCAAACAGTTAGAACCATGAAACATTTGGGGTGCAGAAAGAAGTCATTCAGCCCATCATCATGTTAATTTGCTAATGTTTATCTAGTTTGCAAAGACAGAACTTTACTGTTGAGAGTTACTGATAAATATTAAAGAAAAATTTTAAAACAGAAAAAGAATATGTCTTCTTGCAAGAGAGACAGCAAATTCTATGACCACCAAATTCAGCAATGTTCAGTCACCTTCAAGTAATATATATTTGCTTGTTGTTGATGGCCTGGTAGAACAACTTCCATTAATAACAACAATAACATAACTAATTCTGAAAATGCTCTCTGAGTGTCTGAAAGCATCTGTGGAAATGGAAGCAGAGCTAATGTCGGAGGTCAACAGCATGGAGATGAGACATTAATTTCCTTCCTTGTTATCTTCCAAGGCCCCAAAAAATCTCCATCCAAGAGGAACAGCAACATGTTTATATTCTTGCAATTTAAATTCACTATGTGATCCCCTGCACAGGAAGGAATCAAACTCAGTTTGAGTAACTGCTTTGTGGAGCATCTCCAATCAGTGTGCAAGTGTAAACCTGACCTTCCTGTCACCTACCATTTTAATTCTCCAAAACATTCTCACCCTGATCTCTCTTGCTGTCCTTTACTGTTCCATTGAAACCCAACATAAACTTGAGGAACAGCATCTCAGCGTCAGCAACAGCAATGTTAAAGGCTGTGTAAAAATATAAGGTGTCCCAAGGCCCTACGGTGATACTAAGTCAATTGAGAAAATACTTGGCCAAAGAAATAAGTATTGAAGAGTGTCTTCAAGGATGAAAGTAAAGTAGGAGTGTTGGATGGATATTCCAGAACCTGGGACTTGGACACAGCCAGTGGTGGTGAAGCAATTAAAATGCACAAGAGGCCAGAATTAGAGAAGTACCAGTATCTTGAAAAGTTGTGGGGCTGAAGAAGTTTACAGTGACAGACCAGCTAGACCATGTTGAGATTTGAAAACGAGGGTACAAATTTTAAAATTACGTCAATGCAGGTCAGTGAACTTGGTGTGAGATAAGACATGCACACAGAGTTTTAGATCATCTTAAGCTGAGCAAAGTAGAATGCGGGAGACCAGCTAGAAATGTGTTGGAATGGTAAAGACTGGAGGTAACGAAGGTTGGTATCAGTTTCAGCAGCATATGAACTGAGATAGGGTGTGGTTGGACTATGTGCTGAAGGTGGAAATAGTTGGTGTGATCGCATGAATCTGAGGACCAGAAGAACATCTCATCAAATGTGGCAACTGGAGTGAAAATACAGCAATCATAGATAGTTGGTAGAGAGAAGGATGAAGTTGGTTCATCTTTCAACACTTTACAGCCCTTTGGACTCAACATTTGGTTCAACGATTTCAGATCATAACTTCTATCTTCATTTTCTACTTTTTTTTGTGTTTTTGTTTTCTTTGGTTTTCTTTTCAGATAGCAACTGTTGGTTATGATTCTGCTTGCCCCATTTATATTGCTTCTAGATCCATGCTTTTGTTTTCTTTCTTGTCCCTTTACCATCATCATCTCTCTTACACTGCCATCCCTTTTGTCATTTAATCATTCCTATCTTTCACTGTATCTCAGACCTTCCATTTTTCTTCCTCCTTTGCCAGTCTCTGTACTTGCTTGAAGCCTATTACAATGCTAATTTTTTCCAATTCTGAGAAAGGGCATTGACCTAAAGCATTAACCTGTTTTTTTTTCCACCGGTGCTGACAATATTTCCAGTATTTTCTGCTTTTACTTAGCTTTCCTGCATCTGCAGTTTTTTGATTCAGCCTAACTTTCAACGTGCAATTAGTATAATTTGTTTGTCTGCTAATGCAATGTCTTACATTCATTCTGAACAATTTCAAGTAGAAATTGTTCTACTCAGATTTTTAATTTATATTTATATATATTTATATTTATGAATGGAATTTGAGAATTTTATACTGTACATACTTTATATATGCATTAAACTGTGATCCTTATTGAAAATATGAAATTAAAAATCTGTATTTAATGCCTTTTCATCTTAAGTTTGAAGTAGAACAAGATGTCGTAAAATGCCAATTGATTTATTACTATGGTTTTTCTAACTTTTTTAACTTTTTCACTGAAGCTTTGTAGCAGTTTGAAAATACTTGTTTCAAATCAA
Organism: Sphyrna mokarran; assembly: GCA_024679065.1. Classification (NCBI taxonomy): domain Eukaryota; kingdom Metazoa; phylum Chordata; class Chondrichthyes; order Carcharhiniformes; family Carcharhinidae; genus Sphyrna; species Sphyrna mokarran. Next base: position 20,648,865 of record JAGIQG010000007.1, on the reverse strand, counting down.
AGCTTGCACGAAGGAACTTTTCAATATTAAAATTATCCTACTGTCCTTTTCAAAAATTATCTTGGTTACTTAAGCTAATATGATGACTGGTGTGCCCGATTGTTTAATATAAGGAGTCTATCAAGTGCGTTCAACAATGAATAATTTTCCACCTAAAGTTTAAGGATTTTATTGACAAAATTTTAACACAGTTTGCTATGTTTCTCTAATGATTATTCCTGATTAAGCACTTGGTTTCCATCCAGCTCCTGCCCCAGGCCATCCCCAAACATTCAGTCCTGCTGTTGGAGTGACAACAGGTTGTATATTAGAAATCCATGACATGCTGCTCAGTTTGTTATTCCCTTGGCAAACTTGAGTCTAGATCTTGTTACATTATAATGTATTATTTCCCACTTTTTTGTGCAAACCAATTAAACTAAATGAACTAATTCAAGGAGAACAGCCCAAAGCAAAATCAAATCATAAATTAAACTTCAAAACATTTCTAAATTGCACCAGCTGCCTTGGTAGGTTTTTGAACTCTTGCCCCACAGCAGGAGTCTGGGCCTTTGGATTACAAGTCTAGTGAAGTTATTATGATGCAATTATTCAACATCTGAGTCTGACTCCAGCCCAAACTAATGGAATGTAAGTGTCCTCTTTCTGCTAGCTTCTGGGTCCTGAAATGGTTTTCAGTTTGTCAGCCAGATGGACATGAATTCTGAGTATAAACGCTGGTCAACAGAAGTGTTGAATATTCTGACACAGCAAGGTTCATCTAGCTTTTAAGCATATTGATTGATAGGCAAGGTAACAATTTTTTCTGTATCTGGGAAACTGTACTAGAAGAGGGAGTGAGTGGTTGATGTTGATAGATGCTGCCAAGTGTGGAAATTGATTTAATTTCCAATATTAATACCTTAATGATTCATCCCAAATTTAAGAATGGGAAAATAAAACGTTAACTTAGAGTCTTATGGAAATCATAAAGATTTATTTTTAAGCTACCTGTTAATTTTAATTTTTGTAGCAATCCCATGTAATTTATATTTTCTTGCATTTTCTGTCCCTTTTGTTCCTGAAAGTTGATTGTTGTCTTTGTTCCTTGCCTCTAATAATAATGCATTTTTTCCACTTTTTTTCCTTCCTTGTTTCTCCTCTTTCTCTCTCTTGCTGCCTGGATTCACAGATGAAATTAGTGGGGACGGTAATTGTTATGCTTAAAATTACAAAGAATTTGAACTTGCTAACAACATTAATTCATGTTTTAGAAGTTTTGATTTTAATATAGACATTAGGAAAATGTAGAGTCTGGCTTTTGCATACATTCCACACAGCACTTCAGAAACTACTTTCAACTAAAAATCTAGCACATTTACAATTGATGTTTTCATTCTGTGCATGTAAATCAACAATTATAAAATGTACTAACTGCTTTCTAAATGTAACTATAAATGTAAAGTGACTATAGCTGTGCTGTGCAGATACATAGATTTGGGCCTGTGTCTGTGGGAGTTTGCGCATTCTCCCCGTGCTTGCGTGGGTTTTCTCCAGGTGCTCCGGTTTCCTCCCACATCCCAAAGATGTGCTCTTAGGCTAATTGGCAAAACAATTCTCCCTAAATTGTCTCAAATTTGGTTTTTAATCCATAGATCTATAAACATGGACAGGGATCGCGTGTAGAAGTGGGAACATCGAGGTGGCGGCGCGGGCTCATTGGGCCGAAGGGCCTGTTTCCCGTGCTGTTTTGTTCTTTGTTCTAAATATTGCTACTGGCAAAATGCCATTATTTGGATAGTCTTTACATTCATTATGTATTTGCTGTCTGATTTTTCTTGCACTATATTTTGCATCAAGATATTTTAATGCCACCTTTCTGGCAGTACTATTTGCTATTGGCATGTGAGTGTGGTCTAGAACAGTCATTTGCTTTTCCTCTTCCTGGTTTCAGCTCAATAACATTGTATGACAATAATGTTGAAATCAGAAAATCATTGAATGGGAAGCTTAAGCCCCTCAAAATCAATGCTATCAATGACTTTAGCACACTGTGCCATCCCTCGGAAATGCTGCCTTCATCAAAATTAACACTGACCTTTAGATTATTTCTGAGATTGGTAAATGAGATCTAATGTTATGTGTAATCATGACCATCGTGGAATAGAGCTTTAATGCAGACCTCTAGGATTTTACTACTTTTTGAATATTTGCCAAAATATTTACCTGGAGGAAGAATTAAATTTCCTCGACTTCTCATTAATTACCAAGCAATATGTTAATCAATTTTCTTTGCCAATGAACAGCTATAGAAGTAAACCAATCTGGATATGACTAGGTTCAAAGATTCCAATCTAAAATAATTTTAAGCTACTATTTGTAGATACATGTCTGACAGCTTCAGAAGTAAATGAATGCATCACATTCTGTACCATAGCATTGAGTACTTTAAAGAAATTTTGAAGACAAATTTAATGGTTATTTTTGTCAGATTATGATTGCATTGAAGTTTCACAAAATGAAACTTGAAGTAAGTAAGGAAGCACTGACTGCTATTGGGAGTGGCATTCTATCCTTTTGTTTTTACTTCAGCATAAGCAACTGGGCGGCACAGTGGTCAGCACTGCTACCTTAAAGAGCTGGGTTCGATTCCTGCCTTGGGTCGCTATCTGTGCAGAGTTCGCACATTCTCCCCATGGCTGTGTGGGTTTCCTCCAGGTACTCTGGTTTCCTCCCACAGTCCAAAAGGCATGCTCGCTAGGTGCATTGGCCATTCTAAATCCCCCCTCAGTGTACCGGAACAGATGCTGGAGTGTGGTAACCAGGGAATTTTCACCAGGGTGAGAAAGTAGGGTTCTAAACCAGTGTCCTCTGCTTGAACAAATGGGAATACGATAGGATGAGGGCAGAGTTGGCTAGTGAAGACTGGGAGTGCAGACTAGTTAGTAGGACAGCTGAGGAATAGTGGAGGATTTTTAAGGAGATTTTTCTCAGTATTCGGCAAAAATATATTCCAGTGAAGAAGAATAAATGTAAGAAAAGGGATAACCAGCCATGGATAACTGAGGAAATAAACGAGAGTATCAAGTTAAAAATCAATGCATACAAAGTGGCCAAAATTAGTGGGGAAGTAGAAGTTTGGGAAAGCTTTAAAAAAAAACATAGAACTACTAAGAAAGCAATAAAGAAAGGAAAGACAGATTATGAAACTAAACTAGCACAAAATGTAAAAACTGAGAGTAAAAGTTTTTACAAATATATAAAACTGCTAAAGTAAATGTTGGACCCTTAGAAGATGAGAAGGGGGATTTAGTAATAAGAAACAAGGAAATGGCCAAGGCCTTAAATAAGTTTTTTGCGTTGGTCTTCATGATGGGGTACATAAATAGCATACCGATAATTGACGGTCATGGGACTATAGGGGGTGAGGACCTTAAAACGATCACCACCACTGAGGAGGTAGTGTTTGGTAGGTTAATGGGACTAAAGGTAGTCAAGTCCCCGGGTCTGGATGGAATGCATCTCAGGGCACTGAAAGAAATGGCAAAAGTAAAAGCAGGTGCATTAGTTGTAATTTATGAAAATTCGCTGAACTCTGGGGAGGTGCCAGCTGATTGGAAAACAGCTAATGTGACGCCACTGTTTAAAAAAAGAGATAGACAAAAGGCCAGTAACTACAGGCCGGTTAGCTTAATGTCCGTAGTTGGGAAAATGCTGGAATCTATCATTAAGGAAGAAACACAGGACACCTGGAAAAGAATGGTTCAATCAAGCAGACACAGCATGGATTTATGAAGGGAAAGTCATGTTTGATGAATTTACTGGATTTTTTGAAGATGTAATGAATGCGGTTGACAGAGAGGAACCAGTGGATTTGGTGTTTTTAGATTTCCAGAAGGCATTTGATAAGGTGCCTCACAAAAGGTTGCTGCATAAGATTAAGGTACACGGAGTTGGAGCTAAAGTGTTAGTGTAGATTGAGGATTGGCTATCTAACAGAAAGCAGAGGGTTGAGATAAATGCGTGCTTTTTCAGTTGGCAGTTGGTGACTAGCTGCAGGGATCGGTGCTGGGGCCTCAACTGTTTACCATGTGCATAGATGATCGGAGGAGAGGATAACAAAGTTTGTGGATGACACAAAGATGAGTGGGAAAGCAAATTGCGTGGAGGACATGGAAAGTCTGCAGAGAGATTTGGATAAGTGAGTGGGCAAAGATTTGACAGGTGGAGTATAATGTTGGCAAGTGTGAAGTTATCCACTTTGGAAGGAATAATAGTAAAATGGACTATTATTTAAATGGTGAAAAATTACAGCATGCAACTGTGCAGAGGGACGTGGGGGGGGTCCTTGTGCATGAATCACAAAAACTCAGTGTGCAGGTGCAGCAGGTAATCAAAAAGACAAATTGAATGTTGGCCTTTATCGTGAGGGGGATGGGAGTATAAAAGCAGGGAGGTCTTGCTGCAATTATACAAGGTACTGATGAAGCCACACCTTGAGAACTGTGTGCAATTTTGGTCCTCTTATTTGAGAAAGGATATATTAGCTTTGGAGGGAGTGCAGAGAAGGTTGATTCCGGAGCTGAGGGTGTTCGCCTATGAGGACCGATTGAGTAGACGAGGCCTGTAGTCATTGGAGTTTAGAAGGCTGAGGGGAGATCTTATAGAGACATATGAAATAATGAAGGGGCTAGACAGGGTGGAAGCGGAGAGATTATTCCCACTTAGGATGGAAACAAGAACTAGAGTGCACAGCGTCAAAATAAGGGGGAAGTCAATTTAGAACAGAGTTGAGTAGGAACTTCTTCTCCCAGAGGATAGTGAATCTTTGGAATTCTCTGCCCATTGAAGCAGTGGGGCTACCTCATTAAATGTATTTAAGTCACAGGTAGGTAGATTTCTGATCAATAAGGGAGTAGGCGGGTAAGTGGAACTGAACCACTATGAGACCAGCCATGATCTTATTGAATTATGGGGCAGGCTCAAGTGGCTAGATGACCTACTCCTGCCCCTATTTCTTTTGTTCTTATGTTCACAATAACTTCATTGCAGTGTTAATGTAGGCCTATCTGTGACACTAATAAATGAATTTTAAAACTTTAAACTGGTCAGATGCAGGTTTCTTGGCCTGTTGGCTTTTTGTTGTGATTATATGCCAAACATCGTTGGAAACAGGGTGAGGTTCTTTCTCAATTCTTTGGCAGAATGTGTGCACTGCTAACAAGATCTGCGTTTATTACCCCTCTCTAATTGCGCTTGAGAAGATGGTGGTGAACAATCTTCTTGACTGCTGCAGTCAATCCACAGTGTTGCTGAGGAGGGCATTCCAGGATTTTGAACCCGTGACAGTAAAAAAGTGATGATAGAGTTCCAAATCAAGATGGTTTATGGCTTGGAGGGAAACTTGCAGGTGATGGTGTTCCCAAGCAACTGCTGCCCTTGTCCTACTAGGTGGTGGCAACTGTGCGTTTGGAGGGTGAAGTTAAAGGATCCTCGGTGAGTTGCTTCAGTAATCTTCTATATCGTGATGCTGCTGCTACTGTGCGTCAGTGTTGGAGGGAGTGAATGTTTAAGGTGGTGATTAGGATGTTCCTTGTCTCATCACACTCTTGATTAATCATTGTAGGTATTGGATACCTTTGGTGAATCGGGAGTTTAGTTATACTATACAGGATTCTCAGTCTATGACCTACTGTAGTAGCCATGGTATTTATTTAGTTGGTCCAGATAACTTTCCGGTCAGTCGTAATCCTAGGATGTTGATAGTGAGCAATTCACTGGTGGACAAAATTGCCATTGAATGATAAGGGGCAGCAGTTGGATTCTTTCTGGTTGTAGATGGTCATCACCTAGCCAGTTGTTACTTGTCACTCATTCATCAGCTGAAACCCGAATGTTGTCCAGGTCCTGCTTCATATTGTGTATTAGGGCTTCACTTGATTTGATTTGACTTGATTTAATTTATTATTGTCACATGTATTTGTATGCAATGAAAAGTGTTTCTTGTGTCATAGAGACAAAAGCATTTGTTGAGTACATAGGTGAGAAGAAAAAGAGAGGGTGCAAAATGTAGTGGTAGAGTCATAGCTAAGGTACGAGAAAGATCAATTTAATACAAGATAGGTCCATTGAAAAGTACTCAGTATTTAAAGAGCTGTGAATGATACTCAACATTTCCATTTCTGACCTCATAATGAAAGGAAGGTAATTAATGAAGCAGTGGAAGGTGATTAGGTTTTGGACACTATTTGAGAAATTCATGCAACAGTATCCTGGGACTGAGATGATTGACTTCTGAAATTTCCTTTGTGCTAAGTATGATTGCAAACAATGGATGGTTTTCCCCTGATTTCCATTGCCTTCAATTTACCAGGGTTCCTCATTGTCACATTCTATCAAGCCTTGGAATCTAGGACAGCGACAACCACCTGCCTCTTGAACTGTTTTGTCCATGTTTGGACCAAGGTTATAATAAGTCAGGGACTACATGACCCTGGTGGAAAGGTTTGAGTAATTGGGAACCAGTTCCTCATCGACTTAGAGTATAGTACCAAACTTGTTCCTGTTTGGCATTAAATTAACAATCTCATTGCAGTCAAAAGATATTTAGTGTGGAAGCTATGTTGTAGAAATTGTTTTATTTGGCAAGTTGTTTCACTGAGCTTTAGTTTTGGAAAAGATTAAGTTTTACTTTGTTACACTTTTTGATTTTATTTGATTTATTATTGTTGTGTATTTTAGTATACAGTGAAAAGTATTATTTCTTGCAAGCTGTATAGACAAAGCATACTGTACTTAGAGAAGAAAAGGAAAGAGTGCAGAACATAGTGTAACGAAAGATCAACTTAATATGCGATAGGTCCATTCAAAAGTTTAATGGCAGTAGGAAAGAAACTGTTCTTGAATCGGTTGGTCTGTGACTTCAGACTTTTGCACCTTTTTCCCGATGAAAGAAGATGGAAGAAAGTATGTCCAGGGCGCTTGAATATGTTGGCAGCTTTTCCGTGGCATTGGCAAGTATAGACGAGGTTGAGAGCTGGTTTGCGTGATGGATTGGGCTTCATTCACGACCCTTTGTAGTTTTTTTCCGTCGTGGACAGACCAGGAGCCATACCAAGCTGTGATACAACCAGAGAGAATGCTTTCTGTGGTGCATCTGTAAAAGTTACTGAAAATCGTAGCAGCCATGCCAAATTTCCTTAGCCTTTTGAGAAAGTAGAGGCGCTGGGTGGGCTTTCAAAAGAGTAGAGGTGTTCAATGAATACTCTTCTTCAGTGTTCACTAAGGAGAGGGGCCATGTTTTTGAGGATGAGTGCAGCTAGGATGGACGAGGTACATGTTCTGAGGGAAGATGTATTAGCAATTTTGAAAAACCTGAGGGTGGATAAATCTCCTGAGCCAGATGAGATACATCCTACAATACTTCGGGAGGCAAGGAATGAGATTGCTGAGCACTTAGCTTTGATCTTTGGGTCCTCACTGTCCATGGGGATAGTACCAGAGGACTGGAGAGTGGCGAAGAATTCTTCAGAATTGAAATAGGAATGACCCTGGTAATTACAGGCCAGTTAGTCTTTCTTTGGTGGTCGGTAAGTTAATGGAAAGGATCCTGAGATAGAATTTATGACCATTTGGAAAGATGCAGTTTAACCTGGGATAGTCAGCACTGTTTCGTGAGGGGTAAATCCTGCCTCACAAATTTGATTAAATTCTTTGAGGAGGTAACTAAGTGTGTAGACGAAGGTAGAGCAATTGATGTTGTATATGGGATTTTAGTAAGGCGTTTGATACGGTTCCCCATGGTAGGCTCATGAAGAAAATAAGGATGTGTAGGATAGAAGGAAATTTGGCTGATTAGATAAATAACTGGCTGTATCACAGAACTCAGTAAGAATTTAGCAACACCAATTTATAATCCAACCGATTTATTTGATAGTAAAAAAGCGAGCTTTCGACTCTGTGTCTTCTTCAGGCAAATGCAGTGTTCTGGTCTGCAATAGCACACATCAGCACAGACAGTCAGAGATTGCTGATTAGAATGCGAATCCTTACATCTAACCTGCTATTCAAGTGTTAAAGTGGCGAACAATGTTTGTGAAGGGAATCCTGAGCATTGTTGGAGAATTGTGTATTTTCTCCAGACAGCACAGTAAGTGAGGTTTTTTGCTAACCCAGGCAAGTTACGGGGGTTACAGATAGTGTGTCATGAAGCCAAGATCCCTGTTAAGACCGTCCTCATGTGTGCGGAGCTTGGCTATCAGTCTCTGCTCAGCGACTCTGCGCTGTCGTGTATCACGAAAGCCCCCTTGAAGAACATTTACCCGCAGGTCGGAGGCCGAATGCCCAAGACTGCTGAAGTGTTCGCCCACAGGGAGGGAACTGTTTTGACTGGTGATTGCTGAGCGATGCTCATTCATCCGCTGTCATAGTGTCTGCATGGTCTCCCCAATATACCATGTCCTGAAGCATGCTCCGGGAGCATGCAACATGTCCCCATATTGGGGAGACCATGCAGACACTATGACAGCGGATGAATGAGCATCGCTCAGCAATCACCAGTCAAAACAGTTCCCTCCCTGTGGGCGAACACTTCAGCAGTCTTGGGCATTCGGCCTCCGACCTGCGGGTAAATGTTCTTCAAGGGGGCTTTCGTGATACACGACAGCGCAGAGTCGCTGAGCAGAGACTGATAGCCAAGCTCCGCACACATGAGGACGGTCTTAACAGGGATCTTGGCTTCATGACACACTATCTGTAACCCCCGTAACTTGCCTGGGTTAGCAAAAAACCTCACTTACTGTGCTGTCTGGAGAAAATACACAATTCTCCAACAATGCTCAGGATTCCCTTCACACACATTGTTCACCACTTTAACACTTGAATAGCAGGTTAGATGTAAGGATTCGCATTCTAATCAGCAATCTCTGACTGTCTGTGCTGATGTGTGCTATTGCAGACCAGAACATTGCATTTGCCTGAAGAAGACACAAGAGTCGAAAGCTCGCTTTTTTACTATCAAATAAATCGGTTGGATTATAAATTGGTGTTGCTAAATTCTTACTGAGTTCTTACCACCCCAATCCAACGCCGGCATCTGTACATCATGTATCACAGAAGACAGAGGGTGGTGGTGGAAGGAAAATTTTCAGACTGAGGCCAGTTACCAGCAGTGTACCACATCGGTCAGTGCTGGTTCCTCTGCTATTTGTGATTTTTATCAATGACTTGGAAGAGGGGACTGAAGGTAGGTTAGTAAATTTGCTGATGACACCAAGATTGGTGGAGTATTAGCTGAGGTGGAGGGGTCTTGCAGGCTGCAAAGAGACATTGATAGGATGCAGAGCTAGGCTGAAAAGTGGCAGATGGAGTTTAACCCTGATAAGTGTGAGGTGGTTCATTTTGGTAGGACAAACTTGAATGCAGATTCAAGTCAATGACAGGGTTCTGAGGAATGTGGAGGAACAGAGAGATCTTGGGGTTCATATCCACAGATCTCTGAAGGTTGCCACTCAAGTGGACAGAGCCGTGAAGAAGGCTTATAGTGTGTTAGCATTTATTAACAGAGGGTTTGAGTTTAAAAGCCGTGGGGTTATGCTGCAACTATACTGGATGTTGGTAAGACCACATTTGGAATATTGTGTTCAGTTCTGGTTACCTCATTATAAGAAGGATGTGGAAACATTAGAGAGAGTGCATGAGGAGATTTACCAGGATGCTGACTGATTTGGAGGGTAGGTCTTATTGAGAGAGCTGGGGTTTTTCTCTTGGGAGTGGAAGAGGATGAGAGATGACTTAATAGATGTTTATAAGATGATGAAAGGATTGATAGAGTGGATGTGCATAGACTATTTCCTTGGGTGGATGTAGCTGTTACTAGAGGGCATAACTATAAGGTTCATGGTGGGAGATATAGGAGGGGTGTCCGAGGTAGATTCTCCCCTCAGAGAGCGGTTGGGGTGTGGAATGGACTGCCTGCTGTGATAGTGGAGTTGGACACTTTAGGAACTTTCAAGCGGTTATTGGTTAGACACGTGGAACACACCAGAATTATAGGGAGCGGGATAGCTTGATCTTGGAATTGGACGTAGCTCGGCATAACATTGAGGGCCGAAAGGCCTGTAGTGTGCTGTAACGTTCTATGTTCCTTAACTATTATGTCGGCATGGAGGGACTAGGACAGGTTGTTAGTGATCTGGACACCTAAAAACTTGAAGCACTCTACCATTTCCTCTTCGTCCCAGTTGATGTCAACAGGGGCATGTCTTTCAGTACACTTCCTGAAGTTGATGACTATCTATTTTATTTTGTTGACATTGCAAGTGTTGTCCCTAACTTTGTGTGCATCAAAGTCACCAGAACATTTGAAAGAAACCCTATGAAATTATGTGACTATATTCTTCCACAATGTATAATTGTTAGATACAGATCCAGAGCAGACTGACTACATGGAAAAAAATATATTCCATATGTATCAAGGGAGAAATTTAGGGAATAATGAACAACCTTAATAATAAAATGATCGAAAAACCGTTAAGTTTAAGTTTAATTTATCTATGAATAGATTTATCTTAACACTGCAATGAAGTTCCTTGAAAATCTCCTCGTTGCCACACTGGGTGTGGTTCCAGAGGACTGGAGGATAGCGAATGTGGTCCCATTGTTTAAGAAGGGGAAGAGAGACCTTCCTGGGAATTATAGGCCAGTGAGTCTTACTTCTGTGGTGGGCAAGGTATTGGAGAGAATTATTAGGGATAGGATTTATAGTTTTTTAGAGAGAAATGAATTGATTGGGGATAGTCAGCATGGTTTCGTGAAGGGTAGGTCATGCCTTACTAACCTCATTGAGTTTTTGGAGAAAGTGACCAGAGAGGTGGATGGGGGTAAGGCGGTTGATGTAGTATATATGGACTTTAGTAAGGCGTTTGATAAGGTGGCCCATGGAAGACTTCTACAGAAAATGCAGATGTTGGGAATAGAGGGTGATTTAGCTAATTGGATTAGGAATTGGCTGGCAGATAGAAGACAGAGGGTGGTGGTTGATGGGAGATTTTCATCATGGAGTTCGGTGACGAGTGGTGTGCCTCAGGGTCTGTTTTGGGGCCCCTGCTGTTTGTAATTTTTATAAATGATCTGGATGAGGGTATTGAGGGATGGATCAGTAAATTTGAAGATGATACTAAAGTTGGTGGTGTGGTAGATAGTGAAGAGGGGTGTTTTAGTTTACAGAGTGACTTGGACAAGTTGCAGAGCTGGGCCGAGAGGTGGCAAATGGAGTTTAATGTGGGAAAGTGTGAGGTAATGCACTTTGGCAGGAACAATAAATGTGTAGAGTATAGGGCTAATGGTAGGGCTCTTAATAGTGTTGAGGAACAGAAGGATCTTGGTGTATGTGTCAATATATCCCTGAAAGTAGGCAGTCAAGTGGATAAAGTTGTTAAGAAGGCATATGGAGTCTTAGCTTTTATTGTTAGGGGGATTGAATTTAGGAGCCGCAGCATCATGTTGCAACTGTACAAAACTCTAGTGCGGCCGCACTTGGAGTATTGTGTGCAGTTCTGGTCGCCACATTATAAGAAAGATGTGGAGGCATTGGAGAGGTACAGAGGAGGTTTACCAGGATGTTGCCTGGTATGGAGGGCAGGTCCTATGAAGAGAGGTTGAAGGATTTGAGGTTGTTTCCGTTAGAAAGGAGGCGGCTAAGAGGGGATCTTATTGAAGCATATAAGATGATTAGAGGTTTAGATAGGGTTGACAGTGATAGCCTTTTTCCTAGGATGGAGAAAGCTAGCACGAGGGGACACAGCTTTAAATTAAGGGGTATAAGTTATAGGACGGATATCAGAGGTAGGTTCTTTACTCAAAGAGTGATTAGGGAGTGGAATGCCCTGCCTGCAGCTGTTGTCGATGCGCCAAGTTTGGTGGCGTTTAAGAGGTTAATTGATAAGTATATGGAAGAGAAGGGAATGGTTTAGTTTGGAGGGGCATTGCGTTTTATTTTGGTCGGCACAACATCGAAGGCCGAAGGGCCTGTTCTGTGCTGTATTGTTCTATGTTCTATGTTCTATGATGTCTGTTCGGTTACACTGAGGGAGAATTTAAAGTGGCCAATGCACCTAACCAGCACATCTTTTGGACTTATTTCTGGAGTTAGTGCTTTATCACACTGCAGAAGTTAAAATGTGTTCTGACATATTGCAACAAAATAAGTCGAACCACTTTTCTATTTTGCTTGGAAAAGAGGTTCTCAAACAGTGAGATGTACCAGAATCAGGGACCTGAGGCCTGGAGCGATGAGGGCCAGAATGTACAAGTAATCTGAATGATGCTGACATTGGAATAATGGCTCTTTCAAATTATTCAGGTCCGTATTTATATTTCTGAGCTTCTCCCCGATGTGGATTATATTTGATGGTTCTTAAGAATGGGCTGAGATCATGATGCACAGTGCAAGCCGCAGGCCAACTTCACACTGTCTGCTTACTTTGATAATATCAGCATCCAGCCAATACTAACAATGCTGTTGACTGACTGAAAGCATAAGGGGAGGCCAATAGCACAGCCTAAAATGCTTGCCCCTCATAAAGAGAAGGGCAATCGAGCAGGAAGAGAAGTCGTTAGTCATACAGGTTAGTCTTAGAAACATTAAAAATTAACAATGCAGGAGAGAGCAGACTCAAAGTTTTTGGATGCTGCACTTTCTGGGGGAGGTGGAAGGGAGAAGAGATGCTCTGATGGTGGCACAGTGATTAGCGCTGCTGCCTCACAGCGTCAGGGACCCGGGTTCGATTCCCAGCTTGGGTCACTGTCTGTGTAGGATTTGCACATTCTCCCATGTTTGCTCCACGTGCTCCATTTTCTTTTCACAGTCCAAATATGTGTGTTAGGCTGATTGGCCATGCGAAATTGATGCTGGTGTCAGGGGGATGAGATTGTGGTTGGTGCAGATTTGACGGGCAGAATGGACTCCTTCTGCAATGTAGGGATTCTATGATTCTACGATACAGGGCATCAAGAGACCTTCCAGATACTGTTCAGGAAGCAGTCATAGCAGATAGCCATAGAGGTCATTGGCAGGCATCATGCCTGGAGGAATTGGAAGCAGTTCCACAAGTTAATCAGTGACATTGTGTAAGTTATTGGAGTCAGTGATTCATTGTCAAACCGTACCAGCTCCCAATAGCCTCAAACACAGCTCAATTCATCACAACTCCATCACTCTCATATCACCAGTGTCTATCAATCAGGATTCATATCTGACATTCATCTACTTCATTATTCCTACAACAGTTAGCACTGTTGCCCATACCCATATGACTCAGCTTGCACCTGCTGTCAGCAAGTCAACCAATGCAGCACACTCACTGAAACATTTCTTTCTCTCTTGCATACAACCAGAGGTAGCAGGAGCTAACTTGGGTACAATTACCCCTGCTTGTCATAAACCCCATGGAGGAGATGGTATTGGCCATTATTAGGGTGGCTATTGCTGATGCTGTTGCCCACAAAGTGGTTGATAACCAAGTATCACCCTGCACTGTGGGGAAACATGGAATCCTAGCAAAGCCATGTGCTCACTCCACCTATATAGTTAGCTTCCTTTGAATGTAGAGCTTTACACAACAGGGGGTAGGAAACTGCAAGACATTGGAAATATCCCCAGCTCCAATTTAGAAAGAATCAGTGCATAAAATTGAAGTGCCACAGTCGCCTTCTCACCAATAGCAATGTGTTTCCTGCCTTGCGCTGAGGTGGCAGATCTCAGTGAGGATATCTTTATGCAGATGCCTTACACGTTAGTCTGGATTTTTTGATGTTAATGATGCTGAAACTATCAGGGTTCAACATCATTACTCTGCTAAAACTGACAAACTTTACGAGCTCAAAAACGTGAGGAATAGCACAGATGTTGCTGGCACTGATTCTACGTTCCTTCAGAGTGTGCTGTGTTGAGGTTGGCCAGACTGCAATCCGAAGCAGGCAGTGAATTAAAAAAAAATTACACTTTTGCACTGTGAATCTCACTAACGATGCTTGGAAAGATTGCACTTTATTAAATGAACTTTAATTGGGTTTTTAGCGGTATTCTAACTTCATAATTATTACTGAATGCCCTCACTTGCTCTGAAAAAATAGCTTTATTTTTGTGCAATAGCTCATTTGGCTGTTAAATAATATGACATAAACTCCTTATTTTTTCTTTTTTTAATCCATTTGTTTTAACTTCAGTCTTATTCCAAATGGCATCATTTATTTATATCAAGAAATGTAAAAGTTACAGTGTTTTTAATTTCCTGATTTGTTGTCTGAGAGAATGCGTCAATGTGATTGGCTTTTTTTTACCAAGCTTGTTGATATCACTGCTGTTGTATACTTGGAGATTTCTTGACAAGGTAGCAGGTTTAAACTGACTTCAGGAAAGCAGTTGTACATACCTTATAGAGATTGCTACGTCTTCAAGGGAAGTATTCTTTGAGATCAGTGGAATCAATTTCCTCACTGTTAACTGACAAATCTAGCCCATTGTTCCTGGCTGAAGTTCATATTGAATTGCTCACTGATGTCGTCCTTTCCCTCCTTAATCAGCAGAAAGATCTTTAGTAGTTGCCCCACCATTCCCTGTGTTTGCAACTTTATACAACAATGGAAATCACCAGACACTTCTAGAATTGAAATAAAAGCTAAAAGAAAGGAGATAACACCTAACTTCCAAGTATTTAATTATTATTTATATAGTGCTACTGAGGCCCCTACCTGCTTAGAACACAGGTATGGTTAAGCGATGGATTGAGCTGAAGTGTTGAGCTACAAAATGGCACCGGTGGTGTCAAATTAGTGTTGCATGCTGCCTGTCACAATCTGTTTGCACTGTATACTTTTGCAACGGTTTACTGTATACCCACTAATGCCCTCTGTAATATAGTAGCTGGTGTGATTTATCCCAAAATGTTGCTTGAAACTGCAGGAACACTTACAACAACCCCTCCTCCCCCTCGCTCCAAACAGTAGGCACAAACTGTTCTAATTTCACACCCACTTTATTTTGTGCACTTTAATGACACTATTCAAAGCTCAAATAAAAATGGTTTAAATGGTAAAATGTAGATAATCCTTAGTGTAGCAGTAGTATATTTTTTATATCATTTTATTACCTGCTATAGAAAAGTTTAGTATTCAGTGATTCATAACTAGATATGCCATTGTCGTGTATTATCCAATTGTGGTGTCTGGCCCCTTTCTTCTGAAGGCAATACATGACCCAGACTAATCAATCAAGGACCAAGTTGGGGCTTCTCTGGGCTTATCCCAGCAGTTGGAGCCTGAAGACTTGACTGTAAGCATCCAATCTACATTACTCTTATGTCACTGTTACTATGAATAAATATCAACTGGAGGAGCCAAGTTACTACATTTGGTGATGAGATTAAAAAGCAGCAAGTGTGCTTACAACATCATCAGCACAGAACCTGATCCAATTGAATTTGAGCTTGTGAAATGAAAAGGAGCTGCAAGAATATTTGTATTTGGAAGAGTGGATCCCTTTGACTCCTCTACTGAAGAATGGTACAGTGTGTTGAGTATTTAAAATATTTTCTCAAATACAAAGGAGTTGACGAGGGAATGAGGAAGGCAATATTACTGAGTGAGTGTTAGATCCAAACCTATAATTTAATCCATGGTCTCACATCCCCAAACACGCCATTTGCTGAAATCATAAAATTGGTAAAAGGCCTCCATGATTTAAGTTTAATTCAATGGGGAAAACCCCCAAGGGAGGATATTGCAGTATATGTAGGAAGGCTTAGGAAAATCATGGAGCATTATGACTTTGGGACAACATAATGAGATACTAAGGGATCAGTTGGTTTGCAGAGCAAATGACGAGGCAATATAGAGGAAGTCACTGGCGGGATTTGATTTGATTTATTCTTGTCACATGTATTGGTATCATAGGAGCCTACAGTGCAGATAGAGACCAGTCAGCTCATCAAGGCTGCACTGACCATAATCCCATCCATGCCCTATTCCTGTAATCTCTCATGTTTATCCTGCTAATCCCCCTTACACTAGGGTCCCTTAAACATGACCAGTCAACCTAACCCACACATCTTTGGACTGTGGGAGGAAACTGTAGCACCTAGAGGAAACCCATGCAGACACAGGGAAAATGTGCAACCGCTATGCAGACAGTGACCCGAGAACAGAATTGAAGTTTATTAATTAGTCACAAGTAGGCTTACATTCATACTGTAATGAAGTTAATGTGAAAATTCCCTTGTCACCACACTCTGGCACCTGTTCGGGTATAGTGAGGGAGAATTTAACATGGCCAATGCACCTAACCTGCACAGCTTTGGACTCTGGGAGGAAACCGGAGCATCAGGAGGAAACCCACGCAGACAGGGAGAATGTGCAAACTCCACACAGACAGTGATCCAAGCCGGGAATTAAACTTGGGTCCCTGATGCTGTGAGGCAGCGGTGCTAACCACTATGCCACCATGCCACTATCATATAAGTAAGAAGTATTGTTTCTTGCATGCTATACAGACAAAGCTTATCATATATAGAGGAGAGAGTACAAAATATAATGTTACAATCATAGCTAGCGTGTAGAAAAAGATCAACTTAATGCAAGGTAGGTCCATTCAAAAATCTTATGGTAGCAGGGAAACTGGTAGGGGCTGGAAATAGCATTAACAATGGAGAGTGCTGAGAAGGAACTTTGGAGTATGCAAAATAGCAATTTCTACCAGTTTGGGCAAGAAACTGCAGACAGTTGTGGTGCCATAGAAGAAACAAATTAATAGTCCTGGATCAGTACAGTGTGTTATGGATGTAGGGGAAACCAATTCCCAGAAATCTGCAGATTCAGGGATGCAGAATGCTTTATGTGCCACTGAAAGGTTAATTTGAGGCATGGATATAAGAATAAGCAGAGCCTGCTGAGTAGCAATAGAGTGGACTAATCAGCACCAGTACGTAATGTTGAAGATTTTTCTAGGAGTGATCAAAATATTCTTCGGTTAATAATGTGTAAGTGAGCAAGGTAGTCCCTATTACAATGTTAAGAATTAAGAATGGAAGTAGACATTAGAACGTTTGCTATTGTAATAGGGGAGCAGACTTACCAGCATCTTGGAGAGAATTAGCCTCTGAGGCTGAACAACACCTCAACTAGACTGGCTCCCTACAAAAGAGAGGTGATTGAGATAGTGAAGATGACTGAAATAGCCCTCAACTATGATCTCCAATTTAATTGTGGGTCTGGCCAGGGACTAAGCCTGATGGACTGTGACTAGCTCCAAGAAATTAAACTCAAGTGGTTGGAAATTTTCAACATTAAAGAGGGAGGCCTGCATGTAATAATCCACAAGTAGCAGGACATTTTTCAGGATAAATTGTAGAAAATAAAAGGCAAAAGTAAAAATTTCACATAAACCCAGAAGCCACCCTAGACTTTTTCAGAGCTGGAACTGTGTCCTATGCTTTGTTGGAGAAAGTTGAGACTGAGCTAGAGAGCCTGGAAGAACTTGGTATTATCCAATCTGTTTACGGAATAGAGAGCCCCCATAGTGCCTGTGGTAAAACCAGATACAACAGTCTGCACCTGTGGAGTCTATAAATTAACAATAAACCAAGCAGGTATACTGGACAAGTACCCTATCCCTAAAATAGAGGATTTGTATGCAAAACAATTTATGTTAAATTCAATACAAGTCATGCATTTCAACAACTGGAATTGGATGATACTTGCAGAGACTACACAACTATTAACTTCGGAAATGACTATACCAGTATACATGTTTGCCCTTTGGCGTTTCATCAGCTTGTGCCATATTTCAAAAGAACCATGGAAAGCTTGTTAAGGAGTTTGCCTTGTGTCGTTGTATACTTGGAAGGCATTCTGATTATTGATGTAATTGCAGGTGAACATTTGGGCAATGTAGAAGAAGTACTAAGAAGATTTCAAGTGGCAGGCGTTTGCCTAAAAAGGGAAAACTGCACTTTCCAAGCCAGCAAAGTAGTTTACCTTAATTACTGTGCTAGTGCCAGGGATTGCATCCTACGTAGAACAAAGTATGGGCAATGAATGAATTCAGAGCTTAAATCATTCCTGGGGATGGTTAACTATTATGGGCAATTCCTACCAAGTTTGTCAACATAATTGGCTTCTTTATGCATTTTATTGAAGAAGCATTAGAGATGGATTTTGGAAATACCCCAAAGAGAAATAATTAATAAAGTCAAACAACTATTACATTCACCGTGTCTTTGGGCACATCTTGATCCAACTAAGAAGTTAGTGCTAATATGTGATGCCTCCTCGTTTGGCATTCGGGCAGTTCTATCACATAGACTAGTTGATAGGCCTGAGAGATCTATTACAGAAGTTGAAATAGATAAAGAAGGGCTATCTGTGGTGCAGAAAGTGCAGATGCATGGGATTGAAAGTGATTTAGCAGTTTGGATTAGGAATTGGCTAGCTGATGGAAGACAAGAGGGTGGTGGTTGATGGGAAATATTCAACCTGGAGTGCAGTTACGAGTGGTGTGCCTCAAGGATCTGTTTTGGGGCCACTGCTGTTTGTCATTTTTATAAATGACCTAGATGAGGGTGTAGAGGGTTGGATTAGTAAATTTGCTGACGATACCAAAGTGGGGGGAGTTGTAGACAGCGAGGATGGATGTTACAGTTTGCAGAGGGACATAGATAGGTTGCAGAGCTGGGCCGTGAGGTGGCAAATGGAATTCAATAAGGATAAGTGTGAGGTGATTCACTTTGGTAGGAATAACAGGCATATGAAATATAGGGCTAATGGAAGGACCCTTAATAGTGTTGTCGAGCAGAGGGATCTTGGGGTACAAGTACATAGCTCTTTGAAAGTTGGCACCCAGGTTGATAAAGTTGTTAAGAAGGCGTACGGTGTGTTAGCTTTTATTGGTAGAGGGATTGAATTTAGGAGCCGTGAGGTTATGTTACAACTGTACAAAACTCTGGTGCGGCCGCACTTGGAGTATTGCGTACAGTTCTGGTCGCCGCATTATAAGAAAGATGTGGAAGCATTGGAAAGGGTGCAGAGGAGGTTTACCAGGATGTTGCCTGGTATGGTGGGAAGGCCTTATGAGGAAAGGCTGAGGGACCTGAGGTTATTTTCATTAGAGAGAAGAAGGTTACGCGGTGACCTAATTGAGGCGTATAAGATGATCAAGGGATTGGATAGGGTGGATAGTGAGAGCCTTTTTCCTCGGATGGTGATGACCAACACGAGGGGACATAACTTTAAATTAAGAGGTGGTAGTTATAGGACGGATGTCAGAGGCAGGTTCTTTACACAGAGGGTGGTGAGGGCGTGGAATGCCCTGCCTGCAGCAGTTGTGGACTCGCCTACTTTGGGGGCATTCAAATGTTCGGTGGATAGGCATATGGATGATATTGGAATAGTTTAGGTTAGAGGGTCCACTGGCCGGCGCAACATCGAGGGCCGAAGGGCCTGTACTGCGCTGTAATTTTCTATGTTCTATGAATACCAATATGTTGACAGTAGACATTTTACACTTAAGGCAAGCCACTGTTGGGTCTTTTCAAGGATGGTGAGATCATTCCATTGCTTGCACCAGCCAGGAATCAATTGGATACTGCTCTTGTCAAACTATGAATGTGCACACATCAGACCCATAATATGAAAGATCAGAAACAGCTAGTTGATAGAAGGAGATGATTTCAGAAGACATGAAGCCATACCACATTAGGAAAAATGAAATAGGTTGCAAGGCTGGCATGATCCTGTGGAGAGCGAGAGTAGTCATCCCTATACAAGGCAGGTAATTGCATCTACGAGTTTCACAGTGCCCACCTGGACATGGAAAATTAAAATGCTTGCAACAAGCTATGGCCAGGCATCAGTGCTGGTACTGAAAAAATGGTAAAGCACTGTGATCAGTGCCAGTTACAGCAAAAAATTATCTTTGCAAAATTGCTGCTCCTATTTCATTCCTCCTACCTCTAAAACTTTGTTATTTGCTGACTCAGTTATTCCAGTACTCTCCTTAACAGACATCAAAGTTTTCCTCTACAGGAAATTGCTATATGTTCGATACTCCACCACCCACATGCCTGCCAGTACTGCCCATTCATTTCCACTTTTTCACTTGATGGCATTTTTGGATGTATTTCAAAACCCTTGCACTTGTCCACAGATGCTTTTCATGGCCTCACCACTTCCTATCATTCCATCTCAATTCAGATTCTTTTTATGTACATATCATTCATTCTTGTGACTCACTTTGCATTCCTTCTTCACTTTTGACAGTAGAACCATTTCAGCTGCTTATTTCAGAATCATCTGCTTATGCCACCCTGCTTTGATTTACTGCCCTCCTTCAAAAACTTATCAAAATCTATCTCTCTCTCATTTACTTACTACCCTGAACTTGCCATTTTACTTACTCTAATATGTTTTATTATCCTGGGATTTTATCACATTGAAACTGTAAAGCGCAAGTTCAAATTTTGTACCTCAATTTTCTGGGAAATCCATTAGGTAAATGTATTTACCTAAATCTTGAAACACTGCAGAATGTGTATTCAAAAGAATGTATTCCAAGGAAATCCATGTAAATATTTTTCTCAAGTTACATTACATTTAACTAGCATGAATGTTCCAAATGAAATACTTTTTAACCATAGTTACAAGGCAAAGTGCCAGAAATGTTAATGTGTGGGAAGTCATCAGAACTGAATTCTGGGCAAAGACCACCTTTGTTTTCCCTTGTGTCGAACTGCTCGATAATAACCTTGGCCAGATAGAGCCTTGACATTTTATGTAAATCACAGGGGCCAACAGAAAGGGTTTTTGCAATTTTTGAGCTTGCCATGGCATACAGATCTAGTATGTGAAGTTTCTTATTTAAATCACAGCGTGTTTCAAACACAGGTCAGAGCTTTTCTGTTTTGTTTAACATTTGTTGATGCTTTTTCCATCCTGTCAGGAATCATTCCCCTACTTGCTTTTCTTCCTTTTTCTGGAGGGAAGGCTGTACTTATGACTGGATGATGTCATCTTATTCTCCAGAAATAGCTTTGCATTCTGGCTGTCCACAGACGTCACTTTCTGTAATAGCGGTTCAGTGAAATCTAAGTCTTTTTTTCAAAAGCGTGGGCTTCAGCCCTGTCTAAAAGGAAAGGGGACATTAATCTTCTAATGCCTTCCTTCTGCTGTGTGTCTAAGTTTTTAATTAGAAACGGTTTGTGCCTTGAGCAAACTCAACTAAAATGCGTGGTTCTTCACTTGCAGAAACCGATGACTATGCAGAGATCATAGATGAAGAGGACACATACACCATGCCCTCCAGTAAGTATATTTGCTCTTGTATAATGGCTGTATGTGGCTCATATTTAAACGTCTGTTGAATAGGAAATGTGTATATAAGCATCGGGTTTGTACAAGTGTGTCTCATCTGAGGCATATGGAGTTCATTCAAATGCTGGTTAGATTTACAGTGGAAAAACAACTTGCTTAAAAATAGTTTTTGACATTGTTTAGAAATACTTAGAACGCTGTTGTATAGAATATGTCATTCAATTTCATAGTCACTTGCTCAAAAATCTTCAGACAGTTTGTTTCTTGTGCTGAGCACTTCTTGAAACTTGTGTGGCTGAATGAAGTTACTCACCACTGATTAGTTTTGTTAATACTTAATCCAGTGACATTTATTAAATTTTAACATTTGTTTCTTTTCAAACCCAAAGTAAAACAAAGTGCATGGCTATTTGGTCCCATTATTCTGCTTCATATTTTTACTTTGGACACAGCTCTTTAAAATATGAAAGACAGTTCTGTGATTAGCACTGCAGTATTGAAATAGTACAGAGTATATTGATCATGGGAGAACTGAAGGTGAATGAATTTCTGCAGTGATTCATCCAAATTTCACAGTGATCTTTGGTCACGATGAATGGATAATGAATACTTACAAGTTGTTTATGACTGATCTAATTGAATAGCTCTTGTGAAGCATGACAGTATATTTGACTACAATTGTCATTTGAATTTTTATAAGTGCTATTTTCCATAACATACCCTATAATATATTGCTGTTATTTAGGATAGTAAATTTACGGTAGCACCTAATGCTAAACTTGAATGACCATTCTGCATGAGAACTGTAAGTGCAAAAAAAAATGTACAATCATGGGACAGTTTAAAATCTCCTGTTGTTTTCTTGGTTGTATGTTAGTTACACTTATAATTACAAATATTGATATATTTTCTGAGACAGATCAATATTGCTACACATTTTCTTTGAAAATTCCAATGTTTTGACGTCTGCTAGAGGAAAAGGCTAATAATCCCTTGTAACAAACATTACGCAACAGCAACACATTTTTCAACAGTACGTTTAATGTTATCCAACATCTCGAGGTGTTTCATAGGGTGTTACCAAACACATTTTGGCACAGAGCCACATGAGGACAAAAAGCTTGGTCAAAGAATTAGATTTTAAGGAGTGGCTTGAAGAAGGAAAGAGAGATGGAAAAGTTAAGGGAACAGGAGAGGTGGTGGTGGACAGTGGGGGATTTCCAGAGTTTAACTCCTTAGAAGCTGAAGGGATTTGGTGAATGGTGAGGTCACTAACATCAAGGATGCTCAAGAAGCTAAAATTGAGTGTGTGTGGATATCTCCAAGGGTTGTAGGACAAGAAGAAATTAGAGATTGGGAAGACTTTAAAGATTTGAAACATATCATTGTTTGCTTCTGTCTCAAACATTGCCAAGAATTAATAAATGAATTGACAATAAAACAGAAAAGCTGAAAATGTAGATAGTCGGTGTCTGAATGATGAAATGAAGCTTTACATGGAATTGTTTATTCACGCTATCATACCGACTGACTACGCCGATTTTCTGTTTTATTTCAGCTTCTTAGCAAATATTTAATTTTCATCTTTAGTTATTTGACCTCCTGTGAACCTGTTGCTAGATAGAAAACAAATTACCTGCATCTTTGAGAAGTTGTCACCTTACCTTATAATATTGAGTGCTCAGGAATTGAAATGTTTTAGCCCAGTCAAAGATCACTTGAAATTTAGTGTAAATTTCTGGTGCTCTTTTTCTCAAGTCCTATTTTTGCTTCAACTTTATTCTGAAATCATGTTTTTGTTTCATCTTTCTTGGGGTGTGAACATCACTGACAAAGTCAGCATTTGTTACTTATTCGTAATTTTCCTTGAGTGAGCTGCTACCTGCTTCATCTAGTTCAATTTTTCTGTAACGGTTTGGTACAACTGAGTGTTACGTTGGACCGTTTCAGAGGGTAGTTAAGAGTGGGTCTGGAGTGGCATGTAGTCCAGACAAAGTAAGAATGGCAGATTTATTTTCTGAAAACACAATGAACCAGATATGTTTTTACAACAAGCAATGATAATTTTGGGGTCACCATTAATAAAACTAGCTTTCAATTTCAGATTTCTTAATTAATTGAATTTAAATTCCACCAACTGCTGTGGTGGGATTCAAACCAGTGTCTTAAGAGTATTAACCTAACCTGTAGGTTATTAATCTTGTGACTTACCAAAAAACCACTGTCTTCCAATCTTTCAATTCATGATAGTGGATAGAGGTATGTTGCTCTTGGCAAGGCCATGAATCTGGTTGTTTTTACCAAGCAAATACTTAACAGCAGCGAGTATCAGTGAATGGACGAAGCTCGGACTTCATGATCCTATAATCAGCACATACCGATGAGTTCATATCAAAAGCGAAGGTAGACAAAATTGCACCTTTTCCTTTGCGTATATGCTAACTGCCTATGGCGTAAAGTGAAATGGCCATTAGGATAGATTATATTACATATGAACCTCTGGTTTGCCGTGTTTGAGAATAGATTAGTAAATAGGAAACTGAGAGTAGGAATAAATGGATGAGGCAACCAAAAGTAATTTTTCCAAGTTTGTTGGCAACATGTAACTTGGTGAGAATACGAGTGCTGAAGAGGATTTTGAGAGGCTTTGAGGTGATTCAGACAAGTTGAGTGAATAGATAAATACATAGCAGGTGCAGCATAATGTGGATAAATGTAAATTTATCTACTTTGAACAGAGAAGGAGAATGGCAGAGTATTTTTCAAATGGTAATAGATTGGGAAATGTTAATGTACAAAGGACTGCGATGAAGAGAAACTTCTTCACTCATTGGAGGGTAAATGTGTGGAATTCCCTACTACAGAAGTTAAAGTCACTGAATATATTTAAGAAGTAAATAGATTTCTAGACTTTAAAGCTGTGAAGAGGAAGGTGCATGAATATAGTTTTGAGCTTCAGGATCAACCATGACCAGATTGAATCGTGGAGCTGACTCGAGGAGCCAAATGGCCTACTGTATTTTCTATATTTCTATGATTAAATTAAACTGTTTCATTACAGAGTACAAGTGCCATCGATACTTCCAGGCTCAAATATGTCTATATTTGTTGGGAAAATAAACTCATGATTGTTATTAAACTAAATTAACTACTCTGTACCCATTTTAACTCATTGTGATTCAGGGAGATGCTATGAACATTGTTGCAGATGAATAAATAGGATCTGCATATCATATAAGTCAGGATTTGGGGGAGTTATCTAAGTCTCTAATATGTGGCAAATGATTCTGACATCTGTGAACTGGTCAGGAATATTGCTTCTGGTACAAAGACTTTGGAGAACTGAGATAAAAATTGCAGCATGTCAAACTGCTTGGAGAAGTAGTTTTGGTACTTGTGATATGGACAGGACTGTTAAACATAGAACATTACGCACAGTACAGGCCCTTCGGCCCTCGATGTTGCGCTGGCCAGTGGACCCTCTAACCTAAACTATTCCAATATCATCCATATGCCTATCCACCGAACATTTGAATGCCCCCAAAGTAGGCGAGTCCACAACTGCTGCAGGCAGGGCATTCCACGCCCTCACCACCCTCTGTGTGAAGAACCTGCCTCTGACATCCGTCCTATAACTACCACCTCTTAATTTAAAGTTATGTCCCCTCGTGTTGGTCATCACCATCCGAGGAAAAAGGCTCTCACTATCCACCCTATCCAATCCCTTGATCATCTTATACGCCTCAATTAGGTCACCACGTAACCTTCTTCTCTCTAATGAAAATAACCTCAGGTCCCTCAGCCTTTCCTCATAAGGCCTTCCCACCATACCAGGCAACATCCTGGTAAACCTCCTCTGCACCCTTTCCAATGCTTCCACATCTTTCTTATAATGCGGCGACCAGAACTGTACGCAATACTCCAAGTGCGGCCGCACCAGAGTTTTGTACAGTTGTAACATAACCTCACGGCTCCTAAATTCAATCCCTCTACCAATAAAAGCTAACACACCGTACGCCTTCTTAACAACTTTATCAACCTGGGTGCCAACTTTCAAAGAGCTATGTACTTGAACCCCAAGATCCCTCTGCTCGACAACGCTATTAAGGGTCCTTCCATTAGCCCTATGTTTCATATGCCTGTTATTCCTACCAAAGTGAATCACCTCACACTTATTCGTATTGAATTCCATTTGCCACCTCACAGCCCAGCTTTGCAACCTATCTATGTCCCTCTGTAAACTGTAACATCCATCCTCACTATCTACAACTCCCCCCACTTTGGTATCGTCAGCAAATTTACTAATCCACCCCTCTACACCCTCATCTAGGTCATTTATAAAAGATATCGTCCACCTGATGGACAGTTATTGCATATTGTATTGATTGAAATGGTCATGGTTTGTGAGAAGGTACGAAGGCTCCAGGATAGTGGTGAGCAATTGTGGGGAAGGGGAGTTGGCAAGTGAGATAAAAGTACCGTGATAGGGATATTTTAAAATTAAGTTTACAATGGGAGGAGAAGGTATGGGTGCTTGATGAAGGAGAGGAGGCACATAAAAGACATTATAAAAAGAAAGAGTTGCATTTATATAACAGCTTCATGATGCCAAGATGTGCTTTACTAGCTATAAAGTACTCCAAGTGTAGTCACATGTAATGTGGGAAACACAGCAGCCATTTTATACAGATATTGTTTTGTTAACAATATTTATTTTGTGGAACAAAGAAGTACAGGAGGTCTTCTCAGACTCCACAGATATAACAATCGTTTTTATTCACTGCTGCCTCCCTCATTCAGACCACTGTTTTGAAATGATCCAGAACCATTTCTGCCAATTGAAATTAGCTCTATGTCTCTCCGCCTAAGAAGCTGTTGACAACCATGTGATGGTCCATGGTTACATTTGGCAAGATACTACGGTTTGCCATTGCTTTCTGCAGCTTCTGACATGGAGACTCTCCTGCTCTTAGTGCCTAACATAAATGTATTGGAAGGTTTTACTGGTTGATAGTCAGTCTGGCCATATTTTTGAAGTTCCTTCTGTGGCCATCAGGTCCTGGAGTGGGACTTAAACCTGGAGCTTCTGACTTGGAGATAGAACTGCTATCAATGCGCCATAAGACTCTGATACGATTCAATGTTAACTTGGGATTAAAGGAGAAAATCCATATTTCCTGGTATCTTTTAACAGCCTATATTTTAGAAGTTCTACACAAAAACATTAATCATGTGGTCCAATTTGTCCAACTAACTGAACGCTTTAAAAGCAATTTTAGGCAAATTTTTACATTAAAGCGAAGTAAACTTTCCTGATAAATAAATAATTGAAGTTCTATGTGCAAGGAAAATCCAAATGCCATCAATGAATGTTTGATTTAATGCATCATCCTAAGGGTTGGACAGGCTCAGCTTGTGCCTGATAGAGTTTGGACAAGTGGAGGGCAACTTGATTGGAACTTGGGATTCTGAGGGATCTGGGCAGAGAGAATGTGGTGAAAGTGTTTTCTCTTGTGGGGGTGAGAACTGGCTGGAATGCTCTTTCAGAGAACCAGAACAGATTTGATGGGCCAGATGGCTACCTCCTATACAGTAACAATTCCGTAACTACAACATTGATAATAGTGTCCATTTAACTAATATTTGGTGACCTTTGTTTATTCTTTAATGCCACCATCTTTCCAAAATGTCTGGAGCTGGGAGGTTATGGTTTGGAAATGGGGTGGCACCATTTGAAACATAGGTGAGACAAACCTTTTTCACACAGAAGTGGAGGTGGAGCCTTTGAATATTTTTGAGACAGGATTTGTTGAACACTTGGTGAGTTGTGGGGCAGTGGCTTATCGTAAGTGGGCTGAGTTTGGACTTGGGATTGCTATCAGATCAGCCGTGATCTTTTTTCTCTGTTGAGCGTTATCTTCTTTTCAAATTGTAAATTGCCATGGATCTTCAGCTCTGTTTTGTCCTGCACTGCCCTTGCGTAGTCTTCATAAGCCAACTGCATCCAGCCCAATACATTCATGACCCATTTTCTCCTCTGCTTCTGTCTCCTATATTTGCCTGCATCCTCGATCTTCCCTTCCCATAATCATCTCTGTCTCTTGTCTCTGTCTCTAATCTCCATGTGATGTTATTCTCTAATTTCCTCTTTTCTCCAGCCACTTCCTCATTAGACTTTCTGTCTATACAGTACATGTGGAACATCCTCCTTTTGGTGATTAGTTTGTCTAAATGTTTTGGTTTTGACAAATTTAGAAGTTCTGCAGTTGAAATAGTTCACTGATAAAACTGAAAATAATTTCATGTAACTTTGTTCTGTGGTCTTATTTGTAACCATCTCTCTGACTCCTTCAATTTTGCTAAATTATTAGACAGCTTATCTGGCATCATTACCAGATGAGCAGAAATTTAGTTCAATTAAATAATACATAGACTAAACGACAACAACATATATTTTTATTGCTCCTTTACTATAATAAAATGTCCAAACCATTGTTTTCAGTTCTTCCTCTAGCTTTGTTGCCAAGCTACTGACTTCATCTGCTTCCCTGGCAATTATAAGACTAAACGAGTCTGTTTGCAACCATGGCATGACATGTCACACTGTGACCACATTTATACCATCATTAAGACTGCCTATGCCCACCTTCAAACCATTGTCCTTGTCTTGCCTGCTGCAGAAACTCTTATTCATGCGTTTGTTCCCCTAGACTTAACTTTTCCAATGCACCTGCCATATTCTATCCTGTGTAAACTTGCAGTATTTCTAAACTCTGCACCTAAACTATCGTGCACCTGGTTGCATTCACAACTGTGTCCACTGATCGATAATGACTGCCATTCAAACAATATCTCAATTTTAAAATCTTTTTTTTTTCATATTTTTAAATCGATAAATGACCTTACCTCTCCCTATGACTCCAATCTTTTAACTGTCCGAAGATATCTGTGCTCAGCTAATTCTAGCCTTTTCAATTATAATTGCTGCACCATTGGTGGCAGTGCCTTCATTTGCCTATGCCCCATGGATTTCTTCCTGTTACCCTTTTCCATCTCTCGATCCAATTTTCCTCCTTAAGAAACTCCTTAAAACCCAGTTCTTTGTTCTGGCATTTTTTGGTTATCTTATTTAATATCTCCTTGTGTGACTCTGTTATATTTTGTTTTCTTATGCTCCTGTGAAGTGCCTTAGAATGTTTTATTGCATTGTACAGAGTACAAGTTCAAAGTTTAATAAAATCTTTATAAATTGATCAAATAACAAGAATCATTTAAATTATGCCGCAAACTATTATTTTACCCTGACTGCACTGTCGGAGGTGCCATCTTTAACATGTTAAACCAAAGCCCCACCTGCTCTCTGATGTGGATGTGGAAGATTCCAGGGCACTATTTTGAGGAAGAGCAGAAGCATATACCCAATGACCTGGCTCATGTTCATATCTTGACCAACATCAAAGAAACAGATTGCATGTTTTTTTACCACATTTCTGCATGAGAGATTGCAGTATACAACTATGTTTACTGCATTACAGTGTTTCAGAAGTACTTAGTTGGCTGTGTAATACTTTTGGGCACCTTGAGATTGTGAAAAGGGATGTGTAAATGCAGATTCTTTTTTTTTGCCTACCAATTTATAATGAGAGAAAACCACTGTCTTAATTTTTCAATGTATAAAAATTTTTACACTAAATTGTTAGTTTTTTTACACATTTATAGCTTTTTGCACAGAAGAACTAATAGTTTAATCCATTGTTCAGCATTCATTGCAATACCATGCTACATAAATTGCTTTGT
Organism: Sphyrna mokarran; assembly: GCA_024679065.1. Lineage (NCBI taxonomy): Eukaryota > Metazoa > Chordata > Chondrichthyes > Carcharhiniformes > Carcharhinidae > Sphyrna > Sphyrna mokarran. The sequence continues at coordinate 20,619,729 of JAGIQG010000007.1, read as the reverse complement.
TCCATACTTATCTACAGAAACTGTAATGTACACTTGCTTTTTGATTTTCTTCCCCCTACTCCCAATTGCAATGCAGAAAGCTATGGGATAGATGAAGGTAATGAAACTGTTTATTAATTGTTGCCTGATTATTATGCTTGCTGCCTGTTGGATGAATATAATTGTGCCAACTTGTGTGTCATTTAGTGTGGAACCGTTTCTCACTTTAAAAACACAAAAAAAATTTGTTACTAAAGTTGATTTAATAATTAATTTTCTCCGCTCTTTACAGCCAGGGATTATGAGATACAGAGGGAAAGAATTGAACTAGGGCGCTGCATTGGAGAGGGGCAGTTCGGTGATGTGCATCAAGGAATTTACATGAGTCCTGTAAGTAATTTAGAAATTAAAGCTTTCTGACAAGGTTAAAGACAATGTAGGCAGAAAATTGATCAAGTTCCAGCAGGAGAGTGGAATCTCAGTGGGGAACATCAGGTTCAAATGCCAGTTTACCTCATGTTCATTTGAATGTCCACTGGAGCAAGGCTCTTGTGAAAGAGGCCCCAAATTGCAGGGCTAAAATTATTGGCAATGGAATATCTTAACGTAAAAAATATCTCTTAACAGCTACCATGAGGCAGTCTAATTATTTGTCAAAATGTAATGCTTATAGTTTATGGAGTCTGGAGTCAAAAAGAAAGAGAATTTGAGTAGAATATTCTTTTTGCATTATTTTCCAATGCCATCTCTGTAGCATCTCATACTCCTGTGCAATCTCCATGCTTCCCCATGCTACTTCATACTTATGTACCACTTCCTTATCCATTCATTCAGTATCCACTATGGACGGACCTCAGGAGTCACGCCGAGATGAGAAAAAATTTCTAACAATCAAGCAAGTTCTTACTCCTCGATACTGAAAAACAAACTCCAATTCCTGAAAACCTTTTCAAAGATTCTAAATCATTTCAAGTAGTCAATCCATTATAAAAGCAAACTTCTATTCACTAATGACATCAAGGGCTGTGAATTCTTTAATAGCTTATTAAGACTGTCAGCAAAATATGAACTCAGCCCATTACTAAGCATTTGAAACTCAGGCACAAATTCATAATGGGCTTAGCTGTAATCATAACCTTGGAAAATGTCAACAATGAAGTCTATTATAACTTAGGAGTAAGTGATTTTTATTTTCTAGGTTGCATCAAGTAGCCTGTCAATCAATGTACTCCAACTGTATGTTTGTTTTCACTCTAACGGGTGCATCCTGTTTTTTTTTTCTCTCGTTTAAAGGACTAAGGAATTAAGTAACTCCAAATCATGTTACTTAACAAACCTCCTATGTCCTTCGAGTGTTTATGTCTCCTCCTCAACATAGTAACTGTCAGAATGTAGGTTCAGGCTTTTGGTGCAAACAAAACGAAGCCTGCTTGAACTCAGCATTAATTCCAACGGCTCTGCAGAGTGTTGGTTTCCCCACCTGTATGATTCATGCCCCACTCCCTCCCTTCTACTGACACAAATGGAATCTGCTGGAAATAGGGAGATGATTTTAGTATTTGGGTTTCGCTTGCCATTTTTAAAAAAACTTAAGTCAACCTGACTCCAAGAAAATCAGGCCCTTGTGCTTCACTTTTATTTCAAATGTTGCAAACGTTTTCTTGTAATGATAACAGAACCTAAAAGGTGAACTCTGTTCATTTACATCACCAAAGCAATACCTTAGATCTTACAAGACTTTTAATTCATGAAAGCAACAGCACCAAATACCGTAATCATTTGTTCATTTGTAATGCTTGGTAGGAAATGAGATCAGTTTCTGCTTCAGGAAGGGGATAGAACATAGAATATAGAAAAACTACAGCACAAACAGGCCCTTTGGCCCACAAGTTGCGCTGATGATATCCATACCTACTAGGCTTATCTATAACTGTCAACTCTATTAAGTTCCATGTACTCATCCAGAAATCTCTTGAAAGACACTATTGAATTTGCCTCCACCACCACCGACGGCAGCCAATTCTACTCACCCACCACCTTCTGAGTAAAAACCTTACCCCTGATATCTCCTCTGTACCTACTCCCCAGCACCTTATACATCTGTCCCCTCTAGCAACCATTTCAGCCCTTGGAAAAAGCCTCTGAGAATCCACCTGATCTATACCTCTCAACATCTTATACACTTCTAGAAGGTGACTTCAGGAGGAAAAAACCAAGCTCCCTCAACCTGTCCTCATAAAGCATGCCACCCAATCCAGGCAACATCCTTGTAAATCTCCTTTGCACCCTTTCAGTAGCTTCCACATCCTTTCTGTAATGAGGTGCTGAGGTTTAATTGAAAAACATGATCAGAGACCCGGGAACAGAATTGGGCAAACAAAGGTTTGTTATTGTATTCATATGCTGTTGTGTCCATTGATTGATTAATGCCAGTCTCAAGCAAGTTGTTTGTCAGTTCTAAATGGTAAATCAACACAAATATGTGCAATATAATTAATTGGATTCATTAAAAATTACATTTCAGAAAAATTCTGATTAATTTTCCTTCAGCATGGAGTGCATGCTGGTGAAATTAATAATGGGTGCTGTGTGCATGTCGGAACTAGCAAATCAAACTATTCATCATATGTCCCTCATCTGCTATGCTAATCCTGCAACAATTTTAAGAAACACTTTTTGTACCTTTTTAAAACTCTTTCATTGTTTTGATCACTGCATTTGAGGAAAAGAATCTTCAGTGCATAACTTCCATTGATTGTGTAAGTATTTTAAAAGTTGCACTACCTGAAGTATTGGATTGTGTGAAGATCAGAACACACATCTGCAAGTTTCAAGAAATCTCAGGTGATGTTGATTTTTAAAATGAATTGAAATCAAAATGATTGAACATTTTAAATTGTTGTTTTCTCTTTATATTATTTTTGCAGCATCCTGATGAGAAAAGCTTTGTTTTTTTCAGCAATATCCAAATTCTGTACTGTCAACTTATTTTTATTGTATTTGCATTCCACATTCTGTTCCCAGGTGAAAGTATGCTTTAGCTACACTTTGATCTGTAAATAGGCCGTGTAAGTGTCTGGGAAACTGACCTTCAGAAAGCATTTTCCCACTGGAAAAGTACTTAACTGCAGATTGGAAAACAGCAAATGTGAATCCACTCTTTAAAAAAGGAGATAGACAAAAGGCGGGTAACTAAAGGCCGATTAGCTTAACTTTTGTAGTAGGGAAAATGCTTGAAACTGTCATCAAGGAAGAAATGGTAAGACATTTAGATATACGTTGTCCCGTTGGCAAGATGCAGCGTGGGTTCATGAAGGGCAGGTCGTGTTTGCTTAATTTGGTGGAATTCTTTGAGAATATTCATAGATGAACGAGGGGAGATTTGATAGAGGTGTATAACATTTTGATGGTTATAGATAGAGTGAATGCAAGCAGGCCTTTTCCACTGAGGCTAGGGGAGAAAAAAACCAGAGGGCATGGGTTAAGGATGAGAGGAGAAAAGTTTAAAGAGAATATTGGTGGGGGGGGGGGAAGAAGGAGGAGGAGGAGGTTCTTCACGCAGAGAGTGATGGGAGTGTGGAATGAGCTGCCGGATAAAGTGGTAAATGTGGGGTCACTTTTAACATTTAAGAAAAACTTGGACAGGTTCATGGATGAGACGGGTGTGGAGAGATATGGTTCAAATGCAGGTCAGTGGGACTAGGCAAAAAATGGTTTGGCACAGACAAGAAGGACCAAAAGGCCTGTTTCTGAGCTGTAATTTTCTATGGTTTCTATGTCCACTGCGCATGTAATGAAACCAATGGGGAGCCTGTGGATGTGGTGTATTTGGGTTTTCAGAAGGCATTTGACAAGGTGCCACACCGAAGGCTGCTGCGTAAGATAAAGGTGCATGGTGTTAAAGGTAATATATTATTGCGGATAGAGGATTGATTAATTAACAGAAAAGCAAAGAATGGGGAAAATGGGTGTTTTTCTGGCTGGTGATCAGTGACTAGTGGTGTGCCTCAGGGATCAATGTTGGGACTGCAATTATTTACGATTTACGTAGATGATTTGCAGTTGGGGACCTAGTGTAGTGTGTCAAAATTTGCAGATGACGCTCAGATAAGTGGCAGAGTAAAGTGTGCAGAGGATGCTGAAAGTTTGCAAAGGGATATAGATAGATAGTCTAAGTGAGTGGACAAGGGTCTGGCAGATGGAGTACAATGTTGGTAAATGTGACATCATACATTTTGGTTGGAATAACAGCAAAATGGACCATTATTTAAATGGTAAAAAATTGCAGCATGCTGCTTGCAAAGGGACCTGGGTGTCCATGTGTAGGAATATCAAAGAATTGGTTTGCAGGTGCAGCAGGTAATTAAGAAGACAAATGGAATAGCCCTTCATTGCTAGGGGGATGGAGTTTAAAAACAGTGAGGTTATGTTGCAGCTGTATAAAGTTCTGGTGACATGACACTGGAGTACTGCGTACAGTTTTGGTCTCCTTGAGAAATGATATATTGGCACTGGAGGGACTATTGGCACTATGTTGATGTCAATGCAACTTCTGGCAATATGATAGTAAATGAAAGCAAACGTATAGAAACAATATCAGAGTTTCTCTCCTTGTCTCTTTGAGTTCTGGGAACCTGTTTAAATCTGCTGCTCTTCTGTGAAAACCTTTATATGTTTGTAGTTATAAATGTTCATTTCTTCTTATAGTCAGAGTTGGGTAAGAAATTCATAATTGCTAGTCTCGTTTAGAAAATAATAAGTTGCCATTTTCATAACTGAGCCAGTCAGAAAGTCTGGGTACATTTGAAAATCATATTAGACTTCTTAAAACAAAATTTGCACTATGCGTAATAAAGTAGATTGTGGTGTTGCGTATACGTCGCTTAATTTACAGATACAAGACTAAATTATTTTAGAGGCTTGCATTTAGCTAGTGTTATAGGACAGCTCTGAACTATCGAAATGTTTTGCATACAATGGAGTACTTCCTGGTGTAGTGAATTTAATTCTTTGTAGGCAAAAGTTGCTGTAATTTTGAGTGCAGCAAAACCCCACAAAGCACAATAACAAGAATGATTTTAATCTATTATGTTGATTGAAAGAAAATTATTGTCAGAACCCCAGTAGAGCATCCTGTTCAATTTTTAGTAATACCATGGGTATTCAGTTTTAACTTCAGGCACTAAAGCAGGCATGCAATCTGTATTTAATGTCTTAGCCAAAAGATGGCATCTTTGCTGATGTTTGCATTCTTAGCACTTCATTGAAGTGTTAACCTAGATTATGTTCTCAAATCCTGGAATAGATCTTGAAACATGAATCTTCTAACTGTTTGAAAGACCAACTGAGTCAACGTTTACAGGATCTTGACATAAAGAACACTAGCCACCTTATTTGTCCTGTTTTATTTAGTTAGTTGGTACTGATATTTTATAACACTTCCCCTCGCAGCAAACAGGAATAAAGCATTTTTAGAGCATATGAGTGGTGCACAGACTGCACATAATACAGAACAGAGACTATATGATCTCGAAACAGAACTTCTGATGAAAGGTCACAACCTGAAATGTTAACCCTATTTTTCTCTCTAAAGATCCTGCCAGACCTACTAAGCATATCTGGAATTTTCTGTTTTTATATTTATTATATATTTTTATATATATTATATATTTTATAATATATTTTTTATATTTATTTTATTTTCTGTTTTTTTTATATGGGCCGAGAGGTGGCAAATGGAGTTTAATGTGGAAAAGTGTGAGGTAATGCACTTTGGCAGGAATAATAAATGTGTAGAGTATAGGGCTAATGGTAGGATTCTTAATAGTGTTGATGAACAGAGGGATCTTGGTGTATTTGTGCATAGATCCCTGAAAGTAGGCAGTCAAGTCGATAAGGTTGTTAAGAAGGCATATGGAGTCTTAGCTTTTATTGGTAGGGGGATTGAATTTCGGAGCCGCAACGTCATGTTGCAACTGTACAAAACTCTAGTGCGGCCGCACTTGGAGTATTGTGTGCAGTTCTGGTCCCCACATTATAAGAAAGATGTGGAGGCATTGGAGAGGGTACAGAGGAGGTTTACCAGGATGTTGCCTGGTATGGAGGGCAGGTCTTATGAAGAGAGGCTGAGGGATTTGAGGTTGTTTTCGTTAGAAAGGAGGCGGCTAAGAGGGGACCTTATTGAAACATATAAGATGATTAGAGGTTTAGATAGGGTGGACAGTGATAGCCTTTTTCCTAGGATGGAGAAAGCTAGCACGAGGGGACACAGCTTTAAATTAAGGGGTGATAGTTATAGGACGGATATCAGAGGTAGGTTCTTTACCCAAGGGTGGTTCGGGAGTGGAATGCCCTGCCTGCAGCAGTTGTAGATGCGCCAAGTTTGGTGGCGTTTAAGAGGTTAGTTGATAAGTATATGGAAGAGAAGGGAATGGTTTAGTTTGGAGGGGCATTGCTTTTTATATTGGTCGGCGCAACATCGAAGGCCGAAGGGCCTGTTCTGTGCTGTAATGTTCTATGTTCTATATAATCTATTCTCAACTAAATTTTTATACATTCAACACACACTGTCCTATATCTGCCCTATCAAAGGGACTCCAGGGACATCAATCAATCGAAAAGGCTATAACCCTCACTCTTTAGAATGGCACCAACAGAGTTTGTGCTCTGACAAAACCCTGGCCTGCTCAGTGAATTTCCATATATGTTGCTTAAAAATGTTTGTGAAAGTACTATAGTAATTTAGAAAAACACAGGACTGGTCTTTATTGAATTTGTAGCAAATTGGATCTTAACTGAAGAATATTTTTGCTTATTGAAATGTTTAATGAAATTCTTGTCATTTATAAGTGGTTTATCCATAAATTGTCTGTTTTTCTGGATCAAGATTATTAATTTAAATGGTACAGTATTTCTATGTTTAGTTCAAACTACTTAAGTGAATATTGATAATTATATATTTTTTTCTCCTTGCTTATTTATTTAGGAAAATCCTGCAATGGCAGTTGCTATCAAGACATGCAAAAACTCCACTTCAGATAGTGTGCGAGAGAAATTCCTACAGGAAGCCTGTAAGTTTATGCAAGTGTTTTTATTCTGTAATAAATATAGCAGTTCAAACAACTGCTGTATAAGTGGGATGAGAACAGATGGTTCAATTTAAAGAGTTAGCACAGCAAAGACGTTGTGGGAAAGATAATCACCTTGTATTCTGGAATTTCATTGATTCCTTGAGTGATGCCTGTCCTAAATATTTAATTGTATTTCAGCAACACATTTTAGCTAATTCAGTTCATGATGTAACAGTCTAATATGTGTCACTGTAACATATACATTGAAAATCTAGTGGAAAGGCTGATGTGAAGATACAGTCATAGCTTATAATGATCATAAGTTTAAATAGTTAAGCAACATTTTGTTTGTCTGTTGGACATTGACCTTGAGAAGGTAATAGGGAGTTACATTTTAAACTGCCGTGTTCCCTGTGGTGTATGAGGACCCAGATGCTTTTAGATGTTGGGGGCAGGATTCACCATCTGAGGCTAACTGAGGTAGATAAAGAGAGTATCACATTGAAAGAAAAACAGTGTTGTGAAAGTTAGTGGTAGCAGTTTGGCAGAGATTAGAAACCTGCAAAGGATGATTCAAAGACAAAAAAGAGGGACAATTAGGATATGAACACGAACTGGCAAGAAATATGGAAATAGACAGTAAGAGCTTCTACAAAAATGAAAAAAACATAGTTAACGTAAACACTAGCCCCTTAGAAGATGACACTGGGTAATAATGGGAAAAAGAAATTGGCAGAAGCTTGGAACAAATATTTTCTAGCTATTTTCATGGTACAAGACCTGAGATATATCTCAATAATGAGAGAAAATAATGGGGCAAAAGGGAAGAAGAAATTTAAAACAGTCACTATCATTAGAGAATGATTACTGAGGAAAACTAAAAGGTCTAACACTAACAAGTCCCCTGATAGCCAACATCTTGGGTCTTCAAAGGAAATAAGACATAAGAAATTGGAGCATAATTAGGCCAGTCGGCCATCGATTCTGCTCTGTCATTCAATCATGGTTGATTTTTTTCTCACTCCCCATTCTACTGTCTTTTCTCTGTAATCTTAACCACCCCCCTAACCTTTGTTAATCAAGAACCTATCTATCCTTGTTTAAAAGACAATCAATGACCTCCACAGCCTTCTGCAGTAGAGTTCCACAGATTCACCACTCGCTGGCTGAAGAAATTCCTCCTCATCTCTCTTTTAAAGGATCGTCCCTTAGCCTGAGGTTGTGCCCTCTAATTCTAATTTTTCCTATTAGTGGAAACATCCTCTTCACATCCACTCTATCCAGGTCTACCAGTACCCTGTAAGTTTCAATAAGATCCCCCCCTCATTCTTCTGAATGCCAACGAGTACAGACCAGAGTGCTCAACAGTTCTTTGTACAAGTTCTTCATTCCAGGGATCAATCTTGTGAATCTTCTCTGGACCCTTTCCAAGGCCAGCACATCCTTCGTTAGAAAATAGTCTGTGCCTCCATTCTTCTTTCCAAAGTGTGTAACCTCACACTTTTCCACATTGTATTCCATCAGCCACTTCTTTGCCCGGTCTCCTAACCTTTCCAAGTCCTCCTCCCCCTGCTTCCTCAATATTAAAAATGATTGTGGAGATAGCCAGTGAATTGATTTTAATCTTCAAAATTCCCTAGATTCTGGATAGGTCCCAGCTGCCTGAAAAATTGCAAACGTAACGTCTCTATTCAACAAAGCAGGGAGACAGAAAGCGGGACACAGGTCATTTAGTCTAACTCAATCGAATAATGCTAGAATCAATTTGTAAGGAAGCAAAAGAACTTGGTTTTATGAAAGGGGAATTGTGTTGACAAATTTATTAGAATTTGTTGAGGGTGTAACAAGATAATCAGTAGATGATATATATTTGGATTTCCAGAAGGTATTCAATTCGTGGTGGATAATAAATGCTGGACTTGCCACTGATGCCCACATCAATTTTTGAAAAGGTTATTGCACAAGACAGTGTTGGTGAAATACATTAGCATAGTTAGAGGATTGGTTCACAACAAAGAGAGTCAGGATAGAAGAATAATTTTCAGGTTGGCAAACTGTAAATATCCACAGGAATTGGTGCTGTGGCCTCAACTATTTACAATCTATGTTAATAATTTGGCATCTGTGATGGTGGGACCTTTAGATCATCACTCAGCACTTAGAGTTGAATGTGGTTGCAAGCTCTTCAGCCTTGATGTTTAGATTGATGTGCTTTGCTGCGTTGTTATTGAGGGTGGAGATGTTCATAGCGCCACCACCTCCTGCTTGCCATCTAATTTTTCATGGCCATTCATTATTGGATGCAGCAGGACTTTGATCTTTGCTTTTGATTCAATTGCCGAAAATTGCCAAGGCTTTTACTAGCTTTTTAGACTGATAATAAATTAGCTTTATTGTCCTGTTACTAACAAAAAAAGAGGACTTCCCCAAAGCCCTTTAAGAGATTGCAAGTTGTACACCTACAGTTAGAATTGTCTATTTTTGTCAAACCTACACCACAAATGTCATAAGACACTAAAGGTGAGATCTTAATGTTTCAAATTTTCTCAACTTATTTTCTCAAGTATCAGAAGAGTTCTAAAACCTTATTCAATGAATGGCTGTTTTATTATCATAGAATTATAGGATCCCTACAGCATAAAAGAAGGCCATTTGGCCCATTAGGTCTGTACCAACCACATCCCACTCAGGTCCTATTGCGGAACCCCACACATTTACCCTGCTAATCACCCTGACATTTTAGCATGGCCAATCAACCTAACCCACACATCTTTGGTATTTGGGAGGAAACTAGAGCACTCAATGGAAACCCATGCAGACACTGGGAGAAATCGCAGACTCAACACAGACGGTGACCCAAGGCCAGATTTCAACCTGGGTCCCTGGAGCTATGAGGCAGCAGTGCTAACCATTGTGCCACTGTACCAAAATATATTTGCAAAATAGAGGTGAGCGAGCATTCCTGTACTTGCTCATTATTCTAGATATCTGTCTGGATAATATGCTAATATGCCAATTTAGATGGGCTGTACTGCTATGATGTTGCCATGTTGGTATGCTATCATTTTAAATTTATGTTGGGTGTGATGGACCCATTTAAGGCTGGAAATTGTTGGGAATCATTCTTGTTGTCCCAAAGGGGTTTGTGAATTTACCCAATGAAAATCTCAGCTTTTTGGTCTCCAAACTTCAATCAGCATCCTCTGACCAGATTGGCTGATCAGTCAAGTTGATGAATTGTAACTGGCCTTAGTGCTTCAGAGATAGGGAGGGGAAAATTTATGTCCCTGATTGCTGTCCAACCCCTGTTTGAATATTTGTTTGTATGTTGGTTGAGGATGGGATCTTTTTGGGCTATGATTCCTCATTTGGTTGAGTAGCATACTGACACTCTGTCATAGGTAATGGATATTTGGATGCGATAATGCAGTATTATTAAAGTTGTAACTTTATCTTGGCAAGGATTTACTAAGCAGGAATTGGGATGGGGAAGTCGATTTGAAAAACATGATCGTACCTTTTCATGAACGATGCTGACTGTAATCACAGGATCTTTCCATTACATTCTTTGCTTTGTTAACAATGCAATAATCTGCCTATATTTGCTATTCTGTTCAACCTTTCTGGAATAGGGTCCCACCATTTCAACTTGCTCTCTGCAGAGTAGGTTCACTTCTCAATAGAGTTCATTTCATTATCCTCCAATGCAACAGATTTTCAGCTACATATATCCATAATAATATTTAAAGCAATGGATCAATATTGTGACAGTACTGGTCAGAGGACAGGAGTTCAATAAAGTGAAACTGACTTCAATAAATCTGATGCTTTGTGGGTGTATAATCCACAAGTTTGGCACAGTGGCTAGCACTGTTGAATCTCAGTGCCAGGGCTTCGGGTTCAATTCTGACTCCGGGATTGTCCCTGTGTCTGCGTGGGTTTCCTCCGAGTGCTCCAGTTTTCTCCCACATTCCAAAGATGTGCAAGTTAGGTGAATTGGCCGTTGTAAATTGCTCCTTAACATTAAGGGGGTTAGCAGGTTAAATACGTGAGGTTTTGGGGATCGGGCATGGGTGGGATTGTTGTTGGTGCAGGCTCAATAGGCTGAATGGCCTCCTTCTACACCGGATCATTCTATAATAACCAGGACAATAACAGAGAAAACTCCCAGATTGCGCTGAAAATGCTATTAATTTATGAACTGCTTCAAGGATGGGATTCTGTCACACTTGCCCACTAATGTGATTCTAAGTTAATTTACGTGATCATCTCTTGGTGCTTTCAGAGCTAAGGGGAATGGGCAATGGGCAAAAATGCTGCCTTGTTAGAAGAATATGCATTTCAAAAATACTTTTTTTATATAATTTAAAGGAGATTAGTCCTCAATTGATTGTTATGTCTGAAGACCACATACAACACTCCTTTTGCAGAGCAGTGGTCTGTGCTTTTGTAGGATTTTTCGAGATGCATCAATCTTGACCAAAGATTAAGTGACAGGCTCTGGCTCCTAAGGATGCATATTACCTTGGGAATTATTTTAACTGTTGACAGGTCATTCACAGTGTGCGAAGAACTTGTTATTGGCCTTTTGAATCCGGGAATATTGCAGTACTGCAAACTAGTCATGATGCCTTTAAGATTAAAAAAAAACTTGCCTTTTTTTGTAGAATGCACCAGAACAGCCAAGTATGAGTGGTTAAGTAGTGTGGGAATTATTCAAACTGCTTGGGTATAGATTGGGTGTAGTAAGCATGCAAGGAAATAATGCAGGGGGCCAGTAACACAAGCTTGTGTCTGAAACAAAAAATACAAACTTTGCAGTTCTAATGAGCATAAATTACAAGAACAACATTTTGTATGCACTTTTTTTGAGATAAGTTGGATTAGGAAACAGTTTAACCTATATGAAAGACCGGCTTAGTGTACAAACCAGCATGCAGATTGCAAGTAACCTGGACAGGTAGGTGGAAAATGTTCAAAGCCTGACTCCCTATGGCGCTCTCACACACTTCTACTGGCAGTATCTTTGACCTGCTGGCAATCCTTTTTCAATCCAATTTGATCTGATCTTAAGTCCCACCTTGTGTTTCTCAACTACTTATGTTACAGCACCTTACTGAGAAGTATATAGCCTTCAAACTATTCTATATTGTCCCCATGTACATGCATAAGCTCAGCCTTGGAAAAGTAATCGTTATTGGATATCTCGAACTATATTTGGATCAACTAAATATGACAAGATGGAAAATTCCTGTCATTGGCAATTATTATTTCCTCCAGCTCACTATTGGGAAAGCTATAGGTGATTAATGTTCTTTAAATTTATTTATCTATCTGGGACTTCCTGCCTAAATTTGTTCACAACATTTCTTATGGCATGTTATCTCATTGAGCTACTTGACAGAAAAGTTCTCATCAAAATTTGAATGGCTGCGTTGAAAACTGCGATTACTTCTTTTATGAATAGAGGGATGGTTTGTTACAGTGAAAGGTTTGAAATAATACTTGACTGAGCTGCCTAACTCTCTCTTATTTTCACCAACACGGTGTTGAAACTAGCACTAGTGAAGAAACTGTCAAAGTTGGGGATTTTAAGCCAGCAGCTGAGCATACTGAAAGCATTATTCAAAAGCTGGGCAAGCAAACTACTATGTAGCAAGTCTGCCCTTTAGCAAGACTGTTGAAAATGTTGTGGCTCCTTTTTAAATATGAGGCTGCTTTTGATGTCTTTATAGCAAAGATGTGGTTAAAGAAAAGAATTAGGCAATCTTACAAGGCTTGCTTTTTCCTTCTCTTTAGTGATGTGTTTATTTGACTGGGAGCAGCCCCATGCTTCTGGTTTCTAAACAAAAATTGCCTTCAACTAAGTTAAAGTCCATAAAATATATAGACGAAAATATATTGTGGCAAGCCTAAAATTATAATGGAGAACACAGCCCTTCATGTACTGATGCCAGATATTATTCTGAGCTTCAGAAATCCACGATGAATTATATCTAAGAAGGTGATTTTTTGCAGAACTCATTTCTATATAAGTATTGATCAATATGGAGTGGAGAGGGTTGAGATCAATCTTCATTTTACATGGGTGTCAGAGGCAAGGCCTGCATTCATTACCTATCCTTAATTACCTTGTATGGGGTTAGTTAGCTCAGTTGGTTGGTTGCCATGGCAACACCATGGATTCAATGCCAGTACTGGCTGAGATTATTTGTGAAGGTCTGCCTTCTGAAACTTGCCCTCTCCTGAACTGCGGTGACTCTCAGGTTAAAATTACCACTAGCCTATGGTCATCTGGGACTATGGCAACTTTATTTATTTTTAGTTGTCCTGAGAAAGTGCTACTGAGTTGTCTTCCTGAACCGCTGTGCAGTAATTTGACAGAACTGGATGGCTTGTGAGGCTGCTTCAGCAGTTAAGAGGCAAACCACAAATGAACCAGTTGGATTTTTACATCAATCCAACAGCTTCATGGTCCTGCTCAGGAATAAAGAAAGAATGACTTTTGTATCTGCAGTGTAATTCTCAGCCTTGGGCATCCAAAGGTGCTTTGCAATCAAGTAAGTACTCTTGAAGTATACTCATTATTGTAAAGTAGTATGTATCGCAGATAATGTTTCATCCAAAAGACAGCGATTTTTATGGTGTGAAGAGCTGTTGGCTGCTGGCGGAATCTTCTGATGCCATCATGGTTAAGAGTTTTTCCATAGCTCTCCCACCCTTGCCTTGGGAGAACTTGACTTCAGTGGAACTGTAAAATCCCACAGGCAGGAAAAGCTGGAAAATCCTGCTCTGCACCTCCAACAGTGATGGCCTGCGATGTCACCAAGAATGAGTGTTCAAATTCCTGGGGTGGGATTTGATCCTATACTTTTTAACTCGTTTTCTCTGTTAATGTTATACTATTATACCTTCTCTAGGTCATTTTTGCTTGGAATTCGATACTTGACAATACTTCATCCATTATTGTATATACAACAGAAGACCAGCCCCTTAATTCCATATCCTATATTTCTCTTTGCGATATTACATTGCCTTCCTTCTGACCTGCTTTTCCTCTGATTTTTTTTTTCTATGCTTCTTATCGTTTTTGTCGTCCTTTCTCAATATCATTTTAGTTTTTTCTCTCCATGAGTATTTTGTTGTTTCTGTTAAATCCTCTTGGTGAAGCATTAAACCATGATGGATCAATAGGACCTATAAATTGTGTTCTGCAACGTTCTTTCAAAAATTGATCGATTGGCAATTTCTTGTGGCATACTGTTGCTGTCCTTTGCAGTATACTGATTGGCTGTCATTTTTGCGTGATATAAGTAGCTTCATTTCAAAAACTGTGATCTGCAAGGGAATCGCCTTGAGATGTTATAGAATGTTATATAATTGCACACTGTTTTTGTAGAAAATAGAGTTTTAGATTTACGTACATTGTCACATCGTACAGGTTATTATTAGGACTGTTTAGAGAATATAATATTTCATATCCTATTTCAAATAACCTCCCCAGTCTTCCCTTGTTGCCACCTCTTTGTTAATTGCTTTTCAATTGTCATAGAAGTTTACAGCATTGAAATAGGCCCTTTGGCCCAACTTGTCTATGCCAGCCAGTTTTTACATTAAGCTAGGCCCAACTGCCTGCGTTTGGCCCATTTTCTTCTCTAACCATATTACCCATATAACTGTCTAAACACTTTTTACAGGTCAAAATTGTACCTGCCTCTACTATTACCTCTGGCAATTCGTTCCAGACAGTCATTACCTCTATGTGAAAAAATTGCCCCTCTGGATCCTTTTGTATCTCTCCCCTCTCACCTTAAGTCTATGCCCTTCAGTTTTAGATACCCCAATCTTTGAGCAAAGATCTTGACTATATACCTTATCTATACACCTCATTATTTTATAGACCTTTGTCAGATCATCCTGAACCTTCCTACGCTCAACGGTAAAAAAGACCCAATCTAACCAACCTCCTTGTAAATCAAACCATCAAGTTCTGGTAACATCCTTATAAATATTTTCTGCACTCTTTCTAGTTTAATAGTATTAATTCAATACCAGAACTGTATATAGTATTCCAAATGTGGTCTTACCAATATCTTGTACAACTCAAACAAGACATCCCAACTCCTGTATTCATTGTCCTGATCAACGAAACCAAGCATGCTGAATGCCGCCTTCACCATTCTGTCCACCTGTGACTCCACTTTCAAGAAGCAATGAACCTGTACATCAAGGACTCTTTATTCTATAACTCTCTCCAATGCCCAACCATTTACTGAGTAAGTCCTGTCCTGGTTTAATCTACCAAAATGTGTCACCTCACATTTATCTAAATTAAACTCCATCTGCCTTTCATCAGCCCATCTGCAAACTTACTAATTATGCCTTCTAAATTTTTATCCAAATCATTAATATAAATGATAAATAACAGTGGGCTCAGCACTGATCTCTGAAGCACACTGCTGGTCACAGGCCTCCAGTTTGAAAAATAAATGTCTACAACCTCCCCCTATCTTGTCATCAAGCCAATTTTGCAACCAATTGACTATCTCATCCTGGATCCATGAGATTTAATCTTATGCAACAGCCTCCCATGTGGCGCCCTGTCAAAGGCTTTGCTAAAGTACATATTGAAAATGTGTTTAATTGTTTGCAGATGAGGAAGATTACATGCAGATGAGGACATTAATTGGAGTTTCACTCAAGATACTTATTAAAACTGATGTAGTTGAGTTAGAAGAGGTATGCTTGTAATATTTCACTCTAAATAAATGTAAGACTGAGTAAAGATTGGCTCCAGTACCATACTTCACTACTTGGCTTACTCTTAGAACGGGAAATGGATTGTCCAAGTGGCGCAGTTTCACTGTCCCTTTTGGGATATGCTACACTTCTATTTGACATGTAAATCTGTGTTTGGCCACTCTATGACACAAGATAGTCGTAGTATTATTGTCAAAGTTTGGGCATGGTTACGTCAACATTTGTCATTTTATGGTTATTGAATCAGGTTTTGCATCATCGTTCCAAGGCACTAGCTTGATAGATGCATTTATATGATGGTACGGATGGTGTCACTTCACAGGAATTTTGTTTTGACTTTGTATTTCAGCTGTTAACAATTATTTACAAAAGAAATGCATCGCTTTGGTTTGACCATTGAAGAAATTCTTCCTGGTTTGGCCAATGTTTTGTCTTGAAGGTTAAGCAGTTAACTGATGGTTCAAATTAATGTAACATTGGCTTTAATGTTTCATTGTGATTTGCATTTAGTAATTATTCTCCAGTTTTGGCATTTGATGTGATCTCTTTGGCTAAGTTTTGAACACTGATTAGCATGGAATACAAATTTTGGGTGATTTGAATGGTGTTTTTTTCCTGTATTTTCTTTGGGAAACAGATTTCAGGAACTTTTTTTTTCTAATGACTCAGCTGAATATTGATATTGATAATGACAAGAAATGTGTTGGGCCAAGCTAGTATTCTACCATTACAGAGTGCAGTATTTGGTAGAGATTTATTGATGTAGACTTGTTACCAGTATGCACTGGTTAACCTTCAGTATGTTCTTTCTCCATGAAAAGGCTGCGGATGCTCCATCAGTTGAATCTTTCAAGTCAAGGATTGATTGATTTTTATTAGGTGAGGATTTCCAGGAACATATTAGAAAGGTAGATGAATAGAATCAGAATACAGATCACCCCCAATCTAATTGATTGACTGAACTAATTCAAGGGGCTGAATAGCCTGCTCCTGACTCTGAGTTCTAGTTTTGGTCTTCCTCTTTGATTTAGTTAACAAAACATGTCTTCATTAAAATTAACACATTCTTTTTTATTTTCTTAGTGACAATGCGACAGTTTGACCACCCTCATATAGTGAAGTTGATTGGTGTAATTACAGAAAATCCGGTCTGGATAATAATGGAGCTGTGTACCTTTGGAGAGGTATGATTGTATGTACTGATGAATGCAATGAGAAACAATTAAAGACTGTGGTGTTTTTTTAAACATGAATTCATTCAGAATGACAAGAGTTAGTTCAGGATTGCCAGCACACTTATTTATGAAAATGACAAAGGATAGTTTGACAAACTTAAAGTTCATGGAGAATTAATGAAAGATATTCATGGATGTGTACATAAATTATTAAAGGATATCTAATAAGGTGCAACAAAGATGGCTTATTGACATTGCATAAAGCTTTAAATAATTTAAATATTTATCTACCACTGTTTCTGATAGTGTATTCCATGTTCAAACCACAACCTATTTATAAAAATTAATATGCCTGTCCCTTTGTTATTTTGATGGTGATCTTAATGTTTTGCTGTTTATTTCATGAAATCCGATTTGTCAATGCATCTGGTGTGTGGGTGAAAAAAGTTGGAATGTTTTCTGCTTTTATATGCTAGTTTGCTTCTCATTTTCAGCTCACACTATTGGCAAGCAGCAATGTAAAAAAGTCAACCCAATGTAAAGCTTTTTCTGTCAGATGAATCCTTAGCTGTGCTTCCTCGTGAAAACTGGCTCCCAAGTGGCCCAAGCTAAAGCTTCAGAGGAACTCTGAGATGGTTTGTCACACAGACGTGTGCAGTGTGCAGGCCCACTGTCATGTGGACATGTACTGACATTCATGAACCAAATTTCCCAACCAGTGGCAAATAGCTCCACTATCTTTTGGTTGCCTTGGAGAGTTGAAGGCCAAAAGTAAACGGTGACAAAAAATCTGGAGTGGAACCCAAAAGCAAACTGATAGGTCCTGCAACCAGTTCAGTGCTTTGCATTCCTTTAGGTTCAATTGGACAAGTTGAGAGGGAGACCTTGACATTTAGGAAGCTCAAGATCTCCATAAATTTTGTCTATGCTTGCACTGTGGAGAGAACAGTCCAGTTTTGCTAGGCCATTGACACAACACTGGGGTAGCATTAATGAGTGATAAGCCCAACTCAGCTGACGCAGAATGGTTGCTACAGGCCATCTGTAACATTGAGAAGGGTAAATGTGTCCTTCTGGCCAATCACTGTCTATCTTGGGTGAGAAAGTTGCTGACTAGTACAATGATCCACAATGCTCCATCTATTTCAGTGATTGTGTGAAGCTTAAAAGAGTCTCAGCCCAACAAATGGGCGGAATCAATTCCACCAGGCAAATTAATAAAACAATTGAATATAAAGAAGATGCAAACTCTTCGATTGACAAGTTGGAATATTAGGACTATGTACATGGAACTGACCACTTGCAGCTGATTGATAATGTGCACATAAGAGCTGTGATCAACATAAAGCTTGATAGACCGAACAGTGACACAGCCTCCCTACAAGAGACCAGGCACACTGAGGGTGGATCAATGAGAGAAAAACATTACACATTCATTTGGCAGGGTAAGAGTTCAGACGGAACATATGCACAAGATGTAGGCTTTGCTGTAAGGAATTCTCTACTCTTGTTGATAGCATTCCTTTCAAAATAGTTAAGAATGTGTTTTCTGCATTCCCCCCCGCCCCCCATCCCAACTTCAACTGATGCCAGTTAACTTAATGAGTATCTGTGCTCCAGCACTGTGCTCCACCACAGAGGCAAAAGACTGTTTCAATGAGGAGCTTGAAGCTTACTCAGCAGAATCCCTAATCAGAACCTACCATCAGCATTGTATGATATTCCTGTATCAAACATCATAACATAATAGCCTAAAAAATATCAATGAAAACTGAAAGAGAAGACATGAGTTTTGCTGCTATCATGAGTTTTCTGCAACCAACAACAAATCACGTCATAAGGTGTGTAGGTGACATCCATTGGCACCAGTTCGATCTGATCATCACCAGCCATAACATGTACAGATATCACAGTGCCTTCTGAAGCAGATCGCTCCCTGGTACACACCAGTGTTAGAATGTAGTTTTTCATTCAAACCAAAATGGCATCCTCTTCTCAAAGCATCCATACTAACTACTCAGTTAAAAACCAACAGTTCCTCAACACAGTTGAACAGACACTCTAAGGTGCTCTCACACAGTGCAGAAGCGAAATACTTCATGACATCATTTAAACCATTGTTTAAGAATATAAGAAATAGGAGAAGGAGTAGGTCATCTAGCCCTTCGAGCCTGCCCTGTCATTCATTAAGATCATGGATCAGTTTCACTTTCCTGCTTTTTCCCCATAACTGTTAATTTCCTTGTCTATCAGAAATCTATCTACCCATGACTTAAATATATACAGCGAGGTAGCCTCCACCACTTCAGTGGGCAAAGAATTCCAGAAATTCACCACCTTTTGAGTGCAGAAGTTCCTTCGCAACTCCGTTCTAAACTGCCTCCCCCTTATTTTGATGCTGTGCCCTCTAATTCTGCTACCCTTTCTAAGCAGAATGAATCTCTCTATCCCTACCCTGTCTCGTCCCTTCATTATCTTATGTCCCTATAAAATCCCCCCTCAGCCTTCTAAACTCTAACGAATACAAAATCAGTCTATTCAATCTGTCTTCATAAGCTAACCCCCTCATCTCCGGTATCAGCCTGGTGAACCTTCTCTGCTCTCCCTCCAAGGCCAATATATCCTTCGTGCAAATGCGGGGACCAAAACTGCACACAGTACTCCAGTTGCGGCCTCACCAGTGCCCTGTACAGTTGCAGCAAGACCTTCCTGCTTTTATATTCTATCCCCCTCACTATAAAGACCAACATTGCATTTGCCTTCTTGATTACCTACTGCACTTGCAGACTGAGTTTTTGCGATTCATGCACAAGGACCCCCAGGTCCCTCTGCATGGTAGTATGCTGCAGCTTTTTGCCCTTTAATAATTCCTCCTATGATTATTTCTACCAAAGTGGATAACCTCACATTTGCTAACGTTATTCTCCATCTGCCAGGTCCTTGCCCACTCACGTAGTCTATCCAGATCTCTCTGTACACTTTCCGCGCCTTCCATGCAATTTGCTTTTCCACTTATCTTCATGTGATCAGCAAACTTTGTTACCCTAAACTCAGCCCCCTCCTCCAGATCGTCTATGTAATTGGTAAACAGTTGAGGCCCCAGTACCGATCCCTCGGCACTCCACTAGTCACCAACTGCCAAGCAGAATAGCACCCATTGATTCCAATGGAAACAATTTCCACTGGAAACAATGCATTTTAGATTCCAGTGGAAGTTGAAATACAGGCACGCAGTCTCAGGATAAGAGGTAAATTATTTAGGACTGAAATGAGAAATCACTTATTGAAAGGATTGTGAACATTTGGAATTCTCTGCCCCAGCACTTTGTGGATGCTCCATTGCTGAACGTATTTCAGGCTGTATGACAGATTTTTTGATGTCTGGGAGACCAAGCGATTATGGGGAATGAGCAAGGAAGTGGAGTTAAAGCCCAAGATTGTATTGAGTGGCGGAGCAGGTTCAAAGGGCCATAAGGTCTACTTGTCTGACTTTTTTATGTATTGTTACAATACAGTACTCTCATTTGGGAAGCAAGAGCTGAAAAATGCTGACTCATTTTGAAGTTAGCGCTACTTTGATGGAACCTGTTATTGAAGCCAAGCATTCCAGTCTCATTAATTCAGACAGAAATCTGTTAGCGAAGACTGGATGCATTAAAAAAATGCTCAAACGAAGGTCCAACAGACTGCTTAGTGGTGTGCCAAGTAACCACTGGTCAAAACCTTGCCCATATATCTACTTGTCCTTTAACACTGTGTGTGTATGAAAGGATGAAAAAGACAACAGGTTCTTTTGTGGAAAAAAAAGCAACTCCATTGTAAACAAAATAGAGGAAGTTATTACCAACTGCAATAAGTTGGAGAGGTTGATTGAACACTGAATTATACTCTAAGGAAAGCACTGTCACTAAGGAAACTCTGGGCACTATAATCAAAGCAGAGTTGAATATCAAACCCACAGTGGAAGAGTTTCACAAAGCAATTGACTTGTTTGCCATTGACAGTTGGCAATATACTATCTGAATTCATGGAGCACAGGAAACTGACACTCGCACAACACTTGCACAAACTTCTCTGTTTCTGCTGAAGAGAGGGGACAGTGCCTCTGGGGGATATGGGTGATGCAAAGATTTTGATTCTCTGCAAGAAAAGAAGGGCAAAATAAGCAACAATTGAAGAGTCCCGCTGCTAAGCATTGGAAAATTTGCTCATGTTACCCATGACAGACTGCAGATCCTCAGATTCTGGCATGGTTTCTGAACAAGAAGACCTATAATAGTCATGATCATCTCAGTCCTGCAATACAAGTAAAATGTTGTGACCAATGGAGGTCATTCTATGTGTTGCCTTTGTTGATCCCACCATGGCTTTCTCCATGTCAACAGATGTAGCCTATTTAAACTGTTGGAGGAAAGTGTCCATCCACCAATGTTGCTTGATGTGCTCTCTTTTCGTGATGCTGTAATGGGTAATATCAGCTATGATAGGGCAACACCAGAACAGTCACCTACACTTTTGACATATTTTTCTCTTTGCTGATGTCCTATTCCTTTAAATCATCTACAGAGGATGTCTGTGTACATACCAGACTGATGAAAAGTTATTCAGCCTTGTTTAATTGAGATCCAAGAAAAAGGTATGCTAAGTGCTCTTCAGAGAGTTATTCTGCTGAGAAGAAGCCGTGTAATATTCCACACCAAGTAACAGGCTGTCTTGGACTGTAAAGAGTTTGATTCAGCCATCAGCATCAGTAAAATAAATGTCATGGTACAGGTTGTTACAATGCTGCCATCTAGCTAGACAGTGTGCTGCTGGAGGTTGTTGATAATTTTACATATTCAGACTGCATGATTGCCAGCAATCTGTCACTTGATGCAGAAGTCAACACATGTATCACAAAAGCTGCAACTGTCCAAGCAGAGGAGGTGCGTGTGGAAAAATAACAATCTGAATAACAGCAAACTGTAAGTCTATCAAGCTTGCATCCTTTGTGCACTTCTCAACAGTGACTAAACCTAGACGTGCTAGATAGTTTCCACCCTCGTTGTGTCAAATGTATTCATGCTGAGTCAACAATGTTATCAATTGCGTGTGTTCATCAAATGGATGATAACCTTATAGTCAAAGACCTTTCATATGGTGAGCTGGCTTCTGGGTCATGACCTCATGGGCAGTCTTTACCTTCACTACAAGGGCATCTGCATGTGAGATAAGCTGATAAGACATTAACGCTGACCATTGGGAAACAGTCATGATGGTCATGAAAAGTACAGCACAGGAACATGCTCTTCAGCCTTTCAAGCCTGTGCTGATCGTGATGTCCTAACTTAAAAAAAAACTGCCCTTACTTAGTCCACATCCCTCTCTACCCTCCACATTCATGTATCCATCCAGATGCCTCTTAAATGTTGATGGATGTGCCAGCTTCCACCACATCCTCTGGCAGCACGTTCCAGGCACTCACCACTCTCTGCTTGCAAAACTTCCCCTGCTTTCCTTGAAGCTGTGCCCCCTTCTAATAATCACTTCCACCCTTTGACTATCCACCCTGTCTATGCCTCTCATAATTTTGTAGACCTGAATTTTGTAGAATCTGAAGTTAGTGAAGGCATTTTAAGAGACAGGCAGAAACCAAAAGCTGAGCTGGCTGAGAAGAGGGTCCAGAGAAAACAGCCGCCACTGAACTTTGCATCTTCTCAACCCACTCTATCTGCAACGAATGCAGCAGGGACAGCCATGCCAGAGTGAGGGTCCTGAGCCACAGCAGGTGATGCTTAACATGGAGTTGACCATTACTGTCTTATGATATGGAAGGCTGCCATAAAGATTTGGTAATTCTTGAAAGAATGGAAATGTTTTTTATCATTTACTTCACCAAATCGGAAAAGGATTTGAATAATTCTATTAGCTCTTCCCTTAACCTCCTTTGTTGTAATGAGAAAACCTTGTTTCTCTTGACTTTCATAAGTAAAAGTCTTCCATCGTTGGCAACATCTAGGTGTTTTTTTTTCTGCACCCACTCCATAAGGACATAAGAAATAGGAGCAGGAGTATGCCATTTAGCCCTTCGAACCTGTCCCGCCATTTAACAAGATCACGGCTGATCTGAAGTTCCACTTTCCCACTTTCTCTCCATTACCCTTAATTCCCTTGTCTATCAGAAATCTATCTACCTGTGACTTAAATATATTCAACAACGTAGCCTCCACCACTTCAATGGGCAGAGAATTCCAGAGATTCACCATCGTTTGAGTGAAGAAGTTCCTCCTCAACTCCATTCTAAACTGCCCTCCCCTTATTTAGAGGCTGTGCCTTCTAGTTCTGTTTTCCTTTCAAAGCGGAATAGGATAGGATAGGATAGTTTAGATAGGATAATCTAGCCTCTTCATTATCTTGTAACTATCACATGCTTCCTGAATAAGGTTTTCAAAATTGGACACAATATGATATCCAGCTATGACATAACCAGTGATTTGTATCATTTAAAATGTATGACTTTTCTTCAGACATATGCTCAGTAATTTTATTTGATCAGCTGTTTCTAGATTTTATCGGACTTACACAGATTGAAGATTAACATAAGCCATAACAAGATAAGATTCTAACTGTTTTCTAAAGTTTATTTTGAAATTAAACCTAGACAATAGTAAATAGTTTTTCTTAAGGTTTGCAAAGTGGTATATTTAGAATAATTTGTTTTTGGTCTTTGTCAAAAGATTAATCCTTTCAGAATTGTTTTTTTAACTGAAAAGTCCAAAGATGTGCAGGTTAGGTAGATTGGCCATGCTTAATTGCCATTTGATGTCAAGAGGACTAGCAAGGGTAAATGCATGGGATTGTGGGGATAGGGCCTCAGTGGGATTGTGGTCAGTGCGGATTTGATGGGCAAAATGGCCTCCTTCTGCACTCTAGGGATTCTATGATTCTAAGTGATGTTTTTAATTAGATTTTGTTTTGCGCTCAGCTGCGGTCATTCTTACAAGTCAGAAAATACAACTTGGACTTGGCCTCCTTAATTCTGTATGCCTACCAGCTCAGCACAGCACTCTCTTATCTGGAGAGCAAGAGATTTGTACATCGGTGAGTAAATGTCCAATTTCGTCTTGTTGTTTTGAGGAAAAGACATTGTAGGAATGTTAATTTGGATATGGCATTGTTGCCCATTTATTTTTTAATCAGTGGGTATAATGGTGTTTGAACTAGAAACAAAGTGCCACTCGACTCTAAAGTTGTTTGGAAGTATGTTTCTTGCATGTCCCAAATCTCAGGCTTTTTTACCTTCTATTTGAGAAACTGAATATATATTAAGTGCTTGATATCAGGCAGAGATGAGCAACCTTATCTTTTTATGTTATTAAGGGGAAGAAAATAAGGAACAGAATTTAATCTTATAATGTGGATCTCTACATATGAAGGGAAACCAAGTGCCACCTGCTGGATTACACATGAATGGCAGAAAAATGTGAAACTGCCTCTTGGTGACAAGTTGCTTTAAATAAGTGCGACATAAAAATACACAAAGAATTATGAGCAAACTAACAAAGTGAAGAAACCAGAAAAACCTTAAGTCATCATCGAAATGAGATTAGATTTTGGGAATCACTAAGAATTGAAAGAAGCTAGGTCACTCTAAGCTATCTTATATTAATTTTGCTGTAAAATCATTGACATATTCAATATTAAAGCTTTACTAAGAGCTGCCTTTAATTGGAGAGCTGGATGACAATGTTTTTCTTCATTCAGTGTGGGTTTGGGTTTTCTCTAGTAAAAGTTAACTGTTTTGTAGCTTTTTGAAACTTCTAACGTAACATATAGCAGAAAGAGGCCATTGAGTCTGCATTGATCACAATCCCACCCAGGCTCTACCCCATATCCCTACATGTTTTGCCCACTAATCCTTCTAACCTACGCATCTCATGGCACTATGGAGCAATTTTAGCATGGCCAATCAACCTAATCTGCACATCTTTGGACTGTGGGAGGAAACACATATAGATATAGGGAGAATAGCTAATGCACATAAACAGCACATCTTTTGGACTGTGGGAAGGAACCAGAGCACCTGGAAGAAACCCACACAAACATGGGGGAGAACGTGCAAACTCTACACAGACACTGACCCAAACCGGGAATGGAACCCACGTCCCTGGCACTGTGAGGCAGCAGTGCTAATCACTGTGTTACATTGCCGCCCTAAATAAAATTATTAATGGCTTCAGTAATAACATGCCATTTAATAGAGTTGTCACAAACAAAAGAGGATAAACTTGATATCTAAAAACTTGAAGATAGAATCAGCCCCTGGGCATGAGTTTGGTGAGTGGTTGATGAGCTGATGGGCAGTGGGAAAAGCTGTTGATTTAGGTGAGAGTTGAGTTGCATTGTTTGTGGCAACTTGTGTTTTGTAAACTGTGCCTCTTTAGTTTGATGGATCATGACTCCTATGTTAATACCACTATTAAATTGACTAGCCTTTTTTTAATGCAATTTAACATAGAGAAAAAGCTTGTTATCCAGTTAAAATGCTAATATGAATCATCATTGCACCTGAAAGAACTGAAAAGGATTAATCTGACCAAATAAGCACCATCTCTTCAGAGGAACAATAAAAACATTTTAATCGATATATTTTTCTCCTTGCAGGGATATTGCTGCCAGAAATGTATTGGTATCCTCGTTGGATTGTGTAAAGTTAGGAGACTTTGGTTTATCGAGATACATGGAAGACAGCACTTATTACAAAGGTGGGGGTCAGAATAAAACCAAAAGCATAATGGTATGGATGAAGATGTTTCTGTAAATAAAAAGAGGAAGTGCTGGAAATCTCAGCAGGTCTGACAGCCTCTATGAGAGAGAAGAGCAGAATATAGTATTTTGAGTGGGGACTGTTCCAAAGAAGAGTCATATTAGATTTGAAATGTTCACTTTGTTTTTCTGATGACAGAGGCCAACAGTCCTGCTGAGTTTCTCGGTAGTTTTTTTTTATTTCGGGGCACCAGCATCTGCAATATTTTGCTTCTTCTCTGTAAATAGCATTCTGATAACATGCCAACAGTAAGTTATTTGAAATATGAGAACCATTAGATTTTTAACGTAGCAATTTGTAAACCTATCAGATTTAATACTGGTCCAAAGAAATCCTTCACTACTTATTTGAAATCCTTTGGCATTTACTTCATAGAGGTGCATTCCCCAGCAATACAAGCATTTGAACATGAATTGAGTACTATTGGTTCTTCACATCATTGTAATTTGCAGTTTTTGTTGTGTGGGCGTTTGTAAGAAGAGTCATATTGGATTTGAAATGTTCACTTTGTTTTTCTGATGACAGAGGCCAACAGTCCTGCTGAGTTTCTCGGTAGTTTTTTTATTTCGGGGCATCAGCATCTGCAATATTTTGCTTCTTCTCTTTATTGTAGAATGGAAACATGAAGAATCTGAAAATGAAATATTTGACAGAATATCAAAAATCTCATCAATTTAGCATTGGGTTTTGTTCTGTATTAGATTAACGTATACCTGAGTCACATTACTACCAGTTAATCTAAGTCAACATCATTGCATATCTTTTTGTTTTTATTTTAGTATCACAAGTAGCCTTGTATTAACACTGCAATAAAATGACTGACAATCCCATTGTCACACTCCGGCGCCTGGTCAGGTACACTAAGGGAAAATTTAGCATGGTCAATGAACCTAACCAGCATGTCTTTCAGACTGTAGGAGGAAACTGGAGCACCTGGAGAAAACCCATGCAGACAGAGGGAGAATGTGCAGTCTCCACATAAACAGTGACCCAAACCGGGAATCGGGTCTGTGGCGCTGTGAGACAGCAGTGCTAACCACTGTGCCATTTTTATTATATGAGAAAGGAAGATCTGCATTTTCCTGGTTCTCTGATTAAGTACAATGGCCTGCAATCTTCACGTATGTCGTCCAAATATAAACACAACTGAAATAACCGAAAGGATTACAGAATTTAAGATGTAAGCGAGTTATGCCTGTAGCCATTGCAGTCTTGTGCACTGGTTTGAAAGTCAGTTCAAGTCAACTCCACCCACAAAATTAACCATATCCCAGATTGGCTTGACCATTATGCCCAATGTACCCATTTAGTTTGTCACATTACGTCCAGAATTGCACACACAGACATTAATCCATTGTTAAAAACCTGCTCCACTGACCTATCAATTGAATCTCTCATAGGTCTGTTTCTCATACTTAGCTATAATAACTTTAAATTTAGTTTAAATGAGTTCAAATTCAGAAAATTGATCTATCCGTGTTACATGAAACCTGTGATCAGCCAATTTATATAATTGATGATCCTATTTCTTCAACTGCATCAAGCCATCAAATTACTTGAATATATTTTCAATTACTTTGAAACTTTATTGGCCATTTTTTAAAAATCCGTTAATGGAATTTGGGCTTCTTTGGTAAGGTCACATTTATTACCCATTCCTAATTGTCCTTTGGAAGATCAAAATAACCTATCTTCTTGATTACAGAAGGTAGCTTATTATGCAATTTTTGGAGGGCATTTAAAAATCAACCACATAGCAATGGGTCCAAAGTCACAGATTGGCCAGGCCAGTCCAGGTAAGGTTTGAAGATTCCCTTTCCTAAGGGAGATTAGTGAACCTGATCAGTTGTCACAACAATCAGCAGTTTAATGGTCACTTTAATTGACAACTTTTCATTCCATATTTATTTAATTGAACTGAAATTTCTTAATTACTTGGGTGGGATTCGAACATTCATCCAAATCATTTGTCTGGACTTCTAGATTGCTCAACCAATTGCTACTGCTACTGTTGCTACTGTTCCAGCAATGATGTAATTTAATGATGTAATGTAACATTGAGTAATACTTCTCATTTGTGCTGATTCAAGGGAGAGTTTACATTCTGACTTGTGCCACTGTGTTTGAGCAGAAATTTGGCACTAACTTCACTTTGGCAGAACCAACATCTTCGGGTGGCATGATAGCACAGTGGTTAACACTGCTATCTCACAGCACCAGAGACCCAGGTTCACTTCCAGCCTCAGGTGACTGTCTAGGTGGAGTTTGCACTTTCTCCTTGTGGGTTTCCTTCAGGTGCTCCAGTTTCCTCCCACAGTTCAAAGATGTGCAGGTTAGGCAGATTGGCCATGCTAAATTGACTCTTAATGTCAGCGGGATTAGCAGGGTAAATAGATGAGGTTATAGGGCCAGGGCCTGGATGGGGTTGCTAATGTTGCAGAATTAATGGGCTGAATGGCTTCCTCCTGCACTGTAGGAATTCTATGATAACCAGCTAATAGGAGACACGTTGTGATCAAAATTCGGTTACGTTTACATTAGCGATAGAAAAGGATAGGTATATACCACAGGGCAAGAGTTGTAGTTGGGGGAAAGGAAATTATGATGCAATTAGGTGAGATTTGGGATGTGGAAGGAAATTACAGGGGATGGGCACAATTGAAATGTGGAAGTTGTTCTGGAACAGCTACTGCGTGTCCTTGATAAGTACGTACTTGTCAGGCAGTGAGAAAGTGGTCGAGCGAGGGAATCGTGGTTTACTAAAACAGTTGAATCACTTGTGAAGAGGAAGAAGGAGACTTATGTCTAGGTGAGATGTAAAGGCTTGGTTAGGGTGCTTGAGAGTTACAGGTTAGCCAGGAAGGACTTAAAGAGGGAGCTAAGAAGAGCCAGGAGGGGACATGAGAAGTCTTTGGCAGGTAGGATCAAGAAGACCCTAAAGCTTTCTATTGGTACGTTAAGAATAAAAGAATGACTGAAATAAAATTAGGGCCAGTCAAGGACAGTAGTGGGAAGTTGTGCATTGAGTCTGAAGATATAGGAGAGGTGCTAAATGAATATTTTTTGTCTGTATTCACATAGGAAAAAGAAATGTTGTCGAGGAGAATACTGAGATACAGGCTTTAGACAGGATTGAGGTTCATAAGGAGAAGATGTTAGCAACTCTGGGAAGTATGAAAATAGATACTAGCCTTTTGCCTAGGATGGAGAAAGCTAGCACGAGGGGACACAGCTTTAAATTAAGGGGTGATAGTTATAGGACGGATATCAGAGGTAGGTTCTTTACCCAAAGGGTGGTTAGGGAGTGGAATGCCCTGCCTGCGGCAGTAGTAGATGCACCAAGTTTGGTGGCGTTTAAGAGGTTAATTGATAAGTATATGGAGGAGAAGGGAATGGTTTAGTTTGGAGGGTCATTGCTTTTCATATTGGTCGGCGCAACATCGAAGGCCGAAGGGCCTGTTCTGTGCTGTAATGTTCTATGTTCTATAAGTCTCCTGTGCTTGATGGGATTTATCCTAGGATTCTCTGGGGGACTAGGGAGGAGATTGCAGAGCCTCTGGCTTTGATGCTTAGGTCATCGTTGTCTACAGGAATAATGCCAGAAGACTGGAGGATAGCAAATGTTGTCCTCTTGTTCAAGAAGGGGAGTAGAGACAACCCTGGTAATAATAGACCAGTGAGCCTTACTTCTGTTGTGGGCAAAGTTTTGGAAAGGATTATAAAATATGATTTATCATCATCTAGAAAGGAATAATTTGATTAAGGATAGCCAGCACGATTTTGTGAAGAGTAGGTCGTGCCTCACGAACCTTATTGAATTCTTTGAGAACATGACCAAAGAGGTGGATGAGGGTAAAGCAGTTGATGTGGTGAACATGGGTTTCAGTAAAGCATTTGATAATATTCCTCACGGTAAGCTATTGCAGAAGATACAGAGTCATGGGATTGAGGGTGATTTCGTGGTTTGGATCATAAATTGGCTAGCTGTAAAAATGATGTAGAGATGCCAGCGTTGGACTGGGGTAGTAAGAACTCGGTAAGAATCTAGCAACACCAATTTTAAATCCAATCGATTTATTTGATAGTAAATCTGCGAGCTTTCGACACTCTGTCTTCGTCAGGCAAATGCAATGTTCTGGTCTGCAATAGCACACATGTCAACACAGACAGTCACAGATTGCTGATTAGAATGCGAATCCTTACATCTAACCTGCTATTCAAGTGTTAAAGTGGCTAACAATGTGTGTGAAGGGAATCCTGAGCATTGGTTAGAGAATTGTGTATTTTCTCCAGACAGCACAGTAAGTGAGGTTTTTTGCTAACCCAGGCAAGTTACGGGGGTTACAGATAGTGTGACATGAAGCCAAGATCCCTATTAAGACCGTCCTCATGTGTGTGGAACTTGGCTATCAGTCTCTGCTCAGCGACTCTGCGCTGTCGTGTGTCACGAAGGCCCCCTTGAAAAACATTTACCTGCAGGCTGTGGGTAAATGTTCTTCAAGGGGGCCTTCGTGACACACAACAGTGCAGAGTCGCTGAGAGACTGATAGCCAAGTTCCACACACATGAAGACGGTCTTAATAGGATCTTGGCTTCATGTCACATTATCTGTAACCCCCGTAACTTGCCTGGGTTAGCAAAAAACCTCATTTACTGTGCTGTCTGGAGAAAATACACAATTCTCTAACCAATGCTCAGGATTCCCTTCACACACATTGTTAGCCACTTTAACACTTGAATAGCAGGTTAGATGTAAGGATTCGCATTCTAATCAGCAATCTGTGACTGTCTGTGTTGCTATGTGTGCTATTGCAGACCAGAACACTGCATTTGCCTGACGAAGACAGTGTCGAAAGCTCGCTGATTTACTATCAAATAAATCGGTTGGATTTAAAATTGGTGTTGCTAGATTCTTACTGAGTTCTAGCTGTAAGAAAACAGAGGGTGGTGGTTGATGATAAAATGTTCACCCTGGAGTTCAGTTACTAGTGGTGTACCGCAAGAATCTCTTTTTGTCACAGTTGTAATGATGTGGACGAGGGTGTAGAAGGATGGATGCGCAAATTTATGGATGACACTAAAGTTGGTAGAGTTGTGGAAGTGCAGAAGGATGTTGCAGGTTACAGAGACACATAGATAAGCCACAGAGCTTGGCTGAGAGATAGCAAATGGAGTTTAATGTGGAAAAGTGTGAGGTGATTCACTTTGGAAGGAGTAACAGGAATAGAGTACTGGGCTAGTGATAAGTTACTTGGTAGTGTGGATGAGCAGAGAGATCTCAGTGTCCATGTGCATAGATCCATGAAAGTTGGCACTCAAGTTGATAGGGTTGTTAAGAAGGCGTACAGTATGTTAGCTTTCATTGGCAGAGAGATTGAGTTTAGGAGCCATGAGGCCATGTTGCAGCTGTACAAAATTCTGGTACAGCTGCACTTGGAATATTGTGTATAGTTCTGGTCGCCGCATGATAAGAAGGATTGGAAAGGGTGCAGAGAAGATTTACCAGGATGTTGCCTACTATGGTGGGAAGATATTATGAGGAAAGGCTGAGGGATTTGAGATTGTTTTCGTTAGAGAGAAGAAGGTTAAGAGGTGACTTTAATAGAGGCATAGAAGATGATCAGTGGATTAGATAGGGTGGACAGTGTGAACCTTTTTTCTTAGGTGGAGATGGTTAGCATGAGGGGACATAGCTTTAAATTGAGGGGTGATAGAAATAGAACAGATGTCAGAGGTAGGTTCTTTACTCAGAGAGTAGTAAGAGTATGGAATGCCCTGCCTGCAATATTAAGGACATTTAAACAATCATTGGATAAACATATGGATGATGTTGGAATAGTGTAGGTTAGATAGGCTTTAGATTGGTTTCACAGGTCGTAGCAACATCAAGGACCAAAGGGACTGTACTGCGCTCTAATGTTCTATGTTCTACATATTCCCTCCCAATTGCACTCCCAAACAGAAACTCAGGCCTTTTATAATGCATAAGGATTGCACTACTTTGCTTTGTGAGATCTTACTTCAAATTTGTATAATTGATGAACAGGATTAAATGTGGAAATAAAGGGATTGATTGTGCTTTTTGTGAATCTGTGTCATTCTTTTGGCAGCCTCGAAAGGGAAGCTACCCATCAAATGGATGGCACCTGAATCAATTAACTTCCGCCGGTTTACCTCAGCTAGTGACGTATGGATGTTTGGTAAGTTTATTTCAATTCTATTCATATACATAGTGCTGCTTTTGAAATGAAATATAGTTGTCCCCTTTAAACCTCTCTCCCCATCTTTGACACTCTCATGTCTAATAAGGAGTGCAAGAAGAACATGGACATCTTTATCACTAAGAGTCGTACAAGTTATGCAATTGTGTCTAAGTTTTTCCACTTCATTTCTCTTTAAACTGAAGTAATTATATCCTGAATTAAAATTCCTTGTCCACTAACCCAAAACTCTCCCAGCCCAAATGCTAGTGTATTTTGATGCGTCATATCTGATCTTCCCTGTCGGAGCTTATCATTCATTAGATTTATTACCTGCTTTCTTGATCCCAGCCACACTAAATTACTGACTGTGCAAACCTCCCTTCCATGCTGGCTAACATAGCAATTCATTCATTATTCTCAGGCAATATACCCTTCCTTTTCAAAATGACGAACATCACCAACCTCCTCCTTCCGTGCTTAGGATATGCTCCCTTTGTCCTTAATGTTGCTGTATTCATCGACTGTACTATCATTCATTTCAATCAATGCTGATCATTTAACCCCCTTTTAAAAGTAAAATAAAGTTAGTTGAATAGTCCCAAGTAGGCTACATTCACATTATCAGGAAGTTACTGTGAAAACCCCTAATAGCCACACCCCTGGTGCCTTTTCGGTTTGCACTGATGGAGAATTTAGCATGGCTAGTGCATCTAACCTGCACATCTTTAGATAGTGAAGAGGGGTGTTATAGTTTGCAGAGGGACTTGGACAAGTTGCAGAGCTGGGCCGAGAGGTGGCAAATGGAGTTTAATGTGGAAAAGTGTGAGGTAATGCACTATGGCAGAAATAATAAATGTGTAGAGTATAGGGCAAATGGTAGGATTCTTAGTAGTCTAGATGAACAGAGGGATCTTGGTGTGTATGTGCATAGATCCCTGAAAGTAGGCAGTCAGGTCGAGAAGGTTGTTAGGAAGGCATATGGAGTCTTGGCTTTTATTGGTAGGGGGATTGAATTTCGGAGCCGCAACGTCATGTTGCAACTGTACAAAACTCTAGTGCGGCCGCACTTGGAGTATTGTGTGCAGTTCTGGTCCCCACATTATAAGAAAGATGTGGAGGCATTGGAGAGGGTACAGAGGAGGTTTACCAGGATGTTGCCTGGTATGGAGGGCAGGTCTTATGAAGAGAGGCTGAGGGATTTGAGGTTGTTTTCGTTAGAAAGGAGGCGGCTAAGAGGGGACCTAATCAAAACATAAACGATGATTAGAGGTTTAGATAGGGTGGACAGTGATAGCCTTTTTCCTAGGCTTTAAATTAAGGGGTGATAGTTATAGGATGGATATCAGAGGTAGGTTCTTTACCCAAAGGGTGGTTCGGGAGTGGAATGCCCTGTCTGCAGCAGTTGTAGATGCGCCAAGTTTGGTGGCGTTTAAGAGGTTAGTTGATAAGTATATGGAAGAGAAGGGAATGGTTTAGTTTGGAGGGTCATTGCTTTTTATATTGGTCGGCGCAACATCGAAGGCCGAAGGGCCTGTTCTGTGCTGTAATGTTCTATGTTCTATCTTTGGATTGTGGATAACCGTATCTCCCAATACCCTTACCTAACAAAAGTCTATCAATATCTGGTTTGAAAATTTTAATTGATCCTGCATTTATACCCTTGTAGACCAAGTTCCAGATTCTACTATCCTTTTGTGTTTCAAAAAAAATGTGTCATTGATGATTAGTCTCTAATTTTAGGATTAAGATCTTTTATTCTGGATTCTCCCTCAAGAGGAAATAGTTTTTCTGTACTCGTGGTTAAATCCCTCAATCATTTTGAAAACAAATATTCATTTGGTAGTACAGAACATAAATATTGCTTGAAAAAAGAGACATGTCAAAGCTTTATCAGCATTCTCCCCTCTCACAGCATGAGTTCTTGTTTTCCTTTGAAACTGATATTCTTGCAAAGTGTCCTGATAAGTGCAAGACAGAAAGTTTGCCATGTCTCTCTTTTCAGCAATTCTCATTTCAAATGCTCATTGACTAGACCACCCAGTAACTATACAAATTAAATGAATACATTCAAAATTATTATAAGTCCCAAAGCTCTTGGACAACTTCAACTTTTAACTTCGCCCCCAAATTCACACCCATCTTTCCTGCTGTTACTGCATTCAGGATTCCATTCCTGCTGTCCTTGTGACTGTGACCAGAATGCATGATTCCTTATTGACATTCCTATAGTTTTTGATCTGGCTAGCCACATCATTCTGTTCGACTGTCTTTTTCTATTGCTCATCTAGGTAGGTTTCCTTTTACTTATCAATTTTATTAACATCAGATCATCTCCAGCAGTGGCTTCTCTTTCTGCCCTGCACCGCAACATGTAATAACACCCAGCTCTATCTTTCCACAGCCTGTCTCCATCTGTTTGCTGTAACTTAGTTGTCAGAGTACCAGATTAATATTCAGTGTTGGTTGAGTACAACTTCCTCCACATAACGTGAAGGAAAGACAGAAGTGTTCACCTTTGACTCGTGTTGTCACTCTTTTCCTGAGGTTGCCACTGATGCATTGCCCTCCTCTACCATTACTTTGGTCAAACCAGATTATTCACAATCACTTCATCTGTTTCAGTCCCAAATTAGGATTCTCATTTAATGTATCGTTCATAATAAAGAACCCTTGCGTATATCTCCATTAACCTTGCCTGTCTCTGCCCCTGCCCCTGCCCTAGCCCTCTGCTGAAACTCTCTTTCATCCCTCTAGTCTTGACAGTTTCAGTGCCCTACTTATAAATGCCTCATGTTCAATCAAGATCATCCAAAATTGCTGCACATACTTATACTGCGCCAGTTACTCCCCATCTATCATCCCCATGTGCACATTGGGCTACATGGGTTTCTGGTTTCCTTCTGTGCTTCCAATTTTTAAATCACGTCATTGTGTTTATATTCTTTCTGGTCACACCCTTGCTGTCTAATCTCCTGTGATCCACGTCACCATTCTACACTTCAAGAATTTTGACATTTTTGAGACTCACCTCTACTGTGCAAACTGTGGCTGTGATAAATGCTTTGAAATTCCTTCTGTAGACATTTCCCATCTCCAATTCTCTCTTCTCCTTTGATGTAACTTGCTGGTTACATTCTTTCAGAAAATGTCAGGCCATGTCAGTAAATCAATTTGATGTCTCGGATCAAATTCTCCTCATCTACCCTAATCATGTGACTGTAAAATGCTGCATTAAAATACAAGCTCCTGCATGACAAAAAATAAATAAATTTATGTTTCAAAAAGCTTGCAATAAACACTGCATTCTAGACTAATGACTACAGTCAGAGCATGTGTAATTGATAGGTAGCAGGATGGACAGCCAGCAGGCTACATATCAGAAAAATGAGAGCTGCAGTTAAAGTTATTTACTCTGACAGGCTAAAGGTTAGGAAGTGGTGTTGCACAGAGTTCTCTGCTGGCACCATAGTTGTTCATGATTTACATTAATGAATTGGACTCAGGAATCACAGTACAATTTCAGAATTTGCGGACAGTTTGGTGCAATGATCCAAACAGGTGCTGGAATGTGGCAACTAGGGGTATTTCACAGTAACTACATTGCAGTGTTAATGTAAGCTTTACTTGTG
Organism: Sphyrna mokarran; assembly: GCA_024679065.1. Taxonomy (NCBI): domain Eukaryota; kingdom Metazoa; phylum Chordata; class Chondrichthyes; order Carcharhiniformes; family Carcharhinidae; genus Sphyrna; species Sphyrna mokarran. The sequence goes on along the minus strand of JAGIQG010000007.1, from coordinate 20,584,107 downwards.
ACTAATAAATAAATAAGTGATATTGATCTTGAATTACATTTGCCAATTACATATCCGAAAAGGTCCAGTGCCTTATCCTCAAAAGTTCTCTGGAGTGTGGTCTCCTCAGATTGCTGGGTGTCCTGATCCAAAAGGGCAGGCTTTTAAATGTTGATCTGCCATTTCCTTTTGGCTCCTAGCAACTGTTTAGGCTGGGATGCAGGGGAGGAGACCCAGCACCATGATTTGATTTGCTTTATTATTGTCACATGTATCAGTATACGGTGAAAACTATGGTTTCTTGCATGCTATACAGCAAAGCATACCGTACATAGAGAAGGAAAGGAGAGAGTGCAGAATGTATTGTGTTGCATAACCTGGCATCAATTTTTGAGATAGCAATTTTGTCCCCTTTCATTTGTGACAACTCTATTAAATGGCATGTTCTTAGCCAACACTGAGGCCATTAATAATTTTGTGTAGGGCAGCACAGTGGGTTAGCAACAGCTGCCTCAAAGAGCCAGGGACCTGGCTTCAATTCTCAGCTTGCGTCACTGTGTGGAGTTTGCACATTGTCCCCATGTCTGCATGGATTTCCTCTGGGTGTTCTGGTTTCCTCCCACAATCCAGAAGATGTGCGGGTTAGGTGGATTGGCCTTGCTAAATTGCCCATTAGTGTCAGGGGGACTAGCTAGGATAAATGCCTGGGGCTATGGGGGTAGGGCCTGGGGAGGATTGTGATCGGTTGCAGACTCGATGGGCCAAATGGCAGCCTTGTGTACTGTAGAATTCTATGATTCAGTCCTTTAAGTACTGGATGCAGCACAGGTTCATTTGTCTCAAAAAGGGAAGACTGACTAGTGACCTGATAGAGATTTTTAAAAAATGATTTTAAAAAATGAAAAAATCCAGAAGAGAATTCAGGAGAAACTACTCAAAAGAATGGTCAGAATATGGAATGAACCAACTCGAGGAGTAAATGAAACAGCTGGGACAGATTTGAGAGGAAGCTACATAAACACATGAAGGAATTCATGTTAATTTTTCTGAAGATTGCTTGTAGCTGTTTGTTTTGATAAATTGAGTCAAAGTTGTAAATGGAAATACTTGGCTTTACATTGAGATTATAGCACAATAACATTGGGTAGAGACTATTCTAACCAATGCAGTGGACAACATTTAAGGAAGCCTAATGCATCAGATCAGGGGGATTTGGAGGATTGTGAGGCAATCTGGTTTTATTTCCGGTATTAAACATGTACAAAACTTGATGTTTTCTCTCGCAAAACCAATTGGTTCAATTCGCTAGGCAAACTGCTGAAAGGAGAGTTCACTTTTAGGCAACAATAATTTAATATTAAATTAAAATGTTTTAACTTTTTATTTCTATGTTTTAGGTGTTTGTATGTGGGAAATTCTAATGTACGGAGTGAAACCTTTTCAAGGAGTAAAAAATAATGATGTAATTGGTAGAATTGAAAATGGTGAGCGGTTACCAATGCCTCCAAACTGTCCTCCAACGCTCTACAGCCTTATGACAAAATGCTGGGCATATGATCCGAGCAGAAGGCCACGGTTCAATGAACTGAAACAGCAGCTCAGGTAGGAAGAAGTTCTCATTATCTCTTGATTAAGTTTTGACCAAAATAAATTGCAGTAATTTCAGAATTACTTCCAGTACCATATACTAGTGAGCATAAGGAGATTGATCAATTAAACGTGTGGCTGGAGAATTGATGTTGGAGGGAGGGCATCAGATTTCTGAGACATTGAGACCTGAGCTAGGGCAGTTGGGACTGCACAAGATGGATGGGTTACATCTTAACAGGATAGGGACTGATTTCTTTTGTAAATCTGTAATTAAAAGTCTACTGATCATGAAATGATAGTTGACTGTAATTAAAAAACTCATCTGATTCCCTAATGTCCTTTAGGAAAGGCAACTTGCCGTCTTTACCTGGTCTTGCTTGTACGTGACTCCAGTTCTACAGCAATGTGATTGACTTTGAAATGGCCTAGCAAGCCACTTCTTTTAAGGGGCAATTAAGGATGGACAATAAATGCCGGTCTAGCTGGTGACACCCATATGAAATAATTTGTAAAAATTAATAATTCTCTTAAAGAAATTGGCTAGTGCTGTTGGGGAGGGTTTAAACTAGCTTGTAAGTGGGAAGGGAATTGAAGGGATAGCTCAAATTAGAAGGAAGTAAAGCAGGTAAGAAAGAGGAGGTAGTAAAGTGCCAAGACCAATTAGGGGGCTGGTGAAATACAGGCAAGCATCAAATAAGCTTAGAATGTGGAATAATGTCAAAAAGACAAAGATAAGATCATTCTACCTGAATGCATGTAACTTTTGCAGCATGGTAGATGAATTAAAGATACAAAAAAGAGGTAAATTGCATGATCTAATTGCCATTATGAAAACATGGCTGCAGGATGATCAAGATTGGGTACTAAATAATCAAGGACATTCAACATTTGGGAAGAACTGTCAAAAAGGTAATGTTACATTGACAATAAGAGATAGAATCACTGCATTTCTAAGACAGGATCTCCAATCTGAAGAACAAAATGTGGAATCTGTTTAGAGCTAAGAAACAACAATGGGCAGCAAATTTTAGTCTACCAACAAACAATAATGATAGTATGGTCATGGTCTTAATCAGGAGATTAGAAAAGCTTATAGCACAGGTAATACAGTGGGCATGGCTGACTTCAATCTGCAATATCAACTGAGTAAACCTAATCCATATTAATGCTGTGGACATGAGTTTCTAGAGTATTGGGGATGGCTTTCTGGAGCAGTATGTTGAGGCTATTTTAAATTGATTATTATGTAACAAAAACTATCTAATTAGTAATCTTGTTGTGAAAGAACTTTAGGGTTGAGTGACTATGTTGGGAACATGAGAAACAAAAGCAGGCCATTCAGCTTGTCAAAGCTCTCTGCCGTTCAATCCAATCCAATTCAATAATATGATTGAATTTTACATTGTTTGAAAGTGAGGTAGTTCAGTGTGAAGCCAGGGTGTTAAATGTGAACAAAGGAAATTATGAAGCTATGAGGAGCAAATTAACTGAGGTGGATGAGGCAATGGATAGCCTTTCAAAAATTTTGTAATTTACAGCAACTGTACATTCCTCAAAAAAGTCAGTCAACTATGGCTAACAAAGGAAATTAAGGATTGTGTAAGAATAAAAGAAAAGGCCTATAAAGTTGCCTGAAATAGTAGTAAACCTGAGGATTTGGAGATTTTAGAATGCCACAAAGAAGAATCAAGAAACTGGAGAGAGTAGAATGCAAATGCAATCTAGTAAAAAACATAACAATGGACAGTAAAAGCTAACATAGATACATAAAAAGAAAACATTTAGCTAAGATGGAGTCAGGAAAATTTTTAACAGAGAATAGAGAAATGGCAGAGAAACTAAATGATTTGTGCCTGCCTTCATTGAGAAACCTATAAGGTTTCTCAGAGATCCAGAATGAGCAATTGAAGGAAATTAGTATCAGTAAGAAGGTTGCGTTAAAGAGAATAATGGGACTGAAGGATAATAAGACCTCAGCACCTGATATTCTATGTTGCAGAATGTTAAAAGAAGTAGCTTTATGGAGATAATGGATGTGTTGCCTTTCATATTGCAAAATTTTATAGATAATTTGATTTTCAGTTCCTACAGATTAGAAGATAGCAAATGTTGCTCCACAAGAGAGAAAACAGGGAATCAAAGGCATGCTAGCCTCACATGATGCTAGAATCTATTCGAAAGGATGTGACAAATGAACACTTTGATAATAATGATCTTATTGGCAGAATCAATATGGAGTTATGAATGAAAAAACCTGTTTGATGAACCTGTTGGGTTTTTTGAAGATATCACTTGCAGAATTGCTAAATGGGAGACGGTGGACATAACATACTTGGATTTTCACAAAGACTTTTGTTAAAGTTCCCCACGAGAGGTTTATCAGCCACGTTATAGATGAAATAGAAGGTAATATAGTGATATTGAAGGATTGGCTACCAGGCAGAATGCAGCGAATGGGAATAAATGGGTCATTCTCACGTTGACAAACTGTGGCAAGTGGGCCTGAGCTGTTTGCAGCATGTATCAATGATTTAGATTGGGACAAAACTAATATTTTTCAGTTCAGAGATGACATAAAGTTAGATTGAATGTTGGTTGGGAGGAAGATGCAAAGGGATTCAAGAGGATTTGTCATAGTGAGTGGGAAGAACATGGCAGATGGCACATATGGAAAGATGAGGCAATTCACTTTGGTAGAAGGAACAGATGTGCAGAGTACTTCTTAAATGGCAAGCAAATGTGTAAATGTGTGAAGGCACTCGGGTGTCTGCGTCACTAAGTCAGTGAGGACAAACATGCAGCTCAGCAAATAATTAGGAAGGCTTTTGGCATGTTTGCCTTTATCATAAGAGGGTTTAAGTGCATGAGTAGCAAAGTCCTGGCTCAATTGTACAGAACATTGGCTAAATTGCATCTGGAGTACTGTGTGCAATTTTGGTCTCCTTACCATGGAAAATATATTATTGACATAGTGGCTGTGCAGCAAAGGGTAACCAGACTTGTTCTGGGATAGCAGGATGTACTGCAAAGAGAGACGGAGTGAACTCGACTTGTATTTTCTAAAGTTTTGAAGAATAAAAGATAATCTCATTAAAACATACAAAACGCTTAAAGGGATAGACAGGGTAGATGTAGGTAAGGTGTTTCCTCTGGTCAGAACTAGGGGGCACAATTTTGAAATTGTGGGATGCCACCTAGGACTGTCGTGAGGAGAAATTTTTTTTCATTTGGATGATTATGAACCTTTGGACAGAGATTGACTGATGTTTAAAGTGAATGATCAGCCTTGATCATATTGGATAACGGAGCAGGCTCAATGGGTTGAATGACCTACTCTCATTCCAATGCTACAGTTACGATTTAATTTCCTTTTCTGATTGAAGCTCATAATCTAGTCGAACAGTTAGTATAGTGCTGAGGCTCTGAGCTGAGACCCTGGCTGCAAGTGTATGTGAAATTTCCCATGGTAGTTTTCAAAGACTGGGAAGTTGTTCTGGAATACTAATGATTATCTCTCACCCACACTCAATAAACAAACAGAATATTTGGTCATTATCACATTCTTGTTTGTGGGATCTAGTTGAGCATTGATTTCTACTATATCAGTGACATTTTCAAATGCTTCATTGGCTGTTTGAGCTGTTGGAATGTATTGAGATCATGAAAGGCATATGTAGAAATGGTGTACATGTTTTTCGTATTAAGTGAAACAGTATATAAAAAAAATCAAAAACTAATGGTGTCAAAGTTCAGTTGAGCAGTTTCGTTACTATTCCTGTAATAGTTTTTAGTGGAGTTTATATTTAGTACCCTTCCCTTGTGAAAGTTTCTCCAGAAATTGTATTATGTTGTAGAGAAAGCTTTTTATGTGGTCAGTTACATTTGGATTTTTCTCATTTGGGACCAATGAGCAAATTTTGGAAAGATGAGTTTTGGTATAACATTATCAGACATTTTAATTCCAAATTTTTTTAAAATTCTGGTTTTTTTATATTGAGTTCAAATTTTACCATCTGCCATGGTGGGCTTTAAACTTGACATTGTCCTGGTCTCTGAATTATGAGTCCAGTGACAATGCCACTATGTCATTGCCTCTCCTGAACTCAGGCCAGTTTCGGGGTGCACGCACACTTATCCTCGGAGTAACATGTGAGGGTGACGGTGAATGAGAACCTTGCATATTTCCACAGTTTATTATCCTCCTTACCCTTCTCTCATTCTCACCCCTCGCATACATAAGTATTCACAACCCTCACATGCACACTCATCCACATGTGTACATATCTCCTACTCATGCACTCATGCCCCTCTTGCCCGCTTGCCTTCACCCCTCCCATTCGCCCACTTCTCCCGCCCCATGCTTGTGCTTCCCTGCCTCATCCACTTACCTCTCCTGCACTCGCGCATCCTACCTATGCACTCATTACCTCGCTCCTCTCACCTGCCCTTGCCCCAAGACACCCTTGTCCTGACACACCTATCCTTCCATCCTCACACCTCTCTCGTTTACGCTTGTCCACCTTTCCCTTATTCTCACTCACTCAATCAATCAATGGTGCAGTAGAATAGATGCAATGAAAGGGGAAGAGAGAGCAGAGCAATTCCTAAACCCTACCAGTATCTGAGAGCAGGGCCAAGCATGATGAGCGGAGGCCCCATGATCCAGTGCCCATCTCTACACACCTGCAGTTGCCAGTATTCACTGCTTTTCTGATTACAACCTATTTCTCTCCTATGTTTGCTGTTGATAGGCTCACTGATGCAAAAATCTTTAATCTCACTGGCCCATCTAACTAACGTTTTGAACAGTTGTTGCAGGGGCTATCATAAGTCACAATCTGTGCTGCAGGTTCAACAAGCCTATTACAGCAGAGGTGGGAAAATGAGACTGGGGAAGTAACTGACTTGGATGCAGCCTGTAATCAATAAAAGGAGAAAAATCTGTTCCTGTTCCATATTGTGCATTTTGTTCATTAAAATGTCTTTTATTGACCCTATAATTTTTGTTCATGAGCTGCATGCTAAATAAGCAACTGAAAAGATTGCAAAGATTAGTGAAAAGTCACTTTTAAATTAAATGTCATGTTTCATGCTATTAATTTACAAATGCTGATTAGTTGAAATTTAGAATTGTCTTTACATTTGCTAAATAAAGTTTAGAAAGAGAACGGATAGTAGTCAATATTTTATTCTTGAAAAATATTTTCATGCATTCTGAGGGTTTTGGTATTTTTGAACAATTAAAAATTAATGAGAGAAATAATATTCTTTGGATTTTGACCTAGTGACAGCGAAGGACGACAAATGATCTGGAAAGGAGCATTCAGGTTGTGGTGTTGTCGGGTATCAGCTGCCCTTGTCCTTCCAGGTGATATTGGTTATGGGCATGAAAGGTGCATTTTAAGGAGCCTTTGTGAGAATTGCATTGATTCAACAATTATAGTACTTGGAAGTTGTATTTCTGGCCACTGTAATGAGAGTGCAACAGCCTGTCACCATACCAGACAGAAAATCAAAATTGTCTGAAGTTTTGCCTTTATATTGCTATCCACTTGCAAAATAATTAAATGGAAACTGTATACACCCAAAGTACTGAAAGCAATCTAAATTTATCTTAACAGATTCTCTTCATTGTGAACTGATTTATAAATCCATTTGGTGTTTGTCTGTCACGATTCCCTTCATTTGTTCAATGAACTACAATTTATTGCACTAATGCAGTTATGTAGATCCCTGATATTGATAGAACATCTTTTTTTGTCCAAAGTGGCTCTAAATTCGAAAGTACAATTTTTTTTAATGATTGATGGAGTGTGGATGGCACTGGCCAGGCCAGCATTTATTGCACACCCCAGTTCCCCTTCAGAAGGTGATGGTGGTGAGCTGCCGTCTTAAACATCTGTAGTCTCTGAGAAGTAGGTTTACCCTCCATGCTATTAGGCAACGAGTTCCAGGATTTTGATTCAGTGACAGTGAAGGATGGCAAGTGACCAGATAGTGGTGTTGCCAGGTATCAGCTTGTCCTTCTAGGTGGTATTGGTGCAGTTTAAGAAGTCTTTGTGAATTTGCAGTTTGAGGATGGGAATATTTGTGGAGTCTCCTCCTTCAGTGAGTTGTTTAATTCTCCACCACCATTCATGGTTGGATGTGACAAGACTGCAGAACTTAGATCTGATGTGTTGGTTCTGGAATTGCTTAGCTCTGTATATTACTTGTCACTTATGCTGAATGGCTCACAACTAGTTCTGTGTTATATATTCACCAGGCTGACACCTCATTCTTACATATCCCTGAAGCTATTCTTGGCATGCTGTCCTGCACTCTTCGTTGAACCAAGTTGATCTTCTGGCTTGTGGTAATGGTAGAATGGGAGCTATGCTGGGCCATGTGATTATAGTTTGTGGTTGTGTGCAATTCTTCTGCTGCTGATCGTCCGCAGTGCTCCATGGATATCCAGTCTGGAGTTGCAAGATCTATTTGTAATCTGTCCTGTTTAGCACAGTGCCACGCAACATGATAGGGGGTATCCTTAATGAAGATGAGACTTTGTCTCCACAAGACTGTCAGTGCTCACTCTGGTACACAATTCCACAATGAGCAGACTGGTAAGGATGAGATCATGTAGGTTTTTACATCTTGTTGGTTTTCTTATCACCAGTCGCAGACCCAGTTTAACAGCTATATCCTCTCGGTATCTAGTGATGCTACTGAGTCACTCCTGAAAATGAATATTGAAGCGCCTCACTTGGAGTACAGTTATTTTTGTATGTCTCCCTTCAGGTGGGGCAACTGATGACAGTGTATGAGCTTGAGTAAAAGTGGGTTTTAATATTGAAAAATGGAAAGTGAATTGCATTGGAAGCAGAAACATGAAACAAAGTTTATTTAGTACAAGTAAGAAAGGGAAAGGATTGACCATTAGTATAGAGTCTGTCTCTCCATTAAAGTCAATGGAATCAACGTAGGGCATGCCAGTGTAGTCTGCCAGGTTATCACCCGTGCTATAAAACTCAAGACTAGCCCCACTGATGATTCAAGGAAAATTTAGAGGAACACAATAATTTTAGATTTTATTACTTCAAGTTACAAAGAAACAATAACTGAATTGAGTTGAAAATAATCCAGGTTTATTTGTAAAATATGAACAGAACAATGTTATCTATGTAACAAGGCCAACTAACTTGGTCTGTGATCACAGAACAAGTTATTGCAAAGATTAGCCAGCACTAAATGAAAATCGAGATTAGAATCTGCAGAGAGATGCATGTATAGAACAGGAATTTAGCAAAAGCACTTAACACTATGTCAGTTAATAATTTTGAGAAACAGATGGCTAGAAACCAAAGGAGATGACATCACACTTCTCCAATGCCACTTTTGCCCACTCCCCTAAATCTTCTTTGCAACTTTGTGCTCCTATGTGCTATGTACAATTATATCTAATTTGATGCTGTCAGCAAACTTGGACAGATGGCTCTCTGTTCCTTCATCCAAATAATCATAAATGTAGTGAAAGGTTGATCGCTTGGGGGCACGACTAGTCACATTTCGTCAACTTGAGCACTTTAACCCAATTCTACCATCAATTCTTGAGACATGCCAATAGATAGTCTCTTGTTTCATGTACTCTACTTTTAACAGTTCTACATTAAATTTTTCTGTCCAGTTAAAGATATGCAATTAAAAAATCACCAGTAACTCAAACTTAGAGGGAGTGAAATCTCTAATGTGTTCTGTTTTGAAGTTGTACAGAATCAAAATGTTATTAATTTTAAAAAAGTATTAGTTTTGCATTAAAGTTTGCATTAGATCTTTGACATTGATAATCACAGAATAGTGCTGCTTCATGCACAGGTTTGATGTCCAAAATCAGGACCATTCCAGATTTTGGGTGTTCCTGGAATTTGGATTTGGAACCTTAAATCAGAATTGTCAACAGACTGTCGATTGCATATGCCTAGTGGGTATCCTGAGGTAGCCCTGAAAAGACTATTTACTTTCAGGCAACTCTAACTCTCAGGTAGGTGTTGGAAGATGAAGGCTGGCCTCCAAGTTGGGATGTGGAGATGCCAGCGTTGGAGTGGGGTAAATACAGTAAGAAGTCTCACAACACCAGGTTTAAGTCCAATAGGTTTATTTGTAACAAACGCCGCTAGCTTTCAGGACAGGCTGTTCCTTCGTCAGGTTTTGAACTCCCATCCACCTGATGAAGGAACAGCCAGTTCAGAAAATTAGTGGCATTTGCTATAAATAAACCTGTTGGACTTTAACCTGGTGTTGTGAGACTTCTTACTTGAAGTTGGGGTTGGTGACCCGGAAGAAGGCAAAAGTAGCAGTCAGAAATGTGGATGCCCAGTGGCTAGTTTTTAATGCACTCCTTCACCTGCTGGTGTTGAATTTGGCCAACTTTTTTTTAGTATTTCTGATAGAAGCTAGCAGTGCTCCCTTTAACGGCTATTGTTTAACTTGTGTGTTTTTTTTTGGGAAATCAAGTTTTGGATATTGTAAATAAAACTGTTGTTAAAACTCTAAGCTCTAAGCAATTGTGCTGCTATTTATTTTATTTTGTTATCAAAAATTGTGGTCCAGCTTAGCTCTCTAGTTCCTGCATCTAGCTGACAATGTACTGCTGTTGATTTTTGAGTACCTCATTTTTTGACTTCACTCAAAATATGTCAAATAAACTGATTTGCTGAAAAATCTCTTGCTGAGATGAACCTAAATCGGCATTAATTTGTGAAGAAAATTGAATGTACAGAACATGGTCTTCTTTATTAGCTTTATTAATTTTTCTTAAGTAGAAAAAAACATAGAAATAAGTGCAGGAGTAGGCCATTCAGCCCTTCAAGCTTGCACCACCATTCAATATGATCATGCATTTTCAGTATCCCACTTCGGCTTTCTCTCCTTTAGCCTCCAGGACCACATCCAGCTCCTTCTTGCACATATCTAATGAACCGGTTCCAACAGCTTTCTGTGGTAGACAATTTCACAGGTTCACAACCCTGAGTGAAGAAGTTCTTCCTCATCTTGGTCCTGAATAGATTATGCCTTATTCTTAGAATGTGACCCCTATTTCTGGACTTCCTCAATATCAGGAACATTTTTCTCACATCAAGTCCATCAATATTTCATATCATTTCTATCAGATCCTCTTTCATTCTTCTGAATTCCAGTGTGCACAAGCCCAATCAATCCAGTCTTCACATGTCAGTCCTGCCATTCCAGGAATCAGTCTGCTGAAGCTTTGCTGGACTCACTCAATGGATGAATATCCTTCCTCAGATTAGGAGACCAAAATACACACAGTACTCAAGATATGGCCTCACCAAGGCCCTGTATAACTGCAGCAAGACATCCTTACTTCTGTACTCAAATCCTTTTGCTATAAAGGCCAGCATGCCATTAGCTTTGCTCACCATCTGCTGTAGCTGAATGCCAAACTTGTGTGACTATTCCACCATGGTACCCAGGCCACTCTGCACTTTTCCTTTTCCTAAACTATCACCATTCAGATAATTTTCTCCTTGTTTTTTCCACCAAAGTGGATAACCTCACATTCATCCATACTATATTGCATTTGCCCACTGAGTTAACCCAAACAAGTTACCCTGCAGCCTCTTAGCATCCTCCCCACAGCACTCATTGCCACCTAAATTTGTAGATATTGCATTGGGTTATTTCGTCCAAATCATTAATGTATAAAGAACAAAGAACAAAACAGCGCAGGAAACAGGCCCTTCAGCCCAACGAGCCCACGCCGCCACCCCGATGTTTCCACTTTTACCTGTGATCCCTGTCTATGATTATGGATCTATGGATTGAAACCAAATTTGAGACAATTTAGGGAGAATTTGTTCTGCCAGTCAGCTTAAGAGCACATCTTTGGGATGTGGGAGGAAACCGGAGCACCCGGAGAAAAACCCACGCAAGCACGGGGAGAATGCGCAAACTCCCACAGACACAGGCCCAAATCCATGCATCTGCACAGCACAGCGATAGTCACTGAGCTGTTGTGTTGCCCATCAAATGGTCCAGGTCAAACATACACTAACAACATGAAGCACTAGGATACTCTTGAAAAAAAAATCCAAGAGCAGCCCTCTCATGACCCATCACACGTGTGCCCCTTGTTGGACAACAAGGCGGACCAAAGTACCTGTAGGATAAAAACAAATACATCAATATCATCGACTATTTACACACTTTCCAGGGACTCCCAAGGCTCCCTATAATTAGAACATACAGCATAGTACAGACCCTTCGGCCCTCAATGTTGTGCCAAGCTACTTCCATTTGCAAGATCAAGGTATCCCCTCTCTATAATTCTGGTGTGCTCCGTGTGCCTATCCGATAACCGTTTGAAACTTCCTCAAGTGTCTGACTCCACTATCACACCGGGCATTTTATTCCACACCCTTCACTCTCTGAGTGAAGAATCTACCTCGGACATCCCTCCTATATTTCCCATCATAAACCTTTATAGTTATGCCTCTAGTAACAGCTACACCCACCCAAGGAAATAGTCTCTGCACCTTATCAATCCCTCTCATCATCTTATAAGCCTTTATTAAGTCGCCTCTCGTTCTCTTCCACTGCAAAGAGAAAAACCCCAGTTTCCTCAGCCTTTCCTCATAAGACCTGCTCTCCAAATCAGTCAGCATTCTGGTAAATCTCCTCTTCCACATTCTTCTTATAATGAGGTGACCAGAACTGAGCACAATATTCCAAATGTGGTCTCACCAACGTCCAGTATAGTTGCAGCATAACCCCACAGCTCTTATACTCAACCCCCCTGTTAATAAATGCTAACATACTGTAAGCCTTCTTCACGGCTCTATCCACTTGAGTGGCAACCTTCAGAGATCTGTGGATATGAACCCCAAGATCTCTCTGTTCCTCCACATTCCTTAGAACCCTGCCGTTCACCCTGTAATCCGCCTTCGATTTGTTCGACCAGAATGAATCACTTCACACTTATCAGGGTTAAACTTCATCTGCCACTTTTTGGCCCAGCTCTACAGCCTATCAATGTCTTTTTGCAGCCTGCAAGAGAACTCGACCTGATCCATTACTCCACCAATCAATATTGTGAATTGATGGGGTCCCAGCACTAAACCTTGTGGTATCCTATGAGTCATTGCCTGCCACCTTGAAAAGGACCCATTTATTCCCACTCTCTGCCATCTGTGTCACTGTCCATCTTAATGAAGAATTCTACCATATTATGATCACACTTTCCCAAACGATCTAGCACCACAAGTTGCTAATTAATCCTTTCTCATACAATGCCCAGCCTAGAATGCCCTGCTTGCTAGTAATCTGATTATTAATAAACAAATGCAAGATTTATTAGGAAACTGTACACAAGTTACAGGACAGTCTTCTGTATAGCGTACAAGGTACCTCAGCACGCTCCTCATTTGAATTTTCACACAAATTATTTTCCTTGATTTCAATGTCACTCTCATGAGCAAAATTTTCATTTTCAAAGAACCTGTATCTAAGTGAGAAAATTAAACCTCAGGATTCAATCCGAGACTCTGTCATTGTTCCCCAGCTTACTGAATTAATTACTGCTGTGTAATCCTGTTGTTGTTGGTAGGTAGAAGAATATTCTTTCAGTCAGACATCTGATTGAATATTGCAGAAGGCAAATATTCAAATTGTTTACAGTTTTTCAGTGCCATACTATGCCAAAAAAAACCTGATTTTATGCCTCTTTTCAGCTTTGCATATTATTAATGTCTCTTTGCAGTCTACAAGAGCCCTCCACTTCATCCACTACTTCACCAATCTTGGTGTTGTCAGCAAATTTACTAACCCACCTTTCAGCCCTCTCTTCCAAGTCATTGATAAAAATCACAAATGGCAAAGGACCCAGCACTGATCCCTGTGGTATACTGCTGGTAACTGGCTTCCAATCTGAAAATATTCCCTCCAGTACCATCCTTTGCCTTCTATAAGACAGCCAGTTACTTATCCAATTGGCCAAATATACTTCTATCCCATACCTCCTTACTTTTTTCATGAGCCTACCATGGGGAACCTTGTCAAATGCCTTGCTAAAATTCATGTATACGACATCAACTGGTCTACCTTCAAACACATATTTAATTACCTCCTCAAAGAATTCAATCAAATTTGTGAGGCAAGACCTACCCCTCACAAATTTGTGCTGACTACCCCGGATTAAGTTGCATCTTTCCAAATAGTCATAAATCCTATCCCTCAGGAGCTTTTCCATTAACCTACTGACCACCGAAGTAAGACTAATTGGCCTATAATTACAAAATCATTTCTATTTTCTTTCTTGAAGAGAGGAACAACATTCACCATTCTCCAGTTCTCTGGCATAATCCGCATGGACAGTGAGGACCCAAAGGTCAAAGCTAAAGGCTCCGCAATCTCATCCCTTGCCTCCCAAAGTATCTTAGGATGTATCCCATCTGGTCCAGGGGACTTAGAACTTGACCCTCAAGTTTTTCAAAATTGCTAATACATCTTCCCTCAAAACATATATCTCCTCCATCCTATCAGCCTGTATCACACTCTCATTCTCAAACACATGGCCCCTCTCCTTCGTGAACACTGAAGAAAAGCATTCATTCAATGCCTTTTCTGACGCCATGCACAAGTTCCCACTACTATCCTTGACTGGCCGTAACCATACCCTGGTCATTCTTTTATTTCTTATGTACGAGTAAAAAGTCTTGGGATTTTCCTTGACCTGGCCCACCAATGACTTCACATGCCCCCTTCTAGCTCTCCTAAGCCCTTTCTTTAACTTATTCCTTGCTATCTTGTTATCCTCAAGCAACCAAACTGAACCTTGTTTTCTCATCCTTACATACATTTCTTTTTTCCTCTTGACAAGATGTTCAACCTCCTTTGTGAACCATGGTTTCCTCACTCGCCCATTTCCTCACTGCCTGACGGGTACATACCTATCAAGGACGCACAGTATTTATTCCTTGTACAAACTCTGCTTTTCATTTGTGCTTTTACCTGACAGTTTCTGTTCCTATCTTATGCTCCCCAATTTTTGCCTAATTGCATCATAATTACCCTTGCCCCAAATACAAACCTTGCCCTACCGTGTGACCTTATCCCTCTCTGATGCAATAATGAATGACACCGAATTGTAGTCACTATCTCCAAAGTGCTCTCCCACAAACAAATCTAACACAGTTCATTACCCCGTACCAAGTCCAATGTAGCCCCACCTGTTGTTGGCTTATCCACATATAGTGTTAGGAAACCCCCTGCACACATTGTACAAAAAGTGCCCCATCTGAACTATTCGCCCTATAAAGGTTTCAATCAATATTTGGAAAGTTAAAGTCACCCATGATCACTAAACTGTGACCTCCACATCTATACATAATCTGCTTTGCCATTTCCTCCTCCACATCCCCACATTTGGGGCCTATAGGAAACTCCTAACAACGGAATAGGAGAAATCGCTCCTTTCCTATTTTTGACTATAGCCCATATTACTTCAGTAGGCAAATCCCCCTCTAAATACCTTTCAGCAGCCATTGAACAATGCTACTCCTTCACCTCTTTTATCTTCTTTCCTATTGTTACTGTAACACCTATACCCCGGAATTGCCAACAACCATTCCTGTCTCTATTCTAAGCATGTCTCCATAATGGCCACAACATCATAGTTTGTTCGTTGAGACTGTATTACACATAGGCTTTGCTTCAGACTGTTCCTGAGTGTCTGACCCACCACTATTCATGCTTTCCTTGAGTATAATGCACAAGTTTACTTTATCCAGTACAAGATGATATGTGGACTTGTTTTTTGTGCCATTTCATGCACTCTTTCATGGTTAATTGTCAATGGCAAACACTTATATTCAGTGCATCTCTAAACTTGATGTTTTTTCTGAGGTCTGAGCTCTCTGCCTACATACCTCTCCGCCATCTCACTGGTGGGGTCAAAATGACGTATATTTTTTACAAGTAAGTCAATTGAAAGAAGATTATTAAAAGTAAGTGGGACCCTTTGAGAGGATTGAACCATGATCGAAAATGGTATAAGCATTTTAATAAGTACATGCGGATAGTTTTTACCAAATAGTGGGTAATGAATCCTGATGTGATGAATAAGCTAAATAATATAAATACAAGTTATATTTTGACTAAATTAATTCAACCAAAAGAAAACGCACAAGTGTGTGATCCTGAGGGATGAAATTGCAACGGATGTAGAAATTATATCTCAGGGACCAATTAAATATGCCAGGTGAATGGGAAGTGACCCAATGTGTTTCTGAAAAACAAAAATGAGATAATTTGGATAATTGCAGCTCAATTAGATTTGCTTCTGTGATTGTTTTTCACAACCATTTCTCAGATCCTTTACCACCAACTCCTGTTATTCCAATTTTACAAAGTTCTTTCTATTTCAGGCAAATATAGCCTTCTGGACGCAATATTAAGTTCAACAACTTTAGACTGTGAACTTCCGTCTCCAGCTTTTGTTATTCTATTTTTCTGGCTCCTCCCGACATAACCCTTCCCTCCCCCACGTAGCCACCGTCTCATGTTCTGTTTTGCTCCCACTGAGCACTGACCTTGTTCTCCTATTAACACTTCTTCTATTCTATCTTTAAAAGTAAAGTTTATTTATTCGTATAGGCTTCCATTAACATTGCAATAAAGTTACTCTGAAAATCTTTGTTAATTCTTCAGTTCCTTATGACACAATTAGCAGCCCATTTGTCTTTATCCATGACATTTTTGTCAATCTCTGCTTAATTCCAGCTATCATAAGAGTCATGAGAATTAAGAGCAGGAGTAGGCACTTTACCACCTTGAGCCTGCTCTGCCACTTAATATGATCACGGCTGATCTCATTTCAGCATCAACTCCACTTCCGGCCCTTGCTAATTCAAAACATGTCCACTTGTTCCTTAGATTTACTCACAGTCTCGGCATCCAACACACTCTGGGACAGTGAATTCCACAGATTCACAAGCCTTTGAGAGAAGTACTTTCTACTCATTTCTTTTAAATGTACCATCCTGTTTCTAAAACTATGATCTCTTGTTGTAGATTGCCCTTCAAGAGGAAACATCTTCTCCACGTCTACTTTATCAATCTCCCTTATCATCTTGTACACCTCAATTAGATCTCTCATTCTTCTAAACTCCTGCCCAATCTCTCTTCGTAAGACAAACTCCTTGTCTCTTGAATCAATGAAGTGAATCTCTCTGATCCACCTCCATTTTCAACATCCTCCTCAAGTATAGGGACAAGACTGTATACCGTATTCTTAATGCAGTCTCACTAATGTCTTGTATAGTAAGCAATCACGTCACACCAGATTAAAGTCCAACAAGTTTTTTGGAGTCACGAGCTTTTGCAACGCTGCTTCTTCATCAGGTGGAGCTCCACTCACCTGATGAAGGAGCAGTGCTCCAAAAGCTCATGATTTAAATAAACCTGTTGAATGTTAACCTAGTGTTGTGAGACTTCTTATTGTGCTCACCTCAGTCCAATGCTGGCATCTTCACATAATGTTTTGTATGGTAGCAAAGCGTTCTATTCTATTCCTTTAGCAATATATGCCAAGATTTCACTTGCCTTCCTTATTATCTGCTGTACCTGCATACTAACTTTCTATGATTCATGCACAAGGATACCCAGATCCCTCTGCATTGAAGCAATACAAAGTTTCTCACATTTGGATAATAATTTGTCTTTGTATTTTTCCTACCAAAATAGAGAATCTTACACTAATTCACATTAAAATCCATCCGCCAAATTTGCCGTCTTTACCTATTCATATCCATTTATAAATATTTCTTATCTCATTTTTGCAACTTTCCCACGATTTGTAGTGTTATCTGCAAATTTGGCTATGGTACCTACTATCTCTGCATTCAAGTTATTAATATAGATTCAGCCCAAGGAATGAATCCTGTGTTAACCCACTAGTTATATCTTAGCAACCCGAAAAAGCCCCATTTATCCCCATTCTGCTTTCTGTTGGTTAGCCAACTCTCTGTTCAAGCTAATGAATTTCCCCTAACCCCATGTGAATTAATTTGTGCATTAATCTTTTGAGTTGGCACGTTACCAAATGTCTTTTGGAAATCCAGATATACTACATCTGCAGGATTCCCATTATCCACCTTGCTTGTTACATCTTCAAAGAACATGAGCAAATTGGATCAAAACATGATTTATCCATAATAAAACGATGCTGACTCTGATGGATTGCACTATGACTTTCTAAATGTTTTGTTGTTACTTCCTGTAATATGGATTCACTGAATTTCCAAATATAATCTGTCTGGTGCTGTGCTTTAAGCAGTAGATTTGACCTAGTCACAGTGGAGGACTGCTTGACTGAAGCTGGATTGCACTATGACTTTCTAAATGTTTTGTTGTTACTTCCTTTAATATGGATTCACTGAATTTCCAACTATAATCTGTCTGGTGCTGTGTGTTTAAACAGTAGATTTGACCTAGTCACAGCGGAGGACTGCTTGACTGAAGCAGAGTTTGATCTTTTTGTTTTGATGGATAATGACGTTGATGTTTGTGGAGAGGTGATTACTGCAGAAGTCATTTTATTTGGGAAGACTAGGAAAATGACGCTGCAAAGGATAGCGTGTCTAAACTGGAAATTTCCAAAGTTAGCGGGTAAGTTCTGCATTGTGTATTATCCGCTGATTTGTTGAGTCAAAAAAGAATACGATGTTTGAATTTGTGCATTGAAAGGGAATATGTGAAGGTTGATGACTTCTGATCTCCAGTAAAAACAGGACTTCAGAATTCTTTAATACATTGGAAAAGCTCACAACGAAAACACTTGAGTTTATTTGGTAAGGTATTATTAATATTTAGCCTTAAAATGCAAGATGTTGCAGTTGTTGTCCATGTTGCAAAAAAAATGCAAGAATCTTTTTTAAACTATGCAAAATTAGCATATTAATAATCAAACTCACAGTTATCGTGAAAAGTAGTGGGAAGTGGACCCGGGAGAACTTTGTTTACATGATCTTGAAATTAAGTTGGCCACTTGCCCTTGCTGCTAATTCAGACACGCATGTTTTTGTTTGTGTGTTCTTCAATGAATCAAGTCTGAACGAGAGTTCTTGTAAAATGGGATAAAACTGATTTCATATAACAAGCTACCCAACAAAAAACTGGGCTTGTAAAGGTTTGAATAATCACCTTTGGACATGGAAAGGACTGTTCCTAGTTTATCCAACACATAATCATCTTTGAAAGATTCATTCATAATTATTTTGTGACAAATGCACAAACTGGAAAATCTTTCCTCATTGTGTATGTGTTTTTTCATGACAAGGACAAAAGCATGTCAGAGTGCTACATTGCTATACGTGGAATGGTGATGTAGTAATTCATATACGCCATGCCATTGCAATCATTCCACTTTAGAGGCTACATCTAAGGGAGGAATGATCTGAGAAGGAGATATCTTGGGTTTACGACATTATGCATCCTTCAAGATTTTCTTCAGGAAAGCATTGGTGGAAGGTAGTGAATAGATTACCCGATCATCCTGTTCAGTATTGAAGGACTGCGGAAAGCAGAATAGAAGAAAATGACTCTAGGGGTGGGAGTGCAAAGTCTTTGTTTCCCATTCAAAAGACAAACCTTTGCACTTGTGAGAATTAAGGATAGAGAGGCATCTTTATCACTATTAACCAAAGTGAGGAAATATTCCAGAATATGGTTCTGCTCAGTTGATGAGTATGGATGCTTACTTCGGAGGTTAAACTGACAGTGCACAGGCCAGTTTGTTGAAGTTTGCCAAAAAAAAATGCGTAATCGCATTCTGTCATTCTTTTGGATGATGTAATTTTATCAGTTGTTTGAACAGCTTCAACTTTACAATAATGATGAGCAAGATATTCAGTTTCGTACAACTAAGAGGCATAGTTTCTGAAGGAGGCAAGTTTACAGTCGCTTTATTCATATTCTTTGATGACTTCATCTGAATTTAGGATGTAACTAAATACCATTTTAGTCCAACAAACTTGACCAAAGATTATTGCCCATCCATAACTGCCCTTGGAAGGTTGTAGTGAGCTGCCTTCTTGAACTGCTACAGTCCATGTTCTATAGGTACAACCAAAGTGCTGTCTTGGAACTCTCAGCCATCCAATGCAATAGAGCATATCTTCATTGTGAATGTGGATCTTTGTCTCCACAGGGATTGTGTAGTGGTCATTCCTACTGATACTTTCATGGACAGGTGCATTTGCGGCACGTGGACGAGATGACTAAGACGAAGAAGTAGAATTGGGCCACTCGACCCATTGAGTCTGCTTTGCCATTCAGTCATGGCTGGTATTTTTCTCATCTCTATTCTCTTGCCTTTTCTCCATAACCTCTGATCCTGTTATTAATCAAGATTAATAAGGGCAAATACGTTTGTCTCTGATTGATTTCCTTACCACTCACTGCAAGCCTTGTCTTGCAATTATGTCTTTTTGGACTCAACCAACTCAGTCAGTAGTGATGTTACCAAGCTGTTCTTGGTGATGGACAATGAAGGCTCCCTGTGTTCTGTGCCTTTGCCATTCCCAGTGCTTCCTTCAAGTGATCAATATGGAGGAGTACTGATTCTTCAGCTGAGGAGGGAAGTGGGGCTGCGTTGTGTGCAGCATGTTTGACTTAATACGTAAAACTTCATGAGATTCCAAAGTTGAGATTGAGGATTTCCAAGGCAACTCTTTCCAGTGTGCCACTGTGCAGCCACCTCTGCTGGGTTTGACCTGCCAGTGGGACAGGACATACCCAGGAATGGTGATGGTAGTGTCTGGGACGTTATCTGTACAATATGATTCTGTGAGTATGACAATGTCAGCCTGTTGTTTAACTAGTCTGTTTGATAGCTCTTCAACAAATGTTGGGATTTTGCAATGTCAACAGGATTGAGTTTTTTTTATTCACTGAATTGAACGTCACTGACTTGGCCAGCATTTAATGCCCATCCCTATTTGCCCTAGAATTGAGTGGCTTGCTAGGCCATTTCAGAGGCATTTAAGCATCGTATGATTGTGATTTTTGTTTTCTCTGAATTCGAATTTCACCATCTGCCATAATGG
The DNA here is from genome assembly GCA_024679065.1 of Sphyrna mokarran. Taxonomy (NCBI): domain Eukaryota; kingdom Metazoa; phylum Chordata; class Chondrichthyes; order Carcharhiniformes; family Carcharhinidae; genus Sphyrna; species Sphyrna mokarran. The sequence goes on along the minus strand of JAGIQG010000007.1, from coordinate 20,563,435 downwards.
GATTTGAACCCTGGTCCCTTGAATGTTACCCTAGTTCTGTGGAGTACTAGTCCACTGACAATATCACTATTCTACTGCCCCACCCCAGGAATTTTGCAACTGTTTCCCACAGTGAAAGACAAACATTAAACATGAATTTGATTTGGGAGTGCTGTCATTAAGACATTCCTTGGAAGTAAGATTGAAGTCAGCATTTGTGTTTGCTTGGGGCTATGAACTTGCATACCTTAAAAAAAAATAATTTTCCACATAATGACTCATTCTGCCAGCCACTCGCACATCCTGTTTCATCATAATGGGTTTGGTGAATAGTAACGCATGTGGCTATCGCTCAGCTGCTTCCCAGGTTTTCTTTGCCATCAGCTTTTATCATGCAGCAGTACAGAAAAGCTGTAACTTTCTTGGAACCATATTTCCGGTGAGACATATAGTTCCCCACTAAATATTCCCACAGCAAGTTTTCTTTAATCAGTCTTAGTTTATTTCCTCTGCACTTTTTAAACAAAAACCTGTAAACTGTTTTTAAAAATGCTGATAATGCAGTGGAAACGTAGAGTCAAGCAACTTTTTGATAAGCATGAAACGCAGTACACCAGTTCTAAGTAAGTATCTTGTGTTTACTGTATAATGATTGTAAGTCATCTTTGTGACCTAAAGTGTGCATTGAAGGAAGTTTCTTAATTCATTTTTTAAAAAATCTTGATTTTAAGAAACTTACAAGTTGAGCAGGAAAGCATTGATTGTTAATGAAACCATTGTAAAATTAAATGTAACCATTGGGACGTGTGGGTAGAAATGAATGTTTTAATTTTGGATTCCAGTATTTTTTCTGAATAGCTTATTTAAATTGTTTGTTTTCTTCGGTTAAGGAAATGCTACACATGTGTATTTAGGCATGGCAAATATTGTGATCATCAAGTTTGGCACTTCAGTGACCACATTGTCACTTATTACTTACATTTCATAACTCATATTCAGCAGATGAGGACTAAAGGCAGATCTTTCTGGGAGAAAAATCACAAAGCCAAGCTTCTGTTGTTTAATATGATATCTTGACCAAGTGAAATTTTACAAGTTTGAAGCTGTGCTAATTTTATGTTCATGCAATAGTTGTAATTAGAACAAATTGAGCTGACTTGAAATAATTAAATTCTTAGATGTTGGACTTGCCAAATCCTGTCTTAATTTTGTCACAGCCCCAGTAATGAAGGAATGACTGCTGTTCTTCCTCAGCTCTTTTACTTTTCTCTTAATTTCTCCAATGTGGCGTTCAGAGCCCCAGAAACCTGTGTATTGCTTCTCCTTCTCACTTTGTATCTCACTCAAATTCTGCCAGTGCACATTGAAATTACATATTTGTTACTACATTAGTTAGAGGTAGTGAAATGTGGATGAACTTGTAATCTTTCCCCTCTGGTATGCATGCTTTGCTACTGAGCAATCGTGTAATTTATCATTATACTTAATTGCTAAAGCTTTGATATTGAAAACTGGTCTTTTCAAATGTGGTAAAATTTGAGATTCAGACTCGGTACTCTTCTTAGAAAGAAGTTCAGGATTTTAATACTGCACCCCGTAGGTGTACTCTAATATAATGCTCACCCAATTAGAACTATTGGCTTATTGTGAATTATTTTGTGTGGTTAAATTTTAGAAAATTGGTGCTCTGTTGTAAAGTGATGTCACAGGAAATGCAAGTTGATTGGTCAGTAGGTTCTTAGGACAAGGACTGTATATGTTTGCTCACTATTTTGAGAAAAGATCTACAAATATCTGGATGAGAAAGGAAAACTTTAAACATCATGACTTAGGCGATGTATTAGTATTGTACAGTATTGTTAGTAAGGTTTATTGGTCATAATAAAGTTTATTGGGAGTTCTGGGTTAAAGCATCAATGAACTTTATGTGGTATTCACTTAATTTTCATACCGTAAAAAAATAATTTAAGGCATGGCAAAACTGCTCACAAAACATTTGCAAGTGCACATCCTGTATCGTGTGGGAAATCCAGGATGCTACCCATGTCCAGGACAACACGTGCAGAAAGTGCCAACAAATGCAAAGCTCGAGTAATGTACCTTGAAAATCAAAAAGCAGCTGGGATCACTGAGATGCATTCGCAAGGAACAACTTGTTTCAGAATATTAGCATGTTTCAGAAGATGATCACCCTGCAGCTTTAAGGAGGTGCAGGCAGAGAGAGACTGAATGGCTGCCAGACAGACAATGAAGATAAATCAGATAGAATAGCAGTTCCCTCTGCACCTCCTAGCTTTTAGCTTTTATTGGTAGGGGGATTGAATTTCGGAGCCGCAACGTCATGTTGCAACTGTACAAAACTCTAGTGTGGCCGCACTTGGAGTATTGTGTACAGTTCTAGTCCCCACATTATAAGAAAGATGTGGAGGCATTGGAGAGGGTACAGAGGAGGTTTACCAGGATGTTGCCTGGTATGGAGGGCAGGTCTTATGAAGAGAGGCTGAGGGATTTGAGGTTGTTTTCGTTAGAAAGAAGGCGGCTAAGAGGAGACCTTATTGAAACATATAAGATGATTAGAGGTTTAGATAGGGTGGACAGTGATAGCCTTTTTCCTAGGATGGAGAAAGCTAGCACGAGGGGACATAGCTTTAAATTAAGGGGTGGTAGTTATAGGACGGATGTCAGAGGTAGGTTCTTTACCCAGAGGGTGGTAAGGGTATGGAATGCCCTGCCTGCTGCAGTTGTAGATGCGCCAAGTTTGGTGGGGTTTAAGAAGTTAGTGGATAAGTTTATGGACGAGAAGGGAATGGTTTAGGTTAGAGGGTCATTGCTTTTTCCTAATTGGTCGGCGCAACATCGAAGGCCGAAGGGCCTGTTCTGCGCTGTAATGTTCTATGTTCCTACTTTCTAACAGATATTCAGTTCTGAGTCAGTGGGGGAGAGGGTTCCTCTGGAGAGACCAATAGTGTTATGAGCAGAGCACTGTGGGTGGTTTAACTGTGTAGGAAGGGAGGTAAAAAAGATAAGAGAACAATAGTGACAGGACATTTTGTAGTTAAGGGAACACATAGGCACTTGTGATCACTGGTGTGATTTCAGGATAGTATGTTGCCTCCCTGGTACAAGATTCATGGATATCACCAACGGCATTCCAGAGGATGAGAGTGCAAAGCTAGAGGTTATGATCCACATTAGTACCAATGATATAGCTGTGAAAAAGGATGAACTCCTGCAGGCTGAGTTTAGAGAGTGAACAAAGAGATTTGCAAGCAGGACCTCAAAAGTAGCAATTGTGGATTACTCCACAGCTACTGAGCATAGGAACAGGAGAATCCTGGGTGTTACCATTGGCCAGAATCTGAATGACCTATATAAATACTGCGGCTACAAGGCAGGTCAGAGGCTAGGAACCCAGGGCAAATTCCTCAAAGTCCACTCCCCATTGTTTACAAGGCAAGCCAGGAATGCAATTGAATGCTCTCCATTTGTCTTAATGAGGGCAGCTCCAGTAATACTTGAGAAGCTTGACACCCCCATCTAGGACAGACAAAGTAAACTGTGTGATTGGCACCTCATCCACAAACATTCACTCCCTCCATCACTGCCCAACCATGTTAGCAGTATATACCATCTGTAAGATGCACTGCAGAATCCCACCAAGGCCTCCTTTGGCAGTACCTTCCAAATCCACTATCATCGAGAAGGATAAGGGCAGCAGATGCATGGAAACACACACCGCGCAGAAGTTCCCTCCCTCCCCCAAGCCGCAGACCACCCTGATTTGGAAATATATTACCATTAATTCACTGCTGCTGGGTCAAAATCCTGGAACACTCCTCTCCCCCCTTGCAGCACCATCGAACTACCTACAACACATGGGCTTCAGCGATTCAAGAAGGCAGCTCAGCACTACTCTTCATAAAACAATTAGGGAAAGGCAATAACTGCTGACTGAGCCAGTAACACCCATATCCCATGAATGAAATAAAAGCAGATGAATACCTGGCTAAGGTGATGGTGCAGGCAGAAGGGCTTCAGATTTCTGAGACATTGAGATTGGTTCTGTATAAGCCTGAATGGGACTGGGACAATGTCCTTGCAGGGAGATTTGCTAGTGTTCTTGGGAGAGTTTAAATTAGATTTTAGGGACATCTGAATGAGAGCAGATTCACATAGGACAAATCCAGATCAAGGAACGGAAGACAGAAAATTAATGAGTAACTGCTGGATAGAAGAAGCAAAGGTTAAAAAGTGAACAGCGTAGGAATGTGTCAATTAAAAGGTATATATTTAAATGCAAGGAATATAGCAAACAAAACCATAAGCTGAGGGCACAGATAGTAACATGATATCATTGCTATAATGGAAACTGGACGTAAAAAGGGACAAAATTAACAGCTTTTAATATTCCTGTGTTCCTACAGGATAGAGAGGGGACCAAAATGTTGGGATTATTTGTTAAAGAATCAGTTATAGCTGTGAGGAGGGATGGTAAATAAAGCATCAGTGTGGCTGTATGTGTTGAGTTCCACAATAAAAAAGAGTAACCATTTTACACAGACTGTACTGTAGATCCCCAAATAATGAGAGAAAGCTACAAGAGCAACAATGTAAACAAATTTCTGAATGCAAAAACAACATGAGTTTTTACAACAATCAGCAATAGTTTCATGATGATCATTATATCATGATGATCAATTCTAGATTGTTAATTAATTCAAATTTCACTATCTGCTGTGATGGGATTAAAACCCTGGTCCCCTGGGTCTCTGAATTAATAGATTAGTGACAATACCACAATGCCATCGCCTCCCCATACAGTCGAATATTTCTATTGCTGAAGATGAAGTCTTAATTTGCTCCAATGGATAAGTTGCAGAGATGATAAATCAAGGAGTTCTCAGTTACTGTTCCTTTTGTGAAAGCTTATTATTAATATATGGATATAGGTTAATATTACTTAAAGTATTCATTTATCTTTCATGCCGGCCTGAGTTCTTCAATTGTGTTTTAAGTATTGGAAATTACTTGTCAACAATGTTAGTTAATAAACTGTACAGAGGAATGATTCACTTCATTCGTTTCATTTTATCTTCTTTAAAACAATCTTGCATATTAGTAGTTTTAGTTAATTTCTAACTCAATTGATTTTAAATGTATTTTGCTGTATCAAACTACAGCATTAAACCTGTAGAAGAATATTTTGATTTATTCTTCCCATCTCAATTGCAAATCACTTGAGGCATAATATCTAAATCTCAATTTTATTGTAGTTTTCAACAATGTAATTGGTATGATTATTTTGTACTTGTGGTAACTCAAACGTTTTCATGAGTTTGAAGTTGCCTTGAAAAATTACTGCTCAGAGCATTAATCAAAACTAATCCCTTCTGTCATCATATAACCTGATCTGAACAACTTGTCACAGTCTGCACGTATCTAGAGTTCCTTTAACTTCTCATCTTCGTATCATACAAGCCCTCCTGTGTCAAAAGTTAATAAGCATCAATATTACATATCAATATTATTTTACTTGCACGATGTACATTTGCAATGTTACTTTATTGCTCACTCTATTTGGTGTATCTGTTGTAATAGCTTGCTTTTTGGCATGGGCCACGTTCAGCAAATTTTTTTGAATACAATTAAAGGCAAACCTTACAGGTATTTCACTTGGGTTTACTATTTATTTGCTGCCATTGCAGCACCCCAATACCTGGCATCTCTCAACTTAAACCATTACATCAACATTTGGAGCAAATGACTGAACTGAGAATCTCTGAGTGTAGAATTCAGATTTTGTGGTTTAAACTTGTTGATATTCATGGCTGGTAGTACTTGTTCAAACCTGTATATGGCACACAAACAAGCTACACCACTCTCACATGATCTATTTGCAGAGGCTACTCAAGATCGGATAGCAAGACAAGGTGAGAATGTCTTCCTGACTGACATTCCAAGCATCCATACTCTATAGAAAAAGAGATTAGATAAGATGGGAGGACATGTTGCTAGAATCCCTGATGAGTGCTTGCCAAAAAAAACTTAAGAGTGAGCTAATTGAAGGGAGATGGTCAGAAAATGTACTTCAAGGATAATCTTAAAGTCTCACTGAAATTTTTGAATCACAGTTGAGACATGAGAGAACCTGTCTCAGTACCTCACTATTTGGTGCAGTCTCATCAGCAAAGGCGCTATCTCCAAAAACTGAACAAAGTCATACTAGCTAACAGGAGATTATCTTCTTAGTTAATTTTTCCTTATTATCTTCTTTCAATGCCAGCACATTGAGCACTAACAGTGACACTTGATTTCAAGGTGAGAAAACCTGCTCTAGAATGTTGATTCCCCCAAAACTAAAGCTTTGTCTCCCAAAGGAATGAATATTATCATAGTATCTGGTCACTACTTAGTTGTGCTCCTGCATTCCTCGACTAACAGACATTCCATATTATGAACCATCAAAGACAGGGTGTGAAACCATTACTTGTCCTGAAATATGGAAGTATCTTTCCAGTTCTGATCTGTTAAATGTTGTTTCTCTTCACACAGTTGAAAAAAATGATTCAGTACAGTTCCCCGAACTAAGATGAATGACCACATCCATGATATGGCGTACAGTGAAATTTGCAAAGTTGCTACATTTGGTTAAATACCAGTAGTTGGGAAATATGCCACTGATCAGGTGAATGACCACATCCATGATTCATTTTCAAAGTTTACTATCCAGAGCTTCTTGATGCCGTAAAAACAATGGGAACAGCTGGTTTTGGCTAGTCTGCCCTTCAATTTTGGCATATGTTCAGCTTTCTCGTTCAGCTTTCTCGTTCACCATTCAGCTCAGCTAGACTCTGCTGTTATCTAGACCAAACCCAATTTGTCCAGAACCCCAACGAATTGTTGTTTCTCAACATCAAACATTGGCCTAGATTTTGCAGCAGTGGTGATAGTGAAATAGTCAGTATCCATCACTTTACTGCTCTGAAGCTCATCACGGCCTTTAGAATGTGCAGTTAAATGTGGAGATTCAGATGTTGGTGGTGGTTCTACGCTTCCCCATAGAACAAAGAACATTGCAGCGCAGTACAAGCTCTTTGGCTCTTGATGTTGTGCCAACCTGTGGAACCATCTTACTTACTTTATTCCAATATCATCCATATGTTTATCCAATGACCATTTAAATGCCCTTAATGTTGCAAGTCCACTACTGTTGCAGGCAGGGCGTTCCACACCCTTACAACTGTCTGAGTGAAGAACCTACCTCTGACATCTGTCCTATATCTATCACCCCTTAATTTAAAGCTATGCTCCCTCATGCTAGCCATCTCCATCTTTCCACCCTATCTAACCCTTTGATTATCTTATATGTCTCTATTAAGTCACCTCTTAACCTTCTTCTCTCTAACGAAAACAGCCTCAAGCCCCTCAGCCTTTCCTTATAAGATCTTCCCACCATCCCAGGCAACATTCTGGTAAGTATTCTCTGCACCCTTTCCAATACTTCCACATCCTTCCTATAATGTGGTGACCAGTACTGTACGTGATACTCCAAGTGAGGCCGCGCCAAAGTTTTGTACAGCCGCAACATGACCTCGTGACTCCGAAACTCAATCCCTCTACCAATAAAAGTGACACACTGTATGCCTTCTTAACCCTATTAACCTAGATGCCAACTTGCAGGATCTGTGCACATGGACACAGAGACCTTTCTTCTCATCCACACTACCAAGTATCTTACCATTAGCCCAGTACTCAGTATTCCTGTTACTCCTTCCAAAGTGAATCACCTCGTACTTATCTGCATTAAACTCCATTTGCCACCTCTCAGCCCAGCTCTGCAGCTTATCTATGTCCCTCTGTAACCTGCATCTTCCTTCTGCAAAGTCCACAACTCCACCAATTTTAGTGTCATCTGCATTGTTGATGTGCACCCAGTCTGAACAGTGAAATAATGATAAATTACTCTTTTGCATTATTAATCTTTCTATAAAAACTCTTTAAAATGTTATAGTTTGCTGATTGAAGTGGAACTGGGTTTTTAACGTTATGCTAAGTTCATATTAACTCCTAACCACCCTCACTGGCCCTGAAAAATGGGGCATTGGCACCAGTATTGGGGCAGATGAGATGGTCTACATCTGAATTGTGCAGGGACCAGAATCCTGGCGAATCGTATAACTAGAACTGCAGATAGGGCTTTAAACTAATTGTGTGTGTGTGCGTGTGTGTGTTGGGGTGGGGGGGGTGTGCAGGGGAATGTTGAGGATATTCTGCCTATTAGAGGAGTAGGGGGCATGAGAGAGACTAGTAGCTTTTCAGCAAATAAGGTCCAGGCAAAGGCTGGTATAAAGGCACTTTACCTGAATGCACGAACATTCGGAACAAAGTGAATGAGCTGATGGTGCAAATTGGCGCAAATGGATGTGATCTAGTGGCCATTATGGAAACGTGGTTGCGGGTGGACAAGGACTGGGAACTGAATGTCCAGGGCTATCAGGTGTTTAGGAAGGATAGACAGGAGGAAAAAGGGGGTGGGGTGGCTCTTTGATTAAGGATAGTATCAGGGCAGTAGTAAGAGAGGATATAGGCCCCAAAGAGCAAAATATGGAATCGATGTGGATGGAGATAAAGAATAGTAAGGGGAGGAAGATGCTGGTGTGGTCTATAACTTTGAGGTGGGGCGGGCTATAAACAAACAAAGAAGAGATGCGTGCAAAAACGGAATGGTGTTAGTAATGGGAGATTTCAATCTGCATATTGACTGGGCAACACAAGTCGGACACAGTGGGCTGGAGGAAGAGTTTTTGGAATGCTGTCGGGATGGGTTCCTTGAAAGTACATTATGGAACCGACGAGAGAGTGTGCTATCTTGGATCCAGTACTATGTAACGAGGCAGGTAGAATTAGGGATATTCAGGTGAGGGATCCTCTAGGGATGTGTGATCATGGTATGGTAGAATTTATGATGCAGATGGAGGATGAGAAAGTAGTGTCCTGGACCTGTGTACTATGTTTGAACAGAGGGGACTATGATCGGATGCGAGATGAATTGGTGACTGTGAATTGGAGGAGTAATTGGTTGGTAGGACAACTGAGGAACAGTGGAGGATTTTTAAAGAGATCTTTTTTAGTACTCAGCAGAAATGTATTCCAATGGTAAAGAAGGACTGTAGAAGAAGGGAAAATCAGCCGTTGTTCTCAAGGGAAATTAAGGAGAGTATTAAATCAAAAGCTGAGGCATTCAGAGCGGCTAAAAATAGTGGCCAATCAGAGGATTTGGAAAGTTTTAACTACAGCAAAGAATGACTAAGAAGGTGATTAAAAAAGGAAAGATAGAATATGAGGCTAAACTAGCTCGAAATATCAAAAAGGATAGTAAAAGTTTTTATAAATGTATAAGGAACAGGAGGATGGCCAGAGTTAATGTTGAATACTTGGAGGATGAGAGGGGGGATTTAGTGGTGGACGATAAGGATATTGTGGAGACTTTGAATAAGTCTTTTGTGTTGGTCTTTACGGAGAAGGATGTAAATAGCTTGCCTGAAATTAAGGATAGAAGGGTGATAGGAGATGAGATCCTTGATGAGATTACAGTCACTAGAGAGGTGGTGCTTGATAGGCTAACGGGGCTGAGGGTAGATAAGTCCCCGGGACCGAATGGAATGCTTCCCAGGGTTCTCAACGAAATAGCAAAGGTGATAGCAGATGCCCTGGTAATTGTCTTTCAGAATTCGCTGGACTCTGGAAAAGTGCCAGAAAATTGGAAAACGGCTAATGTTATGCCGCTGTTTAAAAAAGGTAGCAGACAGAAGGCAGAGAATTATAGGCCGGTTAGTTTAACGTCTGTTGTCGAAAAATGTTTGAATCTGTCATCAAAGCAGAATTAACGAGGCACCTGGATGCGAACTGTTTGATCAAGCAGACGCAGCATGGATTCGTTAAGGGGAAGTCGTGTTTGACGAATTTATTGGAGTTCTATGAGGAAATGACTAGTGCCTAGGTAGAGGGGAACTGGTGGATGTGGCGTTTTTGGATTTCCAAAAGGCGTTTGATAAGGTGCCTCACAAAAGATTGCTGCAGAAGGTTAGGGTATAGAGAGTTGGGGCTAGTGTATTAGACTGGGTAGAGGATTGGTTGTCTAATAGGAAGCAGAGACTAGATATTAATGGGTGCTATTCTGATTGGCAGCTGGTGACTAGTGGAGTGCCCCAGGGATTGGTGCTGGGGCCTCAACTGTTTACCATTTACATAGATGATCTGGAGGAAGAGGCTGAGTGCAGCGTGACGAAATTTGCTGATGACATATGAGTGGAAAAGCAAATTGCATGGAGGGTATGGAAAGCCTGCAGAGGGATCTGGATAGGTTGAGTGAGTGGGCAAGGACCTGGCAGATGGAGTATAATGTTAGCAAGTGTGAGGTTATCCATTTTGTTAGAAATAACGGTAGGAAAGATTATTATTTAAATGGTGAAAAGCTGAAGCATGCAACGGTGCAGAGGGACTTGGGGGTCCTTGTGCGCGAATCACAAAAACACAGTCTGCAGGTGCAGCAGGTGATCAAAAAAAGCGAATGCAATGTTGGCCTTTATAGCTAGGGGAATAGAATATAAAAGTAGGGAGGTACTTTTGCAGCTGTACAGGATACTGGTGAGGCCACAGTTGGAGTACTGTGTGCAGTTTTGGTTGCCCATTTGAGGAAGGATATATTGGCCTTGGAGGGGGTGCAGAGAAGTTCACTAGGCTGATACTGGAGATGAGGGCATTGAATTATGAGGAGAGACTAAATAGGCTAGGTTCGTGCTCGTTGGAGTTTAGAAGGCTGAGAGAGGATCTTATAAGACGTATAAGATGATGAAGGGGATGGATAGGGTAGAGGTTGAGAGACTCTTCCTGCTTAGCAAAGATAGCAGGATTAGAGGGCACAGCCTCAAAATAAGGGGGGAGCGGTTCAGATCAGAGGTGAGGAGGAATTTCTTCATTCAAAGGGTGGTGAATCTTTGGAATTTTCTGCCTGTTGAAGTGGTGGAGGCTTCCTCGCTGAATGTATTTAAGTCATGGGTGGATAGATTTTTGATTGACAAGGGAATTAAGGATTATGGGGAGAAGGCGGGAAAGTGGAACTGAACCATTGCAGATCAGCCATGATCTTATTGATCATGGGTGGGCTCGAGGGGCTGGATGGCCTACTCCTGCTCCTATTTCTTAAGTTCTTAAAATTTTTTGTAATGTCAAATGTTTCCATTTGTGAAGAAAATTCTTATCAAAATATTCTTTTAAAATGTAATTCTAATATTTCAGCATCTACCTTCATCCTACATCTACGCCTAATAGCTTATTTTGCGTTCAATAATATTTTTATGTCCGATGACCTGAGCAACATTTATCCCTCAACCAACATCACATGATCTGCTCACTTAGTAATTGCTATGTATGTATTGACTGCCATTTTTTTTTACATTACTGTAATGACCTGGACGGCACAGTGGTTAGCACTGCTGCGTCACAGCTCCATCAACCCGTGTTTGATTCCTGGTTTGGGTCACTGTCTATGTGGAGTTTGCATGTTTTCCCTGTGTCTGCGTGAGTTCTGTCCAGGTGCTCCGGTTTCCTACTACAGTCTGAAGATGTGCAGATTAGGTAGATTGGCCAGCTAAATTGTCACTTAGCGAGACCCCCTGACACTATGGTGAATGCATGGGATTATGGGGATAGAGTCTGGGTGGAATTGTGGTCGGTGCAGACCTGATGGGCCAAATGGCCTCCTTCTGCATTGCAGGATCCTATGATTCTATGACTAGATATCAAACTTCTTATTCTGATTGTAAAACACTTGATGACCTGTGGCTGTAAAATGTTGTAGATAAATATTCCTCCTTTAGAGTTGGCCTGTGGGTTTGATAATGATATATAGGGTTTCATATCCATGAAACCCTATATATGAAAAGCAACAGTTTCCTCCTGTTGCTTTTGGGTTCAGGAAAGATTTCAATATTTGACAGTTTAATTTATTTCACTTGTGTCCTTGCTACATTAGACAAGGCACTCAGTCTTTCTTTAAGAAATGAAACTAGTGACAGTTAATTCTTTTGACCTTGATTTTTATTCATTCATGGGCTGTGTGCTTTGCTGGAATGGCCAGCATTTATGGTCTATCCCAAATTTGTCCTTGGGAAGGTGGTGGTGAGCCGCCTTTGTGCTTGCTAAGTCATTTCAGAAGACAGTTAACAGTCAACCACACCGAGAATCTGTAGTCACATATGACAGATCAGATGACGGCAGCAGATTTCCTTCCCCAAAGGGTATTATTGGACCACTAATGATAATCTGGTAGTTTCCTGCTGGTTTACCAATATTGTTGCTAGTATTTTGTTCCAGATTGAATTAAATCATGGAAGTTAAACTCCCCAGTAGCCAACTGCCGTGTTGGGTTTGAACTCGTGCTACTGAGTCATCAGTCCAGGCCTCTGGATTACTATACCAGTAACATGACCACTAGACTACCATGCTCGTTTTCCTTCTCCCACAAGGCAAAAACTGTTGATTTACAGGCAAGTGCCAAGCAGCAAAGAAAATTTCTTTATACATTAGTTCCTGCCTTCTTAGACCACCTCTCAATAGGGAACACGTGCACATTGACCCAAAAGAAATAGGTTACATTGAGCTCAGTTTAGCTAAATAGCAAAACCTTATGTCAGGGACAAAAAAGACTTTTAAATTGCAGACCCTAATTGGCTCTTTGGAAGGAATGAACCCGGTGAGACAAATGGCTGTCTTCATTTCACGGTGACTTAGATTCTTAAGACATGAGAATATTTGTCTTCTATTTAAGTGAGGCCTCTAGAATTTGGCGTGGTAGTGAGCATTAGCTACAATGTAAAACTGATGCCTGATGATATATGGAGTTTTCTTTAACCATTAGTTGTGTAACCAGAAGTACTAAATTATAGTTTTTAATTGTACCTGTGACACAGAACTGCATAACTTTCTCATGAATTATTTAGTTACTCTTACTTATGGAATGAAAATTGCATTTGCTGTCAGCCTTGCTACAGCATGTGTATATACTTGTGCATGAACAGAAAACTGCAAAGAGCTTCCTGATGACTCAGTAGGTAAGGTAAAGACTAAAGTAGTAAATTTGAAAAAAGGCTAATTTTGAAAGTTGGAAATGGAACTAGAGACAGAAAAATGGTGAAAAAAATGATGGGAAAGGAAAGAGAACAACAAATAGAAACATTTAAAGTGATGATCAGTAGAATTCCAGAAAAGTAATCCTTCTGTTGAAATATAATGATGAATAAAAGACACAGCTGATAAAATGAAAGCTGAAAAAAAGAGTCAATAGACATAAAAAAAAGCCAAAGTGAATATACAAAGATTTACAAAGAAATGAAAAGAATTGAGACACCGAAAAGGACCTAGAAAATTAAATTAAAAGAATTGTAAAAAATAAATCATTATGTATTCTACAGACACTTAACTCAAAAAATTTGTATAGGGCCACTAAGAAATGCACAACCTAAACTCCAGTTAATAATATTGAACTGGCGGAAACATTCAGCAGTTACTTTGCTTCAGTATATATATCGTCTAATACATGATGTTAGAAGTCAACAAAAAGCTTACTGAATTATTAGGATAGAAAGGGAAGAGACAATATATAAACTAATCAAGCTTGGAGTATAAAACTCCATGTCAAGATGGATTGCTTCCACATGTTTTTGAAGCATTTGGCAGAGTTAAAAGGGTACCGACTATATAGAAAAACATTATTAGAAAATCATTAGTTCCAAAGATTTGGTAGACAGTTGGTGTGAAGAGAAAAGGAGTCAGAACAAATCCAGGGAACTCTAGATCAGTTAGCTTAATGTTATTGGTAGAAAGTTAATGAAATCTTTACCCAAACTATACTTGAAAAACATCTGGAAACTAGAAGTATATTAAAGATTGTCAATATGGTTTTCAAAATGATGAGTTATGTTGACCAGACTTATTGATTTCTTGCAAAGAACTAAAAGAGCAGTCAGTGTAATGTACAATATATCTAAAATCAATCTATGAATTTTTCTAAAAATTTATTTCTTGTATTTGGATTTTCAAGAAAATGCTCCCATACAAGATTAGAAACTCGTGTGTGGAGTTGAAGCAATAGTAGTAGAATAGATAGCGAGCTGACTACAAAACAGAAAACAGAATTGAGGTTTAGGACAGACTGACGAAGGATGAGTAATGGTTTCCACAGGGATTGATGATTGTTGTTCATAATTTGCATTATGGCTCAGAAGTTAGAAATACATTTAAAAAATTTGGAGACACCAAAATTGAGGGGGTTTAGATAATAAAGAATCTGACAAAATGAAATAAAGCAGCACGTAATTGGTAAATAATTTCAGCATAGGTTTGTGTGACATGGTGCATTTTGGTAAAAAGAATAAAGAGGCCACATACCACATGGATAATAGATCTGTAATGGGTTAGGAAAAAAGTGTGAAGTTGGAGTACATACTTACAAATCACAAAGTAGCAACCCTGATTACTAAGGCCACTAAACAAACCAAGGGTTTCATTTCTAAAGAACTTAAATTGAAAAATAGAGAAATTAAACCTTGGATATACAGTGCTTGGAGTATTATATGTAATTCTGGTTTTTGTATTATAAAAAGGCAAGCAAAACTGGTGAATTGTCAAAGATAGATTTGTAAGAATGAAACCAGAACTGAGAGGATTCTGAGAGCTGAGACACTTATCAATAAAGGCTCTGCGGGTTTACTCCCATTGTTTCAACCAGAGCAAGCAGAGAGGAGCAACTTGTGGCTGGAGTGTGAAGGGTAAGCGATATAGACTATTTTTCTTAGTTTTTTGCGGGGTTTCTCTTTTTTTCAAAGTTTTTTAAGGGTAAAGCAGAAGTAGGTCACACGTTGTCCTGGGAAGGGTTTGTTAGTACACGAGGTTTAAAAAGAGGCTGCACTATACAGCGGGCAGAATTGTTAGCGGGCAGTGGAGTAAGCAGGTAGCAGAGTGACAGCTGAAAGGCTTTGGCTTAACGGACTTAGGCAAAAATAGGCAAGGCAGGGTAGGTTTAATTCTTAGTTTCTTTTCCTGTGGAATTTGAAGAAAAGGGGTATTATGAGTGTGAGGCCAGTTTGTTGTTTTCAATGTGGGATGTGGGAGGTCCTGGAATCTCCTATCCTCCCAGACATACATATCTGCGCCAGGTGCATCGAGTTGCAGCTCCTAAAGGACTATTAGGGAACTGAAGCTGCAGCTCGATGACCTTCATTTGGTCAGGGAGAATGAGGGGGTGATAGATAGGCATTACAGGCAGGTGGTCACAGCGGGGCGATGGAAAACAGGCAAGTGGGTCATGGTTAGGAAGGGGAAGGGAAAAGGTCAGGTACTAGAAAGTCCCCAAGTTGGATGTGCCCCTGTTGAGTACTGTTTGGAGGACAGCCTGGTGGAAGCAGCAGTGACTGTGTCTCCGGCATAGAGTCCGGCCCTGTAGCTGAGAAGGGCAAGGAAAGGTGGAGGAAAGCAGTAGTGATAGGGGACTCTACAGTGAAGGGATTGGATTTGCAGTTTGTGGAGGCAGTTGAGAAACTCGGATGGTAGTTTGTCTCCCTGATGCTGGGATCTGGATTATTTCTGATCTCATCCAGGATATCTTGAAGTGGGAGGGAGAGAAGACAGGGATCATGATACACACTGGTACCACTGATATAGGTAGGAAAAGGGAAAGGGTCATGAAAAGAGAATATAGTGAGTTAGGTGGAGAGTTGAGAAGAAGGACTGCAAAGGTAGTAATCTTGGGATTGCTGCCTATTGCCACGAGACAGTGAGGGCAGAAATGGAATGAGGTGGAGGATAAATGCACAGCTGAGGGATTGGAGCCTGGAGCAGGGATTCAAGTTTCTGGATCATTGGGATCTCTTGAAGGGCAGGTGTGACCTGTATAAAAAGGACAGATTGCACTTGAATCCCAGGGGAACCAATATCCTGGTGGGGAGGTTTGCTAAAGCTACTGGGGAGAGTTTAAACTAGAATGATTGGGGGCTGAGAATCAAAGTGAAGTGATTGGAAGAGAGAAGGTTAGCTTGCAAAGAGAGAAAGCTTGTCCACAGTGAGCTCCTCTCTCAATGTGAAAGGGAACTTAGGCAGGTGATGGAGAAGGGGAGCGCTCGGACCAAAGATTTGAGATGTGTCTATTTTAACGCAAGGAATGTTGTGAACAAAGTGGATGAGCGTAGAGCATGGATCACTACTTGGAAAAGTGATATGGTGGCCATACGGAGACCTGGATGACTCATGGACAGGACTGAATACTTCAAGTGCTGGGTTTTAAATGTTTCAGAAGGGAGAGGGAGGGAGGCAAAAGAGGTGGGGGAGTGGCATTGTTGATCAGTGATAGTGTCACGGCTGTAGAAAACATGGATGCCGTGGAGGGATTATCTACAGAATCTCTGTGGGTGGAGGTTCAGAACAGGAAAGGGTCAGTAACTTTACTGGATATTTTTTATAGGCCGCCCAATAGTGACAGGGATGTTGAGGAGCAGATAGGCAAACAGGTCCTGGAAAGATGTAATAATAAGTTGTCATGATGGGAGATTTTAATTTCCCAGATATTGATTGGAATCTCCCTAGGGTAAGGGGTTTAGACGGTGAGGAGTTTGTTAGGTGTCTTCAGGAGGGTTTTCTGACGTGTATGTGGATAAGCCTACAAGAGGAGAGGCTGTACTTGATTTGGTATTGGGTATTGAACCTGGGCAGGTGCCAGTTCTCTCAGTGGGAGAGCATTTTGGGGATCGTGATCATAACTCTATCTCTTTTACATGAGCATTGGAGAGAGAGAGGATCAGACAAGCTAGAAAAGTGGTTATTTGGAGTAAGGGGAATTATGAGTCTATCAGGTAGGAAATTCGAGTCATAAATTGGAAAGAGGTTTTCTCAGGGAAATGTACAGAAGAAATGTGGCAAATTTTCGAGGAATATTTCTCTAGAGTTCCGCACAGCAACGTTCCAATGAGACAGAGAAATTATATTAAGCTACAGGAACCACGGTGCATGAAAGCTGTAATGAATTTAGTCAAGAAGAAAAGAAAAGCTTACAGAAGGTTCAGGGAGCTAGGTAATATTAGAGATAGAACATAGAACATAGAACAATACAGCACAGAACAGGCCCTTCGGCCTTCGATGTTGTGCCGACCAAAATAAAAAGCAATGCCCCTCCAAACTAAACCATTCCCTTCTCTTCCATATACTTATCAATTAACCTCTTAAACGCCACCAAACTTGGCGCAGCTACAACAGCTGCAGGCAGGGCATTCCACTCCCTAATCACTCTTTGAGTAAAGAACCTACCTCTGATATCCGTCCTATAACTCATACCCCTTAATTTAAAGCTGTGTCCCCTCGTGCTAGCTTTCTCCATCCTAGGAAAAAGGCTAACACTGTCCACCCTATCTAAACCTCTAATCATCTAGAAGAATACACTGCTAGCTTAAGAAAGAAATTAGGAGAGCCAGAAAGGGTCATGAGAAAGTCTTAGCAGGCAAAATTAAGGAAAACCCCAAGGCATTCTACAAGTATGTGAAGAGCAAGAGGATAAGAAGTGAAGGAATAGGACCTATCAAGAATGACAGTGGGAAGGTTTGTTTGAAAGCAGAGGTACTTAATGAATATTTTACTTCAGCATTCACTATGGAAAAGGATCTTGGTGGTTGTAGTGCAGCTTCCAGCAGACTGGAAAGCTTGAGCATGTAGATATTAAGAAAGACGATATGTTGGAGCTTTTGAAACGCATCGTTAGATAAATGACTGGATAGAATGTACCCCAGGTTACTGTGAAAGGTGAGGGAAGAGATTGCTGAGCCTCTGGTGATGATCTTTGCATCATCAATGGAAACGGGAGAGTTTTTGAAGGATCGTGGAGAAGAGATAGCCCAGGAAATTATAGACCAGTGAGTCTAACCTCAGTGGTTAGTAAATTGATGGAAAAGATCCTGAGAGGCAAGATTTATGAACATTTGGAGAGGTATAATATGGTTCAAAAATAGTCAGCATGGTTTTGTCAAAGGCAGATCATGCCTTATGAGCCCGATTGAATTTTTCGAGAATGTGTCTAAACACATTGACGAAGGAAGTAGATGTAGTTCATGTGGGCTTCAGGAGGCGTTTGATAAGATGCCCCTTGCAAGGCTTAGTGAGAAAGTGAAGGGGCATGGGATCAAAGGGGACATAGCTTTGTGGATTCAGAACTGGCTTGTCTATGGAAAGCAAAGTGTGGTTAAAGATGGGTCTTTTTCTGCATGGAGGTCGGTCACCAGTGGTGTGCCCCAGGGATCTGTTCTGGGACCCTTGCTCTTTGTGATTTTTATAAATGATCTGGATGAGGAAGTGGAGGGATGGGTTGGTAAGTTTACTGATGAGACAAAGGTTGGGGGTGTTGTGGATAGTGTGGAGGGATGTCAGAAGTTGCAATGAGACATTGATAGGATGCAAGACTGGATGGAAAAGTGGCAGATGGACTTCGACCCAGATAAATTCATTTAAATAAATTAGTGATTCATTTTGGCAGGTCAAATAGGATGATAGATTATAATATTAAGGATAAGAATCTTGACAGTGTGGAAGATCAGGAGGATTTTGGGCTCCGGGTTCATAGGACGCTCAAAGCAGCTTTGTAGGTAGAGGCTGTGGTTAAGAAGGCATATGGTGTACTGGCATTCATTAATTGAGGAATTGAGTTTAGGAGTCGGGAGGTAATGCTGCAGCTGTATAAGACCCTGGTCAGACCCCACTTGGAATACTGTGCTTAGTTCTGGTTGCCTCATTACAGAAAGTATGTGGAAGCCATTGAAAGCTGCAGAGGAGATTTACAAGCATGTTGCCTAGATTAGGTGGTATGTCTTATGAGGATAGGTTGAGAGAGCTTAGTCTTTTCTCCTTGGAGAGACGAAGGATGAGGGGTGACCTGATAGAGGTGTATAAGATGTTGAGAGATATTGATCAAGTGGATTCTCAGAGGCTTTCTCCCAGAGCCACAAGAGGACACAGGTTTAGGGTGCTGGGGAGTAGGTACAGAGGAGATGTCAGGTAAATTTTTCACTCAGAGGATGGTGGGTAAGTGGAATTGGCTGCCGGCAGTGGTGGTGGAGGTGGATTTGATAGAGAATTTTAGGAGACTTTTAGATAAGTACATGGACCTTAGTAAGATAGAAGGTTATAGGTATGCCTAGTAGGTAGGGACACATTCGGCACAACTTGGGGCTGAAGGGCCTGTTTGTGCTGTAGTTTTTCTATGTTTCTATATTTGTTTTTAAAAAATGGTTGATGAGGTGGCCTGATAGAGTTCTTTAAGTTGCTGAAAGGATTTAATAGGGTAGGCACAGGAGAAGAGGTTTCCATTGTCATGATAACTTTTAAAATGAAATTCAGTGGTCCAGTTCATAGCTAATCGAATTATACAATATATTGTGATTTCAGACATTTATGATGAACAACAAACTAAAAGCATGATTGTCTAAACACTAATTTTGTGGGTTACTTGTATTTTAAACAATAAAATGGAGCGCTTAACATAACCACAAAAGAATCATTCAGATATATGTAACATTGCCCTTTAAGTAAACATTAAATTTTACAAAAACAAGTCCAAAATGATTTTAAGCTGCCAAAGGTTTACTTCGATATTTTCTTTTTCCAGCCTGGATATTTTTAACAGCAAATCAGTCTTCCTTGGTCTGAGTTTTCCAAGATTTCTCCTTTGGCAAATCTTCTAGCTTTGCTTTACCTCCCACAAATTTGGTCTTTCCAGTCCGAGCACAAGCTCCCACCTATATTCCTGCATGATGACTCACCGTGTCTTGCTGTTCCTAAATGCTTTCTCTCTCTCCCCTGGATTCTGATAGATCAACTGTGTCTGCCGGTTTTTGGGAATATCTTAGAACTCTTACCCTCTCTGGAGTCCATTTTTATAGCAATGTGAATATGAACTTTGTATCCATGTAGAAATGCTGATTAGCTGACCTTAAGATTCTGATTCTCTTTTATCTTGGAACTAAATAGACAGTCCGAAGATGTGTGGGTTACGTTGATTGGCCATGCTAAATTGCCCCTTAGTGTCAAAGGGATTAGCAGAGTAAGTACCTGGGGTTACCTGGGTAGGGTCTGGCTGGCTTGGTGCCAGTGCAAACTCAATGGGCCAAATGGTTTCCTACACTGAAGAGATTCTATGATTCTATGACAGCTTAAAGCAAACTGTTTACAATCTGACCACCTCAACTTATTCTGGGACTTTGCAGACTCTCCACTGTCTTTCCACTGTTTGCACTCAGACTGCTGCCATTGTTTCCACGTGTAAACGTTTTTCAACTTCCTCCCAGTAAAACAATCTGAACATCCTTTAATCTTTAAACCACTAACTTTAGAACAGGTCATATGATTCTGCCTCATTTTACCTTCAAATAAAGAGAGTCTCAAAATACAAGAAGATTATAAACCTCATAATTCTAACAGTATCTGTATGGAGTCTAAAGCTAGATCATGGATTCTCCCATCATTTTGACAGGTGATGTTCAGGTTTTAAAAAATCTACTTTTGACACTCCTGATTGACATCATCTTGTGTGATGTTAGACTAAGTCTTGATTTGCATAACGAATTGCAAAGACATCGTATATGGAAGGATGGGTGGAGGCATTGGCTTTGCACCACACTTGCTTATCCTGAGGGCATTTGATTCTGTTCTTCTCAAAATCACTGGATGACAACTTCTGCTTTTAGGTCTGTCAGAGGTCTGTTTTCCCTCCCCTCATGAATTGGGATCCATTTTGCAAGCCCAAAGGGTGACTTTCAGATTGTTTTCATATCTTAAGTTTAGAAGGTGTTGTGGAGCAGAGCTGTAGAGTATATCCGTTGGTCATATAAAAACAGTTATCACGATAAATTCAATAGGGAATCAAACATTTTTTTTGCCCAAAATGTCTCCAAACATGGAATGTGGTCTTGCAAGCATTTGTTGAGACAAATAGCATATTTGCATATCAGGGGAAGCTAGATAATCACATAAGGGCAAAACTAACAGCAGGATTAGCTGATAGGCTTGGATGCAGATGGGTTGGAAGAAGGTTGCTAGGGAACGTAAATACGAGGCACCGACCAGATGAGTATACTAGCCTGCTCCAGTTTGCTAGACTATAAATGAGCAATATGTTGTGGTTCTGAGTCATACAGACTAGAAATGTTTCCCAGTTAGCTGATCCTAGATATTACTGTTGCCTTTGTGTTGAAGAGGAGGAATAGAATCAGTAGTCATCCTGCTGTTGATTGTTAGCCAGCATCTACTGTGAGAAAATGTTTGTACGAATATCATGTTCAAGCTTGGCTATGATGCCCTCATTGCAGAACAGCCTGCAGCTGTTCATTGTTTTGACCTGAGCATTAATGATGATGATTTTGGTGAGCTAGCCGAGAGTGCCAGTTTCTGTGCAATTGTGCAAGTCAGTACCTTGTAGAGACAAGAGGGGAGAACGTTAGGCGAGAGAATGAAAAATATCCCCGATTGCAGTTCCTGAGGTTAGCTGAGTCGTAGTAATGAAATAAAATTTGCAAAGAACTAAATGTGTACAATCACACCTGAAAGTAGTAAGTTTTGAAAAGAATAAACACTTTATTGAGAATTTTACCAGCTACCTTGAATTAACATATCTTGACTTTTTTTTTGCTTTTTCATCATTAGAAATAAATGTGGATTGCATTTCTTGCTTATAAATAGTGCCACAAAATAACTTATTAAGCATTTGCTCGGGCACAATGCAGCAATCTAGTTTGATATAGTGAGGCATACTCATAGCCCTAAAACCATGTTATTGATTAAAATATTGTATATAACTAGTGGTCAATAAAATGGTGACAATTGATTTGTATACAATAAATAACATGGTCTGTTGACACTGAAGTCAAAAACAAAAAAAAACAAAGAACAAAAAAAAACAAAAAAAAACAGCACGGGAAACAGGCCCTTCGGCCCAATGAGCCTGCGCCGCCACCTCGATGTTCCCACTTCTACCTGCGATCCGTGTCCATGTTTATAGATCTATGGATTAAAAATCAAATTTGAGACAATTTAGGGAGAATTTGTTTTGCCAATTAGCCTAAGAGCACATCTTTGGGATGTGGGAGGAAACCGGAGCTCCCGGAGAAAACCCACGCAAGCACGGGGAGAATGCGCAAACTCCCACAGACACAGGCCCCAATCCATGTATCTGCACAGCACAGCGATAGTCACTGAGCTGTCGTGTTGCCCATCAAATGGTCCAGGTCAAGCGTACACTAACGACGTGAAGCACTAGGATACTCTCAAAAGATCCAAGAGCAGCCCTCTCACGACCCATCGCGTGTATGCCCCTCGTTAGACAACAAGGTGGACCAAAGCACCTGTAGGATAAAAACAAGTACATCAATATCATCATCTACTTACACACTTCCCAGGGTCTCCCAAGGCTCATGATCCCTATTTTAAATCAGTTTTCTTTACCCCTCCATTCCCATTCTGTTCATGTGCCCATCTAAGTATTTCTTAAATAGCTCCAAAGTGCCTGCCTCCACCATTTTACTTGGCAGTGCATTCCATACCCCCACCACCCTCTGTGTGAAAAAACTCCCTCTAGCATCCAAATTATACCTTACCCCCCTCACCCTAAGCCCGTGACCCCCCGTGCTATTTGAGTCCATCCTAGGAAAAAGCTTAACCCTGTTTACTCTATCTATCCCCTTCAAAATCTTGTACACCTCTATTAGATCTCCTCTAAGTCTACGTCTTTCTAAGGAAAACAGCCCCAATTTGCCTAACCTCTCCTCGTAACTCAGACCGTCCATACCAGGCAGCATCCTGGTAAACCTCCTCTGCACTCTCTCCAGAGTCTCCAAGTCCTTCCGGTAGTAAGGCAACCAGAACTGGACACAGTATTCCAAATGAGGTCTAACCAACGTTTTATACAACTGCAACATTAAAGGCCAGCTCTTGTACTCTATACCCCTTCCTATAAACGCTAACATACTATATGCTTTCTTCACAACCTTCTCCACTTGCTCTGCCACCTTCAGAGACTTGTTCACCTGCACCCCCCAGGTCCCTCTGCGTTTCTATACTCTGAATAGGTCTACCCTTTATCATATACCTCCCCCATACATTCTTTCTCCCGAAATGCATCATCTCACATTTATCAGGGTTGAATTCCATCTGCCATCTGTCTGCCCAAGCTACCAGCCTATCTATGTCCTGCTGCATCACCTGATAATGCTCCCCACTATCTACAAGTCCAGCCATCTTTGTATCTTCTGCAAACTTGCTGATCACTCCATTTACACTCCATTTACTCCCTCTTCCAAGTCATTTATATATATTACAAATAGAAGAGGTCCCAGTACCGAGCCCTGCGGCACACCACTAGTGACCGACCTCCAGCTAGAGAAACACCCTTCCACTATTACTCTCTGTATCCTATTACCAAGCCAGTTGCTTATCCATCTAGCTACCTGTCCTTGTATCCCATTTGCCTTGACCTTCTCGACTAACTTCCCATGAGGAACTTTGTCAAATGCCTTACTAAAATCTATATAGACAACATCAACAGCTCGCCCTTCGTCCACCTTTTCCGTCACCTCCTCAAAAAATTCTACCAGATTTGTAAAGCACGACCTCTCCTTAACAAATCCATGCTATGTATCCCTAATCAGATTGCAACGCTCTAAGTGTCTATACATCCTATCTCTAAGAATCCCCTCCAACAGCTTCCCTACCACTGACGTCAAACTCACTGGCCTATAGTTTCCAGGGTTATCCCTACCACCCTTTTTAAACAATGGTACAATATTAGCTATTCTCCAGTCCTCTGGGACCTCATCAATGTCCAAGGAAGAGACAAAGATTTGCGTCAGAGGCCCAGCAATTTCACCTCGCACCTCTCTAAGCAGTCTGGGATAAATGCGTCAGGCCCTGGAGATTTATCAGTTTTAATGCTACCTAGAAGCTCTAACACTTCCTCCGTCGGTATGGATATTTCCCTCAACTGGTCCACAGCTCCCTCAGAGACATTAGCTGTCAACAAGCCCCTCTCCTTCGTGAATACCGACGCAAAGTATTCATTCAGGATCTCCGCCATTCCCTCGGGCTCTAAGCACAGTTCCCCTCCTCTGACCCTAAGAGGCCCTATTAACAAAGAAGTCCTTTGTTAGTAGTTTATCATAGAAACTTACAGCACAGAGGGAGGCCATAAGGCATGAAATACCAATGCTGGCTCTTTGGAAGCTCATTTGTATTTAGTTGCGCATCCTTGCTTTTTGTCTGTAACCCTGTATCCCCCTCATCTTCAATCATCTCTTCAACTCCCTCTTAAAATTGTTCTCCAAAACAGCTTCCATCAGTTTTTCTGGTAGACCCTTCAAGATTCAGCCCTTTGAGCCTGCTCCGCCATTCATCCTGATCATGACTGGTTCCCCTCCCTTTCTCCCATATCCTTTGGTCCCTTTAACCCCAAGAGTTGCATTTAATTTCTTTCTGAAATCAACAGAACAGGACATATCTGGGCAATTTCTTACATTGTCAGGTAGATGCGAGTGCTGTAACTGTACTGCAAGAGCTTGGCTTTTGGAACAGCATGTTCTAGAGCACAAGTCTTCGGCACTACTGCCAGAATGTTATCAGGATCCATTACTTTTGCAGTATCTAGCTGTTTCTTGATATCATGTGGAATGAATTGAATTAGTTGGAGACTGGCAACTGAGATGCTGGGGACTACGCGAGGAGGCCGAGAAGGATCATCCACTTGGCACCACTGGCTGAAGATTGCTGCAAATGCTTCAACCTTATCTTTTGCACTGATGTGTTGGAGTCCCCCATCATTGAGGATGGAAATATTTGTGGAGCCTCCTCCTCCAATGAGTTGCTTAATTGTCCACCACCATTCATGATGGGATGTGGCAGGACTGCAGAGCCGAGATTTGATTTGTTGCAGGATCGCTTAGCTTTGTCCATCACTCGTTGTTTATGCCATTTGGTATGCAAGTAGTTCTGTTTGGTATCTTCACTAGGTTGACACTTCATTTTAGGTAGGCCTGGTGTTGTTCGTGGCAACTCCTCCTGTACTCTGCATTGAACCAGGATTGATAATCTGATTTGATGGTAATGGTTGAGTGGAGGATATGCCGGGCCATAAAGTTGCAGATTGTGCTGGAATACAGTTCCGTTGCTATTGGCCCAGGTGCCTCGTGGGTGCCTAGTTTTGAGTTGCTAGATCGGTTCAAAGCCTGTACCATTTAGCACAGTGATAGTGCCACACAACATGATAGAGCTTGATCTCAACAAGGATTTGGTCACTGTTACTGTTACTGTCATGGACAGATGCATCTGCAGCAGGCAGGTTGGCGAGGATGAGGTCAAATAAGTTTTTTTCCTCTTATTGGTTCCTTCACTGTATGCTGTAGTTATATCCTTTAGCACCTGACCAGCTCGCTCAGTGGTGCTGCTGAAGAACTATTTTTGGTGATGGACATTGAAATCCCCACTCAGAATACATTTTGCACCCTTGCCACCCTCAGTGCTCCCTCAAGTGTTGTTCGTTGGCAAGAATGAGTTTTATGTTTAGAGGGATGTTAGCGTTTGGGCATGGGACGTTTCCCCATTTCAGGTACTCATTGTCAGCACCAAACTCTCCCACGGGTGGGTACAGCAGGTGTTCAAAATATCCATAAAAAAATAGGAGCAGGAGGGGGCCATTTAGGCCCTCTAACATGCTCCACCAATTTATAAGTTCATGGTTGATCTGGTTCTGACCTTAATCCCATTTACATGTCTGTCCCCCAGAGGCCTTGACTTCTTGTTGATTACAAATCTTTCAAACATTCACTACCTCTACAACTACTTAGACTCTCAAATGCAGGCCATCAGGTCCTTTGCACTTGCTAGCCTTTGGTCCCATTAGTTTCCTAGCAATTCTTTGCTTATGAACCATTGTTTTAAGTCCTTCTCTCCCTTTTCTGTGATGATTTCCAACTACTCCTGGGATGCTATTTGTGCCTTCTACAATAAAGAAAAAAATCATCCCATCAAACACTCTGAACTCAGATACAGCACAGGTTAGATACAGTATAAATCTTCCTTTAAAGGTTGTCATATGATTCCTATTGTGCAGAAGGAGGCCATTCAGTCCATTGAACCTGCACAGACTCTCCAACAGAGCTTCTTACCTAGACCTATCTCCATAACTCCACGTATTTAGCCTTAACGAACACATCTTGGGACTCTAATTTAGCACGACCAATCAACCTAATCGGCACATCTTTGGACTATGGGAAGAAACTAGAGCACCCAGAGGAATCCCCCACACACTGAGAGAATATGCAAGCTCCACACAGTCACTCAAGACCAGAATCGAACACAGGTCTCTGATGCTGTGAGGAGCATGGAAACAATTGTGCCACTGGGCCACCCCAATATTATATCTAAAAGAGGAGAGCAGAGGTTAGAAATCCTGTGGCAAGTAACTCACCACTTGATTTCCCAAAGCCCACTCTCCATCATTTACAAGGCATAAGTCAGAAATGTAATAGAATGCTTTCCGCTTGTCTGAATGAATACAGTTCCAACAGCACTCAAGCAACTGGATACTATCCAGGAGAAAGCAGCCCCCTTGATTGGCACCCCTTCTTACACTTGAAAAGTTCTTTCTCTCCTCCACAGACGTACAGTGGCAGCAGTGTGTACCACCTAAAAGTATCCTTTGACAGCACCTTGCAAACCTGCAACAAGAGCAGCAGATGCATAAGAACACCTCAACCTGAAAGTTCCCCTTCAAGCCACATAGCATGCTGGAACAATATCAACATCATTCCTCCACTCTTGCTGGGTCAAAAGCATATAATTCCTTCTAAAAATATTGTGGGTGCACTTGCACCACTGGGATTGCAATGGGAAAGTGACCCAGCACTGCCTTTCATGTGAGGAAATAAGGATGGACAAGAAGTGCTGGCCTAACCAGCAACGCCCAATCCCACAAAATAATTTTTAAAAAGACCAGTTGGCCTGCCCTTATGTTGTAATTCCTATGTAAATCTTCTCCAAGCCAGCATACTGCCTCAGGATCCTGATTGGGAATGTGCTGATGAGCTCCTAATAGGCACTTCATCACTTCATAACACCCAAAATTAAGGCCCTAACCAATTTTTTTGCTGTAATAATTTTTGCTATGTAAAAAGTGTAAGTTATTTAGCTGATTGACGCAGGGAAAGATTATTTTTGGATTGTATTGGGCATATGCATAGTTCTTTTCCTTTGGATCTAAGGGTGAACTGCTTCAAATTTGCTTTGAGTTTCATGACTCCATTCATGACAACTGTTGTGAAAACCTATTTTGAACTCAACCAATTAATAGAGTGATGTCATGATGCATGATAAAGTTTTTCTTAAGTTTTAACATTTATTTCCAGCTTTATCATCTAGGACAGGAGTATCAGTCACTTTCCATCCTTTGAAACTGTGCCTTAATTTATCGTGGCTACATGATCCAGAATTTTCTTCCTAAAATTCAACTATTTGTTTGCAAGAAAGCGAGTATTAATTGGTAAATTATCAGAACTTTGCTTCACAATATTGTTTTCCTCATAGTAAATAAATAAATATTTTTTCTTACAGTACAATATTAGAAGAAGAGAAGGTGCAACAGGAAGAGCGAATGAGAATGGAACAGAGAAGACAAATCACAGTTTCTTGGGATTCAGGAGGATCAGATGAAGCCCCTCCAAAGGTATCAAGAACATCAACCCAACTAACATTCTGTACTATATTAGAATCATGTTGAAGTCCCTCTATTGTAGTGTTCTTTGCTTGTTCATTACCCTGCTTGACATAATGCGTATTTTTAATAATATCTATTTAATGGTTTATGTGCTAACATTGATTAAATCATTTGTTTATTACAAATGCAAATGGACATCTATTACCACTGACATGGGTTTGTTAATGTTAGTAATATAGAATAGTTGTAGTAGTGTAGAATAGTTGTAGTTACCTTTCGATTTCCCATCAATGGAAGAATGCACTATATACTTGTTTTTATGTTTAATTCTGTGATGGGAAAATACCATTTCTCCAAAATTTCATTTTGTGTTTGAATAGATTTACATTTATGAAATCAGTAATAAAAACAACTTGCACCGGAAGAGCACTATTAATGTTGTGAATTAACCAAAAACACTTTACAGGAGAGTTACCAAACAAAATCTAATGCTGAATCACAGAAAGAAGGTATATCCACTAAAAAAAAACTTATATAAAAGAGGAGATTTTAAGGAGCAACTTAACAGAGAGACAGGTGGAGAGATTTAGGAAGGAAATTCCAGAGCTTTGCTGAAGACATCACTACTAATTGTGGAGTGATTAAAATTAGGGATGTTCAAAAGCCAGGATTGATGAAGTGGACAGAACTCAGGAAGGATGTGAAGCTGGAGAGAAGATTGAGCAAGGCTGTAGAGGGATTTCAAAAGAAGGATGATGATTTTAAAATTGAGGAATTTAGATCAGTGAGCTTAAGGGTGTTAAGTGAACAGGATTTGGCAGCTGTTGCCTTAATTTGCACTGAGTTTTGGATGACCTAATGTTCCAGGAGAACATTAAAATAATCTAGAGGCACAGAAGGATGCATGAAGATTTCAGCAGCAAATGATGCATAGGCAGAACAATGACGTGCCATCACCCCAGTTTGCACATGGTTTTTACAACACACACACATCTCCCTACTTATCTTCCATTGTATATTGCAGGTGCTTTGAAGCTAGTTTGTCTCTGAGTGCCCTCCAGCTTAGAGATACTGTCTGCCATCCTTAATCGCATGGCAAGCTCTTTCCCGGGCCATTATTTGGCCACCCTTGGGAAAAATTGCAATGAGTGACTGTTTCCTTCATGAGTGTAAGCTTCTGACCCACGTTTGAGACTGACAGGTAGAGAAGCCCTTAAGGAAAATCCATACGTTTGTACAAAATAAGACTATTGATGAATAACGAATATGAATTGGGTGGGTTCTTGTGAATTTCTATGAAAGTACTACCATTGATGCATTTGCTTCAATTATTTAATAATACAATGCTTTGTTGTTTCAATATTTAGGAATGAATTTAAAAGTAACTATGTTCTGACTTCCACCCTTTTTATATTTGTAGTCATATTACATATATCGCAGTTTAAATATCTAAAATATATATGATTTATACATACATGTCTCACATTCTAAATGAGAAAATCTGATCAGAAATTACGCTTTTGATGATGACAAGGTACAGATTGTTTTTGAATTGTGCAATGCCTTATCAAGGCTCTGAGTTATCAGTCAAAGAACCCAATTCAGAGCAAATAAGGTGAATAATACCTTATATATACTGTGATTTTGAAATTCTGCCACAATGGCAGTACTCGGAAATTAATTTGCATTGTCTAATTTATTTGTTCAAATTCATTTATTTGAAAAAGTCTGAATTGACCACTATGTGACCAATTATTAGTAATGAACTAATGAGTACTCTTGTATGATGAAATAAGTTACCTTTCAGTGAGCTGTGTGTTTTATATATAAATCCAAATGGCCACATTTCTATCATGTTTGTAGTTTGTTAATAGTAAGCCTTGAAAATTCTAACATTTTATCATAAGGGTAAAATCAGGGTGGTGCTTTGAGTGTCCTCTTCTCCAGAAATATCTAATATGTATGATACATTTTATTTGTGGAACACAATTTTTATTTAAATTTGCAATGTAAAATTGAGTTTGCTGTCTGCTTTTCATGCAGCATGTCTTCGATTTTGATCTGCTTGTTTATTGGTCATCCATAGTGATCATATAATAATCGTAATCATACTTTTGTAATCAAAGATTCATGTTGTTTTTCTGCTTTAATTTGCTTTGTGTGTCTGTCTGCAGCCAGCCCGTTGGCCACCTTTGCAACACAGTCTTAGCTTGGACAGTCTGTCTTTTCCTGAGTTCTCCCAGCGCAACACCAAGTTTTGTTTATGTCTAGAACAGCCATCAAAAGCTTATGAGCATCCATTCACTGCGTATACTTCTGACAGGCTTCTTCCTATGTGTCCTCGGCGCAGGCCTTCTCTGCCCCCTTCAGCATATCAACAGAGTGCTCGTCTGCTTCCCCTTTATTTTGACAGGCAGAATATAAGTCTGCAGCAACAACTGATGCCTGAAGAATGGAGAAGAGTCCAGGGAGATGCAATGGTTAGGATTCACTGTGCAAAAGGGAAAAAACCACCAACACATACATTGCCATATAGTTAAGAATAAATGAATTAAATGTTATTAAATCTTGCACTTAATCTCCACATCTGATGCACATATTGGCTAGGAGTGATGAATCTTAACAGTAACCTTATATAGTCAATTAAAAAATCTATATTTTTATTCATTCTTTTCTTCTCTTTAAGCCCAGATGCCATAAAGGTATATCAGAACAATCTTCCCTCCTCACTTTCTGTAGAGAAACATTTCACCCATGTATAATGTCTGTATGGTTGGTGAGCTGAGTTCAGACAGCTCTTCCTTGGTGAAATTGTTGATGCAAACTCATTTGTTACCACTTGGTGACACAGTGCCATCAGTAAGCCTTTTATTTTGCTACACAAGATTCTACGTTCAAAATGTGCTGACTAGAAGTTATCCAAACAATAAATAGATCATAAGCACATCTTTGGGAATGACTGAGTGGTATAGTGACTTCAATGTGGCCTTTCACTTCTAAGTTTGAATTCATATCCAGCCCAGATTGATGGGATGTTTATATCCTCAGTCTTGAACACTAATTGCTGATATTAAATATGTTTTGTAATACTGATCAATTTCCTGCTGGTCACAGCCAGGTAACTACCCTGTTTAGTATTAAATTGACAAGTCACAGAACAACTAATATGGAAAATGTTAAAATGTGAACAGCAGTAAGTGGTATCTACTCCCTATCCAACACCACTTTGAGTTCTTTCGCCACAAGGATTGCAGCAATTTAAGATGGCAGCTCACCACGACCATCTTAAGGGCAATTCGGGATCAGCTGTAAATGCTGCCCTTAACAGCAATATCCTTGAATGAATAAAAATAAAGAAAAAATTCACTCCAGTTAGTTAATTGTGGTACACATAACCTGGGAGTACTCAAAATGAATTACAACTGCACCCTTCACAATGTGTATGAAAATCACATACACTTCAGCATGTTTGGGGGTGCTTTGGAGGAAAATTATAAACTCACTTCTTGTTACATCATATTTCTGCTATGACATTGCAATCAAATTTTTAACCAGTTGACAAAAATTGCTTTTTTTACAAAATTTATGAAAACTTCCAGTTCCTTTGAGTAACATCCATGCAACTGCTATTTCTTTCTGGATGCAGTTAATGAACTAAGTGTTCAATCTAACCCAGCATGTCAATTGCAGCTCTCCCTTTCACAGAGAACCTATTGTAAGATTGGTAACTTTCCCTTTCTTTTAATTGCTTGTCTTTTTGTGCATCCACATATCTTTACATCATTTCTTCCTGCTTTCTGATCGTATGAATCTGATGGCAATAATTTTTCAATTGCCTTGGTGTTTTCACATTTGCAACTTGATTTTTTTTATCTACCAGCACAAAAGCTATTGCCATGCCATAATGCATGGTGCATGTGTATAATTTATATGATGTGTTAGAGTTAATTTCTTTATATATGATTCAGGTACTGGCAACAGCTTATTTATTGTAGCAGCAAATGTTTCATCTAAAAGTTAGAGAAATGAATGAGTGAACATGAAGTGTAGCAAAAATTAAACACCAAAATCTATTATCCTGTATTTGTCTTATTATACCCTTATCTTTTTTATTAAGCAAGCATTAAGCCTGTGCTTGATGCTATCAGCAAGCGTTCGTGTTTGTTCTTGTGCCTACTACAGTCAGTTGACAGGAAGGTGGTTCTGGTCTGTGCAAAATCAACTGATCTTAATGGAAAGATGATTATGATGTTGGAATGTATTTCAGTAGCTCTTCATTGGGTAAGGGGTGGAAAACAACCAAAATGCATCTCCATCAGTTTGATATCCATCTATTCCAGGAAGGTAAACACTTATGGATGTCAAGTGAGGACAAGGTGGATATCTTGTAAGAGTGTACTCAATTTTTCAAGCAGCCATCAATTATTCAGCATTTTGCCTCAATCTGAAAGGAGAATTAGTAGTTAATAATAATTAGGATAATGAGGTACCAGAGGACAACATTTTGTGTTTCAGTTCAAACCTATAAGAAGAATCTGTATTTAATTTGCTAACCATGAGATGGTGTAGGAGACTTTCTGACTCAGCAGGTGATTTTACCTAGTCAGGTGATTTTTCAACATTGGCCGCAATTTCTCCTCCCAGAAACAGCCAAGTCTTCTGAAACCTAATTATCTGAGCAATAACAACTAAATTAAATTGATTATTTTGTAGAAACCCAATCTGAAGGCATTCCTAACCAGTCTGTTGCTGGCTTGTGTTTGAGTTTGAATGTAGCCTGTAATTTAAACATCCCTTTGTATCTTTTAGGTCGTCTTCAATGAAACTGCATGTATGAAAAGCACTGATCTTCATCTAAACCTTTCACTTTTATAAGTCTGTGGACTTGATTGTAACATACTTTTTAAACATTCTATTTTGAAGATTAATTTACTGTTTTGCTGAGTCATATTCATAAAAGTTCCTAGGCATTGCTACAGGAAATCAAGTTGAGCTTTCAATGCATATGTATAATTTCATGTGAAAGTTGCTATATGCACTGACACAGATTCAGCGGGAAAGCATAAAGTACTATATAAATATTTTAATATTCTATATTGATTGCTACATTAAGATCTTGAGCACACACACACTTGCCTTGCACTAATATAGAGCTCGGAGTTCACATTTAAAGTGGAATGTAGCTGAGGACATTATGAATTTTTCATTTGAGTTTTGCCAGTGGAGTTGTTGCAAAAACCTCCATTGGCGGAAGGTGCAATTGTTACCCAATTTGTATACATAAGTATTTAAAATGGAAATATTAAACTAAGAGGAACATGTATGACTTAACTGGGAGTTGAATTTCATCTGGCAGCACTGTTGAATTACCCCCTTTCTCCAATCCCCTTACCAAGGCTATAGTTGACATAGATTAAATTTAACTTCAGCGACACTGCAGAGCATGTGGGAACAAATAGGTTGCCCATTATACGTTCTGCCCAATTCTTCCCACTTATCACTTTCTCTGCATTGTCATGGAAGATTAATTTGATAATTGTAGTTTTAATCTTTTGCTTATGAAATCCCCTGAGCTTTTGATATAATCATTGGCTTTGACTTGGATTGTTCAGTTCTCCTGTGATAGTATGTATATTCATTTGATAGAGAGTTTTACAGCACAAAAAGATGATGTTTGGCTCATCGTGTCTGTGCCGACCTTCATGCCCTTATCAATTGTATTCTCATTTTCCAGCACTTTGTTCATAGCCTTGTACACTGTGGCTTTTCATGTGCTAATCCAAATGCTTTTTGAATCCCCGTCTCCACCACCCTTTCAAGCCAAATCCAAATCTGCAGCCCATATCCTAACACACAAAAGGTTTTCATTATCTGTCATTTCTGTCCTTGCTAATGAACATTCACTGACAATTGTCCCATTCAGAATTGTCTCTGAACGATTGAGTATCTAGATGGCCCTTCTCCTCCCTGACCCTGTCACTGGCACTCTATTAGCCCATAATGTCTGTCTCTTCACTGGCACAGTGATTAGCACTGCTGCTTCATAATGCCAGGGACTCAGATTCAATTTTGGCTTGGGTGACTTTCTTGTGGAGTTTGCACATTCTTCCCCTGTCTGCGTAGGCTTCCTCTCTGTTTAAAAATGTGCACATTAGGTATATTGGCCGTGCTAAATTGCTCCTTAGTGACCCAAGATGTGTAGATTAGAGGAATTAGTGGGGTAAATGCGTGGGGTTATGGAAATGTGGTAGGAGAATTAGCAGGCTAAATGTGTCGGGTTATGGAGATGGGAGGGGTACTAGGTAAGATCGTCTGTTGGAGAGTTGATGTAGACTTGAGGGGCCTGATAGACTCTTTTTGCACTATAGGCATTCTACGCTACCCCTCAAAAAGAAACAAAAATGCTCTATTCCCCTGGCCTGCCTTATTGTGTATCTCTCCCTCCCTTCACCTAACTGTTGGCAACTGCACTTCCAGTGGCCTGGGTCTCCAGCTCTATTTCTTTTTGTAACTCCTGCTAATCTATTGTCTAGTAGTTTGTTGTTCATTTGATTTGTTTTGATTTATTGTCACATGTATTAGCATACACTGAAAAGTATTATTTCTTGAGCGCTATACAGACAAAGCATACTGTATATAGAGTGCAGAATGTAGTGTTGCAGTCATAGCTAGGGTATAGAAAAAGATGAGCTTAATGCAAGTACGTCAGTCAGGTTGGGTGTTCCCAGAATTCTGAGGATCGCTAAATCTGAAAGACATTGAATTAAAGCATTGTTAGAGAGTTTAAAAGAGCTAGAATGAAGTTTTAGAAGCATAGACAAGAATAAAAGAATTAGAAACTATGCTGGGCACAGATTGCAAGAAATTGCCATGCTCCAACACCATCTTGGTTATGTTTATTACTTATGATCTGTCAGGGCCTTGAGATTCAGTGATGCATTTATGTAACAACTTTAAATTTAAGTTATTCTTATATTAATAAATAAGCAGTCAAACTATTGTATTTAAGACTACTTAATCACAATGTAGCAATTAAAACATGGCTAAGTGGGAGTTCAGTTCTTTGGAAAAACTGCTGGTAATACGTTTTGGCTTTATCATATCGCTTTCTTAGGCTATCCGCAAATGATATTTTAGCTTGCTGAAAGAAACAATTCAATACCTTGCATGATATGTTAAAACGCATACATTTTAAATGTATGTTTGTTTTAATGAAATTACTTTAAACAGACTGCATTCCTTTCTTGTTATCCACTGTATCCTTCAGCAGGTAAACAGACTAAAGACAATGCAGTTGGAAAATGACTTTTTTTATCCTTGTCACTAGTGTCGCTAGTGTGAGTGAGCAATTATTATTGCAGTTAATCGGGTTAAATTTGCCCACTGCTGTACTGAATAATTGCAGAGGATGGTGTCTGTTTTCCTGCAAGGACCAATTTTCCACTTTAACTGCATCTGATGAAAATTTGACTTGGGACTAATAGTCAAATTTATTTGAAAGTTGTCAAAATGTAATTTGCACAAATTAATTTTTAACGTTATAGCCAATATGGAATATTCCATCCAATTCTCTGAAATAGCCAGTTTTCTGTTATAGTGCATACATCATATACCTAATCTGTTTGCTTAGCAATTACTTGGCTTTTTGTGTCCAGTTGTAATAATTGATGATATTTACAATGCATTTCTCTTCATTTCTATTTCTACAACAGCCCAGTAGACCAGGCTATCCAAGTCCAAGATCCAGTGATGGTTTTTTCCCCAGTCCACAACACATGGTACAGCACAATCATTATCAGGTAAATACCAAACACTACATATTGTCTAAAACCAAGGTAACTCAACCAAAAGAAAGTCTAATACATCCGCCAATTACAATGTAAGTATTGTGTATTACCAGTGTAATGGAAGTATAGTATATCTTGAGCATTGTCCCTTAAGGAGAAGAAACAATTGGCTCAGTAAATTTTAAGGGGTTCCAAGTGTGTGTGTTTTATAAATTATACTTCCATCAATTTAAAATTGTACCAACATTGTGTTGTAGCACACTGAACTTGTCTTGCTCTAGTATAAAGTTAAATTCTAGAATCCTCTGTTTAAAATTCCATGCTTTCTTGACAGTTCTAGATTAAAATAATCTGTAAATGAAGATACTAAAGATTATTCCAATCAGTTGTGTTTGTTAACAGGTTTCTGGATATACTGGTTCACATGGAATTCCACCCATGCCTGGAAGTATTTATACTGCACAGGCAAGTGTATTAGATGCTCACGATTCCTGGAATCACCACAGACCTCAGGATATTCCAATTTGGCCACAAAATCTGGAGGTAATATATTTATGCTATAATGCAGTGCAGCTTATTGGAATAATATTGATAGCTTACATCAGTTGTCCTTCAAACGTTGTAGTGATTGTTGATGCTTACTGCAGAAAAACCCATCATCAAGTCATGGTGGAGCGATCAGAAGCAATTTATAAAGATATTCTAAACCAGCGAAATATCTCTCAAGAACTGAGGATTTGAGATCCTTCATAATGTGATCCAAATAAATAAGTACTGGATATTTTTAGTTGAGTTATAAAGCAATAATACAGCCTTTAAATTCAGATGATACTACCTCGAGAGCTGTGATTGATTGCAGTATTAAATTCATTCATCAAATTGCCTAATAGATAGAATTAGTAGCACCTTGGTGAGAAAAACAGAGTTAATATTTCAAGTCCATATAACTTCTTCAGAACACCAAACAAACGCAAAATGTTAACTCTGTTTCTCTGTCCACAGATGCTGCCAGACCTGCAAGTTTTTTCCACAAATTTCCAGTTTTTATTTCAGATTTCCAACATCTGCAGTATTTTGCTTCAGTTGTTACGTAACATATAGTTTTATTAATTAACTTGATTACAGCATGGGCTTTTTTGTTGATTTACAGGGAGCAACGAACTAGATGAAAGTGGCATGTTAATGTAAAAGAATGTGATGTAATAGATCTTTTGATATAGGATCTGAAGTTATATTGACTCCAGGTCGTTTACATGTTTGGGATGGGGTGGATGTTGCACAAAAATGCAAGTGTTGGCAGCACCTTGGGCCAGCACTGTTACGCTTCAGTCAATGTCTAAAGTAACCTTATACTGTATGAGTAGAACTGATACAGCATGCCATCCAAGCATTTAATTAAATTTTTCAGGATTCTGGTTCTTTGGACATGCGTGGAATGGGGCAGACGCTCCCAACAAATGTTATAGAAGAACAATTGATAAGGCAGCAACAGGAAATGGAGGAGGATCAGCGGTGGCTTGAACAGGAAGAGAAGTTTCTGGTAAGATTATTTATGTTTGCTATCTTTTACAGCCTTTAGCCAAATATACTGTGTAATTATATACATAGATACACTGTGGGAAATTTTCAGCAGTTAGCATGAAGTGGCATAGAATCTACAGGTATGGATTGTATATCCTCAGGATTAACCAGTTACTTGCTTTCAGGTTGGTTAAGAAAAAGCTGCAGTGGTAAACAAATTATGAAAAGAAATCATGCCAAGTGATACTGTGAAGCATTGTTTAAATGATACACAGCTTAATTTCTATTGATTACCTGGACGTTCCCGTATTTCTGAAGTGTTTTTGGTTATCTATTTTAGTGATAATACGCATTTTATGTACCGCTTGAAATGTGACAACAGCTATTTTTGTTATACTGTTTTTAACGTAATAAACATTCTGATGAGTTTAGCGGGGAGAGATGGCCGCCAAGCAATACTTTAAAAAAAGGGAGAGACAACCAATGGCAGAAATAGTGCCAAAAGCATCTGAAAGCTTTATGAACACTGGTAGAATGTAGTAGGGGGGGTGGGGTCACAGGTTGCCATCTTTAGAGGACTGAGTTGTAGAGGCTTACAGCATAGAAACAGGCCCTCAGCCCAACTTGTCGATACTACCCAGTTTTTAGCTAGTTCCAATTGCCTGCATTTGGTCCAATGATCTTATCCATGTAACTGTCTAAATGTCTTTTAAAAGACAAAATTGTACCTGCTTCTACTACTACCTCTGACAGCTCGTTCTAGACTCTCACCATCCCCTGTGTGACAAAATTGTCCCATTGGACCCTTTTGTATCTCTCCCCCTCTTACCTTAAATCTATTTCCTCTAGTTTTAGACTCCCCTATCTTTGGGAAAAATGTTAACTAGCCTTTTCTGTGCCCCTAATTATTTTAGAGACCTCTATAAGGTTACCCCTACACCTCCTGTGCTCCAGGAAAAAAAGGTCCCAGTCTATCCAGCCTTTTCTTGTAACTCAATCCATCAAGGCCTGATAGCATCCTAGTAAATCTTTTCTGCACTCTTTCTAGTTTAATAATATCCTTTCTATAATAGGGTGAACAGAACTATACACAGTATTCCAGAACTATACACAGTATTCCAATGCCTTACCAATGTTTTGCACAGTGATTAGCACTAGTGTCTTACAGAGCCAGGGACCTGTGTTCAATTCTGGTCTTGGGTGACTGTGCAAACTCCAACAGACGTTCTCCCTGTATCTGTGTGGATTTCCTCCGGCTTCTTCCTACAATCCAAAGATGGGCCATAAGTTGATAAGCCATACTAAATTGCCCCTTAGTGTCAGGGAGACTAGGAAAATAAGTGGAGTTATGGGGATAGGGCCTGCCTGGGAATGTGTTAATGCAGACTCAATGGGCCAAATGGCTTCCTTCTGCACTGAAGAGATTCTATGATTCAACAAGACATCACACACCTGTATTCAGTGTTCTGACCAATGTAACTCAACGTTCCAAATGCCTGCTTCACCATCCTATCTACTTGTGATTCCACTTTCAAGAAGCTACGAACCTATACCCCTAGACCTCTTTGTTCTATAACTCCCCCCAATATCCTTCCATTAACTAAGTAAACCCTGCCTTGGTTGGATCTATCAAAATGCATTACCTTACGTTCATCTAAATTAAACTCTAAATGCCATTTATTAGCCCGCTGGCCCAATTGATCAAGTTCCCATTTCAACCCGAGATAACCTTCTTCACTGTCCACCATACTACCAATCTTGGTGTCATCTGCAAACTTACTAACGATGCCTCCTAAATTTTCATCCAAATCATTAATATAAACGACAAATAACAATGGAATGCACCAATCCCTGAAGCATACCGCTGGTCACAGGCCTCCAGTTTGAATAACAAGCCTCTATAACCACCCTCTGACTTCTGCCATCAAGTCAATTTTGTGTCCTTTAGCTACCTCACCCTGAATCCCGTGAGATTTAACCTTATGCAACAATCTACTGTGCAGTATCTTGTCAAAGGCCTTGCTAAAGTCCATGTAGAGCACATGACTGCACTGCCCTCATCTTGTTGGTTATCCCTTCAAAAAAACTCAATCAAATTCATGATTCATGACTGAAGGACCAATCTATTTTTGGAGGAGGTTGGGAATGTAGCATGAAATGGGGCAATGGAAAGACTCATAAAGAATAATGAAGATATTGATTTTGTCGCTTTGAAGGAGAAGATGGTTGAGTGGGACCTATGACAAAAGATTGTATTTTTGCCATATTTGAACCTGTGTACAGTGGAACTTGGGAGGGCAGCAAGACCAGCATTATAGAAAAGAAATCTGTTGGTAAATGAAAGCATGGATATGAGTTTCAGTGGTTATGGAGTGGCACAAAGGCAGAGATGGAATTGTTATGGAAACTGGTAATAAGTTGTCTTTGTAGTGAATAAGCTATGAGATTTCAAGGCAGCTCTCTGGTTGAACTGGATACTAGAGCGGTGCACTGTTGGTTGCCCAAGTCAGCAGCCAGGGAGGAGAATTGAATCAGGCAAAAATTTGGGTGTTTTTTTTCCCTGGAACCCAAATGAGACATTTGAATCTCTCCACTGTTGTAATGAGCAGGGCTGTCACTTTGACGTACTTGTCAACATTCATCCCTCCACCAACGTCACAAAGCTATTATTTGGTTATTACTTAATTGCTATTTCTTGCTGAGCACATGTGGGCTGCCATGTTTACTATTCAAAAAAAAAATCATTGGCTGTAAAGTTCTTTGGAATGTACAGGTGTTGTAAAAGATACCAAACAAATGGAAGCTGGCTCTTTTTTTGGCTGTTCTGCCTAAGCTTGGGATCATTTTGACTTGCCTTGAGATTGGGGCGGAACAGAATTCAGAGAAGTGCAGCATACTGAGAAAAAATGAATTATACACAGAGGCAGATAAGGGCAGGAGATGAATAACTTGCATTGTGCTTTTAAAACGTACACGTTCAAACTACTTTTTATACACTTGCACATTGCATTCTTCTTTCATTTCTCTGAGGAAATTGAAAACTCTGAAAGTTTATTTGAATGATTGTGATGAATTAAGAATTTTCGTTATTTGATAGTGTCTGGAGTAAAGCAATATAATTTTATTACAGTGAGCAAAAGAGTTTTTTGTGCATCTTGTTCAAATAGCCTGTGACAACAATAACAGTATTTGGCATCACTCCTAACTTTGCCATATTTCCCATGCACTGTAGTGATCTTCCAGTGAACTGTATAGTTCAAATCTTTCATACCCAAAGGCACTTGGAGGACTTCATTTTGGGAAACAAAAGCTTAGTCAGACATTCTGAAATTGTTTGGAGAGTTGTCTCAGAATGATTCAAGCTACTGAAATGCACAATGTTGTACTAAATAAAATCTGAATGTTCATTCTATATTTAACCTACAGGCATGGTATATTTTGTACCCATTTTACACAGATGCATAAAGCCTTCAGAACAGAAAGTGGCAATTTAGCCCAATTTGTCCGTGCTCCCATTTATACTCCACAAGCCTCCTCCCAGCTGAACCTGTCCCTTTCTCCCTCATATACTTATCAAGTTTCCCCTCAAATGCATCTATGATATTTCCTTCTATTCTAAAGAGTATTCTACTCTTTGGGTAAAGTTTCTTACACATTTCCTGTTGGATGTATGAGTGACTACCCTACCCCCATAGTGGGGACATTTTCCAAATCCACCCAATCAAACCTTTTTATTATCGTAAAGATCTGTACCAGGTCATCGATCAGTCTTCCCTTTTCGAGAGAAATGAGAAGACTCCCAGCCTGTTCAGTCTTTCCTTGCAGTTCTGGTTTTGTCCTTGTAAACCTTATTTGTACCCACTCTAATGCCCCTATGTACTTTTTATAACATGAAGACCAAAACTATGCATAATATTCCAAATAGCCAAAGTTCATTTACGCTTAATAATTTTGCTTTTCAGTTCAGTTTTCCTTGTTGACAAAGCCATCAAGTTTAATTTGTGCTTTAAAGACTTACAAATTTGAGTTGCTACTGAGTAATTTTTTTTAATGTGTCCTGAGATCACTTTGTTCCTTTAACCTGTTTGCATTCTTGTTCAACAGAGTATTGCTTCCTAATTCTCCCTATCAAAATGCACCACCTCATACGTATCTATATCTCAGTTCATTTACCAATTATGTGCTCATTCTGCACATCTTTCTTTTGATACATTTTTTTCTTTGTGTTGACCACATCTCCCAGTTTTGGTGCTATTCTCAAACTTTATCTCCAATTCCCAAAACTGATGCTTAAATAGCAGTGATTCTA
The DNA here is from genome assembly GCA_024679065.1 of Sphyrna mokarran. Taxonomy (NCBI): domain Eukaryota; kingdom Metazoa; phylum Chordata; class Chondrichthyes; order Carcharhiniformes; family Carcharhinidae; genus Sphyrna; species Sphyrna mokarran. The sequence goes on along the minus strand of JAGIQG010000007.1, from coordinate 20,522,052 downwards.
GCACCAATTGTAATAGAACATCACTTCCTATTTTCTGTTTTCGGCTTGGTATCTATTTTTGCTATCTTTTGCCACCTAACCTTCACCATCAGTCCACTGGACAATAGGAACTTACTTTGAAAAATCTAAATATATTACATCCTTTCTATGATGTTCCTTCAAAGTATTCAGTAAATATGTGGAGCTTAATCTTCCCTTTCAAGAGCAGTGCACTCTACTTTCTGTTTTGTATATGTTTTCCTATTGTCATCAGCCCTTTACTAAACTCCTTATACACCTACAATTGTGTGGCCAAATTCCTCTGCAACTCAATTTTCAGATTTGCTGATGACATCAAAATAGTGGGTCAGATCACGAATGATGCTGAGATGGAGTACAGGAAAGAGTCAGAGAATCTGGTGAACTCATGCAACAACAGTAATCTCTCTCTCAGTGTCAGCAAAAGCATAGTGGAGGATATGCCTCTGTCTACATCAATGGGGATTAAATGGAAATGGTCGAGAACTTCTGGTTTCTAGATATCTAGATCATCAACAATCTGTCCTGGTCCTTCCTTGCCGATGCTATAATTAAGAAAGCCCACCAATGCCTCTACTTTCTCAAAAGGCTAAGCAAATTTGGCATGTCTGTTATGACTCTCACCAGATTTTACAGATGCATCAAAGAAAACATTCTTTCTGGTTGTATCACAGTTTGGCATGGCTCCTGCTCTGTCTAAGATCACAAGGAACTACAAAGGGTTGTGAATGAAGCCCAGTTCATCTAGCCTTCCACCTATTGACTTCCCGCTGCCTCAGAAAAGCAGCCAGCGTAATCAAGGACTCCACACACCTGCCATTCTCTCTCTCACCTTATTCCATTGGGAAAAAGATACAAAAGTCTGAGGTCATGTATCAGCTAACTCAAGAACAGCTTCTTCCCTGCTGCCACAAGAACTTTGAATGGACTGACCTCATATTAAATTGATCTTTCTCTATGCCCTAGCTATGACTCTGACACTACATTCTGCACCCTCTCCTTTCCTTCTCTAAGAATGGGACGCTTTATCTATACAGCGCACAAGAAATAATAATTTTCACTGTATATGTGACAACAACAAATCAATTTCAGTAAAGGTTATTCATTATCTTTTCCACCATCACTGTTAAGCTAACTGTTCTATTGTTCCTTGGACCTGTTTTAACTCCCTTTTGAAATGGAATAGCATTGGGTGTTTGTTTGACCTCAGGCATTGTTTCCTTTTCTAATTTTTATTTATATGTGATGTATTTGCCATATCTTCTCCAACTTCCATTAATATGTGATTCTGCATTCCATCTGGATCAAATGTTTTATCCTATGAGTTTGATTATTTTATTAGTGGTCTGCTCCCCACCACCAAATTTCTATATTAACTGCTTATTCATTCTTCTTTTGCATTGTCACATCCACATTGTTAGTCACTCTGTTAAGTACTAAGAGCCTGATTTTCCAATCCTGCCCGTTGGCAGGACCTTCTGATCTCGCTGAACGTGACCCATCAGTGGCTGGGATTCTGCCAGAAGCCAATAGTGAGCCACCTATGCCAAACAGATCTAGGTTTTTAAAACAGGGATTTCGAGAACAAAAATGAACAGGAAATCTTGAACCTATTGAAAGCAATAATTAGACCATAATTGGCGCTTTCTGATTTTGAATGCCTAATTTTAAGAAGGATATCATGGCTATGGAAAAGGAACAAAAAATTGCAAACATTATACAAAGGATTAGAGACTTCAGTTCTGCAAAGTATGAGAAACAGTTTTCCTTAGAAGAAAACTTAGGAAATGTTTTAAATTAAATTTCAATAAGGTAAATCAGGAAAAACTTTTACTCCTCTCTTTTATGAGTTTGTAACTAAAGGGCCTCAATTTAAATCATCACCAAAAAAAATGAAGGGAGAGGTTAGGAGATATTTTTATCACACTGCGGGTTTTGTAATCCCTTACCACGGGTGCAGTGGGTCACGTGCCCTTCTATGTTATAAATGTCTGATTCAATCATAATGTTCATAACATTGGAAAAGAAAAGGAATTAATCAAAATAAATAACAAAACTGGAGTTGGTGCTTTGTTCTGAGCTTGTTCAAGGACTGCGTGTCCTTGATAAGTATGTACCTTTCAGACAGGGAGGAAATGGTCGAGCAAGGGAATCGTGGTTTACTAAAGAAGTTGAATCTCTTGTGAAGTGGAAGAAGGAGACCCATCTAAAGTTGGGACATAAAGGCTCAGTTAGGGCGCTTGAAAGTTACAAGTTAGCCAGGAAGGATCTAAAGAGAGAGGTAAGAAGAGGCAGGAGGAGACATGAGAAGTCTTTGGCAGATAGGATCAAGGAAAACCTGAAGCTTTCTATAAGTATGGCAGGAATAAAAGAATGACTAGGGTAAGAGTAGGGCCAGTCAAGGACAGTAGTAGTAAGTTGTGGAGTCTGAAGAGATAGGAGAGGCGTTAAATGAATATTTTTCGTCAGTATTCACACAGGAGAAAGATAATATTGTCAAAGAGAATACTGAGATACAGGCTATTAGACTAGATGGGATTGAGGCTCATAAGGAGGAAGTCTAGCAATTCTGGAAAATGTGAAAATAGGTAAGTCCCATAGGCCGGATAGGATTCTCTTGGAAGCTACAGAGAAAATTGCAGAGCCTTTGGCTTTGATCTTTATGTCGTCTTTGTCTACAGGAATAGTGCCAGAAGGCTAGAGAATAACAAATGTTGTCCTCTTGTTCAAGAAGGAAAGTAGAGATAACCCTGGTAATTATAGACTAGTGAGCCTTACTTCTGTCATGGACATAGTTTTGAAAAGGATTATAACAGATGGGATTTATAATCATCTAGAAAGGAATAATTTGATTAGGGATAATCAACACCGTTTTGTGAAGAGTAGATCGTACCTCACAAATCTTATTGAGTTCTTTGAGAAGGTGAACACAGAGATGGATAAAAGTAAAGCAGTTGATGTGGTGTGTATGGATTTCAGTAAAGCACTTGAAACAGAGCAATACAGCACAGTACAGGCCTTCATCCCTCGATGTTGTGCTGAGCTACGTCCAAACCTGAGATCAAGCTATCCCACTTCCTATAAGTCTGGTGTGCTCCATGTGCCTATCCAATAACTGCTTGAAAGTTCCTAAAATGTCCGACTCCAGCAGGCAATGCATTCCACACCCTAAAAACTCTGAGTAAAGAATCTACCTTGGACATCCCTTTTACATCTCCCACATGAATCTTAAAGTTATGCCTCCCAGTAACAGCTGCATTCACCCAAGGAAATAGTCTCTGCATGTCCACTCCATCTATCCCCCTCATCATCTTATAAACCTCTATTAAGTCGCCTGATAAGGTTCCCCACAATAGGCTATTGCAGAAAATACGGAGGCATGGGATTGAGGGTGATTTAATGGTTTGGATTAGAAATTGGCTAGTTGCAAGAAAACAGTGGTGGTTGATGGGAAATGTTCATCCTGGAGTTCAGCTTCTAGTGGTGTACTGCAAGGATCTGTTTTAGGGCCACTGCCATTTGTCATTTTTATAAATGAGCTGGATGAGGGCATGGAAGGCTGGGTTAGTAAATTTGAAGATGATGCTAAAGTTGGTGGAGTTGTGGACAGTGCGGAAAGATGTTGCAGGTTACAGAGAGACATAGATAAGCTGCAGAGCTGGGCTGAGAGGTGGCAAATGAGTTTGATGCGGAAAAGTGTGAGATGATTCACTTTGGAAGGAGTAACAGGAATACAGAGTACTGGGCTATTAGTAAAATACTTGGTAGTGTGGATGAGCAGAGAGATCTCCTTGTCCATATGCATAGATCCCTGAAAGTTGTCACCTAGGTTGATAAGGTTGTTAAGAAGGCATACAATGTGTTAGCTTTTATTGGTAGAGGGATTGAATTTCAGAGCCATGAGGTCATGTTGCAGCTGTACAAAAGTCTGGTGCAGCTGCACTTGGAGAACAGTTCTGGTTGCTGCATTATAGGAAGGATGTGGAAACATTGGAAAGGTGCAGAGGAGATTTACCAGGATGTGGCCTGCTATGGTGGGAAGGCTGAGGGACTTGAGGCTGTTTTCATTACAGAGAAGGTTAAGAGTTGAGTTAGTAGAGGTATACAAGATGATCAAAGGACTAAATAGGATGGACAGTGAGATCTTTATTTCTTGAATGGAGATGGCCAGCACGAGGGAACGTAGCTTTAAATTGAGGGATGATAGATATAGGACAGATGTCAGAGGTAGGTTCTTTACTCAGAGAGTAATAAGGGCATGGAATGCTCTGCCTGCAACAATAGTGGATTTGCAAACATGAAGGGCATTTAAATGGTCATTGGATAAACATATGAATGATATTGGAATAGTGTAGGTTAAATGGGCTTTAGATTGATTTCACTGGTCAGCGCAACATTGAGGGCCAAAGAGCATGTACTGTGCTCTAATGTTCTATGTTCTGAATGTGTATGTGGGGAAAGGTCATAGAGCAGGCCACATAATCACCCTCAGCTCGATTGACACAAAGTCCTAGCTGATAGAGAATACAAACGATTATGTAGAATCACACGTTGAAAAAAATAAAGTTTTGCATTTTGATCCTTTCCGTTTATGAAATCGCGACTAATGTTTCTGATATAACCTGTAGCTGGACAATAAGCTTTTTAACTGTCAGACCAATCCATGGTCTATTTAAATTATATCAAGTCATATAAGACTCACTGTTGGATCTATTTCTGTTCTTGAATTAATGTGGTTTTGCGAACAATGCTATATGGCAACTTTTCTGTCATTGTACAATATTTATTTCAGTAATGATAACTGAAAAGAGTCCTGTTTATCATAGGATTTAATCACTGAGAAAGGGGAGGTGAGGTCATGATAAGTTTAGGCAACTTGCTTCTTTTAATGTCATAAAGCTTCGTTTATGTTCATAAATCATGGGTTAGACCTAAGCACTCTTGACATCACAATTTAGAAATGTTGCCAAGGCTTTTCAGAGGGGATGTACCAAAATGCTACCACGGTTAAAAGGGAAGGTTGGAGTGTTTTTCTTAAAGTAGAGAAGTTAAACAAAGGATTTCTGTGGAGTTGCTCAAACTTGTGAGTGGATTTGTTACACTTGATAGGGGGAAACTGTTTCCACCAACTGGTAATTGGAATTATTTTATTTGCAAGCTGTTAAATGAACAGCTGGAATGCATTGCCTGAAAGAGTGACAGAAGCAATCTTAAAAACAAAAAATGCACAACTATGAGTAAAGAATAAGGGAGACTAATTTGATGCTGTTCCAGAAAGCCAGCACAAGCATAACGGGCCAAATGGTCACCTCCTTTGCTGTACGATTCCATGTTGTCAGCACAGAGATCACATTCTATCAAGGGCAGAGTGATCGAAATTGAACACATTCCCCAGGCTAGTTTCGCAGGCTGCCCTTCATTAGTTCATCTGCCAAAAGTTATTTAATAAGTTGGTTGATGGCTTGACTTGATCCAGCTAAAGCTGACAGAAGGTCAGGTTATCATTTTTTTGTCAGGCCTAATGCTTTGTTTCCCAAAAAGAAAGTATAATTTTTCATAGTTCAGCAAAGAGGAAATGAGTTTCTGCTAAAACCAAGATCAAAATAAAGTATAATCTCTTAACTGCCATTGTTTTTTTCACTTAACCAGTTACTTGAATTCTTCTGTAATTTTATGTCTGAAAATTAACTTGAGTTTTGGATTACTGGAAACTTAACAGAAAATCTCCAAAATTGTGGCTGTAATGTGTTTCAAGATTTTGTGGATTTTTGTGGTTTCAATGAAGTGAATAGTAAAAACCTAAGTCACCAATGGAATTGAAGGAATTGCATGCATTTTTTTCTTACTAAATGCCAGGATTAGAATTGGATGGTACAGTACATTCTCCAATTCGCTTTGTCACAGATGCAAGTTTGTGACCATAGATTCCCACACAACATGTTCCTGATCTCAGATGTGCTGTTCAGAGTTAGGAAGCAGTGGCTGAGCAGAGGTTAAGCGCACACCCAGGACTAGATGGTAACCAGATTTACTTCCTAGCAAACAATTGCAAGCATCGGAACAGGTTACCTATATCATCTAGCATCATCAACAACAAAAGCTTGCCTTTGAAAAGCGTTTCTGAGGTGCTCACAGATAACTGTAAGTGACTAAAATGTTGAGCTTAGAAGGGGAGAGTTTAAGAAGAACTACCAAAAGTTTAGTTAAGGAAATTCGTTCTTAAACGATTTATCAAAGGATAATAGAGAAATGGAGTGGCAGAGAATTTCAAAGGAATTTTAGGGCCTAATAGCTAGAGGCTCTGTATGAATAATTTTCTTTTCATATGTGGGTGTTGCTAAAAAAAAATTGGTATTTATTACCCATCCTTAGTTGCCCTGGGAAGATGCTATTGAGCCTTCTCGTGTTGTCTGTATTTTTCACAAGTTTTTGGTGTAACTGAATGGCTTTGTCAACCAGTTTAAGAGTCAACTTTGTTGATGTGAAACCCAGTGAGGATAGCAGTTTCCTTCACTGACTGTCCTTCGTCAACCAGCTGGGTTTATTCAAAAACCTCCAGCTTCGTGCTTAGTAGAAGTAGGGGGTTAAGGTGAGCAATGTTGATGAAGTTGAAATAATTGTAGAATAAGTAGTGTTTGAGATGGAAAGGATGTAGAATCTAAAGTTAGGCTGAGGGATGTGTTGTGAGAAGTGTGGAAGCCAGACTGCAGCAATTCAAACAGGGAGTTATGGAACAGTAGATGTCAGTTCATCTAAAGATGTTAACACATTCACAGATGTTAGGGACAAAGTGTTAGTCTGAGATGAAGCAATAAATGATGAGGATTGAAGGTTGGAGAGTGTTCTGAGAAAATAGTTTCCAAGGGAAGCTGAATAATGTCTGAGCATGGCATATGAGAACACATTGGATATTCAGGACAAGCAAATTAAAAATTAAGATATGCCTCAGACAGTAAGATTGAGATGGGGGGAGGAACTGCAGCAAGATTATGATTTTTCTGAACGACCGGCATCTAAGAATACGTACGCTAACTATTAAGTCAAACATAAATCTTTTACAGCTGGCTCAGAAATAAAGTATTGCCTTAGCAAGAAGACTATTTTATCAACTTTTTTAAAAAAAAACAGTCCTCTTGTCTTTCGACCACAATATTAATAGATTATTGTATAAAGTTAAAGACCGGTTGTATGATGTGGTGGATTCAAACAGGGTGCACTGGATGTTATTGGTCAGGGCACCTAGGGTTGAAAAGTTTTTCTTTTTATAAAAAAAATCTCCAATCTTTCCTGTATGTATTTTAACTGCCAAGTTGAAAATAAAACAGATTTTTATGGGTTTTGGAATTATGCCTGGAAAATATGCTGAGAAATATCCTCAAAAATTATAGTCCTTCACAACATCTGTAAATGCTTAGAAAAACACTCCTCCCCTTTTTGTGAGATTTTCGTCCTTTTATTACCTTGAACTGGCTTCTGATAGATAAAATTTTATTTCTTACCTGTAATTGCTGCTATTTCCAGATTGAATGGAACAAGAGTTTATGGTTTAACTACAACAACAATTAAACAAATTCTAGCTTTTATTGTAACTGTAAATGCAATCTAGAAATGCTAGATTGGTTGGAAAAACGTGAAATGTCAATGGAAGATTAATAGTGCCCAGCTTCTCCCTATTTGGAAATGCTGCTTGGAGAAATATAACTGTGCTGACAAGTTATCTTGGCAAAAGAAGATGTTGTCTTAGTCTGGAATGTGTGGTCATAGCTGCTGGCATTGTGTTCAGGACTACAGACAGGTTTGTCGAGAATGGGTTAAAACCCAACATAAATTCTGCTACAGAAATTTAGCAGCGATGTGTAGAGAATAATGGGAGCCCTCAGCACATCAAGCAGCACCTGTGGAGAAAAAAAATGTTATTTCGGGACAACGCCTGAAAAGTTTAGAATTAGAGAAAAGGTAGAGAATGAAATGGGCACAAGGCAGAGAAAGAGGCGAGGGGAGGAAAAGTCAAAAGGAAATGTCCATAATGGCATGAAAGCAAGAGAGATTAAATGACGACGGGTGATGGTGCAGCCAGAAGGGACAAGTAAAGAAATAAACAGTCCAAAAGAGATGTAAATGGGAATAGCAAAATCATTACCAACAGCTGCTGTCTGAAAAGTTGGGGGCAGTAGTTAGGATCTGAAATTATTGAACTCAATGTTGAATCGTTAAGCATGAAAGCTCCACCGAAAGATGAACTGCTCTTTCTCAAATTTTCTTGAAGTTTAAAAAGACAAAAGACAGAAGACTAGAAGATCAAGGTCATGTTTGCAGATTTATTCCACAACACAGTCAACATATGTGTTGGTGACCCCACTGTGGAGAAGACCACATTATGAGCACAGAATACAGTGTTGTAATAGCAAATTAAAAACCTGGATTTTGTGAGCCTACCAGGGAACAGCTGTGTGGGGAGGAGCCATACATAGCATGGGAAGGTTGAGGTTTGTAGCATGCATGTTGTCTTCTCACCACCATGCCATCTTGCCAGCAGAGGATAGTAGCCAGCCCTCAAAACCAAAGGCCTATTTACTGACCATCCGAAGGCTTCTTCCTGCCTTTGCTGAAATTTTGCTGGCAGTATGGGGGAACTGTAATGAAAAACCTTGGGAGGCACTCTTTGAACCAGGTAGAGCTCCTCTGCTGCAACAGAAATGGGTTCCAGGCAGCAACAGTCCCACTTGCCCTCACCTCAGCAAGAGTTGCCTGGCTGGTGCCTAGACCCAACATACCTGAAAATGAGGCATATGTCCAGTGTTGCATCCTCTTCTTCCTCAGGTATATCGCCATCATTGGCCACTGCTGAAGTTGATGAGATTTTGTGTTAGGTGAGTAGCTGTGCTTAGTGGTGATGAGAGCCATGGCATCACTGATCAGGTGACGACTCAGGCCCCATTGACTGTCAAAATAGAGTAACGCCTTGCTTTTTTGAGCTCCTCAGCAAAGCCTCTGCTGGAAAAACTTAATCCTTCCCACTATTCCATCTGGAAACAATGTTTGAGGCTTGAATGTTGGCAAGGGAACTGATGGTGTAGAGATATTATCATTGGACAAGTAATCCAGAGACCCAGGATAATGTTCTGAGACTGCATTCGAATCCCACCGTGGCAGATTCAATAAAAAAAGCAATCTGGAATTTAAAAAATAAGACCATAAGATATAGGAGCAGAATTAGGCCATTTGGTCCATCGAGCCTGCTCTGCTGTTCAATCATGGCTGATATTTTTCTCATCCTTATTCTCCTGCCTTTTTCCCACAACCTCGATCTCCTTATTAATCAAGAACCTATCTATCTCTGTCTTAAAGAACTCAATGATCTGACCTCCAAGCCTTCTGTGGCAAAGAGTTCCACAGATTGACCACCATCTGGCTGAAGAAATTCCTCCTTATCTCTGTTTTAAAGGATCGTCTCTTTAACCTGAGGCTGTGCTCTCTGGTACTAGTTTTTCTTACTGGTAGAAACGTCCTCTCCACATTCACTCTATCCAGGCCTCGCAGTGTCCTGTAAGATCCCTCCTCATCCTTCTAAACTCCAACAAGACCTAGAGTCCTCAACCGTTCCTCATACCACAAACTCTTAATTCCATTCTTGTGAACTCTTTCCAAAGGCAGCAAATCCTTAGATGCAGGGCCCAATTGCCATCCTAAAAATGACCCTGAAACCGTTGTTACTATGGAAGGAAATCTGCCATTCATCCCTAATTTTACTCCAGATAGGAAAAGAAGATTTAAGGCTACGTGATTAATTTAAGTCTCCAATGGAATTTATTAGTCAGTTTGTTCCGAGTTACAGGATGGTACCTTCTGCCCAAGATTAATCTAATTATGATACTAAACCAAAGCAAAATTAGTCCCATCTTTAAATGCACATTAAGTATATTCAGTCACATTAAGTTTCAGAAGTTGCATTGGTTGCATTCACTATGGCTGGGATGGTCTGCAGCAAGACCAGCATTTGCACATTTTACATTTAACTTTTAATGGGCAACCAATGTTCTAAATGAAGGTGGTCCAACAAGACATGAAGTAAGAAGTCTGCAGAACTCTACACCAATGCACTTCATTAGTTTATCTTCTTTCTGCATGCTGGGATTCTAAGCTTTAGCTCTCAGCTAATCCAGACCTAAACCTAAGGCATTCTGATTAGTAGGTTATGTCCATCTGATGAAAGAGTGTAGACTACGTATCAAGCAAAAATTCTTAGCTGTAAATTACTTAGTAGCTTTTTTTGAATCCGTTAATTAGAGTAAAATCTTTATTGTCCAGCATGTGTCTCTTCCTTGGACACAGGTGAGGTCCCAGAGGACTGGAGGATAGCAAACGTAGTACCGTTGTTTAAAAAAGGTCAGAGGGATCACCCAGGGAACTATAGGCCGGTGAGCTTGACTTCAGGTATAGGTAAGCTAATGGAGAGGATCCTTAGGGACAGGATGTATGAGCATCTGGAGCGCTGCGATCTGATCAGGGATACGCAGCATGGCTTCGTCAAGGGGAAGTCTTGTCTTACAAATCTAGTGGAATTTTTGAAGAAGTGACAAAAACAGTTGATGAAGGACATGCTGTTGATGTCGTCTACATGGATTTCAGTAAGGCGTTTGACAAGGTTCCTCATGGTAGACTGATAGAGAAGGTGAAGGCGCATGGGATACAGGGTCGGGTATGTAGATGGGTCAAGAACTGGCTCGGGAGGAGGAGACAGAGGGTAATAGTGGAAGGCTCTTTTTCCGGCTGGAAGCCTGTCACTAGTGGAGTGCCACAAGGCTCAGTACTAGGTCCTCTTCTATTTGTGGTCTACATAAACGACTTGGAAGTTGGGGTAGGTGGTGAGATCAGTAAATTTGCTGATGACACTAAGATGCTTGGATTGGCAGGTACAGAGGAGCAGTGCCAGGCAATACAACAGGACATAGATAGGTTGGTAGACTGGGCAGATAGATGGCAAATGGAATTTAATCCGGATAAATGCGACGTGATGCATTTTGGCCGGAAAAATGTAGAAGAGAGTTATAGGATAAAAGGTAAAACTATACGGAGCATAGAGTCGCAGAGAGACTTGGGGGTGCAGGTTCACAAGTCTCTGAAAGTGTCCTCACAGGTGGAGAAGGTGATAAAGAAGGCGTATAGTATGTTAGCTTTCATAGAAAAGGGTATAGAATACAAGAGTAGGAGTTTGATGTTGCAGTTGTATAGAACGTTGGTTAGGCCTCACTTGGAATACTGCGCCCAGTTCTGGTCACCGTACTATCGGAAGGATGTGGAGTCCTTGGACAGAGTGCAGAGGAGGTTTACCAGGATGCTGCCTGGTATGGAAGGACTGTCCTATGAGGAACGATTAGATGGACTGGGGTTGTTTTCCCTTGAAAGACATCGGCTTAGAGGGGATCTCATAGAGGTGTATAAGATTATAAGGGGTATAGATAGAGTAAATGGAGGTAAACTTTTTCCACCGTCAGAAATGGATAGGACGAGGGGTCATGGCCTTAGGGTGAGGGGGGCTATGTATAAGACGAATATTAGAGGGCAGTTTTTCACACAAAGGGTAGTGGGGGTGTGGAATGCACTGCCGAGTAAGGTGGTGGGAGCAGGCACGCTAGGACTTTTTAAGGGTCTCTTGGACAGCAACATGAGCGGTATGCAGATAGAGGGATATAGTAGGACTGTTTAACTATGGCTTTTTTTCCACAGGTAATTCGGTCCATACTTGACCAACAAGGAGCATGCATTCGGCAGGTGGTGAGAGGACAGCTCTTGGATGTTGATTCATGGGTTGCCTGGTGCTTCATGTCGTAAATGAGTGCTTTATCTGGACCATCTGAAGGGCACCATGACAGCTCAGAGACTATCGCTGGAGCTGTGCAGACACTTGGAATTGGGCCGGTGTCTGCGGGAGTTTGCGCGTTCTCCCCGTGGTTGCGTGGGTTTTCTCCGGGCACTCCGGTTGCCTCCCACAACCCAAAAATTCGCTCTTAGGCTGATTGGGAAACAAATTGTCCCTATAGTGAGAGTCTTTCATATTAGGAATAACCTAAATTTAGAATAGGATAATGGAATTGCTACTATATAGTTATGACGGCGGCGCGGGCTCGTTGGACCGAAGGGCTTTGTCCCGTGCTGTGCTGTGTTGCTCTTAAATGTGTGAATAATGGGTGGTGCCAGTTAATAAAAATGCCATTAATTAAAAATTCTATTTACTCATCTGCAATACAGTGTAATACTTTTCACATGAACTAATATGCAAGTACTCAAAGTAGAGAACAGCATTATTTTTGCTTTCAACTTTCAAAACTACATTAAAGCACAAGTATAAAATAATTACATTGATTTTATTTATTATTGTTACATGTTTTAGTATACAGTGAAAAGTATTGTTTCTTGTGTGCTATACAGATGAAGCATTTCATTCCTAGAATACATAGGGGAGAAAGAAAGGAGAGGGTGCACAACGTAGTGTTACAGTCATTGCTAGGGTGTGGAGAAAGATCAACTTAATATGAGGTAAGTCCATGGCAGCAGGGCTGAAGCTGTTCTTGAGTCAGATGGTATGTGACCTCAGACTTTTTGTCTTTTTCCCAAAGGAAGGAGGTAGAAGAGAGTATGTCCAGAGTGCGTGGAGTCCTTAATTATGTTGATTACTTTTCGAGGCAGCAGGAAGTGTAGACAGAATCAATGGATGGGAGACTGGTTTGCATAATTGACAGTATATAAGTACAGATTCCGGATAACTTTGTGATTGCTTCCTAAAGTTGATAAAGTGACGGTTCGTATTAGGGGAACATCAGAAATCCTGGTTAATAGATAATTCCAGTGCTGGATAACACGAAAGTTAAATGTAAAATGTGCAAACGCTGGTCTTTCTGCAGACCATCCCAGCCATAAAATAGTTTCTTACAGTGAATGCAACCGATGCAATTCTGAAACTTAATGCGATTGAATATACTTAAAGATGAATTAATTCTGCTTTGGTTTAGTATCATAATTAGATTAATCTTGGGTAAAAGGTACCATCCTGCAACTCAGAATATGAGAAATAGAGGAAAAAACTGACTAATAAATTCCATTGGAGACTTAAATTAATCACAAAGCCTTAAATCTTCTTTTCCTGTCTGAAGCACATTTGGCAAGGCAGTGCAAATCACTTTACAGTTAAGACATGCACAGAATACAGGAGCTAACACTGCAGGGCAAATGGGTGTGGTGCTAGGAGAGCGTGTTCATCTAATTGCTTTGTAGGTTATTGCAAAGGTTGATAGAATTTTATTCATTGTGTAAGGGCCTTTTTTGAAATATTCTGAAAACTTTGGAGTTTCAACAGCCCAGCCAAAAGTCATAGAGGTTTACAGGATGTAAACAGGCCTTTCGACCCAACTTGTCCATGTCGCCCATTTTTTTTAAAACCTCAAAGCTACTTACAATTGCCTACATTTGGCCCATATCCCTCTATATCCATCTTACTTATGTAACTGCCTAAATCTTTTTTAAAAGACAAAATTGTGCCCGCCTCTACTATATCTCTGGTAGCTTGTTCCAGATACTCGCCACCCTCTGAATGAAAAAAATGCTCCTTTGGACCCTTTTGTATCTCTCCCCCTTCTCATCTTAAATCTATGCCCTCTAGTTTTAGATTCCTCTATCTTTGGGAAAAGATATTGACTATCTAGCTGATCTATGCCCCTAGTTATTTTATAGACCTCTATAAGATCATCCTCAACCTTCTACACTCCAGAGAAAAATATCCCAGTCTATCCAGCCTCTCCTTATAACTCAGTCCATCAAGTCTCGTAGCATTCTAGTAAATCTTTTCTATACTCTAGTTTAATAATATCCTTTCTATTATAAGGTGACCAGCATGGTACAGAGTATTCCAAATGTCTTGTACAACTTCAACAAGACGTCCCAACTCTTGTATTCAATGTTCTGATCAATGAAAACAACCATTCCGAATGCCTTCTTCACCACTCTGTCCATCTATGACTCCGCTTTCAAGGAAATCTTTAGTAGGGCTGGATGATCCCAACAGCCGGCAGGGCAGGAAAATCCCACATCCCGGCAATACGGTGCAAAGCTACATTTTCAGGTCCCTTTTTGCATTGCAATGAACTTTAGGAAGCCAGAGATTGTCTATTCACAGAGAGTATCAATTCAAGGACAAGTAACAATTTCTGCAGGAAAGAAGAGATTGCATTTATATAAAATTTCATAACGCACGTTGGACAAAAAGCGTTTTCACATCTGTTTAATTTTGCTTTGAACTGTTGTCATCCAGACAAACACAACACAATATTTTTGAATATAAAGTCCTCCACAAAAGCAAATGAGACAGTGATTGGTACAGCGTGAGCCCCAAAAACTATGATGATGCTGAGATGGAAACACAACGGGAGGCATAAACTCTCTGCTCACCACATTTCCCTGAGAAGGGGGTGCATGCTGCTGAGAAGGGGTGCGTGCGTGCAAGAAAAAGATGCGCTGCTGCGAGAAGAGGTGGGTGCATGCAAGGGAGAAAAGGGGTGCGTGCATGCTTGCACGCAAGAAAAGGGGTGCAGTTCAGGTCAGAAACTTCAAAGTGTTTTATGGAATCCACCTGGATTTTAAGTTTTTCATCTTGAATTTAGCAAAGATAAAAAGTTGGAAGTTTTTATTTATTAGTCACAAGTAGGCTTACATTAACACTGCAATGAACAAGTCGCCACAGTCCGCAGCCTGTTTGGGTACACGGAGGGAAAATTTAGCATGGCCAATCAACCTAACCAGCATATCTTTCGGACTGTGGGAGGAAACTGGAGTGCCCAGAGGAAACCCATGCAGACACGGGGAGAATATGCAAACTCCACACAGATAGTCACTCAAGCCAGGAATTGAACACAGGTTCCTGGCGCTGTGAGGCAGCAATACTAACCACTGTGCCACCATGATAAGCATGATATGTTTCACTTCAGATGTGATTCAAATTACCCACTAGGGAGCTTCAATCAAACAATGTTTATTTAAGAATATCGTTAACATGTATGGAAAGAGAATTAGCAATAACTTTTACCAATTAGGAACAAAAACAAAACAACCACACTAATGTATAACTCTTAACAAATGTATCTAAGATGTCCCAGTCAAACCAAAGCCCTCCATGGACAAAATCCTTTAAACAAGTTCAACACAGAAAATCCGAGTGCTCATGTGGTATGGAATTGAGTCTTTTGGATGAATTCTGAAATTCTCATGATAGACTCAAAACAGTTTGAAGTCAGAACAGCTTCCCAGAGCATTGGGGAGAGACTCTTGGCAAGCCACTAGCAGCAGAATCTTTCCATCATCAAGACAAGACGCATTGCTTGCAGCTACCCAGCAGAATTTACAAACCAGGGGAGAGAAACAGACTTTTCAGCTTGATGCCCCTTCTAAAACTTAAAACTCAAATTGCAGCCAAATAGAACTTAAATTCCATAGGAAGAGAAAAATACCTGTCCAGAAACCATAACTTTTTCTCCTTACAATGCAGATCCATAAAACTACTCTGAGTAAATATATACAACCCCTATTTAAAAACTGCTCAAGGAACAATAAAATGATGCCTTATGGACAGCTCGGCAACAAGGCTGTGAGCTGCAGAGAGCACGATTTTTTTAAAAACTCTTGAAGGTGCACTATGTCCGCAAGGGGACTATGCGCACAAAAGTACTTGGACACATGGATGAGAGAAGTGCTTGGGCTTCCGGACGGGAGAAGTGCATGGGTGTGCGGGCGGAAGGAATACGTGGGAGTGTGGGTGGGAAGAGTGCGTGGATGTGCAGACAAGAATAAAATTTTAACATAGTGTCAAATATTAGTTTACTCATTCGCCCCACCCCATCCCCAGTGTGAGGAAAATTGAAATGCGGCTTGCCGCATGAAAGTGCTGGTTTAATCAATGGAAAGAGCTAACTAACGTGCCATCTAAAATGTAAATGAGTCTGCTTCACGAGAATATTTTCACCTTTTAAACTGTAGCTATTATGTAAGTTTGTAGAAAAACCATCTCCATACAGTCAAACGTTCGTGTTTCTAGCTTTGTAATTCACTTTGGTCTTGGGTTAGCACCCAATATGAATCATATTACCTCCAGAATTTCCATATAAATGCAGCATTATGCAGCCATCTTCACACAGATTCAAGGAATGTAAACATGGACCTAATGGAAAAATATTACTTTTTTCTTTAGTGGGTTAAACATTTTGATTATGTTTCCATCTTCCTCTCAGAAATTTAGGACACAAATTCAACGTAATTCTATTTTGTGCATATTAAAACAGCAATCTCCTGTGCCTAATCTCCTCTAAGTGCACCAACAACCAAATTGAAATCCAGTGACTTGTAACTCTGCAAGGTCACTTGCCTGTAATGAGCACAATGTGTCTTGCATATGCAAATCAGTAACCTCACAGCAGTTCTTGGACCCCGTTCAAAATGCATCTGCCATTGTGCCGTTGCCAGCTGTTCCACATTTTTATTCTATCCAGGGCTGCACATACCCCAAGACTAACTGGGGCCTAGATCAGATTTGGAACTGGCCAGAATGGCAACTTAGCTCACCCGTTGAATCCAAATGAGGCCCAAAGCCCATTTTCAATTGGGCCTCAGTGTGATTTCTTTGGGTGAACTTTCTATTAATATGTCTCAAGACAAGTTAAATTTCTTCCCCATTCTGCTGTGAAATAGCTTTTATTTCAACACAAAGGGACTGTTATCAGGTCAGGGGAGTCAATCAAGATTTGTTTAAATAAAAGACAATCTGTAGCAAATCTCAGTATACCAAGCTAGTGTAAGAATGAAGACTTCTATCTTACTTAAAATCAATTTCAAGTACATAATTTATATTCCTCTTAAAACTGTATTCACATCAGCACATTTGGGTTGGAGAAGAAAACAGTTGATCCAAATAAAGACATTGGTCACAAACCAAATATTTAAAGTATGAGCTTAAAGGAGAGACAAATAATTAATAGATCATAAACAAGACGTTCCCATGGGGATGAGGCTTGGGACAAATTGATTACAGACTGGGACGAATTGATTGCAGACTGTGTCAGAACCAGAATCACAATTTTGGATTTAGAATTGACTCTATTTCTTTCACTGCATTTTGAACTTTACCATTCCCATACTGATGAAATGAAGCACATTATCATATCTTAAGTAAACAAGAGATTGTTGAATTTATTAAGTGATCAGTCTAATTTTAAATGTTCTTAGTCCTGTAAGTTGTAATTGAACAGGTTTTCTGTATTTCTGCAGCCAAGTAGATGTAAGCCTTCCTCTCACAGGAAGCAGGAATTAATGCATGTCATTCTCATCCTGTGTATGTAATTTCTGCTGCGAAGGGAAAATAAGCTGCTGTCTCTCTTCTGGACAAATATTATGCTATGGAGGTTTTCAGGTCATGTGTTGGAAAATTGGTAAAGTAACCACTTTTGAATTTGAGTTGTTTGCATTTAGATTTTGCTGAACTGATTTCACTGCCATCTGTGCAGCAGAAAAAGCATAAGGTTACGAACATTATCTGAATATTTTAATCTCTGCCTTTTAATTTCCTTTACAGAAACCTGATCCAAGATCCATGAGAAACAACGTTGATCGAGATGATGGCAGTCCACTGGATCCAGTAAGTTTTTGTAGTGCGTTATTTGTGGCATGAGTAGACTTTCTTTCTCCGATCAAGGGAGGGAACGATGTCTGACTTGTTTATAATTTTAATCACAGATGGTTTCTGTCTGTATTTAGAGGCATATACAGGGTGTGATTTTAAATTGAAGTTTTCATTGGAAAAACCAAATCACTCTTGAGCAAACCTCCTTCCCCACTAAATTGCTTTCGCCAGTTACTGTACAATGTTGTGCATTGGCATTTTATTCAGAAAATATTTTTAATGAACTTGTAAGCATCACTGGATATCACTATTGGTAGATCATAGCAGGTCAATATATTAAGAAAATCTTTGGAATCTTGGCTGAAAAATTTCTGCAGTGTAGCCTGGTCTATAGACACCAAAATAGACAAGTTATTTCAATTGTCACATCATCTGATGTCTGCAGCTTAAATGATCAGGATGTTGAAAATGAAAAAACAAGTTGTCCATTTCTCTAATAATAATATGCTACTTAAAATTGCGAGGGCAAAAAAAAATCAATCAAAATATCTGAGTTTTTTGCTGCTGGGAAAACTAAGGACAACTTTCAATCTTGTTTTTCAAGAGTTTCAATTAAAAGCATTTAAAATAAATTGTCTTAAGTAATGTAATTAGATGTAAATTAATATAAAAATATTAAAATAATCAGATACTTTATTATATTTGTATTTTCATCTTTTCATTTTTTTTAGAGTGGCAATCAACACATCTATCAGCCTGTAGGTAAACAAGGTAAGAATTGAAGTCTGCGTTCAGCACAAAGTTTTAATTCTTATGCTCAAGAAATGGGCATAGATTTTAGAATGAAGTTTCAATGACCAATTTCAGATCCTATCAGAGAAACCAAGTAAAACTCATGATAGCAACATGATAACATGCATGTAGTTTCATAAAATAAATACTTTCAATTTTCACTCTTCTGGTGCAGCAGAAAAGAGCAAATGCATTCAGTAGCAATTCTTTGTAGCAACTATGGAGTCCGGAATAGTCAGAGGAAGAGACTTATGTTGATAGAAAACTACTGAAGTAAAGTGAAGTCAGATGTTGTGATTCATTTAAAAACAAAAGCAATAGGTTCTGAAGTAAAATAATTATTCCCATGTCATGGTCAAGAGTAATAAGGGAAATAATTAGCCATATCACACTGGGATTGAATGACAATACTCAAAGGAGAGTTTAAGATTCCCAATCACTGGGGCAAGTCTGAAGCAGGAGAAATCTATTTGGATAAAATGGACTTGCACTGACCTAGTCTATTCTTGGAGACAGTTTAACATAGAAAGAACATAGAACATTACAGCACAGAACAGGCCCTTCGGCCTTCAATGTTGCGCCGACCAATATAAAAAGCAATGCCCCTCCAAACTAAACCATTCCCTTCTCTTCCATATACTTATCAAATAACCTCTTAAACGCCACCAAACTTGGCGCATCTACAACCGCTGCAGGCAGGGCATTCCACTCCCGAACCACCCTTTGGGTAAAGAACCTACCTCTGAAATCCGTCCTATAACTATCACCCCTTAATTTAAAGCTGTGTCCCCTCGTGCTAGCTTTCTCCATCTTAGGAAAAAGGCTATCACTGTCCACCCTATCTAAACCTCTAATCATCTTATATGTTTCGATAAGGTCTCCTCTTAGCCGCCTCCTTTCTAACGAAAACAACCTCAAATCCCTCAGCCTCTCCTCATAAGACCTGCCCTCCATACCAGGCAACATCCTGGTAAACCTCCTCTGTACCCTCATATAGTAGTTGAGATGGGGGTCTCACAGGAGTGAAGCGCGTATAGATTGTGCAGTCGGATGCACAATCTGTCTTCATACCCCAATTGTAGGAATATTATTAACAGAAATCCACCCATAATAGTAATGTATGGCAAAGTTTCAAAATTGGCAGATGACATGAATCTTGTAAGTGTAGGAACAGTGAGCATAACAGTAATAGACTTCAGGGGAGCATAGACAGGCTGCTGAAATAGAAGGACACATAACAAATGAAATTCAATGTAGGGAATTGTGGGTTATATATTCTGGTAGGAGGAATTAGGAGAAACAATACAATTTAAATGGCACAATTTTGAAAAGAATGCATAAACAGCAATCTGGGGAGTGGTTGGGCACAAATCTTGAGTACTAGGCTAAGTTAATGAAGCATGTGGAATCTTGTGCTTTATAAATAGAAGTATGGAATACAAAAGCTCAGAAGTTATGGGATTTTCTGCATTTTTGAAATAAGCGTCACTGGCAAGGTCAGCATTTATTGTCCATTTCAAATTGTCCTTGGAAGGGCGATGGTGAGCAGCCTTGAATCCTGTGGTCTGTGTAATAATAATAAAGGAATGGCAGTATCTTTTCAAGGCAGAATGTGTATGATTTACACGATGATAGTGTTCCCTTGTCCTACTAGGTGGTAGTGATTGTGGGTTTGGAAACTGCTGTTAATAGAATCAAGGATCTCTACAATGCAAAAGGATGCCATTTAGCCTATCGAGTTTGCCATGACTCTGTGACAGAGTATCTTACCCAGGCTCTCTCCCTATCCTATCTCTGTAACCCCATACATTTACTATGGCTAATCCATCCAGCCTGCACACCTTCGCACACTAAGGAGCAATTTGTCATGGCCAGTCAACTAACCTGCACGCCTTTGGATTGTGGGAGGAAACTCATGCAGACACAGGGAGAACGTGCAAATGCCACTCAGACAGTCACCAAAGACTGGAACGAACCCAGGACCCTGCGCTGTGAGACAGCAGTGCTAACCACTGTGCCACCATGCTGCCCAAATTGAAGGAACTTTGGTGAGTGGCTGTAGTGTATTTTGTAGATAATACACATTGCTGCTACAATGCACTGATGGAGGAGGAAATGAATGTTTAAACTGGTGAAAAGGGATGCTAATCAAACAGACTGCTTTGTTCAGGATGTGCTGATACTAAGGAGGCTAGGTCCTCAAAATTGATTGGGCCTCCCATAGTGACAATTGAATATTCCTTTGATCAGACACATGAAATCTACAATGTGAAGAAGTCTGTCTTAGCTCTGTATATATATCTCTAATTGATTATACATTATCTGCCTTTTTGGTAGAAACCAAGCTGCCAGTCTCATAACAATCAATTCAAATAAAGATTTTCTCTTTTACTCTTTTGTCCAATAGAGCATGTAGCACCACCAAAGAAGCCACCTCGACCTGGTGCCCCTAGCCATGGAGGAAGCATTGCTAGCCTAAACAGTCCAATTGACAGTTACAATGAAGGAGTGAAGGTTAGCATTTATAAGAAAGCTTACACTACTAATCAGTAAACATCTTGTCTGAAATAATAATTATATGCATTTTTTATTTGAGACAATGATTTGAACAGGAGCTGATCGTTTTATCAGATTGCAGGTAAATTCTTGTGAAAGGTTTAATTGTTGGGAACCAATTCTATGTATTTTTTAAATAAAAGCAAAAATGTTGAAATTGTGCAATAGGTTGGTGAGAACCAGCTCATCCATACTGCCATGTAATGAATTAATCTATCCTTTTGCTTGTTTTTTTAAATCATATTTTGTTTCTAAGTGTTAATAACAGTTTCCATAAACATCACCCAAATAGAAAGAATGAATTGTATCTATATAGTGCCTTTCATCTTGAAGCACCTTACAGTCAGTGAAGGACTTTTGAAGTGTCATTGTTATTATAAAGAAAATGTGGCAGCAAATTTGCTCACAACAAGCTTCCACAAATGGCAATGTGCCAATCATCTGATAATCTGTTCTTGTAATCTTGCTTGTGGGATAAATTTTGACGAGAGTACTGAGCTAACTCCCAAGTTATTGTTTAATACAGTGCCATACTGGATCTTTTACTTAGAGGATAGGCAGGGCTGTTGTCTGTGAAATATTCTGTACAGACACTTGGACCAGTTTATCACATTTGCTCAAGTGCTTTTACTTTGAGATGGAGGGTTGAGGTTCAAACTTAGTTTTATTAAAAATGCTTACAAGTTAAAGAAACAGTTCTTATGCAATAGAGTAAGTTAACTTTTCCCAAAGTAGACTAATTGCCTGAGAAATAGATACTAGCGGGTCTGGTGAAATCGATTGGGCTGTTGGATTCAATTCAGTGAGCTCACGGTGAAAGGTGAACTCAGGGTTCTCTTAGGTGGATCTCACAAACCCTCCAACATTGTCCAAGGTCACAGCAGGTTCAGTGGAGTCTTTGCTGGTGTTTGTCTTGAAAATGGCTAATTCCGAGTTCCCCATTCCTTCTTCGAATGTTCCCTGGCTTTTGCCAATGGGTGACAGATGGGGAGGAGTGCGGGGTGGGGTGCTTGGTGGTCACAACACTCAAAGAGGTTAGGCCAGGTCACCCTAGTTGTGCATAACTAAGGAATACACAATCACAATAAGTCTGGCTGAGTACCCCCTGATGCATAACAACTCTTCCATCGTAAAACTTGAGCCTCTCTATTCAATATGTAAAAGATCTGGGTTCTGGTTTTGGGCCATGATGACTTCCCTGTTGTTAAAGTGAAGTATCCTTGTTCAATATGCGAGATATAAGTGGTATGTGTCCCTGTTGGCTTTTGACCTGTGGTAATCTTGTCAAAGCAGATCTTAGCTATATTAATTTAAAGTGTCCAGTTTTATGTTGGGCTTAGCTTCTGAGGTTGTTGTCCATTTGTCCAGAGGGCTTTGGTTTAATGTATCCTCCAAATGACAGCACCTGCAACAGTGCAGCTGTACTATACAAGAATATCAGCCTGGATTTTTGTGCTCAAGTTCTGGTGTGGTATTGGCTTGCAAGCAGATGCTAGTAAGCAATGTGTTCCAATCTCCAACTCCACTGTATCCTCAGTTAAGCTGTGGGAAGTTTTCAGCAGTTTGGCTCTTTCAGTTTTTGGCGGCAAACCTTAACAGTGAGGAAAAGATGGAAAACAGAGGTTTGTACCCTTATGAAAAACTGAACAGATCATGGTGAAAGGGATGGAACTCATTTTTCCTCTTTTATCTGCCCATGTATACTGCTGTAAACTGTTAACATTTATTTTCTCCTCCTTGCCTCAAGATGCTGATTGCTTGCTGGGATATGGTTCATGGGTACCAGTTGACCTCCGATATATATAAATTCATTTGTGAGCTTTGATATTTGTTGAGCTATTTTTGCCTCATGGTTCATTGAAGTTCAGCCTAATCCTGGATCAGCTATTTACTGAACCATCAGGGAGATTCACTTATTTGATTTTACATGGAGTTAATTCTGTAATGATACTTATTGAGGAATGGGTTGCCTTGGTCTGCTGCACAGGCTACAATTTTAATGATTCATTTAAATAGGGTGGAAGCGAATGGTACTGATTCATTCCATCATTCTTCAATGTTATAAAGGGAGGAATTTAAAATTGCATTGCCTTTCAGTCACTTTTATTATTGTATGGCTGACTAATGACAGCCTGGGAACCAATCAGATGGGCAGGATTTAATGCTTCCCTTGATAGATTTGAAGGCATTGGTGGGGAGAGGGATTAAATCTAACGAGCACTGTGAATTTGGAGGTGAGCTGTCATGACACAGGACACTAAAAACCACAACTCCCATTGATTAAAGTCATTGAAAAGATAGAAATCATGAGACATAGAATATAATAACTGAAAGATAATCATGAAGCTGTATATTAATCTAATAAGACTGACATAGACAGATTAGGCCAAAGGGGCTAGTTTTATATTATAGTTTTTAAATTTTATGCAAGTTGTTTGAAGTGATAAACTATAAAAACTGAAGTTTTACTTTTGGACCATTTCAGACATACGGAATATGAACTTCATACAGAAGTTAAGCAATGTAAAATATAAGTCAACAAACAGGAAACAACCATAGTCCGGCATTTCGTTACACAGCCGTGTCAGTAATCAACAATGATGACCAGTGGTTACTTTCACTTATCAGTGAAATAAAAATATATATTTTTAATCAATGTGGAGGAAAGGAACAAACACCAACAAATTAAATCACTTTTAAAAGCTGTCAGTGATGCATTTACTGAAACTTGGAATGCTGAGGTCCTTGTGCTATATTTTGTGCAGCTGTATAGGAAATGGATTGTGGTTTGTCCCTGAAAATAAATAAACTTGATTTTATTCCCATGGAGTATAGTAGGTGTGGAATGTACTTAAAGGTATCAACAGGGAACAAAATTGTAAACATTCTTATTTTTAAAATATTAGCGTGAAGAGTCATGCGTGGTTTCAAGAAGAAATAACACTTTTAAATGGCTTTGAATATGTTTCTTATTGACTGTAAAATAGATTATTTCATTATACCAACTTAAAATATCATGCTATTAAACTTATCCAGCTTATCCACATTAGTTCCTTAAGGTTTTTCTAGTGGCAAAGGCAACACTCAGTCTTAATGATCTTAAACTCCCAGTATCACTGATCTTAGCCAGGCTATCAGTCATGAACACTTAATTGGCTTCTATTCCAAATGGCTTCTGTGGGTGAAGAAAGCAAAAACTTGCTAATGCTCAGGCTAATGCTGTGTAGTTTTCAATGAATCCTAGATTGTTCTCAGCTGTGATTGAGAACCCAAGATTGAGTAACCTACTTGTACTCACTCACTTGTGTCTTGTCTGTCCCACTCATGCTCAACCTCAGAATAGTCAGCAGGCCTTCATAAAATTTCTCCTGCATTGGACGATCAAGATCCACCTGATTCAGTTTTTGAACAGCCTTCAGTGTTTAAACTGTAGTAACCTGACACAGTTTTCTTGTACAAGTGGTTGAAACATATGCTGTACAAGCTCTGCTGAGTGTTGTTATTGTTACTCAATCATTTGCTATGGCATAGGCTAGCAAAGGTTAGAAATGAAGCTATTTGATTTTCCTTCATCCATTTTTATTGGAAGGAACTGACTGTCATATTCCTATTGATGTCAGAAATATGAGATCGTGGACTCAAATTTCGACCTCACTAATTTTTGTCTCATGTTTGGTTCATCTAATGCTTCTTTCTAATTTCCATTTTGCTTTTTTATTCATTGTTCTTACACAAATCCTTGTGTTGCCTGTTCATAGCTTAGACATCTTTTATAATGGGAAGTTGTATTTACATAGTGTCAACGTCAAGAAAGGTCCAAGGCTCTTTGCAAAAGTACACTACTCAAAATTTCATAAAGAGTAAGGATAGATGAATGTAGAATACTTGAATAACAAAGTAACCTATGTCAGACTCGTATTTATTGACTATACCTTAGCTATGATTGTAACATTACATTCTGCACCCTATCCTTTCCTTCAGTATGGAACTTATGCTTTGTCTAGATAGTGCGCAAGAAACTATACTTTTCACTGTATACCAATATATGTCATGATGTAGAGATGCCAGTGTTGGACTGGGGTAAACTCAGTAAGAGGTCTGGCAACACCAATTTTAAATCCAACCAATTTATTTGATAGTAAATCTGCGAGCTTTCGGCGTTTGTGCCTTCGTCAGGCGAATGAGGTGTTCTGGTCTCCAAAAGCACACGTATCAGCACAGTCAGTTTACAGATTGCTGATTAGAATGCGAATCCTTACACCTAACCTGCTATTCAAGTCTTAAAGTGGCTAACAAAAGAATGCTGAGCACTGAGGTTAGAGAGATGTGTATTGTCTCCAGACAGCACAGTAAGTAAGGTTTTTTGCTAACCCAGGCAAGTCATGGGGGTTACAGATAGTGTGACATGAAGCCAAGATCCCTGTTCAGACCATCCTCATGTGTGCGGAACTTGGCTGTCAGTTTCTGCTCAGCGACTCTGCGCTGTCGTGTGTCATGAAGGTCCCCTTGAAGAACGTTTACCCGAAAGTCGGAGGCCGAATGCCCGTGACCGCTGAAGTGTTCGCCCACAGGAAGGCTCACAGTTCCACACACATGAGGACGGTCTGAACAGGGATCTTGGCTTCATGTCACACTATCTGTAACCCCCATGACTTGCCTAGGTTAGCAAAAATCCTCACTTACTGTGCTGTCTGGAAACAATACACATCTCTTTAACCTCAGTTGCTCAGTGTTCTTTTGTTAGCCACTTTAAGACTTGAATAGCAGGTTAGGTATAAGGATTCGCATTCTAATCAGCAATCTGTAAACTGTCTGTGCTGATATGTGTGCTTTTGGAGACCAGAACACCTCATTCACCTGACGAAGGCACAAACGCCGAAAGCTCGCAGATTTACTATCAATCGGTTAGATTTAAAATTGGTGTTGCCAGACCTCTTACTGAGTTTACCAATATGTGTGACAATAATAAATCAAAAGCTTTGTTAAAGAGGTCGGTTTTAAACAGAGCATTAAAGGAAAGGGAAAGGAAAGGATTAGGAAGGAAATTCTACAATTTAGATCCTTGACAGTTACAGATAGCGTTGGTAATGGTGGAATGTTGAAATTCAAGATGCACAAGAAACCAGAAATGGAGGAACACTGAGATCTTAAGAGGTTGTGAGGCATAGAGGAGGTAACAGATATAAGGGAGAGTGAGATCATGGAGGGATTTGAAAACTATATTAAAAATTCTAAATATCTCAACAAGTAGCTTTCATTGGAAATTGTAAAGCTGGAAAGCAGACCATAAATATAGCAGACTGAGGAACTTATAAAGATCATTTGAAACACCTGTGTCAACGGAAGAAACATGAAATTTTATTTTATTTATTTTTATTCTGCTGTAACTTAACCTAAAACTCTGAATGGCATTACATGTCAGCACTAAATACACTTCAGTAAACAGCATTTTGTTTTAGTTCTTTGAGAGCAAGCCAAAAATCTGATGGATATGAATTGAGAAAGGTGAAAGTGCAGTCATTAAGTATAAGTAGCTCTCCAGAAGACTGTTTCCAAATATTACCACAGATTCAATTCCATTTCATAAAGTACTGATTAATTAGATAATGTTATAGATATATGTAAAACATCCGTACAAACCAAGGTTACCTGCTCTGATTGGACATATTTTTAGAGGTTTCATTGCATGATTTCCTTACTCCTCACATTGTTGACACCTAACACCTTAAAGATGCCCATCTTGGTGATTTGCTACCTTCCCGTCAGTTGGAAAGCAAACAAACCCTGTTATCAGATTGGATTAGTTTCAGCTGTCTGTCAAATAACCTTTCTTCAAATCTTCAATTTCTAAAAAATACTAAGAAATAACTTGTCTTTTAAACTTGTCTGTTATTATTGCTCACAACAGTTTTCTGGAAATTAACCTTAAATTCTTCAAGACTCTAGAAAAATCCAGCAGTGGTGCTGTCACTTTCACAGGTCTACTCAAACCGTGTACTTTTAAAATATTTTGCATTTTGTTAACTTTTGAGGAACATTTCATCAAACTCTGTCTGGTTCTGTGCTACAAAGTATCAATATCTGTACATATTATTTAATAGCATATTGGTCATGTAATCTTCCATCAAATGAATATTTTGTAAGCTTAATCTATATCAAAACTATGATTTCCAAGGACAAATTTGTCAGCTCGAGCTGACAAATTTGTTACTAGTTACAAATTTGTTACTAGTTACAAATTTGTTACTAGTTACAAATTTGCATTACTAGTAATGCAGCAGTATAGACTAATAGTTGAATGATTGAGTTGAGAAGTTCAGTTGGGAGAATAAAAACTGGTATAAGAGTTAAACAATTTTTTTCAACACTGACCATAGATTGTCAGAAAACCCCAATTGGTTCAGTAATGTCTTTCAGGGGAAGCATCTTGCCACTTTTGCCCAATGTGGCCTATATAGCATTCCAATCCCATACCATGGTGGTTGTCCTTGGGTGGGCTCGCAAGCCATTCAGTTGTGTAAACTACTTCAGTGATCCAGATTGCATGGTCAACAACATTCACTGCTGGTCTCAGAAAGAAATCCACAAAAATCTTGTGATGCTTTCCCGATAAGAATTTGAATTTGCCACGAAGGGGATCTCCAGACATCCAGCAACTTATGATATAGTTAAAAATCCAGTCGCACTTCATTAATGAAGTGTAATTATTTTGGGTGTTTTAGCAGTAATTTACAGTCTGAGAAGGGAGGTTCTCATCAGTTCAATGATTTCTAAAGGTTTGCCTTTTTCAGGGACTTGAGTAACATTCCCTGTGGTGGAGTTGGGAATCACTGAGAGCATCATTTGGAGTTCCACGTTTAATTACCAATTTATGGGTGTCAGAAATTATCAATTTCATGGGTTAACCATGGATTTCATGGGCTGACAATTTTGCTGTGGTTACAACTGCAAACTCTAGCCACAGAATATGGACTACAACGGTTCAAGAAGAAGGCACACCATGACCTTCAGGCTATCAGAATGTAATAAATTCTGGCTTTGCCAGTGACACCCGAAAATAAAAAAAAGAAGGATGTTCTTAAAGTCCTTTCATGAACCTAATCGTTGGCACCATCTGTTTTTGTTTAACTTGATCTGTATCCAATATGCTTGAGTCTACTGGACAGCTAATGTGTAAAAGTATTTAATGATGTCTTTTCTGTTATGCTACTTGCAATTGTCAAGCTTCAAATTCTCATTTCCCTTCTGCAACTTGTGCTGAAACCAGTCCCAGTCACTCTGTTGCACTAACAATCCTTCAATTTATCTTACAGTTTTGATATTTTAAATAATTAAAACTTAAAATAGCTGGGTAATTACAATAAAGTAATTTGTAATCAATGACAATTTGTAATTTGTTAACAATGACATTAAGTTAGGATGAATATTTAGTACAAGAATTTGATGAAAGAACAAATAAACCTAATCAAAAAGAGGCAAACGTGCTCCTTTGTGTATTTTTCTTTTTGTACCAGTGAAGCAAAAATATAATTTAAAAATTATTCACTTAATTATTGAGCTTGAAAGTCAGATTCTCTGAGAACTGCTTCTTGAACCAAACTGGCCTTCACTTCGGCATTGTACTGGTAGGCATACTGGCTGGGCAAAGAAATGTTGTGGATTTCTTTTCTGCTCAAACTCTTAAATATGAACTTACTTTTATCTGCATTTTGATTGGGTCTATCTAATGACAAATGCTGCATGATTAACTATAACTTACAAGTGAATAAGAAAATTGTGTTCATCTCTGAAGTAGTGGTGTTGGTCAAATTTCCTACACCTTCGAGCTCTGTGTCCTTTGGAGCATGCTACATTTTTGCACTTTTTATATTATGCAACAGTAAACTTGATATAATTCATCCATATAGTATTGCATTTCTTTTAAAATTTTGAAATATGTGATTTGAAGGTTAGAGTTGTTGTCGTTACCAAAAGTCTCAAATCCTAAGTTGACCTTTCCAGTTTCAAAAAATCCTTCCACTGTATAAAATGAGAACTGCTGGTGTTGACCATAAGACATAGCAGCAGAAATAAACCATTCAGCCTATCGTTTCTGATCTGCCATTCAGTGAAATTATGACTGATCTGAAGTGATAATCCTCAATTCCACTTTCCCACTTTATCCACATAATCTTTGATTCCCTTATTCATTTAAAATTTGTCTCTCCCTCAGCTTTGGAAATACTTAACAATCCAGCCTCTACAGCTCTCAGCAATAAAGAATTCTATAAATTTACTACCCTCTGAGAGAAGAAATTCCTCCTTATTTCTGGCTTAAAAGGGTAATGCCTTACTCTGGGATTATGATCTCTGGTCTTAGACTCTCACAACATCTACCCTGTCAAGCCCCCTGAGTTTCAATAAGGATGTCTCTCATTAAGGTCACAGTTTTGAAATATGAAGCCATTTCTTTTCCGTTGCAATGCATTGTCTGTTTCATATGGGTGTGTCTTAAATCCCACGGATCTTCTTGGCGACACTTGCATATCCTTGGTATACTGCCTGCTTGATCCTATCCACCAAATCCCAATGCAATTACAGCCACATTTATTAGTTGAAAAAAGGGAGTGCAGTTAGCATGACTATAAACAAATAGTTATTTTATACTTTGATTTAACTTGTGTTCTATGATCTACTGTAAAGAAGTGAAACTACATTATTTCTGGATATTATTGGGAATTTAATGACTTGCAATGATGAATATATTAGTTAGCAGAATTGATAATATTGATTGCTTTTTGTTCCACACAAAGAAAAGTACTTACTGCATTTTGACGTTGGCCTATTTTATATTGAGTATGCTTACCTATCAAGCCACATGGCCATCAGAATTTCAGCTGCACGGTTTTACATGACCAGTCCAAGCCATGTGCCAAAATCACATGTACTTCCTGACAATTCAGTCATCCATACTATTCCACATTTTCATTTTTCCTTGCTTGAGTGTACACCCTTATGGTTTATTCTATATCTTATGGAAATATGGTACTTAATAC
This sequence comes from Sphyrna mokarran, assembly GCA_024679065.1. NCBI lineage: Eukaryota > Metazoa > Chordata > Chondrichthyes > Carcharhiniformes > Carcharhinidae > Sphyrna > Sphyrna mokarran. The sequence goes on along the minus strand of JAGIQG010000007.1, from coordinate 20,491,992 downwards.
AAAATGTCTCATAAGAATGCCCCCACAGGCACCTGTCAGACAATGAAACACATTATGGTCAGACTTGTAAACATTTATGTCATTTGACTTCATAATATAACCCAATGTGTTTGACCTACAGCCTTGGGTTGGCTTGATGTTATCCTGTTTCACATTCAATCTCCCTTTAAATCATGATCAAATGTCAGCAAAGCGACACTTTTGTTTGAGAATAAAGGCAAAACTAGAAGTTTTACACAAATATCCTGGCAGTAAATAAGCTTACCTGTATAAGTGCAGTACAGTAGAGATAGAATTTTCTTTTAACTTCAGTGACACAGGTGGGCCATTCAGTTAATGGAAAAGGTGACAGCAAAGAATGAAGTTTTTAGAATTTATGTACAACAAGGTTAGAAAATCCATTAAAAGATTAAATTGGAGGGATTTCAGACAAAAAAAATGAGCATGTTATTTCATTTAAATATTTTTGGGGCATGATTTTCAAATTACAAACAAATGTATGAATTAAGGAAGAAGTAGGACATTCAGCCCCTTGACCATGCTCCACCATTTGATAAGATCATGCTGGGTTCTGATTGCAGTCTCAACTTTATTTTCCTGTTTACTCTTATAATGTTTGACTCTCTTGTCAGTCAAGCATCTGTCTAACTTGGCCTTAAAAATATTCAGTGACCTTGCTTCCACTGCTGTCTGGGGCAGGGCATCCTTTAAATGTCCTTACTGTGTTTCTTTCAAGCAGAATTTCCCTACTTCATAACTCTTCTGCTAGGTGCAGAAAGAAAAATAGGAAATAACTTGTTGATCTGAGTTAAGATATGCTGTTGTGTAACACTAAGTTTGAATGATTGTACAATATGCAAATCTGTGTTCACAGTTTCTCATTCTACCTTATTTGAGTTTTTTTTATCTTTTGGGTTGCATTGCTAGCTGCTGCAAATTTTTATTGCCTTCATTGGGAAGTGAAGCATATTTGTCTAGTTTCCTGCTTTATGGTTCTTTTCTGTGCAGTAAAATTTTAATTTTCACCAAGTGATGGATTTTATCATTTATTTGGTATGGTTAAGTGATTTGATTTGCATGGTTTTTATATAATGCTTTTAGTTCAACAAAATAGCTTCTTAAAATGAAATTATGTACACAGCAGCTTTTAAATTGCACTCTAACAAGTTTGATGATGCATGATATTTTTAGACTGCCATTTTCTTCACAGCTTTTAACATAATTTTGTTAACTGCACATTGCATTATTGGTTTGCTTGCTGCATTTTTAATAATTGTTTTCCTTTTTTTTCCCTTTTGGTAAATTTCTTTAACTTCACATTGTGTTCACCACTAGCCATGGAGGGTAAGCAAATAATATGTGTATTTCTTTCTTTTTAATTTTAGTCTAACATGTAATTATTGAACCTGTTCCTTCAAGGTGACATGAAAAGGGCTGTATAATTGCAAGATGTTTCATTCAAAACAAAAAAAAATTAAATTGTTGTAGCAGGAGTGCACTTTCTCACATATTTGATGTTCAAATATATAAGAATTTTTAAAAAGAGTGATTAATGGAAACATATAGCACAAGGAAACCATTCAGGTCGTCATATCTGCATTTTCTCTTTGAAAGAGCTGTCCAGGTAGTCCCACTCCTCTATCCTCTCCACGGAGCCCTTTAAGTTGCTTTCTTTCAAATATAATCCCATTCCCTTCTGAAAGTAATTATGAAATATGCTTCCACATCTTTTCTGGAAGTACATTCTGGCTGATTGAAGGAGAGGATGAGAAAAATCTGTCTGGTTCAGTTGATTCTGCACTTTGGACATCAATAAAGTTCTTATTTAACAATTGTTCCAAATAGCTTTATATAATCCCTGTAAAAATTCATATGATATCACTTTTGAAATTCAGACAGCCATATTAGAATTCTATCTATCAGAAATTAATGGCCAAATGGCAAGCAGATTATGTTAATTTGACAACTACTAAATAGAACTCTGACCTCATAGCTAAAATTAAATTTGTTTATTTGGTAATGAATTCTGAACACAATCAAAGCTGGAACTTCATTACTGCTGGTGCTATGTACATTGGCAATTGCCTTGTAACTCTTGATTTTTAATTTCAGTTATAGGAGAAAATAATATTATATTCAGTCCATCTGTGAGTTATTTTTCCAGTACCCAATGTGGATAGAGGAACTTGTCTCCTTGTTAGTATTGGACTATCACAGTTTGATCTGCTCAGCAATGATGGTGTTGGTCACAGGAGCTTTACAGCTCTCCCAAGCTGGAATGTTTGCTCCATTTTGTTTGGTCACTGATCAATGATAAGTGACAAAATAAAGTGATAAACTAACAAAATGTTATTTTGGTCATCAGCAAGAACAACATTATTTGGCTTAAATTCAAGTGCAGAACAATTCTACTGTGCATAAATCACATTGTATATTTCCTCCTTCAAATAAAACATTGGCCAAGTACACCAGATAACATTTTCCAGTGATTTTAATCTTGCCTTTTGACTTAATTCTTAACCATCTTCTCATCAGATATTTTGATAGTGGGCATGTTTGGAGCTACACTGATCTTCATTTCTTTTATGTTGCAGTTTATCAGATCTATAAATTAGAAGCTGTGTTTTGGGAATTCTGAATATTTTGCTTTGGTGCAATTTTGTGTTTTACAGTCTCCACCTCATTCATGAATTAAGGGTTATTGGTAAAATGGAGCTGAGTCCACAAAAGATCAGCCATGATCTTGCTGAATTGTGGAGCAAGATCAAAGGGCCAGATGGTCTACTCCTGCTCCTTACGTCATTTGGGATGGCTGGGTATTTCTGCTAAAGTAGAAAGATTAATTATCTGATTAATTTGAGCTGCTTCAGGTTTGAAGCAGACAAAGGACAAGATGTCTCCAAAGTGTTTTTGTTCAAGCTTTATGTATATCACAATGGATTGGACAAAGAGAAAGCCTGAGATAAATCAGTTGACCAGAAAATAAGTTAATTTTGGATTTTCACCAAATTTGACCAGCAATTTCCTTCCTTCCTGCTATAGATTTTAAAACAGACCTGCTCTGAATAGTCAAATTCTGATTGTCTGTATTCTTTCTTTGGCTGAATACAATACTACATTGTTGTTTGAATAACTTACTATGTCACTGAGAGGTGAACTACACCAGCGGATTTGCATGTGGTTACAAACAGTGGCGTTTCGATCTCCAGTTAATATTCCATTGTGTTTAAACTCAAAGTTAGAAGTGACTTCCTCCCCCACATATTCTTTTTTAAAAATTGCTATGTTTTAAATTGGTTTATGTAAGACTCTAAACTTCTAACATATCAACAGTTGTCAAATGTACATAGCACTTTTTTGAAGACAAACACTAAAAAAGGCAAAAGAATTGTATTAAATAACAGCCTTTGTGTATTTCCTTATCACGGTGTATAAATAACAGTTTTGTGTATTTCCTTATCACGGTGTTTGGACAACCTTTTTAATAATCTCTACAAAATGTCTTTTAATATTTAATCTAACCATGAAAATGTAGTAACGATTTGTCACAATGGGACAAACATGTCTGATATATTTCATAATTCATAATTCCAAGATTGCCATAAGATTCTATGCTCCATAATACCTTGGTAGAATATAACAAATGTTGTGCAAATATGTCTTGTTACAAGTGAAATAAACAAAAAAAGCTTTTAATAAAATGTTCAGATTAATTTGGGCATTATTTTGGCAAAGAATACCCCCTTTTCTAGTCACCTGATCTTATAACTAAAAATAACTGTGGCGTATCTAACAACACATGTTCAACTTAATTACTTGTGTGGTTATAATCACCTTTTACTAATATGATTTAAATTGATTTTTAATCATTTCAAAGTAAACTATTTTTCTTAATGTTCTTTGGCCTTGTTTTGATGAATTGCTGTAGAATCCGTTATTTGAATGAGATTCCATATGTAGTAGCAACTACAGAATGAATTGAGCATGGGGGCTCGATAGACATTTTATTAGAGTTTTGTTTGTTCACTGCAGAGCTCAGGAAAGTTGATTTCAACATTTGCTTAGTTATATACAATGAAATAAACTGTTCCATTTTTACTTATCCAGTTTGAGAAAAGCCACATGATAGTTCATTTGAGACTATTTGCTTTGCATATGCACAAAATTATTGAGTTTTCTCCAAAGTTATGTTGGGGCAAAGGCTTCTTCATGTTATTAAATTTTTGTGGCTATGTTTTGTTCTTGTTTAACCTTTCTTAGTGGTTAGCACTGCTGCTTCACAGCGCCAGAGACCCGGGTTCAGTTTCCAGCTTGGGTCACCATCTGTGCAGAGTCTGCAAGTTCTCCCCATGTCTGTGTGCGTTTCCTCTGGGTTCTCCAGTTTCTTCCCACAGTCTGAAAGATGTACTGGTTAGATGCATTAGTCATGCTAAATTTTCCCTGTACCTAAATAGGCAACAGTGTGTGGCAACTAGGGGATTTTCACAGTCACTTCATTGCACTGTTGATGTAAGCCTACTTGTGACACTCATTAAAAAAAAAAGCTTTAAACTTAATGTTTTGCCTATTTACAGGAATATTATTTTAGCATAAGTTTAAACTTTTCTGTTTACTCATCTGTTCTATAAAATAAAATTCTAAATTGTCAACCAATTCATCTGCCTAGCAGAGAATTAGTACATCTTCACTAAAGATGTATTGTTCTCATTCAGGTCACAACAAAACTTACCGGTCAGTGAGAAATTGGCTGGAGCAAGAAATTAGAACGCAACGTGTTCCAACTTCTGTTTAAGTTCAGTCCAATCCAGAGATGAAAGTGGTTTCAAGCTTGTGAGAGTCTTTTATGATAAACAACTTGGCAGACTGTTTTGCAAATTCAGCATAATAATAACTATATTTTTAGCAATCATTGGTATTAAATTTATGGTTTGCTCAGTGCAGCAATAAGAATAGCTGCATGGAAAATTTAAGAATTGGTCTGGTAACTGCAAGGAGATTGCAATTGAATAACACTGCTGGCACACAGTACAGGGATCTTCTCTCTCTAACTGACTCTGATGCCCTTAATTCAAGACTGGTTGTTGTTCCTGGTACTTGGTGCTAAAAGCTTTAAAAAAAGGCACAGTGGTGCAGTGATTAGCTGCCTCACAGCACCAGGGACCCATGTTCGTTTCCAGCCTTGGGTCATTGTCTGTGTGGAGTTTGCATTTCCTCCCTGTGACTGTATAGGTTTCTTCCAGGTGCTCCTGTTTCCTCCTGCAGTCCAAAGATGTTAGGGTTAGATTGGCCATGCTAAATTGACCCTAATGTCAGGGGAATTAGCAGAGTAAATGAGGGTTACGGAAATAAGATCTGGATGGGATTGTGGACAGTAGAGACTTGATGGGCCAAACGGTCTCTTCCGTACTATAGAGATTCTATGAAAATTCAACTTTCTAGCACTTGTAGAAGCAGAAAAGCATTCTGACAAGGTCAGTTATTTTTGAATCAAGTTTTTACATTATTATTTTGATGGAAAGCACATCTACCATCTTAATAGTTTCTTAAACTTACAGCAGGATTTTCTGTCCCTGTTTAAAGTCAATGGCTCTCCAAATCTTTGTATCCCACCCCATAATGATACTCGCTGGTGCCAGGACTGGAAAATCCTGCCCTTCATTTTTGAGAATTTGTGACATGATGACTGTCATAGACAACACCACTAGTTAGAATTGAAAAAAAGTTTTGTGCTATGAATAGGCCTAACTTTGGCATATTTTTGCAAGAGTCAGTGTGGGACAGGAGAAATGAAGCTATCGTCCTCAAGGGATTATTAATGCCTGAAGTGAAATGTTTCTGAAATATAGCCTTCAGGGTTATTCATTATTTTTCACCTAATTGAACCTAATTTTTCACCTAATTAAAAATTTAATTAATTTTGTTAGCTTATCTGAGACATTTCCTAATGCTCAATATGTTAAGTTCTAGGGTTTAAAATTTTTAATTTGATGAGTTAGAAAGTTAATGGATTTATTTAGCCCTACAATTTGCAAGAATGCCCATTTATTTAAAAAATCCCTTCTGAAGTTTGGTTCAATTTTGATGGAAGTGTTTAAAGTAATTTTATGTTTCAGTTCAATAATGTAAAATGTTTTCAACTGCACCAAAATAATGACAATTGATTTCTGTAACAAGCGTGATTGTTAACTTACAATGGATCTTCAAGCAGTGGGTAATACCAAGGGCATTTAGTGTAACTTTGAAATATTAATGCACTTTTTCAAATGAATGGGGGTATTGCATTTTGAGAATAATAGATTCTTGAGAGCAATAATTCTAATCTCACTAAGAGGTAATGATGCTGTGGGTTATGTAAGTAATGCTGAACAGATATTTGATGTTCAACTAAATCCCACAATTAAATTAAAGCCTTGAAATTGCTATAGTTCATAGTTTTATTTTAAGGGCAGCCTTTGTAGTTTTGTGGTGCCTATGTGACAGCACACTTCTTTACAAAGGCCGACTGACACATCCTTGATTGTGAAAACATTCACACTGGAGACTAAACATTGTGACATTGTTAAGGAATGAAATGCAATTAAAAGCTCAATTCTTTTGTCCGTTATGTGTTATGAATCAATGATATACTATGATTTTCATGAAGCTACAGAGATTTATATACCTGATAATCAGTGATGATATTGAGTAATTTGAAGAAGTGGAATGGCTAATCATTTTGATTCTTGTAATCCAGATACAACCTCAAGAAATAAGCCCTCCACCCACTGCTAACCTGGACCGTTCCAATGATAAAGTGTATGAAAACGTAACTGGATTGGTGAAGGCAGTTATAGAAATGTCTAGTAAAATCCAACCAGCACCTCCAGAGGAATACATACCAATGGTAAAGGTGAGAAGTGCTTTTAAATTTGACACTGTAGATATCTTCGCACTTGTGGTCAGCACTATGTCTTTGGAAAAGGTCGGAACAAGTATGATTGTTGAGCACAAAACAATTAGACTCTGTCCTTTCACTGCTGAGGTCAGATCAGACAGGCTGATGGTTGGAAACCATCTATTGGCTGTAAGGATCCCATGTGAAATAGATTTCAGCACTCCCAATTAAGCACAAAATCAGTCGATTAGCACTAAATTGTCAATCTTATTTGAAAAGACATGGAAAATGTCCCATGCATTTTAAAAGCAAGAAGCAAAAATAGCCCAAGCCACTCTGATGAGGAGTGATGTGAAATCATTATAAAGAGGGTTAGAACATTAAAAACAAAACCGTTGGGGTCATAGATGAATCTAGCATTATCCATCTCCAAGTTGCCTGCCAAATGTGCTGTTCTCAGATTTTTGCTAGCGAGCCCCTTTTGACCTCATGGTGGTATGAGGATAAATCCAAAAAAGGGGTTTCTGTTCTAATTAATTTGGCAGGAAGCCTAACTTTCTTTTTCACGTCAAAATCCACTTAACTTGCAAAATTTGCGAGACTTTATATGTTGAGACGAATCAAAGCAGTTTAGTGCTCAGTAAAATGTGGGGTTTGTATTCACTTATGAAATTAAAGATGTGAGTTACAAATTTTCCATTTCCATAAATCACAGGACTTTGGTGATTCTGTAATGTATCCCAGAGTAATGAGATCCAAACTTGATGCCATTCTCAAAGTGAAATGATAAATAACCAAATAAGATCCTCTTGCTACCATGAATAGAAATGGCTTCTGCAATTGTTTCTTTTCAGCTCACCAAGGTGAAGAGCAAGTAATGTGAGATTAGCTAAATCAAATGCTTGAGTATGTCACAAATCAATGATGTTTACATGAAGAACAAAATGCTTATTGAATCATATTCTGCCAGATGCCATTGAATTTCATTAAATTTGAATGAGGATAAAGAATTGAGAGTCTTTCTCTTAATGTCTTTAACTGAATTGATTATTATGTTGTCAGCAATGCTTTGATTCCAGTAACTGTTTTCTCAGGAAGTTGGTTTGGCATTAAGAACTTTATTGGCTACAGTGGATGAAACCATTCCTTCACTCCCAGCAAGCACTCATAGAGAGGTAAGCAAATACATATTTTAGCCTTTGAGTAAATATGATTGTTACTCACAGAACAATACTTATGGAGTTGATGAGTAAATCTTGTGTATGCATGTGCTTATTGCATCTGAACTCATTTTTTGTCAGCATATTCATTATCACTTCCTATGTCAAGATTTATAGTGGAAACTACCTATGTAAACTACAACTATGTGCCTTATTCCCCCCCACCTAAACAGTGTAGTGGAGGAAGTGCAGTACCATCATCAGAAGGAAGCTGTGATTGTACCATTGCAAGCATTCAAATTATGGACAGTAGCAGTTATGAGATTGAAAAACAAATATGTTTACAAGCATTACCACATTCTTGAAATTTACCAATTAATCAAATTCTTTGGAAATCACTTTTGCAGAAAGGACTTACTCATATGTTTAAAAACCAAGAAGGTAGGACAAAATATATGATGATTAAATCAGAAGGGAAACTTGCCTGTTGTCACAGCCATATAAAATATGTTTCCTCAAGATGGTCCATGAGTTAAGAATGTGTGTGTGTTGCATGTAGTTCCCTTTAACTAGCGAGTGATTCAACTTGAGACTAACCAGTAGTAAAGCTTTAGTCTTAAATAAGATAAAGGCTAGTTTATTATAAAACTATTGCTGAAATTATTTTCTGGATATTTTGCTACATAACTCCTGATTGCAGAGAAGCATGAGCATCTGTTAGTTCAGCTGGGAAGTATGGACTGGAACTGAGTTTGAGATCTTCTGGATTCTCTCCAAATTGCTAATACAATGGCTTCTTACAGTTTAAACACAAAATGGCTGCTACGTTCATTTTCAATAAATCATTATTAGGAATTCAATTATGTTGAGGTCTTTTGAAGTCCTTTCTTATTTCTCTTTCCTTAGAAGCCAATAGGTTTTTTTACTCCTTTTAGCAGATGCAATGGACATCCCTGCAGGAGAATTTGCATTTTATAAACTCTTCTTGGTCAGCTCTAGCAATAAGAGTCTGACAAGGCTTGAAAAAACACAGAGAACTGACATTAATTGTCCCATTTTGAAAAATGACTTCCAACTCAATTTAAAGTTTTAAAAACAAAAATGTACTATTTAAGGCAGTTGTCCATAAAATCTGTAATTTCATAATTAAATGTTCATGGCATTGCTAACCTTACTTCAGTCAAAGACAGCGCAATGTCCTGACTCCCCATGTACAATATCATAGGCAATGACTGATAATTCTAATAAAATCTTTTTAACTTTTTAAGAAAAATATGTGCAACTGCGGTGGAAATTTTACAACATGCACTGCTTTTTACGCTTGCAATCAAGCATATTGCAGATAGATGCGGCAACTGTTTGATGGAGGTCAGGGGTCTCCAAGCTCTTTAAGAGCTTGTATGTTTCCTGATCTTGATTAATGAAACACATTTTTATGTTTTTTGTACTTTTGTTAATATTGTACTTATGCAAAAGTATAGTTTAATTAACTTCTTGTAAAAACCTTTAGATGTTGTTAAAATGTGCCTCAGATTTGTTTTTCGTTATTATTGACATTTGAGCATTGAGGCTCTTAAGATAAAGCATTTTGGAATAAATTATAAAAATGGTTCCCCTTGTTAATAAGATTGTTGAATCCTGATTTGGAGTAAATCATAGAATCTTACAATGCAGAAGAAGACCACTCGGTCTTTCAAATCTGCACCAACTATAAATCCACCCAGGCCCTAAGCCCATACATTTACCCTAGCTAGTCCCCTGACACAAAAGGGCAAGTTAGCATGGCCAATCCACCAAACCTGCACATCTTTGGAGTGTGGGGGGTAAGCCAGGTGGAATTGGGGGAGAATGTCTGCATGGAGTTTGCACAATGATCTAAGCCAGGAATTGAACTCAGATCCCTGGTGCTATGAGGCAGCAGTGCTAACCACTGTGCCTTTCTAATCCTCTTTTTACACAACTGTCAACAATTTGCCTTAACTCATGTGCAGAGGAGGCTTTACTGAATCCGCACCAGTATTTGTTGCTCACGTGCCTGATATTTGACTTCTGTAATTGAAAAGGCAAAGTAACGCCCATCTGTGGACTGTCCAGTACTTGGAATTATGGCTTATAAATTAGATTAAGAGTACTCAGACAAATTTCATGTGAAGCTATTAGATAATTCGATCAGTGTATGTTGTATTTTAACTCAGTACAAAAGTGGAATCATAGATAATGCAAGAACATTCAAGCCATCATAACTGTGTAATTGCTAGCTTTTCAAATTGACGAACTAATGCCAGCCCTTTGTTTTCTCCATATTCTTTTATGTCATTTTTGTTTGAAGATTTATTCAATTCCATTTAAATGATAGTATAGACATCTTCAGGAGTGAGCATCTCATGGTGTGCAGCTTTGAAATTTTCAATACCCCCTTCAGCTCAAATATAATTTGTACCTCAAGCTACTGTAAGTATGAGTTCAAGTAGAACATAGAACATTACAGCGCAGAACAGGCCCTTCGGCCTTCGATGTTGCGCCGACCAATTAGGAAAAAGCAATGACCCTCTAACCTAAACCATTCCCTTTTCGTCCATAAACTTATCTACTAACCTCTTAAACGCCACCAAACTTGGCGCATCTACAACTGCCGCAGGCAGGGCATTCCATACCCTAACCACCCTCTGGGTAAAGAACCTACCTCTGATATCCATCCTATAACTACCACCCCTTAATTTAAAGCTATGTCCCCTCGTGCTAGCTTTCTCCATCCTAGGAAAAAGGCTATCACTGTCCACCCTATCTAAACCTCTAATCATCTTATATGTTTCAATAAGGTCTCCTCTTAGCCGCCTTCTTTCTAACGAAAACAACCTCAAATCCCTCAGCCTCTCTTCATAAGACCTGCCCTCCATACCAGGCAACATCCTGGTAAACCTCCTCTGTACCCTCTCCAATGCCTCCACATCTTTCTTATAATGCGGGGACCAGAACTGCACACAATACTCCAAGTGCGGCCGCACTAGAGTTTTGTACAGTTGCAACATGACGTTGCGGCTCCGAAATTCAATCCCCCTACCAATAAAAGCTAAGACTCCATATGCCTTCTTAACAACCTTATCGACTTGATTGCCAGCTTTCAGGGATCTATGCACATATACACCAAGATCCCTCTGTTCATCAACACTATTAAGAATCCTACCATTAGCCCTATACTCTACACATTTATTATTCCTGCCAAAGTGCATTACCTCACACTTTCCACATTAAACTCCATTTGCCACCTCTCGGCCCAGCTCTGCAACTTGTCCAAGTCTCTCTGCAAACTATAACACCCCTCTGCACTATCTACAACTCCTCCAATTTTGGTGTCATCCGCAAATTTACTAATCCATCCTTCAATGCCCTCATCCAGATCATTTATAAAAATTACAAACAGCAGGGGCCCCAAAACAGATCCCTGAGGTACACCACTTGTAACCGAACTCCACGATGAATAACCATCAACCACCACCCTCTGTCTTCTATCTGCTAGCCAATTCCTAATCCAATTAGCTAAATCAACCTCAATACCATACATCTGCATTTTCTGCAGAAGCCTTCCATGGGCCACCTTATCGAACGCCTTACTAAAGTCCATATATACCACATCAACTGCCTTACCCCATCCACCTCTTTGGTCACTTTTTCAAAAAACTCAATAAGGTTAGTAAGGCACGACCTACCTTCACAAAACCATGCTGACTATCCCCAATCAATTCATTTCTCTCTAAATAACTATAAATCCTATCCTAATAATTCTCTCCAATACTTTGCCCACAACAGAAGTAAGACTCACCGGCCTATAATTCCCCGGAAAGTCTCTATTCCCCTTCTTGAACAATGGGACCACATTCGCTATCCTCCAGCTTGAACAATGGGACCACATTCGCTATCCTCCAGCATGGGATCAATGGGACAAACAGTATTATCTGCTTGACCAATTAAATTTAAGGTTTGAGAATGAATTATAACAGCAACTTGGTGAAATAGGGTGATTTGCAGTCAAATCAGATGCAGAAAGAGAAATAGAGATTAGATTAAGTGGGAAAAGTGAGACAGGAACAATAAGACTTTTTCACGTTTAAATCTCTAAAATTAATTGACGACATCAAAGAATAAGACTCAACTGTTTAAATCATTCTCTTTCTTGAGTAAAAAAATTAATTCCTCAGAACCAGAGAAAATTATAGCACAGAAGGAGGCCATTCAGCCATCTTGTCCATGTCAGCTCCAGGTATCCTTTCTAATCCCATCTTCCTTCACCCAATCCATTGCCCTTGGCTTTCAGCTCTTAAGTTGCTGATCCAAGTACTTTTTAAAATAATTTAGGGTCTCTGACTTCACCTCTATCTTGGGCAGTGAATTCCAGTCACCCACTACCATCTGATTAAAGAAAAGATTCTTCCTCATATTCCTTCTACACTTCTGTCACCAGGTTCTAGAATCCTCTGCCAAGGGAAACAGTTTAATTCTGTCCACTTCACCTCTTCCCCTCAATTTTGTACGTTCAAAAAATCACCCCTCCAGGGAAGAGAACCCCAACCTATCCAATCTCTCCTCAGAGATATTTTTCTGTCCTGGCAACATTCTTGTAAATATTGCATTGCCAATTATCACACCATTAATAAGCTATTGAAGATGAGCCCTAACTTTCTGCACCAAAAATAATCTACACTTAACGTGTAAATTCTGCAAGTTCTTAAAATAAATTACAGGAGCAAGATTAAGGGTGAGCCACCATTTGTGTGAGACAAAAATTGAAACAGAATAAATCAACCAGAAAATTGTGTAGATTTGCAGCTCACTGTCCAACTCTTTTTGCCTGAACTCAGTGCCAACTTTACACATTAGTTAGAGGTTGATTAACTCAATTGACTGGATGGTTGTTTTATGATGCAGAATGATGCTAACAGCTTGGGTTCAATTCCCATACCAGCTGAGGTTATTCATGGAACCCTATTTTCTCAACCTTGTCACCCACCTGAGGTGTGCTGATGTTCAGGTTAAATTTTCTCATGTAATTTTACCATCACAGCTATCATAGTGATATGATTTTGTTATTTGTGATCATACATCTTTTAAACTTCCACCATTTCTACACAAAATTATGAACTGCACTAAGTCAGGCTCATTAAATCAGTATTTTACATTTATATACCGTGCAGTCATCAAGTCAAATATAATGCTTTTACACAGTATGTGTGCCTCAATCAGCCTTCAGAAACAAACTCTCCTCATGGCTCAGGTTTTATTCTGAACTTTACAGGCCAGGAAGACGAGCAGCTGATCATAACCAGCTTGCTGGTTATGATCAACTATGCTACTATTCCAGTCGCTCCCATGGTAGCAAGTTCCACATTCTTATCACTTTTTGGATGAAAAGGTGTCCTTTTAATTCTGGATTTCATGATGAATATCTTACATTAGTGGATTCCATCTAAACTCTTGTCCACAAGAGAAAACATTGGGTGGGATTTTCCACAGCGCATTTCGCAAAGGCTGCCTGCCATTGGCCAGCGGTGGGATGTTCTGATCCTGCAACCATCAGTGGGTTTCCTGTTCTATTCATTTCCTGCCACTCAGAAACCTGTGGCAAGGGTTCACCATTGACAGGACCTAGAGATCCCAATGCTGAGAACAGCTAGAAAATTCTGTCTCTATCAAAACATTTCATAATTTTGAAGATCTCGATGAAGTCAAATTTTATCATTATTATATTTGATATTTTTTGTTGATTATTTTCACAAATCAATTTTTACATTTGATCATCTGTTAGTTTTATATTATGATCACACATCAGTATTATACTCCCACCTTAGCATATGCAATTGGATTAATTGTATCAATTCAACTAAATGCTTCTTAATTCATTTAATCATTGAGAGGTAGATACCAATATTTACAATAATGCTCATTTGTCATAGTTTACCTTGTAAATATATTTGATTGTGGAAGCCTCTCACCTTATTTTCCTCTGTAGATTGAGATGGCACAAAAGCTATTGAACTCTGATCTAGCAGAATTAATTGGAAAAATGAAGCTGGCCCAACAATATGTGATGACAACTCTCCAGCAGGAATACAAGAAACAGATGCTGACAGCTGCGCATGCATTGGCCGTGGATGCCAAAAACTTACTGGATGTTATTGACCAAGCCAGACTGAAAATGATTGGAGGTCAGCCTAGACCCCTCTAGCCGTCCGAAGCCTGCTCTGGGGGTTCTTGAAATGATCGTGTGATCAAATCTACCACCAGCATGTGGAATCACAAAGAGCCAAAAAAAACTTTATATATCTACATATGTATAAAAAGCTGAAAATGTACTGTCAAGTCGAGGATTCCAGGACACCTGTGGGCTGAGAATTCTTGCTGCACGGTACAGGAACTCCAGACTGGAACACACTGAATAGAAACTGACCAATATTTAGCTGCAATATGTCAACCAGGATTTGAACAAAGATGTTATATTTTCAGACTGAAGTCATTTAAGGTAACAAAAAAAAACACCTTTCTTCATTACAACACCTCATGTGGAGAATGGAGGTGCTCCTGTATTTCAACAACACTCTAAAGTGTTAATTAAAAGACTAGCATGTAGAATAGACCTGAGACTGTACCTTGCTCCAAGCAGAAATACATGCCAGTTATTTAGAGAAAACCTGGAACAGATTGTGCTGCATTTGCAGGTGCAGCAAAATTGAGTGCTGTGTATTAATATTTCTTCTACCATTGTTTAACTTCATTTTTTAATTATTTAAAACAAAAGCCATGATCACAATTAAAAACAAAATAGTTACTAACCATCTTGTTTCTGGCTCGTCGAGGAGTTTGTTGGGAACAGCGTAGTATGCAGGTGTGGTACATTTTTATTTCTATTTTCCATATGTATTACCTGTTCTCTGGAACTCCCTCCTTCATTTTGGGGTATAAATTATTCTCAGGAAGAATATAATGAACTGTACAGTTATTTGACCTATTAAAAAGGTGTTAACAAAAAACACAATCTTGTAATGCTTTCTGCAGATTGTCAAACGCACACTGTTTCCATTCTTATTAAAAATTATACTTGAACACGGGACTTGCTTGTAAGAGCAAGCTGAAGTGAGTGATTTATCAGCCGAGATTTGGTCATGAGAGCTTCTGAATCCAACTGGTTCATGAATGTCCACCTACTGACCAAGAGGAAAGGGGAACTGATCTATATGTGGCTTCAGTACCACACTGTATGGTTGATTTTTCATGCCCTCTGGGAAGTAAAAGCAGACTTGCCAAATTCATCCACGTTCCAGGAACAAAAAAAATGCAAACTTGAATACCTTCAACACTTCCTAATTAACCTACATCATTGGTCTGTTTCATCTTGTGTTTTCCATTATTCCATGGAGAGTTGGTGTGATCTCTCTGTATCTGCACAACTCTAGCTACATGAATTTACGTTCTGAAAGCTGCATAATTGAACAGGCACATCCTTGTAAGTGTGGTTTCAGACTTTTATCTCCTTACCACATTGTTGCTTCTAAGCAGTATAGCTTTGGGGAAAGATTATTTCAGGACATTAGAATATTGTTCAAAGAACCAACAGTATTGTAATTTTGTAGAATTTTCTAAATATTTCAAAAGGAACCAAGAAACTACAAATTGCTGTCCTTGTTTTCTTCTGAAGATGGGAAACAGTAGGCCATTCAATTCAAGCCAATTCTGTCATTCTTAGGTCATGGCTGGTCTCTTTTTCAAGCCGACATTACTAGTCTTTCTCCTCCATATTTTGATACCCCTAATTAAGAAAAATCTATCAGTCTGAATTTTGAAAATTTAAATCAATGCAGTATCCTCAGCCTTTTGGACAAGAGTTCCAAATAATCTGTGTGAGAGAAGGTGCTTCCTGATTTCCTTCTTAAATGATCTGACTCAAAGTCTAGGAGTATGCCTTTCCGTCTCAGATTGCCCCACAAGAGGAGATAAATTCTCTCTGTCTACTCTATCAAATCTTTTTATAATTTTAAAAACCTCTATTCGATCAACCTTTAAAACCCAAGGGAATAGATATTCAGTTTATGAACTTGTCCTGATAATTTAAACTGCACAATATCCTGCTGCCACCACTCCCAGTCCCCCCCCCCCCCCCACCCACACACACACACACACACACACACACACACACACACACCCTGTAATCCAGAGTCTGCTGAATGCATTGTACACTTTGTATTCCAATCCGTTTGAGGTAATGGTCAACACTCCTTTAATATTTTTGATTACTTTTTGTTGCTGTGCACTGGCTTTTATTGATTTGCCCACCTAGATATTTAAATCCTCTTGCTAGTCCAAAGCTTGTAATCTTCTAGCATTCAAAGAATTTTCAGTTGGTCTTCCTTAGATCTAAGGTGGATGAGCTCATACCTCTTCACCTTCAACTCCCATCTATCATCAAGTGCCTACTCACTTATTCTGACTTTGTTCTTTCATTACTTGCTAATAACATAAGACAGAAGCAACTGTAGACCATTCTTCCCCTCGAGCTTAACCCACCACTTAATTAGGTCATAGCTGACCTTCAATCTTGATCCTCATATTTTTTGATTCTCTTAGATCCCTGTGATCTGATATTGATAAAGTAAAATTTATTATTAGTCACAAGTAAAGCTTACATTAACACTGCAATGAAGTTACTGTGAAATTCCCTTAGTCATCACACTCCAGCATCTGTTCGGGTCAATGCACCTAACTAGCATGTCTTTCAGACTGTGGGAGGAAACCAGAATACCCGGCGGAAACTCTCAGACATGGGGAGAACGTGCAGATTTCATACAGACAGTGATCCAAATCTGTTGCTGTGAGGC
Organism: Sphyrna mokarran; assembly: GCA_024679065.1. Classification (NCBI taxonomy): domain Eukaryota; kingdom Metazoa; phylum Chordata; class Chondrichthyes; order Carcharhiniformes; family Carcharhinidae; genus Sphyrna; species Sphyrna mokarran. The sequence continues at coordinate 20,475,094 of JAGIQG010000007.1, read as the reverse complement.
AGCAGTGCTAATCATTGTGTCCCCATGCCAAAAAAAACCTGTGATCAGAGCCTCAAATTTACTCAACAACTAAGCAACCACTGCCCACTCAGGTGGAGAATTCCAAAAGATTCACAAGTGTCTGGAGGAAAGAACTATTTCCTCATCTGTCCTAAATAGCAGGCCCTTTTGTGACCAGAGTCTGTAATTAGGAAAGTCACATGGCATTTGCTCTCAGAATCTGATGTTTTAGTATGACCACCTTTCATTCTTCAAACTGATAAACTCATTCTATTTGATCTTTCCTCATAGGACAATCTCTCACCTCTGGAATCAATCCAGTGAACCTTTTTTAAACCCTCTCCTTAAGGCAAGTATATCCTTCCTTAGATATGGTGACCAAAAACATAGACAAGTACTCCAGATGTGATGTCACCAAAATTCTGTAAAATTTCAGCAAAGGTTGTCCTTTGTAGAGTAGAATCATAAAATCCCTACAGTTCAGAAGGAGGCTATTCAGCTCATCGAACCTGCACTGACAACAATCGTACCCAGGCTCTATCCCTGTAACCCAACATATTTACTCTGCTAGTCTCCCTGAAAGGGGAAAGAAAATTTTTCATGATCAATCAACATCTTTGGACTGTGAGGGGAAACTGGAGCACTTAGAGAAAACCCATGCAGACACGGGGAGAAGGTGCAAACTCCACACAGTCACCCAAGGCCAGAATTGAAGCCAAGTCCCTGGCACTATGAGGCAGCAGTGCTAACCACTATGTCATCGTGCCGTCGTAGGTTTGGAGTGCAAGATACCATTTGCCTTCCTAATTGCTTGCTATAACTACATATTAATTTGTTCATTCAAAGGCACCCAGTGTAACCAATGCCTGCACGAACCAATGCCTTCCATCCAATTTTTAATTTGGTAAGCGAGCAATCCTTGGTCTCTTACCTCCCAACCAATTAACTAAGGTCACAAAGTTCCCTCCAGTTCAGTAATGTTTGTTAACTTTTGGTGTAGAACTCATGAAAGTTCACATAGATAAACACTACCACATCCCACATGATAGTGACCTCAAAAAGGCCATTCAGTTACATTTTTCAGATGGGACCTACTTTTCTCAAATTCATGCTGACTGTTTCTGACCAACTCATACTGTTGAAATGCTCAGTCATTCTGTCTTTGATAAATTCCAGTAACTTCCCCACAACTGATGTTAGACTGATAGATCTATAATTAACTGGTTTCTTCTCTCTCTGTTTTCTTAAATAATGGAATGACATTTGCAATTTTCCATTCCAAATCCTTAAATCTAGAGAGTTTTGGAAAATTATAACTGTTGCATCTGTGATTTCTTTGTTTTTTTATTCTAATATCCTGGATGGTACACCTTCAGATTGGAGTTTTTGCCCATTGCGAGCTGCGTCACCTTATCCAGAACAGTGCAGCCAGCCAGAGGAGAAAGCCTGTAGCCAATAGGGCAATAAATTCAAAATTTTTCTCGGGGAAACATTCCGGTGAGTGAGTGGCAAATTATAGAACAATCTCTCTACGTACGGAAATGGTGGACTTGGGCCGAAGGGCCTGTTTCCCATGCTGTTTTGTTCTTTGTTCTTTGTATTCACGAAGTACAAATTGCGTCTTTTTAAAAAAAACACTAATTTGGAATACATAGAACATAGAACAATACAGCACAAACAGGCCCTTCGGCCCATGAGTTACGCCGATCACATCTACCAATCCACAGACCTATCTATAACCCCCTATCCTATTCTTTTCCATATACTCATCCAGAAGTCTCTTAAAAGACCCCAGTGAGTTTGCCTCAACAACCTCCGATGGCAACCTCCTCACAACAACAGGTTAAAATCCAATGGGTGCACTCATCTGATAAAGGAGCAGCTTTCCGAAAGCTCTTGATACCAAATAAACCTGTTGGACTTTAACCTGGTGTTGTGAGATTTCTTACTGTGTCCAAACCAGTCCAAAGCCAGCATCTCCACATTAGGAATACAGCATGTGAGTAATTTGAGATGCGTTTTAGCTGTGACATGCCTTGGAAAGACTGGTTACTTTGGACCCATGATTTCCCAAAGCTTTCAACTGCTTGCCTGATGTCTGGATCTCGCGTAGACTAATTGATGAAGATTAGTTACTGTGATAAACCATAAATTCAAAATCATCGCAAAATGAGAAAGAATGTATTATTAAAGGGTGCCACCTGGCCTACCTCATTATGTAATTCTAGCATTCTGTAATTAATTGAAATCTATATTTTTTATTTCTAATGCAGGAATTTATATGCAGAGGAATGTCCTGCTGAACATTTGCAGGTTTCAAATCACTGGAACAATGTTGAAACAACTCAGCAGGTCAGGCAGCATCAAAGCTGTAACCTTTCCTCAGGATTGGGATAAATTAGTGATGTAATATTTATATTGCCAAACCCTGCAGTATGTTGTTCTTGTTGATGTGGTCTAGTCTTTCTCAGCTCACAACAAAATGCTGCTTAAATTCAGCGTTACAGAATTGCTGCAATACACAAGGAGGCCATTTGGCCCATCATGTCTCCACCGGCTCTCCGGATGAGAAAATCACAGTCCTATTCTCCTACTTTCTCCCTGTTACCCTGCACGTTATTCCATTTCAGATAGCAGTTTAATTCCTTTTTGACATGTAAACTGGGACCAAAAATAATTGATAAGATTGGGTATGGTTTGTTAACCATAGAATCACTATTGTGAAGAAGGCCACCCAGCCCATTGTGTGCCTACACAGACTCTCCAACTGACTGTCTTACCCAGGCCCATCCCCCTGCCTATTCCCACAACCCTATCTATTTACCGCTGTTACACACCAACAGCTCATAACTCTTAACCTCTTTCCTATCATTGCTCAGTTACTGGAACTGGTTTTACCGTTGCATATTCCTGCTTTAATGCATCACAGATTACTCGTGTACCCCTAATGTGTACACATCTTGGGGCAATTTAATATGGCCAATCCACCTGACCTGCTTGTCTTGGACTGAAACCCACGCAGACATGGGGAGAACGTGCAAACTCCACACAGTCACCCAAGGCTATAATTGAAGTAGGATCCTTGGAGCTGTGAGGCAACAATGCTAACCCCTGTGCCACCATGCTGCCTCCAAATTTCACACACTTTCTCAAATCAGGGTTTGCAGATTACACAGCTCCTTTGAGAGGAAATGTACAGGAATATGGAGAAAGAGGCAGGGAAGAGGGCTGATTGGATAGTCCTTGCACAAACATAATGGAAAAAAACGACCACGTTCTGTGATATGTTAAAGCAGGAGTACGTAATGGCAGAACCAGTCAATCCTAGTTACGGTAACTGGATGATGATAGGGAAGGATTAAGAGTTATGAGCTGTTGGTGTGTAGCAGCAAATCCCTGCAGGGATTGAGCAGTGTTGGGACTTGTTTCAGTAACAGTTACATGAAGAGTTTACAAATGGGGCTTGGTGCTATGAGGTTGGCCTGTAGCTGGAATGTCTGAATCTTCTGATTCATAGACCTGTGCATAATTTATGTATGTAATTATTTATGAATAAAAAGAAATAGGAGCAGGAGTAAGAAACTCGACCACTGTAGCCGCTTCACTATTGAGTAAGATCATTGCTGCTCTGATTGTAATGTTCTGTCTACCTTGATAACCTTTTATCTATCCCCCTCCTTATTTATCAAGAATCTACCTCTCTCTGCCTTAAAAATAATCAAAGTCCCTGCTTCCGCTGCTTTTTGAGGAAGAGAGTTCCAAAGACTCAATCCTCAGAAAAAAAAAATCTGTTTTAAACACCTTATTTTTCAACAGTGATCCCTAATTCTAGACTCTTTCACAAGAGGAAACATCCACTCTGTCAATATCCCTCAGAATCTTAAAGATTTCAATTAAGAAGCCTCTTACTTTTGTAAACTCCAGCAGATACAAACCTAGTCTTTCCAACCATTCCCATAAGACAACATACTCTTTCCTGATATTAGTAAATCTCTGAACTGTACGTAACACATTTACATCCTTACTTAGATAAAGGAAAAATAAAGTCACCATACTTCCAGGTGACTGTAGGCTGTGACTGGTGGTGATTCAACCTGAGGATCACCACAACTCAGGTGAGAGGCAAGGTTGAGAAGGCAGGACTTTCATGAATAACCTCAGCTGGTATGGGAATTGAACCTACACTATCCAACTATCCAATAGCTATCCAACCAACTAAGCTAAACTGGCCCCAAATTCAGTGGCAAGAGTGGAACGTAAACCAGGGCACTAATACTGTACATACAACTCCAGATGTGATCTCGCCAGTATCCAGTATAACTAAAGCATAATATCGCTATTTTTATATTTGATTCCCCTCACAATAAATGATAGCATTCTGTAGACGGCATGATGGCACAGTAGTTAGCATTACTGCCTCACAGTGCCAGAATCCCAGGTTCAATTCCCGGCCTGGGTCACTGTCTTTGTGGAGTTTGCACATTGTCCCCGTGTTTGTGTGGGCTTCCTCAGGATATTCCGGTTTCCTTCCACAGCCCAAAGATGTGCAGGTTAGGTGGATTGGCCTTGCTAAAGTTGCCCGTTAATGTAAGGAGGACTATCTAGGATAAATGCATGGAGCTATGGGAATAGGGCATGGGTGAATTGTAGTCAGTATAAATTCAATGAGCCGAATAGCCTCCTTCTGCACTGTAGGATTCTGAGACATCCAGACCTCTTTGAACCACAGCGCTCTGCAATCTCTCACCTTTTACACAATATACTTCTTTATTCTTTTTGCCAAAATAGACAATTTCACATTTTACCCCAATACTTTCCGACCTATCACTGTATCATTGGCAATTTAATAACCATACCTTTCTGCATCCTTCATCCAAGTCATTTTTATAGATGTTGAAAATTGAGGTCCCAGTACTGATCCCTGTGGCACACCACGCATTACATCTTGACAGATGGAAGAAGTCTATTTATGCTAACCCCCCTGTTTCCTGTTAGTTAGCCAATATCTATCTATGCCAATATGTTATCGCCTACAACATGAGCTTTTATTTTCTGCAATAACCTTTCATGTGTCACTTTATCAACTGCCTTCTGGAGATTTAAGTACAGGACATCCTCAGTTCCTTTTTATCCACAGCACATGTGACTCCTCCAAAGAACTCCAATAAAAACATGTTAAACATGATTTCCCTTTCACAAAACCATGTTGACTCTGACTGATGGTTTTGTATTTTACTAAGTGTCCTGCTTTAACATATTTCCACTATGACACATGTAAAGCCAACTGGCTTGTGGTTTCCTGTCTCAGTCACATTTTAAATAAGGGAGTAAGAGTAGTTTACTGATTAATGTCATGATCTCCGTGGAGACTGATAACTTTTAAAAAGGAATTTCAATTCCCCGTGACCAACTTAAAAGATGATATGGCAAGATTCCAAATTTGAAGACTTTTACTGCAGAAGACAAAAAGCAATATTAACTAAGCATTATTTTTGAAAGTACCTTGGAATGCAAATTACAGACAACACTTGCCCACTTTAACATTTAAATGATCAAAAATCACTTGTTCCATGTTTACAATTAAGTGTCCCTAAGTGAATTCTCCAAGAACCAATCCAAAGTCATTCCGAGCACACAAAGACTTACTTCTTTCCTTTCCCCGACCAGGTAAATTCTGATTCCAGAACTATCTTTCATGGTGGGATCTTTCCTGGAGATTTTTCCACCAGGTTAAGGCAGACGAATCTTCTATCCTCATTTTAGACATACACAAATTTGATTTTTCAAACTAAGCACGAACTCCCACCCATTTACTGCATGTTGAACCAGAGAGATTTACTGCTTCCATCTGCTGCCTCTCACAAATGTTGGCAAATGTCCAGTGGTGAAATTCAGAGATTTTTTAGGAGAACTTGTAATCCAATCCTACAGTGACTTAAATACACCCTTAGCTCTCAAAGCCTATCTCTATTGCTGTGTGAATCACATAGGTCTTGTATTCAGGTTGAAATGCTGATGAGCTGTTTTTTGGATACAACTCTATAGATCAAATTAGTTGGCTAGTTTAAAGCACAATCATTTAAATCCTGATATTCTTAACACTTTCCTGGGACTTTGGAAACCCTCAAGATCATAGAGTAATACAGGTGATTTTGCCACTGTCGACAAATAAGACCCAGTTTTACTGTCAGGAGAATTCAGAACAGGTTGCAGGAGCACCCTCATTTATCCATTTTAACAGAAATTAAAAAATAGTCTTGAAATATTGCAGTCTTATAAAGATCTCATATATTTGTAACATTAAAGGGAAAATTATAATGCTTGAGAGAGAAGATATTCTTGAAGGATCAAGGACAGAATCTATTTGGTGATATCTAAGAAAAAAAGGGTTAAGGTTACACCTATGTATATTCTATGGGCCACCATCACAAGCGAAAGATGAAGAGGAAGGAAATTACGGAAATGTGCAAATACTGTAGAGTAGATATGGGGCAGAACCTTAATTACCTGGTACAAAATTAGATTAGTGTAAAGGGCAGATAAGGGGACTGAGTTGGTGATTCGTATTCAGAAGAATTTTCTAGATCAGTCTGTTAATGGCCCAACAAATGTCACTGCTGGACCTGGCTTCTTGATAATGAAGTAGATCAGATGTCATTTGGGGAGGATTTTGGGCTCAGTGATAACAGTATACACTAACAATGTATAAGGATAAGGAGCAATCCAAAGTAAACAATTGGAGGAGGCCTACTTTGATGGGGTGAGAAAAGATCTGACACAGGTAAATTGGAATCAAAGATTAGCAAACAAAATTGTAACTGAATCACTTCTAAAGAGGAGATAATTCAGGTATATTGGCCTTCATAGCGAGAGGAATTGAATATAGGAATAGAGTTGTTTTATTGCAATTGTCTAAGGTGTTGGTGAGACCACATCGGGCCAGTTGTGTGCAGTTTTGGTGCCCTTATCTGAGGAAGGATGCTCTTGCTATTAGAGGGAATGCAGTAAAGGTTACTCGGCTGATTCCTAGGATGGCAGGTCTGCCATAAGAGGAAAGTCCGTTAGTCTTTTAAACGCCAGTGAATACAATCCTAAGAGGGGATCTCATAGAAACGTACAATGTTCTAACAGGGTTAGACAGAATAGATTCAGAAAGAATGTTTCTTATGGTGGGGGAGTCCAGAATTGAATGGTCTCCTCCTGTTTCTAGTTTCTATGTTTTTAGGTCCCATTATGTTCCCATGATGGGGTAAAGATAGAACAACAGGCGAAAGTCTCCTATGCCCAGCTAGTGAGGTCAATGGCAGATGGGATGGGAGGAAGAATTCAACAAGGGTCCAAAAATCAGTTTCATTCTGGCATGAATTTCCCATGGCATCATCTAGTGCCCACCATGACAATTTGGAAAACCCACTGGAGGTCAATGTGAAACTGATATGTATCCAATAATGGGATGCAGATGAGGGTCTGATCAGAATCTCTCCACCCACCCCCACAGCCATTCCCAATTTTCTGCGACATTAGCAAGAAAATATCCAGTCCAAAACATGTCTGGAACAACATGGTGTGCAGAAGTCAAACCTCACCTGAATAATACCTGTGACTGTCTTTGAAGTTCAGGATGGTTGCTGCCAGCAGCCCTAGGCTCAGGAGTACTACAGCAGTTGATGAGGAGATCATCTATAGATGGATTTTCCAGATTCAATGTCAAGAGGACGTGTATTTTAGAGGCTTAGAGATCCATGTTTTTCAGGAGGTCCCTCTCTTTTTCTTCAACAGTGAAAGAAAGCCTAGAAAAGTGCACTAGGTAGGAGGGTATAGTCATCATGGACTGACTCCTCTACTCAAAACTGGCGTTAGGGGATTTCTAGAGGTGGAATGTTGACAAAGAGCAAGGCTAATGGAAAGACATGCCTGTGATACTGTGTTTCAGATGAGATTGTTGAGCTGTAACTCAGTTGACATATCTCAATCTAATTATTCATGTAATTATGCCTATTCAAGCACCATTTGTGTGTGAGTCCCATTGATGGCTACTTAGCGTTAACCATGAGCACACTGACAACCGTAGTGTGTGATGATATTGTGCCTTTAAAAATGTAATTTAGTCACATTTCTGTGAAAGATGTTTCTGGCAATCCCTTACATTTTATTAGACCATTATATCTAGAAAGTATCCCATATTGTTGCTGCAGCAGCATAATTGCTTAATCTGACCTAATGCTGTTCTGCTGTTAATGTTCCTCTGGGATTTTGCAGAGTGTGTCTTGATTAAGATGATTGACAAGTGAAATCTCTTTCTCGGAGTTTCTACTGCATGAGTGGTTCTTTCCTGAAAGTTGCTGTTTTTGAAGCTGTAGGGAGAGAGGCATCCCTTTCTGAAATCTGGAGACTGGGAACTGCCAAAGACTAGGTTTACATGTTTGAATTTTTTGCTGTTTTGATAATATAACCTTCTCTGAAAATTGCTACCTGATCTCTGTCTAGAAGTGTCAAAAAGCTGGAAGTCTAGCATTACATGAGCATACTTGTTTACATGTTAACTAATTCTGAAGAAAGGTATATATCTATGTGGAGATAATGCTAAATTAGATCAAGAGATCGATAACTTTTAAGAATTATACTTTGCCATGTTTAAGTATTTTAATTGGTAAAAGTTATGCTGCTTCTTTTGATTATATTCTAATTGTGTTCTTAAATAAAATTCCTTTTGATAAAAAGGTTGCTTAAACATCTCTGTGATATTACAATGAGGGAAAACATATGAAACATGGAAGCAGTTGAATTCATTGTTACTCCTTTCTCTCATAGTCAGGAGAGAAGAAGAAGATGTCAATGGAGGCACTGTAGCCGTGTTGACCTCATTGTGTTGGAGTGTCAGACCAATCACCTCTCGTAAATAGTGCATGGCAGGGGCCTTCTGCAAGAGGAAACTGGAAATTCTGCAATGAGTAAGTTGCCACCTAACTTCCTAAAGCCTGTCCACAATCTACAAAGCACAAGATAGAGTATGATGAAATACTGTTCACTTGCCTGGACAAGTGAACAATACTGTTCACAGCTCCTACTACCTCAAGAACCATCTGGACAAAGTAACCTGCTTGATTACTTCCCGTTACATTAACACCATTAATGAACAGTGGCAGCCATGTGCACCATCCTGCAGGAATTCACCAAACTTCCCGAGGCAGCACCTGACAAACCCAAAGCCATCTACAAGGACAAGAGTAGGAACACCATCACCTGGAGGCATCCCAGCCTGACTTGGAAATATATCACCATTCTTCACTGTTGCTGGGTCAAAATCCTGGAACTTCCTTACAGCATTGAGGGTATTCCTAACAGGAATTGCAGCAGTTCACAAAGGCAGCTCACCACCACCTTCTCTAAGATAATTAGGAATGGACAATAAATGTTAGCCCAGCCAACAACATTCATATCCTAGAAATAAATTAAAAAATAACATGACACCCAAGGTCCTACAAACAGCATTATGAGAATCATCAGGTAACTTTCTAGGTGTTGGTTGCCAAATAAATATTACTCAGGGACACTGATCAGAACTTCCTATCCCTCTTCAAAATATTATTGTGGGATCTTTCACATCAACTTGAGGAGTGTGATGTCTCATCAGATTAACAGAATTTTGTAAGTCAAGGATAGGCAACATCATTTCAAGAAGTCTTTTCAACATCATTTCAAGAAGCCTTTTCAACATTATTTCAAGGCTTTGGAAATCTGACTCCAGCAGAACTGTCATTAAGTGATTTTTAAGAGTGTTAGCACCACCTAGTGGGATTTATTAGGATAATTATGATTTTGACACATGAATTAGCTTTATAATACAGTATACATTATTCTTTACCATTATTTTATGTTCTTCCCAAACAAAGCCTGGCTACATATGCTTCCACTTGCCTTGCCCAGACCATTGAGGTGGCAGAGTGGTTCATTAACATCAACTCACAACCTTGGTCTGACCATTCTGATCATCTGGAAGATTTACCCTCTTTGAACATGTCACCCTCTAACATCAGTTAAAAATCCTTGTTCTCTAAGCTCAAACCAGCACATGAAAATTTCTCACCAATTCTTCAGTCCACCATCACCCCCCCCCCACCCATTTGTGATCCTCAATGATTTCAATAACCAGTTCAATCATATTCTGTTTCCTGAATTCATTGCCTTATCCTCCCTGAATCAGTCCCTCCATATAGGTTCTTGACCCTTGACTTTGCCATCTCATTGGGCCTTTGTCTGACCACAGATAAGGCCATTTCTGATTGCTTTCTTGTATCACCTGCAAATCGCAACCCCACCTCTTTTTTTGCATCTGCCCAAAACAAAAAAACTCTCCCAATGTATTTCTGATTGTACTTTCAAAATCTCAGCCGTCTAGCCCCTTTTAGCAATCCACTAGTCACATTTCTGCTGCTGCTGATTTGCTCAACCAAAGCTTTACACTTACACCTTGCTCGAGCATGACTCTCTCACCTTGGTACAACTTTCATCTTTGCTCCCACATGTCCAAGGGACAGATGGCAATGGATATGACCAACAATTGCTTTAACCATCACTAACAGATCTTTTATTCTTATGAGATGAGGGTCTCTAGATAGCCCATCCCTTATTGCCCTTGGGAAGCTGGTGGTGAGCCACTGCTGTCCATACAGTATACAATTTACCTTGAAATCTTTTAACTCTCCTGCCCACCACTCTGCCAAATCTTTTGTTCTTCCTACCCCTCCACCTTCTACTGGGTTCTAAACTTAAATTTCTATCTTTCTTTAGTTCTGATGAAAGATTCCAATTGAAATGTTAAGTACTTCTCTCCACAGATGTCTGACCAGGTATTTTCAGCATTGCTTGTTTATATTTCCAACACTTGCAGTATTTTGTAGTCACAGAAATCTACAACAGGGAAGCATCCACACCCAGGTTTCCTAAACTGAACTAGTCCCATTTGTCTGCATTTAGCCCACATCCTTCTAATTTCTTATCCATCTACCTGCCCAAACGTCTTTTAAATATTGCAACTGCCAATACCTCTGGCAGCTCATTCCATTTATGTTGTTCCTCAGTGGCTTTTTAAATTTTTTAATTTGTAATTAAGGTACAGCAGCAGAACTGTACTATACATGTGCTTAAGATCTCCTTTACTCCTTGATCAAGAATGCATTTCTTCATTCATTACTTAGCATCCAACTTCATCTACATCCTGCCCAGGGGTATCAGCTTATTAGTAGGAAATTTAAACTAAATCAATAGCCAGTAATAAAGGGTCAGAAGATGTAAAATATGTGGGTGGAGTTAAGAGAACCACAAAGATAGAAAGACCTTGATGGAATCTCCATGCAGTACTCAAGGTTTGGGGCACAAGATACATGTCTTTTCTTTCTCCCAGAATAAGAAAGGCAAGGTTACGGTGATCATTCAGCAAGTGGCCTGGGGAAAATCAAGTTGGTAGTGGAATTTGTGGAATGTCTACGAGATGGCTTTTTGGAGCAGGCAATTCTAGATTTAATGTGTAGAGGCAGACTTGATTAAGGAGCTGAAGGAACCTTTAGGCAGCAGTGACCACAATATGAATATGTCCGAATTACCCTGCAGTTTGAGGGTGAAGCTGAAGTCAGATGTAACACATTAGTTAAGTAACTTCTGAGGCGTAAGCCTAGCAAGATGCTGAAGCAGCAATGGCAGGAGTTTCTGGGAGTAATTCAGCAGTATTTCATTCCAAGAAGCATATTAAGGGGAAAGACGAGATAACCATGGCTGACAAGGGAAGCAAAGGACAGCACAAAAACAAAAGCATACAATATGAAGATTAATGGGAAGGCTTTAAAAACCAACAGCAGACAATTAAAGCAATAAGGATGAGGAGAAATTACATATTGAAGATAAGCCTGCCAGTAATATAAAGTTTTTTAGAGAAAGGGTAATAGAAGAGCAAGAGTGGACATTGAACCACTGGCTGATACTTTAGTAATAGGAAAGCTATTACAGAGAAAGTGAATACTTTGCATTAGTCTTCACAGTGAAAGACAATAGTAATGTACCAAAAATTGCAGAGGTGAGGTAGCCATTCCCAAGAAGGTGTTACACAAGTTGGAAGATCAGAAAGTGTATTTATCATCTAGACCAAATGGATGATATCCCAGAGTTCTGAAGGAGATATCTGAAGAGATTGTGGAGGCTTTGATTATCTTTCAGTAATTACTGGAACCAGGAAGGGTGCCAGAAGACTGGAAAAAAAAATCACTAATGTAACACCTGTTTAAGGGAGCAAAACACAGGTAATTACAGGCCTGTTATTGGTAAGATTTGAGTCCATGATTAAAGATGGAGATCTCAATACTTGGAAGCACACAGTGAAATAGGGTTGAAGTCGGCATAGTTTCTTCAAGGAGAGGTTATGAAATTCTTTGAGGAGATAATGAGCAGATTAGACAATGGAGAGCTAGCAGTCAACTTCCAGAAAGTTTTTGATAAGCTGCCTTTAGTATTAAAAGAGATGAGCATGGATGAAAAATTGGCTGACTGGCAGAAAGCAAGAGTGGAGAGGAGTCCTTTTTAGGATAGCTGCTAGTATCTACTGGAGTTCCATTGGGGTCAGTGAGACAACTTTTCATTTTATATATCACTGATTTAGCATTGTGGTCAAGGTTGCAGATGATATAAAGATAGGGAGGCTGCACAAGGATTTGAAAAGATAAGAGTGGGCAAAGTTACAGATGGAATACAATGCACGAAAGTAAGATGTTGTATTCTCCTTTCAGATAGTCCCAGCTGAATATTTAATGCAGTGATTAAGTCCATACAGTATCATATTTGCATTTCTATACCACCTTTAATGTATTAAAAGGCCATGGCAAAGACAGAATTTAGCACCAAGCCAATTCCTTTGGGTAGATAGTGGGAAAGATTTGGCTGCTGTAGTTCAGAATCTAGTAATAAACATTCATGGCAACTCAGGAAAAAGTATATTCAATTTTTATTGTTGCAAGTCAGAACAAGTTGTTGCATGGTGCATTTAGTCAAAGAGACCAAAGCCCATATCATCATCAGACTCTTCAGATTCTTCCTGTTTCTTCTCTTCCTTTTTCTCTTCAGCTGCAGAAAAAAGAAAAGATTTTAATTCTCCAGCACAACCCTGTGCAGAGTAAAATTAACAAGTCTCACCCAACAAAAAGGTTGGTACATTTATTTTTAAGGAGGCCAAGAACTCCTACAATTTAAAATAATTACACTCACCAGCAGCAGGGGCAGCAGTGGAAGCAGGTGCTGCAGCAGCAGCAGCTGGGGCACTGCCACCAGCACCAACGTTGCAGATCAGACTATTGATGTCAATATTAGCCAATGCCTAAAAAAAATTATAAAAAGCCAGTCATAGGAGTGTCAGTGTGAAGTCTTGCCTAATTTTACTTTTAACCATAGAGCATTCCTCAAATCCTCATTACTGCTAAATCAGTAGAATTTTAATGTCACTGAACTGAATCTCATTCAGGCCTCCATTTGCATTATCCCAACACATTCCTGGCTAGCCTTCCACATCCTAAACTTGAAGTGATCAAAACTCTGCCTAAGAAAAGCCCCAGTGCTTGCTGTCCTACAGTAACACTCAGAAGGAAAATCTTGATTTTAAAAATCCTTCTATGGTCTCTCATTTCTTTCAACCCTAGAACTTTGCATTGCTGTAATTTTGATTTCTTGTGCATCCCCACAATTCTAATTGCTCTGCCATTGGTGGCTTTGCCTTCACTCACCTAGGCCCAAACTGTGGAGTATCTTGTATAGATCACTCTCTCCCTTGAAGAGATTTCTGTTAACCCACTTTGAATACTCACCAAGGCGCTCTCACATTCTGTTTGTGAATACTTCTGTCAAGCATCTTTTTGATCAAAGACACTGTATTAATAGTACACTGGTTGCAGTGTCCTGAAATCTTGAGAAGCACAACATAAATCCAAACACACTTATCCACAATGTTAAAAATACACTCTGGTGCATATTTGAAGTTTTATTTTGGCAGGTGACCTGGGCAAAATGACAAGATTCATTAATACATTGCCAACCTGAATTCTGATATTACCTTGGCAAATAGACCAGGCCAGAAAGGCTCAACGCTTACACCAGCTGTCTTGATCAGGGCATTGAGTTTGTCTTCCTGAAAAAGAAAAATTTCAAATACATATCAACAAAGCAGTGCAATTAGGATTTGGTTATCTATCAGCACAAGCATTATTCAACTGCAAGACAGAAGAATGGAGCAACGGAATGGGCAATCTGATCATTAGTATCAATGTAGAGATTAACACCAGCTTCAGGCAGAGGAGCAGTATGGTATCCCTAGTGCAGATGAAGACCATTTGGCTCATCTAGAATGCAGACTTTCTGAAGAGCAGCTTACTTGTCCACCACGCCAATCCCAACGCATTTTAACCTGGCAAATCCACATAATGTGAATGCCTTGGGCATATACGAAGAATATGCAAACTCCAATCATCCAAGGCCGGAATTGAACCCGGGTCCCTGGCACTTTCATGCTGCGTTCAAAAACAAGAGCTCCCGCTGGAATTTGTCACAAGTCATAGAAACTTCCCTGCAGCATACACATGGAAAGTACATACATTCGTACTGAGACGAATGTCTTGGTAAATTAGTCCGCTGCTAGAAACGGGAGGATAGAGTGCCCCTTCTGCGAGTCGGGACAAGCAGACGATTTGGGTCACAGGCTCCAGCCCTCTCGCTGGGGATGGAAAAATCTGCTCTCAACATCAGCCTGGGAACTGGCGACCAACATCAACCCGTCTCTGTGGAGCTCAGGGACATGCTCCTCCTGATAATGACCCAGCCTAGAGGAGAATTCCCCCCACAGTTCGGCAGCTCCCAGCCCACGTGGAGAAGGGAAAACTTCCGAGTCGGGACCGCGGCCGCCACACGACGTCCTGGCAACCAGGCAGGCCCACACTCGGGTCCACCTCAGAGGTCGCCCCCCCTCCTCCTCCTCCTCCCCCGTCCCCCTCTCCCGTCCCCCTCCCCTGCCCGCTCTCTCTCTCTCTCTCTAAGATGGCGCCGCCGCGACCTCACTCACGGTGACGGTGACTTCGTCATCATGCAGGATGAGCGCGCTGTAGATACAGGCGAGTTCCGAGGTGGAGGCCATGGCGCTGTCTGTCTGCGGGTCCGATGGTGCTAGTCGCCGGGCTAAACTCGGCCTTAGCTTCGATCAGAAGAACAGAGCACTTCCGAACCGGACAGAGCGAGAAAAAGAGGCAGCGCGGCCGGTGGGGGAAGCTTTTATATAGGAGACTAGTGCGTCACTTCCTGGATACCGGGTCGGCTTCCGGGGCAATGGGATAGTACATCCGGTTGGGACACTGCTACCTGTAAGGGGAAGAGAGTGAGAGGGTCACGGATTATCATCAGTTACTTAGGGGGTTAATGGAGTCATGATGTAGAGACAGTGCATATCTCTTCAACCTGTGCTTAACCCTCTCTCTACTCATATTGTCTGTACCTTTAAGACTTGATTACCCTGTGAAGATTTGCATTCTAACCATTATTTTGTAAATTGAGTTTGTGTCTTTACGTGTCCTGTTTGTGAACTGAAGTCCCACTCACCTCTTGGAGGGCTCTAAAAGCTGGTGGCTTGTGCTACCAAAGAAATACGTTGGACTTTAACCTGGTGTTGTCAGACTTCTAATTTTTGGAGCAGTTTCGAATATTTTTATTCAAACAGCATCCTCCTAATCATAAAATACAGCACAAAGGGAGGCCCTTTGTGCTGAGGGAACTATGTGCCTAGCACTGGAAAAGGAGAGAGAAAAGGCAAGGCGTTTGATAAGGTCCCCCATGCAAGATGTTTTGAGAAAGTGAGAGGGCATGGGGTTCAGGGGGCTGTTGCCTTGTGGATCCAGAACTGGCTTGCGTGCAGAAGGCAAAGACTGGTTGTAAATGGGTCTTTTTCTGCATGGAGATAGGTCACCAGTGGAGTGTCCCAGAGATCTGTTCTGGGGCCCTTACTGTTTGTAATTTTCATAAATGACTTGGATTAGGAAGTGAAGGGATGGGTTGGTAAGTTTGCTGATGACACAAAGATTGGTGGTGTTGTGGATAGACTGGAGGGATGTCAGAAGTTGCAGCATAACAGATAGAATGCAAGACTGGGTGGAGAAGTGGTGGATGGACTTCAATGTGGATAAATGTGTAGTGGTCTATTTTGGCAGGTCCAATAGAACAAAGGAGTATAGTATCAAGGGTAAGAGTCTTAGCAGTGTAGAGGATCAGAAGGACCTTGGGGTCTGGGTCCATAGGACTCTTAAATCGGACTCGCGAGTGGAGGATGTGGTCAAGAAGGTGTATGGTGTATTAGCCTTCATCAATCGAGGGATTGAGTTTAGGAGTCGGGATGTAATGCTGCAGCTTTATAAGACTCTAGTCAGACCCCATTTGGAGTACTGTGCGCCGTTCTTGTTGCCTCATTACAGGAAAGACGTGGAAGCTATTGAAAGGGTGCAGAGGAGATTTACAAGGATGTTGCCTGGATTGGGTGGCATGCCTTATGAGGATAGGCTGAGGGAGCTCGGTCTTTTCTCCCTGGAGAGATAAAGGATGAGAGATGACCTGATAGAGGTTTATACGATTTTGATAGGTATAAATCGGGTGGATTCTCAGAGGCTATTTCCCAGGGCTGAAATGGTCGCTACAAGAGAAAACTGGTTTAAGGTGCTGGAGAGTAGGTACAGAGGAGATGTCAGGGGTAAGTTTTTCATTCAGAGGGTGGTGGGTGAGTGGAATTGGCTGCAGATGGTACTGTTGGAGGTGAACTTGTAGGGGTCTTTTAAGAGACTTCTGGATGAGTAAATGGGATTTATGGGATTGTGGGTTATAGGTAGGCCTATAGGTAGGTAGGAATATAATCAACGCAACTTGTGGGCCGAAGGGCCTGTTTGTGTTGTAGTTTTCTATGTTCTAAAAGAGCTAACATTTTGAGTCCAGGTGACCCATAAGATGTAGGAGCAGAATTAAGCCGCTTGGCACATCAAGTGTGATCCACCATTTAATCATGGCTGATATTTTTCTCATCCCCATTCTCCTCCCTTTTCCCCATAACCTTTGATCCCCTTATTAATCATGAACCTATCTATTTCTGTCTTAAAGACACTCAATGACCTGGCCTCCACAGCCTTCTGTGGCAAAGACTTCCACAGCTTCACCATTGTCTGGCTGTAGAAATTCCTCTACGTCTCTGTTTTAAAGGATTGTTCCTTTAGCCTGAGGCTGTATCCTCTGGTTCTAGTTTTTCCTAATAATGGAAATACCCTCTTCATGTCCACTCTTGTCAGGACTCGCAGTATCTTATAAGTTTCAAGAAGATTCCCCCTCATCCTTCTAAACTCCAATGAGTACAGGCCCAGAGTCCTCAACCGTTCCTCGTATGACAAGCTCTTCATTCCAGGGATCATTCTTTTGAACCTTCTCTGGACTCTTTCCATGGCCAGCACATCCTCCCTTAGATATGGGGCCCACAATTCCTCACAATACTCCAAATGGGGTCTGATCATAGCCTTATAGAGCCTCAGAAGTATACCCCCACTCTTGTAGTCTAGCCCGCTCAACATGGATGCTAACATTGCATTTGCATTCCTAACTGCCAACTGAACCTGCATGTTAACCTTAAGAGAATTTTGAACAAGGACTCCCAAGCCTCTTTGTGCTTCTGATTTCTTAATCATTTCCCCATTTAGAAAATAGTCTGTGGCTCCATTCCTCTTCCAAAGTGCATTACCTCACACTATTTCACATTGTATTCTATCTGCCACTTCTTTGCCCACTCTCCTAACCTGTCCAAGTTCTTCTGCAGCTCCCCTATTTCCTCAATACTAACTGACCTCCTACAAAGCTCTGATAAAGGGTCATCTTGACTCAAAACATCAGCTCTTTTCTCCTTACAGATGCTGCCAGACCTGCTGAGATTTTCCAGCATTTTCTCCTTTGGTTTTCAGATGCCAGCACCCGCAGCAATTTGCATTTATTTACTTAATGCCCTCTCCCTGACCCTGTATCTCCCACCTTGTCAGATCACAGTGATTAGCACTGGCATCTCTCAACACCAGGAACTTGGTTTGATTCTCGGCTTGAGTCACTGCTTGTGCAGAGTCTGCACGTTTTCCCTGTATCTGTATGGGTTTCACGGGTGCTCCGGTTCCCTCCCACAATCAGAAAGACATGCTGGTTAGGTGCTAAATTCTCCCTCACTATACCCGAACAGGAGTGTGGCGACGAGGGGAGTTTCATAGTAACGTCATTGCAATGCTAATGTTATCCTACATGTGACTAATAAACTTAAAAATTCCCTCTTTTAATCTTCAATTGAACCTGCCTCCACCACACTGTTACCCAGTATAGTGCATTCCAGGTACGGTCAAGATATGAAAACATTTTTTCCTCTTGTTGCCATTATTTCTTTTTACCAATTACCTTAAATCTTTGGTTCTCAATTCTTCCACCAATGGAAGTAGACCCTGTCTACTCTGTCCAGACTCTTATCAAATATTCTCTTCTCCATAGGACACCGTCCCAACTTCTCCCACCTTTCTATATAATTCATATTATATATGAATTATATCCCTTGAATCATGCTCGTGAGTCTTCTGCACTCTTTCCAACGCTTTAAAATTCTTCTTCAAGTGTGGTGTCCAGAACCAGTAGTCCAGTTGAAAAAAGCTATTGTTTATACATGTTGAACAAAACTTCCTCACTTTTGTACCATTGATAAAGCTCAGGATGTTATATGAATTATTAACCATGCCCTGGTTAATTTCAACTTGCCCTGCCACATTCTAATGATTTGTGCACATTTACACCCCTTTTAGAACTGTATTATAACTGGCAAATACTTGGCTTGCCAGTGACGCACATTTCCCATAAGTGAAAAGTTTAAAAAAACTTCCTCCAGTCTGAGAAACAACTGTTTCCCATTACACTTTGTTTCCTGTCACTGGGCCAATTTCATATCCACTTCATTACTGTCCCTTTTATATCAGGATTGGGGCTGTAAGTTTGTTCACAAGTCTTGTGCAGCACCTTATCAAATGCCTTTTAAAAGTCCATATGTGCAGAATCACCTTCTCAAACCTCTTTGTTTACCTCTTCAAAAAACTCAAGCAAGCAATGCAAAGATTGCCAGTTCATAAATTGGTTTAAGTTTTAATCTTGGGTCAGCAATCAATCACCCAGACAATTTCCATGTTATTCACCCCTTGCCTCAGCTGTATCACTTAAGGAACCCTATGTTGAAATGCAAGTGCCCTAAATGAAGCAGTTGAGTTCAGTGCCCAGTTAGTGGTAACCAGCATCTCCAGCAAGCAGTCAGCTATTTGAAGGTAATTAAGTCGCACGGGACGATGTCAGCCATGATGGGGTTTTCTGCTACCTTGCACCTCAGAGGGTCAGCAGCCTGTGGGCAAACTGGAAATTCTGCAAGGAATCCATGGGAAAGAGTATGTGGCCCATTTCACCTTATAGCACTCATCAGGAGACAGAGAGTTTGATCATCAGCAACTATGGTTTTTTCTTTATTGTCTTTCATGGGGTGAAAGCATTGTTGTCAAGGCCAGCATTTATTGCCCATCTCTAGTAGTCCTTTAACTGAATGGCATTCTTGACCATTGCAGAGGGTGATTAAGAGTCAACCACATTGCTGTTGGTCTAGAGTCATATATTGACCAGACTGGGTAAGGATGGCAGATTTCACAAGTGAATCAGATGGGCTTTTACATCAATCAACAGCAATAGTTGTCATGGTCACCACTACTAAGACAAGCTTTTATATTCTAGAATTATTAATCCAAATTCCACACTCTCCCATGATGGGATTTAAATATATTAGCCTGGGCATCTGGATTACTAGTTTAGTAACATTGCCACTACACCATGAAACTTGCTAGAGTTTCCTTTTGATCTGGAATGAGAGGACGAGATTAGACCAGACAGAGAGACAGCAGCTGCAGTAAGAAAGAGAGAGAAGTGGATGAGGTGGCCCCCTTTCCTCCAACCTTTCCTCCAGGTACAACATCCCTCCTGTTCTGAAACCTTGCAACCAGGCCCTCCAGTGCCAAACCTGGGAACCTGACCCCTTAGTCGGTGTGTCATCCTGAAACCTGCCACTATGTGTCAGCCAACACACTGAATATATTCAGTGGAACTGCGTGTGTGGACTCCCATGTGCTAATAACAAAGTTCTGATTAGCACTTGAGTGCAAATCCTGCAGCAAGCTTATTTTCTCTTTTAGCATTTCCAGGCAAGTTCAAAAGACAGTAATCCGCAATTGGGAGTAAGGTTATGTGCTAAGATAAGATTCTCAAAACAGATGTGTCTTATTAGCACAGCACCTATTTTGTGGCTATCTTCACCACCAAAATAACACCAAATATATCGTACATAAAAAGTCATGATTAATAAAGGATTAAGTGATGTGTATATATCTTAGAATGTTTACTAATAACCTCCCACAACTCACCACACTCGATGTTGAAAAACAGAAAATGTCTGACATAATTATTAAATTGGAATTAGGTATCATTAGGCTGATTCACATCACAGACAGTTGATGCTCCGTAGATTTTCAGATTTCAGTGTAAACATTATTTCGATTCTGGTATTTGAGCACAAAATCAAAGCAATATTGAGGAAGTGCGGCCCAACGCCAAGCAGAGCCCCATAATACGAATCAGCAACCTGCCTACACTTTTAAATTTTAAATAAGTAATCAGGCTTGTTTCCCAAGCCAATTGATCTTGATAATATGCTGCCCACACCATAAAACATTTGACATGGGAATCTGGGCAATAGCATAATGTGGCCTTTGAGTTGAAGAGTCTGAATCATGTCTAGGGTGCTTCCCTTTGCCATCATAGGATACAGTTAGGTTTGTAAGACTTCCATTTTATGAAGCCACGTTGGTTGTACTAATATTCCTATCTCTATGTAAGCGATTATACATTGCACTCCAAATGATTTTCTCTGAAGACAAGGCTGGTGACCTGTTCACAGGAAAACCAAGGAAACAGAGATAAGTACGTGCTTTATCTAAGAATGACTCTATGTCTTGTGTGTTGCTGGATACAAGTGGAAGTGTGTGTGAGGAGGATGCGTTGACGCTTCAAAGAGATTTAGGGAAATTAAGCAAGTGGGCAAAAAATGAATGGATGGAATACAATGCAAAAAATGTGAGGTTATCCATTTTGGCAAGAATGGCTGGGAATTTCCCCTCCCATTCAGGTCAGGTGAGTTTGGCAAGAGGAGTGGAAAATATTACCAAATCTGCTGTTTAATGTCAGCTTACATGCATGATGTGACTATCCCCTTCCCCAGTCAGTGATGGGGCCGTGTTTCCTGGCATTCATTCATTTTAATAAATTTACATCTGATTATCAGGTTCTGACACTGGAATTATCCAGCCCCTGTCATAAAACCCCTCCACAGCCGCATGATGACAGAACAGCATGAATCATGACTGGTCTCCAAAGATGTGCACTTGGAACACAGCCTCCCTAGATAGCTGAGTGAGGAGAGGGTCATGCCCAATCATCCCCTGGCACCGCTGGTATGGGGGTGCCCGGAGGAGAGTGAGGGGGGTGGGGGGGAAGAGGCAATTCCAGGGCTAGCTAGTTTATTCGCTGTGCCACCGGAGTGGCCTTTAAAAATGGCACCCCAATCTTTGTGTTTCGAAGTTGCTGACAGATGAATCAGAAGCCGCCATACCAGTGATGCATCGTGGGATCCAATTTTTTTCAAAGTGCTGCACAACATGGTGGAGAAAGCCAGCATTGGTGGTAATGACCTTAACCCTGCATATCCCGTCTGCCATCAGACTTGCCAATTTCCGGAAAAATCTCACCCAATACATTTATCTAATTTCCTATTATTTTATTTTTAGAGTTAAAGTTATTAAATACATTCAAATCTAATAGTCAGGCATTCGCTTCAAGAGTGAAGGATAAATAAAAAATACTCAATTAATATTTTCAACATACTTAACCCCCTCCACACAATGTGGTTGACTCTCAACTGCCCTCTGAACAACTAGGGATAGGCAATAAATGCTAGCCAGCCAATGACATCCAAGTCACATAAATGAATAAAAAAGTAATCAGGACTTTGTCTGATATATTGGTGATAGGACAAATTGTATGTGGTTCATGTGGGGAATGGCCTTGATGGACCTTTGATTCTTCTGTACTTTATCAATTTAATGCTACAGTGAATAAAACCATTCAAAATGATTGTCATGCATTTATTAGTTATTTCCAGAAGAAAACAATGTGCTAAAGTGCTGAGATTTTCTTAATTTCCTCTTTTTGTCTCAAATTATAGCATTGCAATAACTTTTTGTTATTCTAAGTTGCTTCATAGTTGTGAAATCAAATGGAATTTGACATTGAGGCATATGCAGGGATGTTAGGACAGCTGAACGAAAACTCGATTAGACAGGTAGGTTATAAGGAACATCTGAAGGGAGGAATCAAGTCGGGAAGTGGAGAAATTTAGGGAGAGAATGCTAGAGCTTAGGGTCTTGGCAGCTGAAGGCAAAGCTGCTGAAAGTGGAATGAACAAAGTTGCGAAACTAGAGCAATGCCGAGATGCAGAGAATTGTAAGATTGGAAAAGTTGCAGAATAGGGACAAGGCTGTTACATCATCTTCATTACCTACGATCCTGTCTCACATTATAACCATAGTAAATTAAGTTGATAATTCTAGTGTAATAAATAAAATAGATCCTTCAATTTTCTAATTGCAGTTCTAATAAAGAATTAAGGAAATGCATGGCGTGTTATAACGATGTACAATTTTTCACATTACAACTGAAAGCAATTGTGTCACCAACATATGAGGATAAAAATTTATGCCGGTGATGTCTTGTACAAATGCTAATATCAAATTTGTCTCTGCGCTATTTTAATGGAAATTTTAAGTCTTTTATTTTAATTGTGCCATAATATCAGCTGATATAAAATCCAACAAGTTGGATTACAAGTTGAGTTCTACTGGCCATGATAATGAGCAATATTGATTGTGAGGGCAGTAAGTTTTCAGTTTATATTTAGGCTCCTTTAACCTGTTAATCTTGGTTTAGTTTTGTCTTTTGAGTGACAGGGTTGTTACGTATTTGGTGACATTGTGGTCAATATGGGATCGTTGCAGTGGGTCATAGCAAGAAACTTCAGCATCAATCAATTGATGTTGATGTTGAACCTAAGATGTAAGTGAAGTCAGTGTTAATTAGAAACCAAATGAACATTTCTCAAGCTAATGCTACATGCTCAATGTTAAAATTAAAATGTGTTTACTAGTTTAAGGATTATGGAAAGGAAGCATGCAGAAGCTAGAAACATCCATTTGCTTTCGCCAAGGCGAGCTGAGCCATTCACATTGCATAAGTCGGTTGCGCAGCATTCAGTTCCTGCGCTGATGAATACGATATTGATGATTCCAGTACATTCTGCCTTTTTAGTGCAGCCTTTTTTCAAAGTAGTTACTTGTTGTCCAACTAGAATGATGGGAAGAGGAAAAATAGTTGTTAGTTTTCAAGCATCAGTTGTGCTATTACTTTACATTATAATGACGGCCCTTGTGCAACTGCAGAGGGGAGTTCCAAAAACTAAACAGATTTACACATGTGATTCTCACAAAGCGCAACCAATCTTAATTGGGAACACCTTGGGTGCTGTGTCACAGAAGTGACCAGACTCGCTACAGTAAGTCACTCTGTGGCTGTTTGCTTTCATTATCTAGCCAATTGAGTAAGGCCTCACAGGACAAGGCATCAATTCATCTTCCATCTAAGTTATGTATGTGCCAAGAAGACATGAAGTTTAATGTTATTTATTTATTATTGTCACAAGTAGGTTTACATTAACGCTGCTGTGAAGTTACTGTGAAAATCCCCTAGTCGCCACACACTGGCATCTGTTCGGGTACACTGAGGGAGAATTTAGCATGGCCTTTGGACTGTGGGAGGAAACTAGAGCACCTGGAGGAAACCCATGCAGAGACAGGGAGAATATGCAGACTCTGCACAGACAGTGACCCAAGCCGGGAATCAAACCCATGTCTCTGGCGCTGTGACAGTCTGGCAACACCAATTTTAAATCCAACCGATTTATTTGATAGTAAATCTGCGAGCTTTCGACTTTCGTCTTCATCAGGGAAATGCAGACGAAAGTTGAAAGCTCGCAGATTTACTATCAAATAAATCGGTTGGATTTAAAATTGGTGTTGCCAGACTGTTACTGAGTTTACCCCAGTCCAATGCCGGCATCTCTACATCTGGCGCTGTGAGACAGCAGTGCCAAATGGAAAGAATATAAAACATTTCTGTAAATTTGTTGTATAATTTAATATTATTGATTATAATTTATAGTTTAGCTCAGTTTTGTAGACAATCATCAATCCTCTTGATGTTTTTCGAATATTACCTTCATTGCCCAAAAGGAAAACACTAATTAGAATGGGATTTTATGTTCTCGCTCATCCTGAAACTGTAAAACCCCACCCGATGTCAACGGACCTTCCCATTCTCCACCCCTCGCCTATTCCGATTCCCGGTAAAATCCCTGTGAAAGGGTCAGAAATTCACCTCAGGCTGTGGACTGAAAGACTAGAGATGAAGTTTTCCATATCTTACACAGCTAAGGCAGGCAGAGCAATGTGTAGCTCAGCAGCTGCACAATCTGCATTTCTCACCATGCTGTGTGGTTCTCTGCATAGAGAAAATCCACAGGCGTGGCCCATGCCATCATGCTGGGCAAGGCTGAAAAATGCCAGGAATGCCGAGTACATGGCTCTGTTTTTGAAGGGCAGCCTGATCCACAATAAAAAGCAAAGAACTCTCAACCCTGCGACCCCCAAGGACATAGGGAACCACCTCTCCCCGCCATGGATAAGTGGAACCCCCCCCACCCCTTCCCCCCAACCATTTAGATCTTCCTTGAGGGCCCCCATTGGCATTGCTCCCTGGCACTGCCCCTTGGATTGACTGCCTGTTATGCACAGTGCCTGATTTTCCATTCCATCTCAGTAGAACTTTACAATAACTGCATCCTGGCCAGGAGACAAGGAGTAGTTTCTAAAATTCTCATATATTCAGGACAGACACAGATAATGGTGGTGAATGAGAAGCTAATGTGGTTTGTTTCCCATGAGAGTAACTATTTCAAGGAACAGAATTATCTCCAAAAACACGCTATTTTCATTCTGCACCTTCGGATGTCCTAAGAGGTTGAAAAGTCTCCTTTCTATATAATTGGTTTTTGCAAAAATGAGCATTTTTGATGCAAAAATCAGAAAAAGGGAATGAGAACATTGAAGGATGCCTCATTAGCTTCAAGGGTGGCATTAGAAAGAGCGGATTTTAAATGTAAACTTACAAATCTCCGTAGTGACCTTAGATACCATACACCTGTCTTCATCACCTGTGCAATTTTCAGGTGGCTTCTGGTTACAGGCTTTATTGTTCTGTTCATTTTGACAGGAGTAGCATTGTAATGGGAAGACTGCAAATAGAATCAACACAGCAACAAGCTTAACACTTCACGTACAAGGCAAGTTGTAAAATCATCATTTCTTTCTTAGCTGGATTCATGACATTTTTAATTGTGTTACGTACTTTAAATATGTTTCAACACCTTGTTTCAAGCTACAATAACACAAAACAAGTTGCAGAATGGAGAATGTTCCTTGTCACAAGTATGAAAATAAATGGAACTGATAAGAAAAGTTCCCTTTAAAATACAAGCAGGAAATGTTGAAAATATCCAGGAGACCTGGCAACATCTTGGAAAGGGAAAAATAGAGCTGATGGGAGCAATTGAATTTGGTCCATAGAAGCCCTACGTCGCCATCTTTGGAGAATGTCCACTGTGTTAAGTACTAATCCAGTGGCTGGCCTCCTCTGGATCCTGGATTTGCCAGTCTCTGAAAGTTGCCAGACAATCAGAGGACATTCTTCACTACGTTAATTCTCCACTAAGTAATGACAGCTTCCAGGGTCTGACAACCGAGGACAGGGTAGGGGAAAGAGTTGGATTTCTGAAGCTTCCCCCTTTCCCTGATCAGTCACTGCACACTGAGTGCCTTGAATGAGGGATCCCTGGGAGGCCGCTAGCAAACCTGACAGTGTTTTCCCTACTTGTGTTCCCCCAGTTCTTCCACACAGCACTGTCATTGTGACAGAGGCAGAAAGACAGCTGGGCCTCTACCCCAGATCCTTTAGTCTGATTAAATGCCCTGCACCTCCCACCTCGAAACTCACCTTGGGGAGGTCATTCAATTCCACCCTCCCCCCCCAACAATGTTTCTGTTTGGTGACCTTACATCAGATTTAGTGTTTAAGGTGATGGATGATGGTGGAGAAGAAGGGCCAAAGGTCATTTTTGCTCTTTATGGTGATTCAGGATGGAAGCGGGGTCATTTTTTGACAAGATACTGAGGCACTACAATCCGTGATGTGGATCTGGTGATAGATGGGGGCAAACCAGTCACCCACCAGATAGGCTATCAAATATTTTACAAGGAGAAGTAAGAGGGGTGGAAAAAGATTGCAGGAGGAGAATGTGTGCTAGGTGACTATAGAAATATCCATTCAACCCCATCTGGTTCACTAATCTCCTTTACGGAAGGAAATCTGCTGGCCTTATGCAATCTGGCCTACATGAGACTCCAGAGCGACAGCAATGTGGTTGACTCATACTTGCTCTCTGAAATGTTTAAGCAAGCCATTCGGTTCAAGGGTAATTGGGGATGGGCAATAAACGCTGGGTCTTATCAATGATGCCCACATCCCATGAAAGAATATATTTTAAAAAGATGAAAAGGCAAAATTGTGATTTATTTGGTGGCAAAGGCTGAATCACCATCTCTCAGTCTGTTTCTGTTATTCATGATCAGTCTGTCATTCACTCCTTATGTCTCTGGAGGGGTTCTGTCCATTAGTCACACCCTATGACTCTGGAGGGGTTCTGTCTGTCATTCATTCCCCGTGACTCTGGAAAGATCTATATGTCACTCACAGCCTGTGACTCTGAAGGGATTTATGTGTACTATGAATTTCACCAAACTCAGTACCTGACCCAGAAGTGAGTCTTTTTTGTTCATTCCTTCAAGCAAGCAGTCTACTCCTGGGGCCCTGCCAAAGCTGCTATTAGTTGGCTGCCAAGTGTTTTGTGAGAGCGGCCAATAATCCTCTGATTTTCCCTGGAATGATAGTGGCGGCACCTGGTGTTTGTTTGGCATTGTCCTGCAGTTCCAGAACTCTGCAGATTAAGTGTCGCTCACTGATAACGCTTCACTTTGAAACAACTGGTTAAAGTGTAGAAGTAAAAATACTTTGGATATTTCATTTTAGAAAGCACTCAGAGTGGTGAAGAAGGCACTCAGCATGCTTGGTTTCATTGGTCAGAACATTGAATGCAGGAGTTGGAATGTCTTGTTGAAGTTGTACAAGATATCGGTAAGGCCACACATGGGATACTGTATACAATTCTGCTCACCCTATTATAGAAAGAATATTATTAAATTAGAAAGAATGCAGAAAAGATTTACTAGGATGTTACTGGGACTTGATGGTTTGAGTTATAAGGAGAGGCTGGATAGACTGGGACGTTTTTCTCTGGAGCGTAGGAGGCTGAGGGGTGATCTTATTGAGGTCTATAAAATAATGAGGGGCATAGATCCCTCATAGACCTGCAGATAGTCAATATCTTTTCCTAAAGACAGGGGAGTCTAAAACTAGAGGGCATAGGTTTAAGGTGAGAGAGAAGAGATACAAAAGTGTCCAGAGGGGCAAATGTTTTACAAAGAGGATGGTGACTGTCTGGAACGAGTTGCCAGAGATAATGGTGGAGGCAGGTACAATTTTGTCTTTCAAAAATCATTTAGACAGTTACATGGGTAAGATGGATATGGAGGGATAATGGCCAAATGCTTAGGTGTTTAAAAACAGGGCAGCATGGACAAGTTGGGCCAATGGGCCTGTCTCCATGTTGTAAACCTCTATGACTCTATAACTCAAAAATCAGGCTGCCATGCTTCTCAATATGAGAGTCTGGGCTAAATACAAAACCAACAGTGAAAAGTTTTAGAAAGTAACAAATATTTTGGCGTATGGTCATATTGATAGAAAGAAGGGAATCTGCAGTGTCTTTTGATTGCATCAGCTGCAGATATCATAGCTTCTATAATTCAATCTGTCGTATTTTCCAACCTATCACAGATCTTCCTTTTGTCCTTGTCCCACCTATTCTTTGTTCAAAATTTATTTTATCTCTAAGTTTATTATATTAGAGAATGGAAAACATCCATTTTGTGCACCCAGTCCTTTCAGGCCAGGTTTAGTAAAAACTTTCTTTATGCAATCAATGTGCTTCAGCCCAACCTCAAAGCCTACTAGGCTGGTGTACTAACTTTGTCTTTCTCATATCCTTCAGCCTGTGGGTTGATCAAACGCGACAGGCAACTTAGGGGAAATCTTTCTCTGTTTATTGGTTTTGTGAAACAGTAAATATAAATATAAGGTATGGAGATTAGTTATAATATAAGGCATGGAGATTAGGAAAAGAAAAGAAAACATATCACCTCCATCTATTTATGTCCTGTGACCCGTTACTTTCCTTCACTATCCACTGGGTTAAAATGCTGGAACTAGCTCCTTTAACAGTACTGTGGGTGTACTTATAGAACATGGTGCAGCAGTTCAAGAAGGTATTTCAACATCACCTTCTCAAGGGCAATTCATAGAATCAATCATAGAATCCCTACAGGGCAAAAGAACGCCATTCGCCCCATCAAGTCTGTATGGACCGCAATCCCTATTGTTGTAATAGGGCCTATTGTTGTAATCACACATATTTACCCTGTTAATCCCCTTGACACTAGGGTCAAATTATCATGGCCAATCACCCAAACCAGCACACCTTTGGACTGTGGAAGAAAACCGGAACACCCAAGGAAACCCACGGAGACATGGGGAGAACATGCAAACTCCATACAGATAGTGACCCAAGCTGGGAATTGAACCTAGGTCCCTGTGAGGCAGCAGTGCTAACCACTATGCCACCCCAGGATGGACTGCTAATGCTGGCCTAGTCAGTGACATCCTGCAGATGAATAATGAAAAGATAAAACTGTGACAGTCCAAACTTATTTCAAGCAGGACTACAGTTGGAATGAAAAGTCTTCTTGTCCACTTAAATTGGCTGGAATTTAAGGCCAGTTCCTGAGTTAAAAAACACTATCCAGTTCTCTTAACCTGTTTACTCACTGAAAAAACATTGATAATTTATGATTTTGCAGTGGGTCTCAATTGATAAATATCAAACTATTAGACTTAAAAAAGTGCCTTGGATTAATTATTGGTAAGTAATAAACTGAATATCATAATTAATGATGATTGATAATATCACGTCAAACACAAAATGTTCATCAATAGGAATTAAATTGTACGCATATGTGTAACATTGGGATCCTTAATCATCTCACGTCAATAAAGATAGAACTATTAAAAAATACACTTTTTTGTTTAAAAAAAGGTTATTTATGTCACCTTTAAACTTCTCCTCTGAAGAAGCACATGAGATTTCCAGGTAAATTTTCCCAATCTCCTGCCTTGAAGCACAAAAGAAAACCTGGAGAAATTGTGTAAACAACTGTTTGGCCAAACAGCCAAATTTGGGGAGAACGCCACTGGGAATTCTATCCTCAAATTTTCAACAGATCAAATTATGGCATTTTAAATTGTGCCACACCTTTAACTCTGATATTTTTGGTGAAAGAAGATTTAACAAGTTTCCCCACGTTATACTCAGATCCAATAAGTGTAAGAATATACATTAAAAACATACATAAAAGATATATCTAACCCAATTATAATAATAGACTCCTACAGTGCAGAAGGAGGCCATTCAGCCCATCAAGTCTGCACTGACCACAATCCCTCCAGGCCTTATTCCCGACACCCCATGTATATACCCTGCTAATCCCTCTGTTGGTAGGGTCAATTTAGCATGGCCAATCAACCTAACCCCCGCACATATTTGGACTGTGGGAAGAGTCTGAAGCACCCAGAGGAAAACCACGCAGTCACAGGGAGAACACGCAAAGTCCACACAGACTGCGACCGGAGGCCTGAATTGAACTCTGGTCCCTGATGCTGCGAGACAGCAGTGCTAACCATTGTGCTGCTTTGCCACCCACAAATAATTTTAGCCCCATGATATCTTTTAGGTAATAAATCCTAACCACTTCCTCCCAATACCAAACCATGAACAAACAAGTTTTATTTGATAAATGCTCTGTTTTCACATTAATATATTTAACATTTAATGAATTTGCTCAAATATAGAGGGGAATTCAGAAGCACTAGCACTCACACTGGGCTGTTATTAAGAGTTTGAAATGTGACTCTTGAAGTCTTCCTGTTCCCAATCATAGAATCCCTACAGTGCAGAAAGAGGCCATTCAGCCTCACCCTCACACTATGCCCATAACCCTACATATTTACCATGGCTAATCCATCTAACCTATACGTTTTGGGACACTAATTTATCATGTAACCGGCACATCTTTAGGACTGCTGGTTGGAAACCCAGAGCACCCGGAGGAAACCCAAGCAGACATGGGGAAAATGTGCAAACTCCACACAAACAGGCACCCAAGGCTGGAATTGAACCCAGGTCCCTGGCACTGTGGAATGCATTAATTTCAAATGGCAATGAGGTGGCGAGAGGGTGGGGATCATTCCCTGAGGAAAGGAGTTGAGTATCATAGAATGGTCACAGCACAGAAGGAGGCCATTCGACCTGTTGTGTCAATATGCTGGCTCTCTATAAGAGCAAGTCATCCACAAATCTTTCCTTTTCAGATAATGATGAACTCTCTCTTTCAAAAGCCATAATTGCATCAGTCTCCAATATATCCTGAGATAATACATTCCTGCAAAAAAAAACAGAATGCCTGAAAGAAATGGAGATACCTGGAAAATGCATGGTGGGGGTGGGAGGTTGCAGTGAGGGAGAGCTACACTTGGATTACTCTTGGAAATAGCTAAGGTGATTATAATGTGCGATTGTTTCATGATTGTTCAATAAAATACTGTAAATTTCTGTTTCTATCAAATCTGCATGATTACTACATGCAGCCAGGGCTCACCACACACAATTCACTGACTGTATTGGACCAGCAACTGACGCACAATCAAAACCTTCTAGCGTTAGGTGAAGTTGTTCTTGTTGGAACAGGTATTAGTGGTCATGCAGTAAAGAAGCCCTGTATCTGTGATGGGGAATTGAGGTCCTCCCAAGACTTGGTCCAAAGGCACAGGGAAAAGATATGGGTCAATGCCAGGATCAATGACTTGGAGGCAGTGCCAGAAGAAGTTTAATGACTTTAAACAAATGGTTAAGGTCAGTGAATGCGTCTTCAATTGCCATATCTCATCAACTCTCAGGTACTGCTCGATTCTTCACAGCCTCATCACTCACCTACCCAACAATCTCCATCAACAATTTATATTTTTATGGCATCTTTAAAGTAATAAAGTGTTCTAAGGTGTTTTACTGGAACTTTGTAAGATAGCCTGGATTTACCGACACGCCAGCCCTGAAATCGGGGTAGGTGAGGCTCATAGAACAGCATTCTCCTTTGGCCTTGGGTGGGACCTTATGAGTGTCAGGCAGGCGTGCTGGTAAAATTCTGGCCAATGTCACCAAGACACAGAGATGTTAAGGCAGATGACCAAAAGTCTGCTTGAAGTTTTAATGAGTACCTTAAATGTGGAAAGCAAATTAAAGAACTGGAGCCATGGGGAGGAAATTCCAGAGTTTAGGGCCCAAAGGAATGAAGGAGTGAGCAACAGAAGCAGCAGGAGTGATCTGGAAGAGGGCAGGCGAGCCTGAGTGCAATGAGAAAATTGAATTGGCCTCTCTGAGGACAAGCAAACTTCCCTGCTCGAATCTCTTCAATTCTGTATTCAATACAACAGCAGGAAAATCATCTCCCATGCAATACACTACCCAAATATATTCAAGCAATACATCACCCACATATATTCATGCAACACATCACTCACATATATACATGCAATACAGCACCCACATATATTCATGCAACACATCACCCACATATATTCATGCAATACAGAACCCACATATATACATGCAATACATCACCCACATATATACATGCAATACAGAACCCACATATATGCATGCAATACATCACCCACATATATACATGCAATACAGAACCCACATATATACATGCAATACAGAAGCCACATATATTCATGCAACACATCACCCACATATATACATGCAATACAGAACCCACATATATACATGCAATACATCACCCACATATATTCATGCAACACAGCACTCACATATATACATGCAATACAGCACCCACATATATTCATGCAATACAGAATCCACATATATACATGCAATACATCACCCACATATATTCATGCAACACATCACTCACATATATTCATGCAATACAGAACCCACATATATTCATGCAATACAGAACCCACATATATACATGCAATACAGAACCCACATATATTCATGCAACACATCACCCACATATATTCATGCAATACAGAACCCACATATATTCATGCAATACATCACCCACATATATACATGCAATACAGAACCCACATATATTCATGCAATACAACACCCACATATATTCATGCAATACAGAACCCACATATATTCATGCAATACAGAACCCACGTATATACATGCAATACAGAACCCACATATATTCATGCAATACATCACCCACTTATATACGTGCAATACAGAACCCACATATATACATGCAATACAGAACCCACATATATTCATGCAATACAGAACCCACATATATTCATGCAGTACAGCTCCCACATATATTCATGCAACACATCACCCACATATATACATGCAATACAGAACCCACATATATTCATGCAATACAGAACCCACATATATTCATGCAATACAGAACCCACATATATGCATGCAATACATCACCCACATATATACATGCAATACAGAACCCACATATATTCATACAATACAGAACCCACACATATTCATGCAATACATCACCCACATATATTCATGCAATACAGAACCCACATATATTCATGCAACACATCACCCACATATGTACATGCAATACAGCACCCACATATATACATGCAATACATCACCCACATATATACATGCAATACATCACCCACATATATTCATGCAATACATCACCCACATATATACATGCAATACATCACCCACATATATACATGCAATACATCACCCACATATATTCATGCAATACAGAACCCACATATATTCATGCAACACATCACCCACAGATATACGTGCAATACAGCACCCACATATATTCATGCAACACATCACCCACAGATATACATGCAATACAGAACCCACATATATTCATGCAACACATCACCCACAGATATACATGCAATACAGAACCCACATATATTCATGCAACACATCACCCACATATATACATGCAATACAGAACCCACATATATTCATGCAACACATCACCCACAGATATACATGCAATACAGAACCCACATATATTCATGCACACATCACCCACA
This sequence comes from Sphyrna mokarran, assembly GCA_024679065.1. Taxonomy (NCBI): domain Eukaryota; kingdom Metazoa; phylum Chordata; class Chondrichthyes; order Carcharhiniformes; family Carcharhinidae; genus Sphyrna; species Sphyrna mokarran. The sequence continues at coordinate 20,441,407 of JAGIQG010000007.1, read as the reverse complement.
TATATACATGCAATACAGCACCCACATATATTCATGCAACACATCACCCACATATATACATGCAATACAGAACCCACATATATTCATGCAACACATCACCCACATATATACATGCAAACAACCCACATATATCATGCAATACAGAACCCACATATATTCATGCAATACATCACCCACATATATTCATGCAACACATCACCCACATATATACATGCAATACAGAACCCACATATATTCATGCAATACAGCACCCACATATATTCATGCAATACAGAACCCACATATATTCATGCAACACATCACCCACATATATACATGCAATACAGCACCCACATATATACATGCAATACAGCACCCACATATATTCATGCAACACATCACCCACATATATACATGCAATACAGCACCCACATATATTCATGCAATACAGAACCCACATATATTCATGCAATACATCACCCACATATATTCATGCAATACAGAACCCACATATATTCATGCAACACATCACCCACATATATTCATGCAATACATCACCCACATATATTCATGCAATACAGAACCCACATATATTCATGCAATACAGCACCCACATATATTCATGCAATACATCACCCACATATATACATGCAATACAGAACCCACATATATTCATGCAATACAGCACCCACATATATTCATGCAATACAGCACCCACATATATTCATGCAATACATCACCCACATATATACATGCAATACATCACCCACATATATTCATGCAATACAGAACCCACATATATTCATGCAATACAGAACCCACATATATATGCATACATACCCACATATATTCATGATACAGAACCCACATATATTCATGCAATACATCACCCACATATATACATGCAATACAGAACCCACATTATTCATGCAATACATACCCACTATATTCAGCAATACAGAACCCACATATATTCATGCACACATCACCCACATATATTCATGCAATACAGAACCCACATATATTCATGCAATACAGAACCCACATATATTCATGCAACACATCGCCCACATATATACATGCAATACAGCACCCACATATATACATGGAATACAGAACCCACATATATTCATGCAATACAGCACCCACATATATTCATGCAATACAGAACCCACATATATTCATGCAACACATCACCCACATTTATTCATGCAATACAGCACCCACATATATACATGCAATACAGAACCCACATATATTGATGCAACACATCACCCACATATATACATGCAATACAGCACCCACATATATATATGCAATACATCACCCACATATATACATGCAATACAGCACCCACATATATACATGCAATACATCACCCACATATATTCATGCAATACATCACCCACATATATTCATGCAATACAGAACCCACATATATTCATGCAACACATCACCCACATATATAAATGCAATACAGCACCCACATATATACATGCAATACATCACCCACATATATTCATGCAATACATCACCCACATATATTCATGCAATACAGAACCCACATATATTCATGCAACACATCACCCACATATATACATGCAATACAGAACCCACATATATTCATGCAATACATCACCCACATTTATTCATGGAATACATCACCCACATTTATTCATGCAATACATCACCCACATATATTCATGCAACACATCACCCACATATATTCATGCAATACAGAACCCACATATATTCATGCAATACATCACCCACATTTATTCATGGAATACATCACCCACATTTATTCATGCAATACATCACCCACATATATTCACGCAATACATCACCCACATATATACATGCAATACAGAACCCACATATATACATGCAATACAGAACCCACATATATTCATTCAACACATCACCCACATTTATTCATGCAACACATCACCCACATATATTCATGCAGTACAGAACCCACATATATTCATGCAGTACAGAACCCACATATATTCATGCAATACAGAACCCACATATATTCATTCAACACATCACCCACATTTATTCATGCAACACATCACCCACATATATTCATGCAGTACAGAACCCACATATATTCATGCAATACATCACCCACATATATTCATGCAATACAGAACCCACATATATTCATTCAACACATCACCCACATATATACATGCAATACATCACCCACATATGTACATGCAATACAGCACCCACATATATAGATGCAATACATCACCCACATATATACGTGCAATACAGCACCCACATATATACATGCAATACATCACCCACATATATACATGCAATACATCACCCACGTATATACATGCAATACATCACCCACATATATACATGCAATACATCACCCACGTATATACATGCAATACATCACCCACGTATATACATGCAATACATCACCCACATATATACATGCAATACATCACCCACATGTATACATGCAATACATCACCCACATATATACATGCAATACATCACCCACATATATACATGCAATACATCACCCACATATATACATGCAATACATCACGCACATGTATACATGCAATACATCACCCACATATATTCATGCAATACATCACCCACATTTATTCATGCAATACATCACCCACATATATTCATGCAATACATCACCCACATTTATTCATGCAATACATCACCCACATATATTCATGCAATACATCACCCACATATATTCATGCAATACAGAACCCACATATATTCATGCAACACATCACCCACATATATACATGCAATACAGCACCCACATATATTCATGCAACACATCACCCACATATATACATGCAATACATCACCCACATATATTCATGCAATACATCACCCACATATATTCATGCAACACATCACCCACATATATTCATAGAACATAGAACATAGAACAATACAGCACAGAACAGGCCCTTTGGCCTTCGATGTTGTGCCGACCAAAATAAAAAGCAATGCCCCTCCTAACTAAACCATTCCCTTCTCATCCATATACTTATCAACTAACCTCTTAAACGCCACCAACTTGGCGCATCTACAACAGCTGCAGGCAGGGCATTCCACTCCCTAATCACTCTTTGAGTAAAGAACCTACCTCTGATATCCGTCCTATAACTCATACCCCGTAATTTAAAGTTGTGTCCCCTCGTGCTAGCTTTCTCCATCCTAGGAAAAAGGCTATCACTGTCCACCCTATCTAAACCTCTAATCATCTTATATGTTTCAATAAGGTCTCCTCTTAGCCGCCTTCCTTCTAACGAAAACAACCTCAAATCCCTCAGCCTCTCTTCATAAGACCTGCCCTCCATACCAGGCAACATCCTGGTAAACCTCCTCTGTACCCTCTCCAATGCCTCCACATCTTTCTTATAATGTGGCGACCAGAACTGCACACAATACTCCTAGTCACAGAATTCATGCAATACAGAACCCACATATATTCATGCAATACAGAACCCACATATATACATGCAATACAGAACCTACATATATACATGGAATACAGAACCCACATATATTCATGCAATACAGAACCCACATATATACATGCAATACATCACCCACATATATACATGCAATACAGAACCTACATATATACATGCAATACCGAACCCACATATATTCATGCAATACAGAACCCACATATATACATGCAATACAGAACCCACACATATTCATGCAATACAGAACCCACATATATACATGCAAGACATCACCCACATATATACATGCAATACAGAACCTACATATATACATGCAATACCGAACCCACATATATTCATGCAATACAGAACCCACATATATACATGCAATACAGAACCCACACATATTCATGCAATACAGAACCCACATATATTCATGCAATACATCACCCACATATATACATGCAATACAGAACCCACATATATTCATGCAATACAGAACCCACATATATACATGCAATACAGAACCCACACATATTCATGCAATACAGAACCCACATATATACATGCAATACAGAACCCACACATATTCATGCAATACAGAACCCACATATATTCATGCAATACATCACCCACATATATACATGCAATACAGAACCCACATATATTCATGCAATACAGCACCCACATATATACATGCAATACAGAACCCACATATATTCATGCAATACAGAACCCACATATATTCATGCAATACATCACCCACATATATTCATGCAATACAGAACCCACATATATTCATGCAACACATCACCCACATTTATTCATGCAACACATCACCCACATATATTCATGCAATACAGAACCCACATATATACATGCAATACAGAACCCACACATATTCATGCAATACAGAACCCACATATATTCATGCAATACATCACCCACATATATACATGCAATACAGAACCCACATTATTCATGCAATACAACCCACATATATTCATGCAATACAGAACCCACATATATACATGCAATACAGAACCCACATATATACATGCAATACAGAACCCACATATATTCATGCAATACAGAACCCACATATATTCATGCAATACAGAACCCACATATATTCATGCAATACAGAACCCACATATATACATGCAATACAGAACCCACATATATTCATGCAATACAGAACCCACATATATACATGCAATACAGAACCCACATATATTCATGCAATACAGAACCCACATATATTCATGCAATACATCACCCACATATATACATGCAATACAGAACCCACATATATTCATGCAATACAGCACCCACATATATACATGCAATACAGAACCCACATATATTCATGCAATACAGAACCCACATATATACATGCAATACAGAACCCACATATATTCATGCAATACAGAACCCACATATATTCATGCAACACATCACCCACATATATACATGCAATACAGAACCCACATATATTCATGCAATACATCACCCACATATATTCATGCAATACAGAACCCACATATATACATGCAATACAGAACCCACATATATTCATGCAATACATCACCCACATATATTCATGCAATACAGAACCCACATATATTCATGCAACACATCACCCACATTTATTCATGCAACACATCACCCACATATATTCATGCAATACAGAACCCACATATATACATGCAATACAGAACCCACATATATTCATGAAATACAGAACCCACATATATACATGCAATACAGAACCCATGTATATTCATGCAATACATCACCACATATATACATGCAATACAGAATCCATATATTCATGCAATACAGCATCCACATATATTCATGCAATACAGCACCCACATATATTCATGCAATACATCACCCACATTTATTCATGCAACACAGCACCCACATATATTCATGCAATACAGAACCCACATATATACATGCAATACAGAACCCACATATATTCATGCAACACATCACCCACATTTATTCATGCAACACATCACCCACAGATATTCATGCAATACAGAACCCACATATATACATGCAATACAGCACCCACATATATACATGCAATACAGAACCCACGTATATTCATGCAATACATCACCCACATATATACATGCAATACAGAATCCACATATATTCATGCAATACAGCACCCACATATATTCATGCAATACAGCACCCACATATATTCATGCAATACAGTGCCCACATATATACATGCAACACATCGCCCACATATATTACCTCACATATTATCTCACATCCTGAGTCATTGAGAAATGAAACTCAGCTGGACTGGGTTCATTCTGATTCTAATCATTGGCACAGAAAGCGAAGGAAGAGGAGGACGTCCCCGTTGAATTTAAAAATAATCCCACAGGTGGAAAAAGAGCAGTAGGAGGTAAACACCTGTCACTTACAAACTCACCCAGTCAGAACAACATTAGAGTCATACCAACCAGAAATGTTAACTCTGTTTCCTGTCCCCACAAACACTGTAAGAAGTCTGACAACACCAGGTTTAAATCCAACCGATTTATTTGATAGTAAACTCTCAAGCTTTCGACTCTATGGTCTTCATTCACCTTGTTGTCAGACTTCTTACTGTGTTTACTCCAGTCCAACACCGGCATCTCTACATCATGTTCACAGACGCTGCCAGATCTGATGAGTTTTTCCAGCGTTTTCTGTTTTTATCCCATCACTTGAGGTTCCCAATAGCAGACAAAGCTGGTTCAATTGTTTCTTATGTATATTACTCCCCCCAACTCTGCCCCCCACTCAATGTTCTCAAAATATATTTGTGAAGCATATGAAAGATTAATTTTTATATTTCTGAATGGATGTTAGATTTAAATCTGAATTCGTTAATAAAAAAACATTTTACCTGGAGGAGCAGTGAGGTAAATCATAAACAGAAGTGGTAAAACTGCCTTCATCTTTTATCACCGTTTGTCGGAGAGCTCATAACCTTCCTTTATAAATGCGGTGGGAAAGTGTTGTTAGCAATTGTAGTTATGTAATTAGAAATGCTACATCTATAATAAAAATGTTAAGTACTAAATTTCACACCTGGAAATAACAAACATATTTTAACCACACAATTGTTTCACATGCATCAATTGATTTGTTTGTGAACGTATTGTTCTTCTTGTTTTATCATTGCCTGGATATTAATCCTTTCCTGTTGCATGGGATTGCAATCTTAAATTTTAACCTATTGGTGTGAATGAGCACACTTCCTTCTTGTATTTCATGGATGCTGATGTGCATGTAAAAAATGCATCTCCCACAGCAACTTGGACTCCCTTCTTAGACTTTGATATGCCACATCTTGGACTCAATACAAGTCAATAGTATCTGGTAAATATTTGTCAACCTTTCCCAGACTTTTGCTATTGAAAATGCTGATTGTTTTGGTAGGAATGCACAATTAAATAGTTAACGCTTAATATAGATATTGAAGCAATAACTTGCTTGGGAACAGGATTATACGCTTGTTGGGACATTATCCTTTCCTTTTTGAACAATAGAGGAATTAAGGATTATGGTGAATGAGCGGGTAAGTGGAGCTGAGTCCACGAAAAGATCAGCCATGATCTTATTGAATGGTGGAGCAGGATTGAGGGGCCAGATGCCCTATTCCTGCTCCTAGTTCATATGTTCCTTGACTCCGGATGTGGGCTGATAATGAATTTGAATTATCTGCAGCAACATTGATCTGAATTATTGGTAACAATTCACTTCTCATTTTGTAAAGAAAGGATTTCCATTTAATACTATCTTTTATGTTCAAAGACACCAAAGATTACATAAGAGTACACGTGGGGTAACTTGAATCTTGTGGGTGGCACAGTGGTTACCCCTGCTGCCTCACAACGCCAGGGATCTGGGTTCAATTCTCATCTTGGGTCACAGTCTGTGTGGAGTTTACACGTTCTCACCATGTCTGCATGGGTTTCCTCCCACAGTCTAAAGATGTGTGGGTTAGGTTGATTGGCCGTGATAAGTTGCCCCTTAGTCTCAGAGGGATTAGCAGAGTAAATATATGGGGTTACAAGAATAGGACCTGGGTGGGATTGTGGTCAGTATAGACCCGATAGGCTGAATGGCTTCTTTCTGTATTGTAGGGATTGTATGATTGTGTAACATATTAGAATGGATAAAGGATTAGTTAGTTAACAAGAAGCAGAGCTTAGGGACAAATGAATATTTTTCTGCTTGGTGAAATGTAACTAAGTGGAGTATCACCAGGATCAGATTTGGGGCATTAACTATTTACTATGAACATTAATGATGATGAGACTGAATCTATGAAGCCGATGACATCAAGATACATCATGGAAAAAAAGTTATCAAGAGAGGTTGGAGAGTCTTCAAATGGATCTAAATAGATGAAGTGAGTGAGTGTTATTGTACCAGCCCCAGCTCCAAATGATACATGATGCCCATCCTGGCCAGAGCACAATGAAAGCATTGGCCAGAAGTTATGTCTGGTGCCCTGGCATTGACAGAGACATTAAACAAATGGTTGGGTGGTGTGAGAGTCGGCAGGCTCAACGAATGTTACTGCCATCAGTGATCCTGCACACCTGGAAGTGTCTGGGCCATCTGTGGTCACAGCTTCATATATATTTTTCTGGACCTTTTTAGAGGCGGTGCTGATCCTAGTAAATGCCCATTTCAAGTGATTGGACATTCAGCTCATGAGATCCGTCGCAGTTACACTTACTATTGAAAAACTAAAGAAGATCTCCACGATCCATCATCTTCCCAGAGTGTTGGCATCAGATAACGGAGCAGCATTCACGGCTGACGAATTTCAGATTTTCGTAAAGTCTAATAGTGTTCATCATGTCAGGTCATCCGTCTACTACCCTGCCTCAAATGGATGGATGGAACGAGCTGTGCAGACATTCAAAGCTTCCATGAAGAAGCAAACTCACAGGCCACTGCCACTGACGTTGGCACATTTTTTGCTGTCCCACAACACTACACATCACACCACCACTGGGTCAAGCCTGCAGAATTACTAATGAGCAGGGCCCTGTATATCTGTTTGGACTGAGAGTTCCCAAATTCGTTGGGCAGGATAAAAGGTAGGCAAGACTCAAGAATATCTGTCACTCTGAAAGGGGACAGATCATTTAATGTTGACAACCTGGTTTTGCTATGGATTTTTGAATCATAGAACTCTACAGTGCAGAAAGAGGCCCTTCGGCCCATCGAGTCTGTACTGAACACAATCTCACCCACACTGCACCTCCATATCCCTACACGTTTTACCCACTAATCCCTCAAACCTACACATCTCTGGACACTAAGGGACAATTTCTTAGCATGGCCAATCAACCTAACCCACACATCTTTGGACAATGGGAGGAAATCAGAGCACCCGGAAGAAACTCACGTGGATCTGTCTGGGCACTGGTGTTGCGGAGTAGGCGGAGACTCAGAGGCTCCACCACATGAAGAAGCATGTCAATCAGTTATGCGAGGGAGTAGGGGCAGCATCAGGGGACAAGCAAATGGGCCCCGCTTCCAGCTCATATGTACCAGCTTCTGAACAAGACACTTAGTGCCCACCATGCGGCCAAGGCTGCCTTTGGTTTTGGTGACTGAGGCAGAGGAAGGGGCTGGCAAGGGCCTAGCTCCAGAGGTGATTGGCAGGTCTGCCTCATCAATGGATCCTGGGCCGGTGGCTACTGAAGAACCCATGTGAAAGTTGTGGTGTTCCGTAAGGATCCAGAAGTCTCCGGGTTGATTCTTAGTTGTAAATAGTTCTTCACAGTCAATAAATTTTTTTGTTGTTGTCTGCAAAATAATTCATCTTGAGTTACAACAATGGGAAACTTGTAAGTGTTGATGTTCACAGAGACTTGGGTGTACTTCTGCAAGGAACACAAACATTTAGCATACAAGTACAACAAGCAAATAGGAAGGCAAATGGCATTTATTGTGGACTTTTATTGCAGAAGGATTGGAATATAAGAATACAAATCTACAGGATTTTTGTGAGCTACATCTGGAATACTGTGTACAGTTTTGGTCTCCACACATTTAAGAAAGGATATAGTTGCATTGGAGGCGGTACAGTGAAGGTTCACTGCATTGGACCCTGGATAAAGGGGTTGTCCTATGAAGAGTTCTTGAATAAATTAGACATATATTTGCTGGAGTTTAGAAGATTGAGAGGTGATCTCATTGCAACCTACAGTATCCTGAAGGGGCTCAATAGAGCAAATGCTGAGGGATGGTTTCCACTGATCGGGGAATCTGAAGGCACAATTTCAGGATAAAGAGTTGAACATTTAGGACTGAGATGAGAAAAAATTTCTTCACTCAAGTTGTGAATCATTGATTTGATTTGATTTATTATTGCCACATATATTAGCATACAGTGAAAAGTAGTGTTTCTTGCACGCTATACAGACAAAGCATACATTTCATAGGGAAGGAAATGAGAGAGTGCAGAATGTAGTGTTACAGTCATAGCTAGGGTATAAAGATCAAAAATCTGATGGCAGCAGGAAAGAAGTTGTTCCTGAGTCAGATGATATGTGATCTCAGACTCTTATATCTTTTTCCTGAAGGAAGAAGGTGGAAGAGAGAATGTCCGTTGTGCATGGGGTCCTTAATTATGCTGGCTGTTTTGCTGAGGCAGTGGGAAGTATATACAGAGTCAATGAATGGGAGGCTGGTTTGCGTGATGGATTGGGCTACATTCATGACTTTTTATTACTTCTTCTTGTCTTAGGCAGAGCAGGAACCATACCAAGCTGTGATACAACCAGAAAGAATGCTTTCTATGATGTATTTGTAAAAATTAGTGAGAGTTGTAGCTAACTTGCCAAATTTCCTTAGTCTTCTGAGAAAGTAGAGGTGTTGGTGGGCTTTCTTCACTAAAGCGTTGGCATGAGGGAATCAGGGCAGGTTGTTGGTGATCTGGACACCTAAAAACTTGAAGCTTTCTACTTTATTCCTTTCTACTTTGTTTCTACCCTTTCTACTTTGTTCCTTTTGATGGAATTCTCTATCTGAGAGAATTGCGAATTCTCCATCAATGGATAAATTTAGGCTGGAATGATCTGTCAGGGAATTAAGGAATATAAATTAAGGAATATTCCTTTCTATAACTTAAAAAATAAGTTCCTTACATTGAGCTGAAGCCAATTTTTCCTAACAGGTGCCGGCGTGTGGTAACTAGGGGATTTTCACAGTAACTTCATTGCAGTGTTGATGTAAGCCTTACTTGTGACAAATAAATCAATGTTATTTACTTTAAGTTCAGGCATTGTCTTATTGACTGGTGGAGCATGCGCAATGGACCGAGCGGTCTATTCCTGTTCCTATGTCTTCCAGTCCCATCAACAATGACCCCAGCGATCTTGTGCACAGAGAGTGTGGGCACAGGATCCTGTCCACTGAGAATGGTATGGAAAACGTATGGGATCTGGGACTTCTTAAATCGAGATTTGTTATGTTTAATCTTTATAAAACATTGAATAGGCCACAATGGGAGAATCACACCCAGTTCTGGTTACTGGAATGAAAGGATGTGAAGGCTCCTGAGAGAGCGCAGAGAAGATGTACCAGAATGGTTCCAGGTTTGAGGGAGTTCAGTATTGGGTTAGGTTGGAGAACTTGGAATTATCTTTGAAGCAAAAATAATCGATAGGAGATTTGATGAGGTATACAAGATTCTAACTAGCTGTTCCTAATAGTTGATGGTAAGAGGATGAGGGATACAAATCTAAGGTTTCGTGCAACAGAAACAATGTTAGGACATGGGTGTGGCAGGGTGGGGGCAGTGGGATATGAGGAAGACCTTTACTTATGCAGTGAGTAGAAATGACCTAAACCCCATGGCCTATCCCATGGCCATTTCAGAGACGTGGATAGAGCAGGGGCAGGAATGGTTGTTGCAGGTTCCGGGGATCAGATGTTTCAGTCAGAGCAGAAGTGGTGGTAGAAGAGGGGGAGGAGTGGCATTGTTAGTTAAGGACAGCATTATGGTGGCAGAAAAGATGTTTGATGTGGACTTGTCTGCTGAGGTAGTGTGGGCTGAGATTAGAAACAAGAAAGGAGAGGTCACACTGTTGGGAGCTTTTTATAGGCCTCCAAAAAGTCCCAGAGAAGTAGAGGAAGGGATTGCAAAGTTGATCCTGGATAGGTGTGAAAGTAACAGGGTAGTTGTAATGGGGGACTTTAACTTTTCTAATATTGATTGGAAAAGCTATAGTTCAAGTACGTTAGAGTTTTTGTTCAATGTGTGCAGGAAGGTTTCATGACTCAATATGTAGATAGGCCAACAAGAGGTGAGGCTATATTGGATTTGGTACTGGGTAATGAACCAGACCAGGTGTTAGACTTGGAGGTGGGTGAGCACTTTGGTGATAGTGACCACAATTCGGTTACGTTTACCTTAGTGATGGAAAGGGATGGGCACGTACCGAATAACAGTAGTTATAGCTGGGGGAAAGGTAATTATGAGGCTATTAGGAGAGATTTAGGATGCATAGGGTGGAGCAGGAAATTGCAGGGGCTGGGGACATCTGAAATGTGGAGCATATTTAAGGAACAGCTTCTGCATGTCCGTAATAAATATGTACCTGCCAGGCAGGGAGGAAGTGGTCGAGTGAGGGAACCATGGTGTACTAGGGAAGTTGAATCTCTGGTGAAAAGGAAGAAGGAGGCTTACATAATAATGAGACGTGAAGGCTCAGTTAGGGCACTGGAGAGCTATAAATTAGCCAGGAAGGAGCTAAAGAGGGAGTTGAGAAGAGCTAGAAGAGGACACGAGAAGACTTTGGCGGATAGGATTAAGGAGAATCCTAAAGCTTTTTACAGGTATATAAATAATAAAAGATTGGTTAGGGCAAGATTAGGGCCAGTCAGAGATAGCAGTGGGAAGTTGTGCGTGGAGCCTGAGGAGATAGGAGAGACACTGAATGAGTATTTTTCATCAGTATTCACGCAGGAGAAAGATAGTGTTGTCGGGGAGAATACTGCGATACCAGGTTGTAGACTGGGCAGGATTGAGGTTCATAAGGAGGAGGTGTTAGCGAATCTTGAGGGTATGAAAATTGATAAGTCCCCTGGGCCAGATGGGATTTACCCTAGGATTCTCTGGGAGGCTAGAGAGGAGATTGCAGAGCCTTTGGCTTTGATCTTCATGTTGTCGTTGGCTACAGGTATAGTGCCGGAAGACTGGAGGATGGCAAATGTTGTCCCTTTGTTCAAAAAGGGGAGTAGGGACCATCCTGGAAATTATAGACCGGTGAGCCTGACTTCTGTTGTGGGCAAAGTCTTGGAAAGAATTATAAGGGATAGGATTTATAAGCATCTAGAGAGAAATAAATTGATTAGGGATAGTCAGCACGGTTTTGTGAAGGGTAGGTCGTGCCTCACAAACCTTATTGAGTTTTTTGAGGAGGTGACCAAAGAGGTAGATAAGGGTAAGGCAGTTGATGTAGTGTATATGGATTTTAGCAAGGCGTTTGATAAGGTTCCCCATGGTAGGCTACTGCAGAAAGTGCAGATGCATGGGATTGAAGGTGATTTAGCAGTTTAGATTAGGAATTGGCTAGCTGATAGAAGTCATGACGTAGAGATGCCGGCGTTGGACTGGGGTAAACTCAGTAAAGTTTTGCAACACCAATTTTAAATCCAACCAATTTATTTGATAGTAAATCCACGAGCTTTTGACACTATGTTGTGCCTTCGTCAGGCAAATGCAGTGTTCTGATCTGCAGATGCACTCATATCCACACAGACAGTTACAGATTGCTGATTAGAATGCGAATCCTTACATCTAACCTGCTATTCAAGTGTTAAAGTGGCTAACAATGTGTGTGAAGGAAATCCTGAGCATTGGCTAGAGAATTGTGTATTTTCTCCAGACAGCACAGTAAGTGAGGTTTTTTGCTAATCCAGGCAAGTTACGGGGGTTACAGATAGTGTGACATGAACCCAAGATCCCTGTTAACAGGGATCTTGGCTTCATGTCAAACTATCTGTTAACAGTGATCTTGGCTTCATGTCACACTATCTGTAACCCCCGTAACTTGCCTGGATTAGCAAAAAACCTCACTTACTGTGCTGTCTGGAGAAAACATATCGATCAGACGATGGATGTTACAGTTTGCAGAGGGACATAGATAGGTTGCAGAGCTGGGCCGTGAGGTGGCAAATGGAATTCAATACGGATAAGTGTGAGGTGATTCACTTTGGTAGGAATAACAGGCATATGAAATATAGGGCTAATTTACCTAATCGAAACATATAACATGATTAGAGGTTTAGATAGGGTGGACAGTGATAGCCTTTTTCCTAGGATGGAAAAAGCTAGCACGAGGGGACACAGCTTTAAATTAAGGGGTGATAGTTATAGGACGGATATCAGAGATAGGTTCTTTACCCAAAGGGTGGTTCGGGAGTGGAATGCCCTGCCTGCAGCAGTTGTAGATGCGCCAAGTTTGGTGGCGTTTAAGAGGTTAGTTGATAAGTATATGGAAGAAAAGGGATGGGTTTAGTTTGGAGGGGCATTGCTTTTATATGGTCGGCGCAACATCGAAGGCCGAAGGCCTGTTCTATGCTGTAAGTTCTATGTTCTATGTTCTAAAATACACAATTCTCTAACCAATGCTCAGGATTTCCTTCAACACATTGTTAGCCACTTTAACACTTGAATAGCAGGTTGATGTAAGGATTCGCATTCTAATCAGCAATCTGTAACTGTCTGTGTGGATATGAGTGCCTCTGCAGATCAGAACACTGCATTTGCCTGACGAAGGCACAACATAGTGTCGAAAGCTTGTGGATTTACTATCAAATAAATTGGTTGGATTTTAAATTGGTGTTGCAAAACTTTACCTAGCTGATAGAAGACAGAGGGTTTTGGTTGATGGGAAATATTCAACCTGGAGTGCAGTTATAAGTGGTGTACCTCAAGGATCTGTTTTGGGGCCACTGCTGTTTGTCATTTTTATAAACGACTTAGATGAGGGTGTAGAGGGTTGGATTAGTAAATTTGCTGACGATACCAAAGTGGGGGGAGTTGTAGACAGCGAGGATGGATGTTACAGTTTGCAGAGGGACATAGATAGGTTGCAGAGCTGGGCCGTGAGGTGGCAAATGGAATTCAATACGGATAAGTGTGAGGTGATTCACTTTGGTAGGAATAACAGGCATATGAAATATAGGGCTAATGGAAGGACCCTTAATAGTGTTGCCGAGCAGAGGGATCTTGGGGTACAAGTACATAGCTCTTTGAAAGTTGGCACCCAGGTTGATAAAGTTGTTAAGAAGGCGTACGGTGTGTTAGCTTTTATTGGTAGAGGGATTGAATTTAGGAGCCGTGAGGTTATGTTACAACTGTACAAAACTCTGGTGCGGCCGCACTTGGAGTATTGCGTACAGTTCTGGTCGCCGCATTATAAGAAAGATGTGGAAGCATTGGAAAGGGTGCAGAGGAGGTTTACCAGGATGTTGCCTGATATGGTGGGAAGGCCTTATGAGGAAAGGCTGAGGGACCTGAGGTTATTTTCATTAGAGAGAAGAAGGTTACGCGGTGACCTAATTGAGGCGTATAAGATGATCAAGGGATTGGATAGGGTGGATAGTGAGAGCCTTTTTCCTCGGATGGTGATGACCAACACGAGGGGACATAACTTTAAATTAAGAGGTGGTAGTTATAGGACGGATGTCAGAGGCAGGTTCTTTACACAGAGGGTGGTGAGAGCGTGGAATGCCCTGCCTGCAGCAGTTGTGGACTCACCTACTTTGGGGGCATTCAAATGTTCGGTGGATAGGCATATGGATGATATTGGAATAGTTTAGGTTAGAGGGTCCACTGGCCGGCGCAACATCAAGGGCCGAAGGGCCTGTACTGCGCTGTAATGTTCTATGTTCTATGTACCGTGAAGCTAAGGTGGAATGCTTCCAAAAGAAAAACTGCATGGGCACTTGATGCAACTAAACTTCCATGGCAACAGGGAAAAAGTCGGGGAATGGGACTTACTGGTTTACTCTGTAGAGAATGGGTTAAATAATGTCCCTCTGTATCACAATGACTCTGACTTACCACAGAAAATGAATTGTTATTATTTTTTGTTAAGCAAAATGTTCACAATTTCTCAAAAAAACATTCTACTGATGAACAGGAGGTAAGGGAGGAGGGGGAGTTGCACTTTTGATTAGGAAAGTCATCACAATACTACTGAGAGGGGATATATCTGAGAGTTCACCCACAGAGTCTCTATGGGTAGAACTGAGAAATAAGAAGAGGAAAATCGCTTTGATAGGGTTGTACTACAGGGCCCCAAATAGTCAGCAGGAGTTGAGGATCAAATATATAAGAAGATTATAAATAGCTCCAATAAAAATAGGGCGATAATAGCAGGGGACTTTAACTTTCCCAATATTGACTGGGACAATTCAGGAGGAATTTCTCATTCAGTATGTGGATGGCCTGACAAGAGAGAAGGCAAAACTTATTTCCTCTTGGGAAATAAGGAAGGGCAGGTGGCAGAAGTGTTATTAGGGGATCACTTTGGGACTAATGATGAGGGCAGCATGGTAACACAGTGGTTAACACTGTTGCTTCACAATGCCAGGATCCCAGCTTGGGTCACTGTCTGTGTGGAGTTTGCATGTTTTTCCTGTGCTTGCATAGGTTTTCTCTGGGTGCTCCAGTTTCCTCCCACCTTCTGAGAGACAGACTGGTTAGGTGCATTGACCCGAACTGGCGCCAGACTATGGCGATTAGAGGAATTTCACAGGAACTTCATTATAGTGCTATGTAAGCCTTAATAAATATTAATAAATATTAATAAATATGATTCATTAACAAATGGTTAATAAATAATTTTTAACTTTATAATTCCATTAGTTTTAAGATAGCTATGGAGAATGATAGGTCTGAAATGGGAAGGGCGTGAATATCTTAGCTGGGAGGTTAGCTGGAGTGTTCGGCAGGGTTTAAACTAATATGGGGAGGGGATGAAACCGATAGCTCGATAGGGAGCAAGATGGAAGATAGAGTAAGCCTGGATGAGAGGAAATATACCAGGGAGAAGGACGTTCTGAGTGGGCTTGGAGGTCTGGAGTGTGTCTGTTTCAATGCGAGGAGCATAACAGAAAAAAGATGAACTTAGGGCCTTAATGTTTGCAAGGAACTTGAATGTGGTTGCAGTGATGGAGATGTGGTTAAAGGAAGGGGAGCAGTAGCAGCTGAATATTCCTGGGTATAAGTGTTTCAGGCGTGACAGAGAAGGGTCCAGAAGAGGATTTCCCTGGGAAGTGTGTAAATTAGAACATAGAACATAGAACATTACAGCGCAGAACAGGCCCTTCGACCTACGATGTTGCGCCGACCAATTAGGAACAAGCAGTGACTTGTTCTACAATTTACAAGCAGTAAATTGTCAATGATATTGATGAATTTGTTTTATCCTACAGGTACTTTGGTCCGCCTTGTTGTCTAAGAAGGAGCATACACGTGATGGGTCGTGAGAGGGCTGCTTTTGGATTTTTCGAGAGTATCCTAGTGCTTCACGTCATTAGTGTACGCTTGACCTGGACCATTTGATGGGCAACACGACAGCTCAGTGACTATCGCTGTGTTGTGCAGATACATGGATTTGGGCCTCTGTCTGTGGGAGTTTGCGTATTCTCGCCGTGCTTGCGTGGGTTTTCTCTGGGTGCTCCGGTTTCCTCCCACATCCAAAAGATGTGCTCTTAGGCTGATTGGCAGAACAAATTCTCCCTAAATTGTCTCAAATTTGGTTTCAATGCATAGATCTATAAACATATTCAGGGATCACGGGTAGATGTGGGAAGATTGAGGTGGCGGTGTGGGCCCGTTGGGCCGATGGGCCTGTTTCCCATGCTGTTTTGTTCTTTGTTCTTTGTCTGGCCCAAAGGTTAAATTTCTAAACTGGTACAAAGCCAATTTGATGGTATTAGACAGGAACTGTCTAAGGTTGATTGGGGAAGTCTCTCGGCAGGCAAAGGGATGGTTCTTAAGTGAGAGACTTTCAAAACAGAGTTAACCAGGGTTCAAGGTAAGGGTGAAGGGCAAGGCTGGTAGAAATAGGGAATCTGGATGACTCGAGATATTGAGGCCCTGGTCAAGGAGAAGAAAGAGGCACATGACATGCATAGATGACTGGAATCAAGTAGCTTCATTGAAGGTAGGAATCGAGTTAAGAGAGAAATCAGGAGGGTAAAAAAGGACACAAGATTGTTTTTGCAGATGAGGCAAAGGAGAATTCAGAGCTACCACAAATACATAAAGGGCAAAAGAGTAACTGGGGAGACAGTAGGGTCTCTTAAGGATCAACAAGGTCATCTATGTGCTGATCCACAAGGGATAGGTGAGATTCTAAATGAATATTTCTCATTAGTATTTACTATTAGAAAGGCATGGATGTTAGGGAACTTGAGGAAATAAATAGTGATGTCTTGAGGAATCTACATAACACAGAGAGGGAGGTGTTGGAAGTCTTAAAGTACATCAAGGTAAATAAATCCCAGGGACCTGATGAAGTGTATCCCACAACATTGTGGAAGGTTGGGGAGAAATTTGCAATTCCGTTGAAGAACTATTCAAATCATCGACAGCCACAGGTGAGATGCCTGAAGATTGGAGGGTGGCAAATGTTGTGCCTTTATTTAACAGCTGCAGGGAAAAGCTACAGATCAGTGAGCTGAAGGCCTGTAATGGTAAGTTGTCAGAAAGTATTTTGAGAGATAGGGTCCACAGGCATTTAGAGGCGCAAGGTCTGATTAGTGACAGTCATCATCGCCTTGTGAGTGGAAAGTCATGTCTCACAAATTTGATTGAGTTTTTTGAAGGGGCAACCAAGAGGTAGATGAAGGCAGTACAGATGTTGTCTACATGGATGTTAGCAAGCCCTTTGACAAGATATTGCATGATGGATTGCAGCATAAGGTTAAATCTCACAGGATCCAGGGTGAGGTACCCAATTGAATACAAAATTGGCTTGATGACAGAAGACAGAGGGTAGTTCTAGAGAGTTGTTTTTCAAACTGGAGGCCTGAGATCACCAGTGTGCTTCAGGGATCGGTGCTGGGTCCACTGTTATTTGTCATTTATATAAATGATTTATGAATTTATGAGGGATGGTTAGTAAGATTGCAGATGACACCAAGATTGGTGGCATAATGGACAGTGAAGGTTATCCAGGATTGCAATGGGATCTTGAATAATTGGGCCAGTGGCTAATGAATGGCAGATGGAATTTAATTTAGGTAAATGTGAGGTAATGCATTTTGGTAGATCAAACAGGGCAGGACTTTTTCAATTAATGGTAAGGTGTTGGGGAGAGTTATAGGACAAAGAGATCCAGGGATACAGGTTCATAGCCCCTTGAAATTGGAATACAGGTGGACAAGGTGGTGAAGAAACATTTGGCATGCTTGGTTTCATTGGTCCGAACATTGAATACAGGAATTGGGGCATCTTGTTAAAATTGTACAAGGATATTATTAAACTATAAATAGTGCAGAAATGATTTACTAGTTGGTATTAGGACTTGATGGTTTGAGTTATAAGGAAGGGCTGGATAGAACGGGCCTTTTTCCTTGTAGACATAGATCAGTTAGATAGTCAACATCTTTTCCCAAAGATGGGGGGGGGGTCTAAAACTAGAAGGCATAGATTTAAAGTGAGAAGGGAGAGATACAGAAGTATCCAGAGGGGCAACTGTTTCACACAGAGCGTGGTGAGTGGCTGGAACAAGCTCTCAGAGATAGTAGTAGAGGCTGGTACAATTTTGTCTTTTAAAAAGCATTTAGACAGTTACATGGGTAAGATGGGTATAGAAGGATATAGGCCAAAGATGGGCAATTGTAACTAGTTTAGTGGTTAAGAAAAAGGGTGGCGTGAACAACTGCTGTAAACCTCTATGACTCTATGATGCATCTGACATTTTATGAGATAATTATTGATCTACCCATTTGTAAGTTTCTGTTGTTGTTACTGCAATTGATTTAATTGGCCAATTGTGGGTAATTTAATATCTGAACAAATTTACCAGTCTTTTGCAATTTGCATTCCTCTTTTTATTCAGAAACAAAACTAGGGCACATTTCACATGAAACCAAATCATTTGTATTGTGTTTTAGAGAAAACCAATCAAACAGATTACAAATAACCAGCTTTTGTTTGGTCAAGGTTTGTTTGTTTGTTTGTTCCAAGTTTCCATGACAGATTTCAGTTATTTTCCTGTAAAGAAAATCCACGCCAATCACAATGGGTGAAGAAGTTGATGTGTTTTAGTCACCTCTGGGCTCAATCAAAGAAGAATTAAAAGTTAAATTAGTTTAGGACATGCATCCTCACCAGTGTGCCTCATCAGGCAACAGCCTGATACAGTAGTACTCAGAATGACACCTAACAGATAAAGTCCCAAATAATCACCATCACCATTCTTGTCCAATCCCATTGGCAGAGTAGACCCAGCAGAAGAGGTGACACAGTGGTATACATTAAGGAGTGAGTTGCCCTGGGAGTTTTCAACATTGACTTTGGACCCCATGAAATCTCATGGCCCCAAGTCAAACATACGCAAGGAAACCTCTGCTCATGACTTCATGCTGTCCCTTAGCTGATGAATTAGTACTCCTCCATTTCGGATATCACTTGGAGGAAGCACTGAGGGTAGCAAGGGCACAGATGGACCCTGGGTAGGGGAACTTCAATGTCCTTGGTCTGGAGTGGCTCAGTATTTCCACCACAGACCAAGCTGACTGGGTCCTAAAGATCACAGCTGTTAGACTGGCTCCACCACATTCTGGTGGGCAACTAAGAATGGACAATAAATGCTGGCCTAACCAGTAATGCCCATATTCTATAAACCAACTTAAAAATCAAAGATTTCATATATACTGAAGAATCTTAATGGGTTGCCACTTTACCACTTGGTATAAGGCCCCCATGTTTCACATGCAATTGATCCATAGAGTCATGGAGGTTTACAGCATGGAAAATAGGTCCTTCAGCCCAACTAGTTCATACAGCCCCTTTTTTTTTTAAAACCTGAAGCTAGTCTCAATTGCCTGCCTTTGGCCTATATCCCTCTATTACCAGGGGTCTCTGAATTACGGCCCGCAGCAGACGACATCTGGATTAGGTTTGAAGACTGCTGCTCTATACCCATCTTATCCATACAACTGTCTAAATGCTTTTTAAAACACAAAATTGTACCCGCTAATATTACTACCGCTGGCAGCTTGTTCCAGACACCACCCTCTGTGTGAAAAAATTGCCTCTCTGGACCTTTTTGTATCTCTGCCTTCTCACTTTAAACCTATACCTTCTGGTTTTAGACTTCCCTACCTTTGGGAAAGATATTGACTAACTGATATATGCCCCTCACTATTTTATAGACTTCTATAAAATCACCCCTCAGCCAACAATCAGTCCTGGTCTCTCCATCCCGACACTACAGTTAAGAAAGCTCATTAATTCCTCGACTCTTCAGAAGGCTAAGGAAATTCGGCATATCTACTGCAATTCTCACCAATTCTTTACAGATGCACCATGGAAAACATCCTATCCAGTACTCCAGAGAAAAAAGTCCCAATCTATCCAGTGTCTCCTTAGCTCAAACCATCAAAATCCTGGTAAATCTTTTCTGCACTCTTTCTAATTTAATAATATCCTTGTATGTTCATCCATTGTATGTTTATTGATTTCTCTTTTTTACATCAATAAACATACTGTTTATTGCGATTCAGTCCACCTTGTTGGCCAACAAGGGGCATACACGTGGTGGGTTGTGCAAGGGCTGCTCTTGGATGTTGCTTCGAGAGTTGCTTAGTGCTTCATATCTATTAGTGTATACTTAAACTGAACCAATTGACGGACAACACAACAGCTCAGTGACTATCACTGTTTGCTGTGCAGTTACAGGGACCTGGGTTGGATCTCCGGCCTGGGTCAACGTCTTTGGTAGTTTGCACATTCTCCCCGTATTTGTGTGGGTTTTCTCTGAGTGCTCCAGCTTCGTCCCAAACATGCTTTTAGGCTGATTGGTGTTGATAAATTATCCCTAAATTGGATCTTCCTTAATTTGGCGCACATATAATTCCCTAAATTTGCACCTCTTTATTGTGAAGTCAACTAGATGTAGACAAAAGTCGTAAGTAGAAGAAGGACTTGAATAAGACACTCACTGAGTGTTAAAATGGGCAGTGCAGGCTTGTGGGACCGAAGCGTCTGTTTCCCATGCTGTGCTGTTCTTTGTTCTATAATAGGGTGACCAGAACTGTACAGAGTATTCCAAGTGTGGCATTACCAACGTCTTGTACAATTTCATCAAAGCATTCCAACTTCTGTATTCAATTTTCTGACCGATGAAACCAAACATACTGAATGCCTTCTTCACTACTGTGTTCACCCGTGACTCCACTTTCAAGGAGCTTTGAACATGTACCCCCTAGAATTCTTTGTTCTGTAACTCTCCCCAACACCCTACCATTAATTAAGTCCTGCCCTACTTCAATCTACCAAATTGCATCACCTCACATTTATCTAAATTAAACTCCATCTACTTTTCATCAGCCCCACTCAACTCAATCCAAATTACACTCAGATCAGGCAGGAATTGGGAGAGAAGCAACCTCAGGCCTGCCAAATTGTGTGGTTATTTGTCATTTACCCCACTCAAATTAAGGAGAGGGGAACGATTCCTGTGACTTTCTCCAGCCTTAACAGACTGACGTCTCTGTGCTCCTTATAATGGGTCTCACTGTATCAAATTTGAGAATTGTCTTGGGACTTTTTCAACTATGTTAAAAATATTTAATCTGTTATCGGTGTCTTTAATCTGATACATGCTAGACTTAGTATTCGACTTATAGATAATGCTGGAGGCAATACTGTTAACCCGTGTTTTATTTATCTTTATGCTAATTATTTACAAGGTGGTTTCTATATGATGCTCTGCATGGAACTATCTCCAAGTTCTTTTATGTGATCTTGCAATCATGAAGATGTAGTCTATATATTACACATTTGACATTAACGCTTTTTCCAAATCTCCATCTAAGTTCTCTTGTCATTTCTGGTTTGGAGTGTTTCTGGCATTGCAGTGTAAGCAGAATCTGAATTTGTGTCTGAAGGGGAATTTCACTGTAACTTCATTGCAATGTTAATGTAAGCTTTACTTGTGACTAATAAGTAAGATTCTCTATCTTACTAATAAATAAACTTTAAGAGGAATTTATTTTATTCAGCATCATGGTTCTGTAATGGATGGTGCCACTAGTTCTCAAAATTTCCATTGTTCAGAAATCACCTGGGTAATTTCATGGTGATATGAGTTGAAATCCAGGAAAAAATGTGGCAATGGAGTACACAAATCTAGTCAGCGGTGCTGAGTTAACCTGGTGTTGCAGGAACAGACAAGTGGGAGGCTGAGACCAAGTGAGACCAGCTTGACTATCTATGATGTTTGACAATTTTTAGCTACTGTGTGGAACCATCTTACTGCATTCATTTGCAAATGTTGATTGTGTGGGGAGTGGAGCCGGCTGAAGGTTTGCCTTGGTTTGCCTCGGCTGAAGGTTTGCTACATTTGCAGCGAGCACTGGTTACAAAAAATATTTTGGAAGGAGTTTATATAAATGTGAAATCTTCCTTACTGCATACCTTTTCTGACTTGCAACAACTATATAGATACAGACATAAGGATACGCACCCTACATATACAGAAACAGACACTTTGCACAAACACATAGGCGGTACAATGGTTAGCATTGCTGCTTCACAACTCTAGGGTCCCAGCTTCAACTTCTGTGCTTGGGTCACTGTCTGTGGAGTTTGCACATTTTCCTCATGTCTGTGTGGGTTTCCTCCAGGTGCTCTGGTTTCCTCCCACGGTCCGAAAGATGTGCTGGTTAGGCACTTTGGCCGTGGTAAATTCTCTCTGAGTGTACCTGAACAGGCGCCGGACTGTGGCGACTAGGAGATTTTCACAATTACTTCACTGCAGTGTTAACGTGAGCCTTACTTGTGACACTAATAAATAAACGTGCACACACTCTGCTTCACAAAGAGTTAAACAGATTAACTCTGCTTTCTCCCCTCACAAACTCTGCTGCTTCGGTTGAGTTTGTCCCCCTAGGTACACCGTACACAGATTGGCACAGCGAGCCGCTGCTATCGCCCGACGCATGCGCACCACACTTTGGCGGCGGTTGAGAAGGCGGGCGCGCGAGGCCGGCGGCGCCATCTCGCCGCGGGAGGAGCGGAATGACGTCAGGTCGCATGACGGGGAGGTGACGTCATGTCGTCAGGCGTCCGCCTCGCCGGGGCCGGGCCACATGCTGCGCCTGCGCACGACGCCGCGCCGTCTGCTGCGGCTGTGCGCGACGCCGGCCCGTCTGTTGCGCCTGCGCGCGGGCTTGGGCCGTCTCCTGCGCGTGCGCACACGGGCGGGCCGAGTCGCAGCCTCAGTGAGTGTACGGCCCGCGGGGGAGGGGGGGGGGTAGCTGTGTGTCTGCCTCAATCCCCCAGGCCCCTGTCGGCCCAGCGGGAAGGTTGTTCATGTGCTTCACCCTGCCTTCCCGTTACCTCGGATATCGCCTTCCCGTTTCTTAAGTCGACATAAACACCAGGGGAATATCTACCCGTATTCCATATTGTCTCTGAACCGTGAAGCCAGGATGTATTCTGCAGCCGAGCCCGGTAAGTCACTCGGTTAAAATGGTTCTCCTCTACCTTCAGCGTGAAGGCTGAAGCCGCCTGGAGATGTTTTGGTGGCGCCCATTCCCACCGTACCCCCCATCCCACGGCTCTAGGCGGTACCCAAGCTTCGGGCTCGGGTAGTCGAAGCGCCTCCCAAAGGAGAGCCGTGTAGCCAGGCTAAACAGCCCGCCCGCTTTAAAGCCCAGGCCGAGTTCTTGCCGCCAGCTTTTGCTATTCTGTGTGTGTGTGTGTGTGGTGGGGAGGGGGGTGAACTGTAGGCCTTGGGAAAGTTCCCCATCTCTCAAATTGAACATAACCGTGAATGGTTGGATGGAGAGAGGGAGAATATGTTGATTTCATCAGTGCAGCGAAATGGGGCTTCACCATCCCAGTGTTGTGATGTACCCAGCTTCTAATTAGGGCATGAACTCCTGGTGGTGTTCTCCAAAGATTTCTACATTTTATAACCGCCAAGATTTTGGGGAAAGGTGGATAAATTGCTCGCTGGAAGTTACCAAAGAAAATAAGCCAGATCAGGTGCTTTGGCGGATGGATGATTACAGATTGCTTTTTGTGTTCCTATTTGTGTGAGGGTGTATATGTGGGGAGAGAAAGGAGGGTTGCACTACAAATTCAATTTCTACCATCTCACTTTTCAACTTGACACTTAAGAACAGAAAACTTTGGTTTTTTTTTTAAACATGCAATGAAAGTCCACAAAAACTAAATTTGGTCTTGTATGTTTTGGTATGACGCCAGAGCTGGTTTTGCTGCTGTTTTTGAAATGTCTGCAAAATTCTATAATGGGGTGAGTTTGACCACCTATGGATATGCTGAAAGAACTATCCACTTAATGTTGCATCTTTTTATATTTTGTTATCAATATTTATCCAGTTTCCCAAATTATGAGCCCAGTATCACACTTATTTAAAATTCAGCAGTAGCCAAAATTTGTACCCGTTGACTCACTGATCTTTGGAAATAGTTGACCCCTCTTCATCTCATCAAAGTGATGTATAATTTTAGGCACCCATTCTAACTTCTAGTACTGTGAAAAGATTTCTGAAACGTCTAGTCAAAACTAAATGTTTTTACTTTGATTTTATTGTCATGTACTGAGATACAATGAAAAGTATTAGTTCTTGCAATAGACAAGCAAAATTTGCTAATGAAGTATGTAGGGGAAAATGAAAAAGAGTGTAGATTATAGTGTTGCTCCTACAGGTAGGGTGAAAAGAAAGATAAGCTTAATATATGATAGGACCATTCAAAAGTCTGATGGCAGCAGGGAAGAAGCTCTTGAATCTGTTGGTATGTGTCTTCAGATGGAAGAAGGGGAAAGGAATATATCCGGGGTGCGAGGCATCCTTGATTGTGCTGGCTGTTTTCTCGAAGCAGCGGGAAGTGTAGATGGATTGAATGGGTGAAGGGCTGGTTTGTGTGATGGACTGGACTACGTTCACAACTTTTTGAGCTTCTTGCAGTCTTGGTCAGCACACAAGTCATACCAAGCTGTGATACTACCGGATAGGACGTTTTCCATGGTGCATCTGTAAAAATTGATGAGAGTTTAGTGGACATACCAAATTTCCTTAGCCTTCTGAAAAAGTAGAGGCATTGATGAGCTTTCTTAACTGTAGCGTCAGGATAGTGGGACCCCAGGACTGATTGTTGTTGATCTGAACATCTAGGAACTTGTAGCTGTTGACCATCTCCACTTATCACTGTTAATGTAAGCAGTGGCATGTCTTCCATTATCTTTCGTGTAGTTGATGACTATCTCCTTCATTTTACTGACATTGAGGGAGAGATTATTGTTATCATACCATTTCACCAGATTCTCTCTCTTTCCTATATTCCTGTTTTGCTACTGTTTGAGATCTGACCCATCAGCACGTCCTGTACCGTCTTAGTAAATCTCATCTGCAATACTTAAGAGTTGGAGATGATATAGTAGTGTGGATAGAGAATTGCTTAATGAGTATGAACTAGAGAGCAGGGATAAATGTGGGCTATTCAAGCTGGCACACTATGGCTAGTGAAGTGCTGCATGGGTCGGTGCTGGGGTTTCATCTATATACAAGCCATCTTAATGACTTAGATGAAGTGACAGAATAATGTATCTATTTACTGGTTGCAAAGATAGGTAGGAATGCTAAAATGGTACAAGGCATTTGCTGATGGGTCAGCAAAATATTCAATAAGCATGAAATATGCAAATGTTGATGTTCAGAGAGTTTTGGGTGCACTCGTAATAGGAATATGTAAATAATTATGCACGCAGGTATAGTAAGCAATTATTGTAAGATATACTAGAAAAAGAAAGTATTTTAACAATTGTACAGTGTAGTAATAAGACCACACATACAATACCATGCACAGTTTTAGTTATTATAGTTTAGGAAGGAAATAATAGATTGGAGGCAGTATAGTGAAGCTAATTAGATTAGTTCTGGTGATGAGTTGGTCAACCAATGATGAGTGGCTGATTAAAATGGGTCAATATTCTTGGAAATTTAGAAGAATGAGGGGTGATCTCATTGAAACATTTAAGATTCTGAAGTGGCTTGCTGGGTTGATGCTGAGAGACTTCCTCTGGCTGGGAAACCTCACCCAAACTCTCAGTTTCGGGTGATGAGGTGATCATTTAGGACTGAGATGAGAAATTTCACTCGAAGGCTGGTGAATCTGTAGAATTCACTATCCTAGAGTGTTGAGTATGTTTGATACTGGGATAAACAGAGTTTTGGTGTCTTTGAGGAATCAAAAGATATGAGAGGGCAAGTGAGAAAGCAGAGTTGAAGCCCAAGTTCAGTCACGAACGTGTTGAATGGCAGAGCAGGCATTGTTAAGTTGTACGGTTTATTCCTCTTGCCAATTCTTTGTCCTTATCCCTTTGCGGCCATAACATCTTTTCTAAATACAGTCTTTTCTATATAATCTTTTTGAAATACTAGTCGTGGCCTTAAGCAAGTTTATCTCTATAGATTTCACGTTTTCTGTTTTTTGTATTCTGTACCATCATTTATAAAACTTAGAATTCCAAATGCTCTTGCAGGCAATTTCCTAAATGTATCTTACTTTCAAAGATTTTGATATCAGCATCACTAAATGTCTTCAAGAGTGTTAGTATTTCGTTTGTTTTATTTCCTTGTTTTTCTCCGCTCGTTTCTCTTTTAATTAGATACCTATTTGAGTAGTCTGTAACCATACTCTTTTCCTTGAAATTGCTTAGAATTAAACACCTTTTTTTGTAAGCCACAGATTTCAAGCCTGTGCCTCTTGCATACAAGAAAAAGTTTGCATTTACATAGCATTTTTTCAGATTCTTGATGTCCCATTTCCCTAGAAACATTAGTCATGAATTGTTTCTAAAAGGCAGAAACTGATGTCAGACACGTCACGTCCCATTTGCCCATCATTACTATGCTCACTGACCTATGTCAACTGCCAGTCCATCAATGTTATGATTTCAAAATCTCATTCATGTTTAAATCTCTCCAGGGCCTTGCTCTTCCCTATTTTTAATATCTTCCAGTCCACACAACTCTTATGTTCCTCCAACTCGCTGTCCTTTTTTGAAGCCTCTACTTCATTTTCCTGTCTTTTCAATCACCTGAAAATCACCTGGATTTTCCTCAACAAATGCTTGGCCTTCTTCCATTATGATGCTTCTTAAACCCTTAATTTTTCGTCAAAAAAAAAACAGTCACTTGCCCTAATGTCTCCTTTCTTGGCTCCTTGTCAACTTTTTTTGTTTCTAATTGTGCTCCACCAGGATGTTTTTACTATTAATGATATTATATAAGTTATGTTGTTCAATGCAGCATCCAAATTACACACTACGAGACATCAATTATTTGCATTTCTCATAAGAAACATGAAGTGCTTCAAAAGGTTAGACATGACACAAATCAATTTCAGCCTCCCAGATTGCCTAGATCCACTACAGTTTGCCTACCACAGCAGACGCCGTCTCCCTGGCCCTGCATTCAATCCTGGAGCACCTGGGTAACAAAGACACCGAGGTCAGACTCCTATTTATTGACTACGGTTCAACACAACTATTCCTACGAAACTCATCTCCAAACTCTATGGCCTGGGGCTCAGCTCCTTCCTCTGAGTTGGATCCTGAACTTCCTACCCCACAGACCCCAATTGGTAAGGATATACAATAAAACTCCTCCATGATCGTCCTCAACATCGGTGCCCCACAAGGCTATATCCTTAGCCTTCTAATGCTCCTTATAAACCTATCACTGTGTGGCCAAATTCCACTCCAACTTGATTTTCAAGTTTGCTGATATAGTGGGTCAAATCTCAAACCATGACAAGACAGTGTACAGGAATGAGAGAGAATCTGGTGAGCTGATGCAACGACAATAACCTCTCTCTCAATGTCAACAGAATGAAAGAGACAGTCATCTACTTTAGGAAGGGTAGTGGAGAGCATGCCCTGTCTACACATTGGGGATGAATT
Organism: Sphyrna mokarran; assembly: GCA_024679065.1. Classification (NCBI taxonomy): domain Eukaryota; kingdom Metazoa; phylum Chordata; class Chondrichthyes; order Carcharhiniformes; family Carcharhinidae; genus Sphyrna; species Sphyrna mokarran. The sequence continues at coordinate 20,412,723 of JAGIQG010000007.1, read as the reverse complement.
GGAAATGTCAAGAGCTTCAAATTCTTAGGTCACCAACAACCTGCCCTCTTCCCCCCCCATATCAACACCTTAGTTAAAAAAGCTCACCAATGCCTCTATTTTCTCAGAAGACTAAGGAAATTTGGCTTGTCAGCTATGATTCTCTCCAACTTTTACAGATGTGCCATAGAAAGCATCACAGCTTGGTATGGCCCTTGCTCTGCCCAAGACCGCATTAAACGATAAAGAGCCATGTATGAAGCCCAGCCCATCACACAAACCAGCCACCCATCCGTTGACACTGTCTACAATCTTGCTGCTTCGGCAAAGCAGCCAGCGTAATCAAGGATCCTGTGCACTCAGGACAGACTCTTCCACTTCTCTTCCGTCGGGGAAAAAAATACAAAAGTCTGAGATCATGTGCCAACCGACTCAAGAACAGCTTCTTTCCTGTCGCTATCAGGACGTGGACCTACCTTATATTAAGTTGATCTTTCTCTCCGCCCTAGCTATGACAGTGCACTACATCCTATACTCTCCTTTCCTTCTCTATGAACGGTATATTTTGTTCGTTATAGTATACAAGAAACGGTGCTTTTTACTGTGTGCTAATACATGCGACAAATTAAATCATTTTCATTTTCCACTCAACTTCTTTCATCAGTATTCTGTTGTTCTTTCAAAGAACTTTGAAATATGTCAGATTTGATCTGCTGTTAACAAGTATGTGCTGTCTTATCTTAACTAACTTTTGTATTTCTCAGTGCACATTGACGACAAGTGCTAAAACTTAGCAGATGAGCTGAATTAGGCTGATTGTCGTGTAGATAACCAGTTTATCCTTTGCTCATTTGAGCAATGATGTTATATCATTAGCCCGTCCTGCTGTCTTTTGGTACTCCATTTAAGATCTAAGATTATTTGATTATCTGTTGTCAGAGTCCTGTTTCTCCTCATCACTTTTCAGTATTCTAAAATGCAGGCCTCAACCTGTTGCTTTTTTACTTTTTTGTAATATTTTCTGATATATATATTAATTGCTTCAGCACTGGTATCTATTTATTTATCATTCCATTAAAAAAAGACAAACTATTTACTTTGTATCTACTCTCCTTTGTTTTAATAAGACTTTATCATTCATTATTCTTTTATTGTTTTGCTATAATTTTGAACCTTAAACACAAGTGTTGACACATTTAGTAGCCAGAAAGTTTTTATGCAGCCTGGAGAATTGCTTACTGTGGTGAGATGGAAGTATAAAAACTTGTTTCAGGGGAGAATATTTGGAATACTTTCAACTAAAGTCAATCTCTGTGATACATTATTATCTTAATTAGCTAAGATTTTGTTACCCAAAAGTGTTAAGGGATAATGGGGCAAAAATGGATATACAGTGAGTAGCAGATCAAATGTGATTCCTAGTGGATCAAGCTCCAGGAATTAAATGGCCTGCTCCTATTCTGTCTTATCCTTCAATCATTTGCCACTTGTTCTTTTATCTGCTCAAAGAAGTCACAATTTTTCATTTTTGGAAAAATCATTGTATTTCATGATGACCAGGCAGTATCTTGCATTCTGGTCTCTTTAAAGCCTCTGACCTCACGATACACGTTGGTTTCCAAATGACTAAACCCTAGAACACAAGAAATAGAAGCAGAATAGGCCACTGGCCCTTTAAGCGTGTCCCACCATTCAATATTACCATGGCTAATGTATGTTGGCCTCAACTCCTTTCTCTGTGCTATTTCCCCATAACCCTTTATTTCTCGATTTATCAGTCTTCACTTTACTATCGTTTGGGGCAGAGGATTCCAGAGATTCAGCACCCTCTGAGAAAAGATTTCTACACACCTCAGTTTTAAATGATTGGTCCTTTATCTTATAGTAATGTCCCCTTTTTCAAGACTCTCTCCTCATGAAAACATCTCACAGTCTACTCTTATCAAGCCCCCTCAGGATCTTATACTCTGAGGAATACAGGCCCAGACTATTTAATCTTTCTTGATAGGACAACCCTCTTGCCCCAGGAGTTAGCTTGGTGAATTTTCTTTGGACTGCACTATATCCATGGCATGATGGCACAGTGGTTAGCACTGCTGCTTCACAGCGCCAGGGACCTGGTTTCGATTCCTGGCTTGGGTCACTGTCTGTGTGGACTTTGCACATTCTATCCTTGTCTGTGGATTTCTTCTGGGTACTCCAGTTTCCTTCCACATTCTAGAAGACATGCTGGTTAGATGCATTGACCGAATAGGTGCCAGACTCTGGTGACTAGGGCAATTTCACAGTAACTTCATTGCACTGTTAATGTAACCTTACTTGAGGCAAATAAACTTTTTAAAATACTTTTTAAGATCAGGGGGCTAAAACTGTGTAAGCAGTATTCCAAGCAAGGGCTCACCAATACCCTGTACAATTGTAACATAACTTCCCTATTTTTAAACACCTCAGCAATAAAGGCTAACATACTTTTGCTGCCTTAACTTGTTGGATCTACTTACTAGTCTTATTGTGATTCGTGCATTGGAACACCCAGATTGCTCTGATTTCATCTAACCATAACCACATTCTGGGGCTTTATTAATAATTTTGCACAGCCACTTAGCTTTTGTATTTAAAAACTCTTCTTCTGATCTTTCATCCCCACCATTAACTTCCTTCTATCTGGGACATTTTTTTCGAAAATGCCAGTAATGAAGTCACCTTACAATTAAAAATATTGAATTCCACCTGCCAGTTTTTATCCCATTTATCAATATCTCATTATCCACTCTTTGTAATAAATTAACTGTCCTGACTTTTGTGGTATGATTGGCAGTTTATGACACCACTCACTGTAGGCATACAGCCAGTATTTGTATATGCAGTGAACTGTAGTAAGCTCAGAACTGAACTAGTTAGATATATCTTCAGAGTGCTTAGAAGTGCAATGGCTGCAAAGGCAGAATCTCTTTCGTTTTCTTTGTAACCAATTTAAACTTAGATTTCTATTGTTTAATTTTCACCTTAATGTTGCCCAGTCTCCGTCCTCCTCCCATCACACCATATGCATAGCCACCTTAAAGTAAAATTGAGATTTATTATAAAATAGATATTCCTTTTGAAATCCTGCCATATTCTAATAATGTTTATACAAGTAAGTGGTACTTCCATCCTTTTAATTGAAAACTTTAAAATTTTGTCCAAGCAATGTGTTGCTTACTCTGATTTTCTTTGTTTCATGTTTGGAAGTGTGCACCAGACTGGCCAATCTTCAGTCCTCTAGTACAGATGTGTGTTCAATAAATTCCTGAAATTATCATTTCCAGGACCAATTCAGATCCTTCTTGTGGATTGGAGGATTTGTTTTATTGACTTGAGATTTTAGCCCTTCATTTAACCTGACTTACTTAAAGTTCTCCTTTTAGTGTCATCACCTTGCAGTTAAGTATTGACCTCCTCTCAGATATCTTTCTCTTTAATAAAGGCTGATGTGAAGTACGTTTCAAATGCTTGTGCCATATTTTGATCATCTATACGTGGATGATCCTCTTAATGGATTGACTTTACTTTTAATTCCTTTTCTGATATAAACATTGTATGGTTCTCTTTGAATTCTTAATATTTCCTTCCTCATAGAAATCCTTAACCTGTTCATCACATTCTCCTTATTTCTATTATTCTAATTCTTCTTATTTTCAATTTTAATATGTTTGTAATTCCTATTTATCAATGGAATCCTGTAATTAAAAATCATTTTAGTGAACAGTTGAAATAACTGTAGTAAATGATATACAATTCTTTCAAGATTTAGAGCAGAATATTTTGTATTTGCTTTTGCTGCGTTAACCCTGATAAAAATGGTCTTTTAAATGGAGGAGTATACATGTGAAGTTATGAGGAGCAATTCTTTTACGTAGAGGGTGGTGACCCTCTTCAATAAGTTGTCAGAGGTAGTAGTAGAGGCGGCTATAATTTTGACTTTTAAAAAGCATTTAGATAGTTACATGGGTAAGATGGATATAGTGGAATTGGGCCAAATGCAGGCAATTGTGATTAGCTTAAGGGTTTTAAAAAGGGTGGCATGGACAAGTTGGGCTGAAGGGCCAATTTCCATGCTGAGAACCTCTGTGATTCTAATTAACATAAAACAAGCAGGTGCTTCTGGCAGTATTGATGTATCTGGGGTGTTGATTAGATGGAGAAATTGTAATGAGGTCTGGAGCCAAGTGCTTTTAGCAGAAACTAAATTGAGCATTGATGAGCAATTTATTGGCAAGTTAATGCTATCAGAAAGCACTGTTGATACTTTGTAACATTTTGCAGAGGATTGAGGAAGACTTGATGGGATAACGATTGGTTGGATTGGACTTGCCCAGCTTTTTGTGCATGTGACACACTTGGACAATTTTTCATGTTGGGTAGATGTTATTATTGTATCACAGAACTGTTACGGCGCAGAAGAAAGTCCATCATGCCCACACCCTCTGCCTCCGACGGAATATCATGACATAGTGTCATGTTGGATTCTGGTATCATTTGCGATAGTGTTATTTGTACAGCATCCTCTTTGTGTTAGTTATTTAATTGTATACTTCCATTCATCATTGGATATGGGGGGACTTCAGAGCTCTTGTCAAATCTGTTGCTTGTGAGGCTATTGAGCTGTGTCCACAGCATATTTCTTCAACTGTTAGCAAGTTTATACTCCTGTGTTATAGCTTAACCAGACTGGTAATCCTCAGCTATACCTGTTGCTGCTTCTGGCATACTTTCCTACACAGTCAATTGAACCAGAATTTGTCCCTTGCTTGCTGGTAATGGTTGAATGAGTGGTGTGCTGTGCAGGTACTGATTATGCTGGAGCTCATTTGTGCTGCTGATGATGGCCCACATGCTTCATAGATGCCTAGTTTTGAGTAGCTAGATATGTTTTGAATCTATCCACAATACAATGGATGGTATTTTCTGTAAGGAAAACTGGACTTTGTCTTCAAGGTCAAGTGAGTAAGTGGGCACTTGTGCTAATACTGTCATGGACAGATGTATTTGCTGCAGGTATATTGGTAAGGGTAATGTCAAATAGATTTCTCCTTTGTGTTGATGATCCAACTGCTGTAGGCTCCGTCTGCCAGATAAATCCTTCAGGACTTTGTTAGTTGGTGCTACTGAGAGATACTCTTAATGATAGATGGTGAAGTTCCATACCCAGCATATATTCTGTGACCTTGTAAACCCCACTGTTTCTTCCAACTGGTATTTAACGTGGAGTTTTCAAGACAAAGCTTGTTTTAGATAGGAAGGGGATACAGAATAGTATGGAAAGATGGAGTGACTGCCATGATTACGTTGAGCGGTGAAGCAGGCTTGAAGAGTTAAATTGCCTATTCTTTCTTACGTTGTTGTGAAGAACTTATTTTAAAGCTAATGCAGTCTGAGCAATCATAAACCCTCCCAATTATCTCTACAGATTTCCTTCACTGTTCTGAGGATTTGATTTTTCAATAACTTACCATGTTTTCAAAACATTGAAAACGAAGGATTGATTATAACTTCAAGGCACTTTTTCTTGTTAATTCTATTCTTGTCATTGTAAATTTGTTTCTCACATGTTCTACCCAATATATAAAAACGTTCATTAATCAGTATTCAATTTAAATTTCCAATTCTGTCTCCAATTGAGTGCTGATTTAATCTTGTTTTAGTGACCACATCAGTTGGCACTATTGCTGTCCTCACTTTGGTGCTGTCAGTAAATTTGACAAACCTGTACTTCTGAATCTACACAGTTAAGAAACACTAGATGGAAGCGTTATACCCCAGCACTATTCTATTTAATATCAGCTTTCTTTTTAAATCAAGCTCAACAAATGCTTTCTTCTTGAACATATTTTTCTTCTGGGAGCAGCTTTCTTGTTTCTATAAGTTGACCATCTCTCCTATCTTTTAAAACCTTTTTTTTAAACTGAGTCAGTGTAGTCCAGTCCAGTTCTAGTAATCAACTGAGCATTTGAAGAAAATGCAGGATGCCCGCTGTGTACACTTTAGCATTTAGAAAGCTGGGAAATATCCATACTGCGTTAAGGCTAAACTAATCTTTTTTATGATTTAAAGTAGTTCACAAGTCAAAAAAATGAAAATAAAATATTAATCATTGCAGTGCATGCAGAAGGGAACTGGGAACAATTTACACTAGGTTAATTTTCCTTCAGAAGTAGAAAATTTCTTTTGGAAATGCTGAACCTTCATTTTTTTGGTAAAATTTATAGTCTTGAAATGAAAACTTGTGATGAAATATTTTGTGTGAATAATGTGAAAGGAAATACTCACAAAATGCAGCTTGAATAGTAGCCGCATTTGGGATGCTCAATTAAATGATTTTATTGGAATGAATTATTCTGAAGAATTTGAGCAAGCAAAATATTAAGGTTTCCCATTTTGGCAGATAATGGGATAATGTCCTGTAACATTCTCCATCTTTTTACTTCAATCATTGCTATGCAGTTTTTCAATATTTTACCCACTTTGATAGCCTAATAAACATTGAAGTACTACTGCTAGATTTGTCTTGTATTCAAATATTCTAGGCAGGACTTATTCTTTCCTCAATCCTGAGGAATATTTCCTTATTCCTTTGGCCCAGAATTTACCGTAGTTGCTGAACAAACTATATTAATATTGTTTTTCCCCTGCCCCCATCTGTTTGTTAGACGTTGCTTGTCCATTTAACCTTTGTGACATTTTGCACTGGAAGTTACTGCAAGTTAGAGATGCAAACTTCAAAGAACTCTGTCTGTCTTTAACCAATCAGATTGAAGTAAAGTAGCATTGGAGGACTCAAAGGATGTTCACTAGATTCATTCCAGAATGAGGGATTTATCTTGTGAAGAGAAATTGAGCAGTTTTGGCCCATACTTTCCAGAGTTAAGAATGAGAGGAGATTAAATTAAGTATATAAAATGATAAAAGGCACTGACAAGTAGATGTAGTCATGATGTAAAGATGCCGGCGTTGGATTGGGGTGGTAAGAACTCAGTAAGAATTTAGCAACACCAATTTTTAATCCAACCGATTTATTTGATAGTAAATCCGTGAGCTTTCAACAGTGTTGAACTGCCAACTGCCAACTAGAGGTGAGGCTACATTGGATTTGGTGCTGGGCAATGAGCCAGACCAGGTGTTAGGCTTGGAAGTTAGTGAACATTTTGGTGATAGTGACCACAATTCGGTTACGTTCACCTTAGTGATGGACAGGGATAGGCATGAGGCTGGGGGCAGTAGTTATAGCTGGGGGGAGGGTAATTATGAGGCCATCAGGAGAGAATTAGGGTGCATAGATTGGACTAGGGAACTACAGGGACTGGGAACATCTGGAATGTGGTGCTTATTCAAGGAGCAGCTGCTGCGAGTCCTTGATAAGTATGTCCCTGTCCGGCAGGGAGGAAATGGTCGAGTAAGAGAGCCTTGGTGTACGAAAAAAGTTGATTTGCTGGTTAAGAAGAAAAAGGAGGCTTATGTCAGGATGATGCTTGAAGGCTCAGTTAGTGCAATGGATAGCTATAGATTAGCCAGGAAGGAGGTAAAAAGTGAATTGAGGAGAGCTAAGAGGGGACACGAGAAGATGTTGGCTTATAGGATTAAGGAGAATCCTAAAGCTTTCTTTCGATATGTTAAGAATAGAAGATTGGTTAGGGCAAGATTAGGGCCAGTCATAGACAGCAGTGGGAAGTTGTGCGTGGAGCCTGAAGAGATTGGTGAGGCACTGAATAAATATTTCTCTTCGGTATTCACGCAGAGTGCTGGAAATGTAGCTATGGAGAGCAATGAGGTACAGGGTTGCAAATTGGGAAGTATTGTAGTAGATAGGGAGGATGGGTTAGAAATTCTCGAGGGTTTGAAGTTGGATAAGTCCCCTGGGCCGGACGGGATTTACCCTAGAATTCTCTGGGAGGCTAGAGATGAGATTGCAGAGCCTCTGGCTCTGATCTTCAGGTCCTCGTTGGTTACGGGTGTGGTTCCGGAGGACTGGAGGATAGTGAATGTGGTCCCGTTGTTTAAGAAGGGGAAGAGAGACCTTCCTGGGAATTATAGGCCAGTGAGTCTTACTTCTGTGGTGGGCAAGGTCTTGGAGAGAATTATTAGGGATAGGATTTATAGTTATTTAGAGAGAAATGAATTGATTGGGGATAGTCAGCATGGTTTCGTGAAGGTAGGTCATGCCTTACTAACCTCATTGAGTTTTTTGAGAAAGTGACCAAAGAGGTGGATGGGGGTAAGGTGGTTGATGTAGTATATATGGACTTTAGTAAGGCGTTTGATAAGGTGGCCCATGGAAGACTGCTACAGAAAATGCAGATGTGTGGAATAGAGGGTGATTTAGCTAATTGGATTAGGAATTGGCTGGCAGATAGAAGACAGAGGGTGGTGGTTGAGGGGAGATATTCATCGTGGAGTTCGGTGACGAGTGGTGTGCCTCAGGGGTCTGTTTTGGGGCCCCTGCTGTTTGTAATTTTTATCAATGATCTGGATGAGGGTATTGAAGGATGGATTAGTAAATTTGCAGATGACACTAAAGTCGGTGGAGTGGTAGATAGTGAAGAGGGGTGTTATAGTTTACAGAGTGACTTGGACAAGTTGCAGAGCTGGGCCGAGAGTGGCAAATGGAGTTTAATGTGGAAAAGTGTGAGGTAATGCACTTTGGCAGGAACAATAAATGTGTAGAGTATAGGGCTAATGGTAGGGCTCTTAATAGTGGTGAGGAACAGAAGGATATTGGTGTATGTGTCAATAGATCCCTGAAAGTAGGCAGTCAAGTGGATAAAGTTGTTAAGAAGGCATATGGAGTCTTAGCTTTAATTGGTAGGGGGATTGAATTTCGGAGCCGCAACGTCATGTTGCAACTGTGCAAAACTCTAGTGCGGCCGCACTTGGAGTATTGTGTGCAGTTCTGGTCCCCACATTGTAAGAAAGATGTGGAGGCTTTGGAGAGGGTACAGAGGAGGTTTACCAGGATGTTGCCTGGTATGGAGGGCAGGTCCTATGAAGCGAGGTTGAAGGATTTGAGGTTTTTTTCGTTAGAAAGGAGGCGGCTAAGAGTGGATCTTATTGAAGCATACAAGATGATTAGAGGTTTAGATAGGGTGGACAGTGATAGCCTTTTTCCTAGGATGGAGAAAGCTAGCACGAGGGGACACAACTTTAAATTAAGGGGTATGAGTTATAGGACGGATATCAGAGGTAGGTTCTTTACTCAAAGAGTGATTAGGGAGTGGAATGCCCTGCCTTCAGCTGTTGTAGATGCGCCAAGTTTGGTGGCGTTTAAGAGGTTACTTGATAAGTATATGGAAGAGAAGGGAATGGTTTAGTTTGGAGGGGCATTGCTTTTTATTTTGGTCGGCACAACATCGAAGGCCGAAGGGCCTGTTCTGTGCTGTATTGTTCTATGTTCTAAGTTCAAAAAGGAGATAGATTTTTAATTACTAAGGGTTTTTTTGAGAATGAACAGGAAAGTGAAATTGAGGCTGAGATGAAATCAGCCATGATTGTATTGAATAGTGGAACAGGTTTGAGTGGCTAAATTGCCTACTCCTCCTGTTGGATCTTTTATTCTTAGATTGGTGAAGAGAGCCAACTGCTTTCTTAAATGGGTGCATGTGGAGTGAATAGTCAGGATTTCTCTTATGTTCCTCCCTTTGAATATCCAGAGAAAAAGAGCATGGAAATAGGCTGCCTCCTGACGTACATAGAAAAACTACAGTACAATATAGGCCCTTCTACCCACAAAGTTGTGCTGAACATGTCCCTATCTTAAGAGATTACTAGACATACCTATAACCCTCTTTCCTACTAAATTCTATATACTTATCTAAAAGTCTCTTAAAACACGCTTCCGAATCTGCCTCCTGCACAGTTGCTGGCAGCCCATTCCACACACCCATCCCTCTCTGAATGAAAAACTTAACCCTGACATCTCTTTACTACTCCCCAGCACCTTAAACATGTGTCCCCTTGTGACAACCGTTTCAGCCCTGGGAAAAAGCCTCTAACTCTCCACTCTTAACATCTTATACATCCCTATCAGGTCATCCCTCATCCTTCGTCTCTCCCAGGAGAAAAGGCTGAGCTCCCTCAACCTAGCCTCAAGGCATGCTTCCTAATTCAGGCAACATCGCTGTAAATCTCCTCTGCACCTTTGCTATGGCTTGCACATCCTTCCTGTAATGAGATGACCAGAAACGAGCACAGTACTCCAAGTGGGGTCTGACGAGAGTCCTATTTAGCTGCAACATTATCTCTAGACTCCTGAACTCAATTCCTTGATTGATGAAAGCCAGTACACCATCTTAACTACAGCTTCAACTTGTGCAGCTACTTTGAGCATCTTATGAACTTGGACCTCAAGATTTTTTTGATCTTCCACACTGCCAAGAGTCCAACATTATGTATTATGTTATGCATTCTATTTGACCTGCCAAATGAACCTCTTTACACTTATCTGGATTGAACTCCATCTGCCACTTCTCTGCCCAGTCTTGCATCCTATCAATGTCACGCTGCAACTTCTGACATCCCTTCACACTATCCACCATACCTCTAACCCTAGTCATCAACAAACTTACCAATCCATCTATTCACTTCCTCATCCAGGTCATTTATAAAAATTGCAAAGTAAAGGTCCCAGAACAGATCCCTGGGTGACCGACCTCCATGCAGAATATGACAGATGCATGAAAGAATAGTGAATTGTGCAAAACTTGGTAAGATGGAGGAAGGGAACATAAAATCTGCTAATGACCTAGGGTATTGTATATGATGCAAATAGCCCTGTAGTATTTACACTAACTTGGTTCTTTAGCTTGCTTGAACAAAATTTTGTTTATCGTTGTATATGAGGCAACATTTTGCTAGGAGGAGCATGTCTTTTAACCTAGATAAGGACCTGTGAAAAGTACTGCCAAAATAGATAGTCACGATATATACATCTGATGCATGTTTTTATTCTGATACATTTTTATTTTTTTATGTTGAACTGTTCTGACATTTGTTCATCATTTTTAATAGTTTTATTTTGTTTTTATTCTAATTCAGTCAAATCCAGTCCAATTCAGAGTCTAAACAAGTTGACACATTCCCGATCCAAGCTGACAAGACAGGGCTGTCACCTCCTGTCTTGGGCTTGATCTACATGATCCAAACTGATTGGAGTAAGCATAGTTCCTCCTCCTTGATCTTATTTGCATCTTAGCCAAAAGGCCAAGATACCACTTTTTAGCTTCATTTAACTAAGCACAGCATGTTGATATTACATGCGATCTGAGCCAAAATGATAGGTATTGTTATTTTTGGCAAAAAATACATTCATTTATGATTTTTTTCCCAGGAATAATGGTAAGTTTTAAATGTTTTTATGTATCTAGATGTTTTTAAGACTAAATTTAGGTAAAGTGTAATATTTTTATATTTTCATTTTCACTTTAAACTGCAGAAAGCCCACAGCAGCATAGTCAGATTAAAGATTTTATTCTTCCAACTTTTCGTGTCCAAAGAGATCATCTGAAGCTAAGTTACATGAGGATTACTATTGCTGTTCCTCTTTAGGCAGTCTCTTAGCATCAAGAATTGCTTCCACTCTTCTGAGATAGTTAATATTGTCAGACAGGTGGCACTTGAAGGGTCAGACAGATGAGATGTTGATGTCTGCTCTCTCTGACATTTTGACTTTTCCTTTGCATGCTTCTGACAAAATATTTCAATATATTTGGCGTCCTTCTAAACAAACTTTCTCCATTTCGGTCAGTCACAAGCCAAGAGAGTTGGCAGAGATGTTACATCTCTCCAGGGATGCTTTGAGTACACCTCAAAAATGTTATTGCTATCGTTCTGGAAGTGGTTTTGAATGATTAGCATCTCAACCCCCTGAGCTTGTTGGCTTGGAAGAGGATTTTGCTGCTGTTGGGACTACCTTTCTTGTCACATGATCTTCACCGCACAGTAATCTCAGGAGAAATGCAACGATGAGTAGCAACCAGATACATGGCCTTTTTGACCTCTCAAAAGCCTTGACTCTGTCATCTGGCTTATACAGTACTTTCCCCAAATTCACCTGCCCTCAGGGATTTGCCACCATCCTCTATTGCACGATGTTATGCAAGCCAAGATTCGCACCAATGGAACCACTATGGGTTTTGCCATCACACTAACTCTTTTCTCCGTCTTCCTCACTGTGGTATTGTACCTTATTCCAGCGTGTGACACGAATATATGGAAATGATTGACAGAATAGAGGAAAAACTGTTCATCTTATACCAACTGTCTTCAACTCAAAATGACTCTGACTCTAAATCCCCAGTATGCAGAAGACATTTGTGTGTGTGCTTACTCAGAAACTGAACCTGTCAACATCTCTTTGGAAGCACTTGTGAAAATGGCATTTCACTAAATACCCGGAAAAATAAGGTCCTCTTCCAAACAACTCCCACAGCACAAAACTACCTTCCACCTTCAGTTAAGGTCATTGGTGAGACCTTGGAAAATGTGACCATGATCTTGGGGAGCAGCTTCGTGATGAAGGCAGACATAGACCTCAAAATTTGTCATCACTTCCAATGTGCCACTTGGCCTTTTTGAGGACCAGGGTCTCAAAACTGAGACTAAGGTCATCGCCATGAGCAGTGATCCCAGTGTTCCTATTAGTAAGGAATCTTGGATAACATATAGCAGATATCAAAAAGTACTGGCAGAGTATCAGGCACGTTTTCATAAGATCCTCCAAATCCAGTGGCAAGAAATGTTCATAGGTGTGGTGAAGGTGTTAGAAGTAACTTACAGTGATGAGTTAGAATTGAACAAAATGCATTATGCACAGTACTGGCATGAAGATTATTACAATTTTGAAAAGTTATATGCTAAATAGAATAGAAGACAGTAATGGTGGAAGATTGTTTTTCAAAATAGAGATCTGTAACTAGTGGTGTTCCGCAGAGATCAATGCAGGGACCTCTGCTGTTTGTAGTATATATAGATAATCTGAAAGGGAAGTGGGCTGAGAAATAGTCAGTAGAGTTCAATACAGGTAATTGCATTTTGGAAAGTCAAATCAAGGTAGACTTTCACAGTGAATAGTAGGACCTTGAGGATTAGCCTGGAACCGAGGGATCTTGGAGTTCAGGTGCATTAAAAATGGAGGCACAGGTAGATAGGGCAGTGAAGAGGCCTTTGGCCTTCATCAGTCAGAGGATTGAGTATTGAAGTTAGGAAGTTACGTTGCCACACTTGGAGTATTGTGTTCAGTTTTGGAAAGATGTTATTAAACTGGAAAGTGTGCAAAAGAGATTTACAAAGATGTTGCAAGGACTGATTGGGAGAGATTGGACAGGCTAGGATTTCTTTCTTTGGAGTGTAAGAAGACAGAGTGCTGATCTTATAGAAATGTATAACATCACGAAAGGCATGGATAGGGTGAATGGAAGATTCAAATTGAGAACTCTAGAGCATAGGTTTACTATCTGTAGGTATACAGATTACTGATTAGAATGCAAATCTTTACAGCAGACAGTAATCTGTAAACAGTCGGTGCTGTTATGTGTGCTGTTTGAGACCAGAATACCTCATTCACCTGACGAAGACCAGAGGGTCGAAAGCTTGTGAGTTTATTATCAAATAAATCGGTTGGATTTAAACCTGTTGTCAGACTGCGTTTACCCCAGTCCAACGCCAGCATCTCTATATCATGACCCAGATTCTAGAATGGTGATGAAAGAACTAAAGATAAAACTAAGTGTTTTACATAATTCTGTGCCATTTAGAAGCAGATTCGTTGATAAATTTCAGAAGGAAATTGGGTATATATTTTAAAAAAGACAAACTTGTGAGTCTGTGGGAAAAGAGCATGGGAATGGGACTAATTAGTTTTTTCTTGCACAGAGCCAATACAGATACGGTGGGCTGAATGGGTGTCATTCTTTGCTGTGTGACTCTGAAACAAACACATTTTAAGAGTCATGTAGCTTGCACACGATTGTTGACTTGGCAAGAATTCTTGAACTTTTGAGTGTCTTTCTGTCAATGCCAAAAATTTTGGGATAAATGTAGGTGATGATATAAGCATGATCTATTTTTAATTCTCATGCAAATACTTTTTTCTTCCAGAACCAGCTTCCCCAACGCCACCAGTGCAGACACTGTCAACTTTCAAGCCACCTGTGAGACCTGATTTTGGCACGATGGGTCGACCAATCAAGTTACAGGCCAACTTCTTTGAGGTGGACATTCCAAAAATTGAAATCTACCATTATGATATAGATATAAAACCAGATAAATGTCCAAGAAGAGTAAACAGGTAGTGTAAAATAATATTTCTTTTTGAAATGTCTGAAAGGGGAAATGTGTGCTGCTTGATTGGATTTATTATTGTCACATTTATTGTTACACAGTGAAAAGTATTGTTTCTTGCGCTACAGAAACTGTTCATAGAGTATGTAGGGGAGAAGGAAAAGAGAGAGTGCAAAATAATAGTGTATGGTCTCATTGGGTGTAGAGAAAGATTAGCTTAAAATAAGATATGTCCAATCAAAAATCTGATGGTAGCAGGGAAGAAGCTGTTCTTGAGTCAATTGGTACATAGTCTTAGACTTTTGTATCTTTATTCCAATGGAAGAAGGTGGAAGAGAATGTGTTCAGGGTGTGTGGAGTCCTTGATTATGCTGGCTGCTTTTCTAAGGTAGAGGAAGCATAGACGGAGTCAGTGGATGAGAGGCTGATTATGTTCACAACCCTTTGTAGTTTCTTGCAATCTTGGTTAGAGCAGGAGCCCCATAACAGGCTGTGATACATCTGGAAAGGGTGTTTTCTATGATGCATCAGTAAAGGTTGGTGAAAGTTGTTGTGGTCATGCTGAGTCTCTTTAGCCCCCTGAGAATATAGAGGCATCAATGCGCTTTCTTAACTATAACATTTGCGTGGAGGGATCAGGACAGATTGGTGATCTGGACACCTAAAAACTTGAACCTTTCGTTGAGTTATTGTGAATCTGAATTATCTAACTGTCCTGCTCAGGTCCCTGAGTAACAAAAGATTGCTTTGAGGATCCTGCATAAATTTAATCTGTGAACCAACTAAAGTGAAAAATTATTTCATCCCTTAATGTGTCTGGACCCAAAGGAAAGAATTTGTAGCGTTAATGTCAGGTGCAGCAGCTGAAGTAGCAGTGACATTGAGCCCTGGATTGAAAATTTTTAAATCAGGAAATGTGTTTGAATGGAAAGCAGTCATTGTCCAGGGGAACAAAAAGGAGCTAAATTTTCCATGGTGTTGCTTAAAGTGGAGACAACAAAGTCTGGAGCTGTGCAATGGCTTCTGCGAATTGTGGCTTGGCGCTCGAATGTAACTATAATCACCAGTGTTTTGTTGCAGTGGATAAACACTTGCAGAGGAAACAAAATGCCAGTGAAATTAGATTTTGAGTACTACTGAAAACATTAAAAGTGTTGTAATTACACATTCTGTGGCTTGGGCTATTTTTTTGCCCTGTTTGTGGACAGCATTATTGACCCTGTCTGAAATAGTGGGGATGTTCAGAGCCGTAACAAAGACAGCTTGTTTCTCCTTTTATGTATTTTTTCTGCTGTCAGTTTTTTATCCTTTTCTTTTTGTGTTGTGATTTTTTTGGCAGTCTGAGGACTCTTTCTTAGTCACTATTAATTCAAATAAATGTATTTTTAAAAGTTCATTTCTTCCCTATCCATCCCTCATTGACGCTCCACCCTTGACTCTGCTCTTACCATACAATTCTTCGGACTTAAATCCTTGCCATATTAAACTTGAATGAAAACATTCCCAGTTTCTTTCTTATGTAGTCAGGAAATCTGGATTTTGCATGATCTGAATTCCTAATGCATGTGCCATGTTAATGTCACCTTAATCTGATGCCACCAAAAAGAAGAAGTATTCAATATTGAACAATAAATTTGATTAAGTGTTCTGGGTTCTTTCAAGTTGGAAAACTGTTCTCGAATGGAACATGCAGTCTGTTAAAGTTTACTGTTAATGAGATATAATCTTTTAGCTCACTGGAAATGTACAGCACCCAGCACAACAAGAATTCCTTTCCTCCTAGATTGTATGATATTTGAATTAAATCTGTGTAACCTGGTTCCTTCATCTCTTGCCCTTTGACTTGTCACATCTTGTCCAAAGGCTAAACTTGGTTGTAGCAAAACTGATGAATTGGTAAGTGTGGCTTGATAGCTGTTGCAGAGACATGGCCACAGGGTGACATAGATTGGGACCTGAACATTGAGGTGTATGATATTTAGAAAGGACGGGAAATTAAGAACAGTTGGAGTGGTGGCTCTGTTAATGATGGTATTAGCACATTAAAGAAGGATGGTCTAAGTGTAGGAAACCAGGATGTAGAAGCAGTTTGGGTTGAGATGAGAAATTACAAAGGCAAGAAGTCACTTTGCGGAAGTGGTGAACAGGCCCCTTAATTGTGACTACATTGGTAGGACAGTGTGTAAAAGAAGGGATAATGGGAGCTTGTCAGAAAGGCAAACAATAATCGTGGCAGGCTTTAATCTATATATAGATTGGCAAAGATGACATAGATGGAGAGATCGTAGAATATTTTCAGGATAGTTTCTTAGAACATCATGTTCTGGAGCCAACCAGAGGGCAGAGTTCATTAGACTTGGTATTGTGCAATTGGATAGGATTAATAACTTACAATGAAGACATCCCCAGTTGGCAATAATCATAATATGGCTGAATTTTATATTCAGTTTGAAGGAGAGAAGTGTATCCAAAATTAGAATTTTAAAAGTTAAAGTTTATTTATTAGTCACAAGTAAGATAAGACATATGAACATTTGGAGAAGTTTGGACTGATTGGAAATAGTCAACATGGTTTTGTCAAGGGCAGGTCATGCCTTACGAGCCGAGTTGAGTTCTTCGAAAATGTGACTGAACACATTGACAAAGGAAGGGCGGTGGATGTAGTGTACATGGACTTTAGTAAGGCGTTTGATAAGGTCCCACATGCAAGGCTTCTGGAGAAGGTGAGAGGGCATGGGATCCAAGGGCTTTGGCCTCGTGGATCCAGAACTGGCTTGCCGGCAGAAGGCAGAGAGTGGTTGTGGATGGGTCTTGTTCTGCATGGAGGTCGGTAACCAGTGGAGTGCCCCAGGGATTTGTTCTGGGACCCCTGCTGTTTGTCATTTTCATAAATGACCTGGATGAGGAAGTGGAGGAATGGGTTAGCAAGTTCGCCGACGATACAAAGATCGGTGGTGTTGTGGATGGTCTGGAGGGATGCCAAAAGTTGCAGCGGGACATAGACAGGATGCAAGACTGGGCGGAGAAGTGGCAGCTGGACTTCAACGCAGATAAATGTGTAGTGGTCCATTTTGGCAGGAATAATGGGATGAAGGAGTACAATATAAGGGGTAGGAGTCTTAGCTGTGTTGTAGAGCAGAAAGATCTTGGGGTCCAGGTCCATAGGACTCTGTCATCGGCCTTGCACGTGGAGGAAGTGGTCAAGAAGGCGTATGGTGTACTGGCCTTCATTAATCGAGGAATAGAGTTTAGGAGTCATGAGGTAATGATGCAGCTTTATAAGACTCTTGTCAGACCCCAGTTGGAGTATTGTGCGCAGTTCTGGTCGCCTCATTATAGGAAGAATGTAGAGGCTATTGAGAGGGTTCAGAGGAGATTTACAAGGATGCTGCCTGGATTGGGAGGCAGGCCTTATGAAGATAAGTTGAGGGAGCTGGGACTCTTCTCACTGGAGAGACGTAGGTTGAGAGGCGACCTGATAGAGGTTTATAAAATGTTGAGAGGAATAGATAAGGTGGACTCTCAGAGACTATTTCCCTGAGCGGAAATGATCAATACGAGAGGACACAGATTTAAAGTTCAGGGAAGCAAATACAAAGGAGATGTCAGGGGTAGGTTTTTCCACTGAGGGTGGTAAGTGAATGGAACCGATTGCCGTCGGAGGTTGTTGAGGCAAATTCACTGGGTCTTTTAAGAGACTTCTGGATGAGTGTATGGAAAAGAATAGGATGGGGGTTATAGATAGGTCTGTGGATTGGTAGATGTAATCGGCGCAACTCGTGGGCCGAAGGGCCTGTTTGTGCTGTACTGTTCTATGTAAGGCTTACATTAACAGTGCAGTGAGGTCATTGTGGCCGCAGTCCCAGTGCCTGTTCGAGTCAATTCACCTAACCACATATTCAGAATGTGGAAGGAAACCTACACAGACATGGAAAGAATGTGCAAATGCCACACAGACAGTGACTCAAGTCAGGAATTGAGCCTGGATCCTTGCAGCACTGTTAACCACTGTGCTACTGTGCCGCCCCTTAATTGCCTTCATTTAAGGTTATTTATGAATGCATGAAAGTAGAGATAGTCAAAGCGAACTGGCAAATATGCTTCAGTGATAAATCAACAGATGTTCAGTGGCAGACGTTTAAAAGGATATTTCCGGTATAAGCAAAGCAGACACATTTCATTGAGAGAGAAAAGTTGCGAGCAAAGGATCCATCACCCATGATTAACTAAAAAAAGTTAAAGAGAGTCATATACTTAAAGCACGTATTTGCACAAGGGCAAGTGCCAGATCAGAAGATTGAACAGATTATGAACATCAAAGAATGACAAGAGTATTGAGGAAAAAGTAGAGTATCAGAAAAAGCTAACTGATGTAAAGATGGATGGTAAAAACTTTGATAGGTACTTAAATAATAAAAGTTAACAGTATTGGTCCAGTAGTGTCTGGTGAATTGGTAATGGAAAGTAGAGTTATAGTGGATGAATTAAACAGGTATTTTGCAGCTGTTTTCATGATAGACAACATTCCAGAAATAACTAAATCGGGAAATGTTTGAGAGGGAAGAACTGAGGAAAATTGCAGTCACCATGGAAGTGGTATTGAACAAATTGTTGGGTATGTGTGCTGACAGATCCCCCAGTCTGGATGGACTTTACCCAAAAATTGTGAAAGAAGTGGCTAATGAAATAGTTGATACATTGGTTTTAATTTTCCAAATTACTCAAGATTTGTAGAAGATAAAATTGGAAGATAGCAAATGTAACTCCTTTATTCTAAAAAGAAGGGAGACAACGCAGGAAGCAACAGATGTTATAACAGGACACTTGGAAAAAGTCAAAGTAATCAGACTCAACATGGTTTTGTGAAAGGAAAATCATGTTTAACCAGTTTTTTGGAGCTCTTGGAGTCGATTGAGTCAAAAGCCTTGATCAGATCGATGTATGCATGGTTGCTGCTCCTGTTGTTTCTCTTATGTTGAGTTGTTGTCACTGCTCAATCATGTCCATTGCTCCACATTTGGTTGGAGTCTACAGTGGCTTTTGGGAAGGGTTATTTCAGAAACTGGAAGAAGGTGGCTGGCAAAGATTTGGACGATGATATTCCTGGCGATGGACCATAGGGCAATTCCTTGGTAATTCCCACCGCCTGCTTGGCAGTGATGACAGTATCCCTGAGGTTGGCAGGAATTTTTTCTGTCCCAGATTTTCATGAACAGCTGATGGAGATAATGGGATTTTCTCTTCTCCAGGTTTGAAAATCTCTGCTGGCATCTTTGATCGATGCTTCCAGGAAGTTTTGAACATGTATTTTTGGCGGAACAGTGTGTTAGTGATGACAAGCTGATGTTCCGTGAGCTTGGTGATCAGGAGAATCCTATTGGAGTTGCAATTTCCAATTCCTTCCTTTCTGATAATTCCTTTTCAGAGTTGGGAGTCCTTTCCAATCCTGGCCTTGAAATCCTTAAGGAGGAAGATTTTATCGTCCTTGGAAATGTTGGAGAGTACGGTGTTTGGGATGGAGTAAAGGCTTCTTTGGACTTGTCATTGGCATCAAGGGTTAGGACGTAGGCACTCAGGACTGTTACCTACTGGTTCTTGGCAAGTTGTAGATGGAGAGGCATGAGGTGCCCATTGATGCTGACAGGAAACTCAGTTGGTTGATAAGTTTGTCGTTGATGGCGAATCCAATTCCATGCATCCTTGGCTGATCTTCGGGTTTTACTGTCCTCTCTAGAAGAAGCTGTAACTACTGGCATCTTTCCTCAGCTGCCCTTGGCCTGCTCTTGGGCCTCCTGAATCACAGCATCAGTGTTGAAATATCTCAGTTCACAGGCAATAAGGGCAGTTCTCCATTGTGACCGATTATATTGCTAATTATCCGTGAGTGTTTGTACATTCTAGGTTCCAAAATTGAGTTTAGATTTGATTTTCTACCTGCAGATAGGTGGGCCTGCTAGATACGGTTTTCCAGTAAGGTTGCAAATGGATTAGACTATTTTTAGGGCACCTTTTCTAGCCTTTCCCGTTCAGAGTGAGCAGAGTGGATCCTGAAGAGAATAGTTCAGTTGTGAAGAAAGATGTTGAAACGTTCTCCTGTTCCTATTTTCAAGAAGGAGGTGATTGAATTAAACTCTACTACCTATGTCTTGGTCTGAAGCTAGGGACTTCCTGATCTCACGACCCCATCTCCTTTCACTGATTGCCATGCAGCTTGTCTGTGTATGGGCTGTGTTGGTTTCCTCTAGATAGACACCTGGTGTGGATCATCAAACGCACAGTTCTTGAAAGAGGGACCAAAAGAACCTTTTCTTGAATTGCCATCTTGCTGTGTGAAGAGGCTTGAATACTCCATTGATCCCCAAGAATGATGCCGTCAGGAGTCTTGAACTCCAAGCAGGGCCACCCATGATGGCAAGAGGGGTGGGGGAGCCAGACAACATGCAGGTCAGGTGGAAAATATTCTTATGCCATCAATAGCTGTGATGGCGGATGAAGGCTGCAGCAGTAGGAGACATTCTTACTCATCGAGATTCCCTTGCCACTGCAACTGGACCTATACACTGTCAAGGACCACGTATCTGCTGATGTGCAACTGCATACCCATGCTTAACAATGTAGAAGGATGCTGTATATGTGATTCTGAAGTGTCCTACAACCTTAACTGCAATTTCATTGTGTTTAAATAAAAGGGATTAATTTGAAAACATCTTGATAAGATGAAGAAACTATAAAATAGTGATATTAAATTAGCTTGAGACATTTCATTTGAATGCTTGAGTAAAAGATGCTTTTATCGATTCAACGCCAGAAGTAAAACAATTACTTGATTTTTCAGGGAAATTGTTGAACACATGGTCCAGCATTTTAAAAATCAGATCTTTGGTGATCGGAAGCCTGTGTTCGATGGAAGGAAAAACCTCTACACAGCAATGCCTCTTCCCATAGGGCGGGACAGAGTAAGTGAGATTAAATTATGGGCTTAATAATATTTCCCTTAAGTACATTAGATCAGCCTAAATGTTTTTTAAGATATACACATGTGACAATATATAGTGCTGATTTTACTGTCACTTCCGTTTTCTAAATACTGTGTCGAAGCTTTTCATCCTACGTTCATCGGAACATTCACAGGTATACAATGTAAGGGAACCTGTACGTTCTGTATGATAATGTCTCAACCATTTGGGGATTTTCATAGTAACTTCATTGCCGTGTTAATGTAAACCTACTTGTGACACTAATAAAATAGCTTAAACTTAAAAATCAGAGTCTACTTGCCAATCAAATCAGCATTGTTTTCTCATAGGATATAAAGTTGTTGATTTTCCTTGCATTGTATTCTTGTGAATGTCTTGATGTTTTTCATTTTGAATTCAATGTTCAAATTCTCTATAACCAAATGACTGTTCTAAATATTATGTGTATATTTCCAAAATGACAGATGGATTGCTAATATTTTAGAAAACAAATTGAGTTGAGCCAGAATAAATATTCTCTACCTTTGAGAAATAGTTGTATTTTGTTCATGTTATTTAAAAACTAAGTTATTTTTGGGTTTGTGAAAATCCGTATTGTGTACACCTATTTTTGTTTGCATATTTATGATACACATTCTAGAATAAATCTCACAGTAAACTAAAAGTAAGACCCTACTTTTACCAAGGCAAGATTAAAGATGTGCACCATTTTATCTGTGCTTAATTTTCCATATTATCTGAAATGAAATTTACTGAATCTGTATCTCAACACCTGCACCTCTTTAAAAATATTCTTCCTGCCTTCAGTGCAAGATGGCTTAACATCTGCCTATAAACCAAATATGATAACTATGCTTTGAACAGTTTCATCAATACCTTTTCATGCACTTATTTTGCTAAATTGCTCAAGTAAAGTTAGAAGAGACGCAGATGTTTTATTTTGTAGCTGAACTCAAATTTGGAGGATCTGACTAACTTTAGGTAGAGAAAGCAGTCTCTAAGAAAATTTTCACTACGGTGAAGAGTTCTGGAATTTTAAGATTTCCAGACTGGGATAGTAGAAGATTGGGAGTAAACATTCAGAAGCAAAGAATCAGCAGCTGATTTAGCTAAAGCCAAGGCTGTCAGTGGTGGAGCAATGAAAATTAGAGATCTGTAAAAGGCCAGAATTGTACAAATGCAGAAATGTTGCAGGGCTCGATATGATTACCAAGATAGGCGAGGGCAAAGTCATTGAGGGGTTTGAAATGGTGATTTTTTTTAATGCTTTGGGATGCCTTAAGGTAATCAAAGGCACTATATAAGTCTTTTATTAGATAGTAAGGTTGGGAAGGTAAGCTTTAGAATAGCTAGATGATAGGATTGTAAGGGTTTCAGTGCTTTAAAATACTCTGGGATCAAGAAAGGTGCTCTTTAAATGCAAATCCTTTCTTTAAAGAGTTCTGACTTTGTAATTGATAGGATTGTACGGCATAGATGGCCCACTGTGCTTGTCCTTTGAAATAGCTTTCTAATTAGCTCTACATCCTTGTTCTTTGTAGCTGTGTACCTTTCTCCTGTTTATGTATTTGCTTCCATTGCCTCCAGCACTCTTAATTGGTTTCCCACACTCTACCTCTGTAAAATTGAGGTCATCAAATATCTCCTTGTGTCCTAATTTTTACAGCAAGTCTAGTTCACCTATCCACTGTCTGTATGACTGACCTACGTGGGTTTGCAGTTAAACATACCATAATCTTTAAAAATCCTCAGTTTTCATATCCCTCTATGAATTTAGCCTTCCCAAATTCTTCCAGTCTGACAACCATCAGCAATTTGTCTACTCATCTAAATTTGAGCTCTAAAGCATTCCTGATTATAATTGCTTCACTTCTGAAGCCGTGCTTCAACTCTGGAATTCCAACTGAAAGCTTCCCATAAAATTTCCTGTTTTAAAACTTTAACAGTAACAAACAAATTAAAATCAACAGAGATTAAATATTACCTAGCAAGCAGCTAATATGTCATAGAAAATACGTCCTCTCCTGATTACTTACTTTTACACTATAATTATTTATTACACCACACTTTCTGCTATTATTTTTGTTGGAACAAGTCCAAAGTTACTCCCAGCTTCAAACAGGCTCACTTCTCCCAGTTTTGCTGATGATGCCCAGTGTCCAACAAAAGACTTTTCCCATGAATATGCTTGAGAAACTTGCAGCCAGCTTCCAGCGACAAAGTCCACTCAGCCAACAGGACTCCTGGCTATACCAGGGCACATTTTCCAGTGTCCTTAAATTTCCATATGTCGTGTCTCCATTGATCAGAGCTTTTGATAGCATCCCTCTTGGTGGCTAACATTATACCCCACTCTGCACACAGCTGCTGTTTTCCTCACTCACGCTTTCTCACTCACTCGCTTGCTCTCGCGTGCTCGCTCTCAGGGATTTTTCTGTCTGTCCGGGTTCTCTGCCCAATGCTGCCTGAGAGTTAAAGTCTGCCACAGGAGGGTCAGCTATCTTTTGTCTCCAGGTATGAAAACTGATGCTTGAGTTTCAATAGATCTTTCCCTGGGTGGCTCTTTGAGTGTGAGTTATGTCACATAGACTTAATGCTGGGCAGAATACATACTCCACATTACTCTGTTACACCTTGAAATAAAAGAAACAGTTTAACACATAACCACCTTATAACACTTCACACTCATAATACCTCTCCACCTTGCTTTTATCCTTTTAAGACATTCCTTAAAACCTATCTCTGTGACCAAACTTGTGATCATCTAACCTAATATCCAATCTAAATAATCCAATTATGTGGCATGGTGTTTTTGTATATATAATTCTCCTGTGAAGTGTCTTATAACACTTTATTACATTAAAGACACTATATAAATTGTTGGAAGTTATTATTTAATTTCCTTCTACCTCGCTGAAGTATTGCATTTCAATTCAGAGCAACTCCAAGTTTAAAAAAAATCATTGTCCCTGGCTTTGTTGCCAGTTATATTACTCTGGTTACCAACCCTCCTGCTATTAGCAGCTGTTTCAGTTATTATCGCTAATGTTTTGATTCTTCTATAAATGATTGGATCTACTTTATTTTGTACTAGACTTACTGAAGTATTGTATTAGTAATCATTAGTATTGTATTAGTAATCAAGGAATTGTTAGTGTAGAAGATGGCCCACTTGCCCAATTGTGTCTGCACCACCTCTCCAAGTGAGCATTATGACACTGCCATTCTCTGCCTTTTCCCCGTTCCTTTACACATTCTTTCTATTCAAATAATCATCTCATGTTCTCCTGAATACTTCAATGAAATTTGCCTCCACTACACTTCCAGGCTGTGCATTCAACACCTGAGCCATTTGCTGTGTAAATAAATTTTTGCTTCTTTTGTCAATTACTTTATATCTGTGCTCTTTTGTTCTCGATCCGTTCTTTCTCTTATGCTCTGTGCACCTGTTAATTAGATCTAGGGTACCATTTACTTCATTGACTGTTCTCGCGATCTGTCCTGCCATCTTCATTGCCTTATGCATATGTACATCCAGGTACCTTGACTCATGTAGCTCCTTTTGAGTTCTACCCTTTATTTTCTATTATCTCTGCATGTTCTTCTAGCCAAAATGAACCATTTCATGTTTCTACACGTTGAACTTCATCTGCCTTTCTGCCAGCTTATCTGTGACCTTTTGAAGTTCTGAAGTTCTTGACTACCCTCTTCTCGTTTCACAATACTTTGAAGTTTCATATCATCGACATTCATTCATGTATATCAGGAAAAGCAAGGGTCCCAGCACCGACCCACAAAAGAAACTCCATGACAAACTTGTCTCCATCCCAAAAGCATTCATTAATCACTACAGTCTTGTTTCCTGTCACACAGCAGATCTTTTCCATGTTGCTCTTGTCCCTTTTGTTCCATGGGCTGTAACTTTGCTCAAATCTGCTGTGTGGCACTATTTCAAATGACTTTTGGAAGTACAGTATATCAACAGCATTCTCTTCATCAACTCAAACATTTCTAAATTAGTTAAACATGATTAACCATAAATCTGTGCTTACCCTCCTTAATGAATTTGTATTTTCCTGTGTGACTATTAATGTTTCCTCCAATTATTGTTTCAAGAAGCTTCCCCTACTCCAGAGTTAATCTGATTGGCTTTTTTTTGTTTTGAACAAGGTTTTGTAATTCCTCAGTTCTCTGATATCACCTCTGAGTCTAAGGAAGCAAGTATGTCAGCGTCTCCTCGGCTTCCACCTTGCATACATCTCATCTGGTCCTGGTGCCTTATCAACTTGAAGTACAAACAGCCTATCAAAACACCACCACCATATCAATTTCCTGAAAATGCACAAATTTGTATTAACCTAATTTTCTGTCCTTGAATACAAATATAATTAATAAGTGTAAAGGTATATCTCCATTCAGTTCCAATTGTGACTATTTTACTGAAGATTATTAATCAGGAACTCAATGTATGTACTATAACTTCAAATGCTTGTCACTGATAATGGTGACGGAGTATGTCAAAATTTATTTTGACATTTCTACTCCTATTTCTACTCCTTCATATGTTAATAATTGTATTGTTTGCTTATCTGTGTTTAATTTTTTTTCTTTTAAATAGGTGGAGCTAGAGGTAACTCTACCAGGGGAAGGAAAGGACAGAATCTTTAAGGTGGTGATAAAGTGGGTGGCATGTGTCAGTCTCCAAGCCTTGCATGATGCACTTTCGGGTCGACTCCCAGCTATTCCTTTTGAATCTATTCAAGCACTAGATGTAGTGATGAGACATCTACCCTCCATGAGGTGAGAAGAGCCATCTAGTGTCTAAATGTGGCGTTTAGTAAATAAGCTCACCCGTAGATTTTTGTGTTTCTGCATACAGGAGAAAACTGTTACGGAATGACTCATGAATTATCTAATTGGGGCATCGTTCGTCAACAACTGATGGACTTTTTAATATTAGATTCTTGAATTTAGCAAATAATTTTGATTCTTTTTAAGGAATACTGACCCGATCAACTGGAAGAAACTGAAGGAAATTATTTTCACGCTTGTGGTTGTCAACTCCTTCACTGCCAACTTGGGAGTTGCATACATTCTGTTGCATAGAATTTGATCAGATGTGTATAATTTACAACATCAACGTGGAAATTAGATACTCGAGATAAGTTTGGAGGAATAAGGTCCTGCAGTGAAATTAATTTTATCCTTTGAGAATACGTGGCTCTGTTGCCCTATTATAGAGTCTAGATTTTTTAGATGAATCTATTGTCTTTTATTTTTGCTGATTTATCCTTTACACAAGATATCTGCTTGGAATTTTACACAACCTTTGCATTCTTGCAACCCTGGAGTGTTTTGAGAATTTTTTTGTTTCTCCTCTATTCTAATAAATATTCAGAAATTCTCTTTGTAATCTTTTTTGAGGCAGAACACCCTAGTTTATCAAGTCATTCTTTTGCATTTTGGTCATGCATCTTTTATTCTTTTCTACATTGCATGAAGGGCTTGGGCTGCCTCCCATTGTATTTCAGCAACCAGGGTTATAGTTCCGGCTCAGTCTAACCAATGTTTGTCTATATGCATGGTTTTGTAAAAGAATAAGCACATTTAATTAATTTATTGGAGTTCTTTGAAGAAGTAATATGTGCTATGGATAAAGGATAATCTGTAGATATGATGTATTTGGATTTCCAGGAGGCATTTGATAAAGAGCTGCATTCAAGATTATTGTGGAAAATAAAAACTTGTGGTATGGGGGTAACATGTTGGAATGGATAGAAAATTGGCTGGCAGAAAACAGTATGTATAAATGGGTCTTTTCATGATGTGCTGAGTGGAGTCCTAGAGGAGTCTGTGCTGTGCCCGCAACCTTTTACGTTTATATCAATGACTTAGATAAGGGGATTGAGGCATGGTCATTAATTTGCGGATGACACAAACATAGGTAAGAAATTGTTGTAAAGAGAATGCGAGATTGCAGAGGAGGTAGACAGGTTGTGAGTGGGCAAAAATCTGGCAGATAGATATATTGATATATAAAGTGAATATAGTTTGGGGAAAATGTGAAGTTATTCAGCTTGGCAGGAACAACAAAATGCAGAGTATTACTTAAATGGTGAACAGTTACAGAATACTGAAATGTAGAGGGATCTAGATCAGGCCCATGAGTCATAAAAAGTTAGTATGCAGGTACAAGTAATTAAGTTGGTTAATGGAATTGAATTGAACATAAAAGTAGATGTTAGGGTTCATTTATCCAGAGCATTAGTGAGACCACATCTTCAAAACTCTGTGTAGTATTGGTCTCCTGATTTAAGGAGACCAATGCATTGGATGCAATGCAGGGGAGGTTTACCAGATTGATATTAGGAATGAGCATGTTGCCTTATGATAGGCTGGGTAGATTGCACTTGTTTCCACAACAGTTTAGAAGAGCGACGGGTGACTTATTTGGAGTATATAAGATCCTGAATGATGGATGTAGAAAGGACGTTTCCTCTTGTCGGAGAGCCCAGAAGTAAGGGGCACTGTTTTAAAATTAGGGGTTGCCCTTTAGGAGATGAGAATATCTTTTTTGAGGGACGTGCGATCTTGGAGCACTGCCTCTGAAAGTGGTGGTGGCGGGGTTATTCAATATTTTTAAGGCGGAGGTCAATTTCTGTTGGATAAGTGAATCAAGGACTATTGGTGGTAGAGGGAATGTAGAATTTGAAACACAAACAGATCTTATTGAATGACGAAGCAGACTCAAGGGTTTGAATGGCCTACGTTTTCTCCTAGCTCCTATTTTACATGAATGCTTGTATATAATATTTGCTTTGTTCATAGCCCAACCTATGCTGGTGAATAGTGGGTCAATTAATGCCTATAGTTTATGAACTTGTGATAACTCCAGGTGGGATTCAGCACTCTGAGTAACTATAAATGCAATCTTTCTCACTGCAGCCAGTGATGCACTCAAAGATATTCTGTGTCCTTACTTTAGCCACTTATTTGCCCTTGATTATTGTTTTTGAAAGGAATCCCTCAGAATGTGTAAAACCTTCTTGAAGTTTGTCACTTTGGAAAATCATTTTAAAAGCGAGTGGTCATGCACAATCTACTCCTAAAGCCTATTTCTAACCTCTACTTACTGAAGAGCAACTAGTACCCCCAGGTGTTTCTTGTTTTCCCTTGACATTCATAAACTAAAATAGCTGATTATTTTTAACTACACCTTGCAGTGTCTTGTATTTGTCCTTAGCCCGAGTACAATGTTGGTTGAGCTTTTTTTTAAGAGTTTGGCTGCGTTCCTTGGTCCACAAATCTCTCTAGCTTGGTGTCTTCTACGTACAGGACACCAAAAATAAACTAACTTTCATTGTAATTCTGGATCACTGGTCTCTCTTGGTAAATCTCTTGCAGTTCTTCTCCCTTCATTTTAATCTAAAGAATTAATTATCTATTAGTTAGGCATTATATTTTAATAAATTCTTGCATTCAAGTTATCCAAATAGTTGAGAACGTTCTGGGTGTAATTGTCATAGTTCGCGTGTTTGTGCAGCTGTATAAAGCAGGAAATGTTAAGATATGTGGATTATTTCAGAAGTGTATTCAGGAATCACTGGTGCTTGTAGAAATGTAGGTCCCTAAGGGGGACTGTATCTGCTGTGTCAGTGCTGCTGTCCTGTTTTTTTTGCCCTTGTGTCACACAGCATTATGCTCAGCTCTATTTGGCTTTCTATTTGTCTACAACCTCCAATAATGATGATATTCAGATTGTACCTTTGTTAAGCACCAGCGGTGTTTTTCCCCCACTTGATGCTTTTTTTAAACTATCCCCTACTAACTTACTCAAATATGCAGCTTTCAATTTAAGTTGTAAAGCCTCAGGTATATGGTGCAGAACTTGCACTACTTGACTGCATTTCACTGAACATCTAAAGTGAAATCAAACCCAGGTTCACTTTTCTCGATACACAATATTTATTATTAAAATAAATTAAACTTTAAAGATATATATGGATGGAGGATTGGCTGACTGGCAGAAGGCAGAGAAGATGAAAGGGTCCTTTTCAGAATTCAGTAAAGTTTTACAACACCAATTTTAAATCCAACCAATTTATTTGATAGTAAATCAGCGAGCTTTCGACCTTTTGTCTTCGTCAGGCAAATGCAGTGTTCTGGTCTGCAATAGCACACATATCAACACAGACAGTCACAGGTTGCTGATTAGAATGCAAAACCTTACATCTAGCCTGCTATTCAAGTGTTAAAGTGGCTAACAATGTGCGTGAAGGGAATCCTGAGCATTGATTAGAGAATTGTGTATTTTTTCCAGACAGCACAGTGAGTGAGTTGCTAACCCAGGCAAGTCACAGGGGTTACAGATAGTGTGACATGAAGCCAAGATCCCTGTTAAGACTGTCCTCATTTGCGGAACTTGGCTATCAGTCTCTGCTCAGCGACTCTGCGTTGTCGTGTGTCATGAAGGCTCCCTTGAAGAACATTTACCCGAAGGTCGGAGGCTGAATGCCTGTGACTGCTGAAGTGTTCGCCCACAGAAAGGGAACTGTTTTGCCTGGTGATTGTTGAGCGATCAGGAGCGGTCAGGAGAATGGGCAAAGAAGTGACACAGAACATAGAACATTACAGCGCAGAACAGGCCCTTCGGCCTTCGATGTTGCGCCAACCAATTAGGAAAAAGCAATGACACTCAAACCTAAACCATTCCCTTTTCATCCATAAACTTATCTACTAACCTCTTAAACGCCACCAAACTTGGCGCATCTACAACTGACGCAGGCAGGGCATTCCATATCCTTACCACCCTTTGGGTAAAGAACCTACCTCTGATATCCGTCCTATAACCACCACCCCTTAATTTAAAGCTATGTCCCCTCATGCTAGCTTTCTCCATTCTAGGAAAAAGGCTATCACTGTCCACCCTATCTAAATCTCTAATCATCTTATATGTTTCAATAAGGTCTCCTCTTAGCCGCCTTCTTTCTAACGAAAACAACCTCAAATCCCTCAGCCTCTCCTCATAAGACCTGCCCTCCATACCAGGCAACATCCTGGTAAACCTCCTCTGTACCCTCTCCAATGCCTCCACATCTTTCTTATAATGTGGGGACCAGAACTGCACACAATACTCCAAGTGCGGCCGCACTAGAGTTTTGTACAGTTGCAACATGACGTTGCGGCTCCGAAATTCAATCCACCTACCAATAAAAGCTAAGACTCCATATGCCTTCTTAACAACCTTATCGACTTGATTGCCAACTTTCAGGGATCTATTAACATATACACCAAGATCCCTCTGTTCATCAACACTATTAAGAGTCCTACCATTAGCCCTATACTCTACACATTTGTTATTCCTGCCAAAGTGAATTACTTCACACTTTTCCACATTAAACTCCATTTGCCACCTCTCGGCCTAGCTCTGCAACTTGTCCAAGTCTCTCTGCAAACTATAACACCCCTCTTCACTATCTACCACTCCTCCGATTTTGGTGTCATCCGCAAATTTACTAATCCATCCATCAATACCCTCATCCAGATCATTTATAAAAATTACAAACAGCAGGGGCCCCAAAACAGACCCCTGAGGTACACCACTTGTCACCGAACTCCACGATGAATATCTCCCATCAACCACCACCCTCTGTCTTCAATCTGCTAGCCAATTCCTAATCCAATTAGCTAAATCACCCTCAATCCCATACATCTGCATTTTCTGCAGAAGCCTTCCATGGGCCACCTTATCGAACGCCTTACTAAAGTCCATATATACCACATCAACTGCCTTACCCCCATCCACCTCTTTGGTCACTTTTTCAAAAAACTCAATAAGGTTAGTAAGGCACGACCTACCCTTCACAAAACCATGCTGACTATCCCCAATCAATTCATTTCTCTCTAAATAACTATAAATCCTATCCCTAATAATTCTCTCCAATACTTTGCCCACAACAGAAGTAAGACTCACCGGCCTATAATTCCCCGGAAAGTCTCTCTTCCCCTTCTTGAACAATGGAACCACATTCGCTATCCTCCAGTCTTCCGGCACTATACCCGTAACCAACGACGACCTGAAGATCAGAGCCAGAGGCTCTGCAATCGCCTCTCTCGCCTCCCAGAGAATCCTAGGGTAAATCCCGTCCGGCCCAGGGGACTTATCTAACTTCAAACCCTCAAGAATATCTAGCACATCCTCCTTATCTACTTCAATACTTTCCAGTTTGCAACCCTGTATCCCAGTGTTCTCCACAACTACGTTTACATCTCCCTGCGTGAATACCAAAGAGAAATATTTGTTCAGTGCCTCTCCAATCTCTTCAGGCTCCACGCACAACTTCCCACTGCTGTCTATTACTGGCCCTAATGTTGCCCTAACCAATCTTCTATTCTTAACATATCTAAAGAAAGCTTTAGGATTCTCCTTGATCCTATCAGCCAAAGTCTTCTCGTGTCATGGAATACAATGTGAGGTTGTGCACTTTGAAAGGAAGAATAGAGGCATAGACTACTTCCTAAATGAGGAGAGATTCAGAAATTGGAAGTGCAAAGGGACTTGGGTGTCCTGTGTAGGATTCTCTTGAGGTTAACTTGCAGGTTGAGTTTGTAGTTAGCATACATCTTAAGAGGACTCGAATACAAAAGCAGGGTAGTACTGCTGAAGCTTTATAAGGCTCTGATCAGACTACGTTTAGAATAGGCTAAACCAGCCTCCCGTCCATTGACTCTACATTGGCAAAGCAGCCAGCATAATTGGCCCCCCCGCCCTCTCTCTCTCTCTCTCTCTCTCCCTCTCGATATTCTGTTTTCTACCACCTTCTGTCAGGAAAGATATAACTTCTTCCCTGCTGCTATCAGACTTTTGAATGGACTTACCTTGCATTAAGTTGATCTTTCTCTACATCCTAGCTGTGACTGTAACACTAAATTCTTCACACTCTAGTTTCCTTATGAACAATATGTTTTGTCTGTATAGCGCAATCAACAATACTTTTCATTGTGCTAATACTTGTGACATATCAAATCAAGGTTACTGTTGAAAGGATGTGCTGGCCTTGGGAGGTTCACCCAGAAATGAAAAGCTTGATGTATGAGGAGCATTTGAGGACTCTGGATTGAAGTTTTAAAGGATGAGGGGGGATTTTGGGGAAGACGTTTCCATTAGTAGCAGAGATTTGGATCTGTGGGCACAGCCTCAGAAAGGAAAGATTCTTTGGAACTGAGATGAGGAGAAACTTCTTCAACCAGAGGGTGGGGTATCTGTGGAATTTGTTACCTCAGAAAGCTGTAGAGGCCAGGTCATTGAGTATATTTAAGATGGAGATAGATGGGCATCAAAGATTACAGGTAAAAGGCAGGAGAATGATGTTGAGAAACTTAGCAGTCATGATTGAATGGTCTAATTCTGCTCTTATGTCTTATGGTCTTGTATCTTGTTCTTAACAAACCACTGCAAACTGGTTTGATGACATGAAGAATTCTTCTAACTGTTCTGTTATGCTAACCAAATTAACCTGGAGTTAATTTGGAGATGATTGGAAGATTTTTTTGGTTCACTATATAAAAACTTGACCAACAAAAGCTCTCTAATATCAGATTCAGATTTTAATTACAATTCTGCAGAAGCCTATCTCACATTGCTTTGCTGATCTCAGAGTTTCTATTCCCAACATATGCTTGTGTTCTGCAAATGTGTGAAATGGAAAATATTGCACATGCATTCTTATTCTGTGGAGTTTCTTTATAAATCTTTTGAATTCAACACCCTCTCAAAATCTGGTTTCGTTTTACAAGTTCTTGTCCAGGTCTCTTGAGCCCAGTTTGTACGCTTGAGGTTTTATGACTCTTGAAGTGAACGCTATGTTATCAAGCGAATTAGTAGTTTCGGGAAGTTAAAAGCAACATCAAGTAGGAAAAATGCTGGGCTGTCGCTTAGCAACAGCAAATCAGTGTGACCCACAAGACATAAGGTGACCAAGAAGAAAAACACTATTCTGCAGAAACTGCCAGAACTGACAAGATGAAAGTTGCAAAGAGCAGATTTTCCAAAAGAAACTGGGGAGTTGGTGGGCCTATGAAGTAGTGGTGTTCTGTTGGTCCAGCTCAATACTTGAGAGTATACTTGGAAGGTGAAGCTTGAATGTACGTAGTGATCCAGAGGTGAAGAACATTGGAAGGAGGGATCAAAACCGTGGAAAAGTGCATTCTTGCTCAAGACATCTGAGAAAAAGCAATGTTTGGGAGAAAATTCCAAGAGGATTTCTAGTGTGGAGATGGGAAACCCCTCTGTAAAAGACAATTTCAGTGAGATCAGTTGGCTTACAGTGTGACAGGTGCCCAGGGGGAGTTGATGGGAGATTTGTGGCATCTGCTTTGGGTGTCTTTTGGTTTTGGAGTGTGATGTATCTGACCACAGGTCACTGATTCATTTATATGGGCTATGTATTTAACTGTGAACATTAAAAGGTAGATTTTGTAACGTGTTATTTTTCTGAATTTATATGAAGGTATATTTGGGGTGCAGGAGTATGTGATGGAGTTCATCTTGTCTTAATAAATGTTTTACTCTTAAACTTGATTGGCAGATTCCTGTTACACGATTCAGTAGCCATCCTCCACATTTCTAAACAAAAAAATAAAAGTTAAGATCTACAAAGCTGTGTTCCACTCTGGATCTGACTTGCCCAGTCGTAACATCAGCTGGAGTCACAACATGTTCAAGAAGTTGGTTCACCAGCAACCTATCCTGGTCCTGTCACATGGATGCTATAGTTAAGAAAGCGCACCAATGTCTCTAGTTTCTCAGAAGACTAAGGAAATTTGGCATGTCAGCTATAACTGTCATCCACTCTTACAGATGCACCATAGAAAGCATTCTTTCTGATTGTATCACAGTTTGGCATGGCTCCTACTCTGTCCAAGACCATAAGAAAGTACAAAAGATCATGAATCAACCCAATCCATCATGCAAACCAACCTCCCATCCGTTGACTCTTTACATTTCCCACTGCCTCAGCAAAGCAACCAGCATAATTAAGGACCTCACGCACCCCAGAACATTCTTTTTTCCGCATTCTTCCGTAGGGAGAAATACACAAAAGTCTGAGATCACATATCAGCTGACTTGAGAACAGCTTCTTCCTTGCTGTCATCAGACTTTTGAATAGATTTACCTTGATTTAAGTTGATTTTTTTCTCCACACTAGCTATGACTGTAGCAGTATATCTGCACTCTCTTGTTTCTAGTTTCTTTCTCTATGAACAGTATGCTTCATATTCCACACAAGAAACAATACTTTTCACTGTATGTTAATACATGTGACAAGCACTGCTGTTTCACACTCCAGGAACCTGAGTTCGATTCCCAGCTTAGTACACTGTGTGGAGTTTGCACATCTCCTCGTATCTGCGTGGGTTTCCTCAAGGTGTTCCGGTTTCCTCCTGCAGTCCAAAGATGTGTAGGTTAGGTTGATTGGCCATACTAAATAGTGCCTTAGTGTCCTGAGATACATAGGTTAGAACAATTAGTGATTAAAATATGTGGAGATACGGGGGTAGGGCCGGGGTGGGACTGTGGTCAGTGCAATGAGTCGAATGGCCTCCTTCTGTACAGTAGGGCTTTTATGAAGATGGCTGACCCCTATCGTCTTGAATGTAATTAGGGATAGCTAACAAATGCTATCCTACCCAGCCACTCTTATGTGCTATGAAAGAGAAAAAAAACATGAATTTTACTCACAAAGAAATCTGCCATCCTTAAGTTGGTCTGGTTTCCATGTGACTCCAGACCTACTCTTAAAATGTTCTCTGAAATGGCTTAGCAAGTTGTCATATTTGTAAGAGTGAATATTACTTTACAATTGCAGAATTGCTGCAAAAAAGTTTTTAATAAATTGGTTGTGCTATTAATTAAAATACTTTTTTTCCTTTAAGGTATACTCCAGTAGGCCGTTCATTCTTCACACCATCTGAGGGGTGCTCTAATCCCTTGGGAGGAGGCAGGGAAGTGTGGTTTGGGTTTCACCAGTCTGTCAGACCTTCGTTGTGGAAAATGATGCTTAATATTGATGGTAGGTTTCAGAGGTTAACATACAAATTTATTCTTGCTGTTTAAGAGATTAGGACGTTTTCACTGCACTCTTAATCAACCTAAATTTGAGGTACCTGCCTTTTGAGTTTTATTTATTATGTAAGTTATTGAACATTGCATGGCATGGCTAAAAATTCTGAAAAAACTAGCAATAGGATTACAGTGGCAAAAGTTTTTTAACAATAGGAAAGAATGGTATGTTTGTGTAGCATCTTTCATAACTACAAAGCTATACAACCAACCAAGTACTTTTAAAGTGAATTCACTTGCACTTTGGCCAATTTACATGGAGGAAAGTACCACAGTGAGAAACCACTTGATCGACTAAATTATCTCTGTTTTGTGGAAGTTTTGATTGTACAACATAGGTTAATAGTGCTGCCTCACAGCACCAGGCACCTTGGTTTGATTCTTGTCTTGGGTCACAGCCTGTGTGGAGTCTACATGTTCTATGTCTGCATGGGTTTCCTTTGGGTGCTCCAGTTTCCTCCCATAGTCCAAAGATGTGCTGATTTGGTGCATTGGCAATGTTAAATTCTTCCTCAGTGTACTCGACTGGATGTCTGAGGGTGGCGACTAGGGGATTTTCATGGTACCTTCATTGCAGTGTTAATGTAAGCCCACTTGTGACACAAATAAACTTTAACTTTAGAACGGACAAGACATTGAGAGTTTCTCTGCCCTTCAAATTTTGTGTGTTTTTTTGCATTAACCTGAGAAGGCAGGCTGGACTCAAAGTATTGTGGAATTTGCAATGTGTGCAAATTCGTTGAAGCTTAAAGTCTGGCAAATTTTCCCTGTGATTTATGCATTTGATTAGTGTTGATCTTAAATGTGAATATGTGGAATGACCAATCGCTGTTTTGCAGTTCCCTGTTTGAACCGATATATAAACCTGTGGAGCTTCTAGGTTTTAGAGTTAACATTCTTGTATTATAACTTGCATTAACATTATAAGCATTCCCTAGAAACTTATGTTTAAGTACATTATGTAGTGACATGCATGTGTAATATAAATATTACAATCAAATAGTGCAGTCTGACGAATTTGTATTTGTGCATGCAATTATTATGATAAATTCATATATTTATTCATGTCAAGTTGATACTTCTAGTTGAAGCAGAAAAATTTTGCTGACAAATAAGATTTAGTTCATTGTAACCCAAAATTATAACCTGGAATCAATATAAGAGTATTATGCTAACATGCTTTAGAATTCATTAATTCTAATTCCTTTTCCTTACGGCTAAGACTTAATTCAAGGCCAGGATGGTACGCTCTTTCAAATTTCTGCCCTGGTGGAGTTTTTCCACTTAATCTGTACCATTTCAAACTTATGCTATTGAAAATTGCACACTGTTTTAAATATGTCCTCATTAATGATCTTTGTAAGATAAAAATAATTTGTTTAAACTTCTGATCAAATGCCATCAAAGTGCAGCTTATTGCTGGCAACTTCCAAATGGCTAGATCATTTGTGGTTAATACCTTCCAAATTATTTCTATTTCAGTAAATGGATACTTTCTTTTATTGGTACACATTTCATAACCATGTATGCAGTACCTTGTATTTTCCTCATAAAAATCCATTTAAGTTTCTTTCTAATTTAATTCGCCCATTCCTTTATCTGAGAACAATGGAGATACACCATTTTGAATTTTGTTTCTCTCATATGTGAGTGCTGCCTCATTTCAGTATTTTCAGCATTTTCTGTTTTTATTTCCGATTTTTAACGTCTGCAATATTTAACATCTGTTCCACTGCATAAAATTTGTTATATTCATACACCAGTTTAGTAAACTTTCTTTGATAGTAAAGCTTGTGAGTTTGCTGTCAAATGAATCGGTTGGACTTGGACCTGGTGTTGTCAGCCTTCCACTGTGTCGTAGGCAGTTTGCTCATCCACCTTGCAGCCCTCGTTCTTGTCCACACTGTGAGCAAGAATCTCAAACCTGTTGTGTAGATTCAGGTGCTGAGGCTATTGGGTCCCCCCCTCCTTTCTCTCCACATCCCCCTCCTTCCCCACACCCTCACCCTTCCTCTCACCCTTTCACCCCTCAGCAACCCCCTCTTGTTCCCGACCCTCAGAGTTAGTCAGTTTAGGCGGTTTGACTTTCTCTAGTAACACATTATCCAGGTTACCTCCCTGATGAATCTGTGTCTGAAGCTCGGAGTTCAACTTGTCTATTTTGAGCTGTAGCTCCTCAAGCAACCAGCACTTACTGCAGACATGCTCATTGGGAAGTACCTTGGGGTCCAGCAGCTTCCACATCATGCAGAAACAGCACATCACATGTCCCTCCATCTCAGCTAACTAGTGAATTTAAACTCAGTAAAAAAATTTAAACTTACCATGGCCTTTTTGCTTAAGCTCCGTGAACCAAAGCCCTTACAGCTCACTCTGCTTCCCTCTCACTCCACTGCCCGCTCTCAATGCTGCCTGCTGTCTACTGCAACCTTCCTTTTCATATTCCAGTCCTTTTGCAATAAATGCCAACATCCCCCAGCCTGGTATGGAAAGTCTGAGTTACGAGGAGAGGTTAGGCAAATTGGGACTGTTTTCCTTAGAAAGACGGAGACTTAGAGGAGATCTAATAGAGGTGTACAAGATTATGAGGAGTATAGATAGAGTAAACAGGGTTAAGCTTTTTCCTAGGATGGACTCGAATAGCACGAGGGGTCACAGGCTTAGAGTGAGGGGGGTAAGGTATAATTTGGATGCTAGAGGGAGTTTTTTCACACAGAGGGTGGTGGGGGTATGGAATGTGCTGCCAAGTAAAGTGGTGAGGCAGGTACTCTGGAGTTATTTAAGAAATACTTAGATGGGCACATGAACAGAATGGGAATGGAAGGATATAGAAAACTGAATTAAAATAGGGATCATGAGCCTTGGGAGTCCCTGGGAAGTGCGTAAATAGATGATGATATTGATGTACTTGTTTTTATCCTACAGGTGCTTTGGTCTAGCAAGGGGCATACATGCAATGGGTCATGAGAGGGCTGCTCTTGGATTTTTCGAGAGTATCCTAGTGCTTCACGTTGTTAGTGTATGCTTGACCTGGACCATTTGATGGGCAACACGACAGCTCAGTGACTATCGCTATGCTGTGCAGATACATGGATTTGGGCCTGTGTCTGTGGGAGTTTGCGCATTCTCCCTGTGCTTGTGTGGGTTTTCTCCGGGTGCTCCGGTTTCCTCCCACATCCCCAAGATGTGCTCTTAGGCTAATTGGCAAAACAAATTCTCCCTAAATTGTCTCAAATTTGGTTTTTAATCCATTGATCTATAAACGTGGACGGGGATCGCGGGTAGAGGTGGGAACATCGGAGTGGGCTCATTGGGCCAAAGGGCCTGTTTCCCATGCTGTTTTGTTCTTTGTTCTTTAATTCCGTAAAACTAAGACAGAGGCCTGAAGTGCTGAATATATCATAACTGGATTGTTTCAGTTCAGATGGCTAGCTTTCATGAAATAGACATAACAGAGCTAGTGTTCACCATATAATTGTGTGCGTGTAATAAATTTATAATGGATCCGATTTTAACATTCCAAGAAACTGACAGATTGTATCTGCCTAAACTGAGCGTGTTGATATGTATTGACCAGGTTTAAGAACAAAGATCAAAACAGCACGGGAAACAGGCCCTTCGGCCCAA
Source organism: Sphyrna mokarran (assembly GCA_024679065.1). Classification (NCBI taxonomy): domain Eukaryota; kingdom Metazoa; phylum Chordata; class Chondrichthyes; order Carcharhiniformes; family Carcharhinidae; genus Sphyrna; species Sphyrna mokarran. Next base: position 20,373,708 of record JAGIQG010000007.1, on the reverse strand, counting down.
CAAGCCCGCACCGCCACCTCGATGTTCCCACTTCTACTCATGATCCCTGTCTATAAATCTATGCATTAGAACCAAATTTGTGACAATTTAGGGAGAATCTGTTCTGCCAATCAGCCTAAGAGCACATCTTTGGGATGTGGGATGAAACCGGAGCACCCGGTGAAAACCCACGCAAGCATGGGGAGAATGCGCAAACTGACACAGACACAGGCCCAAATCCATGTATCTGCACAGCACAGCGATAGTCACTGAGCTGTTGTGTTGCCCATCAAATGGTCCAGATCAAGTGTACATTAACGATGTGAAGCACTAGGCTACTCTCAAAAAATCCAAGAGCAGCCCTCTCATGACCGATTGCGTGTACGCCCCTTGCTAGACAACAAGGTGGACTGAAGTACCTGTAGGATGAAATAAATACATCAATATCATCCACAATTTACACACTTCCCAGAGAACTCCCAAGGCTTATGATCCCTATTTTAAATCAGTTTTCTGTACCCCTCCATTCCCATTCTGTTCATGTGCCCATCTAAGTATTTCTTAAATAACTCCAGAGTACCTGCCTCCACCACTTTACTTGGCAGCGCATTCCATACCCCCACCACCCTCTGTGTGAAAAAACTCCCTCTAGCGTCCAAATTATACCTTACCCCCCTCGCCCTAAGCCCGTGATCCCTCGTGCTATTTGAGTCCATCCTAGAAAAAAGCTTAATCCTGTTTATTCTATCTATAACCTTTATAATCTTGTACATCTCTATTAGATCTCTTCTCAGTCTGTCTTTCTAAGGAAAACAGCCCCAATTTGCCTAACCTCTCCTCGTAACTCGGACCTTCCATATCAGGCAACATCCTGTAAACCTCCTCTGCACTCCCTCCAGAGTCTCCACGTCCTTCCGGTAGTAAGGCGACCAGAACTGGACATAATATTCCAAATGAGGTCTGACCAACGTTTTATGCAACAGCAACCTTAAAGGCCAGCTTTTGTACTCTATACCCCTTGCTATAAAGGCTAGCAACTATCAGTTTGGTGGGTGACTTCTTGAACTTTGTCCATACTTCAAATTTAGCATGTTTTCTGGCTCCACCTCTGTTAGTCCGTATCTTCAGTTTCTAGCCCATTCTTTTTGCCTTGAAATCATAGTTTTCCAAGCTGCTGTAGTCTGTGTTTAAACTCCTTTGACATAGGAAAGTAAAATTCTGATTTTCTTCACATATCTATTTATAGGATGTGGACATTGTTGACGAGGTTAGCATTTATTGCTCATCTCTAATTGCCCTTGAAGAGAAATTGCTATTACCAGCTATTTAGCAACTATTTCTTGTACTCTGGATATCTAATTTAGTGAGAAAGTGCTGCTGCAACCTGTTCAGGTTTTGTTCTGCTAAGAGGTTAGGATAACAACAAATTTTGAGGAGAAAAGACAGATTTATTTTGCATCTGACTGCAAAGGTTGACCTACAGTTGTGAGATCCTGCTTCTGAGTGCCACAAAAGTGAAAACCAGTTAATTCCCTATCATTAATGGCCATTATTTGGCGTGCAAGTATTTGTTTCAAAATACAGGGACAGACGTGTTACAAATGTCTTTCTACTTTTAGTATCTGCTACAGCGTTTTATAAAGCTCAGCCGGTGATTGAATTCATGTGTGAAGTTTTGGATTTTAAAAATATTGAAGAACAGCAAAAACCATTAACTGACTCCCAGAGAGTAAAGTTCACCAAGGAGATCAAGGGTGAGTTTAGAAGCTGATTATGATTTTTACAGTATTAAGTATGTTAGTATTTAACATACTTTCTTTTTCATTGTCAACTGAACATCTTTCAATTTTAAGATAATATTGCATGTTATTAGTTGAGTGGAGCAGGCTCAAAGGGCCAAATGGCCTGCTCCTGTCTTATATTTTTATGAGATCTCATGGCATCTAAAGTCTTTTTCGGAAATGGCAATCTAATGTTTCTGGACCTGCAACCCCCCAAGTGAATGTTGAAATAGTCGAGTGAAAAGTTGTGCAATGAAATTTAATAATTTCCACCAGAAAAAATAATTATGAAAGCTGTCGGGTTGTAACATAATTCCATCCAGTTTATGAATGTTCTTCAGGGAAGGGAACTTCCCATATTTTGCTAATCCAGCTTACACGTGACTGCGGTCCTACACCATGTGATTTACTGTTAAACTACTCCAGTTGTTAGGGCAAGTGGGGATAGATAACATATGTAAATTTGCATCGTGTAACTTTTAAGTTAAATATTGCCATGTTACAATTGAATAGGAGCCAATTGTACAGGATAATGGATTCGTTTCATTTTAGAAGCCATTGTTTTGAAATTCAGATTTTGCTAAAAATACTTTCTAAAATAGAATCATACAATGGTACAGTATAGAAAGAGACCATTCAACCCATTATGTCTGTGCTGGATTTTTGAGTAATCTCCCTTGCTTGCCTCCTCATAGTCCTGTAACTTTATTCCCTTTAACTATTTATCCATTTCCCTTTTAAAAGTTACTATTGAGTCTCCTTCCACAATACTTGTGCAGTGCATTGGAGTATCTTGCTGTGGTCATGAAACAAAATTTCCTCATGTCACCTCTGGTCCTTTTTGTTGTCTACTGAACCTGCTGCCACTGTTTACTTACTCAATAACAAGATCCTTGGTTTTAAGCATCTCTATCAAAACTCTTAACTTCTTTTGCTCTAAGGAGTAGCCAGATTGGACGGATTTTGTTTGATCTATGAGAGAGTCGAGGGTTTTTGGGGGAGGTATGGGACAGACATGAAAAGGGAGTTCTAGCCATGACTAGATCAACCACAAGCAGGCTCGGGGCCAAATTGCTTAGTCCTGCTCCTATTTCTTATGGTAAGAAGTCTGACAACACCAGGTTTAAGTCCAACTGATTTATTTGATAGTAAACTCACAAGCTTTTGAGGTTTCCCTCTTTGTCAGGTGAATGAAAAGTTCTGGCCTCAGACGGAGCATATAACAGCACAGACAATTTACAGATTACTGATTAGAATGCGAATCTTTACACCTAACCTGCTATTCAAGTCTTAAAGTGGCTAACAATGTGAATGGAAAGAGCACTGAGCACAGATTACTGTACTCTAGACAGTACAGTAAGTGAGGTTTTGCAAACCCCCCCAGGCAAGTCATGGGGGTTACAGATTGGGTTCATGTCGCGCTAAATGTAACCCCCATGACTTGCCTGGGGGAGTTTGCAAAACCTCACTTACTGAACTGTCTAGAGTACAGTAATCTGTGCTCAATGCTCTTTCCATTCACATTGTTAGCCACTTTAAGACTTGAATAGCAGGTTAGGTGTAAAGATTCGCATTCTAATCAGTAATCTGTAAACTGTCTGTGCTGTTACATGCTCTGTCTGAGACCAGAACTCTTTCTTCACCTGACAAAGAGGGAAACCTCAAAAGCTTGAGAGTTTACTATCAAATAAATCGGTTGGATTTAAACCTGGTATTGTCAGACTTCTTACTGTGTTTACCCCAGTCCAATGCCGGCGTCTCCACATCATGCCTATTTCTTATCTCGGGAGAATCTAGAAAATAATATCAGTAAACAAATGGGAGAAATGACAATTACGAGGGGCACAAGTTCAAAGTAAGGGGGGGAAAGTTCAGTGGAGATATGTGGGGAAGTTTTCTTACACAGAAGGTGGTGGGGGCCTGGAATGCACTGCTAAATGAGGTGGTTGAAGCAGCTATCTTAACCACGTTGAAAACTTAGCTGGCTAGACACATGAACAGACATGAACATAGAGGGATATAGGTAGTTGGTCTAGATAGGACATCATGATTGGCGCAGACTCAGAGAGCCGTAGGTCTATTCCTATGATGCACAGTTCTTTAATTTTATGCAATTTGTATGTCCACCAAGAATGATTTTGAAAGCATGAAGCAGCCTTTGGGGCGAGTATGAATTGGTGGCATGTAGAAAAATAATCCACTGTTTATTGAACTAGTCAGAAGAACTGAAGAGAACAAAGGTTAATTTGAAAATAGATTGCAATGACACACTTTCTAGCATGTCATGGCAGTAGAATATGAACAATTCACAACAGCCTTCTGCAGTAAATTAGTGAATTAAGGATAGACAATATGACCTGAAGAATGAACTTACTAAGTGAACAGCAGACCTGCTATCTACATTTTTATTCATTTGGTTTTTGCTACTCTTTGAGATTTTGCCTTTGTTTTTGGTCCTGTTCAATTGATAAAAAAATTACTTGGCTGAAACAACAAATGTCTCTGCCTGGGATCTGAGGCCAGAATTCCTTGCCACCTTTTAATTAATACTGCCTGTCCAACCCAACTGATCACTTCCCCAAAGCACACAACAGTATTGCAGTGGAGTGCACAATTTTATACTTTCTTCCTTTTCTCTTCTATCCTTTCTCCTAATTGGAGAACCTGCACTGATTGGGAGTGTGATAGAGGCAGATTCAATTGTGGCATTCAAAAGGGAAATGGATAACTATTTGAACAAAGAAAAAATTGCAGAGCTGGGAGGAAAAGAGAGCGGAGGGGAAGTGGCAAGTGGTGTGGCGGGCTAAATGAGCTAAGTTACTCTTGCGGAGAGTTGACATGGAAATCACGGGCCAAATGGCCTCCTCCTGTTACGTCACCGTTCTCTGATTCTGTGAAGAGCAGGTGAGAGACCAGGAAATCTGTGGCTCACATCCTGACTGTTTGAAGCCTGCCCACCATCTACAAGGTAGGAGTGTGATGAAATACTTTCTAATTGGATGATAAGAGCCTAAGGAGCTCAGCGCTATCTGGGCAAAGCAGTTGATGTAATAAAGACCCTATTCACCACTGATACTAGGCATGGTAGAATGTAGTACCTAATAAGATGCCCCGCGTAAATATGTCAAATATCCCTTGACTACATTTTCTGAACTTATGATCTCCACCACGTAGAAGGTTAAGGGCAACAGCTGCAGTGGAACACCACCACCTGGAAATTCCTCTCCTTCAAGCCTGCACACTATTTTAAGTTGGAACTACTTTGCCATTCCTTCACTGCCACTGGGTCAAAATTATACACCTCACTTCCCAGCAGCATTATTAATGTACCTACATCCCATGGGCTGCAGCAGTTAAAGACAGCAGCTCACCATAACGCCCACATCCCATGGACAAATGAAATTCAGCACAGTGAAGTTGGGGGCAATATGCCCTCTTTGTGCTGCGCACAGTCAGCTTGGTGCACTTTGCAGTCCCTTTTAATATTAGTGGAAAGCATCTTAAAACAGCAAGCTACTTTAGCATAGCCCGTTTGTTCTCCATGCAAAGCATTATTGAATGCTGTTTCCCCATGCAAGTGAGAGTTGGAAGTGATTAATTTTGGTAAGAAGAACAGGGTGTGGGGGGTGGAAAAGTAATATAAACTAAGTTATACAATTTCATAACGCACGCAGGAAGCGAGAGATCTGGGGTTGCACTTACACAAATCTTTGAAGATGCTAGGACAAATTGAAAAGGTTGTTGAAATAAGCATACAGTTCTTTGGCGTTAATCGATGGATAGTGCAAAAGCAAGGTGGTTATGCTAAACCTTTAGAAAACGTGTTTAAGTCTCAACTGGAGTGTTGTGTTCAATTTTAGGCAGGATGTTTTAAGAAGTTTTGTTAAGGCAGGTGGTGCAGAAGAGATTTACCAAAATAGGACCAGTGTTGAGGAGCTTCAATGATTTGGAAATATTGGAGAACCGAGGAGGGGTAAGGGGAAGCTGTTAGAGTTGTTAAATCATGAATGGTTTTTATGAAGTAATTGGAAGAAATTGTTTCCAATGGTAGATGGTTTGGTAACCAGGGGACATAAGTTTAAAGTGATTTGCACTTATTAGTCATGTGAGGAATTTGTTTCTTTTAGAGCGAGTGGTCTACACTGCATTGCTTGAAAGTGGAAGGAGATACAACCGTAACCTTTAACGGGTTTTGATAAATGCAAGAAGAGACAGAATTTGTAGGGCTACAAGAAAGAACGGATATGATGGACTGAGTAACGATGTGCTGTTATGTTTTATAATTCTGTGCTGTCCTTTGTATGCAATAAGTGCAATAGAAATATCAATACTTGGTCTGTTATAAAAACTGGATTTAATTCCCTGCAGGTCTCAAGGTCGAGATAACTCATTGTGGACAAATGAAAAGAAAATATAGAGTGTGCAATGTAACCAGAAGACCTGCAAGCCATCAAACGTAAGGCATTTATGTATGAAAGAATAAGCTCAGAATAACTTGGATAAGTTTTTTAAAACTATATTGAGATTGTATTGGATGTGGTAAATTTATAGAAATTTAGTTAAAATGAAATAATCAATATTTTGTAGATTAAAATGTTCAACTATCCAGTTAGCCAGTTTATGTGCATGTACATGCACCTCTGAGAAATTGTGGAACTATACAGTTTTAGTTTAGTACAGATATTTGTTGAATTCAAATTCACTATCCAGTGTAAAATAAAATTGGGTGTTTTAACTAATTGCTGGATCATTCCTGTATTCTGTGATACATTTTGGAATTTAAGAGAATTAAATCTTTGTTGTATTAATCCCTACGACTGTTTTTACTTTAAATATGATTTTTACTAGAAGTTTTTTTTTCGATTTATAAATTTTTAAATACCAATGTCTGTTGCCTGATTAAAGCTTCTAATTTTGTTTCATCTTGTTGGATACACACAGATTCCCACTTCAGCAAGAGAATGGACAGACTGTTGAATGCACAGTAGCACAATATTTCAAGGATAAGCACAAACTAAATCTTCGCTATCCTCATTTACCATGTCTACAAGTTGGGCAGGAACAAAAACACACGTATCTTCCTCTTGAGGCAAGTCATTTTTGTTGTTTACTGTGCATGGTTTTTATAAAGATTTAAAATAAGATGTCCTGTAGTCCTTTTTCATCAAGTTTGTTGGCTTAAGATCAACACATGTTCTGCACACAGTTTTCACTTCCTTTTTCCTCCCTTTGCCCTTTCGATTTTGATAAACGTTATCTTTGTCCACCTGTTTTGACACCTCTAGCCAGATTTGAGTACAACCTTCTGCCACTGTTACCTGTCACAAACTGCAAGAGTTGTCAGAGATCTTGTGGGCATGAGAGTCTTATTGATTTTTCCTAGTCTCACTTGGTTGCCCCAGACTTTCTTAAAGTTCCTCTATTTAGCGCTGCTTAGACAAAGAAATAGATGGAAAGAGACTTGAGTCTCCACTTTCCTCCGCTCTGGATATACAAATGTTCCAACTTTCTTTAGGTTCAATAATGCAAACTCTGGTGAAGTTAGAGGTACAGAGACATTAATTTGCTATGTTAGGTTGGTCTTTTCTGTCCTTGGAGATCTTGAATGCTTGCAGTGAATACCATTATTCTATGGTGATTGCGATAAATGATCAGTTCTACTTGTAATGGCTTCCTATCATTGGAATTGGGGGCACCCTAGAGTGCGCTGGGGAGTTCCTCTTGGAAGTTCCCAAGCAAGGGTTTACATGATAATTGTCCAGAAGTGCTAGCTTCCTCTGGTCAAGTGCACTGCATTTGGAACCATCAGACAAAGCGATTTTTATCATTAACTTCAAATGGTTCTGCCAGTGTTATGTTAATAGTTAGTCTGAAAGAGATGAAAGAAATAACAACAGTTCTAATCTTAGCGTAGTTACTTTAAACGCCCAGAACAAACCCTGTATGGAATACCCTCTCACCCCTACCCCTGCAACCAGTCCAGGGGACTACTTCACAACCCCCTCAAAAAGCTAAGCATCCAACCCTATAACATATTCCCTCAATGTATCAGGCCCCCACCCTTCCCTCACCCCAATGTCCAAATCCCCCCCAGTCACTCATGCCCGAAACCTCTCATTCCATCTACTTACTTTGGACACTTGCTTCTTCTCTGGCCTGGTGTTTTCAATGAAACATTTAAACCCTTTTGCTTAATGGCAACAAGAGCTATTTAAAAAGGGGGAATGCATTCTTCTTCACTCTACTTTGCAGCTGAAGCCGGAGACATGCTGCATTGCTTGAATCTCACCAAACCTGAGTTAGGAGAGTTGTGCAAGACAGGCACTTAAGAATTTTAGCATAGCTAAGTTGATTTGAAGTGGCAACCTGTCTCTGATTGCCACTTCTAGGAAGCAATGGCCCATGGTATCATACATGCCTCTGCAGAGTTTCATGCAGTTGTTAAAAAAATAGTTATTCACTTCTGTATTGAAGGAGAGAATAGTTGCTGTTAACAGGAATTTGAGTTGAGTTGCTTCACTATTTTTCCCACCGCTTTGTCTTTTCCAGTTGTACAATACAGTACTTTTATCCAATGCAAATTGTTGATCAACCTTATTTTATGTTGAATTATATAGAAATAGAAGCAGGATATTGGGACAAACTAGTTTATTCTCCATGTAATCCTTAGTCCTAATATGTATGTGCTCAAACTCTTACTTTCTTAGTTACTTATTTGTAAATATTTACATGGCCTCTGCTTTAATCTGCAATGCTAGTGATGCATTTCACAGTCTTGCAACTCCTTATGTAAAGAAAGCTATTTTTTCATTGTCTATTTATTGCTGTTAAAAACATGATTCAAAAAATATTTATTGACCATTTTTGAAAGCAGCCACTTTGTTTTTCTGGTTGGCATCTTTCTGGTTGGCTTTTTAAGTCTCTGTTCCCCTTTAACTGGCCTCAACCACCAAAGCCATATAGGGTCTGTGCCTGACACTTCAGCGCATATGCCTGATGGCAGGCTTGGTAATGCCTTGAATATTGTTACGTAGCACCTTGCGGTGCTGCTTGGTTCTGCCTTTACCAAGCCCTTTACCACCTTTCCATCTACCTGACATGAGCAATACCATTGGCAACTAAGAGAGTTGAAGGTTATCTTTTGAAAGGTCAAGGGAAAGTGAGCCTCGTATAAAAATTAATGATCGGCTGTCTCAAGTTGGTTTTTGATGCAATATTTGGACAAGTTCAAACCTAAAGCAAGGGATAGGAATGCATTTCTGTTTGATTCATTACCTAATCAATTATTATTTTGTACATGGTATAAAGAATATTTGCTCCTTGGCTAAGGTAGAAGGATCCATGGACAGTGAATATGCAGAAGCCTTAGATGTCACTAACGTACAAGTTCAAACCTCTGATGTTGAAAGTATTAATGGAAACACAGTACTGGAAGATAGTTAATATTAGAGATTGTCTTTTCTTAAAAACCAATCACGTTTTTCAGCGTAAGCATGCTTATTATGTTGCAGCAGAATCTGGTGCCATCAGATTAATTTACTGTCTTGATTGGAATTGGTTTCATTTCAGGTGTGTAATATTGTAGCTGGGCAAAGATGTATAAAAAAGCTGACAGACAATCAAACCTCAACAATGATTAGAGCCACTGCTAGGTCTGCACCAGACAGACAAGATGAGATCAGCAAACTGGTAAGTAATTCAGGAACAGTGGTGAATCATTTAGCCCCTTGAGTCTCTTCTGCCAGTCAATGCCCGAATGCCATTTACCTTACTTTACCAAATATCTTCATATCATTGTCTTAATGAAAATCTAGCAATCTCAGCTATAAAGTTAACAATTCATCTAGCATCAATGGTCATTTTCAGAAGAGCGCTCTGATTTTTTTGCTGCTGCTTGCGTGATTACGTTTTTTGTAATTCCAGAAAGATCTGGCTCTACATTTCAGCCAGAGCACCCTAATCCTAGACTATTCAACAAGCATATAGTTTTAAAAAAAAAAGTAAATGCTGGAAGTGTCTCAGCAGGCCTGACAGTATCTGTGGATGGAGAACAGAGCTGATAAAAGGATGATCCTTTAAAACAGATGAGGAGGAATTTCTTTGGCCAGGGAGTGATGAATCCGTGGAACCCTTTGTCACAGAAGGCTGTGGAGGCCAGGTCATTGAGTATTTTTAAGACAGATACAGATAGGTTCTTAATTAATAAGAGGATAGGGGTTATATGAAAAGACAGAAGAATGGGGATGAGAAAAGTATCAGCCACGATAGAATGGCAGAACAGACTAGATGGGCCGAGTGGTCTAATTCTGCTCCTATGTCTTATGGTCCTCTGTTTCAAATCCGGGTAACATAACTCTTCGACGGGCCAAAAGGTAATCAAATGTTGAAATATTAGCTCTGTCCTCTGTATGGATGCTGTCAGACCTACTGAGATTTTCCAGCATTTTCTGTTTTTGTTTCAGATTTCAGCATCCACAGTAATTTGCCTTCAGCAAATAGTTTCTCCCAATAAGTGTTCTCCCTTACTATCTTGAATACTTTGATCAAAACACCCTCAAGCCTTCTGAATTCCATGGAATACAGTCGTAGTCTATTAAATTCTCCTTGTAGCATAGCCCTTGGAAGCCCAAGTATTATTCTAATCAATGCTGCCTGTACATCCTTTCCAAGGTGTGTACCAAGAATTGTTCACAGTATTTAAGGTGTGATGTGATCAGGCTTTGTATTTTTGAAGTACAATTTCCAACCTCTTGTCTTCTATTCCTGTAGATATAAAAGCAAAATTTTTAACCCTTTTTAATTGTTTTGTTTGCCTACCCGTGACACTTCAATGAGCTTTGTTCCTGGACACCCAAGTCTCTGTTGATCTCCACTGTTTCCATTCTTTTTAGGTACAAGGCAAATGATTTCTCAAATGCCTACATTGAAATTGTCACAATTTTGTCCATTAATTTAATCTATCAATCTTGGTAATTTTGCTCTTCTGTTTACTCTGCTTGCAATGGCTTGTGAAATATCTTCATGCGCAGCTTTTCAGTATAGTTTTTTAGAATATTTAGTTCCATTGTTTTGACATTTTAGTTTTCTTTTTGATTTCAGAACACTTGTCAAAGTTGCAGTTATGGTTAGTAGAATGGTGAATAATTAGCTAAATACATTCCGATGGAATAATTTTGATTTTTCTTTGTCTTCTCACCCGTCTAGATTTCTTAGATATAAAGTATATATTTTTGTTATCTAAATTCTACTTCAAAGGGACTATACTGTACTTGTACGCTTTGCAATAATGTGAACTAAATTATTTTCCAGTATGCAGACACATGCTTCAGTCATTTCAAATGAGCCTTTTTCTTTTTAGATGAAAAGTGCTAGTTTTAATGCTGACCCATATGTTCGGGAATTTGGAATAGGAGTGAGAGATGACATGACAGATGTACCAGGCCGTGTTCTTCAGGCACCTTCCTTGTTGTACGGTGGTCGGGTAAGGACTGTTGCAAAATGAGCAGACAACTATTTGTCAATTGTTTGGAGCTTAAAACTTTCAAACCTCCTTAAATTTACTTAATTTAAAACAACTTGAGGCATCAACCCAAACTTGATGTAGTCAATATAGTGTGGTGTATTAAACGAAGATACTAGTTTTTGTTGTAAAACTGAATATCTTCAGCTGAGTAAAGTTTTGCAACACCAATTTTAAATCCAACCAATTTATTTGATAGTAAATCCGCGAGCTTTCGACACTATGTTGTGCCTTCGTCAGGCAAATGCAGAACACTCCAGAACACTGCATTTGCCTGACGAAGGCACAACATAGTGTCGAAAGCTCGCGGATTTACTATCAAATAAATTGGTTGGATTTAAAATTGGTGTTGCAAAACTTTACTGAGTTTACCCCAGTCCAACGCCGGCATCTCTACATCATATCTTCAGCTGCCCAGCTAACTCTATTTCCTGGATGCCCTTTCCTCCATTATTTTTCGCTTTTTGCCTCAAATGTTTGTGAAGCACTTTGGGATGTGTTGCTGAGATAAGAGTACTATACATGGATGTTGTGTGAAAGGTAATGCAACATAGTAAATAAAAAACAGAAAATGCTAGAAGTATTCAGCACGTTAGGCAGCAGCTATGGAGTGAAACAAAGTTGATAATGTTTATTCAAAAACAGAAAATGAAAGATCTTAGATCTGACACTGTTGTGGAGAAAGAATAGAGCCAACGTTTTGAGTCAGGATGCATCTGAGATGAAGGGTCATCCTGACTTGAAGCCTTAGCTCTACTCTCTCCACAGATGCTGTCAGACTTGCTGAGATTTTCCAACATTTTCTGTTTTAGTTTCAAATTCCAGCATCTGCAGTCTTTTGCCTTTAATTTTTATTTTCCGTAGATGTTGCTGAAACTGAATATTTCTAGTTTTATTGTAGTCATGGGGGGATCTTGGATGCACTAGGGATGTTTTCCTTCAAATATGAAGGCTAAAGGCTGATGTAATTGAGATGCATAGAATTGAGGGGTAGATGGGAAAAACTTGTTTCTCTAAGCTGCAGAGTCAGTTATCCAGGACTTAGATTTAAGGTGATTGATATAAGGATTAGAGGGGACATGAGGAAAAGCTTTATGCACCCAGAGGGTGGAGGGGGTCTGGAATTCGCTGCTTAAGTTGGTGGTTGAGATTGAAGTGCTCAGCTTATTTAATAAGCATCTAGATTTAAATCTGAAGTGTTCTAACCTGTAAGGACTGGATAGTGGAAAATGGGATTGAAATGAGTGGTTTATTTTTTTTTGATTGCGCTTCTTTCTTTATGGTTCTATGTAGGCTACAGTTTAAGTGAGTTCATAAACTGGAAGCATAAATAGTTTATAACACTGTTTAAACTACTGATATGGTTACATTTGAAGTTACTCAGATTGAAAAATTAGCAGTTGTGACAATTGAGAAAATGCTGTGTACGTGCTATATAATAGTGAAATTTTGTTTTAAGATGCATAACTTTTATAACGGTTGAGATATTTTTAAATTGAAATAACCCAGTTATATTTGAAAGATTTAGAAAATAAGTGACGTTCTTCAGCACTTTGAAATTAAAGTACACCATTCTAGTTAGTGAATAACTGATACAGTTTGTGACATTGAAATACGCCTGCTCTCATGTTACTTTTTACTTTTTGTTACAGAACAAGACCATTGCTACTCCTATTCAGGGTGTGTGGGATATGCGAGGTAAACAGTTCCATACAGGCATTGAAGTCAAAGTCTGGGCAATTGCATGTTTTGCCCCACAGAGGCAGTGCAGGGAAGATACACTCAAGTAAGCAATATGTTTTATCCACTGTGTAACTTGTATACAGGAAATTTGATAGATGTACAATGCAAGCACTCAAGTGTAGCAAACATTTTTCCCAGCGATTACAGAACTTTATCATTTGTGGCGATTCGAAATGGTGCCTCTCTGAGAGAAAGAAACTTGCACTAAATATTTAAATATTGTTAATCCCTTTTAATTTGAGAAGAGTACTTCATCTGGTGACTGTACAACAAAGGCTTTAAGTTTGACGCCCAATCTGTGCTAAGTCAGCTAACCTCATCTAGCATGATGTAAGGGAACTACAATTAATGTCAGCACCCTGGGTTAGGTGGGAAATTTGGCCAGCAATTTTATCCCTAACTCAATACTAGTGACACTTCCTTGTAGATGTTTGTGCTGATATTAGGCAAAGGTATGTCACTACTAAGATACTAAATATGTTAAGACATATTTAAGATGTATATTTTCTTAATAAATTTAAGATATATTTAACATGTATGTTGTTAAGACAGGGGGTACATGGTGGCACAATGGTTAGCATTGCTATTTCACAGTGTCAGGGACCTCATCACTGTCTGTGTAGAGTCTGCAGGTTCTCATGTCTGCGAGGGTTTCCTCCGGGTGCTCTGCTTTCTCCTGTAGTCTGAAAAACATGCTGGTTAGATGCATTGGCCATGCTAAATTCTCCCTCAGTGTACCTGAACTGGCACCAAACTGTGGTGACTACTTTGCAGCAACTTCATTGCAGTGTTAATGTAAGCCTACCTGTGACACTAATAGTAAACGAATTATTTTCAAGCATTGCCTCTCATTCCCTCTTTTCTGTCTATCCTCTTACAACTATAATGTCCTGAAAAGTAAAATCTTTTCATGTTCTACATATGAATTACAAACATAAAATTAAAGCACTAAAAATTAATGGTGATAATTGCAAACCCTTGCTCTTTTATCCCTCCACGTCAAGATGGTTCACTACCTTTTTGATAACTGTTGCGAAAAGTATTTGTCAACCAACTATATTGCTTCCTTTTAGAGCATTCACAGACCAGTTAAGGAAAATATCCAGGGATGCGGGGATGCCGATACAAGGCCAACCGTGTTTTTGTAAATATGCACAAGGTGCAGACAGTGTGGAACCAATGTTTAGGCACCTGAAGAACACCTATGCAGGACTTCAGTTAGTGGTAGTTGTGCTTCCTGGAAAAACACCAGTTTATGGTAAGTACATCTAGAGTTTCAGAGTTTGAGATTTCTGAACAGTTAAAATTTAGCTTGTCAAATGTACTGAAAATATTTCTTAATATGACTGTCAAGATATTGGTATCCTGTACTGTATATTTTTAAAATAAGTTCTGTTATTGTAAAAGTAAATGCAACACAATTTCCACACACATGATTACCATATTTATTTTCCTTCACAAGTTCCAGAATAGTGGGGGAAAGGCCTCTTGCTCTTTTTTGAAGGGGTGCCATGGCCACCTGAGAACAAATAAGATCTCAGTTAAAGGTCAAATTTGGAAGACAGCACCTCCAACAGTGCACACATACTAATCTGTGGAGTAGACCTCAGCATGTGAATGCCACTGAACCGTGGCTGACACATCTTGCTGAAAGAGCCTTGGGATGGTGGTCGCGATCTTAGGCATGTTTGTGGAGGCATCCAGCTAGACAATATCTGATCTGGGATATTTACACTGGGTGGCTGAGGAAAGGAACTTTTCTATTCCCTCATAATAGCATTCCTTGTGATGGGTTCTTAGGGCACCACTTCAGGATAAAGGATTTTTTAAAAAATTTGTTCATGGGATGTGGGCAGATTGGGCTCATCCATGAGATACCCTGCTGGGGATCTAGTCACATGTAAGCCAGACCAGGAAAGGACACAGATTTTCTTCGCTAAAGGACATTAGTGAACCAGATAGATTTTTGCAACAATTGACAATGGTTTCATGGTCATCGTTGGACTTTGAAAGAAATTTTCTGGTTTTTAATCTATCTTTGTGTTTTCTGGGAGTACAAGTGTTCTGCAGCAAGGAGAGAGGTTGAATTCCGAATAGTTGTTGCTATTAGCAAGCTCCGGCAATTAGGGCTCAGATTCTTAGAGCTGAAGCTTGTAGTTTACATCTTATATCATTGGCAACTCAAAAGCAGTGAGAGCTATTAACAGGCTCCAGGTAGTTGGGGCCCTGAGAAATCCTAGGGAGCTGTGATGTTGCTGGAAGGCCATTGGTTCCATGCTGGAACCAATTCAGGCCCAGAGAAACACTCAGAGCTATTTATAGCTCAGTGTAGCTGGGGTCTGGACTTTAGAGACACCCATAGGCAGTGTCATCTCGAGTGAAGCTAGCACTCCATAAAAGAATTTAAAGTATGCCAGTAATTAGAGGCGAGAGTGCAGTCTTGTGAACCCCACTGAATGCAGTCTCAGAAGAGTTTGAACCATCTGGAGATGAGCATTCCCTGAAACCATGTTTGAGGAAATTTGAAGGGTAAATTTTTAAAAACTGATTTGAAATCCCTCATGAGGGAGATCAAAATATTGTAATTCCTCGTTGTCACTGTCATGAGAAATCTGTGGAATCTGACTTGGTTGCATCGTGGATAGTTAGCTTCATGAAAGCTGACACGGCACTAATGTGGTGTATTTGACCACATTTTACCTTTTACTTCATATTTGCCTGGTATTAATTCTGAATGTTAGAGTATAAGATAATCTAAATTGTTTTGTATAGTATAAAGTTTATTTTGCTTGTTTAAGACTGTGGAATTTAGTGGCTTTATTCTCTTAGTGGGTAATTGGAATTTCAAACTTTTGTCTACTTTAAACAAAAGAATTACTGCTCCCCAAGTGGATGGTAACAACTTATTAATAAGTCATGTTTTCCATTGACAGCGGAGGTTAAGCGTGTGGGTGACACATTACTTGGCATGGCCACACAATGTGTGCAAGTGAAAAATGTGCTGAAAACCTCTCCACAAACACTTTCCAACCTCTGCCTGAAGATTAACGTAAAGCTGGGAGGTGTCAATAATATCTTGGTGCCACAGGGAAGGTCAGTTGAACTTTGATCTACCTGTTAAGTGACTCAGTTTGATTAAACTCTATTTCCATATACTCCACTATTTGGATGTGCTGTGTGGTGTGTTTGACCACATTTGCCTGTTAATTCATGAAATGAATTCGTAAAATTGACAGCTGTCCCCATTCATTGATGGATTTTAATGCCTTTTTCCCACTTGTACTTTGCATAATTTTGGTAGTTTACAATTTTTCTCTGTAAAATTAAGTTTTTGAAGTATTAGCTTCTAATGTTTTTAGTCACAACCTTGAAGTTGTGGCTTCAGCTTAAAAGTTCCTGTTTTGCTTTGTTTGATTTTATGTTAAATGTGTGACATTCATGACATCTGCCCATGTTGTGTTCTAATACTGCATAACTTCTATATAGGTGAAGACTCCATATTTAATGAACAGGCATTACTGAGTTTCCCACTGTATTGAACTGAAAGGGTTTATGCTCATACAATAGCCTTTGCGATCTTAGATGTCCCAATGTGCTTTACAGCTAATGAATTGTGGAGCAGCATCGAGGGACCAAATGATCTAATTCAATAGTTTAGTTGGAGTTATGTTTGTAATGTAGGAAAATAGTGATTAACAATACAATACATGATTAGTTTAGTTTTCCTCTTTTTAATTGAATAATATGTGTTGGCCAGGACACTGAAGAGCTCCCTTACTCTTCTATCAAATAGTGCAGAAAGGACCTTTTGCATCAAGCTGAGGAGGAGGAAGCCATAGTTTAATGCTTCACCTGGATAAGTGCTGCTCTAACAATGCTGAAAAAGCTCAACACCATCAGGACAAAGCAGCCTGCTCAATTGGCACTCCATCCATAACCTACTAACATCCACTCCAATACCGACAGATTGCAAGCAGTATGTACCATCTACAAGATACGCTGCTACAACTCAGCAAAGCTCTTTCAATAGATCCTTCCAAATCTGTGATCTCTGCCCAATTGAACAACAAGGGCAGAAGATGCATGCTGCACCACCGCTTAGAAGTTCCCCTCCAGCCACACCATCCTGACTTGGAACTTTGTTCTCCATTGTTAAGTCAAAATCCTGGAACTCCTTCCCTAATGGCATTGCACACTATATGGACTGCAGCAGTTCAAGAAGGCAGCTCACCACCATCACCTCTAGGGACGTTAGTGATGGGCAATAAAAATGCTGATCTAGCCAGCAACACTCACATCCCTCTGACAGTGTAGCATTTCCTCAATGCTGCACGTAAACATCAACCTGGTATTCCTGCTGAAGACTTAAAAAGGGCTTAACACCATGATCTTATCGCACTTGTTACTGTACTAACCAGTTTAGACTAGGAAGGCTCAGTATGCAAGGTAAAAAAGAATATTTTCTGTGTTAACTTTTCATTGACATACTGAAGTAGCCAAAACTAAATGAATTTTTCCTGCAATTGTTAACCCAACCACAATCAGGTCTTTATTATATTGATTTGACAACAGCAGTGGCGAACTGTGGAAGAATATATTCAATTTCTTGTATTGCCACCAGTACGCTAAGTTGCACTGTTTGCAGCTATTTTACAATGTCTACCTCCTATATTACTTAATGATGAAAGCATGCAGAGCAAATACAAAATGTTGTTGTAATTCACACATTCGTGAGTTGGTCTTCCAAGTCACCAAGATATTGAATGTGGTTCAGGAAATGGGCATCTTTGTGTTTATTGTACAATTTTCAGTTTGAGTTGACTTTGACTTAATTAGGAAACACAATAAAATGTGCCTCCATGGTATGAATATATCTATTCAATGCTGATGTGATTTATTGTGATCATAAAATGGAGCTGTTTGTAATGATCATTACAAATAAATAATTTGTGTTTATTTTCTTAGGCCTGCAGTATTTCAGCAGCCAGTAATATTCTTGGGTGCAGATGTAACACATCCACCAGCTGGAGATGGCAAAAAACCTTCAATTGCTGCAGTGAGTTCTTGTATTTTTAGTTTATTTATGGTGAATATTTACATCATTTTCAAAAAAAAAATGAAATGATCGTGTGAATATCTTAGTCCAGATGCCCATCTGAAATGAGATTTGAGATTTACAAATTAAGCATTTTTTGTCCTTTAAGCTGTTTTTCGTTCAAAGGCTAATTCTCAATGGCAACTGTCCTTGTTTCTGAATCTATTCCAAAGCCACTTCATCTTTGTACCTTCCTCTTTGTCTTCAGCATTTTCAATCCTTGGCTTCAGCCCCATTGGATTACAGTAATATTCTTCTCAATAAGTCAAATACTCAAGCTTCGTGTTTGATCTCACATTTGCCCTTAGTAACATCTGTTGCAGTATAATTCCAGTTCCTGCTTCACTTCAAAGAAGATAACTTATACTGATTATGAATGATCCAGTTATTGTTTATATTCATGTTATAAAAATTCTGTTTACCATATTGGAAAATTCAAATTATACTTTTATATGCACCAGTGCTTTATTTGTGTTTTTGAAGTCTTTTTGAAGGCAAGCAGGTTGAATATATTTGCAACTAATTTTTATTGTTTTTTAAACTTCTGAAAACGTCAAACTATGATGAAAGCAGTTTTTCCCCCTGATCTAGCTTGAATCCCTGTTATTTAAAGAAAAATATTTAACATCAGAGTCTTGCTGATGGTTTGAGAAGCTAGAAGAGAACGAAGGACCTTTACTGGAGATAGAAGATCAGGGACCAATTACAAAACGTTATTCATTTTGCTGAGATCCCTGAGAAATTTATGCAGCCCAGTTAGGGCCTGCGTCACCTCTGTTGCGAGAACTCAACATTCCATGAATGAACTAAAAACCGGATTCTGTGCCAAAATACTACTAAATAATTTGATCTTTTTGAGTAATAGTTTGTGAGTAATCTTTGATTGAGAAGCCTGGAAATTCCCAGGTTAGCCACATGGTAGAAATGACTGGACCAATCACTAGTGCAATGATTTGAATTGTCAATTGTGGGGAGCATTTTTAAAATCTTGTTTTATTAGGAGTAGCAATTGGATACAGAATGAAAGGTGGCATAGTGGCTAGCACAGCATTAAGAACCCGTGTTTGATTCTTGGCTTGGCTCACTGTCTCTGAAGTTTGCACGTTCTCCCTGTGTCTGCGTGGGTTTCCTCCGGGTGCTCCGCTTTCCTCCCACAGTCCAAAGATAGTCATAGAGGTTTACAGCATGGAACCAGGCCCTTCGGCCCAACTTATCTATGCTACCCTTTTTTAAACCCCTAAGCTAATCTCAGTTGCCCGCATTTGGCCCATATTCCTTGATACTCATCTTACCCATGTAACTGTCTAAATGCTTTTTAAAAGACAAAATTGTACCTGCCTCTTCTACTATCTCTGGCAGCTTGTTCCAGACACACTCCACCCTCTGTGTGGAAAAAATTGTTCCTCTAGACACTTGTATCTCTCCCCCTCACCTTAAACCTATACCCTCTAGTTTTCAACTCCCCTACCTTTGGGAAAATATATTGATTATCTAACTGATCTGTGCTCCTAATTATTTTATAAATCTCTATAAGATCACCACTCAGCCTTCTACACTGCAGAGAAAAATGTCCCAGTCTGTCCAGCCTGTCTCATAACTCAAAACGTCAAATCCCGATAGCACCCTAGTAAAGCTGTTCTGCATCCTTGCCAGTTTAATTATATCCTTTCTATAATAGGGTGACCAGAACTGTACACAGTATTCCAAATGCGGCCTTATCAATGTCTTGTACAACTTCAACAAGATGTCCCAATTCTTGAATTCAGTGTTCTGACTGATAAAACCAAGCATGCTGATTGCCTTGTTCACCACTCTGCCCACCTATGACTCCACTTTCAAGGAGCTATAACATATACCCCTCTATCTCTTTGTTCTTAACTCTCCCCGTCGTCCTACCATTAACTGAGTAAATCCTGCCCAGGTTCAGTATACCAAAATGCATCACCTTGTATTTATCTGAATTAAACTCCATCTGCCATTCGTCAGCCCACTGGTCCAATTGGTCAAGATTCCATTGCAATTGGGTTGTGTGATGTGCAGGTTAGGTGGATTGGTCAAGCTAAGTTGCACTTTAGTGTCAGGAGGATTAGCAGGACAAATGTATTGGGTTATGGGGATAGGGTCTGGATGGGATAATGGTTGGTGCAGATTTGATAAGCCGAATGGCCTTCTTTTGCACTGATTCTATGAAGGCACTCTAGTTTCAATGTAATCTTGTTACACCTGGAAGTAAATTTTGTTGTTTGCCAATTTTGTTAATATAAGTATTCTAAGATTTCTTCATGATCCTTTGGAATGTGTTTGGTTATCTGCTGGAGCTTATCTTTGGGTTTATTTTCTCTTGCATCCCACACCCTTTTCTTTAGGTGGTGGGTAGCATGGACGCTCATCCAAGTCGTTATTGTGCCACAGTTCGTGTACAGCAGCATCGACAGGAGATCATCCAAGACCTTGCTTTCATGGTCAGAGAACTCCTTATCCAGTTTTACAAATCTACACGCTTCAAACCAACGCGCATTATATTTTATAGGGATGGAGTTTCAGAAGGACAGTTTCAACAGGTAAATAACATCTCGGCAGATTTATTGGGTTGCAGAAGTATGAGTTTTATTAACTAAATTAAGAGGCTATTAAGTCTATAAATGTGCTTACCTAATTTAACTAATAAGTCTGCTTATCTAACAACTGCAAATTTACAGGCCAGTTGTAGACAGTGGTTGTAACTAGGTGGTTTGATAATTCACTCGAGTAGTGAGAGTTTTAAAAGAGCAAAATCACTTTCCAATTCTTGCCTTGTACTTGGCTTGGCTTATGATCCAAAAAATGAAGAAGTCGGTTCTTACACTACTTTAGGTGGCTTGATGTAGCTATGTAAGCTTTCTGCCATATGTCATTTACTACTTGTAGTGGGTTCATCTCATCTATAATAATGGTGGAGCAGGGCCAAAGGGGCCTGCTCCTGCTTCTTGTTCTTCTATTATGGCCTGTTTCCTGTTTGAGTGTTATTGAGTGCAATTTATATCCGACTCCATATGAAGACCACGCTGGATCGAATATACACCACCACAAACAGCTTGAGACAAAATATCCCGAGGCTTTGTTTATCGTGGCCGGGGACTTCAGTCAGGCCAAACTCAAGAGCGCCCTACCAAGACACCAGCAACACTTCTCTTCCACTGGAGGCCCAAACATTCCAACCACTGCTACTCAAATATCAAAAAAGGCCTACTTCTCTATTGTCCACCCATACTTTGGCAAATCAGACAAAAGGCTGTGCTCCTGCTCCCAGCTTACAAGCAAAAACCGAAACGGAAAAATGTGTTAAAGAAAGTCATGCACTGTTGGTCTGAGCATTCGGGCTGATCGATCGGACTGATTTGAGTATGTGGATTGGTCAATATTTAAAAACTCAGCAATCAACCTGAATGAGTGTACCACTACAGTAACTGACTTCATTAGTAAATGTGTAGAAGTCTGTGTACCAAAGAAGCAAATCCATGTGTTTTTCAACCAGAAACCCTGGATGAACACAGATATCCACTGCTTGTTGAAGTCCAGATCTGAGGTGTTCAACACAAATGACCTAACTTGTACAAGAAATCCAAATATGATCTATGGAAATCTATCAAAGTTGCCAAGAAACAGTACCAGACCAAGCTAGAACCCCAAGCTAGCTAAATGGACTACCCTCGACTATGATGAGGTCTGCAAGACATATCAGGTACACGATGAAGGCATATAAAACTGCCGGCATCAATGCACTCTTACCTGATGAACTTAACACATTCTATTCTCGTTTGAGCAGAAGGTCAACGAGAGCGTGGCCTCCACTCTGGAAGCCTTGGCTAAACCTGTATCAGAGATCATCGTCGCAGAAGTCAGAGCAGCCTTCTGAAAGGTCAACCCACAGAAAGCAACTGGGCCAGATGGGGCGAGTATTGAGATCCTGTGCAGCTGGTGTAGGAATTCGCGGACATCTTTGCCCTCTCTCTTTACGCTAGTCTGAGGCCCCTATCTGCTTCAAGAAGATGATCATCATCCCAATAGCGAAGAAAAATCAGGCTGCATGTCTTAATGACTATTATCTGGTGGCTCTGACGTCCATCATTATGAAGTGCTTCGAAAGATTAGTCATGGCACAAATCAATTCCTGCCTCCCGGATTGCCTGGATCCACTGCAGTTCCCCTGTTGCTACAGATGGCATTTCTCTGGCCCTGCATTCAACCCTGGAATACCTAGATAACAAGGGCACTTATGTCAGACTCCCATTTATTGATTACAGCTCAGCCTTCAATACCTTTATTCCTTCAAAGGATCTCCAGACTCTGTGCCTGGGGCTCAGCTCTTCCCTCTGTGATTGAGTCTTGAACCTCCTAACTCACAGACCACAATCAGTAAGGATGGGCAACAGCACTCCTCCGTGATCATCCTCGACACCTATGCTCCAGTTGCTGATGACACCACTGATGTGGGTCAGATCACAAAGAATGACGAGATGCCAGTACAGGGAAGAGGGGATCTGGTGTGACAACAATAATCTCTCCCTTAATGTCAATGAAACAAAGGTGACATCAACTCCAGGAAGCATAA
Source organism: Sphyrna mokarran (assembly GCA_024679065.1). Lineage (NCBI taxonomy): Eukaryota > Metazoa > Chordata > Chondrichthyes > Carcharhiniformes > Carcharhinidae > Sphyrna > Sphyrna mokarran. The sequence continues at coordinate 20,350,999 of JAGIQG010000007.1, read as the reverse complement.
AGGAGAATATGCCCCTGTCTACATCAATGGGGAGGAAGTGGAAATGCTCAAGAGCTTCAGATTTCTAGTGTCCAGATCACCACCAACTTGTCCTGGTCCCTCCATGCGGACACTATAGATAAGAAAGCCCACCAACATAGAAACATAAAAGATGGGAGCAGGAGGAGGCCATTCGGCTCTTTGAACCTGCTTCCTTATTCATCACAATTATGGCTAATCAACCAGCTCAATAGTCTAATTCTTCCTTCTCACCATAACTTATGATCCCATTCGTCCCAAGTGCTAGATTTTGCTTCCTCTTGAATACATTCAATGTTTTGGCATCAACTACTTCCTGTGGCCCATTCTCAATCAGTTATTTTTTCATCTTTCAGTTTTTATGTGGAATCTAATTTTTGTTCATATTTTTCTACCCATAACACCTGTTTGTCCCACATAATTTCCTAGAATTAGCTCAGCACACCTCTTATTAGACTAAAATCAGTCTTTAATTATACTGTAGAAACACTTCTCTCTCTTTATCACGTACATGGTTTTGCTCCACTCAGTTTGTCATTCTGTATTGGTGCACACAGACATCAGATTCTCAGAGGTCTTAATGTCAATAAAACTCACCAGTTTGTTTACATAGGTACTTGTATGTTTACATAGGTACAACTTGCGCTGCAATCTTTCTCATTTTACTGTCTCCTACTTTTGATTTGTACTCTTTTTTGTACTCTTAACATTTTTGCTTTTATATTTGTTTATTTCCCTTTCCCTACATTTAAACCTGCTTTGCTCATTTCTCTCCTATGAGAATATTGGTTATAAAACTTATTCATCCTGTACAGATCATTAGTGCCCCAAAACATGTCACACTGTCCTAGAAGTCCAAACTGTTCATTTCTACATAATCTTTCCAGTCATTTATTTAATTCCTTTAATTCACTGTTCTGCTAATTGGCACTTGGTGCCAGGAGGTTTCTACTCTTGTGAAAATGGTTGGGGAACAAGGGATAGGGAATGTTCTTATTATTGTTAAATTCTTTGTTTTAAGAGTTTTAAGAGCAACACAGCACGGGAAACAGGCCCTTCGGCCCAACGAGCCCGCGCCGCCGTCATAACTATATAGTAGCAATTCCATTATCCTATTATAGATTTAGGTTATTCCTAATATGGAAGACTCTCACTATAGGGACAATTTGTTTCCCAATCAGCCTAAGAGCGAATTTTTGGGTTGTGGGAGGAAACCGGAGTGCCCGGAGAAAACCCACGCAACCACGGGGAGAACGCGCAAACTCCCGCAGACACCGGCCCAATTCCAAGTGTCTGCACAGCCACATCGATAGTCTCTGAGCTGTCATGGTGCCCTTCAGATGGTCCACATAAAGCACTCATTTACGACATGAGGTACCAGGCAACCCATGAATCAACATCCAAGAGCTGTACTCGCACCACCTGCCGAATGCATGCTCAATGTTGGTCAAGTATGGACCGAATTACCTGTGGAAAAAAAGCCGTAGTTAAACAGTCCTACTATATCCCTCTATCTGCATACCGCTCATGTGGCTGTCCAAGAGACCCTTAAACAGCCCCAGCGTGCCTGCTCCCACCACCTTACTCGGCAGTGCATTCCACACCCCCACTACCCTTTGTGTGAAAAACTGCCCTCTAATATTTGTCTTATACATAGCCCCCCTCACCCTATGGCCATGACCCCTCGTCCTATCCATTTCTGAAGGTGGAAAAAGTTTACCACCATTTACTCTATCTATACCCCTTATAATCTTATACACCTCTATGAGATCCCCTCTAAGCCGACGTCTTTCAAGGGAAAACAACCCCAGTCTATTTAATCGTTCCTCATAAGACAGTCCTTCCATACCAGGCAGCATCCTGGTAAACCTCCTCTGCACTCTCTCCAAGGACTCCACATCCTTCCGATAGTACGGCGACCAGAACTGGACGCAGTATTCCAAGTGAGGCCTAACCAAAGTTCTATACAACTGCAACATCAAACTCCTACTCTTGTATTCTATACCCTTTTCTATGAAAGCTAACATACTATACGCCTTCTTTATCACCTTCTCCACCTGTGAGGACACCTTCAGAGACTTGTGAACCTGCACCCCCAAGTCTCTCTGCGTCTCTATGCTCCGTATAGTTTTACCTTTTATCCTATAACTCTCTTCTACATTTTTCTGGCCAAAATGCATCACCTCGCATTTATCCGGATTAAATTCCATTTGCCATCTATCTGCCCAGTCTACCAACCTATCTATGTCCTGTTGTATTGCCTGACACTGCTCCTCTGTACCCGCCAATCCAAGCATCTTGGTGTCATCAGCAAATTTGCTGATCTCACCAC